>CM060925.1:201929950-204592450 GCA_030737875.1 Allium sativum | reverse complement strand
ATGCACTTCCCTCTATGATTAGGTAAAAGGAAAATTTCTCCATTATGTTTGGTTTGTACAGAAACGAATCTTTGCTTTAGGTATTTGATGGCAATGTCCTTTGTTTGGACTGTTTGAATATTGTATTACTAAATGGTGAAATGCAAGATTCTATTATATTATACTCTCCCTTGGGCACCTTTGTTTTTCCTAAGTTTAAGCTGAGTGATTTTTGTAGCTACTTGGGAAATCATTCAGCTTTAGCAATGTTGCTACAAAAATCATTCAGCTTCAACTTTGTTTGAATACTGTATTACTAAATTTTCCTTGTTAGTGTTTATTTGCTGAAGACAAACGATTTCTGTAGCAGTATGGTTATTCTTTTTAACTTGTTTGTGTATATTTGAGATTTGACCAAGTTTAAGAACCGAAGCCGAGTTTAAGCCGTGTTATATATTGTTCTTTTGGTGCTACTAGATGACTTGGCTGCAAAACGATTAGCTTGAAGTGATACCCCATCCATCCATTAGGTTTTAGGCCAGGGTGCATTGGTTTAAACAAATGCACGGAAATAAAAAGGTGATATTGGAAAACAGGACAATTGTGTGAAGGACAAAAAGAACAAAAATTCGAAATATGCTTAGACAGAATGCTATTTCAATCAGGCAATTAAGGTATATGGTGCAATTATGTTTCTGTTTTTAATACCCACAGGGCCACGTTGGTTGTACTTTGAGACTCTGGTTGCCATACTAGAAACCCTTGCAGTAGAACAATGTTGTATTGCAGAAAGCATTTTTTTTTTTCGTAAATAATACCATGAGTAATATCCAAAAGCATAACACTAAGTGGTTTTAGTATCGCATCATCATGTCAAACTAAATAAACAATTTTACACTTTCTAACACCGCATTATAGCATTAAAAAGTATAAACTTAAGTGCTTTTAACAGCATATTATTTTAGTGTTTATTGAATAGAAGAATATGGATTTAATAATGAACGATAAATGGAGAGTGAGTACTTGCTACAGTTTATTGCAACCAGGGCCGGCTCGATGGGTTTGATTGCCCCAGCCAAACCGTGCTACAGAAGGTAGAAAATAAAAATGTATGCTGCCCCAGTACTGTAGAAGGCTGGAGAAAATGTATAAAAACTGATTCTACAAGGGATTGAACCCTGAACCCCAAACAAATAAACTGCATATGTTACCACCCAAACAGATCACCATATATTGCATGTTTATTATATACGAATATATGTAGGTATATTCCTAAAATGTTGTCCCTTCCTCCACCACCACCTGCTGCCCTAGGCGATCGGCTTGCCTGCCTACCCTTAAGGCCAGACCTGATTGTTGATTGTTCGGATTTGGTTTTCGCTCAGACGCAGAGCATAAGCTAGTAAATGGATGCGTGTCTGACATTGGATTTCGTTGCATGTGAATTAAATTGATTTTTATTAATGTATATCTGATTGGTGGTGGAGAATTTATTCTCTGCTTAACACCCCAGTATATATTAATAGCGATTGATCGCATGGCGTGAATTGCCAATGTGGCACGCCAAGATGCAAATGATCAAGGCTTTTGTTGAAAAGCAGGGCCTTATGGGATGATCAAAGTATAGCCTATTACGGCATAGTTTGTGTATATTGTGACTTCGTGAGCCTCACACCCCGGTATGAGTCAAAAACGGGATATGGACCGTAGGGAGTGCACACGTTTCTTTCTAGCTAGTGGTAGTGTCAGTGCTTAAACTGACTGACATTTTACTTATGTGGATGATGGATTTTGAGGCGCCTCGGATTTTTATAGGCCGTTAGTGGTCATACTGTAGGTTCAAAGGAACCGGGAAGCGTGTGTTCAGACATAATTAATCCACTGCCGATAGGCGGGGACCGGCCCTACCGCATCCAAGGGTTCGCTGCGGGGGATCCTGAGGCATTTGCTAGAGTGTCTCGAATCGGAGAGGAGCTTGCCCCTAGCCTCGACTCATGGTGGAAATCCAATTTCCAATACGACACCATGCGGTTTTGATTGTAGAACTAGTATAGCGACATAGTAGGATGAGGTACTATGCCGTCTATGATTGATACATTATGATTGAAATTGATTTTGAAACATATATATACACGAGTAATAACAACACCAAATCCGTTTTTTATCGTATCAAGCATCTTTTGACCATTATAAGGTAAAACCTTATCCTCCGGTTTGCGTTGCATTGTGTGATGAGACTTGGGTCTTATAATGGTAGAACAATCAACAATAGTCCGGACGGCCACCACTGAAGCCCCTTCAAGGTAGCTACTCCCATCATGGGTCTCAGTAGCAACACATCCATTCGATGTGAAGATCGTCGGTCTTCAATCATCGTCTTCAACTTCGACTCTTCATCGTCGTAGTGATTATTCGGAATGGGTTAAACCCGGTCTTTCCGAATAACTCGCGTGTTTTTATAATCAAAATCAAGTGCTGTAAAACACATCCAACGCCACATTCCAATTCAGAATAAATCTTCTAATAAATTATTCGCATTATCTTATCAAAGATAAATTCTTTAAATTTATACTTAAATCTTTCTTTTAAAGATTTATGTACAACACCATTTGGTTTTAAATACCAAAATCATTCTTTAATGATTATTTAAATTTAAGAAATTAATCTTATCTTTAACTGGGTTAAAGAACTAATGTCATTTAAAAACATAGTTCACAGTAAACCCAAAATCATCTTCCATAAAATATGGAATCTTCACAGAACTCAAATCAATATATACTCGTTATAAATTTCTGTATCCGACCAATAATATAAATGGAATAACGGCAAAGCCTCTTAAATTCCATATGTAGTATCGGTCTTGTTTTACAGAAGCTTATCTCGGTTATTATTAATTCGAATTCTATTCAACTCCAATTTAATATTAAATTGGGAAAACTTTACTTTTGGAAAATTCCCATTTAAATCTTAATAAAAGATTTATAATTTCCAAATCATATTTTCACTGTCAGTTGGGTTAAAGAACACATGTCACTTTAAAACACAGTTCACAATAAACCCAACTCACATTTCACCTTATTTCAATTACTAAATATAATTGAAAGCTTTTAATAATCTTAATTAAAAGATTTATACCTTTCTCAACTGGGTTTAAGAAAGATGTTATTGAAGACACCATTCACAACAAACCCAAATCCAATTTATTTAATTTAACTTGAATTAAATATTAAATAATTGGAAATCCTCATTAAATCTAAATTTAATGATTATTCTAGTTAATGACTAGTTCGTTTCAATAAAATATATTTTTCCAAAATATATTCTTTTTATAAAATATTCTTTATTGGAATGTGACCCAATCAACAACCATATACTGCATATAATCAATAACAATGATAAATAATTATTAAACATCCAAATAACAACCAGAGTTAATTCTATACTAACTATTGGGACTAGTGTAGGTCAAATATCATCCCAACACCCGTGTGGGGTTTCATCCAACAATCAAATAATAAATTATTTGTGCACTTGGGCGATGTGTGAAAATTATCGTCCCAATCACATAAACAAGTCGGATGACTTGTAAATGGAAGTGTAATATTCAGTTTGAATATACTAACAATATATTAAATACATCAAACACTTCATCAACACATACATATATTCCAAGTCATCACTAACATCATATTTTTAACATATGATCTTTTTTATTGTGACAAATCGACAAAAAAAAATATATTAACTTTCTTATCCTTTGTGTAATCCTTTTTCAATGACCAAAATGGATATTTTGGAGAAATCTTTTTAAGTGAACAAAAATGAATATTTTGGTGAAATCTCTCTTAAAGGACAAAATGAATATTTTTAATATCACATAGAAATGAAGTCTCTTAATCCTATTCTTTTTAATGAGGATAAGATCTCATAAAAATGTATGTTCTTAATTCACTCTTTTTAAATGACCAAAGATGCCTATTTTTAATTCATTTCTTTTTAAATGACAAAAATGTCCTTTTTATTTTAATTTACATTTTCTAACAGAAATGTACCTTTTATTCTAATATTCATTTTCTAACAAAAATGTATATTTTACTTTCTAACTTTCATTTTTTCTAACAAAAATGTTTATTTTACTTTCTAACAAAAAACAAAAATTATGTTTAAATCTAATTCATTTCAATGAAAACAAAATGCCAGTTTTGTCTAATTCATTTCAATGTAAACAAAAGAAGTATTTTTACTTCACTCTTTTTAAATGATAAAAAGAATGTTTTTATTTCATTCTTTACATTTGACAAAAATGAATATTTTTGTCATTCATTTACCTTTGACCAAAAATGCATAATTTAGTCTAATCCTTTCAATGTACAAAATATGATAATTTTGTAAAATCTTTTCAATGTTACAAAATATGATAATTTTGTATAATCTTTTTCAAGGTATAACAATGTTCGCTTTTATCTAATTCTTTTCAGGGTATAAAAATATTCATTTTTGTATAATTTCTTTTTAATGTACAAAATATCCAATTTTGTACAATTCCTTTTTAATGTACAAAATATCCAATTTTGTATAATTCCTTTTTAATGTTAACAAAATGCATATTCCTATCAAATCCTTTTTATGTTATCAAAATATGATTATTTTTCCTAACCTTTTCAATGTAACAAAATATGATTATTTTGTCTCCTTCCTTTTAAATGTATAAAAATATACATTTTATTTCATTCATCTCAAATGTACAAAAATATCCTTTTTATTTCATTTATTTCAAAGCGACAAAAATTTGTTTTCTTTGCTAATTTTCTTTTGACAAAAATGTTGATTTCTTTGCTAATTTTCTTTTGACAAAAATGTTGATTTCTCTGCTAATTTTCTTTTGACAAAAAATGTTGATTTTTTTCATTAACACATTTTTACATAAAAATTATTTTATTCCATTAGCATATTTTTACGTAAAAATGGTACTTTAAGTTTTAACACAAATCTTATTCGACAAAAGTGATAATTTGTTCTAACACAAATCTTATTCAACAAAGGTGGTAATTTGTTCTTTTTAATCTAATTAATAAAAGTGTTAATTTTGTTCTTATTAACGAAAATGTTAATCTTGTTTGTAAACTTCTAATGCAAACAAAACGTGAATTTTGTTTCGTTCTTTAAATTTGACAAACATGGATATTTTCTAATTCATTTCTCTAAACCGACAAAAATGGATTTTTATTTCTATAATCATGTTTTGACGAAAATGTTATTTTTATTTGCAAAACATATTTCAAATAAAAAGGTCGTTTTTATCTACATAACAAGTTTCTATTTAAAATGTTATTTTTCACTAATCAACTTTTGGGCAAAAATTGTGGTTTCTTATTCACTAATCAAATTTGTCAAAAATATAATCTTATTCACAAATCAAGTTTGACAGAAAATGATACTCTTGTTTTGTCGATAATTCATTTTCGACAAAATACTAAAAATCATATTTCTATGTTAACATTATTTGTTTAACCAATTATGATATTTCTATGTCAACATTATTGATCTAACAAAATATGAGCATCGCAAATCAATCACAACAACAAACAAATTTCAATCCACAAATCACAGATCTGATTTTATCACATACATATATCGATTTCAAATGGAAAGAAAATAATAATTTAATTAATATTTGAAAGAGAAATCTCACCAATCAATTCAGTTCTGAAATTTTCCTCAAATCTTGATTTGCTCAGAATTGGTTCTGGTCAGTTTCATTGTGTAGTTCTCTGAAATACGGTTTCAACGCAACTGGTTTTGTTCGATTTCGATACTGTATGAAGAAGTTACATGGTTTTAAACATTTGATTCATAATTTAAATAATTAATTAACTATTACATTTCTAAATTAACCTTTAACTAATCACGACCGCTCTAATCTCCTTCTCCCTTCTTCCTTATCGGTACTGGCCAAAACCGAACCCAACATCCCAACGGAAACCCGACTGCGCCGCCACCTACGAGCCACCATCGGCCGATCCACGACCGCCATGCCCTTCGCCTCTGAAAACCGCCCCTCCTCCTTGTCCTACGACGAACTCGCCGGCCCCATCCTCCCCGAAAACACCCCCGACAGCGCCATGTTTGAGCACCAAATCCAAGCAATTTACACCTCTAATCCCGATCTCAGCCATATCAATACGGAGCCCTCAATATACTCTTCGATTTCGTTCTAAGGATGAGATTTAATTCGTGATATGATTGGAGAGATTAATGGAATTGTTTCGTGTATTTTCAGCCATGAAATGAAGAATGGCGGCTGTGAACAAATGGGATTTAGGGTTTGCTTAAATCTAGAGTTATTCATAATATTTTATTAATTTAATTCACTAAAAGGGCCGTTTAGCCACTAACTCAGAATTAGGCCCAACGACTGCCATTCCTAGCTAATAACCCCTATTCCAAACCCAATGGACTATGTCCCGTAAGACCAAACGAAAGTTTCAGCCACCTTTTCTTTAATTAAAAATAAATACATTTATTATTTAACTTTAACCGTACATATAAATTCACCGGAGCTACATATGAATTCAGAAAATTACAGAAAAAATATTTTTTGCTTTGTTTTGATGATACGGTCCTAATAAAACTAATTTCGTCGAATTCCGAGATCGTTTGAAAAATGGCCATTTTCAAGTCGATCGAAACTGACTGTAATTGACAAAACACGTTTTCTTTTGCCACGCTCACATATTAATTCGAAAAATTCTGGAAAATTAAACTTAATAGTAATTTAATATTCCGGATCCAACAAAAGTGGTTTCGTCGAAAACCGAGGTCGCTTACAAAATGGCTATTTTTAAGGCCAATATATTACATTAAAATATATATAAATTCTATAGCGACTTTTCTAAATTTTAAACTGGACATAACTAATTATTTTTAAAGTGAAATTTCATTTTTTCAGATTCATTAGAAAGATATGATTAAACAGTTTTAAATATTTCTGGTTTCGCTCAATTCTGATTTAAAATGAATTCTGTACAGTCGGTCGAAGTTCAAATTCAAAATTTCCAACTACAGCGCTGTTTTAAACTCCTTTTAGAATTAAATTAAATTTATTTGTTTTAAAATAATTTTTTAGTCATTCTTATTTAAAATAAATTATTCTAAATATTAAAAATCCATCAAAATTCCTAAAATAAAAAATTTAAATTGGCCCCAAAATTCCGGGTCGTTACAATAGCTTCCTTGACTTTCCAATGCCTTCGCTTGGGACCCAGATCGGTCCTCTCGGAGCAAGACTCCAAATAGAAGCAGCAGAGCATATTCCTTATTTAATCAACCCACCGAAAGGCTATGATGGAGAAAGTGTAAAAGAGTGGGTTAAAAATGTGAAGTGCGAAGTTTGGAAATACTTCGAACACAAGGGGAAAGATGATGCTAATGGTCGTATTTGTGAGTACGTCAATCATGCAAAAATTCTAAAGAAGGAGATATATATAACTTAAAAAAGAGCAATGCCGAATTTGAGATAAGAATATAAGCTCCTTTTGAGGACTAATAAGGCATTTAATAAAGCCCTTATAACTCAGATCGACTCAATTGATGATGCCAAAAACACCAGAGAAAAAGAAGAAAAACTTAAGAGGATGTTTCGAATGTTCTAGCACATCTTTCGCATCCTGCATTATCAAAAACCTTAATGGAAAAACTCAACAATTTGTTATAATAATTTGTGCGCGTACATGAACACTTATTTTTTCTGTAAAATGAATAGATGAGCAATTTGAAAGTTAATTATATATATATTATAGGCTTTCTATGAGTTATCCTCTTATCCTTGGTTTGACGAATAAGCATAGTGTGCTGAAGCCATTATTAGAATGCCATTGTTATTGAGGGTTTGAGGAACGCCCATTTTGGGATGTGTAGGATATACGACATCCTTGTTGACTTATATAATATTCGTAACTTTGGTCCAGATAATGATAGCACTTCTTAAATTCCAATTCTAGGCATAAAAAGCATGAATCCTCCTTCGACTCACCGAAAATCCTGAAGCCTAATTAAGAAATTTAGAAGTTCAGAAATCTTAGTTCAGAAAATTCAATGTCTCCTTCGACTTATTAGAAGTCCCAAAACCCAAATTCGGGTATTAAGAAATGTAGAAATCCGTAAATCCAGTTATACCAACTTTGGAAATAATATGTACGAAGCCTCCTTCGGCTTATTTGAAATCCCGGAACCTAGATTCGGGTATTAAGAAATTTATAAATCCAGAAGTCCCAGCTCTAGAAATTATATGTACTCTTTCGGCTTATTTGAAATCCCAAAACTCGGATTTAGATATTAGGAAATTTAGGAATCCAGAAATCCTAACTCTGGAAATAATATGCACGAAGACTCCTTCGGCTTATTTGAAATCCCAAAATCTAGATTCGAGTATTAAGAAATTTAGAAACCCAGAAATTCCAACTTTGAAAATAACATATACGAGGCCTCCTTCGGCTTATTTGAAATCCTAAAACCCAGAATCGTGTATTAAGAAATTTAGAAATCAAGAAATCCCAACTCTGGTTATAATATGTACGAAGCCTCCTTCTGCTTATTTGAAATCCCGAAACCTAGATTTGGGTATTAAGAAATTCAAAAGTCCGAAATATCTTCTTCCATTTTCATGAAGTTGTCTTTAGCTTAAATTAAAAGTCCGGAATGTCCTCTTTCAGTTTTTGAGATACAAAAGCACTTTCGATTTTATCTTTTTATTTTCATTTTTAGGCTTTTCCCAAAGTAGAGGCTTAACATGCTTTAGGTGCTCCTTTTGATCTTTCGTCCCTTCCATGGAACGGAACATAAGCAGAGGCTTGTGATGCTTATATTTTATTTAGAATTGGTATGTACCAGGAATAGAATACCCGTCCCTCCTAAGGAGCCTTAACTAAGTTAAAGACTTAGAGGACCAAGCGTATGCCCTTTGTTTACCCTAAGGGCCAGGCTCGTATGTCTTGGTCTTACCTTCCTCCCTTTTTGGGGAAGAACCCAGGCATGCCTAGGATTTAATTGGGTGTCGGGTGTTTGGTACTTAATCTTCCTCCCTTTCGGGAGGAGCCCCAACAGAATTGTGATTTTCTTTAGGTTAATCCATTTATGAAGCGAATTTCTCCACCAACCAAGTAGATTTTTTTTGTTTTTATTTTTTGACCTTATAGGAATTATTTCTTTAGCACTGAGTTTCGTTCCTTAAAAATTCATTAACAATCCATTAAGTTGTCTTTTAATTTCCCTTATTTGCAGAAATGGCTTACAATTTTCTTAAGGGATTTGCACTGGTTGGTTTTGGAACCATTCATTTGATGATAATGGCAATAACTACCTCCCTCATTCTTTTCATATTTCCTTTCTCTTTTTGCCGACAACCAATAATCAAGTTTTCTTTTGTTAGTAGAAAGAAATTTTCCATTGAAGTAATCAGTTTGTATCCTATAGTTGAATGGTCTTTCGGCTTTCCTTTTTGAAGATTCATTCTTTAACTTTTTACCTTTCGTCCATGATTCTTGATTATAATCAATCATTATCCTTTTTGGTTTTGCTGTTGATAGATGGAGTGGGAAGATCGTTCAGGTGAAAGTTGTGTTACTTCCTGATTTCCCCTGTCGATTACCATTTAATGGTGGTCTGCTTATGTTAGATTGCCATTTCCAGGCGAGGGCATCATAATCCTTTATCATTTCTTTTTCAAACTTTGTATCTCGTGAGTAAGCTTGTGTTGCATGCTTCATTTGTAGGAAAAAATCGTTGTCTTTTTCAAAAGTTTGATTATGAGTGGATGACAATGCCGACCCTCTTTTGAGAAGGTTGGTCTTTTCAATTTTTAATTCGTAGGCCTCGACATTTTTTGATTTATCATGTTTATGGCCTTTTGGCTTAGCATTTTCTCCTTGTGGAACCTTAAATCCACATAGGCTATTTCTTGTATGATCATATTCAAAGACCTTTGTTCTTCCATTTCTTATATGTTGCTTATGTAAAGGAGTCACAACCCCCTTTCCTTATTAGACTCGGGGAGGGGGTATCTATCTTATCCTTACTGCATTATAATGATTCCTTTGAAAATACCTCTTTGTTTCATATGTGATTTTTTCCAATTCAGTTTTATCATGGCTTAGTTTAGATAAAATATCCTTTGGGGTATACGCGATCCATAGTCATCCATTCCAAGTTATTACGTACTTAAAGTCCTTTTTTTGATTTTAGGAAAATTTCTTGTTGGATTAGGGAGGTTAAGGGTTCTAGAGGTTTAGGCTCTCCTTCTAGCATCAAAATGCTAGCCAGATTTATGCTTAACCCCTCAAAAAGGTGTGTTCCAATAGAATCTTTTGTTTATGAGAGGGATGAGTTCTGCATTGAGTACCGTTTTTGTAGATGATTTCTATAGCATATTTCTGGTGGTCTCTGAAAGTGAATTCCTATAGAAAGCAAAGTTCAAATAGTAAGATTTCCATAACTTAGTAAACATATGTAATTGGTACTTCGGTATTTCCTATGTATTTTTGGCATACCTCTTTCGATCAAACTAGATGATCCTTCGATAGCATAGGATTTCCATTATTAATATCCTTTTAGGGTCTATGACATCCTTTCAATGACTTTGGAGTCATATCTCTTAATGGCACAAGTTGGAAATATCGAATTCGGATGGAGAAAGACGAACTTGAATAGCAATCATTTTACTATAATTACAAGTGGTTTCGGTTAGGTTATGAAGACCCTATCAGGTGGTTAGAATAAGACCTAGGACCTTAGGTAGGCTAAACAGTCTTAGGAAACCAATTTTAAGCAAATCTTTAGATAGCTTCAGATATCTTGGATTTAGAATAATATGATGGTCAGGTCCTTTCGTTATCCTTGGATAAGGCATCAGATTAACTCACGTATTCTGGAATCATTAGATAATAATCTTGCAAAGTTATCACAATAATAACATAATAATTAAATAATCACTATTTCATTACCTTAGTTGCATAGCAAAACTCTTTTATTGATGACTTCAATGATTACAGACTCTTTTTCGCTAAATAAATTTATAAAGTAGGGTTTACAATTCAGACTTGAGATTACAAGATTTAGAAATGAGAAGTCCGTCCCCATTTTGGACCCGTGGGATCGTCTGTTTACAGGTGCAGGTTGGCCTTTCGGCAGGTATAGAGGCTCCGCCCCAACATTTTGGAGAGAGTGGATATAGAAGATTCGTGAGTATGCCTTTCATCAATCCTTGAGAGAGTAATAACAGGGCTGTTACAAGTGCTTTTGAAAGGAGGCTTCCGAAAGCAAAAATCTTAGAAAAATGCTATGGAGATGGATTCGCTTGAGCTTTCGATAGCCAGTGATGCCAACGGCTTCTTTTTCCTTCGTGTATGATGATATACTAGTAAGGGCTCAAGCTTTATTGTATTCCCATTTCGGGTACCGAAAGGTATACTAAGCTTAGCCTTTTATTCTTGGAAATTGCATATCTGGTGTAGTTGCCCTTCAAGTTAAGCCGATAGAGGCTTTCTGGAAGAAGTGGTAAGCTCTTGCCCTCTACCCTTAGTTTCAAAAATGTATAGTGAGCTTCTCATTTCATTTCTTTCAATGGAACGTTGGCATCCACACCCTTTCACTTTGGTTTTTTACTTTTGGCTTTTCCATGTTTATTATGGTTAAATTGTTATGATGCTATGATATTTTGCAAAAAAAGGAAAATATCATTAAGACGCCTTAGCTGTAGTTACCGAATCATATACTCAGTTGAGAATGCATGTTGTAAAGTTTATGCCTTATTGGAAGCAATGAACTTGGATGACGGGATAATCAAGTTCTTGTAGTTAAGGAATTCACAGATGTTTTGAACTAGTTACACGATTACCACCTAGCAGGATGACATCAATCGAGATAAAGGAATTGAAGGTGTAACTAGTGGATTTAAATGGAAAGAGATTCGTTAGACCATGCAGTTATCCTTAAGTTTCGACTATGGTGTTTGTGAAGATACCAGATGGGTCGTTGAAGTTGTGCATTGATTATCATAAGCTCAACAAGAAAACAGTAAATAATATATCTTAACAAAAGATCGATGAATTGTTTGATCAACTAAGTGGAACCCAATTATTTTCCTAATTGAATTTGGCTACTAGATTTCATGAATTGTGTGTAGTAGAAGATAATATTCCATTAATGATGTTTCAAATGATATGAATGGATGGTAATATCATTCTGATTGACCAATGCGCTTGCCTTTTTTGTGGATTTAGTGAACTAGATTTTCCATGGGCACTTGGATAGTTCATATTGATTTTCATGGATGAAATATTGGTTTTTTTTCTAATGATAAAAGGGACCATGAGTTTCGTGTTAAAATTGTGCTTGAGGCGTTGAGGTAGCATCAACTAAAAGGTAAGTTTTTGAAGTGTCACTTTTTTGGGAATAAAAATTGAAGTTTCTTAGTCATGATGTTTTCAGTGAAGGTTTATGAGTTGAACCAAATAAGGCTGTGGCTATCAAAAGTCGAAAGACTCCAGAGAGTAATTGAGATAAGGAGTTTCTTTGATTTGTTGGCTACTCTCAAAGGTTCATTTAGGGTTTCTCGAGGATAGCGACACTGTTGACTAGGTTGAAAAGAAAGGATGTGAAGTTTGTTTTTACTTATGGAAGTGAGAAGACGTATTCCAAAGACAAAATTTATTGATAAATTCTCCTATGTTGGGGTACTAAATGGTATCATGATTTGATAGTGTATACTGATGCTTGTGGAAATGGAGTAGGAGTTATACATACGTAAAGGTGGGACATGATTGCATAGCTTCTAGATAGATTAGATCGCATGAGGTAAAGTATGTGTGTCATGATTTGGAGTTGGTGACAATTATCTTTACTCTAAAGATATGTAAACACTACCTCTTAGAAGAGTGATTCGAATTTTTTATTGGTCATAAGTCTTTAAGGTATTTGTTCTCTCAAAAAAGGTTGAATATGAGGCTACAAAGATGACTAGAGTTTTTAATGGCTTATGATTTTATTATAGAATATATACCTAAAAAGGAAATAAACTTGTGGATACTCTTAGCAGGATACATCAAAAGGTAGTGTTAGCTATATTAGTAGAATGAAAAGACTTAGAGGTATTGACTACTTATGATGTGCAGTTGAGGTCGACAGTTAGTTCGAGCCAGTGTGTTGCTATGTTGCCATCTTTTGAGGTTCGATCAGTTTTGATCGATATGATAGTTTCTAAGAAAGAGGAGTACTTATTATTGGTTGAAAGGATTCGAAGTCTTAGGGCTACCATAAAGATTAATGACTTGAAAGATTTTAGCCTTGATCACAAGGGATGATTGGGAAGGTTGTGTGTCTCGGGTTTTGAAAACCTAAGAAGGTAGGTTCTTAAAGAATGACATCGATCTAAGTTTACGATTCGTCTTAGAGGTACCAA
The DNA here is from genome assembly GCA_030737875.1 of Allium sativum. NCBI lineage: Eukaryota > Viridiplantae > Streptophyta > Magnoliopsida > Asparagales > Amaryllidaceae > Allium > Allium sativum. The sequence continues at coordinate 204,579,018 of CM060925.1, read as the reverse complement.
GATGTGTCAAGACATGAAGATGGGTTTCTTCTGGGAAGGAACGAAGAGAGATGTAGGAGTATGGGTAAAACATTATATGGACTATTAACAAGTAAAAGTCGAACATCAGAAGCCGAATGGATTGCTTCAACCTTTTGACATTCAAGTTTGGAAACGTGATTCAATTTTCGTTGACTTCATTGATGGGTTTCCAACGTCAAGTAAAGGGAATGAGAATGTAAGGGTCATGGTGGATAAAAAAACTAAGAGCGCTTACTTTATTACTCCAAAGTCAACCAGAACATCATTTGTATTTGTTGATTTCTCATAAAGAATATAATTAGATTACATGGAGCTCCCAAAAGTATTGTCAGTGATGGAGATACTTTGTTTACTAGTGATTTCTGAAAGAGCTTGCAGAATGAATTAGGTACCAAGTCATGGTGTGTACCGCTTATATCACCCACAGCCTAATGGGTTGACAAAGAGATTTAATAAGGTAATTGAAGGTTTGTTAAGAGCTTGTATGCTTGAATTTAGAGGTTCATGGGAGGACCATTTCCACCTAGTTGAATTTTCCATAATTACTGCTATTAGTATAATATAGGAATGACATATTTTGAGGCTATATATGGAATATAGTGCAAATCACTAGCTTGTTGATTAGAGACCAGAGACAGATTAGTCTTAGAATTAGATTTAGTGAATGAAGCTGCACAAATGACTGAGTTGGTATGGAATGTTTGCGAAGCGAGAATGTGCAATGCCACTACTCTAAATTGGAGAGCCATTGTTTTTTAAATGAAGCCAACTACATTTTTATCATTTCGTAGCTTTTGCTTCATAACACCCTGACTTTTAATAGGTTTGAAATAAGTAATTCAATTGAAATTTAAATTTTTAATATTTAAAACTCCAATTTATTTTGAATTGAATGAAATAAATGAACAATAGTAAGTACTGTTTGAACATTAAATCAAACAACCATTAACTTTGAATGTAGTTATTTAAATGACTCAACTTGTGTTATTTAAATATAAGTAAATTTGTAAAACTTAAACTTAAATAATAAAATTGAACTAATGAATATGGTGATGTTCCAAATCTATTAAAATATAAAATTTCCTAAATAAGTGTAACGACCCGAATATTTCACGATAATATATTTAAATATAACGTCGTTAGTCGAGTATAAGTTCAAAATATCACCTTTTGCATATAGTCAAATCACAACTCGGGACCACTTCCATTGAATTTAAAATGTCGTTTATGATATTTAAAACTACAAACATCAATATGTTTGGAGTTAGTGAAATTTGGGATTTTGAGTAGGGCTTTGTTTTGTACAGACTAGCCCATTAACTTCTTTTATCACTTATTCATTCCTTTTCATAAATTCCTAACTCCCAAGCCCTAGAGGAAGAGGAAATTCCTGAGCTTCAATCACTTAGGAAGATTGATTTAAGTGTGTATCCAAAGAGAAGAGAGGTAAGATCAAATCTTCTCCAACTCAACTCCTCTTCAATCCTTATGAATTCCTAATACCCAACTCTTAGGATTCTTGTGTGTTTGTGAATAGGTTGAAGATTTGTGAGTTATATTCGAAGAGAGGTTGATTTAGCTAAGTTTTGGCTCATCTCTTTGCTCATAACAATCAAAGGTTAGTTCTTGTGAACCCACATCTATGACTCAAGCTTGTATGCTATGGTAGTGTGCCCTTGGCACGTATTATTAGAGAATGGAATTTTGATGACTACAACCATGTTTCAATTATTTACATTGTGGATTATAAAATATGTACTAACATCCTTGTTCATAATATATATATATATATATATATATGTAGATGCAGGATAAATATACAAGATATAAATGTTGAAGATTTTACAGTATTAGAGATTCAAGATATCAAGGAATTCAAGACTCATGAGTACCAAGATATTGGGATTTCAAGAGCTCAAGATTATCAAAGTAATAAAGTCTAGATTATATGTAAAACTCCGGTTAACACTTTCAAATTCTGTTTTAAAATATCTTTTCAAATTTATTTCAAATTATTTTCAAACTTCTTTTCTAAATGATTTCAAATTATTAAGTTTTTCCTTATGATTTCAAATATATATATGTTAATAATATATGTTTTACTGATTTATATCGTATAACTTTATAAATATATTTAAAATTATATATTACTACATTTTTATATGTTTTTACGCTTCAGAAAATTCATTTGAAACACTATTTTTTGATTCGAGAATTTCCAGAATATATATTGCTTTTAACACTTGAAAAATGATTTTAAATTCAAAATTAACATACATATGTCGACATACAATTTTGCACAGTCGACATATAACTGTCATTTTTTTTAAATTTCAAAGGAAGTGTCTTTTCATATTTTGAAACGCTTCAGAAACGTTGCAACCTTTCAAACTCTATAAATAAGGGTTAATTTCGATTTTTTTTCCACTTTTTCATTACCTTCTTTATCCCTTCTCTTACCACCATTATTATACTTTAATTTCTTGATTTCTACACTTATACTCTGCCGATTTCTACTCAAATTATATCAAACTTCTTCTTTTCTCAATCTCTATCAAGTACTCTCTGATTCGAAGTGCTATTCAAGAATTCTAGGGCTATTGTAATCATTTGGAAATTGTTCGGGAAAGGGTGTTCCTCTTATCCCAGAAATCAAGGAAAGGGAGCGGTGTAAACCTCTTAGCTGTGAAATCAAGGGTGTTGTAAGATTGGTACTAGTATTAGTAAAACTCTGCACAATCCAGCGTTGCGTGGGACTGGACATAGGAGTAATCCGAAGTAGTATAAAATCCGGTGTGTTCTTTCCTTTTCTACATTTTATATTTATTTATATGTGTCTGTGATTGTTTCTGTGTTTGTGATCATTTTTGGTGTGATAATCATTTTGTGATTCATATAGTAATTCAAGTTAGTTAAAGATTTCTATAAATTTCTTATAAACACTATTCATCCCCTCTCTAGTGTCAATTCTACCTTAAGATCCTTAATCCGCATCGTTAACAATTGGTATCAGAGCGTAGGTTTTCAAATTTTCATCATCTGAATTTTGGAAATATTAAATGGAAAAATTTGGAATGATTTATAACACTAGTTGAAATTTATGCATTGTATCAGTATTTGATGAGTCTGCATTCTAATTTGTTGAAAAATAAAGTTATCATAATCTGATTTTTGAAAAGTCTCAATGATCATTTTTAACACTATTTTCATATGGATATGTTACAGAATTATCATGATGTTATTATTTAAAAGTACAATTAGTTATTTTGAAAAGTCACTTGATTCTTTGAAAAGTTGTGTTGTTTTGTAGGAGAAGAGTTATGTCTGATAAGTACTGGCCAAAAGACACCAAGATGATCATTCATCAATCAAGAAGAAAAAGACGGATATGAATTGACAATAGGGCTTTCAATGGGTCGGGTTCGGGTTGGGTCAAGTCGTGTACGGGTTGAGTTCGGGTTGGGTCAGCTCAACCCGTTTATTAACGGGTCGGTTTCGGGTCGGGCCATTTATAATCGTACGGGTTTCGGGTTTGATTCGTGTAACCCGTTAAGAAAAATATTTGTATAAAAAGATGTGAATGAACATGAAAACATGAAAGAAGGATATTGTTGTCATTCACTTGTTGCAAGCTATGATGAGAATAGAAATGTAAAAAGTTGCTAATGTGGGAATAAACATGAAAACGTCAAAAATTGTTAAGTTTTAATGTGCATGAATAATTGAATAATATCAACATCCTTCATTTTCAAGCTAAGATGAGAATTTTACGATAATATACAGCCATAAACGGGTTAGTGGGGTCAAATTCGGGTTTCGTGGGTCAACCCTTAACCTACCCGTTTATAATTCGGGTTTGATAGTGGACTGGGCTGTTCCTATGTTTTGTAGATTGTAGAGTAATAAAAATATGTTCTATAATTAAATGGGTCATGACGGGTCAAAAACGGGTTCACGAGTTGGGTCGGGTCAACCCGTTTACTAAACGGGTCAGAGAGGGTTGACCCGAAATTGACCCGTTTATAAATGGGTCGGATCGGGTCGGGTTTTTTTGTGTGGGTTACGAGTCGTGTTTCGGGTTGTGTTAGAAATTGACGGCTAACTGACAATCTACAATGAAATGAGTACCTGATCAATACAATTTTTTTTATTTTCTTCTATAATTTGATTCAATACTATTCTGCTCTTCATCCACTTCGCAATGCCACCGATTACATGCAAATCCATCAAGAAATGACCAAGTTATGATCAAATGAAGTTTTAGTGCACAAAGGGAAAAAGAAACCAAAACTATCATTAGTATTTCTCATATTTCACCCAGATATTTGTATTATTTCATCCCAACTCTTTTTCTAGATTGTATTTCTTGTTCTTGCGGTTGTTTTGATGGGTAGATCATCAAATTCCGATCAAATTGAGTGTATGACAGTTTGAAGTTGATTATCCAAAACAGAAAATTGCATATGAGATTTTCTATTTTCCTCTCATCGATTCGGCATACTTCACCATGTTATTATTCAAATTCTTCACCAAACTATTACTGAATCATATCCCTTGCCTTTCTCTTCGATTAGTTGTTGGTTTCATCCAATTCCATTGAGAAACGAAGAAGTTATGCCTTCCAAAAGATTGATTGAAAGTGGAAAAATGGGAAGAAGAAGAAAAAGTTGTGAAGAGATATGACTTTTGGGCCTATTTATAGTTTTTGAAGTGTCCATTCATTCAAATTCAAAATTTTGGTGCCAAAATGGTTAAACTACTAAATCATCAATATATTTCTTATACGATCTTCAAATTCAGCAAATGAATATACTATGTTGATAAGAAAAACGAGCCCGTCGCAATAAAACAGACCTCGTCGTCAAATTCTAAAACATGTGAGTGTATGGTTCATGATAAGGGAAGAACAACAAAATAGAGGATTGCAAAAAGAGGTACGCTTTACAATAATTTCACAATTATCATTATATTTAGGAATATACATCTACGCACATATTTAAGTATAGAAATTTATCTCTTTTAGATATTTTGTTTACGTCAATACACCACAGTATACTTATCAATATATCAATCTAATTTTTTCGAAAGGGACTTTTCTTATAAATTCAAATTTCACTACTGTAACGTCCTAGATTTTTGACCGTTAATGACAAATATTTAAATCTGTTTAAATATTGATCTGATGGCATTAATGGAATTTTTATCAAAAATTATTTATAAAGTAGAGTTCGAATATATATATAATTTATAATATAATAAAACGAGCTTGAAATGACGCTGCAGTTCATAATATTGAATTTCGAACTTTAATTGAATATACATGATCCGATATAAATCGGATTTCAGTGAAACAAGAAACGCTCGGATCCATGTGATTATATTTTTATAATGAAAAATAAAAATCGAGATTTCGCCTTATATATTGCAAGATATGTCCAAATAAAATTTTCAAATAGTCGCTATAGAATCGTTCATCGACCGTAACAGTTTATTTGAAATAACTGCATACTGGATTCGAATTTAGACAAGGTTCTTTTGAGACGTAGTGTTAATTTATTTTTCATAATTTTTCTATAATTTTTAATCAATTAAATATGCAACTTTTTATTTGGAGTATTTTGCACCCTATATCAATATTTTGGGGTTTCACAATATAATTTAACCTACCGGTATTATTATATTTTTGGGATCGTGGGGTGTTGCTGGTCACAACGATATTTATATTTCTGTCCATAGTCTTTTATAAATGAACAGAATTTTTTGTAATGGACACCGTACAAAATCTAACCATAATAAAAGCAAATATAGATAATTAAAGCATTCCTTCCAACTTAAGCAATTGATACAGCCGACAAGAAAAGGTACGGGTCACATGCCTTGTTTATTCAGACTAAATGAAACAGGGCTTACACAAATTTTTGGAAATAGCTACCCTAGTGAAGTGAGAATACACTGCATGTATTTTCAAATCGTGTGCCTTACTGCATTCTCGCCTGCCTTGTATGTTCTTTCCAAAATCATCCTAGCCATCCTATTTTTCATTTTTCCACAAGCCTACATCTATTGAAAGCTCCTTGTTTCTTCCCATCCGAATTTACAATATATTGCAACTCTACTTGATCTAAGAACATGGCTAGCAAGTTAGGATAATACGTGATGGTTATCCCTTCAATCCACATGTATATATATACCCATTCACTTTTCTTTTTTTTCTCAGAACCAAAACAAAACACAACGCAATGAAACGAAACTCTTCCCTTATAAACAAAATACATATATATATGTATATATGAACATCCGAAAGTGGGTTCATCGATTTCGTGAAGGGCTTCCTTTTTCACCGTCAGTATTCGGAAGTTCCAGATCTGCCTGGAGTGAGAGGATACAGCGAGTGGATGTATGGGATTGGCGAGGATTATTGGCGCTGCTTTTGGACAGCAGGCGTTTACTGTCAGGGAGGTTACTGGTGGGCAAAACACGGTAGTGGGGATGAGTTGTTTTTGGGTCCAGGCGGTTTCTTTTCCTTTGGAGGAGCCAAAAAAAATGGGATAAAAGAAAGACGTGTGGAAAGGCGGATTCACGGTGTCATGGCAGTACAGAAGTTTGGTGGGCTGATTTTCGTGAAGGGTCGGATGGGCTTTCGAAGTAAAAAGAAAGAAAGAAAAAAGATAAATATAACGTAAAAAGAGGGAACTGACGGAAGAAGACGGGGACTGCATGGGAAGGAAGGGGGTGCTGGACATGTACAGGCGCATCTTTGAGGAAGAAGAAATAGTTAAGTGGTGAAGTGGGCTAAGAGGCGTTGTGGACTTTAGGGCCTTAGGTTAAAAGTAAAAATAAAATAGTGTTGGTTTGAGTTCACGGGAAAAAGAATATTAGAGCATGGGATGGACATAAGGGAAAATGGGGTCTGAGATGGTGAACGCAATGAACTGCACAATTAACAAAGGGGTTAAGGTAATATAATCCATAGTTTATAATTAATATTTAGTTAATTTATTAATATAATTTAATCGCATATGTTGTAGTAAATAAATAAAATAACTTGACCACATATTGCCAGAATCGTGCGAAGTCAGTCTCGTTGGAATCACGCTGAAAAATACTACGCTGATGAGCTGATTTTGAAGGATCTGGAGATAATTGGGATTTTATTAATTTTAAACATCTGTTTAAAATTTAATGAAGCGAACTGGGTTCATCAAACCGTCAATCGACTGTCGAAAGATAATGTGAGTTAATTCTCACAATTTCTGGAATTTTATGATGTGTTAAATTCATATTAAATTATAATTCACCGTTAATCATAGAATTGGTTGATTGAATGCCTTGTTTGCTTGTTAGATGGTTGTCGACAAATTTTATTTGTCATATTGGATGATTTTGTTTAAAAATAATTATTTCATCATTATTACCGGTGATGCAGGGAAGGACAGGTTGGAGGGATCCGACCGGATTCCTCAAATATTTTTGTATGTTGTTTGTTTACCCATATTATTCAGATATGAACTGTTTACCCCAAACAACATTACATTTGAATGTTGATTATTGATTTGATATTTAACGTTGAATTGAAAATCAACGTTGTGGGATGTTTTCAATCAATAAACGGTATTGATTAAGATATTGGCAGCAAATGATCTGAACGTTGTTTTAAGGCGTTAGCCCACCGTCGGGTGAATTGACGTAATTGCAATTATAAAAATTATTTTATAATTAAAGTAAAGTTTTTAAAAGTGATTTTTCTTTCTGAAATAAAAGATTTAAATAAGATGATATTTATAAATAGTTACATAATAATTAAAGTAATTTACTTCGTAAAATAGAAGTAAAATGAGAAGTGATCGACTTTCTAAGCAAATCGTGTTAAGAGCAAGGATATACTAGGAATATAAACAAGTTGTGAAGCAAGTACATTGGTTAAGAAAATGCTACTAAATGGTTGAATTAAAGCGAAGAAATTGAAAGAAGTTTCCAAAATAGAAAGGAAATGTTGTAAAGGATTGAAATAAGATTTCTGTTTACTAATTCATTTAAAAGTTAAATGGAAAGTGATTTACAAAGAAAGAAGATGGACGGATTCATATAAGAAGGGTTTATAAGTAGATGTTAGAAGTGAAGCCGAGTTTTGAAACAACGATTATAAAGAAAATTTATGATTCAAGTAAATAAATCGAAGAGGGGGTTTGATAGGCAAGTACCAAGTTCTAAACAAGTTTTTGAATTAAATAAAAGTAATTTGAAATGTGATTTCAAAAAGGAAACGATTTACGAATTCTATAAGAAGATTTTAAAATAGAATCCATGTTCGTAAAGAAGATTTAGAAAAGGGATTTAAACTAAGACAATGAACTTAAATCAGTTTTATTTAAGGAGTTGGGTTGAATAAATTGATTATAAATTGAAAGAAAATATGTAAAAGCAAAGGGAGTTTGCATTCAGTAAGTACTTGAATAAAAAGGGTAAAGGGGATCTAGTTTACGCCAAATAGAGGGATGATTATTAAAACCATGTTCTAATTAAAGTGGCAAACTGAAGTGATAGTGAGTGGAACGATATGTTTATGTTTCAAACTCTTATTTATTCTGAGATAAGAACGTTGTCGATCAAGGTCTGAGAGGTAAATAAAATACCCCAACTTGAACGGCTTCACTATTATCAAGGAATGATATTAGTTTGAAACGGTAGGAGTGTTGGAATTTGTTTTGTTCAAGAGGAATATTACAATGTTATTATCGAGATTTTTAAATGATATTGAATTAGTGGATTTAAGTAAAACAACGTAGAATTTAACATTGGGTAAATTTAAGCATGAATTAAGAATTGACTATTTTCTTGAGTTAAGAATATATGGGGATTTCTGCAAGGCAAAGAAAATTGGCGAAGGTATAATGATGGTTTTGAAATAAGGAAATGAAATGGGTTTTGTAAATAAAGATATATCATTATTTTCTGTGTAACGAATAATGGGATTCGAGATAAGAGAATATGGAATCGATTTCTAAAGATCGATAAAATCGTTTAATAAATGAGCCAAAGCTGCCAATATACTTGATTGTATTGTTTAACATTGATAGTTAAAACACCAAACTATCAATGAAATATATTGACCTTTTTGACGTGTTGTTTCGAAGAGTCCGGGATGGGAACTAGACCCAAAACCACTTCGATTCAACGTTACGTACGTAACTAACTTACGTCAAATGAAGATGGAGCATTGAAGACCGTAGATCTTCATGAAGCGGAAGAACTACTTATAATCTCTGGTTAGCTCCCAGAGATACACTGTGGTTCTGTCGTATTTGGAGTCTGTGGATTGCGAGGACTTCTCGCTACTGATCCTTGGGGTGATGCCTATATAAGGATGCAGTAGGAGAGTGCCTTCGGTCATCCTGTTCTTGGATGACGTGACGAGGTGGAATTCAAAGCGAATGGTAGCCAGATGGTTCAAAAGTCGATTTAACCTCGAGCCTCATCAACCGGGAAATGACAAAATTCGGGCAAGCAGCATGGCTATGTGGGTCGCACCCATTAGGGTGTATTGTCACCATCTAGAGAATATGAATATTTGTTACTTCTTTTCATTTCTGTATCTCCCGGGAACTACGGTGGTCGCACGACAAAAAGCCATGAGGTGACAATATATTCGATACACTCAAGAGAAATGAGTGGTCGGTCATGTGTGGGCCGTGGTTGCAAGACGTTCTTGTTGAACCCAGTGTATTCGTCTCTAGAGGTACACTATCGGCAGGTGGTCCCATACCTTGTCATAGTTTGAAATCCAATCTCCAATAAGCGCCTGCGGTTTTGGATTGTATACTATATATGTAGAGCGTGAGATGCAAGCGTTCTACTAGATTGATATTTATTTGTGATTTGATAGACACTATCATAATATCAGAAAAGATATTGATTTCAAAAACGTTTTGGGTTATAGTAAGGTAAAAACCGTCCGTGTTTACGTGTGGACTGGTCTTACTATTATCCATTTCTTTCAGAAAGGATTTTCAAAGTTATACAAGTTGTTGTGCTATGAATTTTCCACTGAAAGTATTCCAGACTGACCCAGTGAATTTTGTTTTAAATCAAATGTGCTCGGGTTAGACCGAGTATATTAACAGGTTAGGTATCGCTGGAGATTCGAGAGCTGGAAGCAGGAGGCTTCACCGTTAGTTATTCAAAGTTTATTTCCACTGTGTCTGATATATGGGGTACTCTGATGATTGGTATGTATATATATATATATAATTCTTTTTGTATAAAGAGATTTGATATTATACTTTATTCGTTCCGCTGTGAGATTCTGATGTGTTCTCCTTATTCTTCTATTCTAAAATTTCTTTCTTTCTTTTCTCATCCTCTAATTTCTTTCTCATAACGTTCAGGTGTTTTTGATGCATGAATGTCGACATGGTGTTTGTGTGTCGATTTTTGGGGTCGAAAATCCCTGGGTCGTTACAACTACTCTTTGCTTTAATTTCAAAAATTGAAAGGACATCTTTCAATATGAAATTCTCAGTTCAAATTCTAGTTATCAACTTTGTGTGTCTACTTATTTTCTTAAATCTTGTTTCAAAATCTATATATTAAAAGTATATAAACCAATAAAATATTACATAGGCATGTTAATATGGTTAAAAAATTCAAACATTTGATATTGTTATAAAACATAAATTTATATATCTTTTATATGTAGTTTAAACATACATAGTTTAACTTATATATTTGTCATATAAATTCATAACAATTTTGGGTTACATTATCTCTAATACTATTTGTAACTTAATAATAATTTTGATTTCTTATTAAGACTGATTAAACTTAATATTTTGGTATAAAGTGTATATATATAAATTATGTCTTAAATTTGTAGTAAAATATAAGAAGTTATAGTTTTATAGTTATATTACTAGATCTCATCAAAAATAATTTTGTTACAGATTTCTTTTAAAGTTTTAACATATAAATGGCTGTTTAGCAAATTAATATGTTTTGATTTCTAAATGTTTAAATATAAAATTGATTTGTATCAAAAGATTAATGTACATCTCATAATAAATTAAATTTTAAGTTCTTTTAATTAGTTTTTATATATACGAACATGAATATATGTTTATATCAAAATAATTTACTTCATATGATACAATTTTATATTCTCTTTAAAAGGATCTTCAATTTTTTACGAAGCCCCATATTAATATTATTTAACTCATATTTTTCTTAGAATTATTATGAATATTTTACTACCTATCATGAATATATTTTAATTACCATTAAACTCTTATCTTTACTATTTTTTTTCCAAATATCCTTCATTTGTATCATTAATCTAAGTTTAGAAATTAATGTATCTTACCTTTGTTTGATTAAAATAATTTATTATATAAATGTGTATGCATAATAGTTAGATAACACTTTGAATATCTTTTACCAAAACAGAAATTATCACCAAATCATTCTGCATATTATCACTACTCATCTTATTTCATATCATAAATCATTATTACAAATTATAGTGCATCTCAAATTAAAAACATTCATATCACAAGTTGCATTTCATTCATATATCATCTCATATTGCTTTGCATATGACATACATTCCATACTGCATTATAACCAACAGACTGCATTACTTTGACTTGATTGACTTGTTGGGATTGATTAATTTATTTGACTTGATTGACTTGTTTGAATTGTTTGACTTAGTTGATTTGTCTGACTTGTTTTACTTGAATAACTTGATTGGCTTGTTTGACATGGTTGAATTTCATTTATGGTTAGTAGGTTTGTTAGAAATATACTTATTCATATGTAAGTATTGAATAATATAGTTCTTATAGTATTAGATTAAAGCAGGAGCTTTATAGGGTATTAGGATAAATAAAAGTTATAAGAAAATTTTGGCTTATGTTAGAATTTATTTGAATTGATGTTTTGTGACAACAAAACTTAAATTGATTGATTATTTGGATTGCTTGTTGGGTTTGCTTGTAAATTTGTTTGAATTGCTTGCTTAGTTTATACAATGTTTATATTGATTATCCTCCTATTTAAGTTTACTTAGTAGAATTATATTAGTATTACCATAGGATTAAGAGGAGTTTTAGGAAAATTATAGATTTAGGGAGTATTGTGGATTCAAGGTGAGTTATACATAAGTTAGTTTAGTATAGTTTATTATAGGTATAATATAGTATAATTTAGGATAGCTTTTGATAATGACAAAGGGGAGAAATTATAGAACAGATATAGTTAAGATATGCATAGTTTAAGGGGGAGTTAGATAGAATTCATGGTGAAAGGGGGAGTGATCAAGAATAAGATCAACAGGTAATATCAGGCATGAATATTTTATAAACCAAGGTTGTCATCATAAAAAAAGGGAAAGATTGTTGGAGAATGGGATTTCGATGACAACAACCTTGTTTCAATTATTCACATTATTGATTATAAATATATACTAACATCCTTGTTCAGAATATATATATATGTAGATGCAGGATAAATATACAAGATATAAATACCGAAGATTGTACAGTATTAGAGATTCAAGATATCAAGGAATTCAAGACTCATGAGTATGAAGATATCAAGCTTTCAAGAGCTCAAGATTATCAAAGTAATAGAGTCTAGATTATATGTAAAACTCCGGTTAGCACTTTCAAATTCCGTTTTCAAATTTCTTTCCAAATTTATTTCAAAATCATTTTCAAACTTTTTTTCTAAATGATTTCAAATTACTAAGTTTTTACTTATGGCTAAACATATATTTGTAATATATGTTTTACTGATTTATATCATATAACTTTATAAATACATTTAAAATTATATATTACTATATTTTTGAATGTTTATACACTTTAGAAAATTCATTTTGAAACCCAATTTTTGATTCAAGAATTTCCGGAATGTGTATATATATATATTGCTTTTAACACTTGAAAAATGATTTTAAATTCAAAAATAACATACATATGTCGACATACAATTTTGCACATGTTGACATATAACTGTCATTTTTTTAAAATTCAAAGGAAGTGTCTTTTCATATTCAGAAACGTTACAACCTTTCAAACTCTATAAATAGGGGTTAATTTCGAATTTTTTATCACTTTTTCATCTCCTTCTCTTTCGTTCTCTTACCACCATTATTATCATTAAATTTCTTGATTTCTACACTTATACTCTGCCGATTTCTACTCAAATTATATCAAACTTCTTCTTTTCTCAATCTATATCAAATACTCTTTGATTGGTAGTGCTATTCAAGAGTTCAAGGGTTGTTGTAATCATTTGGGAATTGTTTGGGAAAGGGTGTGTTCCTTGTAGCCCGGAAATCAAGGAAAGGGAGCGGTGTGAACCTTATAGCCATGAACTCAAAGGTGGTGGAATCGGTGTTAAACTTGTAGATGTGAAATCAAGGGTGTTGAAAGATTGATACAAGTATTAATAAAACTCTGCGCAATTCAGCGTTGCGTGGGACTGGACGTAGGAGTAATCCGAACCAGTATAAAATCTGGTGTGTTCTTTCTTTTTCTGCATTTTATTTTTACTTATATCTGTATCTGTGATTGTTTCTGTGTTTGTAATCATCTCTGGTGTGAAAACCATTGTGTGATTCATATAGTAATTTAAGTTAGTTAAAGATTTTTATAAATTCCTTATAAACACTATTCACCCCCTATAGTGTTAATCCTGCCTTACGATCCATAATCTGCATCCTTAACACATATATGTTATGTATGAATTGTTAATTTGGATTATTCGTGTATGAACTTTCCAATTTATGTGTTTTGATTTTAATTCAATGATTTCTAGTGTAAATCTTTGTGTGCATTTAAGTTTGTGTTTTTGTGTTGTTTCAGTGCGCCTTAAAATCTCCATTTTTACTAGAATAATGTTATAAAACTTTATCGACCATCCGAAATGGTTTTGATATTCATTGCCTAGGCAACTAGTGCCAAGGACATAATGCAGTCGGCTGAATCCTCCTTGGTCAGCCGACTGACCTGCTCTTATATTTAAAAAATGTGATATATCATTCAGCTGGATGAATTGATCTGTTCAACTGACTGAATGAGGATTCAGACGGCTGATTATATCCATTCGACCGGTTATTGTCAGAGACAAAAACATAGTTTATGTTCTTTGAATTTAGATGGCTAAATTGATAAATTCAGTTGGCTGAATTGGCAACGAAGGCAATACTTGCATATTTTGTGCGATATTTCGAGTTTTATTGATTTGATTTACTAGGAACTGATTTTTATCATTAATTTTAAGTTGATGACATCTTTTTAGGACTTCTAATTTATTCGTTGTAAACGAAATTTATAATCGATATTTATGAGATTTATTTACATCATTAAAATGGAAATTTTGAGTTCGGTTGTTATTACGATCAATATTATATGAGATTCACCACTTCAAACTATAAAGGGTTTTCATATTATTAGCAGATGCCAAATCTTTTATTAAAATGGTTTCTAACCCTATTTTTCATTCAAATTCATTTTATAAATCATCTTCCAATCTGTTAGTGTATATTTATTAAATCTTTGCCTTACTCGCATGAGAAATTCAATTAAATGTCTTAGTAAAACGAGTGGTATGAAACACTTGCATTTGCTTCGATGATTAATTCTTGAGCTCGTTTAATTGAAATTGCAGAATGATCGTAGTATGTATTTTTGGTGGAATATACAAATTGTTTGTAAATATTCGAGTAGAGTGAGCGGTCATGGGTCATGTAGCTTAACTCTTGTACTTACTAGTTTGGAGTAATTCACATTACTTCAGATCAATTGTGATCTATTTGTGATATTGTGGATTTTTGCATTTTTATGGTTCTTGAATCTTATTGTGGAGCTTCGACTTAATGGCTTTCAGACCATTTTTTGATTGGTCAACTAATTAGAGACTACATCTCATTTGTGATACACGTGTTGGTGAGTCTTCATGCTCCCATTTGTGATATGCCTCTTCCCCCCATTTGTATGTTCTGGATTTTTGGAATTTGGTGTTATGATATATGATCATTTTATGTTTTGATATTGTGTTATCCCTTTGGTGATGATTTGATATGTGACGTCATTTCTTATGAATAGTTGTATGTCTTAGAATAAGATATTCGTTTATAACACTGAGATTTTCCTGAGATATTGTATGGAAATTTTTGAGACTTCACATTTACTTGTGACCATTGTTGTTATTACTCATATGTCATTATCAGTTTATATTTTTATTTCTATTCTAGTTTATTATTGTAAGTACTGCTAGACTGATCCGTTTATTTTTAATTTTCTCATAAATAATACTCGGGTCAAACTGAGGTGTTGCAGGTTCTTCCACATGACTTCTAACAGTGATTATCTCCTGACTTTTGGCTAACTACATTAGTGTTGTAGTTTTTTGTCTTTTATGTATATAAGAAAGAGACTCCTTATGTATACATATTATTTTGGCTAGCACTTGTGCCTATTCGTTTGTAGTATAGTGGATCTTGCTCGACTACTATATTGGTGAATACACTATGTGATATATTCATATCTATTTCCAGCTTTGTGATGTGAATATATGTGATTGATTTGTCTTATGCATTTCATATCTATTTCTGAAGAGATTTTTAGCCACTATGTAATAACTTCCTTAGGCTATTATATAGATGGTTGCTCCTCAACAGCCTTATTCTTCGTCTTAGTTGACAATACTACTTCGTAATATCCTTGGCTAATGCGAGTATGGAGGTGGGGCGTCACTGCTTGGTATCAGGGAAAATCTTCAGAACAATGAATATTGTGACACTGATCACGTCCTAAGCCTTCTTAGGATTCATGCCATAGGATCTAGATTGAGTCTTTAGTGCCATTCTATCCTATCTTGAGTTGTGAATTGAATTTATTTGAACTTGTTTCATGAATAACATTTTTCTTTCTCTTTATAGAAGAGAAATGTCTAGGTGTACCTGCGCAAACACTGGTCCATCTAGTATCCT
The DNA here is from genome assembly GCA_030737875.1 of Allium sativum. Taxonomy (NCBI): domain Eukaryota; kingdom Viridiplantae; phylum Streptophyta; class Magnoliopsida; order Asparagales; family Amaryllidaceae; genus Allium; species Allium sativum. The sequence continues at coordinate 204,563,003 of CM060925.1, read as the reverse complement.
TCCTATGGGAGGAGTGTTTATGATAGCACAATAGCTTCTTGATTTAGTGACCAATGCCCAAGCGGCAGGCACCCCTCCATTGCCTATGCATCCTAAATCAAGGTTTGCTAGTTTGTGTAGCGATTTCGCTAAACTTGGTGGAAAGTCTTTCAAGGGTTCTGAAAGTGTTATGGAAGTCCAATCTTGGATTAAATCATGCATCCTTATCTTTTCTCGCATGAATCTTGAGGACTTGCGTCGGGTTCAAGTGGCTTCTAGTATGCTCCAAGATCGAGCACTCGATTGGTATGAGCTCATGACCTCTGAAATTCAAGAGATTGACCTAACTTTGAAGCAATTCCAAGAACGGTTCGAGGCAAAGTTTGTACCTGAAGGCGAGAAAGTAGTGTTAGCCCGAAGCTTTGAAGACCTTGTTCAAGGTAAATTTTCTATGGTAGAGTACGTCACATTATTCGACTTTCTCCCTAAACATGGGCTTGAATACAATAATACCACCACGAAGAAGAGTCCGAGATTTGTGTATGGGCTGAATAAAAATCTCAAGAAGGACTTAATTCTTTAGTTAGCTGAGCCTTTTGATGTACTCGTGGGTATCACACTTCGCCTCCAGGAAGCCGAGAGGGAGAGCGATGTGGAGATTAAGACTCTAAGAAGAAATTCAACAAGAAGAGGAACTCCAACAATAAATCCAAATCTTTTCCAAATAAGAAAGGAAAGAAAGTGGCTTCTGAAGCTAAGACTTCTAACTTTGGTCATGAGGGATTCTACAATTGCAGATTAAAGGACCATTAAGACAATAGGTGTCCTAAGCCCCTCACTTGTCGCTATTGCAAGGCTCTGAGCCATTTAGTATCTTCGTGCCCTAAATTTCAAAATAAGGATGGAAAGCTAAATTTTGTGCAAGCCCTTGGCAATAGTTCTTTCGGTCAAGGTAATTTTTGATTCTATCCTTGATGGAATTATTGAGTTTCATGGACATACCTTAAGAGTAACTTTTGGCACGGGTGCATCCCATTCTTTTATAACACAAAACTTGTTGACGTTTGTTCGTTGGATGCCTTGTATTTGATGACCACACTAAGGATTGTGAATCTAGTCGGTGGATCTGTGACACTTATTTTATTCTATGAAGATGTTGAGATTATTTTGTGTGGTTATTCTTTCCGAGCCGATTTATATATGATGCACTATTTAGGCTTTAGAATTATTTTGGGAATGGATTGGCTTCATCACTATGGAGCTCATGTACTATATCCTGAGAGTACTATCTATCTTCGACATCCTCAATCTGTTAATCAGATTTCTATTATACTTAAGGATTCTAGTTCGGATACAGTGGCCTCCTTATATAGTCTAAATCAAAGAGACGATGATAATGATGATGAGGAGAAGGTTATTTCTCAAATTCATGTTTTTCGAAAATTTCCCGACATATTTTATCCCATCTTGGGATTATCACCTAAGCGAGCAATTGAGTTTCAAATTAATCTGACCCCCGGAGGTTTACTTGCTACTCGTCCTCCTTACCGTTTGTCTAATAAGGAAAATGAAGAGATGCGAAAGCAGTTATTCGAATTAGAGGGTAAGTGGTTTATTCGCTCTAGTTCCTCACCTTGGGAAGCTCCAACAATCTTTGTGAAGAAGTCGGATAGTGCACTTAGGCTTTGCATCAATTACCGCAATCTTAATGATCTCACCATGAAGAATAACATCCTCTATCGTGAATCGATGACTTATTCGATCAGCTTAGTGGTGCTAAAATCTTTTCTCAACTAGACTTAGCTATCGGGTTTCATCAACTCGTGCTAACTTCATTATCAACGACCTCCACTAACTATTCTTGATTAGAGGCTTAATTTCTCCATGACGATCCCACACCGAATAATTGGGTGCGAATCCATATTTGCGTAAATGAACCTTAACCATATCTAATATTAAATTCTTTAACAATTTTCACCTACTACATGAACAACGAATTTTTATACCACGAATTTCTATATCGTTTCCAATATTACTTAAAGCAAATTAGATGAACACATGTACCCCCTTAAGAAATATTCACTTATTGAGCCTCCAATTTTCCTTCTTTGATACACCCAGCTTCGATCAATAAAATTATTGATCATTTTTCCTACTTTAAAACATACGATGAAAAGTAATTTTTTAATTAATCGTTCGTTTTATATTTTATTTATATTTTACTGCTTTAGTAAACATATACTAAATTATATAAGATTTTTACAAACTTTATTTTAAATAAACAATTAATGGCTCATTGACATTTTTGTGCTTTCTTTGATGGTTGGTCGTCCTATTTTTCATTACAAACACAATAGTAATTACATTCTACAAATCATATCATTTTAAAAGATTTCCCAAAATTTCAACAACACTTCACCCGTGTTTCTTGCATCTTACACAAATGTGTGTACTCAAGAAATGAAAAGAAAATGCCATTGAAATTTTATGAACCATTTAAAATAATATGATTTACGAAACATAATTATTTTATAGTGTTTGTAACTTGTCCAATACATGGATAAATCCGACAAATGTTGAATCAGATGAATATGGATGTCCGTTGTTGCCACTGATTACTCTAGTGCAAAAGGCTACTTCAGGTTGATTCAGAAACTACAATACCAAAATACACATAAATCAAGAAATATTCATTTTTAGAAAAACCAAACTATTTCTACATACAACCCCCACACGCTAACCTACCTTGCAAATAAGCTCTCCTTGAAATCCACCAGCAACGATCTTGTTATCTTTCACATCTAAAGTGCTAATCTGCACTCTGGAAAGCATATGTGGAGTTGACGATCCATGGCATTTCTACATTAATAGTACATGAAAAGGAAAAGTCATCAAATCCGAGTGCTACAGTAAAACTATGCTTAACATAAAAACCATGAAACAAACAAAGCATACCCGAGTTGGAAGAATATTTCCTGCTACATTGAGGACTTCTTTGCCTTATTGAAGGAGAGATGGCCAATTCATAACCAAATAGTTTTGCATCATATATACATCATGCTTTGATGTTGCCCACATAAAATTCCTCAGCTGAAAAATGAATGAGCAACTACGATTTGAAGGCAACTAAATATGTAGTATTGATATCTAATGTAAAAGGTTTATAAAGCAGTTGACGAATAACTAGACACTCTCACTTGCTCTAAAGCTAACAACTGTTCAAATATTTCTAGTCATCTTTAAAACACGCCTATGATAGCCAATGATGCGGGTCCTTTCGATAAGTCGCACATGTAACAAGCTACATTAGTGAATTAATGACAACCAATGACGCATAACTGAAATTTCACCTAATTATTGTGCCTACCAAAAAAACACTCTTCCGAAGCATAGACAGTGAAATTCTATGGGATATAACCAAATTCACCAGCTAAAATTCAATTTTAGATTCCAAAAATCTCGACCTCCAGCAAATTATCGCTATTGCATTAGGATTTTTTGCATCCGGAACTTAGGAGTGCATCACATTTTAATTTAATTGGTGCAGATCTTAAAATCGAATACTTATTTGTTGATCAGATTCGAAATGATAGTTTTAGGCCAAAAATAGGGTACGAGAACCCGTGAAAGTGGAGAGATGCGAATTGCTTGTTTTCTCTCTCCATGGGACAGAAAAAAAACCTTTTTGTACTATTGAATAATTGATTATCTGAAAATGAGAAAATTAGGTATTGATTCAAGGGTGAATGAAAATTAGAAATCAAAATAATTTTAGAAATTTGGGGGTGAGGACGAAATAGAAATAGCTAAGGTGTGGATTGATGGTTGAGATTTTGTTTTAAATGATGGTGTCATGGTGTGGATCGCTGAGGTGTAAATTTTTATAAATTTGAATATATTTATAGCTACTGCAACATCTTGCTGATATCTACGCTGACATCTTGAAGCGAATGTTGTAGTATGACCAAAATTTAATAGCTGTCGCAACATTTTAGCTGGCAACACCTTGCAAATCTGTTGTAGAAGGCCATGTTGGAATATTTCGACAATTGGGTCACATATGTAAAATAAAATGTGTTGTGCTATTTTGGTGTAAAGCCTAATTAAAGTGATCTAATTTTCGATTAGAATTAATAGGCTTAAAGTTTAAGTTATCATGGGCCTAATGTGTAGATACCAGGGCATTTTATAATTTGTTGAAGGGCCGAATTACAAAATGCCAACTTTATAAATAAAGGGTTATGGTCCCCGAATTACACAAGCCTTAGCAACTCTCTAACCTCTTCTACGGAGAGCTGATTTCAGATCTAGGGTTTGTGTCAATTTGGAAGACCGAACCAAATTACATCTTCTCCGTGGCAACCGATTATAGATTCAGGTACTGCAATAATTAACTTCGGGATTCAGGTACGCTTCCGAAAATTTGTTTATCAGTTCTCTGATTTGTTCTTAATTAAATCAATATGGGTTATATATTTGGATCTAGGGTTTCATAATTGGATGTTGTTAAAGTATATTGAAATCCTAACAAGTGGTATCGGAGCCAACCATTATTGATTCTATTGGGAAAATTTTGTTTTTTTTCTTTTATACATGTCGTTTTGTCATTTCAGAACAAAGGTTGAATTGTGTTTTCAATTCATATGGTTTATATGTTATGTTTTCATTTCACGACAGGTTGAGTTTATTAACTACGGCTAATAATTTTTTTTTAATTTTTTTTTTTTTTTTTGGTTTAAGTTTCAGATCTATATTGATTCAGACTATTATCTCCTTCACGTTCTTTCATTGGTTCTATGGATCCAGCATGAATAATGTTAATATAATATAGTTTGTCAATATGTTAATTCAACGGGTTCTGGTTTTTTGTTTAAAAATATATCAAAAACATTTGTTTATTACGTCTAGTTATAAGTTGTATTCTGCAGCCGCCGGTCTATTGTTACTTCTGGTGTCATATATTATACTATATTACTTGTTTTGACCAAGTCCTGAACCCGTTTTATGCATAAAGTTTCGGAAGCTCTACTGAGCGAATCTCATGCTATCCTTACGGGCTTTTAAAAAAAAAAGTTTTTTTTTATATACCATGTGCACTGTTTTGAACAATTATTGCTTATTGTATGGATGCAAGACATGCCACATTAACTTATTTGTCATATAATATTTCATGGCATGTGTATGATGTTTCGGTAACCTATCATGATGCTTTTATTTTATGCCTTTTGGGTTTGGTTTATAATATTTTGCATTTGTGTTGCTTAATCTAATTAGCTATCATGTTTGAATCTTTGACCAATTCGCCTACATTTTAGGATGATGATTAGTAGGTTACTTTATTATGGTCAAACTACAGTAACTTCTACGGTTTAAAAAAAAAGTTTTTTTTTTGTTTGGTTCGGTTGACAGTATAAAAAAAAAGCACATGTTATATTATGCTTCGGATATACACGATGGTTACTTCAGTCATTCAGGTTATTCAGTATGATATTTATTATGTCATTTACACATAATTTTATGTGGTGATTGATCATGACATTCATCTATGATATTGTGATTTATTTATGGTGTCATATAGACCTAAAGCATTGAGAGTGTTATATAACACTCAAAATATATTGTACATATATTAAGGATAAATTCAAATATAATTTTGGCGTCTCTTTACAGGTGTAAATATTTTACATTAGTAGTGAATTAACTTTAAAATAATATGTCACCAAAGTGACCTCTATATTTTGGTGGTTCATGAAAATGTTTAATATTTGTGTGTAGTTATTCATGCGAATATTAGTCGGCCCAAAGGAAGACTAATGTTTGGCCGAATCACTTACACATGTATGATGATAAATACGTGACAATTATAAGGTTTTTCGAGTGAATAATTAATCGGCCCAAAGGAAGGTTGTTATTTGACATGAATTTATTGTCAGTGTTTGATCATTACAACAAGAGCACCACTTACAATTAATATTACTGTCCAAAGACTTGATATTAATGTGTACTAGGTATCTTGAGAAGAGACTTACCAATTATTTGAATTTACTATGGTTGATATTTGGCTATGAGCATATACAGTCAATCTTCATTTTATTTTTTGTTCATTTTCAGCTAATTTAACTGAATTATCTGCCAATTTAAAGAATATTCCCATCTTGTTTTGGGATAAATATAAGGATTTGTATGAGAGCATGTTATTTGTTCTTGACTTTATAGATTTAACTCTTGTAACTAAGAGGGTTACAGCCAACTCTACTACGGGTAAATATTCTTATAATGTTATGACGAATATTGAAAGGTGATATAATTCAAAGGCAAGAGTTAAATGATCATTAAGCAAATACTTCAGAAGTTTTCAAGGATGTGCTACAGGTAACAATAACTAATTTTGTATAAGTTATCTACTGAGAATGGAAACGGTTTTTTGTGAAAACAATAAGGGAAATCAAGCACTCTTTGTGGTGCTTGATTACATAAAGTCAAAGTAAAAGAAATATAAATGAGTACTATTTGAAAAAAGATATTGCTTCAAAAGCTAAAGACGCTCAAGTTATTGTTATTTTTGGTGCTATCTTCAGTATATTCATTTAAAGATTAAAATTATTTTAAGAATAATATGTTATCTTATTGGGCTAATTTAGCGCTTTGGTGATTAAAATAGAGATTGAAGTTTTTATGATTGAAAAGTACTCATTTGATATACATTGTAAATAAATGTATGAATAAGGATTAAGAAGTCGCTAAGGATCTCAATGAAAAGAAATAACATACGGATATTTTTTTATAGTTGTTTCTTTAATGAGATATACAGACATATAAAGTAAAATATACTTGATATTTTATAGTTATTATTGAGATTTAAGTCAATTTTTTTGGATATATTTGATATATTTTTTATGCTGTCATTTAGACAGATTTCGGTTTTATATTTCTAACGTGAACATATTAGGTTATTATTGTTCATCAAGAAATAGTAATGTTAATTTATGAATAAATTCAAAATCTTATGTGATTGAAGCTCATATAAGATATGGCTACTTATGCTAAATAACTTATGTAATGATATCTCAAATTTTGTTTTGGTGACTAATATAATTTTTGTTTCAGTTTACTGAGGAATTATAGATTGAGATATCATAAAGATAGTAAATGCTTTATTGATATTCTAAGGGATTTAAAGTTTATAATTTTTTATGAACCCACACTAAGGAAAAGTTTTAAAGCGGGAATTGAAATAGTTATTTTGAGGATGTTGAGTTTGGGGGGAGAAATAAAGTAATATCATTGTCTTTAAAGAGAATCATTATCTTTGATTCAACTGCGGTTGCTTCTTCGCTTAAAGTTTAAGATTTTTTTTCTTTTATTAGGAAGAAGTGAATTAAGAACCATAATAAGACGATGTTGAAGATAATTTTTTCTATAAGCTAAGGTTACTGTTTCAAGAAAACAAACTCAACAACCTCAAAATGCAAAGATCACTATGGAAATCCACCTAAATGGGAAGAAATGCTATTTCAGATTATTGTGTAGTATTTTTTCATAAAGATAAATAATGGATTTATAAAGATGATGCTATGGACTTACATCAATCCATGTAAGGTACTAATTTAAAATGTGGATTTAAGAAATGAACATATAGTATAAATCTATATGGATAATAAAGTTTGAAATTTCCCTCTAACTTAAATAATAAGATCATTGGTTATGAATAACTATTCAAAGCCAAAAAGGGATCAAGTGGGAAATATTGAATTTTATAGGGCACTTTTATTGAAATCGCTATTATTAAAAGGAAATTTTGTTTTCTTTTAAGAATGCTTCATTTTGGACTTAGTAAACGATTCTGAATCGATCACATTGGAGCTTACTACAGTTTGTACTTTTGAGCATTATCTAATGGAGATTAAAGTTATGTTTCTCAATGGAGACATTGGTGAAACTACTTAAGAAACTCATTTATGGATTAGTCTTTTGTATTTGAGATTCAAATACACCATTATTTTTCATGGGATGATATTTGGATTATTACAAAAGAATTAGGAAGATAAATGCTTAAAAGATTTGGTATGTAAATTGCGATTCAGTTGATTTTCTTTTACCATAACAGATAAATGTTGCCATCCTTGAAATTAAAGAAATGCAAAAGATTTCTCATGTATTTGCAGTGTGAATTCTAATGCATACTAATGTATATACACATATGGATATGCGTGTATTATTTGGCAGATACCTTACTGATATTAAAAGTGGATCAATGATTTAGTAGCCAAAATGGTTATGATATATATGATATATCTTTAAAAGACAAAATAAAAGATTATATGTTCATAGATAAAAGATTGGATCGGGTGGAGATCATAAAGAATTACGATCCGGATATTTTGGATGTCCTTACTGTAAAAGATCCACTTCTAGCAATGATAATATATTTTATGGATGAAACTATATAAGGGAAAAGTGTCACTTAGGCACTTATAGTTTTCACCACTTTGAAAATATTGTCTTTGGTTAATTATAAGACATCCAAATATGGAAAATAATAATGAAATTTTGTCACAAGACTCCAGTTATTGATAAAGAATTGAAAGACCAAGTAATATTGTGACAGTAAAGTATATATTATTTTCCAATAAGGGAAGAGTGCAAAATGTATTGTAAATCATAGAGCATATTTAGACAAACTCCAATATGGCGGATCCGCTTACCAAAAGGTTATCACCTAAGGTCTTTCATGAGCATGTAGCTCAATTGGTGTAACTTTATGTAAGGATATTTTGGTTCAGGGGGAGTTTTTATTTGGTATTGTCATATGACTCATTGCTCTATACTTCAGTTGCAGATATATGCATATCAAGTTCTTTTTCTGATCAGAAATAAAGTAATGAATTTTTCTTTGCACTCAGGTTGTTTAAATATTAAACATTTGATCTCACTAAAGAAGGACCAGTTGGAAATAGACATGTATAGATCACATTTCATGTAATTTCCATGCTACGCATCCATGATTGATCTATGTCATTTGATTGTATTGATACATGTGACCATCGATGAGTTTAGTTACGATAAATGTAATGAATGCCGCTTTGATCCTTTGTCAACCCAATTAATGGACGAGATTGTTTCAGATACACCATATGTTACAAATAGCAAATTTTGGAGCTCATAAAGTTAAACACATTTTAAGGTTATTTCATATGTGGCCCAGGGGGAGATTGTTGGAATATTTCGACAATTGGGTCACATATGTAAAATAAAATGTGTTGTGCTATTTTGGTGTAAAGCCTAATTAAAGTGATCTAATTTTCGATTAGAATTAATAGGCTTAAAGTTCAAGTTATCATGGGCCTAATGTGTAGATACCAGGGCATTTTATAATTTGTTGAAGGGCCGAATTACAAAATGCCAACTTTATAAATAAAGGGTTATGGTCCCCGAATTACACAAGCCTTAGCAACTCTCTAACCTCTTCTACGGAGAGCTGATTTCAGATCTAGGGTTTGTGTCAATTTGGAAGACCGAACCAAATTACATCTTCTCCGTGGCAACCGATTATAGATTCAGGTACTGCAATAATTAACTTCGGGATTCAGGTACGCTTCCGCAAATTTGTTTATCAGTTCTCTGATTTGTTCTCAATTAAATCAATATGGGTTATATATTTGGATCTAGGGTTTCATAATTGGATGTTGTTAAAGTATATTGAAATTCTAACAGGCCACCTATGGCTTAGTGTGGGGCTTGGCTGTTTTCGAGTACTGTGTTGGGTTTACATTTATTTTCGGTAGATTTATCTATTTTTGCAGTTCTAGTTTTCTGCTAAACCGATTTTGTTAGCCACCGAAGATTGATTATTATCTCATTTTTGCTATAAATATTTTTATTTCTTAAAAAAAAAAAAGGAATATGATGCGGATGGCGAATAGGGATAATATAATGATGAATGATCTCTTGTCATTTAATTATTTTCCGTAACATGAAAATTAAGAAAAAGTTGTTTTTTATTTTATGTGTTATCTTCGTTTTCAAAAATAGATTTTTTTTCACGTTTGATGGTTAGGTAAACTAAAAAGGTAAACTGGCCACACTCATCTTTTGATATGAATTTTTGTTGTTAGTTATCGATGTGGATTCAAGCCAGTGGATCTTATTTTGTTCTCTTTTAAGTTTTTCCGTAAGTAAACTTGGGTTGTTGATTTTGGGAAGTGTGAATGCATGAAACAAGTGAGTTTGGTAAATGGCTACCTGACGATGTATGCCAAGTACACCAGGTCCAACCCGGACGATCTCAAGTCCAATTGGAACTGCTTTTGGTTTGGTCATTGCATTTTAAAGTGTAAACATGCTTGATGGTTATGTTCGGTTTGGTTCCGTATAACATTATTCTACATGATTCTCCCCGGTTCGAAATTCATAGAGTAAAACCATTACTGAAAGCTGTAGCAATCTTTTTATATATATAAATAATAAAGGTATTCTACCGTATAACACATCCATAAAAGCATTAAAAATGAAATGCTCAAATAGCAAAATATGAAGCTTGTTGGTAAGAGAAAATAGTTTAGAAAAGAAGTAATATATTGACAACTTTTATAGTTGCTATGCTTCTTCGATTGAATAGAGCTGCTCCTGCTCATCATCTAGGGCAACTGATCTAAATGCTAAGTCAAACAATGAACAGCGTTTTATTAGTTCGTAAGTTTCACACACATGCTGAAATGCACAAGAAGCAATTTCTAGAAGATGGCGCTGACCAAGTTTGGTAAGTCAGACTTAGAAGCGTAAATGGATATATGCACTTCATCATTTCCAACCATTTCCAGTAAACTGTTCATTCCACTACGTTATATGATCATAAATCAACACAGAGTCAATAAACACACTACTATTACACGCGTTAGATTTGGTCAAATAAACCAGAATAGTAGACTAGAAGAACGCTTCTCATTAAGTTGACAAATATATTTGGTTAGCAGGAATTGGCATGCACTTTAGAGTTTGGACTCTAAGGATCCTTCTATATATAGACGCATGATAATACAATATCTACATATCATTTCATACAATCTGATCAAGTGGCTACCTAGAAACACATTTTATTCAAACGAAAAGATGGCAATGATGATGAGAATCAGCTTAGGCATAGCAATGGCGACCATCTTTCTTACACAAGCAACCGCAGCTGTAAATCATACAGTGGGAGCACCGGGAGGTGGCTGGGACCTTTCAACAAATCTCCCTGCCTGGGCTTCTACCCAGACATTTACCAAAGGAGACAACTTGGGTAACATTTCAGTACCAGTTCGTTGTTCTATATATACAGTCCTACTACTCTTCTTTGTATGGGTAACAAAACGGTGATGTGAATCAAGTATTTTTATTTTAATAGCGTTCTACGTCTTCCTTTTGATTGCAGTTTTCTCATACAATCCATCATATCACAATGTACTGGAGGTAACCAAAGCAAACTTTGACACTTGCACAGCAAGTAATCCCATAAAGCAATTTACATCAGGGAACGATGTTATCCAGTTAACATCAGCAGGAACGAAGTACTTCCTATGCGGAATCCCTGGGCACTGTCTATCTGGGATGAAGGTACAAATAAATACAGTCAGTTCGGCAACTTCCGCTGCTTCCTCTCCTACACCCTCTTCGACGATTTCGCCGTCCGCGTCTCCAAGAACAGCTCCTTCTGTATCTACAAGAATTTCTCCATCTGCGTCTCCAAGAATACCTCCTTCTAGATCTCCAACAATGTCTCCTTCTGTATCAGCTGCAGCCCCTTCTTCCAATTCTCCAACAAACAAACCAATCGAGCTTACTCCAAGCCCAACTACAACGGCTGTTGGATCTTCTCCATTACCTACTCTCCACTCTGGATCCAATGGTCATGCTGCACTGATGCATTCCGCCATTACTTTTGTATGTGGAGTGGGCTTGTTTCTCCTTTTCTCCATGTAGACTCGGATTAAGGCTGTATTTATTCCTTATTCGTTTTTTCCCTCCTCTATCTTTTACATTGCTTGTAATGTTAGGTAAATAAATAATAGTAATAATATTGTTCTTTTTGACAAAATCGTCTACCTACAAATTCTCGCATCATTTTGTCCAAAGGTCTTCCTCTCTAAATTTGCAATGCAGTTTTCTGGATTTAAAACAGCTTTGAGTTGCTTATTTGGAGCCCTTAATTGCTTTAGCTGGCTATCTCAAAAATCATTAGTATTTGGTTTTTCTTGAATCGAAGTTTTATTATGGTATGTTCTGTTGTTCTAGTTCCTGTAAGTGTTGTTTGGAATGTATTAACGTTTGAATTTGATGTTGCACAAGATTACCCTCTTCTCGTTTAGAAATGCAAAATTCTTAAATAGCACGCCAGCATAACAAGGTTTACACTTACAGATAACTCCATATTCTACGTACAAACATCAAATTAAATAGACATTAAAACAACAATAAGCCTACTCAGTTCCATAGCGGGTCAACCAATTGTAGCGGAGTTTATACGCTTTCAGGGCCGGTCCTGGCCTAGTGCGAGCCGTGCGATCGCACAGGGCCCATTAGGTCAGGGGGCCCAAAAAAAAAGTATTACCTTTACTAGAGCTGTTTTTTCTTATCAGAATGCGTGTACTTGATAGTAATTTATCTATGCAAAAGTAGATATGATTGTATGTTTTGCTGACATCAATCAATTGACAGATTGAAAATGTGGGTAAAATTTTTATGAATTTGCTGAAACACGCAATTTTCTCAATGGAGATGCACAGTAGAAAAAGGATATTTTCATTTAAGTTCAATTTCAAAAAAAAAAATTAAGGATCCAAAATTTTGGGTCCGCACTAAGCCCATAAATACTCAGGGTCGGCCCTGTACGCTTTGTAACCAATAAATTCCTCACCATACTCGAAAAAGTAACGAGAATCATATGTTGTTTGATTTGTTTTAAATATGTTCTCGTCTTCAACAGTTTCGATAATTTTTGTGTACCGATCACAAGCGTCTGCAAAATTAGATGAACACATGTACCCCTTTAAGAAATATTCACTTATTGAGCCTCCAATTTTCCTTCTTTGATACACCCAGCTTCAATCAATAAAATTATTGATCATTTTTCCTACTTTAAAGCATACGATGAAAAGTAATTTTTTAATTAATCGTTCGTTTTATATTTTATTTATATTTTACTGCTTTAGTAAACATATACTAAATTATATAAGATTTTTACAAACTTTATTTTAAATAAACAATTAATGGCTCATTGACATTTTTGTGCTTTCTCTGATGGTTGGTCGTCCTATTTTTCATTACAAACACAATAGTAATTACATTCTACAAATCATATCATTTTAAAAGATTTCCCAAAATTTCAACAACACTTCACCCGTGTTTCTTGCATCTTACACAAATGCGTGTACTCAAGAAATGAAAAGAAAATGCCATTGAAATTTTATGAACCGTTTAAAATAATATGATTTACGAAACATAATTATTTTATAGTGTTTGTAACTTGTCCAATACATGGATAAATCCGACAAATGTTGAATCGGATGAATATAGATGTCCGTTGTTGCCACTGATTACTCTAGTGCAAAAGGCTACTTCAGGTTGATTCAGAAACTACAATACCAAAATACACATAAATCAAAAAATATTCATTTTTAGAAAAACCAAACTATTTCTACATACAACCCCCACACGCCAACCTACCTTGCAAATAAGCTCTCCTTGAAATCCACCAGCAACGATCTTGTTATCTTTCACATCTAAAGTGCTAATCTGCACTCTGGAAAGCATATGTGGAGTTGACGATCCATGGCATTGCTACATTAATAGTACATGAAAAGGAAAAGTCATCAAATCCGAGTGCTACAGTAAAACTATGCTTAACATAAAAACCATGAAACAAACAAAGCATACCCGAGTTGGAAGAATTTTTCCTGCTACATTGAGGACTTCTTTGCCTTATTGAAGGAGAGATGGCCAATGCATAACCAAATAGTTTTGCATCATATATACATCATGCTTTGATGTTGCCCACATAAAATTCCTCAGCTAAAAAATGAATGACCAACTACGATTTGAAGGCAACTAAATATGTAGTATTGATATCTAATGTAAAAGGTTTATAAAGCAGTTGACCAATAACTAGACATTCTCACTTTCTCTAAAGCTAACAACTATTCAAATATTTCTAGTCATCTTTAAAACACGCCTATGATAGCCAATGATGCGGGTCCTTTCGATAAGTCGCACATGTAACAAGCTACATTAGTGAATTAATGACAACCAATGACGCATAACTGAAATTTCACCTAATTATCGTGCCTACCAAAAAAACACTCTTCCGAAGCATAGAAAGTGAAATTCTATGGGATATAACCAAATTCACCAGCTAAAATTCAATTTTAGATTCCAAAAATCTGGACCTCCATCAAATTATCGCTATTGCATTAGGATTTTTTGCATCCGGAACTTAGGAGTGCATCACAGTTTAATTTAATTGGTGCAGATCTTAAAATCGTATACTTATTTGTTGATCAGATTCGAAATGACAGTTTTAGGCCAAAAATAGGGTACGAGAACCCATGAAAGTGGAGAGATGCGAATTGCTTGTTTTCTCTCTCCATGGGACAAAAAAAGCCGTTTTGTACTATTGAATAATTGAATATCTGAAAATGAGAAAATTAGGTATTGATTCAAGGGTGAATGAAAATTAGGGATCAAAATAATTTTGGAAATTTGGGGGTGAGGACGAAATAGAAATAGCTAAGGTGTGGATTGATGGTTGAGATTTTGTTTTAAATGATGGTGTCATGGTGTGGATTGCTGAGGTGTAAAATTTTATTAATTTGAATATATTTATAGTTACTGCAACATCTTGCTGATATCTACGTTGACATCTTGAAGGGAATGTTGCAGTAAGACCAAAATTTAATAGCTGTCGCAACATTTTAGCTGGCAACACCTTGCAAATCTGTTGTAGAAGGCCACCTATGGCGTAGAGTGGGGCTTGGCTGTTTTCGAGTACTGTGTTGGGTTTGTATTTATTTTCGGTAGATTTATCTATTTTTGCAATTCTAGTTTTCTGCTAAACCAATTTTGTTAGCCACCGAAGATTGATTATTATCTCATTTTTGCTATAAATATTTTTATTTCTTAAAAAAAAGAAGAGGAATATGATGCGGATGGCGAGTAGGGATAATATAATGATGAATGATCTCTTGTCATTTAATTATTTTCCGTAACATGAAAATTAAGAAAAAGTTGTTTTTTATTTTATGTGTTATCTTCGTTTTCTAAAATAGATTTTTTTTCACGTTTGATGGTTAGGTAAACTAAAAAGGTAAACTGGCCACACTCATCTTTTGATATGAATTTTTGTTGTTAGTTATCGATGTGGATTCAAGCCACTGGATCTTATTTTGTTCTCTTTTAAGTTTTTCCGTAAGTAAACTTGCGTTGTTGATTTTGGGAAGTGTGAATGCACGAAACAAGTGAGTTTGGTAAATGGCTACCTGACGATGTATGCCAAGTACACCAGGTCCAACCCGGAGGATCTCAAGTCCAATTGGAACTGTTTACGGTTTGGTCATTGCACTTTAAAGTATAAACATGTTTGATGGTTATGTTCGGTTTGGTTCCGTATAACTTTATTCTACATGATTCTCCCCGGTTCGAAATTTATAGAGTAAAACCATTACTGAAAGCTGTAGCAATCTTTTTATATATATAAATAATAAAGGTTATGTTCGGTTTGATGGTTATGTTCGGTTTGGTTCCGTATAACTAATAGCTATGTACGTGTACCATCCTTCTTTTTATAGGTAAAACGCCATGAATTCAACGTTTTTGTTTAAATAACGTTTTGTCTATCTTTTGATAATTGCAGTATTCTCGTACAATCCATCGTTTCATAATGTACTGGAGGTAACCAAATCAGACTTTGACGCATGCACAGCGAGTAGTCCCACAAAGCAATATACAACGGGGAACGATGTTATTCAATTATCATCGGCAGGGACGAAGTATTTCATATGCGGAATCCCTGGGCACTGCATAGCTGGGATGAAGGTACAAATAAATACTGTCAGTTCGGCAACTTCCGCTGCTTCCTCTCCTACACCCTCTTCGACGATTTCGCCGTCCGCGTCTCCAAGAACAGCTCCTTCTGTATCTACAAGAATTTCTCCATCTGCGACTCCAAGAACACCTCCTTCTACATCTCCAACAATGTCTCCTTCTGTATCAGCTGCAGCCCCTTCTTCTAATTCTCCAACAAACAAACCAATCGAGCTTACTCCAAGCCCAACTACAACGGCTGTTGGATCTTCTCCATTACCTGCTCTGCACTCTGGGTCCAATGGTTATGCTGCATTGATGATGCATTCCGCCATTACTTTTGTATGTGGAGTGGCCTTGTTTCTCCTTTTCTCCATGTAGACTCGGATTAAGGCTGTATTTATTCCTTATTTGTTTTTTCCCTCCTCTATCTTTTACATTGCTTGTAATGTTAGGTAAATAAATAATAGTAATATTATTGTTCTTTTTGACAAAATCGCCTACCTACAAATTCTCGCATCATTTGTCCAAAGGTCTTCCTCTCTAAATTTGCAATGCAGTTTTCTGGATTTAAAACAGCTTTGAGTTGCTTATTTGAAGCCCTTAATTGCTTTAGCTGGCTTTCTCAGAAATCATTAGTATTTGGTTTTTCTTGGATCGAGGTTTTATTATGGTATGTTCTGTTGTTCTAGTTCCTGTAAGTGTTGTTCGGAATGTATTAACGTTTGAATTTGATGTTGCACAAGATTACCCTCTTCTCGTTTAGAAATGCAAAATTCTTAAATAGCACGCCAACATAACAAGGTTTACAGATAACTCCATATTCTACGTACAAACATCAAATTAAATAGACATTAAAACAACAATAAAATCATACTACCATAAGCCTATTCAGTTCCATAGCGGGTCAACCAATTGTAGCGGAGTTTATACGCTTTGTAACCAACAAATTCCTCACCATACTCGAAAACGTAAGGAGAATCATATGTTGCTTGATTTGTTTTAAATATGTTCTCGTTTCAACAGTTTCGATAATTTTTGTGTACCGATCACAAGCGTCTGCAAAATGACAATTAACCATTTGGATTTCAACTGATGTTCGTCAAGTCGGCCAGGAACGATGGTTGTTGTATAGCCTCGTGATCATTGCCCATCATTCTTCATATGTTAAACCCCCTCCACTTTGCATTAGCAACTCATCTCTTTTCTCAACCTCAATATAGGCTTTTACGAGGACTAGCAAATCCTTGGAAGAAAATTATCGAGTTGGAAAATTCAATGTTTGAACACTGTTACTAGGTCGTTGATTTACTGCAGAAGGACGCGGAGCTGTACCGCTCGATGCTGAATCGCTCCAGGCACCTCTTCAATTTGTGTATCTTGAACAAATTCAACTTCATTATCGTTGACTAAGTTCCATTCGTACTCATCAAAAATCCTTCCCATTTGTTCATCACTTATTTCAGAATCGTCCATGTAACCTGTGCACCACTAGAATAACTAGAGTTACTAGAAGTACGTTGGACATCGATATTATACTTGTCCAGTACGTACCAACAGATGCGAGTTTGGACAGTGGATAAATGATGGTTTTCCCCGTCGAGCAATTACATATGCTTTGGAACTAGAGGAAGAAATAAGAAAGCTGCGAAATCAAGTAAACGACCCAAGTAATGCAAATTATCGCCTGCAACGTGGATTAAATTAGGATTTAAATATTTTATGTAATGCGTACTATGTATTGTATCGTTACGCGTCGTATCACTTGTATCTTTATGCTTTATTTTAGTTGAAAACTTTCACTGAAGTTCGAACGAAATATGTAACCCAATAGCTGTGTAACATTCAGATTATGTACGTTGATTTTATTTGTGTAACTTATTGTT
This sequence comes from Allium sativum, assembly GCA_030737875.1. Classification (NCBI taxonomy): domain Eukaryota; kingdom Viridiplantae; phylum Streptophyta; class Magnoliopsida; order Asparagales; family Amaryllidaceae; genus Allium; species Allium sativum. The sequence goes on along the minus strand of CM060925.1, from coordinate 204,545,082 downwards.
TGTCTAATCTACCATTTGTGTAACTTATCATATTTGTAACTTATTATCACTTGTGTAACCTATGTGTAAGGGTCGTTCCCAGGTGCATTAAACAATTCAATACAAGTACGAGTTACAAAATACGGGTCGTTCCGCAAGTGCATTAAACAATTCAATACAAATGACTGGACAAGTCACCCCAATTAATGATGCATGCAACTACCGCACTAAATGTTTGGGTATTCCAATCTTGTTGCTGAAGGCTCAATGAACAGCCGTCCGTTGTTATATAGGGGAGGGGATTCAACCGTTGGGCTGGCCAACGAGTGTATAATATAACGACAAACACTTTGCCGTTATATGTTTATAACAGCATAGTCTTTGCCGTCATAAACTTATAACGACAAAGACTTTGCCATTATATCCACCAGCCCTTGTTCAGTGAACCAGCCACCACCATGCTCCAAAGCAGCCACATACTAGCCACATGTGACTGAATAAGTCATACCTGATTGCTCCGTGGCTTGTTTAGTAACTGAACAAGCCATTGTTGGTTGCGCTCTAATATTGAATTTGAAAGTGGTCTTACGTGTTTCGAAAGGTGCCAGTATTAGTTTATTATCTTATGTATATTATGTAGAAATCTTTTTAACAGAAAGTGCTTGGATTTATTTCTAAAATGTTGCGGGTGTCTTCCCTTAGCCAATTGGGCAAAATCCTATACAAACTTCACTTAACTGAACATGCTTGTTTGTAATCTTGGTATATTTAACTAAAATTTTAATGCACTTGATATGTTTTATCTAAAAGAAAGCCACTATTAACCACATATCAACTAGAAAGTCCAAATAATATAAAAATACAATACACTAAGGATGAATACATTAAGACTGCATTGTCGCATAAGTCTCACAGACAGCAGTCACTATCCCCAGTAATCCAAGTCAAAATTGTGTTTGGTTTCAAACCAAGTTGTTTTGTTATAAAAACAAAGAAGAGAATGAAAGGTGGAACAATTGTTTTGATATTTTCGAAAATGCAGAAAACAAGAAAAATCATGTTCATTTTTATGTATTAGGTTCATTTTCCAGACTGATTATTTTCAACTCATACTTTTCTCATGTGCATTTTAAACCATTGAAAATGTGAATTATAAAACTCGATTTCAAATGCTACCTTTGTTTCTCACATCCAGACTCCCGTCTCTATTCTCAAAATCTGTCCAAAGAAACAAATTTTATTGCTTGAACACGGTCCAGCTACTCCATTGAATCCCACTTCCTCTTTAGTGTGACAATTACAAAAATCAAAGTAGAGTACCTGCAGCAACTAATCACATGGCCAGAAGTCTGTTGCTGGAAGTAACTATTAGTAGCAATCATCCAGTTAGTCACACCACTGCAAGGTCCATCATAGCATTTATCCTGCACTCAATGGTGAAATTTTATGGAAAAGTGAGCAAAACATATGTTTTTGACTTAATCTATAAGAGAACTACAGAAAATAGTTAAGGATTGAAGTTCCCAGAAAAATAAAATTTTACTGATGTTCTCTTTCATATGTTAGTAGCAAGGTTCGAAATTCTGCTCGGTACGCCGGATTTTCGGCCATTCCGGTCCGTTTTCGGCGGTGGCCGGGCCAGAGTTCAGAAGAAAAACCGTTCCAGCAATGAGATTGCGCTGGTGCTTTGAAGCACTCAACATTTCGAACTTGGTTTTATAAGAAAACAAATAAATTTGGTTTTATAAGTAAACGCCAATTATGTAATAAATTTAATCCTTATCAAATATGTAATAGAATTATTTAGAGAATGGTGTTAAGGAAAACCTAGAAATAGTTAAGAAAATTGCAGAAAATAGTCAAGGAGCCACTATAAATCTCCTCTCCTCAGGTGGACGTAAACTAACAAGATGTTAGTGGAACCACTATAAATCTCATGTATTCTTTCTTTTATTGCTTGATCCGTGATTGTTTTGTTGGTGACTATCTGTTGTTTGTTTTGCCTCACCATCAGTCCGTTCCTATTTGTTTTTCCGCAAGGTTGGATTTTATTCCCAAGGCATTTTTGGAAAAAAAATTATCCAACAATTAGTATCAAAGCTACGATGTTAATTGAGAAACCGTGTTAGGCATTATAGCAGAAGATAAGGAGAATTTAGCAATTGTATCAAGGCCATATGTCAAAGGGACATATATGGCAGCAAGATCTCGGTTAGCAATAGAAAGATGGAATGAGGATAAAGGCTTCGAGAAGTGGCAATGGAGGATGAAAGCTGTTCTAATGAGGAACAATGTTCATCATGTGGTTTTTGCTTTCGAGGAGTTAACGAGTGATATTTCAGCTGTGGAGAGAAAGGAGATTGAATGGTGGGCATATACTACTTTCTAGTTAGCAATGGGAGAAAGTGTCATTTTAGAGGTTAGCGGTGAGACCACGGCTAAGGACATTTAGACCAAGCTGGAAAAACTCTATTTAAAGAAGTCACTAACCAACCGTCTGATTTTACTGAAGACGTTTTTCATCATGTAGATGAGAGAGGGTACTTCAGTGAAGGCACATCTAAGCTTCTTCGATGATCTCATGATGAAGATGAAGATTGTTGACTTGAAAGTGGACGATGAGAAAATATCAATGATTCTTTTGTGTTCTCTTCCAAAGTGATACACAGATTTCGCTAACAGTCTTATCTATGCCATAGATACACTAACAGTAGATGATGTAAAGGCAAGTCTTCTATCTGAGGACTTGAGGGATCAGATAAAGGAGTTGAGTGAAGGTAGAGGAGAAAGCAGTACGGAAGCCTTATTAGCTGGTACGGAGAAAGGAAAGAAGAAGAAGAAAATAAAGTCAAGAGATGGGAAATACTACATTTGCAAGAAACCAAGCCATTGGGAGAGAGATTGTCCGGACTTGAAGAAAAAAATTGAAGATGCAAATTCATCGATTGCGGTGGAGGAATTTTTGTCCGACGACTTGTTGACAGTGGTAGTATCAAATGTATCAGACCATTGGGTGCTAGATACGGGGGCGTCTTTTCATATGGCACCTAATAAGAATTATTTCAGTTTTTTGAAGAAAAAGAGGGAAACTAATTATTATAGGAAATGATGCTAGTTGCAGAGTCATGGGCATCCAAAGGATATCTCTTGAGCAGGTCTTTGGAAGTCAATGATATCTCTTGAGCAGTTGACATCCAAAGGATGTGATGTAACTAGTGATAAGTTAGTCTAATGTTTTCTAAGGGTGCATTTGTAGTGATGAAGGGAGATATGTTTCATAATTTGTATCTCCAGTGGGGAAGCACTGTACTTGGAGAGTCAAGGTTTGGAGTCTACAGTTCTCGTGGAAAATATGTCAAAGCTAGACATACAACAAAGGACTTTGAGTTTCTGCACAGGAAGAATATGATCAAAGGGGAAGCTTCAAAAAGGTGGGATTTTTCCAAAATGATGTGCTTGATGAGCAGAAGAAAGGATCGTCTGAAATTGGTCAGAGATCAAAGGAGAAAGCAGTGGATATGCATAAGTCTTTACAAACTACTAAGTTTGGGCGTTGCTTAAGCTGGAATCGCTTATCGAAATGCTAGGTGCCACGCAGTGGCATGATGTGGGGAGAGAGTTAAGATGGTTCATGGAAACGTTTGTTTTCATGGTGAAGATTAATAGGTCTTACATGAAGGGGGTACTTTGAGCATTTTGTTGGCAGTCGGTGGCGTTGCCGGATTTTGTTGACAAAGTGCAATGGATGATGGCCATGCTGAAACACATTGGGGGAAGTAACCATAGTGTCTTGTCTGAGAAGATGCTTAGATTAAGAGGATGTAGGTGGAGTTGGTATGCTTTCAAGGAAATATAGTATCAAGCTGGAGATTGTTAGATTTCGTGATACGATATTTCCATTTGCAGAAGATATGGAAGATATTATTGATTATGGTGATACAATATTTCCAATTAGAGAAGATTTGGGAAATATTGTTAATTGGAGTAATATAATATTTCCAACTGTAGAAGATTTGGAAGATATCATAAAATTTATAGTCTCTTTTGTAAAATTAGATAAGGGAATAAATTACCTACATAAGTGGAAGAATATGAAGAAGTTTATTTTTTTTGATATTGATGTAAGGAATTAATTCTCTAATTGGTTTATTAAACAAGGAATCTTATAAGGAGCAAATAAATTGGGGAATTACTTAGGCACTGATTTATAACCATAAAGCAATTACTTCAAACCCAAGTATTAGTCCTTATATAAGGATAGGGATTAGGTAAATGTATGTATCATCTCGAAAAGTTGTATTTCTTCTTCTTCCTCTGTATTATCAGTCTTGTAATATTTTCTTATTTAGAAAAGTAATAAAATCTCCTCTCCCCAAGTGGACATACACTAACAAGACGTTAGTGGAACCACTATAAATCTCTTTTATTCTTTCTTTTATTGCTTGATCCGTGATTATTTTGATGGTGACTATCTGTTATTTGTTTTGCCTCACCATCAATCCGTTCCTATTTGCTTTTCCGCAAGGTTGGATTTTACTCCCAAGGCATTTTTGGGAAACTTTCCCCAACAATAGTGTTTGTAGGTTTATATAATCTAGGCTTTTCCCAACCATAATCCAAGATAATGCACAAGGAAAATATTAATTTTCCATAAGATTATTTTTGGCTATGAAAATGGAAAGAAAAGTGGTTTATTTTGCAAATTAACCAAACGACTTTGTATAAACTATTTGCACTGTTATCGAAATGTATATTAATAACATATTTCTGCTTACGATTCAAAACAAGGCAAAAGATATTGTTATAGAAAATTTTACCCATCTGAGCTAGTTTTTGAAACAAAACATCAATTTAAACTAACAAGCACCGTTGTGTAAGTGGTTTAGAATCTTTAGATACTTCAACATGATGCAAGATATTGCATATCTTAATCACGATTTTAACGGTATTTGAACTTATTTGTTATGCAATAAGTTATACGCTATTTAAGATTTGTAATATTTATGTACTACAGTATAAGAATCCAACTTTTTCCTTTCAAAACACTAGTTTATAAAAGGGATGAATAATGTTGCACATCTCTTACTCAGTCATTGCAGTATATATATACATCAGTTTTCAAGAGCATTGAGTTATTAGCTCCACGATATTAATAAACTAAGACTAATTAAAAAATCTAAGCTAAACTAATTCGAACTGGTAAATAGGCATAGAATGCTAACTGATGCTGACTTGATCTTCACTGCTAATACACTCCCGCAAGTTGAACGACTTTATGGAAAGATTCAACTTGGACACCAAATAATCAAATCAAGGACGGTGAGAAAGTTAGTCATTTGTATATGCATAGGATGCCCGAAGGACACCTTTTTGAACCTGTTTGCGGAAGAAGTGGTATGCGAGGGCAATATGTTTCAATCTTGAATGTAAAACGGGATTAGTGCTAAGGCTCGCTGCACCAATGTTATCACAATAAACAGCCAGAGGTTGATCATGACAATAACCTAGCTTAGTGAACAGGGACAAAACCCACATTAATTTGGCAGTGGTATCCGCCAATGCTTTCTATTCAGACTCGGTTGACGATCGAGTGACATATTTTTGTTTTCGAGAACTCCAGGATATTGGTGTTTTACCGAAATATAGAAGATACCCAATTGTAGAAATGTAGTCATCCTTGTCTCCAGCAAGATCAACATCAAAAAAAGCACGGAACACCAGCGATGTAGATCGGGAGATGTTGATGCCACGGTTAAGAGTGTCAGATGGATAGCATAGGATTCTCTTGAGTGTAGACCAGCGAAGAGTGGTTGGTCGAATCATAAATTGAGAAAGGAGGTTTACACCGAAGGCAACATCCAGACGGGTCAAACTTAGATATTGCAGGCCCCCCACACAGGTTCGATAATCTGTAGGACAAGGAATAACGGTACCATTGTCTACTCGTAATGGGGGGATGCTGAAATAGGTGTAGAGACAGACTGTGCACTTTCAATACCTGCTTTGGCAAGGAAATCTTTGATGTGTCGTCGTTCGCTAAGGAAAATTCCATCCGATGAAGGGACAACTTCTACACCAAGAAAATAACTTAGGTTCCCTCGGTCCTTAAGGGAGAACCATGATGCCAGAATTTTGATAAGATAAGCCACAGCCTTTGATGAGTTGCCGGTGACAATGATGTCATCGACATAGATAATGAGATACATGGTGGTTTGTTTGTGTTGAGAGATGAAGAGGGATGCATCTACAATAGGAATTTTGAAGCTAAGAGAGAGGAGGAAGCCTCTGAATTCATGATACCATGCCCTTGGTGCTTACTAGATCCCATAAATGGCTTTTCGCAATCTGGAGGCATAGTCGGGAAAATTGGAGTTGATGAAGCTAGCCGGTTGACTCATGTAAACTTCTTTACTGAGACTGCCTTGGAGGAAGGCGTTGTTTACATCTAACTGCTTGAGAGATCGCCCTCATTGGATTGCAATGCCAAGAATGATTCGTACCATATCCGGTTTGATGACAGGACTGAAAGTTTTCACTATTGTCCCAACCGGGACGTTGGTGGAGTCCTTTCGCCACAAGTAGAGCTTTGTAACGATCAATAGATCCGTCATCTTTGTATTTGACTCGAAAGACCCGTTTGCATCCCATAAATTTTGTGATGTAGTGGAAGGCACGAGATCCCAAGTTTGTTTTCGTTGTAATGCTTCAAACTCCTCCTGCATAGCAGCTCTCCATTCTGGTTGTTTGAGGGATTGAGTAATGGTGGTTGGTTCATGTTGAGGAGTTGTGGTAAGGTGGAGATTTAGTTGAGTGGTAGGTTTTGTGATATTATTTTTGGATCTGGTTATGACACCAGGTTGGGTTGGTTGTATTGGTGCAATTTTGGTTGGATGTGTGGGTTGGTGGGCTTGGAAAGCCGGGACAGCCATGGTTGAGGCATGTTCGGTGGTGGAAATTAAGTTGAGGTTGTGGACTAAATCTTTTAGAGTGGAACGGACTTGTTGTGTGGAAGCCAATGATTGTGGGCTGCTATTAAAGTGAGTCGGATTTTGAGATGAAAGTGAGGGCTAGTTATTTGAGGGAGCCGATATTTGTGTGTTGGGAGTAGGAATTGTTGACGAAGTTTGTTGTGGATTAGATGGCGGGGGTTGACTGATTTATGGAATGGAGAATGGGACCCACTCTTCAATTGCAGCAGTGGGTTGTTTCATGGGTTTAGTTAGTGTTTGTGGGAAAATTAGTTTTCAAGAAAACGAACATGACGGGATGTGTATATGCGCCTTGCTTGAGGATCAAGGCAATGTTGTTGGCTGCATAACCTACAAAAACGCACATAATAGACCTAGGTTCCAATTTATGTTTAGAGTAAGGACGTATTCGTGGAAAACATAAGCAACCAAAACACTTAAGCTAATTATTATACTCGGGTTCTTTGCATGATAATTTGGATAACGGAGAGACATTTTGTAGGACATGAGCGGGGAGTTTATTGATGATATAGATAGCGGTAGTGAAGGCAAGAGGCTATAGTGATGTGGGCGGGCCTGCATGAGTGAGGAGAGAGAGAGATCTGTCTCGACAATATGAGGATGACAACGTTCGGATAAGCCATTGTGTCCTGGAGTGCAAGGTGGAGTTGTGAAATGACTAAAGCCGACGGTTTGTAAGAATGGATGGAGGTCCATGTATTCTCCCCTGTTATTCGTATATAGTATTTTGATTTTGTGTTTGAAGAAATTTTCTAGGAGTTTTTTTATTTGATGAAAATGGATTTTTGTCAGATTTCATTTTCATTGGATGAAACCAAACATATCGTGTATAATGATCCACAAAAATGCAATAATATTTCAAGCCATCAGTAGAAATTATAGGAGAAGACCAAGCATAAAAAAAATATAATTTCTAAAGGTTGATTGGATATAATAGTGAAATCAAAAAATGGAAGTTTGTGACTTTTATTAATGTAGCATGAATGACAATCTGAATAATGAAATTTTTTAGAGCCAAGATTGAATTTCCTGTGAATAAAATTGAAAGTAGCGGTGGATGGATGTCCTAATTTGTGATGCCAATTGGATGAAGATGCAACACTCATATTATTTGCGATGGGAGAAGAAGAAGGTGGCCACACACAAACTCCATCAAGACATGGACTCTGAAGGACTGTCTTTCCCATTTGAATTTCCTTCACAAAAAAATAGTTAGATAAGAATACAATACAATATTTGTTTGGCTTTGTAAATTGAAAAAAAGAGATAATATTTTTGGACGTGGAAGGCACATGTAGAACATTTTGTAAATTGAACTTATCAAGCTTAAGTGTACCAGTATGTTTAATAGATAAGCCCATGCCATTACCCATAAGAGAGAGTCTGGTCAATTATATGGATAGTGCAGAGCAAGGTTTTTTAGGTCATCTGTTATGTGATGTGAGGCGCCTGAGTTAATAAGCTAGGGATTGGTGGAGGTTGCGGTCTGCAGGTTTTGAACTTGTAGTGGCCTTGGATTGGCGGGAGGAGGGAAGCGGGCAAAATAAGGAGGGTCAATGCCAGGGTGCAGAGCACAAAAAGCCGAGCACTAGGACATCACATGTTTGACCTATTTGCACCACTGACATCACCCAAGAAAGGGTTTGGGTGTTAGGGATAGCAGAATGGATCGTTAAGACAAAACAAACACTAGAGGGTGGTGAATAGTGTTTTTGAGAATTTAAACAAAACCTAAAAATTATGTGAACTACTATATGAATCAAACATTACGGAAACAATCACAAACACAGAATCAAACACATACATATAAAAAAAGGTGCAGAATTGGATAGAACATACCGGATTTTGTACTGGTTCGGATTGCTCCTACGTCCAGTCCCCCACAATGCTGCATTGCATATAGTTTTATTACTATATCAATAGTCAAGTACAACCTCCTTGATTTCACGTCTACAAAGGATACCCCCGGTTACCCGTCCTTGATTTCACGGCTACAAGGGGTACCACCGATCACCCATCCTTGATTTTACGGCTATAAAGGATAACACCGATTACCATCCTTGGTTTTGCGGCTACAAGGGATACCACCGATTGCTTACACGAGTCAAACAATTACAAACAACCCTATAACTGTTCAGGAACACTTAATTCAGAGACTAATGAGTAGAGAATGAGAAGAGAAGAAGTTGAACGAAAATAGAATTGAATTTGGCAGAGTATAGGTGTAGAAATCATAAAAATGATAAAGAATAATGGTGTAAAGAAAGTGGATGAAGATGGAGAAGAAGAATTATTAAAAAATTCGAAATAAATCCCTATTTATAAGATTTGAAAGATTGCAACGTTACTGAACCGTCACAAATAGTGAAAAGACACTTCCTTTCAATTTTGAAAAAATGACAGTTATATGTTGCATTGGGCATAAATGTATGTCGACATATACATGTGTAAAACTAAATTTTGAGCAATTTTCAAGTGTTTTGATATATATATATATATATATATATATATATATATATATATATATGTGTGTGTGTGTGTGTGTGTGTGTGTGTGTGCGTAATTCTAGAAATTCTTGAATTAAAACATAGTGTTATAAATGAATATTATAAAGTAGGAAATCATATGAAAACATAAATATAAATTATATAAACATGTTTATAAAATTATAGAGTTAAAACTATATAAATATAAAGTATATAAAGTATAAATATATGAAACTTATAAAATTTGAGTTTGGAATCAAAAGTAAAGTAAAGAAAATAAAATAGAGAAGATAGAGAGAAAAACATAGAATTTGAAAATAGAATTTTAAATTAGAAATTGAAAAATAGAATTTGAACTTGAACCTGGAGTGCTACTTAGAATCTTGCATAATCTAGACTCTATTACTATATTTATCTTAAACTCTTGAATACTTATGAGTCTTGAATCATCTCTGAACTCTGAATCTCTAATATCTTTAAACTGTACAGTCTTCAGTAATAATTCCAGTATATAAATCCTGCATATGTATATATATATATATTCTAGACGAAAGTGTTAGTATATATTTTATAATCAATTAATATTGAAATAAGGTTGTTATCATCAAAACTCCATTGTCCAACAATCTCCCTCTTTTGATGATGACAACCTTAGTTTATAAAATATCATACCTGTATATACCTGTTGATGGTGATCCTTCAAATACTCTCCCTATCTATACAAATCTCTATATGAAAAATATAAACTACGTCTATATTTTATAATTTCTCCTCCTTTGGCATTTTCAAAAAGAAATTCTAAAACTCTCCCCCTAAATCATATAGCTATCTAAATAAAACCTATAAGTAACTAAGTAATTTCTAAATCAAAGTAGAATACTCCTTTGAAGTAAAATATTTATATATTTCTTATATACTCCCCCTTAATTCTTGCCAATATAACAAGGTAATGGAACACTTATGTTATACAAAACAAGAAATATATTTAATAATTGTTTTACATATTGTACATAAAAAAGGAATGAAAATACATGACAAGAATAGAATCAAAGCCTATATTCAACTTGTCCTTAACTATAATAGACTTGTGGGTAGGGAAATTTGGATACTGAAGACAAAATTCTCCATTCCTTTCAATCATATTTCCATTATGATCGTAGAGGACTTCTCCCACAAAAACAATTTGATCCTCTTCATTTGAAACTTCTTGTTGCTCTTCCTCGGGTTCCTCTTCCTCTATTTCTCTTCTTACCCTTCTTCAGGTTCCTCTTCTTCTTCCATTGGCTCATTATCATCTTCGATGATAATTGGGTTAGCTTGATTATCCATTATGAACTTAAGGAGGCTTCTCGTCACTTTTCCTTGCCTATTTTGTTCTTGACTCATCCTTATTTGAAATACTTGTATTTCAGCCATCATTTGTAGAGCACACTCCATCTTTTCTTCAATTTTAATGACACGAGATAGCGTAGATCGTTGAAAAGGACCTTCGGATGGTTCAGCGGACGAATCGGGATTGATTTGGGTGTTTAAATTGGTGGAGGCCATTGTTTATTTTAGTTTAGAATTTTTGCAGAAGAGAGAAATGAAAATGAAGAAGAAAAGTCAAAGTAGAAGGTTTAAGTAATTGATATAATAAACTTTTGGTGGGAGTTAAATTTAAAATTCCGGCAGTTATATGTCGACATATACATAAATGTATGTCGACATACTTGTCTTTTAATTTTATTTTTCTGATTTTTATGTTATATATATATATTAGTATATTTAATTATTCTAACTTACTTAATGAACATATGCCTAATTCTCTTCTAAATTTAATAAATGTTGCTTCATTTAACGGTTTTGTTAATATATCTGCTATTTGTTTATTTGTTTCTATTAATTCGAGTGAAAATTTATCTTTACTTACGTTATCTCTTAGAAAATGATGTCTTATATCGATATGTTTAGTTCTTGAATGATGAGTTGGATTTTTAGAAATATTTATAGCACTCGTATTATCACAGTATATTGGTGATTTATTTATATTTAATCCAAAATCATTTAGAGTTTGTTGCATATATATTACTTGCGAACAAACCAAAGCAGCAAAGATATATTCTACTTCAGTTGTTGACAAAGATACTGTATTTTGTTTTTTTACTGAACCACAAGACTAGTGAATGTCCTAAGAAGTGACATGTTCCACTGGTACTTTTACGATCGGATTTACATTCCGCATAGTCAGTGTCATAGTAAGAAACTAAGTTGAATGAATCATCCTTAGGATAAAATAACCCAAAGTCTGGTGTATTCTTTACATACCTTAGAATATGTTTTACGGGTTTTAAATGTGTTTCCTGAGGTTGCGATTGATATCTTGCACAGAGACATACACTATGCATTATATCTAATCTACTAGCAGTTATGTATAATAATGATCCTATCATTTCTCTATATAGTTTTTGATGAACGTCTTTAGATGTATCATCTTTACTTAATGTTATATTAGTTTCCATAGGTGTTGGTCTCCCATTTGTTGTTGTTAGATTATATTTATTAATCAGATCTCTTGCATATTTTTCTTGATTAATAAATATTCCATTCTTTAATTGACAAATTTGTTATCCTAAAAAGAACGTTAGTTCTCCCGTATGACTCATTTTGAATTCTTGGGTCATAATATATGAGAATTCTATAAAACATTTATCTTTTTTAAAGTTTATTTTATAACTCTTATCGCAAATTTGACTTATACTTAACATGTTGTGTCTTAAAATCCTAACTAATAAAACATTAGAAATAGTAGGAGTTTCAGAGTACCGACATTGCCAATTCCAATAATATATCCTTTAGAGTTATCTCCGAAGTTCACCATTCCACCATCTTCATATTTCAAATTATTGAGTAATTCAAGATCTCCCGTCATATATCTCGAATAACCACTGTCCAGTATCCGTTTGTCCGTTTTGATTTCCACTAATTGCTTTTCAGAATTTGAATTCTCAATGGCTATATAATACACCAGTTCGGAATTTGAATTTCCAACAGCCATTTTTTTTTGAAATTTGAATTTTCAAATGTCACAATTTTAGAAATTGAATTTCCAATAGCCACTTCATCCATATTTTCAACTTTTGAATTTTCAAAAGTCATAAAACACATATTTTCCTAGATTGAACAATATTTTAGTAGATCACATGGCTTTTCAACATGATTATATGCTGACTCTTTCAACATTGGAACAATGCATGAATTGACACTAGTGTTAACAAGTATTTCAAAATTTACCATTTAAAAACTTTCAAAAATCAGATTATGAACTTTTTGAAAGACCTTGCTCTGATACCAATTGTAAGGGATAGCAGAATGGATCGTTAAGGCAAAACAAACACTAAGGGGGGTGAATAGTGTTTTTGAGAATTTAAACAAAATCTAAAACTTACGTGAACTACTATATGAATCAAACATTACAGAAACAATCACAGACACAGAATGAAACACAAACACAAATATAAACAAAATAAAGTGTAGAAAAAGGAAAGAACGCACCAGATTTTATATTGGTTCGGATTGCTCTTACGTCCAGTCTCGAACAACACTGGATTGCACAGAGTTTTATTACTATATCAATAGTCAAGTACAACCACCTTGATTTCACGGCTACACAGGATACCACCGATTACACGTCCTTGATTCCACGACTACAAGGGATACCACCGATTACCTGTCCTTGACTTTACAGCTACAAGGGATACCACTGATTCCCGTCCTTGATTTTACGGTAACAAGGGATAACACCGATTACTTACATAACTCAAACAATTACAAACAACCCTATAACTCTTCAATAGAACTTAATTCAGAGGGTAATGAGTAGAGAGTGAGAAGAGAGGAAGTTTAATGAAAATAGAATTGAATTCGGCAGAGTACACGTGTTGAAATCATAAAAATGATAAATAATAATGGTGTAAAGAAAGGGGATGAAGATGGACAAGAAGAATTATTAAAAAATTCGATATCAGCCCTTATTTATAAGATTTGAATGATTGCAACGTTTCCGAGCCGTAGCAAATAGTGAAAAGACACTTCCTTTCAATTTTGAAAAAATGACAGTTATATGTCGACATGGGCATAAATGTATGTCGACATATACATTTGTAAAACCAAATTTTGAACCTTTTTCAAGTTTTTTGATATATATATATATATATGTGTGTATATATATATATATAAGTCTAGAAATTCTTGGATTAAAACATAGTGTTATAAATGAATATTATAAAGTAGGAAATCATATGAAAACATAAATATAAATTATATAAACATATTTATAAAATTATAGAGTTAAAACTATATAAATATAAAGTATATAAAAGTATAAATATATGAAACTTATAAAACTTGCGTTAGAAATCAAAAGTAAAGTAAAGAAAATAAAATAGAGAAGATAAAGAGAAAAGATAGATTTTGAAAATGGAATTCGAAATCCGAAATTGAAAAAACAGAATTTAAATTTGAACTGGAGTGCTATTCAAAGTCTTACATAATCTAGACTCTGTTACTATATTTATCATGAAATCTTGAAATCTTGACTACTCATGAGTCTTAATCATATCTGAATTCTGAATCTCTAATATCTTTAAACTGTACAGTCTTCAGTAATAATTCCTATATATAAATCCTGCATATGTATATGTGTATATATATATATATATATTCTAGACAAAAGTATTAGTATACATTTTATAATCAATTAATATGGAAATAAGGTTGTTGTCATCAAAACTCTATTCTCCAACATTCGGTGCACCAGAAGTGGAGATGCCGAAAGAGAGACGATTTGTGTTACATTTCCGTGGGCGGTTTCGATGGGTCTCGGCGTTAAGAGTAGTGGCCGGACAAGGGCTGCACTTCGTACCAGCTCGGATGACAAGTTCACGTTGGATTAATTTTTCATGCCACTCCTGGAATGATATCGGGGTGTCTCTTGAACTGACACCATCAACCACGAGCTGGTAGTTGCCGTCAAGACCATTAAGAACATGGCCACTCAAGTCCTCAACATGGATTGGATTCCCGATTGAGGCAAGGAGATCCCCCGTAATCTTCAAAGATCGCATATACTCCGTGGCGATTTGAGTTCCTTTCTTTGATGAGCGCATGCGGGCTTTCAATTGTTGAACGTGCCCACGAGATGCTTTTACGAAGGTTTGCTGCAGCACCAACCAGATCTCTACTGATGTTGTTGTTTGAGTGATATGAGATGCCACAGGTGAAGTAAGTATCCCCAAAATGGCTCCATTTAAGAGACGGTCTTGACGGCGCCAAGTATGATAGGCTGGGTTTGGAGTGGACGCAGGTGGGGTTGCTTCAGAGGTGATGGTGGCTTTAGGAATTGGAGTTGTTCCATTGAGGCAGCCAAATAATTTGTGCTCTTAAGTGTAGCTTGGATTGAATTTTCCATGTCAGGTATTTTGTGGGTTCAAGCTTGATGATGTGAAGACTGCTTATAACTCCCACACTTTACAAGAAGAATAATGCATTGAAAGGTGTGGCAGACAACTATGGACGATTATCAAGGGAAGATAAACACAAGCGGAACCTGTCATGTAACTCACAATGCAGAGATAAAGTGTAACATAACATACACAGCAGGCATATAATACTGAAACATATTTGAGCAGAAAATTAGACTTTCATATCAACTAGAACATCCATACATCACTGGAGTACATCATAAGAGTCTGTACAAAATTCTTCACTACAATCACTCAAAGAACACTCAACATGCATAACAGTCGAAACAACAACTAGTATGTATAGTAGAAAGTAACACGTAAGCCTCCTGCTCGTCGTCGTTCTGCAGCATCGTCTCACCAAGATCTATCACTTGCCACCTGTTACCTAGTTTGCCCATCCAAACATAATGGATGAACAACCCAAGATAATAAGAGGAAACATAAAACCTTGAGTCAGACAACAGTCTTAATGAGCAATAAACCAAATATCTAACATCATCAATAAAGTATATGATAAATAGGTATATTAACCATCTAATCTACCAACATTAACAGATAAAAACTCAAACCCGTCTCCCCTACATCTGACAGTGATAGCCTTTACAAATAACCAAAGCAAAAACATAGTAGACATAACAACTAGTTATCCAGCGTAGACCATCCTAATCGAGATCAACATCCCTTAAGTACAAGCCCCGAGGCCTAAACCAACACCAGACAAGCACCCAAGAGACGTCTTCTTCGATGTCAGACAATTTACACAAGACGATACAAGCAACACAACAAACATCTATGACTCTGGCTATCACCGCCAATCCTGCCTTGAAACCATCGTTAATCGCATTACTGGCTACAACACGTCGTTTGTCAAGGGATAATGGTAACCCAGGTTCAAGCAGAAACTCCATACGCCATCATGACTCGTATCTCTAGGCCCATCATACCTGCTCAGGGTACTTGACCATTCAACCGATCTTTTAGGCGTCCCTATTATACCCCTGCTTTGAGTTCGCTAGAACCTACGATAAGGATAATTCCTCGGCCTCCATAACTCTAGTCGTCATCACCGAAGACCATACATAAGCTCAAAACACACTTGACAAATGATTATCCACGAGCTCAAAACACACTTGAGTCGTCTGCACATTTAATGCATTTCATCAATCAACGAACTCTTTACGACACTTCGAACATCCCTTCATGAATTCACGTCGAAGCCACGATCATCGTCAAGCCAAAACATACTTCGTTTTGGTCGATTTTCAATTCATAGTGTTTCAGCCTTTCCGCTATGAAAAACATACCACAATGTTTAAAATTTCATTCATAGCATTTTAGAAACGCTGTCGTATGTCTAGTGCTCAACCATGCCCAAACCAATTATGGAACCTTTCCCTTCCACTTTTTCCCTGGTGCACACTCTGTCCGGTCCACCAGAAATTTCTTGCCCGATCCAACGCTATCCACAACGTTTCCCCAAACGCGGTAAAAGGTCCGACCCAATCCATAAACAAAACGACTTTCCCGATCCACGTTCTGGAGCCCGATCCTCGGCCTGCACACATGCCCGATCCACTGGCAAAAGCTTGCCCGATCCATCACTTTCTACAGTCTTTTCCAAACGCTGTTAACCCAGAAAATTCCCGATCCATGCAAAAACACGCCCGATCCATGCCAGAACTCGCCCGATCCATGCTCCAGAACTTGTCCGATCCATACTTTTCCATAGCGTCTATAAAATGCTGTCGTACCCGGAAAGTTCCCTATCCATGCCAAAACCTCCCGATCCATGTCAGAACTTGCCCAGTCCATGCCAGATCTTTGCCCGATCCATGCTCCAGAACTTGCCCGATTCATCGCTTTCTACAGCGTTTGTAAACGCTGTCAAACCCAGAAATTCAGATCCACTCCATTTTTCCCCGATCCATTGAAAAACGATTGATCCATCACCATTTTTACCCCTGATCCGCTCCAATTGCATCCAAAACTCATGCAAAATATTGAATTGCACCAACCAATCAAATCAAACCATCAACAAGCATTAACATAACTATTATTCATTATTCAAACATTAGAAATTCACCAAATTGACGATAAACAATAAATGAATATAAACAAATGGATCTAACTTGTAATAACACATGACTTAACATAAAAATTTACCGATTTAAATTGCTAGATTAGATCCTATGGTGATTCAAATGAAAATATACATACCATGATGTAGATCTAAGTGAAAATAACTTGAAATGATGAAAATAAATTAAACAACCCATATACTGG
Organism: Allium sativum; assembly: GCA_030737875.1. Taxonomy (NCBI): domain Eukaryota; kingdom Viridiplantae; phylum Streptophyta; class Magnoliopsida; order Asparagales; family Amaryllidaceae; genus Allium; species Allium sativum. The sequence continues at coordinate 204,527,841 of CM060925.1, read as the reverse complement.
ATTGAATCCGTGTAAAAGATGCTTATCACTCACCAAATCTTCAAATTAGCTTAAAAATGATGATCTACAAATCCGAACAGCGAAGAGTGATCTTCAAATCACCCAACTTGATGCTATCTACTCTCTCTTGATGTTGATCTAGCCTTCCTTGATGTAGATCTTCAATCTTCTAACGTAGATCTAAGATTTTAATGGAGGAGAGATGTATTTGATTGGAGTAGGGGGAATCTCTAACTCCAAGCAAATAAGAAATGAAGAAAGTAAACCATTCTCCTTGCCTCTACCCCCTATTTATAGCCATCTAACTAGCTCACTAATGGGCCTCACCAAATCAGCTCATTAACGGCTAGTTAACATGTCCATAAATTGTGTAACACAAAAACAGCGATTCCTCCCAAACTGTTGAACCAATTCTTTAATGTGACTAATCTATGGAATTTGCAACACCATTTCCTTTCCATTGAAATCAATCTTAGCATCTGATTCTATCACAGTCAAAAGTTATTCCCTGTACAAAACTAACATGGTCAAAATGGTCATAAATAAAATTGATAAAAATTATGGACATGTCCTACATCCTCATAACCAACATATCAAAATATGAGAATGATCCTACTTGTAGGGAATTAAGTAAAAATATTTTATGATACTCCGATACGTAAAATGCGGGCTGTTACATTCTCCCCCCTTTAGGGATTTCGCCCTCGAAATCCTAAGCAAACACAAATAACCAAAAACAACTCTGCATGCCTGTCATCCATGAGCAACCAATTTACCATCCAAACTACCATCCATCAAGTCATACATCCATAGCCTTAACCTAGTATGCGGAATTATAACGAATAGTACAAGTTACAATTGTGTAAGGTAACACGACATTAGTTGGTCATACCAACGAATTGTTCTGGATGAATCGTTTTCATACTCTTTTCTGTTTCCCACATACAATCGTCTTCATTCTCACTCCACTGCACCTTGACTTGCTTAACCGTATTCCGCCTAACCTGTTTTGTGTCATTCCCCACAACGCAAAGCGACTTATGAGGTTTCGAAACTACAGACTCGACTTCTAGGTCTTCGTACTATTCTGGCGATACCGCCACATTCGAATCATGTAAATACTTCCGTAGAAATGACACGTGGAAAACATTGTGTACACTCAGCATCTTCTCGGGTAAATCCAATTTTACGCGATCTTTCTATTCTGCTTGACTATCAGAAACGGTCCAATGAATCTTAGAGTTAACTTTCCTTTACTTCCCAACGAACAACGTGCTTCAATGGCGAAATCTTCATGAAAACCATGTCACCAACATCAAACTCCAAATCTTTTAGACATTTATTTGCATAACTCTACTGCTAGTCTTGGCCTGCCTTCATTCATTGCCAAACGATCTTGATACAATCTGAGGTCTCTCTGGTCATCTCTATCCTAAGAATCAACCTATCTCTAGTCTCTAACCAACACGTCGGAGAATTACACGGTCTACCATACAACGCATCGTATGGTGCCATCCTAATGCTCGATTGGTAGCTGTTGTTATTCGAAAACTCAACTAGATGTAAATGATCTTCCCGTGATCCTCCAAAGTCCAATAGACAAGCTTTCACGAGATCTTGCAAAACTCGGTTAACCCTTTCGGTTTGACTATCAGTTTGGGGATGATAAGCCGTACTCAAACATAACTCGGTTCCCAAAGTATCTTGCAAACTCTTCCAAAATCCACTCGTGAACAATGGATCTCGATAACTCATAATGCTCTTCGGGATACCATGGAATCGAACTATCCGTTTAATACAAAGCTCATCCAACTTCGACGTTGTCCTAGTCGATCTGATAGGAATACATCTTGCGCTTTTGGTCAAACGATCCATGATGATCCATTCATTTCCTGCCATGGTTCTAGGTAATCCATCGGTAAAATCCATTGATATCTTCACCCACTTCCAGGTAGTAATTTCCAATGGTTGAAGCAACCCGCTTGGCTTCTTCTGTTCAACTTTCACCAATTGATAATTCTTACTTTTGGAAACAAAATTTCTAACATCTCTCTTTATCCCTTCCCTGTAGTAAGCTCGCTTCATGTCCTGATACATCTTGTTACCACCAGGATGAATCATCAACTTTGAGTGATGACATTCCTTCAGAACCTTATCTCTCAATCCATCAATATCAAGAACAACCTATCGTCCTTTCTTATGAAGCCAACCCTCTCGATCAACTTTGAATTCCTTATCATCTGGTTCCAACTTCTGATTGATCTCAACAAGCTTTCCATCACGTTTTTGGCTCTTTCCAATCCATGGAAACTCCTAGCATCTATCACATTCTTAGGTCTATCCCAATCTTGGATTGCTGCCACCTTTGCGGGATCCAACGCCATTCCGTTTCCGAAAACAACATGGCTTAAGATCCTCACTTCACTCTTTCAGAGGTGATACTTCAAAAACTTAGCTCTCAGCTAATGCTTTCACAAGATTTCCAAAACAACTCGCAAGTGCGTCTTATGCTCTTCTTCATTCCGGGACTAAACTAGGACATCAACCACAAACACAAGCATGAACTTGTTCAACTGATTTCTGCTGAATACCTTATTCATAAGATCCACGAAATACGCTGGCGTGTTAGTCAACCCAAATGGCATCACTAACCATTCGAAGAAGCCAGATAGTGTCCTAAAAGAAGTCTTCGACACACTATCCTTTGACACCCTCAACTGGAAAAATCTCGTTGCCAAATCCATCTAAGAAAACGCTTTGACCTCGTGAAGTTGATCGAACAAGTCATCTATCCATGGCAACAGATACTTCTTCTTTTTGGTCACCTTGTTTAGTTCACAATAATCCACACACGCATACTCAAAGATCTATCAACCTTGGTTGTAAACACAACTGGTGCAACCCATTCGAATACACTTCTCTGAATGAATCCTTTTCCGAAAAGGTCACATACTTGCACCTCTAACTCTTGCTATTCCTTGGGCTCCATCAGCATAAGGGCCATAACGATAGGACTAGCACCTTCAACCAAATCTATTATGAACTCAATCTCGCAATGCGGCGAGAAATCTTTAACCTCTTCAAAGACGTCATCGAACTCACTAGCGATCGACACAAATTAAAATCTTCCCGTGGAATCAGAAGTGAATACAAAAAGATTATGAAGACCCCGTCTTCGAGCTTACATCGAATCACAACCACTTGCCTTTCCACGTTCCCGACTGTCACCTTGAGCTTGTCGCAATCCACTTTTGCCGCATACCTCTTGAGCCAATCGATACCCAAAATGATCCTAAACCCAACGAAGTTCAAAACAAAGCATTCACACATAAAAGAGCAACCATGACTAGATAACACAAGACCACAAAAAAGCGTACAAAGGCTGGACAAACCCCCAACTGGATTAGTCACAACCAACGGTCTATCACATATCTCGGGTTCCAAACCCAAGCGGTTCACAAGCTCATTGCAAATGAAAGAATGAGATACTCCAGTATCAAACAACACTCGAACTAAAACATCTCTAACGGAAATAATACCTTGAACGGCGAAACTCTTCCCTTTCTCCTCCGTCGTTTGAGCCCTCAAAGAAGATGGCATAACTTCTTTAAATCCGCCTTCACAATCTTCTTCCCTTTAGCTGATTCTGGACAATCCTTCTTGTCATGACCAGTCTTACCATACTTTAAACACTTCCTTTCAGCTTTCGGATTCTTTCAATCCTTGGAGAAATGACGCATCTGCTGGCTGTTAAAGTAAAGCACTTCACTTTTTGGTTTCTTCTCGCGTTATTTTTCCTTTCTTCTATTGTTGCTTCCTCTTCTTATTATTATCACGCTGCTGTGGCTTTGGGTCCTCTTTGGTTGCAACAACAGTCTCTTCCTTGGGAAACAAACTCTTGTGCATCAAAGATTTTTCCACGATCTTCTCATAAGTATCATCCAGATGCTCAACCAACTGATTTCCAAGATACTTATCCAAGCCCATCACGAACTGTTTGCGAACAAATTATACAACTGTAAACAATTGTAAAATCCGTTCGGCTTTCCTAAACAACAAGGATTGTTGTAGAGGGTGTCGAACTCTGGGACCAAAAATATTTTAATTAATAAATCCAATCAAGTTATTCCAGAATTTTGATTGATTGAAAACACAGAAATAACAACAATTAAATAAAAAAGAGAGATTTATCTAATAAGAGAAAGCAATTAGGGGATAATGACATAGATCAGATTCACAATCATCAATAGCCAACAAATAAATATAGATTTATTCATGTTTCTATCACTAACAAGAATCAACGATAATTAGGTTCTTAGAAACAAATAAGTAAATAACGACAAGCATAGCCTGTGCAGGAGCTGAGCTCTTAAACAACCATAGGCTATCAGGACAGATTCACCAATTATTTTCTAAAACCCTAAGATTAGATCTAAATTTGATAATTGTTAGATCGAACACGAATATACCCTGTGAAGGAGCATAACTCTTAAACAACACAGAATATGAAGTTTCAGATCTTACCCTTGATTCAGATCCAGATCTACATGTATAAAGTCTTCATCTATTGGTTATGTGATTCATGTTGAATCATATCTATTAGCGTCATCACCCCCTAATCAAAGGGGATTAGCTAGACATAGCTAAAGAAGAAGAGAAAAAGAAAATAACAGACATAAATAAAATACAACTAAAACTAAATAGAACAGGGGAAGGAGAATGAATTTATTCCAAGAAGAGAATTATAGAATAAAACCTGATGTGTTTTTACATGAATGAGATACAATGTATTTATAGCTGATATGACAAAGGCTACTTGGCAAATTCCATAATGTGGGACAAATCACCATTTCCAAACTATAACACATAAACTAAATAGCTTAATGTGAATGCGTGCAGCGCATGAATGAGAAGCCTTGCAAATAACTTAGCCCAATTAGCAACTAGACCAATGTGAATGCATGCAGATGTCATGGAATATAGGTTGCGGGCTTCAACTCAAATTGCCTTGAGAATGAATAACAACTCCAAGTGATTATTATGGAAAAGCATTGAATCTTGTCTTTAAAATACGCAACAGAAGGTGATTGAATAACAATATTTCTTCAGGTCTTTAAGCTTTAATCCAGCTCTAAAATTCAACACTCTTCTTGCACAAATTCTTCAAGCTTTTCAACAATTAAATGCATTAATCCATTCATCTCAAATAATCTGTATACACAGCTATAATTGCACAGTATCAATTATTTAAAAGACAAAATAAGATAAATATGCGGATAAAATATACACATTTACGTGTATATCACGAACTTCTCTTCTTCAGATAAGGAGAGTCAATATACGAACGAGCATACTTGGACAAGGCTTCAAAGTTAGAAACATAATCCAACACTAGTCGACTATTCTGCTTCAACTCCACAAACCTCTTGAATAGAACTGACTTCTGAGGATTGAAATGAAATTCATCCCGAACTTGACTCAGAGCTATCCCACATGATCTCATCTGCAGGAGCTTCGAGAGTGACAGAGTTCCACCAATCTATAGTTTTGCCCTGTAGCTGCCTTGATGCAAGCTTCCTCTTAGTTGCATCCTCAATACCCAAGTCTCAAAAATTCAAATGCAAGTATCAAGCCACCCTTGAATCTCCATAGTCAAAATTCGAATGCAAGTATCTAGCCACCCTGCAATCTCTATAGTTAATTTTTTTCCCTTTGAACGACTTTCCACCAAGAGAAGTGAAGTCCTTGCACATCTTTGCGAAGTCCACAACCCTCGGTACCTGCACTTGAACCCCAATATCTATCGTGGCTGCTCCTGGAGTGGGTACCCTCCTCATAATCGCTGCCATTATGGCCTCGAACATAGCAGGGTAATCTGCTATACTGCCATCACACCCTCAAGGAATAGTCTCCTTCGTAGCAGCGTGTCTCGACGATCGACGACTCGTTCTAAAACTAAAAAATAGAATGATTAGTCCACATTCGAGAAAAACTAAAATGGAGCTCTAGCGTTATTATACCATACACTAATATATAGTATACATCCATTAAAAATCTACAAATACGTCTCTCATATGTTATTACGTCCTTGAACCTTGGCTAAAATCAATTAACCACAGCTCTGTTACCAAATGTGAAGACCGTCCATAACTACTGCACTTAACAAGAGGAATAATACGCTGAAAGGTGTGTCAGGCAGCTATGGACGATCATCAAGGGAAGATAAATACAAGAGGAACTTGTCGTATAACTCACAGCGCAGAGATAAAGTATAATAGAACATATACAACAAGCATATAATAGGGAAGCATATTTAAGTAGAAAATAAAACTTTTATATCAACTAGAAAGATCCATTCATCACTGGAGTACATCATAAGAGTCTATACAAAATGCCTTACTATAATTACTCAGAGAACACTCAACAAGCATAACAGCGGAAACAACAACTAGTATGTATAGTAGAAAGTAACACGTAAGCCTCATGCTCGTCGTCGCTCTACAGCATCGTCTCATTAAGATCTATCACCTACTACCAAGTATGTCCATCCAAACACAATGGATGAAAACCCAAGAAAATAAGAGGAAACTTAAAACCTTGAGGCAGAAAACAGTCATAATGAGTGATAAAACAGCTATCTAACATCATCAATAAAGTATATGAGAAACAGGTAGATCAACCATCTAATATACCAACATCAACAGAGAAGAACTCAAACCCGTCTCCACCACATCTGACAATGATAGCCTTTACAAACAACCAAAGAGAAAACATAGCAGACATAGCAACCAGTTATTCATCGTAGACCATCTTAATCGAGATTAGCATCCCCCAAGTACATCCCCAAAGGCCTAAACCAAAATCAGACAAGCCCCAAAGAGATGTCTCCTTCGATGTTAGACAATCTACACAACACGATACAAGCAAAGCAACAAACACCCATGACTCTGGCTATCACTGCCAATCCTACCCTGAAACCATCATTAATCACATGACTAGATATGACTCGCCATTTGTCAAGGGCTAATGGTAACCCTAGTTCTAGCAAAAACTCCATACGCTACCATGACTCATATCTCTAGTCCCATCATGACTGCCCAGGGTACTCGACCATTCAACCGGTCTCTTAGGCGCCCCTATTATACCCTTGCTTTGAGTCTGCTAGAACCTACGTTAACTATAATTCCTTAGCCTCCATAACTATAGTCGTTAATACCGACGACTATCCATAAGCGTAAAACACACTTGAGCAACCATTATCCACTAGATCTAAACACACTTGAGTAACCCTTATCCACGAGCTCAAAGCACACTTGAGTTTTCTACACATTCGTTGCATTTCATCGATCAATGATCTCTTTACGACACTTTGAACATCCCTCATTGAATTCACATCGAAGCCACGATCATCGTCGAGCCAAAACAAACTTCTTTTGGTCGATTTTCAATTCATAGCGTTTCAGCCTTTCCACTATGAAAATTGTGAAGACCGCCCAGAGATCCTGCCCTTAACAAGAGAAATAATGCGCTGAAAGACGTGCCAGGCAGCTATGGACGATTAATAGGGTAGGATAACACAAGCGGAACTTTTTGTATAACTCACAACGCAAGGATAAAATATAATAGAGCATATATAACAGGCAGTAATAGTTAAGTCGAATTGAGCAGAATCGTAAACTTGTTCATATCATCATGAAATATCCATACAACATTGGATTACACTATAAGTTTGTGCAATGAGCCTCACTATAAGTCACTCAGAGAAAAACATCAAACATTGGAAAACTGAAATAGTAGATAGTAGAAAATAATACACCAGCCTCCTGCTCGTCGTCGCACAACAGCATCATCGTCATCAAGATCAACTACCTGTTACTAGCTACTCAGTCTGCCCATCTCATATGCTTATTCATGATATTCCTATTCTATTAGTTTACCTAATCATGTCACCTTATTCTATTATTTTAGTTTTCCTAATTATGTCATCTTATGCCAGTTTTATTTACTATGCCTGTTCGTGTTTTCGTCTCTCCCTTTCTTCCCTTTTTGGTTTTATAGCCAAGCTACCTTCGAGCTTAGGCCTATCGCTGAAATATGCGAACGCATGAGTTTGGGAATGATTAATTTGGGGCATAATTCACATTGTAAACATGATTGGGAAATTTGGGCATAATTTGTATCTTTAGCCAAAACTTGGGAATTTGGGGGCATAATTTATATCTTGATCTAAAACCTTAATCTGGGCATAACTTGTATCGTAGAATGAAACATGATTTGGGGAATAATCAACATAATAATTGGCTAGTAAGGAAAATTCCTAGATTTACAGTAATTAAAAACTGTAACCATGCTTAGACACGAGGTTAGATTACACTTGTAGAAGTCTGCCCTGAACGGCCCGACATATCCAGCAACTACAAGTGGTAAATCTAATGTGAGGGGTCTAAGTGCATAAACACATAACGATACTAAGACATGAGGTTAAGTATGACTTGTGGAAGAAGACTTCCCGGAGCCAACCGGCTTATCTAGCAACCACAAATGGTAGACTTAATGTGGGAGGTCTGGCGCATTATAAGCATAAATGAATGAATGGTGATGAACTTGTAATGCTTAACCTATTTGAATCCATATGGATTACATAAACCTGTTAACTTGAGTAGGGGTTAAGTAAACATGCTTGAAATGGTGGGAGGGTTAAGCTAATCTTATTAAATATGTGGGGACGGGTAATACGTATGAACCCGAGAAACTTAACCTGTGGGGTTATTCAATCTTGTTAAACTAGTAGGCATAACCTATTGAAATCCTAGTAGTGCGGATGCAAGCCTAGGGGGAAGCTTATATCATCTGTCTTGTAGGACCCTTTCACTCAGTAACCCATCTCGGTATCAAACTGTGAACCCCGAACTAGATCGGGGCCTGGGCACGCTTACTGGGCTGATTATAAGAGGTCACTTAAAGGACGGTGTGGGCGGCGCATTCCAACAGGATCATATGCGTGCATGCGTCCGGTCCAGGGTGGTTAAGACGCCATGATACCTGCAAATATGGTTTGTGCACATCTTGTAAACAAAGGGTTGCCACTTTAGGAAGTGATACATCCTACTATGAGGCCAGCATAGGGTAACTACGAGTTAAGGGGACAATCAATTGGGGGTAGTAATCAGGGTACATCTAGTCTTGCTTGTTTAGAAGCTCGTTATTGTCGTTGGGGGTTAACATCTGTCAATTCTATTTGGGCTACCTGTTATTGTATGGGGTAAACCTCTCACTATAAGTACACCTAAGTCTACCATCTTATAGTTGTGGGGATCATTTTGTTCTTGTGATACTAGTATTGGTACAGATAGAGAGAGAAAGGGAGAAAAGTATTATAGAAGTGCAACGCATGTTCTTTTCTTTTTATCTTGTTTACCTTATTATACCTGCCTTATTACACTGTTATCTCTCTCCAACTTATATGCATGTCATGATGCTTTTACTTATTTATATGCTAGAAGTAACTGGACTCACTAGACTTTATGTCTAACCCATTTTGTTTCCTCTTCTTTCTCTTTTGTCCCTCCCCTACCCTCCCCCCCCCCAAGTTCTCAGGGTTGGAATACTCAAGCTTGATTAGGATTCTTCTTTTCTGCTTGGAGCTGCTTAGATCTAATGCTTGATTTCACATTTGCTCCACTATGGCTATATTTTTGGGATTATGCTCTTTTTATATCATTATACTCTGATGATGATTTTTGTACAAGGCAGAAATTTTATGTTTTCAGTATTCCAGACTTATTATCTAATTGGGTTTGTATCAAAAGCTTTTCTATTTAATAAAGTTTTAATTCCGCTGTTATTTTATTTTGTCTTGTAATGTTTCTATTTCTGTTTACTTATAACGCTTTACGAAACTTAATGCATTCTGATAAACAGTGACATTAACAGACGTGGGGTGTCACATTTGGCATCAGAGCTGAAGGTTACTAGATCGGATAAAAGATTTTGAAAATTGTTTTCAAAAGGGTTTTAAAAGAAAGCATTTTCAAAATAAAAGTCTATTTTAAAAAACATGTTCCCCAAAGCCATATGAAATATCCTTCAATTCTCTATTTGAATCCCTTTTTCCTTTTCTTTTCAGCATGTCTTGGGAACCTAATATTCCGAAGGGAATACAGATACCGACTTGGTTTTGTAGGTATCTGGAGGCTACAACACCTGCCGAGGGCCAAGCAGACTCCCCTCCCCCAGCTACAGCCGCTTTCCTCCTCCTCCTCCATGTGCTGATAATTTCTCTAAGATATGCAAAGATTTTTGCTATGGGCGGAAAGCCATTCCAAGGAAGTGAGACTTTCGTAGAGGCAAGGAATTGGCTTAAAGAGACGGAGGATTTAATTGGAATTTTCGAAGTTGACGATCGTAAGAAAGATTCAGTTAGTCGTTTGGCAGCTGAAAGATGAAGCTTCAGGTGGGAAGTGACACAAACAGGGCGTCCAGTGGAGACTTGGGATTATTTCTGACAAAGACTCAAAATGAAGCTTCGTTCTCAAGATGAGCAAAACATGCAAATGGAAAGGTTTTTGGCAGTTAAGCAGGGAGTCGTGTCTGTGAAAGAGTATGCTATTAAGTTTAACCAATTGGCGAGGTTTGGTTTGGAGCTAGTGAATACCCTGCATAAGAAAGCTTTGAGCTTTCCTAGAGGATTGAATGAACCCCTCCATGGGTTGGCTATGTCTCATATTCCGATGGGAGAAACTTTTGAGAAACTCGTTGATATGTCATTAATGCATGAGGAAGATAAGGGCGAAAAGAAAGAGGCTAAGTTTGAGGAAACACAAAACAAAAAAGTGTGACCCAAGAAAGAACAATAACAACAAAAGAAGGGCGGTAAGAACATCAAAGCTCTAGATAAGAGGAAATGTCATCACTGCGAATGCGAGGGTCATGTGATCAAGGATTGCAAGAAAAGAAAGAACTCTTGTTTTCACTATGGAGAAGTCAGACATCTTGTTAAGGATTGCCCAAGAAGCAAGGACAGAGTCAATGGGCAGGATCTTCTAGAGTGCAGGTGCATGCTCTCATGGCCAGTGCGCCAGATAAGGGTAGGAAAGTTTCTGTTGAAGGTTTGATTTCTCTTTCCAATCATCCAATTAGGACTCTTTTTGATCCTGGCGCCTCACATTCTTATATATCTGATTCTTTGATTGAGTCTCTGCACCTTAGTACTAGTATGGTTTTGGATCGCGTTGTTTTCTCAAACCCCATCAGGGGTACAGCTCATCTGTCTATGATTTGTCGGGGTTTGAGAATATCTGTATTAGGCATCGAGTGTGAATGCGACACATATGTGTTTGGTTTCATGGGTTATGGTTAGATTCTACGGATGGATTGGCTAGCTATGTATGGTGCCATTATGGATTGTGAGAGGAGGGTCGTTAGATTTTGACTTGCCATGGGAGGACCCTCGAGATTTCTTGTGACCCTAAAGGGTCTGTCATGCTTTGTTTCCAAGAGTTGCTTGATGCATCTATAAATGCTCTACGATCTGTACCATTAGTCTGTGAGTATCCTGATGTTTTTGAGGATGTTTGAGGCTTATCTCCGAGGCACGAGATTAATTTCCGCATATACTTGGTGGACAATGCAAAGCCAGTTGCATTTCTTATGCGCCATATGGCTCCAAGAAAAAGGAGGGAGCTCAGCAAGCAAGTAGGGGAGCTACTTGAGAAAGGGTTTATTAGGCGAAGCATATCTGAATAGGGTGCTCCGGTGGTATTCGCCACTAAGGTGGATGGTTTGCTTCGCTTATGTGTGGATTATAAAGAGCTGAATAAACTCACTAAGAATTATAAGCACCCACTTCCGAGGATAGATGATCTGTTTGACCAGCTTGTTGGTGCATCTGTTTTCTATCAGTTTGACTTGGCCACGATTTTTCATCAGTTGAGGGTGGCCGAGGACAGTGCAGACAAGGCCACTTTTAAAACTCCAGATGATTTCTTCGAGTGGCTCGTTATGCCTTTTAGGTTGACTAATGCACCCACCTATTTTTTGATCTGATGAGTGGGGTTTTCAGGGAGTTTCTAAATAACTTCGTTGTGGTCTTTGTGGATGACATCTTGATTTTCTCGAAGAGCGAGGAAGAGCATGCTCGACATTTAAGGGAGGTTTTAAAAACTCTCCATGCGTACCAGCTTAAAACAAAATTGTCCAGATGTCAATTTTGGAGAAAAGAAGTGATATTTCTAGGGCATGTGGTCTCTAAAGATGGGGTAGCAGTAGATCCCACGAAGGTAGTTGTAGTTCAAGATTGGAAAATCCCAAAGAATGCAACAGAGATGAGGAGTTTTCTTGGTTTAGCGGGCTATTATAGAAAGTTTATTAAGGATTTCACAAAGATATCAGCCCCACTCACCAGACTGACAAAGAAGAATCTGACATTTTCTTGGGTTATAGATTGTGATGATGCTTTTCAGCAATTGAAGACAGCTCTGACATTAGCCCAAGTCTTGATTTTTCCAGATGGGAACAAGGTATTCACAGTGTACACTACTGCATGTGGTACAGGGCTTAGTGCAGTTCTGATGCAAGAGGGAAGGGTAGTATGTTATGAAGGTATATAGCTAAGAGTTCATGAGAAGAACTACCCTACCCATGACTTAGAGTTATCTACCATAGTATTCACGCTTAAGACTTGGCGCCATTTTCTACTAGGATAGAAGTTCGAGTTGTACACCGATCATAAATCTCTCAAGTACTTGTTCTTGCAGAAGGATCTTAATTTAAGGCAACAAAGATGGATGGAATTCCTAGCGTCCTATGACTTTGAGATTTCTTATACCCCTGGCAAGGGTAATGTGGTGGCAGACGCATTGAGTAGGCAGAGGATGACTTTGAGTCCTCTGTTTGTAGAGAGGAAAAGGTTAGAGTTTATATTGACTTTTGATTTTAGACCCTCGACCGAGTTTACACCTGGTTTTTTGCATCATTAGAGGTGCGACCTATTCTATTGGACCAAATAGGGAGTTTGTAGCGAGAGGACCCACAACTAGCATATATCTTGGATAGGCTCGGTAGAGGGGAGACTTCTAGTCACCTTAGTAGATATTCCACGAACGATAGAGGATGTTTGCGACGAGATGGAAGGCTTTGTGTTCCTCGAGTTAGGAGTTTGTTGAAGACAGTCCTTGAAGAAGCCCATCATTCTAAGATGACTATTCATCTAGGTGGTGATAAGATGTATAGAGATATGAAAAGGGTTTTCTTTTGGGCTGGGATGAAGAAAGATGTGGCGGAGTTTATTTCTCGATGTTTGATTTGTCATCAAGCCAATGCTGAGCAAAGGAAACCCAGTAGTAACTTCATCGTTTGGAAGTCCCATAGTGGAAATGGGAGAGCATCTTTATGGATTTCGTTGATGGTTTACCTAGATCAAGGACATGCAACACCAGTATTTGGATTGTAGTTGAAACGCCTACTAAGAGCGCTCACTTCATCCCTGTTAAGAGTAAGAGGACAACATCATGGTTGGCAACAATTTATCTTCATGAGATAGTCCGTCTGTGTGGAGTACCTTCCAGTATCGTGAGTGATCATGACCCCATATTCACCAGTGAGTTTTGGAGGAGCTTGCAAGAATCATTAGGTACACAGTTGTGTTTGAGCACCGCTTATCACCCTCAGATTGATGGAAAGACAGAAAGGGAAAATAGAGTCCTTGAGGATCTTTTAAAACTGTGTATCCTAGACTTCAAAGGAACTTAGGAAGAGCATCTTCCTTTAGTAGGGTTCTCCTACAACAATAGTTACGTGGCTAGTATTGGCATGGCACCCTTCGAAGCATTGTACGAACGACCCTGTAGATCACCGACTTGTTGGTGGGAATCTACAGAAAGGCTTGTACTCGAACCTGAGATGGTTAGAGAAACTTCAGAAACGATTGATCTTATTCGCAGGCGCATGAAGACAGCTCAAGATAGGCAGAAGTCCTACGCAGATAGGAGAAGGAATGACATTGAGTTTGAGGTAGGAGACATAGTTTTCATCAAGGTATCACCTTTGAGGAATGTAGTTTGTTTTGGATCTGTGGGGAAATTGGCACCAAGGTTTGTAGGGCCATTTTCCATGACAAAAAGGATTGGCCAAATGGCTTATAGAGTGAAGCTACCAGAGAGATTATCCGACGTTCATGATGTTTTCCACGTCTCTCATTTAAGGAAGTGCTTGAATGATACCGCAAAAGTAGTTGAGCCGAGTATGCTTGAGGAAGTAGAGGTGGAATGGGATGCGACAGTTATACGAGTTCCAACCCGTATTCTTGGATCAGAGGTTAAGAAGCTACGCAACCGAGAGGTCAAGTTGATGAAAGTTCAGTGGGGAGATGACCAAGAGGATGCAACTTGGGAGACTGAAGACAAGATTCGCACTTCGTACCCTTTTCTCTTCAAGGTATGTTCTTAACTTCTTTTTCCTAAGCTTTTGTTCATGCTTGTTTCTATCGTTTAAGTATATCCTATCGATCAAATCTTCGACCTTTAGGTAGGGAACCCATGGATGTAAACACTGTTTAAGACATGTTATGTTTGATGATGCAAGTGGATGCAAGTATTTGCTAGTGGTTGCCTGTGGATGCATATACACACACATTAGGCACTAGATGGGCTCAATCACTCTCATACTGCATATGGATGTGTGTACATTTTTGTTCTTTTATGGATCAAAATGGGTGAACCAACATATGGATGCAACATTTGGATGGATAACTGTGCACACATATAGAAGTTATATGTTACAATAGGATTATTTGCATACATGTTGGATTAATGGCACTAACATACATTGCATTAAGGAGGTCAACTGAATCAGTAGGTTGCCTGATCTTTCACATTAGTATAGGGACATATACACATACCTTCGCATATGTTCGTATAAGCATTAGAAATGTTTTAAGGACAATGGATGCCTGTGATTGGTGAATGAGTATATGGATAATGGATGCTAGGATATGCATTCTTCTTGACTTAGAGATTGCGGGGAAGAAATCCTTTAAGTTGGGGAGAATGTAAGACCCCGTAATTCTAACAACACAATAATGATAAACTGAGGAATACTTAATTAAATATTGGGAATTAAGTAAAATGGACTACGCCATTTCGTTTGTCTCAGAATTCTGGTCAGGATAGACACCAAGTTTGCGTAAAACGGTCATCGTATGAGAAAGTTATTAAGGATATAAGTTTGTATACGCATAAGAGAAATATATATAAACAAACCAAAATCAGAATTCAAAATAAATCAAAAATCAGAAGCATGAAATAATGGGGGAAAATCGGCCCGTTAGGGGTCAACCCTGTCCTAGGGGTGTCGACCTATGGGTCGACCCCCACTCAGGGGTGTCGACACCCATGTCGACCCCCCTCCCCCGAGATCTGGGCAGAATTCAGTTTCTGAACATGGACTCGTTTCTTAACTAGATTTGTTGACCCTAGGTTATGAATAAGACCTCATTCTCATTGTTTTAATTCACCAAAAACAATGGAGACAATGAGGTTCTGCCCTAAATTAGTTTGATCTATCCTATTCTTCTTCAACAACAAGTTATTCGTATTCAGAGATCTGTGCTATAACATCTATGATTAATCTTCTTTCCTTTAGATCCAATCGCAATGATTTTATGTTGTTTTTAGATATAAACACCTAAAATGTAATCTTGACATGTTTATAAGTTAGGATCTAAGCCTATGCCTATTAGAAATCTGAATCACAACAGATCTGCAATTTCTTGTCTATTTACTACTTAGATCTCATGTGCCTATTCATGATATCCCTATTCTGTTAATTTGCCTAATAATTTCACCTTATGCCTATTATGTTAGTTTTCCTAATTAAGTCATCTTATGCCAGTTTTATTTACTATGCCTATTTGTGTTTTCTTCTCTTCCTTTCTTCCCTTTTTGCTTGTATAGCCATGCTACCTTCGAGCTTAGGCCTATCGCTGAAATATGCGAACACACGAGTTTGGGAACGATTGAGATTGATTAATTTGGGACATAATTAAAATTGTAAATATGATTGGGAAATTTGGGCATAATTTGTATCTTTACCAAAACTTGGGGATTTGGGGGCAAAATCTATATCTTGATCTAAAACCTAAATCTAGGCATAACTTGTATCATAGAACAAACGGGATTTGGGGGAATAATGAACATAATAATTGGCTAGTAAGGAAAATGCCTAGATCTACAGTAATTAAAATCTCTAACCACGCTTAGGCACGAGGTTAGATTACACTTGTGGTAGAAGTCTGCCCGGAATCGCCCGGCATATCCAGCGTCCACAAGTGGTAAATCTAATGTAAGGGGTTTAAGTGCATAAACACGTAATGACGCTAAGACACGAGGTTAAGTCCGACTTGTGGAATAAGTATGCCCGGACCCAATAAGCATATCCAACATCCACAAGTGGTAGACTTAATGTGGTATGTCTAGCGCATTATAACCATAAATAAATGAATGGTGGTTAACTTGTAATACTTAACCTATTTGAATCCATAAGGGTTACATGAACCTGCTAACTTGAGTAGGGGTTAAGTAAACTAGCTTGAAACGGTGGGAGGGTTAAGTTAATATTGTTAAATATGTGGGGACGGGTTGTACGTATGAACCCAACAAACTTAACCTGTGGGGTTATGCAATCTTGTTAAACTAGCAGACATAACCTGTTGAATTCCTAGTAGTGGGGATACAAGCCTAGGGGGAAGCTTATATCATCTGTCATGTGGGACCCGTTCACTATGTAACCCATCTTGGTATCAAACGGGGAACCCCGAACTAGGTCGGGGTCTGGGCACGCTTACTGAGCTGATTATAAGAGGTCACTTGAGGGACGGTGTGGGCAGCGCATTCCGACGGGGTCATGTACGTGCATGGGTCTGGTCCAGGGAGGCTAAGACACCATAACATCTATAGATATTATTTGTGCACATCTTGTAAACAAAGTGTTGCCACTTTAGGAAGTGATACATCCTACTGTGGGGCCATCACATGGTATCTACGAGTTAAGGAGCCGATCGATTAGGGGTAGTAATCAGGGTACATCTAGTCTTACTTGTTTAGGAGCCCATTATAGACGTTGGGGGTTAACACCTGTCAGTTCTGGTTGGGCTACATATTATTGTATAGGGTAAAACCTCTTACTAGAAGTACACCTAATTCTATCATCTTGTACTTGTTGGGATCATCTTGTTCTTGTGATACTAGTATTGGTGCAGACACACACACAGAAAGAGAGAGAGAAGTATTATAGAAGCGAAACCCATGTTCTGCTCTGTTTATTCTGTTTACCTTGTTATACCTGCCTTATGACACTGTTATCTCTCTCCAACTTATATGCCTGTCATGAAACTTTTACTTATTTATATTCTAAAATTAACTGGACTCGCCAGACTTTATGTTTGACCCATTTTGTTTCCTTTTCTTTCTCTTCCGTTCCCCCCAGGTTCTCTCGGTAGGAATACTCAAGCTTGATCAGGATTCTTCTTTTCTCCTTGGAGCTGCTAAGATGTATTGCTCGATTTCACATTTGCTCCACTATGGCTATATTTTGGGGATTATGCTCTTTTTATATCATTGTACCCTGATGATGATTTTTGTACAAGGCAGAATTTTATGTTTTCAGTATTCCAGACTTAGTATGTAATTGGGTTTGAACCACGAAGCTTTTCTATTTAATAAAGTTTTAATTCCGTTGTTATTTTATATCTGTCTTGTAATGTTTCTGTTTCTGTTTACCTATAATGCTTCACAAAACTTAATGCATTCTGATAAAGAGTGACATTAACATATGTCGGGTGTCACATTTCTAGTCTTTTAGGCATCCCCATTATACCCCTGCTTTGATTCCGCTAGAACCTACGACAACGATAATTCATCGGCCTTCGATAACTCTAACCATCCGACCTGATGAGTGTTCATAAGCTCAAGCGACTTCTCGAGCACCATTATCTGTGAACTCATAACCTTGAGTCGTCTTCACATTCGTTGCATTTCAACGATCAACGAAACTTCACAACACTCGAACATTCCGCCTTGAATTATTGTCGAATCTGCATTCATTTCGAACCAAAATAACAACAATATTTGGTCAACATTAGTCGGGTCGGTTCCTTTCTCACGGACTAATCATCAAGTCGTTCCAATCACCTAACAACCCGAACTTTTCAGGTCGTTAATGAACCGACCCCCCTCGGATGACCTAACTCCAACCTATTCAGAGTCAATGACTCGGCGGATCCACGACCCAACTTCCTCCTTAAACGACCCAGAGACAAACAACCCAACTCCATATGTCTTTGCCCCGCTTGACCGACATGACTTCGAACGACCCAACACCAAGCAACTCGAAGCCTAACATAGTGAAACTCCAACGACCTGACCTGGTGAATCTCCAATGACCTAACTAAGCTCCAAAGAAGAATGACTTGCCTTGCTTCAATATACTAATGACCCATGACATGATGCCACCAACAACCCGAAAGACCTGACATCGAGCGACCCTAAACTAATGACCCATCCATTTCTTGAGAAACAAGCCACATGACTTGAGCCTGCCACATCATCAATGACACATGCAAAAATGACCCGACTTCGATTCGTCAACAAATGACAATTTCAATGAACACAACTCATCGAAATCAACTAATCCAGTCATCAATGCTTCATGCAATCATCAACAACACTTGCATGATAATTATCCATTATACGGTCATATGAAACTCACCAAATCATGGTAAAATAATGAATAAACAAAATAATGGATATGTACTTGCATATACATATGAATTAATATAAGAATTACCAATTTAAGTTGCTAGATTAGATCCTATGGTGATTCAAATAAAATTATACTTACCATGATGTAGATCTAGGTGAAAACAACTTAAAATAATGAAAATAAGATCAAACAAGCCATATACTTGGTTAAATCTATGTGAGAGATGCTTATCACTCACCAAATCTTCGAAATAACTTGAAATCACTAAATTCCCAGTCCGGACAGCGAAGAATGATCTTCAAACCTCTCAATTTGATGTGATCTCCCTTCACTTGATGTAGATCTAGCTTTGCTTGATGTAGATCTTCAATCTTCTTGCGTAGATCTAGAATTTTAATAGAGGAAAGGTGTATTTGATTGAGCTAGAAGGATCACAAGCTCAACCAAATGAGAGAATGAAGAAAAGTAACCCTCTCTCCATGCCTTTAACCCCCTATTTATAGCCTCTAACCAGTCCACTAATGGGCCACACCAATTCAACCTATTAATGACTAGCCAAATTTGTACATAAATTGTGTTGCACTAAAACAATGATTCCTCCCAAACTGCTGAATCAAATCTTTAATGTGACCACTCTACGAAATTGGAAACATCATTTCCTTTCCAATGAAACCGATCCCAGCCCCTGATTCGATCCCAGTCAAAAGTTATGCTCTGTACAAAACTGACATGGGAAAATGGTCATAAATAAAATTGGTAAAAATTATGGATATGTCTCGCATCCCCATAACCAACAAAACAAAATATGAGAATGATCGAACCCTCAGGGAATAAAATAAAAATATTTTATGATCCTCCGATATGTAAAATGCGGGTTGTTACATTCTCCCCACCTTTGGGGATTTTGTCCCCGAAATTCCAAATAAACACAAGCAACCACAACAATTCTGCATGCCTATCATCCACAAGCAACCAATTTTCCATCAAAACTAGCATCCATCAAGACATGCATCCATAGCCTTAACCTAGCACGCAAAATTCTAGCAATAATAGTACAAGCTACGATGATGTAAGGTGATACAATTTTTAATGAGTCATACCGCCGAAGAGTTCTGGATGGGTTGTCTTCATACTCTCTTTCGTCTCCCACGTATAATCGTCATTATCGTCACTCTAGTGTACCTTGACTAGCTTAACCGTCTTCCTCCTGCGCTAAGCAACGTATAATACGCCAAACTACAGCACCATACTCGTGTCAATCCAGTGGTATAGTTGAACGACAAAATAGAACTCTTAAAGAAATGATGGATGCCTTATTAGCTCTGGCTTACCAGATAATTTTTGGGGAGAATCTCTTCTTTCGGCAAACCATATTTTAAATAAAATACCATGAAAGAAAACGTCTAAAACTCCCCACGAACTTTGGAAAAACATATCACTATCCTACGAATACTTAAAATTATGGGGGTGTATTACAAAAGTAGAAATACCAAAACTAGAGAAGGTCAAAATTGGACCAAAAAATATGGATTGCATATCCATTGGATATGCTCATAATAGTAGTGCATATCAATTTTTGGTGTACAGATATGAAATTGATGACATTTGTGGAAACACCATTATCGAGTCTCGAAATGCTAGATTCTTTGAACACATTTATCCTCTAAAATCCTCTATTGAAACTATTGTTCAAAAGAGATTTAGAGATACAAATACTCCTAAGGATAATGTTTATCAAAACTCGCACGAAAGAAATAATGAAATAGGGATAGAGGAACCCAGAAATAGCAAACAACAATGGACCTCTAAAACCTTTGGACCTAATTTCTATGCATATATTATAGAAACGGAACCTCTAACTTATAACCAAGCAATGTCATCTCCTGATGCTCCTTACTGGAAGGAAGCCGTCAACAGTTAAAAGCAAGCCATTCTACAATACCATACATGGGAACTAGTGGATCTTCCTAAAGGATCAAAATAACTAGGATATAAATGGGTTTTTAAGAAAAAACCAAATGCTAACAGCTCAATATATAAGTATAAAGAAAGACTTGTAATAAATGGATTTAGATAGAAGGAAGATTTTGATTACTTTGATACAGACTCACCAACCAGTAGAATAACATTGATTAGGATGCTTATTGCAATCACTTCCATATTAAATTTGGAAATACACCAAATGGATGCAAAAACGGTGTTTCTAAATGGTGAACTTGAAGAAGAAATATAGATGCAGCATCCTGAAGGGTTTCCTAAGCCCAAGAAATAAAAATAAGGTATACAAGTTAGTAAAATCGCTTTATGGCCTTAAACAAGCACAAAAGCAATGGCATGAGAAATTTGATGAAACCATGTTATCAAATGGATTCAAAATAAATGAATCAGATAAACGCATCTATATAAAATGTACAAATGTTGGATATATCATTGGTTGTCTTTTGTTGATGATTTGTTGATCCTAGGAAATAGTAAAGCCATAATAAAATGTACATAGAATATGTTATTTTCTAGATTTGACATGAAAGGCCTAGGAGTGGTAGATGCAATCTTGGGTGTAAAAATTATAAAAACATAACAAGGATATGCATTATCTCAGTCATGTTACATTGTTAAAATGCTTGAAAGATTCAAGCACTATAATATAACTACTGCAAAGTCACCGGTAGATATGAACCAAAATTAGGTTAAAAACACTGGTGATGGTATTTATCAGATTGAATACTCCCGTATTCTAGGAAGAATTATGTATGTCATGAACTGCACTAGGCTTGATATTGCTTACACTATAAGCAAGCTAAGTAGATATACCAGCAATCCTGGTAAAAATCATTGGAAAGCAATAATCAGAGTTCAAGGATATCTAAAATATACACAAAACTATGTGTTGCAATATGAGAAGTATCCTTCAGTAGTAGAAGGATATAGCGATGCTAATTACATAACTGGCTCAAATGACATAAAATCGACAAGATATGGGTTTACATTAGAAATAGAGCAGTTTTATGAAATCGTACAAAAAGACTTGCATAGCAAGGTCAACAATGGAATTAGAGTTCATTGCTCTAGATATTTCGTGGAAGAAGCCCATATTTGTTTAGGAGTTTTTTGGAAGACATTCCAAATCGGGAAAAACTAGTACGTCCAATATGTATACATTTTGATAGTCAATTTGCTATAGGATGGGGGAATAGCACGTTGCATAATGGTAAATCTAGACATATTCGTCGTAGACGTAAAACCATAAGGCAACTTCTCTTAATGGAGTTATCACTATAGACTATGTAAAGTTAAAGGATAACATTGCGGATCCACTAAGTAAAGGCTTTCCTAGAGAGTAAGTTAAAACCTTATAGATGGGAATGGGCTTGAGACCTATAAACTAAAAGTTTTCTAAAACGGAAACCCTAACTAGTTGACTGGAGATCCCAAGATCTAAGTGTAAAGGGACAACTAAGTTTAAGATAAACTTGACAGCACTGTTAAATACAAACCATTCCAATGATAAGTTGGTGCACAATCCGTCGGAGAATAGGATAAGCTTAGCTTTTAATGATGTCTATACTTTGGTGTTGAAAAAGACCCAAGTGGGATATTGCGGGATACTCTTTATAGAATCACCTATGTATTTGTGAAGGCACCGCTTCAAGAAGAATTGTAAGGTCGAATTCTTCAAACACTCATGAGAACAAGCAGGTGTTCATGACAAAACGAATGCAAACAGAGAACCAATGGGTTTGGAAAGACTTAGCATGTGTTATCTTTAAAGATTTACACGAAAAGCTTACAGTTCAAAGACAAACTAGTCCACTGATTTGCCAGTAGGTTGTGACGATAAAACACTAGGATAAGTTTAAGGCCATTATGCTACTTTTACATACGATAAATGTTTCACAAAACAAAATTAAATAATCTTTGATTCATGTGGGAGAATGTTATAAATTAATGAGGAGATTGGGGAAGAAGAGGCTGGGTATTGTTGGAGAATAGCAAAGGAAACAAAAGTCCCACATTGGGAAATTTTTGTTTCCATCTCTCCGTATAAACCAAAGGCCAATATATTATATCAAACAACCAAAGTGAGTACATGAAGACAAGAATGAATGGGGTATGCAGGCTTTGGGCCTTCATATAAATATTTAATTTTCCAAGATAGAGCCTTGTGCTTTGGGCATCTTGGGGTCTCATAATCAGATGGGCCGCCGGCTACTTGTTGCACTGAAACGGATATTTTTGAGCAGAAGTATTTGTTCTCCTGAACAACCATTGGGTGCGACTATTTCCCACCAGTGCCTCTATGCGGATAGTCGCGTCTTCCTAGATTGGCACCCCCTACTGCTATATAAGGACTGGCTACCAGAACCAAGTCACTTACCGAAAGTTCAATTTCTCTTCTACTTATTCTCTGCAAAAATGTTCTTAAAATACCGTCTTGCGTTTGTCATTGCGCTCCAATTGTAAGTGCTCCATTGCAGAGATCAATCCATTTTGTCTTGGAAACAATTCCACAACTTCCTTGAGCACTGTAGAGGGAGCAATTTTGTTTCAAGGAAACAGCCATCGCTGGACTCAGACACTACAATACGGTAAATTGTTAATGTTCTCACTTTAGTGTCGATTGCTGAGTTTGTAATGGTATTGCTAACATTTTTAAGACGTTCCTGTTTGCTACAAAAAATTTGTAATTGATTTTACTGTATCTGTTACTACGTTAATAACAATTTTGAAACAATATTTCCGTTTTGCAGAAAACGAAAATGTCTAAGGGTACTGATAATGCTACGCCAACACTGACGGTAACCATCATTCTACATGCATCTGCGGTTCTACCAATGGCACTATCTTATGTGGAAAGGCCTAAAAAATTTAACCGGAATGGGCTTCAAACGTTGGCAGCAAAAGAAATTATTCTACTTGATAACATTGGTCCTTGCAAAGTATATTATGGAAGATGCTTCCGTCGTTGCAAAATTGGAACCTGATCCAATCAGAGTTGAAACCCTGAATGCTTAGACAAATTCTGATTTCATGTGCAAAAAATACATCAAGAATGATCTCAACAATAGTCTGTATGACGTGTACTACACTGTTGCAACATCCAAGCAACTCTGGTTGGCCTTAGAAAAGAAGTACAAAGTTGAAGATGCAGGCATGAAGATGTTCATTGCTAGCAAATTTATCGACTTCAATATAGTAGATACAAAGAATGTAATCAACTAGGTTCAGGAACTATAGCTTATCATCCGTTAACTTGAAGATGAACGGATGACTCTCAACGAATCCTTTCAGGTTCGCTGCCATTGAGAAACTTCCCCCATCATGGAAGCACTTCCAGAATTATCTGAAGCAAAAGCGCTAGGAAATGACAATGGAGGAACTTATTGTTTGACTGAGAATTGAGGATGATAATAGGAATTCTAAGGAAATATCATTGCCAAAGCAAACATTATCGAGACGGACAAGTCCAACACAAGAAAATGTGACAACCATCCTAAAAAGTCAAAGAAGTTTCTGCCATAACTGTGGAAAGAAGGGTCACAAAGCAGCAGAATGTCGCGGCCCTCCCAAAAAAAAGATAACTTAAGCGAATGTGGGAATTTTTTTCAGACGATGTTTTTGAAACAAATCTACGTGCAGTCTCTTCAGAATACAACCTTGTTGGTAACGACAAGGAGTGGTTTGTAGACACCAGAGCCACTAGGCATATATGCGCAAATAAGTGGATGTTCAAAAACTACAAAAGAGCTACTAATGATGAACAAATGTTCATGGGTAACGCATCCACGTCAAAGGTCGAGGGCATGGGAAAATTGTGCTGAAATTGACTTCTGGTAAAGAATTCACTCTAAATGATGTTCTACATGTTCCAGAAATTCGCAAGAACCTAATTTCAGGATCATTACTCAGTAAGCATGGCTTTAAACTGACTTTTGTTGCTGATAAATTTGTGTTGTCTAAGAATGGTGTGTACATAGGAAAGGGTTATGTGTGTAATGGATTATTTAAAGCAAATGTAAGTACTATTGTACCAAAAAATGATATAAATAAAATTGAATCTTCTGCTTATATAGTTGGCTCTCCTAATCTAAGGCATTCTATATTAGGTCATGTAGATTTTGATACTTACAAAAACTAATCACTCTAGAAATCATACCTAAGTGTAGAATTGATCAAATTACAAATGTCAAATTTTTGCTAAAGCCAAATTGATAAGAACCACATTTTATCATGTTGAAAGAGAAACCAAACCTTTAGATCTAATACATAGTGATGTACGTGGCTTGAAAATGTGTCAAACTAGAGGAGGAAAAAGGTACTTCATCACTTTTATTGGTGATTGTACAAGATACTATTATGTATAAATCCTTAGAAGTAAGGACGAGGCATTCAATATGTTTAAAAAGTATAAGGCTGAAGTTGAGAATCAACTCAATAGGAAAATAAAAGCTTTAAGATGTGATAGAGGAGGAAAATACGAGTTTCTACTTGAGGAATTCTACGTTGAGAACGATATAATACATCAATCTGTAGCATCATATTTGCCTCAATCCAACGGTATAGCCAAACTGACAAAAGAACTTTAAAGAAATGACGAGTGCCTTATTTATTGGCTTTGGATTGCCAGATAACTTTTGGTAAGAAGCTATTCTTTTGGCAAACCATATTTTAAATAAAATACCAGAAAGAAAACATCTAAGGCTCCCCATGAGCTTTGGAAAAACAGACCACTATCCTACAAATACTTGAAAGTGTGGGGGTGTCTTGCTAAACTAGAAATACCAAAACCAAAGAAGGTCAAAATTGGACCAAAAACTATAGATTGCATATTCATTGGATATGCTCAGAATAGTAGTGCATATCAATTTTTGGTGTACAAATCTGAAATTGATGATATTCGTGAAAACACCATTATTGAGTCTCCAATGCAAGATTCTTTGAACACATTTATCCTCTAAAATCCTCTATTGAAACTATTGTTCAAAAGAGATCAAGAGATATTCCTGAGGATAATGTTGATCAAAACTATTGTTCAAAAGAGATCAAGAGATATTCCTGAGGATAATGTTGATCAAAACTCGTATGAAAGAAATATTGAAACCCAGGTAGAGGAACCTAGAAGGAGCAAACGACAAAGGACCTCTAAAATGTTTTGACCTGATTTCTATGCATATATAATAGAAAATGAACCTCTAACTTATCAACAAGCAATGTCCTCTCCCGATGCTCCTTACAGGGAGGAAGCCGTCAACAGTGAAATACAATCCATTGTACAAAACCGTACGTGGGAACCAGTGGATCCTCCTAAAGGATCAAAACTACAAGGACATAACTGAATATTTAAGAAAAAACTAAAGGCTGACGGCTCAATAGACAAGTTTAAAACAAGGCTTGTAATAAAAGGATTTAGACAGAAGGAAGATCTAGATTAGTTTTATACATACTCACCAGTCACTAGAATAACATCGATTAGGATGTTAATTGCAATCGCGTCCACATTGAATTTGGAAATACACCCAATGGATGTGAAAACTGCGTTTCTAAATGGTGAATTGGGAGAGTGTGTGTGTGTGTGTGTGTGTATGCAGCAACCTGAAGGATTTCTAAGCTCGGGAAATGAAAAATAAGATTTGCAAGTTAGTAAAATCGCTTTATGGCCCTAAACAAGCACCGAAGAAATGGCATGAGAAATTTGATGAAACTACGCTATTAAATGGATTCAAAATAAATGAATTAGATAAATGCGTCTATATAAAATGTATAATGTTGGATATGTCATCATTTGTCTTTATGTCGATGATTTATTGATCATAGAAAATAATAAAGCCACAAAAAATCTACAAAGGATATGTCATCCTCTAGATTTGACATGAAAGACCTTAGAGCGGTAGATGTAATCTTGGGTGTAAAAATTATAGAATCATCACAAGGATATGCATTATCTCAGTCACATTACCTTGCTAAAATACTTGAATGATTCAAGTAGTATATTATAACTATTGCAAAGTCACCTATAGACATAAACAAAAATTGGTTTAAAAACATAGTAATGGTATACATCAGTTTGAATACTCTCGTATTCTAGTAAGCATTATGTATGTCATGAACTGCACTGGGCCTGATATTGTTTACGCTATATGCGAGCTAAGTGGATACACTAGCAATCCTGGTAAAATTAATGGAAAGCAATAATTAGAGTTCTAGGATAACTAAAATATACAAAAAAATTATGTGTTGCAATATGAGAAGTATCCTTCAGTAGTAGAAGGATACAGTGAGGCCAATTGGATAACTGGCTCCAATGACAAAAAATCCACAAGTGGATATGTGTTTACATTAGGAAATGGATCAATTTCATGGAAATCATCCAAATAGACTTGCATAGCAAGATCAACAATGAAATCAGAGTTCAATGCTCTAGATAAAGCAGCGGAAGAAGCTGATTGGCTTAGGAGTTTTTTGGAAGACATTCCAAACTGGAAAAAACAGGTACCTCCAATATGTATACATTGTGATAGTTAATCTGCTATAGGAAGAGTGAATAGTACGTTGTATAATGGTAAATACAGATATATTTATTGTAGACATAAACCATAAGACAACTTCTCTCTAATAGGGTTATTACTATAGACTATGTAAAGTCAAAGGACAACATTGCGGATCCACTAACTAATGGCTTGCCTAGAGAGAAGGTTCAATCCTTATCGATGGGAATAGGCTTGAGACCTATAAATTATAAGTTTTCTAAAATGGAAACCTCACCTAGTTGACTGGAGATCCGAAGATCTAGGTTTAAAGGGACAACTAGGTTTGAGATAAACTTGACAGCACTGTTAAATACAAACCATTTCTATGATAAGTCCGTGCACAACCCGTTGGAGAATAGGATAAGCTTAGATTTTAATGATGTCTATACTGCGGTGTTGTAAAAGGCCCAAGTGGAGTATTGTGGGATACTCTTTATTAAATCACTTATGTGAGTGTGAACGGGCCGCTTCAAGAAGAATTATAAGGTCGAAATCTTCAAGCACTCATGAAACCAAGCACGTGTTCGTGGCAAAAACAAACACAAACAAAGAACCAAGGGGTTTTGAAACACTTAACGTGTGGGGGAGTCTTGCTAAAGTAGAAATACCAATACCAAAACCAAAGAAGGTCAAAATTGGATCAAAAACTATAGATTGCTTATTCATTGGAAATGCTCAAAATAGTAGTGCATATCGATTTTTGGTGTACAAATATGAAATTCATGACATTCATGAAAATCCAATCATTGAGTCTTGAAATGCTAGATTCTTTGAATATATTTATCCTCTAAAATCCTCTATTGAAACAATTGTTCAAAAGAGATCAAGAGATATTCCTGAGGATAATGTTGATCAAAACTCGCATGAAAGAAATATTGAAACAGAGGTAGACGAACCTAGAAGGAGCAAACGAAAAACGACCTCAAAAACCTTTGGACTCTATTTCTATGCATATATGATTGATAATGTACCTCTAACTTATCAACAAGCAATGTCATCTCCCGATGTTCCTTACTGGAAGGAGGCCGTCAACAGTGAAGTTCAATCCATTCTACAAAACCATACATGGGAACTAGTGGATCTTCCTAAAGGATCATAACCACTAGGATATAAATGGATATATTAGAAAAAACTAAAGGTTGAACGCTCAATAGACAAGTATAAAGCAAGACTAGTAATAAAAGGATTTAGACAGAAGGAAGATCTAGATTACTTTGATAAATACTCACCAATCACTAAAATAACATCGATTAGGATGCTTATTGCAATCGCATCCATATTGAATTTGAAAATACACCAAATGGATGTGAAAACTGCGTTTCTAATTGGTGAACTGGAAGAAGAAATATATATGCAGCAACCTGAAGGGTGTCTAAGCCCAGGAAATGGAAATAAGGTATGCAATTTAGTAAAATCGCTTTATGGACTTAAACAGGCACGAAGCAATGGCATGATAAATTTGATGAAGATTTGCCATCAGATGGATTCAAAATAAATGAATCAGATAAAGGCGTCTATACAAAATGTACAGATGTTGGATTTTTCATTGTTTGTATTTATGTCAATGATTTATTAATCCTATGAAATAATAAATCCATGATAAAATCGTATATGTTATCCTCTAGATTTGACATGAAAACCTAGGAGTGGCAGATGTAATCCTGGGTGCAAAAGATATAAAACCATCACAAGGATATACATTATCTCAATCAAATTACGTTGCTAAAATACTTGAAAGATTCAAGAGGTATAATATAACCACTGCAAAGTCACCTGTAGATATGAACCAAAATTGGGTAAAAAATACTGGTGATGTTATATATCAGCTTGAATACTCTAGTATTCTAGGAAGCATTATGTATGCCATAAACTGCACCAGGCCTGATATTACTTAGTAAGCAAGCTAAGGAGATATACAAGCAATCCTTGTAAAAATCACAGGAAAACAATAATCAGAGTTCTAGGATATCTAAAAGATACACAAAACTATGTGTTGCAATATGAGAAGTATCCTTCAGTAGTAGAAGGATACAGTGATGCTAATTGGATAATTGGCTCAAATGACACATAATCCACAAGTGGATATGTGTTTACATTAGGAAAGGGAGCAATTTCATAGAAATCATCCAAACAGACATGCTAGCAAGGTTAACAATGGAATCGGAGTCCATTACTCCAGACAAACCTGCGGATGAAGAAAATTGGCTTAGGAGTTTTTTGGAAGACATTCCAAATTGGGAAAAACAAATACCTCCAGTATGTATACATTGTGATAGTCAATCTGCTATAGCAAGGGCGAATAGTACATTGTATAATGGTAAATCCATACATATTCGTCGTAGACATAAAACCATAAGACAACTTCTTTCTAATGGGGTTATCACTATAAAATATGTAAAGTAAAAGGATAACATTGCGGATCCACTAACTAAAGGCTTGCCTTGAGAGAAAGTTCAAACCTTATCGATGGGAATGGGCTTGAGAGCTATAAACTAGAAGTTTACTAAAATGGAAACCCCACCTAGTTGACTAGAGATCCTAAGATCTAGTTCAATGGGACAACTAAGTTTAAGATAAACATGGCACCATTATTAAATACAAGCCATTCCTATGTTAAGTCAATGCACAACACATCAGAGAATACGATAAGCTTAGCTTTTAATGATGTCTATAATGTGGTGTTATAAAAGACTCAAGTGGAGTATTGTGGGATACTATTTATAAATCACCTATGTAATTGTGAAGGCACCGCATCAAGAAGAATTGTAAGGTCGAATTCTTCAAATACTCATAAGACCCAGCGGGTGTTCATGGAAAAAACGTACACAAACAAAGAACCAAGGTGTTTAGAAATGCTTAACGTGCATCATCTTTACAGATTTACACAAAAGGCTTACAGATCAAAGACAATCTAGTCCACTGATTCATCAGCTGGTTGTAACGGTAAAACACTAAAAAGTTCAAGGCCATTGTGTAACTTTTACCGATACAATAAATGTTTCGCAAAATTTAAGAACAAAATTAAGTATTCTTTCATTCATGTAGGGGATTGTTAGGAATGAATGAGGAGATTGGGGAAGAAGAGGTTGGGTATTGTTGGAGAATAGCAAAGGAAACAAAAGTCCCATATCGAGAAATTTTTGCTTCCAACTCTCCATATAAACCAAAGCCCAATATGTTATATCAAACAACCAAATTGAGTACATTAAGACATGATTAAATAGGGCATGTAGGCTTTGGGCCTTTATATAAATGTTTAATTGTCAAAGATAAGGCCTTAGGCCTTGGGTTCTTTGGTGTCATGATTGGATGGGCCTCCGGCTGCTTGTTGCACTAAAACAGACATTTTTGAGCGGAAGTGTTTGTTCATTTGAACAGTCAGTGGATGCGACCGGTTCTCATCACCACGCCCGTACGGACAACCGCGTCTGCCCAGATAGGCACCCCTCTGCTATTATATAAGGACCGACTATCAGAACCAAGTCACTAACTGAAAATTCAATTTCTCTTCAATTTATTCTCTGCAAAACTGTTCATAAAATACCAACTTGTGTTCATCGTTGCTCTACAATTGTAAGTGCTCCATTGCAGAGATCGGTCCATTTTATCTTGGGAAATAATTGCTCAACTTCCTTCAGCGCCGTAGAGGGAGCAATATTGTTTCAAGGAAACAAGCATCATTGGACTCGGACTCTACAATATGTTAAATTGTTATTGGTCTCATTTTATTGTCGATTGCGTGAGTTTGCAACAGTATTCCTAATGTTTTAAGATGTTTTTGTTTGATAGGACAAATTTGTAATTTATTTTAACGTATTTGTTACTAATGAAAACGACAATGTCTAAAGGTACTGATAACGCTGTACCAACACTGATGGTATTATGCATCCGTCTGAGGTTCCACCAATGGAACTATCTCATTTGGAAAGGCCTGAAAAGTTCACCTGAATGGACTTCAAATGTTGGAAGCAAAAAATGCTATTCTATTAGACCACGTTGGGCCTTCCAAATTATCTTATAGAAGTTGCTTTCGTCATTGCAGAATTGGAACCTGATCCAACCAAAGTTGAAGCCCTGAATGCTTGGAAATATTCGGATTTCATGTGTAAACATTACATCCTAAATGGTCTCGACAACAGTCTATACAACGTGTACTAGCTGTTGCAACATCTAAGCAACTTTGGTTGGCCTTGGAAACAAAATACAAAACTGAAGATGCAGGCATGAAGTTCACCACTGGCAAATTTCTCGACTTCAAAATGGTGGATACAATGACTGTAATCAACCAGGTTCAAAAACTACAACTTATCATCCATCAATTTGAAGATGAACGAATGAATCTCAGCGAATCCTTTCCGGTTGCCGCTTCCATTAAGAAACTTCCCCCATCATGGAAGGACTTCAAGAACTATTTGAAGCACAAGTGCAAGGAAATGACAATGGAGGAACTTGTAGTTCGATTGAGAATTGAGGAAGATAATAGGAATTCCGAGAATTTTTTTTCTCAAAATATGGTTTCCAAAATAAATGTTATTGGGGTGGACAAGTTCATCAAAAGGAAATGTGTCAATCATCCTAAAATGTAGAAAAAGTTTCAGGGTTCATGCCAAAATTGTGGAAAGAAGGATCACAAAGCAGCAAAATGTCACTACCAACCCAAAAAGAATAAATCAGAAGAGAACGTGGCTGAGGTTTCAGATGGTGTTTCTGAAATGGATCTATGTGCGGTCACTTTAGAATGCAACCTTTTTGACAACAACAAGGAGTGGTTTGTAGACACCAAAGAGCCACTAGGGATATATGCAAAAATAAGAGGATGTTCACAAACTACAAAATGCTACTAATGATGAACAACTGTTTATGGGTAACTCATCCACATCAAAGGTCGAAGGCAAGGGAAAAAATGTGTTGAAATTGACTTATGGAAAAGAACTCACTCTAAATGATGTTCTGCATGTTCCAAAAAAACTGTAAGTACCTAGTTTCAGGATCGTTGCTCAGCAAACATGGCTTTAAACTAACTTTTGCAGCTGATAAATTTGTGTTGTCTAAGAATGTTGTGTACGTAGAAAAGGGTTATGTGTGCAATGGCTTATTTAAAGCAAATGTGACTTATGTTGTACCAAACAATGATATGAATAAAACTGAATCTTCTACTCATATAGTTGACTCTCCTAACCTATGGCATTCTAGACTAGTCAAGTAGATTTTGATACTTCACAAAAACTGATCAATCTAGAATTCATACCTAAGTGTTGAATTGATTCAAATTACAAACGTCAAATTTGTGCTAAAGCCAAATTGATAAGATCATCATTTCATCATGTTGAAAGAGAAACCGAACCTCTAGATCTAATACATACTAATGTATGTGACTTGAAAATGTGTCAAACTAGAGAAGGGAAACGGTACTTTGTCATTTTTATTCATGATTATACAAGATACTGTTATATATATATATATCCTTAGAAGTAAGGATGAGGCATTCGATATGTTTAAATAGTATAAAGCTAAAGTTGAGAATCTACTCAGTAGGAAAATAAAAGCTTTAAGAAGTGATAGAGGAGGAGAATATGAGTTTCTATTTGAGGAATTCTTCGCTGAGCACGGTATAATACACTATACTACAACACTATATTTGCCTCAATCCAACGGTATAGCTGAACAGAAAAATTGAACTCCTACAGAAATGATGAGTGCCTTACTTATTAGCTCTGGCTGGCCAGATAATTTTCAGAGAGAAGAAATTCTTTTGTAAAACAATATTTTAAATAAATACCATAAAAGAAAACTTCTAAGACTCCCCATGAACTTTCGAATAACATACCGCCATCCTACAAATACATAAAAGCGTGGGGCGTCTTTCCAAAGTAGAAATACCAAAACCAAAGAAGGTCAAAATTAGACAAAAAACTTTAGATTTCATATTCATTGGATATGCTCAGAATAGTAGTGCATATCAATTTTTAGCGTACAAATATGAAATTGATGACATTCATGAGAACATCATTATCGAGTCTCGAAATGCTAGATTCTTTGAACACATTTATCCTCTAAAATTATCTATTGAAACTATTGTTCAAAAGAAATCAAGAGATACGGATACTCCATAGGACAATGTTGATCAAAACTCGCATGAAAGAAATACTGAAACAGAAGTAGAGGAACCTAGAAGGAGCAAAAGACAAAGGACCTCTATAACCTTTGGATCTGATTTCTTTGCATATATGATAGAAAATGAACTTCTAACTTATCACCAAGCAATGTCATCTCTCGATTCTCCTTAATGGAAGGAAGCTCAATAGACAAGTATAAAGCAGGAGTTGTAATAAAAGGATTTAGACAGAAGGAAGATCAATATTACTTTGATACATACTCACCAGTCTCTAAATAACATCAATTATGATGCTTATTGCAATTGCATCCATGTTGAATTTGGAAGTACACCAAATGGATGTGAAAACTGTGTTTCTAAATGGTTAACTGGAAGACGAAATATATATGCAGCAGCCTGCAGGGTTTTTTAACCAGGAAATGAAAATAAGGTATGCAAGTTAGTAAAATCTCTTTATGGCCTTAAACAAGCATCGAAGCACTGGAACGAGAAATTTGATGTAGATATGCTATCAAATGGATTCGAATTAAATCGATTAGATATATGTGTCTATATAAAAATGCAAAAATGCAAGTGTTTGCGGTCACCTTAAAAACCGGTTGGTCTTGCCAAAAAAATGTAAAAAGGTTGGACATGTCATTGTTTGTCTTTATGTCAATGATTTGTTAATCCTCAGAAATAATAAAGGCATACTAAAATCTACAAAGGATATGTTATCCTTTATCTTTGATATGAAATACCTAGGAGTGACAGAGGTAATCTTAGGTGTAAAAATTATAAAGACATCATAAGAATATGCATTATCTCAGTTACATTGCATTGCTAAAATACTTGAATGATCAAGCAGTATAATATAACTACCGCAAAGTCACCGGTAGGTATGAACCAAAATTGGATTAAAAACACTAATTATGGTATATATTAGCTTGAATACTCTCGTATTGTAGGAAGCATTATGCATGTCAAAAACTGCACTATGCCTGATACGGCTTACGTTATAAGCAAGCTAAGTAGATATACTAGCAATCCTGATAAAAATCATTGGAAAACAATAATCAGAGTTCTAGGATATCTAAAATATACACAAAACTATGTGTTGCAATATGAGAAGTATCATTCAGTAGTAGAAGGATATAGTGATGCAAGTTGGATAACTGGCTAAAATGACAAAAAATCCACAAGTGGATATGTGTTTACATTAGGAAATGGATCAATTGATGGAAATCATCTTAACAAACTTGCATAGCTGTAACAACCTGGAAAATCTGAGCCAATTTAAATTTTTTATTTTGGCAATCTTAATGAAGTTTGAATATTTAAAATGATTTATTTTAAATAATGACGAAAAGAAATTTATTTCGGATAGAATTAGAACGTATATATTTATTTTAATCGTCGTTAGAATATAACTATTTTATTTTAATTATAAAAGGAATTGAAAATGGCGCGGTAGTTTGAAAATTCGATTTCAAAATTCAAATGAATGTGCAGGATTCAAAATAAGCCGGATTTTAGCGAAACAAAAAATATTACAATCTAATTGAGAATATCTTTCCAACGAATCCGAAAAATTGAAATTTCATAGCGGGAATCAAAAGTTATGTCCAGTTGAAAATTTAGAATAGTCGCTGTGGAATTCCGGCCCTTAAAAATGGGAATTTTACAAACGACCTCGGTTTTCGACGAAACCACTTTTGTTGGATCCGCGATGTCAAGTTATTGCTAGATTCCAAAATTCGTAATTTTTCGAATCAATATGTGAGCGTGACGAAGTTAAACGTGTTTTGACAGTTTCAGTCAATTTCGATCGACCAGAAAATGGTCATTTTTCAAACGGTCTCGGAATTTGACGAAATTAGTTTTGTGAGAATGTATCGTCAATACGAAGCTAGAAATAATTTTTCGGGAATTTTTAGAGTTCGTATGTGGCTTCGGTAAATTGAAATGCGCGTTCAAATTCAATATATAGAGCAATATTTTGATTTTGACGAAAACTGATTGAAACGATCGAATCAGCTTACGATAGATATCCCATTGTGTTCGTAATGGGGGTGATTAGCTAATGACGACAGTCGGTGGGTTTGATTTCGGGTTCAAAATAAAAAGGTACTTTTTGAAATTAAATAATTAAATAAAAATAAAAAAAGAAGAAGAAAGTCAAGCCTCCTTTTAAATCCTCTCTCTCCTCAAACACCCCCCCAGTCGTTATTCTTTAGAAGAAAAAATAAAAAGAAAAAAAAAAACGAATGGAGGAGGAGCCGTCGCTCCTCCGATCAGGGCGCGGTCGCGCCTCCTGGCGCGCCGCCGACGGAGCGCGACCACCCCTTCCCCCTTCCTCCGCCTTCTCTCCTCCTCCCCCTCTTCTGAATCGAAGCGCGAGCCCCCCTTTCCCGACCAAAACCGATGCCCTAGCCACCAACCCCCCTCCCCAGCGCCGCCATCAATGCAGACCCCCTCCGCCCTTGCACCGCGACAGAGCCTCCTCCCCCTTCGAGCGCAGCAAACCCTCCCCCCAACCCCCTGTAAGTTTTATGTTTTGTTTTTATTTGTTTTCTTTATTTATTTATTATGTAATAGATTTTTGTTTACTAATGATGAGTAAAGATTATATTTATAAAATACATGTAGGGATAAACATTGAATTTTTATGATAGAAAGAGGATTTGATTTTTAATTAGCAAAAGGTTTGATTTTTATCATTAAAAAGATTCGATTTTTAATCGTGAAAAGGTGGGATTTTTAATCGTATGAAGTAGCGAAGAAAAATATAATTTTTCCATGTATGTAGCAAAATAAAAATATGATTTTTATATTATATAGATAATAAAAATTCGATCTTTATTATGTAGGCGGTATAAAAATATAATTTTTATCATGGAAGTAGCGTTGTAAAGGAGTGATATTTACATATGTGGAAGCGATATAAAAATATAATTTTTATTTTGAAGTTAGCGTGATAAAAATACGATCTTTATTATATGAACGCCGGTATAAAAATAGAATTTTTATCTATATAGTAGCGGTATAAAAATAGAATTTTTATCTATATTGTAGCGGTATAAAAATATAATTTTTATCTATATAGTAGCGGTATGAAAATAGAATTTTTATCTATATAGTAGCGATATAAAAATAGAATTTTTATCTATATAGTAGCAGTGTAAAAATGTGATTTTTATATATATAGCAACAATATAAAAATGTGATTTTTATATATGTAGTGGCTACGGACAATGAAATTGACAAAAGACGAGCACGACGAAGATTCCTACATATGAAGAGTCGTGGCGTTTGGTTTAGCTAGTCGGTGAGAACTTCTCACTTTAACTCTTGTTTCTAGTTAAATTATATACTAGGATGCAGACAGTGCTTAGCAGCACCCAACACCCGTCGTCCACAGACCATGGACAACTTGTATGCTTGTTTGATGTGTTGAAATAAATTAATTATCGTTAAAAATATAATTTTTAACGTGTATGTGAATTAAATAAATATTCATTTACAAACCGGACGGTTTGTTTATGTACACATATTTGAAGGATATTGATTGGGACGATAAATTTTATACGTCGCCCAACTGCACAAATAATATTCAGTGTTTGTGGATTGAAACCCCACACGGGTGTTGGGATGATATTTGACGTACACTAATACCAATTGTCTAGTGGTATGTCGATCGTTTGATTGACAGACTGTATGAACGTTAATTAGTTATATCTAATGCTTATGCAGTTGTGTGGTGCACGTTGGATGATGGTTAATTATTTATTGTTGCTATTATATACATGTGTTGTATGGAATCCATATAATTAACATTATATGGTAATTGATTGGGCCTCATTCCAATTGGGAAAATAAAGAACATTATAAAATATATATATTCATGTGTTGAATAGAATAAAAAATATATTCATATGTTGAATAAAATATATATTCATGTTTTGAATAGAATAACGAATATTCATGTGTTGAATAAAATATATATTCATGTGTTGAGTTTTAAATAATAAAATTTACATCTTTATCATAATTTTATAAAATATATTAACTATCAAAAATAGTCATGTGTTGACGATGATCATGGGTTGAGAATATTCATGTGTTAAAAGAAATATAGATTCATGTGTTGAATAGAATAAATATTCAATTGTTGAATAGAATAACGAAGTTATTAAAATATATAAAGCCGTGTTGATTAGAGATGTGCCATTTTGACGTGAACGATATTTATATCGATTATATTCGTTTTTATAATGATTATAGAAAAGGAAGTGATTTCAAAATATAACGTTTTGAAATTATTATCATTTGTATATCGATGATGTGGAATATTCAATTTTGATTCGAAATTGAATATGAAGTTGAATTTGTTTTGATAACGAATTTAAAATGATTTATAAAATACGTTTTGAATTAAAATCGACGAAGTATATATAATATATATATTATATATATATTAAATGGCCTGAATAGAACGCGCCGCGCCATGACAGTTAGCGAATTTCAACCATTGACTTCAAATTAACGTTGCGGGAGATCCGACCGTCGGATTCTCCTGAAACTGGAAAATTTGTATTTGTATCGAAAAGAGATTTCCAATGAATATTAGAAATTTGAAATCTAACAGTTGGATTTGGAATTATGTCCAAATCAAATTTGGAAAAGGCCGCTGTAAGTTCAGTTCGGTGGCCGTTATTGAAAACCGACTGTACGGGCCTTGATAAAATTATTAAAAATAGTAATAATTTGTGTAAAGTCATAATATATGAATTGGAAAGAACTGGGATGAAAAATTCCACATTTGAAAGGATAAAAATATATTTTTATTGAAATGAACTAGTTTTGAACTAGATTTGAAATGGTTTTGAAAATAATCAGAATTTCCAATACGTGAATTGGAATGGATTTGAATTTGAAATTATCTTCGGAATATTTCGATGTTGGATTTCGTGATTATACATATATTGTTGTGGAAATTTGAAAGATATATTTTATATCGTTATTTCCAATACGATATTTGTCGGTTTCAGAATTTGATATTGAATATAAGCCGGTATATTTTCTATTCAGAGCTTTGTATTTAATATTAAATGGGATTTTGGGTTCGTCGTGAATGGTGTCTTAAATAACACTGTTCTTGAACCCAGTTTAGAAAAGAATAAATCTTTTAATTAAGATTTAGTGAAATTGTCCAGTTAATTAGTATTTAATTGGAATTGAATTTAAATTAGTTTTGGGTTTATCGTGAGCGGTGTTTTGAATAACAACTGTTCTTTAACCCAATTAACAATGGGAAGTGATTTTTGGTTTATCGTGAATCGTGTTTTAGATGACTTTGGTTCTTTAACCCAGTTAAAGACAGGATATTGATTTTTGAGAAGATTAAAACTAAGTGGAGTTTTAATGAGTCTGTAATTAGATTGAAATGTGAACTGATAATTTAAATTATCAAATTTGGAAAGTGATCGAGAATGGAGTATCACCAGTTTTGCTTCAAGGCGATAGTTAAATCTTTAATTAGATTTGAACGTGAAATGGTAATTAATTTTACTGATAACACCGTGGTGTTAGATATGGAATATTACCAGTTTTGCTCCATGGGATGAATAGGTTGGGATTGGGAAATAAAATAAATAATTACTTCGGTGTGGTTCGCTAATCCCGACTAGTTTGGAAAACCTTAACATGGTTTGAAATGATATCCAAAGGAAGATAAAAGAATAAATTTAGAAGAATTTATCTTTGATAAAATTAATGGGAACCTTTCCCTAAGAATGTGAAATTTTGAATAAAAAATATATTCTGAATTGGAATGAGGCGTATGTTGGGTTTGTGTAACATTTGTTTATTATATACGCGAGTTATTTGGAAAGGTCGGGTTTATACCCATTCTGAATAACCGGTTCGGCGATAAGTCGAAGATGAAGACGGTGGTTGAAGACCGGAAGTCTTCACATCGTTTGGGTGATTACTGATGATCTTGATTAGGCTGTACACCCAAGAGGAGGGAATTAGTTGGTGATCGTCCAGACGTACTTGGAGATCGATGGATATGCGAGGAAAGTGACTCCGGTTTCGTTCAGACCCAAAAAGAACTTGTAAATGGACTATGTGTCTGACATTGGATTTTATTCTGTGTTGATTGATTTCTATTAAATATACATCCGTTTGGCGGCGGAGAATTTATTCTCTTGCTTAACGCCCTTCTCTGAGACATACGAGCTCAGAGATTGTATATCGATGGACATCAGTCGCAAGGAGTGAATTGCCTGTGTGGCATGCCTAAGTGGCAGATGATCAAGGCTTCTGTTGAAAAGCAAAGTCTTGTGGTTGATGATCAAAGCACAGCCTGTGTGGCATAGCTTTGTGTATAACGTGAATTCGCGAGCCTCACACCTCGGTATGAGTTAAAAACGGGATACGGACCGTTGGGAGAACACGACGTTTCTTTTTAGCTATGGGTGATATCAGTGACCTACTAGCCCTGACATTTATATACTTTTTACCTGTGTGGTTGTTGGAATGCGAGGCGCCTCGAATATATGGTCGATCACTGGCACTATGTGAGCCGACGTACAAACCATTATATAGGTCCGATAGAACCGGGAAATGTGTGTTCAGGAATAACTAATCCTCCAAAGTTAGGTGAGGACCGGCCCAACCGATTCCAAGGATCGCTGTGTGTGGTCCTGAGACATTTACTAGAGTGTCTCAAACGGAAAGGAGCTTGCCCCTTGCCTCGACTCATGATGGAATCCAATTGCCAATACGTGATAATTCGGTTTTATTTGTAGAACCTAGTATGGTGACATGATAGATGGTACCCATGCCGCCTAGGACTGATATTTATGATTGAAATTGTTTTGACACTATACACTTATAATAGTATCTAATGATTTGTTTTAAACGTACCAACCATGTTTGGCTATTATAAGGGAAAACCCTATCCTCCAGCTTGCGTTGCATTGTGTGATGGGACCTGGGTCTTATAATAGCTTCATTTTTTCGAAAAGCATTGCACTGTTTTGTTATATACACTAGTGTTCTTGGGAGGAAACCCGTTCCGTGTTGTACAGCGTGGTCTCTTGAATTACTCTCTTTTAAAGTAAAATTTTAAATAACTATTTTAGTTCTCACACCAGTCACATGACTGACCTGGAGTTTATTGTTTTAACCTAAACTCTGGGTGCCCCTATTTTCCACATGGGCAGCTAGTAGTTTTGGTTTTGCAGATTTATATTCACAGGATCCTGGTTTACAGCTGGAATGATATTCGGAAAGCTCTGTATCCGTATATCTCCTTTCAGTTGTGTGTTGTATTATTTTTCCGCTACTATGTATTTAAATGTAATTTAAATCTCTAATATTTGTCAAATGTGTAATATTGATTTATACTCTGTATATTCTTGTATTCTGATGGAATTGTTGTAATTAACAATGAAATGTTCTTTTGTTTATGTTTTGATTCGTCGTGTCCTCAAAGCAATACGGGCTTTCCTTACCGGGGAAGTCTGGGTCGTTTCAATAGCAAGGTCAATATTGGAATCGGAGTTCATTGCTCTAGATAAAGCCGTTGAAGAAGCAGATTGGCTTTGGAGTTTTTTGGAAGACATTCCAAATTGGGTAAAACCAGCACCTCCAACATGTATACATTGTGATAGTCAATTTGCTATAGGATCGGCGAATAATACATTGTATAATGTTAAATCTAGACATATTCGTCGTAGACATAAAACCACAAGGAAACTTCTCTCTAATGGGGTTATCACTATATACTATGTAATGTCAAAGTATAACATTGTTGGTCCACTAACTAAAGGCTTTTCTAGAGAGAAAGTTCAAACCTTATTGATAGGAATGGGTTCGAGACCTATAGAATAAAGTTTTCTAAAATGGAAGCCATACCTAATTGACTGGATGTAACAACCCGCAAATTCTGAACCAATTTAATTTTTTTTAATGAATTTTGATAATATAAAGTGATTTATATAAAAAAATAATAGCTAGAATTTATTTTAATCGAAGTTAAAACGAATAAATTTAATTAAAATATAAATGGAGTTAGAAATGGCGCGGTAGTTTTAAAATTTGATTTCAAACTTTAACTGGATGTACAGGACTCAAAATAAATCAGAATTGAGTGAAACCAGAAATATTTAAATCTGTTTAATCATATCTTTCTAACGAATCTGAAAAATTGAAATTTCATAGCGGAAATCAAAAGTTATGGCCAATTCAATTTTTAGAAAGGTCGTGTAACAACCCGTAAAATGCGAGCCAGTTTGAAATTTTTATTTTGGCAATTTTAGCGAATTTTGATTATTTAAAATGAATTATTTTAAATAATATCGACGAGAAATTTATTTTGAATATAAATCGAACGTATATATTATATACGTCGTCGTTAGAATATAAATATTTATATATAATTATAAATAGAATTGAAAATGGCGCGGTAGTTCGATAATTCGATTTCAAACTTCAATTGAATGTGCCGGGTGCAAAACAATCCGGATTTTAGTGAAACCAAAAATCATAGGATCTATTTGATAGTATCTTTCCAACGAATCCGAAGAATCGAGATTTCATCTTAGAAATGATAAGATATGTCCAGTTTAAAATTAGAAATAGTCGCTGTGGAATTTATAT
Source organism: Allium sativum (assembly GCA_030737875.1). NCBI lineage: Eukaryota > Viridiplantae > Streptophyta > Magnoliopsida > Asparagales > Amaryllidaceae > Allium > Allium sativum. Next base: position 204,485,796 of record CM060925.1, on the reverse strand, counting down.
ATATTTATATATATATAAGGCCCTTAAAGATAGCAATTTTGCAAACGACCTCGGATTTCGACGAAACCAGTTTTGTTGGGTCCGTGATGTTAAGTTATTGCTAGATTCCAAATTTCATAATTTTTCGAATCAATATGTGAGCGTGGCAAACGAAAACGCGTTTGACCAGTTTTAGTTGATTTTATTCGACTGGAAATTGGTCATTTTTCCAACGGTCTCAGAATTCGACGAAACTAGTTTTGTTAGGACCGTATCATCGATACGAAGCTAGAATTAATTTTTCAGGAATTTTTAGAGTCCGTATGTGGCCCTGGTAAATTAAAATGTACGTTCATATCTAATATTGAATGTTTTATATTTTAATTAGAAGAAAAACTGACTGAAACAATCGAATGGGCTTCCGAAATATATCCCATTGCGTTCGAAACGGGGGTATTTAGCTAGGGTCAACAGTTGTTGGGTTTGATTTCGAATTCGTAACGATAAACAAACATTTTTGGAAATTAAAAAAAAAATATAAAATATAAATATAAATTAAAGGGGTCAAAACCCTAGGTTAGCTTTCATTTATTTTCACGCGGTCAACCCAAAATTAAATCCACCGCTTCCTTCTCCTGGACGATCAGCGAGCTCCAAATGAAATTATTTAAAACCTCTCAATCCTTTCATTCAATTCAAGAACTCTATAAACAAAAACCATTTAACTCAAAGATATCTCCGTGCTGATCTAAGGTGATCGATTTTAGCAGTCTATCGAGGTGGAATTTGGGGCTGAAAGAGGCGAAGTTTGAAGCTGTTTCCAGCGTTGAGGGGGGTGGGGGTCGAGTCTCCTCCGACTCACGGTGATGGAAGGCAGCTCGAAGGGGAAAGGAGTGGCGCACTCCAATGGTCGGCCGGTGGAAGGTTTGGACAAGCAGCGGCGTTGGTTTATTTTGAGCATGGGTTCAGTTAAATGGCTGGAGGGAGAACGAAGAAGTAGGGGTCAACGGCCTTATTTGACTAAGGTTTAATGAAGGTTAAAGAAGTGATTAACATAATGAAGGTAATTTATTAACCTGGTTAATTAGTTATTTGTTAATTTAGCTTAAATCAATAATGATAGATTTTTATAGAAAATAACATGATAAGAAAAATATGGTTTTTTTATATAGTGAACTTCGAAGAAAAATAGAATTTTTATATATTGAACTTCGAAAGAAAAATATGATTTTTATATGTTGAACTTCGAAAGAAAAATAGAATTTTTATATATTGAACTTCGAAAGAAAAATAGAATTTTTATATGTTGAACTTCGAATTAAAAATATGATTTTTATATATTGAATAGCGAACTAAAAATATGATTTTTATATGTTGAACTTCGAACTAAAAATATGATTTTTATATATTGAATAGCGAACTAAAAATATGATTTTTATATGTTGAACTTCGAACTAAAAATATGATTTTTATATATTGAATAGCGAATTAAAAATATGATTTTTATATGTTGAACTTCGAACTAAAAATATGATTTTTATATGTTGAACTTCGAACTAAAAATATGATTTTTATATGTTGAACTTCAAACTAAAAATATGATTTTTATATATTGAATAGCGAACTAAAAATTCGATTTATATATATTGAACTTAGAAGTAAAAATTCGATTTTTACATATGTAGAGAATACGGGCGAAGAAAGTGATATCGACGAGAACAGTGAAGATTTCCTGCATAAGAAGTGCCGTGGAGCTAGGATAGCTATCGGTGAGAATCTCACCTTTCAATTTCTTTTCTAGTTATATATATATACTAGGATGCAGACGGTGCTTAGTAGCACCCGGCACAATCGTCCACAGACCATGGACTTGTTTGTTTGGTTGCATAGATTAGTTGAATTATTTGTTTGAATTGAATTGTTTGGTGAGATGAAATTGATTTGATTGATGTGTGAATGGCGTGGGCCTTCACTAAACCGGGGATAAGGCTACGCCTTGTCCCGTTTCTAGTATCGTGCCGTTATGCCGCCGAAATTTTCTAAAATATGTTAGAAAATAAAAATATCATTTTATTGAATAAATGAATTGAATAGAAATTCATAGGTTGAAATAAAATGTTTTATCGTTAAAAATATAATTTTTAACGTGAAGTGAATAAAATAAAATATTCATTTATAAACCGCACGGTTTGTTTATGTACACCTATTTGAATGACATTGAGTGGGACGATAAATTTTACACATCGCCCAATAGCACAAATAAAATATGTGTTTGTTTGTTTGAAACCCCACACAGGTGTTGGGATGAAATTTGAAGTTCACTCATCCTAATTGATTAAATATGTCGATCGATTGATTGACAGGCTGTTATAAGCGTTGAATATCTATATTTGATGCTTATACAGTGTAGTGCACTTTGGTTGATGGTTGATTATTTTTCAATGCTATTATATACGTGTTGTATGGAAATCCATATAATTAATTTAATATGTAATTGATTGGGCCTCATTCCAATTTGAAAAATAAAGAAAATTTGAAAATAGAAATTTATGAAGCCGTGTTGATTAGATTGACGCCATTTTGACGTGAACGATATTTATATCGATTTTATTCATTTTAAAATGAATATTGAAAAGTGATTTCGAAATCAACGATTTCGAAATGAATTGAATTGAAAACGATTTCGAAATGAATTGAATTGAAAACGATTTCGAAATGAATTGAATTGAAAACGAATTCGAATTGAATTGAAAGTGAATTGAAATGAATTCAAATTGAATTGAAATTTGAATTGAATAGAAATGAATTTTAAAACGAATTTATAAAGAAGAATTCAATTTGATTTGAATTGAAAAGGAAGTTGAAATTGCTTTTGAAACAAATTTAAAACTATTTATATAATTCGTTTTAAATAGAAATCGACGAAGTGTATATTATATATATTATATATATAATATAATGGCCTGAATAGAACGCGCCGCGCCGCGGCAGTTCGCGAATTTCGACCATTGATTTCAAACGGACATTACGGGAGATCCGACCGTCGGATTCTCCTAAAACCGGAACCGTTGGGTTCGTATCGAAAAGAGCTTTCTAACGAATGTGATAAATTAGAAATCTAACGGTTGGATTTGGAGTTACGTCCAAATCAAATTTGAAAAAGGTCGCTGTAAGTGCAGTTCGATGGCCATTGATGGAAATCGACTGTACGGGCCTTGATAAAATTATTAAAAATAGTAATAATTTGTGTAAAATCATAAGAAATGATTTGTGAAGATTTGGGATGAAAAACTCCATATTTGAAAAGATAAAAATAGATTTTTATCGGAATGAACTAGTTTTTGAACTAGAATTATAATTCTATTTATTTTTAAATAAATAAATTGAATTTGAAAGGGTTTTGAAAATAACCAAAATTTCCAATGATTGCATTGGAGTGGATTTGAATCGAAATTGTCTTCGGAATATTTCGATGTTGGAATTCGTGATTATACAGATGTTGTTATGGAAATTTGAAAGATATATATTTATATCGTTATTTCCAATACGACATTTGTTAGTCGTAGAATTTGATATTGAATATAAGCCGATATATTTTCTATTCAGAGCCTTGTATTGAATATCAAATGTGATTTGGGTTTGTCGTGAATGGTGTCTTCACTAACACTGTTCTTGAACCCAGTTGAGAAAAGATTAAATCTTTTTATTTAGATTTAATGAAGTGTACCAATTAAATAATATTTAATTGGAATTGAATGGATATTAATTTTTGGGTTTATCGTGGACAGTGTTTTAAAAACAACACTCGTTCTTTAACCCGATAATTAATGGAATATGATTTTGGGTTTATCGTGAACTGTGTTTTAAATGACACTGATTCTTTAACCCAGTTAACGATTAAAACTAAGTGGAGTTTTAATGAATCTTTAATTAGATTGAAAAGATCGAAAATGGAGTATCACCAGTTTTGCTCCAGGCGATAGTTAAATCTTTAATTAGATTTGAACGTGGAATGGTAATTGAATTTACCGATAACACCGTGGTGTTAGATATGAAGTATAACCAGTTTTACTTCATGGGATGAATAGGTTGGGATTGGGAAATTAAAACAAATGATTACTTCGGTAAGGTTCGCTAATCCCGACTAGTTTGAATTGATATTCAAAAGTAGATTAAAGAATAAATTCAAGAATTTATCTTTGATAAAATTAATGGGAACCTTTCCCTATGAATGTGAAATTTAGAAACTAACTGTCGGTTAGCCAAGCAGAATGGTTTTCTGGATATTGATCTGATGTTGGTTTCGGCCTTCGGGGTTAATATTTGGGAAATTATTCTCTTGATTAATTTACGGTTAGTGACTGATGAATTGGAATGAGGCGTATGTTGTGTTTGTGTAACACTTATTTAAAATATACGCGAGTTATTCGGAAAGACCGGGTTTATCCCATTCTGAATAACTGATACGACGATAAGTCGAAGATGAAGACGATGGTCGAAGACCGGAGGTCTTCACGTCGTTTGGGTAATTACTGATGATCTTGATTGGGCTGTACACCCAAGAAGATGGAAACAGTTAGTGATCGTCCAGACGTACTTGGAGATCGATGGATATGCGGGGTACTAGGTGCCTCCGGTTTCGTTCAGACCCAGAACGGACTTGTAAATGGACTGTGTGTCTGACATTGGATTTTAGTCCGTGTGATTGATCTCTATTAAATATATATCTGTTTGGCGGCGGAGAATTTATTCTCTTGCTTAACGCCCTTCTCTGAGACGTACGAGCTCAGGGGTTATATATTGATGGATATCAATCGCATGGAGTGAATTGCCTGTGTGGCATGCTAAGATGCAAATGATCAAGGCTTCTGTTGAAAAGCAAAGTCTTGTGGTTGATGATCGAAGCACGGCCTTTGTGGCGTAGCTTTGTGTAACGTTGATTCGCGAGTATCACACCCGGTATGAATCAAAAACGGGAGACGGACATCAGGGAGGACCTACGTTTCTTTCTAGTTATGAGTGACGTCAGTGCTTGAACTGGCTGACGAGTTTGACTCATGTGGATGTTACTTATTATTACTTGCTGAAAAGCGAGGCGCCTCGTGATATCGGTTTCGGCCGATGCTTCTGGTCGGCTGACGGGCCAGATTTACACCCCATAGGGTGGGGAAACGTAGTGTTCAGGCATAATAATCCACATCGGTGGACCGGCCCTGACGATCCAAGGCTTGCCTGCGCGCTTGCCTGAGGGGCGGACTAGAGCGTCTCGAATCGGAGAGGATCTTGCCCCTAGCCTCGGTTCATACCATAAATGATAACCCAACTTCCAATACGACATTTGCGGTTTTGATTGTAAACTTATATATGGCGACATAGTGTTATGGGCCATTCATGCCGCCTATGATTGATACTTATGATTTGAAGTTGTTTTATACACCATGCACTTATAATAGTATCAAACGATTTGTTTTAACCGTATCAAGCATTCTTTGGCTGTTATAAGGGAAAACCCTATCCTCGGCTGCGTTGCATTGTGTGATGGGACCTGGGTCTTATAACAGCTTCATTTTTCCTTATTTAGCATTGCGCTGTTTGTTTTATGCACTGGTATTCTTGGGAGGAAACCTGTTCCGTGTTATACGGCGTGGTCCCTTGATTCACCTAATGATTTAAAATAAAGATTAATAACTGTTTTTGTTCTCACACCAGTCAGATGACTGACCTGGAGTTTATTGTTTTAACCTAAACTCTGGGTGCCCCTATTTTCGACACGGGCAGCTAGTAGTTTTGGTTTTGCAGATTTATATTCACAGGATCCTGGTTTACAGCTGGAACGATATCCGGAAAGCTTTGTATCCGTATATCCCATTCTAGTTGTGTTTTGTATTATTTTCCGCTGCTATGTATTTAAATGTAATTTAAATCTCTGATATTTCTGTGTAATATTTATTTGTTTATACTCTGTATATTCTTGTAATCTGATGCATTGTTGTAATATACGATGAAATGTTCTTCTGTATGCGTTCTGTTTTGTCGTGTTCTCAACGATAGGGCGTTTCGAACGGCCTGGATCGGTTTAGCGACTGGTTCAGACCGAGCGAAATTCCTTGCCGTCACAGTTGGTATCAGAGCTTTGGTTTACAAAGCTCAGAGAACAAGACACATTAGAACCCTACGAAAGAATTCATCAGATATTGGATTAGTAATATCCAATTAGAATGACTCGTTAGAGATGGGATCAGTAGTATCCTAGAACGAGTGTGAAGAGTATATTTTTAACGTGAAAACAAATTTTGTTTTGAAAATTTAAATCAATTATTCGTATTTGATTATCTATTTATATTGAGTTGGACAATCCAGTATATATAGGTTTTGCGTATACGTCTGATCCGCGTGTATTCAAAGTTTTAATATATTGGGTAGATATAGAATCACATTCTAGTTGCCCGGGGATGATTCTGATAATGCTGCAGCGTTACCAGTATTTATTTTCGAGTGACGAAGGTGTGATATCTATATATTTCCATTAGGCTGGTGTGAGAACCAAAATTAGATAGGGCTTATTGTTGTGATTTGGCATCAAAAACATGATTTTTTGTGTATGTATAAAAGTTATGGATTTGAAACTCTATTTCACTAATTGATTGATGTTTGCGTTGTTTGTTTATTTGTTTGCTAATTTTTAGCCATTTAGCCTAATTGAATCACATATTGAATTATACTGAAAATTAGTCGCATTTGCTTGCATATACATGTATATCATTGAACAGGTCATAGCAAGGAGGCTAGAGCAGAGAATAAAATTTGTTTGCCCGACAAATAGGTACATGTTTACTACATAATTTCCTGTTTTGTTTGGGTGATGATGATTTTGTGAGCCTATTGGCTAGCCGCTTGGCTTTTTCTTTTTCTTTTTGAGATCTGAAGGACCGGGGAAGCTATTTGAAATTCCCCGATGCTCCCATTGCAGGGGAGGTTATGGCGAAATTTTTCAAAAATTTAGGGTGTTAGTCAAATTTTTGAAATTTTGAAAATTCTCAGAAACTGAAAAGTTGGAGAATGGAAGCCAAATCGAGCGTAGTGCTGATTAATCAAACCACTTTCGACTTTGTTCCTTTTCGGGGACGAAAAGTTTTAAGTGGGGGAGATTGTAACAACCCGTAAAATGCGAGCCAGTTTGAAATTTTTATTTTGGCAATTTTAGCGAATTTTGATTATTTAAAATGAATTATTTTAAATAATATCGACGAGAAATTTATTTTGAATATAAATCGAACGTATATATTATATACGTCGTCGTTAGAATATAAATATTTATATATAATTATAAATAGAATTGAAAATGGCGCGGTAGTTCGATAATTCGATTTCAAACTTCAATTGAATGTGCCGGGTGCAAAACAATCCGGATTTTAGTGAAACCAAAAATCATAGGATCTATTTGATAGTATCTTTCCAACGAATCCGAAGAATCGAGATTTCATCTTAGAAATGATAAGATATGTCCAGTTTAAAATTAGAAATAGTCGCTATGGAATTTATATATATTTTTATATATATAAGGCCCTTAAAGATAGCAATTTTGCAAACGACCTCGGATTTCGACGAAACCAGTTTTGTTGGGTCCGTGATGTTAAGTTATTGCTAGATTCCAAATTTCATAATTTTTCGAATCAATATGTGAGCGTGGCAAACGAAAACGCGTTTGACCAGTTTTAGTTGATTTTATTCGACTGGAAATTGGTCATTTTTCCAACGGTCTCAGAATTCGACGAAACTAGTTTTGTTAGGACCGTATCATCGATACGAAGCTAGAATTAATTTTTCAGGAATTTTTAGAGTCCGTATGTGGCCCTGGTAAATTAAAATGTACGTTCATATCTAATATTGAATGTTTTATATTTTAATTAGAAGAAAAACTGACTGAAACAATCGAATGGGCTTCCGAAATATATCCCATTGCGTTCGAAACGGGGGTATTTAGCTAGGGTCAACAGTTGTTGGGTTTGATTTCGAATTCGTAACGATAAACAAACATTTTTGGAAATTAAAAAAAAATATAAAATATAAATATAAATTAAAGGGGTCAAAACCCTAGGTTAGCTTTCATTTATTTTCACGCGGTCAACCCAAAATTAAATCCACCGCTTCCTTCTCCTGGACGATCAGCGAGCTCCAAATGAAATTATTTAAAACCTCTCAATCCTTTCATTCAATTCAAGAACTCTATAAACAAAAACCATTCAACTCAAAGATATCTCCGTGCTGATCTAAGGTGATCGATTTTAGCAGTCTATCGAGGTGGAATTTGGGGCTGAAAGAGGCGAAGTTTGAAGCTGTTTCCAGCGTTGAGGGGGGGGGGGGGGGTCGAGTCTCCTCCGACTCACGGTGATGGAAGGCAGCTCGAAGGGGAAAGGAGTGGCGCACTCCAATGGTCGGCCGGTGGAAGGTTTGGACAAGCAGCGGCGTTGGTTTATTTTGAGCATGGGTTCAGTTAAATGGCTGGAGGGAGAACGAAGAAGTAGGGGTCAACGGCCTTCTTTGACTAAGGTTTAATGAAGGTTAAAGAAGTCATTAACATAATGAAGGTAATTTATTAACCTGGTTAATTAGTTATTTGTTAATTTAGCTTAAATCAATAATGATAGATTTTTATAGAAAATAACATGATAAGAAAAATATGGTTTTTTATATAGTGAACTTCGAAGAAAAATAGAATTTTTATATATTGAACTTCGAAAGAAAAATATGATTTTTATATGTTGAACTTCGAAAGAAAAATAGAATTTTTATATATTGAACTTCGAAAGAAAAATAGAATTTTTATATGTTGAACTTCGAATTAAAAATATGATTTTTATATATTGAATAGGGAACTAAAAATATGATTTTTATATGTTGAACTTCGAACTAAAAATATGATTTTTATATATTGAATAGCGAACTAAAAATATGATTTTTATATGTTGAACTTCGAACTAAAAATATGATTTTTATATATTGAATAGCGAATTAAAAATATGATTTTTATATGTTGAACTTCGAACTAAAAATATGATTTTTATATGTTGAACTTCGAACTAAAAATATGATTTTTATATGTTGAACTTCGAACTAAAAATATGATTTTTATATATTGAATAGCGAACTAAAAATTCGATTTCTATATATTGAACTTAGAAGTAAAAAATTGATTTTTACATATGTAGAGAATACGGGCGAAGAAAGTGATATCGACGAGAACAGTGAAGATTTCCTGCATAAGAAGTGCCGTGGAGCTAGGATAGCTATCGGTGAGAATTTCTCACCTTTCAATTTCTTTTCTAGTTATATATATATACTAGGATGCAGACGGTGCTTAGTAGCACCCGACACAATCGTCCACAGACCATGGACTTGTTTGTTTGGTTGCATAGATTAGTTGAATTATTTGTTTGAATTGAATTGTTTGGTGAGATGAAATTGATTTGATTGATGTGTGAATTGCGTGGGCCTTCACTAGACCGGGGATAAGGCTAGGCCTTGTCCCGTTTCTAGTATCGTGCCGTTATGCCGCCGAAATTTTCTAAAATATGTTAGAAAATAAAAATATCATTTTATTGAATAAATGAATTGAATAGAAATTCATAGGTTGAAATAAAATGTTTTATCGTTAAAAATATAATTTTTAACGTGAAGTGAATAAAATAAAATATTCATTTATAAACCGCACGGTTTGTTTATGTACACCTATTTGAATGACATTGAGTGGGACGATAAATTTTACACATCGCCCAATAGCACAAATAAAATATGTGTTTGTTTGTTTGAAACCCCACACGGGTGTTGGGATGAAATTTGAAGTTCACTCATCCTGATTGATTAAATATGTCGATCGATTGATTGACAGGCTGTTATAAGCGTTGAATATCTATATTTGATGCTTATACAGTGTAGTGCACTTTGGTTGATGGTTGATTATTTTTCAATGCTATTATATACATGTGTTGTATGGAAATCCATATAATTAATTTTATATGGTAATTGATTGGGCCTCATTCCAATTTGAAAAATAAAGAAAATTTGAAAATAGAAATTTATGAAGCCGTGTTGATTAGATTGACGCCATTTTGACGTGAACGATATTTATATCGATTTTATTCATTTTAAAATGAATATTGAAAAGTGATTTCGAAATCAACGATTTCGAAATGAATTGAATTGAAAACGATTTCGAAATGAATTGAATTGAAAACGATTTCAAAATGAATTGAATTGAAAACGAATTCGAATTGAATTGAAAGTGAATTGAAATGAATTCAAATTGAATTGAAATTTGAATTGAATAGAAATGAATTTTAAAACGAATTTATAAAGAAGAATTCAATTTGATTTGATTTGAAAAGGAAGTTGAAATTGCTTTTGAAACGAATTTAAAACTATTTATATAATTCGTTTTAAATAGAAATCGACGAAGTGTATATTATATATATTATATATATAATATAATGGCCTGAATAGAACGCGCCGCGCCGCGGCAGTTCGCGAATTTCGACCATTGATTTCAAACGGACATTACGGGAGATCCGACCATCGGATTCTCCTAAAACCGGAACCGTTGGGTTCGTATCGAAAAGAGCTTTCTAACGAATGTGATAAATTAGAAATCTAACGGTTGGATTTGGAGTTACGTCCAAATCAAATTTGAAAACGGTCGCTGTAAGTGCAGTTCGATGGCCATTGATGGAAATCGACTGTACGGGCCTTGATAAAATTATTAAAAATAGTAATAATTTGTGTAAAATCATAAGAAATGATTTGTGAAGATTTGGGATGAAAAACTCCATATTTGAAAAGATAAAAATAGATTTTTATCGGAATGAACTAGTTTTTGAACTAGAATTATAATTCTATTTATTTTTAAATAAATAAATTGAATTTGAAAGGGTTTTGAAAATAACCAAAATTTCCAATGATTGCATTGGAGTGGATTTGAATCGAAATTGTCTTCGGAATATTTCGATGTTGGAATTCGTGATTATACAGATGTTGTTATGGAAATTTGAAAGATATATATTTATATCGTTATTTCCAATACGACATTTGTTAGTCGTAGAATTTGATATTGAATATAAGCCGATATATTTTCTATTCAGAGCCTTGTATTGAATATCAAATGTGATTTGGGTTTGTCGTGAATGGTGTCTTCACTAACACTGTTCTTGAACCCAGTTGAGAAAAGATTAAATCTTTTTATTTAGATTTAATGAAGTGTACCAATTAAATAATATTTAATTGGAATTGAATGGATATTAATTTTTGGGTTTATCGTGGACAGTGTTTTTAAAAACAACACTCGTTCTTTAACCCGATAATTAATGGAATGTGATTTTGGGTTTATCGTGAACTGTGTTTTAAATGACACTGATTCTTTAACCCAGTTAACGATTAAAACTAAGTGGAGTTTTAATGAATCTTTAATTAGATTGAAAAGATCGAAAATGGAGTATCACCAGTTTTGCTCCAGGCGATAGTTAAATCTTTAATTAGATTTGAACGTGGAATGGTAATTGAATTTACCGATAACACCGTGGTGTTAGATATGAAGTATAACCAGTTTTACTTCATGGGATGAATAGGTTGGGATTGGGAAATTAAAACAAATGATTACTTCGGTAAGGTTCGCTAATCCCGACTAGTTTGAATTGATATTCAAAAGTAGATTAAAGAATAAATTCAAGAATTTATCTTTGATAAAATTAATGGGAACCTTTCCCTATGAATGTGAAATTTAGAAACTAACTGTCGGTTAGCCAAGCAGAATGGTTTTCTGGATATTGATCTGATGTTGGTTTCGGCCTTCGGGGTTAATATTTGGGAAATTATTCTCTTGATTAATTTACGATTAGTGACTGATGAATTGGAATGAGGCGTATGTTGTGTTTGTGTAACACTTATTTAAAATATACGCGAGTTATTCGGAAAGACCGGGTTTATCCCATTTTGAATAACTGATACGACGATAAGTCGAAGATGAAGACGATGGTCGAAGACCGGAGGTCTTCACGTCGTTTGGGTAATTACTGATGATCTTGATTGGGCTGTACACCCAAGAAGATGGAAACAGTTAGTGATCGTCCAGACGTACTTGGAGATCGATGGATATGCGGGGTACTAGGTGCCTCCGGTTTCGTTCAGACCCAGAACGGACTTGTAAATGGACTGTGTGTCTGACATTGGATTTTAGTCCGTGTGATTGATCTCTATTAAATATATATCTGTTTGGCGGCGGAGAATTTATTCTCTTGCTTAACGCCCTTCTCTGAGACGTACGAGCTCAGGGGTTATATATTGATGGATATCAATCGCATGGAGTGAATTGCCTGTGTGGCATGCTAAGATGCAAATGATCAAGGCTTCTGTTGAAAAGCAAAGTCTTGTGGTTGATGATCGAAGCACGGCCTTTGTGGCGTAGCTTTGTGTAACGTTGATTCGCGAGTATCACACCCGGTATGAATCAAAAACGGGAGACGGACATCAGGGAGGACCTACGTTTCTTTCTAGTTATGAGTGGCGTCAGTGCTTGAACTGGCTGACGAGTTTGACTCATGTGGATGTTACTTATTATTACTTGCTGAAAAGCGAGGCACCTCGTGATATCGGTTTCGGCCGATGCTTCTGGTCGGCTGACGGGCCAGATTTACACCCCATAGGGTGGGGAAACGTAGTGTTCAGGCATAATAATCCACATCGGTGGACCGGCCCTGACGATCCAAGGCTTGCCTGCGCGCTTGCCTGAGGGGCGGACTAGAGCGTCTCGAATCGGAGAGGATCTTGCCCCTAGCCTCGGTTCATACCATAAATGATAACCCAACTTCCAATACGACATTTGCGGTTTTGATTGTAAACTTATATATGGCGACATAGTGTTATGGGCCATTCATGCCGCCTATGATTGATACTTATGATTTGAAGTTGTTTTATACACCATGCACTTATAATAGTATCAAACGATTTGTTTTAACCGTATCAAGCATTCTTTGGCTGTTATAAGGGAAAACCCTATCCTCGGCTGCGTTGCATTGTGTGATGGGACCTGGGTCTTATAACAGCTTCATTTTTCCTTATTTAGCATTGCGCTGTTTGTTTTATGCACTGGTATTCTTGGGAGGAAACCCGTTCCGTGTTATACGGCGTGGTCCCTTGATTCACCTAATGATTTAAAATAAAGATTAATAACTGTTTTAGTTCTCACACCAGTCACATGACTGACCTGGAGTTTATTGTTTTAACCTAAACTCTGGGTGTCCCTATTTTCGACACGGGCAGCTAGTAGTTTTGGTTTTGCAGATTTATATTCACAGGATCCTGGTTTACAGCTGGAACGATATCCGGAAAGCTTTGTATCCGTATATCCCATTCTAGTTGTGTTTTGTATTATTTTCCGCTGCTATGTATTTAAATGTAATTTAAATCTCTGATATTTCTGTGTAATATTTATTTGTTTATACTCTGTATATTCTTGTAATCTGATGCATTGTTGTAATATACGATGAAATGTTCTTCTGTATGCGTTCTGTTTTGTCGTGTTCTCAACGATAGGGCGTTTCGAACGGCCTGGATCGGTTTAGCGACTGGTTCGGACCGAGCGAAATTCCTTGCCGTCACAGGTCGTTGTAGAATATATATATATATAATATATATATATATATATATATATAATATGGCCCGAAGGGCTACTTTTCACGTATGAAGGAATTTGGACTCGAAACCACTTCCATTGAGTCTGGAATAATGTTTCTGCATCTACAAAGTATAAACACTTATATATTTTGAGTTTCAGAAATTATTTGTTTTAAAATGTATTTTTAATATTAAATATATTGGCCTTGAAAATAGTCATTTTTCAAACGATCTCAGTTTTCAACGAAACCACTTTTGTTGGAACTGGAATGTCAAATTATAGCTAGGTTTCAATTTTCAGAATTTTTCGAATTAATATGTGAGCGTGGCTAAAGAAAATGTGTTTTGATTATTTCAGTTAAATTTAAACGACTTGAAAATAGCCATTTTTCAAACAGTCTCGGAATTCGACGAAAATAATTTTGTTGGATTCGTATCGTCATAAGAAAGCTAAAAATAATTTTTCTGGAATTTTCTGAGGTCGTATGTGGCCCCGACATATTTAAATGTACGGTCAATATTTAATTAATTAATTTTTAATGGGATTTTAAATAAATATTCTACAGATTTCGGAATTGGACCCCGAGACCCATCCCATTGCGTTCAGAAGGCCTCAAAACGTTAAGATCGACAGTAAGCAAGCCCAATTCTGAGACAGTCCAGAAATCCGCCTTTATAACACGTTTTTCAATGATTTAATAATAAAAAAATAAAATTTAACCCTAACCCTAATTCTTAGCCGCCGCCTACCCCTTTTAACAATGGCCAGAAACATCCAAACTTCTAACGTTAATTCCTTCCAATCCGTTCAATGAAAATCTACAAACTATATACCAATTCGAAGGGAATTCAGAGAGCTTCGAATATATACAGTTAAGATCGGGTTTCAGTGCATGGATTTCGCGAATTCTGGTGAGGAAGACGGCGCGTTCGGGTTCGGATTTCAGGCGATGGGGCCCACCGAGCGTGGTGGCCTTCTGGGCGGTGGTGGCTCGCGGGCGGAGCTTTGGAGTGGCGGTGTTTGATCGGCGCCTGGGTGACCATGGGGGGTGCGACGTGAAGGATTGGAGGACCATACGGGTTCGGCCGTAACAGGGAAACGAGGGAGAAGAAGGTGTATTATTATATTATTATTTATTTATTAAATATTTAATTTATCCGATCTTTAAAAATCAATATCTCTTTCATACAAGGGCCGTTTGACGAACCGTAAGTTGCGTTGGACTCGTCTTTCAGAGATCTTCGCGATGGCGCAGACCAGAGCTGAATCCGAGACAGTCGAATTTTCAGCCATATCGATGTGAGAACTCTAATTTTTGTTATTTAAATTATTTTTAATTATTTTTCTCGTGTTAATAATAATTGTATTGTGATGTTAAATCAAATCTGAAATGTTCTGTGTTGTACATATTGTTGATTGTTGCTTGTGTTATGTTTGTTTGTTCATGATAGACTAGATCTGCATTGAATTTAATATATTGTTGAAATTATTTGTGGTTAGAGAATTAGATCTAAATCATATTTATTTCAGATTTAAATCGTAATCTAGTTGCTCTAAATTTTTTTTTTTTTTTTTGAAATGAACAATGAAATTTGAACGACAAATAAAGCGTACCTCTATTTGTTGATACTACAATAGAATTGGAATGACGAATAAAAACTCTTTTTATTTGTTGATTTTACTATAGAAATTGAACGACAAATAAAATATTATTTTTATTTGTTTATTTACAATAGAATATGAACAACAAATGGAACATATTTTCATTTGTTCCATTTCAACAGAGATTGGTTAACAAATAAAAATCTTACTTTTATTTGTTTACATTAAGAACAAATTTGTGAATTACAGTAAAAAAATTCTTTTTACTGTCACCTTAAACATAGGATATTATGGAATTAGAATCGTTATAAAATATTAAATTTTATTGTTGATATTAAAAACATGTTCAAAAAACAAAACTTTATTTACATTGTATTTGTAAATTAAAAGTAATATGTGAAAAAAAAAACACATAAGTGTTTACATTTTATTTGAGAAAAAGAACCATTCTTTTATTTGTGTTTTTCAGCAAAAATATATACATATAAATGAATTATTATTTTTATTTGTGTTTTTCAACACAAATATAACTCAGCAAAAGAATTATCTTTTTATTTGTGTTTACCAACACAAATAAAACTTTGAATATGAATTATCTATTTATTTGCATTTTACAATGCAAATATTACATAGAAAATAAGATCACAAATGAATTATCTTTATATTTGTGTTCTTAACACAAATAAACACTTAGCAAATGAGGTATCTTTTTTTATTTGTGTCTTTCAACACAAATATAACTTAGAAAATAAATTATCTTTATATATGCATTTTTTTCAATGCAAATATACGTAGGAAAATAAATTGTCTTATTTGTGTTTCTTAACACAAAAATTACATAGGAACACAAATTGCCTTTATTCTGTGTTCTCTAACACAAACACAGCATAGGAAGATAAATTATCATTTGACTTGTGTTCTTACTACAAATATAACATAGAAGTTAAGTTCATCTTTTTATTTGCATTTTTCCATACAAATATGACATAGAAATAAAGTCCATCTTTTTATATACATGCTACAACACAAATATATACTTAGAATCTGTTGCACAAATAAAATCTACTTTTTATTTGTCATTTAAAAATTAGAATTTATTATACAAATAAAATTAACTTTTATTTGACATTAGAATACATAGAAAAATATTTACATATAAAATATTCTTTTATATGTTAGCAGAATGTATAGAAAAGTATAAACAAATAAAAGGATTCTTTTAATTGTTATTAGAACACATAGAAAAGTGTAGAACAATGAAATACCCTTTTTATGTTATTCTAGAATTGAAATTTTGAGTTCAATCTTTTATTTGCATTCACTAATGCAAACATACATTGAAAATAAAATTTACCCTTTTATTTGCATTCACCAATACAAATATATGTTGAAACCAAAATTTATTCTTTTATTTGCATTCTTCAATGCAAATATACATTGAAAATAAAATTCTTTCTTTATTTGCATTCACGAATGCAAATATATATTGAAAATAAATTTTGCTCTTTTTACATTCACAAATGTAAATATACTTTGAAAATCAAGTTTGTTCTTTTATTTGCATTCCACAATGCAATATAACATCAAAAATAAAAGTTACATTTTTATTTGCAAACATAAAAATGAAATAAACATTTTTGCCAAACTTGATTAGTTAAATTAAAATAATTACTTTTGTCAATTTATACTAGTTGAAATAAAATAATCACTTTTATCAATTTATACTAGTGGAAACAAAATATGCATTTTTGTCAAATTGATTAGTTAAAATGAAATATACACCTTTGTCAATTTATACTAGTTAATAAAAAAATATTTACTTTTATCAATTTACATTTGTTGAAAATAATTATTTATTTTAGTCAATTTATACTAGTTAAACCAAAATAGACATTTTGTCAAAAATATTCATTTTCGTCAAAATGAATTTGTCGAAGCAATTTACATATAGATATATATATCTCTTATGTTTGGCAAGGTATATACTTGTCAAGATAGGTTAGTTAAACAAAAATTATCATTTTTGTCCAATTATAATTGCCAAGACAATATAACCATTTTTGCTTGAGCTTAAACTAGCAAAGTAGAAATTGTCAATAGAGACGAAGTTATTATGCTTATTCATTCCTTGAAATAAAGATATTTTCTTGTCATGGTTATATATTGTGTATTACACTTCCATTCACAAGTTACCCGACTTGTTTATGTGATTGGGACGATAATTTTCACACATCGCCCAAGTGCACAAATTAGTTTATTATTTGTTTGTTGGTTGAAACCCCACACGGGTGTTGGGATGAAAATTTACATACACTAATCCCAATATTTAGTTGTATGTTGATCATTGGATCGACAGGCTGCGATGAGCGTTATTACTTAATTTTAATGCTTACACAGTGGAAATTTACACTTTGGATGCAGATGGATGTTTTGATGATTATACTGTTATTATCATATATATAATGTGTGTGAAATCCATATAATCCAAATTATATGGTAAATGATTGAGTCGTATTTCGATTCAGGTGTTCTTTTAAATAAGAGTATTTTTACATTAGAAATCCTTTTATATAAAGCATATATTTTCATAATATATTTTTAATCAAGTATATGTTAAAACAGAGAATATTTGTAAAAGATAAAAATTTGTAGTACAAAGAATACTCCCATTTAGAATCTTTTATATAAAGTATATTTTCAATGATTACTTTAAATTATGTTTTATAATTAATATTTAAAGAGAAATCTTTTACTAAAGATTATAAGGATTTGCAATTATATTTTGTAATATGAAATAAATTGAGATGTGAGGTGGATTTATCGTGGACGGTGTTTTAAACGACATTTGTCCTTTAATCCAATTTACATTGAGATTATTATTTGGAATTTATAAATCTATTTTATAGATTTGAAATAAGTGATCTTGTAATAACGATTTTTGATATCAAATCAAAACTGGAGTTTTAATAAATCTTTTAAGGAAGATTTAAGATTTTATTTTCAGAGTTTATCTTTGTTAAAATTAATGAGAATCTTCTAATATGAAAATCTTATTAAAAGAATATTCTGAGTTGAAATGTGGCGTAATGTGTGATTTTTCCAATATTTTCTTTTTAATCACAAAATACGCGAGTTATTCAGAAAGACCGGGTTTAACCCATTCTGAATAATCATCACGACGATCAAGAGTCGAAGACGAAGACAGTGATTGAAGACCGAAGGTTTTCACATCGTTGGGATGATGATGACTGGTATCTTGAATTGGGATTGGCCTTCCAAGGCAAGGTATTTAGTAATGATCGTCCAAACGCATTTGGAGATCGACGGACACGTTGTTTCGCTCAGACCCAGAGCGGACTTGTAAATGGATTGCGTGTCTGACATTATATTCCTTCCTGCTGTATTTGTTGAACGCTATTGATTATATATTTCTGTTTGGTGGTGAAGAATTTATTCTTTACTTATCACCCTTCTCTAAGAAATATGAGCTTAGAGGTTATATATATATATATATATATATATATATTGGTAGATGATCAATGAGATGGTAGGGTCTGACAATGTGACATGCTAAGATGCATATGATCAAGGCTTTGTTGAAAAGCAGGCCTTGTGGTTGATGATCAAAGCACAGTCTCTTTAGGCATAGCTTTGTGTATATCGTGACTTCGCGAGCCTCACACACCGGTTGAGTTTAAAACGGGAGAAGGGAGCGCAGGGAGTGCACACGTTTCTTTCTAGCTAGAAGTGGTGTTGGGCTTTAACACGGCCCGACATTTGCTTATGTGGTTGATGGAATTTTTGCGAGGCCTCGGTTTATTCTTATCGGTCGCCCTCGGCTGATTTGTAGGTCCAATAGGATCGGGGAGCGTGTGTTCAGGCATAACTAATCCACTAAAGTATTTATGGACCGGCCCTGCTATATCCAAGGGTTCGCCAGCATCCGAATCCTGAGGCATTGCTAGAGTGTCTCGAATCGGGCAGGAGCTCCTCCCTAGCCTTGACTCATGATGGAAACCCAATTTCTAATACGTCCTTGTGGTTTTGATTGTATAACTAGTATGGCGACATAGTAGATGGTATCTATGCCGTCTAGGATTGATATTATATTTGAAATGTTTTAAATATACATATATACACACAATAATATCGTATTTTGCGTATCAAGCATCTTTTGACCATTATAAGGTAAAACCCTATCCTCTGGTGTGCGTTGCATTGTGTGATGGGACCTGGGTCTTATAATGGTTTCATTTTTCTAAAAAGCATTGCGTTGTTTGACGATTCACTTTATTTATGCACTGACAATCCAATGGAGTAAACCCGTTCCGCGTTAGCGGCTTGGTCTTGTGATTAGCCTACTTATTAGATAGCTAAGTTAAGAATTCTCACACCAGTCCCACAACTGACCTGTAGTTTGTTTCACTTTGCAAACTCGGGTGCCCTCTTTTCACACGGGCAGTCAAGTAGCTTTTTGCAGATATAGTTAAGCAGGATCCTGGATTGAAGCCTGAAGCTGGGTCCAGAATATTGATGGCCTTCCGCTGAGATTAGTTCCGCTGCAATGTATTTAATTTATTGTAATGTATCTTCCGCTGTATTATTTATCGATGTACTCTGATATATTCTGTACTCTGATGTAACATTTATTATTGATGTTATAAAAGTCTGTGTTGTTGTTCTGATGTGTTGTATGCCCAAAGTTAACGTACGCGGAATTTGAACGGTCTTAATTGATCTTGCGATCGATTGGGTCGAGCGAAAATCCGGGTCGTTACAGCTGGTATCAGAGACAGGTTAGCTCAAATCTTTGGGGTACAACTCGTTAGAATTAAACAAAAGACTCATCAGAGGTTGGATTAGTAATATCAAATAGGAATACTCATTAGAGATAGGATCAGCAGTATCCTAGAATGAGAAAGATCATTAGAGATGGGGTTAGCAACGCCCTAGAATAAGTCAAAGTGGAAAATTTATAATTAACGTACTTGTTATTATATATAATTCGATTTTAGAAAATATGATTTTGAATATATAAAAGTTATATATCTTTGAAAATTTAATCAACTAATTGATTGATGATTGTGTTGTGTGAATATGAATTCAACTAATAAAATTATTAAACAATTAAAGAATGAGAATTAACTTAGTTAAATAAACAACTTTAGCTTCATTTCCTTTTCGAGGACGAAAAGATTTTAAGTGGGGGAGATTGTAACAACCCGCAAATTCTGAACCAATTTAAAAATTTTATTTTAGAAAATTTTAATGAATTTTGATAATATAAAGTGATTTATATAAAAAAAATAATGGCTAGAATTTATTTTAATCGAAGTTAAAACAAATAAATTTAATTAAAATATAAATGGAGTTAGAAATGGCGCGGTAGTTTTAAAATAAGATTTCAAACTTTAACTGGACGTACAGGATTCAAAATAAATCAGAATTGAGTGAAACCAGAAATATTTAAATCTGTTTAATCATATCTTTCTAACGAATCTGAAAAATTGAAATTTCATAGCGGAAATCAAAAGTTATGGCCAATTCAATTTTTAGAAAGGTCGCTGTATAATATATATATATATATATATAATATATATGGCCCGAAGGGCTACTTTTCACATATGAAGGAATTTGGACTCGAAACCACTTCCATTGAGTCTGGAATAATGTTTCTGCACTTAAAAAGTATAAACACTTATATATTTTGAGTTTCAGAAATTATTTGTTTTAAAATGTATTTTTAATATTAAATATATTGGTCTTGAAAATAGTCATTTTTCAAACGACCTCGGTTTTCGACGAAACCACTTTTGTTGGAACCAGAATGTCAAATTATAGCTAGGTTTCAATTTTTAGAATTTTTCGAATTAATATATGAGCTTGGCAAAAGAAAATGTGTTTTGATTATTTCAGTTAAATTTAAACGACTTGAAAATAGCCATTTTTCAAACAGTCTCGGAATTCGACGAAAATAATTTTGTTGGATTCGTATCGTCATAAGAAAGCTAAAAATATTTTTTTTGGAATTTTCCGAGGTCGTATGTGGCCCCGGCATATTTAAATGTACGGTCAATATTTAATTAATTAATTTTTAATGGGATTTTAAATAAATATTCTACAGATTTCGGAATTGGACCCCGAGTCCCATCCCATTGCGTTCTGAAGGCCTCAAAACGTTGAGATCGACAGTAAGCAAGCCCAATTCTGAGACAGTCCAGAAATCCGCCTTTATAACACGTTTTTCAATGATTTAATAATAAAAAAATAAAATTTAACCCTAACCCTAATTCTTAGCCGCCGCCTACCCCTTTTAACAATGGCCAGAAACATCCCAACTTCTAACGTTAATTCCTTCTAATCTGTTCAATGAAAATCTACAAACTATATACCAATTCGAAGGGAATTCAGAGAGCTTAGAATCTATACGGTTAAGATCAGGTTTCAGTGCACGGATTTCGCGAATTCTTGTGAGGAAGACAGTGCGTTCGGGTTTGGATTTCAGGCGATGCGTTCCACCGAGCGTGTTGGCCTTCTGGGCGGTGGTGGCTCGCGGGCGGAGCTTCGGAGTGGCGGTGTTTGATCGGCGCCTGGGTGACCATAGGGGGGTGCGACGTGAAGGATTGGAGGACCATACGGGTTCGGCCGTAACATGGAAACGAGGGAGAAGCAGGTGTATTATTATATTATTATTTATTTATTAAATATTTAATTTATCCGATCTTTAAAAATCAATATCTCTTTCATACGAGGGCCGTTTGACGAATCGTAAGTTGCATTGGATTCGTCTTTCAGAGATCTTCACGATGGCGCAGACCAGAGCTGAATCTGAGACAGTCGAATTTTCAGCCATATCGATGTGAGAACTCTAATTTTTATTATTTAAATTATTTTTAATTATTTTTCTCGTGTTAATAATAATTGTATTGTGATGTTAAATCAAGTCTGAAATGTTCTATGTTGTACATATTGTTGATTGTTGCTTGTGTTATGTTTGTTTGTTCATGATAGACTAGATCTGCATTGAATTTAATATATTGTTGAAATTATTTGTGGTTAGAGAATTAGATCTAAAATTAGATCTAAATCATATTTATTTCAGATTTAAATCGTAATCTAGTTGCTCTAAATTATTATAATTTTTTTTTCTGAAATGAACAATGAAATTTGAACGACAAATAAAGCGTACCGCTATTTGTTGATACTACAATAGAATTGGAAAGACGAATAAAAACTCTTTTTATTTGTTGATTTTACTATAGAAATTGAATGACAAATAAAATATTATTTTTATTTGTTTATTTACAATAGAATATGAACAACAAATGGAACATATTTTCATTTGTTCCATTTCGACAGAGATTGGTTAACAAATAAAAATCTTACTTTTATTGTTTACATTAAGAACAAATTTGTGAATTACAGTAAAATTTTTCTTTTTACTGTCACCTTAAACATAGGATATTATGGAATTAGAATCGTTATAAAATATTAAATTTTATTGTTGATATTAAAAACATGTTTAAAAAACAAAACTTTATTTACACTGTATTTGTAAATTAAAAGTAATATGTGAAAAAAAACACATAAGTGTTTACATTTTATTTGAGAAAAAGAACCATTCTTTTATTTGTGTTTTTCAGCAAAAATATATACATATAAATGAATTATTATTTTTATTTGTGTTTTTCAACACAAATATAACTCAGCAAAAGAATTATCCTTTTATTTATGTTTACCAACACAAATAAAACTTTGAATATGAATTATCTATTTATTTGCATTTTACAATGCAAATATTACATAGAAAATAAGATCACAAATGAATTATCTTTATATTTGTGTTCTTAACACAAATATACACTTAGCAAATGAGGTATCTTTTTTTATTTGTGTCTTTCAACACAAATATAACTTAGAAAATGAATTATCTTTATATATGCCTGCATTGAAGCTGAGCACACTTGCTACCACTTTGATGTAAACTATGAGTACTTGAACGAAGCTCTAAAAGGTAAATTCGTTCTCTTACTCTTCCTTCTTCTTCTCTCTCTCCCCCACCCCTCTCTCTCCTTTTTTTTTGGTGTTGCATGTTGTTGTTGTTGTTGCACATATGATGAATTCCACAAATCCATTGACTTTGAAATACATGGTTGATCCAATCATGTATTTATAATCTTCGCACTCTCCCACATGTCTTCATTTGAATATGTTTGTAAGAAAAAATACCAAGGCGACGTTGATTAACAAATTATTAGAAATGTCAGTTACTTAGTTTGGGATAGCAGGGTTCTTAATGTTCCTCATATAAGTAAAACGGTTTAAGATAAAAACATGAATGTCAATAGTTAATGCATTGATATGTTGAAAATTATTATTGTTAATGAGGGTTTAAAATATTTATGAAGTTGGTAACAAATTTGGTTTGTTGCTGGCTTTGTATGATGCCGTGAATATGAAGCAGACTTTGTTTTCATGCTGTATGCTATCAGGAATGCTTGCTCTATGGATTATTTTATCCATGTTTTTCTCAAAGTCTGCCAAGACATTGAAGGATTCCAATGTTACTCGGTTGTCGTCTGATCATTCTAAAGATGAATTGAGGGAACAATTCTTATCTTGTTCTGAGTCAGTGAAAGACAATATTAGTACAGAAACTATAAATGAGAGAAAAGATTCAAGTTTATTTAACAAGTTGTTTACAGTTTCTCCTAAAGACGAAAATGTAAAATTATATGCATTTAGACCACCTACATTAGAATTGCTTAGCGAATTTTCAATTGTGGATGATCTTAAATACTCTACTACAAAAAAATGAAGGTATCTGAAAATCTAGGGCTATTTAAGTCTCAAGATTAGAAGAATTTCCATGCTTTTTGACCAAGAAAAACTACAAAGAACCCAATGAACATGTTTTGTTCAAACAATGGCGAGCAGCTGAAGATAGAGGTTTGTTTAATTACTAGTATAAAACATTGTATTTTCTTACCTTATTTGATATATTTTTTGACACATGATATAAGTTGGTGTATATTTGAGCATTGTGATTGCTATAGTATTGCCAGTATTGCTAATGTTGTTTGTCGTTGACTTAAAAGAGACGAAGACACTGGCAACACCTACTCCATTAAGACGCTCAAGTAGACTGCAAAATCGATGAATTCCGCCCTTATATGCAAAATCGAGTAATATGTAAACATGAATATAAATTGTTGTAATTTCTGGTAATTGTTATGAATTTTTACATATGAAGAAACTTGAAGTATGAGGATGTGATTTATTGATTGTTTTTTTTCTTGTATGTATTGAGAAGCGATGTTTATTTAGAAAACAAAGAGATTATCTTGTTTAATTTGAATTACATTATATGATAAAGCATACATTAATGAAGTTTATGGTTTATTTTCACAACATTGTTGTGTCTTAAGTGAAATTACGAGGAAAATGAGTTTAGACATCATTTTTACTGTGTTAGAAGTAACCCATGATGATTTAGCATCATTGTTAGAAGTAAATTTGTAGCCATTAATTAACTGCTCATTTAATAAAGGTGAATTCTATTTACATATTTCTAATAATTTTTTGAATGCTATGAGCTGAAATTTGTAGTTGTAGCAATCCTTTTTTATTTTTTTCCCTAATACAAATTTTGATAAATAATAAAGCTGTACTACTAGATAACACGTCCTTAAAAGCAGGGGCAGAGCCACAACTAGGCCAGCTGTGGCGAAGGCCCTATCTGAAATTTTGGAAAACAGGCCAAAAAAGACAAAATTGAACTAGTTGCCATAGCTGAAAACAGCTTACTGCCCTAGCTAAGCAAGGGAGAAGGCCATTTTGACCAGATCTTAAGCCCCAGCCCAATATTTAAAACCATTTTTCTTTGTGAGTATGCATATTAGTATATATACTGCTGCAGTTTGGTAACACAAGCGATGAGGGGCTCAACTTTGGCCCTAGCAGGGTTCGAAAGCTAGATCTGCCACTGCTTAAAAGCAATAAAAATGAATTGCTCTAGTAGGGTAATCAAAAGCTTGTTGATAAAAGGAAATAGTTTAGAAAAGAGTAGTATATTAAGTATTAACAGCTATTATATTTTTTAAAATGTTGTCATGCTCCGTCTATTGGTTGGAAGTTGTCATTATCTAAGTCTATTCTAAATGCTTAGTCAAACAATATCTAAGTTTCACACACATGATGAAATGCGAAAGAAGCTATTTCTAGAAGTTGCTGCGGACCAAGTTTGATAAGTCAGAAGCATAGTTGAATATGTACTTCATCGTTTCCAGTAATTCCAAGTAGACTGTTCATTCCACTACGTTATATGATCATAAATCAACACAGAGTCAATAAACACACAACTATAAATGAAACACAGTAGATTTGGTCAAATAAACAAGAATTGTAGACTCCAAGGAATTAGCATGCACTTTAGAGTTTAGACTCCAAGGATCTTCCTATATATAGATGCATAATATAATACAATGTCTACATATCATTTCATACAATCTGATCAAGTAGCTAGCTAGAAACACATATTCAATTGAAAAGATGGCAATGATGAGAATCAGCTTTGGCATAGCAATGGCGACCATCTTTCTTATATAACAACAGTTGTAAATCATACAGTGGGAGCACCACGTGGTGGCTGAGATCTTTCTACAAATCTACCTGCCTGAGCTTCTACCCAGACATTAACTAAAGGAGATAACTTGGGCACAATTTGAGTACCAGTTTGTTGTTTTATATGTACAGTCTCATTTCCATTGCTACTACATGTTCTTCTTTGTATAGGTAAAACGATGATGAATCATGCATTTTTATTTAAATAACGTCCTGCGTCTTCCTTTTGATTGCAGTTTTCTCATACAATCCATCATATCACAACGTACTGGAGGTAACCAAAGCAAACTTTGACACATGCACGACAATTAATCCCATAAAGCAATATACAAATAGGAACGATGTTATCCAGTTATCATTGCCAGGAACGAAGTACTTCATATGCGGAATCCCTGGGCACTGTCTAGTTGGAATGAAGGCACAAATAAATACAGTCAGTTCGGCAACTTCCTCTCCTGCTTCTTCTCCTACACCCTCTTCAACAATGGTTGTAAATCATGTTATTCTAAGTAAGTCAGAAGCCGCAAAGCAAATAGCAATTACTATTCGAGTAATTGCAAATCCATATATGATAGGAGAAGAAGAAGGCAGTACCGTGCAATTACAGTCCTCCTGCGTGTATTTTGCCCGAGTCCAGTAGTCGATACTACCCCCTTAAAGCAATATTGCTCTCCCACTGACGCAGAGGAGATGATCAGCAATTCACCTCCCAAGGTTAAACGGACCTTACTCCGCGATGCTGCGCTACAATCGCAGAGCGACGACGAACGCAAGGTAGGTATTTACTTGTAGAACAGAGTTATGTAGGTTGGAGAAAAAGAGGAGAGAAGATCAGAAAATGACCAGTATTCGATTTGGTTTTCGCAGGCCTTTATATAAGCGGAAAAGAGGCATCTTTTCAGAATAGGGGCTCCTGTTTGAAATGCAATGGCTGTAACTGTTGGAAAGGTTGCGACCCTTTACCAACAGATATTTCCGTTAGCGTTTGCGTGGCCGAATTCAAAAAACAACCGTTTTGTTGTGCAGCGAGCCCATCCTCATCTGGAGGCCCAATCGATCACGAGACCCCAAGAACCCCAAGGCCCTTATCTTTGACCCATTTAATTTAATATGAAATATATGCATGCTTTGTTCATGCCATTGCCTCTCTCTTCTATCTTCTCTTTCTTTTGTAATAACATATCATGCCTTAGTATAAGTAGTGACACAGATACTAGTTTTTCCCCGATGTGGGACTAAATGATTTTGGCACAATTTGCCTTAACCATTTATTCATTCTTCCAACAATCCCCCACATGAATAAGTGATTATATGATCTATTCTTAAAATGGCGAAACATTTATCATATCGGTAAAAGTAGCATAAAGGCTTTGAACTTTTCCTAGTGTTTTATCGTTATAACTAACTGGCGAATCCGTGGACTAGACTGTCTTTGGACTGTAAGCCGTTTGTCTAAATCTATAAAGATAACACATGATAAATGTTTTTTTTAACTCCTTGGTTCTCTGTTTGTGTTCGTTTTTGCCATGAACACCACCTTGGTTTCATGAGTGCTTGAAGAATTCGACCTTACAATTCTTATTGAAGCGGCGCCTTCGCACTCACATAGGTGATTCTATAAAGAGTATCCCGTAATACCCTACTTGGTTT
The DNA here is from genome assembly GCA_030737875.1 of Allium sativum. Lineage (NCBI taxonomy): Eukaryota > Viridiplantae > Streptophyta > Magnoliopsida > Asparagales > Amaryllidaceae > Allium > Allium sativum. The sequence continues at coordinate 204,458,279 of CM060925.1, read as the reverse complement.
TTTATAACACCATAGTATAGACATCATTAAAAGCCAAGCTTATCCTATTTTCCGATGGTTTGTGCACTGACTTATCATAGGAATGGCTTTTAATTTACAGTGCCGTGAAGTTTATCTTAAACTTAGTTGTCCCTTTGAACCTAGATCTTGGGATCTCCAGTCAACTAGGTAGGGTTTCCGTTTTAGAAAACTTTCAGTTAACAGGTCTTAAGCCCATTCCCATCGATAAGATTTTAACTTTCTCTCTTGGCAAGCCTTTTGCTAGTGGATCCGCTATGTTATCCTTTGACCTTACATAGTCTATAGTGATAACTCCATTAGAGAGAAGTTGTCTTATGGTTTTATGTCTACGACGAATATGTCGAGATTTACCATTATACAATGCACTGTTAGCCCTTCCTATAGCAGATTGACTATCACAATGTATACATATTGGAGGTACTGGTTTTTCCCAATTTGGAATATCTTCCTGAAAACCCCTAAGCCAATCTGCTTCTTCTGCGGCTTTATCTAGAGCAATGAATTCTGATTCCAATGTCGACCTTGCTATGCAAGTCTGTTTGGATGATTTCCATGAGATTGCTCCATTTCCTAATGTAAACACACATCCACTTGTGGATTTTGTGTCATTTGAGCCAGTTATCCAATTTGCGTCGCTGTAACCTTCCACTACTGAAGGATAATTTTTATAATACAAACCAAGGTTCTGTGTATATTTTAGATATCCAAGAACTCTTATTATCGCTTTCCAATGATGTTTACCAGGATTGCTGGTAAATCTACTAAGCTTACTTACAGCATATGCAATATTTGGTCTTGTGCAATTCATTACATACATGATACTTCCTAATATGCGAGAATACTCAAGCTGATATATACTATCACTAGTGTTCTTAACCCAATTTTGGTTCATATCTACTGGCTATTTTGCAGTAGTTATATTGTATTGCTTGAATTTTTCAAGTATCTTGGCTATGTAATGTGATTGGGATAATACATATCCCTATGGTGTTCTTACAATTTTGACACCCAATATTACATCAGCTAGTCCTAGGTCTTTCATATCAAATCTAGAGGATAACATATCTTTTGTTGACGTTATTATGGCCATATTATTGCCTAGGATTAATAAGTCATCAACATAGAGACATACAATGACATATCCAATATGTGTATTTTATATAAACACATTTATCTGATTCATTTATACCGAATCCATTTGATAACATAGTTTGATCAAATTTCTCATGCCATTGTTTTGGTGCTTGTTTAAGACCATAAAGTGACTTCACCAACTTACACACTTTGTTTTCATTTCCTGGGCTTACAAACCCTTCAAGTTGCAGCATGTATATTTCTTCTTCTAACTCACCATTCAAAAATGCCGTCTTTACATCCATTTGATGTATTTCCAAATTTAGTATTGACGCGATTGCAATAAGCATCCTAACAGATGTTATTCTAGTTACGGGTGAGTAAGTGCCAAAATAATCCAGATCTTCTTTCTGTCTGAATCCTTTGACTACTATACGAGCTTTATACTTATCTATTGAGCCGTCAGCCTTGAGTTTTTTCTTAAATATCCATTTATACCCTACTGGTTTTGATCCTTTAGGTAGATCCACTAGTTCCCATGTATGGTTTTGTAAAATGGATTCTATTTCACTGTTGACAGCCTCCTTCCAGTATAGAGCCTCAGGAGATGACATTGCTTGTTGGTAAGTAAGTGGTTCATTTTCTACCATATATGCATAGAAATCGGGTCCAAAGGTTTTCGAAGTACTTTGTCGTTTGCTCCTTCTGGGTTCCTCTACCTCAGTTTCAACATTTCTCTTATTCGAGTTTTGATTAACATTATCCTCAGGAGTATCCGTATCTATTGATCTCTTTTGAACAGTTGTTTCAATAGAGGATTTTATAGGATAGATGTGTTCAAAGAATCTAGCATTTCGAGATTCGATAATGGTGTTTTCATGTATGTCATCGATTTCAGATTTGTATACCAAAAACCGATAAGCAGCACTATTATGAGCATATCCTATAAATATGCAATCTATAGACTTTGGTCCAATTTTGACCTTCTTTGGTTTTGGTATTTCTACTGTGGCAAGGCACCCCCACACTCTCAAGTATTTGTAGGATGGTGGTCTCCCTTTCCACAGTTCATGCGGTGATTTAGAAGTCTTCTTTCGAGGCACTTTATTAAGAATATAATTAGAAGAAAGTATAGCTTCTCCCCAAAGGTTATCTGGTAAACCAGAGCTTATGAGTAGAGCGTTCATCAGTTCTTTCAGTGTACGGTTTTTACGTTCTGCTATTCCATTTGATTGAGGGGAATATGGTGCCGTTGTTTGGTGTATAATTCCATGTTCGGCGCAGAACTCCTCAAAAGGAAATTCGTATTCTCCTCCTCTATCTTTTCTTATAGATTTTATCTTTTTATTAAGTTGATTTTCAACTTTTGCTTTGTATTGTTTAAATACATCGAACGCCTCGTCCTTGCTTCTAAGGAGATATACATAACAATATCTTGTACAATCATCAATAAAGGTAATGAAATACCATTTTCCACCTCTAGTTTGACACATTTTTAAGTCGCACACATCTGTGTGAATTAAGTCTAGAGGTTCCGTATTCCTTTCAACTTGATGAAAAGAAGTTCTAGTTAGTTTTGATTCGGCACATGTTTCACATTTGTAATTGGAATCTATTGTAAACTTAGGTATAAATTCTAAGTTTATCATTTTTCGCAATGTATCAAAGTTAACATGGACTAATCTAGCATGCCATAAATTAAATAACTCAGCGATATAAATAGAAGGTTCCACTTTATTTATATCTTTTGGTACAATGTCATTACATTCATTTTGAACAGACCATTACTCACATACCCTTTACCCACATACACTCCATTTTTAGACAATACAAAATTATCAGAAACAAAGACCAACTTGAATCCATTCTAGCTCAGTAGTGATCCCGAAACTAAGTTCTTCCGAATGTCTGGAACATGGAGCACGTCATTCAGAGTGAGTTCTTTTCCAGGAGACAATTTGAGAACCACTTTTCCCTTGCCTTCAACCTTTGACGTATAGGAGTTTCCCATAAAGAGTTGCTCTTCCTATGTCGCGGGTTTATAGTTGGAAAACATCCACTTGTTGGCGCAGATGTGTTTTGTGGCACCAGTGTCCACAAACCATTCTTTAGTGTTGCCAACTAAGTTGCATTCTGAGATCACTGCTGACAAATTCATTTCAGAGACATTTTCTGAAAGCTCTTCGAATTGTGTAACATTAACTTGGTCTTTCTTTTTGTTCTGATTCTTTGGGCCTCGACACTCACTTGCCTTATGTCCTTTCTTCCCGCAATTATGGCAATTTCCCTTGAATTTCTTTGCCTTCTTTGCGTTTTGGTTGTTTTCCCTCTTTCTTTTGTTGTTCTTTTTAGTTTTGACCACATTTTCCTTTGCCACAATGGTATTAGTTGCCTTCTTTTCAGATTTTCGATTGTCCTCTTCAATTCTGAGTCGAACTATCAAATCTTCCATTGTCATCTCTTTTCGTTTGTGCTTCAGATAATTCTTGAAGTCTTTCCATAACGGTGGCAATTTCTCCATCGCGGCAGCTACTTGAAATGACTCGCTTAAAGACATTCCTTCATCATGTATCTCATGTATAATAACCTGCAACTCTTGAATTTGGCAAATCACTGTCTTAGAGTCTATCATTTTAAAGTCTAGAAATTTACCGACGATGAATTTCTTCATGTCAGCATCTTCGGTCTTGTACTTTTTGTCAAGAGACATCCAGAGTTCCTTCGATGTATTCATTGTACAATACACATTGTACAAACTATTATCCAGCCCGTTCAATATGTAATTTTTACATATGAAGTCGGAACTTTTCCAAGCAGTGAGTGCCTCGACCTTTGTAGCGTCAGGCTCCAATTCATTGACTTTAGGAGGATCCTCTGTAAGGAAATTTGCCAATCCTAAAGTGGTCAGGTAGAACAACATTTTTTGCTGCCATCTTTTGAAGTCAACACCAGTGAATTTTTCTGGACGTTCTCCATGCGAGAATGTGACAGTAGGAGGAACCAAAGGTCCTGTTGGTGGTGCGGTCACAGCAGTTTTACTTGCCGGAACCTTGCTTTCGGTCGCCATTATCTGAAAGCGAAAGAAGTTACTTAGAAAAAGAAAACAATATTGCTTTAAGATTGTTATTCTAAGTAAGTCAGAAGCCGCAAAGCAAACAACAATTACTATTCAAGTAATTGCAAATCAGTATATGATAGGAGAAGAAGAAGGCAGTACCGTGCAATTACAGTCCGCCTGCGTGTATTTTGCCCAAGTCCAGTAGTCGATACTGTCCCCTTAAAGCAATATTGCTCTCCCACTAACGCAGAGGAGATGATCAACAATTCGCCTCCCAAGATTAAACGGACCTTACTCTGCGATGCTGCGCTACAATTGCAGAGCGACGACGAATGCAAGGTAGGTATTTACTTGCAGAACAGAATTATGTAGGTTGGAGAAAAAGAGGAGAGAAGATCAGAAAATGACCAGTATTCGATTTGGTTTTCGCAGGCCTTTATATAAGCGGCAAAGAGGCATCTTTTCAGGAACAGGGGCTCTTGTTTGAATTGCAATGGCTGTGACTGTTGGAAAGGTTGCGACCCTTTACCAACAGATATTTACGTTAGCGTTTGCGTTTCCGAATTCAAAAAACAACCGTTTTGTTGTGCAGTGAGCCCATCCGCATCCGGAGGCCCAATCGATCACGAGACCCCAAGAGCCCCAAGGCCCAAGGACCTTATCTTTGACCCGTTTAATTTAATATGAAATATATGCATGCTTTGTTCATGCCATTGCCTCTCTCTTCTATCTTCTCTTTCTTTTGTAATAACATATCATGTCTTAATATAAGTAGTGGCATAGATACTAGTTTTTCCCCGATGTGGGACTAAATGATTTTGGCAAAATTTGCCTTAACCATTTATTCATTCTTCCAACAATCCCCCACATGAATGAGTGGTTATATGATCTATAGTTAAAATGGCGAAACATTTATCATATCGGTAAAAGTAGCATAAAGGCTTTGAACTTTTCCTAGTGTTTTATCGTTATAACTAACTGGCGAATCAGTGGACTAGACTGTCTTTGAACTGTAAGCCGTTTGTGTAAGTCTATAAAGATAACACATGATAAATGTTTTTTTAACTCCTTGGTTCTCTGTTTGTGTTCGTTTTTTCCATGAACACCACCTTGGTTTCATGAGTGCTTGAAGAATTCGACCTTACAATTCTTCTTGAAGCGGCGCCTTCGCACTCACATAGGTGATTCTATAAAGAGTATCCCGTAATACCCCACTTGGTTCTTTATAACACCACAGTATAGACGACATTAAAAGCCAAGCTTATCCTATTTTCCGACGGGTTGTGCACTGACTTATCATAGGAATGGCTTCTAATTTACAGTGCCGTGAAGTTTATCTTAAACTTAGTTGTCCCTTTGAACCTAGATCTTTGGATCTCCAGTCAACTTGGTAGGGTTTCCGTTTTTGAAAACTTTCAGTTAACAGGTCTTAAGCCCATTCCCATCGATAAGATTTGAACTTTCTCTCTTGGCAAGCCTTTTGTTAGTGGATCCGCTATGTTATCCTTTGACCTTACATAGTCTATAGTGATAACTCCATTAGAGAGAAGTTGTCTTATGGTTTTATGTCTACGACGAATATGTCGAGATTTACCATTATACAATGTACTGTTAGCCCTTCCTATGGCAGATTGACTATCACAATGTATACATATTGGTGGTACTGGTTTTTCCTAATTTGGAATATCTTCCAGAAAACCCCTAAGCCAATCTGCTTCTTCTGCGGCTTTATCTAGAGCAATGAATTCCGATTCCATTGTCGACCTTGCTGTGCAAGTCTGTTTGGACGATATCCATGAGATTGCTCCAATTCCTAATGTAAACACATATCCACTTGTGGATTTTGTGTCATTTGAGCCAGTTATCCAATTTGCGTCACTGTAACCTTCCACTACTAAAGGACAATTTGTATAACACAAACCAAAGTTCTGTGTATATTTTAGATATACAAGAACTCTTATTATCGCTTTCCAATGATGTTTACTAGGATTGCTGGTAAATCTACTAAGCTTACTTGCAGCATATGCAATATCTGGTCTTGTGCAATTCATTACATACATGATACTTCCTAATATGTGAGAATATTCAAGCTGATATATACTGTCACCAATGTTCTTAACCCAATTTTGGTTCATATCTACTGGCGATTTTGCAATAGTTATATTGTATTGCTTGAATTTTTCAAGTATCTTGGCTATGTAATGTGATTAGGATAATACATATCCCTGTGGTGTTCTTACAATTTTGACACCCAATATTACATCAGCTAGTCCTAGGTCTTTCATATCAAATCTAGAGGATAACATATCTTTTGTTGACGTTATTATGGCCTTATTATCGCCTAGGATTAATAAGTCATCAACATAGAGACATACAATGACATATCCAATATGTGTGTATTTTAGATAAATACATTTATCTGATTCATTTATACCGAATCCATTTGATAACATAGTTTGATCAAATTTCTCATGCCATTGTTTTGGTGCTTGTTTAAGGCCATAAAGTGACTTCACCAACTTACACACTTTGTTTTCATTTCCTGGGCTTACAAACCCTTCAGGTTAGAGCATGTATATTTCTTCTTCTAACTCACCATTCAAAAATGCCTTCTTTACATCCATTTGATGTATTTCCAAATTTAGTATAGACGCGATTGCAATAAGCATCCTAACGGATGTTATTCTAGTTACTGGTAAGTAAATGTCAAAATAATCCAGATCTTCTTTCTAAATATCCATTTATACCCTACTGGTTTTGATCCTTTAGGTAGATCCACTAGTTCCCATGTATGGTTTTGTAAAATGGATTCTATTTCACTGGTGACAGCCTCCTTCCAGTATGGAGCCTCAGGAGATGACATTGCTTGTTGGTAAGTAATTGGTTCATTTTCTATCATATATGCATAGAAATCGGGTCCAAAGGTTTTCGAAGTCCTTTGTCGTTTGCTCCTTCTGGGTTCCTTTAACTCAGTTTCAACATTTCTCTTATTCGAGTTTTGATTAACATTATCCTCAGGAGTATCTGTATCTATTGATCTCTTTTGAACAGTTGTTTCAATAGAGGATTTTAGAGGATAGATGTGTTCAAAGAATCTAGCATTTCAAGTTTCGATAATGGTGTTTTCTTGTATGTCATCGATTTCAGATTTGTATACCAAAAACCGATAAGCAACACTATTATGAGCATATCCTATAAATATGCAATCTATAGTCTTTGGTCCAATTTTGACCTTCTTTGGTTTTGGTATTTCTACTTTGGCAAGACACCCCCACACTCTCAATTATTTGTAGGATGATGGTCTCCCTTTCCACAGTTCATGCGGTGATTTAGTAGTCTTCTTTCGAGGCACTTTATTAAGAATATGATTAGCAGAAAGTATAGCTTCTCCCCAAAGGTTATCTGGTGAACCAGAGCTTATGAGTAGAGCGTTCATCATTTCTTTCAGTGTACGGTTTTTACGTTCTGCTATTCCATTTGATTGAGGGGAATATGGTGCCGTTGTCTGGTGTATAATTCCATGTTCGGCGCAGAACTCCTCAAAAGGAAATTCGTATTCTCCTCCTCTATCACTTCTTATTGATTTTATCTTTTTATTAAGTTGATTTTCAACTTCTGCTTTGTATTGTTTAAATACGTCGAATGCCTCGTCCTTGCTTCTAAGGAGATATACATAACAATATCTTGTACAGTCATCAATAAAGGTAACGAAATACCGTTTTCCACCTCTAGTTTGACACATTTTTAAGTCCCACACATATGTGTGAATTAAGTCTAGAGGTTCCGTATTCCATTCAACTTGATGAAAAGAATTTCTAGTTAGTTTTGATTCGGCACATGTTTCACATTTATAATTGGAATCTATTGTAAACTTAGGTATAAATTCTAAGTTTATCATTTTTCGCAATGTATCAAAGTTAACATGGCCCAATCTAGCATGCCATAAATTAAATGACTCAGCGATATAAATAGAAGGTTCCACTTTATTCATATCTTTTTGTACAATAGTCATTACATTCATTGTGAACAGACCATCACTCACATACCCTTTACCCACATACACTCCGTTTTTAGACAATACAAAATTATCAGAAACAAAGACCAACTTGAATCCATTCTTGCTCAGTAGTGATCCCGAAACCAAGTTCTTCCGAATGTCTGGAATGTGGAGCATGTCATTCAAAGTGAGTTCTTTTCCAGAAGTCATTTTGAGAACCACTTTTCCCTTGCCTTCAACCTTTGACGTAGAGTAGTTTCCCATAAAGAGTTGCTCTTCCTGTGTCACGGGTTTATAGTCATAAAACATCCACTTGTTGGCGCAGATGTGTTTTGTGGCACCAGTGTCCACAAACCATTCTTTAGTGTTGCCAAAGTTGCATTCTGAGATCACCGCTGACAAATTCATTTCAGAGACATTTTCTGAAAGCTCTTCGAATTGCGTAACATTAACTTAGTCTTTCTTTTTGTTCTGATTCTTTGGGCCTCGATACTCGCTTGCCTTATGTCCTTTCTTCCCGCAATTATGGCAGTTTCCCTTGAATTTCTTTGCCTTCTTTGCGTTTTGGTTGTTTTCCCTCTTTCTTTTGTTGTTCTTTTCAGTTTCGACCACATTTGCCTTCGCCACAATGGTATTAGTTGCCTTCTTTTCAGATTTTCGATTGTCCTCTTCAATTCTGAGTCGAACTATCAAATCTTCCATTGTCATCTCTTTTCGTTTGTGCTTCAGATAATTCTTGAAGTCTATCCATAACGGTGGCAATTTCTCTATCGCGGCTACTACTTGAAATGACTCGCTTAAAGACATTCCTTCATCATGTATCTCATGTATAGCCTGCAAATCTTGAATTTGGCTAATCACTGTCTTAGAGTCTATCATTTTAAAGTCCAGAAATTTACCGATGATGAATTTCTTCATGCCAGCATCTTCGGCCTTGTACTTTTTGTCAAGAAACATCCAGAGTTCCTTCGATGTCTTCATTGTACAATGCACATTGTACAAACTATTATCCAGACCGTTCAATATGTAATTTTTACATATGAAGTCGTAACTTTTCCAAGCAGTGAGTGCCTCGACCTTTGTAGCGTCAGGTTCCAATTCATCGACTTTAGGAGGATCCTATATAAGGAAATTTGCCAATCCTAAAGTGGTCAGGTAGAACAACATTTTTTGCTGCCATCTTTTGAAGTCAACACCAGTGAATTTTTCTGGCCGTTCTCCATCCGAGAATGTGACAGTAGGAGGAACCAAAGGTCCTATTGGTGGTGCGGTCACAGCAGTTTTACTTGCCGAAACCTTGCTTTCGGTCGCCATTATCTGAAAGCGAAAGAAGTTAATTAGAAAAAGAAAACAATATTGCTTTAAGATTGCTATTCTAAGTAAGTCAAAAGCTGCAGAGCAAACAGCAATTACTATTCGAGTAATTGCAAATCAGTATATGATAGGAGAAGAAGAGGGCAGTACCGTGCAATTACAGTCCGCCTGCGTGTATTTTGCCTGAGTCCAGTAGTCGATACTGTCCCCTTAAAGCAATATTGCTCTCCCACTGACACAGAGGAGATGATCAGCAATTCGTATCCCAAGGTAAAACGGACCTTACTCCGCGATGCTGCGCTACAATCGCAGAGCGACGACGAACGCAAGGTAGATATTTACTTGCAGAACAAAGTTATGTAGGTTGGAGAAAAAGAGGAGAGAAGATCAGAAAATGACCAGTATTCAATTTGGTTTTCGCAGGCCATTATATAAGCGGCAAAGAGGCATCTTTTCAGGAATAGGGGCTCCTGTTTGAATTGCAACGGCTGTGACTGTTGGAAAGGTTGCGACCCTTTACCAACAGATATTTCCGTTAGCGTTTGCATGGCCGAATTCAAAAAACAACCATTTTGTTGTGCAGCGAGCCGATCCGCATCTGGAGGCCCAATCGATCACGAGACCCCAAGAGCCCCAAGGCCCTTATCTTTGACCCGTTTAATTTAATATGAAATATATGCATGCTTTGTTCATGCCATTGCCTCTCTCTTCTATCTTCTCTTTCTTTTGTAATAACATATCATGCCTTAATATAAGTAGTGGCATAGATACTAGTTTTTCCCAGATGTGGGACTAAATGATTTTGGCAAAATTTGCCTTAACCATTTATTCATTCTTCCAACAATCCCCCACATGAATGAGTGGTTATATGATATATTCTTAAAATGGCGAAACATTTATCATATCGGTAAAAGTAGCATAAAGGCTTTGAACTTTTACTAGTGTTTTATCGTTATAACTAACTGGCGAATCAATGGACTAGACTATCTTTGAACTGTAAGCCGTTTGTGTAAGTCTATAAAGATAACACATGATAAATGTTTTTTTTAACTCCTTGGTTCTCTCTTTGTGTTCATTTTTGCCATGAACACCACCTTGGTTTCATGAGTGCTTGAAGAATTCGACCTTACAATTCTTCTTGAAGCGACGCCTTCGCGCTCACATAGGTGATTCTATAAAGAGTATCCCGTAATACCCCACTTGGTTCTTTGTAACACCACAGTATAGACATCATTAAAAGCCAAGATTATCCTATTTTCCGACAGGTTGTGCACTAACTTATCATAGGAATGGCTTTTAATTTACAGTGTCGTGAAGTTTATCTTAAACTTAGTTGTCCCTTTGAACCTAGATCTTGGGATCTCTAATCAACTAAGCAGGGTTTCCATTTTAGAAAACTTTCAGTTAACAGGTCTTAAGCCCATTCCCATCGATAAGGTATGAACTTTCTCTCTTGGCAAGCCTTTTGTTAGTGGATCCGCTATGTTATCCTTTGACCTTACATAGTCTATAGTGATAACTCCATTAGAGAGAAGTTGTCTTATGGTTTTATGTCTACGACGAATTTGTCGAGATTTACCATTATACAATGTAATGTTAGCCCTTTCTATAGCAGATTGACTATCACAATGTATACATATTGGAGGTACTGGTTTTTCCCAATTTGGAATATCTTCCAGAAAACCCCTAAGCCAATCTGCTTCTTCTGCGGCTTTATCTAGAGCAATGAATTCCAATTCCATTGTCGACCTTGCTATGCGAGTCTGTTTAGATGATTTCCATGAGATTGCTCCATTTCCTAATGTAAACACATATCCACTTGTGGATTTTGTGTCATTTGAGCTGGTTATCCAATTTGCGTCGCTGTAACCTTCCACTACTGAAGGATAATTTGTTTAATACTGTGACGGCCCGCCCCGCACCAACCGACATTTACTCCAATTGTGCGCTGTACACATGTCCAATTGGCATGGGACGGTCGCCAAAGAAGAGAAAGAAAGAAGATGAACCAAATAAAGAACCTGTAATATGTCTCACAGCGCATGGAATAAAATATAATAACCAACATATACTTGACATAAAACAGATGAGACAGTGCATAAGCTGAAAACTTGAACTAACATCATCAGAGTAGCAGAAAATCGAATACAGCTCATTACAACTTCAAAATACTGTCTCTAAGATAAACAAAATAGGTATGCTACTAATGCCCAAAGTAGATACCGATCACGACACAGGGAGAATAACTATCTAGCATACGTGGAGCCTCCTGCTCGTCCTCAGTCCATCTACTCGCGCACTACCAGCTATCCCTGTCTCTAGTCTGCTCGTGTGAGCACCCAGAGTAATAAGAAGAAACATAAAACTCTGGGTCAGACATTAGTCTGGTATGAGTGGTAGCAAGCATAAACAGAATAATAACAGGTATACTAAGTCATACCTGAACCTGGACCTGCAATCAAAGAGTTAGTACTACACGGTACAATACTCTAAGATGTCACTAACATATGGTGTGTAAATATACGGGGGTGGGGATGTGTATGTCAAACAATCAAGCATAGCAACCATCCTCACATCTCTCACTCAGTGCGTAAAGCATACGACATCCACTTCTTCGATCACTAGAGCACTTTACTAAAACGACAGAACTCGACTTTGTACGACTATGTACATTCCTACTACCACCAACGCCATACCTATGGGATCACGCCCAACGTTTCCGTGACCCCACTCCATTGGTAGGTAGCTCCCTAGTCGCACCATATCCAAAGCCCGAGTTTGTCTCTCTACCTCCAACACCTAGTGATCCAAAGTCATAGACATCGACAACTCCTTAGCACACGTCCCGCAGCAAAGTCCAATCATGAAGTGAACTTATTACCAACGCTAAGCACAAATCCATTGGTAAGTGGTTCTAACTTCCTTTTGTACTACCTTTGCATCTCGGGTTATTGGTCAATACTGGTCGGTTCGGTTCTTCCTTCTTTGCTCTTGGATTCGGTTCGGATCCATGCTCATTCATCGTCATCAGTTCGGGTCGGTTATCCTAAGCTACGCCAGTTCGGGTCGAAATCCTTCAGGTTGCCCCAGTGTACATCGGGTCGGGTCGAGTCCTTCAAGCGGGTCGGGTCGAGCGTCTACTCCGGGTCGGGTCGAGTTGCTTCACCCTTCTATTCTTCGCTCCAGCTTTGGTTACCTTATCTGGTTCCGTCCCCCTATGCCAATCCGATCCGATCCTATTTCCTATATTCCGGTCCGTTGTTTCCCTCCGATCCGATCCCAATTCCTGTTGCCCTGTTCTGTTCCGTCCCCTATTCTAATCCGATCCGGTCCCTTAGTCCTACCCCGATCCGTTCACCTTGCCTTCAGCCGATCCGATCCAGTTCCACACACATGGCCTTCCATTTTGCCAAATGCGTCGCACAAATCTCCGGTTCGGTTCGGAGTCTTTGCCCAATCGCCATTTCCGATCCGAGCCCCTCCTCCGATCCGATCCGAAAACCTGCAGTTTTCCTGAGACTTTCCAACAAGTGTTTATACGTCTCTCGACGACGTTTTCGACCATTCTAACTATTGAAATCAATCACAAAGCATACCAAAGAGTCATAACAACACATACAAGTGACCTCAAACACCAAAACAACCATATGATATGATAAAATGGATCTAACATAGCCAAAACCCCATGTTTTCCCTTAATCCCTCTTAATCATGTTTAAGCATATGATTAGCAAAACTTATCCAAATTAACCCAAACTCATATCAGAGGTCTAAAACATTATTTATGATTTTATAAACATTTTTCCAGAATTTATTTTCGTCTAAAAACACTAATTAGCACTAGTCACCCCAAATAACCCCAATTAGTGCATAAAGCAAGCTAATCACTCACCTTAGCCACAAAACAAACTAAGATCTGAAATAGTTCTCTGATTTGATGCGAATCCCAATGCTAACAGCAGCTCCAAGGTTGATTAGGTGAAGATCTTCTTTGATTAGGGGTTGCTAAGCCAAATCCTTGACCAAGAGATGATTTGGAGGTGATCTAGAGGTTGGAGGCCATTTTTAGGGATCCTTGGTGATAAGTGGAGGCTAGAAAACTGAAATGGAATGATTCTCCATCTCATTTCAGCCCTCCCATAACCCTAATCCCGAAATGGGTTATGGGCCTACTCACTAATCACCCGATTTGGCCCGGTTAAGCAGTTTTTTCACCCTCCAAACCTTGTTTCAGCCATATCTCCCAAACGGTAAGTCCGTTTGGCTATTATGACCACTCTACGGAAAGAGAAACCATCAAACGAATCTAATGGAAGTGGTTTCAGGTCAAAATTCCTTCCCTATCAAAAGTTATGGCCAAAACAGTACTGACTAGGGGCAAAATGGTCATTTAAAAATCGACAAAAATCATGAACAGGGGAAATGACTCTAATAAATGTTTCCCAAAGTTACATGACCAAACAACTTCACACGGGAAAGAAATAAATATTCTACAATCCTATGATGTGTAGAACAAGGGTCGTTACACTCTCCCCCCCTTAAGAAATTTCGCCCCCGAAATTCCCTAATCAAAACACACACAAGGGTCCCGCATGCCTATCAATCATAAAACAACCATCAAACATGCAAAACAAGCAAAACAAGTCTATCCTAGCATGCGGAATAACTAAATCGCAAAGTAAATCTTACCAGGCAAAGAGTTCTGGATAAGCCTTTCTAATGCTCTCCTCTGTCTCCCAAGCACAATCATTTTCGTCCTCGCCCCACTGAACTTTGACTAGCTTCACCGACTTTCTTCGAAGTTGCTTCGTATCATGCCCCACAATACGAATCGGCTTGCGGTTCTCAACCGCCTCAGGTTCTACTTCGAAGTCCTCTAACTGATCAGGTGAAATAGTCACATTTGAGTCGTGAACGAACTTCCTTAGTTGGGAAACATGAAACACATTGTGAACTCCTGCCATTTTCTCTGGTAAGCCAACTCTATACGCCAAATTCCCAACTTCCTCGAGAACTTGGAAAGGACCCACAAATCTTGGTGCTAACTTGCCTCTCCTGCCAAATCGTATCACGCTTTTCAACGGAGAGATCTTGACAAACACCAAGTCACCAACGGAGAATTTCAAGTCTCTTCTCCTCTTATCAGCATAGCTTTTCTGCCTATCCTGAGCAGCTTTCATTCGTTGCTGAATGATCTTGATCTTATCGGAAGTTTCCCTCACCACATCTGGTCCAAGCACAAACTTCTCGCCAGTCTCTATCCAACATGATGGTGAGTTGCACGGTCTTCCGTACAAAGCTTCATATGGAGCCATACCGATACTGGATTGGTAGCTATTATTATATGCAAACTCCACTAGATGCAAATGGTCATCCCATGCTCCACCGAAATCCAATATACAAGCCCTCAAGAGATCTTCCAATATCCGATTCACCCTCTCTGTCTGACCATCGGTTTGAGGATGATATGCGGTACTGAGATGTAATTCTGATCCTAAAGCCTCTTGTAAGCTCTTCCAAAATCCACTAGTAAACAACGGATCTCGGTCACTCACAATGCCTTTGGGTACTCCATGAAATCTCACTACCCACTTCGTATATAGTTCTGCTAACTTAGCTGCAGTTCTGTTCGACTTAACTGGTATAAACCTTGCACTCTTGGTCAGTCGATCCACAATTACCCAAATGCTATCATGTCCCGATCTAGTCCTCGGTAAACCATCGATGAAATCCATCGAAACTTGTTCCCATTTCCATTCGGGAATTTCTAATGGTTGCATCAACCCACTAGGCTTCTTTTGCTCGGCTTTAACTAGCTGGCAATTTATGCATTTGGATATAAACTTCCCAACGTCTCTTTTCATCCCTTCCCAGTAGTAAGTCTGTCTCATGTCTCTATACATCTTATTACCACCGGGATGTATAGTCAGTTTTGAGTGATGACATTCTCTAAGCACTTCATCTCTCAAACCATTCACGTTGGGCACAACTAGTCTTCCATTCTTCCGAAGCCATCCATCTCGATCAAGCCCATACACATTCATCTCCTCTTCGATAGCCATCTCTAACTTGGAGATGATTTCTAATAGGTTAGGATCGTTCCTCTGGCTAGAACCAATCCGCTCTATCAAAGTGGGTCTGATCGTCAAGCTAGCTAGCATAACTGGATCCAATTCGCACCTTGGTCTGAAATCAAACCCCGCGATATACTCCAGCTGCTTCCATTCAAGAAACATTGCCCCTAAGCTGGCATGTCTCCTACTCAAGGCATCGGCTACCGCATTACCCTTCCCAGGTGTATACGCGATATCAAAATCATACGAAGCCAAGAACTCTAACCATCTCTGCTGACGGAGATTCAGATCTTTCTGAGAGAAGAGATACTTTAACGATTTATGATCGGTAAACAGCTCAAATCTTTCTCCCAAGAGGTAATGTCTCCACATCTTCAGCGCAAATACAATCGCTGCCAATTCCAAATCATGGGTAGGATACTTCTTCTCATGTGGCTTTAGCTGTCGACTAGCATAAGCTACAACCCTACCTCCTTGCATCAATACCGCACCCAGTCCGGTACCACAAGCATCCGTGTATACCGTCATCTCTTCATTTCCCTTAGGAATGATCAACACTGGCGCACGCGTCAACTTTTCCTTTAGACTCTTGAACGCATTTTCGCACCCTCCGTCCCAAACGAAGGCTTGATTCTTCTTAGTCAACTGAGTCAACGGTGCCGCTGTCTTGGAGAAGTCTTTGATAAACTTACGATAATATCCAGCTAACCCCAAGAAACTTCTTACGTCTGTTGCATTCTTGGGCGTAGACCAATCTTGTACCGTAGCCACCTTTGCAGGGTCCACGGCAATACCATTCTCTGAAACAACATGGCCCAAGAATCTCACTTCTCTCCTCCAAAAATGACACTTAGAGAATTTCGCTTTCAGTTGGTGTCTTCTCAGCACCTCCAACACAATTCTCAAATGTTCCTTGTGTTCCTCTTCTGTCCTCGAGTAAACAAGGATATCGTCTACGAACACAAGAACAAACTTATTCAGTTGGTCTCTGAATACTCTATTCATAAGATCCACGAAGTATGCTGGTGCATTGGTCAACCCGAATGGCATGACCAACCACTCATAAAACCCAGACGGCGTCCTAAATGCCGTTTTAACTATACTATCAGCTGCTACACGGAGCTGATGAAATCCTGTCGCGAGGTCCAACTGGGAGAACACTCTCACTCCTTCCAGTTGATCAAACAAATCATCTATCCGTGGTAGAGGATACTTATTCTTCCTCGTCACCTTATTTAACTCGCGATAGTCCACACACAATCGAAGGGAACCATCTGCCTTAGTAGCAAACACAACTGGTGCTCCCCACTCGGAAACACTTCTTCTAATAAATCCCTTCTTCAAAAGATCGCTAACTTGCACCTCGAGCTCTCGCTGTTCTCGTGGTGCCATACGACGAAGTGGCATCACTATAGGTCTGGCATCTCTCACTAAATCAATACGAAACTCAATCTCTCGGTGTGGTGGAAGTCCGGTCACTTCCTCGAAGATGTCCGGGTACTGGCCAACCACGGGCAAACCTGATAACTCATCATGCAGAATGTCGAGGGAATTTACAAAACTAGCCATTACCCCATCACAGGGTAGATTACCAAACACTACCCTCCGCCCATCATCCGCCCTAACTGTCACCAAAAAGCCCTCACAGTCTACCACCACTCCGTATCTTTGGAGCCAATCGACTCCCAAAATAATGCCATACCCAGTAAAGCCCAAAACAAAGCAATCACAAACAAACATACATCCATGACTCGATAAGACCACATTACGACAGATCATACTGAGGTTTGTTGAACCACCAATCGGGTTCGTCACAGCTAATGGTCTATCGACTAACTCGGGTTTCAATCCCAACCTATCTACCAGGTCACTAGATATGAAGGAATGGGAAGCCCCGGTATCGAACAAAACTCTAACAGGAAGACCATAAATGGAAAGCATACCTTGAATGACGACTCCCTTTCCTTTCTCCGCCGCAGTTGGGGCATTCGACGAAGAAGGAACAGCATTGATGGCATATGCTTTCACAATCTGATTCTCCTTCAGAGGTTGCGGGCACTTATCCTTAAAATGTCCCTCTTGGCCACAGTTAAAGCACTTCTTTCCCACTGTCTTGGCCCTACATTCCCTTGCATAATGGCCCTTCTTTCCACATTTGAAGCACTCGACTTCTTTCCTGCTTTTCTTCTGGCCATCCTTAACTTGGTTCTGCTTCCTCTTATTCTGAGAGTTATTCTTGCCTCCACCGCTTGCTTGCGGCTTTGACTCTTCAGCAGATGCAGCAACAACCCCAGTCTTCGGCTTAGGGTAAAGACTTTCTAACCTCAAAGCTTTTCCCACGATCGACTCAAACGTCTCATCGATGTGATTAATCAGCCTCTCCCCTAAGTATTCATCCAAACCAGTGATGAACTTCTCATTTTTCTTTTCGGGAGTATCGATTAGAGATAACCCATACTTCGACAAAGTGTCGAACTCAGCAACATAATCCGATACTGCCCTTCCATTCTGCTTAAGCTCCAAGAACTTCCTAAACAATTCCGACTTCTGGGCAGCTGGGATATACTTGTCGCTAAAGCGAGCTTTAAACTGATCCCAAGTAACTTGATCTTCTGGTGTGGCTGCCCTAATAGCATTCCACCAATTCATCGCTCGTCCTTGCAGCTGACGAGACGCTAGCCTTCTCTTCATCGCATCCTCGATACCCAAGTCATCGAAGATCCGATCACAGCTATCCAACCAATCCTGAACATCCGTGGCCGACTCTGTTCCGTGAAACGGCTTTCCACCAAGATTAGTGTAATCCTTACTCAGCTTGGCGAAATCGACCCTAGGCGCTTGCACCGCTGCACCTCCAGCATTGGCAACATTGGGAGCCTCCCTCTGAATATCCACAAGCATCTCTCTCATGAGGTTGGTAAACATAGCCCTCATGTCAGGGGGATTCCCATTATTGGCCCCTCTACCAGCACCTCTTCCTCGGCTCATCGTCAAATCTGTTAAAGAGAAAACGATTAACCATCTCCATAGTGGTGCCAGTGCAGTGCAATGCGACTTCACTCTTAAACATACTAATACTATATATAGATATAGCTTTTGAAAACCAAAATAATCACAAATACGCGCTCTCATATACGTACTATCTCTCCCTAGTGTCTTTCCCTAGGTGAATTACTCAACCTAGAGCTCTGATACCAAATGTGACGGCCCGCCCCGCACCAACCGACATTTACTCCAATTGTGCGCTGTACACATGTCCAATTGGCATGGGACGGTCGCCAAAGAAGAGAAAGAAAGAAGATGAACCAAATAAAGAACCTGTAATATGTCTCACAGCGCATGGAATAAAATATAATAACCAACATATACTTGACATAAAACAGATGAGACAGTGCATAAGCTGAAAACTTGAACTAACATCATCAGAGTAGCAGAAAATCGAATACAGCTCATTACAACTTCAAAATACTGTCTCTAAGATAAACAAAATAGGTATGCTACTAATGCCCAAAGTAGATACCGATCACGACACAGGGAGAATAACTATCTAGCATACATGGAGCCTCCTGCTCGTCCTCAGTCCATCTACTCGCGCACTACCAGCTATCCCTGTCTCTAGTCTGCTCGTGTGAGCACCCAGAGTAATAAGAAGAAACATAAAACTCTGGGTCAGACATTAGTCTGGTATGAGTGGTAGCAAGCATAAACAGAATAATAACAGGTATACTAAGTCATACCTGAACCTGGACCTGCAATCAAAGAGTTAGTACTACACGGTACAATACTCTAAGATGTCACTAACATATGGTGTGTAAATATACGGGGGTGGGGATGTGTATGTCAAACAATCAAGCATAGCAACCATCCTCACATCTCTCACTCAGTGCGTAAAGCATACGACATCCACTTCTTCGATCACTAGAGCACTTTACTAAAACGACAGAACTCGACTTTGTACGACTATGTACATTCCTACTACCACCAACGCCATACCTATGGGATCACGCCCAACGTTTCCGTGACCCCACTCCATTGGTAGGTAGCTCCCTAGTCGCACCATATCCAAAGCCCGAGTTTGTCTCTCTACCTCCAACACCTAGTGATCCAAAGTCATAGACATCGACAACTCCTTAGCACACGTCCCGCAGCAAAGTCCAATCATGAAGTGAACTTATTACCAACGCTAAGCACAAATCCATTGGTAAGTGGTTCTAACTTCCTTTTGTACTACCTTTGCATCTCGGGTTATTGGTCAATACTGGTCGGTTCGGTTCTTCCTTCTTTGCTCTTGGATTCGGTTCGGATCCATGCTCATTCATCGTCATCAGTTCGGGTCGGTTATCCTAAGCTACGCCAGTTCGGGTCGAAATCCTTCAGGTTGCCCCAGTGTACATCGGGTCGGGTCGAGTCCTTCAAGCGGGTCGGGTCGAGCGTCTACTCCGGGTCGGGTCGAGTTGCTTCACCCTTCTATTCTTCGCTCCAGCTTTGGTTACCTTATCTGGTTCCGTCCCCCTATGCCAATCCGATCCGATCCTATTTCCTATATTCCGGTCCGTTGTTTCCCTCCGATCCGATCCCAATTCCTGTTGCCCTGTTCTGTTCCGTCCCCTATTCTAATCCGATCCGGTCCCTTAGTCCTACCCCGATCCGTTCACCTTGCCTTCAGCCGATCCGATCCAGTTCCACACACATGGCCTTCCTTTTTGCCAAATGCGTTGCACAAATCTCCGGTTCGGTTCGGAGTCTTTGCCCAATCGCCATTTCCGATCCGAGCCCCTCCTCCGATCCGATCCGAAAACCTGTAGTTTTCCTGAGACTTTCCAACAAGTGTTTATACGTCTCTCGACGACGTTTTCGACCATTCTAACTATTGAAATCAATCACAAAGCATACCAAAGAGTCATAACAACACATACAAGTGACCTCAAACACCAAAACAACCATATGATATGATAAAATGGATCTAACATAGCCAAAACCCCATGTTTTCCCTTAATCCCTCTTAATCATGTTTAAGCATATGATTAGCAAAACTTATCCAAATTAACCCAAACTCATATCAGAGGTCTAAAACATTATTTATGATTTTATAAACATTTTTCCAGAATTTATTTTCGTCTAAAAACACTAATTAGCACTAGTCACCCCAAATAACCCCAATTAGTGCATAAAGCAAGCTAATCACTCACCTTAGCCACAAAAATAACTAAGATCTGAAATAGTTCTCTGATTTGATGCGAATCCCAATGCTAACAGCAGCTCCAAGGTTGATTAGGTGAAGATCTTCTTTGATTAGGGGTTGCTAAGCCAAATCCTTGACCAAGAGATGATTTGGAGGTGATCTAGAGGTTGGAGGCCATTTTTAGGGATCCTTGGTGATAAGTGGAGGCTAGAAAACTGAAATGGAATGATTCTCCATCTCATTTCAGCCCTCCCATAACCCTAATCCCGAAATGGGTTATGGGCCTACTCACTAATCACCCGATTTGGCCCGGTTAAGCAGTTTTTTCACCCTCCAAACCTTGTTTCAGCCATATCTCCCAAACATTAAGTCCGTTTGGCTATTATGGCCACTCTACGGAAAGAGAAACCATCAAACGAATCTAATGGAAGTGGTTTCAGGTCAAAATTCCTTCCCTATCAAAAGTTATGGCCAAAACAGTACTGACTAGGGGCAAAATGGTCATTTAAAAATCGACAAAAATCATGAACAGGGGAAATGACTCTAATAAATGTTTCCCAAAGTTACATGACCAAACAACTTCACACGGGAAAGAAATAAATATTCTACAATCCTATGATGTGTAGAACAAGGGTCGTTACAAATACAAACCAAAGTTCTATGTGCATATTAGATATCCAAGAACTCTTATTATCGCTTTCCAATGATGTTTACCAGGATTGCTGGTAAATCTACTTAGCTTACTTACAGCGTATGCAATATCAGGTCTTGTGCAATTCAGTACATAGATGATACTTCCTAATATGCGAGAATATTCAAGCTGATATATACTGTCACCAGTGTTCTTAACCCAATTTTGGTTCATATCTACTGGCGATTTTGCAGTAGTTATATTGTATTGCTTGAATTTTTCAAGTATCTTGGCTGTGTAATGTGATTGGGATAATACATATCCCTGTGGTGTTCTTACAATTTTGACACCCAATATTACATCTGCTAGTCCTAGGTCTTTCATATCAAATCTAGACGATAACATATCTTTTGTTGACATTGTTATGGCCTTATTATTGCCTAGGATTAATAAGTCATCAACATAGAGACATACAATGACATGTCCAATATGTGTGTATTTTATATAAACACATTTATCTGATTCATTTATACCGAATCCATTTGATAACATAGTTTGATCAAATTTCTCATGCCATTGTTTTGGTGCTTGTTTAAGACCATAAAGTGACTTCACCAACTTACACACTTTGTTTTCATTTCCTGGGCTTACAAACCCTTCAGGTTGCAACATGTATATTTCTTCTTCTAACTCACCATTCAAAAATTCCATCTTTACATCCATTTGATGTATTTCCAAATTTAGTATAGACGCGATTGCAATAAGCATCCTAACGGATGTTATTCTAGTTACTGGTGAGTAAGTGTCAAAATAATCCAGATCTTCTTTCTGTCTGAATCCTTTGACTACTATACGAACTTTATACTTATCTATTGAGCCGTCAGCCTTGAGTTTTTTCTTAAATATCCATTTATACCTTAGTGGTTTTGATCCTTCTGGTAGATCCACTAGTTCCCATGTATGGTTTTGTAAAATGGATTCTATTTCACTGTTGACAGCCTCCTTCCAGTATGGAGTCTCAGGAGATGACATTGCTTGTTGGTAAGTAAGTGGTTCATTTTCTATCATATATGCATAGAAATCGGGTCTAAAGGATTTCGAAGTCCTTTGTCGTTTGCTCCTTCTGGGTTCCTCTACCTCAGTTTCAACATTTCTCTTATTCGAGTTTTGATTAACATTATCCTCAGGAGTATCTGTATCTATTGTTCTCTTTTGAACAGTTGTTTCAATAGAGGATTTTATAGGATAGATGCGTTCAAAGAATCTAGCATTTCGAGATTCGATAATGGTGTTTTCATGTATGTCATCGATTTCAGATTTGTATACCAAAAACCGATAATCAACACTATTATGAGCATATCCTATAAATATGCAATCTATAGTCTTTGGTACAATTTTGACCTTCTTTGGTTTTGGTATTTCTACTTTGGCAAGACACCCCCACACTCTCAAGTATTTGTAGGATGGTGGTCTCCCATTCCACAGTTCATGCGGTGATATAGAAGTCTTCTTTCAAGGCACTTTATTAAGAATATGATTAGCAGAAAGTATAGCTTCTCCACAAAGGTTATCTGGTAAACCAGAGCTTATGAGTAGAGCGTTCATCATTTCTTTCAGTGTACGGTTTTTACGTTCTGCATTTCCATTTGATTGAGGGGAATATGGTGCCGTTGTCTGGTGTATAATTCCATGTTCGGCGCAGAACTCCTCAAAAGGAAATTTGTATTCTCCTCCTCTATCACTTCTTATTGATTTTATCTTTTTATTAAGTTGATTTTCAACTTCTGCTTTCTATTGTTTAAATACGTCGAATGCCTCGTCCTTGCTTCTAAGGAGATATACATAACAATATCTTATGCAGTCATCAATAAAGGTAATGAAATACCTTTTTCCACCTCTAGTTTGACACATTTTTAAGTCGCACACATCTGTGTGAATTAAGTCTAGAGGTTCCGTATTCCTTTCAACTTGATGAAAAGAAGTTCTAGTTAGTTTTGATTCGGCACATGTTTCACATTTGTAATTGGAATCTATTGTAAACTTAGGTATAAATTCTAAGTTTATCATTTTTCGCAATGTATCAAAGTTAACATGGCCTAATCTAGCATGCCATAAATTAAATGGCTCAGTGATATAAATAGAAGGTTCCACTTTATTCATATCTTTTGGTACAATAGTCATTACATTCATTTTGAACAGACCATCACTCACATACCCTTACCCACATACACTCCGTTTTTAGACAATACAAAATTATCAGAAACAAAGACCAACTTGAATCCATTCTTGCTCAATAGTGATCCCAAAACCAACTTCTTCCGAATGTCTAAAACGTGGAGCACGTCATTCAAAGTGAGTTCTTTTTCAGAAGTCATTTTGAGAACCACTTTTCCCTTGCCTTCAACCTTTGACGTAGAGGAGTTTACCATAAAGAGTTGCTCTTCCTGTGTCATGGGTTTATACTCAGAAAACATCCACTTGTTGGCGCAGATGTGTTTTGTGGCACAAGTGTCCACAAACCATTCTTTAGTGTTGCAACTAAGTTGCATTCTGAGATCACCGCTGACAAATTCATTTCAGAGACATTTTCTGAAAGCTCTTCGAATTGTGTAACATTAACTTGGTCTTTCTTTTTGTTCTGATTCTTTGGGCCTCGACACTCGCTTGCCTTATGTCCTTTCTTCCTGCAATTATGGCAGTTTCCCTTGAATTTCTTTGCCTTCTTTGCGTTTTGGTTGTTTTCCCTCTTTCTTTTGTTGTTCTTTTCAGTTTCAACCACATTTGCCTTTCCCACAATGGTATTAGTTGCCTTCTTTTCAGATTTTCGATTGTCCTCTTCAATTTTGAGTCGAACTGTCAAATCTTCCATTGTCGTCTCTTTTCGTTTGTGCTTCAGATAATTCTTGAAGTCTTTCCATAACGGTGGCAATTTCTCTATCGCGACAGCTACTTGAAACGACTCGCTTAAAGACATTCCTTCATCATGTATCTCATGTATAATAACCTGCAACTCTTGAATTTGGCTAATCACTGTCTTAGAGTCTATCATTTTAAAGTCCAGAAATTTACCGACGATGAATTTCTTCATGCCAGCATCTTCGGTCTTGTACTTTTTGTCAAGAGACATCCAGAGTTCCTTCGATGTCTTCATTGTACAATACACATTGTACAGACTGTTATCCATCCCGTTCAATATGTAATTTTTACATATGAAGTCGGAACTTTTCCAAGCAGTGAGTGCCTTGACCTTTGTAGCGTCAGGCTCCAATTCATCGACTTCAGGATTATCCTCTATAAGGAAATTTGCCAATCCTAAAGTGGTCAGGTAGAACAACATTTTTTGCTGCCATCTTTTGAAGTCAACACCAGTGAATTTTTTTGGCCGTTCTCCATGCGAGAATATGACAGTAGGAGGAACCAAAGGTCCTGTTGGTGGTGCGGTCACAACAGTTTAACTTGCCGAAACCTTGCTTTCGGTCGCCATTATCTGAAAGGGAAAGAAGTTACTTAGAAAAAGAAAACAATATTGCTTTAAGATTGTTATTCTAAGTAAGTCAGAAGCCGAAAAAGAAAACAGCAACTACTATTCAAGTAATTGCAAATCAGTATATGATAGGAGAAGAAGAAGGCAGTACCGTGCAATTACAGGCCGCCTGCGTGTATTTTGCCCGAGTCCAGTAGTCGATACTGTCCCCTTAAAGCAATATTGCTCTCCCACTGACGCAGAGGAGATGATCATCAATTCGCCTCCCAAGGTTAAACGGACCTTACTCCGCGATGCTGCTCTACAATAGAAGAGCGACGACTAACGCAAGGTAGGTATTTACTTGCAGAACAGAGTTATGTAGGTTGGAGAAAAAGAGGAGAGAAGATCAGAAAATGACCAGTATTCGATTTGGTTTTCGCAGGCCTTTATATAAGCGGCAAAGAGGCATCTTTTCAGGAATAGGGGCTCATGTTTGAATTGCAACGGCTGTGACTGTTGGAAAGGTTGCGACCATTTACCAACAGATATTTCCGTTAGCGTAGGCGTGGCCGAATTCAAAAAACAACCGTTTTGTTGTAGCGAGCCCATCCGCATCCGGAGGCCCAGTCGATCACGAGACCCCAAGAGCCCCAAGGCCTAAGGCCCTTATCTTTGACCCGTTTAATTTAATATGAAATATATGCATGCTTTGTTCATGCCATTGCCTCTCTCTTCTATCTTCTCTTTCTTTTATAATAACATATCATGCCTTAATATAAGTAGTGGCATAGATACTAGTTTTTCCCCGATGTGGGACTAAATGATTTTGGCAAAATTTGCCTTAACCATTTATTCATTCTTCCAATAATCCCCCACATGAATGAGTGGTTATATGATCTATTCTTAAAATGGCAAAACATTTATCATATCGGTAAAAGTAGCGTAAAGGCTTTGAACTTTTCCTAGTGTTTTATCTTTATAACTAACTGGCAAATCAGTGGACTAGACTGTCTTTGAACTGTAAGCCGTTTGTGTAAGTCTATAAAGATAACACATGATAAATGTTTTTTTTAACTCCTTGGTTCTCTGTTTGTGTTCGTTTTTGCCATGAACACCACCTTGGTTTCATGAGTGCTTGAAGAATTCGACCTTACAATTCTTCTTGTAGCGGCGCCTTCGCGCTCACATAAGTGATTCTATAAAGAGTATCCCATAATCACTTGGTTCTTTATAACACCACAGTATAGACATTATTAAAAGCCAGCTTATCATATTTTCTGATGGGTTGTGCACTGACTTATCATAGGAATGGCTTTTAATTTACAGTGCCGTGAAGTTTATCTTAAACTTAGTTGTCCCTTTGAACCTAGATCTTGGGATCTCTAGTCAACTAGGTAGGGTTTCCGTTTTAGATAACTTTCAGTTAACAGGTCTTAAGCCCATTCCCATCGATAAGATTTGAACTTTCTCTCTTGGCAAGCCTTTTGTTAGTGGATCCGCTATGTTATCCTTTGACCTTACATAGTCTATAGTGATAACTCCATTAGAGAGAAGTTGTCTTATGGTTTTATGTCTACGACGAATATGACGAGATTTACCATTATACAATGTACCGTTAGCCCTTCCTACAGCAGATTGACTATCACAATGTATACATATTGGAGGTACTGGTTTTTCCCAATTTGGAATATCTTCCAGAAAACCCCTAAGCGAATCTGCTTCTTCTGCGGCTTTATCTAGAGCAATGAATTCCGATTTCATTGTCGACCTTGCTATGAAAGTCTGTTTGGATGATTTCCATGAGATTGCTCCATTTCCTAATGTAAATACATATCCACTTGTGGATTTTGTGTCATTTGAGCCAGTTATCCAATTTGCGTCGCTGTAACCTTCCACTACTGAAGGATAATTTGTACAATACAAACAAAAGTTCTGTGTATATTTTAGATATCCAAGAACTCTTATTATCGCTTTCCAATGATGTTTACCAGGATTGCTGGTAAATCTACTAAGCTTACTTACATCATATGCAATATCTGGTCTTGTGCAATTCATTACATACATGATACTTCCTAATATGCGAGAATATTCAAGCTGATATATACTGTCCCCAGTGTTCTTAACCCTATTTTGTTTCATATCTACTGGCGATTTTGCAATAGTTATATTGTATTGCTTGAATTTTTCAAGTATCTTAGCTATGTAATGTGATTGGGATAATACATATCCCTGTGGTGTTCTTACAATTTTGACACCCAATATTACATCATCTAGTCCTAGGTCTTTCATAACAAATCTAGAGGATAACATATCTTTTGTTGACGTTATTATGGCCTTATTATTGCCTAGGATTAATAAGTCATCAACATAGAGACATACAATGACATATCCAATATGTGTGTATTTTATATAAACACATTTATCTGATTCATTTATACCGAATCCATTTGATAACATAGTTTGATCAAATTTCTCATGCCATTGTTTTGGTGCTTGTTTAAGACCATAAAGTGACTTCACCAACTTACACACTTTGTTTTCATTTCCTGGGCTTACAAACCCTTCAGGTTCCAGCATGTATATTTCTTCTTCTAACTCACCATTCAAAAATTCCATCTTTACATCCATTTGACGTATTTCCAAATTTAGTATAGACGCGATTGCAATAAGCATCCTAATGGATGTTATTATAGTTACTGGTGAGTAAATGTCAAAATAATCCAGATCTTCTTTCTGTCTGAATCCTTTGACTACTATACGAGCTTTATACTTATCTATTGAGCCGTCAGCCTTGAGTTTTTTCTTAAATATCCATTTATACCTTAGTGGTTTTGATCCTTCAGGTAGATCCACTAGTTCCCATGTATGGTTTTGTAAAATGGATTCTATTTAACTGTTGATAGCCTCCTTCCAGTATGGAGCCTCAGGAGATGACATTGCTTGTTGGTAAGTAAGTGGTTCATTTTCTATCATATATGCATAGAAATCGGGTCTAAAGGTTTTCGAAGTCCTTTGTCGTTTGCTCCTTCTGGGTTCCTCTACCTCAGTTTCAACATTTCTCTTATTCGAGTTTTGATTAACATTATCCTCAGGAGTATCTGTATCTATTGTTCTCTTTTGAACAGTTGTTTCAATAGAGGATTTTATAGGATAGATGTGTTCAAAGAATCTAGCATTTCGAGATTCGATAATGGTGTTTTCATGTATGTCATCGATTTCAGATTTGTATACCAAAAACCGATAAGCAACACTATTATGAGGATGTCCTATAAATATGCAATCTATAGTCTTTGGTACAATTTTGACCTTCTTTGGTTTTGGTATTTCTACTTTGGCAAGACACCTCCACACTCTCAAGTATTTGTAGGATGGTGGTCTCCCTTTCCACAGTTCATGCGGTGATATAGAAGTCTTCTTTCAAGGCACTTTATTAAGAATATGATTAGCAGAAAGTATAGCTTCTCCACAAAGGTTATCTGGTAAACCAGAGCTTATGAGTAGAGCGTTCATCATTTCTTTCAGTGTACGGTTTTTACGTTCTGATATTCCATTTGATTGAGGGGAATATGGTGCCGTTGTCTGGTGTATAATTCCATGTTCGGCGCAGAACTCCTCAAAAGGAAATTTGTATTCTCCTCCTCTATCACTTCTTATTGATTTTATCTTTTTATTAAGTTGATTTTCAACTTCTGCTTTGTATTGTTTAAATACGTCGAATGCCTCGTCCTTGCTTCTAAGGAGATATACATAACAATATCTTATGCAGTCATCAATAAAGGTAATGAAATACCGTTTTCCACCTCTAGTTTGACACATTTTTAAGTCACACACATCTGTGTGAATTAAGTCTAGAGGTTCCGTATTCCTTTCAACTTGATGAAAAGAAGTTATAGTTAGTTTTGATTCGACACATGTTTCACATTTGTAATTGGAATCTATTGTAAACTTAGGTATAAATTCTAAGTTTATCATTTTTCGCAATGTATCAAAGTTAACATGGCCTAATCTAGCATGCCATAAATTAAATGGCTCAGCGATATAAATAGAAGGTTCCACTTTATTCATATCTTTTGGTACAATAGTCATTACATTCATTTTGAACAGACCATCACTCACATACCCTTTACCCACATACACTCCGTTTTTAGACAACACAAAATTATCAGAAACAAAGACCAACTTGAATCCATTCTTGCTCAGTAGTGATCCCGAAACCAAGTTCTTCCGAATGTCTAAAACGTGGAGCACGTCATTCAAAGTGAGTTCTTTTTCAGAAATCATTTTGAGAACCACTTTTCCCTTGCCTTCAACCTTTGACGTAGAGGAGTTTACCATAAAGAGTTGCTCTTCCTGTGTCACGGGTTTATACTCAGAAAACATCCACTTGTTGGCGCAATTATGGCAGTTTCCCTTGAATTTCTTTGCCTTCTTTGCGTTTTGGTTGTTTTCCCTCTTTCTTTTGTTGTTCTTTTCAGTTTCAACCACATTTGCCTTTCCCACAATGGTATTAGTTGCCTTCTTTTCAGATTTTCGATTGTCCTCTTCAATTTTGAGTCGAACTGTCAAATCTTCCATTGTCGTCTCTTTTCGTTTGTGCTTCAGATAATTCTTGTAGTCTTTCCATAACGGTGGCAATTTCTCTATCGCGACAGCTACTTGAAACGACTCGCTAAAAGACATTCCTTCATCATGTATCTCATGTATAATAACCTGCAACTCTTGAATTTGGCTAATCACTGTCTTAGAGCTATCATTTTAAAGTCTAGAAATTTACCGATGATGAATTTCTTCATGCCAGAATCTTCGGTCTTGTACTTTTTGTCAAGAGATATCCAGAGTTCCTTCGATGTCTTCATTGTACAATACACATTGTACAGACTGTTATCCAGCCCGTTCAATATGTAATTTTTACATATGAAGTCGGAACTTTTCCAAGTAGTGAGTGCCTCGACCTTTGTAGTGTTAGGATCCAATTCATCGACTTCAAGAGGATCCTCTATAAGGAAATTTGCCAATCCTAAAGTGGTCAGGTAGAACAACATTTTTTGGTGCCATCTTTTGAAGTCAACACCAGTGAATTTTTCTGGCCGTTCTCCATGCGAGAATGTGACAGTAGGAGGAACCAAAGGTCTTGTTGGTGGTGCGGTCACAACAGTTTTACTTGCCGAAACCTTGCTTTCGGTCGCCATTATCTGAAAGCGAAAAAAGTTACTTAGAAAAAGAAAACAATATTGCTTTAAGATTTTTATTCTAAGTAAATCAGAAGCCGCTAAGCAAACAGCAATTACTATTCGAGTAATTGCAAATCAGTATATGATAGGAGAAGAAGAAGGCAGTACTGTGCAATTACAGTCCATCTGCGTGTATTTTGCCCGAGTCCAGTAGTCGATATTGTCCCCTTAAAGCAATATTGCTCTCCCACTGACGCGGATGAGATGATCAGCAATTCGCCTCCCAAGGTTAAACGGACCTTACTCCGCGATGCTGCGCTACAATCGCAGAGCGACAACGAACGCAAGATAGGTATTTACTTGCAGAACAGAGTTATGTAGGTTGGAGAAAAAGAGGAGAGAAGATCAGAAAATGACCAGTATTCGATTTGGTTTTCACAGGCCTTTATATAAGCGGCAAAAAGGCATCTTTTCAGGAAAGAGCCCCAAGGCCCTTATCTTTGACCCATTTAATTTAATATGAAATATATGCATGCTTTGTTCATGCCATTGCCTCTCTCTTCTATCTTCTCATTTTTTTGTAATAACATATCATGCCTTAATATAAGTAGTGGCATAGATACTAGTTTTTCCCCGATGTGGGACTAAATGATTTTGGCAAAATTTGCCTGAACCATTTATTCATTCTTCCAAAAATCATGCAGTGGGAGCACCACGCGGTGGCTGCGACCTTTCCACAAATCTTGCTGCCAGGGCTTCTACCCAAACTTTTACTAAAGGAGACAATTTGGGTACGATTTCAGTACCTGTTCCTTTTCATCTAGTCACATTTTAATAGCTATGTACCATTCTTCTTTTTATAGGTAAAAGTAAAATGCCATGAATTCAACACTTTTGTTTAAATAAATAACGTTTTGCATCTTCCTCTTGATCGCAGTGTTCTCATACAGTCCATCGTTTCACAACGTACTGGAGGTAACCAAAGCAGACTTTGACACATGCACAGTCCCACAAAGAAATATACAACAGGGAACGATGTTATCCAGTTATCGTCAGCGGGAACGAAGTACTTCATATGTGGAGTTCCTAGGCATTGTGCAGCAGGGATGAAGGTACAAATAAATACAGTCAGACGACAACTTCCGCTCCGGCTTCTTCTCCCTCCCCCTCTTCAACAATTTTGCCATCTGCATCTCCAGTAATAGCTTCTTCTACATCCCCAATAATGTCTCCTTCTGTATCAGGTGTAGCCCCTTCTTCTGATTCTCCATTAAACAAACCAGCTGAGCTTGCTCCAACCCCAACTACAACGGCTGTTGGATCTTCTCCATTACCTGCTCTCCACTCTGGATCCAATGGTCATGCCGCATTGATGCATTCCTCCATTACTTTCGTATGTGGAGTGGGCTTGTTTCTCCTTTTCTCAATGTAGAATCGGATTAAGGCTCTGTATTTATTCTTTGTTCTTTGTTCTTTTTTTTCCTTTCATCCTTTTCCTTGTTTGTACGGTTGTTGGGTAAATAAATAATACTAATATTATTGTTCTTTTTGACAAAATTGACTGTCTATAAGTTCTCGAATCATCTGACCAAAGGTCTTCCTCTCTGAATTTGCAATGCAGTTTTCTGGATATAAAACATCTTTGAGTTGCTTATTTAAATTGAATTCGAAATTTGTCTTACGTGTTTCTAAGGGTGCCAACGTTAGGTTATCATCTTTTGTGTATTATGCAGAAATCTTGAATAACACAAAGCGCTTGGATTTATTTCTAAAAGGCTGCTGAAATCCTAGCTGACAAATACAAAGCTTAAGGCAAAATCTTAAGAAAAAAAGGTAGTCTCAAAACCTAAAAAACACGATTTAAATGCAAAATCCGTGTTTACATAGAAGAAAGAAGTCATGGTGGTTCTCAGTTAGTGTCTTCATTTCTAGAAAACTCGAGGTGCTCCTTCCCTTCTTCATGAGCAGTATTCTCATGGTGACTGCCGAAATGGTAGCCAATAGAATCGGAAACGGTTATCTTCGTCTTCGAGAGATTAGTATCCCTTTTAAAAATTGTTTCAACTACCAGATCTGATGAGGAATCTACATTTGCTTCAGTTCCATGATTTCGCAGCTCATTTTTTTTATAATGTTGTGCATAGATCTGAAGTGATTTCTGGCAGTGGTGTCAAAATACTTATGATGATTGTTGTCATCTTTCAATCAGACGAGTTGGCTCCGCAAACAATGTTTGTGTGCTTGCTGCTCCCTGAATCGAGTCCGAGTTTGTTCACACTATTTTGGGTAGTATGAACAAAAGATCAGCTATGATCGGTGGAAATCAAAGGAGTGTATATGCATCTCTTTAATTTCCACCAATCAAAGATGGTGTTTTGTTTACACTACCCAAAAATGGTGTGAACAAACTCCTACTGTCCTACATCCAAATTGGCATGAAAAACAATGTTGCTACCTTTACACTAGACAGATAAGTCATAGGGTCCGTTTGATTTTGAACGGGATGAGTTATTTGGAAGGGGAATTTGAAAGGGTTATTTGAAGGGGAATTTTTGCGAATGGAGAATGTACTTTTTTACGAAAGGGACATTTTGGAAGGGTTTAATGTTTTTGTATTTTGTGTTTATTGTAGGTTTATTGAATTAGATACCAATTAGAAATTACGAATTGCAGAATACAAATTGGAGAATACGAATTGCTAAATTTAAATTTCATAATTCAACCACCGTTACAACACAATTGTGGAATACGGAAAAAACTACCACAATGCATAAAAAACTACATCGATCCATTCCTCAGCTTCTGGACATAATAAAGAATACAACACCTAAGCTCTTCCGGCTTATCAATCAGAAGGCAAAAAGGGTTGATGTCCCTTCTGTTATCAAACGCTGACAGAATAACCCCCACCTCCCACTCGAGATAATCATCACCATCTTGACGTACTGCCATCCACAAACCAAGAAGCTCATTTCTGTCCATGAAATGAGGATTTAAGCTATAATTTTCGGATTGTTTGTGGAATGTGGTATTGAAAAGGTAGTGAATTGGAGTGAATATATAGGGGAAAGAGAAATGGATCGGCTGTTCTGAAAATTTCGTCGTGTCGGACGCGAAAGCCACCTTTTCAATCGTTCATCTTAAAGGGGCAAAAGTGTGGGCTCCACAGTAGACGCGTCTGATGTGTCCGACGCGTCAGACGCAAACTTTAACTGCCGGTTCATAAATCTAACGGTACCATAGACTTTTGTAATGTTTATGTAGTGACTATATCCAATTCATTGATTCTGAAACTTCCGAATTTTAATGAAGTGGTCTTGTAGGAATCCAGGACCTTAGGAACCCTGGTGGTTGCACGATAGTCCAATTCTCTGGTTTCGGGTAAAACAAAGAATAGTCTATTCTTATCTTTGAAAAAATTGACATTATTAACAACATTCCTTATGTTTATTCCCCTTTGTTATGATTTCCGAAGAATAGCGATGACTACCACTGTATAGATTGTCAAAGGCTAGATGACCTTGCTTTACACCATACTTTAAACATCTAAGTTTGTTGTTGATGCCTCTGTTCTTGCAAATAAACATATTAGTGCTGAGTTTTTCACACTTGAACAATGTTTCAACACTGGTATCTATATTATCTATCATGTTTGTATTATTAGAATTATTTTTATTGTGTTGCTTGGAAGATATGCGAATAAGTATTTGATATATTTTTTTGTAACAAAAAAAAGAACCGAAATATGTAATAGCAAAAGGAGAAAAGAAGAAATCTTTTTCCAATGGCTCACAAAATCAATACAGTGCTAAATATGCAGCTCTGACTAAGAAACATAACTGAGCATAGAACAAAAATAGCTAAGATAATAAATAGGACAATAATAGATTATAAAACAGAACAAGCCAATAGATTAAGAACAAAGAGACCACCTAAACACATGCAGCCCAAACGATCTAAATGAACCAGCCGAGAACGAAGCAGATCCTAAGACTGAAAGAGCTCCCTCTGCTGGCGTCAACCACGAAAGCCATCCTAGAAACGCTTCCTGACCCAAAGCAATAGATACTTCGCAACTAAGTAGCCTTCCAACCTGACGCATGCGGTCGCCGTCGGGGATCTAGCTGATAAGAAAACTAGGTCCTTCCTTACAACAATCTACCATCCAAAGCCAACAACTTCCAAAGCAAGCACCTGAAAAAAAAACACATGCTCAACCCACTACCACACGGGGATGAAAGCCCCGGGTAATGGACAAAATACACGCCAAAGGCAACGAAAGAGAAACGAGATTTCCCATAAAGGGCCTCTTTTGAAAGAGAAAAGGACATCATCCAATACTCGATGAATGATAGAAGTCGAAAGCATTGGTGATTTGTCAAAAATTGAATTATTCCTAGCAGAATAATGATGTTAGTAGACGAGACAAGGAATAACCCTAAAAATAATCCAATACTTGGGTACGGTTTCAGTACCAGCCCCTTTAGTCACCTTTTAATAACTATGTACCATTCTTCTTTTTATAGGTAAAATGCCATGAATTCAACGTTTTCGTTTAAAATAAATAACGTTTTGTCTACCTTTTGATAATTGCAGTATTGTCGTGCACTCCATCATTTCATAACGTACAGGAGGTAGCCAAAGCAGACTTTGACACATGCACAACGAGTAGTCCCACAAAGCAATATACAACAGGGAACGATGTTATCCAGTTATCATCAACGGGAACAAAGTACTTCATATGTGGAATTCCTAGGCACTGTGCAGCAGGGATGAAGGTACAAATAAATACAGTCAGTACGACAACTTCCACTCCTACTTCTTCTCCTTCACCCTCTTCAACAATTTCTCCATCTGCATCTCCAATGATAGCTCCTTATGTATCTACCAGAATTTCTCCATCTGCATCTCCAAGAATGCCTCATTCCACATCTCCAATAATGTCTCCTTCTGTATCAGGTGTAGCCCCTTCTTCTGATTCTCCATCAAACAGATCAGCTGAGCTTGCTCCAAGTCCAGCTACAACGGCTGTTGGATCTTATCCATTACCTGCTTTCCACTCTGGATCCAATGGTCATGCCACATTGATGCATTCCGCCATTACTTTCGCATGTGTTGTGGGCTTGTTCCTCCTTTTCTACACGTAGACTCGGATTAAGGCTGTATTTATTACTTATTCCTTTTTTCTACTTCTACTCTATCTTTTACATTGCTTGTAATATTGGGTAAATAAATATTAGTTATATTATTGTTCTTTGTGACAAAATCGTCTACCTACAAATTCTCGTATCATCTGACCAAAGGTCTTCCTCTCTGAATTTGCAATGCTGTTTTCTTGAATTAAAACAGCTTTGAGTTGCTTATTTGAAGCCCTTTTTTGCTTAAGCTTTAAGGATTATTAAAACTGAATTTGAAAGTGGTCTTACATGTATCTAAAGGTGTCTTCCCTTAACCACTTGGGCAAAATCCTGTGCAAACTTCACTTAATTGAACATTCTTTTTTGTAATCTTGGTATATTTAACTAAAAATTTAATGCACTTGATATGTTTTATCTAAAAGAAAGCCTCTATTAACAACATATCAACTAGAAAGTCCAAATAATATAAAATACATACATTAAGACTGCATTTTCGCGTAAGTCACAGGCTGCAATTCCCTTCTCATATCCAACAATGGAATTTACAAACCATGAAGAGTCTGGTTTTCCATTTACTCAACAAGGTGTTCCCATCTTTGTTGGCCAAGACTATGAGCTATGAAATGTTCTTATGAAGACTTTCGTTATATCCGAAAATTTATGGGATATGATTAAAGAAGGGTATACTCCTTATACTGCAGAGGAAGTAGCTGCAATGTCAATTGCAAAGAAGAAAAAACATAAGGAGAACAAGATTAAAAATGCAAAAGTCTTGTCCTTTATGTACCAAGGGATGAGTCGATCAATTCTTCCACGCATTATAAGTGCAAAAACAACACAAAAAGCTTGGAAAAGCCTGGAAAATCATTTTGCAGGATATGAAAAGACAACAACTGAAGAAGACGAGGAAATTGAAGAAAACGAAGAAGAAAATGCAAAAAATACTGAAGTGGGAGAAGAAGAAAATGCAAATGAAGAAGTTGAAAAGACAGTGGAAATAAACATGACCACTGCAGAATATCCACAAGAAGTTAATAAAGAAATCAAGCGTTCAAACATGCCAAAAGCAAACAAAGCTGAAGAGAAGACAACTGTAGAGTCTAGCAAGACTCAAAATGTTGGTCAAAATATTGATTCCAAAAAAGGTAATATTGACAATGTTGAAATTTTATCTGACTCTAAGCAATTTCCTAATGAAAAAATGGAGTTACTGGAATTTGTGAGTAGAAATGTCAAGGCTGGACTCAGTAGTGCAAAAAGGCCTAATTTTGTTAAGAGAAAGGAGCAATTGCCAGTTGCTCGGAATTTTCTGATTAGCTGTGGTAGAGATGTTTCTAGTAAAAACAAAAGGCTGAGTTCGGTACTTGAACAATTTGAAACGACTGAATCCAAATCCATAAAAGACTGATTTGGAAGCTGAAACAAACTATAAAGATGAGAAAGAAAAAAAGCTTAATTGGAAAGAGGATTAAACCAATGGACCTTGAGGCACTTAACCCGAAATAAGTCAGAAAGAAAATTTCAAATTAAGGGGGAGTTCTGGAAATAATAATTTGAAATTTATATTTTATTTAATATTAGTTTATGAAGTCAAAGTGTCAGTTCGTAAGTAATGTGTCTCTATGTTCAAGAGTCATATGGAAGTTTGTGTGTCTATTTAAATAAGTATGTGTCTCTTAGTGAAATGTTGTGTCTATTAAGTGAAGTGTCATGTAAGGCTCAAATATATAAAGCCTACTATCATTTGGTTATGGAATGTAGGGAAAATTATAGAGAAGATATATGAAAATATAAGTAAGAAATGGCGGCCACGACATTCTCTCTCTCTCTCTTTTTTTTTCTTCCACCTCCTCCACCTTCGATTCCTCTTTTCCCCCTCTTCCTTGTTCTTCTCCTCTCAAACCTCTTGATCCACCACCCTTTAATGCTATTCCTTCTTCTCAGCAAGATCCTGCTGTTGGAATCAATCTAGAAAACCCTTCGAGCGCCTCTTTTCCATCATTTGTGAAATCTGATTATGCATCGCTTTTCAGATCTCAACCTCGTAACGTTGGCTCCTATCAGCCACTGCTATTTGAGATTCACAGAGATGGATCGAAGAATCCTATTCCGGGTCAAGTCAAGGCTGAAGGGAGAAAATATTGGAGTGAGTTCTTGGTAGGATTTTTTCTTGATGGTACTCTCTCATTCTCTGCTGTTTCGAATTTTTTAAACAATAGATGGAGACTTCTTGGTTCTGTTGATATTAAATCTGATGGATATAAGTTTTACTTTAAGTTCTCTAATGATTCTGATCGTGACAAAGTTTTACATGTCGATCCTCTTTT
The DNA here is from genome assembly GCA_030737875.1 of Allium sativum. NCBI lineage: Eukaryota > Viridiplantae > Streptophyta > Magnoliopsida > Asparagales > Amaryllidaceae > Allium > Allium sativum. The sequence goes on along the minus strand of CM060925.1, from coordinate 204,420,826 downwards.
CATTCGTGGGAGAATGTTCATTATAACAACCTGGGATCCATCTATTAGATGCTCACAAAGTCAAATCAGGAAAGTACCTATTTGGATTCAATTATACAGGATTCCGACAATACTTTGGACTTTGATGGGTATTAACTGGCTAGTGAATCATATTGGACGTCTTATTTGCTTTGACACTACAAAGAGGTTAAATAGGGTTAGTTACGCTAAAGCTCTAGTGGAAATTCCTCCAGATTATGATCTTCCTGATAATATAGTTATTGATGATTTAGGAGATAAGTGTCCTCCAGTGAAAGTCTCTTACGACTGGAGACCTAGGATTTGCACTTCATGTAAATTTTTTGGACATGATACTAGTTATTGTGAAATCTTTTCTAATCAGAGTAAGAATGATAACCATCAGATTAATGAAGAAGAGATTAAAGAAACAGAGTTTGGGAATATTAATAGGAAACAGAAGAATATTCTTACTACAGCAAATAATAATTCATGGAATTATGTTCAGCCCAAATATAAGAAGGAATGGAGAAGAAAAGGCCCTAATTCTAATATTCGTAAACATAAATCTGCTGGAACTAGTAAGATGAATGCTAATCAATTTGTTGTTTTGGATTCTGATGATGCAAATGTTAATCATTCTGAAACACTAGCATCTGATGGAATGGTTAATATTGATGGAAATGGAACTGGTTTAAATGATTGTACTATTCAGGGTAAGGGTGATGGTGATAGCCGAGGTGATGGTGATAGCCAAAATGTTCATCATGGTTCTGGTGATGGTAATAGTAAGAATTCATCTGCAAATGAGGATAAGGCGGTGTATGAGGATAATGCAGAAGAGAATCTATATGGAAATTTGTTTGATGAAGGAAATTTAGACAGCTCATCTGCTAGAATTTCTGGATCAGGCTCTTCTTTTTCCTCTTTATCGAACAACTTTGCATCCCTTTCTATCTCATCTTTCACAATGTCTTGCTCTTCATCGTTTTTCTCCAAAGCTCCTTCGTCTGTTTCTCTCTCAGGGGTTAACTTGAATTCCTCTTGTCAAACAGGGGGTGGCTATGCTAGTAGTACGGCATCACAATCTGTTCAGTCTTCCAGGCATGTTGTTTCAAAGCCAGTTACAGGATCGGGATTGACTTTTCTTGATGTGTCTTCATCCTCTCCATATTCTCTTTTGAGACCTCCAGATCATATTATTCTGCCTCCACCTTCAGCTGCAAGTTCTTCTATAGTGAGTGGTTCGACTTTGTCTAGACTTACAGGAAAATATGGAATGATAACAATGATCAGGAACCTCCAGTAGAAAATACTTCTTTGAATAGTAAGGGAAGAGGTAAGAAAAAGAAACCTTCTGTTCATGTAGATGACTTAGATGGTCGTATAGAGTATAATCAGGAGGATGTTTTTCCCTATACCAGTACTTCGAAATCCAATAAGAGACACACAAGGCATAATCCATAGTATTGATGCTTTAGATTGACTATTCAAGGTATTGTTTGATACATGCTCTGTTTAAGTTTTTTGACTGTTCTTGGTGCAAGTCTTTTGGGTGGACATGTCTGGATAGATATGCAGATCAGCTTTTCCATTTGCTTCTTTTTTGTTACTTGAAGAATGGATCCAGTGTGGTAGTTTATGTTTGGTATGCATGAGTGGCCTGTATTTGAGACTTGATGTATTTTGTAATTGTTAGTCATGTGCAGTATTGAGTCTTTTCAGTACTTAAAGTAAATTGTATATAATTTTTTTCTCAATACTGCATATGATTGTATAGATAAAAGATGGATATGATTTGTAATACTTGTAATTGTTTCAGTAGTGAATAAAGAATACTTGCCTTTCAAAAATATAAGTAAGAGAGTAAGTAAAAATATATTCTCTAAATTTTCCTACAGTTATCCCCAGTAATCCAAGTCAAAATACTTAGGTTGTGTTTGGTTTCAAACCAAGTTTTTTTGTTATAAAAACAAAGAAGAGAATGGAAGGTGGAACAATTGTTTTGACTTTTCAAAAACGCTGAAAACAAGAAAAATCATGTTCGGTTTTATACAATAGGTTCATTTTCCAGATTGATTATTTTCAACTCATACTTTTCTCCTGTGCATTTCAAAGCATTGAAAATGTGAAACATAATATAAAACTCGATTTCAAACTTAAAATCTGTCCAAAGAAGTCACACACATAGAAATAAATTTTATTGCTTTAACCTGGTTCATCTCCTCTTTAGTGTGACACTTTCAAAAATCAAAGTAGAGCACCTGCAGCGATGAATCACATTTTCAAAAGTCTATTGTCGGAAGTAACCATTAGTAGCAATCATCCAGTTAGTCACACTACTGCAGGGGCCATCTTAGCATTTATCTTGTACTCAATGGTGAAATTTTATGAAATAGTGAGGAAAACATATGTTTTTCACTTAATGTGTTAGAGAACTGCAGAAAATAGTTGGGGATTGAAGTTCTCAAAAAAATAAAATTTGACAGAAGTTAAAGATCTGGAAAAGTTATATTTTTACTCAGCATGACACAATGACACGCACTAACATGTAGATGAAACATAGTGCATGTAGGTTCAATTGCAGACAACAAATTATACAATCTAGGCTTTTACCCAACTATTAGAAAATATGGAATGCGGCATATTACACGTTACATTATATATTTACTTTATTACATATATATTGCATGACCTACTGTATACTGAGCCATCGTATATGGGCTACACCAAGGCCCATTATATATTCAGAACATTTGTGCAGTTTATTTCATTTAATTAATAATACAACTTTTACAATTCGATCAAGTCTTTGATTATCTTTGCATGGTATCACAGCCACAATTTGCTTAACAACAATTCCATATCCACATTATTTCTTTAATCTCTTCAACGATTCAACGCAAGAGCGGACTGATTCGTGATCAGTCATCATCATTAGACCTGCGTCGTCCTCAACTGCAGCGGTTGCGACAGTTACCTTCAGCCTTTGGGTTTTATCATCACCGCTGTGCCGTATTTCATCATCAAATACGAGGATTATCCCTGTATTTGAGTGACTTAGTTTCACAACATCCTTCGTGAAGCAGTTCTTGACTGCTTTTCATCTCTGTTTCATCCTTTTTCCCTCGAATCATGGCTGGAACTGATGCGTCTACTGCATCACCGGCATCTATGGCAAAAACAGGCTAGTCATCAGTTGATATCCAACAAGAATTGATTAAAGCTACAATTGAACCACAAAACCAACTTATCTCGATTTAGTTAGATGAATCATATTTCTTGCTCTGGAAGCTGCAGATCACCGAAACAGCAACAAAAGGTTATGGACTTGAAGAATATAACTTATATGGATCAAAGATGATTCCTGCAAAGTATGTAAGAGATGTAGAAGAAAAACTCTTATTGAATTCTGAATTTACAACATACCAGAGGCAAAATAATTTGATAAATTCTTGGATCATGTCATCAATAGGAACAAAACTACTGCCACAACTGATTGGTTGCAACTCTTCTCACGAAGTTTGGTCAACATTAGAAAGAATTTTCACATCTCAATCCTCTGGAAGGGTTCTCCACTACAAAAGACAGCTTCAAAATATCAAGAAAGAGAATTCAGCTATGAATGATTACCTCATGAAGGTAAAGAACTTGTGTGATCAATTGGCCTATACTGGTCAAAAGACTACTGAAAATAAATAAGTTCCTTACATTATGAGTGGTCTCGATGATGATTATGAAGCAGTTGTTGCATTCATAACATCAAAAGAGCCAACCACATCATTACAGAGTGTAAGCTCAATGCTCTTAAGTCATGATGGTAGAATTCAGCCAAAGAAAGAAGTCAATACTGAAATTAACCTGACTACCAGAAAATTCAAGAATCAAGATCAGGGAAATAATTCAAAGAATCAGTCAAACACATACCAAAGAGGTGGACAACTTGACAGACGAAAAAAAAAAATAGACCAAAGTGTCAAATTTGTGACAAGATTGGACACATAGGAAACACATGTTATTTTAGATTTAACAACAACTATAACACTGGTCAAACTGCAAATAACAACAGAAACAACCCTGTAGCAAACATGATCAACAATCAAAGTGACAACAAAAGGACATAAGAATCTGGAAATGAGTCTGCTAGCATTTATGATGTTCAAGATGATGCATGGAATCCTAATTCAGGGGCCACAAATCACGTGAACGACAACTTAAACAACCTCAACCTTGAAAATAGGGAGTACAGAGGTAAACAATCAGGACAATATCACAACAACTTAAACAACAACTTAAACAACCTCAATCTTTATCTATGGGTAATGACAAAACAACCTTGGAAATAGGAAATAGCAGGAACTCACAAAAGAGTGTCAGTAACAACAATCAGGACAATATCACATCACATGAGAATGATCAAATTAGAGAAGATACTAATGTGAGTGATTAACATGGGTTTAATTTGACTCAAAATTCCAGTTATCTCCAATCTCGTCCAAATCCATTCCATTCCGTAGTATTCTCCTCCACGACTCCATAGCAACCTATTTCACAGAATTTGATTTCATACTAACAATTATAGCTGTTCTAACTCAAACAAATTAACTACGTTTACTAGTTTTAATTAATTAAATAATCAACCTTTAATCTCCTTCCTCTCCATCACGTTAGAACCGTGCTCCACCAGAGGGCACATGTCGACCGGTGTCAGCACCACCACCTTCCACTTCTTAGTTGACACCTCCGCTCGAAATGGCCCTACGTCGGCGGAAAACACACATTCACGATCGTAATACGTAAAAATACCATCACCTCTGATTATCTTACAACCACGACCACCACACTCCACCAGAGACCACCCGACCAACAATAAAGTTGTAACAACCCGAATTTTTATAACATGTTGAAACTAGAAATCAAGGAAGAATTAATTTTTAAAACAAGAATCAAGGGAAACGGGTTGCTCCATTGCGTTCGTCTCGAAATTCTGCTTGGAAACGAGTCCGAGTTTGCGAGAATCGGAGTCCGTATGAGGGAGATATGACCCTCCGAAGTTTCACGAATTTTCAGAATAAAAAACAGCCCGAAATTCGAATTCAAACCCCAGAACAGGCTGGGCGGGAAAATTCCTGCCCAGGGACCAGGTCGACTTGGGGGTCGACCATAGTGTCGACCTCCCAGGGAACAGGTCGACCTGGGGATCGACCTCCCAGGGACCAGGTCGACCACAGTGTCGACCTAGGGGTCGACCTGCCTCCCGAACCACTTTTCTGAACCTTATGCATTCTGATGTATTTAGACTTGTTTCGTGACTAGATTCGTCTGCCTAACCCTATATAAACAGCCCCCTAGCCTCATTCTCTCTACACCATTTCATTCTGTCCTTGTGCTACCTCTGTGAAAATCAAAATGATAATATTTAAATTAAAAGAGACTACTTCTTCTTCGTCAAGACGATAGCTAGGAATTGCAAATTGGGTTTTTCAACTAGAACAAGACTAAACAAGTAGAGATTCAACAACTGCAATAACCGTTTCCAGAATCAAATCTCTGCACTCTAATTCTCGATCCGCGCTCTGTAAGTTCTAGTTACTTTGAGATTGAAACTTGTTAAATTTGATATGGACATGGAATAAAATGAAATTGGACATAAGCTTGATTATCTATTTGGATCTGTTCTTATCTCTTCTTGAATCTATGATTTTGGGTTATTCCTTATCGACTGAATCATGCCCATTCATGTTGTTGGACCTGGTTTATTATTCAAATGCTAGATTGTAACATAAATTCTTGGATCTTGACTTGTGGAAATATTTCTATTTGGGGCCTATTCATGTTATAAATCAAATTCTTTCATGTCTATAAACCTTAATATGCCTATGAGACTGTGGACATAAGGTTCTGCCTATGCCTATGACTATGATGATGAACATAAGACTATGCCTATGCCTATGACTAAAAACATAAGACTGTGCCTATGACTGTGAACTTAAGACTATGCCTGTGCCTATGACGGTGAACGTAAGACTGTTGCCTATGACTATGACAAGGACAATTGTGGCTAATCAACTATGACTCTTGACTACGAGAATTATTCCCTATGCTTATGAACATAAGCCATTATCTATGACCATGACTTTGAAACTATTACTGTTAGTTGCCTATGACTACTGCCTAGAACTATTTTGGATAATTCACCATGACTATTGTAATTAATCGCTTAGGGTTCTTAATTATGAGATTTTTACCTATGACCATGACTATGACTATTGGGGTTAATTACCTGGGACTATTATAGTTTATTGAAACCCATGTTGTATACCGAATTTGCAGTTTGTTGGATCTCATACCGAGGGTGTGACTTGCTTAGTTTATTCGCTATTATGTACACCGAAACCATTGGATCCATTATCCTTGTATTTGGCTTGCTTTCGCATACCTATTCTTTTATGTTAGCGTTTACCATGACCATCGTCTTATCTTGCTAGATTTGAAGTCCTTTATGCCAGTGATGTTGTAACCAATTATCTCAAGTTATGTCATGCTAGTCTTGTAACCCCTTTTATCTCGTTATGCTCGTCTCTTTTGCTTATTATAGTTTTGATGTTATTCCCTTTATTCTGAGGTTTGGGTTTATTTGTAGTATGGATCGATTCACGTTTACGTGCGATGGGAATACGATTTGGGTAGAATAGGCAAAACATGAATTGGTTATGAACATGAATTATGAACCTGATAAAAGGCAAAACTTGAAACATGAACGATGTTATAACTTGAACCTGGATATGGACACGAACTTGACATCGACTTGATATGAAACTTGCCTTGAAAACTTGACACGAACTTGAACATGGACATGACATTAGAATAAACATGAAAATGGCCAACTCAAGGTTGGGTTGAGTTTGCAGTGTAAATCTGCCAGGAACCGCCCGGCAAATCCAGTTACTGCAAACAATAGGATCCAATGTGGGTAGTTGGTCATATCGCGCGTGAAACCCGAGGTCAGACTGAGTTGTGGTGTAAATCTGCCCAGAACAGCCCGGCATATCCAGTGACCACAACAACAGGTCTGATGTGAGAGGTTGGGGTGCATTAATGAGTTAATGCCACATGATAGGGTTAAGTCATGTACCGCTTGAATATACTTAACCAATTTGACACGATGGATTTTATAGGGTTAAGTGATGAACCGCTTGAATATACTTAACCAATTTGACACGATGATTGATAGGGTTAAGTCATGAACCGCTTGAATATACTTAACCAACTTGACACATGATTCGTAGGGCTAAGTCATGAACTTGAACGACAACACTTAGCCCATTTGACATGACACGTAGACGGGTTAAGTCTCGAATTTAAATGACAACACTTAACCTGCTGGACGGAAACCCTAGTTACGCGGTCCTTTTCAGCAGTAACCCACTAGATGTATCATGGTACCCTAGAACTAGGCAGGGTGGGGCACGATTACTGGGCTGATTGTAAGCGACCAGAACGACGGCTGTGGGGGTGCGCCAGTGTAGGTTCTAACGGAGTGCGGGCGTGCACAAAGAGCAGAAAAAGCAGGCATTGGGAACCAGTAGGTTTACACTGTGCGTGCTTGATTCGTGTCGGTGGTTGGCACTCTAGGGCTTGATACACCCTATGGTGGACCTAGCACAGGTGACTACATTTCGTGATTGGGCCGTATGACACAGACACATGAACGAGCTTGGACTTGTAGGGAGCCGATCGATTAATAGATCGTTACGTGGAATTCGTTAGGTAGCATAATCCCTAGTGGTCCTAGGTGGCATAAATCCTAATCGAATCTAGAAAACGTTCAACAGGTAGCATAATCCCTAGTGGTCCTAGGTGGCATAAATCATAGTTGAACACGCGATAGTTCATGATAAGAAAACCTAGCCAGAACAAGGGTGGCGGTCCAAACGATTTCAAGAATGGTGGCACTACGTTGAAGTAGTATAGAAATACGCGATGAAACCCGTACGATATACGGCAAGGGACTATAAATATACATGGAAAGGATGATACGGGTTGGGGTACTAGTACAGTTGGTGTAGAGAATGTTAAACATGCGATGCTATACGTAGTTTACCTGGTTTACATAGTTTATCTTGTTACCGTAGTTTATCTTGTTATCTTAGTTTAACTTACCTATCTCGTCATCATCCTTATGTTTACTTTCAGTTTATACATGTCATGTTACCTTTACTTGTTTCTATGCTGATAGTCACTAGGACTTACCAGTCTGTATGACTGACCCGTTTTGTTTCGCCTCTTTTTCTTCCGTTCCCCCCAGGTTCTCAGGGAGGAAGCACTCTATTTAGTTTGGACTTCTTTCTGCTTCAAGATCATCATATGTGGCTTGGACCTTTCTTGGCTATGGCTGCTTTACTGTTTTACTTGGGGAATGATTTATGACTGTGGTTTTATGCTTCTTTACTATTGCAAGACAGATTTCGATGTAATAGAATTTAATGGAATTTTGATGTAAAAGGCTTTAGACCTTACTAGATTTTAAAGAAATGAAATTTGGTTTTTTCTTCCGCTGTTTTATATATGTTCTGTCTTGTAATATTTCTGTGTATGTTTACCTAGATAATGCTCCACCAAAGCTAGCATTCCCCTTGTGAGTGATCCTAGCGGAGGTGGGGTGTTACAAAAGTTGTAAACCATCCTCCCCTTTCCAACTTCCCTGTAAACACCATCGCCTATCTCTTCACTATTTGCACACAAATCAGCAAAATACAAAACCCCTCCCTTCATGTTTCCGATTAGATTCTGACCACCTTAGATGTCCATTAGCCACCAAATTTTACCCTAAGGTTCCCCTCGACATACTCTAGAACTTTCCAGTTAATCACTTTCGCCAGTTCATGATAGATTGAAAGATATAAATTAAAATGAGAAGATGGACCTATTAGAAAAACATGTGGCTGGGGATTTAGGTTCAGGAATTTTGGGGGTTATTTATAGGGTAGATATTTTAGTTTTATTAATATCCCATTAGATTATTATATTACTCGATGCCTATCGCTATATCTGATTGTTGTTTATTAATTCGTACGGTCATATACGAACTCCATTCACGGTGAAAATGGATATATAGCTATGGTTTACATTACGGACGCAACAAAACTTGTTTTGTCGAAATCCAAGCTCGTTTTCTCAAATAGCTAGAGTTTGAATTTAAATTATTGATTTTATATTTGTAACGGCTCGGATTTTGCCCGGACCTAATCGATCACAAAATCGACTAAGACCGTTCAAAACCCGAATACGTTAACTCTGGGAATACAACACATTAGAATAACAACAGCAGACTTCTATAAACATTACAATAATGTTACATCAGAGTACAGAATATCAGAGTACATTGAATAAAATTACAGCGGAAGATTTAAATTACAACAAAAACAATACAGTGCAGCGGAAATGAAATAACTAAGGCAGCGGAAGACAACTATTCTCTGGACACAGCTTTAGGCTTCAATCCAGAATCCTACTCAAGAGATAAAAATCTGCAAAAAGCTACTCGACTGCCCGTGTGGAAAAGAGGGCACCCGAGTTTGTAAGTGAAACAAACTACAGGTCAGTCATGCGACTGGTATGAGAAATTTAACTTAACTAATCTAATAATAAGGCTAATCACAAGACCACGCCGCTAACGCGGAACGGGTTTACTCCATTGGATTGCCAGTGCATAATTAAAAGTAAATCATTAAACAACGCTATGCTTTTTAGAAAAATGAAACCATTATAAGACTCAAGTCCCATCACACAATGCAACGCAAACTGGAGGATAGAGTTTTACCTTATAACGATTAAACATGCTTGGTACGATAAAAACGAATTTGATATTATTATTAGTGTATATACGTTTCAAAAACATTTCAAAGTAAATGTATCAATCCTAGGAAGCATAGCTACCATATACGATGCCTCCATACTAGTAATACAATCAAGTCCGTAGGGTCGTATTGGGAATTGGGTTTCCATCATGAGTCAAGGCTAGGAACGATCTCCTTACCGATTCGAGACACTCTAGCTAATGTCTCAGGATTCCCCGTAGAGAACACTTGGATAGATGCAGGGCTGGTCCACACTTGCGGTTTGTGGATTAGTTATTCCTGAACACAAGTTCCCTGGTCCTATAGGACCTAACATCCGAGACGCCTCATTCCATCATCCACATAGGTAAAATGTCGGGCCGTGTAAAACCCAAACACCACTTCTAGCTAGAAAGAAACGTGCTGCTCTCCCTGCGTTCCCTTACTCCGTTTTAGACTCAACCGGGTTGTGAGGCTCGTGAAGCTACGTAATACACAAAGCTACGCCTAAACAGGCCGTGCTTTGATCATCAACCACAAGGCCTACTTTTCAACAAAAGCCTTGATCATTTGCATCTTAGCATGCCATATTGTCAATCCATACCATAACATTGATTCCTACCAATATATAACCTCTAAGCTCGTACGTCTTAGAGAAGGGTGTTAAACACCAAACATATATATATATATATATTTGGCAGAGATCAACGAATACCGTATAAAGGAATACAACGTCAAACATACAATCCATTTTCAAGTCCGTTCTGGGTCTAAATGAAACCGGAGGCACCTTATACCTTGCATATCCGAACAATCAACAATACGTCCGGACGGCTACCCTTGACTCCTCTTCAAGGTAGCTACTTCAATCGTGGGCCTTAGTAGCAACACATCCATTCGATGTGAAGATCGTTGGTCTTCAATCACCGTCTTCAACTCTTCGACTTATGTCGTCGTATAATCATTTGAAATGAGATTGAACTCGGACCTTTCAAATGATTCTCGTATATATATATATATATATATATTAAAATCATTTCATATCGTTATTAGTATTTAATAATGATCTATCGCTATTTTTATTTATATAAAAATAGCCCAAATTAATTTAACGACGCTTCGAGTCAATGGGCGACCCTGGCGCTGTTTTCACTCAAATTTGTTTTACACATTTCTCTAAATCTAATCGTTGTATTTTAACACAATTCATATCTTTGGAAAGATCTTCCCAAGGCGAACCTAACGGTTTCAGTTTTGGGAAAATCCGATGATCGGATCTTTCGATATAACCGTTTAAAAGTACAATTCTAAAACAGGAACTACCGCGCTCGATTCGTTAAATTTTAATTTACATATATATATATATATAATTCCTTCGTCCATTTCGTTATCGTGATTAACACAACAAGTAATGAATGTTTTATTTCACAACATATCGATATGTTTATAATGTGTAATGAAATGTATTTTATTACACTATATCTTACCAACAACAAATATTCTTATTTATATCCAATATTGATATATATCATAACACACAACAATGTTTTTTTCCTTTTCAATTTCCATACATTATCCTATACATAAAACGTATATTTTTCTTTCAGCTTTCAATTTACACAAAAATTGTATATTTCGTGTATCATTCCAATTACAACAAAAATTGGTGTTTTTGTGTTTCATTTCCATTACAACAAAAATGAATTGTACGTCATTTATAATTTAACAAAAATGAGTATTTTTGTGTCATTACAATTTCTAACAAAAATGTAAATTTTCACCTTTATCTAATTACATAAAAATACATTTTTTCACTTGTAATCTAATTACATGAAAAATGTAATTTTTTCCTTTTTAATCTAATTTACATTATAAAATGTAACTTGACTCTTTAATCTAATTTACATTAAAAATGTAACTTTTCTCTTTAATCTAATTTACATTAAAAATGTATCTTTTCTTTTTAATCTTATTCACATTAAAAATGTAAATTTTCTCTTTAATCCTATTCACATTAAAAATGTAAACTTTTCTCTTTAATCCTATTCACATTAAAAATGTAAACTTTTCTTTTTAATCTTACTCACATTAAAAATGTAAATTTTTCTCTTTAATCCTATTCACATTAAAAATGTAAACTTTTCTCTTTAATCCTATTCACATTAAAAATGTAAACTTTTTTAATTTAAACAAAAGTAAAATCTTTTAATTTAACCAAAAGTTAATTCCTTTTTATTTACAAACAAAGGTGGAAACTTTTCATTTTCAAAACAAGGATTAAAACTTTTTATACACTGATTCAAAATAAAATTCAGATCTACAACTTTAATTACAACCATCACATACAATCACAAACAATCAATTTTGATTTTAATCTTAAACAAAAAAAGGAATTTTGGTTTTACAAAACCAGATCTATCACATACGAATAGTACAATCAGTCACCAATCACAAACAATAAAATTTAAGTACAACAATCTCATATATGATTATATAAACATGTATTTACGAAATTCAATCAACAAGGAATAAAACAAAATTTTAAAAAAAATAGAAATCTCACCTTGCTTTTCAGTCAGATCTAGAATTCAAAAACGGTTCAGAAATTGTTCCAATTAGTTCTAGGTTGATGTATTTGCTGTCACGATCACAACGTCTCCGGAATTTCTGAATTTGGATAATATATGCAAAAGATATCGAGTTTATAGTTTAATTCTAAATTTGCGACTCTTATAAGTGTTAAAATCCTTTGAAATTACCTTCAGAACTTTCGCCAAATTATTTCAGTTTTGTTCAAATCTTTGAGTCCAGATTACAGGAATTTGGATCGGTGAATCTCCGAATGGATTGCGCGACGTCGGAGAGCTCGGAGAGCTCGGAGAGCTCGGAGAGGGGAAGGTTCGCCGGGAAGGGGGTGGGGTGCGATCGGCCTAGGTGGCAGAGGCGGGGCTCGAACGGCAGCGGGTTTGGCGAGGTGGTGCGGCGGCTACAGGCTACGGGGCGGAGTGATTTCAGTGTAGAATCGAAGAGGGGATTGAGTACTTTGGAAAGTTCAACTACGGCGGGTTCTGAAACAGAGTGTAGAGGGAGAAATCGGAGGAAGAAAAATCAATGGGAATGGGTTATGCGGCGGCTGAAGGAAACGGGGGAAGAAGGGTACAGTAGCATACGTATTTATACTAGTATTTAGGGTGTATTTTCTTTTTATTTTTAATTTAATTAATTCCAGAAATTAGGGTTTTCCCGTCCGATCTCCAAACGGAGCCCAACGACTGTCAAACAATAGGTTTTGACGTCTTTTGAATGCAATGGCGCTAGTGCCAAAGTCCAATTCTAAAGTTTACAGCGTGTTTCTTTTATTTATAAAATAAATCTTTTTAATATTAATTTGAACGTACTCTTTAATTTACCGGGCCCACAAATTAATTCCAAAAATTCCCGAAAAATATATTTAGTTATGTTTTGACGCTGCGGACCTAGGAAAATTAATTTCTTTCAATTCTGAGCCTATTTGAAAAATGGCCTTTTTCAAGTCCATTAAATTTAACCGAAATTGACAAAACAGAAATCTTTTGCCACGGTCACAAATAAATTCTAAAAATTCTGGAAAATTAAACTTAGCAATAATTTGACATTCCGAATCTAATAAAAGTGGTTTCGTCGAAAAAGAGGTCGTTTGCAAAATGACTATTTTTAAGGGCTATATATTTAATTATACAGCGACTTTTCTAAATTTTAAACTGGACATAACTTTCAATTTATATTATGAAATTTCAGTTTCTTGCATTCGTTAGAAAGATATTATTAAACAAATTTAAATATTTCTGGTTTGACTAAAATCCGATTTATTTTGAATCTTGTACATTCAGTTAAAGTTTAAATTCAAATTTTCAAACTACCGTGCTATTTCTAACTCCTTTTACAATTAAATTAAATTTATTCGTTTTAACTTCAATTAAAATTAAAAAATTAGTCGTTATTATTTAAAATAAATTATTTTAAATATTAAAACCCATTAAAATAACTTAAAATAAATTTTTAAATTTACCCCGAAATTCAGGGTTGTTACAATATTCATACGTATTTACGTTGAACGTTTATAGCTCGAACGGTCACATACTAACTCCGATTAATCCGAAATTTGGAATCATGCAATAATCTAACATTTCAGATCTGATATAAATGATTTTGTCAAAATCCGAGATTGTTTACAAAATAGCAATTTACGAATATTCAGTTAAATTAATGAAATATAATTTAAATTCAAAATAATCAAATTCTTTGGAAAATAATTTATAATCATCGTATATACTCAGACAAAATTTTACATAACTTTAAAATAAACTATTTCAAATTTTAAACTTGATATCTCCATTTCAAGCTAAATCGATGTTCAGTTTATTTAAAATCCCTTTATTTTATTTGATAAATTGTTATGGCCTATAAATGATGCCATAACGACTTTCTGAAAACTTTATTTGGATATAACTCACAATCTATAAGATGAAATCTCTATTTTCCTCTTCCATTAGAAAACTATAATTCAATAGATTTGAGCATTTCTTGTTTCAACGAATTCTGGCTTATATTGGATCCTATACATTCATCTAAAGTTCAAAGTGTAATATTACGAACTACTACACCGCTGTGAGCTCGTTTTTAATTATATTATAAATTATACATTCAAAGCTTAAATAAAATAAACTCTATCGTTAATTCTTAAAATAAATCATTTCAAAATATTTAAATAGATTAATTATTCCATACTGAAATCTGGGTCGTTACATTTATACTCAGTGGTGCCTAAATTCAGATTTCTTAGGCTATTTGTCACTTGTTGTACTAGAGTCAAGGTACAACACTTAATCATGTATATCATTAGTTCTTACAGTTTCAGAGTGATTCTTGTTTTCTTGAGTATAGCTGGCCATGTTTGCGCTAGGCTGAAAATTTCTTACATTAGTTTTTTTATTGAGATGGCACATGATCTGTGTCGAATCTGAAGTAACACTTGTTGCCGGAGTGGCCGAGTTTCTCATATATTTGACATTTGATATGAATACTACTACTGAACCTACCTCCTCTTCCTCTGCCTCCAGAAGAAGGACATTCCCTCTTATTGTTGAATTGTTTTCTACCAGCACTACTTCTTTCTTGATTTCTGTTTCTACTGTAACTGATATAGTTGGTTGAAAAATCATTTATAATAGCTTTTTTAGCTTTATTCTTCTTTCATGAGATAGAAGAATAAAGTGAACGAATTGAATGGTGGGTGTGGTTTCTTTTGAGGAGATGACATGTAATATCCCATACTTTTCTGCCCTCAAATTTTGACAAAAAAAATAAAAACTTGAACACGTCCAAGCATGGAGCGTGTATATCTAGTACCTGCAACAAATGAGCATAAGAATAATCAGAGTACGATAAATATAACTCACAGCGGAAACAAAATAGGATAACTAGTATTAACTCAAATAACTACCTTTTCAAAGTAAGTCACTTTGCCAATACCGAGCATGAGAAAGAACGAGGACCGAAAGCCAAGCTTAATCATCTATGAGAACCTGGCCTTCTCTAGGAAACCTGGGAGGTTGTCATGAGGAGGGGGAGGGTCATTCTGGTGACTATGAAATGTACAACACAGACTCTAACATAGATATATTCCGTTTGATTCAACCCACGTTGTACGCCTGAAAAGGTTAGTGATTCTAAACCAACCTCGTTAATGTTTACGCACGACTCTACCACTCTTCCCAAAGTAGTATTCCCAAAGTATATTACCGGGATAGGTCCCTTACACATATTTTTGTGAAGCCTTTATACCAGAGCTTATCTGGTTGACGATATCGAGAGTAGGCCCCTAATACGGGGTTTCCATATATATTCCCGTTCACTATTCCTTATTATTTATCGCCTGACTATCAATGATAGATACGGTGGGTTCTTCCTGATCACTTAAGACCGTTGGCGGACCTATTGGACACTTATTAACCCTCGGTAATGTATTCAACGTTAACATAAACTAGATGGCACTAGCTATGGGCCCTACTAGTTAAGGCTTCTGTCATTCACGCATATACTCTTGCCCCGCATTAGGTGAGAGAAGGTATTTTATCGTTCGTTATACCTTCTAGCTAACCTTATTAGATAACCTCCTTAGTCTCTTATTACTTCCCATAGGATAGATGGCCATATCTGACCTTTTTAATTTTCAGGTTTGGGTAGACCCACACACACATGTCATTTAAGACCGCTATACTGAAAACCTATTCCCAGATAGACACTTTATCCCTAGTCACTTAGCCTTTTAGGACCCAGGAAGCAGACTATATGCAAAGGTTATTAGTTCGTACCCCATTTGCCTTTAGCACCTTTCCCTTTTTTGGATAAAGTAGGCTACATTATCAAGTCATTCCTGTTTAGTCCCTTTATACAGTAATACTATACGTACACTATATATTTGCGACACAGGTTTATATGGTTAATAATATCTTACGTTATTAACCTAATAAGTCTAGCTATATTTTCTATACCCATTACTCTTAATAAGGAAGGTTATATTCCTTTTTCCCCAGGATATTTATTTAATACCTTCCCTAATTTGGACTTAATGTTTAAACGACAATCGTAAATTCTCTTATGACACCCATTTCCTTTTATCTCCTTTTTATTGCCCTTTATGACTCTAACAGTCATATATTACTAAGGCAAATATTTATCAGTTCCAAGTTATCTATTTGTTGTACCCCAACTGACAATTTTTATTCATTTATTTATTGTTTGACCGTTATATATATATATACCTACACTTACATAACGGGCCTCTAACATTAAGTTGACTACCTATGGATGTTGGATTTGCTGGTTGGTTCCGGGAAGACTTCTACCACAAGTGAACTTAACCTCGTGCCTTAATACGATTATATTTATGCATTAGACCCCTCACATTAAACTGACTACCTGTGGTTGTTGGATTTGCCGGTCGGTTTCGGGCAGGCTTACACCATTAGTTGAGTTTAACCTCGTGTCTGAATGCGGTTATAAACTTATAATTCAAATTTCCTAATCTAGGTTCACAACAATTATCCTAATTGATTTTAGGAATTGTAACCATTTTTCCCATCACGTTTATTTTCCCAAATCAATATACAATGGTTATTTCTTTATTTGCGGTCTTATTTATAGTAGTTAATTAAATTGATTGCTACAAATGGTCACCACAAATATATTAATTCAAAATGGATTATATTTACAAATAATTCCTTAATTGAACCTCATCCAATCATTCAAACATTCCATACAATGTATATTTCATTGTTTTACGCTCATTTGGACGAAGAATATGTATATATTTATTTCTATGTTTTCGTGCGGTCAACGTAGTTATTAATATTTTACTTTATTTTTCTTTTGAACGTATGATTTGGTCTAATCAATTAACCAAACATTTCCTTTTTATATTCAACTTTTCCAAAAGATTTCAAGTCTCACAAAGGACCATTAGCCGTAATCATTGTAAATAATGCCTATTTTGTGGAATTAACATATTTCTAAATTACAAGAAATATATGTAATATGTATATAATGGAATAGTTGATGCAAATTACACATAAATATATGTATTTATATTTATATGTACCATTGCACCACTTTTCCCTTTTTAATCCTTTTGGTCATACTTCTTGTGTTTCCAAAATAATGCCTCTTTATATTTAAGGAGGAAAAAGGCTTATTTTACAATGCTTAAGGCAAAAACCCAACAATATTGAATACAAATAGGAATATTTCTTTTATTTTTATAATCACATAGTACACAAATTTCATTTTTTTACCCAAATTCACATATTTCATATTTCAGCACTAAACTAAGGATCTGGAGCATAATTACAACAAATTTATATATAATGGGACTGATTTTCGGATCCATAGTGCTATGTAACATGTATAACATATTTCATGACATAACTGTAGGAATATGTGGGAAAAATATTTAAGAATCCAACAATTTATATTATACATAATCACAACTTATCATTTACCAATTTTAACTATATTCATAGTCAGATCTGATGATTGCCAACAATTCACAATTATTAAAATAAATAGATCTGATAGGCATAAAACATAGTTTGGATTCAAACGAAATAAGTAAATCATTATAACTGTATTAGTAAATTTCCCACTCACTTTATAGCTTCCAATTTTCTAGTTTTGAACCCTTCAGGCTTACAATCCCCAAGTTCTTATAAATTTACAATTTATCTAGAAAGGTAAAAATCCTAGATTTGTAGAAATGAAAGAAAAAGGGAAGAGAACGAAGAATCTATCATTGAGGATCCTCTTCCACTGAATCAATTATTCCTCCCAATTCCATATGAATTTGATATGATTTGGTATATATATGAATATATTTTATTTAGAAATTAGGTTAAAAGAGGAAGAAAAATGGCAGAGCTACGCTTCTTCTATAGATTTGAATGAAAGATAATGAGGCTCTACCCCTTTATTTAAAGGGGTGAAAATGGCCTAGAACCGTCGGATTAGTTTTAAGTTATATCCGTCCGTTACTTTTTATAATATAATAAACCAGTACCTCAAAACCTAGCTGTCACTGGCTTGTTTGATGTCCAGTAGGTCGACCCTGCAGTCGACCGTCGGTCGACCCCCATGTCGACTGCCTAGGCATCAAACTGCCCAGGTCGGCTTGGTTAATTAAGGTAAGTCATTAATTAAATATATTATTTATTTGTTTTCTGTCCGTTTTCATATTTCGTCCGTAACTTTTCATACGCACTCCGTTCGCAAAACTCCAAACATGAAAGTTAACCAAAATTCCGAGACGAACGCAATGGTTAAAGTCTCGCGGCCAAATTCCATCATTTGCAGAAATTCTAATAATTAGTTTATATTGCCAAAATTCCGGGTTGTTACATGACAATAATTATTGCCTCATAATCTTCATCAAGGCCACTAAGAATATACAGTACTTGATCTGAATTGGATGCTTTATGGCCAAATGAAGCCAGTTAATCACATAGCATATTGATTTTGGATAGGTACTCTCTCGTATGTAATCTTCTTTCTTGGTGTTTCGAAGTTGATTTTTATTAAACATTATTCTGGCTTCTCACTGTCTACTGAACACTTGTTCTATTAT
Organism: Allium sativum; assembly: GCA_030737875.1. Taxonomy (NCBI): domain Eukaryota; kingdom Viridiplantae; phylum Streptophyta; class Magnoliopsida; order Asparagales; family Amaryllidaceae; genus Allium; species Allium sativum. The sequence continues at coordinate 204,401,833 of CM060925.1, read as the reverse complement.
TGTCCAAATTGCATATGAGCTTTTACATCCTATCAGTTGTGATAGAAGATTTGCACTAATTTTAAAGAGCAGTCATGAGCAGATTATGATGTCTTGTCTTTGATGCATCACATATTCTTGGTTGCGAATAAGTTTTCCTTCTTTGATGATGTTTTTAGGTGGCATGATGATAGTTCCAAGAACATATTATTCAAGGACATAACCTCTGGTGGTTGTTTCAATTTAAAACTTCTAAAGTAATTTTTTATGTTCATCTAATTGAATGTTGATCAACCGACCTTGGGTTTGATGGATTTGATAAGTTCTTGAGCGACGTCTCTTGACACTGACTGGTCAGTGTTCTTGGAAATTGATTGGTATGGTGCTTAAGTTATCATTGTCGACATCCACCATGTTGGGAAAAGGAGAACATGGAATTCATTGATTGAATGGGAGTTTAATGTAGTCCCCGGTCTGTTAAGTTATGAGATTACTTTGACATCGGCTAATGGCAAGGCACAAACGATGAGCACAACCAAGAAATTGATGGAAACGGGTGCAGACTGAAACGAGGGATTAGGAAGATGAAACATAGCAAGAAATCAGATGCTGAGAGACATTATTCATATGATGATCAAAGAACGGTAGAAAACCTCAATGATGAGATCAAGAAGGAGATCGAGAACTGAGAGGTTGGCGAGGTAGTTTTTTTTGAACCGTTGTTATGCAAGGTAAACTCTGATATCATAGCAGAGATTGAGATAGAATGAATTTGTAATATGAGTGATATATGCATAGAATATGTAATATAATAGAGACAAAATTATAACATATTATTTTTGAGAGAACGAGACTGTACAGAGTATATATAAAATGATAGCCAGTAAGCTTAATAGGCACAGACCCACTATGAAGCAAATATGTAAAGTATCGAGTATATAGAGAGTTCTATTTCTCTAATATTGAGGTAGACTAATCCTAGATTAGCTATGTACAGTCTTTCCATATGGCCTTAGAGATTGACTATGAGCTTGTTTCTCATCCTCTACCAAAGCCAATGGTTGAGAGATTATGATGTGGTTTATTATGTCTATATCCTAGGGCCATTCGGTCAAGATAGATTTTTATGTCTTGTCTATGTGTTATATCATATTTATATCCAAACTTCATGAGTCGACACGTTAGATGATTCACATATCTCCTAGGGCCATGCATTTGAAGGCTCATTTATTGTACTAGGAGACGTGACAGTGGTAACATTACTAGATGTTGTATTTAGGTTGTAATTGCATGATTCATTTGTTACTTTGCTCATTTTACTCATGTGTTATTTAATTTGATGATTGCCTATTCTTTACTGTATTGGTATAATTTGCGTACAATATTGAATGATGTTTATATACACATATACGTACATTCACACATGCACACACAAATTAACATCATAAAAATACACACACACACATACACACATGATGTTAATATCTTATCTTGAGTTATACTTATTTATATCATGCAACTTATCATTGTATGTTGACATACATATTCTAAACGTACTCACATACGTGAGTTATCTATAAAATACTCAAATTGGTCCAAGGCATTTTATATTCAAGGATGAAGTGGATAGCATGTAATTGTGGAGCATAAATGGAGCTAGTTTGTTAGTTGACTAATGCATCATTATTTACTCATGTGGCCTCATGTATTTTGATGATGTTCAAGTGTGTGTTAGCCATATACATTACTTATTTGATAGACAGTTGGTATTTTATTGTTTTGTAGACCACGTAAACTTATGTATATTCTTTGTTATATGTTATCGTCATGCTAATGGTTCTATGCTCCCTATTGTTCATTTAACATATAACATATAACATATAACATATAGCAAAGTAACATAATATATTACTTTGGTTAAATTTCTATGCCCATTATAACAAAGCAACGATCACATGCCCATTATAACGAACCAACGGTCATATGTCCATTATAACAAAGCCGCAATCAAATGAATATTATAACAAAGCAACGGTCATGTAACACCCCATGAATTCTATAACATTAAGCTTCACAAATTAAAGTGTAATTAATTCTAAATGAAAGAATTAAGGGAAATGGGTTATGCCATTACGTTCGTCTCGGAATTCTGCTTGATATAGAGTCCGACTTTGCGCGAAACGGACTCCGTATGAAGGAGTTATGACCTTCGGAAGTTTCAGAATAAAATTTAAATTCAAACAGCTCAGTTTAAAATTCGAAATTCGAAAAATAGGTTCAAACTGGGCTAGGCGGGAAAATTCCCGCCCAGAGACCAGGTCGACCATAGGGTCGACCTGGCCACCCCAGGTCGACCATAGTGTCGACCTGGGTGTCGACCTGCCAGTCGACCTACCTGGTCGACCTGGCTGGCTGGGTCTGGCTCTGGCTCGAATTTTTGTGGCTCGGTGTGTCACTAGGGCTGACATGTCACCTCTTGATTGGCTCTTTGAACTTTGTATGGTCTAGATTCCTCCTGTCTTCATCTGACGGCTCAAAACAATTTAAAAATCTATAAATACACCCTAATTCTCAATTGAAAATTCACACAAAAAAATAAGATAGGCGTCGTCATGCTGCCAGGGAGGAATTGAGCATAGCCGTCAAGAGAGAAAAACCTAGAGACGAATCAAATTAAGAAGAAGAGTATAGCTTAAACAAATTAATCAACGCAACGTTAATCTACCCAAAGGAGCGCATCTCAATTTCAGAATCCAGAATTCAAGATTCTGCATTCATTGTAAGTATAGTGACCTTTCAGAATATGAATAAAAACTGTGATGTGATTTGATGTAAATGAAAATAGAATTGTGTTATTGTATGATATAAATTATGTGTATTGTAATGATTCTGTTATGACTTGTGTATTGATATTTGTGGCCTAAATTGATTGATGCAAGCCTATTGAACAATAGTATATGAAAACAATGGCACTTGCAAGTTTGTGGCAAAATATAGAATTTGATCCCTTTATGTTTATGCCTATGGCATGGACTATATACATTCACTAAGTCTAAATTAAGGCTTATGTAAACATGTTCTAGATTTGAGACCTTTTATGCCTACATGACCCAAAACCTATGATATCATTCTTATGTTTATTTTCAAGTATAATTGGACCCATGTTCAGTATCGTTTGGGTTTCATAAACTATGCAAGTTCATGTTGAAATAGGCTATATGATTAGTTGTTAAAATTGGACATTTTGGTGAATATACAACATGCTAGTTTTGTGGTTGACATTATGCCAAGTTAAACATGTTTAAACACAAGTTTGTATAAGCCTAAACTATGCCATTTCATATGTCACCTACTTAGTTATACTTTGATTTGAATGCAAGTTCACATTACCCATAATTTATGTTGAATCGCTAAATTGCAAGTTCATGCGCCACACACCTTTATGTGAAATATTACATGTTCTTGGTTTCCCCTTTTCCTCACGTTTATAAAGTTGGGCTGAATTGTGTCAAGCCCGACACTTGTTATAATGTCGCGAACGTATAAACAGGGGTAATAACGTTGGGTGTAAAACATTAAGAATATAAGTTGGCATGGTTGGCACATGCCAATGGCAATGACATTCTAGCGGTATGAATTGTTATACCCAAGAATAAAGAACATGAAATTTACATATATAATTGAGAAGTAATAAAATATGTAAATTTAGAAAACACGGTATGCTTAACCCGAGGTTGGATTGAGTTGTGATGTAAACCTGCCCGGACCCGCCCGGCTGTCCAGTAGTCACAACAATACCTATCCAATGTGGGTGGGTAAGCATTGAGCCCAATAAGGACCCGAGGTTAGACTGAGCTACGGTGTAAACTTGCCTGGAACCGACCGGCACATCCAGTAACCGTAGCAATACCTGTCTAATGTGAATGGTCAGGTGCTCTAAGAGGCTAAGGACAGATGGTAGGGTTAAGTCAACTATAAACACTTAACCAAATTCAACATATTAACAAGAATTGATGGGTGGGGGTTAGGTAAATACAGACTGTTAACCACTTAACATGTTTGACTAGAAAACCCTGGTAACGAGGGACCCGTTTCAGCAGTAACCCAAGTTAGGTATCATGGTACCCCGAAACTAAGCAGGGTGGGGCACGATTACTAGGCTGATTGTAAGCGGTCAAAGTGACGGCGGTGGGTGCAACAGTGTAGGTTCTAATGGGATGCGGGTGTGCACACACTCCGGAGCAGACAAACAGGGCACTGGGGGCACCAGTAGTATAACCTATGCCTTCTAGAATTTGTGTCGGGGCCGCCACCATGGGTCTTGATACACCCCATGGTGGGACCAGCATAGGTATCTACAATTCTTGGGGGTCGTATGACACATGTTAACGCGAGTAGGAGCCGATCTTTAGAAAATGGGGATCACTTCACTCTCAGCATGGGGTGGCAGTTGAAATAAGATCAAGTAGGTGCAGAGATATAGTATGGGTGCGATAGTACATTCGATTCTAAACGACACTTCCTTAGCTTGTGACACTTTCTTGTTTCAGTTTATATCTATCATGCCCTTTTCTTATTTACATACCGAAAAGTTACTAGATTTACTCAGGCTTTATGTCTGACTCTATTTTCTTTTCGTCTTCTTTTCTTTCGGTCCCCCCCAGGTCCATAGGGAGGAAACAACTCGGCTCAGTCAGACTCTTTACAAGCTCCAAGACCGTAGATGTATGATTTGGATCTCTTTTGCTTGGATTATGGCTTTGGATATCACTATGGGCATTTTTGTCACTTTAATTATGTTTTATGCTTCTTTAATAATCAAGGCAGTAATGAGGTTGTAATGTTGGAAGTATTTTGAGACAATTATGGAAATATTTTGTTTGAACACGTATTGATGAAATAAAAGTCTGTTTGGTTTCCGCTGTTTAAAATATGTGTATTTATATCTGTCTTGAGTTTATCTGTGGCTTTTACTTATAAACCTCCACCATAGTTAAGGCATTCCCTTTGTGAGTGACCTTAACGGAGATGGGGTGTTTCAGTTGGTATCAGAGCATAGGTTTACCAGATCAGATAAAAGTTTTTGAAAATTATTTTTAAAAAGAAGTTTAAAGAAGCATTTTTTCAAGAAAAAGTGTTATATTTATAAAAAAGACAAATTCCCCCAAAGCCATGTGCCCTATCTATCTCTCTCTGTCCTTCATTTTGAATTTTTCCTTTCTGTTTCAGCATGTCTGGAGACGTTAACCTCCTGGAAGGAGTGCCGATACCCGGCTGGTTTAGGAGGTACCTAGAAGCAAGGGCCAATGGCGCGGGCCCAGCAGACATCCCTCCTCCAGTGGTCGCGGTTCCTCCTCCTCCTCCACCTCCTCGTGGAAATGTCTTCGCAAAAACATGTAGAGACTTCAAGGCTATGGGTGGAAAAGACTTTTATGGGACATAATCCTTTGTAGGGGCAAGAAACTGGGTAAAGGAGACTGAGGATCTGTTTGTCATCTTCGGAGTTGATGACAGGCAAAAGATACAGCTAGCAGTATGGTTGCTTAAAGATGAAGCTTCCTATTAGTGGGAAATTACCAATGCTCAGAGGGTGATGGAAACATGGGAAGACTTCAGGACAAGGTTTGAGATGAAATTCCTCTCCCAAGCTGAAAGAAGCCTGCAAATGGAGAAGTTTCTAATCTGAAACAGGGAAGTATGACAATCAGGGAGTATGTTAATCAGTTTAATCAGCTGGCCAGATTTGGGCTAGACTTAGTAAACACCCAACACAAGAAGGCACTTCGCTTCGTCAAGGGTTTGAATGAGCCTCTACACAGCCTTGCTATGACCCATGTATCCACGGGAGTGACTTATGAAAGCTTGGTGGACATGGCGTTGCTACACGAGGAAGACAACGACAAGAAAGAGACCAAGGTGGAAGAGAAGAAAGAGGGTCTACAAGCAAAGAAAACAGACTTCAAGAAAGGAGGGAAGAACAATAAGCCCCGTGAGAGAAGAAAGTGCAATTTCAATGGCATTGTGGGACATATATCAAAAGACTGCCGAAAAAGAAAGGCAAAGATGGGTGGTTGCTTCCATTGTGGAGAAACTGGGCACCAAGCTAAGGACTGCCCAAGAAGAAAGGGCAGGGACAGAAAGCCGGATCCACGTCAGGGGGTCAGGTTCATGCGCTAGTGGCACCTCAGCAGGAACGAGGTAGTAATATTTCTGAAGAAAGTGCAGTCTATCTTTATGATCATCCAGTTCGCACACTTTTTGACTCTGGCGCATCACACTCTTTTGTTTCATCTGCCTTAGTAGAATCTCTGCATCTAGACACTAGTATGGTAGAGGATCCCTTAGTAGTTTCAGATCCAATTGGGGGCTCCACTTACTTGTCAATGGTTTGTTTGGGTTTGAAAATCTCTATTCTCAGCGTTGAGTTTAGTTGTAATGCCTTTGTTTTGGGCTTCTCGGGATATGGTTTGATCTTAGGCATGGACTGGTTATCCAGTAATGGTGCCATCCTTGATTGTGAGAAAAGAGTAGTTAGACTCTTGACTCGGCTTGGTAACACTCTAGAAATTTCTTGTAATCCCTTGAATGCTGTTATGCTTAGTTATCTAGAGTCGCTTGATGCTTCTGATGAGAATTTGCAATCAGTGAAAGGCTTACCTCCGAGGCGGGAAATAGACTTCCGCATATATCTTGTGGATAATGCAAAGCCTGTAGCTTTACCTGTTAGACACATGGCTCCAAAGGAGAGAAAGGAGCTCAGTAAGCAGGTTAAAGAACTTCTCGAAAAGGGATTCATTAGACGGAGCATTTCGGAATGGGGTGCTCCAGTGGTGTTCGCAACCAAAGCGGACGGTTCGTTTCGCCTTTGCGTCGACTATAGGGAGTTAAACAAATTGACCAAGAAAAATAGGCACCCTCTTCCCCGAATCGACGATTTGTTTGATCAGCTTGTAGGTGCGACGGTCTTCTCCCAACTTGATCTTGCAACTGGGTTCCATCAGCTAAGAGTAGCTGAAGACAGCATTGATAAGACGACGTTCAGAACCCCAGACGGTTTCTTCGAGTGGCTTGTCATGCCTTTCGGCTTGACAAACGCACCCGCTTATTTCGTAGACCTAATGAGCAGGGTGTTCAGAGAATTCCTCAACAAATTTGTGGTTGTCTTCGTAGATGATATCTTAATCTTCTCAAAGAATGAGGAAGAGCATGCTCAGGATCTGAAAGAAATCGTGGAAACTCTCCGTACACATCAGCTTAAAGCCAAATTCTCCAAATGCCACTTCTGGAGAAAGGAGGTAAGATTTCTGGGGCATATAGTGTCCAAAGAAGGGTTGGCTGTGGACCCCGCGAAAGTGGTGGCAGTGCAAGATTGGAAGACACCAAGATATGCAACCGAAGTTCGAAGCTTTCTTGGGCTAGCCGGATTTTGCCGAAAGTTTATTAGGGATTTCGCGAAAATCTCGGCCCCACTCATAAGGCTGACAAAGAAGAATCTAGCATTCGCTTGGGATTTGGACCGTGACATTGCCTTCCAACGCCTATAAAGGGCTCTTACAACAGCTCCAGTTCTAACTCTACCTGACGGAAGCAAAATGTTCACAGTATACACGGATGCATATGGAACGGGACTAGGCGCTGTTCTAATGCTAGAAGGAAGGGTAGTAGCTTATGGCGGAAGACAATTGAAACTTCATGAAAAGAACTACCCAACCCACGATCTTGAGTTAGCCGCCATCGTCTTTGCGCTTAAGTCTTGGCACCATTATCTCCTAGGTGAGAAGTTTGAATTATACGCTGACCATAAATCGTTGAAATATCTCTTCTCCCAGAAGGATCTTAACTTGAGGCAGCAAAGATGGATGGAATTTCTTGCCTCATATGACTTTGAAATTTCCTATACTCCCGGAAAAGGCAACGTAGTAGCAGACGCGTTGAGCCGAAAGAAATTGACCTTAAGCTCGCTCTTTGTGGAAAGGCAAAGCTTGGAGTATATAGCCAGTTTTAACTTTAGGCCCTCCTCTGATTTTGTACCGGGTTTGTTAGCATCTCTCAAAGTACGCCCTACTCTCTTAGACTCAATAGGGGCTGCACAACGTGAAGACCCTCAGCTTGTTGATGTGATTGATAAACTTATTAGGGGTGAGACTTCTAGTCACCTCAGTAGATACGCCATCGATGATAAGGGTTGGCTGAGGCGAGTTGGAAGATTATGCGTCCCACAAGCAAGGGAGTTGACAAAGAAGGTTCTCGAGGAAGCGCATCATTCCAAGATGACTATACACCCTGGTGGTGATAAGATGTACAAGGATATAAAAAGAACTTTCTTTTGGAGCGGCATGAAGCAGGATGTGGCAGATTTCATTTCTAAGTGCATGACCTACCAACAGGTCAAGGCGGAACAGAAGAAGCCTAGAGGACTACTTCACCCTTTAGAGGTCCCACAGTGGAAGTGGGATAGCATTTCAATGGACTTCATTGATGGACTACCTAGGTCGAGAAGAGGCAATACTAGCATTTGGGTAATAGTGGATAGGCTTACTAAGAGCGCCCACTTCATACCTATCAAGAGTAGAAGGACTGCCTCATCTCTAGCATCTCTTTATCTCAAGGAAATAGTTCGACTTCATGGGATACCCTCCAGCATTGTTAGTGACCGACACCCTATCTTCACAAGTGAATTTTGGCGCAGTCTGCAAGAAGATGTAGGCACACAGTTATGTTTGAGCACGGCTTATCACCCCCAAACCGATGGCCAGACGGAAAGGGTGAATAGAGTTTTAGAGGATCTTTTGAGACTTTGCGTTCTTGACTTTGGAGGGACTTGGGAGGATCACCTTCCTTTAGTGGAATTTTCCTACAACAACAGCTACCAAGCTACCATCGGCACGGCACTCTTCGAAGCCTTGTATGGAAGACCGTGCAAATCACCAACTTGTTGGTGGGAGTCTACAGATAAGCTTATACTTGGGCCAGACATGATTCGAGAGACTTCAGAGAAAGTGGACTTGATACGGAAAAGGATGAAGACAACCCAGGACAGACAAAAATCCTACGCCGACAAAAGAAGGACCGACCTTGAGTTTGAGGTAGGGGACAGGGTTTTCCTTAAGGTATCTCCTTTAAGGAACGTCGTTCGCTTTGGATCCACGGGAAAGCTAGCACCAAGATTTGTAGGACCGTTTCCAATCATCGAGAAGGTTGGGAAGATGGCCTATAGATTATAGCTACCCGAGAGACTGGCCGGAGTCCACAACGTCTTTCATGTTTCTCACCTCCGAAAGTGTTTACATGAGTCTGCGGAAGTGGTGGAACCTAACATTCTGGAAGAAGCCGAAGTGGAACGTGAAGCAACTGTGAGGAGAGTTCCAACCTGCATCTTAGGAACTGAAGTGAAAAAGCTACGCAACCGCGAAGTCAAACTCATTAAAGTTCAGTGGAGCGACGCCGAGGAAGACGCGACTTGGGAAACTGAGGACAGAATACGCGCTGCCTACCCTCTTCTTTTTGAGGGTACATCTTCGATCTCTCTTTTTCCTTAAGTTATGCTTTATCTATCTTTTTAGGTATACCTCCTCGGTCCTTTTCCTAACTCCTTAAGTAGAAAACAAATGGATGCAAACATGTATTTGAAAACATGTTATGGATGATGGCTGCAAATGGTTGCTAGTGATTGCTAGTGGTTGCTCGTGGATGCATATACACACACACCCTAGGTTATAGATCGGCTCAGTCACTTCATATTGCATATGCATATATGTATTCTCATTTGTATATGGTTGAAACTTGATATGCTGTCATATGGTCGTCGTATTTGTATTTATAGTTGTGCACTCATATAGAATCATAAGTAGGAAAAATTTGCATACATAATGGATTCATGACACTTACATGATTCGCATTGATGAGGTCAACTGAATCAGTAGGCCGCCTGATTTCTGCGTTAGATAAGGACATGTACATACACTATGCATATGATCACGAAGCATTAGAAGTCTTTTAAGGACAGTGGATGCCTGTGTTTGTTGGTTGAGTAGATGGACTATTGGATGGTAGGATATACATTCTTCCTAACTTGAAGATTTCAGGGACGAAATCCTTTTAAGGAGGGGAGAATGTAACACCCCGTGAACATTAAGCTTCACAAATTAAAGTGTAATTAATTCTAAATGAAAGAATTAAGGGAAATGGGTTACGCCATTGCGTTCGTCTCGGAATTCTGCTTGAGATAGAGTCCGAGTTTGCGCGAAACAAACTCTGTATGAAGGATTTATGACCTTCGGAAGTTTCAGAATTAAATTTAAATTCAAACAGCTCAGTTTAAAATTCGAAATTCGAAAAACAGGTTCAAACTGGGCTGGGCGGGAAAATTCCCGCCCAGAGACCAGGTCGACCATAGGGTCGACCATGGTGTCGACCTGGCCACCCCAGGTCGACCATAGTGTCGACCTGGGTGTCGACCTGCCCTTCAACCTACCTGGTCGACCTGGCTGGCTGGGTCTGGCTCGAATTTATGTGGCTCGGTGTGTCACTAGGGCTGACATGTCACCTCTTGATTGGCTCTTCGAACTTTGTATGGTCTAGATTCCTCTTGTCTTCATCTGACGACTCAAAACAATTTAAAAATCTATAAATACAACCTAAGTCTCAACTGAAAATTCACACAAAAAAATAAGATGGGAGTCGTCATGCTGCCAGGGAGGAATTGAGCATAGCCGTCAAGAGGGAAAAGCCTAGAGACAAATCAAATTAAAAAGAAGATTATAACTTAATCAAATTAATCAACGCAACGTTAATCTACCTAAAGGAGCGCATCTCAATTTCAGAATTCAGAATTCAGAATTCAAGATTCTGCATTCATTGTAAGTATAGTGACCTTTCAGAATATGAAAAAAAATTGTGATGTGATTCGATGTAAATGAAAATAGAATTGTGTTATTGTATGATATAAATTATGTGTATTGTAATGATTCTGTTATGACTTGGGTATTGATATTTGTGGCCTAAATTGATTGATGCAAGCCTATTGAACAATTGTATATGAAAACAATGGCACTTGCAAGTTTGTGGCAAAAACTAGAATTTGATCCCTTTATGTTTATGCCTATGGCATGGACTATATACATTCACTAAGTCTAAATTAAGGCTTATGTAAACATGTTCTAGATTTGAGACCTTTTATGCCTACATGACCCAAAACCTATGACATCATTCTTATGTTTATTTGCAAGTATAATTGGACCTATGTTCAGTATCGTTTGGGTTTCATAAACTATGCAAGTTCATGTTGAAATAGGCTATATGATTAGTTTTTATAATTGGACATTTTGGTGAATATACAACATGCTAGTTTTGTGGTTGACATTATACCAAGTTAAACATGTTTAAACACAAGTTTGTATAAGCCTAAACTATGCCATTTCATATGTCACCTACTTAGTTATACTTTGATTTGAATGCAAGTTCACATTACCTATAATTTATGTTGAATCGCTAAATTGCAAGTTCATGCGCCACACACCTTTATGTGAAATATTACATGTTCTTGGTTTCCCCTTTTCCTCACGTTTATAAAGTAAGGCTGAATTGTGTCAAGCCCAACACTTGTTATAATGTCACGAACGTACAAACGGGGGTAATAACGTTGGGTGTAAAACATTAAGAATATAAGTTGGCATGGTTGGCACATGCCAACGGCAATAACATTCTAGCGGTATGAATTGTTATACCCAAGAATAAAGAACATGAAATTTACATATATAATTGAGAAGTAATAAAATATGTAAATTTAGAAAACACGATATGCTTAACCCGAGGTTGGATTGAGTTGTGATGTAAACCTTCTCGGACCCGCCCGGCTGTCCAGTAGTCACAACAATACCTATCCAATGTGGGTGGTTAAGCATTGAGCCCAATAAGGACCCGAGGTTAGACTGAGCTACGGTGTAAATCTGCCCGGAACCGACCGGCACATCCAGTAACCGTAGCAATACCTGTCTAATGTGAGTGGTCAGGTGCTCTAAGAGGCTAAGGACAGATGGTAGGGTTAAGTCAACTATAAACACTTCACCAAATTCAACATGTTAACAAGAATTGATGGGTGGGGGTTAGGTAAATACAGACACTTAACCACTTAATATGTTTGACTTGAAAACCCTGGTAACGAGGGACCCGTTTCAGCAGTAACCCAAGTTAGGTATCATGGTACCCTGAAACTAGGCAGGGTGGGGCACGATTACTGGGCTGATTGTAAGAGGTCAAAGCGACGGCGGTGGGTGCAACAGTGTAGGTTCTAACGAGGTGCGGGCATGCACACACTCCGGAGCAGACAAACATGTCACTGGGGGCACCAGTAGTATAACCTATGCCTTCTAGAATTTGTGTCGGGCCCACCACCATGGGTCTTGATACACCCCATGGTGGGACCAGCATAGGTTGGGGGCCGTATGACACATGTTAACGCGAGTAGGAGCCGATCTTTAGAAAATGGGGATCACTTCACCCTCAGCATGGGGTGCCGGTTAAAATAAGCTCAAGTAGGTGCAGAGATATAGTATGGGTGCGATAGTACATTCGATTCTAAACGACACTTCCTTAGCTTGTGACACTTTCTTGTTTCAGTTTATATCTATCATTCCCTTTTCTTATTCACATACTGAAGAGCTACTAGATTTACTCAGGCTTTATGTCTGACTCTATTTTCTTTTCGTCTTCTTTTCTTTCGTTCCCCCCCAAGGTCCACATGGAGGAAACAACTCTGCTCAGTCTGACTCTTTACAAGCTCCAAGACCGTAGATGTATGATTTGGATCTCTTTTGCTCGGATTATGGCTTTGGATTTCACTATGGGGATTTTTGTCACTTTATTTATGTTTTATGCTTCTTTAATAATCAAGACAGTAAGGAGGTTGTAATGTTGGAAGTATTTTGAGACAATTATGGAAATGATTTGTTTGAACACGTATTGATGAAATAAAAGTTTGTTTGGTTTCCTCTGTTTAAAATATGTGTATTTATTTCTGTCTTGAGTTTATCTGTGGCTTTTACTTATAAACCTCCACCAAAGTTAAGGCATTCCCTTTGTGAGTGACCTTAACGGAGGTGGGGTGTTTCAGGTCACATGCCCATTATAACAAAGCAACGATCACATGCCCATTATTCAAGCCTATTTACATTTATTTCTTGTATTCTAAATAGAGGTGTAACATCCCGTATTTTTACGGTATAATAATTAATTTACTTAATTATTTAAATAGTGATTTAGAGATTTAAATGGTCGTTTAATTAAATAATATTGAATATTTATTTAATAAAAATAATGGAATAATACATTTAATTTCAAAATAGTCGAAAATAGCTAAATTCACAATATTGTGTCAATTGGATTATTTATATGATTTAATTCAGTTTATAATTGAATTATAATAACGAATATATATAATAAACGATGGTTGAACGCATTAATTATATTATAATTATAATCGAGCCCGAAATGGCGCAGTAGTTTGTAATTTGGCGATTCGAACTTTAAACGAATATAAAGAATCTGTTTTAAGTCTGATTTCTGTGAAATAAGAAACGTTCGGAGCTGATGAAGTATATTTTTCTAATGGAAGAGAAAAATCGAGATTTCGTCGTGTAGATTGTGAGTCATGTCCAAATCAAATTTTAAAATAGTCGCTATGGAATTCCTTTATAATTTATAATGATTTATTTATATTATTAATGGATTTTTAATATAAATTGAATACTAATTTAACCTAGAATTGAAATATGGAGTTATAAATCCATATATATTTATTTTGGAGCTTTATGATATTCTATTGTGAATATATACGATAATATTTATTTATAAATATTTAATTTAAATTGTTTTGAAATATATTAATATTAAAATGGGTTTATTTAGAGCTTTAAAAAAATAGCCATTTTTAGAAACGACCTCTGTTTTCAACGAACTAATTTTGTTGGATCTGTAATATTAAATTATTTCTAGATTTCAATTTTCATGATTTTTGGAATAAATATGTAGTTGTGCAGAATTTTAGTGTGAAAAACAGTCATTAATTTGACTTTAAAAACACGCTATGTGAGCAAACAGATTCGAAATCTGACGAAACAAGTTTTATTGGGTCCATAAGGTCGAACTATAGTTGTATGTCCATTTTCATCGGATTTGGGTATCGTATGTGAGCATACGGATTTTTAGAATATAAATACGAGTAGCGTTGACTATATAAATTAATATAAAATTTGAATGAAGTTTCTAATGGAAGCAAAAACTATCCTATAAATACCTGTTTACATTCTTTAACCCTAAACTTTCTCATTTCCACAGTCAACAACGTATGCCGCCTCTAGAAAAACCAAAGCGTGAAAATAAACATATTTTAAAATCCAAAGAATTCATGGAAAAATCAACAAATCTCAAATCTATTATATTTGTAATCCTCATCGTATTCTCTTCAATATTGTATGCTAATAGTAGGGGTGCGACACTGATTTTCTACTATTGGAAAGCGCACAGTAAAACTAAGGCTCGGTTGTCTTCCTTCTTTGATTATCTATATACAAATCGGTGTTGGAATTTGGATTCAATTGGAGTTTTAGGGTCTTTGTACAAAGTATGGGTGGATTTGAGAACAGAAAGTGACGTGGGTCACTGTAGTGCGAACTGGAGGCGCTGTATTGCGATTTGGTAGGAGAGCCTCGGGTTTGAAGTTGTGGGTGGTGATCGAAGAGGAGGAGGAGTGGAGTTCAATGGTAATGTCAGTTGTTTTTATCATGGTGTAAGGAGGGAGGGAAGCTGGAAGGAACTGGCGTGAAACATGGTCATGAAAGGAGCGGCGTAATAACTGGGTTCGGGTAGAAGATGGAGTGAGCATCTGACGTGTATCAGTGGTTGACATGTATTTAAGGTTGATTAATAAGATGATTTTTCTAGTTAATTGCTTTTAAATGTATATTAACTTCATGTTATATCTTGGTCATGGCGTTGGAGCAATCACCAGACGACGGGATTTGAAAAATGGAAGAAGAACATTGTTGGCGTGGGTTATTAAGGGTAGGGTGGGCCAGATTTGAGCAAGTAAGGCCCAATTGCAAATTGAGATAAGTTTAATTTTAAATAAAGTAACAAGTTACTTTAAAATTATCATAACCTGCTCATATTTTATCGAAATTCGACAAAACAGGATCCGCTAGGATCGTATGGACGAGGGCTACAAAATGGAACTAGGGTTTGGGACGAATTGGAGCTCGTTACAATTTATAGCGAAATAAATTACCTGATCTGAATTAAAGACAATTTATCGTTATTTAACGATAAATGTACAATGTGAGTAAATCTCAATAACTCTGATCATTTTAAATTTTTATAAATTGTTTTTATAATTGATAAATGTTAATTGATTGTTGTGTGTTGACTGTCTGGATGAACTGCTAATTAATTAGTTGAGAATATGAATAAATATATATATATATATCGTTAACCATATATTTATTTTGTTTATCAGAATATTTCATATAGAAATGAAATTGATGTTATTTATGTTGACTAACAACTGTGGATGCAGGGAAACAGGTTGGAGGGATCCAATGGGATTCCTTAATATTTATAATACAGTTTATTTTCATATATTGTGATATATGCTATGATATATAATCTGTGACTAATTATGATGACACTGGTCTTGTTATTTGGTATTTTAAATACCATAAGTGATACTAGAATGTAAAAAGGGAATTTTTAAAGTGTATAATGAAAATAAAATAATTATAAAATGAAAAGGATTTTATAAAAGGAAATAATTATAAAATGAAAAGGATTTTATAAAAGGAAATAATTATAAAATGAAAAGGGTTTTATAAAAGGAAATAATTATTAAATGTAAAGGGTTTTATAAAAGGAAACAATTATAAAATGAAAAGAGTTTTATAAAAAAAGAATTTTACATTAGGAAGGTTTAGACCCGTGCTTCGCACATGGGTGTAACATGATATGGATTTAAAGTAAATATTTAATAGAAATCTGTTTTAATAGATAAATGGAGAAGATTAATTTATGAATAATATTTTATAGATTAAGTAAAATAATTTATCATGGGATAAATTGAATATATAAGTCTGAATTTATATAGAGGAGTAGAAATCGGTTTTAACACCGATATTTTAAATAGAAATTGAACTTGGCATTTATAAAGGGAATTATAAACAAGACTTTAAGTGTTAGAAATAAAAAGGAGATTTTATATCATTAATACTATAAATAAAAGTATACTGATTGATTATATAAAAGAAATATTTTTCAAATTCGATGTGAATAATGGATTAAAATAAATGTTTTATAAATTAAAACATTTATAAAGGAAATTGGATTTGAAATAGGAATTTGAATGAGATAGTAAATGGTGTTCAAATAAAATAGTGGATTCTATTTTAGGAGAAATAGACTGGTTGGGAATTTATAAAATGATTCGATAAACAGAAATTGAACCTGTAATTATATATATACACAATATATAAATTGAAATCAAGTTTTGATTTGATTAAATAAATTCCAGATTTCTGTAAAGGAATAATATTCACATTTTAAATTGAAAAATGGTTTTTAAAGTAAATGTTTTGCAAATTTAAAATAATAATAAAAGGAAACTGATAATGTTGGGAAGTACTAAATTCAAAAATGAATTTAGAAATTGAGTTGACTTGAATTTTAAATTATTCTGGAGTTCGGAATGTATATCGAATATAAGTTTATTCGAAGAGAGTTATCGAATATAAGTTATTCGAAGAGAGTTAATCGAATATAAGTTATTTGAAGAGAGTTAATTGAATATAAGTTATTCGAAGAGAGTTGATCGAATATAAGTTATTCGAAGAGAGTTAATCGAATACAGTTTATTCGAAGAGAGTAATCGAATACAGTTTATTTGAAGAGATTAATCGAATATAGTTTGTTCGAAGAGAGTTATCGAATATAGTTTATTCGAAGAGAGTTATTGAATACAGTTATTCGAAAGAGAGTTATGCGTTGAAATTCGATTATATCGAATTCGGGAAACTATTTATTTACTTTTCGATTTTTAATTAAGATTTATTTTATTAATAATTTAATTTTTTATTTATTTATTTAAAATATGGAATACGAGTTATATTTTTAAGTTAGATATTTCAATAGTAGGGATTATAACATTTTCGTTATAACCAACGATTTATGTAAAAGAAACGAATTTGTAAATTTGAAAACCGAGAGTTACGTAAGAATAGTTTGTTAAAAATTGAAGTAGTGAACTTTGTCTATTTCAAGATTAATAATGTTGTTCAGTTAAGGTCTGAGAGGAAGTTATACCCCAACTTGATTGACTTCATTTTTAACTAAGAAAGGTTAAGGTTCGATAGCGAAGGTTGGTTTAGTGAATCAAGTTAATGATTGTTAATGGTTTGAGTTGGCATAGCGGTGTTTAAACATCTGTTTTAATCCATGAAGGAGTTTTTGGAAACATTTTCCAAATAAAATCAAAAATGTTTTCTAATATTGAAAATAATAAATGGAAATGTTTTTCCAATGTCATGTCGTATATTTTCTAAATTTAGAAAATGATAATTTATGAATATATGGAAACGGGAAATGGGGAAATGAATAAATTAACGATAAATTAATTTAAAGGAAAAAATGTTGTTTAATGATTGATCGATAAAATTTCCATTCGGAAATAAAATCATTATGTGTGTGGGTATTTTCCTTTGATAGTTAAATAACTGACTATCAAAGTTATTGACCATTTTTTCGTCGTTAATATGGAGAGACCAGGATCAGATTTATTTTCTAAAAACCATTCCGTATGGGCATTAGCGTTGCGAATCAAATATGACGAAGATAATTGAAGACGGAGTTTATGCAAGGGCTGTTCTGGCAAATCCTAGGGCCTAAGATGGATTTACAGAATAGAGCCTCTGGTCTGTCCAGTCCCAGGACAACTTGTATGGAAGAATGTCTGACAAAGTATATTTAATAGACCGCGTAAGTTGATCTCTTCTAACGTATTTATGTTTGGCGGTGGAGGAATTCATTTCTCTTAGCTGTATACCCATGGTATTTTTAAGGAAATCAATTTGTGATTTGGCGGGTATGACGGTGTGACATTCAAAGTAAATAAAGGCGTGATCTGTACGTTATGGCCTCAAGCCTCATAACCAGGAAATGGTGCAAAATCGGGTAGGTCGCATCGCTAAGTGGTTAGCTGCCAATTAGGGTGTATTTTCACCTGATCTAGAGAAATTTCGTTTACTTCTTTAACCTATTTCGATGCTGTCCCTTTCGGGAAATGGTTGCTGATCCCAACCGTTGGTGATAATACAGTCGGTACACTCAAGCGAAATGAGTGACTTGTCATGTTTAGCTTGGGTTGCAAGATGTTCTTGTTGAACCCGGTGTATTCCTCTCTAGAGATACACTATCGGAAGGTGGTCCTATACCTTGCCAGTTGGAATTCATTACCCAATAAGCGCCCGTGGATTTTAATTATATATTATGTATGTGGAACGTGAGATGAAAGCGTTCTGCTAAATGATTATTTAGTTTTGGTTGATAGACACTATTATAATATCAAAAGAGTTTTGATATAAAGATTATCGTTTCTTTCAAAAGGATTTTGAATGTTAAACCAATTGTTTTGGATTCTCATAAGGGAAAAATCCGTTCCGTGTTATACGGCGTGGCCTTATGAGATATTGTTTATTTTCTCAAACTGTTGTAAATTGTTTACTCATACCAGTCCCATGACTGACCCAGAGTTTATTTTGTTTTGTTCTCCCTAAACTCTTGGGTGCCCAAATTTGTACGGGAAGTCAAGTAGTCGGGATTTTACAAATATACTGAGAGCTTGAAGCAGGAGGCTTTAGAATTTTATAGCAATTGTTTATTTCTGCTGTGTTGTAAGTGCTGTACTTTGATAATGATATATATATATATATATATATTCAAGTATAGATTTGTACTTCAAAGTTATGTTATATAGTTTATTTTATTCGTTCCGTTGTGAGGTTTGTGTTACTCTGATTCTGTTGTTGTTTCTCTCCTTCTTCTATTCTAATTTTCTGTCTTATCTATTCTCATCCTCTAACTTCTTTCTATTAATGATCTGGAATGTTCAATGCCTGAATAATTGACATGGGTTTTATGTCGATTTTCTAGGTTGAAAATCCCAGTTCGTTACAGTGGTATCAGAGCTGAAGGTTAAGTTATTGCCTTGGTTCTGTGGCGTAACTTGATAGAGATAGGGTTAGCAATACCCTAGATTGACTTTGAGTGTATATATACAAGAGATCGTATTTGTAGATTTTATAAAAATTGGTTTATATTGTGGAGATTTATTGGTTGAGTCGTTTATGATTTCTGGTCGATCAGTTTTGATCCATTGTATCGGTAGGAGTTTCTAAACACTCGAATACGATGAATTGACACAGTATGTTTTGAAAGAGGGTAAATGAAATAATTTTACCCCAAAATTTATTTTGGATATAAAAAGAGTCTTTATATTGGAATGATTATAATATGTTGATTGTTGTTATAATCGGATAAGATTATAATTGAACTGGTTATGTAAATAACCAATCATAATTCATATAAGTGTAATATATGAAATTAGATGAATTAAATCTGGATTCAAATCAGAATTGAAATTTAAAACCCTGGAAATTTGGAAAGATGTTTGTAAATAAAATTAGATCAAATATATGAGAATTTTAAAATCCTGGGAGATTTTAAATTGTTTTACAAGCATCGTGCATGGTATTTTGAATTGATTTCAGAATGGAAATGTTTAAATATGAGTTTTGAAAAGTTATATAGTAATGAAATCACTTCAGTCGCTGGCAAATAACTCTGATGATGCTGGCCACATCATCAGTGCTCATTTTCAAGTTCTAAGTGACGGATTACTACCAAAGATATTGCTTTTGGAAATGTTTTGAGAAAACAAGTTGTTTTGATTCCGAAAGGGAATATTTGATTTTTTGAAAATGGTAAGTTGTTTAAAACTCCCAGGAGAGATGGTTTGATTTAAAAACAAATTAATAAAAGTTTATGGAAATAAATTGGAATTGAATTGAAACCAGTTAAATGGAAATTGAGTTGAAATAGAGTAATATCATGTAAAACTGGATTGTGGAATATAATTGGACCCATGTGAATTGAAATGGATTGATTTATGAAATAAAAATCAGATTTGAGTTATGAGATAAAGATAACTGGTTAGAGAAATTAACCATTTAATGAAATATGTGGATGGAACTTAACTTGGTTAAGTATATTGGGTTGGTGCGTTAAGAATTTGAAACCGAGAATGGGATTGGAGATTGAGAATGAGATTTGGTTTGGATATAGAATGATTGGATTTGAGAACGGGTGAATGGAGATTGATTGGAATGACATTTTCTTATGCTAAATTGATAACAGATGGAAGTGATAAAGCTGAATGCCCGACAAAAGGTACAAGTTTACATTTTATATGAGTACGAGATTTATGAGCCGATTTGGCAAGTCGCTTGGCTATTTGATTTTCTTTTGGATTGGAGAAGGCCCAGGGAGGTAAGTTGTAGTTGCACCGATTGAGCCGTACAAAGGAGGTGCTGGCGAAATTTTTCGAAAATTTCGAGTATTAGAAATTTTCAGAATTTTTGAAATTTTTTGTTAATAGAAATGAATTAATATTTAATTGAAATCAATTAGTTCCATCAAAACTGAAGTTAACAAATAAACAAATAATTTTGAACCCAGTTAATAGGGTTTGTTTTCTACCTTAGCGATTTCGAGGACGAAATTATTTTAAGGGAGGAAGAATGTAATGTCCCGTATTTTTACGGTATAATAATTAATTTATTTAATTATTTAAATAGTGATTTAGAGATTTAAATGGTCGTTTAATTAAATAATATTAAATATTTAATTAATATAAATAATAGAATAATACATTTAATTCCAAAATAGTCGGAAATAGCTGAATTCACAATATTGTGTGAATTGGATTATTTATAAGATTTAATTCAGTTTATAATTGAATAATAACGAATATATATATAATAAACGGTGGTTGAACACATTAATTATATTATAATTATAATCGAGCCCGAAATGGCGCGGCAGTTCATAATTTGGCGATTCGAACTTTAAACGAATATACATAATCCGTTTCAAATTGGATTTCTGTGAAATAAGAAACGTTCGGAGCTGGCGAAGTATATTTTTCTAATGGAAGAGAAAAATCGAGATTTCGTCGTGTAGATTGTGAGTTATGTCCAAATCAAATTTTAAAATAGTCGACATGGAATTCCTTTATAATTTATAATGATTTATTTATATTATAAATTGATTTTTAATATAAATTGAGTACTGATTTAACCTAGATTTGAAATATGGAGTTATAAATCCATATATATTTATTTTAGAGCTGTATGATATTCTATTGTGAATATATGCGATAATATTTATTTATAAATATTTAATTTAAATTGTTTTTAAATATATTAATATTTAAATGGGTTTATTTAGAGCTTTAAAAATATAGCCATTTTTACAAACGACCTCCGTTTTCGACGAAATGAATTTTGTAGGATCCGGAATATTTAATTATTGCTAGATTTCAATTTTCATGATTTTTGGAGTTAATATGTAGCCGTGCGGAATTTTAATGTGAAAAACAGTCGATAATTTGACTTTAAAAATATGCTATTGAGCAAACGTTTTCGAAATCCGACGAAAAAAGTTTCGTTGGGTCTGTAATGTCAAACTGTAGCTATGTGCCCATTTTCATCGGATTTGGGTATCTTATGTGAGCATACGGATTTTTAGAATATAAATACGAGTAGCGTTGACTATATAAGTTAATATAAAAATTGAATGAACCTTCTAATGGAAGCCAAAACTATCCTATAAACACCCGTTTACATTCTTTAACCCTAAACTTTCTCATTTCCACGGTCAACAAAGTATGCCGCCTCCAGGAAAACCAAAGCCATCTTTTAAAATCCAAAGAATTCATGGAAAAATCAACAAATCTCAAATCTATTATATTTGAAATCCTCATCGTATTCTCTTCAATATCGTATGCTAATATTAGAGTGCGACACTAATTCTCTACTACTGGAACATGCATAGTAAAACTAGGGCTCGGTTTTCTTCCTTCTTTGATTATCTATATACAAATTGATGTTGGAATTTAGATACGATTGCAGTTTAGGATCTTTGTGCAAAGTATGAGTGGATTTGGGAACAGAAAGTGACGCAGGTCAATGTAGTGCGAACTGGAGGCACTGTATCGCGATTTGGTAGGAGAGCCTAGGGTTTGAAGTTGTGGGTGGTGATCGAACAGGAGGAGGATTAGAGTTCAATGGTAATGTCGGTTGTTTTTATCATGGAGTAAGGAGGGAGGGAAGGTGGAAGGAACTGGCCTGAAACATGGCCATGAAACGAGCAGCGTAATAACTGGGTCTGGGAAGAGGATGGGGTGAGCATCTGACGTGTATTAGTGGATGACGTGTATTTAAGGTTGATTAATAAGATGATTATTTTAGTTAATTGCTTTTAAATGTATATTAACTTCATGTTACATCTTGGTCATGGCGTTGGAGCAATCACCAGAGGACGGGATTTGAAAAATGGAAGAAGAGCATTATTGGCATGGGTTATTAAGGGTAGGGTGGGCCGGATTTGAGCAAGTAAGGCCCAATTGCAAATTGAGATAAGTTTAATTTTAAATAAAGTAACAAGTTAACTTGAAATTATCATAACCTGCTCGTATATTATCAAAATTTGACAAAACGGGATCCGTTAGGATCGTACGTACGAGGGCTACAAATTGGAACTAGTTTGGAACGAATTGGAGCTCGTTACAATTTATAGCAAAATAAATTGCCTGATCTAAATCAAAGACGGTTTATCGTTATTTAACGATAAACATACAATGTGAGCAAATCTCACTGATTCTGATCTGTTTATATTTTTATAACGTATTTTTTGAATTGATAAATGTTGATTGATTGCTGTGTGCTGACTGTTTGGATGAACTGCTAATTAATTGGTTAAGAAAATGAATAATGATGTGTGTGTGTGTATATATATATATATATATATCGTTAACCAAATATTGATTGTGTTTTTCAGAATATTTCATATTGAAATGAAATTGATGTTATTTATGTTGATTAACAGCTGTGGATATAGGAAAACAGGTTGGAGGGATCCAACTGGATCCCTCAATATTTATAATATTGTTTGTTTTCATATATTGTGATAAATGATGTGATATATAATCTGTGATTGATTATGATGACACTGATCTTGTTATTTAGTATTTTAAATACTATAAGTGATACTGGAATTTAAAAAGGGAATTTTCAAAGTGTATATTGAAAATAAAACAATTATACAATGAAAAGGATTTTATAAAAGGAAACAATTATAAAATGAAAAGGGTTTTATAAAAGGAAATAATTATAAAATGAAAAGGGTTTTATAAAAGGAAATAATTATAAAATGAAAAGGGTTTTATAAAAGGAAATAATTATAAAATGAAAAGGGTTTAATAAAAAGAGAATTTTACATCAGGAAGGTTTTAACCCGTGCTTCGCACATGGGTGTAACATGATAGGGATTTAAAGTAAATATTTAATAGAAATCTGTTTTAACAGATAAATGGCGAAGATTAAGTTATAAATAATATTTTATAAATTAAGTAAAATAATTTATCATGGGATAAATTGAATATATTAGTCTGAATTTATATAGAGGAGTAGAAATCGGTTTTAACACCGATATTTTAAATAGAAATTGAACTTAGCATTTATAAAGGGAATTACAAATGAGACTTTAAGTGTTAGAAGTAAAAAAGAAGATTTTGTATAATTAATACTATAAATAAAAGTATAAATAGAATTTGGAATTGAGATGTTATTTTAAAATACAAAATAAAACTGATTGATTATATAAAAGAAATACTTTTCACATTCGATGTGAATAATGGATTAAAATAAATATTTAATAAATTAAAACATTTATAAAGGAAATTGGATTTTGAAATAGGAAATTGAATGAGATAGGAAATGGTGATCAAATAAAATAGTGGATTCTATTTTGGGAGAAATAGATTGGTTGGGAATTTATAAAATGATTCGATAAACAGAAATTGAACTTGTAACAATATATATATATATATAATTTGAAATCAAATTTTGATTTGATTAAATAAATTCTAGATTTCTGTAAAGGAATAATATTCATGTTTTAAATTAAATAATGTTTTATAAAGCAAACGTTTTGCAGATTTAAAATAATTATGAAAGGAAAATGATAAATGTTGGGAAGTACTAAATTCAAAAATGAATTTAGAAATTGAGTTGACCTCAATGGTAAATTATTATGGAGTTCGGAACGTATACCGAATATAAGTTTATTCGAAGAGAGTTATCGAATATAAGTTATTCGAAAAGAGTTAATCGAATATAAGTTATTTTAAGAGAGTTAATCGAATATAAGTTATTCGAAGAGAGTTAATCGAATGTAAGTTATTCGAAGGGAGTTAATCGAATATAGTTTATTCGAAGAGAGTAATCGTATATAGTTTATTCGAGGAGAGTTATCGAATATAGTTTATTCGAAGAAAGTTATCGAATATAGTTTATTCGAAAGAGAGTTATGCGTTGAAATTCGATTATATCGAATTCGGGAAAGTATTTATTTACTTTCCGATTTTTAATCAAGATTTATTTTATAAATAAGTTTATTATTTATTTATTTATTTAAAATAAGGAATAAGAGTTATATTTTTAAGTTAGTTATTTCAGTAGTAGGGATTATAACATTTTCGTTATAACTAATGATTTATGTAAAAGAAGCGGATTCATAAATTTGAAAACTGAGAGTTACGTAAGAATGGTTTGTTAAAAATTGAAGTAGTGAACTTTGTCTATTTCAAGATTAATAATGTTGTTCAGTTAAGTTCTGAGAGGTAGTTATACCCCAACTTGATTGACTTCATTTTTAATTAAGAAATGGTTAAGGTTCGATAGCGAAGGTTGGTTTAGTGAATTAAGTTAATGAGTGTTATTGGTTTGAGTTGGCATAGCGATGTTTTATTTAAACATCTATTTTAATCCAATAAAGGTGTTTTTGGATACGTTTTCCAAATAAAATCAAAAATGTTTTCTAATATTGAAAATAAGAAATGGAAATGTTTTTCCAATGTGATGACCTATATTTTCTAAATTTAGAAAATAAGAATTTATGTATATATTGAAACGGGAAATGGGAAAATGAATAAATTAATGATAAATTAATTTAAAGGAAAAAATGTTGATTGATGATTGATCGATAAAATTTCCATTTGGAAATAAAATCATTATGTGTATGGATATTTTCCTTTGATAGTTAAATAAACGACTATCAAAGTTTTTGACCATTTTTCCGTCTTCAATACGAAGAGTGTAGTGACCTGTAACTTCCCCGGTAAGGAAAGAACAGATTGCTTTGAGGACAACACACAGAAGAACACAAACAGAAGAACATTTCATTGTTAATTACAACAATTCATCAGATTACAAGAATATACAGAGTATGAATGAATAAAATACATTCGATAAATATCAGAGATTACAATAAATTACATAGCAGCGGACAATATAATACAAAACACAACTAGAAGTAATACACGAATACAGAGCTTTCCGGATATCATTCCAGCTGTAAACCAGGTTCCTGTGAATATAAATCTGCAAAACCAAAACTATTAGCTGCCCGTGTCAAAATAGGGGCACCCAAAGTTTAGGTTAAAACAATAAACTACAGGTCAGTCATGTGACTGGTGTGAGAACTAAAACAGTTATTTATCTTTATTTTAAAGTTAGGTAAATCAAGGGACCACGCCGTATAACACGGAACGGGTTTCCTCCCATGAACACCAGTGCATAAAACAAACAGCGCAATGCTAAATAAAGAACAATGAAGCTATTATAAGACTCAGGTCCCATCACACAATGCAACGCAAGCCGGAGGATAGGGTTTTTACCTTATAATAGCCAAAGAATGCTTGATACGCTAAATTTCATGTTTTAATTCTTAATCAGACTCCAACCGTAAATTAGTAAGAGAACGATTCCCTAAGTATTAACCCCGAAGGCCGAAACCAACATCAGACTAATACCCAGGAAACCACCCATCTTAGCTCGTTTCCAGTTAGTTTCTGATTTTGTATACAATCATAAATATCAACCATAGGCGACATGAGAGTCCCATGCCACTATCTCGCCATATATAGGTTTACAATCAAAACCGCACATGTCACGTATTGGAAGTTGGATTTCCATCTGTGAACCAAGGCAAAAGATAGTCCTCTACCGATTCGAGACGCTCTAGCCCGTGTCTCAGGAACAACCGCAACTGCCCCTTGGATCGTTAGGGCCGGTCCACCGAGGTGGATTATTATGCCTGAACACTACGTTTCCCCGCCCTTTGGGGGCGTCAATGAGTCAACGAATGACTCCATCGGCTTCACATAGTCACCGATATATCCGAGGCGCCTCGCAACAGCAACAACCACATAAGTCAAACTCGTCAGGGCGTGTTAAACCACTGACGCACTTCTAACTAGAAGGAAACGCATGCCCTCCCTGATGTCCTCTCCCGTTTCTCGTTCACAACCGGGGTGTGAGGCTCGCGAATTCACGTTACACAAAGCTATGCCACACAGGCGGTGCTTTGATCATCAACCACAAGACTTTGCTTTTCAACAGAAGCCTTTATCATTTGCATCTTAGCATGCCACACAGGCAAACCACTCCATGCAAGCGATATCCATCAATCACACAGAATGATATCCGATGTCAGACACACAGTCCATTTACAAGTCCATTCTGGGTCTGAACGAAACCGGAGGCACCTTGTACCTCGCATATCCATCGATCTCCAAGTACGTCTGGACGATCACCAATTGATTCCCTCCTCTTGGGTGTACGTCCCAATCAAGATCATCAGTAATTATCCAAACGATGTGAAGACCTCCGGTCTTCAACCACCGTCTTCATCTTCGACTAATCGTCGAATCAGTTATTCAGAATGGGATAAACCCGGTCTTTCTGAATAACTCGCGTATATAATAAACAAGTGTAACACAAACACAACATACGCCTCATTCCAATTAATCAGTCACTAACCGTAAATTAGTAAGAGAACAATTTCCCAAATATTAACCCCGAAGGCCGAAACCAACATCAGACTAATACCCAGGAAACCATTCATCTTAGCCAACCTACAGTTAGTTTCTAAATTTCACATTCTTAGGGAAAGGTTCCCATTAATTTTATTAAAGATAAATTCTTTTAAATTTATTCTTTAATCTTCCTTTGAATATCACTTCAAACTAGTCGGGATTAGCGAACCACACCGAAGTAATTATTTATTTTATTTCCCAATCCCAACCTATTTATCCCATGAAGTAAAACGGGTCATACTTCATATCTAACACCACGGTGTTATCAGTAAATTCAATTACCATTTCACGTTCAAATCTAATTAAAGATTTAACTACCGCCTGGAGTAAAACTGGTGATACTCCATTCTCGACCTTTTCAATCTAATTAAAGATTCATTAAAACTCAACTTACTTTTAATCTTTAACTGGGTTAAAGAATCGGTGTCATTTAAAACACGGTTCACGATAAACCCCAAAATCACATCACATTTCAATCAGTCCCTAACCGTAAATTAGCAAGTAAGCAATTCCCTAAGTATTAACCCCGAAGGCCGAAACCAACATCAGATCAATACCCCAAAAACCATTTAAATTAACTATTCTCCAGTTAGTTTCTGATTTTATTAACTCCTTTGGGTCGAAGAACAATATTATTGAAGATACCGTTCACGACAACCCAAAATCACATTCCATTAATTATCGGGTTAAAGAACAAGTGTTATTTGAAAGACCGTTCACGATAAACCCAAAAGTCAATACCAATTCAATTCCAATTATATATTATTTAATTGGTACACTTCATTAAATCTAAATAAAAAGATTTAATCTTTTTCTCAACTGGGCTTAAGAACAGTGTTAATGAAGACACCATTCACGACAAACCGAAATCACATTTGATATTAAATACAAGGCTCTGAATAGAAAATATATCGGCTTATATTCAATATCAAATTCTACGACCAACAAATATTATATTGGAAATAACGATATCTATATATCTTTCAAATTTCCATAACGCTATCTGTATAATCACGAAATCCAACATCGAAATATTCCTAAGACAATTTCGATTCAAATCCATTCCAATTCAATTATTGGAAATTCTGGTTACTTTTAAAACCCTTTTCAAATTCAATTTATTTATTTAAAAATAAATAGAATTATAATTCTAGTTCAAAACTAGTTCATTTAGATAAAAATCTTTTTTTATCTTTTCAAATATGGAGTTTTTCATCCCAATTCTTCCCAAATCATTTCTTATGATCTTACACAAATTATTACTATTTTTAATAATTTTATCAAGATCTGTACAGTCGATTTCCATCAACGGCCATCGAACAACACTTACAGCGACCTTTTCCAAATTTGATTTGGACATAATTCCAAATCCAACCGTTAGATTTCAAATCTCTAATATTCATTAGAAAGCCCTTTTCAATACGAACCCAACGGTTCCGGTTTTAGAAGAATCCGACGGTCGGATCTCCCGTAATATCCATTCGAAGTCAATGGTCGAAATTGGCGAACTGCCGCGGCGCGGCGCATTCTATTCAGGCCATTATATATATATAATATATATTATATATATTTCGTCGATTTCCTTTTAAAACGTATTTTATAAATCGTTTTAAATTCATTTTCAAAACGATTTCAACTTCCTTTTCAAATTCAAATCAAAATCGAATTTTTCAATATAAATTCATTTTAATTTCATTTCAAATCGATTTCAATTCAATCTCAATTTAATTCGAATTTCAATTCATTTCAATTTAATTCGAATTTCAAATCTATTCAATTTAATTCGAATTTCAATTCATTTCAATTTAATTCGAATTTCAATTCATTTCAATTTAATTCGAATTTCAAATCTATTCAATTTAATTCGGATTTCAAATCTATTTCAATTTAATTCGAATTTCAAATCTATTCAATTTAATTCGAATTTCAAGTCTATTCAATTTAATTTGAATTTCAAATCTATTCAGTTTAATTCGAATTTCAAATCTATTCAATTTAATTCGAATTTCAAATCTATTCAATTTAATTCGAATTTCGAAATCACTTTCAATATTCATTGAAAAAGGAATAAAATCGATATAATATCGTTCATGTCAAAATGACGTCAATCTAATCAACACGGCTTTTATTCAACACATGAAATTATTTTCTAAATTAGAATGAGGCCCAATCAATTACCACATAACGTTAATTATATGGATTTTCTACAACACATGTATATCATAACAATGGTAAATAATCAACCATCATCTAGAGTGCACCACACAACTGTATCAGCATTAAATATAAATATTTAACGCTTATAACAGCCTGTCAATCAATCGATCGACATACAACTAATTATTGGGATTAGTGTATGTCATATATCATCCCAATACCCGTGTGGGGTTTCGATCAATCAAACACAGATTTTATTTGTGCAGTTGGGCGATGTGTAAAATTTATCGTCCCAATCAATATCAGTCAAATGTGTGTATATAAAAAATCGTCTGATTTGTTTATATTTATTTCATTTTGAATACACGTTAAAAATTCTATTTTCAACTATAAAATATTTTTAACTATATAAATATTTTATTAAATTTCACATCACATCACGCAATCAACTACACATCAAAATCAAACAAACAAGCATACAAGCCGTCCATGGTCTGTGGACGACGGGTGTCGGGTGCTACTAAACACCGTCTGCATCCTAGTATATATTTCAACTGGAAATAAAAATAAAAGTGAGGAGTTCTCACCGACTAGCTAAATCAAACGCCACGATTCTTCATATGTAGGAAATCTTCGCCGTTCTCTCCTTTTGTCACTTTCGTTGTCCGTAGCCACTACATATATAAAAATCACATTTTTATATTGTTGCTATTTATATAAAAATCACATTTTTATAATTGCTCTCTATGGATAAAATTCACATTTTTATACCGCTACTATATAGATAAAAATTCTATTTTTATACCGCTACTATATAGATAAAAATTATATTTTTACCTCATTAGTAATAAAAATTATATTTTTATTACTCTACATGAATAAAAATCATATTTTTACATTGCCACTTCTATAAAGATCACATCTTTATTACTCCACATGAATAAAAAATATATTTTTATTATCTACATTATATAAAAATCTTATCTTTACACCTTCTATAAATTAAAAATCGGATTTTTATTCTCTCTAAAATATAAAAATCATATTTTTATAACGCTCACTTCATAGTAAAAATACCAACATTTCTATGAACAATTTTTTTTTGGATGTCCTAATAATATATATGTAAACTGATTTTATTTTATTACTATAATCTATTTAAACTAGATAAATAAAATAAAATAAAATTAAAAAAAATCACCTTTTCGAAGGGAGGAGGGCGCTCGGCCTGAGGTGGTGGCTGAGGGTGGGCGCGCCGGGCTCGACAGATGGTGGGGGAGGTGTACAATCAAGTGGTGGCGGACCCTTTTTTTTAATAAAAATTGGATTTTGAATTACTGGGGGGGGGGGGGGGCACAGGCGGCTGGAACGGCGGAGTGGGGCGGTAGGGGGTGCGGCCTGGCGGTGGGGGTGTGTTTAGGTGGTGGAGGCGGGGTATGGTGGTTGTGGCATTGGGCTATCGAGGGTTTGGGGTATGGGGTTTGGGGATTGGCGATTCAGAGGGGGGGAGAGGCTGAGAAGGAGGTGGCAGAGGCCGGGAGGGTGTGCAGCGTCGAACGACGATGGTGCTGGCCCCTCCGGCGGCGGCGCAACGGCGGTAAGGGGGTCGCGATCTCGATTTGAACATTTGGGGTTTTTTTTAAAACAACTGACGGGGGAGATAAGGTTTGGAGGGTTTTATATAAAATATATATATATATATTTAATTATTTATTGATTTCAGAAAGCAACTTTTTATTTCGAACTCGAAATCAAACCCACCGACTGTCGTCCATAGCTAATTACCCCCATAATCAAAATATAAATCATTATATTGAATTTTAAACGTACATTTCAATTTACCGGGGCTACATACAATCTCTAAAAATTCCCGAAAAATATTTTCTAGCTTCGTATTGATGATACGGTCCTAATAAAACTAATTTCGTTAAATTCTGAGACCATTTGAAAAATGGTCATTTTCCAATCGATTAAAATCAATTGAAACTGGTCAAACGCGTTTTCCTTTGCCACGCTCACATATTGATTCAAAAAATTTCGAATTTTGGAATCTAGCAATATCTTGACATCGCGGATCCAACAAAAGTGGTTTCGTCGAAAACCGAGGTCGTTTGCAAAATGGCTATTTTCAAGGCCTTTATATATATTAAAATATATAGAAATTCCACAGCGACTTTTCTGAATTTCAAACTGGACATTTCTTTCAACTTCTAATGTGAAATCTCAGTTTCTTACATCCGTTAGAAAGATATCGTCAAACAGATTCAAATATTTCTTGTTTCGTCCAGTTCCGACTTAAAACGAATTCTGTATATTCATTTGAAATTCGAAATCGAAATTTCAAACTACCGCGCCATTTCAGGCTCGTTGTATAATTAAAATAAAATATTCATTTTAACTTCGTCTAAAATAAATTTTTTGTTGTTATTATTTAAAATAATTCACTCTAAATAATCAAAACTCATTAAAATAGCCAAAATAAAAATTTTAAATTGGCTCGGATTTCCGGGTTATTACAGAGAGACCGGGATCAGATTTATTATCTGAAAACCACTCCGTATGGACATTAGCGTTGTGAATCAAATATGATCAAGATAATTGAAGACGGAGTTTATGCACGGGCTGTTCTAGCAAATCCTAGGTAGAAATTGCCTAAGATGGATTTACAGAATAGTGCCTTCGGTCTGTCCAGTCCCAAGACAACCTGTATGGAAGAATGTCCGACAATGTATATTTAATAGATCGCGTAAGTTGATCTCTTCAAACATATTTACGTTTGATGGCGGAGGAATTCGTTTCTCTTAGCTGTATACCCGTGGTATTTTTAGGGAAACCAATTTGTGATTTGGCGGGTATGACGATGTCACATTCAAAGTAAATAAAGGTGTGATCTGTATGTTATGGCCTCAAGCCTCACAACCAGGAAATGGTGTAAAATCGGGTAGATCGCATGGCTAAGTGGTTAGGTGCCAATTAGGGTGTATGGTCACCTGATCTAGAGAAATTTCATTTACTTCTTTAACCTATTTCGATGTTGTCCCTTTCGGGAAACGGTTGCTGATCCCAACCGTTGGTGATAATACATTCGGTACACTCAAGCGAAATGAGTGACCGGTCATGTTTAGCTTAGGTTGCAAGATGTTCTTGTGGAACCCGGTGTATTCCTATCTAGAGATACACTGTCGGAAGGTGGTCCCATACCTTGCCAGTTGGAATTCATTACCCAGTAAGCGTCTGCGGATTTTAATTATATATTATGTATGTGGAACGTGAGTGAAAGCGTTATGCTAGATGATTATTTATTTGTGGTTGATAGACACTATTATAATATCAAAAGAGTTTTGATATAAAGATTAACGTTTCTTTCAAAAGGATTTTGAATGTTAAATCAAGTGTTTTGGATTCTCATAAGGGAAAAATCAATTCCGTGTTATACGGCGTGGTCTTATGAGATATTGTTTATTTTCTCAAACTGTTTTAAATTGTTTGCTCGTACCAGTCCTATGACTGACCCGGAGTTTATTTTGTTTTGTTCTCCCTAAACTCTTGGGTGCCCAAATTTGTACGGGAAGTCAAGTAGTCGGGATTTTACAGATATACTAAGATCATGGAGCTGGTGGCTTTAGGATTATATAGTAATTGTTTATTTCCGCTGTGTTGTAAGTGCTGTACTTTGATAACGATATATATATTCAAGTACAGATTTGTATTTCAAAGTTATTTTATATAGTTTTTTATATTCGTTCCACTGTGAGGTTCGTGTTACTCTGATTCTGTTGTTGTTTCTCTCCTTCTTCTATTGTAATTTTCTATCTTATCTATTCTCATCCTCTAACTTCTTTCTATTAATGATCTGGAATGTTCGACGCCTGAATAATTGACATGGGTTTTATGTCAATTTTCTAGGTTGAAAATCCCAGTTTGTTATAAGAGGACTCCACTATACAATTGTATCATCTTATATTACAATTCTTCAGTAATAAACTGGTGTTTCATCTCAATTCTGCTTTTCTATCATGGTATCATAGCTTCATTAAGGCTTAACAACCATTTGATTATTCATTATTTGGTCATCATTGCCAAGGATACCGATTCATCAGCTTCTGACAATGGTACTGGAATGATTGAAAGCCTTATTGTTGTTGACAATCTCACCAAAACTGTAATTAGTCCTCAATCACAACTAATTATAGTTTAATTGTACGAAAACAATTACTTGCTTTGGAAACTTCAGATCGAGACTGCAATCCAAGTAATGGCCTTGAAGTTTTCATCATGGGAACTTTATCAGTTCCACCAAAATTCATTATTGATCAAGAGAATAA
Organism: Allium sativum; assembly: GCA_030737875.1. Classification (NCBI taxonomy): domain Eukaryota; kingdom Viridiplantae; phylum Streptophyta; class Magnoliopsida; order Asparagales; family Amaryllidaceae; genus Allium; species Allium sativum. Next base: position 204,368,116 of record CM060925.1, on the reverse strand, counting down.
AATAGTCTACAATGAAGAATACATGAAATACCACAGACAAGATCATTTAATCAGTTCATGGCTGTTATCCTCTATCATTCAATGCTTATTACCACAAGTGATTGGTTGTACAAGTGTTAACGAGATATATACAACAATAGAAAAATCTTTCAATAACCAGTCAGCTAGTAAAGTCATGTTTTATAAAAGACAATTGCAAAAAATAAAGGACAACATTATCATGAGAGAGTACCTAAGCAAAATTAAATCTGTTTGTGACACGTTAGAAGCCACTGGACATAAAGTGCAAGATTCTGAACAAATTTTGACCATTCTCAATGGCTTAATGAAGAATATAAGGCTGTAGAAGCCATAATTTCTTCACAAAAGGAATTCTCATCTCTTCAGATGTTTACTCTATTTTATTATCACATGAAGCTAGGCTTGATAGCAAGAAAGCTCAAGAAAGTGACTTCTCTATTAACTATGTAGTTAATAAAAGTAACGACAATAATAAAAAACAGATAAGTAATAATTACAAAAATGATCAAACCTTTCAGAGGGAAAACCCCGCCACCAGAGGCAGAGGTGCTAGAGGAAGAGGATGCTAGAGTAACAACAACAATCGACCAAAGTGTCAAATAAGTAAGAAGATTGGTTATACTACTATCAAGTGCTTTTCGGATACAATTCAAACTACTCAGCATGCCAAGCCAGCAACAACAGTCAAAGAAACACCAATTTCACTGCCAATTTAGCACATGGACAAGGAGATGCAACTAATCATACTGACAACACAAGGAATCACAATGAACAAGCCGAGCTGATCATATTCAAGATGAATCATGGTGCCCAGGCTCAGGAGCTAGCCATCATATCACTAACAATCTAAACAACCTGAATCTTGGAAACAAAGAATACAAAGGTAATCAAACTACAAGCATAGGCAATGGTAAGTTGTTAAACTCTCTCATACTGGCATTGGTAGTACTATTGGTAATAGTAAGTTATTTTTCCATAATTTACTAAGAGTACCCACTATTAAGAAAAACCTAATTAGTGTGTCTCAATTTGCTATAGATAATAATGTGTACTTCAAATTTTTCCCTAGATATTGTGTAGTTAGAGACATAATAACTAGGGAAATTCTTCTTCGAGGTAATGCTGTGAAGGGACTCTATGAATTCAATCTCAACAACCACAATATGACTATCAATAGTCACCCACATTGTAATCTGACTGATATAAGTGGTGAAGTTCAAACTAAAAGTACTTTTGACTTATGGCATTATAAGTTAGGACATCCTAGTGATACTATTGTAATTCTTAATGCTAATAAAATAAAATTTATTCCTGCAAAATTACCTTATGTATGTACTTATTTCCAGATGGTAAAAAGCCACAAATTACCATTCTTTGATTCATTAACTGTTTATTGTAAACATGGTCAATTAATTACCACTGATATTTGGGGGTCTATCTCCTATATTTTCTAATTATGGATACAAATACTATATATCATTTGTTAATGCTTACACAAAAATATACTTGGATATACTTTTTAAAAGCTAAATCTGATACTAAAAGTGTTGTCATCAGTTTTATCAATATGATTAAAAACCAAATAAACTGTCAAATTAAAGTCATGTAATTTGATGGAGTGTTATAATACAATCCCCTGATAGATTATTTTAAAAGTAAGTGTATTATATATAGAGTAACATGTCCCTATAATTCTGAACAGAATGGTATAGTTGAAAGGAAACACAGACACATAGTTGAATCAAGTTTAACTTTGTTAGCTCAAGCATGTTTGCCACTTAAATTTTGGTCTTATGCTCTCAGTACTGCGGTGCATCTAATAAATAGAATGCCCACTAAAGTACTAAAAGATATAACACCTCTAGAAAAGCTATTTAATTTCAAACCTGATTACAATAGTCTAAAAACATTTGGTTGCCTGTGTTTCCCTTACTTAAGAACTTATAATAATTGTAAACTTGACTATAGATCTAAGCCATGCACTTTCACAGGTTATTGCAATAATCAAAAAGGGTTTAGTTGTATAGAAAAGTCTGGTAGAATATTTACAAGCAGACATGTTATTTTTGAAGAAAATATTTTCCTTTATAGCAGACCAGATATACAAACCACAACCAAAATATATAATCCAAAGGTTAGTATACCTGATTTGCACAACATTACTGACACATGGCATTAAGAGAATGGTGACAAGGTTGCTAGTAACTCCGAAGGCCGCCACAGTGATAATGAAACTAATGATGATCTGCCAGAGCAAACTAGCCATGCCATTCAATCTTCTACAGAATCAAGTTGTAGACAATCAGAAGAAATAAGAGAAGAAATCAGTAATGATAGCTATCAATACTCTAGCAGCAGACAAAATGAATCACCAACTCAACCATCATAGCATCAAACTGGACATCCAATGATAACCAGATCAAAAAGAGGCATATTCAAACCAAAGACTTATACTGCAGTCATTACCGAAGAAGAGCGAAATAGTTATCAGCAAGCAGTCAAACACAAAGAATGGAGAAAGGTAATGGATAAAGAATATCAAGTACTTATTAGAACCGAAAATCGATTTTAACACCAAAGGTGGTACATAAACACTTCACCAAACGGTTAGAGTGAGACCGCAATCTCAAAATAAAAAGCAAAAATGAAGAACAAGGACTTTTATAGTGGTTCGATCTAAAATAGATCTACATCCACTTTTAATCATTTCTCATTATGATATTTCGTTTTACAACATACATGAATTCTCTCAAATTGTTCATTTCTCACTTTTCTCTCTTTCCTCTCTCTTTGTGATCTAAATCACACTTGAATTGGAAAAGGAATAGGAGAGATCTCTTGCTTTGTGATGATGGATATATGAATCTTCAATCACTTTAGCAATTCAACAATCTTCATGGATTCCATAGTGATTTAGTGTTAGGTCTAGGCTTTGGAGAGATTTAGCGGAGAGTAGAGATCACTTGAATTGTGTTGGAGAAATTTCTAATGTAGCTTGAAGGAGATTTGATCCATTTGATGTTGCATGAAGGTTGATTGATCCTTGTAAGCCATTATAGAAGTTTGTAATGAAGCTTAAAAGGTTGAAGAAACGATTTGGCGTCCCTTTGGGGTAGAAGAATTGGTCCCTTGAATAGTGGAGAAGTAGGCTATTTATAGGGAGTATGGAGAGGTAGTGGAAAAGTTGAATTTATAGTGTGCAGGGAACCGATCGGCCATAATTATATTTATGAAACTGCCGGTGGATAAAGCTATGTATAGCTGGCAATGGGTACCGATCAGTAGGGTACCGATCAGTCGTCATATGGGTCCACCGATCGGTTATAATGCCAAGCCACCAATCGGTTATATATAAAATATCGGTCGCTTCTACTTTAACTCAATACCAACCAGACTGCATTTCAATTTCGCTACTTTTGTCTTTAGCTCTTTCCCATTTATGTTTGATACTGCTCCACGTGTTTACATATATAAAATGAAGCTTATTTTACCTATTATTTTATACTGCATGTCACATGAACTATTACATAATATTGATCCATCTTTAAGCTATACTGCTAATGTATGAATGTGGTCGATTGCCTCATGACTTTAAGTGTCGGCCGATCACCCAACCTTTATTGATCCATACTTCAGTTGCCACATACACACTTGTTTCACTATTCATTTATGTTGCTTTATAGCATGCAAAGTCCTTACCGAGCAAGGGCACATTATTTTTTGGAGCATTTAGTAGTGCATGCTCGGGCCCTTGCTCTTGCTCGGTCAGTGAATCCTTGCTCGGGCCGAGTCAGTGAATCGGTCGGTCTAAGTTATATCGATCGATCTCCGCATGACAACTGATTGGCCACAAAGCATACTTACAGTTCGGTCAGTTCATAGTGTGTAATGGGACGGTCGAATAACTTTCACTTAGTTGGTCTCCGCATGTTAAGGGATCGGTCATTGTTGCCACATACGACACCTATCATGCATGCACTACTGATAATGTTTTATGGTGCATAGGCCATTATGCAAGATTTGGTCCATTACCTATGTATGATGACTACACGTGGCATATGATGGTGAAAGAATATGTTAGCAAGGGCCTGAGCATGCACTACTAAATGCTCCAAAAAATAATGTGCCCTTGCTTGGGAAAGTGTATCTCAATTAGGAATTCGAAAAGATAATGCTCCAAAAATCAGATAGTAGGAATTTTAACTATTATTCTTTCACATATTTTTTGGAGCATGCAAGGGCCCGAGCATGGGCACATTATCTTTTGGAGCATTTAGTAGTGCATGCTCGGGCCCTTGCTAACATATTCTTTCACATAGTAGGAATGTTAACAATGTATCTCAATTAGGAATTCCAAAAAATTTAATTATCACGGGCAACAGTGAAACTGAAATAAAAAAATTGGCAGATTATTTAAACAATCGGTTCTCAATAAAAGATTTGGGTGAATTATCTTATTTCCTTGCAATAGAAGTTACAAGAAATTCATCTTTGCCAAAGAAAGTATATTACAGAGCTTCTAAACAAGACAAACATGATTGAAGCAAATGGCCAACCAACTCATATGGTATCAAATCAACACTTGTCAAAAAACATGAGGGAATCTATCTCAAATATCAAACAATACAGGAGTGTTGTAGGAGCATTACAATATGCTACTAGAACATGACTTGATATTTCTTTCAGTGTTAACAATGTATCTCAATTTTTGCAGGACCCAGAAGTGTACATTGGATAGTAGTGAAAAGAATACTCATATACTTGAAAGAAACAATCAAACTTGGCTTATCATTAAAAGGCAACAAAGACTTAAACATTACATCTTATTCAGATGCAGATTGGGCTACAGACATAGATGATAGAAAATCAATTTTTGGTTATTGCATTTACATTGGAGAAAGTCTTATTTTTTGGTGCTCTAAAAAGCGAGATCAAGCACAGAAGTGGAATATAGGAGTGTTGCTAGTACTACAGCTAAAATTTTATAGCTACAATCATTGTTAAAGGAACACTTTCTTGTTCTGTGGTTCTTCGAGCTTCTCCTCTTTCTTCTTACCTTTGGATTCATCATGTAACAATGCCATATCAACCAACCTTTCAAAAGTTGCGCCCATTGGGACATGGGACATAGCCAATCCATGTAACGGCTCATTCAATCCTCTAGCACCGTAAAGCTTTCTTGTGTGGAGTATTTACCAACTCCAACCCGAATCTCGCCAATTGGTTGAACTTGTTAACATATTCTTTAACAGACATGCTTCCCTGTTTGAGTACCAAAAACTTCTCCATCTGCAAACTCTGCTTGGCTTGCAAAAGAAGCTTCAACTTGAATCTTCATCTGAAATCCACTCAAGTCTCTACCAGACGTTCAGCATTAGTAACCCCCCACCAAAAAGAAGCTTCGTCCTTCAGTTGCCAAACGGCTAACAAAATCTTTCTTCTATCGTCGACTTCAAAGATATCAAACAAATCCTCCGTTTCCTTGAGCCAGTTCCGAGCTTCCACAAACGTCTTAGTTCCATTAAAGGTTTTTCCTCCCATAGCACGGAAATCCTTACATATCTTTGAAAAAATATGTACACGCGGAGGAGGAGGAGAGGTTGCAGTTGGGGGAGGAGGAACGTCTACTGGGCCTACGACAGTAACCCTAGCCTCCAGATACCTTCTGAACCAGCCTAGTATTTGTACGCCCTCGGGTATAATGGGTTCTCCAGACATGCTGAAAGGAAAACGGAAGAGATTCAAAACATAGAATCGAAAGATAGGTATATGGCTTTTTGGGGATTATGTTTTTCACAATAAACTTTTCTCTTGAAAATACCTTCTTTTAAAACCCTTTTGAAAATAGTTTTCAAAAACTTTTATCTAATCTGGTAACCTTCAGCTCTGATACCAAGTGTGACTCCCCATGTCCTTTAATGTCACTCATAAAGGGAATGCATCAAGTTTCGTAGAGCATTATAAGTAAACAGAACAGAATATTACAAGACAGATACATAAAGTAGTACTTGAAAATTTTATACCTTTATTGCAGTGGAAAACAGAAATAAGTTTGGTTACATCATCAAACACCAAAACCAAGTACATAATATCAGTCTTGTACAAAAGACATCAGAGTACATAATTTTTAAAATCATAATCCCACTCCAAAATGCCATATGTAAGAGAAACAAAGCTAAGCATTACTTTCAGCACTTCCAAGCACTTTAAGCAGAAAGGAATCCAAATCAAGCTTCTACATTCCCACCCTGAGAACTTAGGGGGAGGGGGAAGGAAGAAAAGAGGCGAAACAAAAAAGGTCAAACATAAAGTCTGGCGAGTCCAGTGACTTTCAGCATAAAAACAGATGATAGTATCATGACATGTAAATAAAACTGGATGAGAGAAAACAGTAACAGGAGTAGCAGGTATACATAGGTTAGAAAGAGGAAAGAGAATGATATAAACCAATATATGCTTTTTACTTACTTTTCACTTCTCTGCACTAATACTAGTATAACAGGATTAAGTGTTACCCTAATGTCTAAACTGAAACTGAAACAGAAACAAAATGATTCCTATAGAAACAGAATGCTAGTAATGGGCCTTTACCACCCCAACAGAGACAAATGGTATAGAAACAGGAGCAGAAACGAAATCAGAGACAACAACAGAATAATCCCTACGGAAACAGAATGTTAGAGTTAGGTGTACACTAGTGGCGGGCCTTTACCACCCCAACAGATGGTACCACACAAAAACAGACAGGTGTTACCACCCCAACAGAAACAGAAAGGACAAGATGTGCCCCAAATTCTATCCCAAGCGATCGGCTCCCTAATACATAAATATTGTAACACCCCACCTCTGCCAGGGTCATTCACGAGTGATTGCACTAGCTTTGGAGGGGTGTTGTCTAGGTAAACATTCACAGAGATATCACAAGACAAAACATAGATAAATAAATAAGTAAAGCAGCGGTAGAAATTTAAAAACCATAGTTAACCGTTTCAAAACCAAAGTCAACTTACATCAAAATAATTAGTCATCATTTTCCAACTACCACAAGTCTAGAAAACATAAAATGAAAATAACATAAAGTAAACTATCCCCAAAATAGATGTGGTGAAGCCATAGCAAGCTCAAGTCCAAACCGTACATGAGCTGTCAAGAAAGCAAGCCAAATGTCCAAGCTAAGCACTAGTGTTCCCTCCCTGAGAACCTTGGGGGGGGGGAGGAACGGAAGAAAAGAGGCGAAAGAAAAAGGGTCATTCATAAAGACTGGTAAGTCCTACCTACTATTAGTATAAGAACTAATGAAGTTAACTAAACATGAGAAACTGAGATGAAACATAAAGATGGTAACTAACTGGCATGATAAACAGAAAACAAGGTAGATCAAGTGTGGCATCGCATATACAAGGTTTAGTTTTGCACCAATAGTACTAGTATTCTAACCCATGTCAAGTATAAACAAGAAATGATCCCTTGGCCCAATATCATGAGATGACCCAAGTCAAGGTCCAACTATACGATCTAGTCGATCGGCTCCCTATAAGCCTAACTCGTCGAGTGTCGGTGTCATACGGCCCAATCACGGAATGTAGTCAACTGTGCTAGGTCCACCCTAGGGTGTATCAAGCCCTACGGTGCCAACCACTGACACAAATCAAGCACGCACAGTCTAAACCTACTGGTGCCCGTGTCTGTTTTTTTCAACTCCGGACTATGCGCACGACCATAGCCCGCCTGAACCTACACTGGCGCACCTACTCAGCCGTCTTTCTGGTCGCTTACAATCAGCCCAGTAATCTTGCCCCACCCTAGCCTAGTCCCTAGGGTATCGTGATACATCTAAGAGGGTTACTGCTGAAAAGGACCACGTAACTAGGGTTTCTAACGGGTTAAGTGTGGTTAACCCTATCCAATCATGTATCAAGTTGGTTAAGTGTATCCAAGTGGTTCATGACATAACCCTATCATGTGGCATTAATTAACTTAATGTTCCCAACCTCTCACATTAGACTTTGTTGTGGTTACTGGATGTGCCGGGCGGGTCCGGGCAGATTTACACCACAACCTAGTCTAACCTCGGGTTTCAAGTGCGATATGACCAACTACTCACATTGGGTCCTATTGTTTGTAGCCATTGGATTTGCCGGGCGGTTCCGGGCAGATTTACGCTACAAACTCAACCCAACCTCGAGTTGGCCACTTTATGGTTTTCTACATGTCATGACCACATTCAAGTTTCCAAGCATAATCAATTTTCATGTCACATTTCAAGTCATGTTTTTCATGTCATTTCAAGTTCGCCTAACTACCCATAACGTATTCCCATCGCACGTAAATTCGCATCAATACAAATAGATCAAGAAGGGGAACATAACAATATGACAAAGATGGGCATAAGGTGGTAAAGTTGGTCATAAGTTAAACATGATGATATTTTAGGCAAAGGTGTTCATCACAACTAGCATATAGGATTATTGGCCTCAAAACATGCATGACATCAAACTTAGCAAATAGGGTGATAACATGGTAATAGTTGACATAGAGTGATAAACTTGTAACTAACATGTAGTTTAACATCATAGGCAAGTTAACATCAAGGTGATGAGAGGTTCTATGTTGCATTATGCATAATCCCCAAATAAAGCTCATAGCTTTCTACCCAAAAATCAAGATGAACGGTACTAGGTTCATGATAGTTCCACAATCGTAGATCAAAAGAGTCATGAATGGATCTATGCATACAATGATAGACCCAAGACAAGTATTACACCAAAAATCCCATTTCAACTTGCTACATGTTCATATTAATTTCATAGTTTAAATCTAAGAGTAGAGTGGGGCTTACAAATCGTGGCTATGAGAACTAGAACAAAATAAAACAAGATAGAGACGTTGTAGAAGCTATAGGAATGATGTAGCAACACTAGCAATCTCCAAACAATAATAAGCTCCACACAAAGCCTTGAGAAATAAGTAGATCCTTTGATTTGATGGAGAATGATTGCTCGTTTGCCTTAGAAGCTCTCAAGATGAAGATGGAGGCCATGATTAGGGAGCATTTTGGCAGCACTTAGTGGTTAGGATGATTTGTGGTGGTTTAGGCTAGGTCTTAGGGTGTTTTTATAGGAGTAGAGACAAGTTTAGGCCATAGGATTAACCCTAGTTTAGATCTGAACCATCAAATCTCGTCATGGCCAGCTGAATAGACCCAAAGGAGCAAGCAGGTGCACCAGGCCAATATGGTCCGACCAGGGAAGTCGACCCCCTGGTCGACACCCAAGTCGACCCCCTGGTCGACACCCAAGTCGACTGGGCAGTCGACCTGGGCTGGGGCAGGTCGACTCCCCAGTCGACACCCCAGTCGACCTGGGGATGGGTGGGAAATTTTCCCGCCCAGTCTGTTTGGGGCTGAATTTGAATTTCGGGCTGAATTTTGAATTTTCTGAAATCTTCTATGGGCCATAACTTGGTTATACGGACTCCGATTTACGAAATTTCGAACTCGTTTTCAAGCAGAATTTCGAGACGAACGCAATGGCGTAACCCGTTCCCATTGATTCTTAACTTATAATTTAATTCTGCCCTGATTTCTTGTTTTAACATGTTATAAAAATTCGGGTTGTTACATTCTCCCCACCTTAAAGGATTTTGTCCCCGAAATCTCCAAATTAGGAAGAACGTATCCTACCATCCATCATATATCTACTCAAAACATCATCCACAAGTAATCATTGTCCTTAAAAGATTTCTAATGCTGTATGAACATATGCAAAAGTGTGTGTATATGCACCTATCTAATGCGAAAATCAGGCGGTTACTGACTCAGTAAACCTCCTTAATGCAGAATATGTTAGTGAAATGAGTCCAAATGTATGAAAATTCCTAACATAATTTATAATCTCTACATGAGTGTACATAACATTCATCCATATGCAACATCCACGTGATAGCATAACAAGTTTCATCAATGAATAAGCATAAACACTCATGCATATGCAATATGAAAGTGTGTGAGCCGATCTTAGTGCCTAACGTGTATCATGCATCCACGAGTAACCACTTGCAAACACCTGCAACCATTTGCAACCATCAAGCATAACATGTTTCAAATGCATGTTTCATCCAAAGGGTTTCTACCTAAGGTTCTCATGACAAGATTAACGAAATAACAAGATAAACATGGATAGCAAAAGAAAGATATGCTAACTAGGAAAAGAGATTGAGAATGTACCCTAAAAAAGAAATGGATAAAGCCCACGCATCTTCTCCTCGGTTTCCCAAGTTGCATCTTCATCGTCTTCACTCCACTGAACCTTTACTAACTTGACTTCTCGATTCCTCAGCTTCTTGATCTCCGTTCCCAAGATACGAATCGGAGCTCACCTCAGGGTTGCCTCTTTCTCTACCTCCACGTCTTCAAGAATGCTAGGCTCAACTACTTCAGCTGATTCATGTAGGCATTTTCGGAGATGCGAGACATGAAAGACATTGTGCACTCTAGCCAGCTTCTCGGGCAATTCCACCCTATAAGCCATTTGCCCAATCTTCTCGATGATAGGGAAGGGTCCTACGAACCTTGGTGCTAGCTTTCCAACTGCTCCAAAACGAACCACATTTCGCAAGGGAGAAACCTTCACAAAGACCATATCTCCAACTTCAAACTCTAAGTCTGTCCTTCGCTTGTCTACATATGATTTCTGTCTGTCTTGGGCCGTTTTCATCCGCCTTCGAATCAACTTAACCTTCTCGGATGTGTCCCTTATCATGTCGGGCCCAAGTATAAGCTTATCCGTCGTCTCCCACCAACATGTTGGTGACTTGCACGGCCTCCCATACAAAGCTTCGAATGGTGCCATCCCTATGCTTGCTTGGTAGCTGTTATTATAAGCAAACTCTACGAGAGGAAGGTGGTCTTCCCAAGTGCCACCAAAGTCAAGAATGCATAGCCTCAACAGATCTTCTAGTACCCTATTCACCCTTTCGGTCTGACCATCCATCTGTGGGTGATAGGCTGTACTTAGATTCAATCGCGTACCCATCGCTTCTTGCAAACTATTCCAAAATTGGCTAGTGAAGATTGGGTCACGATCGCTAACTATGCTAGAAGGAACTCCGTGCAATCGCACTATCTCTCGAAGATAAACAGATGCTAGCCATGATGCGGTCCTCTTGCTCTTCACTGGAATGAAATGAGCGCTCTTCGTGAGTCTACCCACTATGACCCATATGCTAGTATTCCCCTTCCTTGATCTCGGCAATCCATCCACAAAATCCATAGAGATACTTTCCCACATCCATTGCGGGACCTCCAATGGATGCAGTAGCCCACCGGGCTTCTTCGGCTCGGCCTTTACTTGTTGGCAAACAATGCATCTAGAAACAAACTAAGCAACATCCTTTTTCATCCCAACCAAAAAGAAATTGCGCTTCATATCCCGGTACATCTTATCCCCTCGGGGATGTATGGTCATTCTCGAGTGATGCGCCTCCTCAAGAACTTTATTTACTAAGTCTCCCACTTGTGGGACACATAGTCTTCCATCACGCCTTGGCCACCCCTTGTCATCAATAGTATATCTAGCGAGGTGACTTGATGTCTCGCCACGAATCAACTTGTCCATGATCTCGACTATCTGCGGGTCTTCCCTCTGTGAAGTCCCAACTTGATCAAGAAGTGTAGGTCTAAGCTCAAGGGATGCTAACGAACCAGTCATCGACTCAACAGCAGGTGTAAAATCAAAGGTTGCCAAGAACTCTAGGCTCTTCATCTCAACAAACAAGGGACTCAAAGTCAACCTTTTTCTACTTAGCGCATCCGCCACAACATTACCCTTGCCAGGGGTATAAGCTATATCGAAGTCATATGATGCCAAGAATTCCATCCACCTCTGCTGCCTTAGATTCAAATCTTTCTGCGAGAAGAGGTACTTGAGCGACTTGTGATCAGTATATAACTCAAACCTTTCACCTAGAAGATAATGGCGCCAAGATTTGAGTGCAAAGACGATCGCCGCCAACTCCAAATCATGAGTGGTATAGTTCTTCTCATGAACTTTGAGTTGCCTACTCCCAAAGCATATCACTCTCCCTTCTTGCATCAGGACAACGCCTAATCCCGTGCCACATGCATCGGTGTACACGGTAAACAACTTCCCTACATCGGGTAATGCTAGAACTGGAGCTGTGGTGAGGGCTTTCTTGAGCCTTTGAAAAGCAAGCTCACACTCTATGTCCCATGCAAAGACTAAGTTCTTCTTTGTTAACTTAGTGAGAGGGGCTGAAATCTTAGCGAAGTCCTTAATGAACTTCCTATAAAATCCTGCCAGACCGAGAAAGCTTCTCACTTCAGTTGCATTCTTCGGAACTTTCCAGTCTTGTACCGTCACTACTTTAGCGGGATCCACAGCTATGCTTTGCTTAGAAACTATATGCCTAAGGAACCGAACTTCCCTTCTCCAAAAATGGCATTTAGAGAACTTGGCTTTTAACTGATGAGATCTAAGCGTATCCATAACCTCCTTGAGATGTGTAGCATGCTCTTCCTCGTCCTTAGAGAAGATCAGAATATCATCCAGGAAGACAACCACAAACTTGTTAAGGAACTCCCTAAACACCCTACTCATCAAATCAACGAAGTATGCGGGTGCATTAGTCAAACCGAACGGCATGACAAGCCATTCGAAGAATCCATATGGAGTCCTAAACGCAGTCTTGTCAATACTATCCTCAGCCACTCTAAGCTGATGGAATCCGGTGGCTAGATCGAGTTGAGAGAAAATAGAAGCACCTACAAGCTGGTCAAAGAGATCATCAATCCTCGGTAACGGGTGCCTATTCTTCTTTGTCAGCTTGTTTAACTCACGATAATCAACACATAGACGAAGCGAACCATCCGCCTTAGTAGCGAATACCACAGGAGCACCCCATTCAGAAATGCTTCGCCTAATGAAATTTTTCTCAAGCAAATCCTTGACTTGCTTGCTAAGCTCTCTTCTTTCTCGCGGGGCCATGTGCCTAACAGGAAATGAAACTGGCTTGGCATTATCAACAAGATAAATACGGAAGTCTATCTCGCGTTTAGGGGGTAACCCCTTCACCTCATCAAAGACATCAGGATACTCTCGGACCACCCTCACAGATTGAAGATTGTCAATAGATGAGTCGAGGGATTCAAGATAACATAACATGACGGGATCCATAGGGCTACAAGAAATCTCTAGGGTATTGCCAAGGCGAGTCATAAGCCTCACTATCCTATGCTCACAATCGAGAATGGCTCCATAACTGGACAACCAATCCATGCCCAAAATCAACCCGTATCCCATGAACCCGAGAACATAAGCATTACATGTGAATTCTACGGTCAAGATAGAAATCCGCAAATCCATACAAATCATAGATAGATGGGCGGAACCCCCAATTGGATTTGAAACACTAACGAGATCCTCAACTAGACTAGTACTTAGGTGCAAACTTTCAACAATGTCAGAAGAAATAAAGGTATGAGATGCGCCAGAATCAAATAAAGTTCGAACAGGAAAACCAGAAATGTAAACAAGGCTTTCTACAGAAATACTACCTTGGTCCGGAGCTGGAGTAGTGTTGAGAGCATGCATCTGCCCTCCAGAAGGTCCTTCCCGCTGAGTCTGTCCTTGCCCCGGTCCTTGCTTCTTTGTGCAATCCTTACTGTAGTGTCTAGACTCTCCGCAATGAAAGCATTCTCCCAACTTCCTTTTCTTCTTCTTACTATCTTTGGCTATGTGTCCAGTGATCCCTCAGAAGTTGCACTTCCTTGTCTCCCTTGCCTTGTTGTTGTTGGCCTTGTTACCCTTGTTGTTCTTGTTGTTCTGGTTGTTGTGGTTGCCTCCCCACTTGGAGTCCACCTTCTTGGTTTGAGTCTCATTAAGCTTAACTTCTTTCTTGCCATTCTTATCATCTCCTTGAAGCAAGGCCATATCCACTAAGCTCTCAAAAGTGGCCCCCATGGGTATATGAGACATGGCCAAACCTTGCAATGGCTCATTCAATCCTGGAGCAAAGCGTAGAGCCTTCTTCTGAGGTGTGTTAACCATGTCTAAACCGAATCGAGCAAGCTGGTTAAACTTATTCACATACTCCCTCACGGTCATGTCCCCTTGCTTCAAAGATATAAACCTCTCCATTTGCAGATTCTCTTCAGCAGATGATAGAAACTTAAGCCCAAACATCATCCTAAAGTCGGCCCAAGTCTCTATAGGCCTAGTAGCGTTGGTGACTTCCCACCAATAAGCAGCTTCCTCTTTCAATAGCCATACTGCCAACAGAACTTTCCTACGATCTTCTACATCAAAGATAGCAAAAAGGTATTCAGTTTCCCTTAACCAGTTTCTTGCCTCAAGAAAAGTATCTGTCCCAACAAAATTCTTGCCACCCATCGCCTTAAAGTCTTTGCAAATCTTCGCAAAATCCGCTTGTGGACGCTGAGGAGGAGGAGGAGGAACCTCAGGTACGGGAGGAGGAGTGGGAGTGTTTGCTGGGCTGGCTCCATTTGCCCTAGCCTCCATGTACCTCCTAAACCAAAGAGGTATCGGTATTCCCTTCGGGATGATAAAGTTATCGGCCATACTGAAACGAAGTAAAAGATAGATTTAGAATGAGGAAACAAAGGATAGTGCTAATGGCTTTTGGGGAATAGCCTTTTAAAATAAACTAGACTTTCCTTGGAAAAATACTTAATTGGTTTTTGAAAATAGTTTTTCAAAAGGGTTTTTAAAACTTTTGTCCGGTCTAGTACACCTCATGCTCTGATACCAAATGTAACACCCCACTTCCGCCAAGGTCATTCACGAGTGATTGCACTAGCTTTGGAGGGGTGTTGTCTAGGTAAACATGCACAGAGATATCACAAGACAGAACATAGATAAATAAATAAGTAAAGCAGCGGTAGAAATTTAAAAACCATAGTTAACCATTTCAAAACCGAAGTCAACTTACATCAAAATACTTAGTCATCTTTTTCCAACTACCACAAGTCTAGAAAACATAAACTGAAAATAACATAAAGTAAACTATCCCCAAAATAGATGTGGTGAAGCCATAGCAAGATCAAGTCCAAACCGTACATGAGCTGTCAAGAAAGCAAGCCAAATGTCCAAGCTAAGCACTGGTGTTCCCTCCCTGAGAACCTGGGGGGGGGGGGAACAGAAGAAAAGAGGCGAAAGAAAAAGGGTCAGTCATAAAGACTGGTAAGTCCTACCTACTATTAGTATAAGAACTAATGAAGTTAACTAAACATGAGAAACTGAGATGAAACATAAAGATGGTAACTAACTGGCATGATAAACAGATAACAAGGTAGATCAAGTGTGGCATCGCATATACAAGGTTTAGTTTTTGCACCAATAGTACTAGTATTCTAACCCAAGTCAAGTATAAACAAGAAATGATCCCTTGGCCCAATATCATGAGATGACCCAAGTCAAGGTCCAACTATACGATCTAGTCGATCGGCTCCCTATAAGCCTAACTCGTCGAGTGTCGGTGCCATACGGCCCAATCACGGAATGTAGTCAACTGTGCTTGGTCCACCCTAGGGTGTATCAAGCCCTACGGTGCCAACCACTGACACAAATCAAGCACGCACAGTCTAAACCTACTGGTGCCCGTGTTTGTTTTTTTCAACTCCGGACTATTTGCACGACCATAGTCCGCCTGAACCTACACTGGCGCACCTACTCAGCCGTCTTTCTGGTCGCTTACAATCAGCCCAGTAATCATGCCCCCCTAGCCTAGCCCCTAGGGTATCGTGATACATCTAAGAGGGTTACTGCTGAAAAGGACCACGTAACTAGGGTTTCTAACGGGTTAAGTGTGGTTAACCCTATCCAATCATGTATCAAGTTGGTTATGTGTATCCAAGTGGTTCATGACTTAACCCTATCATGTGGAATTAATTAACTTAATGCGCCCAACCTCTCACATTAGACTTTGTAGTGGTTACTGGATGTGTCGGGCGGGTCCGGGCAGATTTACACCACAACCTAGTATAACCTCGGGTTTCAAGCGCGATATGACCAACTACTCACATTGGGTCCTATTGTTTGTAGCCACTGGATTTGCCGGGCGGTTCCGGGCAGATTTACGCTACAAACTCAACCCAACCTCGAGTTGGCCACTTTATGGTTTTCTACATGTCATGACCACATTCAAGTTTCCAAGCATAATCAATTTTCATGTCACATTTCAAGTCATGTTTTTCATGTCATTTCAAGTTCGCCTAACTACCCATAACGTATTCCCATCGCACGTAAATTCGCATCAATACAAATAGATCAAGAAGGGGAACATAACAATATGACCAAGATGGGAATAAGGTGGTAAAGTTGGTCATAAGTTAAACATGATGATATTTGAGGCAAAGGTGTTCATCACAACTAGCATATAGGATTATTGGCCTCAAAACATGCATGACATCAAACATAGCAAATAGGGTGATAACATGGTAATAGTTGACATAGAGTGATAAACTTGTGACTAGCATGTAGTTCAACATCATAGGCAAGTTAACATCAAGGTTATGAGAGGTTCTATGTTGCATTATGCATAATCCCCAAATAAAGCTCATAGCTTTCTACCCAAAAATCAAGATGAACGGTACTAGGTTCATGATAGTTCCACAATCATAGATCAAAAGAGTCATGAATGGATCTATGCATACAATGATAGGCCCAAGACAAGTATTACACAAAAAATCCCATTTCAACTTGCTACATGTTCATATTCATTTCATAGTTTAAATCTAAGAGTAGAGTGGGGCTTACAAATCGTGGCTATGAGAACTAGAACAAAATAGAACAAGATAGAGGCGTTGTTGAAGCTCTAGGAATGATATAGCTACAATAGCAATCTCCAAACAATAATAAGCTCCACACAAAGCCTTGAGAAATAAGTAGCTCCTTTGATTTGATGGAGAAAGATTGCTCCTTTGCCTTAGAAGCTCTCAAGATGAAGATGGAGGCCATGATTAGGGAGCATTTTGGCAGCACTTAGTGGTTAGGATGATTTGTGGTGGTTTAGGCTAGGTCTTAGGGTGTTTTTATAGGAGTAGAGACAAGTTTAGGCCATAGGATTAACCCTAGTTTAGATCTGAACCATCAAATCTCGTCATGGCCAGCTGAACAGACCCAAAGGAGCAAGCCGGTGCACCAGGCCAACATGGTCTCACCAGGGAAGTCGACCCCCAGGTCAACACCCAAGTCGACTGGGCAGTCGACCTGGGCTGGGGCAGGTCGACTCCCCAGTCGACACCCCAGTCGACCTGGGGCTGGGCGGGAAATTTTCCCGCCCAGTCTGTTTGGGGCTGAATTTTGAATTTTCCGAAATCTTCTATGGGCCATAACTTGGTCATACGGACTCCGATTTACAAAATTTCGAACTTGTTTTCAAGCAGAATTTCGAGACGAACGCAATGGCGTAACCCGTTCCCATTGATTCTTAACTTATAATTTAATTCTGCCCTGATTTCTTGTTTTAACATGTTATAAAATTTCGGGTTGTTACAAATACCCTGTGTCGGCTCCACAGAAGGGTGTATCACTCCCTAAAGTGGCAACATACAGAAAGACACAGACCTATTTGTAGATGTCACGGCGTCTTAACTTTCCCAGAGCAGATCGGATCCATGCACACACATGACCCGGTTGGAACGCGCCATCAACACCCCTCGCCATTATCAGAATGGACCTCTTATAACCAATTCAGTAAGCGTGCCCTGACCCCTACCAAGTGTTGGGTCGCCGTTTGATACCAGAAAGGGTTACTGACTGATATGGGTCCCACACAACAGATGACACAAGCAAGTACCCTTCCTAACCTTGTGTCCCCAGACTAACAGATTTCAGATGTACAGATTTCAGTTTAATACGTTTGCTGACTAACAGAGCAGATTTACATATTCACAGGTTTACTGATTAATATAGTAGATTTACAAATTAACATGTTCGCAGATTAATGGATCAGATGTATGTATTATCAGATTTACAGATTAACAGATTAGATTGTACATATTCAACATATACAATAGGTTAAGTTTGTCGGGTTTATATACATATAACCCACCCCATCGGTTTATTAAGATTAACTTAACCCCGCCCACTTATTTAAGCAAGTTTACTTAACCCTACTCAAATTAACAGGTTCATGTAACCCATACAGATTCAATTAGGTTAATTATTCAAAGTTGTCAAATTATTATCATTTCTGCTTAATGCACCAGACCTCTCACATTAGATTACTTCCTGTGGATGCTAGATACGTCGGGCGGTTCCTGACAGACTTCTACCACAAGTGTAATCTAACCTCATGTCTGAGTATTATTTCATATCTACGCACTAGGCCCCTTACATTAGATTCACCACTTGTGGTTGCTGGATATGTCGGGAGGTTCCAGGCAGATTTATACCACAAGTGCAATCTAACCTCGTGCCTAGGCACGGTTCAGTTTTAAGCATATTCATTCTTAAACGATTATGCATGTTCATCGTAGGTTTTTAATTAAAGTATTCAGTTTCAACGGATTAAACAGGCTTCACAGACTCTTTACTACTCCATTAACATATTTCGCTTAATCATAAATTAAGCCTACAAATTTACATGCCCCAAATTATGGTCATAATTCACAATATAACATTTGCCTCATGTTTTAGTTAAATTGCACAGTATAGGTTATGCCCAAAAACCCCAGTCATGATTCATAATACAAACTATGCCCAAATTAAAGTTTTTAATTACATTGTATGCCAATTACCCAAATTCCCAATTTAGGCATGTTCACGGTTATCCCTATTTCATTATAGGTTTTCACGCCCTTTTTTCCCAAGTCATATATTATTACGCACAATATTCCCTTTCTTCTAAGTTATAAATCATCATGTAGTATGTCCCCAAAATTAGGTCTTGAATCACAACATGTATTACGCCCCCAAATCCCATATATACAAGTTATACCAAATTATACCAAAACTAATTTTCATGTTTATTAACAATTTATGCCAAGCCTCATTTTATTACATATTCCCAAATTTTTCCAATCATTCCAATGTTATTCGTACGCAAATCTCAACACAATATGTTAGGCCTGAAGTTAGCCAAATCTCATGAAAAAAAAGGAAAAGAAGAGGAGGAGAGAATCAACATCAAAATTGGCATAAACACATAAATTGGCATGCGATGAACAGATTTGATGAACAGAAATAGGCATAGTCTCAGATTCAGGTTTATTAACATGTCAGGATTACAATTAAATTTCAGATTTAAAAGTAACATGAACTCACCGTGGTTGGCTTTAAAAGAAATAGTGTTGCAGTTGTAGATCTATTCTCTTTTAATCCTAATCTGACTTAAAGAGGAAGAAGGACTTATTTTAATTTAGATTTGAGCAGCATGGAGACGCCATGAATTTGTGTGGAGAAAACAGTAGGTCTAGGGTCCTTTATATAGCATAGGAGTCAAGAACCAGGCCAGGAATCAGTCCAGAACCAGGAAAACGATTCTGCCCAGAACTGCCGGGGGGGTCGACACCCCTGTCGACACCCCCTAAGGGGGGTCGACACCCATGTCATTGCCCCCTGGAGGGGTTGACACCCTTGAGCGGGAAATTTCCCGCTCACCCAGTTTTGGCCGAATTTGATTTTTGAACCTATTTTGTTAATTAGTTATTATTTAATTTAATTCTGCTTAATCCTTAATTCTTCCGAGCTTCATAACTTCCTCATATGGTGTCCGATTTATGCAAACTTGTACTCTGTCCCAAGCAGAATTCCGAGATGAACGCAATGGTGCAGCCCATTTCCCTTAGTTCTTCTTTTAAAAATTAATTATCCTTTAATTTATTATTTTAATATTCTCAAAAAATACGGGGTGTTACATGGGGTTGATGCATCCAACTGCAATCATGAAAATAATCGAACATTTTCCTGATTTGCAACTAATATGTTAGAAAATTCGATCAAGCACTTTATACTAATTGAAATCTTGTAAAATTTCATTTATAACTACTTAAATGTTTTCGGTTTTTTTTGTTTATTTCTTTTTTACTTTGACGGCCAGTCTACCTACTTACCATTACAAATATAATAACATAAGCATATTTTATAAATCATTTCAGGTTAAACGGTTCAACAAAATTTCGGCAGCACTTCCCTTTAGTCCCTGTATCGTACACAAATGTGTGTACACAGGGAAGAAAAAGGACGTGCCATCGAAACTTTGTTAACCATTTAAATTGAAATGATTTATAAAATATGCTTACGCTATTGTATTTGTTACTTGTCCAATACTAGGACAAATCCAACGAATATTGTATCAGATGAATATAAATTTCCATTTTGTGTAAAAATGAATATCCATATATCGATCATATACAACACTTGTCGGATGGGGCCAAATTTATCTAAGGGGTTCACATATGTAGTAAAAAAACATTCAATCTAAGTTTAAACCAAAAAACACTTCAAATAAAAAAAGCGCACTTTTTGCGCTTTGGGCTTTTTTGTGCTTTACTAATAGGTGCGCCTTAAACTTCAAAAAAGCCCCTTATTTGCGTCTTGCGCCTTTTTCAGAATATGCACGCGTGTTAAGTACATAGCGTCAACATAATATTTTTTACTACTTTCAATTTGTAAAATAACATGACAATGAAAATTATGTCGTACAAATTAATTTTAGTTACTTTTAGTTTAAAGTATAAATTATGAAGTTAATTTTACAACAATTTTTTTTATTAAGTATTATAACAACAAATTTGTAAAATAACATTTATTTATTAAATATTATAGCAACATTTTTTTTGTATAGTGCAAATGCATTATTTAAATTTATTTGGACCGACTGTTCTTGCATCCGATGGTGACATAATTAACAGTGCATGCAAAGAGGGACATCATTACACTGTTTCAATAATTATAATCAATTTACTACTGGTAAACAATCACGTTTACTTCATTTTTTCTCAAATAATCCCACAACACAATCAACCTACAACACAATCAACTTAAGCCAATTACATATATGATACTCATCGTTTTCATTCTCCTAAATCAAGTACATATGTGATAATCAACGATTTCAACCTCCTAATCAATTACACTTATTCCCAAATCAATGTATAACAAAATCAACATCATATGCATCTCACAAGACAACCAATTTCATTTGCATAAACATACTATTAACTAATCAAAAATCCAATCGAGCATTTTGTCGAATAGTGCAAGTGCGCTCAACCAGATTTCTCTACAGCTAACCAAGGATCGAGTAGCACCTACCAGTTCTGGTCGAGCACTTCCTCTGGTCGATCAATAGCTCAGCCTCGACTCGGTGGTCACATCCTCTCAAGCAGTGGGTCGTTCACCCTAAGCTAATTGAGCGGTCGTGAGCACCAGAAGTCAGTTACCGGCACAAGCATGTGGTCGAGCAGGGCAGCTTCATGAGGCCAAGCACACCCACTTCGGTGCCAGTTGGTCGGTTGAGTCTCCATCCTTGTCAAGCAGCATCATCCTTTAGCTGAATGGTCGTGAAATATGTAGTCTTCTACCCAAACATGCATGAGAGTCCTTAACTCAGTCGTACAAGGAGCCCTCAGCTCGGTAGTGTAAGAACTTTCAGCTCGCTCGCACACAGACCCATTGCTAGGTCGAGCAGAGCGAGTACCTTTTCATGTGAAGAAAGTAGTGTATAAGATGAATGGCATAACTTGTAATTATTGTTCCCATTTTCGCTAGAAAATAAAATAGTAAAGTGATGGTGTAATGTGTTAACGTGTGGATGGGATCAAGTATGAAAAAGCACTGGTAATAGCAACAAAATGATTTGGTCATGCATATTATCCATGTTCGCTCGTTTATTACTAAACAGCTCGCTCGTGCACCCAACCAGAGGTTGGTCGCACATGATATCAGCTGATGTGAAGATAACAGCCGGAGCCAGCTGGAAAGAGAGCGCTAGCAGCTGTACCCATATGACCTTGCACCCATATTTACGACTTTGCCACCAGGTCCAAATTCCTCCTATAGATACCCCATTTCATCACACTCAAATGGACTGATTCCTCTACCCCGAAGGGCTGCCCAAATTCTTTCTCCACCATTCTAAAGCTTCTTAAGCTCCATTAATGGCCGGCAAAGCTCACTTCATCTTCCTCCATCACCAAATGGACCAAGTCTACTCCTTCCTCCATTAGAGATCAATTCAAGCTCTCTCCATCCATTCCAAACCGAGGTCCATCATTTCCATCGTCTCAAGCTCCATTCATGTTCTCTCCTACCGCCATTAATCCTTCTCAAAGCTTCGATTCACATCTCAACCGTCACGGACTCTTCGTTGATCCTCAAAGTGCTCAAACCGTGAAGTCTATGTTCTCACGCTCGTCGCATTCAGAGGATCCAACGGCTTCCATAACAGATTAGAGAGAATCAAGTCATTAAAGAGAGAAAAATTATTGTAAAGAGAGAGAATGGACCAAAATGAGATGTATGAGATGATGAACTTTGTAAATCTCCTGCATGGTAATGAAATGGCTACCAAAGTGGACGTAGATCTACTCTACATCAAACCACTATAAAAATCCTTGTGCATTTACTTACTTTTTCCCGCGATTGTGGCTCCTTTCAATTTCTAACCATATTGGTGAAGTACGGTACATGTACCATTAGTGTTTGAACCATTTTTGATTCAAACATTTTGGCGCCCACCGTGGGACTGCGTTCGCATTCCTCTCTAACTCAAGAGCCTCGCATTGAAGTCCTAAGCCTACTTCTACTATATATTCTACAAGCCTAAGATTTAGCCCAATCGACGAGCTCTCTTCTAAATTCAAATCCAAGTCCGAGATAATGGCTAAGTCAAAAAGGACTGTAAGTAAGATTGTTGGAGCACCTAACGATGTTGCTAACAACGAAGCTAAACCGCTTACAAACCGCTTTGAGATTGGTCAAAACTCAATAAGTGGAGCCAGAGTGACTAGAGCCAAATTAGATGTCGTCATCACTAACTTGAGCCAACAAATGGAAGCCTCCAACAAAGCTTTAATCGCTGCTAATAAAACATTAATGGATACTAATCAAGCTTTAATGGATAAAATAGGTGCTCTCCTAAACACTCAAGTGAATCCCACTCCTCCTCCGAACATCCATGTCAACCTTAAAGAGAATGCAAATTCATCAGCCTCCGATCATCATCTTAATGACAACTTGGAAGAACTTGTTGACAAGAGCGATGCTAACATAAAAGACTCAAGGTTGAAGGTCAAAACCCATTCTGATCGAAATAACCAACGAGTTGCATGTCCCGTTATGGGAGCACCTTCCCATGGCAGAAGTAAAGGACCTAAATCCTCTAATCACGATCACTCGCCACGACGAGCATCCGGAAAATAGATCGAAGTCCGCTGTTCGAAGCGACACAACTCGAAGGAATATATCACGGATATGGTAAAGCAAATCATGGAAAATAACATGGCTCGAAAGGATAGTGAAAGGGAATAAGACTTCTCCCTCAGCAAAAATACATTCACAAAGAGAATCCGTAAAGCAGAATTCCCCAAAAAGTTCACTCGTCCTACTCTACCTCCATACAGTGGGACTTCTGATCTGAATCACTTCTTATACAAACGTGAGTGGCATATAAATGCAGCTATGGCGACAGACGAGATCAAATGCTTGTGCTTCCATCTCTATCTTGAAGGTGTCGCATCGTTATGGCTCACGAGATTGCCACCCAAGTCCATCGATCGATTCAATGATTTGACTTTAAAATTCAAAGTGCAGTTCAGGCTGCAAGCTACGAAGGCCAAGGACATTATTTCTCTTACATCATTGAAGCAGGATGCAGGAGAATCTATCAAAGCTTTCCTCAAAAAATTTAATGATGTTGTATCTAAAGTAGGAAATCCCGAGCCCCACATGATCTTAATGTCTCTAATCGGTGCTATAGATGAGAAGAGCGTGTTCGGTTCTTTCATTTTAATCCGACAATGCTAGTTCAAGTGCCAAAAGTTGTAAACATCAAAATGCACAAATGCAAAACAGAAAGGCACTGCCTTGAAAAGTGAATGGGAAAAGTCGCAAATGTCCAGACAACGAACAAGCGCCACGACAAACAAATGTGGGAGCTGTATTTTTTGTCGAAAGGGCACTTCCCCAAGTGAGAGGTTCAAAGCCTTAGTTCCTAAACCGGAATTGCCTGCCAAGTCAAGAATACGTCAATAGGACTGATAGCTGCCCCGTGAAACAATATAACAGTCCCCAAATCCATTTGCGGAGCATCTGACATATCAGATGTGAAGAATGAAATCCATTTTTGTAGCATCTGAAACATCAGATGTGAAGAATGAAATCCATTTGCGTAGCATCTGAAATCTCAGATGTGAAGAATGACAAAACCAAACCACTTGCGTAGCATCTAAAACATCAGATGTGAAGAATGAAACCCGTTTGCGTAGCATCTGAAACATCAGATGTGAAGAATGAAAACCATTTGTGTAGCATCTGAAACATCAGATGTGAAGAATGAAAACCATTTCTTTAGCATCTGAAACATCAGATGTGAAGAATGAAAATAATTTACGTAGCATTTGAAACATCAGATATGAAGAATGAAATCCATTTGCGTAGCATCTGAGATATCAGAAGTGAAATATCAAAATCCAAAGACCTCCCCGAGCGGGGGCACAATCACTAAATCCAAAGTCCTCCCCTAGTGAGGGTACAATCATTAAATCCCAAGACCTCCTCGAGCGGGGGCACAAAATCCAAAGTCCTCACCTAGCGGGGGCACCAAACATAAGACCTTCCCAAGCGGAGGCACAATGATATAAAAAATTGTCCAAATAGAAGTCCCAAACTAATCGGCTAAATCGAAATTCTTATTTGGTTGATAAAGCTTAGGGACTCCATACATGTTGAAAAGCTCAAATAGCTTTAACCAACAAAGCAGAAACCTCTAACGCGTCAACCACAATCAAGGAAACTCGACGAACTGATTAAATAGAGTTTTTACAAATCGTGACGACCCATAGCTCAAAGGCAACACAATGACTTAAAAGTCGAGTGATGCTCCGGAAGAATACCGCGAGTCCATCACAATAGAATTTCGAGCCCAAAACCAAATTCTGAATCCATCCAAAGGTTGCAATCGCTTTGGTCTCGGAAACTCAAATCGAAATTCCAATTCGAACAGGTACACGTTACATAAAACATAAACTGTCATGCAAAATCATTTAAGTCATTAACTAATCTATTATCATGTGGACAGTCAATAACAAAGTATAAGTCCAAAATCGTGCAAGTGCTTGTTTTCATTACAGAACTGGTGCCATCGAGTATACAAATTCAAAGTATGATTTGCCATAGCAAATAAAGAGCTACGACTGAATCTTAATGCAAGTTGTGTTCATTTCGAAGCCTGCATTTCTCGCAAGAAAAAAAAACAAGCTTCAAGGGGCAAATGTTAAATAATCAAAAATCGAGTCGAGCATTTTGTCAAATAGGGCAATGCGCTCAACTAGATTTCTCTACAGCTAACCAAGGATCGAGCAACACCTACCAGTTCTGGTTGAGCACTCCCTCCGGTCGATCAGCAGCTCAGCCTCGACTCGGTCGTCGCATCCACTCAAGCAGTGAATCGTTCACCCCAAGCTAGTCTAGCGGTCATGAGCACCATAAGTCGGTCACCGACACAAGCATGCGGTCGAGCAGGGCGGCTTTATGAGGCCAAGCACACCCACTTCGGTGCCAGCTGGTCAGTCGAGTCTCTATCCTGGTCAAGTAGCATCATCCTCTAGCTGGATGGTCTTTCAATATGTAGTCTTCTACCCAAGCATGCATGAGAGTCCTTAACTCAGTCGTACAAGGAGCCCTCAGCTCGGTCGTGTAAGAACTTTCAGCTCGCTCGCACACAGATCCATTCCTAGGTCAAGCAGAGCGGGTACCTTTTCATGTAAAGAAAGCTGTGTATAAGATGAATGGCATGACTTGTAATTATTATTCCCATTTTCACTAGAAGACAAAATAGTAAAGTGATGGTGTAGTGTGTTAACGTGTGGATGTGAGCAAGTATACAAAAGCACTGGTAATAGCAGCAAAATGATTTAGTCATGCACATTATCCATGTCCGCTCGTTCATTACCAAGCAGCTTACTCGTGCATCCAACCAGAGGTCGGTCGCACATGATATCAGCTGATGCGAAGATAATAGCCGACGCCAACTGCAAAGAGAGCGCTGCCAGCTGTATCCATATGGCCTTGCACCCATATTTACGACTTTGCCACCCGGTCCAAATTCCTTCTATAAATACCCCATTTCACCACACTCAAATGGACCGATTCCTCTACCCCGAAGGGCTGCCCAAATCCTTTCTCCGCCATTCTAAAGCTTCTTAAGCTCCATTAATGGCCGCCAAAGCTCACTTCATCTTCCTCCATCACCAAATGGACCAAGTCTCCTCCTTCCTCCATTAGAGATCAATTCAAGCTCTCTCCATCCATTCCAAACCGAGATCCATCATTTCCATCGTCTCAATCTCCGTTCAAGTTCTCTCCTACCGCCATTAATTCTCCTCAAAGCTTCGATTCACATCTCAACCGCCACGGACTCTTCGTTGATCCTCAAAGTGCTTAAACCGTGAAGTCTACATTCTCACACTCGTCACATTCAAAGGATCCAACGGCTTTCATAACGGATTAGAGAGAATCAAGTCAATTAGAGAGATAAAAATTATTATAAAGAGAGAGAATGGACCAAAATGAGATGTATGAGATGATGAACTTTGTAAATCTCCCGCATGATAATGAAGCGGCTTCCAAAGTGGATGTAGATCTACTCTAAATCGAACCACTATAAAAATCCTTGTGCATTTACTAACTTTTTCCCGCGATTGTGGCTCCTTTCAGTTTCTAACCATATTGGTGAAGTACGGTACACGTACCATTGGTGTTTGAACCATTTTTGATTCAAACATTTGGGCGCCTACCGTGGGGCCACGTTCGCATTCCTCTCCAATTCAAGAGCCTCGCATTGAAGTCCTAAGCCTACTTCTACCATAGATTGCCCAATTCTAAGATTTAGCCCAGTCGACGAGCTCTCTTCTAAATTCAAATCCATGTCCGAGATAATGGCTTAGTCAAAAAAGACCGTAAGTAAGATCGTTAGAGCACCCAGCGACGTTGCTAACAATGAAGCTACACTGCTCACAAATCGCTTTGAGATGGGTCAAAACTCAATAAGTGGAGTCGGAGTGACTAGAGCCGAATTAGATGCCGTCGTCTCTAACTTGAGACAATGAATGGAAGTCTCCAACAAAGCCTTAATGGATGCTAATAAAACATTAATGGATGCTAATCAAGCTTTAATGGATAAAATGGGTGCTCTCCTAAACGCTCAAGCGAATCCAAGCTCCTTCTCCGAACATCCATGTCAACCTTGAAGAGAATGCAAATTCATCAGCTTGCGATCATCATCTTAATGACAACTCGGAAGGACTTGTTGACAAGAGCGATGCTAACATAGAAGACTCAAGGTTGAAGATCAAAAACCATTCCGATCGAAATAACCGATGAGTTGCAAGTCCCGTTACGGGAGCACCTTCCCATGGCGGAAGTAAAGGACCTAAATCCTCTAATCACGATCGCTCGCCACGACGAGCGTCCAGAAAAGAGATCGAAGTCCGCTCTTCGAAGCAACACAACTCGAAGGAATATATCATGGATATGGTAAAGCAAATCATGGAAGATAACATGGCTTGCAAGGATAGTGAAAGGGAATAAGACTTCTCCCTCAGCAAAAATCCATTCACAAAGAGAATCCATAAAGCAGAATTCTCCAAAAAGTTCACTTATCCTACTCTACCTCCGTACAACGGGACTTCTGATCTGAATCACTTCTTATACAAATATGAGTGGCATATGAATGCAGCTAGGGCGATGGACGAGATCAAATGCTTGTGCTTCCATCTCTATCTTAAAGGCGTCGCATCGTTATTGCTCACGAGATTGCCACCCAAGTCCATCGATCGATTCGATGATTTGACTTTAAAATTCAAAGAGCAGTTCAGGCTGCAAGCTACGAAGGCTAAGGACGTTATTTCTCTTACGTCAATGAAGTAGGATGTAGGAGAATCTGTCAAAGCTTTCCTCAAAAGATTTAATGATGCTATATCTGAAGTAGGAAATCCCGAGCCCCGCATGATCTTAATGTCTCTAATCGGTGCTATAGATGAGAAGAGCGTGTTCGGTTCTTTCATTTTAATCCAACAACGCTAGTTCAAGTGCCAAAAGCTGTGATTGGGTGGGCACACAGCGCACACGGAGGTATGGGGACAGAACAATTCACGCCAAGTTTGATAAGTCATAGGTGTAAATGAATATGCACTTTATCCTTTCCAGCAATTTCCTTTAACTGTTCATTCCACTGCACTATACGATCATAAATTAACACAGAGTCAATACACACACTTCCACTACTTACGGTTGATTTGGTCAAATAAACAAGAATATTAGACTAGAAGAACGCTTCTCATTAAGTTGACAAATATATCTCGTTAGCAGGAAGTAGTATGCACTTTAGACTCCAAGGATCTTTCCATATAGAGCAAGATAACACAATATCTACATATCATTTCATACAATCTCAAGTTGCTAGAATCACATAATATTCAAACAAAAAGATGGCAATAATGAGAATCAGCTTAGGCATAACAATAGAGACC
This sequence comes from Allium sativum, assembly GCA_030737875.1. NCBI lineage: Eukaryota > Viridiplantae > Streptophyta > Magnoliopsida > Asparagales > Amaryllidaceae > Allium > Allium sativum. The sequence goes on along the minus strand of CM060925.1, from coordinate 204,339,363 downwards.
ATCTTTCTTGTTTATCATACAGTGGGAGTACCACGCGGTGACTGAGACCCTTCCACCAATCTACCTGCCTAGGCTTCTACCCAGACATCTAATAAAGGAGACAATTTCGGTGCGATTTCAATACCAGTTTGTTGTTTTATATATACAATCACGTTTCCATTGCTACTGTTCTTCTTTGTATAGGTAATAAAACGGTGACGAATCAAGCATTTTTATTTAAATAACATTCTGGGTCTTCCTTTTGATTGTAGTTTTCCCATACAATCCGTCATTACACAACGTACTAGTGGTAACCAAAGCAAACTTTGACACTTGCATAACAAGTAATCCTATAAAGCAATATACAACAGGGAACGATGTTATCCAGTTATCATCAGCGGGGACGAAGTACTTCATATGCGGAATCCCTGGCACTGTAAAGCTAGGATGAAGGTGCAAGTAAATACAGTCATGGTGACTTTAGCTCGACCTACTTCTTCCCATACACCCTCTTCAACAATTTCGCCATCTGTGTCTCCAATAATAGCTCCTTCTATATCTACGGAGAGAGAAGTTTCAGTAACCCACATAGTTATTATTTAATGAAGTTAGCAGGTCGATTTCGACCTGTTAACTTCATCAAATAATAACTATATGGGTTACAACCTGTTAACTTCATCAAATAATAACTATATGGGTTATTGGCATTTCTTTCTTACAGAGACAAATGTCAATAACCCATATAGTTATTATTTGATGATGTTAACCGGTCGATTTTGACCTGTTAACTTCATCAAATAATAACTATATGGGTTATTGACATTTCTCTCTCTAGAGAGAAATGTCAATAACCCGTATAGAGAGAAATGTCAATAACCCATATAGTTATTACTTGATGCAGTTAATAGGTCAGAGAGAAATGTCAATAACCCATATAGTTATTATTTAATGATGTTAACCGGTCGAAATCAACCAGTTAACATCATCAAATAATAACTAGATGGGTTATTGACATTTCTCTCTAAGAATACCTTCTTCTGTGTCTCCAAGAATATCTCCTTTTGTATCTCCAATAATGCCTCCTTCTCTATCAGTTGCAGCCCCTTCTTCTGATTCTCCATCAAACAAGCCAGCTGAGCTTGCTCTAAATCCAACTACAACGGCTATTGGATCTTCTCCATTACCTGCTCTCAACTCTGGATCTAATTCTCATGTTGCACTGATGCATTTCGCCATTACTTTTGTATGCGCAGTGGGCTTTTTTATCATTTTATCTGTTGTGGAGAAATTTTGATTCAAGACTGCTCAAATCAAAGATCCCCAAATCAGCGGAAGATGAGATCGTGTTAAACGTGCAAAAACAACCAATCAATATCGAAGACAATCTCAATCCAATCCAAAAGCCAATCACAATCACCACATAAGAGAAATAACTGGGCAATAACGAAAAATAATTCACATAGGGATTTATAGTGGTCTCACTAACAACTTGTCAGTGTACGTCCACTTGAGAGAGAGCCTTTTATTAACAACAATGAAGAGTACAAGAGATTGATTACAATGGTCACTCAATTCACTATAGAATTTTATCTGTGGAGATAAAGAGTTGAGGAAATTAGGAGAGATAGAATGAATGAATTTAATTTAATTTAATTTAGTTGGCTTTCCTTCACTCCTTTAGGCCCCTTTTATAAGACCAATTACTTCATGCTCAAATTACTTGATCTCCAAGTAAACTTGGCACCCAAGTTATTTATTACTTCATGCCCAGGTTTTCTTTACCTCCAAGTAAACTTGGCATCCAAATTATCTATCCTTTCTTTCCATATGAAAAATATCCTTCCATTGATTTAGCATCACCAATTTTAACACTCCACCTTGATGCAAAATCACCTATCTCCAACTCCATGACCTAATGGTATTCATACCATTACTTGTAACCGATAGCTCCAACTATCATCATATCTACTTTCTGCAAGCTTGAATGTTTTCCCAATGAGTTCCGGCAAAGCCACCCCTATTGCACTCATCAACGAGTTCAGGAAAATCCCCCACCTGCTAATATAGTGTTGAAAACATCCAACTCCAAAACTAGTCTCACCAAAATACAAACATACCACGAAGATAGAACTTCAACCTCTCACCGATACTCTTCTTCATCTATAGCTAAGCTTCTCTCTCAATTGTGCCACCCCGTGGCACCTAGCACCTCTCCAAGCGAATTAAGTTCGAGCAATGCTCGAACTTCCCAACCGGTAATGCCTTAGTGAACATGTCCGTCGCGTTATCCTTTGTGTGCACTTTCCGAAGGTAACATACTCGCCATCGGACCTAAGCACCTTCAAAGTCTTTCCACTCTCATTTTCAACAAGAGTCTTCCATTCTTTGAATCTTGCAAATGCCTCTGACTTGGCCTTCATTACATACACCCAAACCTTTCGAGAAAAATCATCAATGAAAGAAATATAATATCTTGCTGCTCCCAAAGAAGCTACAGGCGCTGGTCCCCAAACATCAGTGTGCACATACTCAAGAATCCCTCTTGAATCATGTTTTCCTTCACCAGATGACACTCTAGTTTGCTTCCCTATGACACATTCCTCGCAAAACTCCAACTTGCTGAAACTCTCACCATTAATCATCTACCTTTGACGAAGAACATCTAAACTCTTCTCCGAGACATGACCCAGTCTCAAATGCCACAGCCGTGTCGCATCTAAGCCATGAGAACTACCATCATTGACACAAGTTTCTCCTTCCACGGTCACTTCTTGAAGCAAATAAATACCATGAGTTCTAGCACCCTTCACAACCACAAGCGCACCCTTCGAAACCCTCAATCTATCACTCTCAATGGTGATCTTGCAACCTAAAAAATCCAATTGACCCAAAGAGATAAGTGACTTCCGTAGTCCCAGAACATAGCGAACATTAGTGAGAGTATGAACCACTTCGTCAAACATCCGAATTTGCACGGATCCAATGCCTTTTGACTTGCAAACTGCACTATTTCCCATAAAAATTGAATTTCCTTCCCGTTCAACATAAGAAGAAAAGCAATTCCTATTAGGCGTCATGTGATATGAAGCCCCCGAATCAAGCACCCATTCGCTGCCCGAAACATCTGATGCTACAGCCAACAAAACATCTACGTCTTCCTCACCAACATCTCTCTCCACCGCAACTGATAAAATGCTACTTCCTTCTTCCCCTTGTCTGGACAATCATTCTTCCAGTGACCAGGTTTCTTACATATAAAGCACTTGCCATTTCTTTCCTTCAATTTTCCTCTTCCACCGGGCTTCCTAGACTTAGAACGCGTCCACTTTCTCTTCTTCGTTGTCTTTTCTTTCTCCGCAAATAAACCTTGACCATTACCAGCACCATTGCTACCATCACTCAGCTCCTTCATCTGATCTCGTAATTCCTCACTAAGAAGACCCGTCTTGACATCATTTGGAGTCAGTGTATCCCGACCATAGATCAAACTATTTGAGAACCCAGCATAGCGTTTAGGCAATGAACATAACAATATCATCTCCTTCTGCTCCTCCTCAATCTTCAGATCTACCGCCTTCATCTTAATTAGAAAATCATCAAACACATTTAAGTGCGCCTTTAGCGTAGATCCTTCCTTCATCTTATAGGTAAAGAAAGTCCGCAACAAGATCAATCGATTTGTGAGTGATTTCTTCATATAAAACTCCTCCAACTTGTTCCAAATACCTTTAGTAGTCATCTCACCACTAATTTCAGAAATATCATTCTCCCCCATGGCAAGTTGAAGTGTAGTGAATGCCCACTTTTCCATTTCTTCTCTCTCCACATCTGAGACGTCCGCTGGCAATAAATGTGTATCAAACACTACCCGATGTACCCGATTCCGCCTAACAACCGCTTTCATCTTCCATTGCCACTTTTCGAAATCATTATCGTCATTCCACTTGTCGATAACCAATTGTGAACTAGAAGCTGCATATGACCCACGTATATAAGGAGCTACACTACTAGGACAAACTATTGAGACATTATTTGAATCTGATTCTGGCATTTTTACAGCTATCTACCAACACCAATGCTCCGATACCAAATGTTATGGAGAAATTTTGATTCAAGACCACTCAAATCAAAGATCGCCAAATCAGCGGAAAACGAGATCGTGGTAAACATGCAAAAAAACCAATCAATATTGAAGACAATCTCAATCCAATCTAAAAGCCAATCCCAATCACAACATAAGAGAAATAACTAGGCAATAACAAAAAATAAATCACACAGGGATTTATAGTGGTTCCACTAACAACTTGTCAGTGTACGTCCACTTGAGAGAGAGCCTTTTATTAACACCAATGAAGAGTGCAAGAGATTGATTACAATGGTCACTTAATTCACAGTAGAATTTTATTTGTGGAGATAACGAGTTAAAGAAATTAGGAGAGATAGAATGAATGAATTGAATTTAATTCCATTCAATTGCCTTTCCTTCACCCCTTCAGTCCCCTTTTATAAGACCAATTACTTCATGCCCAAGTTACTTGATCTCCAAGTAAATTTGGCACCCAAGTTATTTATTACTTCATGCCCAAGTTTTCTTTACCTCCAAGTAAACTTGGCATCCAAATTATTTATCCTTTCTTTCCATAAGAAAAATACCCTTTCATCGATTTAGCATCATCAACTTTAACATTCCCCGTGTAGACTCGAATTAAGGTTGTAGTTAATTATTCCTTGTTCGTCTTTTTCCTTTATCTTTTACATTGCTTGTAAGGTTGGGTAAATAAATAATAGTAATATTATTGTTCTTTTTAGCAAAATCGTCTATCTACAAATTCTCGTATCATCTGACCAAAGATCTTCGCCTTCCTCTCTGAATTTGCAATGCAGTTGATTTATAACAGCTTTAAATTGCTTATTATTTAAAACCTTTTTTTACTTTAGCTTTAAGGTTTATTAAAATTGATTTTGAAAGTGGTCTTACGTGTTTCTAAAGGTGCCAGTATTAGTTCATTATCTTTTGTGTATTATGTAGAAATCTTTATTAACACAAAGTGCTTGGATTTATTTCTAAAATGATGCGGATGTCTTCCTTTAACCAATTGGGTAAAATCCCGTACACACTTCACTTAACTGAACATGCTTGTTTGTAATCTTGGTATATTTAACTAAATTTAATGCACTTGATATGTTTTATCTAAAAGAAAGCCACCATTAACCATATATCAACTAGAAAGTTCAATTACTAATATAAAATATATGAATACAGTACACTTAAGGATGGATTTATTAAGACTATGTTGCTTGTGTCACAGAAAGTAGTCGCTCCCCAATATTCTAAGTCAAAATATTAAGGTTGTGTTTTTTGTTGAATCGTGGAGTTGGTCAGTAGCGCAGGCCATCATAAAAGAGTGGGTTAGGTTGTAAATCCGATATCCAAATTTCCAAAATACGAAAAATGTAAAATGACATACAACTTTTTATAGTGGTTCAACACTAATGCCTACGTCCACTTCATAGTAATCCATTCATCATCATTTTTACAATTACAATGATTGTCTGAAATTGGATTGCAAAGTTGTACAGGAGAATACCAAAATCCCTGTTAATTCTCAACTTTGTCAAAAATGTCTTTCTTCTTCTTCTTTAGGCCAAAATGTGTAAGGAGAATTCCAATGTCCAATGAAAAGCTTCAATGTCCAAGTACATCCAAAAATGCTCCAAAGTCCAAGTTCCAACACTTGGAGTTATGCGAAGCAAGCAAAAAGTCCAAATAAGCGCCAAAATGTTGTAGGAAAACTTCTAAAGTTTCAAGTCGAAGAAGAAGTCCAAAGCCATGAGAATCACTATGGAAGCCATTAGTGAGCTCCAAAGAGAGCTTTCTCGTATGTCAAATGATAACCAAAGTCCAAAAATATCGAGCCAAGCCAACCCCTTTAAATGCCAAGAGAGGGCCTATTTATATGTGAAGATTTCATACATCAGCCCAAATTTCGTATCTTGAGGGATACAAAATTCATATCCCCGGGACTTAGCCAAAAAATCAAGCATCTTTGCAAAAATTCAAATCCTAAAGAAAATTTCAAAAAAACAATGATTGGAACGTGCAGATCACCTAAAAAACAGTGATCCGCACGTACCAGTCGAACATGTCAATTATATTTCCCAAGCCAAAAACGTATCGGCTCCTATGCCAATTCGAATCCCAAAATACCTGGTCAACCCAAGTCGCTCAACTCAAAAGCAGTGATCAGCTCGAGATTTCTATGTGCTGGATCCAAGCTGGGGATTCGAATCCCCAAATGCCAAATGCCGAAATCTGAAACCATGTGCCAAACCAAGAAAAAGAGGTGATCACGTAAGAGTGCTTATGCTTTTTGGAGCTTGCCAAACCCATGGAGTATCGAATCCCCAGAGGGGATACAATTTTGTATCCTTAAGGGGATACAAAATACGGTATTTTGTATCCTAAAAGGGATACAAAAACTGTATTTTCTTATCCCAAAGGTATACGAAATCCGTATTTTCATATCCCTTGGGGATATAAAAATCCCTGTTTTTGACAAATCCTGAAAGCTTGTCGGGGCATGTGCGCGCCTAGATTTTTGGATGATCAGACCGTGTTTTTCACGGCTTTTGATTGTGCCATGCCAAATTCTAGAGAGTGATTTGCGTGTGTTACACAAACGATTTTGAGTTATCAACATAGCGTAATCACCTTGTTTGAGTAGCCGAAATCCAATTTTCCAAATCCAAGTGTTTCGATTGATTCAGGTTTTGTCATGTCATCGGACCGAGGTGTTCAAGGATTTTACGCTGACTCAGCCAAGTTGATTACACATTTTTACCATGCCATATTTCCAAGACTTTTTCCAAATACAAAATACTATATCATATCTGAAGTCTTAAAGAACTATTCCAATCCGATAACGCCAATCTGGTAATCAACGATATTTCCAACCTTTTCCTAGCATTTCACGACTTCGACTAGATCTCTTTGTGAATTCCGATGAGCGTATTCAAGTCTTGGGCACATCGCTAACCATAAACTTGACATGTGACGCTTTATCAATAAGCATGCCAATTTGTATTTTTTGTTACAAGAACAAAGCAGAGAATGGAAGGTGGGACGAAAGGTTTTTTATGAGCCCACCCCATAATAATAAATGGGTAAAATCCACCTGACCTAAACAACCAACAAAATAAATACAAACCCACGAATCCCTAGCCAAAAAAGGCAAAGATTAGTGCAAATCTTAGAAAAACAAAAAAAGGCAGTCTCAAACCCTAAAAAACACGATTTAGCTGTAAACCTGTGTTTTTAGAGAAGAAAGAAGTCATGGTAGTCTCCAATTAGTGCCTTCGTTTCTAGAAAACTCGAAGTGCTCCTTTCTTTCATGAGAAGTATTCTTATGGTGACCGCAAAAATGGCAGCCAATAATGTCAAAATGGTTATCTTCGTCTTCAAGAGATAAGTATTCCTTCTAAAATTGGTTTTAACTACTAAATCTGATGAGGAATCTATGTTTTCTTTAGTTCCATGATTTCGCAGCTCAAATTTTCTAATGTTGTGCACAGATCCGAAGTGATTTCTGGCTGTGGTGTCAAAATACTTTTGATGATTACTATCATCTTTCAAATCATATGAGTTGGCTCCACAAACAGTGTTTGTGTGCTTGTTGCTCTCTAAATCCAAACCCGTGTGAGAAACACTACTACTACCTTTACCCCAGACAGGTAAGTCATAGACTTTATTATCCATAGTTCTTTTGTAGTAGCGATTTCCAATTCATTGATTCTGAAATTCCAAATTTTGATGAAATGGTGTTGCAGAGAATCCATGACCTCAGGAACGCCGATGGTTGCACAGTAGCCCAATTCCCTAGTTTTAGGTAAAACAGAGAATAATCTATTCTTATCTTTGAAAAAATTGACATTGTTAACAATATTCCTTATGTTTCTTCCCCTTTGTTATTATTTTAGAAGAATTGTGATGGCCACTGTAACACCCCGTATTTTTTTTAATATAATTAAAAATGAAATAAAATATATGAAAATATGCTTATGATAGGTAAATAATGGTGATGCATAAGGAGAATTAATTAATATATGGAAGAGAAGAAAAATTAGTTCGATAACGGCGTATGTAACGGAAAAGATAGTAAAATAAGGATAACTAATTCAAGAATCGGGAATTAGGTAAAATGGACATCACCATTGTGTTCCTCTCGGAAAAATACGCGAAATAGAGTCCGAGTTTTCGAAAATCGGAGTCCGTATGACCAAGATATGGCCAAAACAAGATTTCAGCAGACTTTCTGGCAGACTACCCGTGTCGACTGTAGTGTCGACACCCAAGTCGACCTGCCCCCCCTGTGTCGACTGTAGTGTCGACTCCCCCCCTGTACAGGTCGACCTGGTCAGCCTGGGGTGGCCCAGAACCCATTTTTGAGGCCCGGGATGAGTTTTGATGGTCCGGATGGGTTTTAGGGTTAATCCGATGGCTGAAATGAATTGCTACACCTATAAAATAACACCTAGACCTAACCTAATTCATAACAAATCATTCTTACACCTAAATGCTGCTGGAATCTCTCTTGAGCCATGGCCGTCGTCTCCAAATTAAAGCTTAAGCGTTCAAACCCAAATCAAATCAAAGATCAATGCTTCTACAACAAATTCAAGAGGATAGATCAATGACACTGCAACTTTCTACGACAAATTCACTCCCTAATTCATTAGCCGTTCTATGTAAGTTCTAGTTGCTTTCCGATTTAAATATTTAATTATAATGTGGCCATGAATTAAAGTGGAATTGGATTAAGTATGATCTATTCCTGTTGCTTTTTGAGTCTTTAGTTTTGAGACTTGTCTACCTTTATTCTCATGACAAGTTTGTGATTTATTCAGCAGTTTTCTTGATTCGTAATGATGTTATCATCAAGTTCTAATCTTTATGCTTATCATGATGTTGTTTTTCTCTCTGATCTATTTATTATGCAAATTTCTACCTCCCCCTATTTATTTTCTTTTGATGAACCTTGGTCAACTTCGGACCTTGGCCTAAAATCGCGATTCGCATACGAGATGTATACGGGGGAAATATGGGATTATTGCCTATATGGATATGATTAATAATTGGCAACATGAAATTGGATATTATCATTTAATTTGCAAGTTTGGGGTAGATCTGTAAAGTTTGGTATAATCTCGTTATGATAAAATTTGCATAAATATTATATACATGGAATTCGACACCAATTGGATCTATGTAAATTAAATCAAAAGATTGGGCTTATGTTAATTAGGCATATGTAGATTTGGGAATTTGAGCATGAAAGCGATTGTAAACTTTATAATTGGCATAAACGTGTATTATGAACTTAGGCAACTGGCATGTATTGAAACAAAAAGATTATAGCTTGGGATAACTACATCATGAATCATCGGATTTGGGTATGAAACTTGACCTATGTAAAATATGGCAAGAATATTGATACACATATTTGGCTAAAAATCAATCTATGTGAATTGGGCATAGCTTTGTAAACATGTAAACTATGAATCTTGATATATGTATAAAAAGGCATGGAACTTGGTATATATGTAAATTGTCTAAGATTAGGCATATATAAATTTGGCATACATGTAAACAGGCATGAACTGAACATATGTGGATTTGGTATGAATTGGGCATAGGTAAAACTGATATGTAATTTAGAACTTGGGCATATGTTAATTATGTGAGATTTGTAGTTGAAACACATATGATAATTTATGTCATGAAAAAGGGCTAATATGAACACGCCTAAGTGGGTTTTGGGTAGTTGGCATGTAATAGCCTTAAAGGAGGGATAAATATAAATTGAGATAAGCTGCCTTTAATGGCATAAGATAAATTGTGATAAAATTGGTATGATTTTGCATACCATTAATAGATGGACATAATTGAGTCAATTATGGACATCGTTAAATTAGGAATTAATTGATAATTTGAATAGGGGAAAATAAATTCAAATTGGGGTAAAAGATTATAAGTGATAATCAATGCTTAGGACGCGAGGTTGGACTCATTTGTGACGTAAACCTGCCCGGAACCGCCCGGCGAATCCAGTAGTCACAAATGTCAGCCCAATGTGAGAGGTCCTAGGCCCAAATTAAAAGCGTAACAGTTGTAAAGACACGAGGTTAGACTCTTTTATGGTGTAAGACTGCCCGGACCCGCCCGGCAAATCCAGCTGCCATAAATGTCAGTCTAATGGGAGAGGTCTTTATAAGGTTACGACATTAATGAATTAAGAAATACTTAACCAGATAAACATGTGGTGGGACATGGGGGTTAAGTGGGTGACATGTGGGTGACATGTGGAAATACGAATAGTAATACTTAACCAATGTAACATGGTAATTAGACCAGTGGGTAGGGTTAAGTAAATAAGAACACTTAACCAATATGATATAAATGGGTGGGTTAAGTAATATGATTAGGTTAATCTGGACACTTAACCAATTTAATATGTTGACTACGGGAGTGGGAAAGGTTAAGCAAATGTTTCACCATTATAACATGATTAAACTGGACTAGAGAGTGAGGTTAAGTTAATGAGAACACTTAACTAATACGATGGGTTAATTAGACAAGTGGTTGCGGTTAAGTAGTAACACTTAACCAACATAACAGGACAAGCGGGTGGGTTAAGTTAACTTGAATAAGTTGATAACACTTAACCATTATAATATGACTAGTGGATGGGGTTAAGTTAACATGCACTTAACCAATCTGATGTGATGCGTGGTAGGGTTAAGTAACACATGGGGTTAAGTTAACAAGAAAATTCTTAACCAATGTAACCAGATAGATGAACGGGGTTAAGTTAATAAGCCACACTTAACCAATCAAACATAATAAGCGAGAAAGGTTAAGTCAACTAAGGTAAACACTTAACCATGGTAACATAACGAGTAGAAGGGTTAAGTACATATCGGGTTGGTGGGTAATATTAGTAAATATAGGCCCACATACACTTAACCATTAAATACACATGCTTGAATCAGTAGCGGGGTTAAGTACACATCAGGGCTGGTGGGTAATATCAGAGAATATAGGCCCACAGACTTAACCATTAGAAAAACCTAGTAACGGGGACCCATTTCAGCAGTAACCCACATTAGGTATCAACGAAACCCTGAGCTAGGCAGGGTGGGGCACGATTACTGGGCCGATTATAAGAGGTCAAATTAGCGGCGGTTGGTGCAGCAGTGCAGGTTCTAACGGAGTGCGGGCGTGCACACACTTCGGCGCAGAAAATTTAGCCACTGGGCATCAGTAGGTATAAAGCTGTGCATCTTGATTGTGTCAGGGTTGCCACCATGGGACTTGATACACCCCATGGTGGGACCAACACAGGTATCTACAAGTAGGGGGCCGCGTGACACAAACGAGAACTAGGTCAAGTAGGGAGCCGATCGATAAGGTAGTAAGGGTGCATCGAATATATACATGGCCATTGGGGTGATCGAGGTGGAATCCTCATAATCGATGTACACCTGAAGGCTACCATAATTGCGGGGATTGGGATCACGTTGTAATTATTATATAACACGGGTTACTAGTTGGGACACTAGTAGGGGGTACGGATCCTTGTTACACAGGATACTAGTTGGGACACTAGTAGGAATACAGATCATTCCATGTAAGACACTTATGAGGATGCTAGTTAGGTGGTGCAGAGCAAATAGATATCGTTTTAATGGTAAAGCTTAGAAACCTTGCGATGTTATTCTTGATAGAAACCATGCAGTGGGATACTTGATAGGAATTATTGGACGTTATACTTGTTTCATCGTGCCTGAAGTTTATCTTGTTACCTTAGTTTACCTTGTTATCATAGTTTATCTTGTTGTCTTAGTTTATCTTGCCTACCTTGTCATCATGCTTATGTTTACTTTTAGTTTATTCATGCCATGTTATCTCTACCTATTTTTATGCTGAAAGTCACTAGGACTTACTCAGTCTTTATGACTGACCCGTTTTGTTTCGCCTCTTTTTCTTCCGTTCCCCCCCCCCCCCCCCCAGGTTCACAGGGTGGGAATACAGCTTATTTCGGATCTTACCAAGCTCCAAGGCTCTTTCATGTATGGCTTGGATTTCTCTTGGCTATGGCTTGCTTTGCTTTATTGGGGAATACTGCAGTTTGTTTTTATGCTTCTTTGTTTTTGAGCAAGACAGATATTTTAACTATGAAATTGGGTATTGGAAGTTGATGGGCTTTTCTTGTAAACATTTATATTTAATAAATGATTTGAAGTACTTCCACTTTATTTTCCGCTGTTTTATATATGTCTGTCTTGTAATATTTCTGTTCCAGTACCCATAATACTCCATTGAAGTTAAGACATTCCCTTTGTGAGTGACCTTAACAGATGTGGGGTGTTACATTTGGTATCAGAGCAAGGTTACCAGACTGGGCAAAAGCTTTCAAAAACATTCTGAAATTATTTTCAAGACATTTACAAAGAAGCAAATTTTCAAGAAAATTTTGTTTTAATTAAAAGCATATTCCCCAAAGCCATATGCACTATCTTTTGATTCTCTCTTGAAATCTCTTCTCTCTCTTTTCACCATAGTTTCGTAGGCATCCGACACATGTCGGAGGGCAAAGGAGTGCCCAACCTCCGTCTGTAGCCGTGGTAGTTCCATCTGCGTCTAATCTTATCTCAAGTTGGGTAGAGTGTCGTGCGTTGGAGGTAGCTTCGAGAGACTTGTCAATAAACTATACAAGGACAGTAAGAACAAGAAACTAGTTGTTATGGCTTAATCCACAAAGGAGGAAAAAGGTGAGAGGAAAGAGGCCAAAGTGAAAGAATAGTAAAACCCATGACAAGAGAGAGTATCTTTAGTGAGAAGGGACATGTAGTTAAGTATTATAGGACAAGGGCAAGGGACAAGATCGTCGAGAGGGCAATTGTATGCTCTCACTACTAGCGTACCTAAGAGAGTGGTAACGTTTCTGTTAAAGGTTCAGCTTTTCTTTTCTATCATCCCGCTAGAACTTTGTTTTTGTACATCGCATCCTTTTAATTCTGCTTCGATAGTTGAGTCTCTGCACCTTAGTACTAGCATAGTATAGGATCCCATTTTTGTCTCAAATCCTGTTGGGGAAATCGGCTCATTTATTCATTACTTGTTTGGATTTGAGAATGTCTATGCTAAGTGTTGAGTCTAGAAGTAATCTTTATGTTTTGGGCTATGGGTTGATTCTAGCGATGGAGTGGTTATACAGTAAGGGTGACCTTCTCGGTTTTGAAAAGAGGGTAGTTAGACTCTTGACTTGCCTCGGTAATACCCTCGAAGTCGCATGTAACCTTTAGGGTTCTATCATGATTTGTTACCTAGAATCTCTTGACACATTTATTGGTAATTTGTAATCTGCTCGAGTAGTGTTCGCCACTAAGGCGGATGGGTCATTTCGCTTATGCATAAGTTGTAGAGAATCACCTTAGTAAGTACATTTGGCAACATGGTTGGCATTTATTTCCAAGAGATAGTTCTTCTACGTGGAATACCTGATAGTAAGTGGACGAGATCCAAGATTCACTAGTGAATTTTGGAGAGCTTGCATGAAACCATGAGTACGCAGTTATGTTTGAGCCAAGTATACTAGAAGGAGAATGAGTGAAGGAGGAACGAGAGGCAACAGTGAAATAGGTTCCAACTCATATTTTGGAAACAAGAATTAAGAAGCTATGAAATTGTGTAGTTAAAGACGATCAAAGCACAATGGAGTTAAGCTCAAAGAAATGCGACTTAGAAGATTGAAGACTAGATTCGCGCATCATATCTCTTTTTAAGAGTATATCCATGATCTCTCTTTTCCTACAGAGCTTACTCACATGCTATCTTTTGTGTATATCCTCTCGGTCCCATTCTCAATCCAATTTCTGTTGCAAACCCCATAGGGAGTATGACTCATTTGTTAGTAACACATGTTGGGGCTTGAGGGTGTTCGTTGGGTTGACTAAACTTTTTGGGTTTTATAGGATACGGGTTGGTCTTAGGAAGGGATTTCCTTGTGACCTAATAGGAGTCCATCATGCTTAGTTTCCTAGAATCATATATATTGGTTGGGATGAGTAATTCTTTGGGTGTCGGTCTGATGTTGATTTTGGTCTTCGGGGCTGATGCTTAGGGAGTTCTTCTCCTAATCAGGATATAGGTGGCGTAGATTTCCAGTTTTGACATTGCCTAATGGGCACAAAGTTTTTACTTGCTTCTATCACTAGACTATATCTTTAGGTAGGAACAATTGGATGTAAACATGTGTTTGAGACATGTTATGATTGATGGTTGCAAGTGGTTGCTACTGGTTGCTCGTGGATGCATTTACACATTAGGCACTAGATTGGCTCAATCACCTTTCATATTTCATATGCATGAGTGTTTACACTTGTTTGTGGATGAAATTGAATGTGTTATCATGTGGATGTTGCATATGGATGGATGTTTGTGCACACATATAGTCTTTATGTGACTAGGACTATTTGCATACATGTTGGACTCATGGCACTAAACATATTTTTGCATTTAGAAGATCAATCAGGCCTGATCATTTGCATTAGACAAGGAACATATACACACACTTCTTGCATATGTTCATACAGCATTAGAAATCTCTTAAGGACAATGAATGCCTGTGATTGATGATTGAGTAGATGGATGATGGATGGTAGGACACATTCTTCTTAACTTGAAGATTTCGGGGACGAAATCCTTTAAGGAGGGGAGAATGTAACACCCCGTATTTTTTTTAATATAATTAAAAATGAAATAAAACATATGAAAATATGCTTATGATAGGTAAATAATGGTGATGCATAAGGAGAATTAATTAATATATGGAAGAGAAGAAAAATTAGTTCGATAACGGCGTATGTAACGGAAAAGATAGTAAAATAAGGATAACTAATTCAAGAATCAGGAATTAGGTAAAATGGACATCACCATTGCGTTCCTCTCGGAAGAATACGCGAAATAAAGTCCGAGTTTTCAAAAATCGGAGTCCGTATGACCAAGATATGGCCAAAACAAGATTTCAGCAGACTTTCTGGCAGACTACCCGTGTCGATTGTAGTGTCGACACCCAAGTCGACCTGCCCCCCCTGTGTCGACTGTAGTGTCGACTCCCGCCCTGTACAGGTCGATCTGGTCAGCCTGGGGTGGCCCAGAACCCATTTTTGAGGCCCGGGATGAGTTTTGATGGTCCGGATGGGTTTTAGGGTTAATCCGACGGCTGAAATGAATTGCTACACCTATAAAATAACACCTAGACCTAACCTAATTCATAACAAATCATTCTTACACCTAAATGCTGCTAGAATCTCTCTTGAGCCATGGCCGTCGTCTCCAAATTAAAGCTTAAGCGTTCAAACCCAAATCAAATCAAAGATCAATGCTTCTACAACAAATTCAAGAGGATAGATCAATGACACTGCAACTTTCTACGACAAATTCACTCCCTAATTCATTAGTCGTTCTCTGTAAGTTCTAGTTGTTTCCGATTTAAATATTTAATTATAATGTGGCCATGAATTAAAGCGGAATTGGATTAAGTATTGTAACAACCCGTATTTTCAATAACCTGTTATAACATAAATCGAGGCAGAATTTAATTCAAAAATCTGAATCAAGGGAAACGGGCTATGCCATTTCGTTCGTCTCGGAAAAATACGCGAAATAGAGTCCGAGTTTTCGAAAATCGGAGTCCGTATGACCCAGTTAAGGCCCATTGAAGTTTTCAGAAATTTCCATGTTAAAAACAGATTTAAATTTTAAATTAAAAACAAGGATTAGGGCTAACTGGCGTCAGGCGGGAAAACTCCCGCCCAGACCCCCATGTCGACAGGGGTCTAAGGGTGTCGACTGCCCTGTCGACAGCCTTGTCGACACGGGGTGGCCGGGCAGTTTTGCCTGGCGCACCATTTTTGATTTGGGCTTGGTTGTGTGGCCTGGTTCTAGAGAATTCCAAAATCTGACGGACCTAAACTATCCTAGGGTTAATCCTAGGGCTAAAAACACTCTAATCTTCTATAAATAAGCCCCTAATCCGACCCTAAAACCTCATTATTCATTCTAGCAACCAAACTATGTCAAATTGAATTCTCAAATGGCCTCCACCTAAAAACCCTAGCCTCCAACCTCTTCATAAATCATTCCTATGAAGGTTTTGATGTTCATACAAGCATTTCTAAGTTGTATGAATGATCATTAGCTTGCATACATCATCAAGTTGCAAGCTTTAATTGCTAAGCTAGAGTTTTTGGGATTTTTGTTAATTGGAGCTTTGTTTTGGGTTTTTATATGCTTGCATAAAGGGCTTCTCAATCTTTATTAGTAGATTTGTGTCTTCATAATATTTGTAAGCCCTCTTACCTTGATTTTAGAAACTCTAAAGTTAATATGTGATGAAAGTTGGGATATATGCATGTTTAATAAGTTATGCATGCTTATGCGAGTTCACTATGCTATGTTATGCATGTTTAATAAGTTATGCATGCTTATGCGAGTTCACTATGCTATGTTATGCATGTTTAATAAGTTATGCATGCTTATGCGAGTTCACTATGCTATGTTATGCATGTTTAATAAGTTATGCATGCTTATGCGAGTTCACTATGCTATGTTATGCATGTTTAATAAGTTATGCATGCTTATGCGAGTTCACTATGCTATGTTACACATGTTTGATAAGTTATGCATGTTTATGCAAGTTCACCATGCCATGATTTGCAAGTTTAACAAGTTATGCATGTATATGCAAGTTTACTACACTAAGTTATGTAGGTCTAACATGTTATGCATGTTTATTATGATATGTAAGATTCATCATGCATGTTGTGTCAAGTTCCCTCTTTCTATCCTTTATGTGTTATAACGAATATGTAAGCGATAGAATGACGTTGGGGGGTTTGGGGTAAAACTTAAAATACATGAAAATATGAGATTGGGAATTTACCTATTAAGTTAGGTCTACCCCTTGGGAATTTACCTATTAAGTTAGGTCTACCCAAGTATTTGTTAAACTTGTAATTATGTTTTGAAAATAAAGTGGACATGACACTTAGAAAACATGAGTGTGGCCAACTCGAGGTTGGGTTGAGTTTGTAGCGTAAACCTACCCGGAATCGACCGGCTTAACTAGTTGCTACAAACAAATAGGACCCAATGTGAGAAGTTGGTCATGTGTACCTTGGACCCGAGGTTAGACCAAGTTGTGGTGTAAAGCTACCCGGACCCGCCCGGCTTAACTAGTAACCGCAACAAAGTCTAATGTGAGAGGTTAAGGCACAATTAAATTAATTAATGCCTCATGATTAGGGTTAAGTCATGGCCCACTAATACTTAACCAATTTTGGGGATACGAGGGATTAAATGGGGTTAAGTGGTGAACTGTTGGTTACACTTAACTAATTTAATCCATGATTAGTGAGGGGTTAAACCACACTTAACCCTCTTAGAGAACCCTAGCAACGTGGTCTGTTCCAGCAGTAATCCCAGTTTGGTATCATTCACAACCCTAGAGGCTAGGCTAGGGCGGGGCACGATTACTGGACTGATGTAAGCGACCAAAGCGACGGCTGAGTGGTACAGCGGTGCGGGTCCAGGCGGGCTACGGACGTGCACGTAATCCGGTGTTGGACAAACTCGAGGCACGGGTACCAGTAGGTTTAGACTGTGCATTATTGCTTAGGTGTCTGGGGTTGACACCCGAGGGCTTGATACACCCGAAGGTGGACCCAGCACAGTCTGACTACAACCATATGTGGGTCGTATGGACACCAACACTTGACGTGTTAGGTTTATAGGGAGCCGATCGACTAGACCGTTGGGCTGGACCTTGTATTAAGGTCACCTCATGTTATTGGGCCAAAGTTTGGGCTGAGGGATCAACACCTGTTATGTTAGTTTGCTAGTACACTGTGGTGCAAAGCTTAATCTTCTTTATGTGATGACACCTTTATCTATTGCCAGTATGTTCATCTCAGTTTCCATCATGATGTTAACTTTATTAGTTTATAGACTGATCGTAGTAGGGCTTACCAGTCTTTTTGACTGACCTGTTTTCTTTCGCCTCTTTCCTTCCGTTTCCCCCCCAGGTTCTCAGGGAGGGAATACAGGAGCTTAGCTTGGATCCTACCTGCTTTCTTGGACAGCTCATGTATGCTTTGGACTTGAGCTCGCTATGGTTTTTTTCTGCTTTGGGGATAGCTACTTATGTTTTTCTTTTCAGTTTTCAGATGATGTTGTTTATGTACTAGACTTATTTTATTTGGAAAATTGACATGATGTTGTACTAAGACTTGATTTGAAATGGTTTGAAAATCTTCCGCTATTTTATCTATGTTATTTACTCTGCTTTACATATATATTTATGTTCTTGTTCTGCCTTGATATATCATTATGCATGCTTACCCAGTTCTAACGCCCCCCAGAAGCTAGTGCCCCCGAAAGAGCGACCCTAGCGGAGGTGGGGTGTTACAAATTTGGTATCAGAGCATATGGTTTACAAGAAAGAACAAAAAGTTTTTAAAAGACTTTTGAAAAACTATTTTCAAAACAAGTATAAAGTATTTTCCAAAGAAAAGTCTAGTATTTTAAAAGGCTATTCCCCAAAAAGCCATTAGCGTTATCCTTCGTTCCCTTGACCTAATCTTATCTTATCCTTCGTTTCAGTATGGCTGAGGATCTTGCCATCCCCGATGGAGTAAACGTACCACTCTGGTATAGGAGACTTCTAGAAGCTAGGGCGGCAGCCGGCCCCGCAAACCCTACTCCCACTCCTCCTCCTGTAGTTGAGAATCCTCCCCCTAATGTCCCTCCTCCGGTGGTTCCTGTTCCTCCTCCCGTTGCTAATGTTCCTCCTCCTCCAGTTGCTGAGGCTCCTCTTCCTCCTCCTCCCCCTCAGCATCCTCAGGTTGAGTTCACGAAGGTTTGTAAAGACTTCAAGGCGATGGGAGGCAAGAATTTCCTAGGCACGGAATCTTTTGTTGAAGCTAGGAATTGACTGAAAGACACTGAGGACTTATTTGCTATCTTTCGGATTGATGACGAGAGGAAGATCTTATTGACAGTGTGGCTTTTGAAGGACGAAGCAGCCTATTGGTGGGAGGTCACCAATGGGACGAGGCCTGTCGGGACTTGGGCCGATTTGAGGGCAAGATTTGTGGCCAAGTTTCTATCTTATGCTGAGGCAAAATTACAGATGGAGAAGTTCATTGCATTAAAGCAAGGTGATATGTCGGTCAAGGAGTATGTGAACAAGTTTAATCTGCTGGCCCGTTTTGGTTTGGATATGGTGAACACTCCTGAGAAGAAGGCTCTTCGATTTGCTAGAGGGTTGAATGAGCCGCTGCAGGGTTTGGCGATGTCACATATTCCGCATGGGGCTACTTTTGAGAGTTTGGTTGATATGGCTCTACTTCAGGGAGATGGAAAGAAAGAGGTCAAGTCGAGTGATACTCAAGCAAAGAAGGCTGATTCTCAAGGTAAAGGCAATCAAGGTGGTCAAAGCAGTCAGGGGAATCAGAGCAAGAACAAGAAGGGAAACAACAACAAAGGCAAGGGAAAGTGCAATTACTGTGGTGCGCCTGGACACTTTGCTAAGGATTGTAGAAAGAAGAAAAGGAAGCTTAGTGGTGGATGTTTTTCCTGTGGAGAGACTGGACACTTCAGCAAGGAATGCCCGAAAAAGACTCAGCGTGCTGGACCTTTAGGAGGGCAAGTTCATGCTCTCAATACCGCTCCAGTTCCCGATCGAGGTAGTGTTTCTGTTGAGAACCTTGTTTATGTTTCTGATCTTCCAGTTCGTACCTTGTTTGATTCTGGTGCATCACATAGCTTTATTTCATCTGATCTTGTTGATAGTTTGCACCTTAGTACTAGCTTAGTGGATGATCCCGTTTGTGTTTCGAATCCCATTGGGGGTTCTGCTCATCTATCTATGATATGTGAGGATCTAAGGATCTCTATACTCAGTGTAGAGTTCTTGTGTAGTGCGTATGTTCTTGGTTTTAGGGGATACGGATTGATATTGGGCATGGATTGGCTGTCCAGATATGGAGCCATTCTTGATTGTGAGCATAGGGTTGTGAGGCTTGTGACTCGCCTTGGCAACACCTTAGAGATTTCATGCAATCCGAAGGATCCCGTCATGTTGTGCTATCTTGAATCTCTCGACTCGTCAGAGGAAACCCTTCAGTCTGTAAGGGTGGTCCGAGATTATCCAGATGTTTTTGAAGAAGTTAAGGGGTTGCCCCCTAAACGAGAGATTGATTTTCGCATTTATCTGGTGGATAATGCTAAGCCTGTTTCTTTGCCCGTTCGGCACATGGCTCCGCGTGAGAGACGGGAGCTCAGCAAGCAAGTAAAGGAGTTACTTGAGAAGAACTTCATCAGACGAAGTATATCCGAATGGGGAGCGCCTGTGGTGTTTGCTACTAAGGCAGATGGTTCTCTTCGACTCTGTGTGGACTATAGAGAATTGAATAAGCTGACTAAGAAGAACAGACACCCGTTACCAAGGATCGATGATCTCTTTGACCAGCTTATTGGTGCTTCTGTTTTCTCTCAGCTTGATCTTGCTACTGGATTTCATGAGCTCAGAGTGGTTGAAGATAGTATAGACAAGACTGCATTCAGAACTCCAGATGGATTCTTTGAATGGCTTGTTATGCCGTTCGGTTTGACGAATGCAGCCGCGTATTTCGTGGACTTGATGAGTAGGGTGTTTCGAGAGTTCTTGAACAAGTTTGTCGTGGTCTTTGTGGATGATATTCTGATCTTCTCCAAGGATGAAGAAGAGCACGCGAGGCATCTTGTAGAGGTGATGGATACGCTTAGAGCGCATCAGTTAAAGGCCAAGTTCTCCAAGTGTCACTTTTGGAGAAGGGAAGTTAGATTCCTTGGGCATATCATATCCAAGCAAGGCTTAGCGGTGGATCCCGCTAAGGTGGTTGCAGTTCAGGATTGGAAGACTCCAAGGAATGCAACCGAGGTGAGAAGTTTTCTAGGTCTTGCGGGTTTTTACCGGAAGTTCATCAAGGACTTCGCGAAGATATCCGCTCCTCTTACTAAGTTGACGAAGAAGAACTTAGTTTTTGCTTGGGATATGGACTGTGAGCTTGCTTTTCAGAGACTCAAGAGAGCCCTTACCTCAGCACCAGTTCCAGCTTTACCCGATGGTGGTAAGATGTTTACCGTATACACTGATGCTTGTGGCACGGGATTGGGCGCCGTTCTGATGCAAGAAGGCAGAGTTATATGTTTTGGTGGTAGGCAACTTAAGGTGCATGAGAAGAATTATCCCACTCATGATCTAGAGCTGGCAGCAATAGTATATGCACTCAAGGCTTGGCGTCATCATCTTCTGGGAGAGAGATTTGAGCTGTATACTGATCATAAGTCTTTGAAGTATCTCTTTTCGCAGAAGGATCTGAACTTGAGGCAGCAAAGATGGATGGAATTCTTGGCGTCCTATGATTTTGATATAACCTATACCCCTGGCAAGGGGAATGTTGTAGCGGATGCGTTGAGTAGAAAAAGGTTGACACTAAGTCCTCTATTTGTTGAGATGAAGAATTTAGAGTTCTTGGCAACCTTTGATTTTTCTTTGACAGTTGAGTCGATGACCGGTTCTTTAGCATCTCTTGAGCTCAGGCCTACCCTTTTAGAACAAGTTGGGGCTTCGCAGAAGGAAGACCCTCAGATAATTGAGATCATGGATAAGCTGATTCGAGGGGAGACATCTAGTCACCTTGCTCGATATTCTATAGATGATAAGGGTTGGCTGAGGAGAGACGGAAGGCTTTGTGTTCCGATGGTAGAAGACTTGGTGAGGAAAGTTCTTGATGAAGCACATCGCTCCAAGTTGACTATACATCCGGGTGGAGATAAGATGTATAAGGATATGAAGCGCATTTTCTTTTGGCCTGGGATGAAGAAGGATGTGGCAGAGTTTGTCTCTAGATGTATCATTTGCCAGCAAGTTAAGGCCGAGTCAAAGAAGCCCGGTGGGCTATTGCATCCTCTAGAGGTCCCGCTATGGAAGTGGGAGAGTATTTCTATGGACTTTATTGATGGGCTTCCAAGGTCAAGGAAAGGGAATACGAGCATTTGGGTCATTGTAGATAGGCTTACGAAGAGTGCTCATTTCATTCCGGTGAAGAGCAAAAGGACCGCATCTGGACTAGCATCAGTATATCTTCGTGAGATAGTACGACTACATGGAGTCCCTTCCAGCATAGTCAGTGACCGAGACCCCATATTTACTAGTCAGTTCTGGAACAGTTTGCAGGAAGCTATGGGCACGAGGTTGAACCTGAGTACGGCCTATCACCCACAAACGGACGGTCAGACAGAAAGGGTGAATAGGGTACTTGAGGACTTGTTGAGGCTTTGCATTCTGGATTTTGGTGGTACTTGGGAAGACCATCTTCCTCTTGTTGAGTTTGCATATAATAACAGTTATCAGGCGAGCATTGGAATGGCACCATTTGAGGCTTTATATGGGAGACCATGCAAGTCACCTACATGTTGGTGGGAGACTACAGATAAGCTTATACTTGGACCTGACATGATTAGAGATACATCCGAGAAGGTCGAGTTGATTAGAAGACGGATGAAGGCGGCCCAAGACAGACAGAAATCTTATGCTGATAGGCGAAGGACTGATTTGGAGTTTGATGTTGGGGATATGGTTTTCGTGAAGGTTTCTCCTTTGCGGAATGTGGTTCGGTTTGGAGCAGTAGGAAAGTTAGCACCAAGGTTTGTTGGACCGTTTCCAGTTGTAGAGAGGATCGGGCAGATGGCCTATAGAGTGGAATTGCCCGAGAAGCTAGCAGGAGTGCATAATGTTTTTCATGTTTCGCATCTCCGGAAGTGTTTGCATAAGTCAGCAGAGGTAGTTGAGCCAAGTGTTCTAGAAGATGTGGAAGTAGAGAAAGAAGCTACTTTGAGGAGAGCTCCGATTCGTATCTTGGGGACGGAGACCAAGAAGCTAAGGAATCGAGAGGTCAAGTTGGTGAAGGTTCAATGGGGTGAAGCCGAAGAAGACGCAACTTGGGAAACCGAGGAGAAGATGCGTGGGCTTTATCCATTCCTTTTTGAGGGTACACTCTCAATCTCTTTCCTTTGTTAGCATATCTTTCTCTTTGCTATCCATGTTTATCTAGTTATCGTGCTAATCTTGTCATGAGAACCTTAGGTAGAAACCCTTTGGATGAAACATGTGTTTGAGACATGTTATGTTTGATGGTTGCAAGTGGTTGCAAGTGTTTGCAAGTGGTTACTCGTGGATGCATGATACACATTAGGCACTAGATCGGCTCACACACTCCTCATATTGCATGTGCATGAGTGTTTATGCTTATTCTTGGATGAAATTTGTATGCTATCACATGGATGTTGCATATGGATGTATGTTTGAGCACGCATGTAGATATTATACATTATGTTAGGGATTTGCATACATATGGATACATTTCACTAACATATTTTGCATTGATCTTTGCATTAGATAAGTACATATACACACACTTTTGCATATGATCATACGGCATTTAGAATCTTTTAAGGACAATGGTTGCTCGTGGATGATGTTTTGAGTAGATGGATGTTGGATGGTAGGATATGTTCTTCCTAACCTGAAGATTTCGGGGACGAAATCCTTTAAGGAGGGGAGAATGTAACAACCCGTATTTTCAATAACCTGTTATAACATAAATCGAGGAAGAATTTAATTCAAAAATCTGAATCAAGGGAAATAGGCTATGCCATTGCGTTCGTCTCGGAAAAATACGCGAAATAGAGTCCGAGTTTTCGAAAATCGGAGTCCGTATGACCCAGTTAAGGCCCATTGAAGTTTTCAGAAATTTCCATGTTAAAAACAGATTTAAATTTTAAATTAAAAACAAGCATTAGGGCTAACTGGCGTCAGGCGGGAAAACTCCCGCCCAGACCCCCATGTCGACAGGCATGTCGACAGGGGTCTAAGGGTGTCGACTGCCCTGTCGACAGCCCTGTCGACACGGGGTGGCCGGGCAGTTTTGCCTGGCGCACCATTTTTGATTTGGGCTTGGTTGTGTGGCCTGGTTCTAGAGAATTCCGAAATCTGACGGACCTAAACTAACCTAGGGTTAATCCTAGGGCTAAAAACACTCTAATCTTCTATAAATAAGCCCCTAATCCTACCCTAAAACCTCATTATTCATTCTAGCAACCAAACTATGTCAAATTGAATTCTCAAATGGCCTCCACCTAAAAACCCTAGCCTCCAACCTCTTCATAAATCATTCCTATGAAGGTTTTGATGTTCATACAAGCATTTCTAAGTTGTATGAATGATCATTAGCTTGCATACATCATCAAGTTGCAAGCTTTAATTGCTAAGCTAGAGTTTTTGGGATTTTTGTTAATTGGAGCTTTGTTTTGGGTTTTTATATGCTTGCATAAAGGGCTTCTCAATCTTTATTAGTAGATTTGTGTCTTCATAATATTTGTAAGCCCTCTTACCTTCATTTTAGAAACTCTAAAGTTAATATGTGATGAACGTTGGGATATATGCATGTTGAATAAGTTATGCATGCTTATGCGAGTTCACTATGCTATGTTATGCATGTTTAATAAGTTATGCATGCTTATGCGAGTTCACTATGCTATGTTATGCATGTTTAATAAGTTATGCATGCTTATGCGAGTTCACTATGCTATGTTATGCATGTTTAATAAGTTATGCATGCTTATGCGAGTTCACTATGCTATGTTATGCATGTTTAATAAGTTATGCATGCTTATGCGAGTTCACTATGCTATGTTATGCATGTTTAATAAGTTATGCATGCTTATGCGAGTTCACTATGCTATGTTACACATGTTTGATAAGTTATGCATGTTTATGCAAGTTCACCATGCCATGATTTGCAAGTTTAACAAGTTATGCATGTATATGCAAGTTTACTACACTAAGTTATGTAAGTCTAACATGTTATGCATGTTTATTATGATATGTAAGATTCATCATGCATGTTGTGTCAAGTTCCCTCTTTCTATCCTTTATGCGTTATAACGAATATGTAAGCGATAGAATGACGTTGGGGGGTTTGGGGTAAAACTTAAAATACATGAAAATATGAGATTGGGAATTTACCTATTAAGTTAGGTCTACCCCTTGGGAATTTACCTATTAAGTTAGGTCTACCCAAGTATTTGTTAAACTTGTAATTATGTTTTGAAAATAAAGTGGACATGACACTTAGAAAACATGAGTGTGGCCAACTCGAGGTTGGGTTGAGTTTGTAGCGTAAACCTACCCGGAATCGACCGGCTTAACTAGTTTCTACAAACAAATAGGACCCAATGTGAGAAGTTGGTCATGTGTACCTTGGACCCGAGGTTAGACCAAGTTGTGGTGTAAAGCTACCCGGACCCGCCCGGCTTAACTAGTAACCGCAACAAAGTCTAATGTGAGAGGTTAAGGCACAATTAAATTAATTAATGCCTCATGATTAGGGTTAAGTCATGGCCCACTAATACTTAACCAATTTTGGGGATATGAGGGATTAAATGGGGTTAAGTGGTGAACTGTTGGTTACACTTAACTAATTTAATCCATGATTAGTGAGGGGTTAAACCACACTTAACCCTCTTAGAGAACCCTAGCAACGTGGTCTGTTCCAGCAGTAATCCCAGTTTGGTATCATTCACAACCCTAGAGGCTAGGCTAGGGCGGGACACGATTACTGGACTGATGTAAGCGACAAAAGCGACGGCTGAGTGGTACAGCGGTGCGGGTCCAGGCGGGCTACGGACGTGCACGTAATCCGGTGTTGGACAAACTCGAGGCACGGGTACCAGTAGGTTTAGACTGTGCATTATTGCTTAGGTGTCTGGGGTTGACACCCGAGGGCTTGATACACCCGAAGGTGGACCCAGCACAGTCTGACTACAACCATATGTGGGCCGTATGGACACCAACACTTGACGTGTTAGGTTTATAGGGAGCCGATCGACTAGACCGTTGGGCTGGACCTTGTATTAAGGTCACCTCATGTTATTGGGCCAAAGTTTGGGCTGAGGGATCAACACCTGTTATGTTAGTTTGCTAGTACACTGTGGTGCAACGCTTAATCTTCTTTATGTGATGACACCTTTATCTATTGCCAGTATGTTCATCTCAGTTTCCATCATGATGTTAACTTTATTAGTTTATAGACTGATCGTAGTAGGGCTTACCAGTCTTTTTGACTGACCTGTTTTCTTTCGCCTCTTTCCTTCCGTTCCCCCCCCCCCCAGGTTCACAGGGAGGGAATACAGGAGCTTAGCTTGGATCCTACCTGCTTTCTTGGACAGCTCATGTATGCTTTGGACTTGAGCTCGCTATGGTTTTTTTTCTGCTTTGGGGATAGCTACTTATGTTTTTCTTTTCAGTTTTCAGATGATGTTGTTTATGTACTAGACTTATTTTATTTGGAAAATTGACATGATGTTGTACTAAGACTTGATTTGAAATGGTTTGAAAATCTTCCGTTGTTTTATCTATGTTATTTACTCTGCTTTACATATATATTTATGTTCTTGTTCTGCCTTGATATATAATTATGCATGCTTACCCAGTTCTAACGCCCCCCAGAAGCTAGTGCCCCCGAAAGAGCGACCCTAGCGGAGGTGGGGTGTTACAAGTATGATCTATTCCTGTTGCTTTTTGAATCTTTAGTTTTGAGACTTGTCTACCTTTATTCTCATGACAAGTTTGTGATTTATTCAGCAGTTTTCTTGATTCGTAATGATGTTATCATCAAGTTCTAATCTTTATGCTTATCATGATGTTGTTTTTCTCTCTGATCTATTTATTATGCAAATTTCTACCTCCCCCTATTTATTTTCTTTTAATGAACCTTGGTCAACTTCGGACCTTGGCCTAAAATCGCGATTCGCATACGAGATGTATACAGGGGAAATATGGGATTATTGCCTATATGGATATGATTAATAATTGGCAACATGAAATTGGATATTATCATTTAATTTGCAAGTTTGGGGTAGATCTGTAAAGTTTGGTATAATCTCGTTATGATAAAATTTGCATAAATATTATATACATGGAATTCGACACCAATTGGATCTATGTAAATTAAATCAAAAGATTGGGCTTATGTTAATTAGGCATATGTAGATTTGGGAATTTGAGCATGAAAGCGATTGTAAACTTTATAATTGGCATAAACGTGTATTATGAACTTGGGCAACTGGCATGTATTGAAAAAAAAAGATTATAACTTGGGATAACTACATCATGAATCATCGGATTTGGGTATGAAACTTGACCTATGTAAAATATGGCAAGAATATTGATACATATATTTGGCTAAAAATTGATCTATGTGAATTGGGCATAGCTTTGTAAACATATAAACTATGAATCTTGATATATGTATAAAAAGGCATGGAACTTGGTATATATGTAAATTGTCTAAGATTAGCCATATATAAATTTGGCATACATGTAAACAGGCATGAACTGAACATATGTAGATTTGGTATGAATTAGGCATAGGTAAAACTGATATGTAATCTAGAACTTGGGCATATGTTAATTATGTGAGATTTGTAGTTGAAACACATATGATAATTTATGTCTTGAAAAAGGGCTAATATGAACACGCCTAAGTGGGTTTTGGGTAGTTGGCATGTAATAGCCTTAAAGGAGGGATAAATATAAATTGAGATAAGCTGCCTTTAATGGTATAAGATAAATTGTGATAAAATTGGTATGATTTTGCATACCATTAATAGATGGACATAATTAAGTCAATTATGGACATCGTTAAATTAGGAATTAATTGATAATTTGAATAGGGGAAAATAAATTCAAATTGGGGTAAAAGATTATAAGTGATAATCAATGCTTAGGACACGAGGTTGGACTCATTTGTGACGTAAACCTGCCCGGAACCGCCCGGCGAATCCAGTAGTCACAAATGTCAGCCCAATGTGAGAGGTCCTAGGCCCAAATTAAAAGCGTAACAGTTGTAAAGACACGAGGTTAGACTCTTTTATGGTGTAAGACTGCCCGGACCCGCCCGGCAAATCCAGCTGCCATAAATGTCAGTCTAATGTGAGAGGTCTTTATAAGGTTACGGCCTTAATGAATTAAGAAATACTTAACCAGATAAACATGTGGTGGGACATGGGGGTTAAGTAGGTGACATGTGGGTGACATGTGGAAATACGAATAGTAATACTTAACCAATGTAACATGGTAATTAGACCAGTGGGTAGGGTTAAGTAAATAAGAACACTTAACCAATATGATATAAATGGGTGGGTTAAGTAATATGATTAGGTTAATCTGGACACTTAACCAATTTAATATGTTGACTACGGGAGTGGGTAAGGTTAAGAAAATGTTTAACCATTATAACATGATTAAACTGGACTAGAGAGTGAGGTTAAGTTAATGAGAACACTTAACTAATACGATGGGTTAATTAGACAAGTGGTTGCGGTTAAGTAGTAACACTTAACCAACATAACAGGACAAGCGGGTGGGTTAAGTTAACTTGAATAAGTTGATAACACTTAACCATTATAATATGACTAGTGGATGGGGTTAAGTTAACATGCACTTAACCAATCTGATGTGATGCGTGGTAGGGTTAAGTAACACATGGGGTTAAGTTTACAAGAAAATTCTTAACCAATGTAACCAGATAGACGAACGGGGTTAAGTTAATAAACCACACTTAACCAATCAAACATAATAAGCGAGAAAGGTTAAGTCAACTAAGTTAAACACTTAACCATGGTAACATAACGAGTAGAAGGGTTAAGTACATATCGGGTTGGTGGGTAATATTAGTAAATATAGGCCCACATACACTTAACCATTAAATACACATGCTTTAAGTACACATCAGGGCTGGTGGGTAATATCAGAGAATATAGGCCCACAGATTTAACCATTAGAAAAACCTAGTAACGGGGACCCATTTCAGCAGTAACCCACATTAGGTATCAACGGAACCCTGAGCTAGGCAGGGTGGGGCACGATTACTGGGCTGATTATAAGAGGTCAAATTAGCGGCGGTTGGTGCAGCAGTGCGGGTTCTAACGGAGTGCGGGCGTGCACACACTTCGGCGTAGAAAATTTAGCCACTGGGCATCAGTAGGTATAAAGCTGTGCATCTTGATTGTGTCAGGGTTGCCACCATGGGACTTGATACACCCCATGGTGGGACCATCACAGGTATCTACAAGAAGGGGGCCGCGTGACACAAACGAGAACTAGGTCAAGTAGGGAGCCGATCGATAAGGTAGTAAGGGTGCATCGAATATATACATGGCCATTGGGGTGATCGAGGTGGAATCCTCATAATCGATGTACACCTGAAGGCTACCATAATTGCGGGGATTGGGATCACGTTGAAATTATTATATAACACGGGCTACTAGTTGGGACACTAGTAGGGGGTACGGATCCTTGTTACACAGGACACTAGTTGGGACACTAGTAGGAATACAGATCATTCCATGTAAGACACTTATGAGGATGCTAGTTAGGTGGTGCAGAGCAAATAGATATCGTTTTAATGGTAAAGCTTAGAAACCTTGCGATGTTATTCTTGATAGAAACCATGTGGTGGGATACTTGATAAAAATTATAGGACGTTATACTTGTTTCATCGTGCCCGAAGTTTATCTTGTTACCTTAGTTTACCTTGTTATCATAGTTTATCTTGTTGTCTTAGTTTATCTTGCCTACCTTGTCATCATGCTTATGTTTACTTTTAGTTTATTCGTGCCATGTTATCTTTACCTATTTTTATGCTGAAAGTCACTAGGACTTACTCAGTCTTTATGACTGACCCGTTTTGTTTCGCCTCTTTTTCTTCCGTTTCCCCCCCCCCCTCCAGGTTCACAGGATGGGAATACAGCTTAGTTCGGATCTTACCAAGCTCCAAGGCTCTTTCATGTATGGTTTGGATTTCTCTTGGCTATGGCTTGCTTTGCTTTATTGGGGAATACTGCAGTTTGTTTTTATGCTTCTTTGTTTTTGAGCAAGACAGATATTTTAACTATGAAATTGAGTATTGGAAGTTGATGGGCTTTTCCTGTATACATTTATATTTAATAAATGATTTGAAGTACTTCCACTTTATTTTCCGCTGTTTTATATATGTATGTCTTGTAATATTTCTGTTCCAGTACCCATAATACTCCATTGAAGTTAAGGCATTCCCTTTGTGAGTGACCTTAACAGATGTGGGGTGTTACAGCCACCACCATACAAATTGTCAAAGGCTAGATGACCGTGCTTTGCACCTACTTTAAATTTCGTAGTTAGTTGTTGATGCCTCTGTTCCTACTAATAAACATGCCAGCGCTGAGTTTTTACAATGTAAGAATGTTTCAACACTGTTATCTATATTATCTATCATGTATGTATTATTAGAATTATTTTTGTGTTAACAGGCCTTTTGGTCCTGTTTCCAAAAAGCATATCAGGACCGCGCGACTCAACTCATTGCATGGCACCAAGCCCGAAGTGTTTCCAAAGCACCAAGAGTTCAAGCCTGAAAGAAGTAGTGCAAGCGCAGGCCTCACTAAGCCTCTAAAAAGTACATTTCGAATCCGTTGTTTCAGGAATTTCAAATCCCTCCAAAGCCTAAGAATTCGAATCCCTCGGCCCTCATACCACAAATTTCGACTCCTTAATCTCCATATTAAGGGATTTCAAATCCCTCTGTCACCATTCCACATATTTCAAATCCCTCTATCACCACTCCACATATTTCGAATCCCTCATCTAGCGTCAGGGAGTTCGAATCCCTTCAGCTACACCCAGTAGTATTTTGAATCCCTTTTGATTCGTGTCCCCCTTCTACTCCTCCTTGACATATCCCTAATGGATACAAATTTGTATCCTTCAAAGGATACGAAAACTCGTATCCCCTAAGGGGATATGAAACTATTGTATCCCTAATGGGAATTTTGCATCCCTTGGAGATATGAGAGATACAAAATTTGTATCCCTCAGGGGGATACGAAGTTTTCCTGCTCCTTATGGAGGGATGTGAATTTCAGGATTTTCCCTTCTAATGATATGAAATTCGACTGTGTGGTCCCCAAATCTCACCTACTCCCACCTAACCCACTACCTATAAATAACCCCTTGCTCATTCTTCACAAAGGTTGGATTTTGGTTGATTTGACAGCTCTATAGGTTCCAAGAACTCCATTAATGGCAGCATAGCTCTTGAGGAAGAAGAAACATACATCATTTTTTTCCTAGAGTTGACATATGACAAATATGGCTTTAAAATACATAGGACAACTTGTACATGGCTTCAATGCTTGTAACTCTTATTTGTGAATAAAGATCAACAAACTCCTTCAAAGTGGATGTAGGCCCCTCATGGACCGAACCACTATAAATCTGTGTCACTTTCTACTTTCCGCACTTTAATTTCCTTACCGTGAAACACTATTCTCTAGTAATTGAGAATCTTTGGGTGTGACGACATTTTTTGCCATCAGCACTTTGGTTATTTCATTGAGAACTTAGACTCACTTCTTTCCACGCATTTCCATCTCAGCTTTGATGTGCTACTCAAGTTTCTTCCTAACCTTCAGCTCAAGCCTGCTTACGATAGTTAAGCGATCAAAGAACCCAATGGTAAAAACCTCCGCAGCAGCCAACACTGTTACTTCTCAGCAACCTCAATCA
The DNA here is from genome assembly GCA_030737875.1 of Allium sativum. NCBI lineage: Eukaryota > Viridiplantae > Streptophyta > Magnoliopsida > Asparagales > Amaryllidaceae > Allium > Allium sativum. The sequence continues at coordinate 204,307,612 of CM060925.1, read as the reverse complement.
ATGAGGAACTCGACCGACATGGATATCGTCCCTCCTATGGACCTCAATGCTCCTGCAACTCAAGCGCAGCTTTACGCGCTCAATAAGAAACTGGAACATAGATCTCGAGAGCTCAATGACACAATAAAGACGAAAATTGAGCTAATGCATCGACTTCAAGAAAGTCAATGTCTCGTTGCTTAACTCCAGTTTTCTCATAAAATTAATGCTCGGGGACCAAGCTAAAGAAGAAGGATGATTCTCCACACTAATGCCCAAACCAACAGTAATGCTAACGGCAACGAAAACAGAAACGGTAATGGGACTACCATAACTTTCAGTGAGGGAACACAACAACGTGAACATTCCCGGTCGGTTATTAATAATGAACCAGGTTCAAGTAACAGACCCTATACTCAACAGAACCAAACTGTTGCCACTCTGAACTTGGGGCCTACACTTCCAACAACTCAATAGGCCCAAGTTTCACCTAATTAGAATCCATAGTAACCAGCTCAACCTCATCAACCATACTAAAATTAGGCGAACAATGCCAAAAACATGGATGAGGATGATCCCAATGTTCATCCTAGAAGATGTCCATGACCCAGGACCTCTGAGGTGAACCACGACCACTGGATTCCACCAACGGATGTTCAACCTGCATATCTCCCTGACATGTTTCAAAGGGTCATGAGAGATATGCGAGGGAACGTCAACATGTGGGAAACCAACATGAGACGTAACCCTTCCACCTGAGCCATGCACGAACCCGATTGGCCCTGACACTTCGACATGCCACAGCTCACACTCTACTGGGGAAAGACTGACCCTTGCAGCTTCCTTAACCGCTGCAAGTGGCACATTGTCTCCACATAGGCCACCAATGTCGTCAAGTGCAAATGCTTCGTAGTTTTCTTTGAAGGAACATCTTTACTCTTGTTCACCTGGCTCTTGGCATAATTTGTCTCCACCTTCGACCAACTAGCTACAGAAATGGTTAAACAATTCAGGATGCATGTGAATATACCAAAGAATACTATCACTCTCTCCAACCTCTATTAAGGCCAGACCGAAACCCTCAAAAGTTACCTTGAGTGTTTCAGCCCATCCCTTGCTGAGGTTAATGACCCGAAACCGCATACAGTCCTTGTCCAGCTTGCCAAAGGAATCCTTCCTAGCTTCGAGTTTGGAGCATGGTAGAAATAAAGAAACCTGAGAGTCTGGAAGCTTTCTACGAGAAGGCCGTAAAATTCCTGTGTTGAGAGTAAGCGCGACGAAACAGGGCTGCCCATGGTGGCTACCCCAACAACCCATACTGGCACCGTCGTCAATAGTGTCAAAGGAAAGCAATTCGGAGAATCTTCCAACAAGGGTGAGGAGGTGATCCCTTTCAAACCAAAGATGAATAATGGAAAACTCGACAGTCGCAACAACAACAAGGCTCATGGTGATCCGAAGAAGCACGACCGATATCCCACCTACAGAGTCTACGCTTCACTCAATTATGAGTTAGAGACTATCTACCTCAGGAAAAACAATACTCTTCAATACAAGAAGCCCAACACAAGGGAATCTACTGAATGTGGGAAGAACTCCGACAAGTATTGCATATTCTATGATATGTTTGGGCACAACACCAATTACCGTCGCCACCTCAAGGATGCGATCGAAAATCTCATCCACAAGAAACGTCTGGAACAGTACGTTCAGAACCTTGCTCGTCCTGAAGAAGCTGCGGGCCCTTCAATGCCCGCTCTCCCTCCAGCTAATGCGTCCTTAGGGTCGTCCCACCAAAGACCACAAGGCATTATGATCAATACCATTTGTGGTGGGCCTCACCTCTCTCATGATAGCTTTCGTAAGATGGAGGAGTATGCTAACTCCATTAAGCATGCCGGCTACGAAGCATGCTCTTCCTTAGACGAGTCTATCCCTGCCAAGCTCCAAAAGATGATGTAGGATGATATTGTCTTTCTCAAGGGTGAGTCTTCGAGAATTGAGATCCCCAATATAAACCCTCTCGTTATCTCTACACACATAGGCCTGGCCTATGTCCGAAGAATCCTTATAGATTCTAAAAGCTCAGCCAACATTATCTTCAAGATGGCCTACGATCTGATGAAACTTAAGGCCAAAGGTTTAAAGCCCTGCCATTGCACGATCCATGACATCAACAGTTCTTCAAACCAACCTGTGGGCATGGCCAACCTGCCAGTAGAACTTGGAGAAGGAGATCGGAGTCGGGTCTGAATCCTTACCTTCGTAGTGATCGACGTCATCTCTCCCTACAAAGTCTTCTTTGGTCATCCATTCTTTTCAGAATTCCAAGTCTACATGTCACCATGGTCCATTCTAATGAAATTTCCGATAGAGAATGGGATTTGTACAATCAAGGGGAATCAAGCAACGACAAAAGCCTGCTATCTCACCAAATGGAAGAATGTCGTGAACAAGGAGAAAAGTCAGACAGTGCCTCCACCCTCTTATGCCAAAATTGTCTTTGTATAGCAATCAAAGGTGTCCGAGTCCTGGGTCAGGTACCACTGTCGTCTTTTCGATGATCTAGATCCAAGGGAGGACGAAGAACCCGATTTTTAGTGGGCAGCCTCGGTAGAACCAACGGTGGATGTTCCAATCAACCCTGACGATCCGACAAGGGTCTTGAAAGTTGGACCGCAACTCCACCTCACAATAAATGAAGAGTTTGCGGACTTCTCAAGGGCCAACCTTGATGTATTTTCTTGGACACACTCAGACATATGCGGCATCGACCCAGGAATAGCTTGTCACATGCTCAGTATCGACCTCAAGCATCTTCCAGTCAAACAAAATCTTTGAATCTTGGGAACTAAAAGGTTGATCGCACTTAAAGAGGAGGTGGATAGGCTACTTGACGACAGCTTCATCCATGACGCCCTCTAACCCAAATGTGTCTCTAACCCGGTCATGGTCAAGAAAGCAAATGGCAAGTGGCGAACATGTCGACTACTCAGACTTCAACAAAGCCTGCGCAAAGGACAACTTCCCACTTCCAAAGATCAACCAGCTTTTTGATTCAACCGCCGACTCTAGCTTCTCTCTTCATGGATGCATACTCAGGTTACAATTCGATTCCAATGTACCTTTCATTACCGACCATGGGCTTTACTGCTATGTCATCATGCCTTTTAGTCTCAAGAATGCTAGAGCCACCTATTAGTGACTAGTCAACTGCATGTTCAAGGACCAGATTGGGAGATCCATTGAGGTTTACGTTGACGATATGCTCGTGAATACTACTAGGGTACAGAAGGATCACGTCAAAGACCTTGTCGAAATGTTCAGTGTCCTCCTTAAATACGCTATGAAACTCAATCCCGTGAAACGCTCCTTTGGCGTTACATCGGGAAAATTCCTAGGTTTCATTGTTAATTCATGGGGATTTGAAGCCAATCCAGAAAAATTTAGGCTATCCGGGATATCTAAACCCCTTGAAGCATTAAGGATATTCAAAGATTAAACTAAAAAGTGGCTGCCCTAAGTCGATTCATCTCTAAAGCTACCAACAAATGCATTCCCTTTTTCAACTTGCTCAAAAAAGAGAGGTGCAACTTCACATGGACAACGGGATGCACTGACGCATTGCAGGACCTCTTGAATCACATAGAGAGACCACCTATCTTGTCAAAATCCTTGGATCATGAAGACTTATATCCCTATTGGTTGTTTTTATGCAGGTAACTAGCTTGGCGCTTATGCATATCGAAGATCATGTCCAATGGGTCGTTTACTACATCAGCAAGAGACTGACAGAAGTAGAAAAGAATTACCCAAAACTTAAGAAGCTTGCTTTCTGCCTGTTGATCTCTTCCCGGAAGTTGCGACCATACTTTCAGCCACATCTAATCAAAGTCTACACCGACTAGCTGCTAGGACAGGTCCTGCAATGACCTGAGGCATTTGGGTGACCTTTGAAGTGGAATATTAAACAAAGCCAATTCAAGATTACTTTCATCCCTCTCGAGCCATCCTCAGACAAGCCCTTGCAGACTTCATAACAGAGTTCACAATTCCTGAAGAACCTCCTTCAGAAGATGGTGAGCCTTCTGACATTCAATTGAAGCTGTTCGTGGATGGATCCTCTAACAGTCACTGTTATGGCATCGGAGTCGTAAACGTTACTCCTGAGGAACGCTGAAGCTCGACTTCCTTGCTACTAACAATGATGCAGAATACAAAGCCTTGATTGTTGGACATAGAATTGCAATCGTACTAAACATCAAGGCTATCTAGATTTACTTCGACTCATAGCTCATCGTACGCCAGGTGTAGGGCGAATATCAAGACAAGAGGGCAATGATCGCTCCCTATCTTGCTCGGGTCCGTGAATTGCCCACCAACTTCAACCACTATATCATTATGCACATCCCTTGAGAACAAAATGAGAAAGCTGATCCTTCGGCCAAGCTGGCATGCTCTGGAGATGCACAACTCTTGAGGCTAGCTCCAGTTGAAGTACTCGATTCTCCGAGCATCGATCTGATGAAAAATTATTCAGTCGTAATGACGGAGGTCGATCTCAAGTCCTTGATGACACCCATAAGAACCACTTACAACCCGGAATCCTCTCTGAGTGCTACAAGGAAAGAAAAGCACTCATCCGAAAATTATCACGCTACATCATTCAAGATGGAGTGCTCTATCGAAGAGGATTCTCTGTTCCATTACTATGGTGTATAGCCCACAACGACTCCGACCGTGTGCTACTGGATGTGCAAGAAGGCGAGTGCAATGACCACACCGAGGGGGACTCTTGCAAGGAAGATCCTAAGATATGGTAACTTTTGGCCCACACTTGACCAAGACGTTGTGGACTATGCCCGCAAGTGCGAGAAATGCCAGAGATTTTCCAAGATTCCAAGAGCCCCACCTACCATGCTAACGAAAATGGTCAGTCCATGGCCCTTTTCCATGTAGGGAATAGAAATCATTGGAACTCTTCCAACGGCCCAAGGCGGTGCATGTTATGCTATCGTCGCAGATGATTACTTCACTAAGTGGGCCAAAGATGAGGCTCTTACTACAATTACTACGAAGAAAGTGATCAAATTCATCGTCCACAACATCATCACCTGATATAGGGTCCTTAAAGCTATCATTTCAAACAACGGGACCCAGTTTTAGAGAGTTGAGTTCAATACCTTACACCAATGACACAACATCGAAAAGAGATTCTCGTAGTAGCTCATCCTTAAATCAATGGGCAAGTCGAGGCTGTTAACAAAGTGATCAAAACCATCATCTAGAAGCATATGGAAAAAGCAGCCTACCGGACCACCTGTAAGTCAACGACCAGCCATACTCCTTTCACTTTAGCCTATGGATCTGAAGTCATCATTCCCATTGAGCCCAAACTCCAATCTCTATTAGGGACGGCGGAATGGATCGTTAAGGCAAAGCAAACACTAGTGGGGGGTGAATAGTGTTTGCAAGAATTTAAACAAATCTTAAAACTAAAGAGAATTATAGAATGAATCAAACACCAAAAACGCAATCACAGACACAAATTCAAACACAAATTCAAAATAAACAGAAATAAAAATGTAAAAAAGGAAAGAACACACCGGATTTTATACTGGTTCGGATTTTCCAATAGTCAAATACACCCTCCTTGATTTCACGGTTCAACAAGGAGACACCGACTCCTATTCCTTGATTTCACGGCTCAACAAGGACACACCGAGTAATATTCCTTGATTTCACGGCTCAATAAGGACATACCCACTCCAATTCCTTGATTTAGCGGCTATAAGGATACACTGATTCCTCTTTCACTTATAAACAAGGTTCATTCAACCCAAGGAATTACAAAAAAAACCTATAACTCTTCAATAGCACTTGATTCAGAGAGTAGAGAGTGTAGAGAGAAGAAGTTTGATCAAAACAGAATTGAATTCGACAGAGTATAAGTGTAAGAATCATAATAATGATTAAGAATAATGCTGGAGTGAAAGAGGATGAAGTTAGAGAAGAAGAGATGATAAAAAATTCGGTTTTAACCTCTTTTTATAGAGTATGAAAGGTTGCAATGGTTCTGCAGCGTTTCAAATAATGAAAAGACACTTCCGTTCAAAATTGGAAAAAATGACAGTTATATGTCGGCATTGAGCTTTTGTCGACATACCCATGTGTATTTTTGATTTTAAAAGCATTTTTCAAGTGTTTTTATATAAAAATAATTCTGGAAATTCTTGAATAAAATTCTAGTGTTGTAAATTAATATTATATGATAGAAAAACATATGAAAACATAAATTTAAACTATATAAATATATTTATAAAATTATAAGGTTTTAAACTATATAAAGTATAAAAATTTAAGTTTGAAAAACAAAGAAGAATAAAAATAGAAACAAATAGAAAAACAACATAGAGAGGATAGAAAAACAAAAATAGAGAGGATTGAGGATAGAATTGAAAATCAGAATTTGAAAATTAGAATTAGAATTTGAACCTGGAGTGGTATTTAGAGTCTTAAAAAATCTAGACTCTATAACTATATTAATCTTGAACTCTTGAAATCTGTATTACTCATGAGTCTTGAAATTTCTCTGATCTTTGAATCTCTTTATATCTTTATAATTGTACAGTCTTCAGTAATATTTCCTGTACATAATTCCTGCACACACACACACACACACATATATATATATTCTATACAAAAAGTGTTAGCATATATTTTATAATCAATGATAATTGAAATAAGGTTGTTGTCATCAAAACTCCATTCTCTAACAATCTCCCCCTTTTTGATGATGGCTGAAACACACCACCTCTGTTAAGGTCACTCACAAAGGGAATGCCTTAATTTCGGTGGAGCATTATAGGTAAAAGATGCAGATAAATTACAAGACAGACAATTAAAGCAGCGGTAAATAAATAAAACTTTATTTCATTGATAAACAGCTTGTACAAAGATTGTTTTACAATACCAAAGTATCATGTCTTGATTACAAAAATAAAGAAGCATAAAATGATTTCCTCAAATAAAGCATGAGCCAGCCATAGCAGTAGAAGAGAGAGTCCAAGGCAACACGTCAAAGAGTCTTCAAGCTTGGAAAGAGTAACGGTCCAAACAAACCTGAGCTATTCCCTCCCTGACTACCTGGGGGGAAGGGAAACGAAAGAAAAGAGGCGAAAGCAAACTAGGTCAGACATAAAGTCCGGTAAATCCAGTGATTCTTAGTATTTAAACGAGGAAAAGGGTCATGACATGAATAAACTAAATATAAGACTAAACCATAGCAACAAGATAATATGGGATAAGCATGGGATATGGCAAGATAAACTGAATGCACAGATAAACTAAATGTACTGGTAAACTGAATGTGCTTCTACTCCTTCTCTGCTTCACAACTACCCTGTTTATACTGATTTCTATATCTCTGCACTACCTAACTGGTGTCCAAACTAGTAATCTATGATCATATGATAACGTGATCCCAGTCCCCGTATTTGCGGTTGCCTTCAGGTGTACGTCTATTATGGGGATTCCGTTTATTACCTAGATCTAATCTAGGGTTTACTATCGAGTTCTTACTAGATTCAACCAGGGTTTACGCTACCCAAGGCCACTGGGGTTTATGCTACCTATTGAACGCTTCTCGGATTCAGGGTTTACGCGACCTAGGACAACTAGGGATTATGCTACCTACTTGTATTAATTTTCCATGTGTCTGTGTCAGTTGGCCCTCTCTTGCGTGTAGATACTCTGTGCTGGCCCCATCATAAGGTGTATCAAGCCTTATGATAGCGACCCGACATGATTCAAGATGCACAGTGTATAACTACTAGTACCCAGTGCCTGCTTTTTCCACTCCGGAGTACGTTCACGCCCGTAAACCGTCGGAACCTACACTGACGTACCCCCTGCCGCTATTTTGACCGCTTATAATCAGCCCAGTAATCGTGCCCCACCCTGCCTAGTTTCAGGGTACCATGATACATCCATGCGGGTTACTGCTGAAATCGGTCCCCGTTACTAGGGTTTCCTGCTGGTTAAGTTTGTGGGCCTATATATACAAATATTACCCACCTATACGAGATGTACTTAACCCTCCCACCGATTCTAGCATGTTTTCTTAATGGTTAAGTTTGTGGACCTATATGTACTAATATTACCCACCTACACGAGATGTACTTAACCCTCCCATCGACCCAAGCATGTTTGTATAATGTTTAAGTTTTGTGGGCCTATATTTACTAATATTACCCACCAACCCGACGTGTACTTAACCTCTTACTCGTCAAGTCGTGTTGGTTAAGTGGTTCTTATTAGGTTAACCTATTTTGCTTATCATGTTGGATTGGTTAAGTGTGATTTATTAACTTAACCCTGTTCATTCATCTGGTAATATTGGTTAAGTATTTCCCATTTAACTTAACCCCATTCGCTCATCAAATTATATTGGTCAAGTGTCATTAATCAATTCAAGTTGACTTAACCCATCCATCTGTCATGTCATGTTGGTTAAGTGTTTCCTTCTGGTGTTGACTTAACCCTACCTCAAATCATGATATATTGGTTAAGTGTTGTTCTCGTGTCAACTTAACCCTTCCCATACATCATGTTATATAATTGGTTAAGTGTTTTCTTCTTGTATTACTTAACCCCACCACATGTCATTATATATTTTGTTAAGTGTTACCTTTGTTAACTTAACCCTATCATCTGCTTAATTAACATGTTACAATGGTTAAGTGTTCTAAATTTACTTAACCTCACCCACTTGTCTAATGAACATGTTGTAACGGTTAAGTGTTTTCCCTAATTACTTAACCTCACCATACCTAGCTTGATTTATTCATGAGACTTAATTAATTGATTAATTAAAGCACCAACCACTCACATTAGACAGATATTGTTGTGGTTACTGGATGTGTCGGTCGGTTCCGGGCAGGTTTACACCATAACTCAGTCTAACCTCGGGTCTTTCTGGTCTTGATGCACTAACCACCCACATTAGACAGGTATTGTTATGGTCATTGGATGTGCCGGTCGGTTCCGGGCAGTTTTACACCATAACTTAGTATAACCTCGGGTTAGGCATATTCGTCTTTTACTAAATTTACATATTTACTATTTATGTAAATTTTCTGTAAATCAATTTAGCCTATATCATATTTATTTGTCATGCAAATTAGCATAATTATATTCTATGCCCAAAACTTGATTTACCTATTAATCAGCCCAACTTGCAGTTTATACCAATTTAATATTCCCCTTTTACAATTCATGCCCAATATAGATTAATATTCCAATTTACGGTTCATGTCAAAACTAGATTTAATATTCTAGTTTACTGTCTATGTCCAAAACTTGGTTTACACGCCAGTTACACCCTTTGCGGCCAATTAAATTTATCAACCTATGCCCAAGTCTAATATGCATGTAAATCATTCACTATTATAGCAAATTTAGATTATGCCAACATATTTATTATGCCAAACTAACTTAATTAAGCTACGCCCAAATTCCCGCGCCATAATCGTACGTATAACATGATTTCACAAGTTTCTAAGTACTCATGAAATGATACTAATAGTATTAAAGCAAGGAATAAGGGATAAGCACGAGAATTGACATAAAAGAATAGCCATGCAAGAATGAACCAAATACAAAAATAATGGTTCCAATGGGTTTGATGTACATAACAGTGAATAGGAATAAACTAGACAAGTTACACCCCAAAAAAAGAGGATCCAACATAATTAAATGAATAGGCATAGGTTATTTGGTCCAACATAATGCCAGTTCGAAGTACAACCTAATAGGTTAATGGGAATAGGCATAAGTCATTGACTACAATAGTTATAGGCAATTAACCACAATAGTTATGGGTGACTAATCATAATAGTTTCTTAATCAATATCATAGGCAACAGTCTTATAGTCATGAATCTTGGTAATAGTCTCATAGTCATGAATCATATGCAATAGTCTCAAAATTATGAATCATAGTCATAGTCATAGGCAACAGTCTTATAGTCATAGTCATATGTAATGGTCTCTTTGTCACGAGTCACAATCATAGGCGATAGTTTCATAGGCAACAGTTTCATAGTCATAGTCTTAGGCAAAAGTCCCATAATCATAGTCATTGGCAATTAGCCACAATAAGTTCTAGGCCACAATCGAGAAGCAGATCCAAAGGCATAGATAACGTTAGATTTGACATAAGCATGAATCAAAGATAATGAACTCGCAAATAGGCACAGTTCTATATTTTAATTTATTACATTCACGAGTCCAATTACACGTTCAAATCTAAGGATAACCGAACTTACAGTGATCGGTTTAGAAAAAGGTGATTTTCTATGATTCGAGTGACGTTGCTTGAAGTGGAATGCCTATGGTCCAACTTGAAGCTTTAACTTGATTTGAATCTCTAATTTGAAGAAGAACTATAACTTGTTTTAATAAGATTTATTTTAATGGTGGAGGCTAGAGAGAAACAACATGTAGACGCCTGAATGAATTTGTGTGGAGAAAGTGAAGTTTGGAGGCGTTTATATAGTGTAGAACTCATGAATTTGGTCCAGAAATCAGCCCAGATACATAAAAATGACTTCTGCCTCGGATTAGGAAAAACAGGGTAGGTTGACCCCTAGGTCGAACCCAGGTCGACCCCACCCCCAGGTCGACCTTTAGGGGGGGAGGTAGACCCCCTGGTCGACCTGGGTCCTGGGCGGGAAATTTCCCGCCCAACCCGCTTCTGGATTCTGTTTTGAATTTTGAATTCAGTTTCGAGCTGTTTTCTTTATTTTGAATTTCTGAAACTTCCGAAGGCCATTACTTCTTCATACGGAGTCCGATTTATGCAAACTCGGACTCTATCTCAAGCAGAATTCCGAGACGAATGCAATGGCATAACTCGTTTACCTTAATTCTTCTCTTAAAAATCAATTATACTTTGATTTGTTACATTTAAGTTTACAGAAAATACGGGTGTTACATTCTCCCCTCCTTAAAGGATTTCGTCCTCGAAATCTTCAAGTTAAGAAGAATGTATCCTAACATCCAGCATTCATCTACTCAACCATTAAATCACAGGCATCCATTGTCCCTAAAAAGGATTTCTAATGCTTTCATGATTCTATGCATAGTGTGTGTACTTGTCCTTATCTAATGTAAAATTAGGCAGTCTACTGATTCAGTTGACCTCCTTAATGAGAATTATGTCAGTGCCATGAGTCCACCATGTATGCAATCCTAATGATACATATCATTTCTATATGAGTGCACAACCATTCACTCAAATGCAATGTCCATATGATAATACATCAAATTTTAATCCATAAACCAATACATATATGCATATGCAATATGGAAGTGACTAAGCCGATCTAATACCTAATGTGTGTGTATATGCATCCACTAGCAACCACTTGCAACCATCAATCATAACATGTTTCAATTACATGTTTACATCCAAATGGGTTCCTACCTAAGGATAAAGGATAGGATCGAGGATATATACATAAAAAGCTAAAGACTAGCATGCAAATAGATTTTACAAAAAAAGAGGAATCAAGGATATACCCTTAAAAAGGGTAAGATGCGTGTATCTAGTCTTCAGTCTTCTTAGTCGCGCCTTCTTGAGCTTCACTCCACTGTACCTTATCTAATTTAACTTCATCGTTGCGAAGCTTCTTGACCTCCATTTCCAAAACCCACTAGTAAAGATAGGCCCTCGATCACTTACTATGCTAGAGGGTATCCAATGTAGTCGGACTATCTTTCCAAGATAAACAGATATTAACCATGATACCAAGTGTATATGATTAGAGGTCTCTTTTCTACTTAGCTTATCCATCATGCTGCAAGTCTGAGGGTCCAAAGCTAATGGTTACTATGTGCTTATTACCTCTCTTAAGGTCAGTCTAAGTTAGGGTGCCAGCCCCAACCATTTATTTCTCACGCAAACCATCCTAGACGAACTCGACATCCCTCAAGTACAAGCCCCAAAGGCCTAAACCAATATCAGACAAGCACCCAAGGGATACCTCCTTCGAATTTGGACGATCTATGTGAGATGGTACTAACAAAACAACCAAACAATTGAGCACTTTACCGACTCTGGCTATCCTTGCCAATCTTGCTCCAGAATTATCGTTGATTACATAGCTGGCTTTGTAGTGTCATCTAGATACATGCGGAAGTCTGTCTCGAATTTTAGGGGGAAAACCCCTACCCTAATCAAAACATTTTGCGTACTCATGGACTACCCCAACGGATTGAAAATCGTCGATAGATAAGTAAAGTGATTCTAGGTAGCTAAGACAAACTGATCTCTTAGGATCGTACAAAATCTCAAGGGTATTCTCGAGGCAAGTCGAAAGTCAAACTACCCTTGTTTCATAATTACTAGCTAACCAATCAATGCCTAGAATCAACCCATAGCCCAAAAAAACATAAGCATAAATATAGCTATTCTCAAATCCTCACAAGTCAAAGATAGATGGGCCGAACCAGCAATTGGATTCGAGACTATGATGGGATCCTCTACTACACAATATCTAGGGTGCAGAGACTCAACTACGGAAGCAGATATATACGGATGTGAAGCGCTAAAATCAGAAGGAGTACTAACAGGATAATCAAAAAGGAAAAACTCTTTCAACCGAAATCTTACTGCCTCTCTCTCAAGTATGCTGGCGGTGAGAGCATGCACTCGCCTTCCGGAAAATCCTGTCCCTTGTTCTTGCCCTTGTCCTCAATTATATGACCCGTTATACCCTAGTAAAGATACTTCCTCTTGTCTTAGGTTTTACTATTTTTTTCCTCCCCTCCTTTGTGATCCAAGTCCATATCCATGGGTTCTTCATCCCTGTGTTGTGCTCCATAGCCAGATCCCCTCATTCTCAACTTTGCCATCCTTGTGTAACTTGTTGACATGTCTCTCGAAAGCTGCTTCCATCGCATGGAGAATCCTACAAAGCTCGAAAGAAAATTAGCCGTAGGTGAAACTGCTACGGCTACAGATGGAAGTTGGGCACTTGTTTGCCCTTTGACAAGTGTCGTAGTCTTGTCGAGCCTACAAAACTATGTCGCGATGAGGTTACCTCCTAGAAAGCCAGTAGCCCCGGGGACTCAAGAAAGAAGGAAACAAGGATTCAAATAGGGGATCAAAAGATAGTGCATGTGGCTTTGGGGAATATGCCTTTAAAACAAAACTTTTCTTTTGAAAATGCTTCTTTTAAAATCGTTTGAAAATAATTTTTCAAATCTTTTTATCTGATCCGGTAACCTTCAGCTCTGATACCAAATGAAACACCCCACCTCCGTTAAGGTCACTCACAAAGGGAATGCCTTAATTTCGGTAGAGCATTATAGGTAAAAGATGCAGATAGATTACAAGACAGACAGTTAAAGCAGTGGCAAATAAATAAAACTTTATTTCATTGACAAACAACTTGTACAAAGATTGTTTTACAATACCAAAGTATCCTGTCTTGCTTACAAAAATAAAGAAGCATAAAATGATTTCTCCAAATAAAGCATGAGCCAGCCATAGCAGTAGAAGAGAGAGTCCAAGGCAACACATCAAAGAGTCTTCAAGCTTGGAAAGAGTAACGGTCCAAACAAACCTGAGCTATTCCCTCCCTGACTACCTTGGGGGGGAACGGAAGAAAAGAGGCGAAAGCAAACTAGGTCAGACATAAAGTCCGGTAAATCCAGTGATTCTTAGTATTTAAACGAGGAAAAGGGTCATGACATGAATAAACTAAATATAAGACTAAACCATAGCAACAAGATAATATGGGATAAGCATGGGATATGGAAAGACAAACTGAATGCACCGATAAACTAATTGTACCAGTAAACTGAATGCGCTTCCACTCCTTCTCTGCTTCGCAACTACCCTGTTTATACTGATTTCTGTAACTCTGCACTACCTAACTGGTGTCCAAACTAGTAATCTATGATCATATGATAACGTGATCCCAATCCCCGTATTTGCTGTTGCCTTCAGGTGTACGTCTATTATGGGGATTCCGTTGATTACCTAGATCTAATCTAGGGTTTACTATCGAGTGCTTACTAGATTCAACCAGGGTTTACGCTACCCAGGGCCACTGGGGTTTATGCTACCTATTGAACACTTCTCGGATTCAGGGTTTACGCGACCTAGGTCCAACTAGGGATTATGCTACCTACTTGTATTAATTTTCCATGTGTCAGTCGGCCCTCTCTTGCATGTAGATACTCTGTGCTGGCCCCACCATAAGGTGTATCAAGCCTTATGATAGCGACCAGACAAGATTCAAGATGCACAGTGTATAACTAATGGTACCCAGTGCCTGCTTTTTCCACTCTGGAGTACGTTCACTCCCGTAAACAGTCGGAACCTACACTGACATACCCCCTGCCACTATTTTGACCGCTTATAATTAGCCCAGTAATCGAGCCCCACCCTGCCTAGTTTCAGGGTACCATGATACATCTATGCAGGTTACTGCTGAAATGGGTCCCCGTTACTAGGGTTTCCTGCTGGTTAAGTTTGTGGGCCTATATATACAAATATTACCCACCTATACGAGATGTACTTAACCCTCCCACCAATTCTAGCATGTTTTCTTAACGGTTAAGTTTGTGGGCCTATATGTACTGATATTACCCACCTACATGAGATGTACTTAACCCTCCCATCGATCCAAGCATGTCTGTATAATGTTTAAGTTTTGTGGGCCTATATTTACTAATATTACCCATCAACCCGATGTGTACTTAACCTCCTACTCGTCAATTCGTGTTGGTTAAGTGGTTCTTGTTAACTTAACCTAACTTGCTTATCATGTTGGATTGGTTAAGTGTGATTTATTAACTTAACCCTGTTCATTCATCAAGTTATATTGGTTAAGTATTTCCCATTTAACTTAACCCCATTCGCTCATCAAGTTATATTGGTCAAGTGTCATTAATCAATTCAAGTTGACTTAACCTATCCACCCGTCACGTCATGTTGTTTAAGTGTTTCC
Source organism: Allium sativum (assembly GCA_030737875.1). Lineage (NCBI taxonomy): Eukaryota > Viridiplantae > Streptophyta > Magnoliopsida > Asparagales > Amaryllidaceae > Allium > Allium sativum. The sequence continues at coordinate 204,292,611 of CM060925.1, read as the reverse complement.
TTCTGGGGTTGACTTGACCCTACCTCAAATCATGTTATATTGGTTAATTGTTGTTCTCGTGTTAACTTAACCCTTCCCATACATCATGTTATATAATTGGTTAAGTGTTTTCCTCTTGTATTACTTAACCCCACCACATGTCATTATGTATTTTGGTTAAGTGTTACCTTAGTTAACTTAACCCTATCATCTGCTTAATTAACATGTTACAATGGTTAAGTGTTCTAAATTTACTTAACCTCACCCACTTGTCTAATGAACATGTTGTAACGGTTAAGTGTTTTCCCTAATTACTTAACCTCACCATACCTAGCTTGATTTATTCATGAGCCTTAATTAATTAATTAATTAATGCACCTACCACTCACATTAGACAGATATTGTTGTGGTTACTGGATGTGTCGGTCGGTTCCGGGCAGGTTTACACCACAACTCAGTCTAACCTCGGGTCTTCCTGGGCTTGATGCACTAACCACCCACATTAGACAGGTATTGTTGGGGTCACTGGATGGGTCGGTCGGTTCCGGGCAGTTTTACACCACAACTCAGTCTAACCTCGGGTTAGGCATATTCGTCTTTTACTAAATTTACATATTTACTATTTATGTAAATTTTCTGTAAATCAATTTTGCCTAGATCATATTTATTTGTCATGCAAATTAGCATATTTATATTCTATGCCCAAAACTTGATTTACCTATCAATCAACCTAACTTGCAGTTTATACCAATTTTAGATTTAATATTCCCCTTTTACAATTCATGCCCAATCTAGATCAATATTCCAATTTACGGTTCATGTCAAAACTAGATTTAATATTCTAGTTTACCGTTTATGTCCAAAACTTGGTTTACACGCCAATTACGCCCTTTGCGGCCAATTAAATTTATCAACTTATGCCCAAGTATAATATGCATGTAAATCATTCACTATTACAGCAAATTTAGATTATACCAACATATTTATTATGCCAAACTAACTTAATTAAGCTACACCCAAATTCCCACGCTGTAATCGTACGTATAACTTGATTTCACAAGTTTCTAAGTGCTCATGAAATGATACTAATAGTATTAAAGCAAGGAATATGGGATAAGCACGAGAATTGACATAAAAGAATAGCCATACAAGAGTGAACCAAATACAAAAATAATGGTTCCAATGGGTTTGATGTACATAACAGTGAATAGGAATAAACTAGACAAGTTACACCCCAAAAAAAGGGATCCAATATAATTAAGGGAATAGGCATAGGTGATTTGGTCCAACATAATGCCAGTTCGAAGTACAACCTAATAGGTTAATGGGAATAGGCATAAGTCACTGACTATAATAGTTATAGCCAATTAACCACAATAGTCATGGGCGACTAATCACAATATTTTCTAAATCAATGTCATAGGCAATAGTCTCATAGTCATGAATCTTGATAATAGTCTCATAGTCATGAATCATATGCAATAGTCTCAAAATTATGAATCATAGTCATAGTCATAGGCAACAGTCTTATAGTCATAGTCATATGTAATGGTCTCTTTGTCATGAATCATAGTCATAGGCGATAGTTTCATGGGCAACAGTTTCATAGTCGTAGTCTTAGGCAAAAGTCCCATAATCATAGTCATTGGAAATTAGCCACAATAAGTTCTAGGCCACAATCGAGAATCAGATCCAAAGGCATAAATGACGTTAGATTTGACATAAGCATGAATCAAAGATAATTAACTCGCAAATAGGCACAATTCTATATTTTAATTTATTACATTCACGAGTCCAATTACACATTCACATCTAAGGATAACCGAACTTATAGTGATCGGTTTAGAAAAAGGCGATTTGCTATGATTCAAGTGACGTTGCTTGAAGCGGAATGCCTATGGTCCAACTTGAAGCTTTAACTTGATTTGAATCTCTAATTTGAAGAAGAACTATAACTTGTTTTAATAAGATTTATTTTAATTGTGGAGGCTAGAGAGAAACAGCATGTCGATGCCTGAAAGAATTTGTGTGGAGAAAAAGAAGTTTGGGGGCGTTTATATGGCGTAGAACTCATGAATTTGGTCCAGAAATCAGCCCGGATACAAAAAAATGACTTCTGCCTTGGATCTGGAAAAACAGGGCAGGTTGACCCCCAGGTTGACCTATAGGGGGGTAGGTCGACCCCCTGGTCGACCTGTCTGGGGAGATCGACCCCCTGGTCGACTTGGGTCCTGGGCGGGAAATTTCCAGCCCAGCCCGCTTCTGGGTTCTGTTTTGAATTTTGAATTCAGTTTCGAGCTGTTTTCTTTATTTTGAATTTCTGAAACTTCTAAAGGCCATAACTTCTTCATACGGAGTCCGATTTACGCAAACTCGGACTCTATCTCAAGCAGAATTCCGAGACGAACGCAATGGCATAACCCGTTTCCCTTAATTATTCTCTTAAAAATTAAGTATACTTTGATTTGTTTCATTTACGTTTACAGAAAATACGGGGTGTTACAATGACAACCTTAGTTTATAAAATATCATACCTGTATACCTGTTTGATGAAGTTCCTCTTATACTCCCCCTGTCTATAAGTTTCCTATAAACTATTCCTATATTTTATAATTTCTCCCCCTTTGGCATTATCAAAAAGAAATTTTAAAGATACTCCCCTTAAATTATGTAACTCTAGAATCAAAGTAATATTCCTAAAAATACTCCCCCTAAATTGTACAATTCTCTAAATAGAATCTGAGTAAGTACCCTTTATAAAAATACTCCCCCTTAGCTTGATATTCATATATTTATGTTTTAGAAGGTTATAACTATATAAACCATAAATGACAATTTTATTAAACAATCACATGTACATATGCATGGATTTATACATATACGACTTATCATAAGAACGTAATAAAATGAAATCTAGAAAACCCTTAAACATTTAATTATTTGACAATGGGAGATTTGTGAATTGGATAATTTGGATAAAGGAGACATAATTCTCCGTTCTTTTCAATCACATTCCCATTTTCGTCAAATAGAACTTCTCCTACGCACTCAACATTATCATCTTCGTCTGTAACCGTTGGTTGAGTCTCTTGTTGTTCTTCCTCCTCCATTATTTCTTCTTCCTCTTCTGGTTCTTCCTCTTCTTCCATCGGTTGATTATAATCATTGATGATAATCGAATTATATAACGACCCGAACTTCCCTGGTCTCCGAAGAGAAGAGAAAGAACGGATTGTCTAAGAACACGACAAATCAGAACACAAGCAGAAGAACATTTCATTTCTTATTACAACAATTTACATCAGAGTACAAGACTATACAGAGTATGAACAAATAATATACATTTGATAAATATCATAGATTTACAAATTACAATGCAGCGGAAAATAATACAAAAACACAACTTAAAGAGATAAACAGATACAGAGCTTTCCGAATATCGTTCCAGCTGTAAACCAGGATCCTGTGAATATAAATCTGCAATAGGGGCATCCAGAGTTTAGGTTAAAACAATAAATTCCAGGTCAGTCATGTGACTGGTGTGAGAACTAAAACAGTTATTTAAAACTTTACTTAAAATCAGGAAAATCAAGGGACCATGCCGTATAACACGGAACGGGTTTCCTCCCAAGAATACCAGTGCATAGAATAAACAACGCAATGTTTTTTGGAAAAATGAAGCTATTATAAGACCCATGTCCCATCACACAATGCAACGCAAGCCGGAGGATAGGGTTTTACCTTATAATAGCCAAACATGCTTGGTACATTTAAAACAAATCATTTTATACTATTATAAGTGCATAGTGTATAAAACAACTTCAAATATAAATGTATCAATCATAGGCGGCATGGGTACCATCTATCATGTCGCCAATACTAGGCTCTACAATCAAAACCGAAATGTCACGTATTGGAAATTGGATTTCAGTCATGAGTCTGGGCAAGGGATGTACTCCTCGCTGGTTACGAGACACTCTAGCAAATGCCTCAGGATCTCCCGTAGTAGACCCTTGGATCCTCCAAGGTCGGTCGTCCCTTACATTTGAGGATTGGCAATTCCCGAACACACGTTTCCCGGTCCTATAGGACCTATATCCATCGGCTCCATAGAAACCGATATATCCGAGGTGTCTCGAATTCCAACAACCACAAAAGTAAAAATAATTTAAATGTCCGGGTTTGCAAAACCCTGACACCACCCATAGCTAGAAAGAAACGTCATGTCCTCCTTGGGTTCCCTTATCCCGTTTTTAACTCATACCGAGGTGTGAGGCTCGCGAATTAACGCTATACACAAAGCTATGCTATATTAAAGCCGTGTTTTGATCATCAACCACAAGACTCTGCTTTTCAATAGAAGTCTTGATCAGTTGCATCTCAACATGCCACACAGGCAATTCGTACCATGCGACTGATATCTATCGATATATAACCTCTGAGCTCGTACATCTCAGAGAAGGGCGTTAAGCAAGAGAATAAATTCTCCGCCGCCAAATAGATATATATTTAATAGAAATCAATCAACACAGAATAAAATCCAATGTCAATCACTCATCCATTTACAAGTTTGTTCTGGGTCTGAACGAAACCGGAGGCACCTTATTTCTCGTCCCGTGTCCAATACGGGAGAGAGGTCCTCGCATATCCGTTCGATCTCCATGTATGTCTAGACGATCACCACTTATTACCTTGTCTTGGGTGTACGGCCCAATCAAGACATCAGTAATCATCCAAATGATGTGAAGACCTCCGGTCTTCAATCACCGTCTTCATCGTCGACTTATCGTCGAATCAGTTATTCAGAATAGGTATAAACCCGGCCTTTCCGAATAACTCGCTTATATAATAAACGAGTGCTATAAAAACACAACATATGCCTCATTCCAATTCTGAATATTCTCTTTTTTAAATATTCATATCCTTTGGGAAAGGTTCCCATTAATTTTATCAAAGATAAATTCTTTGAATTTATTCTTTAATCTTCCTTTGGATATCAATTCAAACCATATTAAGGTTTTCCAAACTGGTCGGGATTAACGCACCTTACCGAAGTAATCATTTGTTTAATTTCCCAATCCCAACCTATTCATCCCACGGAGCAAAACTGGTAATACTCCATATCAAACACCACGGTGTTATCGGTAAATTTAATTACCATTTCACATTCAAATCTAATTAAAGATTTAAATATCGCTAGGAGCAAAACTGGTGATACTCCATTCTCGATCATTTCCCAAATTTGATAATTTAAATTATCAATTCCCATTTCAATCTAATTAAAGATTCATTAAAACTCCATTTAGTTTTAATCTTCCCAAAAATCAATATTAATGATTATTTAACTTTGGAAACACAAACATGCCGCATCAACAACCTACACCGTACTATTGATTTCTACCGATATATAACCTCTAAGCTCGTACGTCTTAGAGAAGGGTGTTAAGCAAGAGAATAAATTCTCTGCCACCAAACAGATATATATTTAGCAGAGATAAACCATACAGTTCGAAATACAATGTTAGACATGTAATACTGTCTTTAACTGGGTTAAAGAACTAATGTCGTTTAAAACACAGCTCATGATAAACCAATATCACATTCTATTAATTATGGAATCTTCACGGAAAACAAATCAATATATAATCGATATCAATTTCCTTATGCGACTAATAATATAAATGGAATAACGAATTCCATATATATTAACAGTCTTCCTCCACAGAAGCTCATTTCGACTATTATCAAATCGAATTCCATTCAATTCCAATTTAGTATATTAAATTGGAAAACTTTACTTTGGAAAATTTCCATTAAACCGTAATAAAAAGATTTATAAATTCCAAATCACATTTCACTGTAAATCGGGTTAAAGAACGAATGTCGTTAAAAACAAAATTCACAATAAACCCAATTCACATTCCATTTTATTCCAATTAAATATTAATTAACTGAAAACTCTAATAATCTTAATTAAACGATTTATTCTTTTCTCAACTGGGTTTAAGAATAGTGTTAATGAAGACACCATTCACGACAAACCCGAAATCCAATTCAATATTAAATACAAGGCTCTGAATAGAAATTATATCGGCTTATATTCAATATCAAATTCTGAGTTCAACAAATAACGTATTGGGAATAACGATACATATATCTTCCAAATTCCACCACAATATCCGTACAATCACGGAATCCAATATCGAAATATTCCGAAGATAATTTCGATTAAAATCCATTCCAATTCATATATTGGAAATTCTGGTTATTTTTAAAACCATTTCAAATCCAATTTATTTATATAAAAATATTGGATTATAATTCTAGTTCAAAACTAGTTCATTTCGATAAAAATATAGTTTTATATTTTCAAATATGGAATTTTTCATCCCAATACTTTCCAAATCATTTGTTATGATTTTACAAAAATTATCTATATTTTTAATAATTTTATCATGGCCCGTACAGTCGATTTCCATAAACGGTCATCGAACTGCCCTAACAGCGACCTTTTCCAAATTTGATTTGGACATAATTCCAAATCATACTGTTAGATTTCAAATCCCTCATATTCGTCGGAAAGCTCTTTTCGATACGAATGATTACGGTTTTAGGAGAATCCAACGGTCGGATCTCCCGTAATGTCCGTTCGAAGTCAATGGTCGAAATTCATATATATTTCGTCGATTTCCATTTAAAATGTATTTTATAAATCGTTTTAAATTCGTTTTCAAAACGATTTTAACTTCATATTCAATTTTAAATAAAAATTGAATATTCCATATCATTAATATATAAATGATAATATTTTCAAAACATTAGATTTTGAAATCACTTCCATTTCGATATTCATTATAAAAACGAATAAAATCAATATAAATATTGTTCACGTCAAAATGGCGTTAATCTAATCAACATGGCTTTATATATTTAAATATTTTTGTGTCCATCCCAAATCAGACATCAAAATCATATTTTGATCCATTACTGATATTACTTTAAAATATTAGTTATTTTAAATTATTCATTACTCGTCATTTTAAAATATTCTTTAATTTAAAGTATTCGTTCTTTCCGAATTGGAACCAGACACAGTCAATTACCATATAATTTTATTTATATGGATTTCATACACACATGTACACAACAATAATCAAACACAGTCAACCATCACCAAAGAGCATTACACAACTGCATAAGTGTTAAATATAAATAATCAACACATAACAGTCTGTCAACCCATCAATTGACATACAACTAAATATTGGGATTAGTGTATGTCCAATATCATCCTAATACCCGTGTGGGGTTTTCAAACAACAAACACTAATTATTATTTGTGCAGTTGGGCGATGTGTAAAATATATCGTCCCAATCAATATCAGTTAAATGTGTGTACATTTACAAATCGTCCGATTTGTAAATGAATATTTATTTTATTTCAGTAAATATTTTATTTCATTCATTTATACAATAAAAATGATATTTTTATTGTTCTAACACTTTATTCAACACATGAATATTTTATATTCCATTCCATTCCATATCACAATCACAATCAATTTCCACAACACAATCAAATCAAACAAGTCGTCCATGGTCTGTGGACGATGGGTGTCGGGTGCTGCTAAGCACCGTATGCATCCTAGTATATATTTCTAACTAGAGAATAAATTATAGTGAGAAGTTCTCACATTTGGGTTCCACTCCTACATTCCTTATTTCTGAACGGTTTGGATTTGCCCGAAATTCCAACGAAATCCTTTCCACGCTGTTCATAGTAAAAATCACATTTTCAATATGATGTTTATATATTTTAAAATTTGCATTTTCGTATTGCTATATATATATATAAGATCACATTTTTATATTGCTATATATATAATAAAAATCAAATTTTTATATAACTAAAAATCGAATTTTTAAGCAACGCTACTACATACATAAAAATCACATTTTTATATAATGATATATATAATAAAATTCATATTTTGATACTGCTACTTCATATATAAAAATTAAATTTCTATACCACTACTTCATATATAAAAATTATATTTTTATGCCGCTAATTCATATATAAAAATTGTATTTTTATATAAAGAGAATTCATATAAACATCACATTTTTATTTCGCTACATAAATAAAAATTATATTTTTTATCCTTCTCAAAATATTATTTCATACATATGATAAAAATTATATTTTTATCTAACTAAAATGAATATTTTTATATCACTATTCATTTATAAAATATAATCTTTTCTACATAAAAAATATATTCTTTCCTATATAAAAAAATATAATCTTTTCTATATAAAAAATATAATCGTTCCTTTATAAAAAAAATATGATCTTTCCTATATAAAAAATATAATCTTTCCTATATGAAAAGTTTAATTTTTATTCCATGAAAAATCTAATTTTTTCTACCATAAAAATCTAATTACTTAAAAGAAAATAATAAAATTAAATAATAATAAAAAAAGGGAACTTAAAGTTTTTTTTTCTCAACGAAGAGGGGGGGTCTGAGGTGTCGTGCGGTGGGGCCAGGCGCAGGCAAGGCGGAGGGGGAGTGCGGCGATCGGACTTGGTTGGAGGCGGTGGCTACAAGGGGGTTTGGGGCGGGTTTGCTTGAAGAAGGAATGGAGAGAGAAGGAGGAGGATGAGGGAAGGAGGAGCGTAGGCTCGACGACTGGAGGAGGGGAGACACGCGGTGGTGGCGCGGCAACGGTAGCGGCGGCGTGAGCACGGGCTAAGGCTGAAGAGATGAGCGGGTTTTGATTTTAATTTGAGGAAGAGAGAGAGAAGACGGATAAGGGGGCATATTTTTTTTTTCAAAAAGTTGACTTTTCGTCCGAACCCCAAATCTAACCCAATGACTGTCGCCCACAGCTAATTAACCCAATTCCGAACACAATGGGATATGTATCATAATCCCATTCGGCTGTTGCGATCAGTTTCCGCTAAATTTAAAATATAAATCATTATATTTTAAATTCAAACGCACATTTTTATTTAACGTGGCCACATACAGCCTCCAGAAATTCCAGAAAAATAAATCTGGCTACGTTTTGACGATACGGTCCTAATAAAACTAATTTCGTCGAATTTAGAGACCGTTTGAAAAACGGTCATTTCTCAGTCGATTAAATTCAAACTGAATTGACCAAACACGTTTAAATTCACCACGCCTACATATTAGTTCCAAAAATTATGAAAATTGGAATCTAGCAATAATTTGACATTCTGGATCTAAGAAAAGTGATCTCGTCGAAAACGGAGATTGTTTGCAAAATTGCTACTTTTAAGGGCTAAATTTCCATAGCGACTATTCTGAATTTTCAACTAGACATAACTTTTTATTCCCGCTATGAATTTTCAATTTTTCAGATTCTTGGAAAGATATTTTTGAACAGATTCAAATATTTCTGGTTTCACTAAAATCCGGTTTATTTTGAATCCTATACATTCATTTGAAATTTGAAATTTGAAATCGAATTTTCAAACTACCGCGCCATTTTCAATTCCTTTTATATTTAAAATAAATATTTATATTCTAACTTCGATTCAAATAAATATATACGTTCTAATTCTATTCAAAATAAATTTCTAGTCATTATTATTTAAAATAAATCATTTTAAATATTCAAAATTCATTAAAATTGCCATAATAAAAATTTTAAATTGGTTCTGATTTTCCCGGTTGTTACATATTAGTTTTGTTATTCATTATAAACTTTAAGATACTTCTCATTACTTTTCCGTGTCTGTTTTGCTCTTGAATTAGTCTAATTTGAAGTACTTGCATCTCAACCACCATTTGCAGTAAATACTCCATTTTTTTCTTCGATTTTGATCACTCTAGAAAGCGTAGATTGTTGAAATGGACCCTCGGATGGTCCAACGTATGAATCGGAGTTGTTTTGAGTATTTGGATTAGTGGAAGCCATTGTAATTTTTAATTTAGAGTTTTTACATAGAAGAAGAATGAAAATAAAGAAGAAAAGTCGAATTAAAAGATTCATATAGTTGAAATAGCTAACTTTTAGTGGGAATTAATTAAAAAAAATTCAGTTATATGTCGACTTAGCAAAAACTATATGTTAACGTAGTATTGTTTTAAGTTTCACTATTTTAATTCCTTATTATATATATATATACTATTATTTAATTATTCTAATTCACTTAATGAACAAATACCTAATTCTCTCCTAAATTTAGTGAATGATGCTTCATTTAATGGTTTGGTTAATATATCAGCTATTTGTTTATTTGTTTCTATTAATTCAAGTGAAATCTTTTCTTTACTTACATTATCTCTTAGAAAATGATGTTGCACATCAATATGTATAGTTCTCGAATGATGAGCAGGATTTTTAGAAATATTTATAGCACTTGTATTATCATAATATATAGGTGATTTATTTATACTTAAACCAAAATTATTTAAAGTTTCTTGCATATAAATTACTTGTGAACACGCCAAAGCAGCAGATATATATTCTGCTTCAGTTGTTGATAAAGATGCGGTATTTTGTTTTTTACTAAACCAAGATACAAGGGAATGTCCTAGGAAGTGACATGTTCCACTAGTACTTTTACGATTGGATTTACATCCCACATAGTCAGCGTCACAGTACGAAATTAGATCGAATGAATCATTTTTAGGATAAAATAATCCAAAATCTGATGTATGCTTTACATATCTCAGAATACGTTTTACGGCTGTTAAATGAGTTTCCTTAGGTTGTGATTGATATCTTACTATGCATTATATCTGGTCTACTAGCGGTTATATATAATAATGATCCTATCATTCCTCTATATAGTTTTTGATCAACGTCTTTTGATGTATCATCTTTAATTAAAGCAATATTAGTTGCCATAGGTGTTGGGCTATCATGTGTTGTTGTTAAATTGTACTTGTAAATTAAATCTCTCACATATTTTTCTTGATTAATAAATATTCCATTCTTTAGTTGTCGAAATTGTAAATCTAAAAAGAATGATAATTCTCCCATATGGCTCATTTCAAATTCTTTGGTCATAATATCAGAAATTTTTTTGTTCATTTTTTCATTTATTGACCCAAAGATTATGTCATCAACATATATTTATACTAATTGTATATCTTTAATATTTTTCTTGACAAACAACTTATTATCTAATTTTCCTATTTCAAAGTTCGATTGTAATAAATAATTTCATAATCTATTATACCATGCTATAGGAGCCTTTTTTAATCCATATAACGCTTTCTTCAGTTTATATACGTGATCTGGTAATTTTTCATCTTTAAATAGGGGTGGTTGCTCTACATATACGTCTTCTTTGACAAATTCATTTAGAAATGCACTTTTGACATACATTTGATATAATTTGAAATTATTATAGTTTGCAAAAGCTAGTAAAATTATAATAGCCTCTAGTCTTGCTACGGGGGCAAAAGTTTCATCGTAATCTATTCCTTCTTCTTGAGTATAACCTTGTGCTACTATTCGTGCCTTATTTATTACGACCTTACTGTGTTCATTCATTTTATTTTTATATACCTATTTGGTTCCTATTATTGTTTTATCCTCTAGTTTAGGAACTAGTTCCCATACTTCATTCCTAGTAAACTGATTCAATTCTTCTTGCATAGCAATTATCCATGAATCATTGGAAGAAGCATCCTTTGGATTTTTAGGTTTGGTAGTTTATATAAATGCAGTACTACTCATATTATTTAATTGATTACGAGTTCAAACAATAGATTCAATATCCTCTAAGATATTTTCTACAGGATGGTCTCTAAGTAATCTAATTCTTTTATTTGGTTGGTTATCTTCATTATTTATATCATTAATTTCATCCTCACAATCGTCTTCATAGTTTTGAGTTATACTTTTATAGTTTTCATCGAAAGATACATTTAATATTTCTTCTATAGTGTTGGTTCGAGTATTAAAAACTCTATAAGCCTTGCTTCTTTCTGAATATCTAATAAAAGTTCCTTTATCTGATTTTGAATCAAATTTGTCTAAATTATCCTTTGTATTAAGTATAAAACATTTACTTCCAAATATTTTAAAGTATGATACTTTTGGTTTCTTGTTATATAAAAGTTCATTAGGAGTTTTATAAGTCAAAGGTCTAATTGAAATTCTATTAATAATATAACAAGCTATTGCTACTGCCTCAACCCAAAAATTCCTTAGTAAATTACTATCAGATAACATATTTCTTGCACATTCTTGTATCGTTCTATTTTTACGTTCAACTACTCCGTTTTGTTAAGGAGTTCTTGGAATTGAAAATTTGTGGATTATTCCCTTTTTATTACAATATTTTTCAAAATTCTCATTTTCGAATTCTCCACCATGATCACTACGTATTATTTTAATTTTTAGTGATAATAAATTTTGAATCCTTTTAGAAAAAGTTTTAAATTGAACGAAAGCATCACTTCTATTTTTAAGAAACAAAGTCTAAGTGTATCTAGAAAAATCATTAACTATTACATACACTTATCTGTTATGATTTATTGATTGAATTTGAGATGGACCAAATAAATCCATGTATATTAACTCTAATGGTTTTGAAGTAGTAATTTCATCTTTTGATTTAAACGAACTCTTCTTTGATTTTCCGAATTGACAACCATCACATAAGTTATTAACTTTGAATTTCATTTTGGGTAATCCTCTAACTGAATCTAATTTAGAAATTCTAGAAATATGTTTGAAATTTATATGATCGAATCTCTTATGCCAAATCCAGGGATCACTTGTATTGGCCTTAAGACGTAAATTATCATTGGAAATTTTTATACTTAATATATAAATATTTTTCTTTCTATCTCCTTCAAATATAACTTTTGAATTCCTATCTTCTATGATATATCCTTTATCGCAAAGTTGACTTATATTTAGTTAAATTTTTTTTAAATTCCTAACTAATAAAACATCAGAAATAGTAGGAGTTTCAGAATTACCGACATTGCCGATTCCAATGATGTATCCTTTAGAATTATCTCCGAAGATTACCAGTCCACCATCTTCATACTTCAGATTATTGAGTAGTTTTGGATTTCCAGTCATATGTCTCGAACAACCACTATCCAGTATCCATTTGTCCTTTTTCATTTCCACCAATTGCTTTCTACAATTTGAATTTTCAATAGCCACCTTTTTAGAATTTGAATTGTCATTAGCCACTGTACCCATCTTTTCAACTTTTGAATTTTCAAAAGTCGTAGAACTCATCCTTTTCTGTATTGAACAATATTTCAGCAGAACATATGCTTCTTTAACATTAATATATGAAGACGCTTTGAACATTGATGCAATGCATGAATTGACACTAATAGTATCAGAGATTCCAAAATTTTCAATTTTACCAAAATTTTCCATTTTACCAAAATTTCAAAAATCAGATTATGATCTTTTTGGAAGACCTTGCTCTGATACCAATTGTAAGGGGTCATCTCTATGACCAGTGACTTAGCCTGCCACCGTGTCCTATCAACGATACCTCAGAACTAATTTCACGGTTAGCCTCGTGAATCAACCAATCCAATATTCCCATTGGGATATGTAGGAGTAAGAGTCTCCTGCCCGCCACCTAACAGCCGAGCGAGAAACCCCATCACGTTCTCTAACTAGCTCCGATACCAATTGTTCGGGACTGCGGAATGGAATGTTAAGGCCAAGCAAACACTAGAGGGGGGTGAATAGTGTTTGTAAGAATTTAAACAAATCTTAAAACTAAAGAGAATTATGAAACGAATCAAATACCACAAACACAGAATCAAACACAAATGCAAAATAAACAGAAATAAAAATGCAAAAAAGGAAAGAACACACCAGATTTTATACCGGTTCGGATTACTCCTACGCCTAGTCCCACACAACGCTGGATTGTGCAGAGTTTTGTTACTATTTCCAATAGTCAAATACACCCTCCTTGGTTTCATGGCTCAGCAAGGAGATACTGACTCATATTCCTTGATTTCACGTCTCAACAAGAACATACCGACTCCTATTCCTTGATTTCACGGCTCAACAAGGACACACCGACTCATATTCCTTGATTTCACCTCTACAAGGATACACTGATTCCTCTTTGACTTACCAAAAAGGTTTATTCAATCCAACCATTACAAAACAGCCCTATAACTCTTCAATAGCACTAGATTCAGAGAGTAGAGAGTGTAGAGAGAAGAAGTTTGTTCAAAACAGAATTGAATTCGACAGAGTATAAGTGTAGAAATCATAAAAATGATTAAGAATAATGGTGGAGTGAAAGAGGATGAAGTTAGAGAAAAAAGATGATAAAAAATTCAGTTTTAACCTCTTTTTATAGAGTATGAAAGGTTGCAATGGTTCTGAAGCGTTTCAAATAGTGAAAAGACACTTTCTTTCAAAATTGGAAAAAATGACAGTTATATGACGACATACTCATGTGTATTTTTGATTTTCAAAGCATTTTCCAAGTGTTTTGATATAAAAATAATTCTGGAAATTCTTGAATAAATTCTAGTGTTGTAAATTAATATTATATGATAGAAAAACATATGAAAACATAAATTTAAACTATATAAATATATTTATAAAATTATAAGGTTTTAAAATATATAAAGTATAAAAATTTAAGTTTGAAAAACAAAGATGAATAAAAATAGAAACAAATAGAAAAACGACATGGAGAGGATATAAAAACAAAAATAGAGAGGATTGAGTATACAATTAAAAATTAGAATTTGAATTTGAACCTGGACGGCTTTTTTTTTATAATAAAAGGTAGTGAATCGCGAGATTCACGCCTTCTTTCATTAAAAGTTAAAACCAGTACAACGTGGAGTTCAGTACATCATACACCATACACACTACTAATATTTACAACAATATGTACAGACAAAAAATCACATGCACGCAGGCATGGAATAATAGCAGCAAATACACATAAAACAGACCCATAATAGACATAATATACATCTGGCATCCCCATAATAGCTAAAGTACCTTGCTGCCGAAAGCCAAAAAGAAGAAACATCATGGTGCAGCAGCGTCAGTCTCGCCTACCACGAGCTCGGTCCATAGCTCGCGCACCAATGGTATCAACAAACTTTATCTCTTCATTGCCTGACCAATGAGAAACAAATTTAAGGATGCTGTAAATGACGGAACTAGGTGATTTCATTTTACATTTAAACTTGCGAGAGTTTCTTTCATGCCATAAGATCCACACATAAGCAAAATTCAAAACAGTAAACAGGTGTCGCATAGGTGAAACAGGAAGGGAATCATAAATGGTGTGCCAAAAGTGAAATTGGTCCTCGATGAAGCAAGACCAGTCCAAGCAAATATTAAGGCTGACTAAACATTTCGTCCAAATATAGAAGGCAAAATCACATTCAACAAACAAGTGCAGGTAAGTTTCTTCATTATCAGCGCAGAAGACGTAGCCACCTTCAATATGAACACCTTTTTGACGAAGTCTCGACTGTGTGTTTAATCTATTATGCATGATCGACCACATAGGTCCTCGATGAAGCAAGACCAGTCCAAGCAAATATTAAGGCTGACTAAACATTTCGTCCAAATATAGAAGGCAAAATCACATTCAACAAACAAGTGCAGGTAAGTTTCTTCATTATCAGCGCAGAAGACGTAGCCACCTTCAATATGAACACCTTTTTGACGAAGTCTCGACTTTGTGTTTAATCTATTATGCATGATCGACCACATATGAATTTTAACCTTAGTAGGTATCTCTTTAAAGCTCCACATGGAATCAAAGCCAGCGAAACTTCTGCCTGCAAAGTTCATCATGTTGTAAAGCTGGCTTACGCGAAAAGATTTATTATTTCCGTTAATCTTCCAGACAAACTCATCATCCTCATTTTCAGAGAGTTGAATAGCTTCAAGCAAACGAATCAAGTAACTTAATTGAATCAACGCATTACCAGCCAAGAGACGGGAAAAAGTGAGTCTCCGTCTGAAATTGACTGCATTACCGTTATACATTTCGTATACCGTATGGTTCTTATTGCAAGTAATATCGTACAGGTCATCAAATTCAACTTTCACTGGAATGGGAAGCAACCAAAAGTCAAACCAGAATGAAGTATTACGTCCGTTCTTTATTTGTATACCCATGCCAATTTTCATCCAATGTACATTCGACATAACACCACGCCAGAAAGCTGAACAGTGAGAGACATTCACATTCCAATCAAATCGTCCTCCATAACAAGTGTTTAGTATCCACTCTTTCTAAAGAACCTTTTTGTCACTTAACATCGTCCACAACCATTTGCAAAGTAGCGCTGAGTTCATGTTTCTCAAGTTTAAAACTCCAAGGCCACCCTGATCTTTTGATTTACAAACCTGTTCCCACGACACGAGACAACAAACTTTGCGTGTGTCTTTAGTTCCAGTCCAGAAGAAGTTGCGACGAACAGCATCAATTTTCTCAATCACCCATCCTGGACAGGAGTAAAAAGAGAGCCAGTACAAAGGAATAGCTGAAAGAACTGAATTCACCAACACAAGTCTACCAGCCTTAGATAAGCAGTTTCCTTTCCATCTCGCCAGCCTCCGATCCACCTTGTCAATAACAACTTGCCAATCCCTCTTCATCAGTCGTTTTGGACGAATGCACGCACCGAGATAATTGAGAGGAAACGAATCCGCCTTACAATTGAGCATCTCAGCACATTTCCTATTTACATCAACACTACAACCCAGAGTGTAAACACTACTCTTATGAAAATTAATTTTAAATCCAGATAAACTTTCAAATGCATAAAGTATGAATTTTAAAGAGGCAATGTATTTGTAATATGGATTACTAAATATAATAGTATCGTCAGCATATTGTAAAGAGTTGATACCCCCAATGATATGATCTCTACCAAAACTCTGAATGATGTCATTTGCACTTGCCACCTAAAGAATCCGACAAAAAACATCGGCTGCCAAATCGAAAAGTAAAGGGGAAAGAGGGTCTCCTTGTCGCAAGCCACGTTTGGAAACAATAGTGTTGCCCGCCACACCATTAACACAAACATTTGATCTGCTAGAAGTTAAAGTACTTTGAATCCAAAATATCCATTTAGCAGGAAAACCTCGTGCACAATGCAAGTCAATGATAAATCTCCAATCAACAGTATCAAAAGCCTTAGCAAAATCCAGCTTTAAAATTGTACAAGGTACATTATTCCTATCACTATGAGAGATGACTTCCTGAACAAGCACGGCTCCATCAAGAATAAATCTACCTTTAATAAAAGCCGTCTGCGAAATATCAACTAGTGCATCCATTCTCGTTTTTAGCCTGTTTGCAAGAACTTTAGTGATCAACTTGAAACTACTATTCAACAGGCTAATAGGTCTAAAGTCTGCAGCAGAGGCACTACCATCCTTTTTGGGTATCAAAACCACATTTGCATACCCAAGCAAATCTAACCTCAAGGAGCCAGCATGAAATTCATTAAAGATGCTGAGGACGTCATGCTTGATCAAATGCCAGTATTTTTTATAAAAAGAATTTGGAAAGCCATCAGGACCAGGGGCTTTGTCACTAGGCATCTCATTCAAGGCCGCCATAATTTCTTCCTCCAAGAACTCAGAATCAATGCCACTTAAATCAATATTAGTTGGGTACAACATGCTCCAATTTACATTCGCCCGAATTACATTTCTTTCACCAAAGATACTTTTGTAATAATCAGTAAACACGTCACCTATTCTCTGTTGGTCACAAATTTCTTCTCCATCCTTCCAAATGCTGCAAATCGTATTTGTTCTGCGCCTGCCATTTGCTACTCTATGAAAGTAGCTTGTGTTACTATCACCATGTTTCAACCATTGAGTTCTCGAACG
Source organism: Allium sativum (assembly GCA_030737875.1). NCBI lineage: Eukaryota > Viridiplantae > Streptophyta > Magnoliopsida > Asparagales > Amaryllidaceae > Allium > Allium sativum. The sequence goes on along the minus strand of CM060925.1, from coordinate 204,274,758 downwards.
CTTCTCTTCTTGATCAATTGCTATGAGAAGCTCTCTTTCTTTATTCTTTAACAAAGTTCGTTCAGTCGTTTAAATTTCTGGATTCCTCCAGCACATTAAGTTCCAAAATCTCAGCTTCAAGTCATTGTTTTTTAACTCTAATATTACCAAAAACCTCTCTATTCCATTCAGAAAGAAATTTTCTCAATAGTCTCATCTTTCTACAAAAATTACTAGCTGCATCACCAAAACTACGAAATTCCAGCCATTTTTGTCGAAGCATCTCATCAAAATTTGGTTCAATGCACCACATATTCTCAAATTTAAAAAACATTTCCCTTTTAAACGCAACATTAGTGTCCAGGACCACCGGGCAATGATCGGAAATAAGGGAAGAAAGGCCTTTTTGAATGGTTAGGGGGTGCAAGTCCTCAAAATCAGAGTTAATAAAGAAGCGGTCAAGGCGAACTAAGATAGGAGGGGTTCTACCGTCACTCCAAGTAAATTTTCTATTGGTCATAGGTAAGTCAATGAGGCCACAAACACCAACAAATTCATTGAAATCACTCATATCACCCAATCCAGATACTCTCCCAACATTTCTCTCAAAAGAAAATCTAGTAACATTAAAATCGCCACCAAACACCCAAGGACCAGCCATAAGATTATGAAAAACCAATCCTTCTTCCCACAAGGTCATTCTCTCATGTCTAGTATTGGGTCCATAAACATTAGAAAAGAAGTACAAGATATTGGTGATTTTGCATTCCAAAGCCATATGCAGACAAAAAGTTTGTTTAATTTCTTGTTTTAGGGCCCAAGAATCACTACTCCATCCAGTAAAAATACCACCAGAGGATCCCACAGCAGGAATAAAAGCCCATTCGTCGATAACTCCCCACCCCAAGCATTTAAAAATAAATGGTTCAGGGTTCTCTAATTTAGACTCTTGCAACATAATAATATCAGGTTTTACATACTTGAGGTAGTTCTTTACTCTACGACACTTATCAAGAGTTCCTAAGCCCCTAACGTTCCAGGTGACAATTATCATGGTGAAACATTAGCCCTCTCAATTTCTTTATTTTTAATATCACTAATTACATCATCACTCAAAAAAACCAGATTTACTAGCAATAGCATGAAATTTTTCACTAGTCAAAGAATTAAGAATTGCAGGAACAAGAATGCTACCTTCCATAGGATGACCCATTGCACGCGCACTACGACGCAACATAACAACACCAGAACCCAAAGCACGTTACCCTTGCCTCTTGATGTTGAACATTCATCAGAACTGGCTGGAGCAATAGCCAAAGCTCCAGACTCTTGTGCTTCATTATCTCTCACTTGCTCATTGAACTCATCACCATGAACATCATCACCGTGCACTTCATTACCAACACTGTTCCCATCATCATGCGCCACATTATCTTCATCAAGGTCATTCAAACCAATCCCTTCATCTTCATTAACAGGAACGAAGTTTCGAGAATCATTACCAACGCTCACAATAGGACCATTCACATCCACCTCTACAGCAACACCATCATCAAGTCGAACAACATAATTCACATTGTTCCCTCTTGCTTCCACAGTATCTTCTTCGTCATTGCCCGAGGCATCAGTCAATGGATTACTCACATCACCCACATGCATTTTGGCACCCCCATCCTTACTACAAATAACTTTAAGTCTTCCATCACTGTCAGTTGTAAACACTTTCTGCTTAAAGAGGGGAACGTTGATTTTGGATCTTGGATCCTCTTCACACCTCTGTAAATGCAACACATGAGAAAAACCCTCGATTGGAACTGCCACTGACAAAGGCAGCGGCTTGCCCACTTCTTTAGTTATCTTGGCTCACAGATAGGTATAATCTGCATCATGAATCACCCCAAACTGCACTCTCTCCACCTCGCCAACGTCCGCCAATGCTGCTTGGAGAACGTCCAATTTCCGACAGACAACAGGCGCATTCTTTATCAGAATCCAGAGAGCCTCCTTCTCCCTCGACACGCTGCCTATCCTCGGGCTCCACCTCCTCAAACAAATCCTCCCCATGGACAAATTGAAATTGTATTGAAAGTTGACAGTCAGCAGTTGAGATGGAAAACGAACAATGAACTCGTCTCCCATGCGTTTGACATTCCAATCCCAATTTTGAGTGCGACGGCCAAATTTAGTTTTCAGAAGCTCTTCAATCTGACGTATAGAGAAGGATCCATTCACGATAGTGACGGAGACCAGCGATCTAGCCCACTTGAACGATTCTGGAAATCGATTTGCCGAGATTTGGTTTAAAGATTTATTATCAGCCATTTTTGAGGAAGAGAGACGGTGAGACATGCAATTAAAACCCTTATGCCCAGATTTATGGCACTTAAAACAAATAACTGGATTTCGACATGATCTTGCCCAGTGATCTGTCGATCCACACCTGAAGCAGCCATTTTTTGATTTGATGTTATTGAGAAATTCATTATATCTGTTATGGATATGAGGAGACGGCTTAGAAGATGGCTTTTTATAGTTAAAATTATTTAGATCTGGATTACGCTTTACAGCTGGCCGTAACAAAACATCCTTAAACGATGGAACCGTAGAAATATTGTTAACGTTCTCCACGTTTTCAACGTTCAAAGAAGATATACGAGAGGAGAAAGAAGATTATAGAGAAGAAAAAGCGTTTTTTGAATTGTCAAGAAACGATCACCATGAGGAAGCCATGATTCATTAACTTCGATTTAATTATAATAAGCAATTGTTAAACTCTATATGGACGGCTATGTAGAGTCTTATAGACTCTATAACTATATTAATCTTTAACTCTTAAACTCTTGAAATCTTGATTACTCATGAGTCTTGAAATTTCTCTGACCTTTGAATCTCTTATTATCTTTATAACTGTATAGTCTTTAGTAATATTTCCTGTATATAATTCCTGCATATATATATTCTATACAAAATGCTTTAGCATATATTTTATAATCAATGATAATTGAAATAAGGTTGTTGTCATCAAAACTCCATTCTTCAACAATCTCATCGATTCAATTACTTCGATTCGAAGACCAACCAAGATCTTATCTTAGAATCACTTGACTTACTTGAAGTGAAAAGAGACGAAGCGGAACTCAGAGCTTCCGCTTAACGTCAACGAGTCTTCTGATATTCAACTCCAAAGTCCATCCCAAGCGATTTGATATTGGTGACCTCGTCCTGAAACGGATCTTTCCTACACCAACTGAGTCCATGCTGGGATGGTGTGTACGTTAATCAATAGAGGTTTGGAAATGGAACCTTCAAGCTAACGACCATTGATGGCACCGAATTCCCAAGAGCATGGAATAGTGAACATCTCCGTCGCTATTTCACGTAGCTTAGTGTACAAATATACTGCTTTCCAATAATGTTTTCTTCTATTTAAATTCAAGGCATTGTAAAGTAAAAGCCACAATTGCCAAAGTCATCAGAAAAGATTGTTTCAGATGCCTATGTTCTTGATGTGTTTACTTTCTGCGTAGTATGCTTGAGCAACTTTTACGACCGACTTGCATACAGGAGCGCACAACACTGGATCGACACCCCGAAACTTGGAATTGATCCTCCCCTAACTCGAGCCTCAAAAGCAATGATGTGTCCGAGTATAAATAACTTAACTCCAGTCTCTAACCAGCGATGAGGTCATGTATATATAATTCATGTGATGACCCCAAACTTCCACGGAGTGAAAGTAAGGAATAATCATTTGGAATACAACACAAATAAAACAATACAGATCACAGATACAACAAAGCAAAGGAAAACCATAGAATAACAACATCATAGCAGCGGAATATGAATGTCATCAAACACAGAATCCTATAGTCACAGAGTACTAACTTATTACATCAAGTTTCCAGCAATAAGGAAATAAGTTTCAACTTCCAAATTAGAACAACTGGAAATAAAATAAGTCTGGATGTCTCAGAGTCTAAAGATAAAATGTAAACAAAAAGTAAATGATAGATAGTCTTCGTGGTCCAACATAAGCACCTCCAAATAAGAAACCCCAAGAAAACTCCAAAGACAACAACTCCAAAGAAAGCCAAACCTGTTACTTGGCTGCCCGTGTGGAAAAGAGGGCACCCGAGTTTGAAAGGTGAAAACAAACTACAGGTCAGTCATGGGACTGGTGTGAAAATTCTTAACTAATTTAACTACTAGTAATAAGGCAAATCCAAAGACCACGCCGCTAACGCGGAACAGGTTTACCCCAATGGATTGCCGTGCATAATTTAAAGTGACAGAACAAACAATAAGTGAATCGTAAAACAACGCTATGCTTTTGAGAAAAATGGAATCAACATAAGACCCAAGTCCCATCACACAATGCAACGCAAACCAGAGGATAGGGTTTTACCTTATGGTGATTAAACATGCTAAATACGATAAATACAGATCTAATATTATTATTAGTGCATATAAAAACATTTCAAAATAATTGTATTAATCCTAAGAAGCATAGCTACCATATACTATGCCTCCGTACTAGTAATACAATCAAATTCGTAGGCTCGTATTTGGACTTTGGGTTTCCATCATGAGTCAAGGCTAGGGAGGAGCTCCTTACCGATTCGAGACACTCTAGCTAACGTCTCAGAATCCCCCGCAGAGAACCCTTGGAAAGCTGCAGGGTCGGTCCACACTTGCGGTTTGTGGATTAGTTATTCCTGAACACACGTTTCCCGGTCCTATAGGACCTAACATCCGAGGTGCCTCATTCCATCATACACATAAGTAAATATCAGCCAGTTTAAGCACTGACACCACTTCTAGCTAGAAAGAAACGTGCTGCTCTCCTTGCATTCCCTTCTCCCGTTTTAGACTCCGCCGGGGTGTGAGGCTCGCGAAGTCACGCTATACACAAAGCTATGCCTAAACAGGCTATGCTTTGATCATCCCACAAGGCCTGCTTTTCAACAAAGCCTTGATCATATGCATCTTAGCATGCCACATCGTCAATCCATACCATACCATTGATTTCTACCAACATATAACCTCTAAGCTCGTATGTCTCAGAGAAGGGTGTAAAACACCAAGCAGATATATATTGAGCAGAGATCAACGGATATAGTATAAAGGAATACAACGTCAGACATATAATCCATTTATACGCTTATGCTCTGGGTCTGAGCGAAAGCCAAATCCGTTCAGTCAACATGTTCGTTTGGATAATGACCATGACCTTGAATTGGGAGCAAGTCAATTCAGGGTCTCAATCGCTGTCCTCTCGATGGGAAGATTGACGGTCTTCATTCGCCATCTTCCACTTCAATTCTTAACGTCGTTTGATTATTTGGAATGAGATTAACTCGGACTTTCCAAATAATTCTCGCATATATATAATGAAAATCCTTCCTTATCGTTATTATTATTTTATAACGATTAATTCCTATTTTTAGTTAATAAAAATAATTAAATCCTTATTTAACGACGCTTCGGGTCAATGGGCGACTCCGGCGCTGTTTTCAACCAATTTTGATTTTCATATTTCTCAAAATCTAACCGTTGGATTTTAACGTAGTTTATAACGTTGGAAAGATTTTTCCAAGACGGACCTAAGGGTTCCAGTTTCAAGAAAATCCGACGGTCGAATCTTTTTGTATAGTCGTTTAAAGGTACGATTTCAAAACGCGAACTACCGCGCTCGTTTTATTTAATTTTAATTATATTTATATATAAACATATAAATATAATATGTTTAACTTTTTATTTATAAAAATGTAAACTCTATTACAACGTCCACTTCCATTCTTTCATCCCTTTATTCCTTTATTTACATGAAAAATGTAAAATTCCTATCTTTTAATTGCATTGTATAATTTTCTTTTTAATTACATTGTAACTATAATTAATTTTACAGTGAAAAATTTTAACTTTTTAAATTACATAAAAAATGTAACTTTCATAACCGTGCCAATCTTTATCTATTAAAGTTACATTAAAAAGATAGATTTGATTCTAATGTCCAATTCTTCTTCTTAATTACATTAAAATGTAATTGTCAATACAATGTAAAATTCCTACTTTTTCAATACATATAGAAGTGTAAATTTTCTTACAACGCAATTTCCACCTTTTTAGTTACATATAAAAAATGAAATTTTCTTTTCAATGTTAATCCTTATTCTTAATTTACATATAAAGATGTGATTTTATATTTACATAAAAATTCTATTCCTTTAATTATAAAAAAAATAATTCTATCTTTGCGACATAAATTTCATGTCTTTTAATTACATAAAAATGTAATTTTCTATGCGACGTAAATTTCATGTCTTTTAATTACATAAAAATGTAATTTTCTTTTACAATGTAAATTCTAATCTTTAATTACATAATAAAAATGTAATTTTATTTTCAATGCAAATTCCCAACTTCTAACTATATATAAAAATGTAATTTTTATTACACCGCAAATTCTCATCTTCTAATTACATATAAAAACATAATTTTTATTTTACAATGCAAATTCATACCTTAATTATATATAAAAATGTAATTTTTATTTTACAATGTAAATTCATACCTTAATTACATATAAAATTGTAATTTTCATTTTACAATGTAAATTCATACCTTAATTACATATAAAAATGTAATTTTTATTTTACAATGTAAATTCATACCTTAATTACATATGATATTAAAAATTTCTAATCTTATTCGATTCTTAAGCCCGATGATATTTTTAATTGGATTAAAAATTTAGCTTAATCCAATTTTTATACAACATGATGATAATTATTAGATCTATACAGATCCATGTAAACAACCACAGATCTAAAGCAAAACACATCAAATCAACCCAAACAACATCAATAATCTTATCATGTCACAGATCTAATATATTTCTATTCAACTGAATTAAATAACTAGAGAATAATAATTAACTTGATCTAATTATTTAAAATAGAATCTCACCTTGATTAAAGCAGAATCAAAAATCCAGATAAATTCAGAAATGGTCACAATCAATTTCAGCAATCTCTATACGTCCTCACGGTTCCGTCGGATCTGAAATTATCAAATTCGGAGTTCGTATGAATTAATTATTAATTTTTGAATGATAATTACTTTTTAACAACTGCAGTTGCCACAGACAAAAGCATGGCAAAATCTGAAATGAATTTCATACTTTTATTTTCAGTTTTTGGTCAAAACTTTGATTTGGATTTTCAGGAGATATAGGCAACGGTTTGCAGAATGGTTTGTTGGAGGTTGTAGGGCTTGGAGAGGGGGATCGGCGCCTGGAAAGTGGGGAGGTGCGGTTCGCCGTGGAGGGGCAAGGGGAGGCCGAACGGCGGCGACTTCGGGGTGCAGGTGTGGCAGCTACAAGGTACGGGGGGTGCTGAATTTGGTATGCAATCGAAGAGCACGAGAAACTCTTCGAAAAGTTGTACTATGGCGTGTTCTGAAATTGAATGAGGAGGGAGAAATCAGAGGAAGAAATTATGAAGGGAATAGGTTCGGCGGCGTGAAAACATCGGGGAAGAAAGGTACTGTACATGCGTATTTATACGTGTATTCTAGGGTATTTTCTTTTTATTTTAATTCAATTAATTCCAGAAATTAGGGTTTCTCCGTCCAATCTCCAAACAGAGCCCAACGACTGTCGAACAATAGGTTTTGACGTCTTCTGAACGCAGTGGCGCTAGTGTCGAAGTCCAATTCTGAAGTTTACAGCAAGTTTCTTTTATTTTTAAAATAAATCTTTTTAATATTAATTCGAACGTACACTTTAATTTGCCGGGGCCACAAACTGACTCTGAAAAATCCATTAAAATTATTTCTGGCTTTCTTATGACGATACGGTCCTAACAAAATTAATTTCGTCGAATTCTGAGATTGATTGAAAAATGGCTATTTTTCAATCGATTAAATTTAACTGAATTGAACAAAACACATTTTCCTCTGCCACGCTCACATATCAACTCGGAAAATTCTAAAAATTGAAAACTAGTAATAATTTGACATTCCGGTTCCAACAAAAGTGGTTTCGTCGAAAACGGACACTATTTGAAAAATGACCATTTTTAATTATTTAAAATTGGAAATTTTAAATCTGGACTAAATTTCCAACAAAATTTCTAAAAATAAAATTTTCAATCTGGTTCAGATTTTCTGGGTTGTTACAATCTCCCCCACTTAAGAACTTTTCATCCTCGAAAAGGAAAAGAAAACTAGAAGAGTAGGACCAACACAAATAATGTTTTTAATAGAAATAGTACCACCTAAAACATCAGGATTACCTGCTCCTTCAAAAGAAGTAGGTGCGGAAGAAGGTGGTGCACTTGCTCCCTCGTACACATGGGCAACTTGGGAACTCCTCAATAGTGGACAATTACGTTTGATGTGACCCTTTTTATGGTAGTTATAGCATCTTCTAGTGTCCTCTCTTCTGGCCTTCTTTGGATTCCCGTAGTCCTTGCTATAGTGCCCAAACTTCTGGCAGTGGTAGCATTGCAGCTTAGTCTTATCTTGAGTCTTAGCGGCTCCAGAACCACTTCCTTCAGTCTTCTTCTCGGGTTGCTTCCCTTTATTATTGTTGGCCAAGCCCCTTTCTCTATCTTGCTATGAACTCTTCTTGTCCTTCTCTTCATAACGACGGGCAAACTCATCATGAAGCCTTTCCACCTCTTGCCTTGCAGTATACTCTTCATTAAACAACTCTTTAAATTTGGTCCAAGTCATATTTTCTTCATCACCTCCTATATTGACCTCTTCCCACCAAAGTTGTGCTTCGCCTTGGAACATCCATGAAGCCACAAATCTCTTCTTTTGATCATCCAGTTCTAACGCTCTAAATATCTTTTCACAATTCTTAAGCCATGCCTGAGCCTGTATCACGGTCTCCGTACCTGTGAACGGAACTCCATCTAAATTCTTAAAATCCTTCACTACCCTCACCAAGTCAAAGGGCTGCGGTGGTGGTGGTGGTGGCTGTTGAACTGCGGACTCCTCCGTTCCAATATCATTTTGCCCCTATTGCTCTAACTCTAGTAGTTCTAACGGCAGCGGTACTCATTTTTAGTTAGTTCTGTACGATCCAGGAAAGAGTCAGAACAATTGTAATGGTGATTTGAAGAAATGATAGGATAGAAGGATGGAAAAAGGACGACGATAAAATGACTGACTATTATGTATTCTCATGAAATGTTCGCCATAGAATATTGTGATTCTATGTAAACAAATCATTATAAATATGTTATATTCCAAAGCTATGATTAACCAAAGCTCTGATACCAACTGTGATGACCCCAAACTTCCACGGAGTGAAAATAAGGAATAATCATTTGGAATACAACATAAATACAACAATACAGATCACAGATACAACATAGCAAAGGAAAACCATAGAATAACAACATCATAGCAGCGGAATATGAATGCCATCAAACACAGAATCCCACAGTCACAGAGTACTAACTTACTACATCAAGTTTCCAGCAAGAAGGAAATAAGTTTCAACTTCCAAATTAGAACAACTGGAAATAAAATAAGTCTGGATGTCTCAGAGTCTAAAGATAAAATGTAAACAAAAAGTAAATGATAGATAGTCTTCGTGGTCCAACATAAGCACCTCCAAATAAGCAACCCCAAGAAAACTCCAAAGACAGCAACTGCAAAGAAAGCCAAACCTTTTACTTGGCTGCCCGTGTGGAAAAGAAGGCACCCGAGTTTGCAAAGGTGAAAACAAACTACAGGTCAGTCATGGGACTGGTGTGAGAATTCTTAACCAATTTAACTACTAGTAATAAGGCAAATCCAAAGACCACAACGCTAACGCGGAACAGGTTTACCCCAATGGATTGCCGTGCATAATTTAAAGTGATAGAACAAACAATAAGTGAATCGTAAAACAACGCTATGCTTTTGAGAAAAATGGAATCACCATAAGACCCAAATCCCATCACACAATGCAATGCAAACCAGAGGATAGGGTTTTACCTTATGGTGATTAAACATGCTAAAACGATAAATACGGATCTAATATTATTATTAGTGTATATAAAAACATTTCAAAATAAATGTATCAATCCTAGGAAGCATAGCTACCATATACTATGCCTCTGTACTAGTAATACAATCAAATTCATAGGGTCGTATTTGGACTTTGGGTTTCCATCATGAGTCAAGGCTAGGGAGGAGCTCCTATCCGATTCGAGACACTCTAGCTAATGTCTCAGGATCCCCGTAGAGAACCCTTGGAAAGCTGCAGGGCCGGTCCACACTTGCGATTTGTGGATTAGTTATTCCTGAACACACATTTCCCGGTCCTATAAGACCTAACATCCGAGGCGCCTCATTCCATCATCCACATAAGTAAATATCAGCCAGTTTAAGCACTGACACCACTTCTAGCTAGAAAGAAATGTGCTGCTCTCCCTGCGTTCCCTTCTCCCGTTTTAGACTCCGCTGGGGTGTGAGGCTCGTGAAGTCACGCTATACACAAAGCTATGCCTAAACAGGCTATGCTTTGATCATCCCACAAGGCCTGCTTTTCAACAAAGCCTTGATCATATGCATCTTAGCATGCCACATCGTCAGTCCATACCATACCATTGATTTCTACCAACATATAACCTCTAAGCTCGTATGTCTCTGAGAAGGGTGTAAAACACCAAGTAGATATATATTGAGCAGAGATCAACGGATATCGTATAAAGGAATACAACGTCAGACATACAATCCATTTATACGCTTATGCCCTGGGTCTGAGCGAAAGCCAAATCCGTTCAATCAACATGTTCGTTTGGATAATGACCATGACCTTGAATTGGGAGCAAGTCAATTCAGGGTCTCAATCGTTGTCCTCTCGATGGGAATATTGACGGTCTTCATTCGCCGTCTTCCCCTTCAATTCTTAATGTCGTTTGATTACTTGGAATGAGATTAACTCGGACTTTCCAAATAATTCTCGCATATATATAATGAAAATCCTTCCTTATCGTTAATTTTATTTTATAACGATTAATTCCTATTTTTAATTAATAAAAATAATTAAATCCTTATTTAACGACGCTTCGGGTCAATGGGCGACTCCGGCGCTGTTTTCCACCAATTTTGATTTTCACATTTATCAAAATCTAACCGTTGGATTTTTAACGTAGTTTATAACATTGGAAAGATTTTTCCAAGACGGTCCTAAGGGTTCCAGTTTCAAGAAAACCCGAAGGTCGGATCTTTTTGTATAGTCGTTTAAAGGTACGATTTCAAAACGCGAACTACCGCGCTTGTTTCGTTTAATTTTATTTATATTTATATATAAACATATAAATATAACACGTTTAACTTTTTATTTATAAAAATGTAAACTCTATTACAACGTCCACTTCCATTCTTTCATCCCTTTATTCCTTTATTTACATGAAAAATGTAAAATTCCTATCTTTCAATTGCATTGTATAATTTTCTTTTTAATTACATTGTAACTGTAATTTATTTTACAGCGAAAATTTTTAACTTTTTAAATTACATAAAAAATGTAACTTTCATAACCGTTCCAATCTTTATCTTTTAAAGTTACATTAAACATGTAGATTTGATTCTAATGTCCAATTCTTCTTCTTAATTACATTAAAATGTAATTTTAAATATAATGTAAAATTCCTACTTTTTCAATACATATAAAAGCGTAAATTTTCTTACAATGCAATTTCCACCTTTTTAGTTACATATAAAAAATGTAATTTCTTTTCAATGTAAATCCTTATTCTTAATTTACATATAAAGATGTGATTTTATATTTACATAGAAATTCTATTCCTTTAATTATAAAAAAAATAATTCTATTTTTGCGGCATAAATTTCATGTCTTTTAATTACATAAAAATGTAATTTTCTATGTGGCGTAAATTTCATGTCTTTTAATTACATAAAATTGTAATTTTCTTTTACAATGTAAATTCTAATCTTTAATTACATAATAAAAATGTAATTTTATTTTCAATGCAAATTCCCAACTTCTAACTACATATAAAAATGTAATTTTTATTACACCGCAAATTCTCATCTTCTAATTACATATAAAAACATAATTTTTATTTTACAATGCAAATTCATACCTTAATTATATATAAAATTGTAATTTTCATTTTACAATGTAAATTCATACCTTAATTACATATAAAAATGTAATTTTCATTTTACAATGTAAATTCATACCTTAATTACATATAAAAATGTAATTTTCATTTTACAATGTAAATTCATATCTTAATTACATATAAAAATGTAATTTTTATTTTACAATGTAAATTCATACCTTAATTACATATGATATTAAAAATTTCTAATCTTATTCGATTCTTAAGCCCGATGATATTTTTAATTGGATTAAAAATTTAGCTTAATCCATTTTTTATACAACATGATGATAATTATTGGATCTATACAGATCCATGTAAACAACCATAGATCTAAAGCAAAACACATCAAATCAACCCAAACAACATCAATAATCTTATCATGTCACAGATCTAATATATTTTCTATTCAGCTGAATTAAATAACTAGAGAATAATAATTAACTTGATCTAATTATTTAAAATAGAATCTCACCTTGATTAAAGCAGAATCAAAAATCCAAATAAATTCTGAAATGGCCACAATCAATTTCAGCAATCTCTATACGTCCTCACGGTTCCGTCGGATCTGAAATTATCAAATTCGGAGTTCGTATGAATTAATTATCAATTTTTGAATAATATTTACTTTTTAACAACTGCAGTTGCCACAGATAAAAGCGTGGCAAAATCTAAAATGAATTTCATACCTTTATTTTTAGTTTTTGTTCAAAACTTTGATTTGGATTTTCAGGAGATATAGGCAACGGTTTGCAGAACTATTTGTTGGAGGTTGTAGGGCTTGGAGAGGGGGATCGGCGCCTGGAAAGGGGGGAGGTGCGGTTCGCTGTGGAGGGGCTGGGGGAGGCCGAACGGGCGGCGACTTCGGGGTGCTGGTGCGGCGGCTACAGGGTACGGGGGGTGCTGAATTTTGTATGGAATCGAAGGGCACGAGAAACTCTTTGAAAAGTTGTACTACGACGTGTTCTGAAATTGAGTGAGGAGGGAGAAATCGGAGGAAGAAATTCTAAAGGGAATGGGTTCGGCGGCGTGAAAACATCGGGAAGAAAGGTAGTGTACACGCGTATTTATACGTGTATTCTAGGGTATTTTCTTTTTATTTTAGTTCAACTAATTCCAGAAATTAGGGTTTCTCCGTCCTATCTCTAAACGGAGCCCAACGACTATCGAACAATAGGTTTTGACGTCTTCTGAACGCAATGGCGCTAGTGTCAAAGTTCAATTCTGAAGATTACAGCATGTTTCTTTTATTTTTAAAATAAATCTTTTTAATATTAATTCGAACGTACACTTTAATTTGCCGGGGCCACAAACTGACTCCGAAAAATCCAGAAAAATTATTTCTGGCTTTCTTATGACGATACGGTCCTAACAAAATTAGTTTCGTCGAATTCTGAGACTGTTTGAAAAATGGCTATTTTTCAGTCGATTAAATTTGACTAAATTGAACAAAACAAATTTTCCTCTGCCACGCTCACATATCAACTCGGAAAATTCTAAAATTTGAAACCTAGTAATAATTTGACATTCCGGTTCCAACAAAATTGGTTTCGTCGAAAACGGACACTGTTTGAAAAATGACCATTTTTAATTATTTAAAATTGGAAATTTTAAATCTTGACTAAAGTTTCAACAAAATTTCTAAAAATAAAATTTTCAAACTGGTTCAGATTTTCTGGGTTGTTACAACTCATGACGCTCATTCATTTGAGTATCCAACCCTGTTCCTAAGTCTTCGGCTTTGGGGGCAGCCCATCAACCAAATGATTTTGACATTGATCGCTCTTTCAGCTCCATCCAACCCAAAGGTTCTGGATTCGGGCACCAACCTATGAATCAACAATTCCCTCTGTAACGACCTGTATTTTATCTATCTATCGATTGTAAAATAATTTTATTTTATTCCATAGTGGTCGGATCATTCTCGTGTTTTGATATGTTGTTCGTAGGGATTTGAGACATGTCCATGATTTTAACCGAATTCAGATATGACCATTTTGCCCTTAAGTTTACTGTTTGGGCCATAACTTTTAATAGGTATCAAATCAGGTGCTGAGATTGATTCCATTGGATCAAAATGGTTGTTTCCAATTTCATAGAGTGGTCACATATGAAGTATTTGGTTCAATGATTTCGGTTGAATCGTTGTTTTAAGTTTTAGCTTATGTTAGGCAGACTAGTTAGCAGCTAATAGGGTGGTTTGCCAAACCCATTATATCTTTGACCAACAGATATAAATAGGGGGACTTGTGGAGAGAATTAGGGTTACTCTCTTCATTCTAAGTTTTAGGCTGGGCATCTGCGATTTTTCGGTTTAGCCTAAAACCTTATTTCTCCATTTTCTTGAATCAAAATCATAATAGATTGCATCTAGATGATAGATCATCATCAGGGAAGAGTAGGTGGTCATCAAAGAGGATTAGATCACATCATATTGCATCAATTCAAGGGGTTCCAGTGCTGTCTAGATCTAATCTCATTGAATTTACATCAAATCCAGAAATCGGTGAGTGATAGATATATCGCATGTTAGAGTTTATGCGCTAAAGGCAATCCATGTGATGAGATTAATAACATTGTTGATGTTATTATTTTATTTGGAATAAAAATATTTTGTTATGTTATATTTACTGCATAATATGAATATTAACATAATAGAAGTCCTTAGAATAATAATACGGAATTATATAGTCCAAGTAAGTGACTTGAACATGAGATTATATAATATATTAAGTATTATATTTGTTAAATGTCCCTAGTCGAGTTTTACTGATTACATAGGATAATGATAAAACATTGAAACTAGTATGTTGATTGACTAATTAAAACATTGAGACTAGTATGTTGATTGACTAATGATCACATCTCGTTGGTCATTAATATATGTGATATTAATGTCAATACATAAATACGTATTGGAGAATGACATATTGGATCGACCCAACATGAGAAAAACTACATGGAATATAATTAAAAGTATCATAAGTTATTCTCATAATGATAGTGATGTAATGGTCCCCAGACCTGAAAATCATTGTAATTTTATTTGAGGATATTTGAGTTTTGATATCATCAAAAGTTACTTTTAACCGATTAGAAAATAAATGTGATTATCATATACATCTTGAATCGATTGACAATTACGAATGATCTAGATGGAATTTAACCTTACGACATAAGTAGAGACATCCATGGGCCTCTTGATTGAGTGAGACTATGAAATGCATGGCCATGCTCGAATATTGATCGTTTTATATAGTCTACTCATCGATCAAGATAAAAGGATTAAATTATAAAGAGGATGATATGTTCCATGTCTCGAGTTTAATCCTGGATATATTGGTTAAAAGGATTATATTACATTGACACATTGGTCGTTGAAAAAGTTGTATCGAATCATTGATCTTATTATAACTTGGGTAGCAGTGATGTATTACTAGATGCCAATCATTGTTTTTGTTTTTAAATATGATTTAAAATCATTGCCAATGTTATAATAACCTAATAACCTACGAGGTCACACATCGAAGCGTTTGAAAGAGGAGGGCCATTTCAAATAAATAACATAAATAAATCAAACGTGTTGATTTGTTGTTTAATTTGAAATGGTACGTCACATTTTAATCAGCTCCCATTTTTTTGGTTCTATTTTAATAATAAGAAAATAGTGTGAAGGACAAAAATATTGGGCTTTTTATCCACAAGGGCAACCCATCTAATTTTTTTCCCCAGGACAATATATAAGTACTTCTGACATCATCTCGTGCGCGTAATTATCTCGTTAGGAAAGATTATCGTCACCCTAATTCATCCTTTTCCATCGTGCAAAAATTTAATTTTATGCGGATTTTGATTGCGTAATTATCTTCGTCTTCTCCATCATCTTTGTGCGTAGGTATCTCATTCGGAAGTATCTTCGTCTCTCCAACATGGATTTTGATTGCGCTGATCAAAATCATGTGAAACCGAATTTAGGTTGAAGATTATTTCTAAGGTTCGATTTTCCTTTGCGCGATTATTTTTTGCTTTCCTTGTTCTGAATTTCCTTTGCGCGATCTTCTTTATTTTTTTTAAATATATGTGATCGATTCTCTTCAGGTTTTCTCCTATTGATTTGAATTGATCGATTAATGGATTCGATTTGTAGCAGCAGCAGGTTATATGTTTTATACTGAGTATGTTTTTGTTTTTTTCCCTCTTTTAGACTGTGTTCATAGATGTTTCAAATTGTCCTCGTTTTTAGGTTGTTTTAATTTTTGTTTAGTCCTTTAGATTACACTATTGTAATGTGTTATGCTATGTGGTTAATGGATTTGGTATCAGTTCTATTTTGTCAAATAGTATAAGTTAGAGTAACTCTATATTGCATTCTCTTCTGGCATATGGTATTGGTGGTATGTTCATAAATATTATGTATAGATTTGGGTATCAGTTACATGTCATCGGTGGTATTAGTTTAGTCTCTGTTGTTAAGTGTATAGCAAATACAATATCAGTTTTATGTCATTGGTGATATCAGTTTGTTCTCTGTTGTTAAGTGTACATCAATGCAGTATCATTTTTATGTCATTGATGGTATCAGTTTGTTCTCTGTTGTTAAATGTACAGCAAAGCAGTATTAGTTTTATGTCATTGGTGGTATCAGTTTGTTCTCTTTGTTAAGTGTACAGCAATAAAGTATCAGTTTTGAATCAAAAGTGGTATCAGTTATAATTAATTAACATTGTAACTTATTATGGCTACATGTTTTGTTGTGTGTATGAGTTATGTAATAATTTGCTGATTGCATTTTTTATATGATTTTTTTTGCAATGGTGATAATAGTCTTTTGGCTTTGTTTTTGTTCAACAATTCTAGCTTCAGTATCGGTTGGCCGTAAATTGTTCATTATATGATTTGAAGATTGAATTATGCCATCATATTGTTCTCAACTTACTTCTTGTTCAATTGAGATTAGTTATTTGCTTGAGAACAAAATGATATATGTTGATACTGATTCTGATCTTCAAAGTATAGTCTGCTTTCAACTACATAAAAAGAGTGGTATCTTTTCTTTCATTGTTAAGCGAAAGGATTGTCATCTGCAAAATATTGATAACCGTTCTCTTTCAACAGCATCTGAAGTTTCGTCTACTACATCTTTGTGTTCTAGTATTGTTGTACATGGAAAAAGTTACTTAAAAGACATGATGAAGAGAGGATCAAATCTTTCCATTTCTGATTTTAAAGGGTTCTGTTTTTGGGGTGCTATTGAGTTTAGGGAATTATTAATGGCATGTCAAATTAAGATAGGATATAAACTGATTTTTTTAAAGAATAATTCTTGTAGGATAATAGTTGTTTACTCTTCTTCGTCTTCTACTGGATGTCAGTTTAAAGTTCATGCTACTTATGATTCCAAATAGCTTAATAGTTTTTTCATACGAAATTTAGTTTGTGAGCATTCTTGTGGTGGTGGGCTTAAAATTTTGAGCAATCCTCATATTTCTAGCTGATTTATTAAATTGTTGATTATAGATGAAATTTGTGATCATTCAAGCAAGAAGCCTAAGTAGATCATAGCTGATTTTCGTAGAGAATATAATATTGAATTGAATTATCCGTTTGCTTATTCTGCAAAAAAAATTGCTTTGAATGAATTGCATGATAATGATGTTATGTATTACGATGACTTGAGATGGTATTTGGAGGCACTACAAAATCATAACCCAGGCAGTTATGTTGCCTTAGAGGTTAATGCCAGTACTAACCAGTTTGAGAGAGTGTTTATTGCCCTTTCCGCTTGTATACGTGGGTTTGAGTATTGCCAAGCCATGATATTTTTAGATGCTACTCACTTAAAGGGATGACCAGGTGTACTGATGGGAGCTACTGCAAAGAATGGTAATCAAGGTATATATTTTTGTTTTATGTGTTTAAGTTTTTTTTTATTCTTACATACTAGTGTTAGGTGACTTGTAATATCAGCGTATGTTAAGTCTTATTATTTATTATTTTTATATATCAGTTTTAGGAGCCTAGTAGAATCAATTTCTTTAAGTTTTAGTTAATATTTATTTTTCCAGTTTCTTGGCATCACTTTTCATAGCCTAGTGGTATCAGTTTTTATGATGTCTTGTTAAAAATTAATTTTTCAGTTTTCAGGTATCAGTTTTATGTGCCTGGTAGTATCAGTTTTTTAAACTTTTAGTTAATATTTATTTTCCCAGTTTCCTAGTATCAGTTTTCATAGCCTGATATATCAGTTTTTATGATGTCTTGTTAAAAATTAATTTTCCAGTTTTCAGGTATCAGTTTTATATGCCTGGTAGTATTAGTTTTTCTGATTTTTGTTTTTCATTACTTATTTCCAGTTTTCTGATATTAGTTTTAGGTACCTACTGGTATCAGTTATTGTTTACATGTATTGGTGTTTTATTTTGATTGTCTATTTAATAGTTATTTAATTTGCAATCTTTTCCCCCTTAGCTATGGGTGTAGTCTCCATTGAAAATGTGGATAATTAGAAATGGTTTTTATGTCACTTGAAGAAATTTCTTGAAAAAACATGTGATTTGGTTTTTATATCATATCATCATCAAGGGTTAGTTTTGGGTATTCGTGAAGTTTTCCCTAATGCATTTCATAGTTTTTGTTATTTTCATATGGAACAAAACTAGCTTTCAGCTGTTAAGTCAAAGAATACAAATGTTTTGATTGTTGAGTTGTGTACTAGAGCTTCAAATTTAAATGAATTTGAAGCTGCACATTCTAAATTTTTGGATGTTGGAGGTACTGCAACTATGAACTTTTTAAAGGATAAACTGTTTGGTAAGTAGGCTGATTTGTTTTTTTAAGGGTAAACGATATGGAGAGTAAAGTTCAAATGTAGCTGAAAGTTTTAATAGTTGGATTATAGAGGAAAGAGCATTGCCAATTACTTCATGCTTAGATGGAATTAGGATTAAAATTATGGAACAAATGGCCAAAAGGAGAGAGGAATGTCATTTGTTGTAACAACCCCGAAAGTCGGAACCAGTTTAAAGTTTTTATTTTGGCAATTTTAATGAATTTTGAATATTTAAAATGATTTATTTTAAATAATAACGACTAGAAATTTATTTTGAATAGAATTAGAATGTATAAATTTATTTAAATTGAAGTTAGAACATAAATATTTATTTCAATTATAAAAGGAATTGGAATTGCGCGGTAGTTCGAAAATTCGATTTCAAATTTCAAATGAATGTACAAGATTCAAAATAAACCGGATTTTAGTAAAACCAGAAATATTTGAATCTGTTTGAAAATATCTTTCCAACGAATGTGAAAAATCCAGATTTCATAGCGGGAATAAAAAGTTATATCCAGTTGAAAATTCAGAATAGTCGCTATAGAGTTTATATAATATATAGCCCTTAAAAATAGAGATTTTGCAAATGACCTCCGTTTTCGACGGGACCACTTTTGTTGGATCCGAAATATCAAATTATTGCTAGATTCCAATTTTCATAATTTTTGGAATTAATATATGAGTGTGGTGAATTAAACGTGTTTGGTTAATTCAGTTTGAATTTAATCGACTGGAAATTGACCGTTTTTCAAACGGTCTCCAAATTCGACGAAATTAGTTTTGTTAGGACTGTATCATCAAAACATAGCTAGATTTATTTTTCGGAAATTTTAGAGTCAGTATGTGGCCTCAGTAAATTAAAATGTACGTTCAAATTTAATATTGAATGACTTATATTTTAATTTTGTTAAAAACTGATCGAAATGATTGAATTGGCTTACGAAACATATCCCATTGCATCTGGAATGGGGGTAATTAGCTAAGGGCGATGGTCGTTGAGTTTGATATGGAGTTCGTGGTGTTAAACAAATAAGGAATGAATTAATTACTAAAATAATAATTTAAATTATATATAAATACAGTCAAAAACCCTAGTTCATTACAGGACCAGCCGCCACCCTATGATAAGCGGTCAAAATCGTCCCACATTCGATCCAAAAATTCTTCCACCCCAGTTCGAATTAATTCAAATCTCTAAAACAAAATCAAAGAGCTTCTTCAGCCCTTTCATTCCATACCCTGATGATGATTTTTCACTAAGTATATTGTTCGAATTTTGAGCTTAAAGTGCAGCAGTTCACGGCCGTTTCTAGGGCGGAGTGGACCATCGGAGGTGCCAAGATCGAAGGTGGAGGACGGTGATGAGTGGGGCGTCGAGGTGGTGGTGGTGGATGGGGTTCCGCCTCCCCCCCCCCCCCCCCCGTAGCGCTGTGCGCAAGCGGATTGGAAAAGTCGAGGATGGGTTTGGATGAACCAGGAAGGAAATCAAATAGGGTAGGAAGAAAGGGATGTATTTAATTAGTGAATTAATTATTTAATTATTTTCAATTTATGTAATCAATGTAAAAATGTTCGTAACTTCTTCGTTTGACATCGAGATTCAGTGAAACAAAATGCATTGGATTCATAACGAAAAATTCTACATTTCAGAAGAGACCAGAAAGAGCAAATCAGAATAAGGGGAAAATTCAAATTCAAACCAAACAGAAATTCAGAAACAAAAGAACGGAGGAGTGGAAACTAACGTGAGAACTTCTCTCACTATAAAATTTTTGTACAGTTATCTATTTTATGTTAGATCACCTCCCTGTTATCGACAGACCATGGACGATTTATTTAATTGTGTTGTGATTGTGGTGTGAATGATATATATATATATGATATGAAATATATATATATATATATATACGATGTGAAAATTATATATATACGATGTGAATAAAATATATAATTGCGATGTGAAATATATATATACATATGAAATGAAATATATATATATAAATATGAAATGTGAAAATTATATATATATGAAATGTAAATAAAATATATATATGAAATGAAATATATATATACACATATGAAATGTGAAAATTATATATATATATATATATATGAAATGTAAATAATATATATATATATGTGAAATGTGAAAAATATATATATGAAATGGAAAATTATATATATATATATATATATATATGAAATGGAAATATATATATATATGAAATGTGAAAATTACATATATATGAAGTGAAAAATAATATATATATGAAATGGAAAAAAATATGAATGGAAATATATATATATGAAATGTGAAAATTATATATATATGAAGTGAAAAATAATATATATATATATATATATGAAATAAAATATATATATATATATATGAAACGTGAAATATATATATATATATATAATATGAAAATAATATATATATATGAAATGTAAAAATTATATATATATGAAGTATGAAAATAATATATATATGTATGTATGTATATACGGAATGGAAATAATATATATATATGAAGTATGAATAAAATGTATATATGAAATAATATATATATATATATATGAAATGTGAAAAAAAATATAAAGTATGGGAATAATATATATATGAAATGTGAATAATATATATATGAAGTGTGAATGAAATAAATACTGGTTTGTTAAAAATATTATTTTTAACATATATATGAGATGTATGAAATTATCATGTAATGGAATATTCAATTTTAATAAAAAAAAAAATTGAAATGGAAGTTGAAATCGTTTTTGAAACGAATTTAAAACGATTTATAAAATAAATTTTAAATGGAAATCGACAAAATATATATATTATATATATTTAATGGCCTGAATAGACCGCGTCGCGCCGAGACCGTTCGCGAATTTCGACCATTGACTTCAAATGGACATTATGGGAGATCTGAATGGTGTCTTCATTAACACTGTTCTTAAACCCAGCTGAGAAAAGAATAAATCTTTAATTAAGATTTAGTGAAGTTTACCAATTAGTTAATATTTAACTGGAATTGAATTGAAATTGGATTTTGGGTTTGTCGTGAGCTGTGTTTAAATGACATCGGTTCTTTAACCCAAGTAAAAGCAGAAATTACTTTCCAGAAAGTTGAACAATTAATAAGAAATGATTTTTGGGATTGAAACCAATTGGAGTATGAATAAATCTTTAATTAGATTATGAATGAATAAATGGTGATTGAACTTACCAAAACACATAATGTGATTAAACCAAATTTACTTGGTTGTTGATATTGATTGTGGTTGATTGATTGTTTGGATGGTGCTCGACCAGTTTATGAGCAGAATATGCTTTTACATTTAGCACTGGATTGGGTAAAAATATCTGTGTGCTAACACCTTGTGAAACACTTCACGATTTGATGATAAGGTGTTTAGTGATGTAGTGTTCATTTCAAATTTAATGAATGATTTTGAAATGATATTTTTGCTTAAATGGAAAGAAATGTATTACTGATTTTGGACAGGGAATGTTTTATAAAAATGTTTATAAAACAGAAATGATTTCGAGGGCTAAACCCGATGATTTCGAAATGTTTTGGAAGTGTATTATGGTTTTACATTGTAGTTCATCGCATATCCGATTAGTTGCTATTGATAACGTATCTGTTTGGTGGCGGAGAATTTATTCTCTTGCTTAACACCCTTCTTTGAGACGTACGAGCACAAAGGTTATGTGATTAATAGTGACTGATCATATGTGTGAATTGCGGATGTGAAGTACTATAGTTTGAAAGTACCTGTGATTATTGTGTTGTGAAATGATTTTCCCTACTTCGGGATATAAAATAGTTTAGTTTGTGGCTACAGATTCAGGTGACCCGAAAGCGACTAAAAGTATGGGCTGGAACTAGTGCCTTAGGGTGAGTGTTCAACAGTGTAGCCTGCTCCATGCGTGGAAGGTGCATATATATATATATATATATATTGAGTTGAAGGGGCGCTTACTGCCTTGTCTGAGGGAAGATTCCTGATATTTGGTTGCATACTTGGTTGTATGCATTGTGATGATTTGGAATTCATATTTCCAAAGATTTTGGTTTGAGATCCCGAAGTAAAATCTACTTTGATATAAAAGTTAGATATGTATTTCAAATGATTTGAAATAGAAATCGGGAAATAAAGTCCAAAGGAATAATTTCTGTAAATTGAATTGGATTTGGAAAATTAAGTGTGGTGATTAATCTAAATGGGTAGATTGGGATATTGCATGTTGATTGATGCATAGTAGATCCATATCTCTATTACTGATTGTTGTTTATACACTGGTATTCATGGGGGTAAACCCGTTCCGCGTTATCGGCGTGATCATGTGATTTGCCTTATCATTTATATAAATTAATTTTAACTATAGAGTTTCTCACATCAGTCCCATGACTGACCTATAGTTTGCTTTTCCCTTGCAAACTCGGGTGCCCCTATTTTCCACACGGGCAGTTGAGTGATTTGTTTTGCAGATATTTATTTTTTGAGCAGGATTTTTGATTGAAGCTTAAAGTTGTGTCCAGAGCATTGATAGTCTTCTGCTGTGTAGTTTATTTGTTTCCGTTGCATTGTATTACATTTACTGTAAATTAATCTTCCGTTGTATTATATTTCGATATACTCTGATATATTCTATAATCTGATGTAACATTATTATAATGTTTATAAAGGTCTTTTGTTATTTGTTCTGATGTGTTGTATGCCCAGAGTTAGCGTATCCGGGTTTTGAACGGTCTTGGTCGATTTAGCAATCGATTAGGTCTGAGTGAAATCTGTATCGTTACATTTGTGGACTACCATTCTTTGTCCATCTATGGAGCAGAGGTTAAAAGGGTTGATTGATGAAAGTTTTGGTTAAGTTGTTTATAAATCTTCGGAATACATATTTGAAGTCAAGTCTCCAACTTCTCATCATGTTGATCTTCAAAATCGGAGTTGTACTTGCATTCAATGGAAAGTTACCGGATTTCCTTGTGCTCATGCTATCAAGTGCATTACTAGATCTAAACTTCGGGTATACGATTTTGTTGAACACTATTTCACCGTAGGCGCTTATCGATCTTCTTATGCTAATCCAATGAATCCAATTTCGAACTGTGATAAGCCCATTGTTGATCCTTGCAATGAAGATGTCATTAAGCATCCTAAAGACAAACATGGTGCTGGTAGACCTTCTACTAAACGAAAGGGCAGACTTGCATTTTTCTAGAATAAACAAAATCAGTGTGGTGTGTGTAAGCAGTATGGCCACAACAAGCGCAACTGCCAAGCCTCGAAGAATTGATATTTTCTTACAATTGTATTACATATTTTACTGTTTTTTCCTTCACTTTATGCATTCAGATTTGGAAATGTAATAAATTCTAGATTAGTTGTGAGTATTCATTGAATTTTTGGTTTACTATCATGTTTTAGTTGATGCTTTTATATATATATATGTGTGTGTGTGTGTGTGTGTGTGTGTGTGTGTGTGTGTGTGCGTGTGTGTGCTGTGTGTGTTTTATGTCGCTTGATTTGTAGATATCAATTATTGATTGTATTAGTATCATTTATATATTCAATGTTGTAATATACAGTTTCTGGTATCAGTTTTTGAAGCACAATGGTATCAGTTTTGATATTATGATTATGTTTAAACAAGTGTGGTATCAGTTTTTCAAGCTAACTGGTATCAGTTTTGATAATGAGATTTTGTTTATGTGAATATGGTATATTTTTTGTCAAATTAACTAGTATCGGTTTTGAACGCATTCTAGTATCATTTTTTGACCGGGACTTTATTTACTTGATTAAGGTGTCCTTTTGGTATAAAAATAGGTTGGTATATGAATTTTAAAGCCATAGTTACTTGATTAGGTTTTTCTATAAGACGTATTTTACGTGTGAAAGGTATGTACTTGGTTTAAGAATTCCTATGAGGTACGGTTGTGTTCCCAATCATGGGCTATTATGTTGTAATAACATAGTCAAGGTATTACTTTTGGAAGCACATTGGTAAATTATGTTTTTATAAAAATCATATCATTCTTGCAAACATAATGGCATCAGTTTTCTTTTTGAAATTATGTATACATTAATATGGTATAAGATTTCTTTCTGAAATTATGTATACATTAACATGGTATCAGTTTTACTAGCTTTCTGGTACCAGTTTTATTATTGAGATTATGTTTATATAAAAAAGTCCATAACTGAGCCCATAAATAAACCAATAACTGAGCATATAACCCAAATCATAATCGAGATCATAACCGATAACATGATAAGTACATTACCAGGCATATTTACCATAGCCGGGATTATAACTGGACACATAACTGAGACTATAACCGAGTCCGTAACAAAGCTTACTGGGTGCGGAATCGTTACTAGAGTACCCGATTAGGCCTTGCGTGCGGAAGACTTTTACGTGTCATAGGTACCCGATTAGGCATTGCTTGCTGAAGTCTTTTACGTGTCACGGGTACCCGCTCGGTTAACTAATTCCTACTGGGTGTAGAATCGTTGCTGGAGTATCTAATTAGGCCTTGCATGCAGAAGTTTTTTACGTGTCATAGGTACCCGATTAGGCATTGCGCGCAGAAGTCTTTTACGGGCCACCGGTACCCGCTCGATTAATTAATTGTATTTTCATTAGACTAAAACACACATAAGTCACACCGCATGTAATATATCACAAACAATATGAACTTTTATAATATACACTCTTTAAGTTCGGTAATACATAGATTTTATTTCTTAAAAAGATGCTTAAGAAACGCCATTACTTTTAGTTCTGGCCAGTCTATAAATAATTACAATAAAATTTGAAATTATTATCCCGTTTGCCAAAAAAATTTGCACTTTAGCAAGGAAAATTTAGAAAAAATGTTCATGGAGACATGAGGTAAATTACAACTTTAACTTTTGAGATAAAATAAAGAATAATAACAAAAAAATTAGAAAAAATATCAATAAATTCGTTGTGCATTACAAAATTATGTTTTTCTGTAGCAAAAATCTTAATTTTAAAATTTCTACAATCTTTTTCCAAACTATCTCGGTTCACTTCTAATATTTTATATGACTTCATAATAGAGTTAATCAAGAATATTAAAACTATAATTAAACTTGATAAACTATTAATTGTTGATGTATCAAAATAAATCATAAAAATGCGAAAAATTCAATATTTGCACAATATTCATATTAACAAAAAGGGCACAAAATTCATTTGGACATATAAATACATCAGGAACATAACATAATTATATATGTAAGCAATGATTGCAAATTTAATTTGTGATTCATTTATATCGATACACTGATGCATTACATTGTAAAATACTAATTTTAACTGAAGTGCTTACATTCAGAAATTTCCATGGTTGCTTACAAAATTCACTTTATGTCACATTATTTTGTACATTTACATCAAAATATTTTAAATTAAGCATGTAATCGTGGTTTCAATGTATAAGAATAAATATAATAATGAATAAATATTCACTAATTCATCTAATAAAACTTAAATGTGACAATTTCAATTTGCATGTCGCATATATATTAAAAATAACAGTTAAATAGATATTTCTATTAACTAAAAAGATATATAATTCAAATACCATAAACATGAATAACGTTAACAAGACTATTTCATTATTCATTTATCTTAATAAATTTACCTACATTGTTGATTTTTGTTTTTATTGTAAAAAAATAAAAACATATTTTGTCATTTCTATAGTTATATGCAATTTCATCGACTGTTCCCTAATCTTTCATGTTTAGTTCCACGCATTTAAATTGCTTACAAAATCTCAAATTTAAATTATTTTAATAATATATATGTCAATCGTATATGTATACGCATACATACTAATAAAAGCAACAACAGACATACAGATCACATACGTATATTAATGTACTTTAATAATAATAACAAAAATAATTATAATCATTTATATATACAAACAATAAATTTATCATAACAACGTTAAAAAGTTCTATTCTTAACTTTGAATAACTCCGCATTAAAAACTCTATAATCTTTTTATAAAATCATTCTCAATTTACTCATTTTATTTATTCTTAAGTCAATATATTTTTACTAAATACTTATGTTTAAATTTAACATATGTAATGTAGATAAAAGAAACAACTTAAATAAAATTTGTTAACTCATCTAAAATTATTATAATATGTTAAATTCAAAAAGAATACTTGCTCATAATAGTAAGAATAATAAAATTATTGTATTACTTAAAAGAAATATAAGTTACATGACACATGTCATGTATAAACAACAAAAACAATTTATATTTTATTTATTTTGATGAATTCATCATATATTATATGATAAAGTTCCGATTTTAACATCAAAATTTTATAATCTATATTTAATAATAGTATCGTATGCAATACACGGGTTACACACTAGTTTATTTAGTCAGGAAACATATCAACTGAAAATGTGACCATGTTTATAATAAGACAGGTAAAGGATTCAATTTCAACTTTAATAGATGGTAGCATAATATTTCCTATGCAATATTATTATATGAACATAAGAAAAGTAATTTTTAACTTTTAGTGATCTTTACAACAAAATCAAAATTCAAATCCTCTTTCATTTTACCAAAAAACAAGTTACCATATACCTCTAGCATAATCACCTAAAGCAATGCATTCATAATTAATTAATTAATAACTTTTTTAAATAAATAGCAAATATAGGAAAATAAAGGAAGCATGTTATGCAAATAAATTTTGGATTTTGTTATGAACGGCAATTAATCAAATCTTTCCAAAATTATTATTTTAAATTGATACACTTATAACTTGCTATATTTCACATTTACTATGTGCTCATATATATATTCAATTGATCATCCATAAATCCCTATCACAAAAACCAAAAAAAAAAATTAAGAGTGTAAAGCAAAGAAACATGAAGACAACTTGCATTACATCCTTCCTTTTGTTGTTCCTCATTCTTTTCTCAAGTGGTATGCAAGAGAAAATACTAAACTTCTTTTAGTTACTTTTTTTTTGTTCGATAGAAAATCTCTTTTTCATGTTTGTCCTAACAAATACAAATACTGTTGTTAAATGCTACTTGCAGCTATGACGACGGAAGTGATAGGACAACATTGCCCTCCTCCAAGCAAAACCTGCGAATTTCCCATTGAATCACCTAACTATGTGACAAAAGAATGTAAAGAGTTTTGCCTTAAACATTTCTTCTGCACTTAGGGTAGTTTTTGCTCTGACATTAATACTTGCACCTGCAAATCGAATTGCGCTCATCATTGTTGAGTTGCGACTTAATCATTTTGTGATTTGTTATTCATATCTCTTTTGTATTGGAAGGAAATTTTTGTCTACATCTATTTTGTTTTGACTATACAGTGAAGAAAAAACATGTTGCATAAAAATATTTTTTTTTTAACTTTATGTGCATGGCTTATGGATATCGCTGGGAAAATTGAAATATTATGATCTATAGCTTATTAGGGAAACACTTATGTGATATAAATAAATCAGTTAATATTAAATAATAATATTTAATATTCAAATTTAATCAGTTTGGGAAACTAATATTAAAATTTTCTTCTCGGTGGCAGTTTATAGTTTCGACTGTAATTTGTTTCATGAACTAGAAAGCATCAATTGGTGAAAGAATCTCCATTTCTTTAAGCGAGTGAAAAGGAGAGTCTCACGACTTCAAGTTTGTGTCGCAACTATCAAAAGCTAAAGATCAAAGAGCGATCCAAGCAAATTTATAAAAAAAAGATTAGGTTGTAGATCTGATGTGTCTGTTATTTACTGCTATTACTTTGATAGAATCATGAATCCTAAATCACCTTGGGATTTTGTTGTGTAACGTTATTATACAACAATCATTGCATTATATTTTAATCCTTCAAAACGTTGAGGACTAAATAGTGCTTTCTTTCATAAGACTAATATTTGTGACTCTTGATTGTATTAGATTGAAAATTTGTAACTTATTACGTTTGTTACGTTGAAGAATTGTTATGTTTTACAATGTTTTTCTACTGTATTGGCTAAATTAACACTTACTTCTATGACTATGATATCGGTGATGTTATCTTGAACTAATTATTTTCACTGGACATCTGTCCAACTATGTTTTCTTACCAATATGTTAATTCGGTAGCTTAGTAAAATAGATTACCCAAACAGATTTTTCTATTAACTCAGCTAAAGTTTTAACAACTTATTTTCATGGATTAACAACTTATATATCGTATGTACATAAAACTAAATATGAAATTGAAACGCTATTTTGGATTCAAAATTAATCTTTCATTTTGGCCTTTAATGCACCTGTGAATAATGGGAGTATGCTCACTGCACTATAAATGTGGTGGGATGGAGTTGTTAAATCTCTTCAACAATTATTGTCACATTTAATTAATACCCGTTTTTCTTTAACTCTAATTTTGAGGAAGATCTTATCTTAGTCGTGGCACGATTGCAATAACTTGTAGTTGTGCTAAATTAACGTTTTGTTATTGACATTTTTAATTTTTGTAGTGTAAGAATTCCATTAATTTACATTCTTAGATCTAAAAAATAATCGCATCAAGCATGACCTTTTGGTTTATAGTTGTGAAATGCATTCAAGAGTCTTAAGAAGGACAGGGTATATTGTTGCAAAATAGGAATTAATTGAGCCACATTTAGAAGGTAATCGAGGAAAAGCTTTATAGGGAGGTGGATGTTGGCAATGACCAATTATAATGTTGGTGGTTTTTGACATCGAGATGGTAGCCAAATATTCTATTTAGTTGTCTGTTAATAGGTCAACGGATGGATAGAGAAGAGTGATAAATCTAGCATATAGTTTGTATGTTTGTCTTATTAGTTAAGACATCGAGGGAGTTTATCAACCTTTAATAGTTGTTTTCTTTTTGATTCCAATGTGTGAGTCATGAAATTATATATGAACATTTCCCTAACATAAGCCCCATTAAAGCATGTAATTTTTTTTGCACCTCATAGAAATATAAATCTATTCCAAGAAAACATATAGTAAATAAATTACATATGATGGCCAAAATAGAAACAAAAGAAAAAGGTATGTCAAAAATGCCCGTCTTTTATACACAAAATATATTTCATTACATTCTAGGTGTATTTTGTCTTTGCTCCCTCTACCCAAAATCTTGCACTTTCTCAGCCTCACTTCCTTCATAAGTCGTTTTTTAACTCATCTCTCTTTCTAGCCCACGTCATTTATGCAATCCTAATAGCTATTGAGAGACAAAATAATTAAAAGAGATTCAAAATATTAATTTCATTGCTTTTAAATTCTGGCATCATTCAACAGTTTCACGGAAACCAGTGGTATTTTAGAAAGACACCTGAGTAGTGCGTCGAAGTCGAGATGGAAATGTGCAAAAAGAAGTGAATCTAAGTTCTCAGTGAAAGCAACAAAGAGTTGATGGAAAAAAATGCCATCAGACCCAAAGATTCTCTATTACTAGAGAATAGCGTTTGGCATAAGGAAAATTAAAGTGCGGAAAGCAGTATAAGACACATAGGTTTATAACGATTCGGTCCGTGAGCGGCCTACGCCCACTTTGAAGGAGTTTGATGATCTTTATTCGCAAATAAGGGTTACAAGCGTTGAACTTCATCATGGCATTCGCTCATAAGTTGTTCTCTGTATTTTGAAGACATATTGGTCGTATGCCAAGTATTGGAAAAAAAAGTGATGTCAACTTCTTCTTCCTCAAGAGCTATACTGCCACTAACGGAGTCTCAGGAGCTTACAGAGCTGTCAAGTCACTCAATAATCTAACCCTTATGAAGAATGAGCAAGAAGTTATTTATAGGTAGTGGGCTAGGTAGGAGTGGGTGAGATTTGAGGACACACAGCAGAATTTTTCGTATCCCTAAAAGGCATCCTTTGAAATTTCGCATCCCTCTGTTAATACATAGGAAAATTCATATTCCTTGGAATACATTTGCTTCGTACCCTTATGGGGATACGAATCCTCGCATCAACTTAAGGGAACGAATTCTCGTATCCCCATAGCGATATGAATTCGTATCTCAGAGGATACGACAGTTTTGTATCCTTGGGGGATACGAGAATTGTATCCCTTGAGAGATATGGAATTGTATCTGGAGGACACATTGAGTCGGCTTTTGAGTGGAAAGGGGATACGAAATAGGGAATGGGGCCGAAGAGGTTTGAAATTGGCGATGTGGAGCTAGAGGGATTCGAATTCCCTGTTGCGAGATGAGGGATTTGAAATGTGTGGAGTGGTGATAGAGGGATAGAAATCCCTTAATGTGGAGGGTCAGGGAGTCTAAATGTGTGGAATGAAGGCTGAGGGATTCGAATTCGTGGACATGAAACCCAAGGGATTCAGAATCCTTATGGAGCCGACTTGGGCTTGTATTCTTAGTTCTCTAGCCTCACTTCGTCTTTGGTGCCCTGCGATGTGTTGATCGAGCAGGGCATATACGATTTTGGGAAACGGACCAAAAAGCCGGTTAACAGTAATAATGTTTCATGAGGATCAATAAGCACTTGGTAATGACAATTGAATACAGACAATAACTAGCCTCCAATATACATGTGATGTTGAATGCTTTAAATTGAAATTACAAATTAATGATTCTAGGTACTTCCATTTGTTTGTTGACACACACACACAAAAACATATATATATATATATATATATGTTGTTGTGTGTGTGTGTGTGTGTGTGTGCGCGTGCGTGTGTATGTGTGTTTGTGTGTGTGCACTCGCACGCGTGTGCGTGCAAGCGAGGAGGTTATGCTTGTAAAAGCCTTCATTCTCTCTCCTAAGAATAGATTATCCAAACAGATTTTTCTATTAACTCAGCTAAAGTTTTAACAACTTATTTTCGTGGATCAACACCCATATCAACCGATATATGTACCATATGTACATAAAACTAAAAAAGAAATTGAAATGCTATTTGGATTCAAAATTACACTTTCATTTTGTCACATTTAATTAATACCCATTTTTCTTAAACTCTAATTTTGAGGAAGATCTTATCTTAGTCGTGGCACGATTGCAAAAGCTTGCGGTTATGCTAAATTAACGTTTTGTTATTGACATTTTTAATTTTTATAGTGCAAGAATTCCATGAATTTACATTCTTAGATCTAAAAAATAATCGCATCAAGCACGACCTTTTGGTCTATAGTTGTGAAATGCATTCAAGAGTCTTGAGAAGGACAGGGTGTATTGTTGCAAAATAGGAATTAACTGAGCCATATTTAGAAGGTAACCGAGGAAAAGCTTTATAGGGAGGTGGATGTTGGCAATGACCAATTATTATGTAGGTGGTTTTTGGCATCGAGATGGTAGCCAAATGTTCTATTTGGTTATCTAATAATAGGTCAATGGATGGATAGAGAAGAGTAATAATTTTAGCATATAGTTTGCATGTTCGTTTTATTAGTTAAGACATCAAGGGAGTTTATTTACCTTTGATAGTTGTGTTCTTTTCGATTCCAATGTGTGTGTCATGAAATTATATATGAGTATTTCCCTAACATAAGCCCATTAAAGCATGTATTTTTTTCGTACCTCATAGAAGTATAAACTTATTCCAAGAAAACATATAGTAAACAAATTACATATGATGGCCAAAATAGAAATAAAAGAAAAAGGTATGTCAAAAATGCCCGTCTTTTATACACAAAATATATATCATTACATTCTAGGTATGTTTTGTCTTTGCTCCCTCTATCCAAAACCTTCCACTTTCTCAGCCTTCTTTCCTTCATAAGTTGTTTTTTAAATCATATCTCTTTCTAGCCTACGTCATTTATGCAATCCTAATAGCTAGTGAGAGACAAAAAATTAAAAAGAGATTCAAAATATTAATTTCATTGCTTTTAAATTTTGGCATCATTCAACAATCTCACAGAAACCAGTGCTATTTTAGAAAGGCACCTGAGTAGTGCGTCGAAGTCGAGATGGAAATGTGCAAAAAGAAGTGAATCTAAGTTCTCAGTGAAAGCAACAAAGAGTTGATGGAAAAAAATGCCATCAGACCCAAAGATCCTCTATTACTAGAGAATAGCGTTTGACGTAAGGAAAATTAAAGTGCGGAAAGCAGTATAAGACACATAGGTTTATAGTAGTTCGGTCCGTGAGGGGCCAACGCCCACTTTGAAGGAGTTTGATGATCTTTATTCGCAAATAAGAGTTACAAGCGTTGAACTTCATCATGGCATTCGTTTACAAGTTGTTCTTGTAGGATCTAAATTAACCCTAGAGGGGTGTGAATAGGGTTTATTGCAGATTTTCACAAAGTAATTAAATAATCACAGCACAGATAATAATCAGAATAAATGCGGAAAATAAATAACACACAGATATACCCAGCTTCGGCAAAACTCTGCCTACTGCTGCATTCCCCAAGGTTTCTACTAGGAGTTAAAACAATCTCTACGCTTACAGTCCCCTGTAAACTCGCGACACTCGCTCCCAACTGTTCTTAACCCTACGCTCAAAACCCTGCACTGGTTTTTATCCCCAAAACCAGATTTCCCCGAATTACAATTCCCGTAATTCGTCTTCCCTAGATTTTACAGATCTAGAAACTGTTTGTTTGTTTTTACGAATTAAACAAAAACAATTGTAAAATAAAATAGAAACCCTTAGGAGTTAAAATAAATGGGTTATCCCTTTTAAAAAGCTTGGCCGGCCTCTTCTATTTGCCCTAGCCCCTTTATTCTTTGACCCGATCTCCTTTTTCTTAAAAATGGCGGCGGCTCTTGAGAAATTCCTAGGGTTTCTTCAAATCCCTAAATTGCGATTGTATGATTAATTCTATGATGCTCGAGTCTGTTTGGCTTCGATCTCTGGAGGCTAGCGCTTTTTCTAGGGTTTGTGCTTCTCGTTAAACTCGACTTCGACGGCTCTAGGGTTTCGATTCTATTCAACTTGAGGTCGCTACTTTCTCGTATGATGATTTTGAGTAATTCAGTGGCTATCCTCTTCTTCGTTGATGAGTGTTGAACTGGATGGTATGAATTTAATTCGGATTTTTGCTTTTTGCTTGTTCGAACTTGGATTATAATAGCCGATGATGATTGGTGTTTATATAAGATTGTAAATCCGAGATATATGCTCTAATTTCGTGTATTACTTGGTCGAGATATATTCATGAATTTTGGACCTTGAACTCTTCGTGGCTTTGAATAGTTCTTGAACTCCTGGAGATTTCTTCGATTTGAATTTTGTGTTAACTTCTGAAACTTTTTGGATTAAGTATTACTTCAAAAATAATCTCGAAAAAAAAAATCCATGAATTCCTTTTGAGCTAATTTTCTGGGGCTTTGATTAATATCATTTTGGGCAGATATTATCTTGAATAAACTGCTTCAAAAGAACTGATATGAACCTGTACTGTACTTCATTCTTCGAATTTGACAATTTCTGGATTTAAACTTTCTTCTTATGAACAGATATTAAACCTGATTTTCCAAAACACACTCGACTTTGAAATCGGTTTCTTTGATTTCTGGTTTGCTAAAACTGTCAATTCATTTGAATGGATGCTTTTCTGATGATTTAAAAACCAGAACAGAAATTTCTCTTGATTTTGTTGAGAGCAGTCTTCATTGATTATCCTTTTAACTGATACCGTACTTTGATACAAAACTTGATCATTGAAATTGATTTAATACTTGATCTTGCCATACACTTGAACAGATTTAGTACTCTTGATTTTTGAACGGGTACTTCATTTATTCTTTGACTTCCTACTTGAGTACACTCAACTTAGAACTGATACTAAGTTCTGATTTGAACTGATTTTCCTTGTTTTGACTTTACACTCCACTTAGAACTGATGCTAAGTTCTGATTTGCACTGATTTTCCTTGTTTTGACTTTACACTCGACTTAGAACTGATGCTTTTAACACTGTTTTACTGTGTGGACTTGTATCACTTGATTTTGAACTGATGCCATTCTTATTAGCCATGACTTGATGAACAGACACTCAACTTGATCTGCCATATATTTGAACAGATATTACTCTTGATACTTTTGTTATTCTTGCACCATCCAAGTGATTTCACTCTTGTATGAATGTTGGCATGATACTGATTTGTATAAGGTTGTAGCATTCTTTGCTCTGCATCATTTTGATGTTCTGGCTCTACTCATGTTTCAAGACCTTGTTTGTTTCATATGCTTTCACCATGCTTATCTCAATTTTGATATGCTCTTCACATTACTGTGTACACCTCTGTGTATATTCTCCTGCATGTTGCTGTGTTGAACATATTGTTTTAAAAATATTTGCTTGAACTGTGTAGTTTCCTGTGTGCCACTGTTTGTATCTTGAAATGCCTTTGGCTTGTGTATATTATTGCTGCTCTACACTATGCCACTTCACCTTGTGTATGCACCATATACCACTCATGCTTGCTAGCCGATCATTGAACTGTTGCTTTACTCTTCTTTGTGACTGCACTTGTAAATGCTCCTATGTACTTGTGACCTCAGTTTTGCTCCTCCATGTTGTTTCTTGTATGTTGCTGCATTGTTTTTGTGTACTAGTAATGTGCTTGACCATTTTTGAAAAATCATCCAAATATGTTGCCTCTGCCTTGTGCTGAGCTGTCTCGACCACTTTGAGTTTTTATTGACTTTACATTGAATTATTATTTGCTGAGCAGTCTTGGGCTTGGCTCGACCATTTTGATGTGTGTTGACATGTGCACTGAGTCGAGATGGTCCAAGTGGCTACTCCTCAGTCGCGACACTGGATTGGCGTGGCAGTGCACACGTGTATACACGTGTGTATATGCAGCCATCCAGACGAGTTTTTCTGTCCCTGCATATCAGACCAAGTCTAGAAAAATGATGAGAAACACACCGTAAATCTGAGGCAAAAGAAAATTAAAAATAAATTTTTATTTGCTTTTATTTATTTTTTATTTTTGTGGCAGTCTACTGTGTGTGTTCTTCTGTATGTGACAGGTATGAAGATAACTGGATTGACTGTGGAATGCTGTGAAGTCAAGAAGACTGAAGATGATGATATTCATATGTGTCAGTATATACGAGTGAACTGTATAGAAATGTAGTGTGTATGAAATTGTAAGTGTTGTAAAGAGGAGCTAAGTACGAAATTGAATATATTGAAATGTATATCAGTGATATATGTACAAATAGTGGAGTTATAAATCTGTACTGTTTAAATATCGAAATAAAATATTCTTATTCAAATAAAATACTGTGTGAATATTTAAATTTTTGTATAGTTGTATTTTATTTAAATAGAAATATTATATTCCTGTCTGATGTGTAGTATAACAGTACAGTTACAAACACATTCAATAATAAAATATATTTGGTTGTTATCATCAAACAAAAATCATATAATT
Source organism: Allium sativum (assembly GCA_030737875.1). Classification (NCBI taxonomy): domain Eukaryota; kingdom Viridiplantae; phylum Streptophyta; class Magnoliopsida; order Asparagales; family Amaryllidaceae; genus Allium; species Allium sativum. The sequence continues at coordinate 204,238,378 of CM060925.1, read as the reverse complement.
GTGTATACAACACTGTTATATACAACAATCTCCCCCTTTTGATGATGACAAACAAATAAAAGATTTTGAATGTGTTTTGAACGTGAAATATATTACTCCCCCTATTTGTATGCTCCCCCTACAACAGAACTCCCCCTATATATGTGGAAAAATATGAAAGATGAAATCCAATTGACCAATCTCCCCCTAGATATTTAATTTCCAATATTAAAATATTTTTGAATTAAATACTCATCAATCAAAATCTTGACCATTCTCCCCCTTTTGTTATCATCAAAAGGATAATAGAAATTGAAATAGTGATGAATATTGACTATAAATATAAATTCAAATTAAGAGAGAGAATATATATCGCAAATCCCATTTAATCAAACAAAAATCATAATAATCTTTAAATCAGAAGCAAATTTCACTTTCAGAATGAATGGATTTACGATGGATTTTATCGAATGAGGAGAGTTCAATAAAAATTGAATATTTGAATATGAATTTTAAAGATTTTAAATATGCTAAAAAAGTGTTAAGCACTTTCTAACCACGCATAGCCCAAAGGTCTTTTAAATGGGGTTAGTAGTAACTTAACTTTATCCTCTCTAATGAGTTCCATCCATGCACAGCCCGAAGGTCTTTTAAGTGAGAATGGAAGCACATAGAAATTAAGGTAATTCACCCACGCATAACCGCGAGGATTTTTAAATGGGAGTGAATACCAAGGATAAATTATTTATTTATTTATTTTTAATTTCAAGAATAATTAGAACTCCCTAAATTAAATAAAACCATGATGAATGACAGAAATATGGTGGATATAGAAGATGGTCGTGAAATAAGCTCTAATTCAAAGATATTATAAAATCTGTTTAATCATCATGAGATTTAAAATAATATCTCTTCTAGTTATGAATTATACCATAGTTGCAACTCATCACAGTTTCATAAATCTATCAATAATTTTGATGAGTCCCAAAACGGTTCAAATTAATCAATAATTTCAATTTTTGAATAAATAATCAAAAATAATTTTAAAATTGAAAATATCAATTTTAAGAGGAGTTTTTGAAAAATGCAAGTTGAAAATCAACTTAAAAAAAATCAATCAGTTAAAAAATGAAATTTTCTAATATTTTTAATACTGATTGTTCCTAGACAATTTTTTTTTTAAAACTATTTATATATTAATTTGATTCAAATTGCCTATGAATTTTAACTAAATTCAGTCACTGATTTTCCAACTTATCATTTAATTGCCAATGAATCAAATCAATTTCCTTATCAGAGCAGCACAAGATCATTTTCAAAACAAGAATCACAAGTGACATCCTCAGAGAATTTTTAGACAAACTCAAGAAACAGTCAACTTATCAAATCGGAAGATAATTGTTTGAAATAAAAAAAATCAATTTTTTTTTATAATCCAAGAATTTCAACAATCCATAATGAATGATTTCAAAAACAGCCAAGTAAAAATAAACTAAAAGGAATAAAAGTACGAGTTTAGAGATCATACCTGACTTCCCATAATCAACGTGATGTAATGAATCTCCAACTCTGAATCTATGGCTAAGGAACTCCAAATAATTTGATATATGAATCATCTCGAATTTTATCTAACTTAAGCACAGTTGTTCATCAGCCTCCCACAGTACCTAAATGTTTATATGATCTAGTGGTCTAACAAAAGTTGTTTTACCACTCTTATCTTTGTTTACACGTTTTGGTACCCAAACCCGTTTATATAACAATCCTTTATTATTCACTAGCGTACCCTTTGGAACCCAAATTTGTTTAGATTTGCTTAAATTTATTTTGTTAATTTTTGGAATCCAAACAGATTTAAATGAATTGTTTTTAAACGAGTTATCAATTTGTTTATGATTTAAAAACCCTTTGGAATTATTAAATTTCAAAAATTCAATTTGATCGTTTTCAAAGCCAATTAAAGGATTTTTAAAATCATTAAAATTTTGTTTTTCAACTTGATCAGATTCAAATCCAAGTCCCTTTTTATTCTGAACAAAAAATTGATTTTTTAACAACATATTCAACGATTTCTCTCCTTTAGAAAATTTAGTCAAAGCTGACTCCAGTCGTTGAATTTTAAATTTAAGATCGTTATTTTCTTTCATTAAATTTGAACAACGATTAATAGCGATTTTCCTCTTTTCAGCATCAGTTTGTTTTAAAATCAAATTTTCGTTTTCAAGTGCTTTGATTCTATCATTGGACTTGGAAATTTCAATTTCAAATTGTTTTCTTTTTTCAAAATCAAGTTTTTCAGATTCTCTAAACTTTTCAATCACCTTTTCAAAATCATGATTTTCATTTTTCAAATTCATGTTTTCACTTTTAAGTAGTTCAAGATCAGTTTTTAATTTCAAAAAATCGTTACTCAAAGATTGACATTTTTCGCATTCTGAAAATGGTGAATTCTTAACTTTTTCAAGTTTTGTTTCTAAACTGTTATTTTCTTGAACTAGTTTTGACCTATCAGATTTTAATTTCTTAACTTTTAGTTCAAGAGAATCAACGGTTTTTGTGAGATCGTGACACATTAAAATTAATTCTTTATAAGTAAAATTCGATACCTCACTTGAATCCTCTTCACTACTTTCTGAATCAGATTGAGCCATAAGACACAAATTAGCTTCCTCTTCTTCACTTTCAGAAACTTCTTCTCCTTCTTCATCATCCCATGTAGCGGCAAAAGCTTTCTTCTTTCTTCTGAACTTCTTCCTCTTTTCATTTTTAAGCTGTGGGCAATTTGGTTTGATATGACCGGGTTTCTTGCAATTGTAGCAATATACTTCATCGTCTGAATTATCTGAACTTTCAGACTTGTTGGTTTTTGAATTCTTCTTTCGTGGTTTGTATTTTCCTTTGGCCCACTTTTTTAAAACCATGGCTAGCTCTTCAGCGGGATTATCATCATTACTTTCAACAGAATTATTTAGAGCGATCGTCTTTTTCTTTGATTCAGAATCCTTTCGTTCTTCTCTTGCTTTTAACTCCATCTCATAAGTTATCAGATTTCCGATCAACTCTTCCATGCTTACTTTATTCAGATCTTTTGATTCTTGAATCGCCGTCACCTTTGCTTCAAAATTCATCGGTAGCACTCTCAGTATCTTTCTGATCAATTCCACTTCGGTATAGGTTTTGCCAAGAGCTTTTGCATTGTAGACCAGTGATGAGAAGCGTCCATACATCTCTTTTATATCTTCGTCTTTTTGCATAGAGAAATTTTCATATTCGTTGCTGAGTAGAGCGAGACGAGATTCCTTCACTTGAGATGTACCTTCATGTGTGACCTCCAACGTATGCCATATTTCCTGTGCAGTCTCACAATGAGAAATTCGATTAAATTCAGTTTTATCAAGAGCACAGATTAAAGCATTCATCGCTTTGGCATTAGTTGAAAATAATTTTTTATCATTAGCATCCCACCTATCTTTTGATTTAGGAATTTCAACACCACTAACAATAATAGTGGGAGATCTATAACCCGTTTCAATAATATCCCACACATCATAATCAACTGAACTCAAATAAATTTTCATCCTAGCTTTCCAATATGCATAATCAGTTCCATTAAACATTGGTGGCCTAGCTATGGACTGACCCTCAGAAAAAGCGTTGTTTGACAAATTCATGACTCTAGAGTTAAAAATACCTGCTCTGATACCACTTGTAGGCTCCTTCTCGAGGATTTTAATCACACCCCGGTGGCCTACAATGGCACCTCAGAGACTGATTTCACGTCCTGCCTCTCGACATGGACAACCACCCACGGACATGTAGGGATAAGAGTCACTACTTCGCCACTAGATCATAGAGCGAGAACTCCCTATCATGTTGTAACCTTATACCAGCTCTGATACCACTTGTAGGATCTAAATTAACCCTAGAGGGGGGGTGAATAGGGTTTATTGCAGATTTTCACAGAGTAATTAAATAATCACAGCACAGATAATAATCAGAATAAATGCGGAAAATAAATAACACACAGATATACCCAGCTTCGGCAAAACTCTGCCTACTGCTGCATTCCCCAAGGTTTCTACTAGGAGTTAAAACAATCTCTATGCTTACAATCCCCTGTAAACTCGCGACACTCGCTCCCAACTGTTCTTAACCCTACGCTCAAAACCCTGCACTGGTTTTTATCCCCGAAACCAGATTTCCCCGAATTACAATTCCCGTAATTCGTCTTCCCTAGATTTTACAGATCTAGAAACTGTTTGTTGTTTTTACGAATTAAACAAAAACAATTGTAAAATAAAATAGAAACCCTTAGGAGTTAAAATAAATGGGTTATCCCTTTTAAAAAGCTTGGTCGGCCTCTTCTATTTGCCCTAGCCCCTTTATTCTTTGACCCGATCTCCTTTTTCTTAAAAATGGCGGCGGCTCTTGAGAAATTCCTAGGGTTTCTTCAAATCCCTAAATTGCGATTGTATGATTAATTCTATGATGCTCGAGTCTGTTTGGCTTCGATCTCTGGAGGCTAGCGCTTTTTCTAGGGTTTGTGCTTCTCGTTAAACTCGACTTCGACGGCTCTAGGGTTTCGATTCTATTCAACTTGAGGTCGCTACTTTCTCGTATGATGATTTTGAGTAATTCAGTGGCTATCCTCTTCTTCGTTGATGAGTGTTGAACTGGATCCAAGTAATCTCCTTCTTACTGGTATGAATTTAATTCGGATTTTTGCTTTTTGCTTGTTCGAACTTGGATTATAATAGCCGATGATGATTGGTGTTTATATAAGATTGTAAATCCGAGATATATGCTCTAATTTCGTGTATTACTTGGTCGAGATATATTCATGAATTTTGGACCTTGAACTCTTCGTGGCTTTGAATAGTTCTTGAACTCCTGGAGATTTCTTCGATTTGAATTTTGTGTTAACTTCTGAAACTTTTTGGATTAAGTATTACTTCAAAAATAATCTCGAAAAAAAAAAATCCATGAATTCCTTTTGAGCTAATTTTCTGGGGCTTTGATTAATATCATTTTGGGCTGATATTATCTTGAATAAACTGCTTCAAAAGAACTGATATGAACCTGTACTGTACTTCATTCTTCGAATTTGACAATTTCTGGATTTAAACTTTCTTCTTATGAACAGATATTAAACCTGATTTTCCAAAACACACTCGACTTTGAAATCGGTTTCTTTGATTTCTGGTTTGCTAAAACTGTCAATTCATTTGAATGGATGCTTTTCTGATGATTTAAAAACCAGAACAGAAATTTCTCTTGATTTTGTTGAGAGCAGTCTTCATTGATTATCCTTTTAACTGATACCGTACTTTGATACAAAACTTGATCATTGAAATTGATTTAATACTTGATCTTGCCATACACTTGAACAGATTTAGTACTCTTGATTTTTGAACTGGTACTTCATTTATTCTTTGACTTCCTACTTGAGTACACTCAACTTAGAACTGATACTAAGTTCTGATTTGAACTGATTTTCCTTGTTTTGACTTTACACTCCACTTAGAACTGATGCTAAGTTCTGATTTGCACTGATTTTCCTTGTTTTGACTTTACACTCGACTTAGAACTGATGCTTTTAACACTGTTTTACTGTGTGGACTTGTATCACTTGATTTTGAACTGATGCCATTCTTATTAGCCATGACTTGATGAACAGACACTCAACTTGATCTGCCATATATTTGAACAGATATTACTCTTGATACTTTTGTTATTCTTGCACCATCCAAGTGATTTCACTCTTGTATGAATGTTGGCATGATACTGATTTGTATAAGGTTGTAGCATTCTTTGCTCTGCATCATTTTGATGTTCTGGCTCTACTCATGTTTCAAGACCTTGTCTGTTTCATATGCTTTCACCATGCTTATCTCAATTTTGATATGCTCTTCACATTACTGTGTACACCTCTATGTATATTCTCCTGCATGTTGCTGTGTTGAACATATTGTTTTAAAAATATTTGCTTGAACTGTGTAGTTTCCTGTGTGCCACTGTTTGTATCTTGAAATGCCTTTGGCTTGTGTATATTATTGCTGCTCTACACTATGCCACTTCACCTTGTGTATGCACCATATACCACTCATGCTTGCTAGCCGATCATTGAACTGTTGCTTTACTCTTCTTTGTGACTGCACTTGTAAATGCTCCTATGTACTTGTGACCTCAGTTTTGCTCCTCCATGTTGTTTCTTGTATGTTGTTGCATTGTTTTTGTGTACTAGTAATGTGCTTGACCATTTTTGAAAAATCATCCAAATATGTTGCCTCTGCCTTGTGCTGAGCTGTCTCGACCACTTTGAGTTTTTATTGACTTTACATTGAATTATTATTTGCTGAGCAGTCTTGGGCTTGGCTCGACCATTTTGATGTGTGTTGACATGTGCACTGAGTCGAGATGGTCCAAGTGGCTACTCCTCAGTCGCGACACTGGATTGGCATGGCAATGCACACGTGTATACACGTGTGTATATGCAGCCATCCAGACGAGTTTTTCTGTCCCTGCATATCAGACCAAGTCTAGAAAAATGATGAGAAACACACCGCAAATCTGAGGCAAAAGAAAATTAAAAATAAATTTTTATTTGCTTTTATTTATTTTTTATTTTTGTGGCAGTCTACTGTGTGTGTTCTTCTGTATGTGACAGGTATGAAGATAACTGGATTGACTGTGGAATGCTGTGAAGTCAAGAAGACTGAAGATGATGATATTCATATGTGTCAGTATATACGAGTGAACTGTACAGAAATGTAGTGTGTATGAAATTGTAAGTGTTGTAAAGAGGAGCTAAGTACGAAATTGAATATATTGAAATGTATATCAGTGATATATGTACAAATAGTGGAGTTGTAAATCTGTACTGTTTAAATATCGAAATAAAATATTCTTATTCAAATAAAATACTGTGTGAATATTTAAATTTTTGTATAGTTGTATTTTATTTAAATAGAAATATTATATTCCTGTCTGATGTGTAGTATAACAGTACAGTTACAAACACATTCAATAATAAAATATATTTGGTTGTTATCATCAAACAAAAATCATATAATTGTGTATACAACACTGTTATATACAACAGTTCTCTGTATTTTGAAGTCATAATGGTCGTACGCCAAGTACTGGAAAAAAGTGATGTATGCTTCTTCTTCCTCAAGAGCTATACTACCACTAATGGTGTCTCAGGAGCTTACAAAGCTATCAAGTTACTCAAAAATCCAACCCTTGTGAAGAATGAGCAAGAAGGTATTTTATAGGTAGTGGGTTAGTTGGGAAGGGGTGAGATTTGAGGGCCACACAGCGGAATTTTCGTATCCCTGAAAGGCATCCTTTGAAATTTCGCATCCCTCTGTTAATGCATAGGAAAATTCATATTCCTCAGAATAAGGTTGCTTCGTACCCCTATGGGGATACGAATCCTCGCATCAACTTAGGGATTTGAATTCTCGTATCCCCATTGCAATACGAATTCGTATCCCAAAGGATACGACAGTTATGTATCCCTAGGGGATATGAGATTTCATATCCCCTGAGGGATATGGAATCGTATCTGGAGGATACATTGAGTCAGCTTTTGAGTGGAAGGGGGATACGAAGGGAATGAGGCCGAAGGGGTTTGAAATTGGCGATGTGGAGCTAGAGGGATTAAAATTCCCTGTTGCGAGACGAGGGATTCGAAATGTGTGGAGTGGTGATAGAGGGATTCGAAATCCCTTAATGTGGAGAGTCGGGGACTCGAAATGTGTGGAATGAAGGCTGAGGGATTCGAATTCGTGGACATGAAACCCAAGGGATTCAGAATCCTTATGGAGTCGATTTAGGCTTGTATTCTTAGTTCTCTGGCTTCACTTCGACTTTGGTGCCCCAGGATGTGTTGAGTCGAGCAGGGCATATACAATTTTGGGAAACGAACCAAAAAGCCGGTTAACAGTAATAATGTTTCAAGAGGATCAATAAGCACTGGTAATGACAACCGAATACAGACAATAACTAGCCTCCAATATACATGTGATGTTGAATGCTTTAAATTGAAATTACAAATTAATGCTTCTAGGTATTTCCATTTGTTTGTTGACACACACACACACATACATATATATATATATATATATGTATGTGTGTGTGTGTGTGTGTGTGTGTGTGTGTGTGTGTGTGTGTGTGTGCACGCGCGTGTGCGTGCAAGTGTGCGTGTGCGTGTGTGTCTGTGTGTGTGTATGTGTGTGTGCGCGTGCGTGCGTGTGCGAAGATGTTACGCTTGTTGAAGCCTATTTCACGAGGTCCACTATTTCATTCTAAGGGTTACTTTTTTTTTACTCATTCAAATAATATCTTATGATTGCAAGTATATTATCCTCCTACAATAATTCTTCTATAATGTGTTTTTTGTACGAGAAACTTTTATTCAACCTTTCCAAATTGGATAAAAATAGGAAAAGGTCCTTAATTTGGTTTGTTTCCTATGATATATTGATGGGCTACCAAAATATAGGGAAATGACGGAGGAAAGTTTGGTTTTTTTGATGCATGTAACTCAAACTTCACCAAAATTGAACAATTAATTCATTATAATTAATTATTAAGGTAGAGAATAATGGTTTTATAGCTATGTTGACGAGTATGAAATTACCATATATTATAGTCTGAAAATGAATAAGACGGTTTCCATTCAAATTTTAATTAATTAATAGCCACATATGCATCTGTTTCAACGGTTTAGTAGTCATCAATTATACCAACCATAGCTAGCATCTAATATTTATCTACATGCTGCATTGGAATTATATTTTTTTATTGACACTTGGAAAGAAATTGGTAAAGTCCTATGTAAAACAAAGTGACATATATGGATATATATTCTTTATCATAATACCAAAACCTTATAAAGTTTTAAAAATTACCTATCTCTTTTATTATTTCAAAATAAAGGTTAAATTATTTATTAGTTGGAGAAACTTGATCAATTATGCATGCTTAGATTATACAATAAAACGGTTTACATAGAAGGCATTTATTAGTTTGAATGTACATAGGACAAATTGATGATTTAGACATGGTAAAAAATAAAATAAACAATCGATTTCTAAATCAAATGGTCCTATTTATTGGAAAATTTTGAGTTTGATGTGGGGTTTTCCAAACCAAGTATAATTTGGATGATGTAAGAAAACAAGTTAGTAACAAGTCTATCAAACTAGTATTACCGCACAACGGTGGAAAAACCGACCGTTAAGATGTTCAATATGAAATATAAAATCATTTATTAAAACTTATTTCAAGTTAGATTTAAAAAAAAAATATAGTGTAATTTAAAAGAAAATGAAAGTAATTGAAAAAGTGGAAATCAAAGTAAATTGAATTTTACATGTAAACTGACTTAAAACTAAGAACATATGATGAATGTATTGATTTGAATTAATCACATGCACATACGTACACTTTTTATTATATATCAAGTATGATTAATGTAATCTTGATGTTTAGCTATTTTACCATTCTAAAGCATTAATGAAATGAAAAAATAAAAGGAGAAACTAAACAAGCTCAACATATATCATACCAGGGAATATTATCAACAAATATTTGCTTATTTACTTGAATACTGATGTGGTTGTAAGAATATATCTAATCAATTTTTTCATAGCAAAAACACAATACCGCCTAAATTGTCGTACTCTACACATTAATAAAAATATAAAAAAATTTGAAAACTTTAAAAGACATTAATACAACTTTCCACCTCGAAAGTCACCAGTTAGCTACAGGCAGCGCTCTCATTTTGTTTTAGTTGCCTGAAAAACGTTAATCCAAGATTCAATCTGACACAATGAAGATAAGTGGCCTGAAAGTCAAGTCTTAACGTTATAGGCAATGCTCTCTTTCTGGTTATTTCTAAATTGACATAATTACAATTGTCATTCCTGATCATTCAACGCTTCAGCGGCAATGCTAACAGATTTTAACTACACATGGAGACGTGGCCACACCAGATAACTCAAAGTTGAAAAGAAATTTTCTCACATATTACTTGTCGTAATCATGCACACATGGATCGCACAAAGAAACATGTTGATTTACAATTTTATATCAATTTCTAACATCAAACTAATTGAACACAAGTGACATATGAAACATCGAACTGAAGTTACTACATTCCAATTATCATGGTTGCCAACAAAATAATAAAATTCAAAGCCGCTTAAGCGTTAGAAAATCAAGGTAATCAAATTCGCTAATTAGGCAAAATGGAATGAATTAAAAACTGATTCAGTTCAAAATAAAAAATACAACTGACATGTGAAACATTGAACTGAATTAAGGTAAAGCAATTATATTTCAAAAGTAAAGCAATTATATTTCAAAAGTATCATTATAATCGAATGAGTGCATATGCCATAAAAGAAAGAATTTAAGGATTATACAATGATACATATTCGATAAGTACACATTAAGTCATTATTTGCATGAAGAACATGGAAGATTATTGTAAACATTTTTGAACAAGAACACAGGAATAAAAGATATAAGCAGATTTAGTTACAAATATATAAATCCTAAAAGGCGATAAAGCGATATAATCAGTTGAAGGCCGTCAAACTGAAGTAGTAAATATATGCATACCTCATTATGATCATAAGTTACGAAAATATTTCCAAAGAACAAAACTAAAGCGATTAATGCAGCTGCGGGCACTAAGTTGCAGAAACACAATCCGGCACAAGGGGAATCATTAAGTGCATAACTCTGCTGTAAATGGTTAAAAAAGATGTATCAGGTAACTTCTCCAAATAAATAAACCGAACAATAAAACATAGGATTTTGCATGCAGTCTTGCAACAATCTGAAATTTGCTACAAGCACGGTATCTCAAAGTAGGCATGAATGTGATTTATGTTCACTCAAATGTTTTTTTCATTCAACTTGGCCATAAAATGATCCTAAAGCCCCTATAATAACAGTTAGAATCAGAAAAGTAATAATTGATAACTGCCTTAATAGAACCATGTCCCTTAATAAAACAACAAAAAGATTCATAATAAGATAAAAATATCTATCTTGTATGAAACAAATCAGTTTCCAAAATGTGATCAAACAATGATTTCAAAATGAAAATACATAATTCAAACCGTATAATCATAACTGTTAATCATATAGAACAACTTCAATGCTGAGATAAATTAAGAAACCAAACATAATAGCAACTGTGTTATACCCAAATTGCAGCACTAAAATTTCGCATCTCAAAATCTGTTGCCTTCTATAAAAACTCACGTAACCATCAACTGCATCGTCTCTCTCCCATCCACAAACCGCACAAATCTTCTACTTTCCTGCCTAACCAGAACTGCCACATTATACCATCAATCACTGCTTCCTGTCGCAAACACCAATTTTTCCCAAACTCACTATTTAAATTTTGTTTTAATATGAATCTCTAGGTATTAATGGATTCTCAAATTCCAATTCAAAATGCAATCAAAAGTGCAACCTATAAAAATTACTCAATCCACGATAAACAAATTACCTGGTTCGGATCGTATGGACCCAATATTCCACGTTCCCACGGACTCAACCAATCGAAAACCCCTGATTTGCCCATTTTGCAATTAAACTCATATTATTTTGGGGGTTTAAGTGCAAAATGGGGGAAATTAGGGGACTGTGTTTGGTTAGGTCCATGGGAACATGAAATATTGGGTCCAGGTGATCCCTTACCCTCTTACCTACTCTACCTGAATCATATAAGATACTTATTACGTGCATGCTGCTATTACTTGATAATGACATAGTAGAATAAAAAAGGAAAAACTAAATAAAACAAATGAAAATGCTTAATAACAGCCACCAACTTTGACTGCAACCAAGAAGGTTTGAATCACATTTCAACAGTACCGAGTACTGAAATTGTATGTAACAACAGCATAACATGTACCAAAGGAAGAGGAAATATGACCAACACACACAGTGGTAAGGCATTACTCAGTCATGTTAACATGAAACCTAACTTTCTTGGGGATATTTAATAGGTAGGTTGAAATAAAGTAGCTTGTCTATGATTTAATTAATATCCAAAAAAAAAAAAATTACAGCTAATAGTAGAAGTTCAAGTTTCAACAAATTTATTTTGGGAAAAGACCACGCAGAGGGAAAACAAAAATAGAAAGTGAGCTTGAGAAGGAATAAACGTAAAGGTGCTATATAGAGCACTAAGTTCAAATGGTAAGACATAGGTTGCAGATATTGATTATATCAAAATGTTTTGCCATCAGGAATAATGAACATTGCAGTCAGAAGATTTGCAGATATGGATTGTATCAAAATGTTTTGCTATCAGGCATAATAAACATTGCAGTCAGAAGACAACCTAATTATAGGTGATATGTTTTTAAAGAGGTATGGCTAGTTCAATCAATCGTTGATAATAACTTCACTTGAAACCAACTGGATAACCATATTAATATTGCACACTGTAGTTTTTACACAGGCATTGGTTAGGTCCATGGTAGAAGAAGCCAATATTCAGCATTTCTCATTGAGCACTGTTCCGTGAATACAGCAGTCTGATGTCAAAGAGAAACAATAATCTTGGAATGCTTATTTCATTCCAAAGTTGCTTTCATTACTATCTTACAGCAAATAAAATGTATATACCTCAATTTTTAGATGTTAGTTTGGATCAGTATTTAACCGTCATATTAGTTGCATGAATTGCTGAAGTTTAATTTTATAAGAATCATATAGAAATGTAACAGTAATTATTGTTGGGGCTACAAAGAGATGGAGAAAAATTGTGATTTTGCGATGAAGCAATGATGGTAAGGTTATGTGTACACTTGGTAGTATGGCAGCTCCATTGATGCAGTAAAGGAAAAGCAAGGTGATGTGATGAAGCAATGACGCCTAAACCATAGTAAAATAAGACAGGCTGGAGGAAAAGTAAGGAAGAAAAATCGTGAAAGGGAGACAAAACATACTGAACGGTAGGTTAGAAAATACAGAAAAAATCGTAGTTTCCTTTCCGCTATTAATGAAGTGGACAACGTGTGCAGACACAGTATGATCAAAAAATTTGGAAGCTCAACATTTGACCAATATTATATGAAATAATCATTAGTAGAAGTAAACTAAGAAAGCCAAAGCAATTTTTTATCGCACCAATTGTTCTGTCCTCGTTTCCCCAGTCTCCCCATATCCCATCCAATCGCAACCCCATAATTTTCACCTTTTGCAGTTAAATCCCTCAATTGTTGGTGGATTTTAAATGGAAAAAAAACGAAAATAAAGAGATTTGATTGAAATGACATGGGAAAGGAGTAGTGAGAATAAAATAAGGAGACATGCGGAGTGGCAAAAAGGCATTTGCTGTTAATAAAAAAAGCATTGTGGGAGCAAATCTAAATTGGAGCTGCAGTTAGCAAGAAAAATGCGTAATTATGACGTAGGGGTATTAAAAAGTAATGCAATTAAGAAATCACTATCACGCTTTACGTAGAACAAAGGATTTGCGGTTGGACAAAATTAAATGGGATATAAACAGTCAAATTTTTTTTTTTGTCATACAAATGATAGAATTAGAAATTTAGATTAAATAATAAACTGTGCCACATGCGTTGATATACTAACAGGAAAAAATTAAAGTTGGAAGGGCAAATTTAAACAGTAGCACATAACTTGCCACACTCTCTAGTGTTAACTGAAATAGTTTATCTACCACATTAGCTACAAATTTTAGTGCAACCTTTTATTTTGCAACCAAATAAGGCATTTCTTCCAATCGGCCGCAATACATCTATGGTATAATACCAACCTATCCGCGTAGGACTTTTTACAATGTTAGGCTTGTTTCAGAATTGTATAACGCAAACAGACTTGTTTTGAAAGTAATTACAGGAATAGACCTGTTTTGTATTAACGAAGGCGCGTTTTGGAAACTCGTCCAAAGGCGCGTTTTGGAAACTCGTCTGTACACTTTTGTTTTAAACTCCAGAGCGACCTTCTTGAAATTTGATTTGGACATAACTCGATTTTTATAATATGAAATTCTCATTTTTCTGTTTCAGTACTGAAATATTGTTCTATAGATTCGATCATTTTTTGTTTCAATGAAAACCGACGTATAACGATTCCTATATATTCGAATGTAGGTGTAAACGTTAAACTTCGAAGTACCACGACATTTAATTAGTATATATAGCTTAACCATAAAAGCGACGACCTGCATTCGTTTGACTTTTAGAAACAAGCACATTACATTCGACTCCGCAATAGCAAAGGACTGAACGACCCGTCATGCTGGAGCTTGACCTATCGGGGTTCTGCCGGGCAAGAACTTCCCTCAACTGAACATTGAGGGTTTTTTGAACCGGTCCGATGCGATGGACTGCAACGTTTGGTTGTGTTGCACTAAAAAGTTCAGACTCGACCTCTGCGGCATCTACTTGTACTCCCATTTGCGTTTCGGGCACAAATTCGACATCTTCTGCAGGTTGTTTACCCCGTTCGTACTCATCGTACATTTGAACCATGGTATCGTCGTCATATGCCCAGTTAGCCATTTTGACAGTGAAGTACTCTACAAAAAATCAAGGCGTGATGAAGAGAGGAAGAGAGGTTGGTGTGTCTTTAATAAGGGAGAGAGGAAGAGAGGTTGGTGTGTCTTTAATAAGGGAGAGAGGAAGACAGGCTGGTTTGAAACATGTACGAAATAGCAACATTACATCTTCGCAAAGAAGATTCCCTACAGTAACATGTCAGACGAAACAGTATCATGCTGGGTTAAAGGAGTACGTAAAGCAGATTCTCTCCTGCTGCGACTAGTCAGTGGAGAGTTAAAGGAGTACGTAAAGCAGATTCTCTCCTGATACGACTAGTGTAACACCCCACCTCCGCCAGGGTGACTCTTGCAAGCACTCTGACTATGGAGGGGCGTTTGAATCGGGTAAACATGCATAATGATATATCAAGGCAGAACAAGAACATATGTATGTATATATGTAAACAGAGTAAATAAGATAAGTAAAACAGCGGAAGATTTCAAACTATTTCAAAACAAGTCTGGTACAACATAATGTCAACTTTCCAAATACACAAGTCTAGATAAAAACAACATCACTGAAAAACTGAAATACTCATAAGTACTATCCCCAAAATAAGTGATAACCATAGCTAGCTTCATGTCAAGACCGTACATGAGCTAAAATCCCACAAGCAAGCGATCAGAAATCCAAGCTAAGCTCCAATATTCCCACCCTGAGAACCTGGGGGGGGAGGGAAACGGAAGAAAAGAGGCGAAAGAAAAACAGGTCAGTCAAAAAGACTGAGTAAGCCCTACTACAATCAATGTAAACTGATAAAGTTAACTGGCATGAGAAGCAGGGATGAACATAAGGATAACAACATACTAGCATGATGATTAACTAACAAGGTAGATAAAGGTGTCATCGCATACTCAGGTTTAAGGTTTTTGCACCACAGGTGTACTAGCAAGCTAACATGACTTGAATAAACAAGTATTGATCCCTTGGCCCAAGCTTTGGCCCAATAACATGAAATGACCCTAATACGAGGTCCAACCAAACGGTCTAATCGATCGGCTCCCTAAGCCTAACTCGTCACGTGTTGGTGTCAATACGGCCCAAACATAATTGTAGTCGGACTGTGCCGGGTCTCCCGTCGGGTGTATCAAGCCCTAGGGTGTCAACCCCTGGACACCATAAACATAAGTGCAAAGTCTCGATCTACTGGTACCCATGCTTGACTTCTCCAAATACGGACTACGTGCACGACCATAGTCCGTCCGGAACTACATCGGCGTACCACTCGACCGTCGTTTTGGTCACTTATACTAGTCCAGTAATCGTGCCCCCTCCCTAGCCTAGTCCCTAGGGTCTTAATGATACAAACTTGGGATTACTGCTGGAGTGGACCCCCATTGCTAGGATTTTCTAGTGGGTTAAGTACGGTTTAACCCTTTTACTAATCATGGATTAACTTGGTTAAGTGTAACGATGGGTTCACGACTTAACCCCGATTTAATCCACCAAGCCCAAATTGGTTAAGTATTAAGTGGACCATGACTTAACCCTAATCATGAGGCATTAATTAATTTAATGTGCCTTAACCTCTCACATTAGACCTTGTTGTGGTTACTAGTTAAGCCGGGCGGGTCTGGGTAGCTTTACACCACAACTTGGTCTAACCTCGGGTTCAAGGTACAACATGACCAACTTCTCACATTGGGTCCTATTGTTTGTAGCAACTAGTTAAGCCGGTCGGTTCCGGGTAGTTTTACGCTACAAACTCAACCCAACCTCGAGTTGGTCACACTTATATTTTCTAAGTGTCATGTCCATCATGTTTCCAAAACATATTACAAGTTTTCAAGAATTTGGGTAGACCTAACTTAATAGGTAAATTCCCAATGGGTAGACCTAACTTAATAGGTAAATTCCCAATCTTATGTTTTCATGTCTTTTAAGTTTACCCAACCCCAAACGCAATCCCATCCCTTACATATCGCAATAGCGCATAAAGGATAGAAAGAGGGAACTTGGCATAATCATGACATAAAGGTGTTGAAGCCACAAGTTTAACATGGTGGCATATGAAATGTACATATGTTCATATACTTGCATATTACATTTTTAGGCCTCAAAAGCATGCTTAAAACCAAACTTAGCATATTGGTGATACATGGTGATAAATGACATGTAGAAATGGCCATAAGTTCGCATTTAGCCTCACATGCAAGTTATCATAAGAGATATGATAACTTACATGTTGCCAAAATGCAACCTTTAGCATAAAGCTTGAAGCTTTATGTTCATATACTCAAGGTAAGCTTGCATAACATGATAACATGAGTAAAATGATCAACCCAAACTTGCATAACATACATGGCAAACTTGCATATCATAACATAGCAAACTTGCATAACATAACATGGCAAACTTGCATATAAACTTGCATATCATAACATGATAAACTTGCATATCATAACATGGCAAACTTGCATAACATAACATGATTAACTTGCATATCATAACATGGCAAACTTGCATAACATAACATGATTAACTTCCATATCATAACATGGCAAACTTGCATATCATAACATATCAAACTTGCATAACATGACATAGTAAACTTGCATATCATGGCAATCTTGCATATCATAATGATCAACCAAACTTGCATCATTCATTTAACTTTAGAGTTTAAATATGAAAGTAGAAAAGGGCTTACAATGCTTATGAAGACACAAAAATATATATAGATTGAGACAAAGCCCTTATGCAATCAAGTAACCCCAAAATGCAAGCTCCAATAGAAAAACCCTTGAGCCAAAATGATCAAAACCCTTGCTTTATGATGTAAATATGGAAACTTGACTTGAATGCAAGCTAATGATGCTCATACAAGCTTGAAAACACTTGTATGCATTGAAAATCTCTCATAGAAATGACTTAGGAATTTTATGAAGAGAGTGGAGGCCATGAGAGGAATGATTTTGCCATAATTTAGTTACTTGAATGAATAATGATGATTTAGGGTTAAGTTAGGGGCTTATTTATAGAGATTAGGATTAGTTTCAACCTTAGGATTAAACCCTAATTCCAATCTCAGCCCTTAAAACCGAATCTGGCCCCAAAACCTAACCAAAACCCCAAAATGGTGCACCAGGCAAAACAGCCCGGCTGAACCAAGTCGACAGCCAAGTCGACTTGGGCCCAACCAAGTCGACTGCCAAGTCGACAGGCCTGTCGACTTGGTGGGAAATTTCCCGCCTAGCCTTCCAGGCCCGAAATTCGAAATTTGAACTTGAAATTCAAATCTGTTTTGAACTTGAAATTTTCTGAAAACTTCATTGGGCCTTAATCGGGTCATACGGACTCCGATTTTCGAAAACTCGGACTCTATTTCGCGTATTTTTCCGAGACGAACGCAATGGCATAGCCCGTTTCCCTTGACTCAGATTTTAGAATTAAATTCTTCCTCGATTTACGTTATAACAGATTATTGAAAATACGGGTTATTACATTCTCCCCTCCTTAAAGGATTTCGTCCCCGAAATCTTCAAGTTAGGAAGAACGTATCCTACCATCCAACATCCATCTACTCAAAACATCATCCACGAGCAATCATTGTCCTTACAAGATTCTAAATGTTGTATGAACATATGTAAAGGTGTGTGTATATGTACTTATCTAATGCAAATATCATCAATGCAAATTATGTTAGTGAAATGAATCCATATGTATGCAATTCCTAACATAATGTATAACATCTATATGTGTGCACATAACATACATCCATATGCAACATCCATGTGATAACACAAAAAATTTCATCCATGAATAAGCGTAAACACTCATGCATATGCAATATGAGGAGTGTGTGAGCCGATCTAGTGCCTAATGTGTATAATGCATCCACGAGTAACCACTTGCAAACACTTGCAACCACTTGCAAACATCAAGCATAACATGTTCCAAACACATGTTTCTTCCAAAGGGTTTCTACCTAAGGTTCTCATGACAAGATTAACACGACATAGATAGCAAAAGAAAGATATGCTACAAAGAGATCGGGAAGATAAGCAAGATATACTCCTTTTGGATTACAAGAAATCCCTTCCTAACCCAACCCATATTCTATAAAAGCCCAAAAGGTTTAGTCAACCTAATGGACCCCTTTAAACCTTGACATGTATTACTAATCGATGAGTCACACCCCCTTATGGAGTTTATAACAGAAATGGGATCGAGAACGGGACCGAGAGGATATATGTAAAAGATAACATGCAAGTAAGTTCCACCGGAAAACAAGGATCATGGATATACTCTTAGAAAGAGATATGATGCGCGTATCTAGCCTTCAGTCTTCTAAGTCACGTTTCCTTGAGCTTAACTCCACTGTGCTTTGACCGTCTTTTACTTCATGATTTCTTAGCTTCTTAACTCTTATTTCCAAATATGAGTTGGAACCCATTTCATTGTCGCCTCTCGTCTTCCTCTTTCACTTACTCTTCTATCATTCTTGGCTTAAACATAACTATGACCTCATGGTTTCATGCAAGCTCCCCAAAATTCACCAGTGAATCCTGGATCTCGTTTACTTACTATAAAGTATTCCATGCAGCAGAACTTTTCTTGGAAATACCAATCCACGTTGCCAATTGCTCTTACTAACGTGATTTTCTATAACTCATGCTTGAACGAAATGAACCATCCGTCTGCGAATGATAGGCCGTACTTAGATTCAGTTGCTTGCCCATGACTTCCCGTAGACTATCCCAAAACTGGCTAGTGAAGATTGAGTCATGGTTACTAACTATACTTTAGGGAACCTCGTGCAACCGCTTTATTTATTGAAAGTAAACTGTCGCTAGTTATGATGCAGTCCTTTCGCTCTTTACCGGAGTGAAATGAGCACTCTTCGTGAGTCTACCTACTATGACCCACATGCTCTTATTCCCTTTCTTGATCTAGGCAGTCCATCCACGAAATCCTTCGTGACGCTTTTCCCTCTTCCATTGCGGGGACCTCCAATGGATATAATAGCCCATCGGGCTTCTATGACTCGGCCTTTAACCTGTTGGCACAACATGCACCTTGGGACAAACTCGGCCACCTCCTCGGGTGATGTGCATCTTCAAGAGCCTTCTTTCTCTCATTGCGTCTTAGCCATCCCTTGTCATCTATAGCGAGGTGTCTTAACATCTCGCCTCGAATCAACTTGTCCATGATCTCGACTAACTGCGGGTCTTCTTTCTGTGAAGTCCCTACTTGATCCAGAAGGGTAGGTCTAAGCTCAAGGGACGCTAACTAATTAATTAAACTGAGAAAGCTTCTTACTTCACTTGTCCTCGTCGGAGCTTTCCGGTCTTGAACCGCGACCACTTTAGCAGGATCCACCACTAAGCCTTGCTTAGAAACTATGTGCCCAAGAAATCTAACTTCTTTTCTCCAAAATGACATTTGGAGGACTTGGCTTTCAACTGATGCGCTCTAAGCGTATCCATCACCTCCTTGAGATGTCTAGCATGTTCTTCCTCATCCTTAGAGAAGATCAGAATATCATCCACGAAGACCACGACAAACTTGTTCAAGAACTCATTGAACACCCTACTCATCAAGTCCACGAAGTAGGCGGGTGCATTAGTCAAGCCGAACGGCATGACAAGCCATTCGAAGAATCCATCTGGAGTTCTGAACGCAGTCTTGTCTATACTATCTTCAGCTACCCTGAGCTGATGGAATCCAGTAGCAAGATCAAGAGAAAACAGATGTTCCTACAAGATGATCAAACAAATCATCGATCCTTGGTAATGGTTGTCTCTTCTTCTTGTTCTACTCACGATAATCAACACACGGGCGAAGCGAACTGTCCACATTAGTAGCGAATACTACTAGAGCACCCTCTTCGGAAATGCTTCATCGTATGAAGTTCTTCTCAAGCAACTCCTTGACTTGCTTTCTTAACTCTCATCTCGCGGGACCATGTGCCTAACCGGCCACGTAACTGGCTTGGCATTATCAACCAGATAAATGCGGTAATCAATCTCTCGCTTAGGGGTAACCCCCCTTCACTTCACCCAAGATATCAGGATATTCTCGGACCACTCTCACCGATTGCAAACTATCGATAGACGAGTTGAGGGATTCAAGATAACACAACGTGACGGGACCCATAGGGTTACAAGAAATTTTTAGGGTATTACCGAGGCGAGTCATGAGCCTCACAACCCTATGCTCAAAAATCAAGGATGGCTCCAAAACTGGACAACCAATCCATGCCCAAAATCAACCCATACCCCATGAAACCGAGAATATAAGCATCACACGAGAACTCTACACTCAAGATAGAGATTTTCAAATCCACGTAGATAATAGACAAATGGGCGGAAACCCCAATTGGATTTGAAACACACACGGGATCATAAACTAGACTAGTACTTAGGTGCAAACTTTCAACAAGATCAGATGAGATAAAGCTATGTGATGCACCAGAATCAAACAATGTACGAACTGGAAAATCAGAAATATATACAAGGCTCTCCACAGAAATACTACCTCGATCGGGAACTGGAGCGGCATTGAGAGCATGAACTTGCCCTCCTGAAGGTCCAGCACGCTGAGTCTGACCCTGGCCTTGCCCTTGCTTCTTCGGGCAATCCTTACTGAAATGTCTAGTCTCACCGCAGAAAAAGCATTCACCGTTCTTCCTTTTCCTCTTCTTACAATCCTTAATAAGATGCCCAACTGAACCACACTAATGGCACTTCCTCTTGTCGTTAATGCCCTTGCTATTGTTCCCCTTGTTTCCTTGACTCTTGTTCTTGTTCTTGCGGTTTTTGGAGTTCTTGCCTTGCTTCCCGGAATTCACCGTTCCTTCCGACGTAGGCCCTCCCTTCTTCGGGCAGTCCCTAGTGAAGTGTCCCATTTCTCCACAGTCAAAGCAAGTGCCCTTCCTCTTTCTGCAATCCTTGTTTAGATGAGTCAAGCTTCCACAAGTAAAGCACTTCTTTTCCTTCTTATCTTCAGGCTTCTCCTCCTTCTTTTTCATTTCCTTTTTGGGCTCCGTTTCCTTGTTTTGAGACTCATTCATCTTGACCTTCTTGTTGTCACTCCTATTCTCTTCATTGAGTAGGGCCATATTCACCAAACTCTCG
Organism: Allium sativum; assembly: GCA_030737875.1. Lineage (NCBI taxonomy): Eukaryota > Viridiplantae > Streptophyta > Magnoliopsida > Asparagales > Amaryllidaceae > Allium > Allium sativum. The sequence continues at coordinate 204,216,708 of CM060925.1, read as the reverse complement.
AAAGTTTCCCCCAAGGGTATATGAGTCATGGCTAAACCATGTAATGGCTCGTTTAATCCTAGAGCAAAGTATAGGGCCTTCTTCTGAGCTGTGTTAACCAAGTCTAAACCGACCCGAGCCAGTTGATTAAACTTATCTATGTATTCCCTAATAGTCATGTCCCCTTGCTTCAGTGATAGGAACCTTAGTCCAAACTTTCCCCGAAAGTCATCCCAAGTCTCAATTGGCCTAGTAGCGGTGGTGACCACCCACCAACGTGCAGCTTCTTCCTTTAGCAACCACACTGCTAATAAAACCTTCCTACGGTCATCTATATCAAAGAAGGCAAAAAGATCTTCGGTTTCTTTCAACCAATTCCTTGCCTCTACATAAATCTCGGTTCCAATGAAATTCTTGCAACCCATCGCCTTAAAGTCTTTGCAAATCTCCGCGAAATCCTCTTGTGGATGCTTAGGGGGAGGAGGAAGAGGAACCTCAGCGACAGGAGGAGGAGGAACATTAACTACCGGAGGAGGAGGAGGAACATCTGCGGGGCCGGCTTCGGTCGCCCTAGCCTCCAAAAGTTTCCTATACCAAACAGGTACGTGTACTCCCTCCGGAATGGCAAAGTTATCGGCCATACTGAAAACGAAGAAAAAGATAGATTCAGAATGGAGAGAAAGAAAAAAAAACGAAGGAATTTTTGCTAATGGCTTTTTGGGGAATAGCCTTTAAAATAAACTAGACTTTTCTTTGGAAAATACTTTATACTTGGTTTTGAAAATAGTTTTCCAAAAGTTTTCTAAAAACCTTTTTGTTCCTACTCGTAAACCATATGCTCTGATACCAAATGTAACACTCCACCTCCGCCAGGGTGACTCTTGCAAGCACTCTGACTTTGGAGGGGCGTTTGAATCGGGTAAACATGCATAGTGATATATCAAGGCAGAACAAGAACATATGTATATATGTAAACAGAGTAAATAAGATAAGTAAAACAGCGGAAGATTTCAAACTATTTCAAAACAAGTCTGGTACAACATAATGTCAACTTTCCAAATACACAAGTCTAGATAAAAACAACATCACTGAAAAACTGAAATACATAAGTACTATCCCCAAAATAAGTGATAACCATAGATAGCTTCATGTCAAGACCGTACATGAGCTAAAATCCCACAAGCAAGCGATCAGAAATCCAAGCTAAGCTCCAATATTCCCACCCTGAGAACCTGGGGGGGGGGGAAACGGAAGAAAAGAGGCGAAAGAAAAACAGGTCAGTCAAAAAGACTGAGTAAGCCCTACTACAATCAATGTAAACTGATAAAGTTAACTGGCATGAGAAGCAGGGATGAACATAAGGATAACAACATACTAGCATGATGATTAACTAACAAGGTAGATAAAGGTGTCATCGCATACTCAGGTTTAAGGTTTTTGCACCACAGGTGTACTAGCAAGCTAACATGACTTGAATAAACAAGTATTGATCCCTTGGCCCAAGCTTTGGCCCAATAACATGAAATGACCCTAATACGAGGTCCAACCAAATGGTCTAATCGATCGGCTCCCTAAGCCTAACTCGTCACATGTTGGTGTCAATACGGCCCAAACATAATTGTAGTCGGACTGTGCCGGGTCTCCCGTCGGGTGTATCAAGCCCTAGGGTGTCAACCCCTGGACACCATAAACATAAGTGCACAGTCTCGATCTACTGGTACCCATGCTTGACTTCTCCAAATACGGACTACGTGCACGACCATAGTCCGTCCGGAACTACATCGGCGTACCACTCGACCGTCCTTTTGGTCACTTATACCAGTCCAGTAATCGTGCCCCCTCCCTATCCTAGTCCCTAGGGTCTTAATGATACAAACTTGGGATTACTGCTGGAGTGGACCCCCATTGCTAGGATTTTCTAGTGGGTTAAGTACGGTTTAACCCTTTTACTAATCATGGATTAACTTGGTTAAGTGTAACGATGGGTTCACGACTTAACCCCGATTTAATCCACCAAGCCCAAATTGGTTAAGTATTAAGTGGACCATGACTTAACCCTAATCATGAGGCATTAATTAATTTAATGTGCCTTAACCTCTCACATTAGACCTTGTTGTGGTTAGTAGTTAAGCCGGGCGGGTCCGGGTAGCTTTACACCACAACTTGGTCTAACCTCGGGTTCAAGGTACAACATGACCAACTTCTCACATTGGGTCCTATTGTTTGTAGCAACTAGTTAAGCTGGTTGGTTCCGGGTAGTTTTACGCTACAAACTCAACCCAACCTCGAGTTGGTCACACTTATATTTTCTAAGTGTCATGTCCATCATGTTTCCAAAACATATTACAAGTTTTCAAGAATTTGGGTAGACCTAACTTAATAGGTAAATTCCCAATGGGTAGACCTAACTTAATAGGTAAATTCCCAATCTTATGTTTTCATGTCTTTTAAGTTTACCCAACCCAAAACGCAATCCCATCGCTTACATATCGCAATAGCGCATAAAGGATAGAAAGAGGGAACTTGGCATAATCATGACATAAAGGTGTTGAAGCCACAAGTTTAACATGGTGGCATATGAAATGTACATATGTTCATATACTTGCATATTACATTTTTAGGCCTCAAAAGCATGCTTAAAACCAAACTTAGCATATTGGTGATACATGGTGATAAATGACATGTAGAAATGGCCATAAGTTCGCATTTAGCCTCACATGCAAGTTATCATAAGAGATATGATAACTTACATGTTGCCAAAATGCAACCTTTAGCATAAAGCTTGAAGCTTTATGTTCATATACTCAAGGTAAGCTTGCATAACATGATAACATGAGTAAAATGATCAACCCAAACTTGCATAACATACATGGCAAACTTGCATATCATAACATAGCAAACTTGCATAACATAACATGACAAACTTGCATATAAACTTGCATATCATAACATGATAAACTTGCATATCATAACATGGCAAACTTGCATAACATAACATGATTAACTTGCATATCATAACATGGCAAACTTGCATAACATAACATGATTAACTTGCATATCATAACATGGCAAACTTGCATATCATAACATATCAAACTTGCATAACATGACATAGTAAACTTGCATATCATGGCAATCTTGCATATCATAATGATCAACCAAACTTGCATCATTCATTTAACTTTAGAGTTTAAATATGAAAGTAGAAAAGGGCTTACAATGCTTATGAAGACACAAAAATATATATAGATTGAGACAAAGCCCTTATGCAATCAAGTAAACCCAAAATGCAAGCTCCAATAGAAAAACCCTTGAGCCAAAATGATCAAAACCCTTGCTTTATGATGTAAATATGGAAACTTGACTTGAATGCAAGCTAATGATGCTCATACAAGCTTGAAAACACTTGTATGCATTGAAAATCTCTCATAGAAATGACTTAGGAATTTTATGAAGAGAGTGGAGGCCATGAGAGGAATGATTTTGCCATAGTTTAGTTACTTGAATGAATAATGATGATTTAGGGTTAGGTTAGGGGCTTATTTATAGAGATTAGGATTAGTTTCAACCTTAGGATTAAACCCTAATTCCAATCTCAGCCCTTAAAACCGAATCTGGCCCCAAAACCTAACCAAAACCCCAAAATGGTGCACCAGGCAAAACAGCCCGGCTGAACCAAGTCGACAGCCAAGTCGACAGGCCTGTCGACTTGGTTGGCTTGGCGGGAAATTTCCCGCCTAGCCTTCCAGGCCCGAAATTCGAAATTTGAACTTGAAATTCAAATCTGTTTTGAACTTAAAATTTTCTGAAAACTTCATTGGGCCTTAATCGGGTCATACGGACTCCGATTTTCGAAAACTCGGACTCTATTTCGCATATTTTTCCGAGACGAACGCAATGGCATAGCCCGTTTCCCTTGATTCAGATTTTAGAATTAAATTCTGCCTTGATTTACGTTATAACAGGTTATTGAAAATACGGGTTATTACAACTAGTCAGTGGTGAGTTATGCAATTATCAGTGTCCACTGTAGCTATGACTAGTCAGTGGAGATGTTCGTGTGTTCCTTGTAGTTCGTATGATTGTAGTTTGTGTTTCTTGATGTTGTAATCGTTGTCGTTGTAAAATTCTCAGTTATGTAAAGCAAAATATTAAAATTCCCAGAAGTACGAATATTGCTGATAAAAACCGTAAAGCAGATTCTCTCCTGATACGACTAGTCATGTACAATACTACACCAGACGAAACAGTGCCGTGCAGCACGTAAAGTAGATTCCCTACTGCACGTAAAGCAGATTCCCTACCAGTGACCCTTCACATCATTATTTCTTTTACCCTTTATTCACTTGTACACTACGCAGCTATATATCTCTGTCGAATTTCTCAAAACTTACTTACCGCACTCCCACAACTTTGTTTCCAACTCCTCTGTGCTTTACCACAACTATGCCTTCTTGGCCATCATCTCTAGACTCTGAGGAAGAGGCGTACGAACAGATGGAACTTCAGGCGCTTGCAGACGAACTAGAGTTTCTAAACGAACTGAACTCTCGGCTTGGACCACCGTCCCAACAACGGCTCGTCCAACCTCCATGTCAAGCCCAAGTACCAAACGTTCAACATCAACCTCCACATCAACCCCAAGTACCACATCAACCTTCACATCAACCCCAAGTACCACATCAACCCCAAGTTGGTTCTTATCAAGTACCACATGTTCCAATTCCTTATGAACAGGAAGGTGACTCTTATCAAGTTTGTTGCTACTGCGGTTATCCGGTTGTAGTTGTGGTTCGAGCAGATAGCAACGATATTGGTCGTCGCATTCAACAATGTCCATCCTATCCCAATGGGTGCAATTACACGGAATGGATAGACGAACCGATAGGGTCAAGGGGAATAACATATGCAAACGAACTCGAACAAGAGAATAGACACCTCCGTAACGTTATTGAACAGGTGCGGCTTAACCGTGATGATTAAGCAGCTTCACATCCCAAGAGCATGAACGTCAGATGTAGTTTGATTATCGTACTATTTTCCTAATTATCATCTGTTGTATCCTAAGCTATAGTATCTAGTCTCATGTTAGCATCTGTTTCCTCCTGAGTTTTAGTACTTATTTCTGTGTTAAGGTCTCTTGTAATCAGCTTTCTAGTAAATGTTTGTTGTTATTTGGTTTATGAAATTCGCTACATTTGAATATATAGTTTCTGCAGAATTTTCATATAATATAAACTGAGCGTCGATTTTAATGGTACGGTATGGTAGTCTGAATATGGTATGTGTGTGTAAGTTTGGTTGGGTGGGTTCTGTCAAAGGCGAGTTTTCAAAACTCGCCTTTGTATTTTAATGAAGGCGACTTTTGAAAACTCGCCTTCGATACCCAAACAGGCCTATATTTGTAATTAATTCTGAAACATGGCTAAACGTGTTATACTATTTCAAAACAGGCCTAAATGGGTAAAAAGTCCATCCGCGTAATGAAGCATTTATGCAACTCATATGAACTTACAACCAACACCTTGAATCATACACATTTCTAGCCAACGTTAACTCAACTAACTTGGACATGCTCACCCATCAGCACACATGTATAAAATAATCAGATTTACCGACAATCCAGGTAGCAGCAATTGGGCACTTCTTCCAGATGTTGCCATCTGCAAATAATCTGAAGGCATCACAATAGTAGTCATATCATAGATTCATAACCAGAAGCGATCTTGGACAAGGAACTTCTGAATTCCAGACCTAACAATACTTTTAGATATCACCAGCAACCAGATGACATCAACCACTTTAACTTCAGAATCAAACAGTAACCAAGTGAATCTCTGAAAAGCTCAACATTTTGATTATGTAAGGCAAGCATATCCACACTAAGTGCCACAGCCTCACAATTGTTGGCCTGCCCCTTTCCAAAGTGCAAGAACTCCTTCATCGGGGAGAAAGACTGAGTAATAATGTTTTGTTTTCAAAGCAGAGACTGTTTTTGAGTTTCTAGAATTGTAATTGATTAAATTGAAAAAGTGTACAAATGTTTACACTTATATATGTGTAACGTTGGGCAAGAATGGGCTAAAAAGAAGATAAGTTACACTATCGAAAGCCAACCCAGCCCATATATCAACTTATACAATATATTCTCTCTAAACAGACAGCCGACTTATTCTAATACTCCCCCACGAAAATTAGGGTTTCAGAAACCCTAAATTTCGCCATTTCAAGCTGAAAGATGGATCGATAGAGCTGGAGCTATGATATTATCTTCTTCTATTAACCTTTTCTAACCTTGATTTATGCTCTCTGATGCTATCTGACGGCTTGCTTGCTTTAATTGACAGATTTGAGAAGCCACAGTCTTCAATTTCAGATTTTTGAGCTTCGTGTTGCTTTCTTTTGACTGCAGTGATGATAAGATTAGCACTATCTTTAGTATTGATCTTCAGAGGGCTGGTTTGACTTATGACGTTGAGATCTTCTCTGAATCTGGTATGATTTTTTAATGATATTGCTTTAGTTAACATGTCAACTCTTTGATAAAAACCAGGTATATGATTTACTTGTATCTCTCCTCTTTGAACTGATTCTCTGACGAAATGAATATCTATCTCGATATGCTTTGTCCTAGCGTGTTGTATAGGATTCTCTGTCATGTATACAGCACTTCTATTATCACACCATAGTGTAGGTTTAACTCTAGGCTGTTGTTTAAGCTCAGACAGTAGGGATAGTAGCCACTTGATCTCTGCTGTTGCATTTGCTATGCTCCTGTATTCGGCTTCAGTGCTAGATCTAGAGATTGTGGGTTGTTTCTTTGAACACCAGGATATCGGACTTTGACCAAAATATATACAGTAACCACTGGTTGATCTTCGATCATCAGGATCTGACGCCCAGTCAGCATCTGCATATCCAGTTATGTGTAAATGTTGACTGGCCTTTAGTTTTAATCCATAGTCAATTGTCCCTTTTAAATAGCGTAGAACTCTTTTGACTGTCTTCCAATGTATGTCCATAGGATTCTGCATAAATTGAGAAAGTTTATTCACACTATACAATATATCAGGATGTGTTATTGTTGCATACTGAAGTGCACCAATAACACTCCTGTATTCAGATACATTTGAAATAGCCTCTCCCCCATACTTTGAATAATTCTGACTGCTTATCATTGGAGTAGGTTGGGGTTTGGCATTTATCATATTTGTTTTGACAAGCAACTCAGTTATATATTTTCTTTGACACAGAATTAATTCAGATTATGTTATGAGTACTTCTATGCCTAGAAAATAGTTTAGCTCACCTAAATTCTTAATAGAGAACTGTTTATCTAAGTACTGAGTTAGCTTGTCAATCTCATCAGTATTATTCCCAGTTATGATTAAGTCATCCACATATATTAGTATGTAAATTGTTGTAGAGCTATTTATTTTGGTAAATAATGAACTGTCTGATTTGGTAGATTGATATCCTAATTTAATTAGAGTATTTTTCAGTATATCAAACCAAACTCGAGGGGCCTGTTTTAGACCATAAATAGCTTTATTAAGTTTACATACTAAATTTTGATTGAAAATGTAGCCTTGTGGTTGCTGCATATATATTTCCTCTTTAAGAATACCATTCAAGAAAGCATTGTTAACATCTAAATGTTTAACATGCCATCTTTTACATAGAGCCACAGTAAGAATGAGCCTAATAGTAGTAGGTTTTACTACAGGTGAGAAGGTTTGATTAAAATCAAATCCATACTCCTGAGTAAAACATTTTGCAACTAACCTGGCCTTATATTTATTTATTGATCCATCTGGGTTCTTTTTAAGTTTGTATGTCCATCTGCACCCAACAATATTTTTATTGGCAGGTGGGCATACAAGCTCCCAGGTTTTATTTCTAATGAGAGCATTATACTCTTCATCCATGGCTTTCTTCCAGTTTTTGTTTTTGATAGCCTGTTCAAAGGAATCAGGTTCACAATCACTGGATGAAGCTATATATGCTTTTGGTTTGAAAATACCACTTTTTGCTCTAGTAACCATAGGATGGCCAGTCTGAATTGGCTGTTCAGATGATGGTGAGTTGCTGTCATTATCTGAATCTGATGAGTATTCTGATCTGGTAGTTTGAAACCTGTGTTTTCTTCTAACCCTTGATTTTCTGAATTTTCAGGATTGTGTATGGCGAGGCTGGGTGGCTGTGATTCATCACCTTCTTCAGAATGAGTTTGTGATGTTCCATTGGACTCAGCAGCCTCACTCTCATCATTATTGTCCCATTTTTCAGAGTAAATTGGGATTTCAGGTATGGAATCACCTGGATTTCTTACCTTACTACTAGTTGAAATTTGCCTAGTGCTAAAAGGAAACACAGTTTCATCAAATACAACATGCCTGCTTATGTATATCTTACCAGTCTCATCCAGACACTTGTATCCCTTTTGTCTAGTGGTATAACCCAAAAATGTACATGGTTTAGATCTGAAATCTAATTTGTTTGAATTGTAGGGCCTTAAATAAGGAAAGCACAAACAACCAAAAGGTTTTAGACTACTATAATCTGGTTTTGTATTGTATAATTTTTCTATTGGTGTCATACCTTTCAGTACCTTTGTTGGTTGTCTATTGATCAAGTGCACAGATGTACTGAAGGCCTCTGGCCAAAACTTTAGGAGTAGTTTTGCTTGTGCCAGTAAAGTTAAACCAGACTCAACAATATGTCTGTGCTTTCGTTCAACTAGCCCATTTTGTTGAGAAGTATAAGGACAAGTAATTCTATGGACGATTCCTTTCTTAGTAAAATATTCGTCTAAACTTTTAAATTCACTTCCACCATCTGATTTGTAACGACCCGCATTCTACGCATCATAGGATCGTAGAATATTTATTTCTTTCACATACGAAGTCGTATGGTCGTGTAACTTTGGGAGACGACTATTGGGGTCATTTCCCATGTTCATGATTTTTCCCGATTTTTAAATGACCATTTTACCCCTAGTTGGCACTGTTTTGGCCATAACTTTTGACTGGATAGGAGTTTTGACCTGAAACCACTTCCATTGGCTCCGGATGATGGTTTCTCTTTCCGTAGAGTGGTCACATTAGCCAAACGGACTCACCGTTTGGGAGATATGGCTGAAACAAGTTTCAGATGGTTAAAAACAGCTTAATTGGGCTTAACCGGGTGATTAGCAGCTAGGCCCAAGGGGAATTTCGGGTTTAGAGGTATAGGAGGACTGACTAGGGTTAGGTTATCACTTTCATTTCAGTTTTGAGCCGCCACAAACCTCCTTGAGACCTTAGTAATGGCTTCCTACATCTAAAACACCCCAAATCACTCTCTAATTGAAGATTAGGCTTAGCAACACCAAATTAAGGAGAAAAAGCACCAAAGCAAGGTTAGAGCCGCTGTTAGACATCAGTATTCGCCCCAAATCAGAGGAGTTTCAGTTCTGAGAATTTCATTTGTGGCCAAGGTGAGTGATAGCATCATTTTGACACTAATTACAGTTAATTAAGGGTAATTAGTGAAGTTTAGCGAATTTATACGTAAATAAATTCTGGAAAAATTCTTAAAATTCTAAAATAATGTTTTAAGGCTCTGTTAGAAATTTGAGATAATTTCGATGTGTTTTGCTAATTGTATGCTTAAGTATGATTAAGAGTGCTTAAGGGAAAATATGAAGTTTTAGCTACTTTTGATCCATTTTGATTCATTTGAATTGTTGGTTGCTGTTTGTGGTTGCTATCACATGTTGCTATGACTCTATGATATGTTTCATGATTGTTTAGAATAGTTAAATTGCTCGAAAACGTCGTCGAATGGCGTAGAAAGCTCGCTGGAAAGTTACAGAAGTGTGCAGGCTCCGAACCGGTTCGGATCGGAGAAAGGGGTCGGATCGGACTAGGGAACTGACCAAGGGAATCCGAACTGGATGAGGACTTGCCACTAGAAGAAGTTTGGCAGGAAGGAAGGCCATTGCTTAGAGTTGGAGTTGGACAGAAGATCGGATCGGAGCGAAGGAAGCAGACCGGATCGGAGTAAGAGGACAGGACGGATCGGAGCAGGCAAGCAAGTCAAACAGGAAGAATCAGTTCGGAAGAACTACCTCCGAACCGAACCCAAGCAGAGGCACCCGAACCGAACCGATATCTGAAGGGGGAGAATCACTGAACCGACCCGACCCGGAGGAAGACACCGACCCGACCCGAAGTGGACTACCGACCCGAACCAAGCAAGACGAGGACCACCAATCCGAACCGATCAGGAAGGTCATACCGAACCGAACCAAGCTAGATTAGGAGCACCGAACCGAACCATACGTGGGCTATTACCACTACGCGATGACTCTTCTGAAGACCCACTCCAATTCAACCAAACCCGAGATGCAAAGGAAGTCCGAATGAGAAGTTAGAGCTTAAGATTCAGATGGGAATCAACGAGTTCACTTCATGATCGGGCTTTGCTGCGGGACGCGTGCCAAGGAGTTATCGACGTCTATAGCTTTGGACCACTATGGTAGGAGGTACGAAGGCGGATTCAGGGCCATTATGGCATCGGTAGAACCAAGGGCTACGACCAATGAAGTGGGTCATTGAAATGTTTGGTCATGACTCCAAGTGTTTGGCTTGGTCACAGCAGGGTTTCTACAAGTCGGGATTCGTCGTTACCTCAGTTTGTCTAGTGTTCCAAAGTGGTAGATGTCGTATACTTTACGCACTGAATGAGAGATGTGAGGATGGTTGCTATGGATGATTTGCTTGCTATCATTGTGACATGCACACCCCACCCCCGTATTCTTACACTATTTATTATGGCACCTTGGAGTATTGTACGGTATGTGGTACTAACTCTTTGGTTGCAGGTCCAGGTTCAGGTATGGTTTAGTATACCTGTTATTGTTCTGTTTAGATGCTTATCGCTCATACCAGGCTTTATGTCTGACCCAGAGTTTTATGTCTCCTCTTATTACTCTGGGTGCTCACACGAGCAGACTAGAGACAGGTTAGCTGGTGATGCACGGGTAGATGATCCGGAGACGAGCAGGAGGCTTCCACGTAATATATATATATAGTATTCTCCCTGTGTTGTTGAAGATCACTGCTTGGGCATTGTTGGTGTATCTTCTATTTCAGCTTTCTTTTGTTTAGAGACAGTAAATTTGGAAAATTGTAATAAGCTGTATTTGGATTTCCGCTGCTTTGAGATTGATGTTGGTTTTAGTTATCAGCTTATGCACTGTCTCGCCTGTTTTATGTCAAGTATGTTATTATTATATTTTATTCCATGCGCTGTGAGACATTCTACAGGTTCTTTGATTAGTTCGTCCCCTTCTTTCCTTTCTTCTGACGACCGTCTTGTGCTAGTCGGGCATGTGTACAGCGCACTTTTGGAGGAAATGCAAGCTGGTGCGAGGCGGGCCGTCACACTTGGTATTAGAGCTCTAGGTTGCGTAGTTAACCTAGGGAAATTATCAGGGAGAGATAGTATACGTATACGAGAGAGCGTATTTGTGATTATTTTGGTTTTCAAAAGCTATATATATATACTATTAGTAGTATAAGGATGGAGTCGTACTGCACTAGCACCACTATGGAGTCGTTAATCATTTCCTTTTTCAGATTGACGATGAGCCGAGATACTAGAGGTGCTGGTAGGGGAACCAATAATGGGAATGCTGCTGACATGAGGACGATGTTTACTGACCTCATGAGAGAGATGCTTAGAGATGTTCAGAGGGCAGCCCCCAATGGTGGAAATGGTGGTGGTCCAATAGTGCAGGCGCCAAGAGTCGACTTCGCCAAGCTGAATAAGGACTATACTAGTCTTGGTGGGAAGCCGTTCCACGGAACGGAGTCGGCTACGGATGTTCAAGATTGGGTGGATAGTTGCGAACGTATCTTCGAGGATTTGGGTATCGAGGATGCGATGAAGAGGAAGCTAGCGTCCCGTCAGCTGCAAGGGCGGGCAATGAATTGGTGGAATGCTATAAAAGCAGCTACCCCCGAAGATCAGACTACTTGGGAGCAGTTCAAGGCTCGCTTTAGCGAGAAGTTCATTCCAGCTGCTCAGAAGTCAATGTTGTTTAAGAAATACTTGGAGCTCAAGCAGAATGGCAGGGCTGTCTCGGAGTATATTGCTGAATTTGACACTTTGTCAAAATATGAGTTATCTCTTATAGATACTGCCGAGAAAAAGAATGAGAAATTCATAACTGGTTTGGATCAATACTTAGGGGAAAAACTTATTAACCACATCGATGAGACGTTTGAATCGATTGTGGGGAAAGCGTTAAGGTCAGAAAGTCTCTACCCTAAGCCGAAGACTGAAGTTGCATCCGCAGAAGAGCCAAAGCCACAAGCTAGTGGTGGAGGCAAAGGTGGTTCTCAGAATAAGAGAAAGCAGAATCAGGCTAAGGATGGCCAGAAGAAAAAGAATAAGCAAGATGTGGAGTGCTTCAGCTGTGGTAAGAAGGGCCATTATGCTAGTAATTGTCGGGCCAAGCCAGCGGATAGGAAGTGCTTCAATTGTGGCCAATTGGGACATCACAAGGACAAGTGTCCACAACCCCCTAAGGAAAAGCAAATGGTGAAAGCATATGCTCTTAATGCTATTCCTTCTTCGTCGAATGCCCCAACTGCGGCGGAGAAGGGAAAGAGTGTCGTCATTCAAGGTATGCTTTCTGTTTATGATGTTCCTGTTAGAGTTTTGTTTGATACCGGAGCTTCCAGTTCTTTCATATCTAGTGACCTGGTAGATAGGTTGGGATTGGAACCCGAGATTGTCGATAGACCTTTAGTAGTGACGAACCCGATTGGTGGTTCTACTAGCCTTAGCATGATTTGTCGTAATGTGGTCTTATCGAGTCATGGATGCATGTTTGTTTGTGATTGCTTTGTTTTGGGCTTTACTGGGTTCGGCATTATTTTGGGAGTAGATTGGCTCCAAAGATACGGGGTGGTGGTAGACTGTGAGGGCTTGTTGGTGACAGCTAGAGCGGATGATGGGCGGAGGATAGTGTTTGGTGGTCTACCCAGTAAGGGGGTATTGGCTAGTTTTCTAAACTCCCTCGACATTCCGCATAGTGAGTTGTCAGGTTTGCCCGTGGTTGGCCAGTATCCGGATGTTTTCGAAGAAGTGACCGGACTTCCACCACACCGAGAGATTGAGTTCCGCATTGATTTGGTAAAAGATGCCAGACCTATAGTGATGCCACTTCGTCGTATGGCACCAAGGGAGCAGCGAGAGCTCGAGGTGCAAGTCAGCGATCTTTTGAAGAAGGGATTTATCAGAAGGAGTGTTTCTGAATGGGGAGCACCAGTTGTGTTTGCTACCAAGGCGGATGGTTCCCTTCGTTTGTGTGTAGACTACCGCGAGTTGAATAAAGTGACGAGGAAGAACAAGTATCCTCTACCGCGGATAGATGATTTGTTTGATCAGTTGAGTGGCGCGAGAGTATTTTCTCAGTTGGACCTCGCGACAGGTTTTCATCAGCTTAGAGTGGAAGCTGAGAGTATAGCTAAAACGGCATTTCGGACGCCGTCTGGGTTTTATGAATGGTTGGTTATGCCATTTGGGCTGACTAATGCCCCGGCATATTTTGTGGACCTTATGAATAGGGTATTCAGAGATCAGCTGAATAAGTCTGTCCTTGTGTTCGTTGATGATATTTTGGTCTATTCGAGGACAGAGGAAGAACACAAGGAACATTTAAGAGTAGCGATGGAGGTGTTGAGAAAACACCAATTGAAAGCAAAGTTTTCTAAGTGTCACTTCTGGAAGAGGGAAGTGAGGTTCTTGGGTCATGTTGTATCAGAGAATGGTATTGCCGTGGACCCAGCAAAGGTGGCTACGGTACAAGATTGGCCTACGCCCAAGAATGCAACAGATGTAAGAAGTTTCTTGGGGTTAGCGGGATATTATCGTAAGTTTATCCAAAGTTTCTCCAAGATAGCAGCACCATTGACCCAGTTGACCAAGAAGAATCAAGCTTTTATTTGGGATGAAAGGTGCGAGAATGCATTTAAAAGCCTAAAGGACAAGTTGACAAGCGCACCAGTGTTAGTCATTCCTAAGGGGGATGAAGAGATGACGGTATACACGGATGCCTGTGGTACCGGACTGGGTGCTGTATTGATGCAAGGCGGTAGGGTTGTAGCTTATGCAAGTCGGCAATTGAAACCGCACGAGAGAAGATACCCTACCCATGATTTAGAATTGGCAGCGATCGTGTTCGCGTTAAAGATGTGGAGACACTATCTCTTGGGAGAAAGGTTTGAGCTATTTACGGATCATAAGTCGTTAAAGTATCTATTCTCCCAGAAGGATTTAAATCTCCGCCAGCAGAGATGGTTAGAGTTCTTAGCTTCCTATGATTTTGACATCGCATACACACCAGGAAAGGGCAATGCGGTGGCTGATGCATTGAGTAGAAGACATGCCAGCTTAGGGGCTATGTTCCTTGAATGGAAGCAACTGGAGTTTATCGCGGAGTTTGATTTCAGACCAAAGTGCGAATTGGATCCAGAAATGTTGGCAAGTTTGACGATCAGACCCACTTTGATTGAGCGGATCGGCTCTAGTCAGAGGGACGATCCTAACCTATTGGAAATCATCTCCAAGTTAGAAATGGGTATCGATGAGGAGGTGAACAAGTATGGGCTTGATCGAGATGAATGGCTTAGGAAGAATGGAAAGCTTGTTGTACCCAATGTCAATGGATTGAGAGATGAAGTGCTTAGAGAATGTCATCACTCAAAGCTAACTATACACCCCGGTGGTAATAAGATGTATCGAGATATGAGGCAGACTTACTACTGGGAAGGGATGAAAAGAGACGTTGGGAAGTTTATATCCAAGTGCATGAATTGCCAGCTAGTTAAAGCCGAGCAAAAGAAGCCTAGTGGTTTGTTACAGCCATTAGAAATTCCCGAATGGAAATGGGAGCAAGTCTCGATGGATTTCATCGATGGTTTACCAAGGACTAGATCGGGACATGATAGCATTTGGGTGATTGTAGATCGACTGACTAAAAGTGCAAGGTTTATACCAGTCAAATCGACAAGAACGGCAGCTAAGTTAGCAGAATTGTATATGAAGTGGGTAGTGAGATTTCATGGAGTACCTAAAGGCATTGTGAGCGACCGAGACCCGTTGTTTACTAGTGGGTTTTGGAAGAGCTTACAAGAGGCTCTAGGGTCAGAGTTACATCTCAGTACCGCATATCATCTTCAGACCGACGGTCAGACGGAGAGGGTGAACCGTATTTTGGAAGACCTCTTGAGAGCATGTATATTGGATTTTGGTGGATCATGGGATGACCATTTACATCTAGTAGAGTTTGCATATAATAATAGCTACCAATCCAGCATCGGTATGGCTCCATTTGAAGCTTTGTATGGAAGACCGTGCAACTCACCATCATGTTGGATAGAAACTGGCGAGAAGTTTATGCTTGGACCAGATGTGGTGAGGGAAACTTCAGAGAAAATCAAGACCATTCAACAACGAATGAAGGTTGCCCAAGATAGACAGAAGAGTTATGCTGATAAGAGGCGAAGGGACTTAAAATTCTCCGTTGGCGACTTGGTGTTTGTCAAGATTTCTCCGTTGAAGAGCGTAATACGATTTGGCAGTAGAGGCAAGTTGGCACCAAGGTTTGTTGGCCCATTCCCTGTTCTTGAATTAGTCGGGAATTTGGCATATAGAATTGACTTACCAGAGAAGATGGCGGGAGTTCATAACGTATTTCATGTTTCCCAACTAAGGAAGTTCGTTCACGACTCGGATATGACTATTTCACCTGATCAGTTAGAGGACTTCGAAGTAGAACCCGAGGCGGTTGGGAACCGCAAGCCGGCCCGTATTGTCGAGTACGACATGAAGCAACTTCGAAGGAAGGCGGTGAAGCTAGTCAAGGTACAGTGGAGCGAGGACGAGAGTGATTGTACTTGGGAAACAGAGGAGGACGTAAGGAAGAAGTATCCAGAACTCTTTGTCTGGTAAGATTTTGACTTCGATTTAGTTTTTCCGCATGCTAGGATAGGCTTGTTTGCTTGTTTTGCATGTTTGATTGTTGTTATGTGGTTGTTAGGCATGCGGGACCCTTTGTATGTTTTGGGTTAAGGAATTTCGGGGACGAAATTTCTTAAGGGGGGGAGAGTGTAACGACCCGCATTCTACGCATCATAGGATCGTAGAATATTTATTTCTTTCACATACGAAGTCGTATGGTCGTGTAACTTTGGGAGACGACTATTGGGGTCATTTCCCATGTTCATGATTTTTCCCGATTTTTAAATGACCATTTTACCCCTAGTTGGCACTGTTTTGGCCATAACTTTTGACTGGATAGGAGTTTTGACCTGAAACCACTTCCATTGGCTCCGGATGATGGTTTCTCTTTCCGTAGAGTGGTCACATTAGCCAAACGGACTCACCGTTTGGGAGATATGGCTGAAACAAGTTTCAGATGGTTAAAAACAGCTTAATTGGGCTTAACCGGGTGATTAGCAGCTAGGCCCAAGGGGAATTTCGGGTTTAGAGGTATAGGAGGACTGACTAGGGTTAGGTTATCACTTTCATTTCAGTTTTGAGCCGCCACAAACCTCCTTGAGACCTTAGTAATGGCTTCCTACATCTAAAACACCCCAAATCACTCTCTAATTGAAGATTAGGCTTAGCAACACCAAATTAAGGAGAAAAAGCACCAAAGCAAGGTTAGAGCCGCTGTTAGACATCAGTATTCGCCCCAAATCAGAGGAGTTTCAGTTCTGAGAATTTCATTTGTGGCCAAGGTGAGTGATAGCATCATTTTGACACTAATTACAGTTAATTAAGGGTAATTAGTGAAGTTTAGCGAATTTATACGTAAATAAATTCTGGAAAAATTCTTAAAATTCTAAAATAATGTTTTAAGGCTCTGTTAGAAATTTGAGATAATTTCGATGTGTTTTGCTAATTGTATGCTTAAGTATGATTAAGAGTGCTTAAGGGAAAATATGAAGTTTTAGCTACTTTTGATCCATTTTGATTCATTTGAATTGTTGGTTGCTGTTTGTGGTTGCTATCACATGTTGCTATGACTCTATGATATGTTTCATGATTGTTTAGAATAGTTAAATTGCTCGAAAACGTCGTCGAATGGCGTAGAAAGCTCGCTGGAAAGTTACAGAAGTGTGCAGGCTCCGAACCGGTTCGGATCGGAGAAAGGGGTCGGATCGGACTAGGGAACTGACCAAGGGAATCCGAACTGGATGAGGACTTGCCACTAGAAGAAGTTTGGCAGGAAGGAAGGCCATTGCTTAGAGTTGGAGTTGGACAGAAGATCGGATCGGAGCGAAGGAAGCAGACCGGATCGGAGTAAGAGGACAGGACGGATCGGAGCAGGCAAGCAAGTCAAACAGGAAGAATCAGTTCGGAAGAACTACCTCCGAACCGAACCCAAGCAGAGGCACCCGAACCGAACCGATATCTGAAGGGGGAGAATCACTGAACCGACCCGACCCGGAGGAAGACACCGACCCGACCCGAAGTGGACTACCGACCCGAACCAAGCAAGACGAGGACCACCAATCCGAACCGATCAGGAAGGTCATACTGAACCGAACCAAGCTAGATGAGGAGCACCGAACCGAACCATACGTGGGCTATTACCACTACGCGATGACTCTTCTGAAGACCCACTCCAATTCAACCAAACCCGAGATGCAAAGGAAGTCCGAATGAGAAGTTAGAGCTTAAGATTCAGATGGGAATCAACGAGTTCACTTCATGATCGGGCTTTGCTGCGGGACGCGTGCCAAGGAGTTATCGACGTCTATAGCTTTGGACCACTATGGTAGGAGGTACGAAGGCGGATTCAGGGCCATTATGGCATCGGTAGAACCAAGGGCTACGACCAATGAAGTGGGTCATTGAAATGTTTGGTCATGACTCCAAGTGTTTGGCTTGGTCACAGCAGGGTTTCTACAAGTCGGGATTCGTCGTTACCTCAGTTTGTCTAGTGTTCCAAAGTGGTAGATGTCGTATACTTTACGCACTGAATGAGAGATGTGAGGATGGTTGCTATGGATGATTTGCTTGCTATCATTGTGACATGCACACCCCACCCCCGTATTCTTACACTATTTATTATGGCACCTTGGAGTATTGTACGGTATGTGGTACTAACTCTTTGGTTGCAGGTCCAGGTTCAGGTATGGTTTAGTATACCTGTTATTGTTCTGTTTAGATGCTTATCGCTCATACCAGGCTTTATGTCTGACCCAGAGTTTTATGTCTCCTCTTATTACTCTGGGTGCTCACACGAGCAGACTAGAGACAGGTTAGCTGGTGATGCACGGGTAGATGATCCGGAGACGAGCAGGAGGCTTCCACGTAATATATATATATATAGTATTCTCCCTGTGTTGTTGAAGATCACTGCTTGGGCATTGTTGGTGTATCTTCTATTTCAGCTTTCTTTTGTTTAGAGACAGTAAATTTGGAAAATTGTAATAAGCTGTATTTGGATTTCCGCTGCTTTGAGATTGATGTTGGTTTTAGTTATCAGCTTATGCACTGTCTCGCCTGTTTTATGTCAAGTATGTTATTATTATATTTTATTCCATGCGCTGTGAGACATTCTACAGGTTCTTTGATTAGTTCGTCCCCTTCTTTCCTTTCTTCTGACGACCGTCTTGTGCTAGTCGGGCATGTGTACAACGCACTTTTGGAGGAAATGCAGGCTGGTGCGAGGCGGGCCGTCACATGATTGAACTATTTTAACTAGAGTATTAAATTGCCTTTCAGCCATAGAGATAAAGTTAGTGACAACATTAATAGTTTCAGATTTGGCTTTCAAAAAATAAATCCAAGTGTGTCTAGAGTAAGCATCTACAAAAGTAATATAGTATTTAAATCCAAAATCTGAATTTATAGGAGCAGGACCCCATAAGTCAGTGGCAATTAACTGCAATGGTTCTGTATACACAGTTTCAGAGTCAATAAATGGTAGTTTATGATTTTTTCCAACTTGACAATACTCACAAATGTATGGTAAAGAAACATCATTATATTTGATATTATTTTCATCTAAGACTTTCATTACAATTTTAGCACTAGGATGACCAAGTTTATAACGCCAAAGATCAAAGACTGTTTTATGCTATCAGTCTTGTCAAGAACATTCAAATTACAGTGTTTTTCCCTTTTTACCACACTGTTATTTTCAACAGTGTTGAACTTGTAAAGGCCTCCTGTCATGTTACCCTGTAAAATGGGTTCTCTAGTTAGAATGTCCCTAACTAAACAATATTTAGGGTAAAATTCAAAGAATACATTATTGTCATGTGCAAACTGGGAAACACTTATTAAATTTTTCTTGATCTTTGGAACTCTTAAAAGATTGTGTAGATATAATTGTCTCTTACCATTTAAACTAGCATTGCCAATGTGAGTGATGTTAATACTTTTACCATTGCCTAATAAAATTGAGTGATTACCTCTATAATCTCTGCACCCCAGGTTTAAACTATCAAGATTGTTTGTAATATGATGAGTAGCTCCAGAATCTGGATACCAACCATCATCTTGCACAATTTCAAGCTTTGCAGTGTCATTTTGATTGCCACTTTTACTAGTATTATCTTGACTGCTATTTTCAGATTGAGATAAGGCCATGTTGACATTAGGATTACCATTATTTCTCTGATTCTGATTAGCAGTGTAATTAGTGTTGAATCTGAAGTAGCAGTTCAATGTTGTGTGACCCATTCTTATTGACATTAGTCCATCTACCTCTGCCACGTCCTCTTCTTGCACTACCACCTCTTGGGTAAGATTAATCATTCCTGTTGTTGTTAAAATTCCGATTTTTTCCTTTAAACCCTGTAGTGAGGTTTACTGCAAATTCAGTTTCTTGTGGTTTCTTGGCATTTATTCTTGCTTCATGAGGGAGTAGTATAGAATGTACTTCATCAATAGCTGGCACTTCTTTTTGAGAAGTTATAACGGCAACAACAGCTTCATAACCATTGTTAAGCCCATTGACTAAATATAAAACTTGATCACTGTTAGAAACTCTGTTTCTAGTGGCATTTAGCAAGTCACATAGTCTTTTAACTTTTGCAATATACTCTCTCATAAACAGATTTTCCATTTTAACACTTTGTAGTTGATTCTTGTAGTGAAGAACTTTTGCAGAACATTGATTATTGAATTCGTTTTCCACTGTAGTCCAAATGTCACAGGCAGATGAACATCCAATGACTTGTGGTAACAAACTTGCACTTATAGATGACAACAGCCAAGAACTGATGAGTCTATCTTGTCTGTGATAATGTATGTACTTTTCATTTGCAACTGTTCGATTGTTTTCATCTGTAACATACTTGGCTGGTATATCGACAGTACCAAGAATATATCCTTCAAGGCCATATTCTTGAATGGCTGTTTCAACTTGTAATTTCCAGAGAAGATAGTTATCTTCTTCAAGATGTATGGTGATTAATTGACTCTTAAGACTAATGACAGTCTTTGCTACTGGATTTACAGGTCCATATTCATTGGAAACGGCTTGACCATTGCCAGATGCCGTAGAGGGTGTTGGATCAACCATGATGACAGCAATAACAAAAAAAAGTCAGGACAAATGAATGCCGCTATCAATCAAGAATCTGAGGAATCCTCAAACAGGTATGTAGCAGCCAGAGTTCTCTAGTGATGAATGTTCACTAAAACAAAAGGTACCTTATTCTGAAGATATCTCTTGGCGTGGCTCTTACTTGTCTTGATGATTTTCTTGAATTCTTGATTTATTTCCTGGCGATCTTTGTAACTGATATTTGAGGGTATATCTGATTGTTCAGATGCCGCCTTTCACATGTGAGGCACTGAACGATTACGGTATATCTTCACTCAAATGATGAGGAATCTCCTCTGATGAGCCATATCCATGTGATGATGCTATAATCTGATGGATATGAAGATTAAAGAACTCAATTTCAGGATTTTGCAATGCCGTGAGGTTGTGTTTCTTTTATTTCGCTCTGATACCAAGAAAGACTTTGAGTAATAATGTTTTGTTTTCAAAGCAGAGACTGTTTTTGAGTTTCCAGAATTGTAATTGATTAAATTGAAAAAGTGTACAAATGTTTACACTTATATATGTGTAACGTTGGGCAAGAATGGGCTAAAAAGAAGATAAGTTACACTATCGAAAGCCAGCCCAGCCCAGCCCATATATCAACTTATACAATATATTCTCTCTAGACAGACAACCAACTTATTCTAATACGGGGCCTTGAAAAGCATTTTGGTAGTGTTTCCTTATAGTAGTTATTGACATTTTCAGGGCATTTTTGGACATGGTTAAGAACGAAATGATGCTTCTTGCTCATTCAATACTTGATCAATAAGCAAAGATGTAGCATGGTTTTTTTATATAAGTTGAAATGAGAAAACAAACCAACCTTTTTCCTATTCCGCTCTTCCTCCTTTTATTCCCTCACCTAGGCAGTTTCTGTAAGCATTGACAGAAGATGGAGCTGCAGGTAGAATAATAAAAGAATATCCTTGTTTCCAGCAAATGGCAATGCAACTGTTACCTATGCATGACACATATTTAAAAGTGTCGATTGGCATCTAAAGTTAATTGTAAACAAAATTATGTATCCTGCGGTTTGTAAAATTCAAGGATGGTACATTTCTTGTGCTGGCAGACCAAAAGTAGAGTTAATAATGGAAAAGCAACACACTACTTGGTTTTAACAGATTAAAACATTGTTTATACTTTAGATGTGAATGTGGATCATCAATAGAAAATAGTTTTTTCCATAATTAAGACAGAGGGTATGACTAACATCACAGAAATAATTATATAATTACCTGTTGTGCAAAAATTGCTTTGATACCAAACTGTTGGGGTTTTGTGCGCAACAGAAGTTTGACAAAACGCCAAGAAAAATAGGATCTTTATCACCCAATCACTTGAAGATGAATTTGATTGAAAAATAAACAACAACACAAAGAATATCGGAAATATGAGCATACGATATTCAACCCAACCACCCTCTTTATTGATTCACTAATAAAAAATTGTTTACAATCGATCTCAACTATCGTTACAAACAATTATAACTTGAACCAATAACCTTATTGAGATAGGCCAAGAATATTAGATGACTACAAATGTTGTTGGAACAGAAGAGCGATGAAGAACGACGACAAACCCTTGGACAATCTGGAGGCACCAACTGCGTCTTTCAGAAGTAAATAGAAATAGCTACCATCAGCCCAAATTCCTACATCTTCCTCTGCAGGGCGCAAGCCCATGAAGGCACACAACCTCACCAGATATTCTCACATGGTTTCTTGTTCTTTGTTAATTGTCACAATCTAGCCAAGAAGACTGCATATATATAGGAGAATAGAAAGCCTATGCAAATATCCAAGTTGCCCCTTCAAGATAGCTCCAAAATATAACCATTTATTTCTTTTCTTCTATGATCAAATCAATCAATTAACCAATAAATCAATCAATCAATTAATCAATCAACCAATTAGTCAATTAGTTAATAAATCCAATCAATCAATCAATCAATCAATCATATAATTGATTACATTCTCTTCATAAAATATTTAGATCAAAAAATTCAACATTACCTACATTAATCTAAAAGTGAATGTCCGAGGACAACTTTTTTTAACTTACATATTACCTACATTAATTAAGACAAAGCCTATGAGGAACATTGGCGTGGTCATGGTTGCAACATATTTATTCATATAAATATGCCAAAAGCACCATAGTCATGAAAAAATAACGTAAGAAGTTATAAGCATAAATTAAAGTTAGTTTTCACTTAGTTTATCTTTGTTATGTCATAACATATATAATAACCGATTAAGTACAACACTTAAATAGTTTTTCATGAGGTTCCTCCGAAATATAGGTTCATGTAATGCTTAAATGATGACTATAAGACTGTTATCTCCAACAGTCCTGCAAAATCATAGATAATATGTATATGTATACACATATTTAGTAAACTTCTTTCTATACTGATATAGAGTTTTCATTGGGATGACCTACAGGTTGTAATACCGAATCAAATAAAAATAAGTCAACAGTTCACAAAGTGCATTGTACTATTATGTCAGCAAGCAAATTTAGCAAACAAAACAACTATAATTCATAAATTGCAGTTGATATTGATGGAAAATGTGTAGTACCTGAACGTAATTCAGTTTAACACCAAGGGTCGAATAAATGTTAGTTGGATTCGATTTCTCGCTGCGTCCAACTGGTCTCAATAAGTGCCAACATTGAACTAGTAAAAGTAGGGGTGAGCATTATTTGGTTAAACCAAATAAACCAACCAAACCAATCTATTTTGGTCGGTTTGGTTTGGTTTTGAAATTAAATCGGTTTGTAATCGACCCCAAAAAAATATTAAGTTCGGTTATCGGTTCAACCAAAAATATTTTCAAAATTATTGGTATTATAATAAATATTTTAGGCCAGTTTAGTTATTTAAGTATATATTAATCATCACATATGTGTCAAAATTAATATTAAAAAGCATAAAAATAAAAAATAATAAAACCATAGTCATATATTTATAATTTGTTTCAAATTATAGTGAACATTTCAAACACAAAGTGTACAACATTTTCAGTTTGGTTTAATCGGATAACCAACCGAACCAACCAAACTTAATTTGGTTGGTTTGGTTTGGTTTTCATTTTTATTGGTTTTAGTTTGGTTTGACGAAATTATCATCGGATAAACCGAACCAACCAAACGCTCACCCCTAAGTAAAAGGCGGATGGATGTTGTTGGTCAAAGCCTCAACAATTCAGTTAGATTTCAGGGCTCTGGTCCCGAGGCAATCATGTATAGCATGGTAGGCAAGGTCTGGAACAGAAAGAAGCCGATGCAGAGGATAATGATTGTCCAATCGATGTAGAATAAAAACAATTTTCCGACGACCAAAACTTTGTTCATTGAGAAATAGTTTGGGAGAACGATGAAAGTTTACGGTTGTTCGGTTTGGGAAGAACGATGAAGTTGCAGAAACACAATCCGGCACAAGGGGAATCATTAAGTGCATAACTCTGCTGTAAATGGTTAAAAAAGATGTATCAGGTAACTTCTCCAAATAAATAAACCGAACAATAAAACATAGGATTTTGCATGCAGTCTTGCAACAATCTGAAATTTGCTACAAGCACGGTATCTCAAAGTAGGCATGAATGTGATTTATGTTCACTCAAATGTTTTTTTCATTCAACTTGGCCATAAAATGATCCTAAAGCCCCTATAATAACAGTTAGAATCAGAAAAGTAATAATTGATAACTGCCTTAATAGAACCATGTCCCTTAATAAAACAACAAAAAGATTCATAATAAGATAAAAATATCTATCTTGTATGAAACAAATCAGTTTCCAAAATGTGATCAAACAATGATTTCAAAATGAAAATACATAATTCAAACCGTATAATCATAACTGTTAATCATATAGAACAACTTCAATGCTGAGATAAATTAAGAAACCAAACATAATAGCAACTGTGTTATACCCAAATTGCAGCACTAAAATTTCGCATCTCAAAATCTGTTGCCTTCTATAAAAACTCTCGTAACCATCAACAGCATCGTCTCTCTCCCATCCATAAACCGCACAAATCATTTACTTTCCTGCCTAACCAGAACTGCCACATTATACCATCAGTCACTGCTTCCTGTCGCAAACACCAGTTTTTCCCAAACTCACTATTTAAATTTTGTTTTAATATGAATCTCTAGGTATGAATGGATTCTCAAATTCCAATTCAAAATGCAAACAAAAGTGCAACCTATAAAAATTACTCAATCCACGATAAACAAATTAAGATGGAATTGGCGCAGATCTATGTAGTGGAGGAATTTGTGTGCTGAATTGGGTAGCGGAGGAATTGGCGCAAATCTATGTCGTGGAGGAACGACTGCAGATTTGTGTAGCAAAGAAGAAATGATGTAGATAGGAGATAACGCGGAATTTAGTTTTGAGGAAAAAATAATTCGTAGGATGGAGATGAACGGATGGAAAACGCGGAGAGGAATTTTGGTGAGGAGAAAGAGTCAGAGTTGATAGATTTGAGGAAGAAGCAAAACACGGAGAAAAGACTGGGTGAGCGAAAATTACGCCGAAATTCATTGGCTTAGACAATTTGTTTTTGGCTCTTATAGCAGGGAAACCTCCCTAACGGTCGGTTTGATAATAGTAAAGAAGGAGAATTTCTTTCTCTCTCCTTGATTTTAGGAGTTACCTCTCTTCTCCTTAATTCTCTCTTGATATTTAATATTTGAATTTTTAGTTATCAATTAATTTATTTAATTAACCTCTCATTATTTTATAGTATGATATACATACAAACACACACACACACACACACACACACACATATATATATATATATATATAACTTATGCATTCTTAATCTACAAATAATTCATCGATCAACTTCTAATAGTAGGTCCATATAGTTATATTAATTACATAATAGAAAATTTAAATTGTTTAAATAAATTTATTCAGTTAATATATTTATTAATTTTACTAATAGAACCATGATTGAATATGTATATGACTATTTGTGCTAATAAAAATGGTAAAACTAAATTATTTTATTCAATTACTTTATGTAAATCGCATAAAACAACAATAGAAAATTTAACTTTTTATTCATTATCATTTAACTATAAATACTTGTATTTAAAGTGGTAAAATATATGTATTATGCATTGCATTATAAAATTCTACATTTAACTTAAAGTACCTATAATTAAAACTACCATAATTATTTACAAAACCAACATCACTTTCTCCTATGATATATGTTTTAATCTATATGCATAAATTAATTACGCGGTGTTATGCTTAAAATAATAAGATAAATGTAATCAAGTGGTACTTATTTGTTCATTCACTAATGACGATATGAAAATTTCAATAATATACATCATACCTATATCAATAAAATAAGATAAAATTGTATTTTCATTAGACTAAAATACACATAAGTCACACGGCATGTAATATAACACAAACAATACAGAAATTTTATAAAATACACTCTTTAAGTTTGGTAATACATAGATTTTATTTCTTAAATACATGTTTAAGAAACACCATCACTTTTAGTTCCGGCCAGTCTATAAATAATTATATAAGGACAAGCCATGTATAAATAGAGGTAAGGTTTAGCATTGTAAATCAATCAAGCATCTTTTGTAATAAGCAACCAATAAAGATGTAGCCTTCTAATTGTTTTACCGTTTAATCTCTCTTTTCTCCCTATATCAAATTCTAACAATCCTAATCAATTCTAAAATTATTCTTATTTTTAGGAAGTAACCACTTTACAGCTTAAAGTTACCTTCCGCTAATGCATTATTACAACACAATGCACGTAGTAGATTTAAATTTTTATGTTTATGTTAAAACATCGTTTTATTTGTGTTTAAAATCAATGTAGCGCAGCTCGTCTTTCGCTGCTTTGGCTGATAAAAAGTTTAATCATTTTATTTTTTTCATTGTACTTAACTTGAATTACTTTGATTTTTATTTGTGTTTAAAACTGATAATTTTATATTTTGATGAATTTGTATATGACTACTCTTTAGCAAATTTTAGATGTCTAATCTATATTACAAAGTTCTGACTAACAAGTTAGGGTTCCGTCAATTTCGATCAAATTTTAAAGTTGATTAGTATAGAATTAACGAAGTATTTAGCTTAATCAAAATGAAACTCAAACTGTTAAATATATATTGATTGAAATGGACTCGAAAATGAAAAGAAAGAAAGAAGTAACCTTGATTTAAAAATTGTAATAATAATAATAATAATTACAAATTTCAATAAATAATAAAGGTATTCTACTAGATAACACGACTACTTTAAAGGCATCTAGGACGAATTGCTCTAATAGCGTAATATGAAGCATGTTGATAAGAGAAAGGAGTTTAGAAGAGAGTGATATATTGACAACTTTTATAAATTTTTAACATGTTCAATGACACTGTCATAGTGTCATGCTTCTTCTTAGAGCTGGTCATTATCTAAGGCAATTCCAAATGCCAAGTCAAAAATGAAGGGAGTTTTGTTAGGGTGCGTTCTTTTGCTTAAAACGGGTCTGTTGGCCAACGGAAGCGTTGGACGCATCCAACGGGTCCGTTAGCCAACGGACCTTTTCAAGCCGGTGAGACAACGGCTCAGCTTTGAGCCGTTAGCTCAACTCCTGACCTCTCCAACTCACTCTTATAACACCTTCTTCTAGCCTCACCTGTTCTCTATCCTCTTCCTCTTCTATTTTTTTTTTCAATGGAGAATCCATTTCCAAATGATGGTGATTCCGATTCAGAAGATTTAGAATATATTGTCCTAATTGGAGCGTACTTACGTAATAGAAGAAGCGAAATAGGACGTCGGATTCATACTTCAACGTATACTGGTTTGATGTAGATAAACGACATACTTAACGGTCATCAGGTAAGATGTCAAAGGCAGTTTCGTATGAAACAATTATGTTTTCTTTCGTTTTGCGATAGGCTGGAAAGTTGTGGATTGACCACTACAGAAAATGTTACTGTTCGAGAAGCGATTGAGATATTTTTATGGACTATTGCCACCGCTAATCTTAACAGACAAGTGGCTGAAAGATTTCAAAGGTCAGGTTGCACAATCTTTAATTATTTTCATGTTGTTTTGAATGCCATCCTAGTATTATCTACCGCTATTATAAAACCGGTTGATCCTCAATTTAACTCAATTTCTGCTGAAATTAGCAATGATAAACGTTACTATCCATACTTTAAAAACTGTATTGGTGCCATAGACAACACATATGTTATGGCACACTTACCTCTAGATCGAATTGTTCCGTTTATCGGACGAAAAGGATACGCTACACAGAATATTTTGGCTGCATGCTCGTTCGATTTACTATTTACGTATGCTATATCTGGATGGGAAGGTACTGCACACGACAGTCGAATTTTTAATTCCGTGGTGAATGACAGAAGTTCCAATTTTCCTCATCCTCCTTCTGGCCAGTATTATGTTGTGGATTCTGGTTTTCCACTTACAACTGGGTATATACCACCATATCGAAATGTTAGATATCACATCCCCCAGTTTCGTATGACCACAAATCAACCGAAATCGAATAATGAAAATTTTAATTTCTACCATTCTAGTTTACGTATGGCAATTGAGAGGACATTCGGAATATGGAAAAAGAATTTTGTTATACTCAGAAATATGGCGACCTACAAGTTCGAAGCTCAAACAAAAATTGTTGTTGCTACGATGGCTATACACAATTATATATGCAAATACAATATGAGTGATCCAGATTTTATGGCGTATGACGATGATCCAAATCTTATTCCAGATGAGTACGAACAAGAATACGCCGACGTGCGAAACATAGGCAATAATGACCTAGCACCGGCTCAACGCTATCAAGGCAACGCTGATATGACAGTGCGTCACGATAGAATAAGAGACGAGCTTGTTGCAGCAGGATTGCACTAATATATTTCTGCAATGTATCACTGTATCAATTTTTTTTTTCGTATTTCCGCAATGTATCACTTTAGCTAATTTTTTTGTATTTCTGCAATTTATCACTTTCTGTATTGTTTTTATGTAATGGACTGTTATGTTTTGTTAACTGTGTTATTCTGCAATAATTATAATGTTATGTTTTAATCTGTAATTAGTTAAATTACAAAATATAAATAAAATACTTCGCTTAAACCGCCAAACGCATGGTCCGCTAACTACCATTCTCCGCTATAATACTCCGCTCAAATTCTCCGCTTCTGCTTGCAAAGAAGACACCCTTGGTGTCTAAGTTTCACAGACGCTACGGACCAAGTTTGATAAGCCAGAAGCAGCGTAGATGAATTATGTACTTTTAATCACAACATTAAAAGCTGTAGTTATCTTTTTTTTATATATAAATAATAAAGTTATTCTACCGGATAACACCTCCATAAAAGCAATAAAAATGAACAGCTCTAATAGCAAAATACGAAGCTTGTTGATAAGAGAAGATAGTTTAGAAAAGAGTATAATATACTTACAACTTCAATAATTGTCTAAAAGGTTCAATAGACATTGTCATGCTTCTTCTATTGATTAGAGCTGCTCATTATCTAAGGCAATTGATCTAAATGCTAAGTCAAACAATTAACCGAGTTTTATTAGTTTGTAAGTTTCATACACATGCTAAGTGCAAAAGAATCAACTTCTAGAAGATGCTGCGCACCAAGTTTGATAAGTCAGAAGCAGCGTAGATGCATATGTACTTCATCATTTCCAACCATTTCCAGTAAACTGTTCATTCCACTACGTTATATGATCATAAATCAACACAGAGTCAATAAACACACTACTACTAGCACAGGCGGTAGATTTGATCAAATAAACAAGAATAGTAGACTAGAAGAACGCTTCTCATATAAGTTTGACAATTTAATATCTTCCTATATATATAGACGCATGATCATACAATATCAACATATCATCTCATCCAATCTGATCAAGTAGCTAGAAACACATTATATTGAAACAAAAAGATGGCAATGATGAGAATCTTGGGCATAGCAATGGCGACCATCTTTCTTACACAAGCAACGGCAGCTGTAAATCATACAGTGGGAGCACCAGGTGGTGGCTGGGATCTTTCCACAAATCTTCCTGCCTGGGCTTCTACCCAAACATTTACTAAAGGAGACAACTTGGGTACGATTTCAGTACCAGTTTGTTGTTTTATATATGCAGTCACACTTCCATTGTTACTATTCTTCTTTGTATATAGGTAATAAAACGGTGATGAATCAAGCATTTTTTATTTAGATAACGTTTTGCGTCTTCCTTTTGATTGCAGTTTTCTCATACAATCCATCATTTCACAACGTACTGGAGGTAACCAAAGCAAACTTTGACACATGCACAGCGAGTAGTCCCATAAAGCAATATACAACAGGGAACGATGTTATCCAGTTATCATCAGAGGGAACGAAGTACTTCATCTGCGGAATCCCTGGGCACTGTCTAGCTGGGATGAAGGTACAAATAAATACAGTCAGTTCCGCAACTTCCGCTCCTGTTTCTTCTCCTACACCCTCTTCAACAATGGCCGTAAATCATACAGTGGGAGCATCACCACTCCTGGGAATGAAAACTTTAAAGTCAACAAGCGGTGGCTGGGACCTTTCCACAAATCTTGCTGCCTGGGCTTCTACCCAAACATTTACTAAAGGAGACAACTTGGGTACGGTTTCATTACCAGCCCCTTTAGTGACTTAGTCACACTTTAATAGCTATGTACCATTCTTCTTTTTATTGGTAAAACGCCATGAATTAAACGTTTTTGTTTAAAGTAAATAACGTTTTGTCTACCTTATGATAATTGCAGTATTCTCATACAATCCATCGTTTCATAACGTGCTGGAGGTAACCAAAGCAGACTTTGACACATGCACAGCGAGTAGTCCCACAAAGCAATATACATCAGGGAAGGATGTTATCCAGTTATCATCAGCGGGAACGAAGTACTTCATATGTGGAGTTCCTAGGCACTGTGCAGCAGGGATGAAGATACAAATAAATACAGTCAGTACGGCAACTTCCGCTCCTGCTTCTTCTCCTTCACCCTCTTCAACAATTTCGCCATCTGCATCTCCAATGATAGCTCCTTCTGTATCTATAAGAATTTCTCCATCTGCGTCTCCAAGAATGCCTCCTTCCACATCACCAATAATGTCTCCTTCTGTATCAGGTGTATCCCCTTCTTCTGATTCTCCATCAAACAAACCAGCTGAGCTTGCTCCAACCCCAACTACAACGGCTGTTGGATCTTCTCCATTGCCTGCAGCTCCCCACTCTGGATCCAATGGTCATGCTGCACTGATGCATTCCGCCGCTACTTTTGTATGTGGAGTGGGCTTGTTTCTCCTTTTCTCCATGTAGACTCGGATTAAGGCTCTGCATTTATTCTTTGTTCTTTTTTTTTTTTTTCCTTTCATCTTTTTCATTTACTGCCTTTGTATTGTTGCGTAACTAAATAAATACTAAATCTAACTTAAACAATAAGATCCTCTGTTTGTTACTTCCATAATTTTCATAAACGTGTCATGACTGGAAAAGTACTGATTGAAGGTCCAAGTTTTGACGGTTCAACCGGTTGAAGCGTAAGAACCGTGCAATTTATTTTCTGAAATTTACGCATTTAATTATAAAATATGCACAAAATTATTTAGATAAAAATAATACATACAACAGTTCCGGATTATCTTTCAAATGTAATATACTTTGTCCGCACATTAGCTTATTTTTATAATTGCAGCACCTATGACCTATCTTAATTAGTAATGAGAAACACCAGGACAAATATGCAATGACAAATGAGCATAATTCAAGCCGTAGACAAAACATTATGCTACCAACATGATTTTTTTTAAGCAAAGTTAAGTTCATTGAAGAGAAAGCAGAAAGGCATATAATTGTTATTATATATTAAAATTTTAATATTCCAAATGTACTAAGGATATGCAGACAAAAATGCAAACTAACTGCGTACGCCATGCTCATTTCAGGAAAAATAGTAAGCATATAACTTCATAAAGTCCCACATTTCAAAATAATAACGCAGCTCCTTATACTTTCATCTATATACATGTATCCAACCACACGTAAAAGTACGTTTATAAACATAAAAAGCATTACATTTAATAACTTACTAGATTGCAATTATTGTCTGATGATGACTGAAAATTTAAATCAATGCTTTGCTAGCTTAACTTTGCAGTCTGTTAAAAAAGGATTTTTTGAATTTCTTTTGGTGCTAAATTCAATGGTTGATATTTTTATTATATGCATCAATGGTGATCAGCAGCTATAATTTGTATTTTAAATAGATTTTTGTTATTATGTGAAGTTAATGAAAAATATTTACAATGAAAATTATTTAAAGTTTCTTCTTCTGTATTCCTTGGTGAGTTTTACAACTATTGCTGGATATCAATCAACCATACTTCAGCAAAATTTTGTTTACTTCTAGTTTAGGCTAACCGATGTACATGCTAATTAATACTTCATAAATGCCATGTATTCCATTTCTAGATAGTCATTTTACGGGATAGATGTAGACAGAGACCTATGTGAGCCTAGAGGAGGCCGCAGCCCATGTTTTTCTTTTTTCTACTCTAGTGTGATTTTATTGTTTAATTTGTTATGTTTCCTGCTTGCCACATAATTAGGCATTTAATGATTATATCATCATGAAATTTCATGTGCTTCCACGGGCCTCTTATTGGTGTAATTAGGGCTATCAACGAATGTTTTCGGCTACGAATAGTGACATATCCGTATCCGAAATTATTTTCGGATATCGGATATCCGTATCCGTTTAATTTTCGGATATCCGTATCCGCTTAATTTTCGGATACGGACGGATATCAGATATTTATCCGCTCCGCCTGTAATTAATAAATTTAAAAGTATAAATAAAAAAGTTTGGATCAACATAAAATAATTTTTATACTAATATTTGTAAAAAAATCAGAAAATAAACAAATGTTGTGATGAAACATTGTTTTTTACTAATATCCATAAGCATATCAAAAAATATTCCAAAATTAAACACTAAAACAACCATTTTTCACTAAAAATGGACAAAAAATTATATTATAGTAACATCCAACAGTTACAAAATAATTATTAACTCTATTTTTCTACTTTAAGTAATATATATTGCATCAATTAGTCGGACGGATATTTTTCAGATACGGATACTGCTATAACCATATCTGTATCCGAAAAGCTTTTCGAATATCGGATGTCCGTATCCGCTTTTCGGATAATGCCGGATAACGGATATTTTGGATACGGATTCGGATGGATATCGGATTTTTGGGGTATTCATTGAGAGCCCTAGGTGTAATTATATAAAGCTTCTAATGTTGTAAAGCAAATAGAGAAAATAAATTCATCATTCTCGCTTCTCAAATGAAGAACAATTTTACCATTCAAAGAAGTCTTTTCACATTTGGAAATTAAAAGTTTCCCAACAATATTTTCTAAGTTCCCACAATCCTGCCAAACAAATATTAAGTTGATTTACTTTGAAATGAAAGGTCTAAAATTTATTGATTTTGTCATATTAAATTGTTTCAAAGATGCTTCTATATTTGAACTAATGACCAATTAATAATATATTATCATGGCTGATTTCATTAGTATAAACCAAACGTTGGCCCAAAATATTGTTGAATAATTAAACTTAGTATTTTCTTTCATTTTCCTTGCACAAATACAACTCACGTTTTGGTTTCCTTTTCCTTTTTTTTTTTTTTTTTTTTTGATTGGTTTTAGGGATTGCTTAAGTAAAGAATAATGTGTTGAGTCCTTTCATATAACATGTAATACTTGTTCAAACTGAATATTAAATATGTTTTTTGTGGTAAAAAGTTATTTAGTTTTTGCTATGAAAATATGCTTTTTTTTTTAGTTTCGCCCCTACTGATTCAAATCTCTGGTTATACCACTGGACGTAGAATAATTTATCCTAAATATTACAATGAATGTACAGTCTTATTTAATCGAATTTGTTCATGTAATCAGTGGGGAACACAAAAATCTAGATACTCCCAAAATACAGAGGTGCTTGCTTTTGTGCTTTGGGGTATCCGAAAGATGCGGGTTTGAAGTCAATTTCAAATTTGCCTACCCTCAACCCGACCAAAGCGAGAAAAGGTAAATAACCCAAACCAGAGGCTTTTATGTTCTTCTTAGCTGATTAAGAACAAATCCATTGATTACAATCCAGGGCTATTTGATAGTAATTCACAAGACCGTGTGAATTGCAATCACACTGTTTATCTTGCCGATTAAACTTTAGTAGGCTATATGGGTGTAGCTGGCTAATAACTCCCTACTCCTTTCCATTCCATTTCTGTAGCATTCCAGGTTTTTTAAATAATTTGTTTATATAAAATTAACTGATAAAATTTGATTACGATGAAAAAATGGGATTTTTGTAAATGTTGAAATTTGTTGATAAAACTTATACCATACTATTCGTTGTGATTTTCTAACGAGGTTTCACATACAATGTTTTCCTATCGGGGTTCGAACGGAAAAGTTATGAACATCCGAAATCTTAAAGTCAGAAACAATCTTATATATATATATATATATATATATATATAATCAGAACATGGAAACATGTGAGGAGCCACAAGGGTCGACAGTCATGTGGTTGAAACCATGTCCTAAACCTTGACCTCGTGTAGCCCAAATCTGATAGATATCATTTGACATTTAGCATCGATTTGGATATTTATAAACAAGCGTGTGGGGCTTTACTCTAAACTCACCATTTTTTGGTTAAGCGCGGAAGCTCCGCAATTCTACTATATCCTCCAAAATTTAAAAAAATAGAAATTTAGATTTAAGTTATCAGATTTAAACTCGAGGACAATAGAACATAATAATAGGAAGGAGAATCAAATCATAAGCTATTTTAAAGAGGTAAACCTTCAAATCTTGTTTTAATTTATTAAGCTGGATCCAAATCTCTTTTCTTTTAATCCAATTCAATTAATTTGTATGAACCTGTAAATTTAAGTATGGAATTACACAGGAAAGAATACTAGTAACAGGAACTGACCTAGACTGAATCAGGAGATCCGGAAAAGCTAACACGGTGAGTGGATAAATTGTATGCATTTGTAACATAGTATATTATATCGTTGTAGTTCCATTTCGCTTTACCTGTTTAAGAATTGCAATTTAATATGTTAACTCTGCGAGTGAGAATAATTTTTTTTGGAAAAAATGTGATTATAAAGATGTCTATAAGATTAAAAATTAAAAATGCTTACAATGTTTATTACACTTAAAGTTTAAACTTGAATTGAAAATAAATAAAAATATATTGTTTGACTTAGGTTGAGATAAAGGAACAAAATAATATTCCTTAAAACTATAATTTGAAATAACCTATATTTCACCTTCTTAAACTTAATCGATATTTTAGTTGGTTGGAAAGAAGGTTTAAACAAGTGATTTTTTAAACTTTTATTTAAACATTCATGAATGCGTTGTATGTAAAAAGTAAAGAAATACTCTGCAAAAGAGAGGTAGGTGCAAATAAAAGTGACTATTGTATTTTATATTATCTATTTCATTAAATAAAATTGAAAATCTTTTATAATTACAAACATTGTGCTAAGCTCCTCTTTTTGTGTGGACTATGTACTAAAAGGCAAGGACCAAACTCCTTTATTTTTTGGCAAGGCCAACTGGTTTTTAAATTGGATCGTAACCTTTTCATTATAACGAATAATGATTACAATATTACATAGAAGATATACATGATATATATCTGCTACAGACATTTTACAGTTCTAAGACACAACTTAGATATAGTCACCGCGCAGGATGCAACTACAGAAATGTAGAATGGAGACTAAATGACCTGACAAAAGTTACATCAAGCTAGACATAAATCTAATGACAAATAACACTACTAGTTGCCGAAGCGATCTCAACTACACAAATTACAATCACCAATCGCTCAAGACAACTCCAAATTGCATACAGCTTCAACCACATATGGACAAGGGGTGAAGAAGCCAGACTTGCAAACGAAAGAAAAACATGCACAATTACATGTAAACACAACCCTCAAACTCTACTGATAAACTGTTGAAAGCACTAGCACAACAACCACAAAAGGCTGTGACAACCCTTCTTCTAGTAAAAGATGTCAACAACCAAACACCCAATCTCGACAGCTCTTCGCGAGAAAATATCATCACTGCCTTACATAATGTACCAGGAAAATTTTTGAAACTCTCGTATTGCAATTTTATAAGTTAAAAGTTCAAAAAGCATTGCATTTTTTAACTTTTTAGATTGCAATTATTGTTTGATGATGATTGAAAATTTTAAATTAATGCATTGCTTAACTTTGTAGTCTGTTGAAAAAGGATTTCTTTGTTCTATTTTTTGCGGCTAAATTCAATGGTTGATACTTTTATTATATGCATCAACAATGAGCTGCTAAAATCAGTAACTTAAATGGATTTTTGTTATTATATGAAGTTAATGTAAAATATTTGCAATCAAAAACACTATAAAAAAATTCTTCTGTATTCATTGGTGAGTTTTACAATTATTATTGGATATCAATCAACTAAATTTAAGCAAAATTTGTTTTCTTCTGGTTCATGTTAACTGATATACAAGCTAATACTTTGTAAATGCAATGTATTTCATTTCTAGACGGTCATTTTACGGTAAAGTTGTAGAATATTTTATCCTATTTATTACAAAGAATTTACGGTCTTAATTATTGGAATATGTTCAGGTAATTAACGGGGAACACAAAAATCTAGACTCTTCCAAAATACAAAGGTGCTTGTGCTTTCATGCGTTGTTGTATCCCAAAGAAGCGGGTTGGAAGTGGTAAATTTCAAACCTACCTACCCACAACCCGTCCAACGGGAGAAAACATAAATAACCCAAACCAGACGCATTTATGTTCTTCTTACTGATTAAGAACGCATCCATTGATTAAAATCGAAGACTATTCGATAGCAATCCACAAGACGGTGTGAATTGCAATCCACACCGCTTACCTTGCTGATTAAACTTTGTCGGCTATATGGGTGTAGCTAGCTAACACCTCCCTACTCCTTCCATTCCATTTCCATATCATTCTTGGGATTTTTAAATATATTCTTTTATAAAAAATTAACTAATAAAATTTGATAATGATGAAAAAATGAACATTTTGTAAATTTCGGAATTTGACTAGGAAAATTATACCATAGTATTCGTAGTGATTTTCTAACGAGCTTTCATTATAATGTTTTCCGATCGGAGATCGAACAGAAAAGTTATGAACTTTTGAAATCTTAAAGTTGGAAATAATTATATATGTATGTACGTATGCATATAAAGCCTTAATCAATTGTATACATTTGAGATAACGAAGAGGAGAGGCTACAATGGTTAATTAAGTACTATGTGAAACAAGAAAAATATATACATATATATACATATATACACAAATGCATCCATACATAACATGGAAACATGCGAGGAGCCACAAGGGTCGACAGTTACGTGGTCGGAACCATGTCCTAAACCTTGACCTTGTGTGGCCTAAATATGATAGAAATTCATTTGCAATATAGCGTTGATTTGAACATTTATAAATAAGAGTATAGGGCTTTACTCTAAACGTTCATCACTTTTCGGATAAGTGCGGAAGCTCTGCATTTTTTCTTTCTCCACCAAAACTTTTAAAATAGAAATTTAGATTTAAGCTATCAGGTTTAAACTCTAGGATAATAGAACAAAATATTAGGAAGGAGGATCAAATCATAAAGCTATTTTAAAGAGGTAAACCTTCAGATCTAGTTTTAAAATTTTAAGTTGGATCCAATTCACTTTTCTTTTAATCCAATTCAATAGATTAGTGTGAACTTGAATTACAATGGAAAGAATATAGGTGATAGGAACTGGCCTGGAATGAATTTGGAGATTCGAAAAGCTGAAACGGTGAGTCGATAAATTGTATGCATTTATAACATAGTATACTATATCGTTGCAGTTCCATTTTGCTTTACCAGTTTAAGATTTGCAATTTAATATGTTAATTCCGTGAGTGAGAATCATAACCTTTGTTAAAACTGTGATTATAAGGATGTTGCCAATAAGACTAAAAATGCAAGAATGCTTACGATGTTTATTACGCTTAATTGTTTAAACTTGAATTAAAAATAAATAAAAAATATATTGTTTGACTTAGGTCGAGATAAACGTACATAATAATATTCCTTGAAAATATAATACGAAATAACCTAAACTTCTTCTTTCGAAACTTAGTCGATATTTTAGTTGGTTGGAAAGAAGATCGAAACAAGTAAAATTTCAAATTATTATTTAAACATTCATGAATGCAATGTATGTAATTATAAGTAAAGAAATACTCTACAAAACAAAGGTAATTGGAAATAAAAGTGATTATTGTATTTTATACTATCTATTTCGATTAAAAAATGGAAAATATATTATAATTAAAAACGTTGTGTTAAGCTCCTCTTTGTGTGAAAAATATGGAAAAGGACTATTTACTAGAAGGCAAATACCAAACTCCTTTTTTTTTTTCGCAAGACCAGCTGATTTTCAAAGTGGATCGTCCACTTTTCGTTATAATAAATAATGATTACAATATTACACAAAAGATAGACATGATATCTATCCGCTAAAGACATTTTACAGTTCTAAGACAAAACATAGACATAGTCACCACACAGGGTGCAAGTACAAAAATGTAAAACGTAGACTAAATGACCAAACAACAATTACATCAAACCAGATATAAATCTGGTGACAAATAAGACTACTAGCTTCTGAAGCGGTCTCAACTACATAAATTACAATCACCATTCGCTCAAGACAACTGCCAATTGCATACAGCTTCAACCACACATAGGCAAGGGGTGAAGAGACCGAACTTGTAACCTGAAGGAAAATAGGCACAATTACATGTAAAGGCAACCCTTAAACTCTTCTGATAGACAGTCAAAAGAAGTAGCACAGCCACCGCAACAAGACAGTGACAACCCTTCTTCCAGTAAAAGATGTCAACAGCCAAACATCATAATCCTGACACAAGCAAAAAACATTCCTGCCTTACATAATGTACCAAGAAAAATAAAAAAACTGACTACATAAGATCAAAACAAATCCAACCCAAGACGATTCACTCACCAAATCAAATATGGAGAAATAATACAGACAATATTAATAGCAAACTATCCAAAAATAACCAAGCTTAGATCCAATACATAGTAACTCACCAGCACAATGGACACACACACACTAGTATGTTTGACACTATCGATCTGCAGCTGAAACCACGGCTTCCATTTCGGTGGGTAAATCTAACACTATGCTAAAAGAAACTAATAATGCATAAACAAAACCCGATAGGGTGTTTTTATCTTTCTGTATAATATATGGCCTCAGCCCATATATCCTTTTATATGTTCACAAGCCCATACGTAACATTATTATAAATATGGGTCTTGCAATCGTTTGTACATATCAAGTAATTCATTTCTGAAATAACATTGATTCTTCCTTCTATCTTCAAACAATTGTCCACTTTACAATACTGAATCAAAACCTTAATATGGTATCAGAGCATCAATTGCTTAACAACATTCCTTGATCTGGTATTATCCTTATCTTGAGCAGTTTTGATTTTAATCCATCAGAAATATATCATCATTTGGATCCATTCCATCCAAGATTTACATCTTTTCATTTGGAAGTTGTGGATCATCACTGCAATTGCGTGCCTCGCCTACAAATTGTGGTTGCATCAAAGATACTACAATACTCATCACAATATTTTTATGCCTTGCATACAAAATTTGTGGCTGCATCAAGACTACAGTAACAATCATTCAGTATTTCTGTTTTTTTTGATGATTAAGAAATTCAAGAATCAATAATTAGGCAAAGAAGTGCCATTCTTAAAGTAGGTATTCAGAATTTTTTTTCATTTTGATTTGAAGGTGAAAATAATCATTTCTTCATTTTTACCAACCAAGATTGCAGCAACCTTGTTCTGAAAATAGCTTCTCAAATTCTCAATTCAAAGCTTCAAAATCAAGAATCCTTACTAGATTTCCGCAGCGTTTCTGATTGGTCATCATGGGGGATACAAGCAATTCTGCCACATCCAACAATTCCAACATAACTCAGGTGCAAACTAATGCTACCGCAGAAAGTTTACTGAAGACAGTGATTAACCCTCAAAGCCAATTGGTCACTGTACATCTCA
Source organism: Allium sativum (assembly GCA_030737875.1). Classification (NCBI taxonomy): domain Eukaryota; kingdom Viridiplantae; phylum Streptophyta; class Magnoliopsida; order Asparagales; family Amaryllidaceae; genus Allium; species Allium sativum. Next base: position 204,176,813 of record CM060925.1, on the reverse strand, counting down.
AAGAGAATAACTATCTTCTCTAGAAATTGCAAGTGGAAACTATAATCCAAGGATATGGGCTTGAAGGCTACATTCTTGGGACTCTGCCTGTACCATCTTTATACATCACTAATGAAAAAAATAGAGTAGTTAGTAATGAAGAATATACAAAATATCACAGGTAAGACAAATTGATCAGTTCTTGGTTTTTGTCATCAATAAGTGCTAATTTACTATCACAAGTAATTGGTTGCAAGACTTCTCATGAAATTTGGACAACTATAGATCAATCATTCAACAATCAATATGCAACAAAGGTCATGTTCTATAGAAGATAATTACAGAGTGCAAGAAAAGATAATCAATGTACGAGAGAATATCTTGCAAAGATAAAATATACTTGTTTTCATCTAGAAGCAGAAGGTCAGAAAGTTAGTGAATCTGAACAGGTACTATCCATCTTAAATGGTCTAAGTGAGGATTATGAAGTTGTTGTGGTTGTTATATCATCTTAAAAAGTGGTATGTTCATTACAAGATGCACATGCAATTCTTTTAGCATATGAGGCCAGAATTAAAACTAAGAAATCTCAGATTTCAGACTTATCTATCAATTATACAAACTATAGTAAAAATAAAAACCAAGGAAATAGAACCGATCAACCAGTTCAAAGTGGAGGTTATTCAAATAAATCAAGAGGCAGAGGAAGATGGAATAATAATAATGGAAGACCTAAGTGTCAAATATGTAAAAAAAACCAGGTCACACTGTAGCAAGATGTTATTTCAGGTTTAATTCAAATTATATACCAGGTCAAAATCAGAATAGTCAAAGAAATTCAAATCCTAATGCTAATGCAAATGCAAACCTGGTGCAAATTGAAGCTAATTCAAATACTGAAAGTTCAAGAAGCAATCAAGAAAAATCTGATGACATAGGGGATGGCAATTGGTATCTTGATTCAAGAGCTACATATCACATCAAAAATAATCTGGACAACTTAAATCTTGGTCAGGAGGAATATAGAGGTAATGAACTATTCACATGGGTAATGGTGAGAGTATCATTATCACACATGTTGGCTTTGACAGCATTAGCGGTAAGAAACAAATGTTCTTAAATAATTTATTAAGAGTGCCAAAAATCAAGAAGAATTTATTAAGTGTATCTCAGTTTGCTAAAGACAATAGTGTCTATTTTGAATTTCATCCTAGTTACTGCCTTGTCGAAGATATACTAACTAATGAAATTCTTTTGCAGGGCCTGGTTGATAGTAGACCGTCCAAGTTCAGTGTTACAGACAATATGAATAGATGCGATAAAATTTTTGATAAGAGTAGTAAGACTTGTTATTTGTTTGAAACTAAAAAAGAAAAGAAGTGTTTCTAATATGAACAAAACCCGATAAATATGAATGGCACTTCTTTGCAGACATATGGTAATGTTATCTTTTCACCTATGATAAAGATAATACCAGATGTGCACACATATGGTTATGCATAAACAAAACCCGATAGGGTGTTTTTATCTTTATGTATAATATATGGCCTCAGTTTGTATACCTTTTCATTTGTTCACAAGCCCATACGTAACATTATTATAAATATGGGTCTTGCAAACGTTTGTACATATCAAGTAATTCATTTCTGAAATAACAATGATTCTTCCTTCTATCTTCAAACAATTATCCACTGTATAATACTGAATCAAAACCTTAATAGAAACAAAGTACAAAAGAAAAGACTAGTTGACCAATAGCAAGTTTCCATGGAAACCACCAAGAGTTAGGAAATCGATGTAAAGTGAGGAACTCAGACGAGTCGAAGCTCAAAAAAGAATCAGTTGGGGTTTGACATAGATCTGGAAAGGCAGGGAGGAAAGCTAGGTATAAAGGTAAAAGATAATCATAGAATTGGATGAAGAGCTGGAAAGAAATCTTGAGGAGGAAAAATGGAGCAAACACCCATGATGATGAAATCAGAGGGAGAAATGGTGAATCGTAGTTAGAAGATGGAGATATGCAAGAAATGGGATGGATTGAGGATAGAGGAGGAAAATGAAAATAAAGAAAATTCATCAAGTTTCACCCAAACGCCATTGGAGATAAAAGCTATAAATTATGTATGTTGAAAAAGTCCAATTTATTAAAAATATGATAGATTCCAAGATGAAATATTAGTAATAATGATAATGTCAAAAAATGGAAATTGACACAATATTAAATGTGAGGAACATAAACAAAGAATAAGACTGAATAAAAAGAAGTGAAAAGAAAAACGACAAAATTACTGACCAATGAAAATAAATAAATAAGATGAAATTGGTTAACAATGTAACACAAATGCATAGGAATGGAAATCGTGTATAGGGTCTAATAAAAGAAAATTTTGTATATGTAATTCTATCTATGCGTTTAGTAAATTTTGATAAAAAACGGAAAATGGGAAGCTTGTCCTATCAGGTCTGTAGGCAACTTCAAATTAGGAAATAAGAGTCTACATTAGATGGCTGACGCCTAGCGATGTAAGTAGAGTGAATAACATAGTAGGAAATAAAAGGATTAAAATGGATAGTGGAAAGCCCGTCCTACTGGGTTCATAGTCAAAGCTCGGAGGAAGAAATAAGAGACCACATCCAGTTGCCCGTACTTTGTGATGTTTGTCGAGCAAAAACTGAAGTAGGAAATAAGAGACTTCATGCGGTCACATGGTGAGGAGTACCTCAGTATAGTCCTTCGATATAGTCGAGCATAGGTGCATCCTGTCAAAGGTATAATTTTGTATGTGATATTAACGGGGTATTGCGTTGATTGCTTTAGACAATATAAAGGGTCAATGTGTGGCTAGGAAATTATGCAACAATGTAGGAGTGGTTCCCCAGTATCATGAAGGGTAGCACCACATGATTATTGGGCCATCATCGGTCCAAACAGGTAAGTCGGGAAGGACATGAGTTATGCCCTTGAGCCAGAATCGACCTTCCACTATCACGACTTTTGGTAGGGCTATGAAAAACGATAAGGTTTTCATTAGATTATTTGATTATGGGCAGTTCTCGTAATCTGTACCAAGAGATATCTTCCTAACTAGAAAATGGTGGTTTAGCGGAGCCAGTCCATAAAAGAAAAGGATAGACCACAGAGTAAATCCCCGACTTGATTCTCACTCAACATGGGCAATAGAGTGCTCTATTAGTGGGATTCAGTTATTTATAATTTGATAGATGTGCAAGCACTTGTAATGAGAGTGTATCTTACTTGTATTCAATGCATATGATGACCATATCGTGACATGGCGAGGCGGTAAACCCTAGCGTGGTGATTGCAGAAGATACTTAGAGATAAGATCTAGATCCAAGGAGGGGCTAATGGATCATATATATACACCCATATATTAGATTAAATCTACTTATAGTAGATGGGTGAGGCATGTATGCAACGATGGAGTGTGAAAAACTTAAATAAAACCTAATATAGCCTAAATGGTAGACAATCACCATACGATAATGTTATGTATAAAGTTTATAATTTATCAGTCACCTGGCACAACACCAAAAATGAAGATATATAATGGAAATAGTCATGGTAAAATAGATTCATAATGGAAAGTGTCATGAGTAGTGGGCGTATTGGGTATGTCATTGTAACCATCCTGGTTTTGAGCGATTACCTACAATAGTGATTGATAAACTATAGTGAGTATTATAATTTATTAATCAAGACGTATATACTATTTATGGAAGATGATTTAAATAACTATCTAAATTAGATTTTAATTTTGAGTTTTGGAGTTTAATTATGAAAATTTGGAGAAATTGGTTATTTAATTATCCTAAATGATTAAATAAGAAGCTTGGGTGAAAATAAATTCAGATAACGTGTCTTTGTTGTTAAGAAAGTAAAATATGTGATTTGAAGTTAAATTTGTTCTTAGTAAAATATTTGGAATGAATTGGACTACAAATTCAATATTTGGAAGTAAATAAAAATTTAGAAAACTTTATCATGTGTGATTTTTTTGTGAAAATAAGTGTTTATAAAACTTCTATACAATTTATTAAAACAAATTGTAATACATGATATAATCATGAATTTTTGAGTCAATTGTGTTTTTCCAAGTATAACTATGTTTAAAATAAAATAAAAATATGCATATATTGGTTGTAAAATAAATATATGTATGTAAAGATAATTTTTATGTGTTTGTAAATCTGTTTGTGTCAAAATAATCTAGTTTGAATAAATTTTACATTTAAAATTTTAAGTGTTTATCCAAAGAAATATAAAATGTGCGTGTTTGAAAGAAAGCTGTAAAAATTAATGTAAACATGCTTAAATTTGTATTTAAATTTATTAACCAAGTATTAAAATATGTTTTTGTATTCTAACAGGGTTGACTAGTGTTAAAACATAACAATCCTAAGCTAAATAATATAATTAAGGAAGAAAATAGCTTAAAACATGGTTAACACGGTCTCTTCACTTAACAAAGGCATAATTAATAGCTACGCATCTTAATTAGCCTAATTAAGCCCATTAACTATTTGGGTTAAGGAAAGAATTGTCTGGAATCTAATTTTCCTGTACATACCTTCTTAAAACACTTTCTTCATCATTTCTAAACCAACACCAAAAAGAAGACAAATCTTCCTTGCAAAATTAAATTTTCTCAACACTAAACTCTTAAAAAACTGAAATTAAGTTGTAAAATCAAGCTATTAAGAGGTAATCATCTAAGAAAAAGACACTGCTCCATTTAAATCTCGAGATTGTGAAATTTTTTACTGTGTGTTGAAAATTGTTCTTGCATGTTACTATAACTTGTTTTACAGGTGTTTTAGCTTCATCTTAAGCCATCTTCAAATTTTGCATTAACCTTTGCTATAAAATTCTGAAAATTGCTAAACAAGGTGATTAACCCTTACACATTCTAGTTTACTTGGAAATTATGTTAAAATATGAACTTGTTTTGATGAATTTACTGAAATCTGTTAGACAAAAGTTTCAAATTTCTGTTCACAGTCAAAAAAAATCTCTGTGTCCATCTTTGAGATACTTTATCTTGCATATTTTATATCAAATCACGCTGAATTGTTTTTGAATAATAATATTTTTTTTTTCTCGTCTTTATGCATGCCAATTTTTAGGTCATCTAACTTTGGTTGCTACTTGAAACTTATCACCAAAGCTAGGTTCAAAGAAGATTATCGCATTGGAAAAATTCTCGTGATTTATTCTTCCTAGGTTGAACCCTAAGGTTGACCCAGGTCTATCAAGGTTAACCCCAAATCGACCTTGATAGTGTAAGTTGCAAAGGACATTTTTCTTGCTAGTTGTGCTTTGTTCTTTTGATTGCCAAGGTTTTTTTTAGTTACTTTCATAGGTTTTGAAGCATATTTTGGTGATGGTTTCTTAAGGCTTTGATCCTATTACGGACGAGCTAACGTTGTACTCAATCTGTAACGACCCGGATTTTCGGCGACTTTGGTTATCGACATAAGCACGATGTCGATAACCAAACCATCGAAAAATCCTTGTAATTAGTGAAAGAAATTAGAGGGTGAGGAAAGATAAGGTAGAAAATTAGAATAGAAGAAGAAGAACACAACATCAGAGTAACACGAATCTCACAGCACTTACAACACAGCGGAAATAACTATAGCTATATGATCCTGAAGCCTCCTGCTCCAGCTCTTCCAGTATATCTGTAAAATCCCGACTACTTGACTGCCCGTACAAATTTAGGCACCCAAGAGTTTAGGGAAAACAACAAAGTAAACTCCGGGTCAGTCATGGGACTGGTATGAGTAAAACAGTTTAAAAACAGTTCGAACAAGTACACGATATCTCATAAGACCACGCCGCATAACGGAACGGGTTTTTCCCTTATGAGAATCCAAAATATCTTTATATCAAAAACCTTTTGATATTATAATAATGTCTATCAACCACAATATAATAATCATCTAGCAGAAACGCTTTCATCTCACGTTCTACATATATTGTATACAATCAAAACCGCAAGCACGTATTGGGTAATGGGTTTCCAACTATGACAAGGTATGGAACCACCTTTCGCTCGTGTACCTCTAGAGAGGAATACACTGTGTTCAACAAGAACATCTTGCAACCCGGCCACACATGACCGACCACTCATTTCGCTTGAGTGTATCGAATGTATATCACCAACAGTTGGGATCAGCAACCGTTTCCCGAATGGGACAGCATCAACAATAGATTTTTAGAAATGAATGAAACTCTAGATCAGGTGATTATACACCCTACTTCGGTGCGACCGACTTAGCCATGCTGCCTGCCCGATTTCTGTCATTTACCGGATGATGAGGCTAGAAGCTACGCTTTATCATCACACCAGATTCACTTTGAATGCCACATCGTCAAATCCATCAAATCACCGATTGACGTCTACAACAATACATTATGTGTTAGCTAAAAGAAGTTTCCTCCTCCGCTTCCACTCTTGGTACGGTTGGAGAAATCAATATACGTGATCGTCTGGAATTACTCTGTCAAACATCCGTCCATACAAGTCATCCAGGAACAGGATGAACCGAATGCACTATTCTGTAAACAGGATAGCCCTTGCATAACTCCGTCTTCAATTTCCTTTGGCATATATGATTTGCAACGCTTATGCCAATATAGAGTGGTTCTTTGGATAATAATCCAACCGGTCTCTCCATATTAACAACGTTAAAATGGTCAAAACTTCGATAGTCTGTGATTTAACTATCGAATAAAAACAGGTGTGCAACCAACAATATTATTTCCAAATGGAAATTTATATCAATCAAACATCATTCCACTTTTATCTCTTTATTCCATTAATTTACTCATCTCATGTTTCCCTATATTCAATATTTCTTATTTTCTACATTTGGAAAAATATACGTTATTAACAATGGAAAACATTTCCATTTCTTATTTTCTTTATTAGAAAACATTTCTCGTTTCTTATTTGGAAAACATTTCCAAAGCTTTTTCATTGGACTTAGACAGATGTTTAAACAAACCATCGCGATGCCAACTCAAACCATTTCCTTTACTGCCGAACCTTAACTATTCCCTAGTTAAAACGAAGCCAATCAAGTTGGGGTAGAACTACCTCTCAGACCTTAACTGAACAACATTTCTAACTTTGAAATAGGCAAAGTTCACTTTATATTCCTTTAACTAACTTCCTTACTTAACTCTAGTTCGAATAAATCTCTATTCGATTTATTCTATTTGATTTACTCTATTCACTTAACCCCTTTCGAATAAACTATATTCGATTTACTAACTTTATTCGAATAAACTATATTCTATTTACCCCTTTTACTTTAACTCTAATCGATTAAATTAACATCGATTAACTCCTTTTAACTTTAACACTAATCGATTAACTAACATCGATTAACTCCTTTTAACTTTAACTCTAATCGATTAAACTAACATCGATTAACTCCTTTTAACTTTATCACTAATCGATTAACTAACATCGATTAACTCCTTTTAACTTTAACACTAATCGATTAACTAACATCGATTAACTCCTTTTAACTTTATCACTAGTCGATTAACTAACATCGATTAACTCCTTTTAACTTTATCATTCATCGATTAACTAACACCGATTAACTCCTTTTAACTTTATCATTAATCGATTAACTAACATCGATTAACTCCTTTTAATTTTATGATTAATCGATTAACTAACATCGATTAACTCCTTTTAACTTCTTCGAATAAACCATATTCGATTAACTCTTTTTCTTTAATTCGAATAAACTATATTCGATTAACTCATTTTCTTTAACTCTAATCGATTAACTAACATCGATTAGCTCCTTTTACTTTATTCTCTAATCGATTAACTAAAATCAATTAACTTCTTTTAACTTTATCTCTAATCGATTAACTAACATCGATTAACTTCTTTTAACTTTATCTCTAATCGATTAACTAACATCGATTAACTTCTTTTACTTTATTCTCTAATCGATTAACTAACATCGATTAACTTCTTTTACTTTATTCTCTAATCGATTAACTAACATCGATTAACTCCTTTTCTAATAAACTACTCATTTATAAAGATTTACTTTTAGTAACGGTTCTTCACTTTACAAATGATTTCCTTTTTATTCTAACTTATCCTTTGATTTTATAAATATTTCTTTTATAAAAATTCTTTTCCTTTTCTATATAAAATCCATCGATTTTATATAAATAATTCATTTTCAAATTACACTTTGAAAATATTCCTTTATCAACATTCGGTATGTTATGGTATTCAACATATCAAATAACGATGATCAGTATCGTCCAAACACATATAATCGACAACAGATTATATATCACATCATATATCACACAATATATGAAAAACAATAAAATAACTGTTGAGGAACCCAGTTGGGTTCCTCCAACCTGTTTCCCTGCATCACAGATGTTAAACAATATAGATAACATCACTTTCAGTTCTATATGATATATTCTGTTAAACATAATCGATATAGAAAATTCAACTAACTGACTAGCAGTTCAATCAAACAGTCAACATACAGTCAATGAGCCAATATCTAACAGTTCTAAAAATATAACATGAAATTATAAACTGTTCAGAGTTAGTGAGATTTACTCACATTGGCAGTTCATCGTTAAAGAACGATAAACTGTTTGTTTGATTTGAATCAAACAATTTATTTTGCCATAAATTCAAACGAGCTCCAATCCACTGCCAGTCAATTCCACTTCGTAGCCATACGATTCCGAGGCAACTGACGGTTCGTCCTTCCGACTTCGTATGAACTAGATATCACGTTTTCAAGTTAAACAAGATAAAAAAAAGAAATTAACTTAAATTAATTTAGTCACTCCTCACCCATACGCAATGCACGTGACCCGCTACCCCTGCATCTATTTTCCTCATTTTAGAAAATGGAAACCGCCTGCTACAAAACCCAAACCCGCATGTTGACCTCCATCTTGACCACCAGCACTTATCACGTCGGCCACCTGTCGACGTTGCCATCTCCACCATTTGACTCAACACCTTATCCTCCTTCCAACGCTGCCCCCTACAGGTCAGTGAACCCATCTGCCATCGTACCTTCCCATGAAACAAATTACAACAGCCAACTCCAATACCCCACTGCCACTTCCGTCCTCTTCCACTCCCACATATATATCCCAAACCTCGTTCAAACCTCACGTTCCCACTCTACCCTGCCTCGTTCCCTCACCAACTCCTCACGTCCATGCTCTACCACCTCCACAATGCTTACAAAATTTGTTCAACCCGCTACTTGCTGTAGCTTTTCCTTCCTCCTCGTAAAATCAGAACGCCAAGCTCCGGAAAATGGCCGCGCCTTCTACTGATTTATTCTCCTTTATCCCAGTACATTTCGTGACGTACTAAAGGCATAAACTCCACGTCCTTTTTCAAATGGCCACCGCCCCCTTTATAAACCCATGAGCTGCTCACGCTGAAAGGAAGAATCAGTGGAAAAAAAATGTGTTTATTTGTTTACTGATTTTTCAAAGATTAGAGATGGTGGCGGCTCATGTTTTAATTTTTTTGTTTAACTCCAGCTTTCGGTTTATCAGAGCAGCATGTTTTTATTTCATTTATTATAAGGGCTTGCAGGATAGTTACGTGTTGTTCTTGATGCCACAAGAACAACTTACGTTTCTAGAATTAGAACCTAGGAATTTCTATGGCACTAAGTCATGCACGATAGGGTAGGAAGTAGTATGTTGTGGAATAAGTCTGTCCATGAATTATAACTTCAATCTGTTTTAGCTTACCGGTCCCATAAGACTCCATTCGTTTACGGATTCCTTATCGACGAAAATAAAAATACCGGTGTAATCAGCGATGTGCCAGGATTCCAAAAATATAAATATACCGGTAGTTTGACTTATACTGTGAAACCCCAAAATGTTGATTACAGGGTGCAAAATACTCAACATAAAAAGTTTCTTATTTAATTAATTAAAAATTACAGTAAAATTCTAAAAATTAAATTATCACTATGTCCCAAAAGAACCTTGTCTGAATTCATACCCGATATCTAATTATTTTGAAATAACCGTTATGGCCAATAAACGATTCTATAGCGCCTATCTCAAAATCTACACGACGAAATCCTGATTTTCCTCTTCCACTAGAAAGATATACTTCCCCAGCTCCACACGTTTCTTGTTTCACAGAAATCCGGCTTAAAACGAATCCTGTACATCCAGTTGAAGTTCGAATCGCCAATTTACGAACTGCAGCGCCATTTCGAGCTGTTTATAATTATATTATAAACTATACGTTCAACTGTCGACGATTGAATATATTCGTTATTCAAATTCAATCCCAAGCTGAATTAAATATCACAGATGATCTGGTTCACACCATATCGTCATTTCGACCATTCAGAATTAAATATATTATTTAATTTATTAATTTAATTAAATATTCATCATAATTAAATTCCACGACCATTAAATTCTATAAATCACCATTTCAATAATTAAATAAATTAATTATAATACCTCTGCCAATGCGGGTCATTACACAATCTGCAGCTCAGGTTAGTAAATTTTTATGTTGATTTTATATGTCGATTTCATGTATTTGTGACATCGTGCACATTTTATAAAATGAATCTATAAGAAGATTATTTACATGAATTCCTTTATCACTTTGGGACAAAAAGCTTTTCTAGGTTTGTTTTAAAAAATCTGTCTCAAAGCTATATAATATAGAATATACTCAATATATAGAGTATTTCAAAGAATAGATTCAAACAATTTCAAATACTGTTTTATAAACTCATTTTCTCGAACCAAATATTTTCAATATACAAAATCACACATTTTTGCACCTTCGAGAAAGCGAGGAACAAATTTAAATGATATAATAAACCATTTGGTATGAGACTCGTAAATTAACTATTTCAGTTAAGTCCATACTCGTTAATTGGAGCTATTTTCCAAATGTAAAGTAAGTTGACTAGTAACAAAATGTTTAGTGAAACATGCGATATAAGACATAATTTTTTCACTTTTTGAGTTATTGTTCGAAAGTCTATGACATTTGATTTTTTTTATTCTGCTTGTACACACGCGGGGGGTGGGGGGGTGGGGAGGTGGGGGGGGGGGTCTTGTATACGTATTTATTTGGTTAGCTGCTAAAATACACTCGGCTAGGGGTCGTAGTGTTGGACGCTCATATTCTCTTTGTCGAGGACCAAGTTACACTTGACTGAGGATCGTAGCGTTAGGCAATTGAATACGTATATAGTACTTATCAAAGCTATCTCTTTTGTTGATGCACCTTCAAATTTATTTTTTTGGATCCATTTTTATGCTTTTGATGAATTTCTTGTAATTTGATGCTTTGGATTCAATTTATGTTGATTTGTTGACGATGAAATTTCACTTAGAACCTAAGAGATATTTTGATGTATATTTATATTTGGTGATCACTTACAAGTTGAGTGAACTCTTACATAAGTTCATATGTCAAAATTTGATGAATTTGCCTTTTTTGTTCTTTAGAGTTTTGATAAATTTATACATGTGCTTAGCTAGATGCTTAGCATCCATTTCGTTGTTATTTATTTATGTGGTTCAGAAGACTCTATATGAACATAATGACAATTTACCTCATTACCTCTATGTTAAACTAGTAGAAAATTACTCTTCTTCATTCGAGAAGAGTTATCCCTTTTGAAACTGTATATCATTATCATATACTCATTCTTTAAACTGGACTAGCCTGTATTTTTAATTGCTCAAGTTAGACCAAGTAATTTTCAGATCATCTTTTATGTGATCTCTTCTCTTCTAGTTTTTGCTTATGGATCCTTATCGTCTTTTTGGACACCTTAGTTAGCATGTTGATGTGTAGTGATGACCAATGTAATATGTTCTATGTATTATATTCATTTTTACTCATTGTATCTATATTGTGGTTTGTATAACCCCTATTTTGTGACACTATGTACTGTATTGTGATGGTATATGTATATATAACTGTGTTTATTGTTTTGTGACTTGTGTTTATTTGTTATAATTGCATCTTGTTATGAATTGATTTTATAGCTATCATGGTATTGTATTAGTATAGATTAAGTATGTCGATCCACTAGGGGTAAGAAAAAAAGAGCACACTATCGACGTACTTGATACTTATTTAATACAAGACTCAAAGTTGGTCAATCCTAAATAACCATATTCACTGCACTAGCAGACTATATTATCTAGTGATATTCTTTTTTAATATGGATCTAGAGGTGGAGCGTTGCTGCTTGGCATCAGAATTGAGTTCAATGTGACGACCGCCCCATAACTCTTGCAACAAATTAAGGAGAAGGTGCGATGTATCACGTGCTAGGCCGATATTGGGCGATCATCAAGGAAAACTAACTCGAAATAAACCTGTCGTATAGCTCACAGCGCATGGATAATATATAATTGAAAATATACATAGGATGTATTAGTGAAGCATAACTAAACAAAAATATCAAATCTCATAACGCTCTAGAGTCAGCAATATAAAACTTATGTGAAAATGAGTAATCCGTACATCAAGCCTCACTACATATCTATCAGAGTATCAAAATACATCAACATACAACGGAAACAAAAGAATATCTATATAGCATAGAAGAAAATAATATGCCATCCTCCTGCTCGTCGTCGCACAACATCACCGACACCAAAAACTTGCTACCTACTACTCAGTATACTCACCAAAACACTTGATCAGCATCCCAATGTAATAAGAGAGAAACATAAAACCTTGAGTCAGACAATAGTCTTAGTGAGCGATAAAATAACTAACAATAGTTACACATGAGATATGAGTATAGACAATTCAATCATCTGATATGTCCAACAACACAAGGATTAGCATAGGATATCATCTATCGTATGCCACTCCAGAATAGGAAAGGAAATCCACAATCCCACTTTTTTTGACGACCTACGGTGATGGAGATTGAGAGAAAACAGAGAAGAAAGCAGACCAATCAACCATAGCATCCAATATTCTAGCTATCACTGACTAAATCCTTGAATTCATCAATCATCGAATGACCGGCCGTTGTCGTCTATCAAGTGATAATGGAAAATCCTGGTTCTAGTTAGACTGTCATACATCCGTCTTGTGTATATTTGCCTCCATCCAAGATAACTAGATCACTCCCAGAGCTCGATCTAGGGTACACGATCCTTCTTGATCCTAATGGGCATCCTCACGATACCCTTGCTTTGAGTCTACTAGAACCTTCAATAACCAACGATTCCTTGGCACTTCCAATCTGTCGAGCCTATCTTCTCGACGATCACATCTTTAGTTCTAGAGACTTCTCAAACCAATTCCGTTATCAACCACGATCAACTCCCATCTGAGTCAGTCTATCACCATATTGAATCTTATATCACCCCACGACCAGTATCATATCAATCCAGATTTGACTACTCCAACTCAAGTTTACAATATAAGTACTATCATATTTGAGTTTCAGAATCATCGGTTGAAGTCCATTCATCACCAAAATTCACCATAAATCCATAGAAGCAATCACAATCAAGGCCCCAAAGTTTCAATCCTTCATTATGGAATATGATGGACCGATACGGTTTCATCTTTTATGGACCGGTACCGATCCTCATACTTAGCCAAATTTGACTATGTATCTTGACTACCATGCTACCCTCCTCGAGTACTTCCTGCCGGTCCAATTTCATTGCCAAATTCCAATCTTTCTAAATCCCCTGCCATTCCATCTCACGCACTCGAGTAACTAGCATTCCAACCATCCAAAATTACGTCTAAATATCTTGAAAATTTAAGTACTGCCTCGATTTCCACCATAATGCAGCGCCTAAAAATTCAAAGTCATCCAGCAATCCAATATGGATCAGTCGAGCATGGACCGGTGTCGGTCCATGTACTTAATGAGATTAAGCATGAAAATTTCTTGTGGCCTCTCTTTGTCTTTCAGAGCCCCTCCGCCAAGTTTCGTCTGAATATGATTATCGGGACCTTCGATTTGTTCTGCTCTTCAAAACTAAGATCTACGACACACAATTCTAACAAACAATTCAAGTAATGCATTCAATTCATTCAAACCAAACAGCGATACAACCAATCTTGACCATACAAACATGCACAGGTCATTAACATATTATATCTAACATTATTTTATCTAAACATATAAGAGAATAGTATAAATCTAATAATTATCTGGTTTACATGTTTAAATTAGTTTTCCTTAGGCGTCTAAATATGAATTAAATATATATGTTTAGATCCAGGGTGAATTTAGCATTTAAACATGAATTTGATTCCAAATTACCCATAAAATCTGTAGATTCGGCGTAAGAGATATATATCACTCATGAATTTCTAGATCCAATGCAAACCCAATGAAATCAGATATGGACAGCAATGAAGGACCCCAAAACTGATGTGATCTAATCTTTTTTGATGATGATCTAGCCTCTAGATGCTATATATGATGAATTAGAATGAAAATGATGTAGAAACTAGAGATTAGGTTGAACCGGAGAATCACATACGCCCAACCTAATGTTTGAATGAAGAGAGAAACCTTAATCCTCTCCCCAAACCCCTCTATTTATAGCTGCAGGTCATTAGCCTAATGGGCTTCATTAATCAGCACATTAACAGCTAATCAATCTGCCTCTTTGAAAAAGAAATTTAAAATTGCAATTTGCACCAAACTACTGAACCAAATCCTTAATGTGACCACTCTACGGAATCATAAACCACCATTCCGATCTAATGAAACCGATTTTACACCTAATTCGATCCCAATCAAAATTTATAGCTAAAACAATATTTATAAGGCAAAATGGTTACAAGTCAACCCGGTAAAAATCATGGACATGTCTCACATTTCCATGAACAACATGTTAAAATCTAAGAACGATATGACAATTAGGGATTAAATATAATTATTTTATGATCCTTCGATACATAAAATATGGGTTGTTATATTGTTCCCCCTTTTAGCAATTTCGCCATCGAATTTCCAAGCAAACACGAGCAAACAAGGCATCCCGCATGCCTACCAATGACACGTACCCAATCTTTCATCCAACCTAGATTCCAACAATCCATGCATCCAAAATTCTATCATAGCATGCATAACTTCTAATGGTGCAAGATACAATGGTATAAGTAAGACACGATATAAGACATATACCACTCCAAGAGTTCTGGATGGGTCGACCTCATACTCTTTTTTTTTTCATGTGCAACCGTCATCGTCCTCGCTCCATTATACCTTGACTAGCTTAACTACCTTCCTCCTAAACTGTTTCGTGTCACTGCCTATGATGCAAAGCGAATTACGAGGCTAGAAACTTCGGGTTCGACCTTTAAATCTTCAATTTGACCAGGAGATACCACAACATTTGATTCATGCAAAAACTTCCGTAGAAATGATACATGAAACACATTGTGCACACCCGCCATCTTTTGTGGTAAATCTACTATATACACGAGCTTTCCTATTCATCCGATAATCAGAAACGGCCCGACAAACCTTGGCACTAACTTTCCTTTACTTCCAAACGAGCTACATTCCATAGAGGTGAAACCTTAACATACACCAAATCTCCAACTGAGAATTCCAAATCTTTGCGTCACTTATCGGCATAACTCTTTTAATGATCTTGGGCCGCCTTTATTCGCTACCGAATGATCTCAATATTGTCCGATGTTTCTCTTATCATCTGAGGTTAAGTACCAACTTCTCTCCAATCTCTAACCAACAGGATGGAGAATTACATATTTTGTCGTATAATGCCTCATACGGTGTCATTCCAATACTCGACTAGCAGTTGTTATTATAAGAACACTCAAATAAATGCAAATGTTCTTCCCATGATCCTCCAAAATCTAATACACAATCCCTTATGAGGTCTTCAAATACTCGATTAATCTTCTCAGTTTGATCATCTGTCTAGGGATGATATGACGTACTCATACATAGGTCGGTTCCCAACGTCTCTTGCAAACTCTTCCAGAATCCACTAGCGAACAAGGGATCTTGATCGCTAACAATACTCTTTGGTAATCCATGGAATCGAACTATTCACTAAAGATGTAACTCAGCTAATTTCAATATCGTCTTAGCCGACCTGATAGGAATAAACCTTGCGCTTTTGATCAAGCAATCTACGACAACCCAGATACTATCGTTTCATGCCCTTTTCCTTGGTAATCCATAGATAAAATCCATCAACACTTGCTCCCATTTCCACCTAATAATTTCTAATGGCTATAACAATCCACTCGGCTTTAACCAATTGACAGTTCATACACTTCGACATAAAATTTTCGACATCTCCCTTCATACCTTCCCAGTAGTAAACATGCTTTATATCCTGATACATCTTATTACCACCAGGATGAATCTTCAATCTAAAGTGATGACATTCCATTAAAACTTCATCCCTCAATCCATCCAAATCAGTAACAACCAGTCGTTCATTCCTACGAAGCCAACCATCTCGATCGAATTCAAAATCCTTAATTTCCTCAAGCTCGACCCTCATCTTTACTCATCATATGATTTCCATAAGCTTATCATCTCTCTTTTGGCTTTCGCTAATCCTTTCGATGGGAGTCAGTCTAATCGATAAGCTTGCTAACATCTTGGGATCTAACTCACAATGAGGTTTAAAATAAAATCCAGCCAATTACTCGAGATGTTTCCATTCCAGAAACATGGATCCTAAACTTGCATTTCTTTGACATAACGCGTCGGCCATTGCCTTACATTTCCCTAGAGTATAGGCTTTTCCAAAACGATAAGATGCCGAAAAACTCTAACCATCATTGTTGCCGATGATTCTAATCCTTTTAGGAGAAAAGATACTTCAACAGCTTATGATTCGTAAAAATATCGAACCTAATTCCCAAAAATAATGCCTCCATATCTTCAAAGCAAACACTACCACCACTGACTCCAAATCATGAGTTTGGTAATTCCTTTTGTGCGGCTTTAGTTGTCGACTTGCGTAAGCCATGACTCTATCCTTCTGCATTAGAACTATTCCACGTCCAATACCACATGCATCCATGTATACCATCATCTCTTCACTCCCACTTAGAATGATCAACATAGAATCTCTCATCAACCTCTCTTTCAAGATACCAAAAGTTTGCTCATGCTTCACCTTCCACGTGTAATCCTGATTCTTCTTCATTAATCCGGTTAATTGTGCAACTATCTTAAAGAAATCCTTGATAAGTCATCGATAGTATTCAGTTAAACCAAGGAAACTCTTTACATCCTTCGCACTCTTGGATCGATCCCAATCCTGTATCGCTGCAGGATCCACTGCTATTCCCTATCCTAACACGATATAACTGAAGAATATCACTTCTTCCTTCCAGAAATGACACTTCAAAAACTTAGCCTTCAACTAATGTTTTCTCGAAATTTCCAAAACAATTCTCGAGTGCATCTTGTGTTCTTCTTCATTCCTGGAGTAAACCATTATAGCATCCATGAACACAAGTACAAACTTGCTCAACCGATCTTTGAAACTTGATTCATAAGATCCACAAAATACGTTGGCGTGTTAGTTAATTCAAATAACATCACCAGCCACTCATTAAATCCGAATGACATCCTAGAAGCAGTCTTCGACACACTATCCCTAGCCACTCTCAGTTTGTGAAATCCCATCGCCAAATCCATTTGGGAAAACACCTTGGCTTAGTGAAGCTGGTCAAACAAATCATCTATTCTTGGAAATGGATACTTGTTCTTTTTGGTTACCTTATTCAACTCACTATAATCCACACACAATCGTAATTTTCCATCGGCCTTGGTTGCAAACACAACTGCTCAACCAACTCGGATGCACTTCCCCAAATGAATCCCTTACTTAAAAGGTCGTTTACTTGCACCGCTAACCCTCGTTGTTCCTTAGGAGACATCCTCCTAAGAGGCATAAGAATAGGTCTGACTCCATCCACTTAATCGATATGAAACTCAATCTATCGCTGCTGCAACAATCCTCTAACGTCATAAAAAACATCAGAAAACTCTCGAATGATTGGCATAAATGACAACCTATCCCGTGGAATCACAAGTGAATATAAAAGCCTAACCTGAACCCTGTCCTCTGGTAAACAACGTATAACCATCGTTCTCCCTTCGCCATTCACGATTATCACCTCAAGCCTCTCGCAATCCACAATAGCCGCATACCTCCTGATCCAGTCGATACCTTAAATAATCCCAAACCTAGCAAAGTTCAAAATAAAACAATCACACACAAAAGTGCAACCATGACTTGAAAAAACTAGACAACGAAAAAGTATACAAAGACTGGATTAGTCACAACAAATGGTCTATTAACAATCTCAGGTTCTAAACCTAACTTGCAAGCAAGCTCATTTAGATTAAAGAATGCGATGCTCCAGTATCAAACAAAAATCAAACTAAAACATCTAACAGAAAGCGTACCTTACACAACAACACTCTTTCCATTTTTCATAGTTGTTGGACTCCTTTAGGGAAGTGGCACATCATCCAAAGCATACGCTCTCACAACCTTCTTATCCTTCGGTGGTTCCGGACAATTCTTCTTTTTATGCCTAGACATTTCATAGTTAAAGAACTTCCTTTCCACCTCGGCATTCTTATTATCCATGGAATAATGGCTCTTCTGTTGATAGTTTTAGCAAGTAACCTCACCCTTTGGATTCTCATCGCCATTTCCCTTGCTGTTGCTGTTTTCGTTTACCATTCCACTTTTTCTTATTACTGCCATCGTGATGCGACTTCGACTCATCCTTGCCCTCATCAACAACCTTAACTTTTTATGGTAATAAACTTTCCTTCCTCAAAGCCTTCTCAAATAGCTTCTCATAATAGTCATCAATATGGTCGATCAATTGCTTCCCAAGACTCTCATCTAAGCCCAAGATAAATTTCTCGTACTTTTGATAAGGAGTTTCGACATACGAACGAGTATACTTCGATAAAGCTTCGAACTCATCCATGTACTCAAATACCAGTCTACCTCCTTGTTTAAGCTCAAAAAATTTCTTAAAGAGTGAAACCAACACATAAGCAATGTCATGGAAAATTTGATAACTTGATATTTCACATGGTTTCAAAGTTAATGAAAGCGATAAATAAATTTATTATAAATCTGAAAATAACATTTACATTATTTTATGTTTATATATGGATGATTCACTTATTTTTGGGTTCAACATTCATGCTATAAACATTTTTAAATCTTTGTTAAATGCTAATTTTGATATGAAAGATCTGGGTAAAGAAAATGTAATCCTGAGTATTGAGATTATTAGGCCTAAAAAGGGACTTTCTTTGGATCAATCTCACTATATTGAGAATGTCTTAAGGAATTTGATTACTTTCATAATAAACCTGCGTGTACATCATATGTTCGTCATGTAAAGTTACTTAAGAACACCAATGAAGGTGTAAGATGGTCTGATTATGTAAGCATCATTGGTAGCCATCAATATACAACTGATTGTACTAAACCCGACATTGCCTATATCATGAGATTATTATGCAGGTTTACTAGTAGACATAATATAGAGCAATGACACACTATTGGGAGGGTCATGAGATAGCAAAAAAAATTGAAACAGGAACTTTGGATTACACTGTAAAAAGTTTCCATCCATGCTTGAAGGTTATACTGATGAGACTAGAACACTTTATCCGATGATTCAAACGCCACCTGTGGCTATGTGAGACGACCCCAAACCCCGTACTGACGGCGGAAAGGGTAATCCATGGAATATAACACAGAAACAGATAATGAATAATAGAATATACTGGATAAGAGTAATCATCAGAGTTACACAGTATACAGGATCTTACTTAGTACAAATACAGTTCAGCTATACATAAATGTCTACAGCGGAAATAAACAAAATATGTACAATAGGAGCTGAACAACATAAAAAGAGATAAATAATAGAATCCATCTTCAGCTCCAGCTATCCAGAAAGAACCAGCTAAACCTGAATACAAGGCTGCCCGTGTAGAAAGAGGGGCACCCGAGTTTGAAAGTGAAACAAACTACGAGTCAGTCATGGGACTGGTATGAGAAATCTACTCAATCACAGGACCACGCCACTTTCATGGAACGGGTTTACTCCATTGGATTGCCAGTGTTTTAAAACAAATCTTTCTTTTAAACATCGCTATGCTTTTTATAAAAATGAAACCGTTATAAGACTCAGTTCCCATCACACAATGCAACGCAAACCGGAGGATAGAGTTTTTACCTTATAACGGCCAAAATATGCTCGATACGAATAAAACAAAGGCATTTGATATTATTGCTAGTGTTTATATGTTTTGAAAACAATTTCAAATCATAACTATCAATCATAGGCGGCATGGGTACCATATATCATGTCGCCATATATATATATACAATCAAAACCGCACAGTTACGTATTTGGAAATTGTATTTCCGTCACGAACCAATGCAAAAGATAGTTCTTACCGACTTCGTGACTCTCTAGCCCGAGCCACAGGGTCAGAGCGCATCGACCCTTGGATCATCAGGGCCAGTCCACCGATAAGGATTAAAATGCCTGAACAATACGTTTCCCCGCCCTTTGGGGCGTAAACGAGCCAACGAATGACTCCATCGGACCCGGATCGTCCGATCAAACCAAGGCGCCTCGCAACAGCAACAACCACATAGGTGAAAAGTATATAAATGTCAGGGCTGGTAGGTCACTGACACCACCCTAGCTAGAAAGAAACGCATGCCCTCCCGGAGGTCCTTCTCCCGTTTCCGGTTCATACCGGGGTGTGAGGCTCGCGAATTCCTGTTATGCACAAAGCTACGCCACACAGGCGGTGCTTTGATCATCACCACAAGACTTTGCTTTTCAACAGAAGCCCTGATCACTGCATCTTAGCATGCCACACAGGCAATTCATGCCATGCGACTGATGTCCATCGATATACAACCTCTGAGCTCGTGCGTTTCAGAGAAGGGCGTTAAGCAAAAGAATAAATTCTCCGCCGCCAAACAGATGTATATTTAATAGAGATCAATCAACATTGAATAAAATCCAATGTCAGACACAGTCATTTACAAGTCCGTTCTGGGTTTGAACGAAACCGGAGGCACTAAATACCTCGCAAACCCATCGATCACCACGTACGTCTGGACGATCACCATTCATTATCCATATTTCGGGATGCCTCCCAATCAGGACCTCGGTTACCATCCAAACGAGGTGAAGATCTCCGGTCTTCGACCACCGTCTTCATCTTTGACTTTCAATCGTCGGTCAATTATTTGAAATGAGAATTAACTCGGCCTTTTCAAATAATTCACGTATATTTAGAATTTCAAATTAATTTATTTCAATGGTTAAATCATTCGACAACACCAATTTTGGTCTTTAAGGTAATTTTCACACCAAACACATTCAACCATCAAATACCACATAAATCGAGCAAATTCAGTTTATTTCCATTCCATATCGTTTATGATATTTTATAACGATTTATCGCTATTTTTATTTATTTAAAAATAGCCAATTTATTCAAAACGACGCTTCGGGCCATAACGCGGCCGTGGCGCTGTTTTTCTTCAGATTTGATTTACACATATCTGAAAATCTGACCGTTGGATCTTCACAAAATTTACATCATTAGAAAGGTCTTTTCAAAACGAATCCAACGGTTCCAGTTTCGGGAAAATCCGACGGTCGGATCTTCCGATACAATCGTTTGAAGTTTCGATTTCAAAATACGAACTGCAGCGTCGTTATTCGATTAAATATAATTATATATATATATATATAAATATAATAGTTTCTGGCGCTGTTTTTCTTCAGATTTAAATTAAACATTCCAGACAATCCAACCGTTGGATTTTTACAAAGTTGGTGCCGTTGGAAAGATTTTTCCAAAGCGAACCCAACGGTTGCGGTTTCGGGAAAATCCAATGGTCGGATTTCCCGCACTAGTTGTTTGAAATCACGGTTTCAAAACACGAACTGCACGGCCACGTTTCGTTTTAATTTTATTTATATTTATATATTTATATAAATATAGTTCATTCAACAATTTAAATATTGTTTTTACTTCAAATATTTCACTAACGCCTTTAAATTTTGGAAAATTTCGCCATAACCTCATTTGTACGGGAGGGGCTGGGAAAATTCCCAAATAGCCACACGGGCGTCTCATGTCAAAAAGAAAAAGAAAAAGCCAAGCGGCTAGCCAACAGGATCATAAAATCATCACCCAAACAAAACACTAAATGTGTACCTATTTGTCGGGCACAAAATTTTATTCCTCTTCTCTAGCCCCTTTTGCTATAACCTGTTCAATAAATATGCATGTACATATATATAGTTCTTACCACTTATCATTTTCCATTCAACTTCATATTTGATTCCACTTGGTTTAAAAACACCATTCATGCTAATGTTGCATGCATAGGCGAAAATCATATCATTAGCTTATTAGTGAATATTTCGACTCATGCATATTTATTTGAACGAGTTGCTATTTTTAACGCTTCACATTTCAACAATTCATGTGTATAATAAAAATGTGATTTTTATTGTAAAACAATTCATTTCAAAACACTATTATTTTATATAGTTTATATAGGTGATAAAAATAGGATTTTTCTTATAAAACAATTTCTTTTAAAACGAGGTCATTTTACATAGCTCATATAGATGATAAAAAGGTGATTTTTATTATGAAACAATTTATTTCAAAATATGAATACCATTCAACACATGAATTTCTAATCAACGAATGAATATCGATTCAACACATGAAGGTTTTCTATAGTTTCTATATATAGATAAAAATGTGATTTTTATATTTTTTTTTTTGAGCAAAGTGATTTTTATATTTAAAACACGAATACCATTCAACACATGAATTTCTAATCAACGAATGAATATCGATTCAACACATGAAGGTTTTCTATTCAATGAATAAATATAGTTTCAGCAAATGAAAATAATTCAAACACATGAATATTATTCAAAATTTCGGCAACATAACGGCAGGGTAGTTAAAACCGGGACTGTCCCTAGTACGGCTCCTCGCTCTACCTTAAAACCTCGCGGTTTTTGACAATGGGGATCATGCATCTAGTTCGCACGCAGGCGGTATGTATATATTTATTTCATTTCCACAAACTAATCCTATGTGGTTTCAACCAAATATTTCTCAACCACAAATGGGTATTTTTCAACCACAATCAATCAATATCAACCACAAACAATCTCAAACAACCATTCGCTATCAATCAATTTTCACACCAATCACAATCAATAAATATCGTCCATGGTTTGTGGACGTGGGGCGTGTATATATATATATATATATATATATATATATATATATATATATTTATATATAGCAATTCACTTCTATTTCAACACATATATAATTTTTACAAAGTATATACAACTTATACATCGAACGTACAACTTATACAACGCTTATACAAGAGGTGTACAACGCTTATATAACTCATACATTGACTATATAATTTATACATCATCGTTTTCCATATCAGTTATAAATTAGAAATCTCACATTGGGTTCCACTCCACCAAAAATAGCAGAAGGCTCAGAAAAATACACGGTCTCTTCTAAAATGTAGAAGACGTTCACACGGTCACGATGTTTCCTGTTTCATCGAATTTCGTTAACGAACGAAAAAGATATGATTTTTCAAAGGTTTGCAACACTTTAAAGGTGTTAAAATCAAATTAAATAAAATCAGCCGATACCTGCTTGATTTCTTCAAAACTAGGTTTTAATTTCTCTTTCGATCCGTGCAACTTGGAGACGATCGGAGTACACCACCTTGTAGTGCTCGGAACGGCGCTCAGGCGGAGATAGGTGGGGCCCACTTCGACGTAGGGAGGAGGATGCGGCGGCGGTTCGAAGTGCTGAACTTCGTGACGTCGGTTCTTCCAATCCACACAATGAAAAAATGCAAACTATATATGGATTTGAAGATCTTCTCGTGCTCTTCAAAATCTTCAATAGGAGGAATGCGTAATTTTGCTTGTAGGAGGAGGAACGGAGGAGAGAAGGCACGAGCGGTTTTCCGCCGTGAATCGATATCGGGGAGAGAGAAAATTAAAGGATTTTTTTTTATAAAAATTTTGATTGGCCGATGGGTTTTATAAGGGGTTTTCTGACGCGACCACCAATCTAAACCCAACGACTGTCGTCCCTAGCGTTTTACCCCCATTCCGAACACAATGGAATATGTTTTGTAGGCCCATTCGACTGTTTCAGCCAGTTTTCCTTCAAATTAAAATATATAACATTCAATATTTAATTTGAACGTACATTTCAATTTACCAGGGCCACAAATTGATTCGAAAAATTCCTGAAAAATAAATCTAGCTATGTTTTGATGATATGGTCCCAACAAAACTAGTTTTGTCGAATTCTGAGACCGTTTGAAAAAGGCCCACTTCTGGTCGATCCAATTTAACTGTAATTGACCAAAACACATTTTCCTTTGCCACGCTCACATACTAGCTTCAAAAATTATGAAATTTGAAACCTAGCGATAACTTCACATCACGGATCCAACAAAAGTAGTTTCGTCGAATTCCGAGGTCGTATGCAAAATGGCCAATTTCCCGGGCTATACGAATTTCATAGCGACCTTTCTGAAATTTCATTTGGCCATAACTTTTGCTTTCCGTTATGAAAATTCGATTTTTCAGATTCGTTAGAAAGGTATTCACTAACAGATTTAGATATTTTTTGTTTCGCTAAAATCCGTTTTGTTTTGCACCCGGTCCAGTCTGACAAAGTTTGAATTCAATTTTTTGAAACTGCAGCGCCTTTTCAGGCCTTGTTTATAATTATAATTAATTATATTCGTTTTGTCGATTCAAACTCACTTTTCATTGCCATTATTTAAAATATTTATTTTAAATATTTAAAATCCATTATTTCAGCCAATTTAAAATTTTTAAATTGGTTCAGATTTTCTGGGTCGTTACACTATGTTTTTAGAATTTCTGGTCGAGCTGCTTCCTGGAAATCCAAGAAACATACTATTCTGGCTTAGTCTGTTATGGAGTCTGGTACTACTTGGTAAAGCTAACGAATATGCAAATCACTTAAAAAATACACTACTTGGGATTCCCTTACGAGAAAATTCAATATAGGCTCTATTGATTCATTACAATAGTAGCTCGGCAATTGCAAAAGTATAGTGCCATTATTATAAGGATAAGACATGATAAATACATCGTAAGCACAACATTATTAGAGAGCTATTCTCTTCACGAGCTGTTATAGTAGATCATATATACAGTAACGAGAATTTGACAAATCGTTTGACGAAAAGATTTATTGGAGAGGAAGTTCTTATAACATCTAAAAGAATGGGACTATGTTCCTTAGATTGTTGAGTCATGAACAATGGTAACCCAACCTGATAATCGAAGATCCTAAGACTAGGTACAGTGCGTAAGAACAAGTGTGAAGTGGTATGAGTTGAACATGTTAATTTTAGATATTGAAAGCATTTACTTCTGAAGTGATTATATAATGAATTAATAATAACTCTTAATGAGATTTATACTCCCATTGGAGCGGTGTCACTACAACAAAAAACACATTTCGCAACAGGCAATATATGTTGCAGTAGACCAATTGCAACAAGCCCGCGCCTGTTGGTATAGCCAGAGTTGTAAAAAGTCGGTCCCTTTTAGCAACATTTTCTGCCTGTTGCAATAAGATGTTGTGGTATATTTTTTTGCAACTGGCATTTGTTGTTGCAACAAAACATTTTGCAACAACAAATGACAGTTGCAAACCTATAATAGGCATTCAACAAGCAAGATACTACAACTATTTTTGATAGTTGCAAAATCTTTTGCAACTGTCTTAAGTTGTTGCAATAAGTCATTTTGTAAGAACAAACGACAGTTGTAAATTTGTAACATGTAGTAATGCTACAATTGTTATTTCCTGTTGCAAATGTCTCTATTGCAACTAATAGTTGTAGATGCTACATACAATTCACTAATACCTACATTCAATAATTTACTGTAAAGACAATAAGATATATTACAAAAAAATAAACATAGACTCCGAAAAGCATTGACAAAACAATAGATTCACACATAATATAAACGCAATCCATACATGATATTAGTTCAAGTTACATTCAAAGTTTAGCATAATAACAAACGTGATCCATACATAACATAAACGCATAACATACCAACAATTCCAAAATGTAGTTCAACATAACACCTAAAAGCTAAAAAGCACATACTCTAGTGAAACGAAGTCTTTGTGCCAAGCCATGGTTGTTCCAACGGCCTCTTGAATGGTGTACATCTCCAAATTTGACCTTAATAGAAAAGCTTCAGGATCCACAACTACGTTAATCCATACCTATGAAAACAGTACACATTAAACTTCTAATTTTATCGCAAACAGTGAAAGCATGAATCAACATTAATATCCTTACTGTACTTGAATTTGGAATATTAATATTAATATTAATATTAATATCCAGGCATAGAAATGAAGTCTTACGGTTGTTCTTAGTCCATCAATGTTTCAGCGTAAGCACATAACACACAGCTAAGGAATTTATTTTCCAGGTCAATGTTTTAGAAAACAAAACAAAAACAAATATATCTTTTCCCTTTTTTAGCGTTTTGGCAGTATACACACTGTATAGATCACTATTTCAAATCTCGCAAATATCGTCCGAGATCTCGTTTTGGACTCCTTCCGAAACGAAACAGCAAATATCACTCTAAATCTCCTTTCGAATATATCGCCCGAGATATTGCGATACCGAACGATATATCGACCAAGACGAAATACTGGAATATCGTCCAAGATCTTAGTTTTTTTGATTAAAATTTAAATTTGTGCCTGAACTAGAACAATAATTAAAAATTCAAATCTAGTCATAGCAATCTTTTTTTATTTTACATTTTGCATGTTAAATGACTATATTGTATGTTCGTATAAGTTTTACAATGCTTTTGATTTTCATATTCGTCTTTTTACATACATGTTACTTATGAAATTATGTATTTTATGGTCTATTTATACTAATTTTTTTAATGTTTTGGATCCTTTTAATGTTTCCTGTCTAACAATATTTCTTTTTTGAGCATATTACGATTTAGAGTATGAATGATCTTTCATAAAATAAAGAAAAAAAAATATTTTGCATTTTAATTTTAAGTTAATATGTTTTTAATAGTATTCATAAAAATCATTTTGTTAAAATATCATTTTTAACATATCATGTACCCCGAGATTGTTCTGATATGAACTTTCAGACCCGAGATGAAAATCCGAGACGAACTCCCAAGTTAGACTCATCTCATCCAAGATCTCCCCCGATACGAGACCGAGTCTATAAAATCCTCGAAACGAAACGCGACCGATATTCGAGATTTAAAAACTTGGTATAGATACAAACTTAAATCCAAACTATTACTTGGCATCTATTTTCAAAAGTATTCTGGTGTTTGCTAATGGTAGCATCACTCTAGTGGTTGTACCCGATAACCGTGGCTACTGTGATATAGAGAAACAGCAGAGTGGCAATGAACCCTGCTAATTAATAAGCTTCAAACATATTGCAAGTTTAACCACTCATATTCCAAGTTACAGATAAATATGAAGCCAATTGCAAGTTAAAAAATAGATTGCAAGTGAGTATGTGGTCAACTAAGTGTTCAAATTTAACAAACTGCTCTGATCCAATATACAATCTAACCAATGTGACCAACTCAAAGTCAAAAAAAGGTTGCACATTTAAACATTCATTCCAAGCAAGTTGCAAATTCGTTAGATATATAAATTGCAAAAAAGTTGATATCCATATGCATGTAACTTTAAATTGTAGGAGAAAAAAGGTAGGCTCCTAGAAAAGGGTTGATATAATGGAAAATTAACATATACACCAGCATTTCATTTCATTATATACGAAGAATGAGTTCCTTAGTCTACGTAAAAGGATATTGATTTCTGAAACAGTGGATTAATGATCTAAACAAAAGCGTATTTATCATGACATAATGACAAGGGGTCAATTGTCAAGTGGCAGCTGTTTAAGTGGTAAAACACGTTAAGTTCTGGTTGTACACTTGTATTGTATTGATATAATTATAAGGAAACATTTTTTTTTTTGGTAATAAGTCTAAAAATATTCGTTCATAGATGTATCAGTATATACACAAAGTTAAATCAAACACAACCATGTGCAGTATGGTTTACAAAAAATCTGATAATTTTAAATATAATTTACCTTCAAATGTTAACTGTAGCCAAAGATCTAATCTCTTTCCACTCTTGAATGGCTGATTTAACAGAATAATTCCGCATTATGTGACTATGTGGAAGCCCAAGCCTAGTTACATGAGATATCTTGTGTTTTTCAAGCCATGCTTTTATTGCTTCATGTTCATAAGTATACCCATCACCAGCAATGTAATGATCATTCATAATTTCCTGCAATATTGGACAAATTAAATGGATTGTGTACCAAATTCTGATTTGCTCCTCACATTTGCTGTGTGTTTTCAAGTTCAGGCAAAACCTCTATATCTTAATTAGGCCTATCTCTACATCTCAATCTCGAGCATTTCAAAGCAAGCTTTGCTAGATTCTTTGCCTCTTATATTGGCCAGTCAAATATTGATCTGTCGAGAATTGTAAGTAAACAATTGCTTTCTTCAGAAAAAAATGTGTATACACTATACAGTTATGTACCAGATCATTGTGATTTACTTATTGATTTTTCATCCATGGGGCTTAGCAAAGATTCTGTTACAAATTAAGAACTAACAAAACTAGCAAAGGTTCTCCTAGTTGGACCAGCTGATATGTTAGGTAGCGGTGTTTGAGCTTTCACTGGGCAACGATAGTCTTTTATTTGCCGTTTTATGATTTGGTGGTTGAATTGGATTAATGTATAAAGAAATTAGCAAAGGTTCTCCCATGGATTTATGATTTTGCAAAAACATTAAAAATAAAAATGACACCTTTTTAGTCCTTCAATTCCTTCTGGATTTACATTAAAATAGAAGGCATCCCATGTACACCACCCAAACCAATCCAGCACTTCAGGCATCTCCTTTATCAAATTCTTTGTTAAAACTTGAAAATCCTTCAAACAAATAATAACAATTAGAACAAAAACAACTAACTCTCCTTCTTTATTTCATGAGGCAAGAAAGTGCATTTTATTTCTCTTAATAATCTCTATTATACAGTACAGGATATAACCGTTTTAAATAATCTGTAGGTCACAGTACAGGATATAACCATTAATAAAACTGTAGATTTACACTTTGTTATTATAAAAAAACCATTAAATTAACTTGTGAATGCTTGTTTATTTAGTGCCAAGATAAGTGAGCTATTTAACTAAATATTAGGGAGCTAAACTGTTTTTTAATGTCTAATGAACAAGTTGTTTTAAGGTCAAACAGAAATGATAAGTTCTGTATTAAACTTATATGAATTAAGATTGATACTACCTTACTGTGTACAACATTACCATTGCAGAAACTGAGATGCACGGAATGCATTACTTAATCAAATTTCATTACTTGACAGAGATAACACATATTCCTGAGTATCGAAGTAAACTGATTGAAATTTATTTGAAGAAGAATTACGAGAAAATTAATAGTTTTATGTATTGTAACCAAATTAATTATGATCTAGAAAATCAATAACACATGCTACGCCAGTTCCAACTGTCCTGCTAACTCATATAAGTAAGTAACGCACCTGTACTGTGAATTGGAGAGTCGGTCGCTTAATATCTTAAGGCATATTTGCATAATCTGCAGACAATCATGGTAAACACAGTTGATGTTGGCTTATAAATACAAATTAACAAGTATCTAAAGCGCACCGCAGTTTCTGCTATAATAACTTCAAAAAGCTAATCAACTCAAAAAAAAAACTGCAGCTCATCGTATAGATCTAGTTACCAAATCCTAATGCTTACAAAATGTCAAATGACATTTTACAAAATTTTAGCTATGAAGCACACAAACATACACATTTTGTATTTTTTAACAAATGTGCATCAATCAGTTGAATAGTTAAAAAATGGAATGTCGATATTCATAAAACAGTAAGTGTTATTTGCAAGAGCCTAGCTGGCTTATTTTCATTATTAAATAATTTAATATTTTATTCTGAAATGTTATCGAACAAAAATTACATTATCAATGTGATATTAAAATATTGCACTTGCAAGTGCAACCTCAAAGTCTTATTGTATAATAACATGATATTCATTAATTTCATTTTACAAGTATTCTTTACACAATTGTGTAAATCTTTGTTGCATGATTCAACATGTTTTGTGGCCAAAACTTATGCTAAAATCTTGTCAATTTTCCATAAGATAACAATATATGCATATCAAATTTTAATACTTAATATTACTACGTAACGATGGTGATACATGTGGTTTTAAAATAGAACTAAACTATGTGATACTTGATGATTTATAAGTATGACTTATAAATAATGGTTTAACTAGAAGAGTGGAACGTCTACTGACCACTTTCATAGTTTATGCCAAACATCTATTTTTCATACATATTCTTCATAAAGAAATATATAAGAACTAGAGAAAAGTAAGTAAACTTTAATCCAAAAAAGATAAGAACATCAATTAAATCAAAGTCACAATATATTTTAACCGCCAATGCATCGAATCATTTTAGTTAACTAACATTAGAATGAGTGGTGTAGTTACGGAGAAGAAATCTATAATGATAATTGCCTAAAGTTTAATCGCCATATAGTTATGTAAATATTGATAGATATTGTAGTTTACATTTAACTAGCTAGGGGGAATCTGGATATCAAGATGTATAATCTTCTCAATTTATAACATATCTTGTTTACTAAGGTTCATTGTTTTGATAAAAGAAACATGGTGAAAACACAATCTTACAGAGAAATCTCATTTTATAAATTGTAATGGAACATTAACTTATCCTACGCAGCAAATTTGTGTAAAAATTCTAAAATTAATTTAGTAGAAAAGTAAAGAAAAATAAATAAACTTATCGTAAGCAACAAATTGGAATGGAACATTAACTTATCTTATGCAACAACTTGAAATGGAACATTAACTTATCCTAAGCAACAAATTCATTTATTTTTTTTTGCTCTCTAAGAAATTTCAGTTGATACAAACTTTTTATGACATATGTTCGTAATAACAAAAAGTTAGCCAACTTTCAAAGAGTAAATAATGGGAACAAACAAACAAATCATCCACACATTCTCATCAATGTAAAATATGATTAACATGCATAATATAAAGTATATAACCATTTTAAGAATACATCTAAAACCTATTTTATATATAAGTACTAATGGTAGTTGTGCTATTTCTATAAAACTTTCTTCAAGGGAAAACAAAGTCAATATGCATGTGAATATGTCAAGTACCAGAGCTATAGTTCAAGAATAATGCAAAGAAGGTATCAAAATATTGAACTGATAAACTTAAAAAGGAAATCATCCAAATTATAATAACAATTCATATTATCGTTTTGGGCATTTTATATTAGAAATATCCAACTTTATACAAACTTAGCTTTGAGTGCTAAAAATATAATTTTTAACACAAACTTATATAGTTCAAAATTTCAGGAAAAATAAATCATAATAACAACTTTCTAGAATCGAAAAGCAAAGTTTGTATTCAAATAATCTTAGTGCTTATATCCGAATGTGACATGCTCAAAAATCTGAATTGAAAAGCAAAGTTTCGACTACCATGTGCTACGATTGAATTCAAAAGAAAAATCATGAACTCAAAGACAGACGAAAATAAACGATCTAGCGTAAATCAATCTTCAAGACTAACGCTGATAATCATAAAAGAATATGGAATTGAAAAGAACATGTTAACTAACATTCAGCGGTGATAGAGGCATAGAGCAGAACCCATGAGCTAAACTCGCGGTTGACTGAGGCGGAGAACGAAACCCGCGATTGATTGGGGGCGGCGAACGAAGCCCGCGATAGCCTGAAGAGGAGAGCAATACCACGATCGAGTGAGGCTGAAGCAAAACCCAGGATCGAAGCAGAACCCGACGATGAGAGTAGATTCTGCGATTGATTGAGTTGGAGAAGAACATAGTTTGACTCGTTTGAGAAAGTGAAATGGGTCACAGAAGCGTTAAGGCGAGGGCACGGTAAAAATATATGTTAAATTACCAATCTTCATTGTTATATAATTCCTAATAGTTAACTATATGATTTTAACTATTTAAAACTAATTATTAAAATTTAAAAAATAAAAACTACTACTTATTTATTAACGTTTAATTATAAGTAGTTGTTAATTCATATTTTATAACAATCCGAAATTTTTGAACCAATTTAAAAATTTTATTTTAGCTATTTTAATGTATTTTGAATATTTAAAATGGTTTATTTTAAATAATAACGACTAAAAATTTATTTAAATTGAAGTTAGAAAATATTTATTTATATAATTTAATTTTAAAAGGAGTTTGAAATGGTGCGTTATTTTGAAAATTCGATTCCAAATTTTAATTGAATGTACAAAATTCAAAATAAAACGGATTTCAGTAAAACCAAAAATATTTGAATCTGTTTAATTATATCTTTCTAACGAATGTTAAAAATTTAGATTTCATAATATAAATTGAAAGTTATGTCCAATTTAAAATTTAAAATAGTCGCTATGGAATTTATATATATTATTAATTAAATATGGCCCTTAAAAATAGCCATTTTGCAAACGACCTCCGTTTTCGACGAAACCACTTTTGTTGCATCCGGAATGTTAAATTATTGTTAGTTTTCAAATTTCATAATTATTGGAGCTAATTTGTGAGCACAGTGAATTTAAACGTGTTTGGTAAATTCAATTCAAATTTAATCGACTGGAAAGAGGGCCATTCTTCCAAACGGCCTCCAAATTTGATGAAATTAGTTTTGTTAGGACTGTACCATCAAAACATAACTAAAATTATTTTTCTGTAATTTTTGGAGTCAGTATGTGGCCTCGGTAAATTAAAATGTATGTTTAAAATTCAATATATTGATTTATATTTTAATTTTGAAGAAAACTGATCGAAACAATAGAATTTTCTTATGAAACATATCCCGTTGTGTCTGGAATGGGGGTATTTAGCTAGCGACGACATACGTTGGGTTTGATTTGGAGTTCAGACGTATAATGAATAATTAAGTGAATCAAAATAATAATATTATTTATTATATATAACCTCCCTTCATTGGTCAAACCCTATCACAAATTTCCATCATTTAAACTATTTTTCCGCCACCCTATCTCACAACCAACAATCGAACCTCCAAAATCTTCAAATCCACACTATAATTTAAGGATTTTTCAATGTGAAGCTTATTGAGCTCAACGAGCTCTAGTAAATCAACGGTTGTGATTGCTTGTAATGCTTCGAGATGGCCCAAATCAGCCCTCAACTCTGCCATGTTTGCAACAAGTTGAAGCTTAAGGGGACCACCGAGTTTCCCCAAAGTCCAGGCAGCGGTAGGCCTTGCTTAGGTGCTTCCAGTGGCACTGAGGGATCGGCATCTGGTGCCTCATAGTTCGTGCAAAAATCAACCCTAGGGTGGCATATATGGGTTCGGTAATTCGAAGAAGAAGAAGACGAGATTGAAAACGGAAAGGCCTGCAGCCTTTGGATCTGGGGAAGAACGGCTTAGAATTGTTTGAGGGTAATTAATGGGAATAATTAATTAATTAATTTAGTTAATTATAAATTTAAAAAGTGTAAATGTTTAAATGAATGTAACTTGTCCAAAAAGCGACCGAATTGAACAATTCAAAATGCGTTGGAATCCTCTAAACGAGCACTACAACATGAAACTGACCAGGAAGAAAACGGAACATATTAGAATTAAGGAAAATTCAAACTCAAACAGTACAGAAATCATCAGTTAAAGAATGGCGGAGTGGAAACCAACGTGATAACACCTTCTCACTCAACTACTTTTGTTTTGTAATTATATCATAGGTTGCAAATGGGGCTTAACAGCTCCTGACACTACTTTTTGCAAACAATGGTTGATTAATTGTTTGGATTGTGATTGGATGAATTAATTGGGATTGATATTGTTGTATGTCGGATTTTTATGAAAACTGAAATGTATAAATTACTTATATAAAATGTATATAAAATTATCATGAAAAGAAATTCGAATAAGTATTCATTTACAAGCCGAACGACTCGTTTATGTACACCTATTTATCTAATATTTGATTGGGATGATAAATTTTACATATCCCCCAAATGTACAAATAATAATTAGTATTTGTTGGTTGAAACTCCACACGGGTATTGGGATGATATTTGATATACACTAATCCCAATTGTTTAATTGTATGTCAATTGATTGATCTACAGTCTATGGTAAGCGTTATTAATTTATTTTAATGCCTATACAGTTGAAAAATGCATTCTGGATGATGTTTGATTGTTAAATGATTAATTATCATTATTGTTTAATACATGCGATGTATGGAATCCATATAACTGAAATTATATGGTAATTGATTGAGTCGCATTCCGATTCAGAAATAAGGAACATTTTAAAATAACGAACATTTTAAAATAATAGTCAGTGAAGAATTGAATTATGATTTTGATGTCCGATTTTGGATGGACACGAAAATATAAATATATGAAGCCGGGCTAAGTAGTAAAATGCCATTTTAACCCAAACGACTTTATTGATCGATTTTATTCATTTTAAAATGATTGCGTAAAGGAAATGGATTTCAAAATTAGTTATTTTGAAAATATTATCATTTTAATATTATAATGATATAGAATATTCAATTTTAATTTAAAATTGAAAATAAAGGTAAAATCGACTTGAAATGATTTTATAAAATACGTTTTAAATGCAGATCGACGAAATATATACATAATATATATTGTGTATATGAAATGGCTTGAATAGAACGCACCTCGCAGCAATCGTTCGCGAATTTCGACCATTAACTTCAAATTGATATATCGGGAGATCCGACCGTCGGATTCTCCTAAAACCAGAACCGTTGGGTTCGTATCGAAAAGATCTTTCCAATAAATATAAGAGATTTAAATTGGAATGGTCAGGTTTTAAGATATGTCCAAATCAATTACAAAAAGGGTCGATATGGATGCAGTTCGGTGGCCGTTATTAGAAACCGACTGTAAGGGCCTTAATAAAATTATTAAAAATATTGAAAAATCATGTAAAATCATAACAAATGATTTGGAAAGATTTTAGATGAAAAATTCCAATTTGAAAAGATAAAAATATTTTTTTTATCTAAATGGACTAATTAATAACTAGAATAATAATCCAAATGATTTTTAAATAAATAAATTGGATTTGTGAAGGGGTTTTAAAATAACCAGAATTTTCCATTGAATATATTGGAATGGATTTGATTGGAAATTATCTTCGGATATTTCGATATTGGATTTCATGATTATACAGATGTTTTAAAGGAATTTGGAAGATATATATATATATATCGTTATTCCCATTCTGATATTTGTTGGTTTCAGGATTTGATATTGAGTATAAGCTGATATAATTTCTATTTAGAGCCTTATATTTAATATCAAAGTGGATTTTGGGTTTGTCGTGGATGATGTCTTTATTAACACTGTTCTTAAACCCTGATGAAAAAAGAATAAATCTTTTAAATAAGATTTAGAGAAATATACCAATTAATTAATATTTAATTGGAATTGAATTGAAATTGGATTTTTGGGTTTTTCGTGAACGGTGTTTTAAATAACATTTGTTCTTTAACCCAATTAACAGTGAAGAGATGATTTGGAATTTATAAATATTTTTATTAAGATTTAATGGGATTTTTCCAAGTAAAGTTTTCCAATTTAATATATTAAATTGGAATTGAAGGGAATTCGATTTGGTATAATCGAGATCAACTTATGTAAAGGAAGACCGGTACTATAAATGGAATTTAAAAGGCTTGGCCGGTATTTCATTTATATTATTAGTTTGATATGATTTTTTTATCAATTATATATATTGATCTGTTTTCCCTGAAGGTTCCATAATTAATGGAATATGACTTTGGGGTTTATTGTGAACTGTGTTTTAAATGACATTGGTTCATTAACTCAGTAAATGACAGGATTAATTTTCCTAAAAAATGAATAATCATTAAGTAATGATTTTTGAGACTAAAACTGAACTAGAGTTTTAATGAATCTTTGACTAGATTGGAATGAGGATGTGATAATTAAATTTATCGAATTCATGAAATGATCGAGAATGGAGTACCACCAGTTTTACTCCAGGCGATAGTTAAATCTTTAATTAGATTTGAACGGGAAAGGGTAATTAATTTTTCCAGTAACACAGTGGGTGTTAGATATGGAGTACTACCAGTTTTTCTCTATGAGATGAATAGGTTGTGATTGGAAAATAAAATAAATGGTTACTTCAGTGAGGCTCGAAAATCGCGACTAGTTAATGAAATCTTTTCAAAACGATATCCAAAAGAGGATTAAAGAATAAATTTAAAAAAATTTATCTTTAATAAAATTAATGGGAACCTTTCCCTAAAGATGTGAATATTTGAATAAAAGAAAATTCATAATTCGAATGAGGAGTATGATGTGTTTTTATAGCACTTGATTATAAGATACAGGAATTATTTGGCAAGACCAGGTTTAACCCATTCTGAATAATCGATACGACGATTGAAAGTCGACGATGAAGACGGTGGTTTAAGACCGGAGATCTTCACATCGTTTGGATGATTACTGATGTCTTGATTGGGATGTACACGCAAGACAAGGTAATAAGTGGTGATCGTCTAGACGTACTTGGAGATCGATCGAATACGCGAGGGCCTCTCTCCTATATTGGACATATGGACGAGGAATAAGGTGCCTCCGGTTTCGTTCAGACACTGAACGAACTTGAAAATGGATAGTGTGTCTGACATTGTATTCCTTTATACTGTATTCGTTGATCCCTGCTAAATATATCTGTTTAGTGGCGGAGAATTTATTCTCTTGCTTAACACCTATCTTTGAGACGTATGAGCTTAGAGGTTATATATTGGTGGAAATCAGTGGTACGGTATAGATTGATAGTGTGGCATGCTGAGTTGCATGGATCAAAGCTTTTGTTGGAAGGCAAGGCTTTGTGGATGATGATCAAGGCACAAGTTTAATTAGCATAGCTTTGTGTGGCGTTAATTCACGAGCTTCACACCCCAGGTATGAACTAAAAACAGGATAGTGACCGCAGGGAAATGAACACATGTTAGTTCTAGCTACGAGTAACGTCACGGTATGGAGCCCAGACTGTTTACTCATGTGGATGCCGCATAGTAGTTGATGGAAAGCGAGGTACCTCGGAATTCGGGCCGACTAAAAGGCTCAGATATAATTTGAGTCCCTAGTGGCTCTAAAGCGGTCGACATTACTGACCCATTTTGGAGGTTCGATAGAACCAGCTAACATATAGTTTATGGTATAGTTAATCATTAACGGATGACCGTCCCTGCGAATTCCAAGGGCTCGCCAGTGTCCAAGT
The DNA here is from genome assembly GCA_030737875.1 of Allium sativum. NCBI lineage: Eukaryota > Viridiplantae > Streptophyta > Magnoliopsida > Asparagales > Amaryllidaceae > Allium > Allium sativum. The sequence goes on along the minus strand of CM060925.1, from coordinate 204,139,151 downwards.
CCTGAGGTACTTGCTAGTGTGTCTTGAAATCGGCGAGGAATGATCCATTGCCTCGGTTCATAGATGGAAACCCAATTTCCAATTTGTAATGTCCCACAATTTTAGTGGTTTAATAATTAATTAATTTAATTATTTTAATGTAATGGTTTGGTTATTTAAATATAACTAGATATTAGTTTCGATTTTAGACAAGCCATTTAAGATGTAGTTATAATTTAATTTTTAGAATTTTACTGTAATTTTTAATTGGAAAAATAAGCACTTTTTATTTTAGAGTATTTTACATCTTTAATAAGCGTTTTGAGATTTCACAAAATAAGCTATCTTGTCTATTTTATTACATCTTTAGGATCATGATACATTGATTGGCACAACGGTATGTTTAATTCTGTCTATGAAGGTCCGTAAAGCAAATGAACTTTATGTCGTGATTTTGCCATTTTGAAGCATGTTCTGGGAATGAAATTCCGGTATGTTGCTTACTAAATGGTGATGATTCTACATGTGGTCTTGGTTTCTACTGCAACTGAAATACCTCGAAAGGAATGGCGATATTGATATCGATAGGGTTCCATTATGTAACTTCATTCATATCAGCTTATATAACAAATTTATATAAGAATGTTCAGATAATATATATTCAAAAAGAAAATAATAAATAAATTTCTTTTCTTCTCTGCCAAGTTTAGTACACCCTTCTTTCTTTCAAATGCTACCAAGACAATTAAATGGATGGACCAATTTATTTTACTTCACTGCTAAGGGATTGGTATTCAAAACGTTCTGCGTGAAAGCAACCTAATAGAGACCCTTAAGTCAAATACCTATCCTATTCTCCATCTCATGCATGATAATTAGAAAACCGAATTGTCACCATCGCGCCCCTCATTCCATGCATCCCCCGTATAACCTTAAACATGGAGCAAACATTACGTCCGCTCTTGAATTTAATGTTGCGTACCCTTTACTTAGCTATTAAGTATTTCTATATTTTATTATTATTATTTTTCTTAACTACCAAGTCATATACCATATATAAATACACACACAGAAACAAGCAGGTGTCTTCTTTTCCATTTGCTTTAGGAAATGACCGAAGCTATCATATGTGGCATTAAAAATCAAAAGCAAAGAATACTTTCCCTTTCCCCTTTTCCATTGTTCCCTCGTCTCTTCCGCAAACAAACAGAAGAAAAGAAACATGGACTTGCAAACATTTTTGGGGAACGAGAAGATGCGTGTGAATAGAAGAAATCTGCACATGGATATGTGGCGAGTGCGAGGTGTTGTATGGGGGGCCGACATCATGAAAGAGCAGTGTGAGGATCTGTCAAAACAGGACAACAAAAAGGAATCTTGAGCAGGGTAGTTCGAAGTGGTATGGTGAGCAAGAATTTATATATGAACGATATGGAGGTGGGGAAAACATCGAGCAAGTGAAGGGGAGTACTTTGGTTACCTCAGTTTGTGTAACGGTGAAGTGCATGAGGAGCTGTCGCATGTGTGGCTCGCACGTTGCAGCTCATGGATGTGAAGGATGGATTAAGGCAGAGAAGGTAGGTTTGCTGCGTTCACTTGAATTTGCGTGAAGAGGTGGTTTCATGGGAAAAAACGTGGAAATGAGGTAGCGAATGAAGTGGATCCGAATGGCGATTTTGGTGATTAAACCGTGAAGAGTAGGACAGCAGTAGGCATTAAAATAAAAGTGGCTTGTTTGGATCGTGCGAAGGAGAAGGTTGTAGTTGGCGGCGCTGTACACTTTAATGAAAGGTGAGGTGTTTACTGGAGTTGGAAAATTTACACATGGCTATATGATGCGGGTTATTTTAGTGGAGTTATGGAGTAGTGATGACAGGAATTTCAAAAATGGAAGTGAATGCTTGTTAAGTCTAGCGGCATGATGTAAGATGAGGAGCAGACTGTTTTGCATGATCAGGGAAGAACGTGGGTTTTAAAAACATGGTGAGATGATGGAAGTAGTTGTGCGAATGTGAGGCGAGTGTGGTAAGGGCTTTCTTTTTTACTAGAAGAATAAGTTACTGAGAAGGGATTGTTAACCGAGCATTGGAGTTGTATGCTTTCGGCGTAGGTTAAATAAGTTGGAGTTGATCAACAAAAAGGGGAATTTGTGTACGAGCTTGTAGTGGAGGATGTACGCATAGAGTAACAAGCTGTTGCGTGTTGTTCTGTAGGGGATTGTTTGGCACTGGAGGTCACGGTGAGGACGAAATGGTGTAAAAAGAAAGAGCAAAAACATATATAAACGAGTAGCTCCGTTGAATTCTGAAGAAGGCCGATAGAAATGGGTGGGTATGAATAAATGGATGGGCCACTTAAAACTGAATGGTAAAGCCCAATAGAAACTATAATTAAGTTTAAATTTAACTTAATATTTTATACAAACTTGTATAGATGATATTTCACTCATACCATACCAGAATTTTGAACGGATGGATCTGTTGGAATCATAACGACGAGAGCTACACTGTAGAATGGGTTTCGCTGAGAACGAAGCTACTGAAATTCATGATAAAATTAAACATCTGTTTGATTTTAAATGAAATAAAAGCAGAATAATCGACTGCGAACCAATGTGAGTAAAACTCACTAACTCTGCCAGTTTATATTTTTATAAATATAATCTAGTGTTGATAAATGATGATTGATTGCTGTGTAATGGTTGTTTGGTTGAGTTGTCGATTTATTGCTTGAAATTATAGATAACAATATATATATATATATATATATAAATCGTTAATCAAATATTGATTCTGTTTATCAGAATATTTCATATTGAAATGAAATCGATGTTATTTATTTTGTTTAGCATCTGTGGATGCAGGGAAACAGGTTGGAGGGAACCAATAGGATTCCTCAATCTTTATAATACTGTTCGTTTTCATATATGGTGATATATGATGTGATATATAATCTATGATTGATTATGATAACACTGGTCTAGTTATTTGGCATTTGAAATACCATAAGAAATACTGGAATGTATAAAAAGGAATTCTCAAAGTGTATTTGAAAAAGGAATATTTATTTAGAAAATAAATAGAATTATAAAATGAAATATTTATAAAATGAATAGAATTTTATAAAAGGATATATGTGAAAAGTAGATATTAAATAGAAATCTGTTTTAACAGATAAATTAAGAAGATTAATTTATAAACGATATTTATAAATTAAGTAAAAATATTTATCACTGGGTAAATTAAAATATAAGTCTGGATTTATGTAGAGAAGTAAAAATCGGTTTTAACACCGATATTTCAAATGGAATTTGAACTTAGTTTTTAAACGGAATTAAATGAAAATTTTAAAATAATTTTTTATAGAAAATTATATAAATAAAAGTATAAAAAGAAATTGATTTGGGGATAGTGTTTTTAAATTGTGAAATCAAACTATTTTGATTCGATAAAAGAAATATTATTAAGGGATTGAAGTAAATATTCTTAAATAAAATATTTATAAAGGAATTTGGGTTCTGAAATAGGTTTAAAAATAGAGTTAATCGATTAGTGTTAATCGAATTAGAGTTAATCGAATTAGAGTTAATCGATTAGAGTTAATCGAATTAGAGTTAATCGATTAGTGTTAACCGAATTAGAGTTAGAGTTAATCGATTAGAGTTAATCGATTAGAGTTAATCGATTAGAGTTAATCGAATTAGAGTTAATCGATTAGTGTTAATCGAATTAGAGTGAATCGAATTAGAGTTAATCGATTAGAGTTAATCAAATTAGAGTTAATCGAATTAGAGTTAATTGAATTAGAGTCAATCGAATAGAGATATCTCGAAAGAGAGTTATACTTTGAAATTCGATTATATCGAATGTAGGAAAGTACTATTTACTTTGCATTTTAAAATCAAGATTTATTTATTCATTTATAAATTAGTTGTTTGTTAATTTATTTAAATTAATAAATAAAAGTTATATTTTAGTTATTATATTTCAGAAGCATGGGATTATAACACTATTGTTATAATCAAATGATTTCTGCAAAAGAAGTGGATTCGTAAATAGAATCCAAGAGTTACGTAAGGAAATTTGTTAAAGATATAGAAGGTGAACTTTGTTCATTTTGAAGTTAGAAATGTTGTTCAGTTAAGGTCTGCGAGGTAGTTATACCCCAACTTGATTGACTTCGTTTTTAACTAAGGAATGGTTAAGGTTCGATAATGAAGGCTGGTTAAGTGAATTTGGTTAATGAGTGTAAAGGTTTAAGTTGGCATCGCGATGTTTTATTTAAATATTTGTTTAAATCTAATGAAGGAGTTTTGGGAACATTTTCCAAATAAGAAATCAGAAATGTCTTCTAATATAGAGAATAAGAAATGAGAGTAAATATGGTAATGTTTTCCAATGATAATAACGTATATTTTCTAAATTTAGAAAATAAGAATTTACGAATATATGGAAAAATGGGAATGTAATAAATTAATGATAAATTAATTTAAAGGGATAAATGTTGATTGATGATTGATCGATAAGATTTCCATTTGGAAATACGACCGTTGTTTGTATACATGTTTTCCTTTGATAGTTAAATCACCGACAATCAAAGATTTTGACCATTCCCGTTGTCAATACGGAGAGACCGGGATCAGTTATATTATCTAAAAACCAAACCGTATGGCATTAGTGTAGCGAATCAAATATGATGAAAATAATTTAAGACGGAGTTATGCAAGGGCTGTTCAGTAAATCCTAGGTAGAAATTGCCTAAGATGGATTTACAGAATAATGCCTTCGGGTTGTCCAGTCCCAGGACAACTTAAATGGACGAATGTATGACAGAGTATATCTGGTATATCACGCAAGTTGATCGTTTCAAAATGTATTTACGTTGGTGGCGGAGGAATACGTTTCTCTTAGCTTATACCCGTGGTATTTTTGGGGAAATCAATTAGTGATTTGACGGTTATGACGATGTGGCATTCAAAGTAATTAAAAGAGTGATCTGTTAAAAGATACGTTATGACCTCAAGCCTCATCAACTGGGAAATGACAGAAATCAGGCAGGTGTAAGGATACGGATTTTCGATCGATCCCAGTCGATCGCTAAACCGACCAAGACCGTTCGAATCTCGTATACGCTAACTCTGGGCATACAACACATCAGAACAAATAACAGAAGACATCTATAAACATCATAATAATGTTACATCAGAGTACAGAATATATCAGAGTATATCGAAATATAATACAGCGAAAGATTAATTTACATCAAATGTAATACAATGCAGCGGAAATATAAAATAACACAGCGGAAGACGATAAATGCACTAGATACAGCTTAATGCTTCAATCCAGAATCCTGCTCAATACATCTGCAAAATAAAACTACTCGACTGCCCGTGTGGAAAAAAGGGGCACTCGAGTTTGCAAGGGAAAATCAAACTACAGGTTAGTCATGGGACTGGTGTGAGAAAACTCTAAACAGTTATATTTAACTTATTTAATAAAATGGCATATCACGAGACCACGCCGCTAACGCGGAACGGGTATACCCCCATGAATTCCAGTGTATAAACAACAATCAATAGAGATATATGGATTGACTATGCGTCAATCAACATGCAATATCCCAATCTACCCATTTAGATTAATCACCACACGTAGATTTTTTGAATCCAATTCAATTTACAGAAATTATTCCTTTGGACTTTATTTCCCGATTTCTATTTCAAATCATCTGAAATACATATCTAACTTTCTATAACAAAGTAGATTTCACTTCGGGATCTCAAATCAAATCGTTTGGAAATATGAATTCCAAATCATAACAATGCATACAAACAAGTATGCAACCAAATATCGGGCTCCCCCTAGACAAGGCAAAGGGTACGCACCTAGTAACTCAATATATAAATGTGCACCTACCCCACATAGGAGCAGGCTACACCGACGATGCACCTCCCACACACGAAGCATACACCGCCCATCTCACCCATACTTTTAGTCGTTCGGGTTACCATAATCTTTAGCCACACACTAAATCATTTTTATATCCCGAAGTGGGGAAAATCATTTCACAACATAATAACCACAAGTACTTTCAAAATATAGTACTTCACATCAGCAATTCACACATATGATCAGTCACTATTAACCACATAACCTTTGAGCTCGTACGTCTCAAAGAAGGGTGTTAAGCAAGAGAATAAATTCTCCGCCACCAAACAGGTACATCATTAATAGAAACTAATCAAATATGTGATGAACTACAATGTAAAACCATAATACATTTCCAAATCATTTCGAAATCATCTGGTTTTAGCCCTCGAAATTCTTTCTGTTTTATAAAACATTTTTATAAAACATTCCCTGTCCAAAATCGAGAGTACATTCTTTTCACTTAGGAAAAATATCATTTCACAATCATTCATTAAATTTGAAATGAACACATCGCTAAACACCTTACCATCAAATCGTTAAGTGTTTCACAAGGTGTTAGCCTACCAGTATTTCTACCCAACCCAATGCTAAATGTAAGAGTTTATCTTGCTCGTAAACTGGTCGAGCACAATCCAAACAATCAATCAGTCCAATTTGACATTGAATATAAGGTTTTGAATAGAGATAGTATCGACTTATATTTAACATCAAATCCTGAAACTAACAGACATCATATCGGGAATAACGATATCGGTATCTTCCAAATTCCCATCACAATATCCGTATAATCACAGAATCCAATATCGAAATATTCCGACGATAATTTTGATTCAAGTCCATTTCAATTCATATATTGGAAATTCTGGTTATTTTTAAAAACCATTTCAAACCCCATTTATTTATTTAAAAATAAATAAATTATTATTCTAGTTCAAAACTAGTTCATTTCAATAAAAATATATTTTCACCTTTTCAAATATGGAATTTTTCATCCCAATTCTTTCTAAATCATTTCTAATGATTTTACACAAATTATTGATATTTTTAATAATGTTATCAAGGCCCGTACATCGGTTTCCAATAACGACCACCGAACTGCACTTACAGCGACCTTTTCCAAATTTGATTTGGACATAATTCCAAATCCAACTGTTAGATTTCAAATTTCTTATATTCATTGGAAAGCTCTTTTCGATATGAACCCAATGGTTCTGGTTTCAGGAGAATCCGACGGTCGGATCTCCCGCAACGTCAATTCGAAGTCAATGGTCGAAATTCGCGAACTACCCGGCGCGGCGCGTTCTATTCAGGCCATTATATATATAATATATGTATTATATATTTCATCGATTATCCATTTAAAACAAATTTTATAAATAGTTTTAAATTCGTTTCGAAAAAGATTTCAACTTCCATTTCAAATTCAAATCAAAATTGAATTTTTCCTTATAAATTCATTTTATATTCATTTCAATTCAATTCGAATTCCAAATTCATTCAATTCAATTCAAATTTCAATTCTATTTCAATTTCTAATTCAAATTCATTTCAATTTTACTTCAATTTCTAATTCAAATTCATTTCAATTTTACTTCAACTTCTAATTCAAATTCATTTCATTTGAATTCGATTTCTAATTCAAATTTATTTCAATTTTACTTCAATTTCTAATTCAAATTCATTTCACTTGAATTCGATTTCTAATTCAAACTCATTTCAATTTTATATCAAAATTGAATATTCCATATACACGACAATTTTATACAATGTATATACATGTTAAAAATTACCATTCGCATTTCGTATATATATATATATATATATATATATATTCACATTCACAGTTCATATACATTTACCATTGGCATTTCATATATATATATATATATATTATTCCATTCTTCATATATATATATAATTTATTCACATCATATATATATATATATTTCAATTTACATCGTATATATATTTCAATTTTCACATCATATATATTTCAATTTTCAAATCATATATATATATATATATTTCAAATTTCACATCATATATATATATATTTATTTCTATTTTCACATCATATATATATTTTTTCCATTCATATATATATTTTATTTTCACAACATATATATATATATATTTAATTTATTTCATTTCACATCGCATTTATATATAATTTCATATCGTATATACATTTCTTTACATCGCATTTATATATAATTTCACATCACAATCACAATACAACACAATCAAACAAGTCGTCCATGGTCTGTGGATGACGGGGAGCAGTTCATATATGCAGTTATACAATAAATAACTGTACAGAAAATAATATAGTGAGAGAATTCTCACCTTGATTGGATAGAAGATCATTATTATAATGATTGTTTTAATATAATTAAACTGGCATTTAATTATATCAAAAATCCCAATAGCCTCTGTTTCAGTTCTGGTTCGTTCCATTGTGAAGCGTTCGAAATTACGGTTCCAACGGACTTTGTTTTTCTGAATCCTGACATCTTATGAGAGAGTTATGTCAATTTATATGTTAATGACATTAATAAAATAATTAAATGGTTAATTACATTTACATCTTCTTCCTTTAACGGAGAATACCCGTAACCCCTCTTTCCCCCACTTCACTGAAACCCGCTCCTTCCATTGACCAGAATCGCATCTCTCTCTAAGCCTTGGACCATAATCTGCCACCGCCACTCGATAGAGCACGACGCCATCCCCCACAACCGCAAGCAACGGCGAACTCGCGCCCGGTTATTGGCCAGGAAACCGCTTTGAAGCCGCTGACTTCGAGCTTGAAAATCACCTCCAACCCTCAATGATAATTCATCATTCTTGCATGGATTGAAAGCCGTAAAAAATTTCCACCAAATTTGTTTCAAAACCCTTATCTAATTTGAAGAGGATCGAGATCGATTTGGGATTAAATTCCGAATGTTTCAGCCGTCGGTTGGATAGTGGAGGCGGGTTTGAAGAACTAGGGTTTAAGGAAAATACGTTGTATACTAGTATATATACTATAATATATTAATATTTAATTAAAACATGACTTATTATTCAAATTTTTTACCCGGTTTCCAAACGAATCCCAATGACTGTCGCCTCTAGCCAAATACACCCATTTCGAACACAATGGGATATGTTTCGTAAGCCAATTCGGTTGTTTCAATAAGTTTTCATTAAGTTTAAAATGTAAATCATTATATTTTTAATTCAAATGCACATTTTAATTTACCGGGGCAACATACTGATTCTAAAAATTACAGAAAAATTATTTGTAGCTTCGTACTGACGAAATGGTCCTAACAAAACTAATTACGTCAAATTCTGGGACTGTTTGAAAAATGGCCATTTTCTGGTCGATCCAATTTGACTGAAATCAACCAAGCACATTTTCCTTCGCCACGCTCACATATTAACTTCAAAAATCATGGAATTTGAAACCTAGCAATAATTTGACATTCCGAATCTAACAAAAGTGGTTTCGTCGAATTCTGAGGTCGTTTGCAAAATGTCTATTTTCAAGGGATATATATTCACTATAGCGACCTTTCTGAAAATTCATTTGGCCATAACTTTTGATTCCCGCTACGTAACTTCGATTTTTCACATTCATTAGAAAGATATTCATAAGCAGATTTAAATATTTTTGGTTTCACTAAAATCCATTTTATTTTGCACCCGGTGCAGTCAGTCAAAGTTTGAATTCAAATTTTGAAACTGCCGCGCCATTTTCAATTCCTTTTATATTTAAAATAAAATATTTATATTCTAACAACGATTCAAATAATTATATACATTCTAATTCTGTTCAAAATAAAGTTCTCAACGTCTTTATTTAAAATAATCCATTTTAAATATTCAAAATTCATCAAAATTGCCAAAATAAAAATTTTAAATTGGCTCGGAATTTCCGGGTTATTACAATCTCCCCCACTTAAAACTTTTCGTCCCCGAAAAGGAACGAAGCCGAAAGTTGTTTAACAAAAAAACTCAACTTCCATTATTTTCTTTATGGCTTAAGTTCTTCAACTTTTCAGTTTCTAAGAACTTTTCAAATTTTTCAAAAATTTGGCTAACACCCTAAATTTTTGAAAAATTTCTCCATAACCTTCCCTGCACCAGGGACTTCGGGATATTTCAAATAGCGTCCCATGGCCTTCATCAATCCAAAAAGAAAAAGAAACAGCCAAGCGGCTAGCCAATCGACTCATAAAATCATCCAAACCCAAGAAATTAGTAAACATGTACCTATTTGTCGAGCAAACAATTTTATTCTTCTGGTCTAGCCTCCTTGCTATGACCTGTTCAATAGATATGCATGTATATGCATGCCTTTTGTAATTATTTTCGATACAGTTCAATATTTGGTTCAATTTGGCTAAAGGTTCAACCTTTAATTAATCGAACAATAATCAAACAACACAACCAACAATCAATTAATGAATTAATGTTTCAAATACATAATTTGATATATATACAGAAAATCATGTTTTTGATGCAAATCTCAACAATATATCCTATCTAGTTTTGGTTCTCACACCAATCTAATGGAAATATATAGAAATCCCACTTTCGATACTCGAAAATAAATACTGATAATGCTGCAGCATTATCAGAATCATTCCCGGACAACTAGAGTGTGATTCTATATCTGTCCAATATATTAAAACCTCAAATATACGTTCGTGACGCGTATATGCAGAATCTTTATATATTGGATTGTCCAAATTCAATACAAATAAATTATTCAAATACAAATAAAATGGTTTAAATTTTCAAAACAATATTGTTTTCATTTGAAAAATATACTCTTCACACTCGTTCTAGGAGACTACTGATCCCATCTTTAACGATTAATTCTTATTGGATATTACTAATCCAATATCTGATGAATTCTTTCGTTTGGTTCTAATGTGTCTTGTTCTCAAGCTCTGTAAACCAAAGATCTGATACCAGCTGTAACGATACGGATTTTCGCTCGATCAGAGTAGATCTCTAAACCGACCAGGACCGTTCGAATCCCGTATACGCTAACTTTGGGCATACAACACATCAGAACAAATAACAAAAGACTTCTATAAACATCATAATAATGTTACATCAGAGTACAGAATATATCAGAGTATATCGAAATATAATACAGCGGAAGATTAATTTACATCAAATGTAATACAATGCAGCGGAAATATAAAATAACACAGCGGAAGACGATAAATGCACTGGATACAGCTTAAAGCTTCAATCCAGAATCCTGCTCAATACATCTGCAAAATAAAACTACTCGACTGTCCGTGTGGAAAATAGGGGCGCCCGAGTTTGTAAGGGATAAGCAAACTACAGGTCAGTCAAGGGATTGGTGTGAGAAAACTCTAAACAGTTATAATTAACTTATTTAATAATATGGCATATCACGGGACCACGCCGCTAACGCGGAACGGGTTTACCCCCATGAATGGCAGTGTATAAACAACAATCAATATAGATATATGGATCTACTATGCATCAATCAACATGCAATATCCCAATCTACCAATTTAGATTAATCACCACACGTAGATTTTCTGAATCCAATTCAATTTACAGAAATTATTCCTTTGGACTGTATTTCCCGATTTCTATTTCAAATCATTTGAAATACATATCTAACTTTCTATAACAAAGTAAATTTCAATTCGGGATCTCAAATCAAATCGTTTGGAAATATGAATTCCAAATCATAACAATGCATACAAACAAGTATGCAACCAAATAGCGGGCTCCCCCTAGACAAGGCAAAGTGTATGCACCTAGCAACTTGATATATAAATGTGCACCTACCCCACATAGGAGCAGGCTACACCTACGATGCACCTCCCACACAGGAAGCATACACCGCCTATCTCACCCATACTTTTAGTCGTCCGGGTTACCAGAATCTTTAGCCACACACTAAATCATTTTTATATCCCGAAGTGGGGAAATCATTTCACAACATAATAACCACAAGTACTTTCAAAATATAGTACTTCACATCAGCAATTCACATATATGATCAGTCACTATTAATCACATAACCTTTGAGCTCGTACGTCTCAAAGAAGGGTGTTAAGCAAGAGAATAAATTCTTCGCCACCAAATAGATACATCATTAATAGCAACTAATCAAATATGTGATGAACTACAATGTAAAACCATAATACATTTCCAAATCATTTCGAAATCATCGGGTTTTAGCCCTCGAAATTCTTTCTGTTTTATAAAACATTTTTATAAAACATTCCCTATCCAAAATTGGGAGTACATTCTTTTCACTTAAGAAAAATATCATTTCACAATCATTCATTAAATTTGAAATGAACACATCGCTAAACACCTTACCGTCAAATCGTTAAGTGTTTCACAAGGTGTTAGCCTACCAATATTTCTACCCAACCCAATGCTAAATGTAAGAGTTTATCTTGCTCATAAACTGGTCGAGCACAATCCAAACAATCAATCAGTCCAATTTGACATTAATTATAAGGCTTTGAATAGAGATAGTATCGACTTATATTCAACATCAAATCCTGAAACCAACAGACATCATATTGGGAATAACCATATCAATATCTTCCAAATTCCCATCACAATATCCGTATAATCACGGAATCCAATATCAAAATATTCCGACTATAATTTCGATTCAAATCCATTCCAATTCATATATTGGAAATTACGGTTATTTTTAAAAACCATTTCAAACCCCATTTATTTATTTAAAAATAAATAAATTATTATTCTAGTTCAAAACTAGTTCATTTCAATAAAAATATATTTTCACCTTTTCAAATATGGAATTTTTCATCCCAATTCTTTCCAAATCATTTCTAATGGTTTACACAAATTATTGATATTTTTAATAATTTTATCAAGGCCCGTACAGTGGGTTTCCAATAACGGCCACCGAACTGCACTTATAGCGACATTTTCCAAATTTGATTTGGACATAATTCCAAATCCAACCGTTAGATTTCAAATTTCTTATATTCATTGGAAATCTCTTTTCGATACGAACCCAAAGGTTCTGGTTTCAGGAGAATCCGACGGTCGGATCTCCCGCAACGTTAATTCGAAGTCAATGGTCAAAATTCGAGAACTGCCGCGGCGCGGCGCGTTCTATTCAGGCCATTATATTATATATAATATATATTATATATTTCGTCGATTATCCATTTAAAACAAATTTTATAAATCGTTTTAGATTCGTTTCAAAAACGATTTCAACTTCCATTTCAAATTCAAATCAAAATTGAATTTTCCCTTATAAATTCGTTTTAAATTCATTTCAATTTAATTCGAATTCTAAATTCATTCAATTCAATTCGAATTTCAATTCTATTTCAATTTCTAATTCAAATTCATTTCAATTTTACTTCAATTTCTAATTCAAATTCATTTCAATTTTACTTCAATTTCTAATTCAAATTCATTTCAACTGAATTCGATTTCTAATTCAAATTCATTTCAATTTTACTTCAATTTCTAATTCAAATTCATTTCACTTGAATTCGATTTCTAATTCAAATTCATTTCAATTTTATATCAAAATTGAATATTCCATATACACGACAATTTTATACAATGTATATACATGTTAAAAATTACCATTCGTATATATATATATATATTCACATTCACAGTTCATATACATTTACCATTTGCATTTCATATATAAATATATATATATAACTCCATTCCTCATATATATATATATAATTCATTCACATCATATATATATATATATTTCAATTTGCATCATATATATATATATATATTTCAATTTTCACATCATATATATATTTCAATTTTCACATCATATATATACTTATTTCAATTTTCACATCATTTATATATTTTTTCCTTTCATATATATTTTATTTTCACAACATATATATATATACATATATATTTAATTTATTTCATTTCACATCGCATTTATATATAATTTCATATCGTATATACATTTCATTCACATCTCATTTATATATAATTTCACATCACAATCACATTACAACACAATCAAACAAGTCGTCCATGGTTTGTGGACGACGGGGAGCAGTTCATATATGCAGTTATACAATAAATAACTGTACAGAAAATAATATAGTGAGAGAATTCTCACCTTGATTGGATAGAAGATCGTTATTATAACGATTGTTTTAATATAACTAAACTGGCATTTAATTATATCAAAAATCCCAATAGCCTCTGTTTCAGTTCTGGTTCGTTCCATTGCGAAGCGTTCGAAATTACAGTTCCAACGGACTTTGGTTTTCTGAATCCTGACATCGTATGAGAGAGTGATGTCAATTTATATGTTAATGACATTAATAAAATAATTAAATAGTTAATTACATTTACATCTTCTTCCTTTAACAGAGAATAACCATAACCCCTCTTTCCCCCACTTCATTGAAACCTGCTCCTTCCATTTACCAGAATCACATCTCTCTCTAAGCCCCTGGACCATAATCCGCCACCGCCGCTCGATAGAGCACGACGCCCTCCCCCACAACCACAAGCGACGGCGAACTCGTGCCCGGTTATTGGCCAGGAAACCACTTCGAAGCCGCTGACTTCGAGCTTGAAAACCGCCTCCAACCCTCAATGATAATTCATCAATCTTGCATGGATTGAAAGCCGTAAAAAATCTCCCCCAAATTTGTTTCAAAACCCTTATCTAATTTGAAGAGGATCGAGATCAGTTTGGGAATTAAATTCCGAATGTTTTAGCCGTCGGTTGGATAGTGGAGGTGGGTTTGAAGAACTAGTGTTTAAGGAAAATACGTTGTATACTAGTATATATACTATAATATATTAATATTTAATTAAAATATGACTTATTATTGAAATTTTGTACCCGGTCTCCAAACGAATCCCAACGATTGTCGCCCCTAGCTAAGTACCCCCATTCCGAACATAATGGGATATGTTTCGTAAGCCAATTCGGTTGTTTCGATCAGTTTTCATTAAGTTTAAAATATAAATCATTATATTTTTAATTCAAACGCACATTTTAATTTACCGCGGCCACATACTGATTCTAATAATTGCAGAAAAATTATTTCTAGCTTCGTACTGACGATACGGTCATAACAAAACTAATTTCGTCAAATTCATAGACCGTTTGAAAAATGGCTATTTTCTGGTTGATCCAATTTGATTGAAATCAACCAAACACATTTTCCTTCGCCACACTCACATATTAATTTAAAAAATTATGGAATTTGAAACCTAGCAATAATTTGACATTCCGAATCTAACCAAAGTGGTTTCGTCGAATTCTGAGGTCGTTTGCAAAATGTATATTTTCAAGGGCTATATATTCTCTATAGTGACCTTTCTGAAAATTCATTTGGCCATAACTTTTGATTCCCGCTATGAAACTTCGATTTTTCAGATTCATTAGAAAGATATTCATAAACAGATTTAAACATTTTTGGTTTCACTAAAATCCGTTTTATTTTGCACCCGTTACAGTCAGTCAAAGTTTGAATTCAAATTTTGAATTCAAATTTTGAAACTACCGCTCCTTTTTCAATTCCTTTTATATTTAAAATAAAATATTTGTATTCTAACGACGATTCAAATAAATATATATGTTCTAATTCTATTCAAAACAACGTTCTCGTCGTCATTATTTAAAATAATCCATTTTAAATATTCAAAATTCATCAAAACTGCCAAAATAAAAATTTTAAATTGGCTCAGAATTTCCGGGTTATGACAACAGGCAACATGACTAAGTGGGCCGCACCCAATTAGGGTATATTGTCACCATCTAGAGAATATTCATATTTGTTACTTCTTTCAATTATTTATCTCCTGGGAACAGTTATGTTGGTATACCAACCATAAGGTGACAATATATTCAGAACATTCAAGCGAAATGAATGGCCGGTCCTGTGTGGCCGAGTTACAAGATGTTCTTGTTGAACTCCAGTGTATCGCTTCTAGAGTACACTGATCGAAAGGTGGTTCCATATCTTGTCAGAATTGGAAATCCATTACCCAATAAGAGCCCGCAGTTTTGATTGTATATTATATATGTAGAACGTGAGATGAAAGCATTCTGCTAGATTTCTATTTACTTGATCTAGACATTATTGTAATATCAGATAAGTATCGTTTTAGAAAAATATTTTGGGTTATCATAAGGTAAAAACCGTTCGTGTTTATGTGTGGATCGGTCTTACGATTATCCTTTGTTTCAAAAGGATTTTGAAAAGTTAAACAAATGATTTGAGTTTACTCACACCAGTCACATGACTGACCTAGAGTTTATTTTGTTTTATTTTCCCCAAAATCTTCGGTGCCCAATTTTGTACGGGCAGTCAAGTAGTCGGGATATTACAGATGCTTGAAGAGCAGGAGGCTTCAGGATTACATAGCTATTGTTATTTCCGCTGTGTTGTAAGTGTTATACTCTAATAATGGTATTGTATACAAATACTGTTGTATTTCAAAGTTATGTTATGAAATATATTTATTCGTTCCGCTGCGAGATTCGTGTTTACTTTGATGTTGTGATGCTCTTCTATTCTAATTTTCTATCTTATCTATTCTCACCCTCTATTTTTTTCATTAACTATCCGGTATTTCTGATGCTTTGATAGTCGACATGGTGTGTTGTGTCGATTTTCAAGGTCGAAAATTCTTGGGTCGTTATAGTGGTATTAGAGCTGAAGGTTAAGTTATTACCTTGGCCCTGTTGTGTAACTCGGTAGAGATAGGGTTAGTAATACCCTAGATTGAGTTGAGTGTTTATATATGAGAGAGCGTATTTGTAAATTTTATAAAAACAGTCTTATATTGTGGAGATTTATTGGTTGAGTGGCTTATGAATTCTGGTCGATGGTGGGGCACCACAAAGTCGATAAGAGTTTCTAAACGCTCAAATACGATAAGCCGACACAATATGTTTTTTCGAAAGTAGGTAAATGAAATAATTTTACCTAAAATATATTTTGACATAAAAGAAGTATATATATATTGGAATTATTATAATATGGTGGAAGTGTTGGTTATTTTTATAATCGAATAAGATTATAAATGGAAATGGTTATAAATAACCGGTCAGAATTAATATAAATGTAATGTACAAATTCAGATGAATTAAATCTGAATTTAAAATAGGATTGGAATTATAATTATGGAACTTGGAAAAATATGTGTAATGAATTTTGGATTATATAAGGAAATTTCAAGATCCTGGGTGATTTGAAAATGTTTTTCAAATATTGTAAAGGATATTTTGAAAGTGATTTCAAAATGGAAGCGTTGAAAGCGATTTTTAAAAGTGATATAGTATTGAACTCACTTCGATCGCTGGAAAATAACTCTGATGATGAAGTTGACCATCATCGATGTTCATTTTCGAGTTTCTAAGTGACGAATTACTACCAAGGATTTGGTTTTTGAATTGTTTTGAGGAAATAAGTTATTTAAAAATTCAAATGTTTTGAATTATTATTATTATACATGATTTCAAACTTATTTGAAATAAAAACCTAGGGATTTGAATTCTGAAATTTGAAATTTAACTTGTGAAGTTAAACAGTTTAAAATGGCAAAAGTGAATAAATAAATTAGAATTTAACTTAATCTAAGTTGAATAAAAATTGGATTGGATTAGAGATTATCCGGAATGGAACTGGATTATTGAGTTAGAATGTGAAATCAAGTTTGAAACAGAATTCGATTTGGATATAAGCAAGTGATGACCGGATGTGAAGATAAGTTGATTAGAGATGAATTGGAAATACATTTGTACATGCTGAAGTGTTGACAAATCGCAGAGATAGAGTTGAATGCCAACAAAAAATGTACATGTTTAAATTAAATTGAGAATGAAATTTATAATCATGTTTGGCAAGCCATTTGACTGTTTGATTTTCTTTTGGATGGAAAATGCCAGAGAGGCAAGTTGTAATAGTAGCGAATGAGCCGTGCAAAGGAGATGCTGGCAAATTTTTTTGGAAATTTTAAAGTGTTAAGAAATTTTCAGAATTTTGAAAATATTCGTTAATAAGAAGAAAATTAATATTTAATGGAAATAAATTGATTTAGTTGAAACTGAAGAAAAGAAGCGAAATAAAGATTTTTAATCAACTTATAAAAGAGTTCATAGCATTTTTCCTAGTTATCTTAATAATTTCGCGGACAAAATTCTTTTAAGGGGGAAGGAATATAACGTCCCGCAATTTTAGTGGTTTAATAATTAATTAATTTAATTATTTTAATGTAATGGTTTGGTTATTTAAATATAATTAGATATTAGTTTCGATTTTAGACAAGCCGTTTGCGACGCAGTTATAATTTAATTTTTAGAATTTTACTGTAATTTTTAATTGGAAAAATAAGCATTTTTTATTTTGGAGTATTTTACACCCTTAATAAGCATTTTTAGATTTCATTAAATAAGCTATCTTGTCTATTTTATTACATCTTTGGAATCGTGATACATTGCTTGACACAACGGTATGTTTAATTCTATCTATGAAGGTCCGTAAAGTGAATGAACTTTATGTCGTGATTTTGCCATTTTGAAGCATGTTTCGGGAATGAAAATCCGGTATGTTGCTTACTAAATGGCGATGATTCCACATGTGGTCTTGGTTGTACTTTAACTGAAATACCTCGAAAGGAATGGAGATATTGATATTGATGGGGTTCCATTATGTAACTTCATTCATATCGGCTTATATAGCAAATTTATATAAGCATGTCCGGATAATATATATTCAAAAAGAAAATAATAAATAATTTTCTTTTATTCTCTACCAAGTTTAGTTCACCCTGCTTTCTTTCAAACGCTACCAAGAAAATTAAATGGATGGACCAATTTATTTTACTTCACCACTAAGGGATTAGTATTCAGAACGTTCTGCGTGAAAGCAACCTAATAGAGACCCTTAAGTCAAATACCTATCCTATTTTCCAGCTCATGCATGATAATAAGAAAACCGAATTGTCACCATCGCGCCCCTCATTCCATGCATCCCCTGTATAACCTTAAGCATGGAGCAAACACAACGTCCCCTCTTGAATTTAATGTTGCTGTAATGTCCCGTATTTTCACGGTCGAATAATTTATTTATTTAATTATTTAAAATAGTGAATTAGAAATTTAAATGGTTGTTGAATTAAATAATATTGAATATTTAATTAATTTGAATAATAGAATAATATATTTAATTCTGAAATAATCAAAAATAGCCGAATTCACAATATTGTGTGAATTGGATTATTTATAATATATAATTCAGTTTATAGTTGAATTATATTAACGAATATATTATATAAATGACAGTTGAACATATAATTTTATTATAATTAAAATCGAGCTTGAAATGGCGCTGTAATTCGTAATTGGGCGATTCAAAGTTCAATTGAATATACAGGGTCCATTTTAAATTAGATTTCCGTGAAACAAGAAACGTTCGGAGCTGGTGAAGTATATTTTTCCAATGGAAGAGAAAAATCGGGATTTCAATGTGTAGATTTTGATTTATCTCCAAATCAAATTTTAGAAAAGTTGCTATGGAATTCCTTTATAATTTATATCGATTTATTTATATTTTAAATGGATTTAAAATATAAATCGGATATCGATGTAACACTGGGTTTGGAATATCGAGTTATAAATCCCGATATGGAGTTGTATGATTTTCTAGTGTGAATATATAGGATAATATTATATTACTAATATTAAATTTAATTGTTTTTAAATATATTTATATATTTAAATGGTTTATTTTGAGCTTTAAAAATAGCCACTTTTACAAACGAGCTCCGTTTTCGTTGAAACTAATTTTGTTGGATCCGGAATATTGAATTATTGTTAGATTTCAATTTTCGTAATTTTTGGATGTTGTATGGGACCATAGGAATTTTTACTGTTAAATACATATAGCGCTAGAATAAATACTGATAATATAATTGATAAAAAAAAATTCCTCTTATCCCAAATACACTAACTTTCTCCTTAAGGCCTAAACCAAGCCACACATCTTTTATCTCAGCCGCTACTTAGAGAATGGAAACCAAACTTCCACGTCTACAAATTAAACCGTGTATATAAGCTACCCTATTTTTCTAAACCTAAATTATTCTATTTCTCCGATCAAAACAGTGTGCCGTTATCTCAGAGATAATATAAACAGTAAATTTCTTGAGTTGGGAAATCAAAAGAAAATACAAATAAAATTCAATAAATCTCAAAAGAGATATCATCGCAATCCACTTGACATCCTCTTCCGGTTGTTGGGCATCTCCTTGCATTCGAACACTTTTTGGTTCGATGGAAAACTGTACAGCGTGTTCTCTGTTTGAGATTTAGTGCAAAATTGAAGCTTCAATCCAAGTTTTGATGTCGATTTTGGGATCGATTGGGTAGGCGTCAGAACGAGGGTGCCTAGTCGGTAGTTGGTTAACCAATGGCGGTGCGGTGGTAGGAATAGAAGGGGGTGTAGTTTGTATTGTTTCATCTGGGTTTGTTTCGGTTTATGGCCTCATTGGCGAGCTTCGTGTCACCGTAGGTGAACAGTGTAGTGGTAGGGGTAGGTTGGTCGATGGCAGTGGTTGCGGTGGCGGACTGGAGTGGTTCGATGATCTGAGGGAGGAGCAGTTTGGGGTTGAACGGAGTGGTTTCGCTTCATGTTTTTACTAGATTTTTGGTTCGCTGTTTTGGAGTTGAGACTGGGGCTGATAGGGGAAGGTGTCTATGGTGGCGAGAGTCGACATGGGGGTGAACTGACGATCTCCGGCGCGGTGGGGGGATGCGGAGGAGCAAATGAGCGGGATGAAGCACTGGTGGAAGTTGGATTAAGGAAATAGGAAGTTAAGCAGGATTTTGAAGATGGGTTTATGGTTAATAATGGTAATTAACGGTGTTGATAAGATAATTAATGAATTTAGAATCAGATTTGGAGAAGAACTAGCGGTGTTGGTTTATAAGGTAGGAGAAGGGAACTAACTGTTCAACATGGTATAACAGTGGACCATGGGCCGATAATTTAAAGGGAGAGGCCCAGTTGTTTTTAAATTAAAACTTAAGTTTAGTTTTTAATTTAAACAACATATAACTTCTAAATTACATAACTTTATCATATGATATCGTTTTTCAGTGAAAAAAGATCCGTTGGGACCGTATGGACGGCGGCTACAAAATGGAGCTGATTGGGAGTGAATTGGAGCTCGCTACAATTTTTTGCAAAATAAATTGTCTGTTTGAATCAGTAACAGGTTATCGTTATTTAACGATGAACTGCCAAAGTGAGTAAAACTCACCAACTCTATCAGTTCAAATTTTTATAACGTATTTTTAGAACTGATAAATGATGATTGATTGCTGCGTGTTAACTGTTTAGTTGAATTACTTATGTATTGTTTGAAAATATTGATAACGATATAGATATAAATCGTTAATCAAATATTGATTCTGTTTAGCAGAATATTTCATAGTGAAATGAAATTGATGTTAATTATATTGTTTAACATCTGTGGATGCAGGGAAACAGGTTGGAGGGATCCAACTGGATTCCTCAATATTTATAATACTGTTCTTTTCGTATATTATAATATATGATGTGATATATAATCTGTTGTTAATTATGTGTGTTTGGATGATAGCGATCATTGTGAATTGGTATTTTGAATACCGTAAGAAATACTGGGATATAGAAAAATGGGATTTTCAAAGTATATTTTGAAAATAAATTATTTATATAAAATCAATGGATTTTATATATAAAAGGAAAAGGTTTTATAAAAGAAAATAATTATAAAATCAAAGGAGTTATGAAAGGGATATTTATTTATGGAATAAATAGAATTTTATAAAAGGATTATTTATACAGAAAATAAATATAAGTATAAAAGGATTATTTATATAGAAAAGAAATAGAAGTATAAGAGGAATATTTATTTAGAAAATAAATAAGATATTATAAGGGATATTTTATTTGGAAAATAAATAGATAATAAAAGAGGAATATTTGTAAAACAAATATAAAAGAGAAATATTTGTAAAACAAATATAAAAGAGAAATATTTGTAAAACAAATATAAAAACTAAATATTTGTGAAACAAATAGAAAAGGAAATACTTATAATAACGAATAGAATTTTATGAAAAGAGGAATTTACATTTGAAAGGTTTAGACCCGTGCTTCGCACACGGGTATAACATGATATGGATTTAAAGCAAGAATTTTAAATAGAATCTGTTTTAACTGATAGATTGAGAAGATTAATTTATAAATGATATTTTAGAAATTAAATAAAATATTTATCATTGGGTAAATGGAATATATAAGTCAGGACTTATATAGGGAAGTAAGAACTGATTTCAACATCGATATTTGAAACTGAATATGCACGTAGAGTTAATCAATTAGAGTTAATCAGTTAGAGTTAATCAGTTAGAGTTAATCAGCTGGAGTTAATAAGTTAGAGTTAACCAGTTAGAGTTAATCAATTAGAGTTAACCAGTTAGAGTTAAATCAAATTAGTGTTATTCAAAAAGAGTTATCGAATATTAGTTATTTGAAGAGAGATTATCAAATATTAGTTATTCGAATAGAGTTAATTGAATTAGAATTTAGTCGAATTAAAGTTATTGGAATTTAGTTATTCGAGATGAGTTAATCGAATTTAGTTATTCGAGAGGAGTTAATCGAATTTAGTTATTCGAGAGGTTATCGAATATTAGTTATTCGAAAAGAAGTATCGAATATTAGTTATCGAATAAAGTTTATTCGAGAGGAGTTAATCGAATTTAGTTATTCGAGAGGAGTTAATTGAGTTTAGTTATTCGAGAGGAGTTAATCGAATTTAGTTATTCGAGAGGAGTTAATCGAATTTAGTTATTCGAGAGGAGTTAATCGAATTTAGTTATTCGAGAGGAGTTAATCGAATTTATTTATTCGAGAGGAGTTAATCGAATAGTAGTTATTCGAAGTGAGTTAATCGATTATTAGTTATTCGAAGGGAGTTAATCGTCGAATACTATTATATCGAATTCGGGAAAGTACTTATACTTTCCGGTTTTTAAATCAAGATTTATTTATTTATAAATTAGGTGTTTATTTAATCAAATTAAAGAATAAAAGTTATATTTGAAGTTAGATATTTCGAAAGTAGGGTTTATAACGTTAGCGTTATAATAAATATTTTTCATAAAAGAAGTGGATTCATAATCCGAATCTGAGAATTTGTATAAGCAAATGATTGTAGAAATTGGAGCGGTGAGCTATGTCTATTGGAAGGTTAAGAACGTCTTTCAGTTAAGGTCTATGAGGTAATTATACCCCAAATTGATTGACTTCCTTACTTAACTAAGAAATAGTTGAGGTTCGATGGCGAGAGTTAGTTAGAAATACAGTTAAGTAATAAGCGATTTATGGATTGAGCGGTCATAACGATGTTTTATAAAATGGTCGTTTGAAATCCATATAAATGAGTTTTGGAAACGTTTTCCAAATATAGAATCAGAGATATTTTCTAAATATAGAAAATAAGGAGATATGAATATATATATATATATATATATGATTGATCAATAGAAATTCCAATCGGAAATAAGATTGTTGTTTGCACACGTGTTTTTATTTGATAGTAAAATCACCGACTACCAAAGTTTCTGACCATTTTTACGTTGTTAATATAGAGAGACCAGTTGGATTATTATCCGAAGAACCACTCCGTATTGGCATAAGCGTTGCAAACCAAGTATGCTGAATAGATTGAAGACGGAGTAAAGTGCAAGGGCTACTGTATAAATCTTAGGTAGGGATTGCTTAAGATGGATGTACTGAATAGTGCCTTTGGTTTGTCCAGTCCCAGGACAACTTGAATTGACGAATGTCTGACAGAGTTCATCTAAGTTGATCGTTTCAAACGTATTTACGTTGGTGGTGGAGGAATTCGTTTCTCTTAGCTTATACCTGTAACGACCGGTATTTTCTGCCTATTTATTAGGGTTATTCTAAATATTTTATTTATTTAAAATATTGGTTCGAATTTAAATAATCGAATTTAATGATTTTATTTTGAATTTATTATTTAAATAAATAATAAAATCATATTTTATTCCCAAAATATGGGAAAATGTTGAATTTGAAATATATTGTGATCGGGCAGTTAGATCGGTCAAATATTAGTTATATTGAAAATATAGTGACGATTTCGATTCGAAAACGACGGTTGAGCGATATGGTTTATAATTTAATTAAATAACGAGCTGCAGCGGCGCAGCAGTTCGCGTTTTGGTGTTTTGAACTTCAATTGGTCGTACCGTGTTCAAAATAAGTCAGATTTCCTTGAAACAAGAAACGTCGGGACCGGCTTGACGATATCTTTCCAATGGCAGAGAAAAATCCAGTTTTCGTCGTGTAGATTTTATTTTATGTCCAAATCAAATTTTGGAAAAAACGTTATGGAATTCCCTTTATATATATATAGCGCTGCGTTTATATAAAATAAAGGTTTTGAAATATTTTATCTGTCGATTTGGCTTGGAATTCAACCCGGGATATTTTATCTGAGTAATATACGATATTCTGGTCGTGTATGGCCGATTCCAATATTTTAATATTATTATACTGAGGTATTTTAAAATTGGTTTATTTTATTTGAATTGGCCAGTTATAAAAGGGACTTTCTTCAAACGACCTCAGTTTTCGACGAAACAAATTTTATTGGGATCGTAACAGTAAATTATTGCTAGATTTTCAAGTTGCACGCAAAATGGTGTTATTCTGTGAGCATGGCAGAGTAAAATGTAAAATAAATCGATCAAATTGGACATGTACGAATGTTATTTGAGCAAACGGACACGGAATTCGATGAAACAAGTTTCATTAGGACCGTATCGTCAAAATATACTATGCCGTCCAGTCGCGTGTCGAACGGGGTTCGTATGTGAGCACAGCAGCGAATAAACAGTGTTAAAAATAGCGATAGGTACGAAATAAAAATCGTTAGTTAGCGTCGCTCGTCACATCGACTTAAAATATATTATTTCCACCTATATATACCCCTCCCCACCAGCCATTTCCAGCAAAACCCATTTCTTGTCGCGTAATTTTGCAATAATGCCCCTAAACACAAATATTTTTATATCTTTCAAACCGAGAGGAATTTCCTATGGAAACATGAAGGAAAATTGTAGATCGGGATGAATTCTACCTACAGCAAAAAGTAGGGTGAGTTTTGTCAACCGTGGTAGCCGGAATTCGCGATGGACAACGAAGAGGGACTTTCGTTTCTAGGCCAAATTGGAGAGCTACGTTCGATTTGGGGTGACGGCACCTTAGGGCTTTCGAAGAGGAGAGATAGGCCTTCGTTTTGGCTGTAGTCGGAGGTTCAACAGTGGTGTGTGGTGGTCGTAGTGTCGAGATGAACGGAGGCTTTAATTTTTCGGTTCGTCTTCAAAGTGGCGATCGGTTTGGTGGGTTTTCCGGCGGATCTGGTCATTGTGATGATCGCGGACCAGGGGGAACTCGGAGCTGGTGGCGAGGCCGAGGTCTGGTGGTGGTGTGGCGTCGTCCGGTGGCGAGGTGGCGGAGGAATCAGGGTTTGAACGGGATTTGTTTATGTCCGGTTTCTGGCGACGTCGTGGTGGATTGGGGGTTGTCGCTGCGGGCGGGGACGGTTGGGGACACGGCGGTTCCGGTGGGTGGTGGCTCGTGGTCTCCGGCGGTCCACAGCGGCGTCAGTGGCGACAAGTTGAAGGAGGAGTTCGTGAATAGGAAGGATGTCGGGTTTACAAACGAGAAGAGAAGGAAACGTTTTTTTTGTTTAGCAGAGGATGACGGGACATTTGACCGTTAATGGTGATGACGTGTCATCAATTAAAGGTAATTAAGGTAATTTTTAATTAATTGTTAATTTAATTTATATAAAAACAAGTTAAAACTTGAAACAGCCGTAACTTATTCGTTCGTTAACGAAATCTGACGAAATTGGATCCGTTGGGATTGCAGGGACGAGGCCTAGGCGATGGAACTGACTACGCACTAATCTGATGCAGTGAAAATTTCAGCTAAATTTGAACGTTTGTATCAAAGTAAAAGCAACAAACGCGTTAACCGTCGACCAGAACAAAATCTGGTGAGTTAATTCTCACACCTTTTGGAATCCTGTGATGTGGTAAAGTCACAGAAAAATATATTTTACAATTAACAGTATAAACTGGTTGATTGGATGCGATGGATGCAAATTGGCCGTTGTTGTTTGATTGGTTGCAGTTATTTATATTTCGTAAATTATTCAATTCGTATATTTTTATCCAACTGACCTCTATGATGCAGAGAAGGATAGGTTGGAAGGATCCGACCGGATTCCTCAAATAAACTGTATTTTTGTTTGTTGTGCATACATATGATTTGTTCACCCTGACAGACACCAAAACTTGTTCGAATGTTTATGGTTGAATATATATTCATCGTTGTTGTGGTTATAATCAACCAACTGTGTTGACTGATAATCAACCAACCGTTTTAATTGATAATAAAATTTAACATTGGTTAATCTTCGATTTGCTATAATCCAAAGTAATTATTGAATTAGTTAGTGTTAATATAATTGATTATTATGTAATGAGATTTTGAAATGTGATAATTATCCTAATTTTTTTTGTTATTGGGAGAATTAATTATTTTTAATATAGTAAATATTAAAGTAAACTATTATTGTAACAAACAATGGTTTAAGCGATGACTTGTAATTTGGTATTTAATTAAGAAGGGATAAGACGTCGCTAAGTTCGATCAAAACCAAATAGGAATTCCATTAAAGGGATTTAAAAGATCTAAGTTTTTACAACAAGATTGGATAAATGGGCATTCAAGTAACAAGTGATTAATTGAAAAGGAAGATCGATCGAAGGGGCGAAAAGTGTTATAAAGAGATTTATGATTCAAGTTTCAAACGAGATTTGGTAAATGGGATTGGTGAGTTCATATAGTAATTCCAATAAGATTTTTCCTTAATCAAATAAATTAAGTAAATAAAGTATATTGGTAAGAATTTCAAATGTAAGAAACGGGTTGTGAAAATAGTTTGAAATCGAGATAGATAAGGAGATTTTGGTGAGGTGCTTAAGTGATAAACTAATATTATTCTGAGGTAAGAACGGGGTCAATCAAGGTCTGAGAGGTAACTAAAATACCCCAACTTGATTGGCTTCACTATTATCGAGGAATGGTATTAGTTTGGAGTAAGTGAAGGTATTGAAATTGGTTTTCTCTTATATGAGGAATATCGAACTCTGATGCAAGGTTTTTGGAAATAATTAATTATTGCAAATATTAGTTTTAAAGGAATAAGAATATGGATTTCAAATTATATAGAATATTGGTTATTCGATCAGAGTTGATCAAACATAGTAGAGTTAGTCAAACATAATTACTCGAGAAGAGTTTCTATTGCGTACGACTGCTAGCGTAATTCTTAGGGCTGCAGATAGCCTACTGCGGTCGGATGTTTCCTGAGGGAATCAGGCTTAACCATTGTGATCGCTGCGATCTAGAGTCAAGCGAATGGAGTTAAGTCGAGTATTAGTTAATCGATAGGAGTAGTCAAATCAAGTTAGTTCAGTGAGTTAAATAAGTCGAGTTAGTCAAGTTAGAGTTAATCGATCAAAGTAAATCAGTCAGAGTTAATCAGAGGAATTTGGTTTTTATCATTAAGTATATAAATATATTTTAAAGAGGTCTAGTTATGTCAAGTACTGAATCGGCAAACCCATTGAATACACACTATTGGTATTTGATAGTTAAATCATCGACTATCAAAAGCTGACCAATACGATTGTTGGTATGGAAAGACCGGGATCGAATTTATATCCGAAAACCATTCCGACCAACAAATACGTGAAGATATTAGAAGAAGATCGAGATGGAGCATTGAAACCATATATTTTCATAAGCGGAAGAACCACTAAGATTCTCTGTCTTGCAAACAGAGATAAACTGTGATTCTGCCGTGATTGGAATCTACGGGTTGCAAGGACTTCTCGCTACTGATTCATGGGGTGATTCCTATATGAGATGCCGTAGGAGAGTGCCTTCGGTTCATCCTGTTCCTGGATGACTTGTATGGACGAGTGTCTGACAGAGTATTTCCAAGGGACCACGTACGTTGCATTTCTCAAACGTATTATAGTTGGTTAGCTCCCAACTAGAGTATTTTTGTGGACGTCAATTAGTGATATCCAGAGGATATGACGATGTGGCATTCAAAGTGAATGATGACCAGATGTTCTGGAGATAAATTCTAGCCTCAAGCCTCATCAACCGGGAAATGACAAAAATCGGGCAGGCAGCATGGCTATGTGGGTCGCTCCCATTAGGGTGTATGATCACCTATCTAGAGAAATTCCATTTGCTTCTTTAATCTGTATTCGATGCTGTCCCTTATCGGGAGGCGGTTGCTGATCCCAACCGTCGGTGATATACATTCGATACACTCAAGCGAAATGAGTGGTCGGTCACGTGAGGGCCGGGTTGCAAGACGTTCTTGTTGAACCCAGTGTATTCGCCTCTAGAGATACACTATCGGCAGGTGGTCCCATACCTTGTCAAGTTGGAATCCAACATCCAATAAGCGCCCGCAGTTTTGATTGTATACTACATATGGGGAGCGTGAGATGCAAGCGATCCTCTAGATTGTTATTTATTTGTATTTAGACATTATGATAATATCATAGAAAGATATTGATTTCAAAAATGGTTTGGGTTATAGTAAGGTAAAAAACCGTCCGTGTTTATTGGTGGACTGGTCTTACTATTATCCTTTATTTTCATAAAGGATTTTCCCAATTTAAACAAGTGTGTGTGTGTGTGCTGTGAATTTATCACTGATAGTATTCCAGGCTGACCCGGTGTATTTTGTTTAAATCAAATGTGCTCGGGTCAGACCGAGTATGTTGACAGGTTATATTTGCTTGGAGTTTCCAGGAGCTAGAATCAGGAGGCTTCACCACTAGTTATATATAAAGTTATTTCTGTTGTGCAGTTGTGTGTTGAACTCTGATGATTGGTATGTATATACAGTTCTTTTGTATAAAGATATTTGATATTATATTTTATCTGTTCCGCTGTGAGATTCTGATGTGGTGTTCTTCTTCTTTCTTCTATTATAATATTTCTTTCTTTCTATTCTCACCCTCTAATTTCTTTGTTATGACAATCCAGTGTTTTCGATGCTTGATAAGTCGACATGGTGATTTTATGTCGATTTTCGGGGTCGAAAACCGCTTGGTCGCTACAGTGGTATCAGAGCTATTGGTTTAGAGATAACCTTGGCTCTGTGGTGTGACTCAATTGAGATGGGGTTAGCAATACCCTAGATTGAGTTGAGTGTATATATACGAGAGATCGTATTTGTATTTTGATATAAAATTATTTTTGAAATTAGTTTTGCCCAATTTATTAAAGTAAAGGTTATTGTAGTATGGGCAAATCAATTGAATTGGTTAATGATGATTTTAATGCCATGATTGGATGGTGCTGTTGATTTCTAGAACGTGAACTTGAAATAGATAGACTTGGTTGAAAAACCAAAGATGAAATAAATAAGTTGGATAATCAATTTAAATTTAACAAATCTGAATGGATAAACGAAGTGATTATAAATAATCATAGTCTTGTGTGAATTGTGTGTGTAAAATAGGTTGATATGAATGATATGGGTATTTTGAACCTAACTGACATTTGTTTGGAAACTAATGAATTGGTTGAGTTGAGTACATGTGCTGAAGTGCTAGTTCAGCTTTAAAATCCATTCAAGAGAAAATTCTGGAGTTAATTGAATCCAATTGAATAAAGAGCAGCAAGATAATTTAGCAAGCTCGAATAAAATATTTCGCTTATCGCATAATAACGCTCGCCAAAAGGTACGCCTACGCAAATATGACATTTTTGGTTTTCTTTTGGGTTTTGGATTTGAATTTTTGGATTTTCCGACCATGAGAGTCGATGTATATATTCCTTGATACTGCAATATTGCAGATGTCCCTCCGTACAGGGGAGACTCTGCCGAAATTTTTCTAGAATTCAAGGTGTTAGAAATTTTTTGGAAAATTCTTTTCTTTGAAATAAATTGGTTTTAAAACCAATTGGGTCGGTTTGAAAATAAATTCGATTTTTAAAATTAATTCTTTTTGAAAAGATAAAGAGATTTAACATTTCTTCTACCTTAGCAATTTCGAGGACGAAATTATTTTAAGGGGGAAGGAATGTAACGACCCGTATTTTCTGCCTATTTATTAGGGTTATTTTAAATATTTTATTTATTTAAAATATTGGTTCGAATTTAAATAATCGAATATAATGATTTTATTTTGAATTTATTATTTAAATAAATGATAAAATCATATTTTATTCCCAAAATATGGGAAAATGTTGAATTTGAAATATATTGTGATCGGGCAGTTAGATCGGTCAAATATTAGTTATATTGAAAATATAGTGACGATTTCGATTCGAAAACGACGGTTGAGCGATATGGTTTATAATTTAATTAAATAACGAGCTGCAGCGGCGCGACAGTTCACGTTTTGGCGTTTTGAACTTCAATTGGTCGTACTGGGTTCAAAATAAGTCAGATTTCCTTGAAACAAGAAACGTCGGGACCGGCTTGACGATATCTTTCCAATGGCAGAGAAAAATCCAGTTTTCGTCGTGTAGATTTTATTTTTTGTCCAAATCAAATTTTGGAAAAAACGCTATGGAATTCCCTTTATATATATATATATATATATATATATATATATATATATATATATATAGCCCTGCGTTTGTATAAAATAAAGGTTTTCAAATATTTTATCTATCGATTTGGCTTGGAATTCAACCCGGGATATTTTATCTGGGTAATATACGATATTCTGGTCGTGTATGGCCGATTCCAATATTTTAATATTATTATATTGAGGTATTTTAAAATTGGTTTATTTTATTTGAATTGGCCAGTTATAAAAGGGACTTTCTTCTAACGACCTCAGTTTTCGACGAAACAAATTTTATTGGGACCGTAACAGTAAATTATTGCTAGATTTTCGAGTTGCATGCAAAACGGTGTTATTCTGTGAGCATGGCAGAGTAAAATGTAAAATAAATCGATCAAATTGGACATGTACGAATGTTATTTGAGCAAACAGACACGGAATTCGATGAAACAAGTTTCATTAGGACCGTATCGTCAAAATATACTTTGCCGTCCAGTCGCGTGTCGAACGGGGTTCGTATGTGAGCACAGCAGCGAATAAACAGTGTTAAAAATAGCGATAGGTACGAAATAAAAATCGTTATTTAGCGTCGCTCGTCACATCGACTTAAAATATATTATTTCCACCTATATATACCCCTCCCCACCAGCCATTTCCAGCAAAACCCATTTCTTGTTGCGTAATTTTGCAATAAAGCCCCTAAACACAAATATTTTTATATCTTTCAAACCGAGAGGAATTTCCTATGGCAACCTGAAGGGAAATGGTAGATCGGGACGATATCTACCTACAGCAAAAAGTTGGGTGAGTTTTGTCGACTGTGGTGGCCGGAATTCGCGATGGACAGCGAAGAGGGACTTTTGTTTCCAGGCCAAATTGGAGAGCTACGTTCGATTTGGGGTGACGGGACCTTAGGGCTTTCGAAGAGGAGAGATAGGCCTTCGTTTTGGCTATGGTCGGAGGTTCAACGGTGGTGTGTGGTGGTCGTAGCGTGGAGATGAACGGAGGCTTTAATTTTTTGGTTCGTCTTCAAAGTGGCGATCAGTTTGGTGGGTTTTCCGGTGGATCTGGTCATCGTGATGGTCGCGGACCAGGGGGAACTCGGATCTGGTGGCGAGGCCGAGGTCTGGTGGTTGTGTGGCGTTGTCCGGTGGCGAGGTGGCGGAGGAATCAGGGTTTGAACGGGATTTGTTTATGTCCGGTTTCTGGCGACGTCGTGGTGGATTGGGGGTTGTCGCTGCGGGCGGGGACGGTTGGGGACACAGCGGTTCCGGTGGGTGGTGGCTCGTGGTCTCCGGCAGTCCACAGCGGCGTCAGTGGCGACAAGTTGAAGGAGGAGTTCGTGAATAGGAAGGACGTCGGGTTTACAAACGAGAAGAGAAGGAAACATTTTTTTTTTGTTTAGCAGAGGATGACGGGACATTTGACCGTTAATGGTGATGATGTGTCATCAATTAAAGGTAATTAAGGTAATTTTTAATTAATTGTTAATTTAATTTATATAAAAACAAGTTAAAACTTTAAACAGCCGTAACTTATTCGTTCGTTAACGAAATCTGACGAAACTGGATCCGTTGGGATCGCAGGGACGAGGCCTAGGCGATGGCACTGACTACGCACTGATCTGATGTAGTGAAAATTTCACCTAAATTTGAACGTTCGTATCAAAGTAAAAGCATCAAACGCGTCAGCTGTCGACCAGAACAAAATCCGGTGAGTTAATTCTCACACCTTTTGGAATCCTGTGATGTGGTAAAGTCACAGAAAAATATATTTTACAATTAACAGTATAAACTGGTTGATTGGATGCGATGGATGCAAATTGGTTGTTGTTGTTTGATTGGTTGCAGCTATTTATATTTCGTAAATTATTCAATTCGTATATTTTTATCCAACTGACGTCTGTGATGCTGAGAGGGATAGGTTGGAGGGATCCGACCGGATTCCTCAAATAAACTGTATTTTTGTTTGTTGTGCATACATATGATTTGTTCACCCTGACTGACACCAAAACTTGTTCGAATGTTGATGGTTAATATATATTCATCGTTGTTGTGGTTATAATCAACCGACCGTGTTGACTGAGAAATTGGCAGTACATGGCCTAAGTGTGGAGTTTTAACGTCATTCGACCGTCAAGTGAGTTGACGTATTTTTAAAGTTATAAATTTATTTATAACTGGATTAAAGTTATCCAATTATTTTATATGAGTATTTAAATTGGAAAATTATAAGTATATATTTAATCGAGTTTATAAAGGGAATGTTAAAAGGGTTTACCCCAGTTTCAAAAGCAGAGCGAACCACATATTTTACCTACGGGCTATTAAAATGGGAAAATTGTTTTTAAACAATTAAAAGGTGATTTTAAATTAATTAAGTTAATTAATTAATTTAAAAAGGAGAAATGACAAGTGGAATTTAGTTAATAGTCAATGAAGGCGTACGGTTGATAGAACCAACCGTTTTAATTGATAATAAAATTTAACAATGGTTAATCTTCGATTTGCTATAATCCAAAGTAATTATCGAATTAGTTAGTGTTAATAAAATTGATTATTATGTAATGAGATTTTGAAATGTGATAATTATCCTAATTTTTTTTGTTAATGGGAGAATTAATTATTTTTAATATAGTAAATATTAAAGTAAACTATTATTGTAACAAATAATGGTTTAAGCGATGACTTGTAATTTGGTATTTAATTAGGCAGGGATAAGACGTCGCTAAGTTCGATCAAAACCAAATAGGAGTTCCATTAAAGGGATTTAAAAGATCTAAGTTTTTCCAACAAGATTGGATAAATGGGCATTCAAGTAACAAGTGATTAATTGAAAAGGAAGATCGATCGAAGGGGCGATAAGTGTTATAAAGAGATTTATGATTCAAGTTTCAAACAAGATTTGGTAAATGGGATTGGTGAGTTCATATAGTAATTCCAATAAGATTTTTCCTTAATCAAATAAATTAAGTAAATAAAATATATTGGAAAGAATTTCAAATGTAAGAAACGGGTTGTGAAAACAGTTTGAAATCGAGATAGACAAGGAGATTTTGGTGAGGTGCTTAAGTGATAAACTAATATTATTCTGAGGTAAGAACGGGGTCAATCAAGGTCTGAGAGGTAACTAAAATACCCAAACTTGATTGGCTTCACTATTATCGAGGAATGG
Organism: Allium sativum; assembly: GCA_030737875.1. Classification (NCBI taxonomy): domain Eukaryota; kingdom Viridiplantae; phylum Streptophyta; class Magnoliopsida; order Asparagales; family Amaryllidaceae; genus Allium; species Allium sativum. Next base: position 204,105,296 of record CM060925.1, on the reverse strand, counting down.
TATTAGTTTGGAGTAAGTGAAGGTATTGAAATTGGTTTTCTCTTATACGAGGAATATCGAACTCTGATGCAAGGTTTTTGGAAATAAATAATTATTGTAAATATTAGTTTTAAAGGAATAAGAATGTGGATTTCAAATTATATAGAATATTGGTTATTCGATCAGAGTTGATCGAACATAGTAGAGTTAGTCAAACATAGTTACTCGGGAAGAGTTTCCACTACGTACTACTGCTAGCGTGATTCGCAGGGCTGCAGATAACCTATGGCGGTTGGATGTTTCCTGAGGGAATCAGGCGTAACCATTGTGATCGCTGCGATCTAGAGTCAAGCGAATGGAGTTAAGTCGAGTATTAGTTAATCGATAGGAGTAGTCAAATCAAGTTAGTTCAGTGAGTTAAATAAGTCGAGTTAGAGTTAATCGATCAAAGTAAATCAGTCAGAGATAATCAAAGGAATTTGGTTTATATCATTAAGTATATAAATATATTTTAAAGAGGTCTAGTTATGTCAAGTACTGAATCGTCAAACCCATTGTATCCGCACTATTGGTATTTGATAGTTAAATCACCGACTATCAAAACCTGACCAATACGATTGTTGGTACGGAAAGACTGGGATCGAATTTATATTCGAAAACCATTCCGACCAACAAATACGTGAAGATATTAGAAGAAGATCGAGATGGAGCATTGAAGACCATAGATTTTCATAAGCGGAAGAACCACTAAGATTCTATGTCTTGCAAACAGAGATAAACTGTGATTCTGTCGTGATTGGAATCTATGGGTTGCAAGGACTTCTCGCTACTGATCCATGGGGTGATTCCTATACGACATGAAGTAGGAGAGTGCCTTCGGTTCATCCTGTTCCTGGACGACTTGTATGGACGAGTGTCTGACAGAGTATTTCCAAAGGACCACGTACGTTGATTTTCTCAAACGTATTATAGTTGGTTAGCTCCCAACTAGAGTATTTTTGTGGACGTCAATTAGTGATATCCAGAGGATCTGACGATGTGGCATTCAAAGTGAATGATGACCAGATGTTCTAGAGATAAATTCTAGCCTCAAGCCTCATCAACCGGGAAATGACAAAAATCGGGCAGGCAACATGGCTATGTGGGTCGCTCCCATTAGGGTGTATGATCACCTATCTAGAGAAATTCCATTTGCTTCTTTAATTTGTATTCGATGCTGTCCCTTATCGGGAGGCGGTTGCTGATCCCAACCGTCGGTGATATACATTCGATACACTCAAGCGAAATGAGTGGTCGGTCATGTGAGGGCCGGGTTACAAGACGTTCTTGTTGAACCCAGTGTATTCGCCTCTAGAGATACACTATCGGAAGGTGGTCCCATACCTTGTCAAGTTGGAATCCAACATCAAATAAGCGCCCGCGGTTTTGATTGTATACTACATATGGGGAGCGTGAGATGCAAGCGTTCCTCTAGATTGTTATTTATTTCTATTTAGACATTATGATAATATCATAGAAAGATATTGATTTCAAAAATGGTTTGGGTTATAGTAAGGTAAAAACCGTCCGTGTTTATTGGTCGACTGATCTTACTATTATCCTTTATTTTCATAAAGGATTTTCCCAAGTTAAACAAAAGTGTGTGTGTGTGTTGTGAATTTATCACTGATAGTATTCAAGACTGACCCGGTGTATTTTGTTTTAAATCAAATGTGCTCGAGTAAGACCGAGTATGTTGACAGGTTATATTTGCTTGGAGTTTCCAGGAGCTAGAAGCAGGAGGCTTCACCACTATTTATATATAAAGTTATTTCCGTTGTGCAGTTGTGTGTTGAACTCTGATGATTGGTATGTATATACAGTTCTTTTGTATAAAGTTATTTGATATTATATTTGATCTGTTCCGCCGTGAGATTTTGATGTGGTGTTCTTCTTCTTTCTTCTATTCTAATATTTCTTTTTTTCTATTCTCACCCTCTAATTTCTTTCTCATGACAATCCAGTGTTTTCGATGCTTGATAAGTTGACATGGTGATTTTATGTCGATTTTCGGGGTAAACCGCTGGGTCGCTACAATACCCGTAGTATTTTTGGGGATCTCAATTTGTGATTTGATGGTATGATGATGTGGCATTCAAAGTGAGTGAAGACGTGATCTGTATAGAGATACGTTATAACCTCAAGCCTCATCAATTGGGAAATGACAGAAATCGGGCAAGCAACATGGCTAAGTGGGCCACATCCAATTAAGGAATATTGTCACCATCTAAAGAATATTCATATTTGTATTTCTTTCAATTCTGTATCTCCCGGGAACGATTATGTTGGAATACTAACCGAGGGGTGGTAGTATATTCGATACATTCAAGAGAAATGAATGGTCGGTCATGTGTGGCCGAGTTACAAGATGTTCTTGTTGAACTCCAGTGTATCGCTTCTAGAGTACACTGATCGGAAGGTGGATCCATACCTTGTCATAGTTGGAATCCATTCCCCAAAAAAGAGCCCGTGGTTTTGATTGTATATTATATATGTAGAACATTAGATGAAAGCGTTTCTGCTAGATTTCTATCTACTTGATCTAGAAATTATTATAATATCAGAAAAGTATCGTTTTAGAAATATTTTGGGTTATCATAGGGTAAAAGCCATCCGTGTTTATATGTGGATTGGTATTATGATTATCTTTTGTTTCAAAAGAATTTTGAAAGTTAAATCAAATGATTTGAGTTTACTCACACCAGTCACATGACTGACCCAGAGTTTATTTTGTTTTGTTTTCCCTAAATACTTGGGTGCCTATTTTTGTACGAGCAGTCAAGTAGTCGGGATTTACAGATACTTGAAGAGCTGGAGCAGGAGGCCTCAGGATTATATGGCTATTGTTATTTCCGCTATGTTGTAACTGTTATACTCTAATAATGGTATTGTATACAGATACTATTTTATTTCAAAGTTATGTTACGAAATATATTTATTCGTTCTGCTGTGGGATTCGTGTTTACTCTGATGTTGTATTTTCTTCTTCTTCTTCTTCTATTCTAAGTTTCTATCTTATCTATTCTCACCATCTAACTTCTTCTATTAATGATCAGGTATTTCCGATGTCTGAATAGTCAACATGGTAGTTTTGTGTTGATTTTCGGAGTTGAAAAACCCAGTTCGTTACAGTGGTATTAGAGCTTAAGGTTAAGTGAATTACCTTGGCTCTGTGGCGTAAATCAGTAGAGATGGGGTTAGCAATACCCTAGATTGAGTTGAGTGTTTATATACGAGAGAGCGTATGTGTAGATTTTATAAAATGGTTTTATATTGTGTAGATTTATTGGTTGAGTTATTTATGGGTTCTGGTCGATCAGTTTGATCCACTTATCGGTAGGGATTTATAAACACTCGAATACGATGGGTCGACACGATATGTTTTGTAAATAGGGTAAATGAAAATAATTTTACCCAAAGTATATTTTGATATATAGAAAATATGTATATTGGAATTATAATATATTGGATATATTGGTTGTTATTATAATCGGGTAAGATTATAAAATGTGAAATGGTTATGTAAATAGCCAATCAGGATTCACATAAGTATTATATATATGAAATCAGATGAATTAAATATGAATTTAAATTAGAATTGGAATTAAAACACTGGAAATTTGGAAAAGTGTTCGTAAATGGATTTGGATTAAATATATGAGAATTTTAAAATTCTGCGAGATTTTAAATTGTTCTACAAGAATTGTGGATGGTATTTTGAAACGTATTTCAAAATGGAAGTGTTAAAAAAATGAGTTTTGAAATGATATAGTATTAAACTCACTTTGATTGCTGGAAAATAATTTCCGATGATGAAGTCGACCATCATCGGTATTCATTTTGAGTTTCTAAGTGACGGATTACTACCAAAGATTTTGTTTTTGTAACAACCCGGAAAATACGAGCCAATTTAAAATTTTTAAATTGGTTATTTCAAAGAAATTTAAACAATTGAAATAGAATATTTCAATAAAATATTGAATTAGAAATAGTGTGGCAGTTTGAAAATTTGAATTCAAACTTTGACTGACTGTACCGGGTGGAAAATATAACGGATTTTAGTAAAACCAAAAATATTTAAATCTGTTTATGAATATCTTTCTAACAAATATGAAAAATCGAAGTTTCATAACGGGAATCAAAAGTTGTGGCCAAATGAATTTTCAGAAAGGTCGCTATAGAGAATATATAGCCCTTGAAAATAGACATTTTGCAAACGACCTCAGAATTCGACGAAACCACTTTTGTTGGGTCCGGGAGGTCAAATTATTACTAGGTTTCAAATTTCATAATTTTTGAAGCTAGTATATGAGCATGGAAAAAGAAAATGTGTTTGGTTAATTTCTGTTAAATTAGATGGACCAGAAAGTGGCCATTTTTCAAACGGTCTCAGAATTCGACGAAACTAGTTTTGTTGGGACCATAGCGTCAAAACATAGCTAGATTTATTTTTCTGGAATTTTTTGAATTAGTTTGTGGACCTGGCAAATTGAAATGTACGTTCAAATCGAATATTGAATGATTTATATTTTAATTTGAAGAATAACTGACTATAACAGTCGAATTGGCCTGCGAAACATATCCCGTTGTGTCCGAGATAGGGGTATTTAGTTAGGGGGGACAGTCGTTGGGTTTGAATTGGTGTCCGTGTGAAGAAACACTATTTTAAAATTTAATAAAACCTTAGACCAATCAAATTTCTCCATTCATAATTATAAAAAATATATCAGAAAAACCGCCGCCCCCCTCGACATCGACGGAAACGCTTTCTCCCCTTCCTTGGCGATTTCCGATCGCCACAGCCCCGAATCAGCCCCACCCCCAGTTCAACTTTTTGTAGTTCTCCTTCCCCTCTTCAAATCCATATAAGAACTCCCCTTATCTTTGCTCCTACTTCGAGATTTCCTCTTCCAAAGCCCCGACCTTCCAGCCGCCGCCGCGAGCACCGGGCCCCACCGAGTTGCCTCCAACCGCCATGCGCCTGAAGCCCTCTCGGCCCTCTTCCACGCTGTGCCCTCCGATCGTCGTATCGAGCCTCGATTTTCGCGAAAACAAAAAACCTAGTTTTGAACAATCGTGACAAGTATCGGCTTTATTATATTTGAATTGAAAATAACACCTTTAAGTGTTGCAAACTTTGAAAAATCACATCTTTGTCGTGTTTTGACGAAATTCGATGAAACATGAAATATCGTGACCGCAAGGAGGCTCTCTACCATCTAGAAGAGACCGCGGATTTTTCTGAGCTATCTACGATTTTTAGCACCTCGAAAACCAATGTGAGATTTCTAACTGAAATGTGAATGGAAATGTCATGAATAAATTATATAAGCGAAATTTAAATTATACACGTGTCGTATACCTCATGTACATGCGTTGTGTAAGTTATATGAGCGAAGTATGAATTATACATGCATTGTTTAAATGATATGTGTGTTGGCATGGAAATAGAACATATTTATATACATATACATATATATATATATATATATATACTCCCCTCGTCCACAAACCATGGACGATATTTGTTGATTGTGAATTGGTGTGCAAAAAAAAAATTGGTGAATAATGCGAATGGTTGATAGAATTGTTTGTGGTTGATATTGTTTGGTAGTGGTTGAAAAATACCCATTGGTGATTGAAACAAATTTGAAATAAATTGTGGAAAAAGAAAAATCATACTCGCCTACGTGCGAATTAGATGTATGAAATCCCCATTGTCAAAAACCGCGAGGTTTTACGGTGGAGCGAGGAGCCGTACTCGGGACGGTGTCGGTTTTAACTACCCTGCCGTTATGCTGCCAAAATTTGGAATAATATTCATGTGTTAGAATTATTTTCATATGTTGAAATTATTTTCATGTTTTGAAACCAAAAATCATGTGTTGAAACTTTATCCATGCGTGGAAAATGCTCATGTGTTGAGAAGTCATGTGTTGAAAATTAAATTCATGTGTTGAATGAATAAAGTGTATAAACAATAAAAATCACATTTTTATTATATATATAAGAAGTATGTAAAATATTCGTGTGATAAATAAATTGTTTCAACAATAAAAATTACATCTTTCTTATATGTACCAACTACATAAAATATCCATGGGTGGAAATGCTCATGTGTTGAGAAGTGCGTGTGTGGAAAAGGTTCATGTGTTGAATAAAAAGATCGAACAAAAAAAAATACATTTTTATTGAAAATATGAGGTGTTAAAAACATACATGTGTTGAATAAATATTTTAGATGATAAAAATACCATTTTTATCATGTATGTGATTCGCTAAAAATATACGAGTGTTGAAATAAATATTTGTTTGCTATGAATATTATTTTTAACATGTATAGGAACTAAATGATATAGTCATGTGTTGAAATATATTTTAGTTCGCCAAAATTATCATTTTTGAAATGTGAAGTGTTAAAAATAACCACTTGTTCAAATAAATATGCATGAGTTGAAATATTCATTAATTAGCTAATGATATGATTTTTGCTTATGTATTCAACAATAGAATGAATGGTGACTTTAAACCAAATTGAATCAAATAAGAAGTTGAATGGAAAACGATAAGTGATAAGAATTGCACATATGTACATGCATATTTATTGAACAGGTTATAGCAAAGAGGATAGAGAAGAGGAATAAAATTGTGTGCCTGACAAATAGGTACATGTTTACTCTTTTGCTTGGGTGATGATTTTATGAGCCTGTTGGCTAGCCGCTTGGTTTTTTCTTTTTCTTTTTGAGATGAGAAACCCATGTGGCTATTTGGGAATTTTCCCAGCCCTTCCCGTACAAAGGAGGTTATGGCGAAATTTTCCAAAATTTAAAGGCGTTAGTGAAATATTTGAAGTGAAAACGATATTGAAATCGTCGAATGAACTGTATTTATATAAATATAAATAAAATTAAAACGAATCGTGGCCGTTTAGTTCGTGTTTTGAAACCGTGATTTTAAACGATTAGTGCGGGAGATCCAACCATCAGATTTTCCCGAAACCGCAACCGTTGGGTTCGCCTTGGAAATATCTTTCCAACGGCACCAACTTTGTAAAGATCCGACGGTTGGATTGTCTGGAATTTTTAATTCAAATCTAAAGAAAAACAGCGTCAGAATCGATTATATTCATATATAAATATAATTAAATTAAATCGAATAAGGACGCTGCAGTTCGTAATTTGAAATCGTAACTTCAAACGACTAGTGTGGGAAATACGACCGTCGGATTTTCCCAAAACTGAAACCGTTGGATTCATTTTGAAAGGATCTTTCTAATGAAATAAAATTTGTGAAGATCCAACGGTTAGATTTTCAGATATGTGTAAAACAAATTTAGTAAACAACAACGCTAGTGCCTCGGCACGACCTGAAACGTCATTTAATTAAATATGGCCGTTTTTAAATAAATAAAAATGGACATATATCGTTATAATATATTATAAACGATATAGAATGGAAATAAACCAATTTTGCTGGGTTTGCTTGATATGTGATGGTTGAATGTATTTTACATGGAAATTTTACTAAGAAACTGAAATGTGAATGTTGAGTAATTTGACCATGTGAAAAATTGATTTGAAAATCAAAATATACGTGGATTATTTGAAAAGGCCAAGTTAATTATCATTTCAAATAATCGGTCGACGGTGAGAAGTCGAAGAGTTGAAGAGGGTTCAAAACCGACGATCTTCATATTGGATGGATGGGCGCTACCGATGCTCGTTATTGGAGTAGCTACCTTGAAGGAGCTAAAATAGTAGCTGTCCGGACGTATTGTTGATTTTGCGGATAAGCGAGGAATTTGGTGCCTCCGGCTTCGTTCAAACCAAGACTGAACTTGTAAACGGACTGTGTGTCTGACATTGGATTTTGTTCTGTGCTGATTGATCTCTATTAAATATATATCTGTTTGGCGGCGGAGAATTTATTCTCTTGCTTAATGCCCTTCTCTGAGACATACGAGCTCAGTGGTTATATATCGATAGAAATCAGTCGCATGGAGTGGATTGCCTGTGTGGCACGCCTAAGTGGCATATGATCAAGGCTTCTGTTGCAAAGCAAAGTCTTGTGGTTGATGATCAAAGCATGGTCTGTGTGGCGTAGCTTCGTGTATAGCGTGGATTCGCGAGCCTCACACCCCGGTATGAGTCAAAAACGGGAGAAGGACCCAAGGAGTGCACGACGTTTCTTTCTAGCTACGGTGGTGTCAGCGACCTACCAGCCCTAACATTTATATATACTTTTCACCTATGTGATTGTTGGAATGCGAGGCGCCTCGATTATAGGTCTGTAAGGACCGAGAAACGTGTGTTCAGGAATTGCCAATCCTCAGAAGTAAGAGAGGACCAGCCTTGGAGGATCCAGGGATTGTTGTGTGCGGTCCTGGGACATTTGCTAGAGTGTCTCGAACGAAGAGGAGCTTGCCCCTTGCCTGGACTCATGATGGAATCCAATTTCCAATACGAAATTGCTGATTGTATTTCTAGTATAGCGACATGATATATGGTACCCATGCCATCTAAGATTGATATTTATGATTGAATCTGCTTTTGAAACATATATGCACTAGTAATAATATCAAACACTTTTGTTTTATACGTATGAAGCATTTTTGTCCATTATAAGTTAAAACTCTATCCTCCGGCGTGCGTTGCATTGTGTGATGGGACCTGAGTCTTATAATGGCTTCATTTTTATAAAAAGCATTGCGATCATTTAATCATTTACCTTATTTCATGCACTAGCACTCATTGGAGTAAACCCGTTCCGCGAAAGTGGCGTTGTCCTTTGATTTGCCTTATTATTGTTGTTTAATAAGTTAGGTAGATTTCTCATACCAGTCCCATGACTGACTCGTAGTTTGTTTCACCTTGCAAACTTGGGTGCCCTTATTTTCACATGGGCAGCCTAGTTACAGGTAGCTGACATATTTTGGGCTTGGCACCGCAGTAGAGGTGCACTTTTGGCTTATGGCGAGGCTTGACTACATGTTGATGACAATAATTTTTCCACCATTATTGTATATGTATATGATTCCACACGGGCGATGTAGACTGATGTTTCGTTTATGTTGTCTATATATGTGACTCTGCCACGGACGATGTAGACTGATTATGTATTATTATGCACTAAGTTGTATCCTGCACTGTGCTCTCTGATGTGGTGATATATATATGATTCCGCTGTCATATTTGTGTAAATTATTCTATTTCTTGTTTATGCTATTATCCGCACTCTGCTTATGATGATTAATGTGTTATTATCCAATGATTATCCTTAACACCGTGGCACGGGGTTTTGAGATCGTCACAGCTGGTATCAGAGCTTTGGTTAACCTTAGTTTTGGAATCTAACACATTACAGACTTCATCAGAATTGAATCAGTAGAATTCTAAGGCGAGTAGCTCATTAGAGATAGGACTAGTAATGTCCTAGAATGAGCTAAGCAGAATAGTAAAAACAATTTGATCAGTACATCGTTGTCTTTCCTTAAGTTCTTCTGCTTTACCCTATAATAAAATTATCGTTTCTATAGGCTGACTCTTTTCTTGCTTATACAGAACTTGAACAATGGCTACCCGAGTAGCTGCTGGTAGAGGAGGCCGAGTTGGCCGTGGTAGAGGACGAGGAGAAGTCCCAGCTGAAGATGGACCCTTAATACAACCCCAACTGCTCAACAATTCGAGCTCGACCGCGTGGCTAAAAGGTACAAGAACCTAGGAGGCAAAACCTTCTCTGGAACGGGCACTGTGATTGAGGCCTTGGCATGGCTGAAAACATGCGAGAAGATACTAGGAGGCCTGAGGCTAGGTGATCATGACAAAGCTTTCATGGGAGCTTGGTTTCTACAAGAGGAAGCCAAACTATGGTGGGAAGCTCTTACTGCAGCGAACAGAAATGCTGGTAGGACCAGGGACGAATTCAAAGAATTATTCAAAAAGAAGTATGTCCCAGAGCAAGCCCTTAAGCGCATGCACGACGAATTCGCAAACCTCCAGCACGGGGATCTCTCGGTGCAAGACTATCTGAACAAGTTTACACAGTTATCCCGATATGCTTCTGAGCTCGTCACTACCGCTAAGTCCAAGAACAAGAGGTTCATCCTCGGGCTGAAGCGAAAGTACCAAGACAAGGCAATGGCCCACATCAAGCTGGCGTTTAATAAATTAGTGGAGATGGTGTGCAACTATTAGGACCTAGATCAAAGAAACCTGGATCTGGACCATGCTAAAAGCCAAGCGGGGAATAAACGCAAGCCCACTACAAACCAGCCAGAATCAAGCAACGCGGTGTCCTCGAATCAACAGACTAGCAGGCCGCCAAAGGGAAGTGTAATGACCCGCATTTGCAGAGGTATTATAATTAATTTATTTAATTATATAAATAGTGATATAGTGAATTAAATGGTGGTTTAATTAAATAATGGTGAATATTTAATTAAAATAATAAATTAATAATATATTTAATTCTGAAATAATCAGAATTGGCTGAAATGGCGATATGGTGTGAACTGGATCATCTGTGATATTTAATTCAGTTTAGAATTGAATTAGAATAACAAATATATTTAAATAATGACAGTTTGAACGTATAATTATATTATAATTAAAATCGAGCTTGAAATGGCGCTACAGTTCGTAAATTGGCGATCAGAACTTCAACTAAATGTATAGGATTCGTTTTAAGCCGGATTTCTGTGAAACAAGAAACGTGTGGAGCTGGTGGAGTATATCTTTCTAGTGGAAGAAAAAAAATCTGGATTTTGTCGTATAGATTTTGAGATATGTCCAAATCAAATTTTAATATAGTCGCTATAGGATCGTTATCGACCGTAACGATTTATTCGATATAACTAGAGATCGGGTTTAAATTTAAACAAGGTTCTTTTGGGACCTAGTGATAATTTAATTTTTATAATTTTACTATAATTTTTAGTTAATTTAATAAGCGACATTTTATTTGAAGTATTTCGCACCCTGAAATCAACATTTTGAAGTTTCAAAATATGAGTCAACCTACTGATATAACTATATTTTTGGGATCACGGCACATTACTCGATTTAATGATATTTTCATATCAGTCCGTGGACAAACAGAGTTTCATATAATGAGGTACTCTCGAATGTAAAATAAATATCTTAACCCTTTTCATTTATTTCTCCGATCAAACAAGAGGCCACATATTGATTCTTCTCAACCGTTCGTTCTCTGTGGCCTTAAAAGAAGAAGGCATGGCGTTCAAAATATCCACAAAATTCATCCAACAAAAACCCTATAGGTAGGCTACTTTCTAAACCTAATTGGAATTCTTGGATCCATTAGCCTCAACAGCCACAAATAATTGGTTCCTCAAACAATATTCTGAGTTCGTCTTCATCCTTATGCGCAGATTAAGGAACTCGACAGCTTATTTCCAGTCGCGAGTAGGGGTCATGCGAATGGAAAACTGAGGGGGGGGGGACCCATCGAACTGAGCAAGGGTTGGTAGCGGTGTTGTCAGGCTCGGGAAGAGGATGGTATTCGTTGTTGAGTTAATGGAGGGGCTGTTTGGTGTTAAACGTGGATTTTAGTGTGGACTGTTGGAGAGTTTAATGTGAGTCAATGAAGAAGGAGCTCTCGAAGGTGATGAGATTAGTGGGTTCAGGTTTTGTGAAGCATGGAGGGATGAGGGAGCGGGGATGTTGGCGAGAAGCACAGTCCTTTTGCTGTCGCATGAGTAGAAGCAGGGAAGGGTTGACTGACGTGTTCGGGAGTGTATGAGAGGGATTGTTTAAAACAGGGAAGAAGGAAGGACTGGTTTTAATGGGATTAAATGTGGATGATGATGGAAAACACATGGCGCCAGCATGGTAAAGGAGTGGGCCGGTTTTGTTGAAGATGAACAAGTTAAAAGACATGCAGAATATTGAAAAAAAATACACAAAGAAGGGATTAGATTGGACCCGTGTGTTTTCTTCTTCATTTCGAAATGGAGTGGGATGTTTTACTTTGAACAATGACGTGGCATGAAAGATTGGGCAAGCATTTTACAAAGCCAGTGAGGAAACCAAATATGCAAGACTGTGAAGTTCAAAACGAGGAACAAGGACCAGACAACTGTTTGCGAACAAATTATACAATTGTAAACAACTGTAAAATCCGTTCGGTTTTCCTAAACAATAAGGATTGTTGTAGAGGGTGTCAAACTCTGGGACCAAAAATATTTTAATTAATTAATCCAATCAAGTTATTCAGAATTTTGATTGGTTGCAAACAAAGAAAATAAACAAAAAGAGAGTTTTAACAATAAGAGAAAGCAATTAGGGGATAATGACATAGATTAGATTAATATTCATCAATAGCCAATCGAATAAATACAGATCTAATTCATGTTTCTTTCACACACATGAATCAACTATAATTAGGTTTCTAGAAATATGTAAATAACAACAAGTATAGCCTATGCAGAAGCTCAGCTCTTAAACAACCATAGGCTATCAGGACAGATTCACTATTTTATTTCTTAAACCCTAAATATTAAATCTAAATCTGATAAGTGTTAGATCGAACTCGAATATACCCTATGAAGGAGCACAACTCTTAAACGACACAGGGTATGAAGGTTCAGATCTAACCCTTAGTTCAAATCTAGATCAACATACATGAAGTTCTAATCTTTTGGCTATGTGATTCATATTGAATCATATCTATTAGCGTCATCACCCCCTAATCAAAGAGGATTAGCTAGACATAGCTAAAAGAAAAGAAAATAACAGACATGAGCATAAATAAAATGCAAATAAAAACTAAATAGAAGAGAGAAAGAAGAGTTTTATTCCAAGCAAAGGATTACAGAATAAAACTAAGTGTGTTTTACAATGAATGAGATAAAGTGTATTTATAGCTGATATGACAAAGGCTACTTGGCAAATTCCATAATGTGGGACTAAAGAATTAGCCCAACTAACACATAAGCTAGTGTGAACGCTGCTGTAGAGTGAGAGGCCTTGCAAATGAGCTAATGTGAACGCAACATGAGTCTTTAGTGAGCCAAATCTACCCAACTGAACTCTATTTGCAACCGTTCTTCAAGCTTTAAACTCTTCAAGCTTTAGTAATTTCAACTTCACTCTTTTTAAGCAAATTCTTCATGCTTTATCCATCAAATGCTCTAAACCAAGCTTTTTATCAACAATCTGAATACACAGCTATAAATACACAATATTAATTATTTTAAATAGAAAACTAGATAAATAAGCGGATAAAATATACACATTTACGTGTATATCAACAACTAAACAACGTGACAGGTGTTTCTGTACAAAGACAAAGTGAGTGAACCAGAAGTAAAAAGGGAACATAACGTGTGGTTGGGGGAACAAGTAAACAACAGTGAAGTAGGAGGGGATCGTATTTTCACCAATGATTTCAATCGGGTAATTTCCAAAACAAAGTGAACGGTTAACTAACGGTGGTTAAGCACTTAAGTTTGTTATTAATAAATAATAAAACTAATCGTATGATGCTTGAATCCGACATGTTTAAACGAAGAAGCGCAGCAGTTTTTGAACGAGTGAGAGAAGCAACAGTATGGAACTGACTGGGAGAGAATTTGACCTCGTTGCAATTTATCGCAAAATAAATTGTCCGTCTGAATCAAGCGATGGTTATCGTTATTAACGATGATCGTCCAATGTGAGTAAATCTCACTAACTCTGAACAGTTTATAATTCCATGTTGTATTTTTAGAACTGCTAAATATTGGCTGATTGACTGTGTTTTGACTGTTTGATTGAACTGCTAGTCAGTTAGTTGAATTTCTATATTGATTCTGTTTAACAGAATATATCGTATGGAACTGAAAGTGATGTTATCTATATTTTTTAACATCTGTGATGCAGGGAAACAGGCTGGAGGGGTCCAACTGGACTCCTCAATATTTATAATACTGTTCTGTTCATATATTGTAATAAATGATGTGATATATAATCTGTTTGATTATGTGTGTTTAAATGATATTGATCATTGTGGTTTGCTATTTTAAATATCATAAGAGACCCTGGGATGTAAAAAGTAATATTTCAATGTATATTGAAATAAAGGAATTTTGTAAAATCAACCGATTTTATAAAAAGGAAATAATTTGAAAATAAAGCATTTATAAAATCATAGGATATTATAAAGGAGGATATTTGTTTATAAAAGGGTATTTAGTTGGAAACTAAATAGGATTATAAAAGGAAATCGACGAGATATTAAGGAGTTAAATCAAAACGTAGTTTATCAGAGGAGTTAATCAAACGTAATTTATCAAAAGGAGTTAATCAAACATAGTTAATTTAGGATAAGTTGCCATTTATCACGACTGCTAGCGTAATTCGCAAGGCTGCAGATAGTCCACGGCGGTCGGATGTTTCCTGAGGGAATCAGGCGTAACCATTGTGATCGCTGCGATTTAGAGTCAAGCGAATGGAGTTAAATCGAATATAGTTATTCGAAATAAAGTTAAAAACAGACATAGTTATTCGAATTGAAGTTAATCAAATAGAGTTAATCAAATAGAGGTAAGAAATAGAGTTAAACAAGATTAGAAACTGACTAGAGATTAGTTAAGTTGAATAGTTTTCTGAGTATCGATCTGATGTTGGTTTCGGCCTTCGGGGTTTATACTTAGAGAATGTTCTCCTACTAGTTTACGGTCAGGGACTGATAGTTGTGGAAGAATAGTGATATGTAAATAAGTTATGGAAATGTTTTCCAGCGTTAATGTATATTTTCTAAACATAGAAAATAAGGAAATATATATAGATATATATATGATTGATGATTGATTGATAGAATTTCCATTTGGAAATAATATCCTTGTTTGCACACGTATTTTTCTTTGATAGTTAACTCACCGACTATCGAAGTTTTTGACCATTTTAACGTTGTTAATATGGAGAGACCGGTGGGATTATTGTCCAAAGAACCATTCTGTATTGGCATAAGCGTTGCCAATCATATATGCCAAAGATAATTGAAGACGGAGTAAAGTGCAAGGGCTATTGTATAAGTCTTAGATAATAGTGCCTAAGATGGATGTACTGAGTAGTGCCTTCGGTTCATCCTGTTCCTGGATGACTTGTATGGATGAATGTCTTACAGAGTATTTCCAGAAAGGTCACGTACATTGATTTCTTCAACCGTACCAAGAGTGGAAGCGGAGAAGGAAACTTCTTTAGCTAACACGTAATGTACTGTTGTAGACGTCAATTAGTGATTTTCGATGGATCTGACAATGTGGCATTCGAAGTGAATCTGATGTAATGATGAAGCGTAACCTCAAGCCTCATTAACTGGTAAATGACAGAAATCGGGCAGGCAGCATGGCTAAGTCGGTCACTCCGAAGTAGGGTGTATAATCACCTGATCTAGAGTTTCATTTACTTCTAAAAATCTATTGTTGATGCTGTCCCATTCGGGAAAATGTTTGCTGATCCCAACCGTTGGTGATATACATTCGATACACTCAAGCGAAATGAGTGGTCGGTTGTAACACCCCGTGTATTCTATAACTGTGAAATTCACAAATTAAATTATAACTAATTTGAAATCAAAGAATTAAGGGAAACGGGATACGCCATTGCGTTCGTCTCGGAATTCTGCTTGAGATAGAGTCCGAGTTTGCGTAAAACGGATATCATATGAAGAAGATATGGACGAACGAAGTTGGGCGAAAAACCAGAAAACGGGTCAGAATGCACTGGCGCACTTGGGAAGTGCGCCAGAACAAAAATGAACTGGCGCACTTGGGAAGTGCGCCAGTGCATTTTTACCCTGGCGCACCTGCCAAGTGCGCCCAGGTTAGAATGTACTGGCTGGTCAGGTTTTGGCTGGCCTGGTCTGTGTTTGGTCGATTTTATGTGCCTTGCCTTGTCACTAGGGCTAGGTGTCAGCTCCTGATTGGCCTCTCCTTCAAACGAACGACTATTATTGAATCAAGCTCCATCGATGGTCTAAATCAACTTGCAAACATTATAAAAAGGACCTTAGACCTAGCCTAAATCATACTATTTCATTTCAGTCTCATGCCGCCACAATTAAACCTAGAGCTTTAAATTAAAAATACAAAGAACAAAATTATAGAAGACGAAGGACGATTCTTGAAGGCTACAACTAGAAGCTACAACAACTACGACGCCTTAGACAACGAATTTAGGGCTATTTGATTTGGGATTTTTATTTGGATTATTTGCTTCATATTGTAAGTTCTATGTCACTTTTTAGGCAAAAACGCTAAAATAACATGGACATGCCATGAATTGAAACCGGATTTAGGAACTATTGTTAATCCATGTTTATATTGTTAAATTTTGAATTATGATTTGGGATTATTGCTATGGCAACGTTGCAAGTTAAACTTATCATGATTTTGATGTTGTTATGAATCACTTGGGCTTAAATTGTATGGCAAGTCGGACTAATACATGTCCATGGAATCACTATGTTTATTGAAATCTTTATGTTGATTAAACCATGCCTATGATGCTAATTAAACCATGTCTATGACTGTTGATGGAACTATGCCTGTGATGTTAATACACCTATCATGATTAATGAAAAATTGGGAATTGCTAGGTTATGATGAAAAGTTGGAATCATTATGTTTATAATGTTAGTTGAGAATCATTATGATAAAAAAATGCTAAATTGGAATCATTATGTTTATAATGTTAGATGAGAATCATTATGTTAAAAATGCTAAATTGGAATCATTATGTCTATAATGTTAGTTGAGAATCATTATGTTAAAAATGCTAAATTGGAATCATTATGTTTATAATGTTAGATGAGAACCATTATGTTAAAAATGATAAATTGGAATCATTATGTCTATGAGAATCAATATGTTAAAAATGCTAAATTGGAATCCACTATGCCTATTAGGATTACTATGCCTTTAATGTTTCATGTTTGTAATAAAATAATTATTATGCCAGCAATGATTATTATGCCTATGATGTAAAGTTGAAATCATCATGTTAAACTAAGTTGGAACCATTACTATGCCAAGTTATCATCATGCTAGTATTGAAACCATGTGATATGTTATAGCCTGTTTATTATGCAATTGATGTTGGAATTGTCACATATGCCTATCACATGTTTGGTGTTATTCCCCTTTATTTCTTGAATTGTTTATGCTTGAGAACGAAGTACGTTTATATACGTTGGGGATACGATTGGGTAGAATAGACAAAATTTGAATTAATTATAATCATAAACTGTGAAATTTGGCATAAGTAGAACATGAAATATGGCACGAAAACTTGACTTGAACATGCCATAACTTGATTTGAAACATGCCTTAGTTGGGCACGAAGTTGACATATGAACATGATGTGGAAATAGCACGAATCTGCTAAGAACATGGGCATGACTTTAGAAAACAAGAAAGTGGCCAACTCGAGCTTGGGTTGAGTTTGTAGCGTAAACCAGCCCGGAACCGCCCGGTAAATCCAGTTGCTACAAACAATAGGATCCAATGTGGGTAGTTGGTCACATCGCGCTTGAAACCCGAGGTTGGGTTGAGTTCGTAGCGTAAACCTGCTCGGAACCGCCCGGTAAATCCAGTGGCTACGAACAACAGGATCCAATGTGAGTGGTTCGGTGCATTAACGAATCAATTAATGCCAATTAGGGTTAAGTCATGAACATGAAAAGACAACTTAACCAACTTGAACACGATATGTAGGGCTAAGTCATGAACTGGAAACGATAACACTTAGCCAACTTGACATGACACGTAGGCGGGTTAAGTCGCGAACTTAAATGACATACTTAACCACCTTGACATGACTAGACTGGAAAAGGATTAAGTTACGAATTACATGACTTAATCGGTTAGGCGGGTTAGGTCATGAATTACATGACCTAATCTGTTAGACGAAACCCTAGACACGACCCTTTTGAGCAGTAACCCTCTAGATGTATCAAGGTACCCTGGGGCTAGGCCGGGTGGGGCACGATTATTGGGCTGATTGTAAGAGGTGAACGACGGCAGTGGGGTACGCCAGTTTAGGTTCGGTGGACTACAGTCGTGCACGTATTCCGGGGCAGACACTGGGTATGAGTAGATTTATCTGTGCATCTTGAATCGTGTCAGTGGTTGACACCCTAGGGCTGATACACCCGAAGGTGGACCCAGCACAGGTGACTACATTCGTGATTAGCCGTATGACACAGACACTTGACGAGCTAGAACTTGTAGGGAGCCGATCGACTAGATAAGCGCTCCGTAGGACCCCATACTTGGGTCAGACCCCGTTTCAGGGTCGTTTCACGATATTGGGCCGTGGGATTTATTTCGTGATTAACTCGTGACATGGGCTCAGTATACTAGTACAGTCGATGCAACGAATCTTGAACATGCGATGCTTTATCTGACTTGTCTTGACTTATCATGATCACCTTAGTCTATCTTGTCCGTCTTGACATCATTCTTAAGTTTAGTTCCAGTTCATACATGACATGTTGTTTTAACCGTTTTTACACTGAAAGTCACCAGGACTTACTCAGTCTTTATGACTGACCCTTTTTCCTTTCGCCTCTTTTTCTTTCGTTCCCTCCCCCCCCTCCCAAGGTTCTCAGGGAGGGAATACCGCAGCTTGACCAGTTTTCACATCCAGCTTGAAGAGAAAGAATGTATTGCTTGGATCTTTTCTGTTTTGGACTATGGCTTTGGACAACAATTATGGGACTTTTGCAGTTTATTTATGTTTTATTTATGCTTCTTTAAATAATGTAATCAAGACAGTTATGATGTTGGAAGTATCGTAAGACAATTATGGCATGGTTTGTGTAACACGTATTTTGATGAAATAAAAGTTGTTGTTTTCCGCTGTTCAAAAATATGTGTTATTATATCTGTCTTGTATATCTGTGACTTATACTTATAAACCTCCACCAAAATTAGGGCATTCCCCTTGAGAGTGACCCTAACGGAGGTTGGGTGTTTCATCGGTCATGTGTGGCCGGGTTGCAAGATGTTCTTGTTGAACCCAGTGTATTCCTTTCTAGAGGTACACTAGCGAAAGGTGGTTCCATACCTTGTCATAGTTGGAAATCCATTACCCAATACGTGCTTGCTGTTTTGATTGTATACTACTATATATGTAGAATGTGAGATGAAAGCGTTTTCTGCTAGATGATTATTATACTGTAGTTGATAGACATTATTATAATATCAAAAGGTTTTTGATATAAAGATATTTTGGAGTCTCATAAGGGAAAAACCCGTTCCGTTATACGGCGTGGTCTTATGAGATATCGTTTACTTGTTCAAACTGTTTTAAACTTTTTTACTCATACCAGTCCCATGACTGACCCGGAGTTTATTTTGGTTTGTTTCCCTAAACTCTTGGGTGCCCAATTTTGTGCGGGTAGTCAAGTAGTCAGGATTTACAGATATACTGGAAGAGCTTGGAGCAGGAGGCTTCAGGATTATATAGCTATAGTTATTTCCGCTGTGTTGTAAGTTTTGTACTTTAATAATGATGTATATTCAAGTACAGATGTATATTTCAAGTTATGTTATATATATTATATGTTATTCGTTCCGCTGTGAGGTTCGTGTTACTCTGATGTTGTGTTCTTCTTCTCCTCCTATTCTAAGTTTCTATCTTATCTTTCTTTACCCTCTAATTTCTTTAATAAATGACCGGTATTTTCGATCCTTGGATGTTCGATATGTGTTGTATATCGGATAACCAAGATCGCTAAAAACCCGGGTCATTACAGTTGGTATCAGAGCTTAAGTTAAGTGAATTACCTTAGCTCTATGGCGTGACTCGGTAAAGATAGGGTTAGTAATACCCTAGATTGAGTTGAGTGTATATATACGAGTGAGCGTATTTGTTATTGATATAAAAATTGTTTTATGTTGTGGTGATTTATTGGTTGAGTTGTTTATGGGTTCTGGTCGATCAGTTTGATCCACTGTATCGGTGGGAGTTTATAAACACTCGAATACGATCGGTCGACACGATATGTTTTGAAAAAGGGGTAAATTAAAATAAGTTTACCCAAGGTATATCTTGATATAGAGAAGATATATATATATCAAAATTATAATATATTGGATATATTGGTTGTTATTATAATCGAGTAAGATTATAAATTAAATGGTTATGTAAATAACCAATCAGAATTCATATAAGTGAAATACGTGGAATCAGATGAATTAAATCTAAAATTCAAACCAGAAATTGAATTAAAATTCTAGAAAATTGGATAAGTGTTTGTAAATGGATTTGGGTTAAAAATAAAGAAAATTTAAGATCCTGGGAGATTTTAAATTGTTTTACAAGCAGAGTGAATTATATTTTGAAATGAATTTCAAAGTGGAAATGTTTAGAAATGGTTTTATTGTATTGAACTCACTTCGATCGCTGGAAAATAGATTCCGATGATGATAGCTGCATCATAAGTATTCATTTTCCAATTGTAAGTGACGAGTTACTACCAGAGATACTGTTTTGAGTTTGTTTTGGGAAACACAAGTTGTGTTGAATTTCAAATGGGATTTATAAAATAGAATTTGATATAAAGATTTGAATAATAGAAGTGATATAAAATTTGAATAGAAATTGAATAGAATTAACTAAGTCGAAGAGGAATTAGTTAATCGTTTTGAATTTGAAGTTAAACTTTGAAAGGTGAATTGGATTTGTAAATGGATATTCAAAATCAAATATAGAACTTAAATTTGAAATTTGGATTCAAATTAGTTAATAAGCAAGTTAAAATATATTTGAACATGTCATGTTCAAATATAAAAGTGAAATAGACTAAAGAGTTAATTAACAAATTAATCAACGAATTGAGTTAAAACGATCAGGTATAGTTAAAATAGATTGGGCAAGTAAAAATATACATGAGATAGGTATGGATAAGGTATATAAATAGAATGCTCGACGAAAAGGTATGTATTTAATTCATATATGAGATTTTATGCGCCGTATCGGCTAGCCGCTTGGCTTTTTCTTTTTCTTTTGGATTGGTGAGGGCCATGGGAGGCTATTTGAAATATCTCGATGCTCCTGGTACAAAGGAGGTTATGGCAAATTTTTCCGGGGATTTATAGAGTTAGAATAGTTTTAAGATAATTTGATAGTTAGAAATCAACGTATCGATATATATATATATAGAAGTCGACAAGGAAACGAACTTAGAAATAGAATAGTAAAATAAAAAAGGAAGACTAAGAATAAAATCTAGTAAGAATAGAAAGAGGAAGCGTATACGTGTTTAAAAGTGAAGAAGTAGTTGTATGGTATTGATTATTCGAGTAAGTAGTCATATCTGTTTTGACGTTATAAATGTTATTCAGTCAAGGTCTAAGAGGTAGTTATACCCCAACTTGATTGATTTCATTATTAACAAACAAATAGTAAGATTTCAGGCTCGAAGATCAATGTTGAATAAGAGTTAGTTGAATATAGTATTTGGGTTGTCGTAACGATGTTTTACACAACATCCGTTTTAACCCAAATAAGTGTAAGCTTGGAAATATAATAAAGAATAATTCCTAAGTATAGAAATAAACGAGATCGGAAAAGAGATAAGTAATTGGAATATTTTCCAATTATAAATAGCATATATTTCCTAAAGTTTAGAAAATAAAGGAAGGCGATATTCGGAAATGTTTTCCAAATAACATAAAAGGCCAATATGGTTATTGAAAATATTTGGTTAACAAATATTGATAAAGAAATAGAGAAGTGATTTAACTAATGGAATATTAATTAAGGACTCAGTGACATATTCAAAAGGAAAATTTGATTTTTGAAAAGAGTAAACTGTTTAAAAACTCCCAGGGAAGGACTGTTTGAATTAAAAACAAATTTAACAGAAATTTGTGAAAGCAAATTTGAATTAAATTAAAGCCAGTAAAGTGGTAACTGAGATTGAATTAGAATGATATCAAGACAAATTGGATTATGAGATTCAAATTTGAAGTGTAATGTGATAATCAAGTTAAGAGTTGGGAATCGAGAAGAAACTCGAGTTGAAATGATATTTGGATCAGATATAAATGAATGGCTGTGTTGTGGATAAAAGCAGATTGGGATTTGATTGGGATGGCCCTTGTATCTGCTGAATTGATAATAGGTGGAAAGGATAAAGTGATATGCCGATAAAAGGTACAAGTTTATATTTCTATTGGATATAAGATTTATGAGCCGAATTGGCAAGCCACTTGGCTGTTTGGTTTTCTTTGGGGTTGGAGATGGCCCAGAGAGGCGAGTTGGAGTTTGACCTATTGACCAGTACAAAGGAGGTGCTGGCGAAATTTTTCAAAGAGTTAAGTCGTTAGAAAATTTTCAGGATTTTTGAAAATTTTCGTTGATAAGAATTAATTAATATTTAATTAAAATTAAATTGGTCCAGTTGGAAACTGAAGTTAAGAAGTGAACAAATATGTTCTAACCAGTCGATAGGGTCTTTCTCTACCTTAACAATTTCGAGGACAAAATTATTTTAAGTGGGGAAGATTGTAATGACCCGCATTTGCAGAGGTATTATAATTAATTTATTTAATTATATAAATAGTGATATAGAGAATTAATTGGTGGTTTAATTAAATAATGGTGAATATTTAATTAAAATAATAAATTAAATAATATATTTAATTCTGAAATAATCAGAATTGGCTAAAATGGCGATATGGTGTGAACTGGATCATCTGTGATATTTAATTCAGTTTAGAATTGGCTAAAAGGACCTTAGACCTAGCCTAAATCATACTATTTCATTTCAGCCTCATGCCGCCACCATTAAACCTAGAGCTTTAAATTAAAAATACAAAGAACAAAATTATAGAAGACGAAGGACGATTCTTGAAGGCTACAACTAGAAGCTACAACAACTACGACGCCTTAGACAACGAATTTAGGGCTATTTGATTTGGGATTTTTATTTGGATTATTTGCTTCATATTGTAAGTTCTATGTCACTTTTTAGGCAAAAACGCTAAAATAACATGGACATGCCATGAATTGAAACCGGATTTAGGAACTATTGTTAATCCATGTTTATATTGTTAAATTTTGAATTATGATTTGGGATTATTGCTATGGCAACGTTGCAAGTTAAACTTATCATGATTTTGATGTTGTTATGAATCACTTGGGCTTAAATTGTATGGCAAGTCGGACTAATACATGTCCATGGAATCACTATGTTTATTGAAATCTTTATGTTGATTAAACCATGCCTATGATGCTAATTAAACCATGTCTATGACTGTTGATGGAACTATGCCTGTGATGTTAATATACCTATCATGATTAATGAAAAATTGGGAATTGCTAGGTTATGATGAAAAGTTGGAATCATTATGTTTATAATGTTAGTTGAGAATCATTATGATAAAAAAATGCTAAATTGGAATCATTATGTTTATAATGTTAGATGAGAATCATTATGTTAAAAATGCTAAATTGGAATCATTATGTCTATAATGTTAGTTGAGAATCATTATGTTAAAAATGCTAAATTGGAATCATTATGTTTATAATGTTAGATGAGAACCATTATGTTAAAAATGATAAATTGGAATCATTATGTCTATGAGAATCAATATGTTAAAAATGCTAAATTGGAATCCACTATGCCTATTAGGATTACTATGCCTTTAATGTTTCATGTTTGTAATAAAATAATTATTATGCCAGCAATGATTATTATGCCTATGATGTAAAGTTGAAATCATCATGTTAAACTAAGTTGGAACTATTACTATGCCAAGTTATCATCATGCTAGTATTGAAACCATGTGATATGTTATAGCCTGTTTATTATGCAAGTGATGTTGGAATTGTCACATATGCCTATCACATGTTTGGTGTTATTCCCCTTTATTTCTTGAATTGTTTATGCTTGAGAACGAAGTACGTTTATATACGTTGGGGATACGATTGGGTAGAATAGACAAAATTTGAATTAATTATAATCATAAACCGTGAAATTTGGCATAAGTAGAACATGAAATATGGCACGAAAACTTGACTTGAACATGCCATAACTTGATTTGAAACATGCCTTAGTTGGGCACGAAGTTGACATATGAACATGATGTGGAAATAGCACGAATCTGCTAAGAACATGGGCATGACTTTAGAAAACAAGAAAGTGGCCAACTCGAGCTTGGGTTGAGTTTGTAGCGTAAACCAGCCCGGAACCGCCCGGTAAATCCAGTTGCTACAAACAATAGGATCCAATGTGGGTAGTTGGTCACATCGCGCTTGAAACCCGAGGTTGGGTTGAGTTCGTAGCGTAAACCTGCTCGGAACCGCCCGGTAAATCCAGTGGCTACGAACAACAGGATCCAATGTGAGTGGTTCGGTGCATTAACGAATCAATTAATGCCAATTAGGGTTAAGTCATGAACATGAAAAGACAACTTAACCAACTTGAACACGATATGTAGGGCTAAGTCATGAACTGGAAACGATAACACTTAGCCAACTTGACATGACACGTAGGCGGGTTAAGTCGCGAACTTAAATGACATACTTAACCACCTTGACATGACTAGACTGGAAAAGGATTAAGTTACGAATTACATGACTTAATCGGTTAGGCGGGTTAGGTCATGAATTACATGACCTAATCTGTTAGACGAAACCCTAGACACGACCCTTTTGAGCAGTAACCCTCTAGATGTATCAAGGTACCCTGGGGCTAGGCCGGGTGGGGCACGATTATTGGGCTGATTGTAAGAGGTGAACGACGGCAGTGGGGTACGCCAGTTTAGGTTCGGTGGACTACAGTCGTGCACGTATTCCGGGGCAGACACTGGGTATGAGTAGATTTATCTGTGCATCTTGAATCGTGTCAGTGGTTGACACCCTAGGGCTGATACACCCGAAGGTGGACCCAGCACAGGTGACTACATTCGTGATTAGCCGTATGACACAGACACTTGACGAGCTAGAACTTGTAGGGAGCCGATCGACTAGATAAGCGCTCCGTAGGACCCCGTACTTGGGTCAGACCCCGTTTCAGGGTCGTTTCACGATATTGGGCCGTGGGATTTATTTCGTGATTAACTCGTGACATGGGCTCAGTATACTAGTACAGTCGATGCAACGAATCTTGAACATGCGATGCTTTATCTGACTTGTCTTGACTTATCATGATCACCTTAGTCTATCTTGTCCGTCTTGACATCATTCTTAAGTTTAGTTCCAGTTCATACATGACATGTTGTTTTAACCGTTTTTACACTGAAAGTCACCAGGACTTACTCAGTCTTTATGACTGACCCTTTTTCCTTTCGCCTCTTTTTCTTTCGTTCCCTCCCCCCTCCCAAGGTTCTCAGGGAGGGAATACCGCAGCTTGACCAGTTTTCACATCCAGCTTGAAGAGAAAGAATGTATTGCTTGGATCTTTTCTGTTTTGGACTATGGCTTTGGACAGCAATTATGGGACTTTTGCAGTTTATTTATGTTTTATTTATGCTTCTTTAAATAATGTAATCAAGACAGTTATGATTTTGGAAGTATCGTAAGACAATTATGGCATGGTTTGTGTAACACGTATTTTGATGAAATAAAAGTTGTTGTTTTCCGCTGTTCAAAAATATGTGTTATTATATCTGTCTTGTATATCTGTGACTTATACTTATAAACCTCCACCAAAATTAGGGCATTCCCCTTGAGAGTGACCCTAACGGAGGTTGGGTGTTTCATCGGTCATGTGTGGCCGGGTTGCAAGATGTTCTTGTTGAACCCAGTGTATTCCTTTCTAGAGGTACACTAGCGAAAGGTGGTTCCATACCTTGTCATAGTTGGAAATCCATTACCCAATACGTGCTTGCTGTTTTGATTGTATACTACTATATATGTAGAATGTGAGATGAAAGCGTTTTCTGCTAGATGATTATTATACTGTAGTTGATAGACATTATTATAATATCAAAAGGTTTTTGATATAAAGATATTTTGGAGTCTCATAAGGGAAAAACCCGTTCCGTTATACGGCGTGGTCTTATGAGATATCGTTTACTTGTTCAAACTGTTTTAAACTTTTTTACTCATACCAGTCCCATGACTGACCCGGAGTTTATTTTGGTTTGTTTCCCTAAACTCTTGGGTGCCCAATTTTGTGCGGGTAGTCAAGTAGTCAGGATTTACAGATATACTGGAAGAGCTTGGAGCAGGAGGCTTCAGGATTATATAGCTATAGTTATTTCCGCTGTGTTGTAAGTTTTGTACTTTAATAATGATGTATATTCAAGTACAGATGTATATTTCAAGTTATGTTATATATATTATATGTTATTCGTTCCGCTGTGAGGTTCGTGTTACTCTGATGTTGTGTTCTTCTTCTCCTCCTATTCTAAGTTTCTATCTTATCTTTCTTCACCCTCTAATTTCTTTCATAAATGACCGGTATTTTCGATCCTTGGATGTTCGATATGTGTTGTATATCGGATAACCAATATCGCTAAAAACCCGGGTCATTACAGTTGGTATCAGAGCTTAAGTTAAGTGAATTACCTTAGCTCTATGGCGTGACTCGGTAAAGATAGGGTTAGTAATACCCTAGATTGAGTTGAGTGTATATATACGAGTGAGCGTATTTGTTATTGATATAAAAATTGTTTTATGTTGTGGTGATTTATTGGTTGAGTTGTTTATGGGTTCTGGTCGATCAGTTTGATCCACTGTATCGGTGGGAGTTTATAAACACTCGAATACGATCGGTCGACACGATATGTTTTGAAAAAGGGGTAAATTAAAATAAGTTTACCCAAGGTATATCTTGATATAGAGAAGATATATATATATCAAAATTATAATATATTGGATATATTGGTTGTTATTATAATCGAGTAAGATTATAAATTAAATGGTTATGTAAATAACCAATCAGAATTCATATAAGTGAAATACGTGGAATCAGATGAATTAAATCTAAAATTCAAACCAGAAATTGAATTAAAATTCTAGAAAATTGGATAAGTGTTTGTAAATGGATTTGGGTTAAAAATAAAGAAAATTTAAGATCCTGGGAGATTTTAAATTGTTTTACAAGCAGAGTGAATTATATTTTGAAATGAATTTCAAAGTGGAAATGTTTAGAAATGGTTTTATTGTATTGAACTCACTTCGATCGCTGGAAAATAGATTCCGATGATGATAGCTGCATCATAAGTATTCATTTTCCAATTGTAAGTGACGAGTTACTACCAGAGATACTGTTTTGAGTTTGTTTTGGGAAACACAAGTTGTGTTGAATTTCAAATGGGATTTATAAAATAGAATTTGATATAAAGATTTGAATAATAGAAGTGATATAAAATTTGAATAGAAATTGAATAGAATTAACTAAGTCGAAGAGGAATTAGTTAATCGTTTTGAATTTGAAGTTAAACTTTGAAAGGTGAATTGGATTTGTAAATGGATATTCAAAATCAAATATAGAACTTAAATTTGAAATTTTGATTCAAATTAGTTAATAAGCAAGTTAAAATATATTTGAACATGTCATGTTCAAATATAAAAGTGAAATAGACTAAAGAGTTAATTAACAAATTAATCAACGAATTGAGTTAAAACGATCAGGTATAGTTAAAATAGATTGGGCAAGTAAAAATATACATGAGATAGGTATGGATAAGGTATATAAATAGAATGCTCGACGAAAAGGTATGTATTTAATTCATATATGAGATTTTATGCGCCGTATCGGCTAGCCGCTTGGCTTTTTCTTTTTCTTTTGGATTGGTGAGGGCCATGGGAGGCTATTTGAAATATCTCGATGCTCCTGGTACAAAGGAGGTTATGGCAAATTTTTCCGGGGATTTATAGAGTTAGAATAGTTTTAAGATAATTTGATAGTTAGAAATCAACGTATCGATATATATATATATAGAAGTCGACAAGGAAACGAACTTAGAAATAGAATAGTAAAATAAAAAAGGAAGACTAAGAATAAAATCTAGTAAGAATAGAAAGAGGAAGCGTATACGTGTTTAAAAGTGAAGAAGTAGTTGTATGGTATTGATTATTCGAGTAAGTAGTCATATCTGTTTTGACGTTATAAATGTTATTCAGTCAAGGTCTAAGAGGTAGTTATACCCCAACTTGATTGATTTCATTATTAACAAACAAATAGTAAGATTTCAGGCTCGAAGATCAATGTTGAATAAGAGTTAGTTGAATATAGTATTTGGGTTGTCGTAACGATGTTTTACACAACATCCGTTTTAACCCAAATAAGTGTAAGCTTGGAAATATAATAAAGAATAATTCCTAAGTATAGAAATAAACGAGATCGGAAAAGAGATAAGTAATTGGAATATTTTCCAATTATAAATAGCATATATTTCCTAAAGTTTAGAAAATAAAGGAAGGCGATATTCGGAAATGTTTTCCAAATAACATAAAAGGCCAATATGGTTATTGAAAATATTTGGTTAACAAATATTGATAAAGAAATAGAGAAGTGATTTAACTAATGGAATATTAATTAAGGACTCAGTGACATATTCAAAAGGAAAATTTGATTTTTGAAAAGAGTAAACTGTTTAAAAACTCCCAGGGAAGGACTGTTTGAATTAAAAACAAATTTAACAGAAATTTGTGAAAGCAAATTTGAATTAAATTAAAGCCAGTAAAGTGGTAACTGAGATTGAATTAGAATGATATCAAGACAAATTGGATTATGAGATTCAAATTTGAAGTGTAATGTGATAATCAAGTTAAGAGTTGGGAATCGAGAAGAAACTCGAGTTGAAATGATATTTGGATCAGATATAAATGAATGGCTGTGTTGTGGATAAAAGCAGATTGGGATTTGATTGGGATGGCCCTTGTATCTGCTGAATTGATAATAGGTGGAAAGGATAAAGTGATATGCCGATAAAAGGTACAAGTTTATATTTCTATTGGATATAAGATTTATGAGCCGAATTGGCAAGCCACTTGGCTGTTTGGTTTTCTTTGGGGTTGGAGATGGCCCAGAGAGGCGAGTTGGAGTTTGACCTATTGACCAGTACAAAGGAGGTGCTGGCGAAATTTTTCAAAGAGTTAAGTCGTTAGAAAATTTTCAGGATTTTTGAAAATTTTCGTTGATAAGAATTAATTAATATTTAATTAAAATTAAATTGGTCCAGTTGGAAACTGAAGTTAAGAAGTGAACAAATATGTTCTAACCAGTCGATAGGGTCTTTCTCTACCTTAACAATTTCGAGGACAAAATTATTTTAAGTGGGGAAGATTGTAATGACCCGCATTTGCAGAGGTATTATAATTAATTTATTTAATTATATAAATAGTGATATAGAGAATTAATTGGTGGTTTAATTAAATAATGGTGAATATTTAATTAAAATAATAAATTAAATAATATATTTAATTCTGAAATAATCAGAATTGGCTAAAATGGCGATATGGTGTGAACTGGATCATCTGTGATATTTAATTCAGTTTAGAATTGGCTAAAAGGACCTTAGACCTAGCCTAAATCATACTATTTCATTTCAGCCTCATGCCGCCACCATTAAACCTAGAGCTTTAAATTAAAAATACAAAGAACAAAATTATAGAAGACGAAGGACGATTCTTGAAGGCTACAACTAGAAGCTACAACAACTACGACGCCTTAGACAACGAATTTAGGGCTATTTGATTTGGGATTTTTATTTGGATTATTTGCTTCATATTGTAAGTTCTATGTCACTTTTTAGGCAAAAACGCTAAAATAACATGGACATGCCATGAATTGAAACCGGATTTAGGAACTATTGTTAATCCATGTTTATATTGTTAAATTTTGAATTATGATTTGGGATTATTGCTATGGCAACGTTGCAAGTTAAACTTATCATGATTTTGATGTTGTTATGAATCACTTGGGCTTAAATTGTATGGCAAGTCGGACTAATACATGTCCATGGAATCACTATGTTTATTGAAATCTTTATGTTGATTAAACCATGCCTATGATGCTAATTAAACCATGTCTATGACTGTTGATGGAACTATGCCTGTGATGTTAATATACCTATCATGATTAATGAAAAATTGGGAATTGCTAGGTTATGATGAAAAGTTGGAATCATTATGTTTATAATGTTAGTTGAGAATCATTATGATAAAAAAATGCTAAATTGGAATCATTATGTTTATAATGTTAGATGAGAATCATTATGTTAAAAATGCTAAATTGGAATCATTATGTCTATAATGTTAGTTGAGAATCATTATGTTAAAAATGCTAAATTGGAATCATTATGTTTATAATGTTAGATGAGAACCATTATGTTAAAAATGATAAATTGGAATCATTATGTCTATGAGAATCAATATGTTAAAAATGCTAAATTGGAATCCACTATGCCTATTAGGATTACTATGCCTTTAATGTTTCATGTTTGTAATAAAATAATTATTATGCCAGCAATGATTATTATGCCTATGATGTAAAGTTGAAATCATCATGTTAAACTAAGTTGGAACCATTACTATGCCAAGTTATCATCATGCTAGTATTGAAACCATGTGATATGTTATAGCCTGTTTATTATGCAAGTGATGTTGGAATTGTCACATATGCCTATCACATGTTTGGTGTTATTCCCCTTTATTTCTTGAATTGTTTATGCTTGAGAACGAAGTACGTTTATATACGTTGGGGATACGATTGGGTAGAATAGACAAAATTTGAATTAATTATAATCATAAACCGTGAAATTTGGCATAAGTAGAACATGAAATATGGCACGAAAACTTGACTTGAACATGCCATAACTTGATTTGAAACATGCCTTAGTTGGGCACGAAGTTGACATATGAACATGATGTGGAAATAGCACGAATCTGCTAAGAACATGGGCATGACTTTAGAAAACAAGAAAGTGGCCAACTCGAGCTTGGGTTGAGTTTGTAGCGTAAACCAGCCCGGAACCGCCCGGTAAATCCAGTTGCTACAAACAATAGGATCCAATGTGGGTAGTTGGTCACATCGCGCTTGAAACCCGAGGTTGGGTTGAGTTCGTAGCGTAAACCTGCCCGGAACCGCCCGGTAAATCCAGTGGCTACGAACAACAGGATCCAATGTGAGTGGTTCGGTGCATTAACGAATCAATTAATGCCAATTAGGGTTAAGTCATGAACATGAAAAGACAACTTAACCAACTTGAACACGATATGTAGGGCTAAGTCATGAACTGGAAACGATAACACTTAGCCAACTTGACATGACACGTAGGCGGGTTAAGTCGCGAACTTAAATGACATACTTAACCACCTTGACATGACTAGACTGGAAAAGGATTAAGTTACGAATTACATGACTTAATCGGTTAGGCGGGTTAGGTCATGAATTACATGACCTAATCTGTTAGACGAAACCCTAGACACGACCCTTTTGAGCAGTAACCCTCTAGATGTATCAAGGTACCCTGGGGCTAGGCCGGGTGGGGCACGATTATTGGGCTGATTGTAAGAGGTGAACGACGGCAGTGGGGTACGCCAGTTTAGGTTCGGTGGACTACAGTCGTGCACGTATTCCGGGGCAGACACTGGGTATGAGTAGATTTATCTGTGCATCTTGAATCGTGTCAGTGGTTGACACCCTAGGGCTGATACACCCGAAGGTGGACCCAGCACAGGTGACTACATTCGTGATTAGCCGTATGACACAGACACTTGACGAGCTAGAACTTGTAGGGAGCCGATCGACTAGATAAGCGCTCCGTAGGACCCCGTACTTGGGTCAGACCCCGTTTCAGGGTCGTTTCACGATATTGGGCCGTGGGATTTATTTCGTGATTAACTCGTGACATGGGCTCAGTATACTAGTACAGTCGATGCAACGAATCTTGAACATGCGATGCTTTATCTGACTTGTCTTGACTTATCATGATCACCTTAGTCTATCTTGTCCGTCTTGACATCATTCTTAAGTTTAGTTCCAGTTCATACATGACATGTTGTTTTAACCGTTTTTACACTGAAAGTCACCAGGACTTACTCAGTCTTTATGACTGACCCTTTTTCCTTTCGCCTCTTTTTCTTTCGTTCCCTCCCCCCTCCCAAGGTTCTCAGGGAGGGAATACCGCAGCTTGACCAGTTTTCACATCCAGCTTGAAGAGAAAGAATGTATTGCTTGGATCTTTTCTGTTTTGGACTATGGCTTTGGACAGCAATTATGGGACTTTTGCAGTTTATTTATGTTTTATTTATGCTTCTTTAAATAATGTAATCGAGACAGTTATGATTTTGGAAGTATCGTAAGACAATTATGGCATGGTTTGTGTAACACGTATTTTGATGAAATAAAAGTTGTTGTTTTCCGCTGTTCAAAAATATGTGTTATTATATCTGTCTTGTATATCTGTGACTTATACTTATAAACCTCCACCAAAATTAGGGCATTCCCCTTGAGAGTGACCCTAACGGAGGTTGGGTGTTTCATCGGTCATGTGTGGCCGGGTTGCAAGATGTTCTTGTTGAACCCAGTGTATTCCTTTCTAGAGGTACACTAGCGAAAGGTGGTTCCATACCTTGTCATAGTTGGAAATCCATTACCCAATACGTGCTTGCTGTTTTGATTGTATACTACTATATATGTAGAATGTGAGATGAAAGCGTTTTCTGCTAGATGATTATTATACTGTAGTTGATAGACATTATTATAATATCAAAAGGTTTTTGATATAAAGATATTTTGGAGTCTCATAAGGGAAAAACCCGTTCCGTTATACGGCGTGGTCTTATGAGATATCGTTTACTTGTTCAAACTGTTTTAAACTTTTTTACTCATACCAGTCCCATGACTGACCCGGAGTTTATTTTGGTTTGTTTCCCTAAACTCTTGGGTGCCCAATTTTGTGCGGGTAGTCAAGTAGTCAGGATTTACAGATATACTGGAAGAGCTTGGAGCAGGAGGCTTCAGGATTATATAGCTATAGTTATTTCCGCTGTGTTGTAAGTTTTGTACTTTAATAATGATGTATATTCAAGTACAGATGTATATTTCAAGTTATGTTATATATATTATATGTTATTCGTTCCGCTGTGAGGTTCGTGTTACTCTGATGTTGTGTTCTTCTTCTCCTCCTATTCTAAGTTTCTATCTTATCTTTCTTCACCCTCTAATTTCTTTCATAAATGACCGGTATTTTCGATCCTTGGATGTTCGATATGTGTTGTATATCGGATAACCAATATCGCTAAAAACCCGGGTCATTACAGTTGGTATCAGAGCTTAAGTTAAGTGAATTACCTTAGCTCTATGGCGTGACTCGGTAAAGATAGGGTTAGTAATACCCTAGATTGAGTTGAGTGTATATATACGAGTGAGCGTATTTGTTATTGATATAAAAATTGTTTTATGTTGTGGTGATTTATTGGTTGAGTTGTTTATGGGTTCTGGTCGATCAGTTTGATCCACTGTATCGGTGGGAGTTTATAAACACTCGAATACGATCGGTCGACACGATATGTTTTGAAAAAGGGGTAAATTAAAATAAGTTTACCCAAGGTATATCTTGATATAGAGAAGATATATATATATCAAAATTATAATATATTGGATATATTGGTTGTTATTATAATCGAGTAAGATTATAAATTAAATGGTTATGTAAATAACCAATCAGAATTCATATAAGTGAAATACGTGGAATCAGATGAATTAAATCTAAAATTCAAACCAGAAATTGAATTAAAATTCTAGAAAATTGGATAAGTGTTTGTAAATGGATTTGGGTTAAAAATAAAGAAAATTTAAGATCCTGGGAGATTTTAAATTGTTTTACAAGCAGAGTGAATTATATTTTGAAATGAATTTCAAAGTGGAAATGTTTAGAAATGGTTTTATTGTATTGAACTCACTTCGATCGCTGGAAAATAGATTCCGATGATGATAGCTGCATCATAAGTATTCATTTTCCAATTGTAAGTGACGGGTTACTACCAGAGATACTGTTTTGAGTTTGTTTTGGGAAACACAAGTTGTGTTGAATTTCAAATGGGATTTATAAAATAGAATTTGATATAAAGATTTGAATAATAGAAGTGATATAAAATTTGAATAGAAATTGAATAGAATTAACTAAGTCGAAGAGGAATTAGTTAATCGTTTTGAATTTTAAGTTAAACTTTGAAAAGTGAATTGGATTTGTAAATGGATATTCAAAATCAAATATAGAACTTAAATTTGAAATTTGGATTCAAATTAGTTAATAAGCAAGTTAAAATATATTTGAACATGTCATGTTCAAATATAAAAGTGAAATAGACTAAAGAGTTAATTAACAAATTAATCAACGAATTGAGTTAAAACGATCAGGTATAGTTAAAATAGATTGGGCAAGTAAAAATATACATGAGATAGGTATGGATAAGGTATGAAGGTATATAAATAGAATGCTCGACGAAAAGGTATGTATTTAATTCATATATGAGATTTTATGCGCCGTATCGGCTAGCCGCTTGGCTTTTTCTTTTTCTTTTGGATTGGTGAGGGCCATGGGAGGCTATTTGAAATATCTCGATGCTCCTGGTACAAAGGAGGTTATGGCAAATTTTTCCGGGGATTTATAGAGTTAGAATAGTTTTAAGATAATTTGATAGTTAGAAATCAACGTATCGATATATATATATATATAGAAGTCGACAAGGAAACGAACTTAGAAATAGAATAGTAAAATAAAAAAGGAAGACTAAGAATAAAATCTAGTAAGAATAGAAAGAGGAAGCGTATACGTGTTTAAAAGTGAAGAAGTAGTTGTATGGTATTGATTATTCGAGTAAGTAGTCATATCTGTTTTGACGTTATAAATGTTATTCAGTCAAGGTCTGAGAGGTAGTTATACCCCAACTTGATTGATTTCATTATTAACAAACAAATAGTAAGATTTCAGGCTCGAAGATCAATGTTGAATAAGTGTTAGTTGAATATAGTATTTGGGTTGTCGTAACGATGTTTTACACAACATCCGTTTTAACCCAAATAAGTGTAAGCTTGGAAATATAATAAAGAATATTTCCTAAGTATAGAAATAAACGAGATCGGAAAAGAGATAAGTAATTGGAATATTTTCCAATTATAAATAGCATATATTTCCTAAAGTTTAGAAAATAAAGGAAGGCGATATTCGGAAATGTTTTCCAAATAACATAAAAGGCCAATATGGTTATTGAAAATATTTGGTTAACAAATATTGATAAAGAAATAGAGAAGTGATTTAACTAATGGAATATTAATTAAGGACCCAGTGACATATTCAAAAGGAAAATTTGATTTTTGAAAAGAGTAAACTGTTTAAAAACTCCCAGGGAAGGACTGTTTGAATTAAAAACAAATTTAACAGAAATTTGTGAAAGCAAATTTGAATTAAAGTAAAGCCAGTAAAGTGGTAACTGAGATTGAATTAGAATGATATCAAGACAAATTGGATTATGAGATTCAAATTTGAAGTGTAATGTGATAATCAAGTTAAGAGTTGGGAATCGAGAAGAAACTCGAGTTGAAATGATATTTGGATCAGATATAAA
Source organism: Allium sativum (assembly GCA_030737875.1). Taxonomy (NCBI): domain Eukaryota; kingdom Viridiplantae; phylum Streptophyta; class Magnoliopsida; order Asparagales; family Amaryllidaceae; genus Allium; species Allium sativum. Next base: position 204,069,738 of record CM060925.1, on the reverse strand, counting down.
TGAATGGCTGTGTTGTGGATAAAAGCAGATTGGGATTTGATTGGGATGGCCCTTGTATCTGCTGAATTGATAATAGGTGGAAAGGATAAAGTGATATGCCGATAAAAGGTACAAGTTTATATTTCTATTGGATATAAGATTTATGAGCCGAATTGGCAAGCCACTTGGTTGTTTGGTTTTCTTTGGGGTTGGAGATGGCCCAGAGAGGCGAGTTGGAGTTTGACCTATTGACCAGTACAAAGGAGGTGCTGGCGAAATTTTTCAAAGAGTTAAGGCGTTAGAAAATTTTCAGGATTTTTGAAAATTTTCGTTGATAAGAATTAATTAATATTTAATTAAAATTAAATTGGTCCAGTTGGAAACTGAAGTTAAGAAGTGAACAAATATGTTCTAACCAGTCGATAGGGTCTTTCTCTACCTTAACAATTTCGAGGACAAAATTATTTTAAGTGGGGAAGATTGTAATGACCCGCATTTGCAGAGGTATTATAATTAATTTATTTAATTATATAAATAGTGATATAGAGAATTAATTGGTGGTTTAATTAAATAATGGTGAATATTTAATTAAAATAATAAATTAAATAATATATTTAATTCTGAAATAATCAGAATTGGCTAAAATGGCGATATGGTGTGAACTGGATCATCTGTGATATTTAATTCAGTTTAGAATTGAATTAAAATAACGAATATATTTAAATAACGACAGTTTGAACGTATAATTATATTATAATTAAAATCGAGCTTGAAATAGCGCTATAGTTCGTTAATTGGTGATTCGAACTTCAACTGAATGTACATGATTCGTTTTAAGCCGGATTTCTGTGAAACAAGAAATGTGTGGAGCTGGTGGAGTATATCTTTCTAGTGGAAGAGAAAAATCTAGATTTCGTCGTATAGATTTTGAGATATGTCCAAATCAAATTTTAAAATAGTCGCTATATGATCGTTATCGACCGTAATGGTTTATTCGATATAACTAGAGATCGGGTTTGAATTTAGACAAGGTTCTTTTGGGACATAGTGATAATTTAATTTTCAGAATTTTACTGTAATTTTTAATTAATTTAATAAGCGACTTTTTATTTGAAGTATTTTGCACCCTAAAATCAACATTTTGAAGTTTCAAAATATGAGTCCACCTACTGATATAATTATATTTTTGGGATCACGGCACATTACTCGATTTAATAATATTTTCATATCAGTCCGTGGACAAACAATGTTTCGTATAATGAAGTACTCTCGAATGTTAAATAAATATCTTGACCCTTTTCATTTATTTCTCCGATCAAACAAGAGGCCACATATTGATTCTTCTCAACCGTTCGTTCTCTGTGGCCTCAAAAGAAGAAGGCGTGGCATTCAAAATATCCATAAAATTCATCCAACAAAAACCCTATAAGTAGGCTACTTTCTAAACCTAATTGGAGTTCTTGGATCCATTAGCCTCAACCGCCACAAATAATTTGTTCCTCAAACAATATTCTGAGTTCGTCTTCATCCTTATGCGCAGATTGAGGAACTCGACAGCTTATTTCCAGTTGTGAGTAGGGGTCAGGCGAACGGAAAACTGAGGGGGGGGGACCCATCGAACTGAGCAAGGGTTGGTAGCGGTGTTGTTAGGCTCGGGAAGAGGATGGTATTCGTTGTTGAGTTAAAGGAGAGGCTGTTTGGTGTTAAATGTGGATTTTAGTGTGGACTGTTGGAGAGTTTAACGTGAGTCAAGGAAGAAGGAGCTCTCGAAGGTGATGAGATTAGTGGGTTCGGGTTTTGTGAAGCATGGAGGGATGAGTGAGCGGGGATGTTGGCGAGAAGCACGGTCCTTTTGCTGTCGCATGAGTAGAAGCAGGGAAGGGTTGACTGAAGTGTTCAGGAGTGTATGAGAGGGATTGTTTAAAACAAGGAAGAAGGAAGGACTGGTTTTAATGGGATTAAATGTGGATGATGATGGAAAACGCATGGCGCCAACATGGTAAAGGAGTGGGCCGGTTTCGTTGAAGTTGAACAAGATAAAAGACATGCAGAATATTGAGAAAAAAAACACAAAGAAGGGATTAGATTGGACCCGTGTGTTTTCTTCTTCATTTCGAAATGGAGTGGGATGTTTTACTTTGAACATGATGTGGCATGAAAGATTGGGCAGGCATTTTACAAAGCCAGTGAGGAAACCAAATATGCAAGACCGTGAAGTTCAAAACGAGGAACAAGGACCAGACAACTAAACAACGTGACAACTGTTTCTATACAAAGACGAAGTGAGTGAACCAGAAGTAAAATGGGAACATAACGTGTGGTTAGGGGAACAACTAAACAAAGTGAATTAGGAAGGGATCGTATTTTCACCAATGATTTCAATCGGGTAATTTCCAAAACAAAGTGAATGGTTAACTAACGGTGGTTAAGTACTTAAGTTTGTTATTAATAAATAATAAAACTAATCGTATGATGCTTGAATCCAACATGTTTAAACGAAGAAGCGCAGCAGTTTTTGAACAAGCGAGAGAAGCAACAGTATGGAACTGACTGGGAGAGAATTCAACCTCGTTACAATTTATCACAAAATTAATTGTCCTTCTGAATCAAGCGATGGTTATCGTTATTAACGATGATCGTCCAATGTGAGTAAATCTCACTAACTCTGAACAGTTTATAATTCAATGTTGTATTTTTAGAACTGTTAAATATTGGCTGATTGACTGTGTGTTGACTGTTTGATTGAACTGCTTGTAAGTTAGTTGAATTTCTATATTGTTTCTGTTTAACATAATATATCGTATGGAACTGAAAGTGATGTTATCTATATTGTTTAACATCTGTGATGCAGGGAAACAGGTTGGAGGGGTCCAACTGGACTCCTCAATATTTATAATACTGTTCTGTTCATATATTGTAATATATGATGTGATATATAATCTGTTTGATTTTGTGTGTTTAAATGATATTGATCATTGTGGTTTACTATTTTAAATATCATAAGAGACCCTGGGACGTAAAAAGGAATATTTCAATGTATATTGAAATAAAGTAATTTTGTAAGATCAACCGATTTTATAAAAAGGAAATAATTTGAAAATAAAGCATTTATAAAATCATAGGATATTATAAAGGAGGATATTTGTTTAGAAAATGAATAGAATTATAAAAGGGTATTTAGTTGGAAACTAAATAGGAATATAAAAGGAAATTGATGAGATATTAAGGAGTTAAATCAAAACATAGTTTATCAGAGGAGTTAATCAAACGTAGTTTATCAAAAGGAGTTAATCAAACATAGGTAATTTAGGATAAGTTGCCATTTAACACGACTGCTAGCGTAATTCGCAGGGCTACAGATAGTCCATGGCGGTCGGATGTTTCCTGAGGGAATTAGGCGTAACCATTGTGATTGCTGCGATCTAGAGTCGAGCGAATGGAGTTAAATCGATTATAGTTATTCGAAATAAAGTTAAAAACAGACATAGTTATTCGAATTAAAGTTAATCAAATAGGGTTAATCGAATAGAGGTAAGAAATAGAGTTAAACAAGATTAGAAACTGACTAGAGATTAGTTAAGTTGAATAGTTTTCTGAGTATCAATCTGATGTTGGTTTCGGCCTTCAGGGTTTATACTTAGAGAATCGTTCTCCTACTAGTTTATGGTCAGGGACTGATAGTTGTGGAAGAATAGTGATATGTAAATAAATTATGGAAATGTTTTCCAGCGTTAACGTATATTTTCTAAACATAGAAAATAAGGAAGTATATATATATATATATATATATGATTGATGATTGATTGATAGAATTTCCATCTGGAAATAATAGCGTTGTTTGCACACGTATTTTTCTTTGATAGTTAACTCACAGACTATCGAAGTTTTTGACCATTTTAACGTTGTTAATATGGAGAGAGTGGTTGGATTATTGTCCAAAGAACCACTCTGTATTGGCATAAGCGTTGCGAATCATATATGCCAAAGATAATTGAAGACGGAGTAAAGTGCAAGGTCTATTGTATAAGTCTTAGATAATAGTGCCTAAGATGGATGTACTGAGTAATGCCTTCGGTTCATCCTGTTCCTGGATGACTTGTATGGATGAATGTCTGACAGAGTATTTCCAGAAAGGTCACGTACATTGATTTCTTCAACCATACCAAGAGTGGAAGCGGAGAAGGAAACTTCTTTAGCTAACACGTAATGTACTGTTGTAGACGTAAATTAGTGATTTTCGATGGATCTGACAATGTGGCTTTCGAAGTGAATCTGATGTGATAATGAAGCGTAACCTCAAGCCTCATCAACCGATAAATGACAGAAATCGGGAAGGCAACATGGCTAAGGTCGCCGCTTCGAAGTAGGGTGTATAATCACCTGATCTAGAGTTTCATTTACTTCTAAAAATCTATTGTTGATGTAGTCCCATTCGGGAAAACATTTGTTGATCCCAACCGTTGGTGATATACATTCGATAAACTCAAGCGAAATGAGTGGTCGGTCATGTGTGGTCGGGTTGCAAGATGTTCTTGTTGAACCCAGTGTATTCCTTTCTAGAGGTACACTAGCGAAAGGTGGTTCCATACCTTGTCATCGTTGGAAATCCATTACCCAATACGTGCTTGCGGTTTTGATTGTATACTATATATGTAGAACGTGAGATGAAGGCGTTTTCTGCTAGATGATTATTATACTGTAGTTGATAGACATTATTATAATAACAAAAGGTTTTTGATATAAAGATATTTTGGATTCTCATAAGGGAAAAACCCGTTCCGTTATACGGCGTGGTCTTATGAGATATCGTTTACTTGTTCAAACTGTTTTAAACTGTTTTACTCATACCAGTCCCATGACTGACCCATAGTTTATTTTGGTTTGTTTTCCCTAAACTCTTGGGTGCCCAATTTTGTACGGGCAGTCAAGTAGTCAGGATTTACAGATATACTGGAAGAGCTTGGAGCAGGAGGCTTCAGGATTATATAGCTATAGTTATTTCCGCTGTGTTGTAAGTGTTGTACTTTGATAATGATGTATATTCAAGTACAGATGTATATTTCAAGTTATGTTATATATATTATATGTTATTCGTTCCGCTGTGAGGTTCGTGTTACTCTGATGTTGTGTTCTTCTTCTTCTTCTCCTATTCTAAGTTTCTATCTTATCTTCCCTCACCCTTTAATTTCTTTCACAAATGACCGGTATTTTCGATGCTTGGATATTCGATATGTGTTGTATATCGGATAACCAAGATCGTTAAAAATCCAGGTCATTACAGGAAGCTGCTACAATTGTGGCAAGGTGGGGCACTACTCAAATGTTTGCACAGCCCCGAAACGGCAGAAGACCAATTCTTAAGGTTCAAGCCAGGGCTCTCAGAACCCTCGTTCATGCTTTAACTGCCGCAGGACAGGACATCTTGTCAGAGTCTGTCCCTTACTTAAGAAGGCTGAGGTTGCTCACATATATGTCGGGACGAACCCGCCAGCTGCTTCCGATGGAGCAGGTAAACCCGATGTTTTGGGAGGTACCCTTGAAATTAAGAATATTCCTGTTTCTGTATTATTTGACATGGGTGCATCACGTAGTTTTATTGCAAGTAACACAGTTTCACAAATTAAAGTTAACACAAAGAAAGCTTAAAGAATCGGTTAAAGTTCATAATCCAATAGGGGGTTCTATTATTCTCAGTTCATATTGAAAAGTGCCAGCCTCTTATTCTTTCTTCAAGTTTCCTTTTGATCTAGTCGTTATGGATTTTCCTGAGTTTGACATCATTCTTGGGCTAGATTGGTTAATGAAATACGAAGTCGAAGTGAAATGTGCAGAAAGGATAGTAAAAATTAGAATGAAGCTTGGATATATTACTATACCATGTCATGGTTCAAATCCAAATAGAGAGGAATTTTGGTCTGCGTTAGAAGTTATCCCCACTTCCTTAGAAAAGATTCTTGTTGTTAAAAACTATGCAGATGTGTTTGAAGAAGTCGAAAACTTACCTCCGCAAAGAGAAATAGAATTCAGAATCGATCTAATTCACAATGCCAGACCAGTAGTACATCCAATTCGCAGAATGACTCCAAAAGAAAAAGAAGAATTAGGCGATCAAACTCGTCAACTACTATGGAAGGGTCTGATCAGACCTAGCTTTTCTAGTTGGGGTGCAGCTGTAGTGTTTGTCCCAAAGTCAGACGATACACTTCGATTGTGTGTTGATTACTGAGACCTCAACAAACAGACGCTCAAAAACAAATACCCGTTACCCCGCATCGATGATCTGTTAGACCAATTAAATGGGGCGAGAGTATTTTCCAGAATGGACCAAGCTACGGGTTATCATCAATTGAGAATTGCCGAAGAGTGTGTTCCTTTGACAGCTTTTAGAGGTCCAGACATATTTTATGAATGGTTAGTAATGCCGTTCGACCTATGCAATGCTCCAGCATACTTCGTCGATCTAATGAATAGAGTGTTCAGGGGAGTTCTGAATAAATTTGTCCTCGTATTCATCGATGATATTTTAATCTACTCCAAATCAAAACCTGAGCATGAAAAACACTTAGAACAAGTATTGGAGATTCTGAAAAAGAACGTCTTCAAAGCCAAATTCATTAAATGTGTCTTCTGGCAAGAAGAGCTGAAGTTCCTTGGCCATGTAGTGTCTAAGAAAGAATTTCTGTAGATCCGAGCAAAATTACAGCAATTCAAGACTGGAAATAGCTTACTACACCCATAGAGGTTAGAAGTTTTATGGGCTTAGCTAGTTATTATCGAAAGTTCATTAAGGATTTTCAAAGATATCCGGTCCGTTAACAAAGCTTACGAAGAAGTACGAGAAATTTAGGTGGACTTCCGACTGTGAGGTAGCTTTCCAGGAATCGAAATCGAAACTGACAACTGCTCCAGTGTTAACCATTATCGATGGCAATCAGGATTTGACGGTTTGGACTGATGCTTCTATTAGAGGTCTTGGTGCAGTGTTAATGCAAAGAGGCCAAGTAGTCGTTTATGCAAGCCGCCAGCTGAAACCGCATGAGAAGAATTATGTAACTCATGATCTTGATTTGCTAGCCATCGTTTTTGCTCTGAAAATCTGGAGGCATTACTTATTGGGTGAGAAATTCGAACTGTATAAAGATCATCAATCATTGAAGTATTTATTCACCCAGAAAGATCTGAATTTGAGACAGCAGCGTTGGCTAGAATTTCTTGCAGCGTATGATCTAGATATCCTGTATATGCCGGGAAAGGCTAACGTTGTAGCGGATGCACTTAGTAAAAAAACCGCAATCATTGCCAATCTTATAATTACGCCTGGATTGATTGATAAAATATCTTCTCTCCAGAAAAATGATTACTCCATTCAAAGGATCAGAGGGAGAATACAGAAGGGCGAGACCTCAAGTTTTCAGGTAGATAAAGAAGAAATTCTGAGACTGAAAGGGAGAATCTGTGTTTCCAACTTCCCAGAGCTCAAAAGAGAGGTGCTCGATGAACGCCATAAATCCAAGCTTTGCATTCATCCTGGAGTAAGTAAAATGCATAACGATATCAACCGCACCTTTTGGTGGAGGGCAATGAAGAGGGACATTTCTTTATATGTTAGCAGATGCCCTACTTGCCAATTAGTCAAGAGCGACCAACAAAAGCTAGCAGGATTGTTGCAACCGTTGGAAGTCCCAGGTTGGAAATGGGAACAGATTTCCATGGATTTCATAGATGGTTTGCCCCGAACCAAGAAAGGTAATGATAGTATTTGGATGATCGTAGATCGCTTCACGAAGACTGTCCATTTCATACCTGTCATATCCAATAGAACCGCTCAAAGTCTAGCACAGATATATTTCAAAGAAATTGTTAAGCTGCATGCAGTTCCCATCAGCATAGTCAGTGATAGAGACCCAATATTTGCTAGCAAGTTCTGGGAGGCATTACAGACAGAATTGGGAACAAAACTGAATATGAGCACCGCTTATCACCCTCAGACAGATGGCCAAACTGAGCGAGTGAACAGAATTCTAGAAGTTATACTGCGGGCTTGTATTATTGATTTTTGTGGGTCATGGGAAGATCACTTGCATTTGGCAGAATTCTCATATAACAATAGCTATCAAGCAAGTTTGGGAATGTCGCCATTTGAAGCATTATACGGTAGACCGTGCAGATCTCCAGCATGTTGGGTAGAACCTGACAACAGACTTGTGTTGGGACCCGATATGATTAGGGAAGCATCTGATAAAGTCGACTTCATCAAGAAGCAATTGAAAACTATGCAAAGCCGACAGAAAAGTTAGGCGGATTCTAGAAGAAGAGATTTGACGTTTGCTGTTGGTGATCATGTTTATTTGAAAGTTTCTCCGATGAGAGGAGTAATTAGATTTGGCAAAACTGGGAAGTTAGCACCCAGATTTATTAGTCCCTTTCCTATACTAGAACGAATTGGAACTCTTGCTTATAGGGTTCAATTACCTGATTGGTTGCCTGGAGTGCATAATGTATTTCACATATCTCAACTTAGAAGACATGTGCATGATCCGGATCTTGTTGTAGAGGAACCAGCGCAACAGGACTCGGAAATTACTCTAGAATTAGGAGTCAGAAGAGAGCCATTAAAAATTGTTGGCAAAGAAACTAAAGAGCTGAGGAGCAAGAAGGTTCATTTAGTTAAAGTGTAGTGGAGTAGTGATCCTAGAGACTTTACTTGGGAGACTGAGGAAAGCATTAAGCAAGCTTACCCCAAATGCAGAGTGGACATCTCTGACTAACTTCGGTGCAAGGTACCTTCACAATACTTTGCATTTACATTTTTGTTTCCTACTTTACTGTTGTTTCCTTTTCGGGGACGAAAAGTTTTAAGGTGGGGGAGATTGTAACAACCCAGAAAATATGAGCCAATTTAAAAGTTTTAAATTGGTTATTTCAAAGAAATTTAAACAATTGAAATAGAATATTTCAATAAAATATTGAATTAGAAATAGTGTGGCAGTTCGAAAATTTGAATTCAAACTTTGACTGACTTTACCGGGTGCAAAATATAACGGATTTTAGTGAAACCAAAAATATTTAAATCTGTTTATGAATATCTTTTTAACGAATCTAAAAAATTGAAGTTTCATAGCGGGAATCAAAAGTTATGGCCAAATGAATTTTCAGAAAGGTCGCTATAAAGAATATATAGCCCTTGAAAATAGACATTTTGCAAACGACCTCAGAATTCGACGAAACCATTTTTGTTGGGTCCTGGAGGTCAAATTATTGCTAGGTTTCAAATTTCATAATTTTTGAAGCTAGTCTGTGAGTGTGGCAAAAGAAAATGTGTTTGGTTAATTTCTGTTAAATTGGATCGACCAGAAAATGGCCATTTTTCAAACGGTCTCAGAATTCAACGAAACTAGTTTTGTTGGGACCGTAGCGTCAAAACATAGCTAGATTTATTTTTCTGGAATTTTTCGAATCAGTTTGTGGCCCTGGGAAATTGAAATGTATGTTCAAATCGAATATTGAATGTTTTATATTTTAATTTGAAGAATAACTAAGTATAACGGTCGAACTGGCCTATGAAACATATCCCATTGTGTCCGGGATAGGGGTTTTTAGCAAGGGGCGATAGTCGTTGGGTTTAAATTGGTGTCCGTGTGGAGAAACACTATTTTAAAATTTAATAAAACCTTCGACAAATCAAATTTCTCCATTCATAATTAAAAAAAATTATCAGAAAAATCATATCAAAAACCCCCGCCCCCCCTCGACATCGACGCTTTCTCCCCTTTCCTGGCTTTTTCCGATCGCCACAGCCCGAATCAGCCCCACCCTAGTTCTACTTTTTGTAGTTCTCCTTCCCCTCTTGAAATCCATATAAAGAACTCCCCCTATCGTTGCTCCTACTTCGAGATTTCCTCCTCCAAAGCCCCGACCTTCCAGCCACCGCCGCGAGCACTGGGCTCCACCGAGTTGCCTCCAACCGCCATGCCCCTGAAGCCCTCTCGACCCTCTTCCACGCTGTGCCCTCCGATCGTCGTATCGAGCCTCGGTTTTCGCGAAAACTGAAAACCTAGTTTTGAACAATCGTGAAACGTATCGGCTTTATTATATTTGAATTGAAAATAACACCTTTAAGTGTTGCAAACTTTGAAAAATCTTATCTTTGTCGTGTGTTGACGAAATTCGATGAAACAGGAAACATCGTGACCGCAAGGAGGCTCTCTACCAACTAGAAGAGACTGCGGATTTTTCTGAGCTATCTATGATTTTTGGAACCTCGAAAACCAATGTGAGATTTCTAACTGAAATGTGAATGGAAATGTCATGTATAAATTATATAAGTGAAATATAAATTATACACGTGTCGTATACCTCATGTACATGCGTTGTGTAAGCTATATGAGCGAAGTATGAATTATACATGCATTGTTTAAATGATATGTGTGTTGGAATGGAAATAAAATATATTTATATACATATATATATATATATATATATATATACACTCCCCTCATCCACAAACCATGGACGATATTTATTGATTGTGAATTGGTGTGGGAATTCTTTTTTGGTGAATAATGCGAATGGTTGATAGAATTGTTTGTCGTTGATATTATTTGGCTATGGTTGAAAAATACCCATTGGTGATTGAAACAAATTTGAAATAAATTGTGGAAAAAGAAAAATCATACTCGCCTACGTGCGAATTAGATGTATGAAATCCCCATTGTCAAAAATCGCGAGGTTTTAAGGTAGAGCGAGGAGCCGTACTCGGGACGGTGCCGGTTTTAACTACCCTGCCGTTATGCTGCCGAAATTTTGAATAATATTCATGTGTTAGAATTATTTTCATATGTTGAAATTATTTTCATGTGTTGAAACCAAAGTCATGTGTTGAAACTTTATCCATGCGTGGAAAATGTTCTTGTGTTGAGAAGTCATGTGTTGAAAATTAAATTCATGTGTTGAATGAATAAAGTGTATAAGCAATAAAAATCACATTTTTAATATATATATATATAAGAAGTATGTAAAATATCCGTGTGATAAATAAATTGTTTCAACAATAAAAATTACATCTTTCTTATATGTACCAACTATATAAAATATCCATGTGTGGAAATGCTCATGTGTTGAGAAGTGCGTGTGTGGAAAAGGTTCATGTGTTGAATAAAAAGTTCGAACAAAAAAAATTTACATTTTTATTGAAAATGTGAGGTGTTAAAATCGTACATGTGTTGAATAAATATTTTAGATGATAAAAATACCATTTTTATCATGTATGTGATTCGTTAAAAATATACGAGTGTTGAAATAAATATTTGTTTGCTACGAATATTATTTTTAACATGTATAGGAACTAAATGAAATAGTCATGTGTTGAAATATATTTTAGTTCGCCAAAAGTATCATTTTTGAAATGTGAAGTGTTAGAAATAACCACTTGTTCAAATAAATATGCATGAGTTGAAATATTCATTAATTAGCTAATGATATGATTTTTGCTTATGTATTCAACATTAGAATGAATGGTGACTTTAAACCAAATTGAATCAAATAAGAATGTGAATGGAAAGCGATAAGTGATAAGAATTGCACATACGTACATGCATATTTATTGAACAGGTTATAGCAAAGAGGCTAGAGAAGAGAAATAAAATTGTATGCCCGACAAATAGGTACATGTTTACTGTTTTGCTTGGGTGATGATTTTATGAGCCTATTGGCTTTTTCTTTTTCTTTTTCTTTTTGAGATGAGACGCCCGTGTGGCTATTTGGGAATTTTCCCAGCCCTTCCCGTACAAAGGAGGTTATGGCGAAATTTTCCAAAATTTAAAGGCGTTAGTGAAATATTTGAAGTGAAAACGATATTGAAATCGTCGAATGAACTATATTTACGTGTATATATATATATAAATAAATAAAATTAAAACAAATCGTGGCCGTGCAGTTCTTGTTTTGAAACTGTGATTTCAAACGATTAGTGCTTGAGATTCGACCATCGGATTTTCCCGAAACCACAACCGTTGGGTTCGCCTTGGAAATATCTTTCCAATGGCACCAACTTTGTAAAGATCCGACGGTTGGATTGTCTGGAATGTTTAATTCGAATCTGAAGAAAAACAACGCCAGAATCGATTATATTTATATATAAATATAATTAAATTAAATCGAATAAGTACGTTGCAGTTCGTAATTTGAAATCGTAACTTCAAACGACTAGTGTGGGAAATCTGATCATCGGATTTTCCCAAAACTGAAACCGTTGGATTCATTTTGAAAGGATCTTTCTAATGAAATAAAATTTGTGAAGATCCAACGGTTAGATTTTCAGATATGTATAAAACAAATTTAGTAAAAAACAGTGCCAGTGCCTCGGCACGACCTGAAACGTCGTTTAATTAAATATGGCCGTTTTTAAATAAATAAAAATGGCGATATATCGTTATAAAATATTATAAACGATATAGAATGGAAATAAACCGATTTTGCCGGGTTTGCTTGATATGTGATGGTTGAATGTATTTAACATGAAAATTTTACTAAGAAACTGAAATGTGAATGTCGAGTAATTTAACCATGTGAAAAATTGATTTGAAAATCTAAATATACGTGGATTATTTGAAAATATCGAGTTAATTCTCATTTCAAATAATCGATCAACGGTGAGAAGTCGAAGAGTTGAAGAGGGTTCAAGACCGACGATCTTCACATTGGATGGACGTGCGCTATTGATGCTCGTGATTGGAGTAGCTACCTAGAAGGAGCTGAAGTAGTAGCCGTCCGGACGTATTGTTGATTGTGCGGATAAGCGAGGAATTTGGCGCCTCCAGCTTCGTTCAAACCCAGAACGAACTTGTAAATGGACTGTGTGTCTGACATTGGATTTTGTTCTGTGCTGACAGATCTCTATTAAATGTATATCTGTTTGGCGGTAGAGAATTTATTCTCTTGCTTAACGCCCTTCTGTGAGACGTACGAGCTCAGAGGTTATATATCGATAGAAATCAGTCGCATGGAGTGGATTGCCTGTGTGGCATACCTAAGTGGCATATGATCAAGGCTTCTATTGCAAAGCAAAGTCTTGTGGTTGAAGATCAAAGCATGGTCTGTGTGGCATACCTTTGTGTATAGCGTGGATTCGCGAGCCTCACACCCCGGTATGAGTCAAAAACGGGAGAAGGACCCAAGGAGTGCACGACGTTTCTTTCTAGCTATGGTGGTGTCAGCGACCTACCAGCCCTAACATTTATATATACTTTTCACCTGTGTGGTTGTTGGAATGCGAGGCGCCTCGATTATAGGTCTGTAAGGACCGAGAAACGTGTGTTCAGGAATTGCTAATCCTCAGAAGTAAGAGAGGACCAGCCTTGGAGGATCCAGGGATTGCTGTGTGCGGTCCTGGGACATTTGCTAGAGTGTCTCGAACGAAGAGGAGCTTGCCTCTTGCCTTGACTCATGATGGAATCCAATTTCCAATACGAAATTGCTGATTGTATTTCTAGTATGGCGACATGATATATGGTACCCATGCCGTCTATCCTCCGGCGTGCGTTGCATTGTGTGATGGGACCTGAGTCTTATAATGGCTTCATTTTTATAAAAAGCATTGCGATGATTTAATCATTTACTTTATTTCATGCACTAGCACTCATTGGAGTAAACCCGTTCCGCGAAAGTGGCGTGGTCCTTTGATTTGCCTTATTATTGCTGTTTAACAAGTTAGGTAGATTTCTCATACCAGTCCCATGACTGACTCGTAGTGTGTTCCACCTTACAAACTCGGGTGCCCTTATTTTCACACGGGCAGCCTAATTACAGGTAGCTGACATATTTTGGGCTTGGCACCGCAGTAGAGGTGCACTTTTGGCTTATGGCGAGGCTTGACTACATGTTGATGACTATACTTTTTCTTCCATTATTGTATATGTATATGATTCCGCCACGGGCGATGTAGACTGATGTTTTGTTTGTGTACTCTCTATATATGTGATTCCACCATAGGCGATGTAGACTGATTATGTATTATTATGCACTAAGTTGTATCCTGCACTGTGCTCTCTGATGTGGTGATATATATATGATTCCGCTGTCATATTTGTGTAAATTATTCTATTTCTTGTTTATGCTATTATCTGCACTCTGCTTATGATGATTAATGTGTTATATTCCAATGATTATCCTTAACACCGTGGCATGGGGTTTTGAGATCGTCACAGCTTTTTTATTGTTTTGAGGAAACAAGTTGTTTATAAATTCAAAGGTTTTATATTGATATTATGATTTCAAATTGATTTGAAATAAACCCAGGAATTTAAATTCTGGAATTTAAATTTAACTTATAAGGTTAAATAGAAGGAGATGGTAAAAATAAATAAATGAATCGGAATTTAACTTGAACTAAGTTAAATAAATCTAGATTTGATTAGAGAATAATCTGGATTGGAGTTGAGTTGATAAGTTAAGAGTTTGAAATTTGATGTTAGAGTTTGAATGGAATTTCGCTTGGGTATAAGACAATGATTGGTTTTGAGGATAAAAATTTGATTGGAGTTTGATTGGGATGACATCAGTATATGCTGAATTAATAGCAGATGGAAAGGATATAATGATATGCCCAACAAAAAGGTACCAGTTTATATTATATATGGGTTTGAGATTTTAATGAGCCAAATTGGTAAGCCACTTGGCTATTTGATTTTCTTTTGGGTTGGAGAAGGCCTAGAGAGGCGAGTTGGAGTTTGAGCTATTGACCAGTACAAAGGAGGTGTCGGCGAAATTTTTCGAAAAGTTAAGGTGTTAGAAAATTTTCTGAATTTTTGAAAATTTTCATTAATAAGAATGAATTAATAATTTGATTGAAATTAAATTGGTTCATTTGAAACTGAAGTTAAAGAAGTGAACAAATAAGTTCTAACCAATCAATAAGGTTTGTTTTCCTCCTTAGCAATTTCGAGGACGAAATTATTTTAAGGGGGAAGAATGTAATGTCCAGTATTTTCACGATCGAATAATTTATTTATTTAAATATTTAAAATAGTGAATTAGAAATTTAAATGGTTGTTGAATTAAATAATATTGAATATTTAATTAATTTAAATAATAGAATAATATATTTAATTCTAAAATAATCAAAAATAGCTGAATTCACAATATTGTGTGAATTGGATTATTTATAATATATAATTCATTTTAGAGTTGAATTATATCAATGAATATATTATATAAATGATAGTTGAACGTATAATTTTATTATAATTAAAATCGAGCTCGAAATGGCACTACAGTTCGTAATTGGGCGATTCGAACATCAATTGAATATACAGGGTCCGTTTTAAATTGGATTTCCGTGAAATAAGAAATGTTTGAAGCTGGTGAAGTATATTTTTCTAATGGAAGAGAAAAATCAGGATTTCATTATGTAGATTTTGATTTATGTCCAAATCAAATTTTAGAAAAGTCGCTATGGAATTCCTTTATAATTTATATCAATTTATTTATATTTTAAATGGATTTTAAATATAAATCCGATATCGATGTAACACTGGGTTTGGAATATCGAGTTATAAATACCGACATGGAGTTGTATGATTTTCTAGTGTGAATATATACGATAATATTAAATTACTAATATTAAATTTACTTATTTTTTAATATATTTAAATGGTTTATTTTGAGCTTTAAAAATATCCACTTTTACAAACGAGCTCCGTTTTCGACGAAACTAATTTTGTTGGATCCGGAATATTGAATTACTGTTAGATTTCAGTTTTCGTAAATTTTGGATGTTGTATGGGACCATAGGAATTTTTACTGTTAAATACATATAGAGCTAGAATAAATACTGATAATATAATTGATAAAAAAAATAAATTTCTCTTATCTTAAATACACCAACTTTCTCCCTAAGGGCTAAACAAAGTCGCGCATCTTTTATCTCAGCCGCTACTTAGAGAATGGAAACCAAACTTCCACGTCTGCAAATTAAACTATGTATGTAAGCTACCCTATTTTTCTAAACCTAAATTATTCACTTTTTCCGATCAAAACAATGCGCCGTTACCTCAGAGATAATATAAATAGTAAATTTCTTGAGTTGGATAATCAAAAGGAAATAAAAATAAAATTCAATAAATCTCAAAAGAGATATCATCACAATCCTCTTGACATCCTCTTCCGGCTGTTGGGCATCTCCTTGCATTCGAACGCCTTTTGGTTCGATGGAAAACTGTATAGCGTGTTCTTTGTTTGAGATTTAGTGCAAAATCGAAGCTTCAATCCAATTTTTGATGTCGATTTTCGGATCGATTGGGTAGGGCGTCGGAACGAGGGTGCCTAGTCGGTAGTTGGTTAACCAATGGCGGCGCGGTGGTAGGAATAGAAGGGGGTGTTGTTCGTATTGTTTCATTTGGGTTTGTTTCGGTTTATGGCCTCATCTCTGAGCTTCGTGTCACCGGAGGTGACCAGTGTGGTGGTAGGAGTAGGCTGGTCGATGGCAGTGGTCACGGTGGCGGACTGGAGGGGTACGATGATCTGAGGGAGGAGCAGTTTGGGGTTGAACGGAGTGGTTTCACTTCATGTTTTTACTCGATTTTTGGTTCGCTGTTTTGGAGCTGAGACTTGGGATGATCGGGGAAGGTGACTATGGTGGCGACGGTCGTCATGGGGGGTGAACTGGTGATCTCCGGCGCGGTGGGGGGATGCGGAGGAGCAGATGAGCGGGGTGAAGTTCTGGTGGAAGTTGGATTAAGGAAATAGGAAGTTAAGCAGGATTTTGAAGATGGGTTTACCGTTAATAAGGGTAATTAATGGTGTTGATAAGATAATTAATGAATTTAGAATCAAATTTGGAGAAGAACTAGCGGTGTTGGTTTATAAGGTAGGAGAAGGGAACTAACTGTTCAACATGGTATGACAGTGGACCATGGGCCGATAATTTAAAGGGTGAGGCCCAGTTGTTTTTAAATTAAAACTTAAGTTTAGTTTTTATTTTAAACAACGTATAACTTCTAAATTACATAACTTTACCATATGATATCGGTTTTCAGCGAAAAAAGATCCATTGGGACTATATGGACGGCGACTACAAAATGGAGCTGACTGGGAGTGAATTGGAGCTCGCTACAATTTTTTGCAAAATAAATTGTATGTTTGAATCAGCAATAGTTTATCATTATTTAACGATGAACTGCCAAAGTGAGTAAAACTCACCAACTCTATCGGTTCATATTTTTATAACGTATTTTTAGAACTGATAAATGATGATTGATTGTTATGTGTTAACTATTTGGTTGAATTATTTATGTATTGGTTGAAAATATAGATAACGATATAGATATAAATCGTTAATCAAATATTGATTCTGTTTAGCAGAATATTTCATGGTGAAATGAAATCGATGTTAATTATATTGTTTAACATCTGCGGATGCAAGGAATAAGGTTGGAGGGATCCAACTGGATTCCTCAATATTTATAATACTGTTCTTTTCATATATTGTAATATATGATGTGATAAATAATCTGTTGTTGATTATGTGTGTTTGAATGATAGCGATCATTGTGAATTAGTATTTTAAATACCGTAAGAAATACTGGGATATAGAAAAAGGGGATTTTCAAAGTGTATTTTGAAAATAAATTATTTATATAAAATCAATGTATTTTATATATAAAAGGAAAAGGGTTTTATAAAAGAAAATAATTATAAAATCAAAGGAGTTATGAAAGGAATATTTATTTATGGAATAAATAGAATTTTATAAAAGGATTATTTATACAGAAAATAAATATAAGTATAAAAGGATTATTTATATAGAAAATAAATATAAGTATAAGAGAGAAGTATAAGAGGAATATTTATTTAGAAAATAAATAAATATTATAAGGGATATTTATTTGGAAAATAAATAGAATATAAAAGAGGAATATGTGTAAAACAAATATAAAAGAGAAATATTTGTAAAACAAATATAAAAGAGAAATATTTGTAAAATAAATATAAAAGAGAAATATTTGTAAAACAAATATAAAAGAGAAATATTTGTAAAACAAATATAAAAAGGAAATATTCGTGAAACAAATAGAAAAGGAAACACTTATAATAACAAATAGAATTTTGTAAAAAGAGAATTATACATTTGAAAGGTTTAGACTCGTGCTTCGCACACGGGTATAACATGATATGGATTTAAAGCAAGAATTTTAAATAGAATTTGTTTTAACTGATATATTGAGAAGATTAATTTATAAATGATATTTTATAAATTAAATAAAATATTTATCATTGGATAAATGGAATATATAAGTCAGGACTTATATAGGGAAGTAAGAACTGATATCAACATCGATATTTGAAACTGAATATGGACGTAGAGTTAACCAATTAGAGTTAATCAGTTAGAGTTAATCAGTTAGAGTTAATCAGTTAGAGTTAATCAGTTAGAGTTAACCAGTTAGAGTTAATCAATTAGAGTTAACCAGTTAGAGTTAAACCGAATTAGTGTTATTCCAAAAGAGTTATCGAATATTAGTTATTCGAAGAGAGACTATTGAATATTAGTTATTCGAATAGAGTTAATGAATTAGAATTTAGTTGGATTAAAGATATTCCAATTTAGTTATTCGAGAGGAGTTAATTGAATTTATTTATTCGAGAGGTTATCGAATATTAGTTATTCGAAAAGGAGTATCGAATATTAGTTATTAAAATGAGTTACCGAATATACTTTATTCAAAAGGAGTTAATCGAATTTAGTTATTCAAGAGGAGTTAATCGAACTTAGTTATTCGAGAGTAGTTAATCGAATTTAATTATTCGAGAGGAGTTAATCGAATTTAGTTATTCGAGAGGAGTTAATCGAATTTAGTTATTCGAGAGGAGTTAATTGAATTTAGTTATTCGAGAGGAGTTAATCGAATATTAGTTATTCGAAGTGAGTTAATCGAATATTAGTTATTCGAAGGGAGTTAATCGTCGAATTCGATTATATCGAATTCAGGAGTACTTATACTTTCCGGTTTTTAAATCAAGATTTATTTATTTATAAATTAGGTGTTTATTTATTTATTAAAATTAAAGAATAAAAGTTATATTTGAAGTTAGATATTTCGAAAGTAGGGTTTATAACATTAGCGTTATAATAATTGTTTTTCATAAAAGAAGTGGATTCATAATCCGAATCTGAGAATTTGCATAAGCAACTGATTGTAGAAATTAGCGCGGTGAGCTTTGTTTATTGCAAGGTTAAGAACGTCGTTCAGTTAAGATCTGAGAGGTAATTATACCCCAACTTGATTGACTTCCTTACTTAACTAAGAAATAGTTGAGGTTTGATGGCGAGAGTTAGTTAGAAATACAGTTAAGTAATAAACGATTTATGGATTGAGCGGTCATAACGATGTTTTATACAAATGGTAGTTTGAAATCCATATAAATGAGTTTTGGTAACTTTTTTCAAATATTGAATCAGAGATATTTTCTAAATATAGAAAATAAGGAAATATGAATATATATATATATATGATGATTGATCAATAGAAATTCCAATTGGAAATAAGATTGTTGTTTGCACACGTGTTTTCATTTGATTGTTAAATCCCTGACTATCAAAGTTTCTGACCATTTTTACGTTGTTAATATGGAGAGACCAGTTGCGTTATTATCCGGAGAACCACTCTGTATTGGCATAAGCGTTGCAAACCAAGTATGCTGAATAGATTGAAGACGGAGTAAAGTGCAAGGGCTATTGTATAAATCTTAGGTAGAGATTGCCTAAGATGGATGTACTGAATAGTGCCTTCGGTTTGTCCAGTCCTAGGACAACTTGAATGGACGAATGTCTGACAGAGTATATTTGGGAGATCGCGTAAGTTGATCATTTCAAACGTATTTATGTTGGTGGCGGAGGAATTCATTTCTCTTAGCTTATACCCATGGTATTTTTGGGGAAATCAATTTGTGATTTTACGGCCATGATGATGTGGCATTCAAAGTAAATGAAGACGTGATCTGTATAGAGATACGTTATAACCTCAAGACTCATCAACTGGGAAATGACAAAAATCGGGCAGGCAGCATGGCTAAGTGGGCCGCACTCAATTAGGGTATATTGTCACCATATAGAGAATATTCATATTTGTACTTCTTTCAATTATGTATCTCCCGGGAACGGTTATGCTGGAATACTAACCGAGGGGTGGCAATATATTCGATACATTCAAGAGAAATGAATGGTCGGTCATATGTGGCCGAGTTACAAGATTTTCTTGTTGAACTCCAGTGTATCGCTTCTAGAGTACACTAATCGGAAAGTGGATCCATAACTTGTCATAGTTGGAATCTATTCCCCAAATAAGAGCGGGCGGTTTTGGTTGTATATTATATATGTAGAACGTTAGATGAAAGCGTTTCTGCTAGATTTCTATTTACTTGATCTAGACATTATTATAATATCAGACAAGTATCGTTTTAGAAATATTTTTGGTTATCATAAGGTAAAATCCATCCGTGTTTATGTGTGGATCGGTCTTATGATTATCCTTTGTTTCAAAAGAATTTTGAAAGTTAAATCAAATGATTTGAGTTTACTCACACCAGTCACATGACCGACCTAGAGTTTATTTTGTTTTTGTTTTCCCTAAACTCTTGGGTGCCCAATTTTGTATGGGCAGTCAAGTAGTCGGGATTTACATATACTTGAAGAGCTAGAGCAGGAGGCCTCATGATTATATAGCTATTGTTATTTCCACTGTGTTGTAACTGTTATACTCTAATAATGGTATTGTATACAGATACTGTTTTATTTCAAAGTCATGTTATGAAATTTATTTATTTGTTCCGCTGTGAGATTCGTGTTTACTCTGCTGTTGTATGTTCTTCTTCTTCTTCTTCTTCTTCTTCTGTTCTAAGTTTCTATCTTATCTATTCTCACCCTCTAACTTCTTCTATTAATGATCAGGTATTTCCGATGTTTGAATAATCAACATGGTAGTTTTTTGTTGATTTTCGGAGTTGAAAAACCCATTTCGTTACAGCTGCGTACCCTTTACTTAGCTACTGAGTATTTCTATATTGGTAATTTTTATTCTAATCCATAATATTAGTAAGTTAATCCACCCTATTTTATATGATCGTTGACTTTTACTAAAATTTAGATTTTAATCAGTGTATCCACAAAAAAATGTACTTATTTTTTCTTCTTCTCAGTCTTCTTCTTTGTGTTTTCCGTCATCTTCTTATTTCTGGAATCCTAGCATCTAAATTCAAGCTTAAGCAGAGTAATTCAACGTAATAGCAATAAGTAGTTTGTTTAATTTTTTTTAAAAGTTAATTAATTGTATACAAAATTGATTTTTTTTAATATCACCAATATCACATATAATTGTAGTTAGCTATTTTCTGAAATCTTGAAAAAAAATACATTAGTAGAATATTATTTTATTCAAATATTGTAATAAGATTATAGGCTGTTTGGATTACATTCACTATCTAGAACCCCTAAGTACTTATACTCTTTTTTTTATGAATTTGTTTGAGAGGAAAACCGACCAGAGCCGTAAAACCCCCTAGTGCACCTAGCTCGGTCCGCGAATACCACGTAAGTGGCTAATCGTAGCATACGCACATGGTAAACCCTTTTAGCATGCCATTTTCTCAAACAATTATAATATACAATTTTCTCTTTTATTGATTTGTCAGTATTGTTTAATTACTTTCTATTTGTCTAATATGTAGATCTTGAATTTGAATTTAGTTCTTATTTACTGTTGCTGCCCAGTGCAATTGGTGATATATCTTAAAAATATTCAGCTATTTGAAAACATTTGATGCGAACTCCTCTACTGAAATCTTGATCTTAGTTTTTATCTTCTTAATCATCTACTACCATATCATGTCTGATCATGTTTAGAGATATTAGTGAACAAATTGTATCTAATTGATTGTTTCTTTACTAAATTCAAGTGCTATCAACTATTTTTAATACATATTTATTTGTTATTACTTTATCAAATGGTAGGGACAATTCAACATAAATAATTGAGAAATAACGCAGAATTGTGAAAGAAGAAGCACAAAATTGATTGTTAGCTATATAATAAGGTGAAATTTTTAAGTTAATCCACTCGTGGATTAACTTATAAAATAGTTGTGGATTAACTTATTAAAGTAAAATGGTGGATTACCTTATTAAAACCATGGATTAGAATAAAAATTACCTTCTATATTTTATTATTATTAATTTTCTTAACTACCAAGTCATATACCATATATAAATACATGCACAGAAACAAGCAGGTGTCTTCTTTTCCATTTGCTTCAGGAAATGACCGAAGCTATCATATATAACATTAAAAATCAAAAGTAAAGAATACTTTCCCTTTCCCCTTTTCCATTGTTCTCTCGTCTCTTACGCAAACAAACAGAAGAAAAGAAACATGGACTTGCGAACATTTTTGGGGAACGAGAAGATGCGTGTGAATAGAAGAAATATGCACATAGATATGAGGCGAGTGTGAGCTGTCGTATGCGGGGGCCAACATCATGAAGGAGTAGTGTGAGGATATGTCAAAACAGGACAGCAAAAAGGAATCTTGAGCAGGGTAGTTCGAAGTTGTATGGTGAGCAATAATTTGTATAAGAACGATATGGAGGTGGGGAAAACGTTGAGCAAGTGAAGGGGGTACTCAGGTTACCTCAGTTTATGTAACGGTGAAGTGCGTGAGGAGCTGTCGCTTGTGTGGCTCGTACGTTAGGGCTCATGGACGTGAAGGATGGATTAAGACAAAGAAGGAAAGTTTTCTGCGTTCACTTGAATTTGCGTGAAGAGGTGGTTTCATGGGGAAAACGTGGAAAGGAGGTAGCGAATTAAGTGGATCCGAATGGCGATTTTGGTGATTAAAACGTGAAGAGTAGGACAGCAATAGGCATTGAAAAAAAAGTGGCTTGTTTGGACCATGTGAAGGAGAAGGTTGTAGTTGGCAACGTTGTACACTTTAATGAAAGGTGAGGTGTTTACTAGAGTTGGCAAATTAACACGTGGGAGTGGGAAGGCTGTATGATGCGAGATATTTTGGTGGAGTTATGGAGTGGTGATGATGGCAGTTTCAAAAATGGAGGTGAGTAACATGAAGTTGCGGGGAGCTAATTAAGTCTAGCGGCATGATGTAAGATGAGGAGAAGACTATTTTGCGTGATCAGGGAAGAACGTGGGTTTTAAAAACACGGTGAGCTGATGGAAGTAGGTGTGCGAATGTGAGGCGAGTGTGGTAAGGGCTTTCTTTTTTACTAGAAGAATAAGTTACTGAGAACGGATTGTTAACCGAGCATTGGAGTTGTATGCTTCCGGCGTAGGTTAAATAAGTTGGAGTTGATCAACAAAAAGGGGAACCTGTGTATGAGCTTGTAGTGGAGGATGTACGAATGGAAGTAACAAGCTGTTGCATGTTGTTATGTAGGGGAATGTTTGGCACTGGAGGTCACGGTGAGGATGAAATGGTGTAAAAAAAGAAAAAGAAAAAAACAAATATAAACAAGCAGCTCCGTTGAATTCAGAAGAAGGCCGATAGAAGTGGGTGGGTATGAATAAATGGACGGGTCAATTAAAACTGAATGGTAAAGCCCAATCAAAACTATAATTAAGTTTAAATTTAATTTAATATTTTATACAAACTTGTATAGATGAAATTTCACTCATACCATACCAGACTTTCGAACTGATGGATCTGTTGGAATCGTAATGACGAGAGCTACACTGTGGAATGGTTTTCGCTGAGAGCAGAGCTACTGATATTCATGATAATATTAAACATCTATTTGATTTTAAATGAAATAAAAGCAAAATAATCGACTGCAAACCAATGTGAGTAAAACTCACTAACTGTGCCAGTTTATATTTTTATAAATATAATCTAGTGTTGATAAATGATGATTTATTGCTGTGTGATGATTGTTTGGTTGAATTGCCGATTTATTGCTTGAGATTACAGATAACGATATATATATATATATATGTATATGTATATATCGTTAATCAAATATTGATTCTGTTTATCAGAATATTTCATATTGAAATGAAATCGATGTTATTTATATTGTTTAACATCTGTGGATGTAGGGAAATAGGTTAGAGGGATCCAATAGGATTCCTCAATATTTATAATACTGTTTGTTTTCATATATGGTGATATATGATGTGATATATAATCTATGACTGATTATGGCAACACTGGTCTAGTCATTTGATATTTGAAATACCATAAGAAATACTGGAATGTATAAAAAGAAATTTTCAAAGTGTATTTGAAAAAGGAATATTTATTTAGAAAATAAATAGAATTATAAAAGGAAATATTTATAAAACGAATAGAATTTTATAAAAGGAAATATGTGAAAAGTAGATATTAAATATAAATCTGTTTTAACAGATAAATTAAGAACTTTAATTTATAAACCATATTTATAAATTAAGTAAAAATATTTATCACTCGATAAACTTAAATATATGTCTGGATTTATATACAGAAGTAGAAACCGGTTTTAACACCGATATTTCAAATGGAATTTGAACTTAGTTTTTAAAGGGAATTAAATGAGATTTTAGTGTTAAAAGTATAAAATAAGTTTCTATAGAAAATTATATAAATAAAAGTATAAAAAGAAATTGAATTTGGGGATAGTATTTTTAAATTGCGAAATCAAACTATTTTGATTCGATAAAAGAAATATTATTCACATTCGATGTGAATAAGGGATTGAAGTAAATATTTTTCGAATAAAATATTTATAAAGGAATTTGGGTTTTGAAATAGGTTTGAAAAGAGAGTTAATCGAATTAGAGTTAATCGATTAGAGTTAATCGAATTGGAGTTAACTGATTAGTGTTAACCGAATTAGAGTTAATCGATTAAAGTTAATCGAATTAGAGTTAATCGAATAGAGTTAATCGAATTAGAGTTAATCGAAAGAGAGTTAATCAATTAGTGTTAATCGAATTAGAGTTAATCGAATTAGAGTTAATCGATTAGTGTTAACAGAGAGTTAATCAATTAGTGTTAATCGAATTAGAGTTAATCGAATTAGAGTTAATCGATTAGTGTTAACCGAATTAGAGTTAATCGAATTAGAGTTAATCGATTAGAGTTAATCGAATTAGAGTTAATTGAATTAGAGTTAATCGAATTAGAGTTAATTGAATAGAGATTTCTCGAAAGAGAGTTATACTTTGAAATTCGATTATATCGAATGTAGGGAAGTACTATTTACTTTCCGTTTTAAAATCAAGATTTATTTATTCATTTATAAATTAGTTGTTTGTTTATTTATTCAAATTAATAAATAAAAGTTATATTTTAGTTATTATATTTTAGAAGCATGGCATTATAACACTATTATTATAATAAAATGATTTCTGTAAAAGAAGTGGATTCGTAAATAGAATCCGAGAGTTACGTAAGGAAATTTGTTAAAGATTTAGAAGGTGAACTTCGTTCATTTAGAAATTTTGTTCAGTTAAGTTCTGAGAGGTGGTTATATGTCAACTTGATTGACTTCGTTTTTTAACTAAGGAATGGTTATGGTTCGATAATGAAGGATGGTTAAGTGAATTTAGTTAATGAGTGTAAAGGTTAGAGTTGGCGTCACGACGATTTATTTAAACATCTGTTTAAGTCCAATGAAGGAGTTTTGGGAATGTTTTCCAAATAAGAAATCAGAAATGTTTTCTAATATAGAAAACAAGAAATGAGAGTAACTATGGTAATGTTTTCCAATGATTAATAACGTATATTTTCTAAATTTAAAAAATAAGAATTTACGAATATATGGAAAAAACGGAATAGGGAAATGGAGTATTAATGATAAATTAATTTAAAGGGATAAGTGTTGATTGATGATTGATCGATAAGATTTCCATTTGGAAATACGACCGTTGTTTGTACACATGTTTTCCTTTGATAGTTAAATCACCGACTATCAAAGATTTTGACCATTTCCGTTGTCAATACGGAGAGACTGGGATCATGTATATTATCTAAAATCCACTCCGTATAGCATTAGCCTTGCGAATCAAATATGATGAAGATAATTTAAGACGGAGTTATGTAAGGGCTGTTCACTAAATCCTAGGTAGAAATTGCCTAAGATGGATATACAGAATAGTGCCTTCGGGTTGTCCAGTCCCAGGACAACTTAAATGGACGAATGTCTGACAGAGTATATCTGGTATATCGCGTATGTTGATCGTTTCAAAACGTATTTACGTTGGTGGCGGAGGAATTCGTTTCTCTTAGCTTATACCCATGGTATTTTTGGAGAAATCAATTTGTGATTTGACGGGTATGACGATGTGGCATTCAAAGTAATTAAAAGATTGATCTGTTAAAAGATACGTTATGAGCTCAGGCCTCATCAATTAGGAAATGACAGAAATCGGGCAGGCAACATGACTAAATGGGCCACACCTAATTTGGGTATATTGTCATCATCTAGAGAATATTCATATTTGTTACTTCTTTCAATTCTGTATCTTCCGGTAATGGTTATGTTGGTATACCAACCATAAGGTGACAAAATATTCGGAACATTCAAGCGAAACGAATAGTCGGTCATGTGTGGCCGAGTTACAAGATGTTCTTGTTGAACTCCAGTGTATCACTTCTAGAGTACACTGACCGAAAGGTGGTTCCATACCTTGTCAGAGTTGAAAATCCATTACCCTATAAGAGCCCGCGGTTTTGATTGTATATTATATATGTAGAACATGAGACGAAAGCGTTCTTCTAGATTTCTATTTACTTGATCTGTACATTATTATAATAACAGACAAGTATCGTTTCTGAAAAATATTTTGGGACATCATAAGGTAAAAACCATCCATGTTTATGTGTGGATCGGTCTTACGATTATCCTTTGTTTCAAACGGATTTTGAAAAGTTAAACAAATGATTTGAGTTTACTCGCACCAGTCACATGACTGACCCAGAGTTTATTTTGTTTTGTTTCCCCTAAACTCTTGGGTGCCCAATTTTGTACGGGCAGTCAAGCTGTCGGGATATTACATATACTTGAAGAGCTGGAGCAGGAGGCTTCAGGATTATATAGCTATTGTTATTTCCGCTGTGTTGTAAGTGTTATACTCTTATAATGGTATTGTATACAAATACTGTTTTATTTCAAAGTTCTGTTATGAAATATATTTATTCGTTCCGCTGTGAGATTCGTGTTTACTCTGATGTTGTGATGCTCTTCTCCTTATTCTATTCAAATTTTCTATCTTATCTATTCTCACCCTCTATTTTTTTCATGAACTATCCGATATTTCCGATGCTTGGATTGTCTACATGGTGTGTTGTGTTGATTTTCAAGATCGAAAATTCTTGGGTCATTACACAATACGTGATTTTGTGGTTTTAGTTGTAAACCTATATGGCGACGTAATATAATGGTACCTATGCCACCTATGATTGATACATTTATATTTAAAGTTGATTTCTTTACTTATAGTAATAATAAAAGATGAAATTTCGCGTACCAAGCATATTTAGCTATTATAAGGGAAAACCTAATCCTCGACTGCTCTCATTGTGTGATGGACCTGAGTTTTATAATAGCTTCATTTTTCTCTTTAGCATTGCGCTGTTTATTTTTTTGCACTAGTGCTCATGTGGAATAAACCTGTTTCGTGTTATAAGGCATGGTCCCGTGATTTACCTAACTTTAAAATAAAAAGCTAACAACTGTTTTAGTTCTCACACTAGTCCGATAACTGACTCGAAGTTTATTGTTTTAATCTAAACTCTGGGTGCCCATATTTTCCACACGGGCAGCTAGTAGTTTTGGTTTTCATAGATACTTCTTTTCGCAGGATCCTGGATTACAGCTGGAGCTATATTCAAAAAGCTTTGTATTCCTATATCTCTTTCAGTTGTGGTTGAAGATGTTTTCCGCTGCACATTTTATTCATGTATTATATTTTCTGCTGTTTTGTAATTTAAACCTCTGGTAGTATTTTTGATGTATGTTATTTATACTCTGATATTCTTGTAATCTGATGTAATTGTCGTAATAGCAATGAAATTTTCTACTGTTTGTGTTCTGATGCTTCGTGTTCTCAAAGAAATACGGGCTTTCCCGTAAGGGGGACTTCGGGTCGTTTCATTTTGGTATCAGAGCTTTGGTTTTACAAAGCTCGAGAACAAGACACATTAGAACCAAAGGAAAGAATTCATCAGAGATAGAATTAGCAACGTCCTATAAGAGTAACTCGTTAGAGATAGGGTTAGTAATACCTTAGAATGAGTTCGAAGAGTGCTATTTCTAAAAACAAATTGATTTTGAAAATTATATCTTATTCTGCGTAATTGAGTATTTTATTTTATATTGATTTGGACTATCGAGTATAGAAAGATTTTGCATATACGTCTGATCCACGTGCATATGAAGTCTCAAATATGCTGGGTAGATATAGAATCACACTCTAGTCGCCCGGGGATGATTCTGATGATGTGGCCACATCATCAGCATCTGTGTTTGAGTTTCAAAAGTGGGATATCTATATATTTCCATTTGACTAGTGTGAGAACCAAAACTTATTTAGAGTCTATTATTGTGATTTGACGCTGAAAATATAATTTTTAAATATATATATATATATGTAGAAAAAATTATATATTTGAAAAACTAATCAACTAATTGATTGTTGGTTATGATGTGTGATTATTAGTTTAACTAATAAAATATTGGAACGATAATTAATTTAACCAATATGAGAATGAGGATAAGTAAAGCCAAATCGAATCAAATATTGAATTAAATTGAAAATTGATTGGAATTGCATATATGTACATGTGTATATAATGAACAGGTCATAGCAAGGAAGCTAACAAGAGGAATAAAATTGTATGCCCGACAAATAGGTACATATTTATTGTATTTATTGGAGTTTGATGATTTTATGAGCCGATTGGCAAGCCGCTTGGCTTTTTTTTTTTTTGGATTGATGAGGGCCCTGTGAGGCAAGTTATGGTACCGATAGGGTTGTACAAAGGAGGTTATGGCGTTTTTTCGGAAATTTAGGGCGTTAGCCAAATTTTTGAGAAATTTGAAAATTCTTAGAAACTGAAAAGTTGAAGAATGAAAGCTAGAATGAAAGTAGAGTTGGTTAGTTAAACAACTTTCAGCTCCATTCCTTTTCAAGGACGTAAAGATTTTAAGTGGGGGAGATTTTAACAATCCGAAATTTCTGAACCAATTTAAAAATTTTATTTTAGCTATTTTAATATATTTTGAGTATTTAAAATGGTTTATTTTAAATATTAATGACTAAAAATTTATTTCAATCGAAGTTAGAAAATATATGTTTAATTTAATTTTAAAAGGAGTTTGAAAAGGCGCGGTAGTTTGAAAATTCGATTTTAAATTCAATTGAATGTACAGAATACAAAATAAATCGGATTTCAGTAAAACCAAAAATATTTGAATCTGTTTTACTATATCTTTCAAACGAATGTGAAAAATTCAGATTACATAACATAAATTGAAAATTATGTCCAGATTAAAATTTAAAATAGTCGCTATGGAATTTATATATATTATTAATTAAATATGGCTCTTAAAAATAGCCATCTTGCAAACGACCTCCATTTTCGATGAAACCACTTTTGTTGGATCCAAAATGTCAAATTATTGTTAGGTTTCAAATTTTATAATTTTTGGAGCTAATATGTGAGTGCACTGAATTTAAACGTGTTTGGTAAATTCAATTCGAATTTAATCAACTGGAAAGAGGGCCATTTTTCAAATGACCTCCAAATTCGATGAAATTAGTTTTATTAGGACCGTATCATCAAAACAGAGCTAGATTTATTTTTTTTGTAATTTTTGGAGTTAGTATGTGGCCTCGGTAAATTAAAATGTATGTTTAAATTTCAATATATTGATTTATATTTTAATTTTGACAAAACTGATCGAAACAACAGAATTAGCTTACGAAACATATCCCACTGTGTCCAGAATGTGGGTATTTAGCTAGAGGCAACAATCGTTGGGTTTGGTTTGGAGTTCGGACATAAAATGAATAAATAAGTGAATTAAAATAATTATATTATTTATCATATATAACCTCCCTCCATTGGTCAAACCCTTTCAAAAATTTCCATCAGTCAAACTATTTTTCCGCCGCCCCATCTCACTACCAACGATCGAAATCTTCAGATCTTCCTCCACCAAAATCTTCAAATCCACACTATAATTCAAGAATTTTTCAACATGAAGCTTGTTGATATCAACGAGCTCTAGTAAATCAACGGTCGTGATTGCTTGTAATGCTTCGAGATGGTTAAAATCAGCCCTCAACTCCACCACATTCGCACCCAGTTCGAAGCTCAAGGGGACCACCGAGTTGCCCTACAGTCCAGGCGGCGGTAGGCCTTGTGTAGGCGCTTCCAGTGGCACTGAGGGATCGACGTCCGGTGCCTCATAGTTCGTGCAAAAATCAACCCTAGGATAGCATATATGGGTTTGGTAATTGAAAGAAGACAGGACTGAAAAGGGAAAGGCCTGTGGCCTTTGGATCTGCAGATGGACGACTTAGAATTGTTTGAGGGTAATTAATGGGAATAATTAATTAATTTATTTACTTAATTATAAATTTAGAAAGTGTAAATGTTTAAATGAATGTAACTTGTTCAAACAACAACCGAATCGAACAATTCAAAATGCGTTGGAATCCTCTAGACGAGCACTACAATATGAAACTGACCAGAACAAAAACAGAGCAGAATAAAATTTGAGGCAAATTCAAACTCAAATAGTACAGAAATCATCAGTTAAAGAATGGCTGAGCGGAAACCAACGTGAGAACACCTTCTCACTCAACTACTTTTGTTATGTAATTATATCATAGGTTGCTGACGGGGCTTAGCAGCTCCTGACACTACTTTTTGCAAATAATGGTTGATTGTTTTTTTTGGATGAATTGATTGGGATTGATATTGTTGTATGCCGGATTTTTCTGAAAACTGAAATGTATAAATTATTTATATAAAATGTATATAAAATTATCATGAAAAAAAATTGGAATAAATATTCATTTACAAGACGAACGGCTCATTTATGTACACCTATTTATCTAATATTGATTGGGATGATAAATTTTACACATTGCCCAAATGCACAAATAATAATTAGTATTTGTTGGTTGAAATCCCAAACGGGCATTGGGATGTTATTTGACATACACTAATCCCAGTTGTTTAGTTGTATGTCAATCAATTTATCGATAGACTGTGCTAAGCGTTATTAATTTATTTTAATGCTCATACAGTTGAAAAATACACTCTAGATGATGTTTGATTGTTAAATGATTAATTACCGTTATTTTTGAATACATGCGATGTATGAAATCCATATAACTGAAATTATATGGTAATTGATTGAGTCGCATTCCGATTCAGAAAAAAGGAATATTTTTAAATAACGAACATTTTAAAATAATATTCAGTGAAGAATTGAATTATGATTTTGATGTCCGATTTTGGATGGACACGAAAATATAAATATATGAAGCCGGGTTAAGTGGTAAAACATCATTTTAACCCGAACGGGTTTATCAATCGATTTTATTTATTTCAAGATGAAAAGAAAAGGAAATGGATTTCAAAATCAGCTATTTTGAAAATATTATCATTTTAATATTATGATGACATAAAATATTCAATTTTAATTTAAAACTAAAAATGAAGTTAAATTCGATTTGAAACGAATTTATAATTATAAAATACGTCTTAATTGCAAATCGATGAAATATATATAGTATATATTATATATATGAAATGGCTTGAATAGAACGTGCCACGCAGCGACCGTTCGCGAATTTCGACCATTAACTTCAAATTTATGTAGCGAGAGATCTCACCATCGGATTCTCCTAAAACTGGAACCATTGGGTTCGTATCTGAAAGATCTTTCCAATGAATATAAGAGATTTAAATTGGAATGGTCGAATTTTGAGATATGTCCAAATCAATTTCAGAACAGGTGGCTATGAATGCAGTTCAGTGGCCGTTATTGGAAACCGACTGTAAGGGACTTAATAATTTTTTTTAAAATATTGAAAAATCATGTAAAATCATAATAAATGATTTGGAAAGATTTTGGATGAAAAATTCCACTTTGAAAAGATAAAAATATTTTTTTTATCTAAATGAACTAGTTAATAACTAGAATAATAATCCAAACTATTTTTAAATAAATAAATTGGATTTGTGAAGGGGTTTTAAAATAACCAGAATTTTCCAATGAACATATTGGAATGATTTGAATGGAAATTATCTTCGGATATTTCGATACTGGATTCTGTCAATATACGGATATTGTTGAGGAATTTGGAAGATATATATATCGTTATTCCAAATATTATATTTGTTGGTTTCAGGATTTGATATTGAATGTAAGCCCATATAATTTCTATTTAGAGCCTTGTATTTAAAATCAAAGTGGATTTTGGGTTTGTCGGGGATGGTGTCTTTATTAACACAGTTTTTAAACCCCGATGAGATTAGATTTAGAGAAATATACCAATTAATTAATATTTTATTGGAATTGAATAGAAATTGGATTTTTGGCTTTATCGTGAATGGTGTTTTAAATAATATTTGTTCTTTAACCTAATTAACAGTGAAGAGATGATTTGTAATTTATAAATCTTTTTATTAAGATTTAGTGGGATTTTTCCAAAGTAAAGGTTACTAATTTAATATATTAAATTGGAATCGAAGGGAATTCGATTTGGTAATAATCGAGATGAGCTTCTGTAAAGGAAGACCGGTACTATAAATGGAATTTAAAAGGCTTGGCCATTATTCCATTTATATTATTAGTCTGATACGGAAATTTATATCAATTATATATATTGATCTGTTGTAACAACCCGTATTTTGAAAAACATGTTATAACGTAAATCAAGGCAGAATTAAATGTTAAAATCCGAATCAAGGGGAAACTGGCTGTGCATTGCGTTCGTCTCGGAAAAATACGTGAAATAGAGTCTGAATTTTCGAAAATCGGAGTCCGTATGACCCAGCTATGGCCCGTCAAAGTTTTCAGAAAAATTCAAGTTCAAAAACAGTTCGAAATTCAAATTTGGAGCCAAACAGACTGGGCGGGAAAAATTCCCGCCCAAGCCCCAGGTCGACTGGGGTGTCGACTGGGGAGTCGACACACCCAGGCGCAGGTCGACTGCCCAGTCGACACAGGTGTCGACCTGGCCCGAAAACCCATTTTGGGTCTGGTCGAACTGGTGCACCTGGTTGCTCATTTGGGTCTGGTCTATTGGCCTGTGACGGATTTTGAGGGTTCAGATCTATCCTAGGGTTAATCTAAGGGCCTAAACTACTCCTAATCTCTATAAAAACACCCTAGGACCTAACTTAAATTACTCAAAATCAATCTAACAACAAAGTGCTGCCCAATTCTCTCTTGATCATGGCCTCCATCTCCAACTCCAAGAGCTTATGCATTCAAATCAGATTCAAATCAAAAAGGTGCAAGCTTTCTACATCAAATCGTGGAAGTAGATCAACATTGCTACGCAAATCCTATGACGATTCATGCTCCTAAGTCTCTAAGCCTCGCTAGGTAAGTTCTAGCTACTTGTAGATCTAAACGGTAGTTCTAATGTTGACATGGGATAAAATGAGATGAAGCATAAGTATGTTAGCCTATGTGAACCTAGTTTTGCCCCTTTCTTGAACCCATGACTTTGGGCTATGTTTTAGTGATTAAATCATGCCATTCATGTTGTGTTTGACCTAGTTTATCATGCAAGTTTGGATCTTTACTTGTGGAATGATGGCATGAACCCTTAGAACCATTTTGACTTGTGAAACATTTTGGGTTTATGCATGTAAAGGAACCCAAAACCCCTCATGATGCTCACATGCATAAGATGATAGACCTAGGATATAATATCATGTATGCTTGAGACCAATCCTTTTATGATATCATGCATGTTAGAGGCCAATCCCTTTATGCTATCATACATGTTTTGAGGCCGATATGCTTGAAATTTTCTATGAACTTTACATGAAATTACATGTAACATGTAATGGAGATAAACGTGGAGATGACACTTAGAAAAATATGGAACATGTGAACTTGACATGAATTATACCAAGAAATAGGACAATAGGCATAAGTGAAAAACATGGACTTAATCAAGGCCTAAACTTGACATGAACATGATACGTAGTAAAACATGAAAGTGGCCAACTCGAGGTTGGGTTGAGTTTGTAGCATAAATCTGCCCGGAACCGCCCGGCAAATCCAGTAGCTACAAACAATAGGACCCAATGTGAGTAGTTGGTCATATCGCGCTTGAAACCCGAGGTTAGACTAGGTTGTGGTGTAAATCTGCCCGGACCCACCCGGCGTAACCAGTAACCACATTAACGTCTAATGTGAGAGGTTGAGAGTGCATTAATTTACTTAATACCACATGATAAGGTTAATTAAATTTGGCTAGTGACACTTAACCGATATGACATGAATGGGTAGGTTAAGTAAGACCGGACTTGATTACTTAAAGACACTTAACCATGTAACACGATTAGTAAATGGGTTAGTTTAACCTAAATGGGTTGATAACACCCGACCGAGATAACGCGGGGTGCGGTAGGGTTAAGTAAACGCACGAGGGGAAAATACTTAACCATTATAAATATGGCTAGTGGATGAGGGTTAAGTTAACTTACAATTAACCAATCTAACATGATGATTTGATGAGGTTAAGTTAACCAACACTTAACCAATCTAACATGATAACTTGATGGGGTTAAGATAAATTACACTTAACTAATTTAAACACGATGATCTAATGGGGTTAAGTAACCTATACTTAACCAATTATACACGATGATTTAATGGGGTTAGGTTAACCAATTTGACTCGATAATTTTGATGAGGTTAAGTTAACCAATACTTAACCAATTTGACTCGGTAACTTGATGGGGTTAAGTTAACCTACAGTTAACCAATCTAACATAGTAATTGGATAGGGTTAAGACACGAACCGCTTGAATATACTTAACCAACTCGACTCGGTAATTTGGTAAGGATAATCTATACTTAACCAACCACGATAACGCGATAAGGTTAAGCCGTGAACTTCTTGATATACTTAACCAACTTGACATATGGTTTGTAGGGCTAAGTCTTGAACTTGAACACTTAGCCAAATTTGACATGCTTCTAGACGGGTAAAGTCATGAGCTTGAATGACAACGCTTAACTCATTAGATAAAACCCTAGTTCAGGGGGACTAAGTGGAAAACAGTCGTTAACAAGGATGACGGGAAAGGAAGCTAAGTGATAAACCTTAGTTAAGGATAACTAAGTAATAATTCTTAGTCAAGGAAATTGGACCAGTTCATAATAGATGAGTAACCCGATTCGGTAGGTCGTCGCTTCAGCAAATACACGAGGTGGAGCAATATCTGATTTAGATAAAGGCTCCAACGAACTGGGTGACGAAGTGGTAGCTTCGGGGAATGTGAGGATACTCTTGGTATCCCTCTGTGAGGTGGCAGATGATCCTCCTGGGCTCACAGAGGTTAAGGTCTGCGGTAGAAGAGCCAAGGGTATGCCTTGGTTGCTGTGCGAGCAACCTAAAGACTGGGGTGGATTAGCATGGGGTCGGCGATATTTTTACGGTAGCCCTAGATAGCACATCGTCGGCCACCTGCCATCTTTAGTCAATCGTGTACGTACGGAAAGGCATAGAACACCCAACAGACCACACTTGCTATCTAGTTATGGGTGAGGTAGGCCATTTGGGAGTGGGGCATTAATGGTCATAGTGTAGTTCTCATACATGATTTTTCTTGTTTTGCCTTTCAGTAGTTGAGGGAGGGGTCACGTGGGAGCATAACCACCAGTAGAAAAACAGACCTTAATATCTATTCGGCAGATAACCTAAAGCTCCCGACCGAGTCCTGTATTCTGTCACGGAACTCGGATGGCACATTGAGATACATGTGCACCTAGACATGGAAAAACGATTCACGATACATACGTGGGAAAAAGGGCGTGGTTGACAGGTAGCATGATCCCTAGTGGCCCTAGGTGGTTTGAACCCAAACCGAGATACGAAAACGTTCATTAGGTAGCATAATCCCCAGTGGTCCTGGGTGGCACAAACCTTAGTTGAACACGCGATAGTTCTTGATAAGAAAACATAGTTAGATAAAAGATGACAATCCAAATGATTTCAAGGATTAAATGGTACTACATTGAAGTAGTGAGAAAGCCCGCACGAGGTACGGCAAAGGACTGAACTTATACATGGAAAGAAACACACGAGTTGAGAAAACCTATATATGCGATATATTAGGTCGACATGGACCATTTCATGACGTTAGGCAAGGGACATTTTATAGTTAACACATAACACGGGTTGGGATACTAGTACGGGAGGTGCAGAGCAAATATACATGATAGATACCTCGGGATTTTATACTTGATAGAAACCTGACAATGTGATACCTTAGTTTATCTTGATACAGTGGTTCATCCTGTTATCTTGGTCTAGCTTATCTATCTTGTCATCATCCTTATGTTTACTTTCAGTTTATGCATGTCATGTTACCTTTACCTGTTTTTATGCTGGAAGTAGATAGGACTTACCAGTCTTTATGACTGACCCCGTTTTCTTTTGCCTCTTTGTCTTCGTTTCCCCCCAGGTTTTCAGGGAGGAAATGCTGTTGTTTAGTTCGGACCTCTTATGCTTGAAGGTCATCATGTATAGCTTGGTCTTCTCTTGGCTATGGCTGCTTCACCGCTTTATTTTGGGGAATAATTTATGAAAAGGTTTTATGCTTCTTTACTATTGCAAGGCAGGTTTTGATGTATTCTGATGAAAAAGGCTTTAGACCTTATTTTATAAGATAATGAAATTTGCTTTACTTCCGTTGTTTTATATATGTTATGTCTTGTAATATTTTGTGCATGTTTACCTCGATAATACTTCAACAAACCTAGTGCATTCCCTTTGTGAGTGACCCTAGCGGAGGTGGGGTGGTACATCTATTTTCCGTGAAGATTCCATAATTAATGGAATATGATTTTGGGGTTTATTGTGAACTGTGTTTTAAATGACATTGGTTCTTTAACTCAGTAAATGACAGGATTAATTTTCCAAAAAAGCGAGTAATCAATAGGTAATGATTTTTGAGATTAAAACTGAACTAGAGTTTTAATGAATCTTTAATTAGATTGGACTGAGGATGAGATAATTAAATTTATCGAATTCATGAAATGATCGAGAAATGAATACCACTAGTTTTACTCCATGCAATAGTTAACTCTTTAATTAGATTTGAACGGGAAAGGGTAATTAATTTTACCGATAACACAGTGGGTGTTAGATATGGAGTACTACCAGTTTTGCTCCATTGGATGAATATGTTGGGATTGGAAAATAAAATAAATGGTTACTTCGGTAAGGCTCGATAATCCCGACTAGTTAATGAAATCTTTTGAAAATGATATCTAAAAGAGGAATAAAGACTGAATTTAAAAGAATTTATCTTCGATAAAATTAATGGGAACCTTTCCCTAAAGATGTGAATATTTGAATAAAAGAGTATTCTGAATTGGAATGAGGCATATGATGTGTTTTTATAGCACTTGATTATAAAATACGCGAATTATTTGGAAAAATCGGGTTTAACCCATTTTGAATAATCAATACGACGATTGAAAATCGAAGATGAAGACGGTGGTTGAAGACCAAAGATCTTTACATCGTTTGGATGATTACTGATGTCTTGATTGGGATGTAGCCCCAAGACAAGGTAATAAGTGGTGATCGTCCAGATGTACTTGGAGATCGACCGGATACGCGAGGGCCCCTCTGCTATATTGGACATATGGGACGAGGAATAAGCTGCCTCCGGTTTCGTTTAGACCGAGAACGGACTTGCAAATGGATAGTGTGTCTGACATTGTATTCCTTTATACTGTATTTGTTGATCTCTGCTATATATATATTTGTTTGGCGGTAGAGAATTTATTCTCTTGCTTAACACCCTTCTCTGAGACGTACGAGCTTAGAGGTTATATATTAATGGAAATCAGTGGTACATACTAAAAGTGTGGCATGCTGAGTTGCATGGATCAAAGCTTTTGTTGAAAAGTAAGGCTTTGTGGTTGATGATCAAAGCACAGCTTTAATTAGCATAGCTTTATGTAGCGTTAATTCACGAGCTTCACACCCTAGGTATAAAAAAAACAGGACAGTGACTGCAGGGAAATGGACATATGTTAGTTCTTGCAACGAGTAACATCATGGTATGGAGCCCAAACTGTTTACTTATGTGGATGTTGCATATTATTTGATGGAATGCTAAGTACCTCAGAATTTGGGCCGATTGAAAGGCTTAGATATGATTTGAGTCCCTAGTGGCTCTTTAGTGGTCAACATTACTGACCCATTTTGGAGGTTCAATAGAACTGACTAACATATAGTTTATGGTACAATTTATCAATGATGGATGACCGGCCTTGTCGATTCCAATGGCTCGCCAGCATCCAAGTCCTGAGGCACTTGCTAGTGTGTCTCGAAATCGGTGAGGATGAACCCTTGCCTCAGTTCATAGATGGAAACCCAATTTCTAACATGTGATTTTACGGTTTTAGTTGTAAACCTATCTGGCGACGTAATATAATGGTACCTACGCCGCCTATGATTGATACATTTATATTTGAAGTTGATTTCTTCACTTATAGTAATAATAGAAGATAAAATTTCGCGTATCAAGCATATTTGGCTTTTATAAGGGAAACTCTATCCTCGACTGCGTTCATTGTGTGATGGGACCTGAGTCTTATAATAGCTTCATTTTTCTCTTTAGCATTGCGCTGTTTATTTTTATGCATTGGTATTCATGGGGAGTAAACCCGTTCCGTGTTACACGGCGTGGTCCCGTGATTTACCTAACTTTAAAATAAAAAGTTAATAACTATTTTATTTCCCACACCGGTCCCATGACTGACTCGGAGTTTATTGTTTTAACCTAAACTCTGGGTGCCCATATTTACCACACGGGTAGCTAGTAGTTTTGGTTTTCGCAGATACTTCTTTTCGCAGGATCCTGGATTACAGCTGGAGCTATATTCCGAAAGCTTTATATCCTTATATCTCTTTCAGTTGTGGTTGTAGATGTTTTCCGCTGCACATTTTATTCATGTATTATATTTTCCGCTGTTTTGTAATTTAAATCTGTGGTATTATTTTTGCTATATATTATTTATTCTCTGATATTCTTGTACTCTGATGTTACTGTTGTAATAGCAACGAAATTTCTACTGTTTGTGTTCTGATGCGTCGTGTTCTCAAAGCAATCCGGGCTTTCCCGTAAGGGGGATTTCGGGTCGTTTCATATTTAAAATTAATTATGTATCATTACCCATTAGTTTTTTATTATTAATTTATTATTATTTAATAATTATTTATTTATTTTATTATTTTTTAAATGTTAATTATTATTGTTTGATAGTTATTATTATTTAATTATCAGTTATACGTATCACTTTATAACACTTATATTTTATTATAAATTAATAATTAATAAAAATTAATCCTACTTATTATATAATTATTAGTAGTTAATCATTTAATAGTAACTTTTTAAAATTAATTATTAAAAGTTAATCATTAAAATTTTATTCTTATTTTTAATAGTATGTTTTTTGCAACTGACTTTACTAGTTGTAAAATAAACAATTATTGCAAGTGGCAAAAACAGTTGCTAAAGATATTTATTCGCAACTGTCTTAGAAGCGCAGTTGCAAATAATATGTTTTTTGAAGCTGTTACGGAAGCACAATTGCTAAAAATATGTTTTTGCAACAGGAAGGGAAGTGCAGTTGTTAAAAATATGTTTTTCGCAACAGAAAGAAAAGGTTTTTGCTAAATCTCATCTATTGCAACTGCTCTGATAGATCTGTTGCTAAATATCATTTACTTCAACTGTCATTTATCGTCTGTTGCAAATAGCTAGTTGCAATAGGGCATTTTTCTTGTAGTGTACATACCTTTAGGGGTATTCTTGATAGACTCACTAATGTAAATATGCAATTGAGTCTATTTCGAATGGCCATAAGTGCATGAGGTTATTTGGTTGCACTCTGGAGAGGTTGTGTACGGTTTGATTTGAGAGACAGAGTTAAAGACTATGTGTCACTCTAGTAAAAACTGAATCTTATCCACTATGCAAAGATTCAAGTCTAAAGGCACTTTTACTTATGCACAATCTTATGTTTTTTCAGTAATTGCTCAATTTTTTTTAAATTCAAATGAAGGATTGTTGGAAATGGTTAAGTTTACATTCTCAAGTGAACTGTTAAAAAATAGAGTAAGCGCATGTGGCTCCTACTGAATAGTCACACTATAAAGTAGAAACAATTATTTATATTTGATTCTTAACTACTAAGTTTGACCTTTTGGGCATCCAATGATGCTCCTTTATGAGCGGAGAAGTCATGCTTGCATACCACAAACGAGTGCACCAACTGATCGACTTGGCCTAGCTCGGCTGAGGCTTGTTTTCATGTAATACTTATATATTTGGTACGAAATAATAATCACTTTCTAAATGGTAAGAGAACTGTTAAATTAGATCAGCCCATATTAGAGAACGTTTGTAAACATTCAAACTTGGATTCATTTACTCTTCAGATCCGATTGTTATTCCATTAAAACAACAATATATCTTTTTCTACTGTTTATTTAAATGATTTCCAGATATAACAAGTCTCAAGTTTTCCATAAACCAAGTAAGCATCGTCTTCTCTGCCGTTTTAAAATCAAACTATAACAACTTTTAAGGTATATCTGTGTCGACTTTGTTTGTGCAGGCAATTCGATACATAATACAAATCTAAGTAAGACTATTTTATCCTAGAGGCAGTGATCTTATTTGCAGACTACTTCACACCTTTGGGCAGAATGGTGTAATGTCTTCAAAAGAATGAGAATGTACAAGATTCAGCCAAAGATCATTATCATTGTTTCCTACATTTAGCTTGAAAGTATGTGAGTTAAAATTGAATGTAACGGAAACTACGTTTGTCATTTGACTTACATTTTGCAATTAATTGCCTTCAATCTGGGAAGCCAGAACATCTGTTGTCCAAACCCAAATCCATTTTTTTGTGCGTGTATAGACATAAAATCGTATATAAAACAGCAATGTAACAAGTGCTAATGTTTTATATAAAGTAGCCACATCATACAGATTCCAATATTTAAAAAAGAGAACATACAACATATTGATATGTTTTATTAACACTTCTAATCGAGTAAAAATGTTGGGGATTTTGTGATTTGAGACGCTTTTGGAGGAGTAGAATCTGCCGTACTTCTGACTTCAAGGATTTGCGGAGCAAATTCTTTCAGACAATAGTTCAACCCACCAGGTACAAAAGGGTTATCGAACTATTGACTTCAGGATTCAATGAAGCCTTGAAACAGCGTAATCGAATTCAAATTTTGTACGACTTTGATTCGACCAAGAACACTCTGATTTAATGTTTCTGATGATGCAAGTACTGTAGAGAACGAAGAGAAGAAGAGGAGGATTAATTTGCAACGTATTTCTGCAATTTGCAACACCTCAGAGGCGTTACAAATGAAACAGTGTTTTGATACGCTTTAATGGCGTTGCAGACTGTAAAGGAAGAAGAAGATATTATTTTTAAGTGATTTCAAACATTTCTGGGCGTTGCTATTTATAACAAATGAAGAGGCATCCTTTCAGCGAAGCGTCACCACCGTTTGTAACGGTTATTTCCGTCCGTACAGCGTCGCATCTCTTCCCTTTGGGATGAAATTTTAACACGGCCGGTCGACCGCCAAAATATTACCGGTCGACCGTTTTCAAACAGAGATTAAAACGGTCGACTGGTTGAGTTTTGGCCGG
The DNA here is from genome assembly GCA_030737875.1 of Allium sativum. NCBI lineage: Eukaryota > Viridiplantae > Streptophyta > Magnoliopsida > Asparagales > Amaryllidaceae > Allium > Allium sativum. The sequence continues at coordinate 204,027,799 of CM060925.1, read as the reverse complement.
TCGACCGGTCTGTTTCGTGACTTAATGGATCACGAGACCCCAAGAGCCCCAAGGCCCAAGGCCCATCTTTTGACATTTTAAATATTATTATGCCAAGTTAATGCTCAAGGCCCATTGCCTTATCTCTCCTTCTCTTCTTTCTTTTGTTATTATACATCATGTCTTTACATATATAGTGGAAATCCTTTGTATTTTCCATGATGTGGGACATAACATATTTGCCCATTCCTTCTTCCTTTTATTCTTCATTCTCTTCAAATAATACCCAAACCCAAATCAATTGTTTTGAAAATTTTACAACAATCTCCCCCAATTTTCAAAATAAGAAAATAAATAAAGTGGACGGCTGAGTCACTAGTGTGACTTCCTACATACCCAAGTGGGATCAAGCCTATGTAGTTCTAAGGTCAAATTTTGCATCATCGTGGAAACAAAACATAAATAAAAGTATCTTTTGGATTTGAACTTTTACTTAGTGTAAACCATTCAAAGTTCTATTGAGATTCAATGGTGAACGAATCTTGAACCAAGTATCCCTTAATGATAAAACCGGAACAATCACACATGTTGTATTCCTTAGTTAGAGTGTTCTGTATTGCTCAGCACGTTAATGGCCATGTGCTTAAATCCTGGTTCATGAGTCTACTTCGAAAGCGGTCTTACTTTCTTAGGAAACGGCCTGATTTCCATACTCATATAGGTAAGTCACTTAAGGTGTTTCTGCGAGACACCTTTTAGGGTTTCTAGACTTATTAAGGATATTCATCCATCCTTTGTTCATGCAGAATCCAACACTAAACATTATGGGATTATTGATTTAGTGTTCCATAATCATTTCCTTAACTTGTTGGTACCCATTGAACTTTGTCTATCCTTTTCAAGACACAAGTTGGGTTTCTGTTAAGGATGATCAATCTTCATTCACAGACCTTAGTCCCATTTCTTTTGACTTTGTAGAAACCATAGCCTTTGGAAGACTCTTCGTAAGTGGGTCAGCCAAGTTTTTCTTTGTTTCTATGTAGTCAACAGTTATAACTCCACTTTTGAGTAACTGTCTCACCATTTGATGTCTTAGACTCACATGTCCAGACTTTCCATTATATGTTTTATTAGAAACATTATATATCGTTGCTTGATTATCGCAATTAATCAAGACTGCTGGAGATGGCTTCTTCCATAATGGGATTTCTACTAACAAATTTCTAAGCCATTCTGCTTCCTTACATGCGTCTGCTAATGCAATTAATTCTGATAACATAGTTGAATCAGATATACAGGTCTGCTTCTTAGAAGCCCAAGACACAGCAGCGCCTCCTAATGTAAATATCCATCCAGTCGTAGACTTGGATTTCGATTCTACATTGTTCCAGGTTACATCACTATATCCTTCTATTACAGCAGGATATCCTTTATAAGATAAACCATAGTTGATGGTTCCCTTCAAATAAGCTAAGACTCTGGAAATGGCTTTCCAGTGTTCGAAACCTGGATTACTCGTAAATCGACACAATACACTTATAGCATGTGCGATATCTGGTCTAGTGCAATGCCTAGCATACATAAGACTCCCAATAATACTGGAATATTCCAATTGAGAAATGGTACGTCCAGTGTTCTTTTCTAATTTTATACTTGGATCTAAAGGAGTTGGTGCTGGTTTGTCATCATAATGATTATACTTCTTTAGGAACTTTTCAATGTAATGAGATTGAGTTAATAATAACTCCCCCGTTTTCCTAATGATTTTAATTCCTAGAATTACATCAGCCTCTCCCAGATCTTTCATATCAAATTTAGAAGATAGAAACTTTTTAGTTTCATTTACACAGGATATGTTGGAACCAAATATCAGCATGTCATCAACGTATAAACATATTATAACATAACCGTTGTTATCCGATTTGCTATAGATACATTTATCTGCATCATTAACAATGAATCCAAATGACAGTGCAACTTTATCAAACTTCTCATGCCATTGCATGGGAGCTTGCTTCAGGCCATAAAGAGATTTAACTAATTTACAAACTTTCCTTTCTTGGCCTGGGGTTATGAAACCTTCAGGTTGTTCCATGTATATCTCTTCTTCTAAATCTCCGTTTAGAAAAGTTGTCTTTACATCCATTTGATGTATGACCAAGTTATGAATTGATGCAAGTGCTATTAAACAGCGTATCGAAGATATGCGAGCCACCGGAGCATATGTATCAAAATAATCTACTCCTTGTCTTTGTTTATATCCCTTAGCAACTAATCTGGCTTTAAATTTATCAATGGATCCATTTGTATTCAACTTTTTCTTGAATATCCATTTACATCCATAGGTTTAGCACCAGGAGGTAAGTCGCTTAATACCCAAGTTTGGTTTAACATTATGGAATTCATTTCGTCATTGATAGCTTCTTTCCAGAAATTAGAATCTCTAGAACTCATAGCCTCAGAATAAGTTTTGGGATCATCATCGACGTTCATTACATATCTTGTCACATTAAGGACTTCGTCCTTATTGCCTTCTACGAGATATGTTATGAAGTCAGGACCATAGTCCTTCTCTATTCTCGCTCTTTTACTTCTTCTGTGTTCAATACTATCATCTGGTACTGACACTTCCTTGCTGTTTTGAGCAGGAGCATATTCATCATCATTTGTATCATTAGTCTCAGTTGGTTCTGGACTAGATGATCTCAATGGATTCTCAATAGTTTGATTTTCAAAAAATTCTACATCTACAGATTCTATGACTTCTAAGGTATCAAGAATCATAAATCTATAAGTTATACTATTAAGAGAATATCCAATGAAAACACATTTAAAAGCCCTATTACCTAACTTTGGTCGTTTAGGGTCTGGTTTTCTAACATATGCTAAACAACCCCAAACTTTAAGTCTAGTAAGATTAGGTTTTCTATTGAACCATAATTCATAAGGAGAAAAATTATTTTTCTTAAGTGGTACTCTATTTAAAATGTAACATGCAGATAACATAGCATCACCCCATAGGTTATATGGCAAATTAGAGCTTATGAGCATGGCATTAACCATTTCTACTAAAGTTCTATTTTTTCTCTCAACAACACCATTTTGTTGTGGTGTATAAGGGGCGGTACATTGGTGAATGATACCATTTTGTTTGCAAAACAAAGTAAACTCATTTGAAAAATATTCACCACCACGATCTGAATGTAACACTTTAATTTTAATTCCTAATTGTGTTTCGACTTCTGCTTTGTAAATTTTGAATTTATCAAAGGCTTCATCTTTTGATTTCATTAGATATACATAAGCATATCTAGAATAATCATCAATAAACATTATATAGTATTGGTTACCACCATAGGTGATATGACTTTTCAAGTCACCCACATCACTATATACCAAATCAAGCAAACCAGTTTTCCTTTCAACGGATTTAAAGGATTTTCGATGTATTTTTGCTTGAACACATATCTCACATTTAGAAATGGATTCGAAATCACAATCAGAAATTAATCCTAATTTATGCATATTTCTAAGTGACTTATAATTAACATGTCCTAATCTACTATGCCATAAATTAACAGAGTCAACAATATAAGCAGAAGATTTCTTTATTAGATTCAACTTAATCATGCCATTACAAGAATATCCCTGTCCAATAAATTTGCTGTTCTTGGACAACACTAACTTATCAGACTCATACACCATCTTGAATCCTCCTTTGTTAAGAAGGTATCCAGAAATCAAATTCTTACACATATCAGGTACATAAAATACATTGACTAAAGTAAGAACTTTCCCAGAGGTGAATGTCAATTCAATAGTGCCTTTTCCCAGAACTTTGCTTGCAACTTTGTTTGCGCTAGTTACTTCGTTGGATTCTCCGTTATTCTCATCGTAAGTCTTGAACAGATTACGGTCTTTGCAAATATGAATAGTTGCTCCAGTATCGAGCCACTAGTCATTGTCAATGCCACTAACGGAGTTCGCCTCTTGTACGACAGCCACAAGCTTTTCTTCGACCACATTCGCTTTTTGTTGTTTCTTCCGAAGACGACAGTCTCGGGCATAGTGGCCGGGTTTGTGACAATAGTAACAATCACCCTTCTTCTTATTCTTGGAATTGGTACCTTTCTTTTTGAACTGTGTCTCATTCTTAGGCTTCAACTTATCGTTAATTTCAACATTATTAGCCTTAGACTGAGACTCAGTTTGCGGATTATCATCTAGTTCGCGTTTACGAGAATCCTCTTCAATACGAAGATGACGCTGTAAACCGTCTAAATCATAATCGGTTTCCGCATGTTTCAATTTTTTCTTATAATCATTCCAAGAATTCGGGAGTCTCGAAATAATAACTCCAACAACAAATGATTCAGGGAGATCAATTCCGGCATCTTTAAGTTGATTTACTAACAGTAGTATTTCACTAACTTGTCCAATTATGGACTTGTTAGTGACCATTTTGAAATCCATAAAATTGCATATAAGAAATTTCTTATTACTTGCCTCAGAGATGCGATATTTGCTTTCTAGCGCAGTCCAGAGTGCCTTCGCCGTGTCCAAGGTCCTGTGAGCATTGTATATCGGAGTAGACAGTGCATTCAGTATGTGGCCTCTGCATAGAAAATCTGCCTCTTTTCGCTTTGCCCTTTTTGCTTTTAATTCTGCACTATCCTTATCGGTTTCCTCCGGTATTTTCTCCAATCCGTCTTCGAGAATATGAAATAATTTAACCGTGATCAGAAAGAATTTCATAGTCTCCTGCCAACGAGTGAAGTTCTCTCCATCAAACCGCTCCAACTTCGTCAAATGCTGATTCATTACTTGCAAAGCGCTCAAACTATCCATGGTTGAAGATATTGTCTGAAAATTTGTTGGGGATTTTGTGATTTGAGACGCTTTTGGAGGAGTAGAATCTGCCGTACTTCTGACTTCAAGGATTTGCGGAGCAAATTCTTTCAGACAATAGTTCAACCCACCAGGTACAAAAGGGTTATCGAACTATTGACTTCAGGATTCAATGAAGCCTTGAAACAGCGTAATCGAATTCAAATTTTGTACGACTTTGATTCGACCAAGAACACTCTGATTTAATGTTTCTGATGATGCAAGTACTGTAGAGAACGAAGAGAAGAAGAGGAGGATTAATTTGCAACGTATTTCTGCAATTTGCAACACCTCAGAGGCGTTACAAATGAAACAGTGTTTTGATACGCTTTAATGGCGTTGCAGACTGTAAAGGAAGAAGAAGATATTATTTTTAAGTGATTTCAAACATTTCTGGGCGTTGCTATTTATAACAAATGAAGAGGCATCCTTTCAGCGAAGCGTCACCACCGTTTGTAACGGTTATTTCCGTCCGTACAGCGTCGCATCTCTTCCCTTTGGGATGAAATTTTAACACGGCCGGTCGACCGCCAAAATATCACCGGTCGACCGTTTTCAAACAGAGATTAAAACGGTCGACTGGTTGAGTTTTGGCCGGTCGACCGGTCTGTTTCGTGACTTAATGGATCACGAGACCCCAAGAGCCCCAAGGCCCAAGGCCCATCTTTTGACATTTTAAATATTATTATGCCAAGTTAATGCTCAAGTCCCATTGCCTTATCTCTCCTTCTCTTCTTTCTTTTGTTATTATACATCATGTCTTTACATATATAGTGGAAATCCTTTGTATTTTCCATGATGTGGGACATAACATATTTGCCCATTCCTTCTTCCTTTTATTCTTCATTCTCTTCAAATAATACCCAAACCCAAATCAATTGTTTTGAAAATTTTACAACAAAAAATACCATAAGATATGTTGAATTTTTCATGGAATGGACATTTAGTCGATTTAATCGAGCTGTTTTAACCCATAGAATTAGTTAATGAATATTCGGTTAATCGACTGACATTAACCAAAAAAAGTTGGATTTGTTAAGGGTTAATGCTATTGTGAAAATATTCCACCTTTACTATTTTCAAATAATTACAAATTTTGGTTAATGGTTAACCAAACTTGAGTACACAACTATGAGATTTATTCTGCAAATAACTATAAGATTTTGGTTAATTGTTTAACCAGACTTGAGCGTGCAACTTTGAGATTTTTACTTATATATATAATTTAGAAGCCAATAAACTATTTAAACATTTTTTATAATATCTTATATAGAAAAAAATAGACAAGTTTTGGCTGATTTTGCAAATTGACATGTAAACAGATATGTGATAATTTTGCAAATGGCTTAAACTGGTGTTATAAAAGAAAAACGTTGGATTCTTAGACTACAGCGAATAAGTATTACAAGCCTTAAAAAGTGTACAAATTAATACATAACAAGTAACTTCATATTCCGCTAAAACCCTGATTCAAATATGTTGTATCGTCCTCTTACATCATGTTGAAGTATCTAAACCACTTACACAACAGTGCTTGTTAGTTTAAATTGATGTTTTGTTTTAAAAACTAGCTCAGATGGTTAAAATTTTCTAAAACAGTGCCTTTTACCTTGTTTTGAAATGTAAGCAGAAATGTGTTATTAATATACGTTTCAATAACATTGCAAATAGTTTTAAATCTTTTAGCTAATTTGCAAAATGAACTATTCTGCTTTCCATTTTCACAGCCAAAAATAATCTTACAAAAAATTAATATTTTTTTCTGCATCATTTTGATTTATGGCTGGGAATATGCCTAGATTATATATTTTTTTGTTTGAACCTATAAGCACCGTGTTTCACGTACATGCTTTATTGCATATCATTGTGTCATGTGGAGTAAAAATATATTTTTTCTAGAAATTTAAACAAATTACTAACATAAGAAAGAGAACATCAGTCAAATTTTATTTTTCAAAGAACTTCAGTACTTAACTATTTTCTATAGTTCTCTTTCGCATTAACCCAAAAACATATGTTTTGTTCAGTTTTCCATAAATTCTTACCATCAAGTGCAAGTTAAAAGTAAAGATGGCCCCTGTTGTGGTATGACTAGCTGGATGATTGCCATGTAGAGTTGCTTCCAAATATAGACTTCTGACTATGTGATTGATCTCTATAGATGCTCTACTGGGATTTTTGTAATTAGTGTCACACCAAAGAGGAAGTGGGATTCAATGGAGGAGTAGAACCTGGTTTACAGCAATAAAATGTTTTTCAATATATGTGACTTCTTTGGATAGATTTAGAGAATGGAGATGGAAGTTTGGATGCCAGAAACAAAGGCAACATTTGATTTAAATTGAGATTTATATATGTAAGTGCTTTAAAATGGAAAGCAAAAAAGTATGAATTCAAAATAATTAATTTGGATCATGAACTTTATATATAAAATTGAAAGAGGTAATAAAAAATAAGGACAAACTTAGAAAAAGCGGTAGGCTGAAGTACACCAAGTTTCGTTTTTAGTCTAAAGGGAAACCTTAGCAAAAACCAGACTAAAGGAAAATGCTAAATACAACTATCATTATATGCAATTTTTATACTACACTGAAATGCTAGTTACCACTTGCGTTATTTGAAGTTTTACCATGTAAAATATGCTAATTATATTTAGCATAGTCCTTTAATATAATATTTTCCAAAGTTTGTCCTTCAACCTAAAAAAAAACTTAGTGTCCTTTAGCCTAATTATTTTTTCAATGTTCGTCCTTGTGCATATTTTATGTTTTTTCTTACTTTCTGCATTTGTAAAATATCCAAACTATCATTCCACCAACAAGAAGTAAGTAAAGCTTCTCTCTCATAGAAATTGCTGCCTTAAAAATATCAAACAACCATGTTTTTGTTTCCGACCCTGATCACGAGATGCCTCTTCTTCATCCTCCTCATCTTTCTCTCCTCCTCTACAAACTCATAATCCTCCTTCACAACCCTCTAACCCTTTACCTGTTGATGAGAATGGCTTCGAAACGATCAACAAAAGGAAGAAACCTAATCGGTTTCAGAGCTAGCAAACAAGAACCAGTATACTGATAACAAATCTACCTTGGGGAATAAAAATCAAATTGCAAAATCTACACTTTACCCGCCGACTAATAAATCGTCTGCAAGATCTAGTGGAAGAACAAATTTTTACTAACCAAGAATCAGTCCTAGTAATAAAATCATAAATTACAATGCTATGGCAACATCGGAGAATATGAAATCTACTAGCTCTTGGGTGGATATGGTGCAAAAAAAAGGAGGTCTTAGTTCTGATTTTGACCTCAGTTTTGTGGCGCCTATCTCTATCAACAACAAGAAGATGATTATTGTGAAGGAGGAGGTTTGTAAGAGCACAACCAACAATAGCTTGTTCAGTTACTAAACAAGTCACGGAGCAACTAGACGTGGCTTGTTCAGTTATCCGTGGCTAGTCTGTGGCTGGTTTGGAGCTCGTTCGTGGCTGGTGCACTTGACAAGGGTTAGTGCTTATAACGAAAAAGTGTTTGCCGTTATAAGTTTATAACGGCAAACTCTTTGCCGTTATAAGTTTATAACGGCAAAGAATTTGCCGTTATAAACTTATAATGGCAAACACTTTGCGATTATATTACATAGCCGTTGCACCCCAACGGCTAGTGCATATCCTCCCCTATATACAAACCTACCTCCTTCTTCTTCCACACAACCACTCCACCTTCTCAACTTCAACTTCTTCGACAACAAAAAAAGTCTTTTTCTTGCACCCAAGTGAACCAAAAAAAACTGCAAACAAGAAACTCATGGCCAAACCGCACTCGCCATCATATGCCATGCAACGGTCAGTCCAACACCATCAATCGTTGCAGCCATCTCATGAATATGGCTATTCGCCGTATTCAAATTATCCATACCGACCACCATACCAACCGCTCGCTTCTCCTAATTTTCCTCTCATCCATTCTACCGCCCCGGCATAGTTTTAGCAATGACCGCCCATTGTAGGCATGTACGACAATCATTCGTCGTATATGTCAATGATGATGCAGACAGATCAAAGTCAACAACCTCACCTAACTCTGCAATAGATCGAGGTTCGTGACCGCGAATGTATGCAAAATCTGCAAAGCCATTTTTCGTAGGGGTATGTCACTCCTACTAACGAAGAAAATGTTGAAACTTCAACGGAGGAGGCGGAGGAGGAAGATACAAATGAGGATGCGAATGCTACAAATTTTGAAGAATGTAATCAAGAATACGTTGCACCTATCAGTCCCAAATATAACCAAAAGAAGACGAAGTGGAAGTCTTTAAGCGGCATTTTTAGTAAACGACGCCAAACTGAAGTTGAATCGGAGCCGGATCCCGAATAGAAGATATTGAGGATGAACATGCTGAAGGGGAAGGAACTGCAGCGGATGGAAAAAAAACAATGTAAGTTTACTTCCGAGCAGCACGTTTCACTTGCTAAATCGTGGATACGCATTTCACAAGACAGCATTGTTGGGAGCAATATGAATGGTCAGAAATTTTGGGAAAGAGTTGCAAAGTTTTACAATCGTTGGAAGCGAGAAATAGAACATGGGGATCACATAGAGGCGGTTATGAATGCCGCATGTCAGAACTATCTGGCAATACTGACAAGCTTGCAGAACAGGCAGCAAAGCGGTGCTGCACCATATGACGTTGTAAGTACCATAGATTACTTTTAGAACTTACTTACTATACTATGGTTGATTAGTTAGAAATGTCATACACTCATACAATTTCGACTTTGTGTTACAGATTGAAGAGTCAAGAAAAGCCTACCAACAAAAGTACGGACTTCCATTTGAATTTCATGACTGTTTCGAGCTTCTATCTAGTTTTCCGAAGTGAAAGAACCCAAGCAACTTCATGTTTGAGCAACAGAACAAAGCTAGAAGGATGAACTACTCTGATTCTAGTCCAGGAAGTGACCCGAGTTCGCAAGAAAGAAACCCTTTATTAGGAACTAGTGATGGACGACCTATTGGCAGAGCCAAGTCCGTTCAGCTGGAGCATCGCGGTGCAGAGTTATCTAGATTTATGGAAATAATAGAGAATTCAGCTAAGGAGACAAGAGAGCATAGAGTTCGATTTTCAGTGCAAAGAAACCGCAGCGACGAAGAGTTCCAAAATGCAGTTCGGGATGATCGAGAGCTCCGCAGACAAGCACATACGGAGAAAGAAGCCATGCAACGAGAAAAGCAGGAGGAGAAAAAAGCAATGGTATGAGAGAAGTTGAAGGAGACGAAAGCTATGCTGCGAGAGAGGAATTATATTAAAATGATTACATGTGATTTTAGTAAGCTTTCCCTTTACTGCAAGAACTATTAAACGAGCAGCTTGGAGAGTACAGAAGAAATAAAGAAAGCGGAAGCAGAAGCGGAAGCGATAGTGGCTCGTATAAGGACTGGCTATGTATGTTGGGTTAAGTTGTAATATGATTGCGAACTGTTTGTAGTATTTATGTACTGGTTGGTGTTTATATACTAGCTATATATGTTGGGTTGAGTTGTAATATGATTGTGACTTGTTTGTAGTATTTATGTAGTAGTTATTGTTTATGTACTAGTGGTATATGTTGAGTTGAGTTGTAATATGATTGTGACCTGTTTTTAGTATTTATGTACTAGTTGTTGAAATAATGATACAATCTACAATATGATTGGAAACCAGATTTACTGACCCAACTACGCACTGATACATAGTACTTAGATACATAGTACGCAACTACACACTGATACATAGTTCACAACTTGAATTGACCCAACACTAGGAGATATTTAAGTTACTAGTTAAGTTCTAGTACCAACTAATGATTCCGGCTACTCCTTCCTTTATGTGCCCACAAATGTTCCACCAACTGGTCATGCAATTAGAAGTGCGCAGATTGATCTTCAATGTGTTGAACCATATCAACATATTCTTCCATTGAGTTTACATCTTTATGTGGTTTTGCATTTGACCCCATAAACATGTCAGGAAAATTAGACTTTTGATTCTTATATCCGCCTCTTTCAGACTCCACAGTCATGTTATGTATTATTATACAAGCATACATGATTTCTGAAAGCGCTCTTGCATCATGAAAACGAGTAGGATTTCGTAAAATATGAAATCGGGCTTGTAAAGCACCAAACGTACGTTCGATGTCCTTTCTGTAGCTAGCTACTTTTTCAGTGAAATAACTTTCTTTGTCATTTGATGGTACTCTGTATCCTTGCATCAAAGTTCTCCACTTTGGGTATATTCCATCCACTAGGTAGTATCTAGTTTTGTGTTTGATATTACCAACTTTATATGAAACATCTGTTGACAGTCCGTTAGCAAGTTCTATGAAAAGATATGATTGTTTTAAAACATTTATATCATTAAATGAAACTGGGACTCCAAAAAAAGCATGCCAAACCCATAAATTGTCTATTGTTGCTGCCTCAAGGATCATTAACTACACTTTCTTATGTCCGGTGAACAATCCTTCCCATCCCGTTGGGCAGTTTTTCCAAGGCCAATGCATGCAATCTAAACTTCCAATCATACCTGGAAATCCTCTAGCTTCTCCCCTGCGTAGTATTCTGCTTATATCGTTTGGTCCAGGCGTCCGTAGGTACTCCTTCCTGGACTTTTCAACAACTGTTTCATAAAATTATTTCAGACAATCTATTGCTGTTGAAGCTGCGATTCTGAAATATTCATCCATTTGGTCGCCAGATGTTCCATAGGTTAACATCCTCAACGCCGATGAAATTTTAATGTGGGGCGAGTGGCAGTTTTCTTGTGCTCCGTTCAGTCTATAAGTGAAATATGGGTTTGACTGATGAAGTTTAAGATAAATTTTTGAGAAAATTGCCGGACTCATACGATAACGATAGAGGAACAAACTTATATTGTAGGTTGGATTGTCGATGAAGTAATCCCTCATTAGTCTTTCATGTCCATCCTTGTAGTCGCTTTTATACTACTGGTCAATCCGGCCATGCATACTACCTCGACGGTTGTTCATTGATCCTTCAGCAAAATAATTGGAATACCTAACCATTGCGTGCTGTTCCAGCTCCTCCTCCGTCTATTCCTCCATTTCTAGTTCAGAATCATCAGCTTGATTAATGACTTCGTAGAAATCCTAGTATAGATTTGGATCCATTGCTTTCTTTTTTATAAATTTAGCTTCGTTGTTGACCCTAAGTGTAGACGTAGGACAAATATATAAGCAAGGATAGTTGGCATAATATCTCTGTCATTGAGTAGTCAAATCGGACAGTTGTTGTGTTGTGAAAGGTTGGCAATAATGGTTGGCAATACATGTAGGCAATACATGTAGGCAAGAATGGTTGGCAATAATGGTTGGGATAATATCTCTGCGTTGAGTAGTCAAATTATTCTGGCCATATTTTTTGGCAATAATGGTTCCGACATAATGGTTGGGATAATAATGGTTATGTCATTGAGTAGTCAATTCAGACAGTTGTTGTGATGTGAAAGGTTGGAAATAATGGTTGGCAATACCTGTAGGCAATAATGGTTGGCAATAATATCTCTGCATTGAGTAGTCAATTATATCTCCAATATAATAAACACGATAATAAACTCGATATAAAATCAATTATATCTCCAATATAATAATAACGACAACATCAGGGCTTCAGTGTTCACCATCATGGCTACGGTGTACGCTACAGGAGAGAAATTTGTCAGAGTATAGTAGGATAAGGAGATACAGCAGTTTATAAAGATACAACAATAAGCATAAAGGTACAATAATTTACAAAAACACAACCACTGACGATAGTACATGCGAACTAGCTCAATCAAAGCATGGAATAGGAATTAGCAACTTCATTACACTGCATTTTACGTTTAATATTACGAGAGTCGCATGATGTTCAATCGCAACTGCTCATATCACTTCGAACACGTCTATTCTCTCATTCGAGTTCATTAGCATATGCTATTCCTCGAGGACACAAAGGTTGGTCTATCCATTCCGTGTAATTGCAACCATTTGGATAGGTTAGACATCGCTGCATGCACCGACCTATATAATTGCCCTCTGCTCGAACCAAAACTTCAACCGCGTACCCATAGTAGCAATGAACTGGATAGGAAACAACTACATGTTCGTGCAGTGGTACACAAAAGAACTCTGCTTCCTGCGTTGACTGAGTGACTGCCTGTTCAGATGATACTTGAACAGGTGGTACTGGCGTTTCATGTTGAGGTTGAACGTTCATCTATTCGTACGACTGTTCAGATTGCGGTCTCATTTGGTTTAGTAACCGGAATTCGTCTTCAAGCTCTTGTAGCCTTATGTCTTTGTATGCTTGTTCCTTAGAATCTGTAGATGATGACCACAAAGACATTTTCAGTGAATCCTAATAGAAGGAAATGCTCTAAGAATGGGAACGAAGTTGTTTGAGAGCGGGAATGTGTGAGTAAGTTACCATATGTATATATAGCTGCAAGACTGGTAATGGTGTGAACGGTCACTAACTACACTTGATTTACGTTTTGTGATTTTCAAAGCTTGTGTCGGCAGCGAAAAAAAGACTGATGTAACTGGTCACTGGTACGACTGTAGGGAACACTGTACGGAATCTTCTTTTGATTGATAAAGCATATCAAGGACGAACCAACCAGGACAAAGGACTAAGGACTGCACTATAATCCGAAAACTCTCAAAAAAGAGTGACATGATTCCACTCTACCAGAAAACATGACTGCACTATGCGAACTGTGCAAGACTTGACCGGTCAATGCGCTATAGTTGATTGACCTGCTATAGATGGTTACAAAGCGTATAAACTCCGCTACAGGTGTCTATTTAATTTGATATTCATACATAGAATATGGAGTTATCTGCAGACCGTGTGTTATTTAAGAATTTTGCATTTCTATACGAGAAGACGACAATCTTGTTCAAGATCTAATTCAAAATTTAATACATTCCAAACAACACTTGTAGGAACTAAAACAACAAAACATAGCAACATCAAATACAAACTACAATAATGAAACTTCGTCTGAAGAAAAACCAAATGCTAATGATTTCTGAGATAGCCAGCTCTAGTTGCCTCCGCAACATTCTTGTTCAAATGCCTTATTTCGGCTTGCGCTTCCCGTGCATATTGAAGTCCACGTTGGCACATCAGGAGGTCTATCCACTGCATAAAATTACAACATTGAACATCATTGGGGTAATACATATGGTCTTCGAAGGAAGGACATACGAAGAATCGGTGTCCAGCATTTTTTTCAGTTTTGGCAACAACAACAATCGATTCATCTCCACAACAACAAATAGGTTAAGCTCCACTAGGTAGTGTTGGACCGATAGGATGTAGGGGCTCGATTTCTTGTCCTTTGTATACAATCTGCTTACAGGTCTTTGATTTGCTACAACTTCGCGCAATCGAGCATTCAAAGATTTTGTTCTCAACTTCCCTGACTTACACAAAACTTTTGCTCCTTCACCGAATTCCACTGTAGGCTTGTTGTGTTTCATACTATTCCTGGACCGTTCAAACGCTTCATAACAATTATTCATTGTTTCATCGTCAATCTCCAAGTTGTCCATAGCTGGAATTGAAAATAAAACCTATAAAAAAATGAAATGAGTACAAAGTGTATGGAATTTTTGTTCTATTAGAGATATAAAACTGGCCACGGATTGCTGTGATTTTACAGCTTTCTTATTTCTTCCTGTAGTTCAAAGCATACATAATTGCTCGACGGGGAAGGTGATCATCTATCCACTGTCCGAACTCGCATCCGTTGGTACGTACTGGACAAGTATAATATCGACGTCCAACGTCGTTTCCATGACGGACGACTAATTGTGGTGCTTCAAAACCACAAAAGCATACAATATTTGCGGATTGCACCCCGCCTTCTTCAACCGTGTCTCTAACACGAAGAATTACAAGGTTAGACCTGCGGTCACGTTGTCGAGTTCGATTGTATGGTTGATGTCGTATTTCCATTTCATGCATTCCTGCTTCAAGTTCTAATTGTCGCACGTCGTCATTGTGTTTCTCTTCCATTTCGATATACCACTCAGTTGGTTCTCTAGGTGTGGACGGATTAGGGTTTGAGGGTCCAGAGAGAAGGTCCGTGTAATTGTAAGAAGATGGTTACGAAATTGGCATGCTTCTTAGTTGAGATATAATTTTGACTCCATATGGATGGGTATTACTAAACCAATGTTTGATATATATGTATGAGGAGATTTAGTTACCACCGCATACGGACCTTACTACCCATTTTCAAAAGACACGGAATGTGAAAACCAATTGAAAACGGGTAAAGTTTACGTTGGACGGTGCACTGTTTACCGAATATTGTGCACTGTTTACTGCATAATGTTTGTTGTATACTGTACACAGTGCACTGTATCCTGTAGCTACGTTGGAAAATGCGTTCTTAACTTTAGGAAAAGAGTGACATGACTACACTCTGGTCTGAAAACTTTAGAAAAAGAGTGACAGGCCTACAGTCTAGGAAAAGAGTTTGCCTATACAAAAATATAACGGCAAACTGTTTGCCGTTATATTTTATAGCCGTGGCACCATAACGGCTACTAAAACGGTTGCATTCCCGCCCTTTATATACCAACATGCCTCCTCCTTCTTCAACACAAGCACACCTCCTTCTCAACTTCATCTTTGACAAGCAAAAAAATGTCTTCATCTGCAACTAAGCGAACCGGAAAAAAAAACTGCAAGAAAGAAACCCATGTCCCAAGCGCACTCGTCATTATATGCCATGCAACGTCCAGTCCAACTCCAGCAATCGTTTCAGCCATCTCACGAATACGGATACTCGCCATATTCAACGACGATGCCTCTTCCGTTCATTAAAGACCTGGAAAAGAAATTGTACTTGAAGGGAAGGTTTCCGAGCCTATACGGACGATTGGATCCAACCCTATTTGCATCATGGATAAGAATCGGTCGTAGTTGTTGAAGAGACCGAAACAAATGCCGATCATCGATTTTTCGGCTGTCAAGCCTACAGCGACCACATAAACTATCCTGATGAAATTGATTGTTGTTGCTTTAAGTAGTGGATTGACCCTCCCATGTGCGAACGTGGACATTAGTATGCACTGGAAGCGCAAGCAAAAATAAGACGCTTGAGCAACATTAATGCCGGTAAAACTAGAGATGGCCCTTTCCCTAGGCCATGGTAGGTGTATGTGTTTGAATTTGATGCTTGTGTGCTTAGTTGTTGTAGTTTGTATGATTATTGTTTGGCATTTCTTTCTGTTGTTCTAGTTGTCGTTGTTGCAGATGTTATAATTGTTGAATTATTGTAGTTGTTATAATTGTCAAGTCATGTAATCTTCTAAGTTATTGAAATTGTTAATGCACCCGAGGACGACCCCTATTTTTTAACTCCTACATATACACAAACTTGACACTATGACAAAACAACTCAGAATAATGTTTCCAAAGCCTCCTACAGTCAAGGAAATGACTTGACACTGAGCCCTCTCATACATGCCAAAATAATGTTTGTTGTGATGTGAAAAGTCACTGTAGGGAATCTAACATAATATCATGAGCTTAATGTTACGTGCCAAAATTAATTGTAATTGTTGGTCATACATTACCCTTATAAGTACTGCATATTTGATAATCCATCTCATAACTTTTAAGCTTCAAGCAGCACCGTTCCAGGCTCAAGTGAGAAAATTTATTTCCTTGCTTTCTTAAAGGCAACGTTTATTATCAACAAACTTTGTACTTCTAGTAACTCTACTTATTCTACTGATGCATAGCTTACATGGACGATTCAGAAATAAGTGATGAACAAATGGGAAGGATTTTTGATGAGTACGAACGGAACTTAGTCAACGATAACGAAGTTGGATTAGTTCAAGACACACAAATTAAAGAGTTGCCGGTCGCGATTCAGCATCGAGCGGTTACAGCTCCGCGTAAATAAACGACGTAGTAATAGTGCTCAAACATTGAATTCTCCTACTCGAGACTTTTCTTCCAAGGATTTGCTGGCCCTCGTAAAATCCTATATGGAGGTTGAAAAGAGAGAAGAGTTACTAATGCAAAGTGGAGGGGGTTTAACATATGAAGAAAGATTGGAAATGATCACGAGGCTATACAACAACCATCGTTCCCGGCCCACTAGACGAACTGTAACACCCCGCCTCCGCCAGGGTGGCTCTTGCAAGCACTCTGACTTTGGAGGGGCGTTTGAATCAGGTAGACATGCATAATGATATATCAAGGCAGAACAAGAACATATGTATATATGTAAACAGAGTAAATATCATAGATAAAACAGCGGAAGTTTTCAAAACATTTCAAAACAAGTCTGGTACAACATAGCTTTCCAAATAAACAAGTCTAGATAAAACAACATCAACTGAAAAACTGAAATACATAAGTGCTATCCCCAAATAAGTGGTAACCATGGCTAGCTTCATGTCAAAACCGTACATGAGCTGAAAATCCCTCAAGCAAGCAATCCGTAATCCAAGCTAAGCTCAAGTATTCCCTCCCTGAGAACCTGGGGGGCGGGGGGGGGGGGGGGAACGGAAGAAAAGAGGCGAAAGAAAACAGGTCAGTCAAAAAGACTGAGTAAGCCCTACTACAATCAATGTAAACTGATAAAGTTAACTGGCATGAGCAGCAGGGATGAACATAAGGATAACAACATACTAGCATGATGATTAACTAACATGGTAGATAAAGGTGTCATCGCATAATCAGGATTAACGTTTTGCACCACAGGTGTACTAGCAAACTAACATGACTTGAATATACAAGTATTGATCCCTTGGCCCAAGCTTTGGCCCAATAACATGAAATGACCCTAACACAAGGTCCAACCAAACGGTCTAGTCGATCGGCTCCCTATAAGCCTAACTCGTCACGTGTTGGTGTCAATACGGCCCAAACATAATTGTAGTCAGACTGTGTAGGGTCTCCCGTCGGGTGTATCAAGCCCTAGAGTGGCAACCCCTGGACACCATAAACATGAGTGCACAGTCTCGATCTACTGGTACCCGTGCATGCTTTCCCCGACTTCGGACTATGTGCACGACCATGGTCCGCCCGGAACTACACCGGCGTACCCTCTGCCGTCGCTTTTGGTCGCTTACCTCCAGCCCAGTAATCGTGCCCCCTCCCTAGCCTAGTCCCTAGGGTCATGATGATACTAACTTGGGATTACTGCTAGAGTGGGCCCCCCATTGCTAGGATTTTTCTAGTGGGTTAAGTACAGTTTAACCCCCTTGCTAACCATGGATTAACTTGGTTAAGTGTAACGATGAGTTCACGACTTAACCCCGATTAATCTACCGAGCCCAAATTGGTTAAGTACTAAGTGGACCATGACTTAACCCTAATCATGAGGCATTAATTAATTTAATGCGCCTTAACCTCTCACATTAGACTTTGTTGCGGTTACTAGTTAAGCCGGGCGGGTCCGGGTAGCTTTACACCACAACTTGGTCTAACCTCGGGTTCAAGGTACAACATGGCCAACTTCTCACATTGGGTCCTATTGTTTGTAGCAACTAGTTAGGCCGGTCGGTTCCGGGTAGGTTTACGCTACAAACTCAACCCAACCTCGAGTTGGTCACACTTATCTTTTCTAAGTGTCATGTCCATCATGTTTCCAAAACATGTTACAAGTTTTCAAGCAATTGGGTAGACCTAACTTAATAGGTAAATTCCCAATGGGTAGACCTAACTTAATAGGTAAATTCCCAAGCTTATATTTTTATGTCTTTTAAGTTTACCCAACCCCAAACGCAATCCCATCGCTTATATATTGCAATAGCGCATAAAGGATAGAAAGAGGGAACTTGGCAAAATCATGACATAAAGGTGTTGAAGCCACAAGTTCAACATGGTGGCATATGAAATGTTCATGTGTTCATATACTTGCATATTACATATTTTGGCCTCAAAAGCATGCATAAAACCAAACTTAGCGTATTGGTGATACATGGTGATAAATGACATGTAGAAATGGCCATAAGTTCGCATTTAGCCTCACATGCAAGTTATCATAAGGGATATGGTAACTTACATGTTGCCAAAATGCAACCTTTGGCATAAAGCTTGAAGCTTTATGTTCATAAACCCAAGATAAGCTTGCATAACATGATAACATGAGCCAAATGATCAACCCAAACTTGCATATCATATGGCAAACTTGCATATCAAACTTGCATAACATAACTTGCATATCTCATGACAACTTGCATATCAAACTTGCATAACATAACTTGGTGAACTTGCATAACACATCATAGTAAACTTGCATAACACATCATGGCAAACTTGCATATCATACATTTAACTTTAGAGTTTAAGTATGAAAGTAGAATAGGGCTTACAATGCTTATGAAGACTCAAATGAGTATAGCAAATATAAGAAAGCCCTTATGCAACCAATTTAACCCAAAAATGCAAGCCAAAATGATCAAAACCCTTCCTTTATGATGCAAATATAGAAACTTGACTCGAATGCAAGCTAATGATGCTCATACAAGTTTGAAAACACTTGTATGCATGGAAAATCACTTAGAAATGACTTAGGATATTTTATGAAAAGAGTGGAGGCCATGAGAGGATTGATTTTGCCATAGTTTAGTTGTAGGATAGATTAATGATGATTTAGGGTAGGTTAGGGTCTTATTTATAGATTAGGCAAGTGTTTTAGGCCATAGGATTAAACCCAAGTTCCAATCTCAGCCCTCAAAACCGAATCTGGCCCCCTAGCTCAACACAATCTCTAAATGGTGCACCAGGCTAAACAGCCCGGCTGGACCAAGTCGACAGCCAAGTCGACAGGGCTGTCGACTTGGGTCCAACCAAGTCGACTCCCAAGTCGACAGGGCTGTCGACTTGGGTGTTCTAGCGGGATTTTTCCCGCCTGGCCCAAACTGGCCCAAATTTCCAATTTCAAACTTGAATTTGAAATCTGTTTTTACTTAGAAATTTCCTGAAAACTTCGTTGGGCCTTAATCGGGTCATACGGACTCGGATTTTCTAAAACTCGGACTCTATTTCGCGTATTTTTCCGAGACGAACGCAATGGCATAGCCCGTTTCCCTTGATTCAGATTTTAGAATTAAATTCTTCCTCAATTTATGTTATAACAGGTTATTGGAAATACGGGTTGTTACATTCTCCCCTCCTTAAAGGATTTCGTCCCCGAAATCTTCAAGTTAGGAAGAACGCATCCTACCATCCAACATCCATCTACTCAAAACATCATCCACGAGCAATCATTGTCCTTACAAGATTCTAAATGTTGTATGAACATATGCAAAGGTGTGTGTATATGTACTTATCTAATGCAAATAGCATCAATGCAAATTATGTTAGTGAAATGAATCCATATGTATGCAATTCCTAACATAATGTATAACATCTATATGTGTGCACATAACATACATCCATATGCAACATCCATGTGATAACACAAAAATTTTCATCCATGAATAAGCATAAACACTCATGCATATGCAATATGAGGAGTGTGTGAGCCGATCTAGTGCCTAATCGTGTATAATGCATCCACGAGTAACCACTTGCAAACACTTGCAACCACTTGCAACCATCAAGCATAACATGTTTCAAACACATGTTTCATCCAAAGGGTTTCTACCTAAGGTTCTCATGACAAGATTAACACGATAAACTAGATAAACATGGATAGCAAAGAGAAAGATATGCTAACAAAGAAAAGAGATTGAGAGTGTACCCTCAAAAAGGAATGGATAAAGCCCACGCATCTTCTCCTCGGTTTCCCAAGTTGCGTCTTCTTCGGCTTCACCCCATTGAACCTTCACCAGCTTGACCTCTCGATTCCTTAGCTTCTTGGTCTCTGTCCCCAAGATACGAATCAGAGCTCTCCCCAAGGTAGCCTCTTTCTCCACTTCCACATCTTTCAGAACACTTGGCTCAACAACCTCTGCTGATTCATGTAAACACTTCCGGAGATGCAAGACATGAAAAACATTGTGTACTCCGGAAAGCTTCTCGGGCAACTCAACTCTATAAGCCATCTGCCCGATTCTCTCTATAATAGGGAATGGTCCAACAAATCTCGGTGCTAACTTCCCAACGGCTGCAAATCGGACCACATTCCGCAAAGGAGAAACCTTCACGAAAACCATATCCCCAACATCAAACTCCAAATCAGTTCTTCGCTTATCAGCATAGGATTTCTGTCGGTTTTGGGCCGCTTTCATCCGTCTCCGAATCAACTCGACCTTCTCGGATGTATCTCTGATCATATCAGGCCCAAGTATAAGCTTATCTGTAGTCTCCCACCAACATGTAGGGGACTTGCACGGCCTCCCATATAAAGCTTCAAATGGTGCCATCCCTATGCTTGCCTGATAACTGTTATTATATGCAAACTCAACAAGAGGAAGATGGTCTTCCCAAGTACCACCAAAGTCCAGAATACAAAGCCTCAACAGATCTTCGAGAACCCTATTCACCCTTTCGGTTTGACCGTCCGTCTGTGGGTGATAAGCCGTACTTAGATTCAACCTCGTGCCCATGGCTTCTTGCAAGCTATTCCAGAACTGACTTGTAAAGATTGGGTCACGGTCACTGACTATACTAGAAGGGACTCCATGTAGTCTCACAATCTCACGAAGATATACAGACGCTAGCCAAGATGCGGTCCTCTTGCTCTTCACCGGAATGAAATGAGCACTCTTCGTAAGTCTATCCACAATAACCCAAATGCTCGTATTCCCTTTTCTGGACCTTGGTAGCCCATTGATAAAGTCCATGGAAATACTCTCCCACTTCCAAAGTGGGACGTCTAGAGGATGCAATAGCCCACCGGGCTTCTTTGACTCGACCTTAACTTGCTGGCAAATGATACATCTAGAGACAAACTCTGCCACATCCTTCTTCATCCCAGGCCAAAAGAAAATGCGCTTCATATCTTTATACATCTTTTCTCCACCCGGATGTATAGCCAACTTAGAGCGGTGCGCTTCCTCAAGAACTTTTCTTACTAAATCTTCTACCATTGGAACACATAACCTTCCGTCTCTCCTCAGCCAACCCTTGTCATCAATAGAATATCGAGCGAGATGACTAGACGCCTCTCCTCGAATCAGCTTATCCATAATCTCAACTATCTGAGGGTCTTCTCTCTGCGAAGCCCCAACTTGATCAAGAAGGGTAGGTCTGAGTTCCAGAGATGCTAAAGAACCTGTCATCGACTCAATCGCCAAAGAGAAATCAAAGGTTGCCACATACTCTAAATTCTTCATCTCAACGAATAGAGGACTTAGGGTCAACCTTCTTCTACTCAATGCGTCTGCTACCACATTCCCCTTGCCAGGGATATAGGCTATCTCAAAATCATAGGACGCCAAGAATTCCATCCATCTTTGTTGCCTCAGATTCAGATCTTTCTGAGAAAAGATATACTTCAATGATTTGTGATCGGTATAAAGCTCAAATCTTTCTCCCAGAAGATAATGGCGCCAAGCCTTGAGTGCATATACTATTGCTGCCAACTCTAAGTCATGAGTGGGATAATTCTTCTCATGCACTTTGAGTTGTCTACCGCCAAAGCATATCACTCTTCCTTCTTGCATCAAAACAGCTCCTAACCCCGTGCCACATGCATCGGTGTATACTGTAAATAACTTCCCTCCATCGGGCAAAGCTAGAACAGGTGCTGATGTGAGGGCTCTCTTGAGCTTCTGAAAAGCAAGCTCGCACTCTATGCTCCAAGCAAAAACTAAATTCTTCTTCGTCAATTTAGTGAGAGGAGCAGAAATCTTCGCGAAGTCCTTGATGAACTTCCAGTAAAAACCCACAAGACCTAGAAAACTTCTCACTTCGGTTGCATTCCTTGGAGTCTTCCAATCCTGAACTGCAACTACCTTAGCGGGATCCACCGCTAAGCCTTGGTTAGATACTATATGCCCAAGGAATCTAACTTCCCTTCACCAAAAGTGACACTTGGAGAACTTGGCCTTCAACTGATGCGCTCTAAGCGTATCCATCACCTCCACGAGATGCCTTGCGTGCTCTTCCTCATCCTTAGAGAAGATCAGAATATCATCTACGAAGACCACGACAAACTTGTTCAAGAACTCCCTGAACACCCTACT
Source organism: Allium sativum (assembly GCA_030737875.1). Taxonomy (NCBI): domain Eukaryota; kingdom Viridiplantae; phylum Streptophyta; class Magnoliopsida; order Asparagales; family Amaryllidaceae; genus Allium; species Allium sativum. The sequence goes on along the minus strand of CM060925.1, from coordinate 204,004,776 downwards.
CATCAAGTCCACGAAGTATGCGGGTGCATTAGTCAAGCCGAACGGCATGACAAGCCATTCGAAGAATCCATCTGGAGTCCTGAACGCAGTCTTGTCTATACTATCTTCAGCTACCCTGAGCTGATGGAACCCAGTAGCAAGATCAAGCTGAGAGAAAACAGAAGCACCGACAAGCTGGTCAAAGAGATCATCGATCCTCGGTAACGGGTGTCTGTTCTTCTTAGTCAGCTTATTCAACTCTCGATAGTCAACACAAAGTCGGAGAGAACCATCTGCCTTGGTAGCAAATACCACAGGCGCTCCCCATTCAGATATACTTCGTCTAATGAAGTTCTTCTCAAGCAACTCTTTCACTTGCTTACTTAGCTCCCGCCTTTCACGCGGAGCCATGTGCCGAACGGGCAAAGAAACCGGCTTTGCATTATCCAGCAGATAAATGCGGAAATCAATCTCTCGCTTAGGGGGCAACCCCCTAACTTCATCAAAAACATCCGGATACTCTCGAACCACTCTCACAGACTGAAGAGTTTCCATTGACGAGTCGAGTGATTCCAGATAGCATAACATGACGGGACCTCTCGGATCACAAGAAATCTCTAGGGTGTTTCCGAGGCGAGTCACGAGCCTCACAACCCTATGCTCACAATCAAGAATGGCTCCATATCTGGACAGCCAATCCATGCCCAATATCAATCTGTATCCCCTGAAACCAAGAACATAAGCACTACACAAGAACTCTACACTCAGTATAGAGATCCTCAAATCCCCACATATCATAGACAAATGGGCGGAACCCCCAATAGGATTTGAGACACAGACGGGATCGTCTACCAAGCAAGTACTAAGGTGCAAACTATCAACAAGATCAGATGAGATAAAGCTATGTGATGCACCAGAATCAAACAAGGTACGAACTGGAAAATCATAAATATATACAAGGCTTTCAACAGAAATACTACCTCGATCGGGAACTGGAGCGGTACTGAGAGCATGAACTTGCCCTCCTGATGGTCCAGCACGCTGAGTCTGACCCTGGCCTTGCCCTTGCTTCTTCGGGCAATCCTTACTGAAATGTCCAGTCTCACCGCAGAAAAAGCATTCACCATTCTTCCTTTTCCTCTTCTTACAATCCTTAATAAGATGCCCAACTGAACCGCGATAATGGCACTTCCCCTTGTTGTTCTTGCCCTTGTTGTTGTTCCCCTTGTTTCCTTGACTCTTGTTCTTGTTCTTGTTCTGATTGCCTTGACTGCCCTGACCACTTGGATTTCCCTGATTTCCTTTCCCCTGGGAATCAGTCTTCTTGGCTTGAGTATCATTCATCTTGATCTCTTTCTTGACATCTCCCTGAAGTAATGCCATATCAACCAAGCTCTCAAACGTGGCCCTATAGGGAATATGTGACATAGCCAATCCCTGCAACGGCTCATTCAATCCTCTAGCAAAACGAAGGGCCTTCTTCTGAGGAGTATTCACCATATCCAAGCCAAAACGAGCTAACTGATTGAACTTGTTCACATATTCTTTGACAGACATATCTCCTTGCTTCAAAGTTATGAACCTCTCCATTTGCAGATTCTCCTCAGCAGAAGATAGAAACTTAAGCATGAACCTTTCCCTGAAATCGGCCCAAGTCTCAACAGGCCTAGTACCATTGGTGACTTCCCACCAATAAGCGGCTTCATCCTTCATAAGCCAAACCGCCAACAAGATCTTCCTCTGATCATCTAACCCAAAGATAGCAAATAAATCCTCGGTCTCTTTCAACCAATTTATGGCATCTACAAAAGTCTCAGTGCCTTGAAAATTCTTGCCACCCATTGCTTTGAAATCCTTGCAAGTCTTTGCGAAGTCAGGTTGAGGATGCTGAGGGGGAGGAGGAAGAGGAACCTCAGCAACAGGAGGAGGAGGAACATTAACTACCGGAGGAGGAGGAGCATTAACTACTGGAGGAGGAGGAGAAACGTCCGCGGGGCCGGCTTCGGTCGCCCTAGCCTCCAAAAGTCTCCTATACCACACAGGTACGTGTACTCCCTCCGGAAGAGCAAAGTTATCGGCCATACTGAAAATGAAGAAAAAGACAGATTCAGAATGGAGAAAAACGAAGGAATTTTGCTAATGGCTTTTTGGGGAATAGCCTTTAAAATAAACTAGACTTTCTTTGGAAAATACTTTATACTTGGTTTTGAAAATAGTTTTCCAAAAGTTTTCTAAAAACCTTTTTGTTCCTTCTCGTAAACCATATGCTCTGATAACAATTTGTAACACCCCGCCTCCGCCAGGGTGGCTCTTGCAAGCACTCTGACTTTGGAGGGGCGTTTGAATCAGGTAGACATGCATAATGATATATCAAGGCAGAACAAGAACATATGTATATATGTAAACAGAGTAAATATCATAGATAAAACAGCGGAAGTTTTCAAAACATTTCAAAACAAGTCTGGTACAACATAGCTTTCCAAATAAACAAGTCTAGATAAAACAACATCAACTGAAAAACTGAAATACATAAGTGCTATCCCCAAATAAGTGGTAACCATGGATAACTTCATGTCGAAACCGTACATGAGCTGAAAATCCCTCAAGCAAGCAATCCGAAATCCAAGCTAAGCTCCAGTATTCCCTCCCTGAGAACCTGGGGGGGGGGGGGAAACGGAAGAAAAGAGGCGAAAGAAAACAGGCCAGTCAAAAAGACTGAGTAAGCCCTACTACAATCAATGTAAACTAATAAAGTTAACTGGTATGAGCAGCAGGGATGAACATAAGGATAACAACATACTAGCATGATGATTAACTAACAAGGTAGATAAAGGTGTCATCGCATAATCAGGATTAAGGTTTTGCACCACAGGTGTACTAGCAAACTAACATGACTTGAATATACAAGTATTGATCCCTTGGCCCAAGCTTTGGCCCAATAAAATGAAATGACCCAAACACAAGGTCCAACCAAACGGTCTAGTCGATCGGCTCCCTATAAGCCTAACTCGTCACGTGTTGGTGTCAATACGGCCCAAACATAATTGTAGTCAGACTGTGCAGGGTCTCCCGTCGGGTGAATCAAACCCTAGGGTGGCAACCCCTGGACACCATAAACATGAGTGCACAGTCTCGATCTACTGGTACCCGTGCATGCTTTCCCCGGCTTCGGACTATGTGCACGACCATGGTCCGCCCGGAACTACACCGGCGTACCCTCTGCCGTCGCTTTTGGTCGCTTACCTCCAGCCCAGTAATCGTGCCCCCTCCCTAGCCTAGTCCCTAGGGTCATGATGATACTAACTTGGGATTACTGCTGGAGTGGGCCCCCCCCATTGCTAGGATTTTCTAGTGGGTTAAGTACAGTCTAACCCCCTTGCTAACCATGGATTAACTTGGTTAAGTGTAACGATGAGTTCACGACTTAACCCCGATTAATCTACCGAGCCCAAATTGGTTAAGTACTAAGTGGACCATGACTTAACCCTAATCATGAGGCATTAATTAATTTAATGCGCCTTAACCTCTCACATTAGACTTTGTTGCGGTTACTAGTTAAGCCGGGCGGGTCCGGGTAGCTTTACACCACAACTTGGTCTAACCTCGGGTTCAAGGTACAACATGGCCAACTTCTCACATTGGGTCCTATTGTTTGTAGCAACTAGTTAGGCCGGTCGGTTCCGGGTAGGTTTACGCTACAAACTCAACCCAACCTCGAGTTGGTCACACTTATCTTTTCTAAGTGTCATGTCCATCATGTTTCCAAAACATGTTACAAGTTTTCAAGCAATTGGGTAGACCTAACTTAATAGGTAAATTTCCAATGGGTAGACCTAACTTAATAGGTAAATTCCCAAGCTTATATTTTTATGTCTTTTAAGTTTACCCAACCCCAAACGCAATCCCATCGCTTACATATCGCAATAGCGCATAAAGGATAGAAAGAGGGAACTTGGCAAAATCATGACATAAAGGTGTTGAAGCCACAAGTTCAACATGGTGGCATATGAAATGTTCATGTGTTCATATACTTGCATATTACATATTTTGGCCTCAAAAGCATGCATAAAACCAAACTTAGCGTATTGGTGATACATGGTGATAAATGACATGTAGAAATGGCCATAAGTTCGCATTTAGCCTCACATGCAAGTTATCATAAGGGATATGGTAACTTACATGTTGCCAAAATGCAACCTTTGGCATAAAGCTTGAAGCTTTATGTTCATAAACCCAAGATAAGCTTGCATAACATGATAACATGAGCCAAATGATCAACCCAAACTTGCATATCATATGGCAAACTTGCATATCAAACTTGCATAACATAACTTGCATATGTCATGACAACTTGCATATCAAACTTGCATAACATAACTTGGTGAACTTGCATAACACATCATAGTAAACTTGCATAACATATCATGGCAAACTTGCATATCATACATTTAACTTTAGAGTTTAAGTATGAAAGTAGAATAGGGCTTACAATGCTTATGAAGACTCAAATGAGTATAGCAAATATAAGAAAGCCCTTATGCAACCAATTTAACCCAAAAATGCAAGCCAAAATGATCAAAACCCTTCCTTTATGATGCAAATATAGAAACTTGACTCGAATGCAAGCTAATGATGCTCACACAAGTTTGAAAACACTTGTATGCATGGAAAATCACTTAGAAATGACTTAGGAAATTTTATGAAGAGAGTGGAGGCCATGAGAGGATTGATTTTGCCATAGTTTAGTTGTAGGATAGATTAATGATGATTTAGGGTAGGTTAGGGTCTTATTTATAGATTAGGCAAGTGTTTTAGGCCATAGGATTAAACCCTAGTTCCAATCTCAGCCCTCAAAATCGAATCTGGCCCCCAAGCTCAACACAATCTCTAAATGGTGCACCAGGCTAAACAGCCCGGCTGGACCAAGTCGACAGCCAAGTCGACAGGGCTGTCGACTTGGGTCCAACCAAGTCGACTCCCAAGTCGACAGGGCTGTCGACTTGGGTGTTCTGGCGGGATTTTTCCCGCCTGGCCCAAACTGGCCCAAATTTCCAATTTCAAACTTGAATTTGAAATCTGTTTTTACTTAGAAATTTCCTGAAAACTTCGTTGGGCCTTAGTCGGGTCATACGGACTCCGATTTTCGAAAACTCGGACTCTATTTCGCGTATTTTTCCGAGATGAACGCAATGGCATAGCCCGTTTCCCTTGATTCAGATTTTTGAATTAAATTCTGCCTCAATTTATGTTATAACAGGTTATTGGAAATACGGGTTGTTACACGAACATCGGTTGAAATCCAAATGGTTAATCGTCATTTTGCAGATGCTTGTGATCAGTACACACAGATTATCGAAACGGTTGAAGATGAGAACATATTTAAAACAAATCAAGCAACATATGATTTTCGTTACCTTTTCGAGTATGGTGAGGAATTTGTTGGTTACGAAGCATATAAAATCCGCTACAGTTGGTTGACCACTACAGAGCTGAGTAGGCTTATGGTATTATGATTTTATGGTTGTTTTACTATCTACTTAATTTGATATTTGTACGTAGAATTTGGAGGTATCTGTAAACCTTGTTGTGATGGTGTGCTATTTAAGAGTTTTGCATTTCTAAACGAGAAGAGGGCAATCTTGTTTAACATCAAATTCAAACGTTAATACATTCCAAATAACACTTAAAGGAACTAGAACAACGTAACATATCGGCTCTACACAAAAACAGTCTCTACACAGAAATACAGTCTCTACACAGAACCAAATACAATCCCTACACAGAAACATAATCAGAATGTACACAAAATACATTGGGAGTACATAATAGTGTTAGTCAACAAATACAGAACGCATACTCAAGTAATAGGAACATACAACTGAAAATTACGAAAACGTAATACATCGAAAGTACATAATAGTGGTAGTGAACAAATACAGAACGTCTACTCAAACAACATGAACATACAACTAACAACTAGGAAAATGTAATACATCAAAAGTACATAATAGTGGTAGTCAACAAATGCATAACGTCTACTCAAACAATAGGACCATACAACTGACAACTGCGAAAGTACATAAAAGTGGTAGTAAGTCAGTTGTCCGAGTAACCTAAATGTGTACATGGATGTGTGCGTTACCGATGAGGTCTCTCGTCATCACTAACATCTAGAGGCTGACTCGACCCAGCACTAGACTTATGTTGGTAATACATCTGCAAGTCCTGCAATCTGTTGTGCTCTGCCTCAAGCTGGGCCTCTAAATGCTCCTGATGTTGTCGTGCCTCCTCTACAACACGAAAAGATCACCATCATAGTAATCTAGGCTACACCTATGATCTACGTAGCCCGTATGCCTAATCCCCATATGCATATCATACAGATCATGATATGATATCTGTGTAGGGTTCGGGTAATCGTGATGGGCCGGAGGATGATACACGTCAACATAACAATCTGGTCCAATGGTGGGCACTGCCATGGTCCAACCAAAATGACTGGCGGCCGCAACATGATCAGCTGCACGAAAACTCTGGCTGGCTTGTGTAATATCCTCGACAACAGGTGGACGTATGTCATGTCGTATTGCAGATGGTCCTACTAAATCAAATCGATGCTGCATGTGTAATCGTATCTGAAGACCCGGTGAAAAATATGCGCCAGAAGGCAAGGTACGACTCCCCAGTAATAGCAAAGCTCTCGGCCATCCACTAGCCTGCTGCCCTGGTTATATCTAGCTGCTCCGACGGGTAAATCATACATCGATAAGTATGTGGGTGTAGATCATCGGGAATAGCGTCGAAGTCATACAACTGTCTCCAACACCACTCACCAAGAAACCAATAAGCACCTACCGTCGAGGGATAAGATATAAGTGGAAATCTCCGTTCGGTAAGCAACCTAGCAATCTGTATGATATCAAGACCAACTGATGTACTCTGCTCAAATGGATGCAATATAATATGAAATATATACATCTTCATCTCGATCTGTTTATGGGCAACTGGATACATATGGCATGACTCATTATCCCCTCGGTTGTCCGCAGTCTAAAAGCATATACGGGGGAAAAGGGTCGACGAGTCTGAACTACGGGTAACAAAATGAAAGTTCCTAGAGTACTCAAAATACCAGTACTGTAACAACTCCCTGAATCCATATAAAGAAACCTGAGAATCAGAGATGGTGCACTGCATGTCGTTGAATCATAAGTCGTTGAAGTATATTTTCTTCCAAAAGGATTTGAACCATAATCTATCAACATGCAGTGCACCATCTCTGATTCTCAATTTTCTTTATATGGATTCTGGGAGTTGTTACAGTACTGGTATTTTGATTACTCTAGTAACTTTCAATTTTTCACCCGTACTTCAGTTCCGTCGACCTTTTTCCCTAGTATTTGCTTTTGGACTGCGGACAACCAGGGGTCCAGGGATAATGAGTCACGCCATGTGTATCCAGTTGCCCGCAACCAGATCGAGTTGAGGATGTATAAGGATCAGATTATATGGCATCCATTTGAGCAGATGTATTACCACCATAGGTCTAGTGTTGGGTTGATTCAGCCTCTAGATGTTGGTGATGATAAGAGACCTCATCGGCGCCGCACATGTCCACGTACACATTCAGATGGCTCGGACAATTGACTTACTACCACTTTTATGTACTTTCGCAGTTGTCAGTTGTATGGTCCTATTGTTTGAGTAGACGTTCTTCATTTGATGACTACCACTATTATGTACTTTTGATGTATTATGTTTTCCTAGTTGTTAGTTGTATGTTCCTGTTGTTTGAGTAGACGTTCTGTATTTGTTCATACCACAATTATGTACTTTCGATGTATTACTTTTTCGCAGTTGTCAGTTGTATGTTTCTATTGTTTGAGCAGGCGTTATGTATTTGTTGACTAACACTATTATGTACTTTGATGTATTTTGTGTACGTTCTGATTATGTTTCTGTGTAGAGACTGTATTTGGTTCGGTGTAGAGATTTTATTTCTGTGTAGAGACTGTTTTTGTGTAGAGCCGATATGTTACGTTGTTCTAGTTCCTATAAGTGTTGTTTGGAATGTATTAACGTTTGAATTTGATGTTAAACAAGATTGCCCTCTTCTCGTTTAGAAATGCAAAACTCTTAAATAGCACACCATCACAACAAGGTTTACAGATACCTCCAAATTCTACGTACAAATACCAAATTAAGTAGATAGTAAAACAACCATAAAATCATAATACCATAAGCCTACTCAGTTCCGTAGTGGTCAACCAACTGTAGCGGATTTTATATGCTTCGTAACCAACAAATTCCTCACCATACTCGAAAAGGTAACGAGAATCATATGTTGCTTGATTTGTTTTAAATATTTTCTCGTCTTCAATCATTTCAATAATCTGTGTGTACCGATCACAAGTGTCTGCAAAATGACGATTAACCATTTGGATTTCAACCGATGTTCGTCTAGTGGGCCTGGAACGATGGTTGTTGTATAGCCTCGTGATCATTGCCCATCTTTCTTCATATGTTAAACCCCCTCCACTTTGCATTAGTAACTCATCTCTCTTTTCAAACTCAATATAGGATTTTATGAGGGTTAGCAAATCCATGGAAGAAAAGTCTCGAGTAGGAGAATTCAATGTTTGAGCACTATTACTAGGTCGTTTATTTACTGGAGAAGGATGTGGAGCTGTAACCGCTCGATGCTGAATCGCGACTGGCGCCCCTTCATTTTGTGTATCCTGAACTAATCCAACTTCATTATTGATGACTAAGTTCCGTTCGTACTCATCAAAAATCCTTCCCATTTGTTCATCATTTATTTCTGAATCGTCCATGTAACCTATGCATCAGTAGAATAAGTAGAGTTACTAGAAGTACAAAGTTTGTTGATAATAAACGCTGCCTTTAAGAAAACAAGGAATTAAATTTTCTCGCTTGAGCCTGGAACGTTTCTGCTTGAAGCTTAATAGGTATGAGATGGATTATCAAATTTGCAGTACTTATAAGGGTAATGTACGACCAACGGTTACAATTAATTTTGGCATGTACTATTAAGCTCATGATTTTATGTTAGAATCCCTACAGTGACTTTTCATGTAACACCCCACTCCCGCTATAGTCACTCACCAAGGGAATGCCATAGCATCGGTGGAGTATTTTAGTGAATATAGAACAGAAAAATTACAACAAGACAGATATAAATAGTACTTGAAATTTAAAACATCATCTCATAACAGCGGAAGTAAAACATGTCTGGTTACATCATAAAACCACAATAAAAGTCAAGTACAATATCCATCAAAATAAAGAAGTACATAATCCCACTCTCATACAATAGCCATGACAAAAGGAAAGATAACTGGGTAACTGGAGCTTTACATCTATCCAAGCTCCTAAAGACTGGAACAGCAATCTGATCAAGCTCCGCTACTGCTAGGATCCACCGTAGGACCTAAGGGTTGGGAAAAAGATAAAAACAACGGGGTCAGACATAAGTCTGAGCGAGTCCTATAACTTTAACAATACAATCGTTAAAGTAACCAGAGAAGACATAAACTGATATACGGTAACTAATGGGGATGAATGGCTACACTAAGCAGTCAACTAAACTAAGATAAAAGATAAAGACGCATCTACCCTTCCAAAGATAAATTACTAAACTGCACCACACCAGTCGTTCCTAACTTAAAGGTTGATCCCACCCATGGACTTATAAAATTAACTTAATAGTTCTCGCGTACCCCTAGGTGACTAAGTAGACGCCACGGGGCCCTACAATCCACTAGGTGTACACACTACTCCCCATTCGACCGGCTCCCTAACGTAGATACCCGTGCTGGCCCCACCATGGGGTGTACCATTCCCCAACGTGGCAACCCGATATAATTAACGGTGCACGACTTATATCTACACGATGCAACAACGTCTTATTTACCAGCCCGGGTCCACACACGCATATGAGACCCGTTGGCCATGCGTTGCCACCGCTAACCCATTTTGGCCTCTTATAGTCAAGCCCAGTATGCGTGTCCCGTCCTCGACATGGGTCGAGCCCACTAAGATACGTATGGGTTACTGGTTGAAATGGGCCCCCAGCACAAGCCATCCCCCTAAGCTTGGCCCACACACTAGTATTTCCCACTTAACCCTTTAATCATGTTTAATTACATGTTCCTCTTTGGTTAAGTATTCTAATCGTATTTTCTATTGCCACCCAAGGCAACCCACTAGATTCCTCATGCCACCCAAGGCACCCACTTAACCCCTCATGTCCCTCTACATGCTAATATGGTTAAGTGTTTCTTAATTAATTAATTAAGATCATGACCTCATAAAGACCTCTCACATTAGACCGTCTTTTATGACTGCTGGATATGCCGGTTGGGTCCGGGCAGCCTTACGTCATAAAAAGGGTCTAACCTCGTGTCTTTACTTTAATCACGTATTTAATTTGTGCCTAAGACCTCTCACATTGGGCTAACATTTGTAGCAACTGGTTAAGCCGGTTGGGTCCGGGCAGTTTTACGCTACAACTGAGTCCAACCTCGTGTCTTAGTCAATTAATTACACCTAATTAATCACCCTCATAATTTATATTAATTATCCCTAATTAATTACACATTTTTAAGAATATGGGTAGACCTAACTAAATAGGTAAATTCCCAACTCCAAGTGTGGGTACACCTAACTTAATAGGCAAATTCCCAACACATAGTATGGGTACACCTAACTTAATAGGCAAATTCCCATACTATGTTCATTTATTTTATGTTATGCATAATTATGTTAATTTCACACAATCTTATTAATTTATGCATTAAATTAACCCCATCGTTCCCACGTAATCTCGTTCTCATGACATAACACATATAAAAGGTGTCAACTTACATATGTATGAACATGTTTCAAAGGTGCCATCTTGCATATTAACAAACACATAACTTGTATGTGAACTTGCATAACATGTCACATATCTTGCATATAATCTTGTATAACATGTCACATAACTTGCATATAATATGTCATATAACTTACATATTAACTTGCATAACATACTTGCATATTAACTCATAAACTTACATAATGTCATCATGAACTTGCATATTAACAAACATGTAACTTGCATAGCATATCTTGCATATTAACATACATGTAACTTGCATACTAACAAACATGTAACTTGCATATTAATAAACATGTAACTTGCATATTAATAAACATGTAACTTGCATAGCATATCTTGCATATTAACATACATGTAACTTGCATAACATATCTTGCATATTAACATACATGTAACTTGCATATTAACAAACATGTAACTTGCATAGCATATCTTGCATATTAACATACATGTAACTTGCATAGCATATCACCATGAACTTGCATAACATGCATATGATCACATAGCCCACAACTTACATATTTAGCATCATGCAAACATAACATACATCATATTAAACTTGCATAAACTTATATACTCAACATGCATAAACATAGGATTAATGCTAACATCATATCATATGATTCAAGACTCATTAATCCACATACAAAACCATAAATCTCATCACATCTCATCTACTTAGTTTAACAAAAGATCATCAAAGTGATAGAAACTCACTACTAGCAAATTTGCACTCTAAATGAAGAAGATTAAGATGCTTAGAATGGAATTAGCTTGCAACTCTCTTCATAAATTAGTGGAGGCCATGATCAAGTTTCATTTTGCCATAGTTTAATTACAAGATTTAATTATGAATGAATTAGGGTAGGGTTGGGGTCTTATTTATAGGATTAGGTAGTTTTTTAGGCCCTTAGATTAACCCTAGATTAGATTAGGACCCTTAGATTTCGGAACTCTCCAGAAACCAGCCCTAAGACCAAGCCCAAACCCCAAACTGGTGCACCCAACCACAGAACTCTCTAGAAACTGTGCAGGTTTCTTGGCTCGGCACGGGCGCACTTCCCAAGTGCGCCAGTGTATTCTTGTACTGGCGCACTTCACAAGTGCGCCAGTGCATTTTTGTACTGGCGCACTTCACAAGTGCGCCAGTGCATTTCTGGCCTGTTCCGGGTTTTTCTGCCTAACTTCGTTCGTCCATATCTCTTTCATACGGTACCCGTTTTACGCAAACTCGGACTCTATTTCGCGTATTTTTCCGAGACGAACGCAATGACGCAGCCCGTTTTCCCTGATTCTCTTATCTGAGATTAATTATACTTTAATTACTAACCATTAGTATTAATTGAAATTCGGGGTGTTACATTCTCCCCTACTTAAAGGATTTCGTCCTCGAAATCTCTAAGTCAAGAAGAACGTATCCTACCAACCAAACAACCATCTACTAAACCATCAACCACAAGCAACCATTATCCTTAGAAACTTCTAATGATGTATGAACATATGCATAAAGTGTGTGTATATGTCCGTATACTAATGCAAAATCAGGCGGTCTACTGATTCAGTCGACCTCCTTAATGCAAACCATGATAGTGCCATGCATCCAATATGTATGCGAAACCCTATTGACACATACAATTTCTATATGCGTGCACAACCATACACAAAAATGCATCATCCATATGATAACACAGCCATGATACATCCATCAATCTAACTACCACATCCATTTGTGCGATATGCAACATGAAGTGACTGAGCCGATCTAGTGCCTAATGTGTGTGTATATGCATCCACGAACAACCACCAGCAAACAATTGCATCCACATGCATCCATCAACCATAACATGTTTCAAACACATGTTTCAACCATAGGTTTTACCCTATCTAAAGGTCATAGGTACTAGCGAGAGGATATACTAAAGATAAGATAAGTACTAGACAAGCGATAAAGGAGAAGTTAAAAGACATACTCTCAAAAAGAAATGGATACAAAGAACGCATCTTCGCTTCCGTCTCCCAAGTAGCATTGCTTTCGTCATCTCCCCATTGCACTTTAACTAGCTGAACTTCCCTGTTCCTCAACTTCCTAGTTTCTGACCCAAGGATGCGAGTAGGAGCTCGTCGAATCGTCGCATCACGCTCTACCTCTATATCTCTAAGCAAGCTCGGCTCTACCACCTCTGCGGTCTCATGTAAGCACTTCCTCAAATGTGATACATGGAATACATCATGAACACCACTAAGTCTGTCGGGCAAATCCACACTATATGCCATCCGTCCAATCCTTTCCTTAATAGGAAACGGCCCAACAAACCTCGGTGCTAACTTCCCAACGGACCCAAAGCGAACAACATTTCTCAACGGAGATACTTTGACAAAAACCATGTCCCCAACCTCAAACTCAAGATCCGTCCTTCTCCGATCCGCATAAGATTTCTGTCTATCTTGCGCTGCTTTCATCCTTCTTCGAACCAAATCAATCTTCTCTGAAGTCTCTCTAACCATATCTGGCCCAAGCAAGATCTTATCCGTAGATTCCCACCAACATGTAGGAGATCGACAAGGCCTTCCATAAAGAGCTTCGAAAGGTGCCATGCCAATACTAGACTGAAAGCTGTTATTGTATGCGAACTCCACCAAAGGAAGATGTTCTTCCCATGTACCTCCAAAATCCAAGATACAAAGCCTCAAGAGATCTTCTAAGATACGGTTCACCCTCTCGGTCTGACCGTCCGTCTGAGGATGATATGCGGTGCTCAAACACAACGGAGTCCCTACCGCCTCTTGCAAACTTCTCCAAAACTCACTAGTGAAGATAGGATCTCGATCACTCACAATGCTGGATGGTACGCCATGCAATCTAACAATCTCTCTAACATAGACTGAAGCAAGCCATGGAGCGGTCCTCTTACTCTTTACGGGTATAAAATGGGCACTCTTGGTAAGTCTGTCTACCACAACCCAAATTCCCGTATTGCCCTTCCTCGATCTCAGTAACCCATCGATGAAATCCATCGAGACACTATCCCACTTCCATTGCAAAACTTCCAATGGGTGTAGCAACCCACCGGGTTTCCTTTGCTCCGCTTTAACTTGTTGGCACACTAAGCATCTAGCCACATACTCGGCCACATCTTTCTTCATACCGGCCCAGAAGAAAACTCTCTTCATATCTTGGTACATTTTGTCTCCACCGGGATGAATAGTCATTCTTGAACGATGTGCATCATCCAAAATAGCCTTCTTCAAACCCTCATCTTGCGGTACACAAAGTCTACCGTCTCTATGCAACCATCCCCTATCATCTATGGTGTATCTACCCAAATGGCTGGACGACTCCCCCCTTATAAGCTTCTCTACCAACTCAACCAACTGTGGGTCGCCTCGCTGAGCCTCGCCAATCCGTCCCAAGAGAGTAGGTCTAACCTCCAAGGATGCCAACAAACCAGGTACAAAGTCAACAGAAGATCTGAAGTCGAACAAAGAAAGAAACTCCAAGCTTCGCCATTCCACGAACAATGGACTCAAAGATAACCTTTTTCTACTCAAGGCGTCCGCCACTACGTTACCCTTGCCAGGAGTATACGCTATCTCGAAATCATAGGATGCTAAGAACTCCATCCACCTTTGCTGTCTTAAGTTTAAATCCTTCTGAGAGAATAAGTACTTCAATGATTTATGGTCAGTGAACAACTCGAATCTCTCACCAAGAAGATAATGGCGCCAAGACTTAAGTGCGAAAACAATCGCGGCCAACTCTAGATCATGGGTAGGGTAATTCTTCTTATGCACTCTCAATTGCCTCCCTCCATAGGCTATTACCCTTCCCTCCTGCATCAAGACTACGCCTAATCCTGTCCCACAAGCATCGGTATAAACAACAAACGGCTTACTCCCATCTGAAAGCACTAAAACTGGAGCGGTGGTCAAAGCTCTCTTTAATCGTCGGAAAGCATCATCACAATCTACGTCCCATGAGAAAACCAAATTCTTCTTCGTCAAGCGGGTTAATGGGGCTGATATCTTCGCGAAGTCTTTGATGAACTTCCTATAATATCCTGCCAACCCCAAGAAACTTCTTACTTCGGTAGCATTTCTAGGAACTTTCCAATCCTGGATAGATACTATCTTCGCGGGATCCACAGCTATCCCTTCCTTAGAGACCACATGCCCTAAGAATCGCACTTCTCTTCTCCAAAAATGACATTTAGAGAATTTAGCTTTAAGACTATGTGCTCGAAGAGTCTCCAACACTTCCCTGAGATGTAAGGCATGCTCTTCTTCACTCTTGGAAAAGACCAAGATGTCATCCACAAAGACCACTACAAACTTATTCAGATACTTTCTGAACACTCTACTCATTAGATCAACAAAGTATGCAGGGGCGTTTGTCAACCCAAATGGCATCACAAGCCACTCATAAAAACCATCCGGAGTCCGGAAAGCAGTCTTCTCTATACTGTCCTCCGCCACTCTCAACTGATGAAACCCTGTAGCTAAGTCCATCTGCGAAAATACTGAGGCGCCAACCAACTGATCAAAGAGATCATCTATCCTCGGTAATGGGTGTCTATTCTTCTTCGTGAGCTTATTAAGTTCTCTATAATCCACACAAAGTCTGAGGGACCCATCCGCCTTCGTGGCAAACACTACTGGAGCTCCCCACTCCGATATACTTCGCCTTATGAACCCCTTCTCAAGCAACTCCCCTACTTGCTTATGAAGTTCTCTTCTCTCACGAGGAGCCATGTGGCGCACTGGCAAAGACACTGGTTTGGCATTATCCACCAAATAAATTCGGAAATCTATCTCCCGCTTCGGAGGCAAACCCTTCACTTCTTCAAACACATCCGGATATTCCCGGACCACTCTGACAGAACGCAAACTCTCGACCGAAGCATCGAGTGATTCAAGATAACTTAGCATAACAGATTCCATGGGATTACAAGAGATCTCGAGAGTGTTACCCAAGCGGGTCATAAGCCTAACAACTCTCCTTTCAAAATCAAGAACGGCACCATTACTGGATAACCAGTCCATGCCCAAAATCAACCCATAGCCCGTGAAGCCCAATACAAAAGCATCACATCCAAACTCAACGCTAAGTATAGAAATCTTCAAACCCAAACATATCATAGACAGATATATGGAGCCCCCAATTGGGTTTGAAACAACCAAGGGATCATCAACTAGACTGGTGTCTAAGTGCAGTGACTCAACTAACGATGATGAGATAAAAGAATGCGATGCGCCAGAGTCAAACAAAGTACGAACTGGATGATCAAACAGAAAAACCAGACTTTCAACGGAAATAGTTCTACCTCTCTGCTGAATCGGTGGAACTGAGAGAGCCTGAACTTGCCCCCCTGCCTGAGGTGGTGCCATAAGAGCTTGCACCTGACCTCCCGAGGTAGACCTCGTCTTTTGCCCCTTCTTTGGGCAGTCTTTCACAAGATGTCCTGCCTCACCACAATGAAAGCAACCGGTCTTCTTCTTTTTGCGACAATCCTTGCTGAGGTGGCCTGGGGTCCCACAATTGAAGCACTTCTTCTTCTTCTTCTTCTTGTCACCATTACCTTTTCCACCCTTGCCTTGTTGTTGTTGTTGCGGTTTCTTCTGATCCCCCTTCTTCTCTGGTGCCTTAGAATTCTTATCATCCTCATGCATAAGTGCCATGTAGACAAGCTTCTCAAAGGTGGCCCCCATTGGTATGTGAGTCATAGCTATTCCTTGCAATGGTTCGTTCAAGCCTCTAACGAACCTCAAAGCCTTCTTCTCCGGTGTATTCACCAACTCTATGCCAAACCTTGCTAATTGATTGAATTTGTTGACATATTCTTTCACCGTGAGATTCCCTTGCTTCAAATTCAAGAACTTCTCCATAAACAGATTCTCTTCCGCCCTTGAGAGAAACTTAGCCCCAAACCTTTGCTTGAAATCTGCCCAAGAGTCAACAGGGCGTTCTCCATTAGTGACCTCCCACCAGAATGAGGCCTCTCCCTTCATTAACCAAGCCGCCAACTTGACTTTCTTTCCCTCTTCCACTTCAAAGATATCTAGCAACTCTTCCACTTCCTTAAGCCAATCTCTAGCCTCTACGAAAGTCTCTGAACCTAGAAAAGGTTTTCCTCCTATAGCCTTGAACTCCTTACAAATCTTAGCAAAATTATCCACTCTAGGCTGAGGAGGAGGAACGGTTGCCTCTGGTGTAGTAGCATTGGCTGGACCCGCAGCCGCGGCCCTAGCCTCTTGTAACCTCCTATACCATAGTGGTATAACTAAGCCCTCTGGGATGTTAAGATCTTCAGCCATGCTGAAACGAAAGAGGAAAGATTCAAAAAGGAGATTCCGAAAGATAAAGATATGGCTATTGGGGATTATGCTTTTCTTTTTTCAAAAACTTTTCTCTTAAAAGACATGTTTTTGAAAATACTTTTTCCAAAAATAATACCTTTACTATTTTCTAAAAAAAATGTATTTTTCTCAAAAATTTATCTGTTCCGGTAACCTTAAGCTCTAATACCACGTGTAACACCCCACTCCCGCTATAGTCACTCACCAAGGGAATGCCATAGCATCGGTGGAGTATTTTAGTGAATATAGAACAGAAAAATTACAACAAGACAGATATAAATAGTACTTGAAATTTAAAACATCATCTCATAACAGCGGAAGTAAAACATGTCTGGTTACATCATAAAACCACAATAAAAGTCAAGTACAATATCCATCAAAATAAAGAAGTACATAATCCCACTCTCATACAATAGCCATGACAAAAGGAAAGATAACTGGGTAACTGGAGCTTTACATCTATCCAAGCTCCTAAAGACTGGAACAGCAATCTGATCAAGCTCCGCTACTGCTAGGATCCACCGTAGGACCTGAGGGTTGGGAAAAAGATAAAAACAACGGGGTCAAACATAAGTCTGAGCGAGTCCTATAACTTTAACAATACAATCGTTAAAGTAACCAGAGAAGACATAAACTGATATACGGTAACTAATGGGGATGAATGGCTACACTAAGCAGTCAACTAAACTAAGATAAAAGATAAAGACGCATCTACCCTTCCAAAGATAAATTACTAAACTGCACCACACCAGTCGTTCCTAACTTAAAGGTTGATCCCACCCATGGACTTATAAAATTAACTTAATAGTTCTCGCGTACCCCTAGGTGACTAAGTAGACGCCACGGGGCCCTACAATCCACTAGGTGTACACACGACTCCCCATTCGATCGGCTCCCTAACGTAGATACCCGTGCTGGCCCCACCATGGGGTGTACCATTCCCCAACGTGGCAACCCGATATAATTAACGGTGCACGGCTTATATCTACACGATGCAACAACGTCTTATTTACCAGCCCGGGTCCACACACGCATATGAGACCCGTTGGCCATGCGTTGCCACCGCTAACCCATTTTGGCCTCTTATAGTCAAGCCCAGTATGCGTGTCCCGTCCTCGACATGGGTCGAGCCCACTAAGATACTTATGGGTTACTGGTTGAAATGGGCCCCCAGCACAAGCCATCCCCCTAAGCTTGGCCCACACACTAGTATTTCCCACTTAACCCTTTAATCATGTTTAATTACATGTTCCTCTTTGGTTAAGTATTCTAATCGTATTTTCTATTGCCACCCAAGGCAACCCACTAGATTCCTCATGCCACCCAAGGCACCCACTTAACCCCTCATGTCCCTCTACATGCTAATATGGTTAAGTGTTTCTTAATTAATTAATTAAGATCATGACCTCATAAAGACCTCTCACATTAGACCGTCTTTTATGACTGCTGGATATGCCGGTTGGGTCCGGGCAGCCTTACGTCATAAAAAGGGTCTAACCTCGTGTCTTTACTTTAATCACGTATTTAATTTGTGCCTAAGACCTCTCACATTGGGCTAACATTTGTAGCAACTGGTTAAGCCGGTTGGGTCCGGGCAGTTTTACGCTACAACTGAGTCCAACCTCGTGTCTTAGTCAATTAATTACACCTAATTAATCACCCTCATAATTTATATTAATTATCCCTAATTAATTACACATTTTTAAGAATATGGGTAGACCTAACTAAATAGGTAAATTCCCAACTCCAAGTGTGGGTACACCTAACTTAATAGGCAAATTCCCAACACATAGTATGGGTACACCTAACTTAATAGGCAAATTCCCATACTATGTTCATTTATTTTATGTTATGCATAATTATGTTAATTTCACACAATCTTATTAATTTATGCATTAAATTAACCCCATCGTTCCCACGTAATCTCGTTCTCATGACATAACACATATAAAAGGTGTCAACTTACATATGTATGAACATGTTTCAAAGGTGCCATCTTGCATATTAACAAACACATAACTTGTATGTGAACTTGCATAACATGTCACATATCTTGCATATAATCTTGTATAACATGTCACATAACTTGCATATAATATGTCATATAACTTACATATTAACTTGCATAACATACTTGCATATTAACTCATAAACTTACATAATGTCATCATGAACTTGCATATTAACAAACATGTAACTTGCATAGCATATCTTGCATATTAACATACATGTAACTTGCATACTAACAAACATGTAACTTGCATATTAATAAACATGTAACTTGCATATTAATAAACATGTAACTTGCATAGCATATCTTGCATATTAACATACATGTAACTTGCATAACATATCTTGCATATTAACATACATGTAACTTGCATATTAACAAACATGTAACTTGCATAGCATATCTTGCATATTAACATACATGTAACTTGCATAGCATATCACCATGAACTTACATAACATGCATATGATCACATAGCCCACAACTTACATATTTAGCATCATGCAAACATAACATACATCATATTAAACTTGCATAAACTTACATACTCAACATGCATAAACATAGGATTAATGCTAACATCATATCATATGATTCAAGACTCATTAATCCACATACAAAACCATAAATCTCATCACATCTCATCTACTTAGTTTAACAAAAGATCATCAAAGTGATAGAAACTCACTACTAGAAAATTTGCACTCTAAATGAAGAAGATTAAGATGCTTAGAATGGAATTAGCTTGCAACACTCTTCATAAATTAGTGGAGGCCATGATCAAGTTTCATTTTGCCATAGTTTAATTACAAGATTTAATTATGAATGAATTAGGGTAGGGTTGGGGTCTTATTTATAGGATTAGGTAGTGTTTTAGGCCCTTAGATTAACCCTAGATTAGATTAGGACCCTTAGATTTCGGAACTCTCCAGAAACCAGCCCTAAGACCAAGCCCAAACCCCAAACTGGTGCACCCAACCACAGAACTCTCTAGAAACTGTGCAGGTTTCTTGGCTCGGCACGGGCGCACTTCCCAAGTGCGCCAGTGTATTCTTGTACTGGCGCACTTCACAAGTGCGCCAGTGCATTTTTGTACTGGCGCACTTCACAAGTGCGCCAGTGCATTTCTGGCCTGTTCCGGGTTTTTCTGCCTAACTTCGTTCGTCCATATCTCTTTCATACGGTACCCGTTTTACGCAAACTCGGACTCTATTTCGCGTATTTTTCCGAGACGAACGCAATGACGCAACCCGTTTTCCCTGATTCTCTTATCTGAGATTAATTATACTTTAATTACTAACCATTAGTATTAATTGAAATTCGGGGTGTTACATTTCACATCACAACAAACATTATTTTGGCATGTATGAGAGGGCTCAGTGTCAAGTCATTTCATTGACTGTAGTAGGATTTGGAAACATTATTCTGAATTGTTTTGTCATAGTGTCAAGTTTGTGTATATGTAGGAGTTAAAAAATAGAGGTCGTCCTCGGGTGCATTAACCATTTCAATAACTTAGAAGATTACATGACTTAACAATTATAACAACTACAACAATTTAGCAATTATAATAGCTGCAACAACAACAACTAGAACAACAGAAAGAAATGCCAAACCATTATCATACAAACTACAACAACTGAGCACACAAGCATCAAATTCAAACACATACACCTACCATGGCCTAGGGAAATGACCATCTCTAGTTTTACCGGCATTAATGTTGCTCAAGCGTCTTATTTCTGCTTGCGCTTCCAGTGCATACTGAAATCCACATTCGCACATAGGAGGGTCAATCCACTACTTAAAGCAACAACAATCAATTTCATCAGGATAGTTTATGTGGTCGTTGTAGGCTTGACAGCCGAAAAATCGACGATCAGCATTTGTTTCGGTCTCGTCAACAACTACGACCGATTCTTGTCCACAATGGAAAATAGGGTTGGATCCAATCGTCCATAGTGGCTCGGAAACCTTCCCTTTAAGTATAATTTCTTTTCCAGATCTTTGATGAATGGAAGAGGCATCGTCGTTTGAATACGGCGAGTATCCACATTCATGAGATGGCTGAAACGATTGCTGGAGTTGGACTGGACGTTGCATGGCATATGATGACGACTGCGCTTGGGACATGGGTTTCTTGCTTGCAGTTTTTTCCAGTTCGCTTGGGTGCAGATGAAGATATTTTTTTGGTTGTCAAAGATGAAGTTGAGAAGGAGGTGTCGTTGTGTGGAAGAAGGAGGAGGTAGGTTGGTGCATAAAGGGAAGGAATGCGACCGTTTCAGTAGCCGTTGTGGTGCCACGACTTTAAAATATAACGGCAAACAGTTTGCCATTATATTTTTGTATAGGCAAACTCTTTTCCTAGACTGTAGGCCTGTCACTCTTTTTCTAAAATTTTCAGACCAGAATGTAGTCATGTCACTCTTTCCCTAAATTTAAGAATGCATTTTCCAACATAGCTATAGGATACAGTGCACTGTGTACAGTATACAGCAAACAACATGCAGTAAACAGTGCACAGTATCCAGTAAACAGTGCACAGTATACAGTATACAGTGCACAGTCCAAAGTAAACATTACCCTTTGTCAATTGGTTTTCAAATTCCGTGTCTTTTGGAAAAGGAAAGTAAGTTCCGTATGCAGCGGTAACTAAATCTCCTACTATATATATATATATATATATATATATATCTAACATTGGTTCAGTAATACCCACTCATACGGAGTCAAAATTATATCTCAACTAAGAAACATGCCAATTTCGTATCCATCTTCTTACAATTACACGGACCTTCTCTCTGGACCCTCAAACCCTAATCCCTCCACACCTAGAGAACCAACTGAGTGGTATATCGAAATGGAAGAGCGACACAATGACGAGGTGCGACAATTAGAACTTGAAGCAGGAATGCATGAAAAGGAAATATGACATCAACCAGACAATCGAACTCGACAACGTGACCGCAGGTCTAACCTTGTAATTCCTCGTGTTAGAGCCACGGTTGAAGAAGGCGAGGTGCAATCCGCTAATATTTTATGCTTTTGTGGTTTTGAAGCACCGAAATTAGTCGTTCGTCATGGAAACGACATTGGACGTCGATATTATACTTGTCCAATACGTACCAATGGATGCGAGTTCGGACAGTGGATAGATGATCGCTTTCTCCGTCGAGCAATTACGTATGCTTTGGAACTAGAGGAAGAAATAAGAAAGCTGCGAAATTAAGTAAACGACCTAAGTAATGCAAATTATCACCTGCAACGTGGATTAAATTAGGATTTAAATATTTTATGTTATGCATAATATGTACTGTATCGTTATCGTTATGCATTATTTTTGTTGAAAACTTTCACTAAAGTTCGAACGAAGTATGTAACCCAATAGCTATGTAACGTTTAGGATATGTACGCTGATTTTATTTATGGAACCTATTGTTTGTCTAATCTACCATTTGTGTAATTTATCATATTTGTAAATTATTATCACTTGTGTAACCTATGCATAAGGGTTGTTGCCAGGTGCATTAAACAATTCGATACAAGTTTTCGGATTATAGTGCTAGGAGTTAAAATACAGGGGTCGTCCTCGGGTGCATTAACCATTTTAAGTTATTGTTTCACTTTATTAATTAGTCGTTGTATCACTACAATAAATTTGTCCCGGGTATCACCTACTTTGTGTCTATGTTAGGACTTGCAACATTTCTTTTGACAAATATTGCCCTGCTTTGTGTTCAAACGCAGCAATATATATGCACCAGTTTTATATCTCTAGTAGAACAAAAATTCCATACACTTTGTACTCATTTCAATTTTTTATAGGTTTTGTTTTCAATTCCAGCTATGGACTACTTGGATATTGACGACGAAATAATGAATAATTGTTATGAAGCGTTTGAACAGTCTAGGAATAGTATGCAACACAACAAGCTTACGGTGGGATTCGATGAAGGAGCAGAAGTTTGGTGTAAATCAGGGAAGCCGAGAACAAACTCTTTGAACACTTGATTGCACGAAGTCGTAGCAGATCAAAGACCTGGTAAGCAGATTGTATACAAAGGACAAGAAATCGAGCCCCTACATCCTATCGGTCTAACACTACCTAGTGGAGCTTACCCTATTTGTTGTTGTGGAGATGAATCGGTTGTTGTTGTTGCCAAAACTGAAAAAAATGCTAGACGCCGATTCTTCGGATGTCCTGCCTTCGAAGACCATAGGTATTACCCTAATGATGTTCATTGTTGTAATTTTATGCAGTGGATAGATCCCCCGATGTGCCAACGTGGACTTCAATATGCACGGGAAGCGCAAGCCAAAATAAGGCGTTTGAACAAGATTGTTCCAGAAGCAACTAGAGCTGGCTATCTCAGAAATCATTAGCATTTGGTTTTTCTTCGAATGAAGTTTTATTATTGTAGTTTTTATTTGATGTTGCTATGTTCTGTTGTTCTAGTTCCTGTAAGTGTTGTTTGGAATGTATTATTGTTTGAATTTTATCTTGAACAAGATTGTTGTCTTCTCGTATAGAAATGCAAAATTCTTAAATAACACACCAACGTAATAAGGTCTACAGATAACTCCATATTTTACGTACGAACATCAAATTAAATAGACACCTGTAGCGAAGTTTATACGCTTTGTAACCATCTGTAGCGGGTCAACCAACTGTAGCGCATTGACTGGTCAAGTCTTGCACAGTTCGCATAGTGCAGTTATGTTTTCTGGTAGAGTGGAATCATGTCACTCTTTTTTTAGAGTTTTCAGATTATAGTGCAGTCCTTTTTCCTGGTTGGGTCGTCCTTGATATGCTTTATCAATCAAAAGCAGATTCCGTGCAGCGTCCCCTACAGTCGTACCGATGACCGGTTACATCACTCTTTTTATTCGCTGCCAACACAAGCTTTGAAAATCACAAAACGTAAATCAAAGTGTAGCTAGTGACCGTTCACACCATTACCAATCTTGCAGCTATATATACATATGGTAACATACTCACACCTTTCCGCACTCAAACAACTTCGTTCCCATTCTTAAAGCACATCCTTCTATTATCATTCACTGAAAATGTCTTCGTGGTCATCATCTACAGATTCTGAGGAACAGGGTACGAAGACATGAGGCTACAGGAGCTTGAAGACGAATTCCAGTTCCTAAACCAAATGAGACCGCAAACTGAACCGTCGTACGATCAAATGTACATTCAACCTCCACATGAAACGCCAGTACCACCTGTTCAAGTATCATCTGAACAGGCGGTCACTCAGTCAACGCAGGAAGCAGAGTTCTTTCGTGTACCACTGCATGAACATGTAGTTGTTTCCTATACAGTTCGTTGCTACTGCAGGTACACTGTTGAAGTTGTGGTTCGAGCAGAGGGCAACAATATAGGTCGGCGTATGCAGCGATGTCCAACCTATCCATATGGTTGCAATTACACGGAATGGATATACCAACCTTTGTGTCCTCGGGGAATAGCATATGCTAAAGAACTCGAACGAGAGAATAGATGTGTTCGAAGTGGTAATGACCAGTTGCGATTGAACATCATGCGACTCCCGTAAGACTAAATGTAAAATGCAGTGTAATGAAGTTGCTAATTCCTACTTCATGCTTTGATTGAGTTAGTTCGCATGTACTGTCATCAGTTGTTGTGTCTTTTTAAACTATTGTATCTTTATGCTTATTGTTGTATCTTTATAAACTGTTGTATCTCCTTGTCCTACTCTACTGAGACAAATTACTCTCCTGTAACGTACACCGTAGCCATGATGGTGAACACTGAAGCCATGATGTTGTCGTTAATATTATATTGGAGATATAATTGATTTTATATCGATTTTATTATCGAGTTTATTATATTGGAGATATAATTGACTACTCGATGCAGAGATATTATCCCAACCATTATTGCTAACCATTATTGCCAACCATTCTTGCCTACAGGTATTGCCAACCTTTCACATCACAACAACTGTCCGAATTGACTACTCAATGACAGAACCATTAATATCCCAACCATTGTTGCCAAAAATTATGGCTAGAATAATTTGACTACTCAATGCAGAGATATTATCCCAACCATTATTGCCAACCATTCTTGCCTACATGTATTGCCAACCATTATTGCCAACCATTATTGCCAACCTTTCACTTCACAACTGTTGTTCGATTTGACTACTCAATGACAGAGATATTATGCCAACCATCCTTGCTTATATATATCTGTCCTACGTCTACACTCAGGGAGAACAATAAAACTAAATTTATAAAAAAGCAAGCAATGGATCCAAATCTATACTACCATTACTACGAAGTCATGAATCAAACTGACGATTCCATACTAGAAATGGAGGAAGAGACGGAGGAGGAGCTGGAACAACACGCAATGGTTGGGTATTCCGATTATTTTGCTAAAGGCTCAATGAACAACCGTCGAGGTAGTATGCATGGCCGGATTGACCGGCAGTATAAGAGAGACTACAAGGATGGACATGAAAGACTAATGAGGGATTACTTCATCGACAATCCAACCTACGATATAACTTTGTTCCGCCGTCGTTATCGTATGAGTCCGGCAATTTTCTCAAAAAATTTCTTAAACTTCATCTGTCAAACCCATATTTCACTTATAGACTGGACGGAGCACAAGAAATCGGCCACTCGCCCCACATCAAAATTTCATCGACGTTGAGGATGTTAAGCTATGGAACATCTGGCGACCAAATGGATGAATATTTCAGAATCGCAGCATCAACAACAATAGGGTGTCTGAAAGAATTCTGTAAAACAGTTGTTGAACAGTTTGGGAAGAAGTACCTTGGACGCGAGGACCAAACGATATAAGTAGGATACTACGCAGGGGAGAAGCTAGAGGATTTCTAGGTATGATTGGAAGTTTAGATTGCATGCATTGGCCTTGGAAAAACTGCCCAACTGGATGGAAAGGAATGCTCACCGGACGTAAGAAAGTGCCGTCAATGATCCTTGAAGCAGTAGCAACAGACGATTTATGGGTTTGGCATGCTTTTTTTGGAGTCCCAAGTTCATTAAATGATATAAATGTTTTGAAACAATCATATCTTTTCACAGAACTTGCTAACGGACTGTCAACAGATGTTTCATATAAAGTTGGTAATATCGAACACAAAACTGGATACTACCTACTGGATGGAATATACCCAAAGTGGAGAACTTTGATGAAAGGATACAGAGTACCATCAAATGACAAAGAAAGTTATTTTACTAAAAAATTAGCTAGCTACAGAAAGGACATCGAATGTACGTTTGGTGGTTTACAAGTCCGATTTCATATTTTACGAAATCCTACTCGTTTGCATGATGCAAGTGTGCTTTCAGAAATCATGTATGCTTGTATAATAATACATAACATGATTGTGGAGTCTTAAAGAGGCGGATGTAAGAATCAAAAGTATAATTATCCTGACATGTTTACGGGGTCAAATGCAAAACCACATAAAGATGTAAACTCAATGGAAGAATATGTTGATATGGATCAACACATTGAAGATCAATCTGCGCACTTCCAATTGCGTGACCAGTTGGGGGAACATTTGTGGGCGCATAAAGGAAGGAATAGTCAGAATCTTTAGTTGGTACTAGAACTTAACTAGTAACTTAAATATCTTCTCAGTGTTGGGTCAATTCAAGTCGTTAACTATGTATCAGTGTGTAGTCGTGTACTATGTATCTAAGTACTATGTATCAGTGTGTAGTTGGGTCAATAAATATGGTTTCCAATCATATTGTAGATTGTATCATTATTTCAACAACTAGTACATAAATACTAAAAACAGGTCACAATCATATTACAACTCAACCCAACATATACAACTAGTACATAAACAACAACTACTACATAAATACTACAAACAGGTCACAATCATATTACAACTCAACCCAATATATATAGCTAGTACATAAACACCAACCAGTACATAAATACTACAAACAGTTCGCAATCATATTACAACTTAACCCAACATACATTGTTAGTCCTTATACGAGCCACTACCGCATCCGCTTCCTTTATTTTTTCTGTACTCTCCAAGATGCTCGGTTAATGGTTCTTGCTGTAGAGGGGAAAGCTTACTAAAATCACATGTAATCATTTTAATATAATTCTTCTCTCACAGCATAACTTTCGTCTCCTCCAGCTTCTCTCGCACCATTGCTTTCTTCTCCTCCTGCTTTTCTCATAGCATTGCTTGTTTCTCCGTATGTGCTTGTCTGTGGTGCTCTCGATCATCCCTAACTGCCTTTTGGAACTCTTCGTCGTTGCGGTTTCTTTGCACCGAAAATCGAACTCTATGCTCTCTTGTCTCCTTAGCTGAATTCTCTATTGTTTCCATAAATCTAGATAACTCTGCACCGCGTTGCTCCAGCTAAACTGACTTGGCTCTGCCAATAGTTCGTCTGTCACTAGTTCTAAATAAAGGGTTTCTTGCGAACTCGGGTCACTTCCTGGACTAGAATCAGAGTAGTTCATCCTTCTATCTTTGTTATGCTGCTCAAAGATGAAGTTTCTTGGGTTCTTCCACTTTGGCAAACTAGATAGAAGCTCGAAACAGTCATGAAATTTAAATGGAAGTCCATACTTTTGTTGGTAGGCCTTTTATGACTCTTCAATCTGTAACACAAAGTGGAAATTGTATGAGTGTTTGACATTTCTAACTAATCAACCATAGTATAGTAAGTTAGTTTTAAAAGTAATCTATGGTACTTACAACGTCATAAGGCGCAGCACTGCTTTGCTGCCTGTTCTGCAAGCTTGTCAGTATTACCAGATAGTTCTGACATGCGGCATTCATAACTCTATAACCTCCTCTAAGTGATCCCCATTTTCTATTCCTCGCTTCCAACGAATTTTAAAACTCTACAACTATTTCCCAAAATTTCTGACCTTTCATATTATTCCCAGCAATGTTGTCTTGTGAAATGCGTATCCACGATTTAGCAAGTGAAACGTACTGCTCGAAAGAAAACATACATTGTTTTTTTCTTCCATCCCTTGTTGTTCCTTCCCCTTCAGCATGTTCATCCTCAGTATCTTCTATTCCGGGATCCGGCTCCGATTCAACTTCGGTTTGGCGTCGTTTACTAAAAATTTCACTTAAAGACTTCAACTTCGTCTTCTTTTGGTTATATTCGGGACTGATAGGTGCAACGTATTCTTGATTACATTCTTCAAAATTTGTAGCATTCGCATCCTCATTTGCATCTTCCTCCTCCATTGAAGTTTCAACATTTTCTTTGTTAGTAGTAGAGACATACCCGTACGAAAAACGGCTTTGCAGATTTTGCATACATTCATGGTCACGAACCTCGGTCTGTTGTGGAGTTAGGTGAGGTTTCTGACTTTGATCGGTCTGCATCATCATTGAGATATACGACGAATGATCGTCGTACACGCCTACCATGGGCGGTTGTTGGTAAAACTGTGCCGGGGTGGTAGAATGGATTGGAGGAAAATTAGGAGGAGCGAGCGGTTGGTACGGTAGTCAGTATGGATAATTTGAATATGGCGAGTAGCCATATTCGTGAGATGGCTGCAATGATTGATGCTGTTGGACTGACCGTTGCATGGCATATGATGGTGAGTGCGGTTTGGATATGGGTTTCTTGTTTGCAGTTTTTTTCCCGGTTCGCTTCGGTGCAGAAGAAGACATTTTTTGTTGTTGAAGAAGTTGAAGTTGAGAAGGTGGAGTGGTTGTGTGTAAGAAGAAGGAGGTAAGTTTGTATATAGGGGAGGATATGCACTAGCCGTTGAGGTGCAACGACTATGTAATATAACGGCTAAGTGTTTGCCGGCAAAGAGTTTGCCGTTATAAACTTATAACGGCAAACACTTTGCCATTATAAGCACCAACCCTTGTCCGGTGCACCAGCCACGAACGAGCTCCAAACCAGCCACAGATTACTGAACAAACCACACCTGGTTGCTCCGTGGCTTGTTTAGTAACTGAACAAGCCATTGCTGGTTGTGCTCTTAATGGTGACTAAGGCCACACTTTCTTTTCTTACATCCTCATTTTAATCTCGTCTTCCTCCAATCATCTGCTTATCTTTATTTCTCACACTTCCAAATTGTTTCCTCCTCTCAAAATATACTCAGCTTTCATTATTGTGGTATTGCTTTACGAAACCCTAATTGATTCATGACTTTCTTCCACTTTCAGATCTGTACTTGCCTCTATCTATGGCAACACTTGATGCCCTTGAGCCCTTCAGGATAACTGCTATAGCTTGTCTGGTGTTTGCCTCTGTTGGTGGTTCGTACTAGATCTCCCCTTTGCTTCGTGGATCGATTAACGTGAACATGTTCGCTACTTCCATAGCCTTTTCTGAACGTCCAGTTTCCTTCTTCTCTGTCAAAGGACTACATCAATTTAATGCTCCTGGGCCTGGTGCAGTGACAATCTCGTAAGTGATGCCAATTCCGATGTAAGTACTCCTAAAGGCAGTTCCTTGTTCTACACTATGAGTTAGAATCAAGGAATAGAGCGAGTATAGCGTTGCTGGGTCAGTATCTTTGTCTTGTAAAGCTGGTCATTATTTAAAGTTTTGGTGCTTCTGCATTGGTATGGCCGGTTGGTCATTGCAATGTTGGTGTCGCTTCCATCGCACAGTTTGTAGTTAGGTTTATGCTGATGTATCTTTTCTAGTTGTAGTGAATGCGTTTGTGTAGGTATTGTCCTGAATGTCATTGTTCATGTCATTATCTTTGGGTGCATGCTGTCGGTTATTTTGAGACTTGGTGTGCTGGTTCTTCGTCCCCTACTCTGTTCTTGGTTACCTGGTGAAGATCAAGGTCTCTCAATTTATCGGGAAGTGACTTTGGGTATTTTTTTCCTTCCTATCTCTACCTTAAGCAATGGTCGTATGTTAGCCCTTGTCTCGCCAGTTCTATCTTGTACCATGTTTGTGTTTTAGGCACGGTCTGTTTTTTGTGAGGCTCAAGAAATAATATTGCTTTTAGCAGTATGGCCCTTACTTGTGGCACTGTTCTCCACAATGCTTTGCTATGTTATCAAGCTTTGGTTATTCGCTGTGTTGTGAAACCAAACGTTGATATTTCATGTAATGATGTTGTATGTAAATATGTAATCCTCTACCATGTCACAGATGTTTTATATAATTTGATATGTGATCACTATCTGCATAGAGTAGTGAAATTATAGTAGTCTAGTAGATGAACTAGCCCCTGTAATATAATCTAAAATAGATTAGTGGACGACCCACTAAAAATGTCATACGTAGTGGACGAACCACTTTAAAACAGAAATAGTAGTCTGGCAAGCTGTCAAACTTCTGTAACTATTTTAATTATTACTTGTTATATTAATAAGTGTTACAAATCACTATAAAAACTGATCGGCTTTGCCAAAAAAAACAAAGGAAGTCCTGTTATCCTTATTACATTTATTTTTGCTTCAAATATTGAAAATTAGACTATAGCTTTAGAATAGCCACACTTCCTTTTCTCCTCGGGTGATTATGGGTGGCTTCAACACCATACTTCACTCTTTTAAAAAAGGAGGGTATTCCCTTACCTTTTATCAAACTAGAAATGCTAAATAATTTTATGATTAAAACTACTTTATTTGATCCCATTTTATATGGTAATAAGTACACTTGGTAATTTGGTGAATTTAGGAATACCCATTATAAACTTGATAGAGCGTTATTAAATAAATCTTTTGTTGACCCTTTCACAAACTATAAATGTAACACTCTTCCTCAAGCCACTAGTGATCACACCCCATTAAGGGTCACTCTATTTTTTGATTGCTAGGCTAAATCTAATTGCCCATTCAGATATATGAATGGCTGGTCTTACGATAGTACTTATAAGGATGTTATTAAAAATAGTGTAATGACCAAGATTTTCAGTGACTTAACTTTGATTTTTTTTTTAAATACTGAATTGGAAATACAAATCTATTTTTATGTGGAATTTATCGAATTAATAAATGAAATACAATTTAATTTTGAATATATTGAATTATCTTAATAAGAAAACGAGAATAATTGAATTCTAAGTTAAAATTAAATCAAAATGTTCTAACGATTTAATACAATTTTTTTTGAATATATACGATAACAATCTATTATCAATGAATTTGACTGTTTGAAATCGATTTATATTTTATCGATTTAATTTAACACTTGAAAATAGAATTTTTCTAGCAGACCTCAGAATTCAACGAATCCCATTTAATTGAATCCATAATAGCTAATTATTACTAGATTTCAAGTTTTATGTCAACCATAGTTATTATGTGAGTGTGCACAATTTAAATATGTGTCGATTAACGATATAAAATTTAAAATTGTGTTTTAATTTCAAACGGTATCAGATTTGTGAAATCAATTTCATTGGGTCGGGAATGTTAAGCTATAATAGGGTACCAATTCTCATGGTGATCAGACTTCGTATATGATCATACCAATAAAACGTTCAAAAAAAACTACACATGAATATAATTATATATAATATTAAAATATCTTCTTAATATATTACAGCTTTACCATCGTTCTCCTTCAACGAACAAAACAACCAATCCACGAGATCGAAGAATATTAGATTAAACTGGTAATTGAATTAAATTAACTTAATGGGATTTATGTATCTGGAGAATATTAGAGAAATTCCAAGGATGTATTTATTTTAATGGGTTTAAATTCCATAACCAATGTATATTTGTATATTAAACCGGTAATTAGTGTTCTATATTCTTGTTGTATTTTTAATTTGTTTAACTCATATGAATATAAAATCACTTAAGTAAAATTTTATATTATTTCACATGAATGAAAAATAAGACAAATTGGATTTTTACTTGAAGCAAAAATAAGAATTTACATAAATAAAATTTAGTTACTTCTTATAGGAGGAAACACAAGCATATATGATTTTTAAATGCAAGATTTTCATTTAATTTGATAATGTTGATAAGATCAAAATAATTTAAATTAGAATAATTATTTTATTATCATGTGTGTATATATTAACTTGTTATATTTATATATAGTGAAAGAAATGTTTGATGTTTTAACATGTTTGCTTACAGTAAAACTTGCTTTTAAACTCATGTGGATATAAAATAAAATATACGTAAAGTAAAAGTTAGTTTAATACATATGTAAGCATATATAGGACAATCATTTATATGATTTAATGAGACAACATCTTAACAAAACATAGATGGATTTGCCTTGAATTCTAAGGATGGTTTCATTGTTACTAAGTTTAATTTGTATGTGTGTGTGTGTGTATATATATATATATGTATGTATGTATATGTATGTATATACATAGTACATGCATGTGCACATTTTGCTACAAGGATTTTGCATGAGAATTAAGGATGAATTTGTATATGCATAAAGGACATACGCATGTCCATGAGTATGAAAAAAGAATGTGGGATGTTTGCTTCGTAGCTAGGTTGAAACAGGGTGTACAACAACATAACACATCATCTTAAATAGGCTGTTGTAGCATATACATCCACATCAACCTTGAGATAGTCTACACATTTCCAGCCCAAAAGCCTAGCCTCTAAAACATATTGCACATGGTCGTACAACCACATGTGTACATAAATACACATCCAGCCTGAAAGAATTAATTATGTATGCCTAGACACAACTTCATTTCAATAAAGCATTACACTTCACTTAAGGCTGCACCAACCTACACCTTACATCCCTTAGCAGCTAGCCGAACTAAGCCTAAAATTTCCATCTACAAATACACAATAACACTACACAAACTCATGCACAAGTTCCTTGGATTTAAGGCATTGAAACATGGCTGATGCAAACTAAGAACAAAACCAAGAACAAATAGCAAAGCATGGTAATATGTATATGTATATGTATATGTATATGTGTATATATATGTATATGTGTGTGTGTGTGTGTGTGTTTGTGCATATATGAGTAAACTCCTCATTATTTCTTTCCTATCTTAATCCATGAATCCTTTTGTTAAGATTCAAACATATATATGTTTGTATATACATATGATTGTGCTTTCATCTCATGGGATTGAATGCTATGATAACTGGAAGTAATTACATAAATAATTTAGAACACCAGTATCTTTTAAACCATGCACAGAACAATACCTTCCTATTAATCCAAAAATCAAGAGCATGAATCCTAGCTTGTTATAATGTTTGAGTTCAACATAAAGATGTTTGTTTATTTATCGAGTACACTTTAATTTTTTTTTTTTCAATTCAATCAATAGTATTTATTAGTAGAAATTATCAAATTGTAGTAAAGAGGTGCTTAATCTAAAATTTTCGAATACCACTATATTACGATTCAGGCATATGGGTGGATTTGTGTTGCTAAACCATGAATTTTGATATGAAAATCTTGATTTTTAATAACCTAGTTGTGGGGATTTTTTAGTCGATCAGAATTGGGAATTTGACCAAATTCCTGCGAAGGCGAAGTTCATAGGTGATGGCGTTGGAGGCAAAGGAGAGGAATAGATCATAGATCATAGGAAAAATATAATTTGAATTTATAAACAAGTACTTTGGGAGATTAGGATCGATATAAGGGCTGAATTTTGTTTTGGGTAGGCTCGGAATAGCAAAGAACTACATCGTCAACGGAATTACAGGAGTACGCACCAAGGGCATTCGAAGGGGAAGGTTGTCAACGAACTTGTGGTGAAGATTGATGATGATCGGAGAAATGTGGTGGCGATACGAAGCGTTTCGTGGAGGAGGTTAATTTTCAAGCTTCAGTAGAAGCTTCCCATTTTGATATGGTAGGTCAACATGAATTTTGGTAGCGGAGATGAATTCAGGTCTTCGTAGAGATGTGTGGCGATGACCAGAACGACGTGGTGGCTATGGAAATCGATGTGTAAGTGCATGGTGCACCGTGCACTGGAAGTAAAGAAGAAACATGAGTATGGAAGAAAAGTAACCGAGAAGAAGAAGAATGGGCAAGAAAAAGGGGAGAATCAGATCAGTGTGATCCTTGTTTTTATAATGCCAGGAACGAGTATTGACGTTGATCTTATTCTTGTCATGGCAAAAGAAAAAAGGGGAAGAGATGAGATCAGATCAGAGTGATCCATAATTTTCTAATGCCAAATCCGTGTTTTTCTTGGATCTCAATCAGCTGGCATGGCATGGCAAAGGAACGAAGTGATAGAGCGGATCAGCAAAAAGAAGGGATCACACAGAGCTGATCCGTGTTTTGAGGTTTTCCAACCCACATTTTAGCGAGGTTTGATTTACATGGTAGAAGCAAGAAGAGAAAGGAGGGATTAAGTTAACTTATGTGAAGTTGGGCTATTTCATGCTATTAGGCCGATGGGTCGGGAAAAAAATGTTGTTTAAAATCCATAAGTTTAAAATAAAAACAGTTTTATGTACATATATAAAAAAAGTTGGGAAGAAGGAAATAGGGCATGGGCTAGTTGTTGTTGCGGGTTATTGGAATTGGCCTGAAATTAATTCAATCTTAAATATTGTTTGTTTAAAAATTTTAGTTCCTTTTTAAAATTAAAATGTTTTGTTTATATAATTTGAGAAATGGAAATTTCACTTAAATTGTTTACAAGAAATGACAAATTAAATAAAAGATGTGTGCGTGAAACATTGGACTATAATAGGCATAGGAAATCCATGTTATTTAACTTAATAAATACTAATATTTTTTTTATAGAAGTAAATGAAGAAGAAAATAAAACGAAAGAAGGATCGGGAAGTCATTGGATTATTTCGTAATTGTAGAAATAGACGTCATCATTCAAGTTAAGTTCGAATCTCCAATATTTATATTTACATATATTTGTATATAGTCTATTAGAAACAAAATATCAAAGTTTAAATAAAACGAATAAATCTATTTCCAAAGAAGTGTGAATATTTGATGTGAAAATAGTTTGTTGCCCGAGATCACATATTTCAAACTATTATTAAGTTTGAAATTAAACGTCAAATCATTGTTGATTGTTAATGTTATGATGAATTATTGATGA
Organism: Allium sativum; assembly: GCA_030737875.1. Classification (NCBI taxonomy): domain Eukaryota; kingdom Viridiplantae; phylum Streptophyta; class Magnoliopsida; order Asparagales; family Amaryllidaceae; genus Allium; species Allium sativum. The sequence continues at coordinate 203,969,490 of CM060925.1, read as the reverse complement.
TCAAAATTATCTATTATGCTATGAAGTGAACAATCGATTCTAAATTAGTTAAAATAAAAAGCTGACCCGTTTTATTGCTATTTAATCATCTTGTGCTTATTGCCATTCAAAAATCAGAATTTAGGTTCGTATAAGTTAATTATTTTAAATGGGCAAGTCATGAAAATTTATGTATGATATTAAATAATTTAAATAAATAGTTTTACTTATCTATAAATTTGATAGTTAAAGTACCGACTATCAAATAAATATTCCGTACATGTTCGAAGAGTCCGGGATAGAAACTAGACCCAAAATCACTTCGAACCGACTTTTCGTTCGTAAACTAACTTGCAGGGATTCTTATATAAAATTGTAAAATTGAAGAATGCAGTTCTTCATGAGTGGAAGAACTACTTTTTGAATTCCTCTGGTTAGCTCCCAGAGATATTTTGATAGTGATTTTGTCGTGATTGAAAATTTTGAATTATAAGGACTGCTCGTTATTGATCCATGGGGAGATTCCTATATTGGATGCGGTAGGAGAGTGCCTTCAGTTCATCCTGTTCCTAGATGGCTTGTATGGATGAACGTCTGACAGAGTACCTTTTAAGAGTCACATACATTGATTTTTACAAATGTGTTTCTATTTAGTGGCAGCTAGCACCTAGATTATTTTGCGGACGCCAATTAGTGATTTGGTGGACCTGACGATGTGGCATTCTAAGTAAATGATGATGTGGTGTCCTAAAAGATAATAGTGACCTCAAGCCTCATCAACCAGGAAATGACAAAAATCAGGCAGGTAGCATGGTTACATGGGTCTCTCCCATTAGAGTGTATTATCACCTCATATAAAGAAAATCCATTTTCTCATTTATTCTATTGCTATTTATAGGGTTGTCATTGGGTCTTGTTGGGTTCGGGCCGGGTCAAGTTGGGTTCGGGTTGACTTATAAATGGGTCGAGTCAACCTGTTTATTAAATGGGTCATTTTCCCCTAACCCTAACCCAACCCATTTATAAACGGGTTGACCCGACCCGTGCAACCCGTTCAACTAAACGGGTCGTGTCGGGTCAGGTTTACCCGTTTGACCCAATGACAGATATTGCCCACTATTACAAACAGCAAAAGAAACAAATTATCAACATGCAACACTATTATATAATCAGGAACATGCACCAACTTACAAAATCACCAACAAGCAACAAGTTAAGAAATTATCAACAGTCACCACATATATTATGCATGAAATCACCATCTCCCAAAAATCATTATCCATAAGAAGAATATATGAGCATATTGCATACATAAATGACAAACAATATGGAAGATATACAGCTGTTATAAGTAAAATACAACTAACAACACAAAAGAATAAATTAGTAAAATATAAAGGCTTACAGAAGAATATATGAGTACATTAATTACTACACACAAAAAAGACTAATAGTATGGAAGAGATACAACGCATACTCGGGTTTGGTGGGTCAAAATTGGGTTACCGGGTGACCCCTAAACCCACCCGTTTATAAACGGGTCAAATTCAGGTTGACCCAAAAATGACCCGCCAATTAAACATGTCGAGTTAACCTGATAGTTTCCGTGTGGGTTTCGGGTCGTGTAGCAAATTGACAGCCCTAGTTGTTGTATGCTTTGGTGACGTTTGCTAATCCCAACCATCGATGATATACATTCGGTACACTCAAAGGAATGAGTGACCAGTCATGTTTGGTCGGGTTGCATGATGTTCTTATTGAACCCAGTGTATGCCTCTCTGGAGATACACAATTGGAAGCTGGTTCCATACTTTATCCTAGTGGGAAATCCATTCTCTAGTAAGCACCCTCCAGTTTTGATTGTAAATTATGTATGTAAAGCGTGAGATGCAAGCGTTCCACTAGATAGCTATTAATTTGATTTAGACATTATTATAATATCAGAATAGTTTTAAAACAAAGTATGTTTTGGGTTATCATAAGGTAAAAATCATCCGTATTTATGTGTGGATCGATCTTATGATTATCATTTCTTTCAAAAGGATTTTTAAGAGTTAAATTAAGCTATTTCAAAATCGATTACTCACACCAGTCCTATGACTGACCCAGAGATTATTTTTCTATGTTTTCCCTAAACACTTGGGTGCCCCAAATTTATACAAACAGTCAAGTAGTTTTAGGATTTTACAGATACACCTGGAGGAGCTTGAAGCAGGAGGCTTCAACATTAGATATAAAGAGTTTATTTCCGTTGTGTTGTATATGTGTTGTACTCTGATGATGTACGTAAGACACAAATAAAGTTTTGTATTTCAAGAGTTGTTATATAATATATTTTATTCAGTTTCGCTGTGAGCCTGATGTTTTCTTCTATTCTAACTTTTCTTTCATTCTAATTTTCACCCTCTAATTTCTTTCTATGAACAATCCATTAATTTCTGGTGCTTGATTAGTCGATATGGGATACTTAATATGTATTTACATCGATTCACGAGATCGAAAATTTCTAGCTGTTACACTTGGTATTAGATCAAGTTAAAGAACACGATAGGGGGTTCTCGCTTGGTGTTTGGTGACGAGTAGGAGACTTTTAACCCTGTATGTCCCGATGGACATGATTGGGTTGGCTGAGTCACGAGGTTGCCCGTAAAAGTAGTCCAAAGGTATCACTGTATGTAACAAGCCGGAAAATCAGAACCAATTTAAAATTTTTATTTTAGAAATTTTAATGGATTTTAAATATTTAAAATGATTTATTTTAAATAATAATGACAAAAAATTGTTTAATTCGAAGTTAGAACGAATATATTTATTTTAATTTTAAAAGGAGTTAGAAATAGCACGGTAGTTTGAAGATTTGAATTTGAAATTTGACAGACCGTATAGGATGCAAAATAAATCAAATTTTGGTGAAACCAAAAATATTCAAATCTATTTAAAAATATATTTCCAACGAATCTAAAAAATTGGAATTTCATAGCGGGAATCAAAAGTTATATCTAGATTAAAATTCAGAATAGTCGCTATGGAATTTAATATAATATATAGCCCGTATAAATAGCCAATTTACAAATGACCTCCGTTTTCGATGAAACCACATTGGTTGGATCCGGAATGTAAAATTATTGCTAGATTCCAATTTTCATAATTTTTGGAATTAATATGTGAGCGTGGCAAAAGAAAAAGTGTTTTGTCAATTTCATTCAATTTGGATCGACCAGAAAATGACCATTTTTCAAACAGTCTTCAAATTCGGCGAAATTAATTTTCTTAGGACAGTATCATTAAAACAAAGCTTGAATTAATTTTTCTGTAATTTTTAGAATCATTATGTGGCCTCGATAAATTAAAATGTACGATAAAATTAAATAATTAAATGATTTATATTTTAAAATAAAGAAAAGTGGGCTAAGACGGTCAAACGGGCTGACGGGGCCTAGCCCATTGTGTCCAAAATGGGGGAATTTGGCTAGGGACAAACCTCATTGGGTTGGATTTGGACACAATAGGAATTAACGGGGTTTTTTTGCGAATTAAGGAATCAAATATTATTATAAATAACCCTAATCCTAAATAAGGAGCCGCCACTTTCGCATTCAATGGCCACCATGCTCCAATTCAAATCCACTAATTTCACCAAATCAAACTGTTAATTTTCAAGACAAATAAAAGAAAAACTGAAGTGCTTCGAGAGATCTCCAACTAGAACGGATGAGATTATTTTTTGGTTCGTCGATAGGGAGGAATCGTGCCTCACACAGGCCGACGTTGGGCGCATTTCTTGAGGGGATTAGTCCACCGAGTTGGATGGGATTCAAGGCGCAAGCAGCCGACGGTGGAGGCTCTGATGTGGTGCACTCCGATTAACGCCTGGAGGTCTGGTCCGACATGCGACAGGGTGTTTAGGGGCACAATGTTGAGTTCTAAAGGAAGACGATGTGTTCAACTGGAAGGGTTTAACCAAGGTCAAAGGAAAATTAGAATATATTATTATATAATATAATTAATTTATTTAAAAACTTATATCGGTAATGACTTTTGCAAACTGAATCAGAATCGAATGATTTTCATTGCGTTGGACTCGTGTTGACCAGATCAACACAATGGAACAAACCAGATCTGAAACGGAGCAAATCAGAATTTGGGGAAAATTCAAATCTGAACTGGACAGAATTAAAACCATCGGTGATATTTCTCAATTCAAAAATTAAATTAAATATATATATATATATATATATTTGATTTGATTGTGACTGTGTTATTAATATATGCATATAGAACACACATATGCGGTGTGTGAAATTTAGATTGACCTATTGGTTGTGGTGATGATTATTCGTTGAATTATATTTATCTAAGATAAAGATATAATCTTTAAATATTAAAATGAAAATATCATGTTATGTTAAACATATCATTTTAGTTAGAAAGACATCATTTTTGTTATTATATGTCATGTTAATTTAAAACATCATTTATAGAATAATGTCATGTTATAATATCATTTATGTTAGAATAATGTCATGTCATTTTTGTTAGGAATGTTATATTAAAACAAATATTTCATGCATGTAGAAATCATATTTTGTAAATAAAATATGTCATATTAGAATAAAATTATCATTTTTGTTATAAATTTTCATCTTAGTTAAAAATATCATTTTAATTTAAAAATGTCATTTTAGTAAAATATGTCACATTAGAAATAAAATAACATTTTTGTTATGAAATGTTGCATTAAAAATAGAATAACATTTTTGTTATGAAATGTTACATTAGAAATAAAATAACATTTTTGTTGTGAAATGTTGCATTAGAAATAATATGTCATTTTTGTATAAAATGTTATGTTAGAATAAAAATGTAATTTTAGTTAGAAATGTTATATTAGAATAAAAATGTCACTATTGTTAGGAATGTTTTATTAAAATAAATATGTCATTTATTTAGAATAGTTATTTTTCAAATAAATATGTCATTTATTTAGAATAATGATTTGTCAAATAATTATGCTATTTACTTAGGATAATGTCATGTTATACTAAAAGGTCATTTATTTAGATCATGTTATGTTAAACAAAAATGTCATTTATTTAGACATGTTCATGTTTCATATAATATTATTCTATTAGAATATATTCATGTTACATAAATTTGTCATTTATTTAGGAAATGATATGTTGAAATAAAAATGTCATTTTATTAGAAATTGTCATGTGAACTAAATATGTCATTTACTTAGAATATGATGTGTCAAATAAAAATGTCATCTTGTCAGACAAGAATAAAAAAAATAATTCCTTGTCAAAATATATGTTTTGTTGAAATTAAATTATAAATATTTATTTATAATTTAAACATTGAAAATTGGTTAAATTTATTAATCAATAATGTATGTATATAAACTGTTGTTGTTTTAAAACCCCACATGGGTATTGGGATGATAATTGACATACACTAGTCCCAATATTTAATTAATTGTCAGTCGATGTATTGATAGTCTGTGATGAGCGTTATTTATTTATTTTAATGCTCACGCAGTTGTAAAACTTCACTTTGGATGTGAGTGGATTGTTTAATGATTATTTATCCTTATTGTTATATACATGCGATGTATAAAATCCATATAACTGAAATTATTTGGTAATTGATTGAGTCTCATTCCGATTCAGAATATTTTAAAATAAAGAATATTCAAAAATAAAGCATCTTTCGAAATAGACTATTTTATAATAACAAATAATTTAAAATAAAATTCAATGAAGAATAAATTATTTTTTTATGTCCATCTACGGATGGACACAAAAATATAAAAATATGAAGCCGAGTTAAGTAGCAAACGCCATTTTTACCCGAACGGGTTTATCGGTTGATTTATTTCATTTTATAATGATATCGAAAAACAGTGATTTCAAAATCTAATATTTTGAAATATTAATATTATAATATGATAAATATATAGAGTATTCAATTTTAATTTAAAATTGAAATGAAGTTGGAATCATTTTGAAATAAATATATAAATGATTTATAAAATATGTTTTAAATGGAAAACGACGAAATATATATATATTATATATAATATATATAATGGCCTGAATAGAACGCACCGCGCAATGACTGTTCACGAATTTCGCCCATTAACTTTAAATTGATGTAATGGGAGATCCAACCGTCGGATTCTCCTAAAACCGTAACCATTGGGTTCATATCAAAAAGATCTTTCCAAGGATTATAAGAGTTCTGAAATCTAATGGTTGGATTTGGAATTATGTCCAAATAAAATTTGAAATAGGTCGCTATGGACGCAGCTCGGTGGCCGTTATTGGAAACCGGCCGTACGGGCCTGAATAAAATTATTAAAAATATGTAAAAATTATGTAAAATCATAATTAATGGATTGTGAAGATTTTGGAAGAAAAATTTCATATTTGAAAAGATAAAAATATATTTTTATTGAAATAAACTAGTTATTAACTAGAATAAATCTTTAATTTAAGATTTAATAAAGTTTTCCAATTTATTAATATTTAATTGGAATTAAATAAAATAAATTAGATTTTAGGTCTGTGGTGAGTGGTGTCTTCAATAACACTGTTCTTAAACCCAATCAAGAAAAGAATAAATCCTTTAATTAAGATAATTAGAGTTTCCAATTATATTTAGTAATTGAAATAAAATGAAATGTGAATTGGGTTTATTGTGAACTGTATCTTAAACATCATTTGTTCTTTAATCCAATTAATAGTGAGAATATAATCTGGAATTTATAAATCTTTTATTAAGATTTAAATGGAAATTTTCCAAAGTAAAATTTTCCAATTTAATATATTAAATTGGAATTGAATGGAATTCGATTTAATAATAATCGAGATGAGCTTCTGTAAAAGAAGACCATTATTATATATGGAATTTAAAAGGCTTTGCCGTTATTCCATTTATATTATTAATCTAATACGGAGATTTACATCGATTATATATTGATTTGATTTCTGTGAAAATTCCATATTTAATGGAAGATGATTTTGGGTTTATTTTGAACTGTGTTTTAAACGAGATTTGTTCTTTAACCCAATTAATAGTGAAAATATAATTTGGAATTTATAAATCTTTTATTAAGATTTAAGTGGAAATTTTCCAAAGTAAAGTTCCTAATTTAATATATTAAATTGGAATTGAATGGAACTTGAATTAATAATAATCGAGACGAGCTTCTATAAAAGAAGACCATTATTATATATGGAATTTAAAAGGCTTTACTGTTATTCCATTTATATTATTAGTCTGATACGGAAATTTGTATCGATTATATATTGATTTGATTTCTGTGAAAATTCCATATTTAATGGAAGATGATTTTGGGTTTATTGTGAACTGTGTTTTAAACGACATTTGTTCTTTAACCCAATTAATAGTGAAAATATAATTTGGAATTTATAAATCTTTTATTAAGTTTTAAATGGAAATTTTCCAAAGTAAAGTTTTCCTATTTAATATATTAAATTGGAGTTGAATGGAATTCGATTCGGTAATAATCGAGATGAGCTTCTGTAAAAGAAGACCTTTACTATATATGGAATTTAAAAGGCTTTGCCGTTATTTCGTTTATATTATTATTCTGATACGGAAATTTATATCGATTGTATATTGATTTGATTTCTGTGAAAATTCCATATTTAATGGAAGATGATTTTGGGTTTATCGTGAATTGTGTTTTAAATGACATTGGTTCTTTAACCCAGTTAAAGACAAGATTTATTTCTTAAATTTGAATAACCATAAAGTAATGATTTTTGATATTAAAACCAAATTCGAGTTTTAATGAATCTTTAAAGAGAATATTAAAGAATAAATTTAAAAGAATTTATCTTCGATAAAATTAATGGGAACCTTTCCCTAACAATGTGAATATTTATTAAAAGAAATATTCTGAATTGGAATGAGGCATATGATGTGTTTCTATAGGACTTGTTTATTGATTATAAAATACGTGAGTTATTGGGAAAGACTGGGATCAACCCATTCTAAATAATTACTACGACGATTAAAAGTCGAAGTTGAAGACGGTGGTTGAAGATCGGAGATCTTCACATCGTTTAGATGATTACTGATGTTTTGATTGGGAGGCATCCCAAGACAAGGTAATAAGTGGTGATCGTCCAGACGTACTTGGAGATCGATGGATATGCGAGAACCTCTCTCCTGTATTGGACATATGTGACAAGGAATAAGGTGTCTCTGGTTTCATTCAGACCTAGAATGGACTTGTAAATGGATGGTATGTCTGACGTTTTATTCCTTTATGCTGTATTCGTTGAGCTCTGCTAAATATATATCTGTTTGGTGGTGGAGAATTTATTCTCTTGCTTAACACCCTTCTCTGAGACGTATGAGCTTAGAGGTTATATATTGGCAGAAATCAATGGAACGGTATGGACTGACAATGTGGCATGATAAGATGCAAATGATCAAGGCTTTTGTTGAAAAACAGAGCCTTGTGGTTGATGATCAAAGCACAGCTTTATTTAGCATAGCTTTGTGTAGCGATATTTCGCGAGCCTCACACCCCAGTATAAACCAGAAACGGTAGAAGGATCCAGGGAGGACATACGTTTCTTTCTAGCTAGAAGTGGTGTTAGGGTTTTACAAGCCTATACATTTTAACTTATGTGGAAGATGGATTGCGAGGCGCCTCGGTTATTTGAGTCCCTAGTGGCTCTTTACGGCCCATAGGGAGGGGAAACGTATTGTTCAGGCATTATAATCCACTAACATATTTGTGGACCGACCATGTGGCTCCTAGGTGCAGTTGCGGCCGAATCCTAAGACATCGGCTAGATTGTCCCGAATTCGGTAAGGACTATCTCTTGCCTTGGTTCCTGATGGAAATCCAACTTCCAATACGACACCATACGGTTTTGATTGTATAACTAGTATGGCGACATAGTATATGGTAGCTATGCCATCTACGACTGATACATTATGATTGAAATGTTTTCGAAACATATATACACTAATAATAATATCAAATACGTTTTACCGTATCAAGTATTTTTAACCATTATAAGGTAAAACTCTATCCTCCGGTTTGCGTTGCATTGTGTGATGGGACTTGAGTCTTATAATGGTTTCATTTTCTAAAAAGCATTGTGTTGTTTAACGATTTACTTTATTTCTTGCACTGGCAATCCAATGGAGTAAACTTGTTCTGCGTTAGCGGCGTGGTCTTGTGATTCGCCTTTTTATTAGATATGTTAAGTAAGATTTATCACACCAGTCCCATGACCGACTCATAGTTTGTTCCACTTGCAAACTCGGTGTCCATATTTTCCACACGGGCAGTCGAGTGGCTGGTTTTGCAAATATATTAAGCAGGATTCTGAATTGAAGCTTAAAGCTATGTCCATAGCAAAATAGCCTTCTGCTATGTTAGTTTATTTGTTTCGCTGCATTGTATTACAATTATCGTAATTTAATCTTCCACTGTGGTATTTATTTCAGTGTACTCTGATATTCTGTATTCTGATGTAACATTAATGTAATGTTTATAAAAATCTTCTGTTATTTGTTCTGATGTGTTGTATGCCTAAAGTTAGCTATTGGGGTTTTTGAATGGTCTTAGTCGATTTTGCAATCGATTAGGTCCGAGCGAAATCCGAATCGTTGCAATTGGTATCACAGCTCTGGTTAGCTCAAATCTTTGGGGTACAACTCGTTAGGACTGAACAAAAGACTCATCAGAGGTAGGATCAATAATATCCTATAAAGGAATACTCATTAGAGACAAGATCAGTAGTGTGATGACCCGAAACTTCCGTGGTATGAAAGTAAGGATAATCATAGGAGCATAACATAATTAAAACAATAATAGATCTCAGATAATAGCAGAACATATAAATCATTGCAGTGGAAATGGAAATGTCATCACAACATAACATCACAGACATCAGAATATGCAGTACAAGATGCACTTAGCAAAATAGAAGTCTAAACAAGGAAAGAAATAAAGTCTCAATCTCCTCCAAATACATCAAGGCTCAATAATGTCTAAATGTCTCAAGAAGCAAATAAAAAGATAAAAGAAAAAGAGTCTTCATCTTCTTCCTTAGCAAGCTCCAGTCTAGAAAATATCCATACCTAACACCTGTCATTTGGCTGCCCGTATGGAAAGAGGGCACCTGAGTTTGCATAGTAAAACAAACTACGAGTCAGTCATGGGACTGGTATGAGAAATCTTACTTAACTAACAATATGACTAATCCTAGGACCACGCCGCTATCGCGAAACGGGTTTACTCCATTGGATTTCCAGTGCATATATTTAATAAATTTTATTTAAAAACAACACAATGCTTTTTAGAAAATGAAATCATTATAAGACTCAAGTCCTATCACACAATGCGATGCAAACCGAAGGATAGAGTTTTACCTTATAATGATAAAAAATGCTTGATATGTAGAAAATAATATTTAATATTATTATTAGTGTCTGTATGTTTTAAAAATACTTCAAAGTAAATGTATATATCCTAGACGGCATAGTACCCCATCCTACTATGTCGTCATATATAGGTTTACAGTTAAAACCGAAATGTCGTATTGGAGATTGGTTTCCATCTAGAGTCAAGGCTAAGGACGATCTCCTAACCGATTCGAGACACTCTAGCAATGTGTCAGAATCCCCCACAGTGAACCCTTGGATATTGTAGGGCTACAGTGAACCCTTGGATACTGCAGGGCCTTGTAAAAACCCAAACACAACTTCTAGCTAGAAAGAAACGTGTGCACTCCCTGCGTTCCCTCGTCCCGTTTTTGACTCTACCGGGGTGTGAGGCTCGCGAGGTAACGTAGTACACAAAGCTATGCCGAAATAGGCTATTCTTTGATCATCATTCACAAGACTCTTCTTTTCAACAAAAGCCTTGATCAATAGCATCTTTACATGTCACATTGACAATTCACGCCATACTATCGATAACTATCAATATACAATCTTTGAGCTTATGCGTCTCAAAGAAGGGTGTTAAGCAAGAGAATAAATTCTCTGCCACCTCTATATTAAACAGAAATCAGTTTAATTACACGGAATGAAATTTAATGTCGGACACACATCCATTTACAAGTCCGTTTTGGGTCTAAACGAAACCGGAGTCACCTTATTCCTCGTCCCGTATGTCCAATACGGAAGAGAGGTACTCGCATATCCGTACAATTAGCAAGTACGTCCGAAAAACTACCACTTTAACTTTTTATTGGTAGTTAGCCAATGCCAGGCATTCGATGTGAAGATCATCGGTCTTCAATCGCCGTCTTTAAGATCCTCAATTTAGATCGTCGTATAATCATTTGAAATGAGATTTAACTCGGTCTTTTCAAATGATTCTCGCATGTATATAGTTTAAAATCATTTCATATTGTTAATAGTATTTAATAACGACTAATCGCTATTTTTATTTATATAAAAATAGCCAAATTTATTTAACGATGCTTCGGGTCTATGAGCGGCCCTGGCGCTGTTTTTACCAAATTTTGATTTACACTTATCTCAAAATCTATCCGTTGGATTTTAACAAAATTTATATAGTTGGAAAGATCTTCCCAAAGCAGTCCTAAGGTTTTAGTTTTGGGAAAATCCGACGGTTGGATCTTTTGGTATAACCGTTTAAAGTTATGATTTGAAAATGCGAACTACTGCGCTCGATTCGTTTATTTTTAATTTATATTTATATATATACAATTACATATATAAACTCTTCGACGGTCTCTCTAATGTATTTAACATGCCAAATAGAATAATGTTTTTATTGGCATTTCATAACCATGTGCTGTCAAACAAAGTATATTTCATGCACATGAAAGTTTATTCAATGACAAGCCAACTTTGCATATAAATGTAATATATGCAAAGGTAAACATAAATGTAATTTTTGACAGTGCATATAATTCTAATATATGCGATGTAGTTATAAATAAATTTTAACAACGCATCTAAATTCTAATATATGCGATGTAATTAAAAATGAAAATTTAACAACGTATATAAATTCTAATTTATGCGGTGTAATATAAATGTGATTTTAACAGTCCATAAAAATTCTAATATATGCGATGTAATATAAATATGATTTTAACCAATTCATTAAAAACAAAGTTTTAATGTGAACATGTTTTATTTTGAAAACTTGCATATTTGTCTTTTTACATTAAAAATGCATATTTTTAATGAAATTATGTTTTCTATTTAAAACATGAACAACTTTCATATTTTTAACATTTCTATTATTACATTAAAAATGAATTTTTAACGTAGAACCAATTTTAAAATATGTTTCTTTTCTGCATTTTTATAATTATTTTTTATAATTACATTAAAAAGTGACATTTTAATGTATAACATGTTTTGCATTTAAAACATGTACATTTTCTTTATTTTAACATTACATTAAAGATGTATATTTTTAATGAAATGATGTTTTTAATTTTAATGAAATCATGTTCATGTTTTGAATGAAATGATGTTTTTTTAACATGTGCATTTTCTATTTTATTTAACATTATATTAAAAATGTGAACAGTTTACATGGAATCATGTTGGATTGAAAACATGTACATTAAAAATGTATATTTTTGATTTAATAATGTTTTGACTTTAAAACATAAACACTTTTCTTATTTTTAACTTTACATAAAAAATGTATATCTTTAATAAATTCATGTTTTGGTTAAAAACATGAACATTTTTTTTTCATTTTCCAACCATTACATTAAAATGTATATTTTATATGAAATCATGTTTTGATTAAAAACATGAACATTTTTCACTACTTATATCCTTAACATTAAAAATGTATATTTTAATGAAATCATGTTTTTGTTCAAACTATGAACATTTTGCTAATTTCTTTAATGAATTAAAATATGGTTTTTAATGACTACATACTTTTATTCCTAAACATGTACATTTTTCTCTATTCTTAACATTTCCTTAAAAAATGTATATTTTTAATGAATTCATGTTTTGGTTAAAAACATGAACGTTTTCTTTATTTTTAACATTACATTAAAATGTAAACTTTTTAATGTAATGTCCTTATTTTTATCTAAAACATGAGCATTTCTATTTTTATAGTAATTCCATAATATGATAGAAATTTATGTTTCATTTTCTTTTTGTTGAATATTCTAATTTAACAAAATGATAAGATTTGATATTTCCTTTTTGATTGAAAGTTCTAACTCAATCAAATAACAAATAAAAGTGATATTTCTTTATTTTGATTGAAAATTCTAATTCAATCAAACAATAACAAAAGTTGTATTTTTATTTTGATTGAAAATTCTAGTTCAATCCAAAATAGCAAAAGTGACATTTTTATTTTGATTGAAAATTCTAGTTCAATCAACAAACAAACAAAGTGATATTTTTATTGAATTGAAAATTCTAACTCAATTCAACAAAATAAAAAAAGTGATATTTTTTTTATATTGAATTGAAAGTTCTAATTCAATTTAACAAAATAAACAAAGTGATATATTTATATATTGAATTGAAAGTTCTAATTCAATTCAACAAAGTAAACAAAGTGATATTTTTATATTGAATTGAAAGTTCTAGTTCAATTCAATAAAATAAACAAAGTGATTTTTTTTATATCGAATTGAAAGTTCTAATTCAATTCAAAAAAATGAACAAAGTTGAAATTTTTATTGAATTGAAAATTCTAATTCAATTCAATAATTAAACAAAGGTGAATTTTTTTATTGTAAACAAAAGTGATATTTTAATTGAATTGAAAATTCTAATTCAATCCAATAAACAAACAAAGCTCCATTTATGCTGAATATATATAATTCAAAAAAATATCAACAAGAATGATTTATTCTAAATAACCGTAACATCCCGCAATACTATCTGAGTTGACTAATAACACCACACATCAAACTCAAATTGCACAAAAATACGAATCATTATTAGAAAGAAGTTAGAGGGTGAGAAATAGAAAGAAAGAAATATTAGAATAGAAGAAAAGGAAGATCACAAAATCACAGCGGAACGAATAAAATATATTAAATAACATAACTTTTGAAATACAAATCAGTAACTTTATATACATACCATCATCGGAGCACAACAGTTATTCCTGGAACAGTTGTAAACACCTGTTTCCGGATATCACATAGTAAACAGCGGAATATATGAGTCTATAGCTAACTGGTGAAGCCTCCTGCTTCCATCACTTCCAAGTGAATCTGAAAAATCCCGACTACTTGACTGCCCATAAAAATTTGGGTACCCAAGAGTTTAGGGAAAACAAAACAAGATAAATTCTGGGACAGTCATGGGACTGGTGTGAGAAAACTCCAACCAATTGTTTAACTTTCAAAATCCTTACGAAAGAAAAGATAATAGTAAGACCATCCCACACATAAACATGGAAGGGTTTTACCTTACTATAACCCAAAACACTTTGATACAAAAATCCAGTGATATCATAATAGTGTCTAAATCAAATAAATAGAATCTAGCGGAACACTTGCATCTCACGCTCCACATACATAGTATAAAATCCAAAACCGCAGGGCGTTTATTGGAGATTGGATTTCCAACATGACAAGGTATGGAACCACCTTCCTCTAGTGTATCTCTAGTGAGGAATACACTGGGATCAACAAGAACGTCTTGCAACCCGCCCTACACATGACTGACCACTCATTTCGCTTGAGTGTATCGAATGTATATCACCAACGGTTGGGATCAGTAACCGTTTCCCAAATGGGACATCATCGAATAGAATAAGGAATTAAATGAATCTCTAGATAGGTGATTATACACCCTAATGGGAGTGACCCGCATAGCCATGCTGCCTGCCCGATTTTTGTCATTTCCCGGTTGTTGAGGCCTGAGGCTACGATTACTATCTATTCATTGATAGCACAATCACTTTGAATGCCACATTGTCAGATCCGTTAATCACTAGTTGATTTGCACAAATATATTCTGGATATTATGCTAAGGGAATAAATCCATTGCCACCATATATATTTATAAATACCAATATATTCGATCATTGGAAATACTTTGTCAGACATTCGTCCGTATACGTTCGTTCTGGGATTGAACGAAACCGAAGGCACTTTTTCTATTAATAGAAAAAGTTCTTGCACTTCACTCCGTCTTCAATTATCTTCATATAATATGATTCGCAACGCTACTGCCAATACGGAGTGGTTCTCGGATAACAATCCAACCGGTCTCTCCATATTGACAACGATATTGGTGAATACTTCGATTGTCGGTTATTTAACTATCGAAGAAAATAAACAAACATTCCAACCATCAGACAATCACTAGGTCTTTTAATTTATAGTTCATTAATTAAAACACTTCTCCACTTCCTTTATCAATATTCATTAACTAAATATTTTCAGTTATCATCTTGGCCTCTTACCCATTTGGAAAACATTTCCAAATCTCGCCTTCTTTTATTTTCTACACATAGAAAATATTTTCTATTTATAATTGGAGAACATTCCAATTACTTACTTCTTTCCCGACTATTCATTTATATACTTAGAAAATATTTATTGTTATATTCCCAAAATTCAACTTATTTAGGTAAAAACGAATGTGGTGTAAAACATCGTTACAACCTGAAATACTGTATTCAACTAAATCTTATTCAAATATTGATTATCGAGATTGAATCTTTCTATATATCAGTTAGTAATGAAACCAATCGAGTTAGTGTAAGTTACCTCTCAGACCTTGACTGAAAACATCTTTAACTTCAAAGCAGACAAAACCATAATTCTCGAAAAAATCAACACCATACAAACAAATTATTCATTTTTAAACGTGTATATGTTTCTCTTGCTATTACCAGACTATCGATTTTCTTTTTGTTTATAATATTCTATTTTTAAGTTTTTTTCCTTACCGGGTTCTATATATATCGATACATTGATTTCCAGTTATCAAAATTTCTTAAAAATATTCTAACTCCTTAAATTTTCGGAAAATTACACACCATAACCTCCTTTGTACCGGAAGCATCGGGAAAATCCCCAAACCGCCACATAGGCCTCTCCAATCAAAAAGAAAAAGCCAAGCGGCTTGCCGATACGGCACATAAAAACCTCATATAGAATTTAAACGTGTACCTTTTTGTTGGGCACTAAATTTATAAACTTCATTCTCTTCATTTCATACCTGTTTAGCACATGTTCACCTGTTTTCAATTCACTTCAACTCAATCCAATCATTT
The DNA here is from genome assembly GCA_030737875.1 of Allium sativum. Lineage (NCBI taxonomy): Eukaryota > Viridiplantae > Streptophyta > Magnoliopsida > Asparagales > Amaryllidaceae > Allium > Allium sativum. The sequence goes on along the minus strand of CM060925.1, from coordinate 203,953,247 downwards.
GAATTCAGTTTCACCCATTTATTCTTTAATTAGCTTCTTAGCCTATTTCACTTGTTATTTGAACATATCACGTTCAAATATAAATTAATTTATTTTCAAAACAATCGAATGCCATTTTTAATTCAAGTTTTATATTCGATTTCGAATATGAATTTACAAACCTTTTTTTCTGATCCAAAGTCCAATTTCTATTTAAAATTCCATTAACTAATTTTTCCATACATTAGTTAATTCTACTCAACAATTAAACATCTGGTTTGATTTTGTTTCAAAAATCATTTCATTACTTCACTCGAGTTCAGATATTATTTATAACTCAAATCTGGATTTTTCCAATAAAATTATGATTTTATTTGCTCAAAATTATTTTATTTATTTAAATAAACCGTTATGGTTTTATAATGGTTCTGGCGCTGTTTTTTTTGAAAATTTGATTTTGACATAACTAAAAATCTATTCAATGAAACCTAGATTTTTCTTCTCCATTTGAAAACTATTATCGAATCGGTCCTGACGTTTCTTATTTCAAAGAATTCCGACCTCAATTGAGTTCTGTATACTCAATTGAAGTTCGAAACACCAATTTACGAACTACCGCGTTGCGGCAAGTTTGTTTTAATTATATTTATATATATAAACGTTTGCACTTCGTTTATATATAAATTCCAACTCCATTCTGATTTATTTTATATATTTAAACCAATTTTTTAAATTAAACTTAATATTTTCAATTATTTTAAAATTGTCGATTTTTTCTTACTCATAAATAAATTTATTTATACTTCGATCTTTTATATTCAAATTCCATTTCAATTCTATTTGAAATTTCCTATATTCAATTTCCATTTCAACTTTATTTGAATTCTATATTCAAATTCCCCTTTCAACTCTATTTGAATTTCCTATATTCCATTTCCTATTTCAACTCTATTTGAATTCTATATTGAAATTCTATTTCAAATTCTGTATATTCAAACTCCATTTGAATTTCTATATTCAAATTCTATATGTAAAATTTCTTTATTCAAATTCTATTTCACTTTCTATATTTAAATTCTATATTTGAATTTCCTTTATATTTTCTATATTCAAATTCTATATTTGAATTCCATTTGAATTTCTATATTAAATTTCTATTTGAATTTCTATATTCAATTTCTATTTGAATTTTCTTTATTCATGCTTAAACAAGTCTCAATTTCAATTTCTTTTGAAATCGATATTTCTACTTTTGGAAAATAGATTTCCCTTTTCAATTTCACACTTGTATTTTTATTTCCGAATTATCCAATGATAATTCTTTTCACTTCATTTATAAGCTTTGTTTATAAATGAACTATTTGTTTTTATTCTTTTAAAACAATTTAATATTTTTATTCTATTCAAATTTCAAATTCTATTTTAGACAAATAGAATTTCCCCTTTTAACTCTGGAAAATTCCTTTTCCGGTATTTTTAAAATATCAACATTTAAGCCTAGTGTTATTTAAACACCACACAACCAATTATTTATTTCAGGTTTTCTAACACATCATATATGATAGTATATGTGCAAACAAATAAACAAACAGATAATATATTTTTGAGGGATCCAGTTGGATCCCTCCAACAAGTTTTTCTACATCCACAGATATTAGTCAACATAAATAATACCCATCCTGCTTCGAGGAAGGATACCACGGTATAGAAGGTCATCCACTATCATAGCGTGGGGCGTATAGGGTAATCATCCGCTAATGGTACCACGGGCATCCGCTAATGATACTGCGGGAAATCCAACCACCAATATATATATATATATATATATATAATAGCAACCACTAAGCCTAAATAACTGATATATTTTTAACAACAACAAATAATATTAAAAACATCCAAATAATCATCAAACAATTATTGTTAACTGATAAAAGAATTCAAAATAAAAATATGAGTGAAATTTACTCATCGGGATTTTATTTTGCACTTGTACCATTTCCAATTTCTTTTCATCGATTTTTGAGGCTCTGAACTCCTCACGAAAGATTTCGTTCGATTTATCCTCTCCTAAGCAAAAACCCAAATTTTATATATGAGATAATGAATTTTCTTTAACAAGGTCTTGTATAAAAATTAAAATTTTCTATTCTACACTTCCTAGTTTTGAACAGCTAATGATTTTATGTTTTAAATACTTCACTCTTCTAATTTAAAATTATATAATAATACTCTAACTAAAATTTTCCTTTCAGTTTCAAAATTCCGAATTAGCAGAAATTGGCATTTTCTTGTCTAACAATATAAAATTTTTGGATTTACTAGTATGCTCACCTAAGTTTTAGCTAATATGCTAACTCATCTACTTTAGTACATAATGACTACATCAGCTCTAAAATCAGAAATAAGCATTTACCTGCTTTCCTTAACCAATTCGACTTCCCTCGTTATCATGCTTCAGTTCAACCCTGGTCAACACATGCCATTTCCTTCCTCCCTTAGTCAAGCATCACACTCGAGGTTTTTTTTTCATACTGCCGAACCCCAGAAACGAATGTCGCCCTCACTCCTCAAGTCATGAGCTTTACTTCCATCCTAAATTACAACACCGGACTTCACTTTGCGAGTTCATCCTTTCCTCAAACTGTCTTCAGCTATCGTGCGACAATAGATAGCGTGGTCTCTAAGACCTCATCGTAGCCCCCATACAATATCAGACCACAACGCAAATCCTAGCTGCTTTCTTACTGTTGCGCAACCCTATATCCCACCTAAACATCACCATGAACTCCACTTCCCAAAACATATCTTAAATACCCACTCCAGACTACAACGATTTGAGTAAATCCCCAACTCCACGCCCTATTACCTAGGTGCCATCGCACTCGAATTTGGGACTCCTAATCTCAATAAATATCGGCGAAAACCATAGGAGCCTCACAGTCTTGATTAAATTTGCAAATCCCTTATTTGACTTGCCGAAGAATTGAAAAGGAAGGGGTTCGATTTTGGTATATTAGCAGCGCCATTTGTATTTGGAACGATTTTGATTTGGTTATCTGAGGTATGGCTTTGATTTTAATGTGATTTTGGGACTGAATTTAAAACAAAGAGTGGCCACTCTATTTTTGCCAGAAGCGGATCGATTTACATAAGAGAAAAATAGAAAGGAGATGAGCGCGATTTAAATAGAGGAGAAAGGGGGAACCAGAAGTACACAATCTTTTAATGAATGTCTCAAGAAGTGCATACAAAATTAATACCGATTTGACTTCTATTTAATGCGATTTGAGTTATATAGATTTCTATTCTTTTTAAATTGATTCTAATTTGATTTCAAGCTTATCTACAGATCAAATGTCTCGGGGTCTATTACTTTAATTCACTAACTGCTATTTTAACGTACTGACCGACGTTTTCAACATTATTGCGTTATTCTGAACTGAACTGAATATATTTTGACTTTTAATTTCATTGTATACACCATACTAAATTAATATAATATAATTTAAATTTTAAAACAAATAAATTCTTCAACAATAAATTACTATTATCGTCATTTATATTCAAATAGAATATATATTGATCATCTGAACCGTTTTGATTCAGTTTTATCTTCAAATTGAATTATTTTAGATTACCGTATTACAATAGTTATATATATCAAAAATTAAATCCTATATCGATTATTGATCGATAACTCAATATAAAAATTCTTTCATATTATCAATTCAATATTTAAATAAATATTAAATATTTGAAATTAATCGATAAAAAATCTGGGTTGTTACATTCTTCCCCCCTTAAAAGAATTTCGTCCCCGAAATTACTAAGGTAGAAAAGTGCTTCAAACTCCTTAACTTTCCAAAGCTCATTTAGTTGAACTCAACTCTTCATATTTCAACAAAGTTTAATTCCTACAAAACTTTTGTTTTCATTTATATTCCACATCATATAGGCTTACATTCATTTAGTTCGAATGATTTACAACCAATATATCCAAATTCAATTCATATTCATTCAAATTGATTTTAAACAATTTACTCACTTCAATCCATTTAACTTACTTAAGCTAAATTAACTTTTCTGAATTCAAATTCCCAGGTTTTTATTTCAAACCCTTTTGAAATCACGTAAATATATACATATATTTATTTCCAATTCAAAACATTTGAATTTTCAAATCAACTTGTTTTCTTCCAAACAACTTTCCATAAAAAACTTTTCTTAGGTAGCAATTTCATCACTTAAAACTCGAAAATGAACACTGATGATGCTGCAGTCATCATCAGAATTATTTTCCAGTCACTGAAGTGAGTTCAGCGCTTAAACAATTTCAAAACCCATTCAAAATCCTTTTAAAACAAAGCTATATTGTTCTAATATACTTCAAATAACATTTTTCAACACCCAGAAATTTAAATTCTTAATTCAAAATTCTGAATTCAATTTTAGTTCAGCTCATTTGTATATATCATTCATATACAAATTCTATTTGGTTATATATAACCATTTCAACTTTATAATCCCGTTTGATTATAATAATAACAATCAACACATCCAATAATAATATTTTCAGAAAATTATTCTTCTTCTATCAAAAATAGAATTTTTGGGTAAAATTATTTCATTTACCCCATTAAAAATAATATCATGTCAATTTCTCTGTTCAAGTGTTTAGAAATTCTTATTGACTTCGTGGCATCCCACGATTCGATCAGAATTCATAAACCACTCAACAGACTAGCCTACACAATATAAAAATGTTTTTATATCAAATAACAAATACGCTCTCTTGTATATATACACTCAACTCATTCTAGGGTACTACTGACCCTATCTCTAATGAGCACAACTCCACCAATGCCTAGGTATTCGAACAACCTAAGCTCTGATACCAACTGTAACGGCCCGCAAATCCGTACTATCTGAGTTGACTAATAACACCACACGTCCAACCCAAATTTCATTGAAATACGAATCATTATTAGAAAGAAGTTAGAGGGCGAGAAATAGAAAGAAAGAAATATTAGAATAGAAGAAAACGAAGATCGCAAACTCACAGCAGAACAAATAAAATATATTAAATAACATAACTTTTGAAATACAAATCAGTAACTTTATATACATACCATCATCAGAGCACAACAGTTGTTCCTGGAACAGTTATAAACACCTGTTTCCAGATATCACATAGTACACAACAGAATATATGAGTCTATAGCTAACTGGTGAAGCCTCCTGCTTCTAGCTCTCCCAAGTGAATCTGAAAAATCCTGACTACTTGACTGCCCGTACAAATTTGGGCACCCAAGAGTTTAGGAAAAAAAAAACAAAATAAACTCTAGTTTAGTCAAGGGACTGGTGTGATTAAACTCCAACCAATTGTTTAAATTTCAAAATCCTTTCGAAAGAAAAGATAATACTAAGACCATCCCACACATAAACATGGACGGTTTTTACCTTACTATAACCCAAAAAACTTTGATACAAAAATCCAGTGATATCATAATAGTGTCTAAATCAAATAAATAGAATCTTGCGAAACGCTTGCATCTCACGCTCCATATACATAGTATAAAATCAAAAACCGCAGGGTGCTTATTGGAGATTGGATTTCCAACATGACAAGGTATTGAACCACCTTCCGATAGTATATCTCTCGAGAGGAATACACTGGGTTCAATAAGAACGTCTTGCAACCCGGCCCACACATGACCAACGACTCATTTCGCTTGAGTGTATCGATTGTATATCACCAACGGTTGGGATCAGCAATTGTTTCCCGAATGGGACAACATCGAACAAAATAAGGAATTGAATGAATCTATAGATAGGTGATTATACACCCTAATGGGAGCGACCCACATAGCCATGCTGCCTGCCCGATTTTTGTCATTTCCCGGTTCTTGAGGCCTGAGGGTACGATTACTTTCTATTCATTGATAGCACAATCACTTTGAATGCCACATTGTCAGATCCGTTAACCACTAGTTAATTTGCACAAATATATTCTGGATATTATGCCAAGGGAATAAATCCATTGCCACCATATATATATTTATACATACCAATATATTCGATCATTGGAAATACTTTGTCAGACATTCGTCCATATACGTTCGTTCTGGGACTGAACGAAACCGAAGGAACTTTTTCTATTAATAGAAAAAGTCCTTGCACTTCACTTCGTCTTCAATTATCTTCATATAATCTGATTCCCAACGATACTGCCAATACGGAGTGGTTCTCGGATAACAATCCAACCGGTCTCTCCATATTGACAACGATATTTAACTATCGAAGAAAATAAACAAACATTCCAATCATCAAACAATCACTGGGTCTTTTAATTTATATTTCATTAATTAAAACACTTCTCCACTTCCTTTATCAATATTCATTAACTAAATATTTTTAGTTATCATCTTGGCCTCTTACCCATTTGGAAAACATTTCCATATCTCGCCTTCTTTTATTTTCTACACTTAGAAAATATTTTCTATTTATAATTAGAGAACATTCCAATTACTTATTTCTTTCCCGACTATTCATTTATATACTTAGGAAATATTTATTGTTATATTCCCAAAATTCCACTTATTTGGGTAAAAACGAATGTGGTGTAAAACATCGTTACAACCTGAAATACTGTATTCAACTAAATCTTATTCAAATATTGATTATTGAGATTTAATCTTGCTATTTATCAGTTAGTAATGAAACCAATCAAGTTGGGGTAAATTACCTCTCAGACCTTGACTGAAAACATCTTTAACTTCAAAATAGACAAAACCATAATTCCTGAAAAAATCAACACCATACAAACAAATTATTCATTTTTAAACGTATATATGTTTCTCTTGCTATTACCAGGTTAATGATTTCCTTTTTGTTTATAATATTCTATTTTTAAGTTTGTTTCCTTACCGGATTCTATATATATCGATACATTGATTTCCAATTATCAAAATTTGTTAAAAATATTCTAACTCCTTAAATTTTCGGAAAATTTCGCCATAACGTCCTTTATACCGGGAGCATCGGGAAAATCCCCAAACTGCCACACTGGCCTTTCCAATCAAAAAGAAAAAGAAAAAGCCAAGCGGCTTGCCGATACGACGCATAAAACCTCATATAGAATTTAAACGTGTACCTTTTTATCGGGCACTAAATTTATTAACTTCATTCTCTTCATTTCATACCTGTTTAGCACATGTTCACCTGTTTTCAATTCAATTCAACTCAATCCAATCGTTTGAAGTCAGTTTTGCCCATTTATTCTTTAATTAGCTTCTTAGCCTATTTCACTTGTTATTTGAACATATCACATTCAAATATAAATTAATTTATTTTCAAAACAATCGAATGCCATTTCTAATTCAAGTTTCATATTCAATTTCGAATATGAATTTACAAACCTTTTTTTTATCCAAAGTCCAATTTCGATTTAAAATTCCATTAACTAATTTTTCCTTACACTAGTTAATTCTACTCAACAATTAAACATCTGGTTCGATTTTGTTTCCAAAATCATTTCATTACTTCACTCGATTTCAGATATTATTTGTAACTCAAATTTGGATTTTTGCTCAATGAAATTCAGATTTTATTTGCTCAAAATCATTTTATTTATTTAAATAAACCATTATGATTTTATAATGGTTCTGGCGCCGTTTTTCTGAAAATTTGATTTTGACATAACTAAAAATCTATTTGACGAAACCAGATTTTTCTTCTCCATTAGAAAACTATTATAAAATCGGTCCTGTGGTTTCTTGTTTCAAAGAATTCCGACTTCAATTGAGTTCTGTATACTCAATTGAAGTTCGAAACGCCAATTTACGAACTACTGCGCTTCGGCAAGTTCGTTTTAATTATATATTTATAAACGTTTGAACTTCGTTTATATATAAATTCCAACTCCATTCTGATATATTTTATATATTTAAACCAATTTTCCAAATTCAACTTAATATTTTCGATTATTTTAAAATTGTCGATTTTTCCTTACTCGTAAATAAATTTATTTATACTTCGATCTTTTATATTCAAATTCCATTTCAATTCTATTTAAATTTCCTATATTCAATTTCCATTTCAACTTTATTTCAATTCCATATTCAAATTCCCCTTTCAACTCTATTTGAATTTCCTATATTCCATTTCCCATTTCAACTCTATTTGAATTCTATATAGAAATTCTATTTCAAATTCTCTATATTCAAACTCCATTTGAATTTCTATATTCAAATTCTATATTCAAAATTTCTTTATTCAAATTTCATTTCACTTTCTATATTCAAATTCTATATTTCAATTTCCTTTATATTTTCTATATTCAAATTCTATATTTGAATTCGATTTGAATTTCTATACTAAATTTCTATTTGAATTTCTATATTCAATTTTATTTGAATTTTCTTTATTCATTCTTAAACAAGTCTTGATTTCAATTTCTTTTGAAATTGATATTTCTACTTTTGGAAAATAGATTTCCCTTTTCAATCTCTCACTTGTATTTTTATTTCCGAATTATCCAATGATAACTCTTTTCACTTCATTTGTAAGCTTCGTTTATAAAAGAACTATTATTTTTATTCTTTTAAAATAAGTTAATATTTTTATTCTATTCAAATTTCAAATTCTATTTTAGAAAAATAGAATTTCCCCTTTTAACTCTGGAAATTTCCTTTTCCGATATTTTTAAAATATCAACATTTAAGCCCAGTGATATTGTAACACCACACAACCAATTATTTATTTCAGGTTTTCCAACACATCATATATGACAGTATATGTGCAAACAAATATACAAACAGATAATATATTTTTGAGGGATCCGGTTGGATCCCTCCAACCTATTTCCCTGCATACTCAGATGTTAGTCAACATAAATAATACCCGTCCTGCTTCGAGGAAGGATATCGCGGTATAGAAGGTCATCCACTATCATAGCGTGGGGGCGTATAGGGTAATCATCCGCTAATGGTACCGCTAGGGTAATCATCCGCTAATGGTACCGCTTGCATCCGCTAATGATACTGCAGGAAATCCAACTACCAATATATATATAATAGCAACCACCAAGCAAAAAAATCTAATATATTTTTAACAGCAACAAATAATATTTAAAGCATCCAAACAATCATCAAACAATTATTTTTAACTGATAAAAGAATTCAAAATAAAAATATGAGTGAGATTTACTCACCGGGATTTTATTTCGCACTTGTACCAATTCCAATTTCTGTTCATCGACTTTTGAGGCTTTGAACACCTCACGAAAGATTTCGTTCGATTTATCCTCTCCTAAGTAAGAACCCGAATTTTATATATGAGCTAATGAATTTTCTTTAACAAGGTCTTGTATAAAAATTACAATTTTCTATTCTACACTTCCTAGTTTTGAAAAGCTAATGATTTTATGTTTTGAATATTTCACTCTTCTAATTTTAAATTATATAATAATACACTAACTAAAATTTTCCTTTTAGTTTCTAAATTCCGGATTAGCAGAAATTGGCATTTTCTTTTCTAACAATATACAAATTTTGGTTTTACTAGTATGCTCACCTTAGTTTTAGCTAATATGTTAACTCATCTACTTCAGTACATAATGACTACAACCAGTTCTAAAATCAAAAATAAGCATTTACCTGCTTTCCTTAACCAATTCGACTTCTCTTGTTATCATGCTTCAGTTCAACCCTGGTCAACACACGCCGTTTCCTTCCTCCTTTAGTCAAGCATCACACTCGAGCTTTTTTTTTTTCATACTTCCGAACCCCAGAAACAAATGTCGCCCTCACTTCTCAAGTCATGAGCTTTACATCCATCCTAAATTACAACACCGGACTTCACTTTGCGAGTTCATCCTTTCCACAAACTGTCTTCAGCTATTGTGCGACAATAGACAGCGTGGTCTCTCAGACCTCATCGTAGCCCCCATACAACAGCAGACCTCAACGCAAACCCTAGCTGCTTTCTTACTGTTGCGCAACCCTAGATCCTACCTAAACATCACCGCGAACTCCACTTCCCAAAACACATCTTAAATAACCACTCCAGACTACAACAACTTGAGTAAATCCCCAACTCCACGCCCTACTACCTAAGTGCCATCGCACTCGAATTTGGGACTCCTAATCTCAATTGATATCGGCGAAAACCACAGGAGCCTCACAGTCTTGATTAAATTTGCAAATCCCCTTATTTGACTTGCCGAAGAATTGAAAAAGAAGGGGTCGATTTTGGTATATTAGCAGCGCCATTTGTATTTGGAACGAATTTGATTTGGTTATCTGAGGGATGGCTTTGATTTTAATGTGATTTTGGGACTGAATTTACAACAGAGAGTGGCCATTCTATTTTTTCCTGAAGCGGATCGATTTACATAAGAGAAAAATAGAAAGGAAATGAGCGCGATTTAAATAGAGGAGAAAGGGGGAACCAGAAGTACGCAAGGTTTTAATGAATGTCTCAAGTAGTACATATAAAATTAATATCAATTTGACTTCTATTTAATGCAATTTGAGTTAAATAGATTTCTATTCTTTTTAAATTGATTCTGATTTGATTTCAAGCTTATCTACAGATCAAATATCTTGGGGTCTATTACTTTAATTCACTAACCGCTATTTTAACGTATTGACCGGCGTTTTCAACATTATTGCATTATTCTGAACTAAACAGAATATATTTTGACTTTTAATTTCAACGTATACACCATACTAAATTAATATAATATAATTTAAATTTTAAATCAAGTAAATTCTTCAATAATAAATTACTATTATCGTCGTTTATATTCAAATAGAATATATATTGATCATCTTAACTGTTTTGATTCAGTTTTATCTTCGAATTGAATTATTTCAGATTACCGTATTACAATAGTTATATATATCAAAAATTAAATCCTATATCGATTGATCGATAACTCAAAATAAAAATTCTTTTATATTATCAATTCAATATTTAAATAAATATTAAATATTTGAAATTAATCGATAAAAAATCTGGGTCGTTACATTAACACATCACATAAAGATCTATATTAACAAAATATCTAAACTAACAGATCTAAATTAATACATCACATAGAAATCAAATCAAGTGGCATAGCATATACAGCGAATCAATGAGAATGCAATTACAATTTATTCTAACTTTAAAATAAATAACAATAAAAATAAAATAGCATTTCTCACAGTTCTTTTGAATCTGAATAGTTCAGATCTGAAAATTTGACCCAAATTTCAATTAGCTCAGAATTGATTCTTTTCAGTCTAGAAACGTAGATCTCTCTACAATCGCAATGCTTCGAAAATCGTGTTATTCTGAGTCAGTTTGGATGAGTTATGATTTAATTTAGATCGAGAATGTTTAAAGTAAATTAAATTAATAAAATAATAAGGGAATACCCTTCTTCCTCTTTATTTAAAAAAGGCCGTAGCTTTTCAGATTGGGTTCCGTTCTAGGGTTGGACTTTGCTCGCGGATCGAGGCGTTGGAGGTTGATCAGACTTGGCACGATGAAGGGGGAGTGTGGCGCATAGGGGGTCCCACCTGCGACAGTCGCGATGGCAACTATAGGGGACACTGGCGGTTTTAAATTGTTTGGTTTATGCACTGATTCTGAACAAACCACTAACTTCCAGGCTATCTCACCGTATGGATGTGGAGTTTATGAAGTTCTCTACAAATAAGCCTAAAGGAGGAGGAAGTTTTGTTGAGAGGATGAAGAGAAATTAGTGAAAGAAGATGGAAGCGTTTTCAGCCATGGGTTAAAGGGGATGGCGGCTGTTCAAGATAGGATATTAGGGTTTTGAAAAGGACAAAGTGTATTTTTATAATATTTTATTTCTAATTTTACAAAAAAATCCATAAATTCTAAACAACTCTAATTTCAGTCCGACAGGAGTTGATCCTACCCAATAGCCCCCGTTCTGGATCCAATGGGCTAGGTCCCGTTAGCCCAAACGGTCATCTTTAGCCTGTTTTATTTAATTTAAAAATTAATTCATTTATTTAATTAATTTGATCGTATGTTTAAACTCACAAGGGCCGCATATGAACTATAAAAATTCCAAAAAATTATTTCTGGCTTTATTTTGATGATACGGTCCTAACAAAATTAATTTAATCAAATTTCGAGACCGTTTGAAAAATGGCCATTTTCAAGTCGATTAAATTTGACTAAAATTGACAAAACACATTTTTTTTTTGCCACGCTCACATATTAATTCCGAAAATTCTGGAAAATTAAACTTAGCAATAATTTGACATTCCGGATCCAATAAAAGTGGTTTCAGCGAAAACGGAAGTCGTTTGAAAAATGGCCTTTTCTACGGGCTATAAATTATACTATAGCGACCAATTTGAATATTCAACTGGCCATAACTTTTGATTCCCGCTATGAAATTTAGATTTTTCAGATTCGTTGGAAAGATAATTTCAAACATATTTAGATATTTTTGGTTTCCCTAAAATCCATTAAATTTTGAATCTGGTATATTCAGTTAAAGTTCAGGTTTGACTTTTCAACTACCGTGCTATTTCAAATTCCTTTTTGAAATCAAAATGAATATATTTGCTCTAACTTCGATTAAATTAAAATTTTAATCTTTATTATTTAAAATAAATTATTTTAACTATTCAAAATTCACAGAAATATCCAAAATAAAAATTTTAAATTGGTTCTGATTTTCTGGGTTGATATAATCTCCCCCACTTAAAAGCTTTTCGTCCCCGAAAAGGAAACAATAGTAAAGTAGGAAACAAAACGGAAAATGCCAGGTATTGTAAATGTACCTCGACACAAGAGTCACTTGGAGATGTCCACTATGCACTTGGGATAAGCCTGTTTGATGTTATCCTCAATCTCGCATGTACAGTCTCTAGGATCCCCGCTCCACTGCACTTTGACTAAGTGGATCCTCTTGTTCCTCAGAACTCGGGTTTCCTTGCCAACGATTTTCACTGGTTCCCTCCTTACTGCTAAGCCCGGGGTAATATCTAAATCTTGTTGTGCTGCTTCTGCCACAACTAAATCTGGATCATGAACATGCTTCCGGAGTTGGGACACATGAAATACATCGTGGACCGCTGGCAACCAGTCAGGCAACTGCACCCTATAAGCTAGCGTTCCAATCCTTTCAAAAATAGGAAATGGACTAATAACCCTCGGTGCCAATTTCCTAGTCTTCCCAAATCGAATTACACCTCTCAATGGGGAAACCTTCAAGTATACAAGATCACCAATAGAGACTTATATATCCCTTCTTCGAGCGTCCGCATAGCTCTTTTGTCGGCTTTGAGCAGCCAATAATCGCTTCTTAATAAAATCAACTTTATTTGCTGCTTCACGAATCATGTCGGGACCCAGTACTAATCGATTGCCGGGTTCCACCCAACATGCGAGAGGTCTGCACGGCCTGCCATATAATGCTTCAAATGGCGACATCTGCAAGCTTGCTTGGTAGCTGTTATTATAAGAGAATTGAACCAAGTGCAAATGATCTTCCCATGACCCACCAAAATCTAGAATGCATGCTCGCAACAAGTATTCCAATATGCGGTTCACCCTCTCAGTCTGGCCATCTATCTGAGGATGATAAGTGGTGCTCATATTTGACTTGGTCCCAATCTCTTCTTGGAAAGCTTCCCAGAATTTGCTAGTAAATATCGTATCGCGGTCACTAACAATGCTACTGGGAACTCCATGTTGTCTGACAATCTCTCTGAAATACAGCTGTGCCAAACTTCGAGCTGTTCTATTATATTTGATAGGGATGAAATGGGCAGTCTTTGTGAAGCGATCTACAATCACCCATATACTTTCATTGCCTTTCCTAGTCTGGGTCAAGCCCTCAACAAAGTCCATAGAAATTTCATCCCACTTCCAACTTGGAACCCCCAGCGGTTGCAACAGACCTGCTAGCTTTTGCTGATCGCTTTTGACTTGCTGACAGGTGGGACATCTAGCAACATATATAGAAATGTCTCTCTTCATTGCCTTCCACCAAAAGGTACGCTTAGGATCATGATACATCTCGCTTACTCCTGGATGGATGCTGAGCTTAGACTTTTGATATTCATCCATAACTTCTCTTTTTAGCTTAGGAATATCTGGCACACAAATTTTCCCTTGCATTCTAAGGGCTCCCTTGCCGTCTATTTGAAAGCTTGACCCTTCGCCCTTTCGAACTCGCTCACTAATCATCTGAATAAATTTATCACCTTTTTGGGGAGCAGAGATCTTATCGATTAAGGTAGGGGTAATAATGAGATTGGCAAGGATAAGACTGGTGTTGGCAGTATTCTTCCTGCTGAGAGCATTTGCCACTACATTGGCTTTCCCTGGAGTATATAAGATGTCCAAGTCATAGGGTGTAAGGAATTCAACCCAATGTTGCTGCCTCAAGTTCAAATCTCATTGGGTGAACAAATACTTCAAGGATATGTGATCAGTATACAGCTCGAATTTCTCGCCCAAGAGATAGTGCTTTCATATTTTAAAGCAAATACGATGGCCATTAGCTCAAGATCATGAGTGGCATAATTCTTCTCATGCAGGTTTTAACTGACGGCTAGCATATGCGACAACTTTATCCCTTTGCATTAGCACCGCACTAATACCTTAAATAGATAGAAGGATAACATGTTAAAATAAGATTTGACATTAGAAAAATGTCATTTAAAACTTGTTTATTTAGATAAAAAGAATAACCTTCTCTAGAGACGTCTGTCCAGACTTTCAGATCCTTATTGCCATTAATAATGGTCAACACAGAAGCAGTGATCAACCTCCTTTTTAGCTCTTGGAAAGCTGCCTCGCATTTGGGTGTCCAAATGAATTTTGTATGCTTCTTAGTCAGCTTCGTCAATGGACAAGATAATTTCGAAAAATCCTTAACGAATTTCCGATAATAGCCAGCCAGTCCTGAGAAACTTCTGACTTCTGTGGGCGTGCTAGGCTGCTTTCAATCTTGGATGCTGAGATCTTTCCTGGTTCTACTGAGATGCCGTCCTTTGATACAACATGGCCGAGGAATTTCACCTCTTCTTGCCAGAATATGCACTTGGAGAATTTGGCTTTTAGCACATTTCTTCGCAAAATCTCCAAGACTTCTTTCAGATGCTTTTCGTGTTCAGAAGTGGATTTAGAAAAGATTAGGATATCATCAATGAACACCAGCACAAATTTATTTAAAACATCTCGGAATACTCTATTCATCAGATCTACGAAGTATGCTGGAGCATTTCATAAGCCAAAGGGCATTACTAGCCATTCGTAGAATAAGTCTGGTCCTCTGAAAGCTGTCAAAGGCACACATTCTTTGGCAATGCGTAATTGGTGGAAACCTGTAGCCAGGTCCATCCTAGAGAATACTCGTGCTCCATTCAAGTAGTCTAGCAGATCATCAATGCGTGGAAGTGGGTATTTATTTTTCAGCGTTTTCTTATTGAGGTCACGGTAGTCCACACATAGCCCGAGGGTACCCTCTGACTGTGGGACAAACACCACTGCTGCACCCCAGCTTGAGAAGCTAGGTCTAATCGGACCCTTCCACAAAAGTTGCTTAGTTTGATTGCTTAGTTCCTTTTTTTCTTTCCGTGACATTCTCCGAATAGAGTGTACAACGAGCCTTGCATTCAGAACTAAGTCAATCCTGAAGTCGATTTCTCTGCGTGGAGGTAAGCTGTCAACTTCTTCAAACACATCCGCATAGTCTCTGACGACGGGAATATCCTCAATAGAAGCAGGAGTGACTTCTAGAGAAGACCAAAATTCTTTCCTATCTGTGGCTGAGCCGTGGCATGGTACTACTCTTTTAGCACATAGTAACTCAGCCTCATACTTTGTTAGCCAGTCCATTCCAAGTATGATATCATACCCGGAGAAATTCATGATGATCAGATTAGAAGGAAATTGGAAATAGGAATATGAAACAGGCACTCTACAATACTAATCGAGAATAAGTGAACCTCCTATCGGACTATGGGCTCTAATCTGTTCTTTATGTTTTCTTGATTTCAATTTCAACTTTTTAATCGTATCATTAGATATGAAACTTCTAGATGCACCCATGTCAAACAAAACTGTAATAGGAATGTTCTTAATATTAAGAGTACCTCCTAACATCAGGTTTACCTGCTCCTTCCGAACAAGCCGGTGCAGCTGCTCCATCATAAACACGTGCCACCTGAGATCTCTTCAGCAAAGGGCAGTTTGGCTTGATGTGCCCCTTCTGGTGACAATTATAGCACTCTCTCTTATCCTAAGAACTTTGGCTAGGTCCAGACTCATTTCTCTTCGACCTCTTGGGAGCTCAGCATTCATAGTCAAAGTGCCCCATCTTCTGACAGTTGAAGCACTTCACCTTGGACTTATCCCTTTTCTTTTTCCCTTGGGGCTTGATGGTAGAAGAGCTGCTCGCCACTGGTTTCTTGTCAGACTCTTTTCTCTTTTTATTGGCTTGATTCCTTTCTCGATCTTGCTGAGAACCTTTCTGGTCAATCTCCTCATATCTACAAGCCATCTCGATCACTTTAGCAAATGGACGCTCAATGTGTGTCGTCACTCTATTATAATACCTCCTCGCAAGACCATTAATAAATCTCTTATTCTTCTGAAGCGGGTCTTTAACTAACTCAGGGGCATATCTTGACAGCTCGTCGAATTTCTTCACATATTCGGCAATAGTCATACTTCCCTGTTGGAGGTTGACAAACTCATCATGAAGGTGTTCAACTTCTTGAGGCAGAATAAACTTCTCATTGAAGAGCTCTTTAAATTTCTCCCAAGTTATATCAGCTTCATTACCTCCAGTCATAGCCGTTTCCCACCAAATCAAAGTCTGGTCCTTTAGGAACCATGTCGCCATAAATCGCTTCCTATGATCTTCTAGTTCTAATCCTCCCAAGATCTTCTCGATTGTCTTAAGCCACGCTTGTGCCTCTATCACCGTCTCCCGGCCCATGAAATGCATGCCTCCTAGATTCTTGATTTTCTTTGCCACCTTGTCTAGATCAAAAGCACAAGGAGGTGGTGGTGGTGGCACCTCAGCATCCAAATTAGGTTGGTCCTGAGCAGCTGGGACAGTATCTCTTTCTCCGCCCCTGCCTGCTGCTCCACCTTGACCTCTTCCTCTAGTTCTGGCTCTCGTACTCATTATTCAATTAGTCTGTATCATCAAGGAAAGAGTCAGACTAAGAGAAATGATAATTTCAAAGGAAAGGTTAAAAGTAGAAACATACGATAAGATGATAATGAAGTAATGACTGATTAATATGTGCTATTCTACTGTGCTCATTCTAGGATATTACTAATCCTATCTCTAATGAGCTACTCGTCTTAGAATACTGCTGATTCTATCAAGATGAATTGTTCTAAAAAATGTTATACTCCGAAGCTAAGGTTAACCTTTAGCTCAGATACCAACTGTGACGACCCCAAACTTCCGTGGTACGGAAGTAAGGATAGTCATAGGAGCATAACATAATTAAAACAATAACAGATCTCAGATAATAGCAGAACATATAAATCATTGCAGCAGAAATGGAAATGTCATCATAACATAACATCACAAACATCAGAGTACACAGTACAGGATACACTTAGCAAAATAGAAGTCTAAACAAGAAAAGAAATAAAGTCTCAATCTCCTCCAAATACATCAAGGCTCAATAATGTCTAAATGTCTCAAGAAGCAAATAAAAAGATAAAAGAAAAAGAGTCTTCATCTTCTTCCTTAGCAAGCTCCAGTCCAGAAAATATCCATACCTAACACATGTTATTTGGCTGCTCGTGTGGAAAGAGGGCACCCGAGTTTGCAAAGTGAAACAAACTACGAGTCAGTCATGGGACTCGTATGAGAAATCTTACATAACTAACAATATGACTAATCAGAAGATCACGACGCTATCGCGGAACGGGTTTACTCCATTGGATTGCCAGTGCAAATATTTAATAAATTTTATTTAAAAACAATGAAATACTTTTTAGAAAATGAAATCGTTATAAGACTCAAGTCCCGTCACACAATGACATGCAAACCGGAGGATAGAGTTTTACCTTATAATGATAAATAATGCTTGATACATAGAAAATAATATTTAATATTATTATTAGTGTCTAATATGTTTTAAAATTATTTCAAAGTAAATGTATAAATCCTAGACGACATAGTACTCCATCCTACTATGTCGCCATATATAGGTTTACAATCAAAACCATAGTGTCGTATTGGATATTGGTTTCCATCTAGAGTCAAGGCTAGGGACGTTCTTCTAACCGATTCGAGACACTCTAGCAATGTCTCAGGATCCCCCGTAGTGAACCCTTGGATATTGCAGGGCCGGTCCAAAAATAATGTTAGTGGATTAGTTATGCCTGAACACATGCTTCCCGATCCTATTGAACCTATAAAATGGTCACAATCGACCAATAAAACCAAGGCGCCTCATTCCATCAACCACATAAGTAAAAAAGTTGGGCCTTGTAAAATCCCAAACACCACTTCTAGCTAGAAAGAAACATGTGCACTCCTTGCGTTTGCTCGTCCCATTTTTGACTCTGTCGGGGTGTGAGGCTCGCGAGGTAACATAATACACAAAGCTATGCCAAAATAGGCTATGCTTTGATCATCATCCACAGGGCACTTCTTTTCAACAAAAGCCTGGATCAATTGCATCTTGGCATGTCACATTGACAATTCACGCTATGCGATCGATAACTACCAATATATAACCTTTGAGCTCATGCGTCTCAAAGAAGGGTGTTAAGCAAGAGAATAAATTCTCCGCCACAACAGATATATATTAACTAGAAATCAATTTAATTACACGGAATGAAATTCAATGTCGGACACACATCCATTTACAAGTCCGTTCTGGGTCTGAACGAAACCGGAGTCACATTATTCCTCGTCCCGTATGTCCAACACGGAAGAGAGGTACTCGCTTATCCGGACAATCAACAAGTACATCCGGACAACTACCACTTTAATCCTTTATTGGTAGCTAGCCAATGCCAGGCATCAGTATTTATCCTTTTGATGTGAAGATCGATGGTCTTCAATCGCCGTCTTTAAGATCTTCAATTTAGATCGTCGTATAATCATTTGAAATGAGATTTAACTCTGTCTTTTCAAATGACTCTCGCATATATATAGTTTAAAATCATTTCATATCGTTAATAGTATTTAATAATGATTAATCGCTATTTTTATTTATATAAAAATAGCCAAATTTATTTAACGATGCTTCGGGGCTATGGGCGGCCTTGTCGCTGTTTTTACCAAATTTTGATTTACACTTATCTCAAAATCTAACCGTTGGATTTTAACAAAATTTATATCATTGGAAAGATCTTCCCAAATTGGTCCTAATGGTTCCAATTTTGGGAAAATCCAACGGTTGGATCTTTCGGTATAATCGTTTAAAGTTACGATTTCAAAACGTGAACTACTGCGCGTGATTCGTTTATTTTTAATTTATATTTATATATATAAACTCTTCGACGATCTCTCTAACTTATTTAACATGCCAAATAGAATAATGTTTTTATTGGCATATCATAACCATGTACTATCAAACAAAGTATATTTCATTCACATGAAAGTTTATCCAATGACAAGCCAACTTTGCATATAAATGTAATATATGCAAAGGTAAACATAAATGTAATTTTTGACAATGCATATAATTCTAATATATGTGATGTAGTTATAAATAAATTTTAACAACGCATGTAAATTCTAATATATGTGATGTAATTAAAAATGCAAATTTAACAATGCATATACATTTTAATTTATGCAGTGTAATATAAATGTGATTTTAACAGCGCATAAAAATTCTAATATATGCGATGTAATATACATATGATTTTAACCATTTCATTAAAAACAAAGTTTTAATGTAAACATGTTTTATTTTGAAAACTTGCATGTTTGTCTTTTTATGTTAAAAATGCAAATTTTTAATGAAATCATGTTTTCTATTCAAAACATGAACAACTTTCATATTTTTAACATTTCTATTATTACATTAAAAATCAATTTTTAGTGTAGAACCTATTTTAAAACATGTTTCTTTTCTGCATTTTTATAATTACATTAAAATGTGAAATTTTAATGTATAACATGTTTTGCATTTAAAACATGTACATTTTCTTTATTTTAACATTACATTAAAGATGTATTTTTTTAATGAAATCATGTTTTTAATTTTAATGAAATCATGTTCATGTTTTTAATGAAATGATTTTTTTTAAAATGTGAATTTTCTATTTTATTTAACATTATATTAAAATTATGAACTGTTTACATGGAATCATGTTGGATTGAAAACATATACATTAAAAATGTATATTTTCAATTTAATAATGCTTTGACTTTAAAACATAAACAATTTTCTTATTTTTTTAACTTTACATTAAAAATGTATATCCATTGAATTCATGTTTTGGTTAAAAACATGAACATTTTTTCCATTTTCCAACCATTACATTAAAATGTATATTTTATATGAAATCATGTTTTGATTAAAAACATGAACATTTTTCACTACTTATATTCTTAACATTAAAAATATATATATTAATGAAATCATGTTTTTGTTAAAACTATGAAGATTTTGCTAATTTCTTTAATGACATTAAAATATGATTTTTAATGACTACATGCTTTTATTCCTAAACATGTACAATTTCCTCTATTCTTAACGTTTCCTTAAAAATGTATATTTTTAATGAATTCATGTTTTGGTCAAAAACATGAACATTTTCTTTATTTTTAACATTACATTAAAATGTAAACTTTTTAATGTAATGTCCTTATTTTTATCTAAAACATGAGCATTTCTATTTTTATAGTAATTCCATAATATGATAGAAATTTACGTTTCATTTTTTTTTGGTTGAATATTCTAATTTAACAAAATGACAAGATTTGATATTTCCTTTTTGATTAAAAATTCTAGCTCAATCAAAAAACAAATAAAAGTGATATTTCTTTTTTTGATTGAAAATTCTAATTCAATCAAACAATAACAAAAGTGTTATTTTTATTTTGATTGAAAATTCTAGATCAATCCAAAATAGCAAGAGTGACATTTTTATTTTGATTGAAAATTCTAGTTTAATCAACAAACAAACAAAGTGATATTTTTATTGAATTGAAAATTCTAATTCAATTCAACAAAATAAACAAAATGATATTTTTTTTTATTGAATTGAAAGTTCTAACTCAATTCAAAAAAATAAACAAAGTGATATTTTTATATATTGAATTGAAAGTTCTAATTCAATTCAACAAAATAAACAAAGTGATATTTTTTTGTATTGAATTAAAAGTTCTAATTCAACTCAACAAAATAAACAAAGTGATTTTTTTATATTGAATTGAAAGTTCTTATTCAATTCAACAAAATAAAAAAAAGTTGAAATTTTTATTGAATTGAAAATTCTAATTCAATTTAATAAATAAACAAAGGTGAATTTTTTTATTGTAAACAAAAGTGATATTTTTATTGAATTGAAAATTCTAATTCAATCCAGTAAACAAACAAAGCTCTATTTTTGTTGAATATATATGATTCAACAAAATATCAACAAAAATGATTTATTCTAATTAACACATCACATGTAGGTCTATATTAACAAAATATCTAAACTAACAGATCTATATTAACACATCACAAATAAATCAAATCAAGTGGCATAGCATATACAGCGAATCAATGAGAAAACAATTACGATTTATTCTAATTAATTTAAAATAAATAACAATAAAAATAAAATAGGATTTCTCACAGTTCTTTTGAATCTGAATAGTTCAGATCTGAAAATTTGGCCCAAAATTCAATCAGCTCAGACTTGCTTCTTTTCAGTCTAGAAACGTAGATCTTGTCTCTAAGATCGCAACGCTTTGAAAATTGTGTTATTCTGAGTCAGCATGGATGAGTTATGATTTAATTTAAGTCGAGAATGTTTAAAGTAAATTAAATTAATAAAATAATAAGGGAATACCCTTCTTCCTCTTTATACAGAAAAGGCCGTAGCTTTTCAGATTGGATTCCGTTCTAGGGTTGGAATTTGCTCGCGGATCGAGGCGCTGGAGGTTGATCAGACACTGGCACGACGAAGGAGGGAGTGAGGCGCACAGGGGGTCCCACCTGTGACAGTCGCGAAGGCGACTATAGGGGGCGGCGGCGGTTTTAAATCGTTGGGTTTATGCACTGATTCCTAACAAACCACTAACTTCCAGGCTATCTCACCGTATGGATGTGGAGTTTATGAAGTTCTCTACAAATAAGTCTAAAGGAGGAGGGAGGTTTGTTGAGAGGATGAAGGGAAATTAGTGGAAGAAAATGGAAGCATTTTCAGCCATGGGTTAAAGGGGGCGGCGGCTGTTCAAGATAGGATATTAGGGTTTTGAAAAGGACAAAGTGTATTTTTATAATATTTTATTGCTAATTTTACAAAAAAATCCATAAATTCTAAAAAAAACTCCAATTTCGGTCCAATAGGAGTTGGTCCCACCCAATAGCCCCCATTCCGGATCCAATGGGCTAGACCCGGTAAGCCCTACCAGTCTTCATTAGCCTGTTTTATTTAATTTAAAAATTAATTCATCTATTTAATTAATTTGATCTTATGTCTAAATTCACCGGGGCCACATATAGACTCTAAAAATTCCAAAAAAATATATTTCTGGCTTTGTTTTGGCGATACGGTCCTAAAATTTTAATTTCTTGAATTTCGAGACCGTTTAAAAAATGGCCATTTTCTAGTTGATTATATTTGACTGAAATTGACAAAACACATTTTCTTTGGCCACGCTAACATATTAATTCCAAAAATTCTGGAAAATTAAATTCAGCAATAATTTGACATTCTGGATCCGGTAAAAATGGTTTCGTCGGAAACGGAGGTCGTTTGAAAAATGGCCTTTTATAAGGGCTATAAATTATACTATAGCGACCATTCTGAATATTCAACTGGCTGTAACTTTTGATTCCCGCTACGAAATTTCGATTTTTCGGATTCGTTGGAAAGATAATTTCAAACAGATTTAGACATTTTTGGTTTCACTCAAATCCGTTAAATTTTGAATCCAGTATATTCAGTCAAAGTTCAGGTTTGACTTTTCAACTACCTGCTATTTCTAATTCCTTTTTGAAATCAAAATAAATATATTTGCTCTAACTTCGATTAAAATAAATTTTTAATCGTTATTATTTAAAATAAATTATTTTAACTATTCAAAATACACTGAAATTGCCAAAATAAAAATTTTAAATTGGTTCTGATTTTCCGGGTTATTACAAGTAGCATCCTAGAATGAGAAAACTTGTTAGAGATGCGGTTAGTAATGCTCTAGAATGAGTTAATTGTAATAAGTTTATAATTAGCGTATTTGTGATCATATATATAATCCGATATTAGAAAATACGATTTTTGAATATATAAAAGTTATATATATTTGAAAGCTAATCAACTAATTGATTGATGATTGTGTTGTGTAATTGTTAGTTCAACTAATAAAATTATTTAAACCAATAAAAAAATTGAAAATTGAGTTCGTTAATTAAACAACTTTTAGCTCCTTTTCTTTTCGAGGACGAAAAATTTTTAAGTGGGGAAGATTGTAACAACCCAGAAAATCAGAACCAATTTAAAATTTTTATTTTAGAAATTTTAATGGATTTTAAATATTTTAAATGATTTATTTTAAATAATAACGACTAAAAATTTATTTAAATTGAAGTTAGAATGAATATATTTATTTTAATTTTAAAAGGAGTTAGAAATAACACGGTAATTTGAAAATTTGAATCTGCACTTTGACTGACCATACAGGATGCAAAGTAAATTGGATTTTAGTGAAACCAAAAATATTTAAATCTATTTAAAAATATCTTTGCAATGAATCTGAATAATTGGAATTTCAAAGCGGGAATCAAACGTTATACCTAGTTTAAAATTCAGAATAGTCACTATGGAATTTAATATAATAAATAGCCCGTATAAATAGCCAATTTACAAACGAACTCAGTTTTCGGTGAAACCACTTTGGTTGGACCCGGAATGTCAAATTATTGGTAGATTCCAATTTCCATA
This sequence comes from Allium sativum, assembly GCA_030737875.1. NCBI lineage: Eukaryota > Viridiplantae > Streptophyta > Magnoliopsida > Asparagales > Amaryllidaceae > Allium > Allium sativum. The sequence continues at coordinate 203,929,139 of CM060925.1, read as the reverse complement.
ATTTTTGGAATCAATATGCGAGTATGGCAAAAGATAACTTGCTTTGTTAATTTTAGTCAATTTGGATCGACTAGAAAATGACCATTTTTCAAATGGTCTTCAAATTCGACGAAATTAATTTTGTTAGGACCGTATCGTCAAAACAAAGTTAGAAATAATTTTTCTGTAATTTTTAGAATTAGTATGTGGCCGTAGTAAATTAAAATGTACGATCAAATTAAATAATTAAATGATTTATATTTTAAAATAAAGAAAAGTGGGCTGAGAGGATCAAACGGGCGGACGAGACCTAGCCCATTTTGTCTGGAATGGGGAATTTGGCTAGAGACAACTCTTGTTGGATTGGATTTGGACACAGTAGGAATTAACGGGGGCTTTTGCGAATTAAGGAATTAAATATTATTATAATTAACCCTAGTATTAAACCAAACCCTAATTCTAAATAAGGAGCCGCCACTTTTGGATTCAATGGCCACCATGCTTCAATTCAAATCCACTAATTTCTCCAAATCAGACTGTTAATTTTCAAAACAAATGAAAGAAAAACTGAAGTGCTTCGAGAGATCTCCAACTTGAACGGCTGAGATTATTTTCTGGTTCGTCGATAGGGAGGAATCGCGCCTCATACAGGCTGACGTTGGGCATGTTTCTCGAGGGGATTGGTCCACCAAGTTGGAAGGGATTCATGGAGCAAACAGCCGACGATGGAGGCTCTGATGTGGTGCACTCCGATGAACGCCGGGAGGTCTGGTCCGACATGCGACAGGGTGTTTGGGGGCACGATGTTGGGTTCTAAAGGAAGACGATGGGTTCAACTGGAAGGGTTTAACCAAGGTCAAAGGAAAATTAGAATATGTTATTAAATAATATAATTAATTTATGTAAAAACATATATCATTAATAACTTTTGCAAACTGGATCAGAATCGAACGATTTTCATTGCGTTGGACTCATGTTGACCAGATCTACACGATGAAACAAACCAGATCTGAAACGGGGCAAATTAGAATTTAGGGAAAAGTCAAATCTTAACTGCACAGAATTAAAACCATTGGTGAGATTTCTCAATTTTAAAATTAAATTAAATATAAATATATATAGAAATATATATATAGAAATATATATATATATATATCTGACTTAATTGTGACTGTGTTATTAATATATGCCATATAGAACACAAATATGCGGTGTGTAAAATTTAGATTGACTAATTGGTTGTGGTGATGATTATTCGTTGAATTATATTTATCTAAGATAAAGATGTGATCTTTAAATTTAAAATAAAAATATCATGTTATGTTAAACATATCATTTTAGTTAGAAAAACATGATTTTTGTTATTATATGTCATGTTAATTTAAAACATCATTTATGTTAGAATAATGTCATGTTAAAATATCATTTATGCTAGAATAATGTCATGTTATAATATCATTTATGTTAGAATAATGTCATGTCATTTTTGTTGGGAATGCTGTATTAAAACTAATATGTCATGCATGTAGAAATCATATTTTGTAAATAAAATATGTCATATTAGAATAAAATTATCATTTTTGTTATAAATTGTCATCTTATTTAAAAATGTCATTTTAGTTTAAAAATGTCATTTTAGTAAAATATTGTAACATCCCAGAATTTTTACTAAGTTTGATTTGGATTTTTATTTGTATAAATTTTTGGATTTTCTGAATATAAAGGATTTTTATAAGGTTTGAGTATAAAATTTTCACTTTGAATAAGTATTTTGTTAAATATGATTTTTTTTATAAGAAAGACTCATTTTAAAATTTATATGTCATTTATAAGATTTATGTAAGTAATGATATTTTTTCTTTTGATAATATTGATTTGTAAAATATGAATTTTTGTAAAGGATAAGTTATTTAAAAAAAAAAAGATTTCACAAGAATGATTTTTTTATTTTCTTTAATGATGTTTATAAAATATACTAAGCATTTATTTTTAAACCATTTGTTAGTATAGATTTTGGTAAATTTTATGTGTAAATATATTTGATAAACAATATAGATAAATATTCTTAAGTTATAAATATTTTTATAAACCTTAAGGTAATGTATTAGCTACATTTGGAAAGTGGCTACATTAATAAGTATTACAACTTATGTTACTAAATCAAATATACTAATTTAATGCATAGAAATGATGTGTCCTCCTACTTGTCATCATGCATGAAAGAGTTCATGTTGTAAAACCAAGTGTCCATTGAGTTGTCCTCACACATGGTAAGGCCTTCATAATTAAACCAAGTGTCCTGGACATGTGTTATCATACATGAAGGAGATTTCATGCAAATATCCAAGTGCCCCTTGTACTAATGACTAGATTACTCCAAATGCTTATATAAACCATGTAGTCCTCACCAGCAAACAACACTTGCAATCTGTGCTTATTCTTGTTCTTTGTTTAAGTTTCCTGTACATGAAAATTCATGTTCCTCTTTATATAAAAAAATCCACAACTCTCAATCTATTCTATTTCAGTAAAAATGACCTGCATGAAAATTGTTCGATCATTGTTACCGATTTTTAGAAACCGACGGATCGAAATTTCATCAAGCAACGAAGGAGAAATCTCAGATTTACTGTAAAATGGAAAAATTGTGTAGAAATATCGAAAAATATAATCTCTCAGTCCACTTCGAATCAATCGATGCCGTCACCACCATTGCGATCAGCAGGGAAGGTAGTACTTTTGGTGCGAAGTTGGTTCGATTCTGTGTCGATGATCTGAATTGTTCAAAATTAGGTTTAAGGATAATCCGTGATTCAAGCAACGATAGACAAATTGAAGAGTGGCGTTGTAGTCAGCATGGAAAGGTCTTTGATGTGGAGTTCTTCGGTGGATTTCTAAGAGAAAAAGTGCTGAGGCTTGTAAGGGAGCGTGCGGTTTTCCTGTAGCCGGCATGATGTCGGATTTTGATGGGGTTTGCGGGATCAAGGGCGTGTGTGTGTAGGTAGTAGAGGAGAAGAGAAGAAGCTTGTCGGCGGTCTCCGATTTAAGATCGATTGGGTTTTTGGCTCGTGCACATGCACGGTGCGCGCAAGACATTTGGGTTCCAGGAAACGTACAAGAGAAGGATGTAAGGACGAAGAAGAAGAGGGAATGGAGGTTGGGCTGGTCGGGTCTTGACAAATGGGCTTTGGGCCGAAATGAAATGGGTATGTTTTATTTATTTTTAGTTTAAAATTAGTGCAAACTTTAAACACTCATAGAACGTTCATTTTAAATCGGATTCACTCGCTGACGGAAGCGTTAAAACCGTATCTGGCAGTGATATAGAAATACTGGTAAATTTTATTAAGTATAAATTTATATAGGAATAAAACGTATGTCCATATATATATATATATATATATATATATATATATATATATATATAACGATATATATAATGAACATCGTTATTAATATAAATTCAATATAAAAATCAGTAGAAAAACCACCAGCTGTGTAATAATCCAGAAATCCGAGCCAATTTAAAAATTTTATTTTGTCAATTTTAGTGAATTTTGATTATTTAAAATGAATTATTTTAAATAATATCGACGAGAAATTTATTTTGAATAGAATTTGAATGTATATATTATATAAATCGTCGTTATAATATAAATATTTATTTTAAATTATAAAAGGAATTGAAAATGGCACGGTAGTTCGATAATTCGATTTCAAATTTCAAATGAATGTATCGGGTGCAAAATAAACTAGATTTTAGTGAAACCAAAAATATTTGAATCTAATTGAGAATATCTTTCCAATGAATCCGAAAAATTTAAATTTCATAGCGGGAATCAGAAGATAAGTCCAGTTAAAAATTCAGAATAGTCGCTATGGAATTCTGGCCCTTAAAAATGGGAATTTTGCAAACGACCTTGGTTTTCGACGAAACCACTTTTGTTGGATCCGTGATGTCTAGTTGTTGCTAGGTTTCAAAATTCGTAATTTTTCAAATCAATATGTGAACGTGGCAAAGGAAAACGCGTTTGACCAGTTTAAGTTGATTTTAATCGACTGGAAAATGGCCATTTTTCAAACGATCTCGGAATTTGACGAAATTAGTTTTGTTAGGACCGTATGGTCAACACGAAGCTAGAAAATATTTTTCTGGGATTTATTGAGTCGGTATGTGGCCCCGGTAAATTGAAATGTGCGTTCAAAATCAATATATAGAATTATATTTTGATTTTGACGAAAACTAATCGAAACGATCGAATCAGCTTACGATACATATCCCATTGTGTTCGGAATGAGCGTAAAACGCTAGAGACGAAAGGCAGTGGGTCTCGATTCGAGTTCGAAATTAAAAGTTGCTTTTTGAAATAATTAAATAATAAAAATAATATATGTATATTAATATAAATAACTCTAAACCTAATTCTCCCTCCTTAGTTAAAACCCGCCGTTCGATTTAGAAGAAAAGAAAAAAACAACGAGACCTCCTCCGTCGTTCATCCTCCAGCACCGCCGAAGACCGCGCCCACCCCCTCCACCTCGGATCGACGGCGGTCCTCCCCCACTGCTCCTCCCTCCTCGTTCTTCCCCAACCCCAAATCGAAGGACCCCCAAATCCGCACCCCATAGCTTCCACCGCTTGACTCCGGCGCCGACACCACCTCCGTCGAGCAGAAGCACCTCCTCCCCCTTCCCCCTCGATTGACGCAAACACCCCCTTCTTCTTCAAGCAAAAACGTGAGTTCCCTTTTTTGTTATTTATATATTTTTCTTTTTCTTCTTATTTTCAGTTTTAAACATAGTTTTTTACTATAGAAAAACTGAATTTTTATTTACCTAAGAATAGGTTTTATTCATATGAAAATTCTGGTTTTTAATAATAAAAAGATTGAATTTTGTTATGTGAATTCCTTTCATGAAATGGATTAAAAAGATTTGATTTTTCTTAAATAAAAAGATTTGATTTTTAAGCCTAGAAAGATTATATATTTTTTTTACTTAGGAAAAGATTATATTTTTTTACCTATGGAAAGTTAAGATTTTTGTTCGTGTAAAGATAAGATTTTTATGTATATAAAGATAAGATTTTTAACAATGTAAAGTTATGATTTTTAGAGAAGTAAAAATATAGTCTTTAGTTATATAAGAAAATATAATTCTTAGTAAAAGAATATGTGAGTTCTAGTCGTTTAAAAATGCGATTTTTATAATGTTTTCAATGTGGAAAAATATGATTTTTATTTATTGGAATGAAGCAATAAAAATATAATTTTTATTGTGAACAGCATAAAAAGGACTGCATTGGAATTTCAAACAGATCCAAGAGGTTCAGCAGTTCAAAAGTAAAGCACGGTGGAGTAGAACCCTCTATGAGAACTCCTCACTTTTAAATTTTATTTCTAGTTGAAATATATACTAGGATCCAGACGGTGTTTAGTAGCACCTAACACCCATCGTCCACAGACCATGGACGGCTTGTATGCTTGTTTATTTGATTTTGATGTTGTAGTTGATTATGTGATGTGATGTGAAATGAAATAAAATATTTATATAGTTAAAATATTTTATAGTTGAAAATAGAATTTTTAACGTGTATATGAAAGGAAATAAATTAATATAAACAAATCGAACGATTTGTTTATATACACACATTTGACTGATATTGATTGGGACGATAAATTTTACACATCGCCCAACTGCACAAATAAAATTTATGTTTGATTGTTTGAAACCCCACACAGATATTGGGATGATATACGACGTACACTAATCCCAATAATTAGTTGTATGTCGATCGATTGATTGGCAGACTGTTATAAGCATTAAATATTTATATTTGATGCTTATACAGTGTAGAATGCACTTTGGATGATGGTTGATTATTTGTCATGGTTGATATACACATGCGTTGTATGGAAATCCATAGAAATAAAATCTATGATAATTGATTGGGCCTCATTCCAGTTTTGAAATAGAAATATTTGAAGAGAAATATTTGAGAAGAAATATTTGAAACGAAATATTTGAATAGAATATTTGAAATAGAAATATATAAAGCCGTGTTGATTAGATATGCGCTATTTTGACGCGAACGATATTTATATCGATTATATTCATTTTTTTTTTATAATGAATATTGAAAAGTGATTTCAAAATCGAATATTTTGAAATGAAATTCGAATTAAATTGAATTGAAACGAATTAGAATTCGAATTGAATTGAAAATAAAATGAATTCGAATCGAATTGAAATTGAATGGAAATCAATTTGAAATAAATTCGAATTGAAAATGAATTCGAATTGAAATTGAATAGAAATGAATTCGAATTGAAATTGAATAGAATTGAATTCGAATTGAAATTGAATAGAAATGAATTCGAATTGAAATTGAATTGAATTGAAAACGAACTGAAATTGAATTAAAAATCGATTTGAATTGAAATCAATTTGAAATGAATTTAAAACGAATTTATAAGGAAAAATTCAATTTTGATTTGAATTGGAAATGAAGTTGAAATCATTTCGAAAACGAATTTAAAACGATTTATAAAATACGTTTTAAAAGGAAATCAATGAAATATATATTATATATATAATATAATGGCCTGAATAGAACGCGCCGTGCTACGGCAGTTCGCGAATTTCGACCTTGAGTTCGAATGGATATTGCGGGAGATCCGACCGTCGGATTCTCCTAAAACCAGAACCGTTGGGTTCGTATCGAAAAGAGCTTTCTATTGAATATTAGAGATTTGAAATCTAACGTTGGATTTGGAATTATGTCCAAATCAAATTTGGAAAAGGTCGCTGTAAGTGCAGTTCGATGGCCGTTGATGGAAATCGATTGTACCGGCCTTGATAAAATTATTAAAAATAGTAACAATTTGTGTAAAATCATACGAAATGATTTGTGAAGAATTGGGATGAAAAACTCCATATTTGAAAAGATAAAAATAGATTTTTATCGAAATGAACTAGTTTTGAACTAGAATTATAATTCTATTTATTTTTAAAATAAATAAATTGGATTTGATATGGTTTTGAAATTAACCAGAATTTCCAATAAGTGAATTGGAATGGATTTGAATCAAAATTGTCTTCGGAATATTTCAATGTTGGATCTCGTGATGATACATATATTGTTATGGGAATTTGAAAGATATATTTATATCGTTATTTCCAATACAATATTTGTTAGTCGTAGAATTTGATATTGAATATAAGCCGATATATTTTCTATTCAGAGCCTTGTATTTAATATCAAATTTGATTTGGGTTTGTCGTGAATGGTGTCTTCATTAACACTGTTCTTAAGCCCAGTTGAGAAAAAGATTAAATCTTTTTATTTAGATTTAATGAAATGTGCCAACTAAATGACATTTAATTGGAATTGAATTGGTATTGATTTTTGGGTTTATAGTGAATCGTGTTCTAAATGACATTGATTCTTTAACCCGGCTAAAGATTAAAACTAAGTGGAGTTTTATTGAATCTTTAATTAGATTGAAAAGATTGAGAATGGAGTATCACCAGTTTTTCTCCAGGAGATAGTTAAATCTTTAATTAGATTTGAACGTGAAATGGTAATTGAATTTACTAATAACACCGTGGTGTTAGATATGAAGTATTACCAGTTACTTCATGGGATGAGTAGGTTGGGATTGGGAAATAAAATAAATAATTACTTCGGTGCGGTTCGCTAATCCCGACTAATTTGAAATGATATTCAAAGGAAGATTAAAGAATAAATTTGAAAGAATTTATCTTTGATAAAATTAATGGGAACCTTTCCCTAAGAATGTGAAATTTAGAAACTAACTGTAGGTTGGCTAAGATGAATGGTTTTCTGGGTATTGATCTGATGTTGGTTTCGGCCTTCGGGGTTAATATTTGGGGAATTGTTCTCTTACTAATTTACGGTTAGTGACTGATGAATTGGAATGAAGCGTATATTGTGATTGTGTAACACTTGTTTATTATATACATGAGTTATTCAGAAAGACCGGGTTTATCCCATTCTGAATAACTGATTCGACGATTAGTCGAAGATGAAGACGGTGGTTGAAGACCGGAGGTCTTCACGTCGTGTGGGTGATTACTGATGATCTTGATTGGGTCGTACACCCAAGAGGAGGGAATCAGTTAGTGGTCGTCTAGACGTACTTGGAGATCGATGGATATGCGGGGTACTAGGTGCCTCCGGTTTCGTTCAGACCCAGAACGGACTTGTAAATGGACTGTGTGTCTGACATTGGGTATCATTCTGTGTGATTGATGGATATCGGTTGCATGGAGTGGTTTGCCTGTGTGGCATGCAAAGATGCAAATGATCAAGGCTTCTGTTGAAAAGCAGAGTCTTGTGGTTGATGATCAAAGCACAGCCTGTGTGGTATAGCTTTATGTAGTGTTGATCCATGAGCCTCACACCCCGGTTGTGAACCAGAAACGGGAGAGGACATCAGGGAGGACATGCGTTTATTTCTAGCTAGAAGTGGCGTTAGTGGTTTTACACGCCCTGACGAGTTTGACTTATGTGGTTGTTGCTGTTGCGAGGCGCCTCGGTTTAATCGGACGATCCGGGTCCGATGGAGTCATTCTTTGGCTCATTTACACCCCAAAGGGCGGGGAAACGCAGTGTTCAGGCATTTTAATCCACATAGGTGGACCGACCCTGACGATCCAAAGGCTTGACTGAGACTTACCTGAGACATGGGCTAGATTGTCTCGAACCGGTAGAGGACTATCTTTTGCCTCGGTTCACAGAGGAAAACCCAATTTCCAAATATGTGGCATTTGCGGTTTTGATTGTAGAGCCTAGTATGGCGACATGATATATGGTACCCATGCCATCAATGATTGATATTTATGATTTGAAGTTGTTTTATACACTATGCACTTATAATTGTATCAGATGATTCATTTTAAACGTACTAAGCATGTTTGGCTATTATAAGGGAAAACCCTATCCCCCGGCTTGCGTCGCATTGTGTGATAGGACCTGGGTCTTATAATAGCTTCATTTTTCCAAAAAGCATTGCGCTGTTTTGTTATATGCACTGGTATTCTTGGGAGGAAACCCGTTCCATGTTATACGGCGTGGTCCTTTGATATATCTGATTTAAAGTAAAGTTTTAAATAACTGTTTAGTTCTCATACCAGTCCCACGACTGACCTGGAGTTTATTGTTTTAACCTAAACTCTGGGTGCCCTTATTTTGACATGGCAAGCTAGTAGTTTTGGTTTTGCAGATTTATATTCACAGGATCCTAATTTACACCTGGAACGATACTCAGAAAGCTCTGTATCCGTGTATTACTTCTAGTTGTGTATTGCATTATTTTCCGCTGCGATGAATTTAAATGTAATTTAAATCTCTGATATTTTCTGTGTAATATTTATTCATACTTTGTATATTCTTGTAATCTGATGGAATTGTTGTAATTAACTATGAAATGTTCATCTGTTTGCGTTCTATTTGTCGTGTTCTCAAACAATCAGGCGTTTCGTATGGTCTTAGTTGGTTTAGTGACTGATTCGGATCGAGCGGAATTCTCGGTCGTTACAGCGTGGTATCAGAGCTTTGGTTTACAAAGCTCAAAGAACAAGGCACATTATAATCATACGAAAGAATTCATCAGAAATTGGATTAGTAATATCCAATGAGAATGACTCGTTAGAGATATGATCAGTAGTATCCTAGAACGAGTGTGAAGAGTATATTTTTAAAAATGAAAATAATTTTTGTTTTGAAAATTTAAATCATTTTATTCGTATTTGATTATTTATTTTCTATTGAATTGGGACAATCCAATATATAAAGATTTCGCATATACGCCTTGCAAACGTGTATTCGAAGTTTTAATGTATTGGATAGTTGTAGAATCACACTCTAGTTGCCCGGGGATAATTCTGGTGATGGGGCACCATCGCCAGTATTTACTTTCGAGTTTCGAAAGTGAGATTTCTATATATTTCCAATTGACTGGTGTGAGAACCAAAATTAGATAGGGCCTATTGTTGTGATTTGGCACCAAAAATCTGATTTTTTGACTATGTATCAAAGTTATGAATTTGAAAAGCTAATCAACTAATTGATTGATGGTTGTGTTGTTGTTTATTGGTTGATTAATTAAAATTTGTACCTATAGCCAAATTGTATCAAATAGTGAACTGTATTGAAAATTTGTCGCATTTGCATAGTATACATGTACTTACATTGAACAGGTCATAGAAAAGAGGCTAGAGCAGAAGAATAAAATTGTTTTCCCGACAAATAGGTACATGTTTACCATAATTTATTGTTTTGTTTGGGTGATGATGATTTTATGAGCCGATTGGCTAGCCGCTTAGCTTTTTCTTTTGGATTGAAGAAGGCCATGGGAGGCTATATGAAATATCCTGAAGTCCCCGGTGCAGGGGAGGTTATGGCGAATTTTTTCGAAAATTTCGTGTGTTAGCCAAATTTTTGAAATTTTTTGAAAAGTTCTTAGAAACGGAAAAGTTGAAGAACTTAAGCCGTAATGAAAATAATGGAAGTTGAATTGATTAGTCAAACAACTTTCGGCTTCGTTCCTTTTCGGGGACGAAAAGTTTTAAGTGGGGGAGATTGTAATAACCCGGAAATCCAAGCCAATTTAAAATTTTTATTTTGGCAATTTTAGTGAATTTTGATTATTTAAAATGAATTATTTTAAATAATATCGACGAGAAATTTATTTCGAATAGAATTCGAATGTATATATTATATAGATCATCGTTAGAATATAAATATTTATTTTAAATTATAAAAGGAATTGAAAATGGCACGGTAGTTCGATAATTCAATTTCAAATTTCAAATGAATGTACCGGGTGCAAAATAAACCGGATTTTAGTGAAACCAAAAATATTTGAATCTAATTGAGAATATCTCTCAAACGAATCCGAAAAAATGAAATTTCATAGCGGGAATCAAAAGATATGTCCAGTTGAAAATTCATAATAGTCGCTATGGAATTCTGGCCCTTAAAAATGGGAATTTTGCAAACGACCTCGGTTTTCGACGAAATCACTTTTGTTGGATCTGTGATGTCTAGTTGTTGCTAGGTTTCAAAATTCGTAATTTTTCGAATCAATATGTGAGCATGGCAAAGGAAAACGCGTTTGACTAGTTTTAGTTGATTTTAATCGACTGGAAACTGGCCATTTTTCAAACGAACTCGGAATTTGATGAAATTAGTTTTGTTAGGACCGTATGGTCAATACGAAGCTAGAAAATATATTTTTTGGGATTTATTGAGTCAGTATGTGGCCCCGGTAAATTGAAATGTGCGTTCAAAATCAATATATAGAATTATATTTTGATTTTGACGAAAACTGATCGAAACGATCGAATCAGCTTACGATACATATCCCATTGTGTTCGGAATGGGGGTAAAACGCGAGGGACAATAGGCAGTGGGTCTCGATTCGAGTTCGAAATAAAAAGTAGCTTTTTGAAATAATTAAATAATAAAAATGATATATATATTAATATAAATAACTCTAAACCTAATTCTCCTCCTCAGTTAAAACCCGCCGTTTGATTTAGAAGAAAAGAAAAAAAACTGTGAGACCTCCTCCGCCGTTCATCCTCCAGCACCGCCAAAGACCGCGCCCACCCCCTCTACCTCGGATCGACGGCGGTCCTTCCCCACAGCTCTTCCCTCCCCGTTCTTCCCCAACCCCAAATCCAAGGACCTCCAAATCTGCACCCCATAGCTTCCACCGCTTAAATCTGGCGCCGACACCACCTCTGGCGAGCAGCAGCGCCTCCTCCCCCTTCCCCCTCGATTGACGCAGACCCCCCTTCTTCTTCAAGTAAAAACGTGAGTTCCCTTTTTTATTATTTATATATTTTTCTTTTTCTTTTTCTTCTTATTTTCAGTTTTAAACATAGTTTTTTACTATAGAAAAACGGAATTTTTATTTACATAAGAATAGGTTTTATTCATATGAAAATTATGGTTTTTAATAATAAAATGATTGAACTTTGTTATGTGAATTCTTTTCATGAAATGGATTAAAAATATTTGAGTTTTCTTAAATAAAAAGATTTCATTTTTAAGCGTAGAAAGATTATATATTTTTTACTTAGAAAAATATTATATTTTTTACCTATGGAAAGTTAAGATTTTTTTCGTGTAAAGATAAGATTTTTATGTATATAAAGATAAGATTTTTAACAATATAAAGTTATGATTTTTAGAGAAGTAAAAATATAGTCTTTAGTTATATAAGAAAATATAATTCTTAGTAAAAGAATATGTGAATTCTAGTCGTTTAAAAATGCGATTTTTATAATGTTTTCAATGTGGAAAAATATGATTTTTATTTATTGGAATGAAGCAATAAAAATATAATTTTTATTGTGAACAGCATAAAAGGGACTACATTGGAATTTCAAACAGATCCAAGCGGTTCAGCAGTTCAAAAGTAAAGCACGGCGGAGTGGAACCCTCTGTGAGAACTCCTCACTTTTAAATTTTATTTCTAGTTGAAATATATACTAGGATCCAGACGGTGTTTAGTAGCACCTAACACCCGTCGTCCACAGACCATAGACGACTTGTATGCTTGTTTATTTGATTTTAATGTGTAGTTGATTGTGTGATGTGATGTGAAATAAAATATTTATATAGTTAAAATATATTATAGTTGAAAATAGAATTTTTAACGTGTATATGAAAGGAAATAAATTAATATAAACGAATTAAACGATTTGTTTATATACACACATTTGACTGATATTGATTGGGACGATAAATTTTACACATCGCCCAACTGCACAAATAAAATATGTGTTTGATTGTTTGAAACCCCACACAGGTATTGGGATGATATACGACGTACACTAATCCCAATAATTAGTTGTATGTCGATCGATTGATTGACAGACTGTTATAAGCACTAAATATTTATATTTGATGCTTATACGGTGTAGAATGTACTTTGGATGATGGTTGATTATTTGTCATGGTTGATATACACATGCGTTGTATGGAAATCCATAGAAATAAAATCTATGGTAATTGATTGGGCCTCATTCCAGTTTTGAAATAGAAATATTTGAAGAGAAATATTTGAGAAGAAATATTTGAAACGAAATATTTGAATAGAATATTTGAAATAGAAATATATAAAGCCGTGTTGATTAGATATGTGTTATTTTGACGCGAAAGATATTTATATCGATTATATTCTTTTTTTATAATGAATATTGAAAAGTGATTTCAAAATCGAATATTTTGAAATGAAATTCGAATTAAATTGAATTGAAACGAATTAGAATTCGAATTGAAAATAAAATGAATTCGAATCGAATTGAAATTGAATGGAAATCAATTTGAAATAAATTAGAATTGAAAATGAATTCGAATTGAAATTGAATAGAAATGAATTCGAATTGAATTCGAATTGAAATTGAATAGAAATGAATTCGAATTGAAATTGAATTGAAAACGAACTGAAATTGAATTAAAAATCGATTTGAATTGAAATCAATTTGAAATAATTTAAAATGAATTTATAAGGAAAAATTCTATTTTGATTTGAATTGGAAATGAAGTTGAAATCGTTTCGAAAACGAATTTAAATCGATTTATAAAATAAGTTTTAAAAGGAAATCGATGAAATATATATTATATATATATAATATAATGGCCTAAATAAAACGCGTCGCGCTGCGGTAGTTCGCGAATTTCGACCTTGAGTTCGAATGGATATTGCGGGAGATCCGACCGTCGGATTCTCCTAAAACCGGAACCGTTGGGTTCGTATCGAAAAGAGCCTTCTAATGAATATTAGAGATTTGAAATCTAACGGTTGGATTTGGAATTATGTCCAAATAAAATTTGGAAAAGGTCGCTGTAAGTGCAGTTCGATGGTCGTTGATGGAAATCGACTGTACCGGCCTTGATAAAATTATTAATAATAGTAACAATTTGTGTAAAATCATACGAAATGATTTGTGAAGAATTGGGATGAAAAACTCCATATTTGAAAAGATAAAAATAGATTTTTATCGAAATGAACTAGTTTTGAACTAGAATTATAATTCTATTTATTTTTAAAATAAATAAATTGGATTTGAAATGGTTTTGAAATTAACCAGAATTTCCAATAAGTGAATTGGAATGGATTTGAATCGAAATTGTCTTCGGAATATTTCGATGTTGGATCTCGTGATGATACATATATTGTTATGGGAATTTGAAAGATATATTTATATCGTTATTTCCAATACAATATTTGTTAGTCGTAGAATTTGATATTGAATATAAGCCGGTATATTTTCTATTCAGAGCCTTGTATTTAATATCAAATGTGATTTTGGTTTGTCGTGAATGGTTTCTTCATTAACACTGTTCTTAAGCCCAGTTGAGAAAAAGATTAAATCTTTTTATTTGGATTTAATGAAGTGTGCCAATTAAATGACATTTAATTGGAATTGGATTGGTATTTATTTTTGGGTTTACAGTGAATTGTGTTTTAAATGACATTGATTCTTTAACCCGGCTAAAGATTAAAACTAAGTGGAGTTTTAATGAATCTTTAATTAGATTGAAAAGATCGAGAATGGAGTATCACCAGTTTTTCTCCAGGCGATAGTTAAATCTTTAATTAGATTTAAACGTGAAATGGTAATTGAATTTACTAATAACACCGTAGTGTTAGTTATGAAGTATTACCAGTTTTACTTCGTGGGATGAGTAGGTTGGGATTGGGAAATAAAACAAATAATTACTTCGGTGCGGTTCGCTAATCCTTACTAGTTTGAAATGATACTCAAAAGAAGATTAAAGAATAAATTTAAAAGAATTTATCTTTGATAAAATTAATGGGAACCTTTCCCTAAGAATGTGAAATTTAGAAACTAACTGTAGGTTGGCTAAGATGAATGGTTTTCTGGGTATTGATCTGATGTTGGTTTCGGCCTTCGGGGTTAATATTTGGGGAATTGTTCTCTTACTAATTTACGGTTAGTGACTGATGAATTGGAATGAAGCGTATATTGTGATTCTGTAACACTTGTTTATTATATACACGAGTTATTTAGAAAGACCGGGTTTATCCCATTCTGAATAACTGATTCGACGATTAGTCGAAGATGAAGACGGTGGTTGAAGACCGAAGGTCTTCATGTCGTGTGGGTGATTACTGATGATCTTGATTGGGCCATATACCCAAGAGGAGGGAATCAGTTAGTGGTCGTCCAGACGTACTTGGAGATCGATGGATATGCGGGGTACTAGGTTCCTCCGGTTTCGTTCAGACCCAGAACGGGCTTGTAAATGGACTGTGTGTCCGACATTGGGTATCATTCTGTGTGATTGATGGTTATCGATTGCTTGGAGTGGTTTGCCTGTGTGACATGCAAAGATGCAAATGATCAAGGCTTTTGTTGAAAAGCAGAGTCTTGTGGTTGATGATCAAAGCACAGCCTGTGTGGCATAGCTCTATGTAGCGTTGATCCGTGAGCCTCACACCCCGGTTGTGAACCAGAAACGGGAGAGGACATCAGGGAGGACATGCGTTTCTTTCTAGCTAGAAGTGGCATCAGTGGTTTTACACACCCTGACGAGTTTGACTTATGTGGTTGTTGCTGTTGCGAGGCGCCTCGGTTTAATCGGACGATCCGGGTTCGATGGAGTCATTCATCGGCTCATTTGCACCCCAAAGGGCGGGGAAACGTAGTGTTTAGGCATTTTAATCCACATAGGTGGACCGGCCCTGACGATCCAAAGGCTTGACTTAGTACTTGTCTGATACATGGGCTAGATTGTCTCGAAGCGGTAGAGGACTATCTTTTGCCTCGGTTCATAGAGGGAAACCCAATTTCCAAATATGTGACATTTGCGGTTTTGATTGTAGAGCCTAGTATGGCGACATGATATATGGTACCCATGCCGTCAATGATTGATATTTATGATTTGAAGTTGTTTTATACACTATGCAGTTATAATAGTATCAAATGATTCGTTATAAACGTACTAAGCATGTTTGGCTATTATAAGGGAAAACCCTATCCCCTAGCTTGCGTCGCATTGTGTGATAGGACCTGGGTCTTATAATAGCTTCATTTTTCCAAAAAGCATTGCACTGTTTTGTTATATGCATTGGTATTCTTGGGAGAAAACCCGTTCTGTGTTATACGGCGTGGTCCTTTGATATATCTGATTTAAAGTAAAGTTTTAAATAACTGTTTAGTTCTCACACCAGTCCCATGACTGACTTGGAGTTTATTGTTTTAACCTAAACTCTGGGTGCCCTTATTTTGACACAGGCAGCTAGTAGTTTTGGTTTTGCAGATTTATATTCACAGGATCCTGATTTACAGCTGGAACGATACTCGAAAAGCTCTGTATCCGTGTATCACTTCTAGTTGTGTATTGTATTATTTTCCGCTGCGATGAATTTAAATGTAATTTAAATCTCTGATATTTTCTGTGTAATATTTATTCATACTTTGTATATTCTTGTAATCTGATGGAATTGTTGTAATTAACAATGAAATGTTATTCTGTTTGCTTTCTATTTGTCGTTTTCTCAAACAATCAGGCATTTCGTACGGTCTTAGTCGCTTAGCGACTGATTCGGATCAAGCGGGATTCTCGGTCGTTACAAGCTGGTAATAGAAGTGGATGGAAAGAAGGAGACTAGCGGTGGAAGATTTCGTTGGCCTGTTCGTCTTGGTAACGAAGACGTTGGAACTATTATGGTGAGAACTTCTAATTTAAATTATTTATTTAAATTAGTTAATTATAATTAGCTGAGATTAATTATAATTAGTTGATGATGATTCTATGATGGATATTGATGTTTGAATGGTTGTTCATGAATTAGATAATACACTGAACACTGGAAAGCGTTATCGACAGTAACGCTTATGCACAACTGAATTGTTTGTTGTTGATGATAACGAAAATTCATTGTCATCTGATGTATATGGTTGATTTATTCTGTTGTATGATGCACACACAATACAATGTTTATGGGATTATACAGGTAATAAATTTTATTCCCCTTCCATATAAATGAAGTTTGATTTTCTAATATTAAATATTAACATGTTCAGTTTATTTAAAAATAAGATTTTGAAATTTTGAATATGGTTTTACATGTTTTGGAAACATAATAAGATAAAATATAGACAGTAGAACGTTCTAGGATGACAGAGAGGATGGTGTTTAGGCTTGGTTCTGGAAATACAGTTTCCTGCTCTCCCTGGTTATCCCTAACTAGTCCGATAACGGGATGGTAAATTCAAAATCTGATTTGAAATATAATTTGAACCTATTTCAAATGATTTGGAAATATAAATTAAATTGAAAAGGACGTGAAAATTTATAATCATTATATGGTTTGGATAGAGTGCACTATGACGCGACAATTCATAAATATCGATTTCAAACTTTGAATGGCTATATTATTTTAAATTAACTTGACTTGAAATGAGATGCGTTGGATTTTCAAATAATAATCGTATTTGAATAGAAAGGAAATTTCGATTTTTGACATATGATTTTTCAAGTTATATTCAAACAAATTTGAAATATGTGTAGTTACCGATCATAATCGAATAAAACAAGTTATTAATTTTGAAAAATTTATGATAATTCCTAAAAAGGTGATTAGGATTAGAATACTTGAATTTCGAATAATTTGAAATCCATTTGATTTAAAGGGCTATTTTTTATAGCGGTACTTTGGTAACATTTCCAAATGTTATTATTGGTTTTGAAATTTTAAGCAGGAACTATTATTTGGCTATAGGAATGATTTATAAAATAGCTTCAAGATTATTAATGTATCGGAAATATTTAGATGGAATTGAAATGGGTTTTCCAATTCTAAAAATTTGGATATGGTTGGAGATAAATCTTCGGGTTTTGATATTAATTCAGTAAATGAGAACTCTTATTATCTGAGGAATTAAAAAGGTAATTCACTGTTATTCCGCTTATAATATGAGTTGGATACGGAGATTAATATTGAAGATAAGTTGATGGGATTGCTATCCAGATCAAATTTCAAAGAATTGAATAAATCTTTTTTATTAAGATATGGGTTTCTCCACCTGATTGAAATAAGTTAGATAGAAATAATCTTCGATATTTGGTATAAATTTCATGGTATAAATGAATACTATCTGGGGAATGTGGAAGGTATTATTACATCGCTATTCCGCTTATAGTATTCGTTGATTATGAGAATTTAAATCGAATATAAGTGGTTAAAAATTTCTGTGTAATTTATGATTCAATATCGATTGATTTGGGTTTTTTTCGTGAATCGTAGCTTTAGTAATAACATTCTTGAAACCCGATGAGATTGAAAGGTGGAAATTCATATCTTAATTGGGGATTTAATCAAATCTTTGATTCGAGGGAATTAAAGGTAAGAAATTGAAGCGAAGGTATAATATTTGATTTCAAAGAAGAGATAAGATGATAACGAGATGTATGAAATTCAAATCTGGAGTCGTAAATGAATTAATAACTATTTGGAAGGAGATTTGAATTGAAAAGCTTGTGTAAACCATAGCTACTGTTTTAAAGTACACTTATTACTTGGAAAGACCGGGATTGAATATATTTTGAAAACCATTCCAAGTAATAATACGACGTTATGAAGCAATTCAAGACTCGGTAAACGACGAATGAAGACCGATAATATTTGATTTTGTTTAGATTGATTGTTGATTGATGTCTAAGTTGGGTAGGCCGCTCGATACGAGGTATGAGTTACATGAGAACTGAACATATTTAAGTATTTTCGGGTTGTTGATCCGTTCAGACCTAAGACGGATTTGTACGGATGGTGTGCCTGACGTTGAAATTGACCGCATAGCACTGATTTCGATTCACGTATATCGGATTTGTGGCAATATATTATCCTCATCTCTAAGTCATATGAATTTAGAGGGTATGCATTGATTGAAATCAGTGATATGTCGTGAATTGTCAATGTGGCATACCCAAGTTATGAAACGAGCTAGTGATGATCAAAGAATGGGTTATCGAAGCATAGCTTTCTGTATGATGTGACAACAACAAACCTCACACCCCGGATTGATGAGAAACTGGTGGTTAGGTTTTATACTTATATATGAATTGATGATGAAGCTGTGCAGCAGTTGGAAACAAATTATGAACCTGGGGAAGTTAGGTTTGTTCGGGGGGTCGTGTCTGATCGAAAACCGTTGATCTGCCCTGACGATGTGTAGTTGATGTCTGCGAATGGACGAAAAAGCTGTTGAGGCACTTAGTTTTGTATCCCTGATTGATCTTTCGTGCCAGGAATCATCAAGTTGGAAATCCAATCTCCAATACGGGCCATACGATTTCGATTATGTGTATATATATATATATATATATATATATATATATATATATATATATATGGCGACATAATATTATGGGTATTATGCCGTCTAGGATTAATACATTTATTTGCGAAATTGTTTTCCATACTGTATGATAATATTAGAAGAGGAATTTCACATATGAAAGCATGTTTGGTTATCATAAGGTAAACTCGCCCATCCGATGTGCGCTTGCATTGTGTGACATGGGACGAGCTTATGATAGCTTCATTTTTTCAAAGTCATTGCGAATTCATATGCACAGTATTCACATGGAGTAAACATATTCCGCGTTAGCGGTGTGGTCCAGTGAATTTCCCAACTTTAAAATAAAACCTAAAAATAGCTGTTTTTGAGTTCTCACACTAGTCCCATGACTGACCTGGAGTTTATTGTTCCTTTCTAAACTCTGGGTGCCCATTAATTTCCACACGGGCAGCTAGTAGTTTAGTTTTGCAGTTATAGATCGTTGGAGCAGGATTTAGAGAGCTTTTATAGTTGGAGTCCACGCTGGAGTTTGGAGCTTCCGCTATATCATACGGTTTCTTCCGCTGAGAGTATATTTTCTTTTCTTCCGATGTATGTGTTGTAACTCTGATATTCTATGTAACTCTGATGTAACATTGTATATTGTAATGAAAGGTTCTGTTATTCTATTCAATATATGTACGTACCCATAACAATTCATCTTTGAGAACGGTTTTAAGTCAGTTTAATTACCGACGAAAAATCGGGCAAAAATATGGGTCGTTACATTTGTGGTATCAGAGATTTGGTTTATACAAAGCTATGGGGGTACTTACATATTTGGAAAAAAGAATAAGACTCCTCAGATTTACATTATCTCATTAGAGATAGGGTTAGAAATGCCCTAGAGTGAGATTTTGGAATATTATGACGAGAGAGCGTTATTTTGAAACCTATATAATGTATTTTTGAACAAGTAAAACATTTTTTAAACGATGATTATTTGAAATACAATTGTAAATAAGGATTTCGAGTGTTTTATTCGACGTCAAAATTGGACTATCGAGTATGTAAGGATTTTGAATATACGTCTGATCAACGTACATGCGAAGCCCAAGATATACTTGGTAGATGTAGTGTCACACTCTAGTCACTCGAGGATGATTTTACTGATGACCATGGCACCATCAGTAGTTATTTTCAAGTTTCGGAAGTGGGATGACTATATGGTTTCAAATTAACACGTCGTGGAATACTTGAACCATTTCGATATGTTAGAATTATAAAAAAGGAACATAATGAAAGGACAATATGTTATAGATGCAAAATCAACTATTTTGATAATCACAAAAAGGGGATATTATAGAAGTAAACTATACATAAGAATTTGAAAGAACACGAAAATTCATTAAGAAATGATGTTGACTTAAGTTATGCATGAGTTAAAAAGTTAATTTAAATTATGACAAACATCGAAGTAGGAAAATTTGGATCTTGGAAATATTAAATTTGAAGAAGTGAGTTCTAAAAATGTTAAGATTAATATTTGAAAACAACACTAGCTTGAACATAATCAGAGTGCGCAGAGGAAGCGTGATGGTATTTTAAATAAAACCGTTTTAAGGGGTTTTCCGGCTAGTTGAGTAAGGAAAATTTTCTAAACGAGATTTGATACTTAAATAAGAATGAAAAAGAGTTATATATATATTTTGAATTTTAAAGTGTATTTAGAAAGAGTGTTATTCGATTAGGTGAATATGACAACTAAAATATGAATATTAAATGAGTATAAGTTCAACTTATAAATAGGTTAACATGAGATTGGAAACGATTGGAATAAAAAATTGAAATAGAATGAGTGTTTCAGAAATAAAATTCTGTCTCTTCCCTTGTCGTTAGGTTTTGCTTGACCCATTGTCATATTTTGAATATCACCCCGAATTGTCGTGCTTGAAATTCTAACTATCCAACTTTGTTTCTGAATTCTTCCTTTTGCCCTGCTCTGATAAAGCCATGGACAAGTGAATTAATTTGTACTTGAAACTAGTATTTTGAATTACCTCTTAAATTGAACTTGAAATTATATTGAGTGTAATAGAATTTCTAATACTGAAGTTTAGACAAGATGTTATAATGAAATGATTAGGGAAAAATATATTTGAGAACTTGGATTTAAGTTTCTAAGTTAAGCACTTAGTCTTATAATTGATAAGAAATCATGGGTTCTGTAAGAATAGGTTAGAAGGATAATTTCCAAACTTTTAAAATTTTCTTAGGGTCGTAGACCTCTAAGTACTAGACCGTATCTATCCCAGTTTATCCCAGTGGTAGTGGTAGCAGCTAGGAGTCTAACTCAAAAAATATTCGATTACAATTATGACCAGGGACGACCTAGTAATCACGAAGTTCCTTAGACTCTACCTTTAGTGAGAATTTGATCGAGTACCCTGAGAATGATATGAGCCTTGGTATTGACCATTTCATTTCTGATATGTTGAGTGAGAAATTCGAATTTAAAATTCGTAAAAGAGCTTAAATTACTAGACTTCCTTTTGGAGGACGAAAAGTTTCTACGGGGGGTTGAATGTAACATCCTAGAATTTTTACTAAGTTTGATTTCGATTTTTATTTATATAAATTTTTTGATTTTCTGAATATAAAGGATTTTTATAAGGTTTGAGTATAAAATTTTCACTTTGAATAAGTATTTTATTAAATATGATTTTTTTATAAGAAAGACTCATTTTAAAAGTTATATTTCATTTATAAGATTTAAGTAAGTAATGATATTTTCTGTTTTGATGATATTGATTTGTAAAATATGAATTTCTGTAAAGGATAAGTTATTTAAAAAAAAAAGATTTCACAAGAATGATTTTTTTTATTTTCTTTAAAGATGTTTATAAAATATACTAAGCATTTATTTTTAAACCATTTGTTAGTATAGATTTTGGTAAATTTTATGTGTAAATATATTTGATAAACAATATAGATAAATATTCTTAAGTTATAAATATTTTTATAAACCTTAAGGTAATATGTTAGCTACAGTTGGAAAGTGGCTACATTAATAAGTATTACAACTTATGTTACTAAATCAAATATACTAATTCGATGCATAGAAATGATGTGTCCTCCTACTTGTCATCATGCATGAAAGAGTTCATGTTGTAAAACCAAGTGTCCATAGAGTTGTCCTCACGCATGGTGAGGCCTTCATAATTAAACCAAGTGTCCTGGACATGTGTTATCATACATGAACGAGATTTCATGCAATGATCCAAGTGTCCCTTGAACTAACGACTAGATTACCCCTCCAAATGCTTATATAAAACATGTAGTCCTCACCAGCAAACCACACCTGCAATCCGTGCTTCTTCTTATTCTTTGTTTAAGTTTCCTATACATGAAAATTCATGTTCCTCTTTATATTAAAAAATCCACAACTCTCAATCTATTCTATTTCAGTAAAAATGACCTGCATGAAATTTGTTCGATCATCATTGCCGATTTTTAGAAACTGACAAATCGAAATTTCATCATGCAACGAAGGAGAAATCTCATATTTACTGTAAAATGGAAAAATTGTGTAGAAACTTCAAAAAATATAATCTCTCAATCCACTTCGAATCAATCGATGCCGTCACCATCGTTGCGATCAGCAAGGAAGGTAGTATTTCTGGTGCGAAGTTGGTTCGATTCCGTGTCGATGATCGGAATTGTTCAAAATTAGGTTTAAGGATAATCCGTGATTCAAGCAATGATAGACAAATCGAAGAGTGGCGTTGTAATCAACATGGAAAAGGCTTCGGTGTGGAGTTTTTCGGTGGATTTCTGAGCGAAAAAGTGCCGAGGCTTGTAAGAGAGCGTGCGGTTTTTCTGTAGCCGGCATGATGTCGGATTTTGATGGGGTTTGCAGGATCAAGGGCATGTGTGTGCAGGTAGTAGAGGAGAAGAGAAGAAGCTTGTCGGCGGTCTCGGATTTAAGATCGGTTGGGTTTTTGGCTCGTGCACATGCACGGTGCGCGCAATACATTTGGGTTCCAGGAAATGTACAGGAGAAGGACGCAAGGAGGAAGAAGAAGTGGGAAAGGAGGTTGGGCTAGTCGGGTCTTGACAAATGGGCTTTGGGCCGAAATGAAATGGGTATGTTTTATTTATTTTTAGTTTAAAATTAGTGCAAACTTTAAACACTCATAGAACGTTCGTTTTAAATCGGATTCGCTCGCCGTCAGAAGCGTTAAAACCGTATCTGAAAATAGAACGCAGTGATATAGAAATACTGGTAAATTTTATTAAGTATAAATTTATATAGGAATAAAACGTATGTCCATATATATATATATAACGATATATATAACGAACATAGTTATTAGTATAAATTCAATATGAAAATCAGTAGAAAAATCACTAGCTGTTAATAGAAGTGGATTGAAAGAAGGAAAGTAGCGGTGGAAGTGTTCGTCGGCCTGTTCTTCTTGGTAATGAAGACGTTGGAACTATTATGGTGAGAACTTCTAATTTAAATTATTTATTTAAATTAGTTAATTATAATTAGCTGAGATTAATTATAATTAGTTGATGATGATTGTGTGATGGATGTTGATGTTTGAATGGTTGTTCATGAATTAGATAATACATTAAACACTGGAAAGCGTTATCGACAGTAACGCTTGTGCACAACTGAATTGTTTGTTGTTGATGATAACGATAATTCATTATCATCTGATGTATATGGTTGATTTATTCTGTTGTATGATGCACACACAATACCATGGTTATGGGATTATATAGGTGATCAATTTTATTCCCTTTCCATATAAATGAAGTTTGATTTTCTAATATTAAATATTAACATGTTCAGTTTATTTTAAAATAAGATTTTGAAAATTTGAATATGGTTTTACATGTTTTGGAAACATAATGTGATAATATATAGACACCAGAATGTTCTAGGATGACAGAGAGGATGGTGTCTAGGCTTGGATCTGGAAATACAGTTTCCTGCTCTCCCTGGCTATCCCTAACTTATCCGATAATGGGATGGTAAATTCGAAATCTGATTTGAAATATAATTTGAACCTGTTATAAATGATTTGGAAATATAAATTAAATTGAAAAGGACGTGAAAGTTTATAATCATTATATGGTTTGGATAGAGTGCACTATAATGCGACAATTCGTAAATATCGATTTCAAACTTTGAATGGCTATATTATTTTAAATTAACTTGACTTGAAATGAGACGCGTTGGATTTTCAAATAATAATCATATTTGAATAGAAAGGAAATTTCGATTTTTGACATATGATTTTTCAAGTTATATTCAAACAAATTTGAAATATGTGTAGTTACTGATCATAATCGAATAAAACAAGTTATTAAATTTGGAAAAATTTATGATAATTCCTAAAAAGGTGATTAGAATTGGAATACTTGAATTTCGAATAATTTTAAATCTATTTGATTTAAAGGGCTATTTTTAATAGCGGTACTTTGGTAACATTTCCAAATGTTATTATTGGTTTTGAAATTTTAAGAAGGAACTATTATTTGGCTATAAGAATGATTTATAAAATAGCTTCAAGATTATTAAAGTATCGGAAATATTTATATGGAATTGAAATGGGTTTTCCAATTCTAAAAATTTGGATATGGTTGGAGATTGTAACAACCCGGAAAATCTGAACCAGTTTAAAAATTTTAAATTGGCTATTTATTGAATTTTAGATATTTAGAATAAAATATTTTAAATAAAAACGACGAAAAGTGTGATTGAATCGATGTTTGAAAATAAATATAATTAATTTGAATTATAAACAAGGCCTATAAAGGCGCAACAGTTTCAAATTTTCAATTCAAACTTTGACTGACTGTACCGGGTGAAAAATAAAACAGATTTTAGTTAAACCAAAAATATTTAAATATGTTAGTGAATATCTTTCTAACGAATCTGAAAATTTGAAGTTTCGTAGCGGAAGTCAAAAGTTATGGCTAAATGAATTTTCAGAAAGGTCGCTATAAAATTTATATAGCCCGCGAAAATAGACATTTTGCAAACGACCTCGGAATTCGAAGAAACCACTTTTGTTGGATCTGGGATGTCAAATTATTGCTAGATTTCAAATTTCATAATTTTTGAAGTTAATATGTGAGCGTGGCAAAAGAAAATGTGTTTGGTGAATTTCTGTTAAATTGGATCGACCAGAAATTGGCCATTTTTCAAACGGTCTCAGAATTCGACGAAACTAGTTTTGTTGGGACCGTATCGTCAAAAGATAGCTGGAGTTATTTTTCGAATCAGTTTGTGGCCCTGGCAAATTGAAATGTACGTTCAAATTGAATATTGAATGTTTTATATTTTAGTTTGAAGGAAAACTAACTGAAACAGTCGAATGGGCCTTCAAAACATATTCCATTGTGTTCGGAATGGGGGTATTTGGCTAGGGATGACAATCATTGGGTTTGGATTGGAGTTCATAGGAGATAAGGGGTATTTTAGAAATTTAAAAATAAATAAATAAAATAAATAACCCTCATTGGCCAGAATACTTTCTCTCTCCCCGATATACCATCGATCGATGACGGAAAACATTCAAATCCTTCTCTCCTCGATTCCTCTCAATCCGCTCAAAATTAGACCTCCATCCTGTTGAGGATTTTGTAGAGCTGGTCAAGATCTTGAAATCCATAACAAGTTTGGATTTTTTTCATTGAGTAATTTGGGAGATCCACCACCGTTAACATCCGACGTTCAAGCCGCCGTTGCCGCTTCCTGGCCAGGTCGAACTGGACCCCACCACCCTGCACCTGAAGCTCTCTCCTCCCTCTTCCTCGTGGTGAAGGCCGATCGATGAATCGCTACACGGTTTGGTCGCAAATCGAAAACTTAGTTTTGAAGAATATTGAAAGGTAACGGCTGATATTATTTGAATTGTTTTATAAGACTTTCAAACGCTACGGTTTTTGATTTCACAATAAAAATCATATCTTTTTCATTTGTGGTCGAAATCCAGTGAAACAAGAGACAGTGGACTCGTGTGGACGTCTTCTACATTCTAGAAGATGCCGCATATTTTTCTGAGCCTTATGCTATTTTTGGTGGAGTGGAACCCAATGTGAGATTTCTAATTTATAAATGATATGGAAAACAATGATGTATAAATTATATAGTCGATGTATGAGTTATATAAGCGTTGTACACCTCATGCATAAGCATTGTATAAGTTGTATGTTCGATGTATAAGTTATATATGCGTTGTAAAAATAATATATGTGTTGAAATAAATTGAAGTGAAGTGAAATCGAAATGTATTTATATACGAATATATATATACACTCCCCTCATCCACAGACCATGGACGATATATATTGGTTGTGATATTATTTAGATTATTGGTTGATGTGGAATTTGGTGAATATCATGAATGGTTGAATTGGAATGATTTATTGTGATTAATATCCCAATAGAATTAGTATATGGGAAAATTCGCCTGCGTGCGAAATAGAAATTGAAAATCCCCATTGTCAAAAACCGCGAGGAGTCGTACTATGGATGGTCCCGGTTTTAACTACCCTGCCGTTATGCTGCCGAAATTTTCAATAATATTCATGTGCTAGAATTATTTTCATGTGTTGAAACTATATTCGTGTGTTGAATAGAAATTCATGTGTTGAGCAACTTATTTGAAAGATAAAAATCACATTTTTATTATATATATAGCCTATATAAAATATTTTTAACACCAAAAGTAACATTTTTACCTTATGTATAAACTATATAAAATAATCGTATTTTGAAATAAATTGTTTTATAATAAAAATCACATTTTTGTTATATATATAAACTGTAGAAAATATTCATGGGTTGAATAAAGGACTAGAACGATAGAAATCATATTTCATCGTATGTGTGAAGTCGAAAACGTTCATGTGTTGAATATAAAGTTTGAACAATAAAATCTACATTTTTATTGTGAATATGAAGTGTTAAAAATAGTGATGTGTGTAATAAATATTTTTGATGATAAAAATATCATTTTTATCAAATATATAAAGTGGATATAGTTTTGAAATCGAAGAACGGATTATATTTTTAAATATATATATATATATAATTAAAATAAATCGAATAACGAAGCTGCAGTTTGGGTTTTGAAACCATGATTTCAAACGATTAGTGCGGGAGATCCGACCATCGGATTTTCCCCAAACCACAACCGCTGAGTTCTCCTTGGAAATATCTTTTCAACGGCACCAAATTTTTAAAGATCCAACGGTTGGATTGTCTGGAATGTTTAATTCAAATCTGAAGAAAAACAGCGCCAGAATCGGTTATATTTATATATATAAAAATATAATTAAATTAAATCGAATAACGATGCTGCAGTTCGTATTTTGAAATCGTAACTTCAAACGATTAGTGCGGGATATCTGACCGTCGGATTTTCCGAAACTGAAACCGTTGGATTTGTTTTGAAAAGGTCTTTCTAATGATATAAAATTTGTGAAGATCCAACGGTTGGATTTTCATATATGTGTAAATCAAATCTGAAGAAAAACCGCGCCACGGCCACGTTATGGCCTGAAGCATCGTTCGAGTGAATTGGCTATTTTTGAATAATTAAAAATAGCGATAAATCGTGATAAAATATTATAAACGATATGGAATGGAAATAAACTGAATTTGCTCGGTTTATGTGATATTTGATGGTTGAATATGTTTGGCGTGAAAATTACACTAAAGAACAGAATTAGTGATATCGAATAATTTAACCATTGAAATGAATTGATTTGAAATTCTAAATATACGTGAATTATTTGAAAAGGCCGAGTTGATTCTCATTTCAAATAATTGTTCGACGAGTGAAAATCGAAGATATGAAGACGGTGCAAGATTGATGATCTTCACGTCGAATGGAGGGGTGCTACTGATGCTCATGATTGGAGTAGCTACCTTGAAGGGGTTGAAGTAGTAGCCACCCGGACGTACTTGTTGATTGTATGGATATGCGAGGTATTTAGTGCCTCCGGTTTCGTTTAGACCCAGAACGAACGTGTAAATGGACTGTGTGCCTAACATTGGATTTTGTTCTGTGCTGATTGATCTCTATTAAATATATATCTGTTTGGCGGTGGAGAATTTATTCTCTTGCTTAACGCCCTTCTCTGAGACGTATGAGCTCAGAGGTTATATATTGAAAGAAATCAGTCGCATGGAGTGAATTGCCTATGTGGCATGCCTAAGTGGCAGATGATCAGGGCTTCTGTTGAAAAGCAAAGTCTTGTGGTTGATGATCAAAGCGCGGCCTGTGTGGCATAGCTTTGTGTATAACGTGTATTCGCGAGCCTCACACCCCGGTATGAGCTTGAAATGGAAGAAGGACTTCAGGGAGGACATGCGTTTCCTTCTAGCTAAGAGTGGTGCTTTGGGTTTTGCACGCCCGGGTATTTTACTTATGTGGATGATAGAAAGCGAGACCTCGGTTAGCTTCGGTCTCTTCGGAGCCGATGGTGTGGTCGGATATGACCAGTGACGCCCCATAGGGTGGGGAACCACAGTGTTCAGGAATTTTCAATCCACATCGGTGGACCGACCCTGACGATCCAAGGGTCGATGCGTTCTGATCCTGAGGGGCAGGCTAGAGCGTCTCGAATTCGGTAAGGACTATCTTTTGCCTTGGTTCATGATGGAAATCCAATTTCCAAATACGACACCGTGCGGTTTTAATTGTATACCTATATATGGCGACATAGTGGTATGGGGCACTAATGCCGTCTATGATTGATAGTTATGATTGAAATTTGTTTTTGAAACATATATACACTAGCAATAATATCAAATGATTTGTTTTGCTCGTATCAAGCATATTTTGGCCATTATAAGGTAAACTCTATCCTCCGGTTTGTGTTGCATTGTGTGATGGGAACTGAGTCTTATAATGACTTCATTTTTATAAAAAGCATTGCGATGTTTAAAAGATTTATTTGTTTTAAAGCACTGGCAATCCAATGGAGTAAACCCGTTCCGCGAAAGTGGCGTGGTCCTGTGATTAGCCATATTGTAAAATGTGTTAAGTAGATTTCTCATACCAGTCCCATGACTGACTCGTAGTTTGTTTCACTTGCAAACTCGGGTGCCCCTATTTCTACACGGGCAGCCTTGTATTCAGGTTTTAGCAGGCTCTTTCTGGATAGCTGGAGCTGAAGATGGATTCTACCATTTATTTCTTTTTATGCTGTTCAGCTCATGTTATACATATTATGTTTTCTTTTCCGCTGTAGACATTTTATGTATAGCTGAACTGTATTTTGTACTAAGTATGATCTTATATACTGTGTAACTTTGATGATTATATTTATCCAGTGTATTCTATTGTACATAATCTGGTGTATTTAATTATTTCTGTTCTGCTGTTATCTGTTTATGTGTTATATTCCAAAGATTACCCTAGCCACCGTCTTATCGGGGTTTGGGGTCGTCACAGAGATAAATCTTTGGATGTTGATATTAATTCGGTAAATGAGAACTCTTATTATCTGAGGAATTAAAAAGGTAATTCACCGTTATTCCACTTTTAATATGAGTTGGATACGGAGATTAATATTGAAGATAAGTTAATGGGATTGCTATCCAGATCAAATATCAAAGAATTGAATAAATCTTTTTTATTAAGGTGTGGGTTTCTCCACCTGATTGAAATAAGTTAGATAGAAATAATATTCGATATTTGGTATAAATTTCGTGGTGTAAATGAATACTATCTGGGGAATGTGGAAGGTATTATTATATCACTATTCCGCTTATAGTATTCGTTGATTATGAGAATTTATATCGAATATAAGTGGATAAAAATTTCTGTGTAATTTATGATTCAATATCGATCGATTTGGGTTTTTGTCATGAATCGTATCTTCAATAATATCATTCTTGAAACCCGATGAGATTGAATGGTGGAAATTCATATCGTAATTGGGGATTTAATCAAACCTTTGATTTGAGGGAATTAAAGGTAAGAAATTGAAGCGAAGGTATAATCTTTGATATCAAAGAAGAGATAAGATGATAACGAAATGTATGAAATTCAAATCTGGAGTCGTAAATGAATTAATAACTATTTGGAAGGAGATTTGAATTGAAAAGCCTATGTAAACCATAGCTACTGTTTTAAAGTACACTTATTACTTGGAAAGACCGGGATCGAATATATGTTCGAAAACCATTCCATTTAATAATACGACGTTATGAAGCAATTCAAGACTCGGTAAACGACGAATGAAGACAGGGAATATTTGAATTTATTTAGATTGATTGTTGATTAATGTCTCTGTTGGGTAGGCCGCTCGATATGAGGTATGAGTTACATAAGACCTGAACATATTTAAGTATTTTTGGGTGGTTGATCCATTCAGACCCAAGACGGATTTGTATGGATGGTGTGTCTGACATTGAAATTGACCGCATAACACTGATTTCCGTTAACGTATATCGGATTTGTGGCAATATATTATCCTCATCTCTAAGTCATATGAATTTAGAGGGTATGCATTGATTGAAATCAGTGATATGTCATGAATTGTCAATGTGGCATACCCAAGTTATGAAACGAGCTAGTGATGATCAAAGAATGGCTTATCGAAGCATAGCATTGTGTATGACGTGACAGCAACAAACCTCACACCCCAGATTGATGAGAAACTGGCGGTTAGGTTTTATACTTGTATATGAATTGGTGATGAAGTTGTGCAGCAGTGGGAAACCACTTATGAACCTGGGGAAGTTGGATATGTTCGGGGGGTCGTTTCTGATCGAAAACCATTGATCTGCCTTGACGATGTGTAGTTGGTGTTCGCAAATGGATGAAAAAGCCGTTGAGGCACTTCGTTTTGTATTCCTGATTGATCCTTCGTGCCAGGAATCATCAAGTTGGAAATCCAATCTCCAATACAAGCCATACGATTTCGATTGTTTGTGTGTGTGTGTGTGTATATATATATATGGCGACATAATATTATGGGTATTATGCCGTCTAAGATTAATACATTTATTTGCGAAATTGTTTTCCGTACTATACGATAATATTAGAAGAGGATTTTCACGTATGAAAGCATGTTTGGTTATCATAAGGTAAACTCGCCCATCCGGTGTGCGCTTGCATTGTGTGATATAGGACGAGCTTATGATAGCTTCATTTTTCCAAAGTCGTTGCGAATTCATATGCACGGTATTCACATGGAGTAAATCCATTCCGCGTTAGCGGCGTGGTCCAGTTAATTTCCCAATTTTAAAATAAAACCTAAAAATAACTGTTTTTGAGTTCTCACACCAGTCCCACGACTGACCTGGAGTTTATTATTCCTTTCTAAACTCTGGGTGGCCATTAATTTCCACACGGTCACCTAGTAGTTTAGTTTTGCAGTTATAGATCGTTGAAGCAGGATTCAGAGGTCTTTTAGAGTTGGAGTCCACGGTAGAGTTTGGAGCTTCCGCTATATAATACGGCTTCTTCCGCTGAGAGTATATTTTCGTTTCTTTCGCTGTATTGTTGCAACTCTGATATTGTATGTAACTCTGATGTAACATTGTATTTTGCAATGAAAGGTTCTGTTATTCTGTTCAATATATGTACGTACCCATAACAATTCATCTTTGTGAATGATTTTAAGTTGGTTTAATTACCGACGAAAAATCGGGCAAAAAGATGGGGCGTTACAAATATGTCATGTTAGAAAAAAAATGTCATTTTAGTAAAATATGTCACATTAGAAATAAAATAACATTTTTTTATGAAATGTTGCATTAGAAATAAAATAACATTTTTGTTATGAAATGTTGCATTAGAACAAAAATAAAAATTTTGCTATGAAATGTTGCATTAGAAATAAAATGTCATTTTTGTATAAAATGTTATGTTAGAATAAAAATGTCATTTTAGTTAGAAATGTTACATTAGAATAAAAATGTCACTTTTGCTAGGAATGTTTTATTAAAATAAATATGTCATTTATTTAGAATAGTGATTTGTCAAATAAATATGTCATTTATTTGGAATAATGATTTGTCAAATAATTATGCTATTTACTTAGGATAACGTCATGTTATACTAAAATGTCATTTATTTAGATCATATGTAAAAAAAATGTCATTTATTTAGACATGTTCTTATTTCATATAATATTATTCTATTAGAATATATTCATGTTACATAAAAATGTCATTTATTTAGGAAATGATATGTTAAAATAAAAATGTCATTTTATTAAAAATTGTCATGCGAACAAAATATGTCATTTACTTAGAATATGATGTGTCAAATAAAAATGTCATCTTGTCAGACAAGAAAAATAATAATTCCTTGTCAAAATATATGTTTTGTTGAAATTAAATTATAAATATTTATTTATAATTTAAAAAATGAAAAAGTGTTAAATTTATTAACCAATGATGTATGTATATAAACTGTTATTGTTTGAAAACCCCACACGAGTATTGGGATGATATTTGACATACACTAGTCCCAATATTTAATTAATTGTCAATTGGTGGATTGGCAGTCTGTGATGAGCGTTATTTATTTATTTTAATGCTCACACAGTTGTAAAACTTCACTCTGTATGTAAATGGATTGTTTAATGATTATTTATTGTCCTATATGTCCAACACAGGAGAGAGGTCCTCACATATCCCATCAATCTCAAAGTACATCTAGACGATCACCACTTATTACCTTGTCTTAGGTGCACAACCCAATCAAGACATCAGTAATCATCCAAATGATGTGAAGATCTCCGGTCTTCAACCACCGTCTTCATCGTCAACTTTTAATCATCATATTAATTATTCAGAATAGTCGCGTATTTAATAACCAATAATCAAGTGCTATCAAAACACATCATACGCCTCATTCCAATTCAGAATATTCTTTTATTCAAATATTCACATTTCTGGGGAAAGGTTCCCATTAATTTTATCAAAGATAAATTCCTTTAAAATTATTCTTTAATCTTCCTTTTGATATAATTCAAAAGATTTGATTTTATCCTTTATCAATTCTAAACCAAAATAAGGTTTATCAACTAGTCGAGATTAGCGAGCTTTACCGAAGTAATAATTTATATATATTAACCCAATCCCAACCTATCCATCCCATGGAGCAAAACAGGTAGTACTCTATATCTAACACCCACGGTGTTATCGGTAAATTTAATTACCATTTCATGTTCAAATCTAATCAAAGATTTAACTATCGCCTGGAGTAAAATTGGTGGAACTCCATTCTCGATCATTTCTTGAATTCGATAAATTTAGTTACTTCATTCCCGTTTCAATCTGATGAAAGATTCATTAAAACTCCACTTAGTTTTAATCTCAAAAATCATTTCTTAATGATTATTCAAGTTTAGGAAAATTAATCCTGTCTTTCACTTGGGTTAAAGAACCAATGTCATTTAAAACACAATTCGCGATAAACCCAAAATCATCTTTCATTTACTATGGAACCTTAATGGAAATCATAACAGTATGTAATCGATATAAATTCCATATCAGACTAATAATTTAGGTGGAATAACGGAAAGGCTTTTTAGATTCCATATACAGTACGGTCTTCCTTCACAGAAGCTAATTTCGATTATCACTAAATTGAGTTTCACTCAATTCTAGTTTAATATATATTATTGGAAAAACTTTGTTTGGAAAATTCTCACAAATCTTAGTTAAAAGATTTATAAACTCCAAATAATATTTTCACGGTTAATTGGGCTTAAGAACTAGTGTCATTTAAAACACAATTCACAATGAACCCAAAATCAACTTCCCTTTTTATTCCAACTATATTTGTTAATTGGAAAACTTCATTAAATCTTAGTTAAACGATTTATTCTCTTTTCATCTGGGTTTAAGAAGAGTGTTAATAAAGATACCATTCACGACAAACCCAAAACCCCTTTTGATATTAAATACAAGGCTTTGAACAGAAACCATGTCCACTTATATTCAATATCAAATTCTGAAACCAACAGATATTGTATTGGGAATAATGATATCTATATCTTTCAAATTCCTTAACGATATCCATATAATCACGAAATCCAATATTGAAATATTCCTAAGATTATTTCCATTCAAATCCATTCCAATTCATACGTTGGAAAATTCTGGTTAGATTAAAAACCATTTCGATTCCTTCAGTTCTCTATTCTAGTTGTTAACTACTTCATTTAGATAAAAATATCTTTTATCTTTACAAACGTGGAATATATAAACCAAATTTTTTTCAAAGCATTTATTATGATTTTACATAATGTATTCGTGTTCATCCGAAATCAGATATCAAAATCATATTTTTGATTCTTCACTGGATATTATGTTAAAATATTCGTTATCTCTGAATTAGAATCAGACTCAATCAATTACCATATAATTTTATTTATGTGTATTCCATACATCGCATGTATTCAAAAATAGCGATGAACAACTGTTAAACATACAATTCATATCCAGAGTGCAATTTTCAACTGTATAAGCATTAAACAATTAAATAACGCTTATAACAGTCTATCAATCAATCGGTTGACATACAACTAAACACAAGGGAGACATGTGAAGTTATTATCATCCCCAGACCCATGTGGAGTTTTCAATCAACATCCAACGATTTGTGTACTTGGGCGATGTGTAAAATTATCGTCCTAATACCCATGTTGGGTTTAAATCACAATCCATGTGAATTTATCTATAGTTTAATAATAATAGCATTAAAGATGTAAACATCCATCAATTATCAAACAATACTTCAATCATAGACAATCAACATATATTCAGTTATTAAAATAATTAACTATACAAAAAATTTGAGTGAGAGAGTTCTAACCATTGGTTTCCACTCTGTCAGTCCTTATGCGGAAGGATGCAACCTTTTGGCTCCACAGTCTGCATACAACATCCAAATCACTCCAAATTATTTTCATTGGAAATCCCTCATCGAAACGGTTCCGATGCATCTTGTTTCGTTGAATTCGGATAACATACGAAAAATCTATGGTCGTTTAAATAAATTAATTATTTCACTCTTTGTTTTTCTGTATTCGATTGTTTAAATTGGATGTTTTCTCCACCAAAAATTATCATGAGTTCCAAATCAATCCAAATTATTTTCATTGCAAATATCTCTTCGATACGATTCCAACGCACCTGATCTCGTTGAATTCCGAGTTCATAAGAAAAGTTATAGTCGTTTAAAAATTTAAATATTTTTTTCCACCGTTCGGCCGTTAATAACCAAACAAAAGGCACTTGCTCGGCCATTAATAGCCGAACGGCTGTTAAACCCCTAATTCTATTTACAATTTCGTCTCCAAAATGATATCGGCTAATGTCCGAAGGTCTATGATTTTATATACACGCAAATGAGACTTATATAACTCGCCGAAGCAACTCATAACACCAAATTCACATGCACAAACATTCACATAAGAAATTTGCAATGATTCTTAATTAAAACTCAAAAATAATTAAATTCTCTAACCAAACCAATGAAATGCAATTCAAGTAAATTGTGAAGTCTTAGAACTTTGCTGGTGCGACAATGAATCTTCACAATGTCGCTACAACCACTTATAGCTTATGCATTTGATTGTGTGGACTATTCTAATCATAATTTTCAACTTTATGAAACTTATATGAATGAACCAGAAAGTGTATACATCTCTAACCAATTAATATGCATATACACAACTCTAAATGAACCTAGGTAACACTATACAAGATAATAGCTTGGGGTGTAGACAGGAAGCATTCACAAAAATATCACCTTTGCTTGCTAGAAGTAAGAAATCAATACAGTGATAAGCTAGAAGAACCTATCTTCCAGAAAAAAACTAGAATCAACAACCTATGATCATATGAGCGTGTTTTCTAAGAATTAGGTCATAAGAATTCTCACAAATTGAAGAGGAAACAAGATGGAGAAGAGGGAGAGGAGGATGGAGAAGCTTACCAAGGTTTCCTCTTCGATTTCCCCCTTGATTTGAGCCACTAATTGAAATCCCTAGCTTAGGAATTTTAATCTCCCTTTCTCAATCCCCATTTTCTATTATTATTATTTTTGTTAAAGGGGAATGAATGAAGAGAAGGAGGTTGATTTGGGGTTATATGTTGAGCTAGGCTAGCCAAACCTGGACCTAACCCAAGTGGCAAAACTCTGAAGCTCGGAACATATCGAAGTTTATAGTTTTCGAGCACGCAAACGACATTTCGAACTCAGTGGGAGTGGTTTTGAGTCCAAATTCGTCCATATGCAAAAAGTAATATTTTGGTCATACACTTAATGAAAATGACTAAAATTTCTCCAACTATAAAGGTATCGATGTTTATAGTTTTAACAGCCACAAGCGACATTCTGAACCCAATGGAAGTGGTTTTGTCGAAAACGGAAGTCGTTTGCAAAATGGCTATTTTTAAAGGCTATATATAATATTATATATATATATATTAATTCCATGGCGACTGTTCTAAATTTTAATTTAGGCATAACATACAATTTATAAAGTGAAATCTCAATTTGTTACATTCGTTAGAAAATTACAATTCAAAATATTCCAATGTTTCTCATGTTATCAAATTCTGACTTATATTGAATTCTATATATTAATTCAAAGTTTAAAATCAAATTTTCCAACTACCATGCCATTTCAAGATTTTTTTAATTAAATTTTAAGTCCATACATTCTAACTTTGATTTAAATAAATTTTAAATCATTTATTCTCAAAATAAATCATCTTTAATACTTAAAATCCATTAAAAATAAATTTTAATTTGGTTCTAAAATTCAGGGTTATTACAATCTCCCCCACTTAAAATCTTTTCATCCTCGAAAAGGAAGAAGAAACCGAAGGTCGTTTACTTAACGAACTCAACCTTCGCTTGACTCAAGTTCTTTAACTTTTCAGTTTCTGAGAACTTTCTAATTTCTCAAAAAAATTGGGCTAACACCTTAAATTTTCGAAAAAATTGGCCATAATCTCCTTTGTACGGGTCGATCGGTTCAATTACAAATGTCTTCTATAGGCTCTTATATATCAAGAGAAAATCAAAAATCCAGTCGGCTCATAAAATCATCAAACATAATCAATATAGTAAATATGTACCTATTTGTCGGGCATACAATTTTATTCCTCTTCTTAACTTCCATGTTATGACATGTTCATTAAATATATACATGTACATATATGCAATTCAAATCAATTTCAAATTCAGTCCAATATTTGATTCAATTTGGCTTAATTTACCTTTCATTTTTATATTGGTTTTTTTTATTCCAATATTTTTATTAGTCAAACTAATAGTCACACATCACAACCAGCAATCAATTAGTTGATTAGCTTTTCAAATTCATAACTTTTATATAATCAAAAATCATATTTCAATGCCAAATCACACATAGACCCTAACTAAGTTTTGGTTCTCATATCAGCCAATTGGAAATATATAGATATCCCACTTTCGAAACCCGAAAATAAACACTGATGATGAGATCTCAATCATGAAAATTATCTCTGGGTGACTAGAGTGTGATTCTATATCTACCCAGTATATTTGAGACTTCGAATATACGTTCATGATGCGTATATGCAAAATCTTCATATACTTGATAGTCCAAAATCAATATCAAATATAATATTTAAATCTTTATAATAAAATATAATTTTCAAAACAAAACTCAATTTTTTTTAGAAATAGCACTCTTCAAACTCATTCTAGGGTATTACTAACCCTATCTCTAACGAGTTATTCTTATAGGGCATTACTAATCCTATCTCTAATGAATTCTTTCATTCGGTTCTAATGTGTCTTGTACTTGAGCTTTGTAAACCAAAGCGCTGATAACAAAATAAGACGACCCAGACTTCCCCGATCCCCGAAGGGACGAAGGATCCCGGATTGCTTTGAGAACACAACGCATCAGAACACAAACAATAAAACATTTCATTGTTATTACAACAATTTACATCAGAGTACAAGCATCTATCAAAGGATGAATAAATATTACACATTTGAAATACAATATCAGAGATTTACAAATTATAAAGCAACGAAAATTTAAATGTATAAATACAATGTATAATGGAAAATAGATCAACAACACAACTGAAAGAAATACACGGATACAAAGCTTCCCGAATATAGCTCTAGCTATAATCCAGGATCTTGGGAAAAGAAATATATGCGAAAACCAAAACTACTAGCTACCCATGTGGAAAATATGGGCATCCAGAGTTTAGGTAGAAACAACAAACTCCGAGTCAGTCATGGGACTGGTGTGAGAACTAAAACAGTTATTAAATCTTTACTTTAAAAGTTGGGAAATTTTGGGTCCATGCTGTAAAACACAGAACAGGTTTACTCCACATGAATCTCAGTTTAAAATAAATCAACGCAATGCTTTTTGGAAAATGGAGCTATTATAAGACTCAGGTCCCATCACACAACACAACACAAACCTGAGGATAGAGTTTTACCTTATAATAGCCAAATATGCTTTGAATGTTTTAAAACGAATCATTTTGTTATTACTATAATTGTATAGTGTCAAAACAACTTCAAATATAAATGTATCAATCATAGAGGGCATAGTACCCCCATTATACTTTGTCGCCATATGGTCTACAACTAAATCCGAAAGTCACGTATTGGAAATTGGGTTTCCATCATAAGTCAAGGCAAGGGATGGTCTCCTTACCGATTCGGATCACCTCTAGCAAGATGACCCAGGACTCGGACGTTGACGAGCCCTTGGATCCTCCATGGTCGGTCTACACTTACTTTAGTGGATTAATTATTTCTGAACACACGTTTCGCGTTCCTATCAGACCTCTAAAATGGTCAGTACGTTGACCAATCATATCTTAGGCACCTCACAATCCATCATCCAAATAAGTAAAATTGTCTGGGCTTCATACCACGACACCACTTCTAGCAAGAAAGAAACGCATGCTCCCCTTGGGTCCCTTATCACGTTTCTGACTCATACCGGGGTGTAAGGCTCGCGAATTAACACTGTACACAAAGCTATGCTATTTAAACCCGTGCTTTGATCATCAACCATAAGACTCTGCTTTTCAACAAAATCCTTTGTAACAACCCGAATGTTAATAACATGTCGAAACTAGAAATCAAGGTATAATCAACTTTTAAAATGAGAATCATGGGAAACGGGTTGTGCCATTGCATTCATCTCGCAATTCTACATGAAATTGAGTCCAAGATTTCGAAAATCGGAGTCCGTATGACCGAGATATGACCTCTAAAAGTTTCACGAATTTTTAAAATAAAAAATAGTTCAGAAATTCGAATTCAAGACCCAGAAGCGGGCTAGGCGGGAAAATTCCCGCCCAGAGCCCAGGTCGACCAGGGGGTCGACCTGGCCAGACCAGGTCGACCAGGGGGTCGACCTGGCCAGACCAGGTCGACCTGGGGGTCGACCTCCCTGGTCGGGCCAGGGTGGCCTGGTTGGGTGCACCGGTTGAGTCAGTGGGATGGGACGATTTCTGAAGGTCAAGATTGATTCTAGGGTTTATCTAAGGGCCTAAATAAGTTTCCTACACCTATATAAACACCCGAAGACCTAACCTAATTCACAACAAATCATTCTTACACTGTTATGATGTTGAACTCCCTCTTGAACCATGGTCGCGGCCTCCAAATCAAAGTGCAAGCATTCAAACTCAAATCAATTCAAAGAACAACGCTTCTACAACAATTCAAGAGAATAGATCAGCGACACCGCAATGTTTCTACATCAATTTCAGTTCCTAATTCGCTAGCCATGCTCCGTAAGTTCTAGTTACTTTTTAGATTTAAACTTGTTAATTATAATATGGCCATGGAATAAAGTGGAATTGGATTTAAGTATGTTTATCGATTCAGATCTATTTCTGTTGCTTCTTGAATCTTGAGTTTTGGGACTTTTCTATTTTCATTCTCATGTCAAGCTTATGATCTATTCAGCTTGTTGTAAATCAGTTTTTCTTGATTCATGTTGATATTATTATCAAGATCTATCTTTTATGCCTGAGATGATGTTCTTATGCCAGTTTTTTCTCTGTACTTATTGTTATACAAATTCTACCTCCCCCTATTTATTTTCTTTTGATGAACCTTGGTCAATTTCGGACCTAGGCCTAAACCGCGATTTGCGTACGATTGAATACGGGGAAATATGGGAATATTGTCTATATTGGATATATATGTTTGGTAGAATTGACGACATAACATGATATTGGGATTTGGGTATTATCGTTATAATTAAAGTTTGTAAGTTTGGGTAAATTGGTGTAAACATGGAAGACATGTAGTTTGGTACGAAACTTGAACTATGTAAAATGGCAAGAATATTGATATATGTAAAACGGCATGAAACTTGATATATATGTAAATCGGCATGAGTTGAACATATGTAAATTGGCTAGAATTGGGCATATGTAAATCGGCATGAAAATTAGAACTTGGGTATATATATTAATTTGTAAAGTTGGGAATTTGAAACATGAAAATGACTGTGTATTGGATAATTGACTTGAACACGAACATGAAGATTATTATATGTTAAACACATGAATTGATATTGGGGTTTTAGGTGGAATACGACCCTTAATGAACCTTTGACACGAGGTTAGACTCAGTTTGTGGTGTAAATCTGCTCGGAACCGCCCGGCAAATCCAGTAGCCACAAAGTGTCAGTCTAATGTGAGAGGTCGAAGGTCGAATTGTAGGCGTAATGGTTTATGACACGAGGTTAGACTCAGTTTGTGATGTAAATTTGCACGGAACCACCCGACAAATCCAGTGGCCACAAAGTGCAGGGTCTAATGTGAGAGGTCATGTTTCGTTCGTCATAATGAATGAATTAAGGAATACAAACCATAATAAGGCATGGGTGTGGTTAGAGGGTTAGGTGGGATGACATGGAAATTTGACATGTAGATATGGACCTAACCGGTATGAGTTAAGAACACGTAAAACTTATAAGTGTGAGCTTAACCAATTTGACATGACATTTGGGTGGGTTAAGTCAACGTGAACCGATAAATGACACTTGGTGGGGTTAAGTCATGAATCACTAGAAAACACTTAACCAAGATAACGTGTTAATCAGACAAGTAGGTGTGGTTAAGTAAACTGAGAACACTTAACCATTATAACATGTTAATTAGACAAGTGGATATGGTTAAGTAAAGTAAGAACACCTAAATAATACAACAGGATAGTTAGACAAGTGGTTTCGGTTAAGTAATAAAACTTAACCAACATAACATGACAAGCAAGTGGGTTAGGTTAACTTGAATAGGTTGGTAACACTTAACCGTTATAACAAGACTAGCGGATGGGTTGGTTTAACTTGAATGGGTTAATAACACCCAACCGATATAACCTGATGTGTGGTAGGGTTAAGTAAATACACGAGGGTAACACTTAACCATTATAATATAGCTAGTGGATGGGATTGAGTTAACATACACTTAACCAATCTAACGTGAGGTGTGGTAGGGGTTAAGTTAACACAAGGGAGAACGCTTAACCGATATAACAAGACATGCGGTAGGGTTAAGTAACACAAGAGAGAACACTTAACCAAGGTAACATAATGGGGGGTGGGGTTAAGTTAACTTGAATGGATAACACTTAACCAACCTGTGGGGTATACGAGTAGACCTTAGGAAAACCCTAGTAGTAGGACCCGTTTCAGCAGTAACCCACATTAGGTATCAACGGTACCCTGAGCTAGGCAGGGTGGGGCACGATTATTGGGCAGATTATAAGCGGTGAAAACAGCGGCGGGTGATGCAGCAGTGCAGGTTCCCACGGATTACGAGCGTGCACGTATTCCGGAGTGGAAAATTTAGCCACTGGGCATCAGTAGATATAAAGCTATGCATCAAAAATTGTGTCGGGGTTGTCATCCTAGGGATTGATACACTCTAGGGTAGGACCAACACAGGTATCTATGAATAGGGGGTCGCATGACACAAACAAGAACTAGGTCGAGTAGGAGCCGATCGATTAGGGTAGTAAGGATACATCTAACACATTCATGGCAATTGGGCTGGGTGAGTTGAAATCCTCATATTAGATGTAGCCCTAAAG
Organism: Allium sativum; assembly: GCA_030737875.1. Classification (NCBI taxonomy): domain Eukaryota; kingdom Viridiplantae; phylum Streptophyta; class Magnoliopsida; order Asparagales; family Amaryllidaceae; genus Allium; species Allium sativum. Next base: position 203,886,666 of record CM060925.1, on the reverse strand, counting down.
GCTACCACAACTACAGGGTTGGGATAACCTTAGTATATAACACATGGGAAACATTGTAAGTAAGAGCCGATCAATTAAGATAGGTACGTGGGGACATGAAACTGTCAATATGAGGTGGGACCCTCATCGTAGGATATGTACCTGTAAAACTATCATGTGGGTTATGGGGGATCACTTATCTTGTAATTACAATTTAGTAAACTAATTGGAACGCTAGTTAGGTGGTGTAGAGAATATAGGAAAACAAGGAAAATAGTGTAATGGTGAAGCTTAGAAATCTTGCGATGTTATACTTGATAGAAACCTTGCGATGTGATACTTGGTAGAACCTTGTATACTTGATTCATCGTGCCTGTAGCTTACCTCGTCATCATGCTTATGTTTACTTTTAGTTTATTCATGCCATATTAGCTTTACATGTTTTTATGCTGAAAGTCACTAGGACTTACTTAGTCCTTATAACTGACCCCGTTTGTTTCGCCTCTTTTTCTTTCATTCCACCCCTCCCCAGGTTCGCAGGGTGGGAGTACAGCTTAGTTCGGATCTTGCCAAGCTTCAAGGCTCTTTCATTTATGGCTTGGATTTCTCTTGGTTATGGCTTGCTTTGCTTTATTGGGGAATACTACAGTTTATTTTTATGCTTCTTTGTTTGAGCAAGACAGATATTTTAGCTATGTAATTGAGTATTGGAAGTTGATTGGCTTTTATTGTAAATAATTATATTTAATAAATGATTTGAAGTACTTCTACTTTACTTTCCATTGTTTTATATATGTATGTCTTGTAATATTTCTGTTCCAGTGCCCATAATGCTCCATTGAAGTTAAGGCATTCCCTTTGTGAGTGACCTTAACGGATGTGGGGTGTTACATTTGGTATCAGAGCAGAAGGTTACCAGACTGGGCAAAGTCTTTTTAAAACCTTCTGAAATTATTTTAAAAACATTTTACAAAGAAGCATTTCTCTAAGAAAAGTTTTGTTTTATGAAAGGCATATTCCCCAAAGCCATATGCACCATCTTTTGATTCTCTCTTTGAATCTCTTCTTTCTCTCTTTTCACCATAGTTTTGTAGGCGTACGATACATGTCGGAGGGCAAAGAAGTGCCCAACCTCCATCTATAGCCGCAGTAGTTCCATCTGCGACTAATCTTATTTCAAGCTTGATGGGTTTGCTGTGTGATGGAGGTAGCTTTCGAGAAACCTGCCAACAAGCTATACAAGGATAATAAGAACGAGGATAAAGAACACAAGCCTAAGGACGAGAAACTTGTTGATATGGCTTAATTCACGAAGGAGGAAAAGGTGAAAGGAAAGAGGCCAAAGTGAAAGAATAATAAAACCCATGACAAGAGAGAGAATATCTTTAGTATGGTAAAAAAGGGACATGTAGTTAAGTATTATAGGACAAGGACAAGGGCAAAGGACAGGATCGTCGAGAGGGCAATTGTATGCTCTCACTACTAGCATACCTAAGAGAGGTGGTAACGTTTTTGTTAAAAGTTTAGCTTTTCTTTTCTATCATACCGTGGGAACTCTGTTTTTGAACATCGCGTCCTTTTTCCTGCTTCAATAGTTGAGTCTCTGCACCTTGGTACTAGCGTAGTAGAGGATCCCATTTTTTGTCTCAAATCCTGTTGGGGAATCGGCTCATTTATTCATGACTCGTTTGGATTTGAGAAAGTCTGTGCTAAGTGTTGAGTTTAGAAGTAAAGCTTATGATTTTGGTCCATGGCTTGATTCTAGGGATGGAGTGGTTATCCAGAAATGGTACCATTCTCGAGTATGAAAAGAGGGTAGTTAGGCTCTTGACTTGCCTCGGTAATGCCCTCGAAGTCTAGTTTAACCCTTAGAGTTCTGCCATGCTTAGTTACCTAGAATCTCTTGATACATTTATCAATCCGCTCGAGTAGTGTTCGCCACTAAGGCGGATGGTTCATTTCGCTTATGCTTGAGTTATAGAAAGTCACCTTAGTAAGTACATTTGGCAACATGGTTAACATTTGTTTGTTTTCAAGAGATAGTTCTTCTGCGTGGAATACCTTATAGTAAGTAAACGAGATCCAGGATTCACTAGTGAATTTTGGAGAGCTTGCATGAAACCATGAGTACGCAGTTATGTTTAAGCTGAGTATACTAGAAGTAGAATAAGAAAAAGTGGAACGAGAGGCAACAGTGAAATGAGTTCCAACTCATATTTTGGAAATAGTAATTAAGAAGCTACGAAATTGTGAAGTTAAAGACGATCAAAGCACAATGGAGTTAAGCTCAAGGAAATGCTGCTTAGAAGATTGAAGATTAGATACGCACATCATATCTCTTTTTAAGAGCATATCCTTGATCCCTCTTTTCCTGCAGAGCTTACTTACATGCTATCTTTTAAGTATTTCCTCTCGGTCCTATTCCCAATCCTGTTTCTGTTGCAAACCCCATAGAGAGTATGACTCATCTGTTAGTAATACATGTTGGGGCTTGAGGGTGTCCGTTGGGTTGACTAAACTTTTTGGGTTTTATAGGATACGGGTTGGTTTTAGGAAGGGATTTCTTGTTACTTAAAAGAAGTCCATCATGCTTAGTTTCCTAGAATCATATATATTAGTTAGGTTGAGTAATTCTTTGGGTGTCAGTCAGATGTTGATTTCGGTCTTCGGGGCTGGTGCTTAGGGAGTTCTTCTCCTAATCAGTATATATGTGACGTAGATTTCCAGTTTTGACATTGCCTGATGGGAACAAAGTTTTTACTTGCTTCTATCATTCGACTATATCTTTAGGCAGGAACAATTGGGTGTAAACATGTGTTTGAGACATGTTATGATTGATGGTTGCAAGTGGTTGCTCGTGGATGCAAATACACGCACATTAGACACTAGATCGGCTTCGTCACCTTTCATATTGCATATGCATGAATGTTTTTATGGATGAAATTAAATGTGTTATCATGTGGATGTTGCATATGGATGGATGTTTGTGCACACATATAGTGTTTATGTGATTAGGGCTATTTGCATACATGTTGGACTCATGGCACTAAACATATTTTGCATTAAGAAGATCAATCAGGCCTGATCATTTGCATTAGATATGGAACATATACACACACTTTCTGCATATGTTCATACAGCATTAGAAATCTCTTAAGGATGATGGAAGCTTGTGATTGATGATTGAGTAGATGGATTATTGGATGGTAGGACACATTATTCTTAACCTGAAGATTTTGGGGACGAAATCCTTTAAGGAGGGGAGAATGTAACAACCCGAATTTTAATAACATGTTGAAACTAGAAATCAAGGTATAATTAACTTTTAAAATGAGAATCATGGGAAACGGGTTGTGCCATTGCGTTCGTCTCGGAATTCTACATGAAATCGAGTCTGATTTTTCAAAAATCGGAGTCTGTATGACCGAGTTATGACCTCTAGAAGTTTCACGAATTTTCAGAATCAAAAACAGCTCAGAAATTCATATTCAAATTCGAATTCAAGACCTAAAAGCGGGCTGGGCGGGAAAATTCCCGCCCAGAGCCCATGTTGACCAGGGGGTCGACCTGGGGTTCGACCTGGCCAGACCAGGTCGACCTGGGGGTCGACCTCCCTGGTCGGGCCAGGGTGGCCTGGTTGGGTGCACCGGTTGAGTCAGTGGGCTGGGACGATTTATGAAGGTCAGGATTGATTCTAGGGTTTATCTAAGGGCCTAAATAAGTTTCCCACACCTATATAAACACCCTAAGACCGAACCTAACTCACAACAAATCATTCTTACACCGTTATGCTGCTGAACTCCCTCTTGAACCCTGGCCGCCGCCTCCAAATCAAAGTGCAAGCATTCAAACTCAAATCAATTCAAAGAACAACCCTTCTACAACAATTCAAGAGAATAGATCAGCGACACCGCAACGTTTCTACATCAATTTTAGTTCCTAATTTGCTAACCATGCTCCGTAAGTTCTAGTTATTTTTTAGATTTAAACTTGTTAATTATAATATGGCCATGGAATAAAGTGGAATTGGTTTAAGTATTTTTATCGATTCAGATCTATTTCTGTTGCTTCTTGAATCTTGAGTTTTGGGACTTTTCTATTTTCATTCTCAAGTCAAGCTTATGATCTATTCAGCTTGTTGTAAATCGGTTTTTCTAGATTCATGTTGATATTATTATCAGGATCTATCTTTTATGCCTAAGATGATGTTCTTATGCCAGTTTTCTCTCTGTAGTTATTGTTATACAAATTCTACCTTCCCCTATTTATTTTGTTTTGATGAACCTAGGTCAATTTCGGACCTAAGCCTAAACCGCGATTTGCGTACGATTGAATACATGGAAATATGGGAATATTGTCTATATTGGATATATATGTTTGGTAAAATTGACGACATAACATGAGATGGGGATTCAGGTATTATCGTTATAATTAAAATTTGTATGTTTGGGTAAATTGGTGTAAACATGGAATACATGTAGTTTGGTATGAAACTTGACCTATGTAAAATGGAAAGAATATTGATATATGTAAAACGGCATGAAACTTGATATATATGTAAATCAGCATGAGTTGAACATATGTAAATTGGCTAGAATTGGGCATATGTAAATCGGCATGAAAATTAGAACTTGGGTATATATATTAATATGTAAAGTTGGGAATTTGAAACATGAAAACGACTGTGTATTGGATAATTGACTTGAACATGAGCATGAAGATTATTATATGTTAAACACATGGACTGATATTGGGGTTTTGGGTGGAATACGACCATTAATGAACCTTTGACACGAGGTTAGACTCAGTTTGTGGTGTAAATCTGCCCGGAACCGCCCGGCAAATCCAGTAGCCACAAAGTGTCAGTCTAATGTGAGAGGTCGAAGGTCGAATTGTAGGCGTAACGGTTTATGACAGAGGTTAGACTTAGTTTGTGGTGTAAATCTGCCTGGAACCGCCCAGCAAATCCAGTGGCCACAAAGTGCATGGTCTAATGTGAGAGGTCATGTTTCGTTCATCATATTGAATGAATTAAGGAATACTAACCATAATAAGGCATGGGTATGGTTAGAGGGTTAGGTGAGATGACATGGAAATTTGACATGTAGATATGGACCTAACCGGTATGAGTTAAGAACACGTAAAACTTATAAGTGTGAACTTAACCAATTTGACATGACATATAGGTGGGTTAAGTCAACGTGAACCGATAAGCGAAACTTTGTAGGGTTAAGTCATGAATCACTAAAAAACACTTAACCAAGATAACGTGTTAATCAGACAAGTAGGTTTGGTTAAGTAAATTGAGAACACTTAACCATTATAACATGTTAATTAGACAAGTGGATAGGGTTAAGTAAAGTGAGAACACTTAACTAATACAACAGGTTAGTTAGACAAGTGGTTGCGGTTAAGTAATAAAACTTAACCAACATAACATGACAAGCAAGTGGGTTAGGTTAACTTGAATAGGTTGATAACACTTAACCGTTATAACATGACTAGCAGATGGGTTGGTTTAACTTGAATGGGTTGATAACACCCAACTGATATAACCTGATGTGTGGTAGGGTTATGTAAATACACTAGGGTAACACTTAACCATTATAATATGGCTAGTGGATGGGGTTGAGTTAACATACACTTAACCAATCTAACGTAAGGTGTGGTAAGGGTTAAGTTAACATAGGGGAGAACGCTTAACCGATATAACAAGACATGCGGTAGGGTTAAGTAACACAAGAGAGAACACTTAACCAAGCTAACATGATGGGGGGTGGGGTTAAGTTAACTTGAATGGATAACACTTAACCAACCTGTGGGGTATACGAATAGACCCTAGGAAAACCCTAGTAGCGGGACCCGTTTCAGCAGTAACCCACAATAGGTATCAATGGTACCCTGAGCTAGGCAGGGTGGGGCACGATTACTGGGCTAATTATAAGCGGTCAAAACGGCGCTGGGTGATGCAGCAGTCCAGGTTCCGACGGATTACGGGCATGCACGTATTCTGGAGTGGAAAATTTAGCCACTGGGCATCAGTAGATATAAAGTTGTGCATCAAAAATTATGTAGGGGTTGCCATCCTAGGAATTGATACACCATAGGGTGGGACCATCACAACTATCTACGAATAGGGGGCCGCATGACACAAACAAGAACTAGGTCGAGTAGGAGTCAATCGATTAGGGTAGTAAGGATACATCAAAAACATTCATGGCAATTGGGCTAGGTGAGGTGAACTCCTCATATTAGATGTAGTCCTGAAGGCTACCACACTACGGGGATTGGGATAACCTTAGTATATAACACATGTGAAACATTGTAAGTAAGAGCCGATCAATTAAGATAGGTACGGTGGGGACATGAAACTGTCAATATAAGGTGGAACCCTCATCGTAGGATATGTACCTATAAAACTATCATGTGGGTTATGGGGGATCACTTATCTTGTAATTACAACTAAGTAAACTAATTGGAACGCTAGTTAGGTGGTGCAGAGAATATAGGAAATCAAGGAAAATAGTGTGATGGTGATCTTGCGATGTTATACTTGATAGAAACCTTGCGATGTGATACTTGGTAGGAACCTTGTATACTTGATTCATCATGCCTGTAGCTTACCTTGTCATCATGCTTATGTTTACTTTCAGTTTATTCATGCCATATTAGCTTTACCTGTTTTTATGCTAAAAGTCACTTGGACTTACTCAGTCTTTATGACTGACCCGGTTTGTTTCGCCTCTTTTTCTTTCGTCCTCGCCCCCCTTCGGTTTGCAGGGTGGGAATACAGCTTAGTTCGGATCTTACCAAGCTTCAAGGCTCTTTCATGTACGGCTTGGATTTCTCTTGGCTATGGCTTGCTTTGCTTTATTGGGGAATACTACAGTTTATTTTTATGCTTCTTTTTTTTAGCAAGATAGATATTTTAGCTATGTAATTGAGTATTGGAAGTTGATGGGCTTTTATTGTAAACAATTATATTTAATAAATGATTTGAAGTGCTTCTACTTTACTTTCCGCTGTTTTATATATGTCTGTCTTGTAATATTTCTGTTCCAGTACCCATAATGCTCCATTGAAGTTAAGGCATTCCCTTTGTGAGTGACCTTAACGGATGTGGGATGTTACATCCTTGATCATTTGCATCCAAGCATGCCACACTGACAATTCATGCCATACGACTGATGTCAATCGATATATAACCTCTAAGATCGTACGTCTCAAAGAAGGGTGTTGAGCAAGAGAATAAATTCTCTGCCACCAAAAAGATATATATTTTAAAGAAATCAATCAACACAGAATGAAATCTAATGTCAGACACACATCCATTTACAGGTCTGTTCTGGGTCTAAACGAAACCGAAGGCACCTTATTCCTCGTCCCATATGTCCAATACAGGAGAGAGGTCCTTGCATATTTGATTGATCTCCAAGTACGCCTGGTCGATCACCACTTATTACCTTGTCTTGGTGTACAGCCCAATCAAGACATCAGTAATCATCCAAACGATGTGAAGATCTCCGTTCTTCAACCACCGTCTTCATCGTCGACTTTTAGTCTTCGTATTAATTATTCAGAATGGGTTAAATCCGGTCTTACCGAATAACTTATGTATTTTATAATCTATAATCAAGTGCTATCAAAACACATCATGCGTCTCATTCCAGTTCAGAATATTCTTTATTCAAATATACATATTTCTAGGGAAAGGTTCCTATTAATTTTATCAAAGATAAAATCCTTTAAATTCATTCTTTAATCTTCCATTTGATATCAGTTCAAAAGATTTGATTTTATCTTTTATCAATTCTAAACCAAATTAAGGTTTGTCAACTAGTCGGGATTAGCGAGTCTTACCGAAGTTATCATTTATATATATTAACCCAATCCCAACCTATCCATCCAATGGGGCAAAACTGGTAGTACTCCATATCTAATACCGACGGTGTTATCGTTAAATTTAATTATCATTTCACATTCATATCTAATCAAAGATTCAACTATCACCTGAAGTAAAACTAGCGGAACACCATTCTCGATCATTTCTTGAATTCGGTAAATTTAATTACTTCATTCCCATTTTAGTATAATGAAAGATTCATTAAAACACCACTTAGTTTTAACCTCATAAATCATTTCTTAATTATTATTCAACTTTACGAAAATTAATCCTGTCTTTCACTTGAGTTAAAGAACCAATGTCGTTTAAAACACAATTCGCGATAAACCCAAAATCATCTTTCATTTACTATGGAACCTTCATGGAAATCATAACAATATACAATTGATATAAATTCCATATCAGACTAATACTTTAGGTGGAATAACGCAAAGGCCTTTTAGATTCCATATATAGGAACGATCTTCCTTCACAGAAGCTCATTTCAATTATCACTAAATTGAGTTCCACTCAATTCCAATTTAATACATATTATTGGAAAAACTTTAGTTTGGAAAATTCCTACAAATCTTAGTTAAAAGATTTATAAACTCCAAATAATATCTTCACGGTTAATTGGGTTTAAGAGCTAGTGTCATTTAAAACACAATTCTCAGCGAACCCAAATTTAACTTCCCTTTTTATTCCAATTATATTTGTTAATTGGAAAACTTCACTAGATCTTACTTAAAAGATTTATTCTCTTTTCATCTAGGTTTAGAAAGAGTGTTATTAAAGACACCATTCACGACAAACCCAAAATCCCTTTTGATATTTAATACAAGGCTTTGAATAGAAACCATGTCGACTTATATTCAATATCAAATTTTGAAACCAACAGATATTGTATTGGGAATAACGATATCTGTATCTTTCAAATTCCTTAACGATATCTGTGTAATCACGGAATCCAAATCAAAGTATTCCGAGGATTATTTCCATTTAAATCCATTCCAATTCATATGTTGGAAAATTATGGTTAGATTAAAACCCACTTCAATTCCTTCAGTTCTCTATTCTAGTTGTTAACTAGTTCATTTAGATAAAAATATCTTTTATCTTTAGAAACATGGAATATTTCAACCAATTTTTTTTTTCAAAGCATTTATTATGATATTACATAATGTATTCATGTCCATCTGAAATCGGACATCAAAACCATATTTTTGATTCTTCACTGGATATTATGTTAAAATATTCGTTATCTTTGAATTGGAATCAAACGCAATCGATTACCATACAATTTTATTTATATGGATTCCATACATTGCATGTATTCAAAAATAGTGATGAACAACTATTAAACATTCATATCCAGAGTGCAATTTTCAACTGTATAAGCAGTAAACAATTAACTAACGCTTATAACAGTCTGTCAATCAACCAGTTGACATACAACTAAACACAAGGGAGATGTGTGAAGTTATTATCATCCCCAGACCCGTATGGGGTTTTCAATCATCATCCAATGATTTGCATACTTGGGCGATGTGTAAAATTATCGTCCCAATACCCGTGTGGGGTTTAAATCACGATCCATGTGAATTTATCTATAGTTTAATAATAATAGCATTAAAGCTGTAAACATCCATGAATCATCAAACAATACTTCAATCACAGACAATCAACATATATTCAGTTATCAAAATAAATAACTGTACAAAAGATTTGAGTGAGAGAGTTCTCACCATTGGTTTCCACTCCATCAGTCCTTATGTAGAAGGATGCAACCTTTTTGGCTCCACGGTCCGCATAGGACATCCAAATCACTCCAAATTAGTTTCATTGGAAATCTCTCATCGAGATGGTTTCTATGCATCTTGTTTTGTTGAATTTTGATGATGTATGAAAAAGTTATGATCGTTTAAAGTAAATTAATTATTTCACTCTTTATTTTTCTATATTCGTTTGTTTACATTGGATGTTTACCTCCACCAAAAATTATCATGAGTTCTAAATTAATCCAGTTTAGATTCATTGCGAAGCTCTCTTCGATACGGTTCCAACGCATCTGATTTCGCTGAATTTCAAGTTCATATGAAAAAGTTATGGTCGTTTAAAGATTAATTTTTTTCCACTTTTCAGCCGTTAATGGTCGAACATAAGGCATTTGCTCGGCCATTAATGGCCGAACGGCTGTTAAACCACCAATTTTTTTTACGATTTCGTCTCCAAAATGATATAGGCTAATGCCCGAAGGTCTGTTATGTTATATACATGCAAATGAGGCTTATATAACTCACTGAAGCAACTCATAACACCAAATTCACATGTACAAACATTCACATAAGAGATTTGCAATGATTCTTGATTATAAACTTAGAAATGATTAAATTCTCTAACCAAAGCAATCAAATGTGATACAAGTGAATTGTGAAGTCTTAGAACATTGGCGGTGCGACAACGGAGCTTCACAATGTCGCCACAACCACTTATAGCTTATACATTTGATTGTGTGGACTATTCTAATCATAATTTTCAAATTTATGAAACTAATATGAATGAACCAAAAAGTGTATACATCTCTAACCAATTCATATGCATATACACAACTCTAAATGGACCTAAGTAACACTATACAAGCTAATAGCTTGTAGTATAGACATGAAGAATTCACAAAGATCTCACCTTTGCTTGCTAGAAGCAAGAAATCAATCCAATGACAAAATAGAACAACCTCTCTTCCATAAAAATACTAGAATCAACAACCTATGATCATATGAGCATGTTTTTTAAGAATTAGGTCATAGAAATTCTAACAAATTGAAGAGAAAACAAGATAAAGAAGATGGAGGGGAGGATGGAGAAGCTTACCAAAGTTTCCTCTTCGATTTCCCCATTGATTTGAGCCACTAATTGAAATCCCTAGCTTAAGAATTTTAATTTCCCTTTATCAATCCCCATTTTCTATTTCCTTTGTTGAAGGGGAATGAATGAAGATAAGGAGGTTGATTTGGGGGTTATATGTTGAGCTAGGTTAGCCAAACCAAGATCCAACCCAGGTGCCAAAACTCCGAACCTCGGAACATATCGAAGTTTATAGTTTTCAAGCACACAAACGACATTTCGAACTCAATGGGAGTGGTTTCGAGTCCAAATTCATCAATATGCAAAAAGTGATATTTTGGTCATACACTTCATGAAAATGACCAAAATTTCTCTAACTCCAAAGGTATCGATGTTTATAGTTTTAAAAGTCACAAACAACATTCAGAACCCAATGAAAGTGGTTTCGTCGAAAATGGAAGTCGTTTGCAATGTGGCTATTTTTACGGGATATATATAATATTAAAAAAATAAAATCCATAGCGACTATTCTAAATTTTAATTCAGACATAACATACAATTTATAAAGTGAAATCTCAATTTCTTGTATTCGTTAGAAATTACAATTCAAAATATTCCAATGTTTCTTGTTTTATCAAATTCTGACTTATATTGGATTCTATATATTAATTCAAAGTTTAAAATCAAAATTTCCAACTACCACGCCATTTCAAGCTAGTTTTAGTTAAATTTTAATTTCATATGTTCCAACTTCGATTTAAAAATTTTTAAATCATTTATTCCCGAAATAAGTCATCTTTTATACCTAAAGTCCATTAAAAATAAATTTTAAATTGGTTCCAAAATTCCGGGTTGTTATGCACACATACATACATACATACATACGTATATATATATGAGTAAACTCCTCGTAATTTCTTCCCTATATTAATCCATGAATTCTTCTGTTATGATTCGAACATATATCTGTATGTATATATATATATAATTGTGCTTTCAACTCATGTGATTGAATGCTATGATAATTACCTGGTGTAATCGAAGTAACTAATTTAGAAATATGGTATGTTTTAGACCATGCATAGATAAGTACATTCCTATTAATCCAAAAATAAGGAGCATGACTCTTATTTTGTTAAAATGTTTGAGTTCAACATAAAAGATGTTTGTTTATGTCTCGAGTATACTTTCAAATTTGTTTCAATTCAAACAACAATATATATCACTATAAATTATTAAATTACAGTGAAGAGATGCTTAATCTGAAATTTTCTAATATCACTATATTAAGATTCAGGCATATGAGAAGATTTGTGTTGCAAAACCAGGAATTTTGATATGAAAATCCCGATTTTTAATAACCTAAGTAGTGGGAATTTTTGAGTCGATCAGAATTGGGAATTTAACCAAATTTTGGCGATTGCGAAGTTTGTGGGCGACGACGGTGGAGGCAAAGGAAAGGGATAGATCATAGAAAAACTGTAATTTGAATTTATAAATAAGTACTTTAGGAGATTAGGAACGAAATGGTGGTTGACTTCTGTTTTGGGTAGACTTGGAATAGCGACAAACATCATCATCAACGGTGAACTACAGGGGTGCACAACAGGGGCGTTCGAAAGGGAAGGTTGTCGGCAAGCTTGTGGTGAATTTTGATGATGATCGGAGAAGTGTGGAGGCAATGTGAAGCATTTTCTAGAGGAGGTTTATTTTCAGGCTTCAGTAGAAGCTTCCAATTTTGGTACAATGGGTCAACGGGAAATTTAGTGGTGTAGGTGAATTCAGAGCTGACGTTGAGATGTATGGCGATGACCAGAACAATGAAGTGGCTGTGGAAATCAATGTGTAGGTGCATGGCTCATGGTGCCCATGAAGTAAAGAAGAAATAGGAGGATGGAAGAAAAGTAATTGGGAATAAGGTGAATGGGCAAGAAAAAGGGGAGGATCAGATCACTACGATCCTTTTTTTATGATGTCAGGCATGAGTATTGCTGTTGATTTTATTTTTGGCATGGAAAAAGAACAAAAGGGGAAGAGAAGGGATCGAATTAGAGTGATCCATAATTTTCTAATTCCAAATCCGTGTTTTTTCTTGGATCTCAATCCGCCAGCATGGCATGGCAAAGGAACGAAGTGGTGGAGCGGATCAGCAAAAAGAAGGGATCGCACTGAACTGATACTTGTCTTTAGATTTGCCAAACCCACGTTTTAACGAGGTTTTATTTACCTGGTAGAAGCAATAAGAGAAAGAAGGGATTGGGTTATCTTATGTGAAGCTGAGCTATTTCATGCTATTGGGCCGGGAAAAAAATGTTGTTTAAAATCCTTAAGTTTAAATTAAAAACATTTTTCTGTACATGTAAAAAAAATAAAGAAGCAGAGAAGAGGGATATAGGGAATGGGCTAATTGTTGTTGCAGGTTATTGGGCTTGGGCCTGAAATTAATTTAAAGTTAAATAATGTTTGTTTGAAAATTTAAGTTTCTTTTTTAAAATTTAAACTTTTTGTTTACATAATTTAAGAAATGCGGAAGTTCACTTAAATTGTTTACAAGAAATGACAAATTAAATAAAAGGTGTGTGCGTGAAACATTGGATTGTAATAGGCCTAGGAAATCCTTATTATTTAACTTAATAAATATTAACGAAATTTGTTTTATAGAAGTAAATGAAGAAGAAAATAAGTAAATAAAAAGGAAGGATTGAGAAGTCACTTGATTATTTCGTAATTATAGACAAAGACCTCATCTTGTAAATTAAATTCGAATCTCCAATATTTATATTTGCATATATTTGTATATAGTCTACTGGAAACAAAATATAAACGAATAAATAAAACGAATAAATCTATTCCCATAGAAGTGTGAATATATGATGTGAAAATAATTTGTCACCCTAGATCACATATTTCAAACTATTATTAAGTTTGAAATTAAATGGCAAATCATTGTTGATTGTTAATATTGTGATGAATGATTGTTGTTCAAAATTATCTATTATGCTATGAAGTGATCAATCGATTCTAAATTAGTTAAATTAAAAAGATGGCATGTTTTATTATAATTTAATCGTCTTATGCTGATTGCCAATCAAAAATCAGAATTTAGGTTTGTATAAGTTAATTAATTTGAATAGGAAAGTCATGAAAATTTATCTATGATATTAAAGAATTTGAATGAATAGTTTTAGTTATCTATACATTTTAGATTTGATAGTTAAGGAACCGACTATAAAATAAATATTCCTTGCATGTTAGTTCGTAGAGATCGGGATGAGAATTAGACCCAAAACTACTTCGAACTGACTTTACATTCGTAAACAAAGTTGCAGGGATTCTTATATAAAATTGAAGACCGTGGTTCTTCATGAGCGGAAGATCCACTTGTTGAATTCCTCTGGGTAAGCTCCTAAAGATATTTTGACAGTGATTCTGCGGTGATGGAAATCTTCGGATTGTATGGACTACTCGCTACTGATCCATGAGATGATTCCTGTATTGGATGCAGTAGGACAGTACCTTCGGTTCATCCTGTTCCTGGATGACTTGTATTCATGAGTGTTTGACAGAGTATTTATTAAGAGTCACGTACATTGATTTTTACGAATGTACTTCTGTTTTATGGCAGCTAACACCCAGATTATTTTTGTGGACATCAGTTAGTGATTCGGCGGATATCACAATGTGGAATTCAAGGTAAATGATGATGTGATGTTCTAAAAGATAATAGTGACCTCAAGCCTCATCAACCGGGAAATGACAAAAATCGGGCAGGCAGCATGGCTGTGTGGGTTGCTCCCATTATGGTGTATTATCACCTAATCTCGAGAAAATTCATTTGCTTCTTTATTCTATCGCTGTTGTATGCTTCGAGGACGATTGCTGATCCCAACCGTCGGTGATATACATTCGGTACACACAAAGGAATGAGTGGTCGGTCATGTGTGGCTGGGTTGCAAGATGTTCTTGTTGAATCCAGTGAGTTCCTCTCTAGAGATACACTATCAGAAGGTGGTTCCATACCTTGTCATAGTGGGAAATCCATTCTCCAATAAGCATTGTGCCATTTTGATTGTAAACTATGTATGTGGAGCATGAGATGTGAGTGTTCCACTAGATAGCTATTAATTTGAGTTAGACATTATTATAATATTAGAATAGTTTTGATGCAAAGAATGTTTTGGGTTATCGTAAGGTAAAAACCATCCGTAATTATGTGTGGATCGGTCTTACGATTACTCTTTTTTTCAAAAGGATTTTTAAGAATTAAATCAAGTTGTTTTAAAATTGTTTACTGACACCAGTCTCATGACTGACCCAGATTTTATTTTCCTATGTTTCCTTAAACTCTTGGGTGCCAAATTTGTACGGGCAGTCAAGTAGTTTCAGGATTTTACAGATACACCTGGATGAGCTTGGAGCACGACACTTCAACATTAGATATATAAAGAGTTTATTTCTGTTGTCTTTTATATGTATTGCACTCTGATGATGTATGTAAGTACAAATACAATTTTGTATTTCAAGAGTTGTTATATAGTATATTTTATTCAGTTCCGCTGTGAGGCTATGATGTTTTCTTCGTTTTCTTCTATTCTAGTTTTTCTTTCTTTCTAATTGTCACCCTCTAACTTCTTTCTAGTAACGATTCGCTAATTTGTGGTGCTTGATTAGTCATTCGGGGATATCGAATGTATATTTATTTCAATTTTCGAGATCAAAACTCTTTGGGCCATTACAGTTGGTATCAGAGCTGGTTAGAGAATGTAATAGGGGTTTTGCTCGGCTTTTTAGTAACGAACAGCAGACTCTTACCCCTACACGTCCCAATGGGCATGATTGGGTTAGCTAAGTCTCGAGGCTGGCCATAAAAGCAGTTATGAGGTATCACTGTATGTCACGGTGGAAAGCTAGCCCACTTCCTGATGGTTGTTAAGCCTAGTGCCATTTTAGTTGGTACCAGAGCATATGGATGAGTGACAACCTTGACTCTGTGGCGTAACTCGATAAAGATAGGGTTAGTAATACCGTAGATTTTGTTTGAGTGTGTGTATGAGAGCGTGCATGTTAGTTGACATAATAATTGTTTCAGATTGTGTTGATTGGTTTGTCGAGTATTGGATGAATTCTAATCGATATGAAAGTGCAAACTGTATCGATAAGTATTTGTAAACAATTGAACGTATTAATTCGACATAGTATTGTTTTAAAAGTTGGGTAAATGCAATATTTTTATCTAAAATTTTATTTTGATATAAAAAGATTAATTTCCTAAAATTGTTATTATATATGGATGTGTTGATTGTTATTATTATAATCTAATAAGATTATAAAAATTGAAATACTTATATAGTGAACCAAATTGAATTTGTACAAAGAATGAAAAATACTAATAAGACAACTAGAAAAGTGATTGAGAAAAACAAAATGTTTTCGAAAAATTCAAAGGTTTTGAATTTAAAATGGAAAAGAGATATGCGATTTAAAACTGTTTTGAAATAAAACCAAGAGTTAGGATTCTGTAATTGGTAAATTAAACTTGAACAAGATCGAAATAGTAAAGTTAAGTTAAATAGAATCAAATTAGATTGGAGTTTAAAAAGAGAATTTGAAGCAGATAAATATGTTTAAACAGGTTTGACTCAAATTAATCAAGTAGATAAGATTTGGAATTTATTTTCTAAATGTAAGCAAGGATATTTTTAAATGGAAAATGGGGTAATATGGGTTGATAAGTAATTAAGATCTGGAACCTAGCTGGAGATTTGTTGAGTTAAATGATTTTCTGAGTATTGATCTGATGTTGATTTCGGTCTTTGGGGTTGATACTTAGAGGATTATTCTCTTACCGATTTTTGGTCAGGGATTGATGAATGTTGAAGAATAATAATGCCTAAATATAAATGAAAATGTTAATTTCCACTCATAGTGATTGAGGCAAAGGAAATAAAAGTGATTTGAATGCTGTAAATGAGAAATCAATGTCATTCTCTAACCTTACTATAAATCTATATAAGAGAATCCTGAAATTTGAGTCCCATATATAGATTATAGAAATTCTATAATAAGATCTAAATATAAATAGAATATAAAAGAAATAGATTAAGGATGGAAGAAGAAACCTATTTCAACCTAATTTCGAGAATACCAATAGTAGAATGGAGGCACAAAGAATGAGAAGGCTTAAGGAATGGTGAGGTGAATGAGGCAGTATTTTAGGAGTGTAAGTGAATGGCAGCCGTTAGATTAATATAGACTCATTACACCATAAACGGCCTAATGCAACAGAAAAAAATTGTTGGCACAAGCTCAAAAAATGTTGGCATAAGTCTTTGGCAACATTTTTCGGGTGATGCAATTTTCACCATGGCTGCAGACCTCAATGGCAACATTTTGACTATCTACGATAGCATAACAAATATTGTTAAAATAGACCCTTATTTAAGTCTGTAACAACATCCTTAGGTGTCTATAGCAACATTCCAAAAATGTTACTACAGATATTTATATTAATTTAAAAAAATATACATAATGTAACAAAAATGAGAATTAAATGCTTCTACACACAATTATGTATTCAAACAGTATTTTTATCCAAATAAATATTTTATTTCAACAATTGAAATAGTACATATTTCCAACTCCACAATTTACAATTCGTTGTTAATAACATAGTCAATCACATATTCAAATACTCCTCACTACATCACTCAATTCACTCATTACATATGCAGTTTCAATTTATACAGACACTTACACTGACAAATATATACCGAGCCGAAGGCGATCCGTCAACGGGTCTGGAAGCAATGCCAGTGGAGGACCGGGGCCTCACAGTCCTGGTGGAAATCGACCCAAAGCCGCTCGATTCATCCAATTTTCGAAGACCAATCCTTCTTTGAAACACTACACACCAAGTCCACCATCACCTAAAGCCTTAAACAATAATAATAAACATTAAACATCAAAACTTCCACTTCTGTAACACACTTACATCCTCTCCGACCACAATTCCTTGTGTCCTCTTGCCTGCACTCGTCCTCCTTTAGCACCATCTCAAAACATACAATACATACTGTAGTTATCAAAATTGCACATCATCGCATACCCTGCATACTGCCCCACTTCTCTGTAGTTTATAAGTTCATTCCATTTCCAAATAATAGGATACAATCACACCTAGTAATACATATATATTAAGTTATTATCAAACAAAACTAATAAACAATTGGATGTATTGCAGTATAGAAAACATGAGGATGCATACATACGAGTTTGTATGCTATTTCATTCCAGTTCCAGTTCCAAACAATAAGATCCTTAGTTCTCGCTTTAGTTGTAGTAAGATTTAAGTAAAGGCCTTTAAGTACTACACATACATACATACAATGTATGCACTAACATATTCTGATCAATAAAATAAGCTTACTTGATCGCCTTCAACTAATTCAGACCAGTTCTTCATGGTTACGAGTTTGTATGATGTTTCATATGTCAAGTTGAAGGTTAAACTGGAGAGAGACTAAAGTGCTACACATACAAGTGCACAACAGCTCAGTAAACTCACAAGCAAGTTAGCAGCAATTCAAGAAACTCAATAAACTCCCATAGTTTATCTTTGAATCTGCAAATATATTGAACTGCCCGAAATTCATCTTCCATTAGTCAACATGTAATTTCAGGAATTTAATTCCAATAAATATAATTCCAATAAATCGAATTTTAGTCGAGTCATTCATCACGAAATTAAATTCTAGAAAGTTCTAATATTTCAAACTCGATAAAATCGGAGCTAATAATCACAACTAAATATAATGTTGAAATCATTGATTATTTTAAGGATTCGAAACCCTATAAATTAACACGAATTCATCATAGGAAAAGGAGGGAATGAAATCAAAGAACAAAACAATAATCAAAAGTAAAAAGGTGCAAAATCATGTAGTAATTTCATAGATCGATTTCATCTCAACAGGACCAGGATCGAAGATTATCAGAGCACCAGTAGCATTCGAGAAATCGACGACGAGAGAAGTTGTAATTTGAAGCAATCATAGGATCTTCTTGAATTAAAGAAGCTGAAGTGCGACTTGTAGAAGAGGGCAAAACCCAAGTTTTTGATCGGCTATTAAAGTAGAAGCTGACTGTATTTTTTGTCAAGTGAAAATAGCGTTAATTATGTTCCAGTGGGAAAATGTAAATTTGGGGCAAAGAAGCTGAGGCGATGAAGGAGAATAAGAATGACCCGGATCAATAATGTGGACCATTGGATCATGTTGATGAGGATTGCCACATAGGATATGGAAATGCCTACTATAGCAACATCGTATAAAATGTTGCATCGTGTTACACTTGTTTATCTAGAGCAACACATTTTTATGGCTAAGGTAACACCAAAAATAGAACGTTGTAGTAAGACAAAAATAGTATAGCTATAACATTTTGGTTGGCAGCACCTTGCAAATTTGTTACATTAGGCAATTTATGACATAGTGATTAATCTCAATTGTCCATTTCCTATAGAACCAACCTAAACCCTAACCAAACCCACCCTCACTACGCTTGGACTGCACTAAGCGGTCGACACTGTAACACCCTACACCCGCTGAGGTCACTCACTAAGGGAATGCCTTAACTTCGGTGGAGCATTTTAAGTGAATATAGAACAGAAAAATTACACAAGACAGATATAAATACTTGAAAATCTAAAACATCATTTCATTGCAGCAGAAGGTAAACATGTTTAGTTACAACACCATAATGAGTCAAGTACTAAATATCCGTCCTGATAAAAACATAAGTACATAATCCCACTACATAAACAATAGCCATAAAAGAAAAGATAAGCTGGGCTTTACATCACGGTCCAAGCTCCAAGAGATGGATAAAGAAATCTGATCAAAGCCCACTAGTGCTAGGCCCAACCTGAGGACCTGAGGGGGAAAAAGATAAAAACAACGGGGTCAGACATAAGTCTGAGTGAGCCCTATAACTTTAACAACACAATCATTAAAGTAATTAGGGTATGATATAAACTTGGTACGGGATGACTGGGGATAAATGACTACACTAAGTAGCCCACTAGACATAGGATGAACTAAGATAACGGTAAAGACGCATCTACCCTCCCAAGGATAATTACTAACTGCACCACACCAGTCATTCCTACTTAAAGGTTGATCCCACCCAAGGACTTAGAAAATTTACCCAGTAGTTTCGTGTACCCCTAGCTGACTACATAGGTGCCGTCTGCCCCTATCTCCACTAGGTGTACCCACTACTCCCAAGCGATCGGCTCCCTACCATAGATACCCGTGCTGGCCCCACAATGGGGTGTATCACTCCCCAAAGTGGCAACCCGATACAACAAATGGTGCACGGCTTATACCTACACGATGCAACAACGTCTTACCTTACCAGCCCGGGTCCACACACGCATATTAAACCCGTTGGACTTGCGTTGCCACCGCTAACCCGTTTTGGCCTCTTATAATCAAGCCCAGTACGCGTGTCCCATCCTCGACATGGGTCGAGCCCAATAAGATACATATGGGTTACTGGTTGAAATGGGCCCCCACAAGCTACCACCTAAGCTTGTCAATTTATCTAGTGCATCCCACTTAACCCTTTAATCATGTTTAATTAAATGTTTCCACTTGGTTAAGTATTCTAATCGTATTTTCTATTGCCACCCAAGGCAACCCACTAGATTTCCTCATGCCACCCAAGGCACTTACTTGATTTCCACATGCCACCCAAGGCACCCACTTAACCCCTCATGCCCACTACATGCTTATTTGGTTAAGTGTTTCTTAATTAATTAAAAACGTAACCGTTGTAAAGACCTCTCACATTAGACTATGTTTTATGGCAGCTGGATTTGCCGGTTGGGTCCGGGCAGCCTTACGCCATAACCGAGTCTAACCTCGTGTCTATGCACTTGTCACGTATTTGGTTTGTGCCTATGACCTCTCACATTGGGCCAATCATTTGTAGCCGCTGGATTTGCCGGTCGGTTCCGGGCAGTCTTACGCTATAAAAGGGTCCAACCTCGTGTCTTAGTCGATTAATTACACCTAATTAATCACCCCCGAATTAATTTTCCCTAATTAATTCCAATTTTTAACGATGTACATAATTGACTCAATTATGTCCATCCACTTTATGGTATGCATAATCATACCAATTTCACACAATTTCATTAACATGTTTATTAACCCCCATCGTTCCCCACGTAATTCGCTAACATGACATAAAAGGGAAGATTCATCACAAATACAATGGGTTCAACTTGCATAACACATTAGCATCAACATGGGTTTAAAGGTGTCAACATGCATATAGCATCAAACCCAACTAGCATAAATAATCAACCCAAACTTGCATGAATCACATATGTCATAAAGAGGTTAACTTGCATAAGTTTCTTATGTCATACAAAGTGGTAAACTTGCATATGTATGTATGACATATAAAGGGGTTAACTTGCATATGTATGCACATCATACAAAGGTGTAAACTTGCACATGTTACTTGCATATAATCAAACACCATACTTGCATAACATGTCATATGTGAACTTGCATATAATCGTACACCAAACTTGCATACATATCATAGATGAACTTGCATATAATCATACACCAAACTTGCATAATCATGGTGTCATAATGGATCAATGTTTATCATAGCAATTTGCATAACTAGCATCATGAACACAAAGCCTAACACTTGCATAACATCATGATCTTATAGCATACAACTTGCATAACTTGCATAACATCATGAACATGTAGCATATGACTTGCATAACTTGCATAACATCATGAACATGTAGCATATGACTTGCATAACTTGCATAACATCACAAACACATAGCATATAACTTGCATAACATGCATAACATCATTAACACATAGCATATAACTTGCATAACATGCATAACATCATTAACACATAGCATATAACTTGCATAACTTGCATTGATCCACATTCATAGCCATAACCTCATTATATCCTATCATAATCATTTCAACAATTGGTCATTAAGGCTATAGAAAACTCACAACTTGTTGATTAGCACTCCTAAGAAGAAGATTAAGTTGCTAGAGTTGATTAGAAGTTGATTTGAGAAGCTATCTTCCTCTTTAATTTGATGGAGGCTCCTTCAAGTTGCATTTTGACGGCATAACGGTGTTGTAGCTATTTTTAGTATGAATTAGGGTAGTCTTATGGTGTATTTATAGAGTAGTTAGGTGTTTTAGGCCATTAGATTAACCCTAAATTAGATTAGAGCCGTCAGATCTCGTCCTAGCCA
Source organism: Allium sativum (assembly GCA_030737875.1). Taxonomy (NCBI): domain Eukaryota; kingdom Viridiplantae; phylum Streptophyta; class Magnoliopsida; order Asparagales; family Amaryllidaceae; genus Allium; species Allium sativum. The sequence continues at coordinate 203,864,644 of CM060925.1, read as the reverse complement.
CAAAAACACAGCCCAAAAGCCAAGCTGATGCACCCAGGTCACCTGGGCTCGACCAGGGAGGTCGACCCCCAGGTCGACCCTAGGGTCGACTCCCCAGTCGACCTGGTGGGCAGGTCGACTCCCCAGTCGACCCCCAGGTTGACCCCCTGGGTCTGGCGGGAATTTTCCCGCCACTTCTGAAATGTGAAATTTTCGTATTTAAAATCTGTTTTAAATTTCTGAAAACTTCTTCGGGCCTTATCTGGGTCATACAGACTCTGATTTTCGAAAACTCGGACTCTATTTCGCGTATTTTTCCGAGACGAACGCAATGGCATAGCCCGTTTCCCCTGATTCAGATTTAAAAATTTAATTCTGCCCTGTTTTATATTATAGCAAGTTTTCAACATACGGGGTGTTACATTCTTCCCTACTTAAAGGATTTCGTCCCCGAAATCTCTAAGTCAAGAAGAATGTATCCTACCAACCAAACAACTATCTACTCAAACCATCAAACACTGGCATCCATTGTCCTTAGAGTTTCTAATGTTGTATGAACATATGCAAAGAGTGTGTGTATATGTTCCCTGTCTAATGCAAAATCAGGCGGTCTACTGATTCAGTTGACCTCCTTAATGCAAACCATGATAGTGCCATGCATCCAATATGTATGCGAAAGAACCCTATCGACACATACTATTTCTACATGAGTGCACAACCATTCACCAAAATGCATCATCCATATGATAGCACAACCATTATACATCCATTAATATAGCTACCTACACACAATTTTATGCAATATGCAATATGAAGTGATTGAGCCGATCTAGTGCCTAGAGTGTGTGTATATGCATCCACGAGCAACCACTAGAAACCACTTGCATCCACACGCATCCATCAAACATAACATGTCTCAAACACATGTTTCAACCATAGGTTTACCCTATCTAAAGGTCAAAGGTACTAATGAGAGGACATACTAAAGATAAGATAAGTACTAGACAAACGATAAAGGAGAAGTTAAAAGACATACCCTAAAAAAGGAATGGGTACAGTGAACGCATCTTCGCTTCTGTCTCCCAAGTAGCATTGCTCTCATCTTCTCCCCATTGCACTTTGACTAGTTGCACCTCTCTGTTTCTCAACTTCTAAATCTCTGACCCAAGGATGCGGGTAGGAGCTCGTCGAATAGTCGCATCACGCTCTACCTCCACTTCTTTAAGCAAGCTCGGCTTCACCACCTCTGCGGTCTCATGTAGGCACTTCCTCAGATGTGACACATGGAATACGTCATGTACCCCCACTAAGTCTCTCGGGTAAATCCACCCTATATGTCATCCGTCCAATCCTTTCCTTAATAGGAAACGGTCCTACAAATCTTGGAGCTAACTTCCCAACGGACCCAAAGCGAACTACATTCCGTAATGGAGATACTTTGACAAAGACCATGTCCCCAACATCAAACTCCAGATCCGTCCTCCTCTTATCCGCGTAAGATTTCTGCCTATCTTGCGCTGCTTTCATCCTTCTTCGAATCAAATCAATCTTCTTCGAAGTCTCTCTAACCATATCGGGCCCAAGCAAGATCTTATCCGTAGATTCCCACCAACATGTAGGTGATCGACAAGGCCTTCCATAAAGAGCTTCGAAAGGAGCCATACCAATACTGGACTGAAAGCTGTTATTATACGCGAACTCCACCAATGGAAGATGCTCTTCCCAAGTACCTCCAAAATCTAGGACACAAAGCCTCAAAAGGTCTTCCAGAACACGATTCACCCTCTCGGTCTGGCCGTCCGTCTGAGGATGATATGCGGTGCTCAAACAAAACTGAGTCCCCACTGCTTCTTGCAAACTCTTCCAAAACTCGCTAGTGAAGATAGGATCTCGATCACTCACTATGCTAGAGGGTACCCCATGCAATCGAACTATCTCTCGAAGATAAACTGAAGCTAGCCATGGAGCAGTCCTCTTGCTCTTTACAGGTATGAAATGGGCACTCTTAGTAAGTCTGTCTACCACCACCCAAATTCCCGTATTACCCTTCCTCGATCTCGGTAACCCATCGATAAAATCCATCGAGACACTATCCCACTTCCATTGCGGAACTTCCAATGGGTGAAGCAATCCACCTGGTTTCTTTTGCTCCGCCTTCACTTGTTGGCACACCAAGCATCTAGCGACATACTCGGCCACATCTTTCTTCATACCGGCCCAAAAGAAAACTCGCTTCATGTCTTGGTACATCTTGTCCCCACCGGGATGAATGGTCATCCTAGAACGGTGTGCATCATCAAGAATAGCCTTCCTCAAACCCTCGTCTTATGGTACACAAAGTCTACCGTCTCTACGTAAGCACCCCCTATCGTCTAGGGTGTACCTACTCAAATGGGTGGACGACTCCCCCCTTATGAGCCTCTCTACTAACTCAACCAACTGTGGGTCGTCCCTTTGTGCCTCGCCAATCCGCCCCAAAAGAGTAGGTCTAACCTCCAAGGATGCTAGCAAACCGGGTACATAGTCAACGGAAGGTCTAAAATCAAACATCGAGATAAATTCCAAGCTTCGTCGTTTAACGAACAATGGACTTAAGGACAACCTTTTTCTACTCAAGGCGTCCGCCACCACATTACCCTTGCCAGGGGTATACGCTATCTCGAAATCATAGGATGCTAAGAATTCCATCCACCTTTGCTGTCTCAAGTTCAAATCCTTCTGAGAAAACAAGTACTTCAATGATTTGTGGTCAGTGAACAACTCGAATCTCTCACCAAGAAGATAATGGCGCCAAATCTTAAGTGCAAAAACAATAGCGGCCAACTCCAAATCATGGGTAGGGTAATTCTTCTCATGCTTTCTCAACTGCCTTCCACCATAGGCTATTACCCTTCCCTCTTGCATTAAGACTGCGCCCAGTCCAGTCCCACAAGCATCGGTATAAACAACAAATGGCTTACTCCCATCTGGCAACACTAAGACTGGAGCTGTGGTTAAAGCCCTCTTTAACCGTCGGAACGCATCATCACAATCTACGTCCCATACGAAGACCAGATTCTTCTTTGTCAAGCGAGTTAATGGGGCTGATATCTTCGCGAAGTCCTTGATAAACCTCCTATAGTAGCCAGCCAACCCCAAGAAACTCCTCACCTCGGTAGCATTCTTCGGAACCTTCCAATCTTGAATGGATACTACCTTCGCGGGATCCACGGCTATCCCTTCCTTGGAGACCACGTGCCCCAAGAACCGCACTTCCTTCCTCCAGAAGTGACATTTAGAAAATTTAGCCTTAAGGCTATGTGCTCGAAGAGTCTCCAACACTTCCCTAAGATGTAGGGCATGCTCTTCCTCACTCTTAGAAAATACTAAGATGTCATCCACAAAGACCACCACGAACTTATTAAGGAACTCCCTGAACACCCTACTCATGAAATCAACAAAGTATGCAGGGGCGTTCATCAAACCAAATGGCATCACCAGCCACTCATAGAAACCATCCGGAGTCCTAAAGGTAGTCTTGTCTATGCTATCCTCAGCCACCCTCAACGGATGAAACCCCATGGCTAAGTCCAACTGAGAAAATACTGAAGCGCCAACCAACTGATCAAAAAGATCATCAATCCGCGGCAATGGGTGTCTATTCTTCTTTGTGAGCTTGTTGAGTTCTCTATAGTCTACACAAAGTCTGAGGGACCCATCCGCCTTCGTGGAAAAAACTACTGGAGCACCCCACTCCGATATACTTCGTCTTATGAACCCCTTCTCAAGCAACTCCCCTACTTGCTTATGGAGTTCCCTCCTCTCACGAGGAGCCATGTGGCGCACGGGTAAAGATACTGGTTTAGCATTATCCACCAGATATATTCGAAAGTCAATCTCCCGCTTCGGAGGTAAGCCCTTCACCTCCTCAAACACATCCGAGTATTCCCGGACCACTCTAACAGATCGCAAACTCTGGACCGAAGCGTCAAGCGATTCAAGATAACTTAGCATAACAGAATCCATGGGATTACAAGAGATCTCGAGAGTGTTCCCCAAGCGGGTCATGAGCATAACAACTCTCCTTTCGCAATCAAGAACGGCACCATTACTGGATAACCAGTCCATGCCCAAAATCAACCCATAGCCCGTGAAGCCCAAAACAAAAGCATCACATCTAAATTCAACGCTAAGTATAGAAATCTTCAAACCCAAACATATCATGGACAAATAAGTGAAGCCCCTAATTGGGTTTGAAACAACCAAGGGATCATCTACTAGACTGGTGTCTAAGTGCAGTGACTCAACTAATGATGATGAGATAAATGAATGTGATGCGCCAGAGTCAAACAATGTACGGACAGGATGATCAAATAGAAAAACCAGACTTTCAACGGAAATAGTTCTACCTCTTTCCTGAATCGGTGGAACCGCGAGAGCCTGAACTTGCCCCCTTGCCTGACCCGGTGCCATAAGAGCTTGCAACTGTCCTCCTGAGGTAGATCCCGTCCTTTGCCCCTTCTTAGGGCAATCCTTCACTAGATGCCCTACTTCACCACAGTGGTAGCAGCCAGTCTTCTTCTTCTTGCGACAATCTTTTCTTAGGTGGCCTGGTATCCCGCAATTGAAGCACTTCTTCTTCCCCTTGCCACCGTTGCCTTTTCCACCTTTGCTTTGTTGTTGTTGAGGTCTCTTTTGATCTCCTTTCTTCTCGGGTGCCTTATTAGCATTGGGACCCTTCTCTTCCTCATGCATGAGTGTCATGTCTACTAGCTTCTCAAAGGTGGCCCCCATAGGGATGTGAGTCATAGCCAATCCATGCATCGGTTCATTCAAGCCCTTAACGAAACTCAAAGCCTTCTTCTCCGGTGTATTCACCATGTCTATGCCAAACCTTGCCAATTGATTAAACTTGTTGACATATTCCTTTACCGAGAGGTTTCCTTGCTTTAGAGTCAAGAACCTTTCCATATACAAGTTTTCCTCCGCTCTTGAGAGAAACTTTGCCACAAATCTTTGCCTGAAATCCGCCTAAGAGTCAACGGGGTGTTCTCCATTAGTGACCTCCCACCAGAATGAGGCCTCTCCCTTCATTAACCAAGCAGCTAACTTGACTTTCTTTCCTTCCTCCATCTCAAAGATGTCTATCAACTCTTCCACCTCCTTAAGCCAATCTCTAGCCTCCACAAAAGTTTCTGATCCTTGAAAAGGTTTCCCTCCCATAGCCTTAAATTCCTTGCAAGTCTTAGCAAAAGTATCTATGCGAGGAGGAGGAGGGGGAGGAGGAAGATCGGGTGCTACTGTTGGTGGAGGAACATTTGCTGGACCCGCAGTGGCGGCCCTAGCCTCCATCAATCTCCTATACCATACTGGTATCGTCACACACTCCGGAAAGTTAAGATCTTCAGCCATGCTGAAACGAAAAAGGAAAGATTCAAAATGGAGAATTCGAAAGATAAAGATATGGCTATTGGGGATTATGCTTTTCTTTCAAAAACTTTTCTCTTTAAAGACATGTTTTTGAAAATACTTCTTCCAAAAATGTTTTTAGAAAAACAGTTTTCTAAAAATCTTATCTGTTCTGGTAACCTTCGCTCTGATACCACGTGTAACACCCCACACCCACTAAGGTCACTCACTAAGGGAATGCCTTAATTTCGGTGGAGCATTTTAAGTGAATATAAAACAGAAAAATTACACAAGACAGATATAAATACTTGAAAATCTAAAACATCATTTCATTGCAGTAGAAGGTAAATATGTTTAGTTACAACACCATAAAGAGTCAAGTACTAAATATCCATCCTGATAAAAACATAAGTACATAATCCCACTACATAAACAATAGCCATAAAAGAAAAGATAAGTTGGGCTTTACATCACGGTCCAAGCTCCAAGAGATGGATAAAGAAATCTGATCAAAGCCCACTAGTGCTAGGCCCAACCTGAGGACCTGAGGGGGAAAAAGATAAAAACAACGGGGTCAGACATAAGTCTGGGTGAGCCCTATAACTTTAACAACACAATCATTAAAGTAATTAGGGTATGATATAAACTTGGTACGGGATGACTGGGGATAAATGACTACACTAAGTAGCCCACTAGACATAGGATGAACTAAGATAACGGTAAAGACGCATCTACCCTCCCAAGGATAATTACTAACTGCACCACACCAGTCATTCCTACTTAAAGGTTGATCCCACCCAAGGACTTAGAAAATTTACCCAGTAGTTTCGTGTACCCCTAGCTGACTACATAGGTGTCGTCTGCCCCTATCTCCACTAGGTGTACCCACTACTCCCAAGCGATCGGCTCCCTACCGTAGATACCCGTGCTGGCCCCACAATGGGGTGTATCACTCCCCAAAGTGGCAACCCGATACAACAAATGGTGCACGACTTATACCTACATGATGCAACAATGTCTTACTTACCAGCCCATGTCCACACACGCATATGAAACCCGTTGGACTTGCGTTGCCACCGCTAACCCATTTTGGCCTCTTATAATCAAGCCCAGTATGCGTGTCCCGTCCTCGACATGGGTCGAGTCCAATAAGATACATATGGGTTACCGGTTGAAATGGGCCCCCACAAGCTACCACCTAAGCTTGTCAATTTATCTAGTGCATCCCACTTAACCCTTTAATCATGTTAATTACATGTTTCCACTTGGTTAAGTATTCTAATCGTATTTTCTATTGCCACCCAAGGCAACCCACTAGATTTCCTCATGCCACCCAAGGCACTTACTTGATTTCCACATGCCACCCAAGGCACCCACTTAACCCCTAATGCCCACTACATGCTTATTTGGTTAAGTGTTTCTTAATTAATTAAAAACGTAACCGTTGTAAAGACCTCTCACATTAGACTATGTTTTATGGCAGCTGGATTTGTCGGTTGGGTCCGGGCAGCCTTACGCCATAACCGAGTCTAACCTCGTGTCTATACACTTGTCACGTATTTGGTTTGTGCCTAAGACCTCTCACATTGGGCCAATCATTTGTAGCCGCTGGATATGCCGGTCGGTTCCGGGCAGTCTTACGCTACAAAAGGGTCCAACCTCGTGTCTTAGTCGATTAATTACACCTAATTAATCACCCCCGAATTAATTTTCCCTAATTAATTCCAATTTTTAACGATGTACATAATTGACTCAATTATGTCCATCCACTTTATGGTATGCATAATCATACCAATTTCACACAATTTCATTAACATGTTTATTAACCCCATCGTTCCCCACGTAATTCGCTAACATGACATAAAAGGGAAGATTCATCACAAATACAATGGGTTCAACTTGCATAACACATTAGCATCAACATGGGTTTAAAGGTGTCAACAAGCATATAGCATCAAACCCAACTAGCATAAATAATCAACCCAAACTTGCATGAATCACATATGTCATAAAGAGGTTAACTTGCATAAGTTTCTTATGTCATACAAAGGGGTAAACTTGCATATGTATGTATGACATATAAAGGGGTTAACTTGCATATGTATGCACATCATACAAAGGTGTAAACTTGCACATGTTACTTGCATATAATCAAACACCATACTTGCATAACATGTCATATGTGAACTTGCATATAATCATACACCAAACTTGCATACATATCATATATGAACTTGCATATAATCATACACCAAACTTGCATAATCATGGTGTCATAATGGATCAATGTTTATCATAGAAATTTGCATAACTAGCATCATGAACACATAGCCTAACACTTGCATAACATCATGATCATATAGCATACAACTTGCATAACTTGCATAACATCATGAACATGTAGCATATGACTTGCATAACTTGCATAACATCATGAACATGTAGCATATGACTTGCATAACTTGCATAACATCACAAACACATAGCATATAACTTGCATAACATGCATAACATCATTAACACATAGCATATAACTTGCATAACATGCATAACATCATTAACACATAACATATAACTTGCATTGATCCACATTCATAGCCATAACCTCATTATATCCTATCATAATCATTTCAACAATTGGTCATTAAGGCTATAGAAAACTCACAACTTGTTGATTAGCACTCCTAAGAAGAAGATTAAGTTGCTAGAGTTGATTAGAAGTTGATTTGAGAAGCTATCTTCCTCTTTAATTTGATGGAGGCTCCTTCAAGTTGCATTTTGACGGCATAACGGTGTTGTAGCTATTTTTAGTATGAATTAGGGTAGTCTTAGGGTGTATTTATAGAGTAGTTAGGTGTTTTAGGCCATTAGATTAACCCTAAATTAGATTAGAGCCGTCAGATCTCGTCCTAGCCACAAAAACACAGCCCAAAATCCAAGCTGATGCACCCAGGTCACCTGGGCTCGACCAGGGAGGTCGACCCTAGGGTCGACTCCCCATTCGACCTGGTGGGCAGGTCGACTCCCCAGTCGACCCCCAGGTCGACCCCCTGGGTCTGGCGGGAATTTTCCCGCCACTTCTGAAATGTGGAATTTTCGTATTTAAAATCTGTTTTAAATTTCTGAAAACTTCTTCAGGCCTTATCTGGGTCATACGGACTCCGATTTTCGAAAACTCGGACTCTATTTCGCGTATTTTTCCGAGACGAACGCATTGGCATAGCCCCTTTCCCCTGATTCAGATTTTAAAATTTAATTCTGCCCTGTTTTAAAATTTAATTCTCCCCCCTACGAATGGCGGTCGATCAGCTGTTGACCTCTGGGCGTCGACTGTTGTAGGGAGAAAACGCTTAATGAGCCTAGTGGCATGCGTTTTTAATTTATTTATTTATTACTATATCTTATATTATAAATTTCTTTCCTTATGTAATATATTCTTTGTCCCCTTGATCTTATCTATTCATTTGAATTTCAAATTTACCTAAGGGAATGTTATATTATTCTAATTATGCCATTATATCCCTTAGATATATATATATATATATATATATATATTATTAATTCAAAACACTTATATGTATACATTTACCGTATGATTCCATTAAATAATTATTTCTTCATACGGACTCCATTTTCAATATATTATATATGAAAACATATTAGAATTTCATCACGAATCCAAATATAACAGTTTCATGACCAAAATCCTATTTATCCAAAATTCCCATTTTTTCATCATTTTATATTTATTGTTAATTCATTAGATTTCTTAGTCTATTTAGTATATTTTTACGGGGTGTTACATTCTTTCCCCTTAAAATAGATTTCGTCCCAAAATCTGACTAAAGGGGTGAAAAACACAACTTGCTCTAAACAATCATGTTATATACCCATGTTGTTTTAAATACATCCATAAAACATCCATGAAGCACAGTGATTAAGCATTATAGACTTAACAGAGTGAGTTCATTCCTAACGTGTATGTGTAATAAGTGACGTAGTATGTATACAAAACACCTTAACATGCAAATAATTTCCATATGAGTTCTCAGTGCATTTGTGTTGCAGCTATCTCCTACCATCCAATCTAGCAACCACGATGCAACCAGAAATTTTAAATATTCGAGGGAGGCCACAAAATTTTAAAATTTCATGCCTTCCCTTGAAATTCCTTCCTTATGTACTCGAACCAGTATAATTAAATAGGTGGAGTCTTGAAATCCTGTGCTCCAAAATATCTATAGTGGCACAAAATTCCCAAGGTTCCTTCTTTTTCACCATTTCTTGATTAGGCCCTACTAAAATTCGCTATCTTATCAAACATAAAACTGTTACGGGCTCCTATCATCAATAATATCATATATCTCTCTAACTTTGGAAAGCCCAATATACAATATCAACTATCTATCCTTCACAAGCTGCCTAATCAAATTAAACTTTTTCTAAAGTCTAACCACAAATTTGGTTCGGGTAGAAATTTATCAATGGTTAATCTATCGATACTTTGGTATATTAGATGGTCTTCTTGAAATTTTTCAAGATTGACCACTAATTACCAAAGAAAAAGATAATTATGTTACTCCTAAAAACAAATATTAATTATTTTGTCTAAAAGATCCAAGATGCAACTCTTCTTCTTATTCTCAAAGCTATAGTGGTCTTCAGTTCGTCCTTCAGTCTTTGAATTAGATGTAACTCAAAAATTTAGTAACTTCCTAAACCCAAATTTCCAAATCTAATGAACTAATGTTCTAGTCTATATTGATAACTAGAATATTTCCCTATACTCTAATTTGCTCGAATTTAAATACCAGTGAGGTCTTTTGTTATAATTTCCATAAATTTGCCTAAACAATCATATTGACATATTTGAAATTACAAGGAATGGGTATTGTCTTATTTTGAATAGATAGTAAAACCTATGTACAGATTCGTAATATTACACATCATATGTTCTTTATATTTTGAGTATATTCCTTATAATTTCAAATATAATATATTTTGTAGAAAACGACAAAAGGGCTGATTTTTAAAAATTAAACAAATATCCATAAGCAAACCAAACACGGTCATATTCAAACTAAAATGATTAATACAAATCAAATGTTTAAGACTTACTCCTTGTTCCCTTGCTTCAAGTTCTAATTCTTGAGGATGGCATTTTCTAAGCCCAAACTTCTTCTTCACTTAACATATTCAAAAATTACAAGACCACCCATTTCTTTTTGTAGGCTACAAATCTAATTCCGTTATTAACTTCTAAATCCCATATATGGTAGGTCGCTAAGTTAAGTATCCCCACAAAATCCCGTTTTATGCATTTATCTCAACATTTAATAAGAGTTTCAAATCCCAACATCGTATACATGGATAGAGATTCATTACATTTACTACTTTATACCCTTATCCAACCAATATGGAGGGCCATTAGTGATCATAACCCAAAAAACTCTTTTGGAAGTTATATCCTACAATTACGTGGTTTAGATTGTGTTAAGTTCTAAATACTTTTATTCCAATTTTCTAAGATTTCATTACATTTCTTTAAATTTTCCACCTTTTCCTTTCCTATAATTGGGGTCCATCTGTTCTCAGAGCGAACAATTCCATAGATATTTACTTAACTCTCTCAAGCTCCTTTAAGCTTAAAAACATATCCATTTTCTCCAAATCAAATTTTTTCCTGAATCAGTCCCCAAAATCCTCTTTTGAATTCATTAATTACAGATTTATTTCCAACTAAATTCACGATTAATATCTGTGAATCTCTGTCTGAAGTCGCAAATTACAGTAAGTTATGTTACACTTGTTTATATATATTAAGCACTAAATGTGATATAAACGTACTATTCCTTAAACCAGCTATCTAGGGAAATCTAATTCACAAACAACCCTTGACTCTGGAAATACTACATCTCACCATCTTTAAAATAGAAACTTTTGGGAATGACGCTAAAATTTCCAGATTAGGTTGTGCAATTTTATCCTTACTTAGTCCTAGAACCTAATTCTAACTTACCTAACCAGCTACTCTTATTATTCCAGAGTTATCTTTGAATTGAGCATTGAGAATGTTTTCCTCCATCAAAAAGCGAGAATCAAGTGGGTCCTTGATGGCGATTCTAACTTAAAATTCTTTCATTGTACTATTATAAAGAAGAATAACAACCTTTCTATCATCCAAATCCTTCGTCCTGACCTTTCCTTGGTTACGTCACCCACTGAGGTTATTTAGACGATTATTTCTCAATTTCAGTCCTTTCTGCAGGGCCTTTCTGTTGATCAGGTTAATCGACTTCTCTTGTCCTATATTCCCCGTTTGGTCCTTCCTTCTGAGGCCCTTTCTCTTTGCAGCCCTCTCTCAATGGACGAGATTCACTCTTGTGTATTCTTTCTCAACGAGGACAGTGCGAGTAGGTCAGACGGCTTCAACGGGGTTTTTACCATTGTGCCTGGTGGGTCATTTTTCAAGACTTCTCCCTAGCAATTTAATCTTTCTTCTCAAGCGGAACACTGCCAAGGGGTGGACTTCCACAAATCATGTTTTTATCCCTAAGAGTGAAAACCCCTGTTCTTGCTCTGAGTTTCGACCATAAGCCTTTGTTATTTCTTGAACAAGGTCATTTCCTAGATTTTGTCTTCTTCCTCATGCCTATTTTGGACTGTATTATCCCCTCTTTCCAGGTTGGAATTGTCAAAGGTCGTCTAATCATGGACAATTTTCTTCTAGATCAAGAACTTATATCTCAAATTGATATGAAGATCTGAGGTTTATGTGGTGATTAAAATTGATATGGCTAATTCTTATGATCGCATGTCATGGCTCTTCATCATTCGAGTTCTCCAACCTTTTGGTTCCCTTGAGCCTCTGATTGATCTTATATTCTCTGTCCTTATCAAGGAGTATCAAATGTTTTTCCTTTTAGAAGGGGTCTTCATAAGGGCGATCCCCTTTCCCCAACGCTTTTTGTCATCGCCGATGAGGCTCTTGCCAGGCGGGTGCACTCACTCACAATATCACGGAAGATTCATCGATTTAGTATCCTTAGTAGATTCCCCATAATCTCATTTTTGTCCTTCACACCGGATATCATTATTTTCTCTAATGGGAATTGGCAATCCATCCGCCAACTCCTTTTTTTCTTCACCTATACAATCAATATTCGGGGCAGTTGATCAATGCTTCGAAGAGATATTTCATGCCCACCAAGTTGTTGACCCTAAAATGATATCATAGATAGAAACATTCTCGGGTTTTCGGGTCTCCTATCTTCCATTTATTTATATCATTATCTTTCTTTATCGAGGTCAAAATTTCAACATGATTTTTGACCCTCTGATTGACAAAGCTAAGGGGAAGACCTTTAGATGGAACTTAACTTTCATCACTAAGGTTGGAAGGCTTATTCTCATTGAGTTGGTGCTCGATTCTCTTGGGTCTCTTGTCTTCGAATCCATGAAACCTACTTTTTCTTTCTTTTGTTTCTATCGTTCTTTGGCCTCGTCTTTTTTCTAGTTAAGAAAGACGAAGCTAAGCGAAATCATTGGGTTCTTGGGATACTATTTGCAGCCCTAGGCACGAGGGGTTCGAAGTTTGCGGAACCCTAAAGATGTCTGCAAGGAATACGTCTATAAGCTTTGGGTTTGGTTTTTCTCTAACGACTCTTTATAGGCTTCACTTCTTCATGTTAAATATCGGCGACTAATACCGTTGGATTTTATTAGGACACCGTCTTGGAGACATGGAAACATATGCAGTGGGTAAAGGTTTTTACTGATGTCCATAGTCGGGGTTTTGTATGGAATGAGGCCCCTTTCTCTCTAAGGGCGGCTTGGAATTCTGCAATAATTCCAGTTGCTTAAATCTCGGCAGTTTCTTTCATTTGCGATAGGCACATTCCTTCGAAGGTATACATTCTTATGTGGAAGATTCCTCACAAGGTTCTCCTATTGGATATTAATCCAATGTTGATTGACATGCTCTCATTTCCCATTGTCGGTGTTGTCATGTCAATTTTTCAGAGTCAATAAAACATTTATTCCTGAATAGTGAGTGTGCTTTTGCTGTTTGGTCTTTCTTCGGGAACTTAGTTGGATTCAATAGGGTCAAAGCTTCTTTGTCTAACTTGCTTCATGCTTGGTGGGGTAGGGGGCCTGGATGGGATCATAGGTCGATCATTTTTAGGGTTATTCCTTGTCTCGTTTGCTAACATCATTAGTGTGCTAGGAATAATTCAATTTTTAACAAATCACCAATGCTTTCGACTTCTATCATTCATCAACTATTGGATGATGTCTATTTTTGTTTCGAAGGATGCCCTTTATGGGAGATCTCGTTCCTCTTTCGTTGTCTTTGGCGTGTATTTTGTCCATTACCTGGGGATTTCATCCCTGTGTTGGGGTGGGTTGAGCATGTGTTTTTTTTTCCAGGTGCTTGCCTGGGAAGTTGTTGGCTTTGGATGGTAAATTGTCGTAAGGAAGGACCTGGTTTTCTTATCAGCTAGATCCCCGACGGCGACAACATGCATCAGGTTGGAAGGCTACTTAGTGGCGAAGTATCTGTTGCTTTGGGTCTGGGAGTGTTTCTAGGATGGCTTTCTCGATTGACGCCAGCAGCGGGAGCTCTTTTAGTCTTAGGATCAGCTTCGTTCTCGGCTGGTTCTTTTAGATCATTTGGGTTGCATGTGTTTAGGTGGTCCCTTTGTTCTTAGTCTGTTGGCTTGTTCTGTTTTATAATCTATTATTGTCCTATATATTATCTTGGCTATTTTTGTTCAATGCTCAGTTATGTTTCTTAGTCAGAGCTGCGTATTTAGTACTGTACTGATTTTGTGAGTCATTGGAAAAAGGTTTTTTTTCTTCTCCTTTTGCTATTACATATTTCGGTTTTTTTTTTGTAACAAAAAATATATCAAATACTTATTCGCATATCATCCAAGCAACACAATAAAAATAATTCTAATAATACAAACATGATAGATAATATAGATAACAGTGTTGAAACATTCTTTAAGTGTGAAAAACTCAGCACTGATATGTTTATTTGTAGGAACAGAGGCATCAACAACCAACTTAGATGTTTAAAGTATGGTGTAAAGCAAGGTCATCTAGCCTCTGACAATCTATACTGTGGTGGTCATCGCTATTATTCAGAAATCATAACAAAGTGGAATAAACATAAGGAATGTTGTTAATAATGTCAATTTTTTCGAAGATAAGAATAGACTATTTTTTGTTTTACTCGAAACCAGAGAACTGGACTATCGCGCAACCACCAGCGTTCCTAAGGTCATGGATTCCTACAAGACCACTTCATTAAAATTCGGAAGTTTCAGAATCAATGAATCGGAAATAGTCACTACATAAACATTATGGACAATAAAGTCTATGACTTATCTGTCTGGTGTAAAGGTAGAAGCATTGGTTTTCACGCCAATTTGGATGTAGGGCAGTAGGAGTTTGTTCACACCATTTTTGGGTAGTGTGAACAAAACACATCTTTGATTTGTGGAAACAAGAGAGAGCCATATAGCCCTCCGTATTTTCACCGATCATAGCCGATGTTTAATTCATACTACCCAAAATAGTGTCAACAAAGTCGGATTCGATTTAGGGAGTAGCAAGCAGACAAACATTGTTTGCAAAGCCAAATCGTCTGATTGGAAGATGATAGAAATCATCAGAAGTATTTTTAAAAAAAAATTGAGGTGCGAAATGATGGAACCGAAGCAAATGTAGATTCCGCTTCGGATCTGGTAGTTGAAACAAATTTTAAAAGGAATACTTATCTCTTGAAGACGAAGATAACCATTTTCGATGCTATTGGCTACCATTTCGGCAATCACCATGAGTATTGCTCATGGAAAAAGAGAAGGAGCACTTTGAGTTTTCTAGAAATGAAGAAACTAATTGAGAACCACCATCAGTTCTTTCTTCTTTGTAAACACGGATTTGCATCTAAATCGTGTTTTTTGGGTTTTGAGACTACCTTTTTTTCCTGAGATTTGCCTTAAGCTTTGTGTTTGTCAGCTAGGATTTCAAGGGTCTTGATTTATTTTTTTGGTTGTCCAGGTCAGGTGGTTTTTACCCGTTTATTCTTACTGGATGGGCTCGAACCCTTTTATTTGTTTTACAAAAAAAAATCCTTAATGTGTTGTATTTTTATATCATTTGGACTTTCTAGTATATGTGGTTAATAGTGCCTTTCTTTTAGATAAAACAAGTGCATTGAATTTTTAGTTAAATATACCAAGATTACAAACAAGCATATTCAGTTAAGTGAAATTTGTATAGGATTGGATTTTGCCCAATTGGTTAAGGGAAGACATCCGCATCATTTTAGAAATAAATCCAAGCATTTTCTGTTAAAAATGATCTCTACATAATAAACAGAAAACAATTATAAACTAATACTGGCACTTTAAGACACACGTAAGACCACTTTCAAATTCAGATTTAATAAACGTTAAAGCCAAGTAAAAAAAAGGCTTCAAACAAGCAACTCACAGCTGTTTTAAATCCAGAAAACTGCATTGCAAATTCAGAGAGGAAGACTTTTGGTCAGATGATACGAGAATTTGTAGGTAGGCGATTTTGTCAAAAGGAACAATAATATTACTGTTATTTATTTACCCAACATTACAAGCAATGTAAAAGATAGTGGAGAAGAAAACGAACAAGGAACAAGGAATATATTGAGTGGTTCGATGATGATCTGACATGGACCAAGATGAAGTACAAATGAGACAATCTAAAGAAGGACTTGACATCTTAGTGCGAACTGCTTCAAATTTCAGACGGTGAATGGAATGTTGTTCACGACTGCCTCGACAGCTCAAAAGAACGGTGAAGCGGTCATGCGCGCTTGTTATAGAGATTCTGGAGAAATACACCTTTGAAGTTTTGAAAGCAAGATGAGTTTTTGGGAAAGACACACGCATATATAAGATTCCCACACCGCCACAGCCCTTTACTGCGGCCGTTATAGCTATGTATTATGATATTTTGAGTGGAGGGAGCACACCACCAATTTAATCTAGACGCAGACAGACGTCATATGGTACTTCTAGTAGACGTACCACCGAACGTATGTTATTCAAATGGAGCGTTTCATAGTCGCGGTGTACTGTTGCTTTTCTCTTCTATCTATCGTTACTACCTTTGAGAAATGAGAGATTATTGAGAATTTTTGCATCGATCTATCAGTATGGTATGTGGTGGACGTACTATTTGACCAAGACTTACTTGGTTATATAAGTAATCAACTGATAAATTTTCGTTGTCGTTAGTAATGTGTTGTATTTCAGCATTTTATCGGTTTTTGCAATATTATGTAGTGGATTATTCTATTTTTTTACTGTGTTATTCTGCTTTAATGATACTGTTTTGTTTTAAACATAAATTAATTAAATTAAAAACAAAAATAAAATGATCTTCTTGTATGATTCGTGTAAACCTCCAAACACATTCTGCGTTTAGTTACACGATCTACTAAAATATTCCATTTTCGCTATATTCAAACATACCCTAAGTGTGTACGGATTTTTTCTCGATTGAAATAAAGTAAAGCGGCTAGTCGGATGGGGTTCATTACTTATCTTTTGTTATTACATAAGTGAGCTGCTTCCCTGCTCTTGGCCCATTCTTTTATTTTTCGCATCTATATATTGTTACACAGTGTACAATCTATGTATCGAATTCTTTCTTACATTTTACAAAGCAATAAAATATTTTTAAATCTTTATTCCACAAATCTCAAGTTGGTATCGAGGCAAACCTTTGTGCTTAAAAGCATCAGTTCGATTTCTGATTCTCAAATATTGTTGTTTCTGAGATTATTGTCCATCAGGGAGGTTTCATCATTTGGACTCCTCTCATTAAAGATTTGGATCTTGTAATTTGAGAGTTGTTGGCCACATTGAAGAGAACTATGCCTCTCCTAGAATCACTTCTAGTTGCATCAGGTCTCCCCATTGAAGCTGTTACGGTAATATCATCTGAATTATTCAAGATTTCCAATCAAGAAAGTGAAGAAATTATTGCATTTGATCAGAGTGCCGTCCAAGCAAACTTGTCAGTAGTTATAGTATCAATTTCATCAAGGTTCATCCAAGAAAACTCATCATTCAAGTTCACAAGGTTGCTACAGTGATCAACTATAAAATTTCTTCATATTCTCAGTTCAAAGGCAATCAAATTCAAATTTCAATTACCTGTTTTGCTGATTCTGGACCTGTATTCAGTCAAAATCAAGGTGATGCTTCTTGTCCCAGTTTTTCCAATACAAGAGGTTATGTTTCATAGAATCAACATGATCCAATTCAAGATTTGATGAAGGTTATCATCAAACCCCAAAGCCAACTCATTTCGATCCATCTTGATGAATCCAATAACCTGTTATGGAAATTGTAAATAAAAACAACGGTTAGAGGATATTGTCTTGAAGATTACATATTTGGAACAAAGATTAGTCCATTAAAATTTATTCATAATAATGAAGAAAAGCTAGTGCCAAATCCTGAATTCTTGGCGTATCAAAGACAAGATAGTCTTGTCTGTTCGTGGATGATGTCATCTATTGGAGCAACCATCTTTTCACAGTTAATTGGTGTTAAAACTACCTAAGACGTTTGGTCTACAATTGAGAGAAATTTTTCTGCTCAATCTTCTACACATATAATGCATCATAGAAGGCAATTACACAATATTAGAAAGGGTGATTTAACTATGAATGAATATCTGCTTAAAGTGAAGAATATTTGTGATCAACTAAATTCTGCAGGCCAGAAAATACCCGAGTCTAAGCATGTATTGTCAATTGTTAGTGGATTAGATGATGAATATGAAGTCGTATTAGCAATTATTTTATCCATGGATCCTACACTATCTTTACAGTATGTGTATTCAACCTTATTGGCACATGAAGGCAGCATTGACTACAAGAAAAGTGTCAATTCTGACTTATCCATCAATTATACCACTTGGCAGAGGAAAGAATCAAGGAAATAGGTCAAGAAATCAACCCAATGTTCAAAGAGGTGGTCAGCCTAATCATGGCAGAGGGAGAGGAAGGAATAACAATAATAGAATTAGATGTCAAATTTGTGAAAAAATTGGGCATAGTGGAAACAAATGCTATTTTAGATACAATTCCAGTTTTAATCCATCTCAAGCAAGTAGCAATTCAAGTGTGAATATGGTGAATGTGTAGAAAGACAACAATAAAAATCAAGCAGAAAGTGTTAATGCAGACTCTACAACAACTGCTGATGATATCAATGATGATAGTTGGTATCCTGACGTAGAAGAAACCAATCATGTGACTAACAACTTAAACAATACTAATTTGGGCAACAAGGAGTTTAAAGGTATGCAATGTTTTCTTGTGGGTAATGATAAATTTGTAGATATCAAGCATACTGGAAATGCAAGTATTGATGGACCAAAACAATTAATTCTTAAAAATCTGTTAAGGGTTCCATCTATCAAGAAAAATCTAATGATTTCCCAATTTGCAAAAGATAACAATGTTTATTTTGAATTTTATCCTAGTGCTTGCATTGTTAAAAATATACTAAAACAGGAAATTATCTTACAGGGTAATGAATATAAGGGTATGTACAGATTTAATGCGACAAATTCTAGATCATCTAAGTTTGATAAAAAGACATGCATGCCGACAGTCATGAATAATTCTAATGACTATAAAGATTTTAGTTTATGGCATTGCAAACTAGGTCATCTTAGTTTAAAAACTGTCAGACATATAATGTGTATCAACAATTTTTCTATGAATAAATTTACTTCTACATATTTGTGTACCTTTTATCAAATGGGAAAGAGTCATAAATCAAACTAATTACACCAAACCCCTTCAATTAATTGCCATAGATTTGTGGAGTCCAGCAGCTATAAGTTCTGATTACGGATATCAATATTATATTTCCTTAGATGCATATTCAAGATATGTTTGGATATATATGCTGAAGTCAAAATCAAATACATGCAGTACAGTCATTCAATTTTTTAATAAGGTAGAAAATTTAACCGTTTCACATGTAGGTATATTTCAGGCTGATAGTGGAAAAGAGTTTTTACCATTAGAATCATTTTTTGATAAAAAAGGTATTAGCCATAGGTCTACATGTCCATATACTTTTGAACAAAATGGTATTATTGAAAGAAAACATCGACGTATTGTAGGAACTGGTTTAACTTTGCTTGCACAAGCCTCTATGCCATTGAAATTTTGGCAAGAGACAATTAACACAGCTTTTCATTTGATTAATTTACTTCCTACAAAAGTGCTTGAATACAAATGTCCTCATGAAGTGTTAAAGAAAGCTAAACCCGATTACAAATATTTAAAGGTCTTTGGTTGTCAACGTTTTCCAAATTTAAGGCCTTACAATACTCATAAGTTAGATTTCTGATCTACATCTTGCACTTTTTTAGGGTATTGTAACAGTCAAAAAGGTTATAAGTGTCTAGATAGCAAAGAAAGAATATATGTTTCTAGACATGTTAGATTTAATGAAGAAGTATATCCTTTCAGTCAGTCAAATATAAAACTACTGCTAAAGTAATAAACCCAAGGCAGTACATATCTAACATACCAGAAGAGATTGAGATGATTCTGCCATCTCATCGAAAGGGATGACAACAACATCAACTCTCATTACACAGTGCCCATCACTGATGGACCAGGTCAAGAGTATCCTGATATGCTAGATAGTGGCAATGATCTGCAACATCAAAATCAAACAAGTAATACTGAAAATGATAGATGTGCCAGTAATTCACACGAATCAGAAGCAGTTTCTACTAGCAACAACAATCAAGGTTCTTCTGCTAGAGATAATGTCAACATGCATCCTATGATGACAAGAGCTAAATGTGGTATTTTTAAACCCAAAACCGTCAATACTATAAGTATGCAAGAAGAACCAATTTTATATACTGATGCAAATCGGTTTGATGAATGGAAAACAACTATGACAGATGAATATAATGCTTTGATTAAAATTAATACCCGGTCTCTTGTTAAAAAATCCAATAATAAGAATATTATTGGGTGTAGATGGGTTTATAAACTCAAGAAAAATACTGATGGTTCAATTTCAAAATATAAAGCAAGGTTATTGCTAAAAGGTATTCACAACGGTATGGTTTTGAATTTTCAGAAACTTTTTCACCTGTTGTGAAACCTTCATCAATTAGCATTATTTAACCATTGCTTTATATAGAAATTGGAGCATTAAGCAGTTGGATGTGAATAATGCATTTCTTAATGGTGTTTTATAAGAAGAAGTATATATGGAACAACCTCAAGGTTTCATTCAAAATGGTGACAGAAACTTGATGTGCATGCTCAGTAAAGCTATCTATAGCCTCAAACAGGCTCCAAGGGTTTGTTTTGACAAGTTAAAAGCAACACTTGTCAAGCATGGATACTAATCAACAAAATATGATAACTCGATCGTTACTAAATTTACTGTCACTACCACTACATACATACTTATTTATGTTGATGATTTTATTATCACAGGAAGCTGTGTTGTAGAAATTAACGACATTACAAACATACCCAACTCAGAATTCTCAATTAAGGATATAGGCAATTTGGACTATTTTTTGGGAATAGAAGTAAAAAGAACAATTTCTTCTGAAATGCATCTTAATTAAAGAAAGTACATTTCAGAAGTTTTGCTCAGGGCAAATATGAATAAAGATGATCCTTTGCCAACTCCTACGATCACCAGCAATCAATTATCTAAGCATCAGGGTGAGGACATTCAGAATGCAAGGTTATACAGAAGTATTGTTGGTGCTTTGCAATATGCAACAATAACAAGACCAAATATTGGTTTCAGTGTTAATAAATTGAGTCAAAACATGCAAAAGCCTTTAGACGGTCACTGAAAAACTATTAAAAGAATTTTCAAATATTTGAAGGGAACTATCAATCATGGTCTCATCTTAAAGACAAGTAGTAATCTTAATATAAATGCTTATGCTAATGCAGATTGGGGTTCAGATCGTAATGACAGAAAATCAACATTAGGCTACTATATATATTTGGGAAATAATCCAGTATCGTGGAGTGCTAAGAAGCAAAATACAATGTCGAGATATAGCACAGAGGATGAATTTAGATGTGTTGCAAGTACAGCAGCAGAAGTAATGTGGATTGAATCATTACTTAGTGAACTTAATATCAGATCTAACAAAGTTGCAACTATTTGGTGTGATAACGTGAGTGCCATTTCACTTACATCAAATCCAGTGTTACATTCTAAAACAAAGCACGTAGAATTAGATTTATATTTCATCAGAGAACAAGTTATTAATGGAAAATTGAAAGTCAACTATATACCTTCGTCATACCAAAAGGCATATATACTTACAAAACCGTTGTCGAAGGTGAATTTTACTAGATTGAAGGAAGAACTGAAAGTGGATGTAGCCGATTCAAGTCAAAGAGCTCGAAGACTTATCCATATTGCAGAATAGCTTCTTGTCTTTATTCAAGGATGGACTGAAGAGCTCATGTAAATGATTAACCTCTTGATCTTTACTTCAAATCTGACCTTTCTACATGAATCGCCATATCAGGAAGCCGTTTGATTTTATTTCGTGGCAAACCCTAACCCTAGCACGGTTTGAATGGGGGAAGTAAAGTAAAGAGGCTATTTAGATGGGATTCATTACTTATCTTCTGTTATTACATAAGTGGGCTGCGTCCCTGGGCTCGGCCCATTCTTTTATTTTTGGCATTTATATATTGTTACACAGTGTACAATCTATGTATCGAATTCATTCTTGCAATTTACAAAGCAATAAACAAAACTCTGTTCTCTTTATCTTCTTGTTCAAAATTCTCAAATGTTTATTCCACAAATCTCAATTGTTAAGGAAAGACATAGCAACCTTTTAGAAATAGGGTGCTAATATTCACATCAAGGTTTACACTTTCGCCACCTTTATAAATTTAATACAAATGAATATTTTTTATATTCTTCTGGCCACCAAATCTTATTCTTTCACTCAGTTATTCAGCACCGTACTTCTCCTACTTCTCTACAACTTCAAACCCCAACAAAAACAGATATTCTTCTGTGCTTATTAGAGCTGGAAGATGAAGACAAAAAAGAGGTTAAAATTGCTTGATTTTTATAGTTTTCTATTATGATATAGAACATGTTATTAGGGTTTTGTTAATGGTTTCGGTTTTCCATTGCATTTCAGGATATTTCTACTGCTCCATTGGAAATTTCAAGCTTAGAGGACATTAAATTTGATGACGTTGTAATAGAGAATAATAATGTAAGTTTTGGTTTGTAGGGTTTTTATCCGTATAACTTACTTATCTTCTTTTACAAATTGTTACATTAATTTTATTTTATTTTTTGTCGTTTGATAGATGGAGTATTTAAATGATGATTGGACGATAAACCTGATAGTTGTGATAATATGATGCAAGATGTTCGTTCAAATGACCAAAAAGATATAAATGTTGATTTACAAATCATTTCACAACAGACGAAGTAAGCACTCATTTATAAAAATCAAAATTGCTAATGTGGTTATGAAATTGTATTATGTTACTTTTTCCTTGAATTATTTGCATGCGTTTAGTTGAAGGTGCCTGTAACAACCCGCAAAAATCAGGACCAATTTAAAATTTTATTTTAGAAAATTTTAATGAATTTTGACAATATAAAATAATTTATTTAAATAATAATGATCACAAATTTGATTTAAATCGAAGTTAGAATGAATGATTTAATTTTAATTAACAAAAGAGATAGAAATAGCGCGGTAGTTTGAAAAGTCAAACTTGAACTTTGACTGACCGTACAGGATGCAAAATTTAACGGATTTTAGTGAAACCAAAAATATTAGAATCTATTTAAAAATATCTTTCCAACGAATCTGAAAAATTGAAATTTCATAGCGGAAATCAAAAGTTATGGCCAATTCAATATTTAGAAAGGTCGCTATGAAATTTATAAAGGTCAAAATGCTACTTTTTGCATACGAAGGAATTTGAACTCGAAACCACTTCCATTGAGTTCAGAATGATGTTTCTACATTGAAAAACAGTAAACACTTATATATTTTGAGTTTCGGGATTTATTTGTTTAAAAATATATTTTTAATATTAAATATATCGGCCTTAAAAATAGTCATTATTCAAACGACCTCGGTTTTCGACGAATTCACTTTTGTTGGAACCGGAATGTCAAATTATTGCTAGGTTTCAATTTTCAGAATTTTTCGAATTAATATGTGAGCGTGGGAAAAGAAAATGTGTTTTGACTATTTCAGTTAAATTTAAACACCTTAAAAATAGATATTTTTCAAACAGTCTCAGAATTCGATGAAATTAGTCTCGTTAGAACCGTATCATCAAAACATAACTAGAAATATTTTTTCTGAAATTTTTAGAGTCTGTATGTGGCCCTGGTAATTTAAAATGTTCGTTCAAATTAAATATAAATTGATTTATATTTTAATTTAAAGAAAAACATAGCGTAACAACCGAATTGGGTTACAAAACATATTCCATTGTGTCCGGAACAGGGGTATTTAGCTAGGGGCGACACTCGTTGGGTTCGATTTGGAGGTAGCAGTGATAAACAAATAAAAGTGGAAATTGATTAATTAAATAAATAAAATATACGCGTATAAATACCCCGTATTATACAACCCTAATTCACTAATACTCCAGCCGCCGTATTTTCTATTCAATGGCCATGGTTCTCCCGATTTCTTCCTTCAATCGTTCCTAATCCGCTGAGTAAAATTATAAACTTTCTATGACAAATCGATAGAGGACGATGAGTTCTACAATTCTGTACGGATTTGATCGTCGTTAGGGGAGTATGGTGCTTGATTCTCGAGCCCAACGGAGCTCCGTTCGTTCGCATTTTCCTTGGGCTGGCGGTCACCGAGCACGGCGTGGTCCAGGGAGGCGGAGGCTTGTGCGTCGGCGTTTCAGGTGGTGGTCGAGATGGTGGGACCGGTGGCGCGTGGGGGCTGCGAAGTCGAACCCTAGTTCTGACGATGATGGGTTTCGGTTCCAGTATAGTTACGAGGAAGAGGGAGTAAAAGAGACAGCAACACTTTTGGTAAATGTTATTAAAGGATTAGGAAAAAAAAAACAAATTATATTTTAATTAATTTCAAATATAATTAACTTATAAACTGCTATAACTCCTTCATATGAGGTCCGTTTCACGAACCGTAAATTGCGTTGGAATCACAAAATTAAGAGCTTCCCGATGGTGCAGACCGCAGCTGAAAAGGAGACAGTCGAATTTCAGCCAAAATTCAAGGTGAGAATTCAAAATTCTATTATTTAATTAAATTATTTTCTCACTTTAAAAATAATTGCATGATGATGTTTGTTCAATTCTGAAATGTCTGGTGTTGTATGAATCATTGGTTGTGATTGCGATATGTTTTGTTGTGTACGATGTGTTAGATCCGTATTAAAATTGCAGATAATATTGAATTTTATTTACGATTAGAAATTAGATCTAAATTTGATCTAAAATATATTATATTCAGAATTACATCATATTTATTCAGATTTAGTTATTATAATTTATTTCAGGTTATTAAATATTATTTCTGTTATTCTGTAATGAATAATAGAACTTGATCGACAAATAAAAACTCATTTTTATTTGTTGATATTATAATAAGAACTTGAAAGACAATGAAAGCTTATTTTTATTTGTTGAATTTACAAAAGAAATTGAGCGATAAGTCAATTCTTATTTTAATTTGTTTACATTAAAAAGAATGAAAAATTTTATGTAAATTTGTTTACATTAGAAAGAGTGATTAAAAAGGATATATTTTAATATGAGGTTTTATCATTAAAAAGAATGAAAACAAAAGATTTCATTTTTTTTATGTACAAATAGTTTTCAATCAAAAGTCATAATTTATTTGTCAATTTGATGTTCAATAAAAGAAGCAACATAAAAATTTCATTCTTAATGAAATAGTGTTTTCATAAAAAGAAGCAACATTAAAAATTTCATTTTTAATGAAATAGTGTTTTCATAAAAAGAAGCAATGTAAAAGGTTTTATTTTTATGTGTTCATTGTTTTCAATAGAAAGATTTTACATTAAAAATTACATTTTTAATGTGATTTGAGTTTCATCGTAAAGATTAGAATAAAAAGATTATATCTTTATTTTCATTTTGTTGAAATGAAGAGTTTATAAAATAAGATTGCATTTTTGTTGAAATTTTGTTCATTGAAATATAATTTGTTCTTTTATTTGTATTCACATATACAAATAAAACATTGAAAATAATCTGTTCTTTTTATTTGTTTTCACAAATACAAGTGAACATAGAAAATAAAGTTTGTCCCTTTTATTTGTACTTACATATACAAATAAACCATTAAAATGAAATATGTTATTCTATTTGTATCCTCAAATACAAATAAAACATTGAAACAAAAGTTCATTTTTTTTTTTTTCATTTGTATTCACAAATACAAATATGCACTGAAAATAAATTTGCTCTTTTAATTGCACTCACAAATGCAATTATGCATTAAAACAAAATTTGTTCTTTATTTTGCATTCACTAATGCAAATCTAACATAGGAAATAAGTTAACTTTTTATTATGTTCTTCAATGTGAATGTAACATGAAATAAATAAAATTGGCCTTTTTGTTTGCATTCACAATGCGAACAAAACCTTTAAGAAATTATTTTCAGAAGTTACATTATATTTGTAAATATATTTTGTAAATAAAAAAGTTGTTCTTTTATTTTGCATTCACCAATGCAAAGGTTTATTGAAAATAAAATTATTCTTTTATTTGCATGTACCAATGTAAATATACATTAAAAATAAACTTGTTCTTTTGTTTGCATCTAAAAATGCAAATATATATTTAAAAATGAAACTTGTTCTCTTATTTGTATTTACGAATACAAATATATATATTAAAGTAAAATTTATTCTTTTATTTGCATTCACTTATGCAAATACATTTTGAAAAATGAACGAACCTTTTTATTTGTGTTCCCAAACACAAATACATTATAGAAAATGAATGATCCTTTGTGTTTGTGTTCTCAAACACAAATATAACATAGAAAATTAAACTGGTCTTTTTATTCGTGTTCTTAAGCACAAATAAAACATTAAAAATAAAAGAACATTTTTTTTGTGTACTCCAACACAAATATAACATGATTTTAAGGTAGTACATTTTATTTTTATTTGTATTTTCAATGCAAATATTTCATGAAATCAAAGGTTCACATTTTTGTTAACATTTCATAATGTAAACAATACAAGAAAATAAAAATTACATTTTTGTTTGCATGCTACAATGCAAACGAAATGTAGAAAATAGAATATGCATTTTTATTTGCATTCTATCATGCAAATAAAACAAAGGAGATAAAATTACATTTTTGTTTGTAACTTCAGTTGCAAACAAACAAGAAATTACATTTTGTTGCAAATTTAGATGCAAACAAATTTATTAAAAACAAAAGATACATTTTTGTTGCATGTTTTAAATGTGAACAAAGCATTAAAATAAAAGTTACATTTTTATTTATTTATTTACTTCACTTGATGTAAATAAACATAAAATAAGAAGTAGTTATTTTATTTACATTTCTTGATGTAGATAAAACTAGAAAATAAATATTACATTTTATTTGCATTACTCAACGCAAATAAAAACATGAGAATAAAGGATACATTTTCATTTGCAATCCTTATTGCAAATAAATTATGAAATGAAAAGTTAAAATTTTTATTTACATTCCTCGTTGTAAATAAACCTCAAATCAAAAAGCTGAATCTTTATTTGCATTCTCTATTGCAAATAAAGCATGAAATGAAAGTTATATTTTTGTTATTAATTGTATCCCCTATTACGAATGGAATTAAAAGATTACATTTTTTTCTTTTCATTTATTTACAATGAAAGAAATTGAAATAAAGATTATATTTTTATCATCATTTTTGATGCGATAAAAGAATAGAAATAAAGATTACATTTTTATTTACATTTTACATGCGATAAAAAGAACAGGAATAAAAGAGATATTTTTATCATCGTGTTATATATTGTATATTACACTGCCATAGGCCAGTTACCTGACTTGTTTATGTGATTGGGTCGATAATTTTCACACATCGCCCAAGTGCACAAATAATTTATTATTTGTTTGTTGGTTGAAACCCCACACGGGTGTTGGGATAAAAATTAACATACACTAATCCCAATATTTAGTTGTATGTTGATCGGTAGATCGACAGGCTGTGATGAGCGTTATTTTTTTTATTTTAACGCTTACACAGTTGGAATTTACACTTTGGATGAAATGGATGATTTGATGATTATATTGTTATTGCCATATATATGATGTGTGTGAAATCCATATAATCCAAATTATATGGTAAATGGTTGAGTCACATTTCGATTCAGATGTTCTTTTAAATAAGAATATTTTTACATTAGAAATTCTTTTTATTTAAATATATATATATATATATATTTTAATTAAGTATTTGTTAAAACAAAGAATATTTGTAAAGGATAAAAATCTTTTATGTAAAGAATATTTTTAATGATTATTTCTAAAATATGTTTTCTTATAATAATGAATTAATATTTAAAGAGAAATCTTTTATTTAAGATTATTAGAATTTGCAAATCTTATTTTATGATATGAAATAAATTGAGATGTGAAGTGGATTTATCGTGGACGGTGTTTTTAAATGACATTTCTCCTTTAATCCAATTTACATTGAAATTATTATTTGGAATTTATAAATCTATTTTATAGATTTAAAAAGGCATTTTCTAAAAATCTAGTTTTCCAATTTGATAAAATTAAATTGGAATTAAGTGGAAAATTCGATTGGTAATAATCGAGATGGGCTTCTGTAATAGAAGACCGATATTATATATGGAATTTAAGAGGCTTTGCCGTTATTCCATGTATATTGTTAGTCCGATACAGAAATTTATATCGATTATGTACTGATTGATTTCTGTGGAATTCCATATTTAGGAAATTGATTTGTGGGTTTATCGTGAATTGTGTTTTAAATGACACGAGTTCTTTAACCCGTTTAAAAGAAGATTTATTCTTTAAAATAAATAATCTTGTGAAAATGATTTTTGATATTAAATCAAATTTAGAATTTTTAATAAATCTTTTAAGGAAGATTTATGATTAAATTTATTAATTTATCTTTGATAAAATTAATGAGAATCTTTTAGTATGAATTTCTTATTAAAAGAATACTCTGAGTGGGAAATGTGGCGTAATGTGTGATTTTCCAATATTTGATTTTTAATCACAAAATACGCGAGTTATTCAGAAAGACCGGGTTTAACCCATTCTGAATAATCATCACGACGATCAAGAGTCGAAGATGAAGATGGCAATGGAAGACCGAGGTTTTCACATCGTTGGGATGATGATGACTGGTATCTTGAATTGGGACTGGACACCCCAAGGCAAGGTATTTAGTAATGATCGTCCAAACGCATTTGGAGATCGACGGACACGTTGTTTCGCTCAGACCCAGAGCGGACTTGTAAATGGATTGTGTGTCTGACATTGTATTCTTTTCTACTGTATTTGTTGAACGCTACTGATTATATATTTCTGTTTGGTGGTGGAGAATTTATTCTTCATTTAACTCCCTTCTCTAAGACGTATGAGCTTAGAGGTTATATATATATTGGTAGATGATCAATGATATGGTAGAGTCTGACAATGTGGCATGCTAAGATGCAATTGATCAAGGCTTTGTTGAAAAGCAGGCCTTGTGGTTGATGATCAAAGCACAGTCTATTTAGGCATAGCTTTGTGTATATCGTGACTTCGCGAGCCTCACAGCCCGGTAGAGTCTAAAACGGGAGAAGGGAACGCAGGGAGTGCGCACGTTTCTTTCTAGCTAGAGTGGTGCCAGGGACCTACCAGCGCTGGCATTTATTCATTGTGGTTGTTGGATTTTTCGAGGCCTCGGGTTATGCGGTCGCCACTGGCCGTATTATAGGTCCAAAAGGACCGGGGAGCGTGTGTTCAGGCATAACCAATCCACAAAAGTAAGTGTGGACCGGCCCTGCAGGATCCAAGGGTTGGACAGAGTACCAATCCTGGGGCATTGCTAGAGTGTCTCGAATTGGTAAGGATCTCCTCCCTAGCCTTGACTCAGATGGAAACCCAAATTTCCAATACGACATCACGTGGTTTTGATTGTATACCTATATATGGCGACATAGTGGGATGGGGCACTTATGCCGTCTAGGATTAATACATTTACTTTGATGTATTTCAAATTGTTTGCACACTATTATTATATAATACCGTGTTTATCGTATCAAGCATCTTTTGATCATTATAAGGTAAAACCCTATCCTCCGGTTTGCGTTGCATTGTGTGATGGGACTTGGGTCTTATAATGGTTTCATTTTTTTTCTAAAAAGCATTGCGTTATTTTGACGTTTTACCTTAGTCATGCACTGGCAATCCATAGGAGAAGACCCGTTCCGCGAAAGTGGCGTGGTCCTGTGATTAGCCTTGTTATATTATATAGGTTAAGTAGAATTCTCACACCAGTCCCACGACTGACCTGTAGTTTGTTTCACTTTGCAAACTCGGGTGCCCTCTTTCCACACGGGCAGTCGAGTAGCTTATTTGACAGATATATAAAACAAGATTCTGGATTGAAGACTGAAGCTGTGGTCATAATGTTGATAGCCTTCCACTGAGATTAGTTCCGCTGCAATGTATTCATTTATTGTAATTTATTCCTCCGCTGTAATTATATTCCAATGTACTCTGATATGTATATTCTGTACTCTGATGTAACATTTATTATATTGTTATAAAAGTCTTCTGTTATCTTTTGTAATGTGTTGTATGCCCAAAGTTAAAGTATTCGTAGATTTTCACTTTTTGGGTCAGACCTGTGTGGTTTATGGTCGATCCAAAGGGCGGGAATTTGCGGGTCTTTACAGTTGGTATCAGAGCTAGTTTAGCTCAAATCTTTGGGGTACAACTTGTTAGAACTGAACAAAAGACTCATCAGAGATTGGATTAGTAATATCCAATAAGAATACTCATTAGAGATAGGATCAGCAGTATCCTAGAATGAGTAAACTCGTTAGAGATGGGGTTAGTAATGCCTTAGAACGAGTTCAGAGTTACGAATTTATAATTAACGTATTTTTGATATTTATAATATATTTTGTGAAATATGATTTTTATATATATAAAGTTATATATATTTTGAAAAGATAATTAACAATTAAAATTTAAAATTAAGATAGTTAATTTTACAATTTTTAGCTACGTTCCTTTTCGAGGACGAAAAGTTTTTAAGTGGGGGCGATTGTAACAACCCGCAAAAATCAGGACCAATTTAAAATTTTATTTTAGAAAATTTTAATGAATTTTGACAATATAAAATAATTTATTTAAATAATAATGATCACAAATTTGATTTAAATCGAAGTTAGAATGAATGATTTAATTTTAATTAACAAAAGAGATAGAAATAGCGCGGTAGTTTGAAAAGTCAAACTTGAACTTTGACTGACCGTACAGGATGCAAAATTTAACGGATTTTAGTGAAACCAAAAATATTAGAATCTATTTAAAAATATCTTTCCAACGAATCTGAAAAATTGAAATTTCATAGCGGAAATCAAAAGTTATGGCCAATTCAATATTTAGAAAGGTCGCTATGAAATTTATAAAGGTCAAAATGCTACTTTTTGCATACGAAGGAATTTGAACTCGAAACCACTTCCATTGAGTTCAGAATGATGTTTCTACATTGAAAAACAGTAAACACTTATATATTTTGAGTTTCGGGATTTATTTGTTTAAAAATATATTTTTAATATTAAATATATTGGCCTTAAAAATAGTCATTATTCAAACGACCTCGGTTTTTGACGAATTCACTTTTGTTGGAACCGGAATGTCAAATTATTGCTAGGTTTCAATTTTCAGAATTTTTCGAATTAATATGTGAGCGTGGGAAAAGAAAATGTGTTTTGACTATTTCAGTTAAATTTAAACACCTTAAAAATAGATATTTTTCAAACAGTCTCAGAATTCGATGAAATTAGTCTCGTTAGAACCGTATCATCAAAACATAACTAGAAATATTTTTTCTGAAATTTTTAGAGTCTGTATGTGGCCCTGGTAATTTAAAATGTTCGTTCAAATTAAATATAAATTGATTTATATTTTAATTTAAAGAAAAACATAGCGTAACAACCGAATTGGGTTACGAAACATATTCCATTGTGTCCGGAACAGGGGTATTTAGCTAGGGGCGACACTCGTTGGGTTCGATTTGGAGGTAGCAGTGATAAACAAATAAAAGTGGAAATTGATTAATTAAATAAATAAAATATACGCGTATAAATACCCCGTATTATACAACCCTAATTCACTAATACTCCAGCCGCCGTATTTTCTATTCAATGGCCATGGTTCTCCCGATTTCTTCCTTCAATCGTTCCTAATCCGCTGAGTAAAATTATAAACTTCCTATGACAAATCGATAGAGGACGATGAGTTCTACAATTCTGTACGGATTTGATCGTCGTTAGGGGAGTATGGTGCTTGATTCTCGAGCCCAACGGAGCTCCGTTCGTTCGCATTTTCCTTGGGCTGGCGGTCACCGAGCACGGCGTGGTCCAGGGAGGCGGAGGCTTGTGCGTCGGCGTTTCAGGTGGTGGTCGAGATGGTGGGACCGGTGGCGCGTGGGGGCTGCGAAGTCGAACCCTAGTTCTGACGATGATGGGTTTCGGTTCCAGTATAGTTACGAGGAAGAGGGAGTAAAAGAGACAGCAACACTTTTGGTAAATGTTATTAAAGGATTAGGAAAAAAAAAACAAATTATATTTTAATTAATTTCAAATATAATTAACTTATAAACTGCTATAACTCCTTCATATGAGGTCCGTATCACGAACCGTAAATTGCGTTGGAATCACAAAATTAAGAGCTTCC
Source organism: Allium sativum (assembly GCA_030737875.1). Classification (NCBI taxonomy): domain Eukaryota; kingdom Viridiplantae; phylum Streptophyta; class Magnoliopsida; order Asparagales; family Amaryllidaceae; genus Allium; species Allium sativum. Next base: position 203,832,226 of record CM060925.1, on the reverse strand, counting down.
CGATGGTGCAGACCGCAGCTGAAAAGGAGACAGTCGAATTTCAGCCAAAATTCAAGGTGAGAATTCAAAATTCTATTATTTAATTAAATTATTTTCTCGCTTTAAAAATAATTGCATGATGATGTTTGTTCAATTCTGAAATGTCTGGTGTTGTATGAATCATTGGTTGTGATTGCGATATGTTTTGTTGTGTACGATGTGTTAGATCCGTATTAAAATTGCAGATAATATTGAATTTTATTTACGATTAGAAATTAGATCTAAATTTGATCTAAAATATATTATATTCAGAATTACATCATATTTATTCAGATTTAGTTATTATAATTTATTTCAGGTTATTAAATATTATTTCTATTATTCTGTAATGAATAATAGAACTTGATCGACAAATAAAAACTCATTTTTATTTGTTGATATTATAATAAGAACTTGAAAGACAATGAAAGCTTATTTTTATTTGTTGAATTTACAAAAGAAATTGAGCGATAAGTCAATTCTTATTTTAATTTGTTTACATTAAAAAGAATGAAAAATTTTATGTAAATTTGTTTACATTAGAAAGAGTGATTAAAAAGGATATATTTTAATATGAGGTTTTATCATTAAAAAGAATGAAAACAAAAGATTTCATTTTTTTTATGTACAAATAGTTTTCAATCAAAAGTCATAATTTATTTGTCAATTTGATGTTCAATAAAAGAAGCAACATAAAAATTTCATTCTTAATGAAATAGTGTTTTCATAAAAAGAAGCAACATTAAAAATTTCATTTTTAATGAAATAGTGTTTTCATAAAAAGAAGCAATGTAAAAGGTTTTATTTTTATGTGTTCATTGTTTTCAATAGAAAGATTTTACATTAAAAATTACATTTTTAATGTGATTTGAGTTTCATCGTAAAGATTAGAATAAAAAGATTATATCTTTATTTTCATTTTGTTGAAATGAAGAGTTTATAAAATAAGATTGCATTTTTGTTGAAATTTTGTTCATTGAAATATAATTTGTTCTTTTATTTGTATTCACATATACAAATAAAACATTGAAAATAATCTGTTCTTTTTATTTGTTTTCACAAATACAAGTGAACATAGAAAATAAAGTTTGTCCCTTTTATTTGTACTTACATATACAAATAAACCATTAAAATGAAATATGTTATTCTATTTGTATCCTCAAATACAAATAAAACATTGAAACAAAAGTTCATTTTTTTTTTTTTTTTCATTTGTATTCACAAATACAAATATGCACTGAAAATAAATTTGCTCTTTTAATTGCACTCACAAATGCAATTATGCATTAAAACAAAATTTGTTCTTTATTTTGCATTCACTAATGCAAATCTAACATAGGAAATAAGTTAACTTTTTATTATGTTCTTCAATGTGAATGTAACATGAAATAAATAAAATTGGCCTTTTTGTTTGCATTCACAATGCGAACAAAACCTTTAAGAAATTATTTTCAGAAGTTACATTATATTTGTAAATATATTTTGTAAATAAAAAAGTTGTTCTTTTATTTTGCATTCACCAATGCAAAGGTTTATTGAAAATAAAATTATTCTTTTATTTGCATGTACCAATGTAAATATACATTAAAAATAAACTTGTTCTTTTGTTTGCATCTAAAAATGCAAATATATATTTAAAAATGAAACTTGTTCTCTTATTTGTATTTACGAATACAAATATATATATTAAAGTAAAATTTATTCTTTTATTTGCATTCACTTATGCAAATACATTTTGAAAAATGAACGAACCTTTTTATTTGTGTTCCCAAACACAAATACATTATAGAAAATGAATGATCCTTTGTGTTTGTGTTCTCAAACACAAATATAACATAGAAAATTAAACTGGTCTTTTTATTCGTGTTCTTAAGCACAAATAAAACATTAAAAATAAAAGAACATTTTTTTTTGTGTACTCCAACACAAATATAACATGATTTTAAGGTAGTACATTTTATTTTTATTTGTATTTTCAATGCAAATATTTCATGAAATCAAAGGTTCACATTTTTGTTAACATTTCATAATGTAAACAATACAAGAAAATAAAAATTACATTTTTGTTTGCATGCTACAATGCAAACGAAATGTAGAAAATAGAATATGCATTTTTATTTGCATTCTATCATGCAAATAAAACAAAGGAGATAAAATTACATTTTTGTTTGTAACTTCAGTTGCAAACAAACAAGAAATTACATTTTGTTGCAAATTTAGATGCAAACAAATTTATTAAAAACAAAAGATACATTTTTGTTGCATGTTTTAAATGTGAACAAAGCATTAAAATAAAAGTTACATTTTTATTTATTTATTTACTTCACTTGATGTAAATAAACATAAAATAAGAAGTAGTTATTTTATTTACATTTCTTGATGTAGATAAAACTAGAAAATAAATATTACATTTTATTTGCATTACTCAACGCAAATAAAAACATGAGAATAAAGGATACATTTTCATTTGCAATCCTTATTGCAAATAAATTATGAAATGAAAAGTTAAAATTTTTATTTACATTCCTCGTTGTAAATAAACCTCAAATCAAAAAGCTGAATCTTTATTTGCATTCTCTATTGCAAATAAAGCATGAAATGAAAGTTATATTTTTGTTATTAATTGTATCCCCTATTACGAATGGAATTAAAAGATTACATTTTTTTCTTTTCATTTATTTACAATGAAAGAAATTGAAATAAAGATTATATTTTTATCATCATTTTTGATGCGATAAAAGAATAGAAATAAAGATTACATTTTTATTTACATTTTACATGCGATAAAAAGAACAGGAATAAAAGAGATATTTTTATCATCGTGTTATATATTGTATATTACACTGCCATAGGCCAGTTACCTGACTTGTTTATGTGATTGGGTCGATAATTTTCACACATCGCCCAAGTGCACAAATAATTTATTATTTGTTTGTTGGTTGAAACCCCACACGGGTGTTGGGATGAAAATTAACATACACTAATACCAATATTTAGTTGTATGTTGATCGGTAGATCGACAGGCTGTGATGAGCGTTATTTTTTTTATTTTAACGCTTACACAGTTGGAATTTACACTTTGGATGAAATGGATGATTTGATGATTATATTGTTATTGCCATATATATGATGTGTGTGAAATCCATATAATCCAAATTATATGGTAAATGGTTGAGTCACATTTCGATTCAGATGTTCTTTTAAATAAGAATATTTTTACATTAGAAATTCTTTTTATTTAAATATATATATATATATTTTAATTAAGTATTTGTTAAAACAAAGAATATTTGTAAAGGATAAAAATCTTTTATGTAAAGAATATTTTTAATGATTATTTCTAAAATATGTTTTCTTATAATAATGAATTAATATTTAAAGAGAAATCTTTTATTTAAGATTATTAGAATTTGCAAATCTTATTTTATGATATGAAATAAATTGAGATGTGAAGTGGATTTATCGTGGACGGTGTTTTTAAATGACATTTCTCCTTTAATCCAATTTACATTGAAATTATTATTTGGAATTTATAAATCTATTTTATAGATTTAAAAAGGCATTTTCTAAAAATCTAGTTTTCCAATTTGATAAAATTAAATTGGAATTAAGTGGAAAATTCGATTGGTAATAATCGAGATGGGCTTCTGTAATAGAAGACCGATATTATATATGGAATTTAAGAGGCTTTGCCGTTATTCCATGTATATTGTTAGTCCGATACAGAAATTTATATCGATTATGTACTGATTGATTTCTGTGGAATTCCATATTTAGGAAATTGATTTGTGGGTTTATCGTGAATTGTGTTTTAAATGACACGAGTTCTTTAACCCGTTTAAAAGAAGATTTATTCTTTAAAATAAATAATCTTGTGAAAATGATTTTTGATATTAAATCAAATTTAGAATTTTTAATAAATCTTTTAAGGAAGATTTATGATTAAATTTATTAATTTATCTTTGATAAAATTAATGAGAATCTTTTAGTATGAATTTCTTATTAAAAGAATACTCTGAGTGGGAAATGTGGCGTAATGTGTGATTTTCCAATATTTGATTTTTAATCACAAAATACGCGAGTTATTCAGAAAGACCGGGTTTAACCCATTCTGAATAATCATCACGACGATCAAGAGTCGAAGATGAAGATGGCAATGGAAGACCGAGGTTTTCACATCGTTGGGATGATGATGACTGGTATCTTGAATTGGGACTGGACACCCCAAGGCAAGGTATTTAGTAATGATCGTCCAAACGCATTTGGAGATCGACGGACACGTTGTTTCGCTCAGACCCAGAGCGGACTTGTAAATGGATTATGTGTCTGACATTGTATTCTTTTCTACTTTATTTGTTGAACGCTACTGATTATATATTTCTGTTTGGTGGTGGAGAATTTATTCTTCATTTAACTCCCTTCTCTAAGACGTATGAGCTTAGAGGTTATATATATATTGGTAGATGATCAATGATATGGTAGAGTCTGACAATGTGGCATGCTAAGATGCAATTGATCAAGGCTTTGTTGAAAAGCAGGCCTTGTGGTTGATGATCAAAGCACAGTCTATTTAGGCATAGCTTTGTGTATATCGTGACTTCGCGAGCCTCACAGCCCGGTAGAGTCTAAAACGGGAGAAGGGAACGCAGGGAGTGCGCACGTTTCTTTCTAGCTAGAGTGGTGCCAGGGACCTACCAGCGCTGGCATTTATTCATTGTGGTTGTTGGATTTTTCGAGGCCTCGGGTTATGCGGTCGCCACTGGCCGTATTATAGGTCCAAAAGGACCGGGGAGCGTGTGTTCAGGCATAACCAATCCACAAAAGTAAGTGTGGACCGGCCCTGCAGGATCCAAGGGTTGGACAGAGTACCAATCCTGGGGCATTGCTAGAGTGTCTCGAATCGGTAAGGATCTCCTCCCTAGCCTTGACTCAGATGGAAACCCAAATTTCCAATACGACATCACGCGGTTTTGATTGTATACCTATATATGGCGACATAGTGGGATGGGGCACTTATGCCGTCTAGGATTAATACATTTACTTTGATGTATTTCAAATTGTTTGCACACTATTATTATATAATACCGTGTTTATCGTATCAAGCATCTTTTGATCATTATAAGGTAAAACCCTATCCTCCGGTTTGCGTTGCATTGTGTGATGGGACTTGGGTCTTATAATGGTTTCATTTTTTTTCTAAAAAGCATTGCGTTATTTTGACGTTTTACCTTAGTCATGCACTGGCAATCCATAGGAGAAGACCCGTTCTGCGAAAGTGGCGTGGTCCTGTGATTAGCCTTGTTATATTATATAGGTTAAGTAGAATTCTCACACCAGTCCCACGACTGACCTGTAGTTTGTTTCACTTTGCAAACTCGGGTGCCCTCTTTCCACACGGGCAGTCGAGTAGCTTATTTGACAGATATATAAAACAAGATTCTGGATTGAAGACTGAAGCTGTGGTCATAATGTTGATAGCCTTCCACTGAGATTAGTTCCGCTGCAATGTATTCATTTATTGTAATTTATTCCTCCGCTGTAATTATATTCCAATGTACTCTGATATGTATATTCTGTACTCTGATGTAACATTTATTATAGTGTTATAAAAGTCTTCTGTTATCTTTTGTAATGTGTTGTATGCCCAAAGTTAAAGTATTCGTAGATTTTCACTTTTTGGGTCAGACCTGTGTGGTTTATGGTCGATCCAAAGGGCGGGAATTTGCGGGTCTTTACAGTGCCGCTGGCCTCATTTTTTCGTTATTAAATTAAATGGTAGTCAGAAGAGGAAAATTGTAAATGCCGGGGTGTTTTTAATTTTGGTGACCAGAAGATTTGTGGAAACCCATGCAGGAAGATTTGTGTAGAAACCCAGGCAGGAAGATTTGTGGAAAGATCCCAGCCACCACGTGGTGATCCGACTGTGTGATTTACAGCTGTTGTTGCTTGTATAAGAAAGATGGTCGCCATTGCTATGCCTAAGCTGATTCTCATCATTGCCATCTTCTTGTTTGAATATAATGTGATTCAAGGTATTTGAGATTGTATAAAATGATATGTAGATATTGTGTTATCATGCGTCTATACATAGAAAGATCCTTCGAGTCTAAAGTGCATACTACTTCCTGCTAACGAGATATATTTGTCAACTTAATGAGAAGCGTTCTTCTAGTCTAATATTCTTGTTTATTTGACCAAATCTACCGCGTGTAGTAGCAGTGTGTGTATTGACTCTGTGTTGATTTATGATCGTATAGTGCACTGGAATGAACAGTTTAGAGTAAACTGCCGGAAAGGATAAAGTGCATATTCATTTACACTTCTGACTTATCAAACTTGGTGCGCAACATCTTGTAGAAGTTGATTCTTTTGCTGAAACTTACAAACTAATAAAACTCTGTTCATTGTTTGACTTAGCATTTAGATCAATAGGCTTAGATAATGAGCAGCTCTAATCAATAGAGGAACCATGACAATGTCTATTGAACATTTTAGCCAACTATTAAAGTTGTCAATATATTACTTTTTTTTCTAAACTATCTTCTCTTATCAACAAGCTTCATATTTCGGTATTAGAGCAATTCATTTTTATTGCTGTTATGGACGAGTTTCCTAGTAGAATCACAATATTGAAAGTTGGAGTAATCTTTATTTTATATATATATATATATATATATCAGTCAATCGATGTGTTTCTAGGAGTGTGAATTTCGTTTAGATAAATCTTAAATATTTAATTTTATACTGACGTACTTCAAAATTAAACTGAAATAAGTGGAATTCAAACACGTTGGTCGGAATTTTGTATTGTGAATTAGGACTCTAAATTTTGGAAAAGTATAATCATAAGAAAATTCATCAAAATATAAAATTTGAAATTTTAAACACAAATACTGTTCCAAATTAGGTGCGGATAAAATACTTCAAACTGTTTATAATGCAAGTTATAGTGCAACAAAAAACAATGCCTAACTTTTAATATTTAAACTTCTGTTAAGTATGTATCATTTGTAATTGCAAAAAATATTTGATCGTTTTTACTACTATATTAACCATCAATTTAGCAATTTTGAAATCATTATTTACCCTGACTACTATAATATTTTTGTAACTATATATTTTAGCACAAGTAAGAAAAAAGGTTTCCAGTAGCTAGTATTGTATAAAGGCAATGTAAAACAATATCATTCAAATCTAGAAAAATAACATACATCAGAAGTTTAATCATCTATATTGTTCATCATTTGTTTAAGGACATAATTGATGACGTTTTAACATAAAGATAAGAATTTAAAGCTTTTACATACATTGCATTGTAACAATGCATCACTAGAAGGTGATTTTCAATTAAAAAGGAAAAAGAAGGGATAGTTCTACAGTGCACAGGAAACCACTTTGTAATTTGATAAATTGGTGAAAATATTTAAAAGAATTTCTAAAAAGAAAGGAGAACGGAACATAATTACTTTTCAATAATTTTACCAAACTGTAACTTTTAAGCTGTAAAGCTGTTATTCCCTCAAAGTATAAGAATATTTTTAGAATTGATGCTCTATGTTGGATAGGCTGAAAGAGAAGGTCGGTTGTAGCGAGTCATGTGGATCTTCTGACTCTCCCTTTCTTGACCAAAAAAAGGAAAAAAAAAAACCACTTAATGTCATGAAAGTCACTTGAATTTCAGCCTCAATGTCAAAGAAAAATTAAATAAAGCAGAATATGTGTTTCTCATACACTACAACAAAAATCACTTTTCGTAAAAGACAATATCTGTTGCAGTATACCAATTGCAAGAGACCTGCGCCAGTTGTTATAGTCGAAGTTGCTAAAAGTTCGCAACATTTTCCGCATGTTGCAATAAGATATTGCACAAGACTTTTTTGCAACGGATCTTTTTGCAACCGTATAGCCCGTTGCAATAAATTTATAAATCTATAAAAAAAATAGCTTAAATTTAGCTTATAGATGCTACATATTAAATGTATTCGTTTTAGTAATAGTATATATCACAGAATAAAATAAACAAATAAAGAATTTATTTCAACAAAGTTTTAATAGTACAAACAATTACAATAAAATTTCTACAATTTTCATGTACCATTCATGTATAACGATCATCATTTTTCTACAGAAGAATAATGCTACTAACCAAAACGATCATCATTTTCATAAAGAATGCACACTTCGCAGAAGCACCAGCAAACCTCCAAGCAATGAATTAGAATATGAGCGCACCTTGATTAAACATATGTAGTTAAACAAAAACAAAAACACATATAATGATTAAACATATGTAGTTAAACAAAAATAAAAACATATATGCATTTACTCTATGCAAATAAAATACCTATCCATAGGCAAAAATCAAACTATTAAAACCAACCAAATAGTTTTCCACAAAAGGAAGTCCAACAAGTTCAAATATTTCATGCTGATAAAACTAAATGATCAATTGAAAGGAATTTCACTTACTTTCCAGTATGTTCATTTGCATACATTCGCCAAACCAATACATGCTTGTCCTTTCATAGAAATCTTCATGCATTTCTCCAAGTTCTAAAAAATACAATAAAAGATTATATAAAGATGAAACTCAATCAAATTAAAACAATAGTATACAAATGAACCATGAATAACACTTCAAGTGCCAAATTTGAATATTTGCTAGCCGCTTAATTATTCCATTTACAGCATCTGAAAAGAATTAAAAAAGGGTAAATATTCACAACCATGTGCACACTAAAAAAATTAAGATAAAAATAATGACAAATCTTGCAATAGATCCAACTTTTTGTCACAACAGTAAGAATACAGCGGTAGCTGCAAGAGCAATAAATGAATTCCAGGGATCCTCCTGTCTCAGATAAACCATGGAGCAATCGAACACTAAGAACAGACATCCCCAAACAGCATTTGACTAACAGAATTGCTCACAACACTGTTTTCAATGCTATTGCAGCAGTTGCACTAACAAGAAAAAAGCAAAGAAGGTGAAAAAATTTATCGTCAAACAACTTCAACTGCTAAACGCAACACTAAAAATAATTTACTTAAAATTACATGAAATTGTTTACTTAAAACCATTCTAAAACATTTTATACATATTTTATTTATAAAGTTACTCTTATAACATAATAAATAACATGTGTGTTTGTGTCTGTGTGTGATAAAGTATCACAAAACCTATTTGTTTGATCTACCACATTACAATCATCTCAAAATGAATACGATAAAAACAAGTACCCTGCTTTATGGAACTAGGACCGGTCCTTGCTTTTGGGTTGCCCAAGACGAAAAGCAATTTGGTTGCCTTCTTCTATACAATAAAATAATGTAACATTTTTTTTTTACTGGAGTTCACATGCGAACCAAAATCCGCTCAATATGCATAATATATCAAAACATGTAAACTCACGATGTATTTGTATTACCATGTCAATAGCTATTCCACACACTAAAGACTGAACTATTTTTTATATCACGAAAAAGTCACAAATCAAGTGGATGTTTTCTAAAAGTACAGCATAAATATTACAATAATAATGACAAAGATGATGCCTTAACATACAACATACATTATTGTTTCATTGACACAAAGATAAGTAACTGAATCAAAATAAACATTTTTGTTTAAGGCTCAATTGAGATGCAAAATATGTAGTGATGAATTCATACTTTCATATAGCCATATTCCCTTTCATATTATTATTATAATTACAGATCGTTTATTCAATTAGTAGTAAATCACATAATATATAATGGATGACTAAACGTGTAACACCCCGTATTTCAGTTAATGCTAAAATTCACTAATTGCAGAATAAATAATCTCAGATGTGAGAATTGGGGGAAACGGGCTGCGTCATTGCGTTCGTCTCGGAAAAATAAGCGAAATAGAGTCCGAAATTTTGTAAATCGGAGTCCGTATGGCCCAGTTATGGCCCAATGAAGTTTGCAGAAAATGCAAAGTTCAAAACAGATTTAAAGTTCAGGTTCAAATTTCGAAATTGGGGCCATTGGGCGCAGGCGGGGAAAATTCCCGCCTAGCTACCCAAGTTGACAGCCCTGTCGACTGGGCAGTCGACTTGGCTAGGACCAAGTCGACAGCCCTGTCGACTTGGGTGTCGACAGGGGGTGCTCGGCCAGTTTAACCTGGTGCACCATTTTAGGGTTTGGCTGTGTTTTGGGCTGTTCTCTAGAAGCTTCCGAGATCTGATGGTCCTAATCTAATTTAGGGTTAATCTAATGGCCTAAAACACTTGCCTAATCTATAAATACACCCCAACACTACCCTAATTCATACTTAAAATAGATTCAAGGGCCTCATGCCGTCAAATTAAAACTAGAAGGAGCCTCCACCAAATTTGAGAGGAAGTTGGCATCTCAAATCAACTCTAATCAAGTTCTAATCCACTCTAGCAACTTAATCTTCCTCATTGGAGTGCTAATTAGTGATTTGTGAGTTCCTATGCCTTTAGCAAGCAATTGCTAAACTAATTAGGATAGGATATTAGGAGGCTATGGATGTAAATGAGGATCTATGCATGTTGTGGTTGTCATATGTTATAAGTTCATATGCAAGTTTGTCTCTTTTTATGATATGACATGTTATGCAAGTTCATATGCAAGTTTATATGCAAGTTCATATGCAAGTTTGTCTCTTTTTATGATATGCATAACATATGCAAGGTTGCCTCTATGTATGACATGATATGCAAGTTCATATGCAAGTTTATATGCAAGTTTATATGCAAGTTCATATGCAAGTTTGTCTCTTTTTATGATATGCATAACATATGCAAGGTTGCCTCTATGTATGACATGTTATGCAAGCTCATATGCAAGTTTATATGCAAGCTCATATGCAAGTTTATATGCAAGGTCATATGCAAGTTTATGTGCAAGTTCATATGCAAGTTTATATGCAAGTTCATATGCAAGTTCATATGCAAGTTCATATGCAAGTTTATATGCAAGTTCATATGCAAGTTTGGGTTAATGATTTATGCTAGTTGGGTTTAATGTTATGATGCAAGTTGACACCTTTTAAACCCATGTAAACGCCAACGTTGTGCTAAGATTGAACCCATTACATTTATAATGAAACTCCCCATTTATATGACATGTCATGAGAACGAATTACGTGGGAAACGATGGGGTTAATATACATGTTAATAGAAATGTGTAAAGTTGGTATGCTTAAGCATAACATAAAATGAATGGACATAATTGGGAATTTACCTATTAAGTTAGGTCTACCCATATTATGGAGTTGGGAATTTACCTATTAAGTTAGGTCTACCCATACTATGGAATTGGGAATTTACCTATTGAGTTAGGTCTACCCATATTCTTAAAAATGTGTAATTAATTAGGGATAATTAATACAAATTATGCGGGTGATTAATTAGGTGTAATTAATCAAGTAAGACACGAGGTTGGACCCTTTTGTAGCGGAAGTCTGCCCGGAACCGACCGGCAATCCAGCAGCTACAAATGATTGGCCCAATGTGAGAGGTCTTAGTCATAAATTTAAAACGTGATTAAAGTAAAGACACGAGGTTAGACCCTTTTTATGACGGAAGTCTGCCCGGACCCAACCGGCATATCCAGCAGTCATAAAAGATGGTCTAATGTGAGAGGTCTTTATGAGGTCATGATCTTAATTAATTAATTAAGAAACACTTAACCATGTTAGCATGTAGAGGGACATGAGGGGTTAAGTGGGTGCCTTGGGTGGCATGTGGAAATCTAGTGGTTGCCTTGGGTGGCAACAGAAAATACGATTAGAATACTTAACCAAAGTGGAACATGTAATTAAAACATGATTAAAGGGTTAAGTGGTATACACTAGAAATGACAAGCTTAGGTGGGTAGCTTGTGGGGGCCCATTTCAACCAATATCCCAAACGTATCTTTGTGGGCTCGACCCAGGTCGAGGACGGGACACGCATATTGGGCTTGACTATAAGAGGCCAAAACGGGGTAGCGGTGGCAACGCGAGTCCAACGGGTTTCATATGCGTGTGTGGACCCGGGCTGGTAGGTAAGACGTTGTTGCATCGTGTAGATATAAACCGTGCACCATTTGTTGTATCGGGTTGCCACTATGGGGAGTGATACACCCCATTGTGGGGCCAGCACGGGTATCTACGTTAGGGAGCCGATCGCTTGGGAGTAGTGGGTACACCTAGTGGAGATAGGGGCAGGCGGCACCTATGTAGTCAGCTAGGGGTACACGAAACTACTAGGTAAATTTACTAAGTCCTTGGGAGGGATCAACCTTTAAGTAGGAATGACTGGTGTGGTGCAGTGTAGTAATTATCCTTGGGTGGGTAAATGCGTCTTTATCGTTATCTTAGTTCATCCTAAGTCTGATTGGCTACTGAGTGTAGTCATTTATCCCCAGTCACACCGTACCAAGTTATATCATACCCTAATTACTTTAATGATTGCATTGTTAAAGTTATAGGACTCGCTCAGACTTATGTCTGACCCCGTTGTTTTTATCTTTTTTTCCAACCCTTAGGTTCTCAGAGTGGGCCCAGCACGAGTGGGCTTTGATCAGGTTGCTTTTATTACTCTCTTGGAGCTTGGACCCTAGATGTAGAGCTCAGCTTACCCTTTTCTTTTATGGCTATCAGTTCATGTATTGGGATTATGTATTTTTATTTATCAGGATGGATATTTTGTACTTGACTCTTAGTATGATTTTGTGATGTAACCAAACATGTTTTACTTTCCGCTGCAATTGAAATGATGTTTTAAATTTTCAAGTATTACTTATATCTGTCTTGCTGTAATTTCTCTGTTCTATATTCACTTAAAATACTCCACCGATGTTATGGCATTCCCTTAGCGAGTGACCATAGCGGGAGTGGGGTGTTACACGTGGTATCAGAGCAAAGGTTACCGGAACAGATAAAATTTTTAGAAAACTATTTTCTAAAAACATTTTTGGAAAGAGATATTTTCAAAAACATATCTTTAAAGAGAAAAGTTTTTGAAACAAAAGCATAATCCCCAATAGCCATATCTTTATCCTTCGAATTCTCCGTTTTGAATCTTTCCTTTTTCGTTTCAGCATGGCTGAGGATCTTAACTTTCCGTAGGGTGTGACGATACCAGTATGGTATAGGAGATTGATGGAGGCTAGGGCCACCACTGCGGGTCCAGCAAATGTTCCTCCACCAACCGTAGCACCCGATCTTCCTCCTCCCCCTCCTCCTCACACGGATACTTTTGCTAAGACTTGCAAGGAATTTAAAGCTATGGGAGGGAAACCTTTTCAAGGATCAGAAACTTTTGTGGAGGCTAGAGATTGGCTTAAGGAGGTGGAAGAGTTGATAGATATCTTTGAGATGGAAGAAGGAAAGAAAGTCAAGTTAGCTGCTTGGTTAATGAAGGGAGAGGCCTCATTCTGGTGGGAGGTCACTAATGGAGAACGCCCCGTTGACTCTTGGGCGGATTTTAGGCAAAGATTTGTGGTAAAGTTTCTCTCAAGGGCGGAGGAAAACTTGTATATGGAAAGATTCTTGACTCTAAAGCAAGGAAATCTCTCAGTGAAGGAATATGTCAACAAGTTTAATCAATTGGCAAGGTTTGGCCTAGACATGGTGAATACACCGGAGAAGAAGGCTTTGAGGTTCGTGAAAGGCTTGAATGAACCGATGCATGGGTTGGCTATGACTCATATCCCTATGGGGGCCACCTTTGAGAAGCTAGTTGACATGTCACTCATGCATGAAGAAGAGAAGGGTCCCAATGCTAATAAGGCACCCGAGAAGAAGGGAGATCAAAAGAAACCTCAGCAACAACAGCAAAACAAAGGTGGGAAAGGCAACGGTGGCAAGGGGAAGAAGAAGTGCTTCAATTGCGGGATATCAGGCCACATAAGCAAAGATTGTCGAAAGAAGAAGAAGACTGGCTGCTATCACTGTGGCGAAGCAGGGCATCTAGAGAAGAATTGCCCTAAGAAGGGGCAAAGGACGGGATCTACCTCAGGAGGATAGGTGCAAGCTCTTATGGCACCGGGTCAGGCTAGGGGGCAAGTACAGGCTCTCGCGGTTCCACCGATTCAGGAAAGAGGTAGAACTATTTCCGTTGAAATTCTGGTTTTTCTATTTGATTATCTTGTCCGTACATTGTTCGATTCTGGCGCATCGCATTCGTTTGTCTCATCATCATTAGTTGAGTCACTGCACTTAGACACCAGTCTAGTAGATGATCCCTTGGTTGTTTCAAACCCAATTGGGGGCTCCACTTATTTGTCCATGATATGTTTGGGTTTGAAGATTTCTATACTTAGCATTGAGTTAAATGTGATGCTTTTGTTTTGGGCTTCACGGGCTATGGGTTGATTTTGGGCATGGACTGGTTATCCAGTAATGGTGCCGTTGTTGATTGCGAAAGGAGAGTTGTTAGGCTCATGACCCGCTTGGTTAACACTCTCGAGATCTCTTGTAATCCCATGGATTCTGTTATGCTAAGTTATCTTGAATCGCTTGACGCTTCGGTCGAGAGTTTGCAATCTGTTAGAGTGGTCCGGGAATACTCGGATGTGTTTGAGGAGGTGAAGGGCTAACCTCCGAAGCGGGAGATTGACTTCCGAATATATCTGGTGGATAATGCTAAACCTGTATCTTTACCAGTGTGCCACATGGCTCCTCGTGAGAGGAGGGAACTCCATAAGCAAGTAGGGGAGTTGCTTGAGAAGGGGTTCATAAGACGAAGTATATCGGAGTGGGGTGCTCCAGTAGTTTTTGCTACGAAGGCGGATGGGTCCCTCAGACTTTGTGTAGACTATAGAGAACTCAAAGAAGAATAGACACCCATTGCCGAGGATTGATGATCTTTTCGATCAGTTGGTTGGCGCTTCAGTATTTTCTCAGTTGGACTTAGCCACGGGGTTTCATCAGTTGAGGGTGGCTGAGGATAGCATAGACAAGACTGCCTTTAGGACTCCGGATGGTTTCTATGAGTGGCTGGTGATGCCATTTGGGTTGACGAACGCCCCTGGATACTTTGTTGATTTGATGAGTAGGGTGTTCAGGGAGTTCCTTAATAAGTTCATGGTGGTCTTTGTGGATGATATCTTAGTATTTTCTAAGAGTGAAGTAGAGCATGCCCTACATCTTGGGGAGGTGTTGGAGACTCTTCGAGCACATAGCCTTAAGGCTAAATTCTCTAAATGTCACTTCTGGAGGAAGGAAGTGCGGTTCTTGGGGCACGTGGTCTCCAAGGAAGGGATAGCTGTGGATCCCGCGAAGGTAGTATCAATTCAAGATTGGAAGGTTCCGAAGAATGCTACCGAAGTAAGAAGTTTCTTAGGGTTGGCGGGCTACTATAGGAAGTTTGTCAATGACTTCGCGAAGATATCAGCTCCATTAACCCGCTTGACGAAGAAGAATCTTGTTTTCACATGGGACGTAGATTGTGATGATGCGTTCCGACGGTTAAAGAGAGCTTTAACCACTGCTCCAGTTTTAGTGTTGCCAGATGGGAGTAAGCCATTTGTTGTTTACACCGATGCTTGTGGAACAGGACTAGGCGCAGTCTTAATGCAAGAGGGAAGGGTAATAGCCTATGGTGGAAGGCAGTTGAGGGCACATGAGAAAAATTACCCTACCCATGATTTAGAGTTGGCCGCTATTGTTTTTGCACTTAAGATTTGGCGCCATTATCTTCTTGGTGAGAGATTCGAATTGTTCACTGACCACAAATCATTGAAGTACTTGTTTTCTCAGAAGGATTTGAATTTGAGACAGCAAAGGTGGATGGAGTTCTTAGCATCCTATGATTTCGAGATAGCGTATACCCCTGGCAAGGGTAATGTGGTGGCGGACACCTTGAGCAGAAAAAGGTTGTCCTTGAGTCCATTGTTCGTGGAACAACAAAGCTTGGAATTTATCTCGATGTTTGATTTCAGACCTTCCATTGAGTATATACCCGGTTTGCTAGCATCCTTGGAGGTCAGACCTACTCTTTTGGGGCGAATTGGAGAAGCACAAAGGGACGACCCACAGTTGGTTGAGTTGGTAGAGAAGCTCATAAGGGGGGAGTCGTCCAGCCATTTGAGTAGGTACTCCCTAGACGATAGGGGGTGCTTGCGTAGAGACGGTAGACTTTGTGTACCGCAAGACGAGGGTTTGAGGAAGGCTATTCTTGATGATGCACACCGTTCTAGGATGACCATTCATCCCGGTGGGGACAAGATGTACCAAGACATGAAGCGGGTTTTCTTCTGGGCCGGTATGAAGAAAGATGTGGCCGAGTATGTCGCTCGATGCTTGGTGTGCCAACAGGTGAAAGCGGAGCAAAAGAAACCAGGTGGGTTGCTTCACCCATTGGAAGTTCCGCAATGGAAGTGGGATAGCGTCTCGATGGATTTTATTGACGGGTTACCCAGATCGAGAAAGGGTAATACAGGAATTTGGGTTGTGGTAGACAGACTTACTAAAAGCGCCCATTTCATACTTGTGAAGAGCAAGAGGACTGCTCCATGGCTAGCTTCAGTATATCTTCGAGAGATAGTTCGATTGCATGGGGTACCCTCTAGTGTAGTGAGTGATCGAGATCCTATCTTCACTAGCGAGTTCTGGAAAAGTTTGCAAGAAGAAGTGGGGACTCAATTATGTCTGAGCACCGCATATCATCCTCAGACGGATGGCCAGACTGAGAGGGTGAATCGTGTCCTAGAAGAACTTTTGAGGCTTTTTATCTTAGATTTTGGAGGTACATGGGAAGAGCATCTTCCATTGGTGGAGTTCGCATATAATAACAGCTTTCAGTCCAGTATTGGTATGGCTCCTTTCGAAGCTCTTTATGGGAGGCCTTGTCGATCACCTACATGTTGGTGGGAATCTACGGATAAGATCTTGCTTGGGCCTGATATGGTTAGGGAGACTTCTGAGAAGATTGACTTGATTCGAAGAAGGATGAAAGCAGCACAGGATAGGCAAAAATCTTATGCGGACAAGAGGAGGACGGATCTTGAGTTTGAAGTTGGGGACATGGTCTTTGTCAAAGTGTCTCCGTTACGAAATGTGGTTCGCTTTGGATCTGTTGGGAAATTAGCACCAAGGTTCGTAGGGCCGTTTCCTATTAAGGAAAGGATTGGATGGATGGCATATAGAGTGGAGTTGCCCGACAGACTTAGTGGTGTACATGATGTATTCCATGTGTCACATTTGAGGAAGTGCCTACATGGGACCGCAGAGGTGGTAGAGCCGAGCTTGCTTAGAGAAATGGAAGTAGAGCGTGATGCGACTATTCGACGAGCTCCTACTCGCATCCTTGGGTCAGAGACTAGGAAATTGAGGAATCGAGAGGTTCAACTAGTCAAAGTACAATGGGGAGAAGATGAGGGCAACGCTACTTGGGAGACGGAAGCGAAGATGCGTTCATTGTACCCATTCCTTTTTGAGGGTATGTCTTTTAACTTCTCCTTTATCGTTTGTCTAGTACTTATCTTATCTATAGTACTTTTGACCTTTAGATAGGGTAAACCTATGGTTGAAACATGTGTTTGGGACATGTTATGGTTGATGGATGCATGTGGATGCAAGTGTTTGCTAGTGGTTGCTCGTGGATGCATATACACACACTCTAGGCACTAGATCGGCTCAGTCACTTCATATTGCATATTGCATATAATTGTGTGTAGGTAGCTATATTTATGGATGTATAATGATTGTGTTATCATATGGATGATGCATTTTGGTGAATGATTGTGCACTCATGAAGATATTGTATGTGTCGATAGGGTTCTCTCGCATACATAATGGATGCATGGCACTATCATGGTTTGCATATGTTCATACATTAGATAGGGAACATATACACACACTTTTTGCATATGCTCATACATCATTAGAAATTGTTTTAAGGACAATGGATTCTCGTGTTTGATGGATTGAGTAGATGGTTGTTTGGATGGTAGGATATGCATTCTCCTTAGCTTAGAAATTTCGGGGACGAAATCCTTTAAGGTGGGGAGAATGTAACACCCCATATTTCAGTTAATGCTAAAATTCACTAATTGCAGAATAAATATTCTCAGATGTGAGAATTGGGGGAAACGGGCTGCGTCATTGCGTTCGTCTCGGAAAAATACGCGAAATAGAGTCCGAAATTTTGTCAATCGGAGTCCGTATGGCCCAGTTATGGCCCAATGAAGTTTGCAGAAAATGCAAAGTTCAAAACAGATTTAAAGTTCAGGTTCAAATTTCGAAATTGGGGCCATTAGGCGCAGGCGGGGAAAATTCCCGCCTAGCTACCCAAGTCGACAGCCCTGTCGACTGGGCAGTCGACTTGGCTAGGACCAAGTCGACAGCCCTGTCGACTTGGGTGTCGACAGGGGGTGCTCGGCCAGTTTAACCTGGTGCACCATTTTAGGGTTTGGCTGTGTTTTGGGCTGTTCTCTAGAAGCTTCCGAGATCTGATGGTCCTAATCTAATTTACGGTTAATCTAATGGCCTAAAACACTTGCCTAATCTATAAATACACCCTAACACTACCCTAATTCATACTAAAAATAGATTCAAGGGCCTCATGCCGTCAAATTAAAACTAGAAGGAGCCTCCACCAAATTTGAGAGGAAGTTGGCATCTCAAATCAACTCTAATCAAGTTCTAATCCACTCTAGCAACTTAATCTTCCTCATTGGAGTGCTAATTAGTGATTTGTGAGTTCCTATGCCTTTAGCAAGCAATTAATAAACTAATTAGGATAGGATATTAGGAGGCTATGGATGTAAATGAGGATCTATGCATGTTGTGGTTGTCATATGTTATAAGTTCATATGCAAGTTTGTCTCTTTTTATGATATAACATGTTATGCAAGTTCATATGCAAGTTTATATGCAAGTTCATATGCAAGTTTGTCTCTTTTTATGATATGCATAACATATGCAAGGTTGCCTCTATGTATGACATGATATGCAAGTTCATATGCAAGTTTATATGCAAGTTTATATGCAAGTTCATATGCAAGTTTGTCTCTTTTTATGATATGCATAGCATATGCAAGGTTGCCTCTATGTATGACATGTTATGCAAGCTCATATGCAAGTTTATATGCAAGCCCATATGCAAGTTTATATGCAAGTTCATATGCAAGTTTATATGCAAGTTCATATACAAGTTTATATGTAAGTTCATATGCAAGTTTATATGCAAGTTCATATGCAAGTTTATATGCAAGTTCATATGCAAGTTTGGGTTAATGATTTATGCTAGTTGGGTTTAATGTTATGATGCAAGTTGACACCTTTTAAACCCATGTAAACGCCAACGTTGTGCTAAGATTGAACCCATTACATTTATAATGAAACTCCCCATTTATATGACATGTCATGAGAACGAATTACGTGGGAAACGATGGGGTTAATATACATGTTAATAGAAATGTGTAAAGTGGGTATGCTTAAGCATAACATAAAATGAATGGACATAATTGGGAATTTACCTATTAAGTTAGGTCTACCCATATTATGGAGTTGGGAATTTACCTATTAAGTTAGGTCTACCCATACTATGGAATTGGGAATTTACCTATTGAGTTAGGTCTACCCATATTCTTAAAAATGTGTAATTAATTAGGGATAATTAATACAAATTATGGAGGTGATTAATTGGGTGTAATTAATCAACTAAGACACGAGGTTGGACCCTTTTTTAGCGGAAGTCTGCCCGGAACCGACCGGCAATCCAGCAGCTACAAATGATTGGCCCAATGTGAGAGGTCTTAGTCATAAATTTAAAACGTGATTAAAGTAAAGACACGAGGTTAGACCCTTTTTATGACGGAAGTCTGCCCGGACCCAACCGGCATATCCAGCAGTCATAAAAGATGGTCTAATGTGAGAGGTCTTTATGAGGTCATGATCTTAATTAATTAATTAATTAAGAAACACTTAACCATATTAGCATGTAGAGGGACATGAGGGGTTAAGTGGGTGCCTTGGGTGGCATGTGGAAATCTAGTGGTTGCCTTAGGTGGCAATAGAAAATACGATTAGAATACTTAACCAAAGTGGAACATGTAATTAAAACATGATTAAAGGGTTAAGTGGTATACACTAGAAATGACAAGCTTAGGTGGGTAGCTTGTGGGGGCCCATTTCAACCAATATCCCAAACGTATCTTTGTGGGCTCGACCCAGGTCGAGGACGGGACACGCATATTGGGCTTGACTATAAGAGGCCAAAACGGGGTAGCGGTGGCAACGCGAGTTCAACGGGTTTCATATGCGTGTGTGGACCCGGGCTGGTAGGTAAGACGTTATTGCATCGTGTAGATATAAACCGTGCACCATTTGTTGTATCGGGTTGCCACTATGGGGAGTGATACACCCCATTGTGGGGCCAGCACGGGTATCTACGGTAAGGAGCCGATCGCTTGGGAGTAGTGGGTACACCTAGTGGAGATAGGGGCAGGCGGCACCTATGTAGTCAGCTAGGGGTACACGAAACTACTGGGTAAATTTACTAAGTCCTTGGGAGGGATCAACCTTTAAGTAGGAATGACTGGTGTGGTGCAGTGTAGTAATTATCCTTGGGTGGGTAAATGCGTCTTTATCGTTATCTTAGTTCATCCTAAGTCTGATTGGCTACTGAGTGTAGTCATTTATCCCCAGTCACACCGTACCAAGTTATATCATACCCTAATTACTTTAATGATTGCATTGTTAAAGTTATAGGACTCGCTCAGACTTATGTCTGACCCCGTTGTTTTTATCTTTTTTTCCAACCCTTAGGTTCTCAGAGTGGGCCCAGCACGAGTGGGCTTTGATCAGGCTGCTTTTATTACTCTCTTGGAGCTTGGACCCTAGATGTAGAGCTCAGCTTACCCTTTTCTTTTATGGCTATCAGTTCATGTATTGGGATTATGTATTTTTATTTATCAGGATGGATATTTTGTACTTGACTCTTAGTATGATTTTGTGATGTAACCAAACATGTTTTACTTTCCGCTGCAATTGAAATGATGTTTTAAATTTTCAAGTATTACTTATATCTGTCTTGCTGTAATTTCTCTGTTCTATATTCACTTAAAATACTCCACCGATGTTATGGCATTCCCTTAGCAAGTGACCATAGCGGGAGTGGGGTGTTACAAAACGTGCCAAAGATATGGACCATTTTAGAAAATCATTATCGTCCTAATGAGTAAACATGGAATAAACTAATTATTTTTGAGAGATAATGACATATAATAATCAACATGAAAACTGCTGCTTATACCACCTATCTATATATACAACATTAAATACAAAAGACATAACTTGAGTTGAAATATGTGATATGCTAAAGAGGAATTTAAATAAACAACATGTCCACATTATTTCAAACAGTAGCAGAACGTGCAAAAGAAAATCAAAACCTGAAGCCTGAACCATATCAAAACAAATGAGTGCATTATCTGATCTCCCAAACAACAAATCGACGAAAATAATCGTAAAATAAGGAAAGCGGGAAACGACTGTACAATTACCAGCAAGAAAATACCTGAAAAATGACATTAATGGGTTGTAAACGGGAAGGGTGGTGGTTTACTGACGCAGGTGATGGTCATGACCAAGGGATGATGCGGTTAAATGCAGTGGCAACATGGCTGTTAGTGGAATAGTTGGATTTAGCGTTGTCATCCTTTCCACAGTCACGTCTCCACACCAGAAAATCCCCTTTATAACCTTCTCTGACCCTTTGGCAATCAATTTTCCCACAAAACTTCTATATATACTCATCAACGTTTGGCGCTAATGTGGTCCAGTACACTGCTGTCCTCTCCTCCATCAATTCCTTTTTTAGCCCCTCCTTCACATCTTCAGGTCCAATCTCTTTCGCAATTGAAGCACCGATTATCTGATGCACAAAACAATTTATTTTTTTCAAGAAAGAAAAACCTTCCTAAGTATATTTGCCCCAGTTGGCCTCATAAATTGCAAAAGCATTGGGTTTACTGGTTTCTCAAGCAAAGATAACTTCTACTTTTATTAGCATCTTTACCTTGTCAGAATTAAGCTAAACGGGTAAATTTTGAACAACTTCCTTGAAACAAACTGCACAAAATTGAACTTTTATTTACTTAAAATCAAATTATTATAAATTTTCTAACCTGAGATTCAACACTTCTGAAGCTGAGCATGTCTGGAAACGTCTTCAAACAAATTGTCTCTTTCTATTTAAGGCAGAGGGCGGAAAAACTTGGCTAAGGAGAACTGAAAGGAGAAGAGAAGGGATGAAGCCAGGCGGAAGATGGGAGTGAAACTCAAATAAAAGAAAATAATAGCAAAAAGCAGTAGATTTTTAAGGTAGAGGGCAAAAAAGATATAAGCGTAGTGAATAAAAAAGGCAACAATAGGCGGATGGGGAAGAAGAAAAAGAAAGCCGATGTTTCATTGTGAAAGGGAACGATTTGGATGGACGAATTTTTTAGATCTGAAGAGATGAAAGCGGTGGAAGGAGGACAGTTCCCATTAACTAGTTCTGGAAGCATCGTCTCTTTCTGTTTAAGATTCAAAATTTCTACGATGGAGCCAAAATAATTAAGGGTTGGAGCCAATTTTTCAAATGGAAACGACAATAGAAACATGGCAAAAGTTTAACACAGTAAAAAATTGAAATGCGCATAAAGATAAAATAATTCTTGAACTAAATAAGTTGCAATAATTTGTACCTACACAAGTTTTCTTATTTTTGATATAAATATATTTTTATATTTTATGGAGTTTATATATTACATAGAATTTGATATTACTTTAAGATGTATATATTTTTATTTTTCGAATTTTATGAACATTAATTACTAATTATTAATTTAACTTCAATTAACAATTGTTAATAATTTTTTAATAAAGTTTATTAAAAACTCTTATTATTAAAATTTTCATATCATTATTACTAAATAAATAATATTATTTATTATTTATTAATTGTCATCTTTTATGTATTAATATAGTAAATAAAATTATCAAAATATAACTCCTTATTTGCTAAATAATATTTGAAAGTATGCTTTTCGCAATTAGCTTTACCAGTTGTAAAAAATACAGTTATCGCAAGTGGCGAAAATAGTTGCTAAAGATATATTTTTTACAACAAGCTTGGAAGCCAGTTGCGAATAATATGTTTTTTGCAACTGTTATGGAAGCGTAGTTGCTAAAAGTATGTTTTCGCAACAGGCATGAAAGCGTTGTTGCCAAAAATATGCTTTTCGCAACAGGACGAAAAAGCTTGTTGCTAAATCTTATCTATTGCAACAGCTACGAAAGGTCTGTTGCTAAATATCATTTGCTGCAACTGACATTTGAGGCCTGTTGCAAATATCTAGTTGCAATAGAGTATTTTTCTTGTAGTGATATTATGTATGGTAAATAAAATTTTGAATAAATGTGAATTAAGTTACATCACCCTAAGAGCATCTCCAACAGCCAGCCTAATTCATATTACGGCCTTGAATAAGGGTTGTTTTTGTACCCAATAGATGTTACGTCCTTTAATATTCAAGGAAATTTTACGGCTTCAATTCAGTTTGCTAAATGGAGCGCGCGAGCCGATTTTATCGGCTCTTGAAGTCGCGAGCTGATTTTATCGGCTCGCGACTTCACGAGCCGATAAAATCGACTCGTCACTAGGTTTTTTTCCCTTACCTATCATATTTTCTCGTATGACAAAAAAACCGTTATTATTTTTGTAGAATAAAAAATTTTTAAAACATAATAACAGATGATTAATAACTCTTATGAATACAAGAGAACGAGTTGGTACAATAGAAAAGGACAACATCTTTACTGCATACATGATCGATACGTTCAGACAAGCATAAAATAAAACACGAATTCAGATAATGGTTCTTCATAACTAGGTATCGCCGTAGTGGTTCCATAAATGATTCATAAGATCCTTCTGCAGCCGGTTATGGAGTTCTGCATCTCTATACATAACCTGACGGGTCAAATAAATGTTGAAGTCCTCCTCTGTTATTGGTATGTTTTGTCGGAATACTTGCGGTGGTTGCGAAGCACCCTCGTACTCGCAGTGACGTTGCTCTTCATCTATATCTCTTTCATCTTCTATAATCATGTTGTGAAGAACGATGCAAGCAAACATGATTGTAGACATCTTTTTCCTAGACCACAGCCAACATGGATTACTTATCATTGCAAATCTAGATTGTAAAACACCGAAAGCACGTTCCACAACTTTCCTTTGTCCCTCCTGCATCGCCGCGAACATGACTTGTTTAGGAGTCAATGGATTTGGACATGTTTTAACAATGGTGCTCCATTTCGGGTAAATGTTGTCACCTAGGTAATAGCCATGATTGTAAGTATTTTGGCCGAGGGTAAATGTTAAAGAAGGTACCTGGACTTGAACAAGATCATTGAACATATGGGATATTTCTACAACATTTAAGTCGTTATTCGAACCGGGGATTCCGAAGAAAGCGTGCCGGATCCACAGATCGTACGATGCCACAGCTTCCGAAATGATGGTTGGTCGTCTTTCCTTGCCATTGTACGCACCTTGTAATCCCTTAGGATAGTTCTTCCATTCCCAGTGCATACAGTCTAGACATCCTAACATTCCCGGCCAACCCCTGCTTTCGTGCATCTCTCTGATTCGCACTACATCTTCTTTGTTCGGAGACCATAAGTATTCTTCTCCGTAGACGTCCACCACTGCTTGACAGAAAGTTTCAAGTGCTTCTAGTGCCGTGCTCTCTGCTATGTGGTATGCATCGTCCAAAGCATCGGTTGGAGTAGCATAAACTAACATTCTCATAGCGGCCGTCATTTTCTGTTCACCGGACAACCCCTGTGTCTTCGATGCATTTTGTTTGTACTTAAAGTAATCATTGTTACCTTGAATACCAGCCAATATCTGAAGAAATAGAGTTCTCTGCATCCTGTATCTTCTACGAAACATATCAGGCCCGTATGTGCAATCATCATCGAAGTAATCTTGCATCAAAGACTTTTGGTATTTAGCATGATTTTGGTGTATAAACCTCCTTCCAGGAACCGATCCCCCTCTATTTGTGGACGATGAACCATACGCTTCACGGTATAGGTCACGTATTTCTTGTATTTCTTCTGCCTCCTCTTGAAGGATTTCATCTTCATCCGAATCGCTAGCAAAAGCCAGCAAGCATTTTGTAAAACTGGAATCCATTTATATTTGTGAATAAGTTTTGATTTGAGATATGAGTTGGAATGTTGTTATATATAAGGTATGTGGTATTGGTAAGTGGGTTGTTTTATTGGGTGGAGTGTTCTCCTTTATTGGATGATGTGCTCCTTTATTGGAAAGAGTGTTCCTTTATCGATATGGTGCTCCTTTATTGGTTTGAGTGCCTCTTATTAGACAGAGTGTCCTTTATTGGACAAAGTGCTCCTTTATTGGGTAGAGTGTTCCTTTCTTTATTGGACAGAATTCTCCTTCACTGGTAAGAGTGCCTCTTTATTGGTTAGAGTGTGCTTTATTGGACCAAGTGCTACTTTATTGGATAGAGTCTTCCTTTCTTTATTGGACAAAGTTCTCCTTTACTGGTTATAGTGCCTCTTTATTGGACAGAGTGTCCTTTATTGTACCAAGTGCTACTTTATATGGGATAGAGTGTTCTTCTCTTTATTGGATATAGCGTTGGACTTTGCATTACATAAATATTTTGCATTACTGAACTTAGAAGCTTACTACAATGACAATTACTGCATGAATAAATGCCAAAGTACAATTGAAAGAAGTACGACAACTGGACATATAAACATCAAATTTAAAGTACAGTAATAAACAGTACGATAGTTTCCACCCACACCTACCACGGACGTGGGTAAAATCCAGCCTTAGCTGCGTTAGTAACATTCTTGTTCAAACGTCGCATTTCGTCTTCCGCTTCCAATGCATATTGAACTCCACATTCGCACATCGGAGGGTCAATCCACTGCTTAAAGTAACAACAGTCATTTTCGTCCGAAGAAACGGTGTGGTCCTGATTGGCGGCACAACCAAAAAATCGGCGCCCAGCATTTTTTTCGGTCTTCGAAACAACGACGACCGATTCTTCTCCACAACGACACACAGGGTAGGATCCACCTAGACGTACTGGCTTGAGAACGCGTCCTTCAAGAACCATTTCTTTTCCAGGTCTTTGATTTGCTACCCCCTCGTCGTCATTTTCCCATTTGTCCATGTTGGAGGCTACACTTTCTTTTCCTTGTTCCGCCATACTCCAGAAAAGGAACTATACTCTTTTCTTAACAGCTTAGCTCCTTTGGGGAAAGAGGATGGAGGTGGTGGCTGGAGGAAAATAACTTGTGAGTAAGGGTTTCAGAGAAACCGCTATATGTAGGGAAAACAAGAGTGTGGGTCCAGGGTCGACCACTAACCCGTGTTATTTACACGTATTGAAGTTCAGAACGTTATAAAACGAGGGTCATCCCCATTTAAACATTTAAGCACACGAAGGAGTTAAAAAGGAGGGTCACCCACTTTACCCTCATAATTAAAATATATATGCACACGAAGGAGTTAAAAAGGAGGGTCATCCACTTACCCTCATAATTTAAACATTTAAGCAAACGAAGGTGTTATAAAGGAGTTAAAAAGGAGGGTCGTCCACCTACCCCCATAATTTAAATATTTAAGCAAACGAAGGAGTTAAAAAGGAGGGTCGTCCACTTACCCTCATAATCGAAACATTTAAGCAAACGAAGGTGTTAAAAACGAGTTAAAAAAAGAGGTTCGTCCACTCACCCTCATAATTTAAACATTTAAGCACACAAAGGAGTTAAAAAGGAGGGTCGTCCACTCACCCTCATAATTTAAACATTTAAGCAAACGAAGGAGTTAAAATGGAGGGTCGTCCACGTACCCTCATAATTTAAACATTTAAGCAAACGAAGGTGTTAAAAAGGAGGGTCGTCCACTCACCCTCATAATTTAAACATTTAATCACAAGAAGGTGTTAAAAAGGAGTTAAAAAGGAGGGTCGTCCACTCACCCTCATAATTTAAACATTTAAGCAAACGAAGGTGTTAAAAAGGAGTTAAAAAGGAGGGTCGTCCACTCGCCCTCATAATTTAAACATTTAAGCACACAAAGGTGTTAAAAAGGAGTTAAAAAGGAGGGTCGTCCACTCACCCTTATAATTTAAACATTTAAGCACACGAAGGTGTTAAAAAGGAGGGTTGTCCACGTACCCTCATAATTTAAACACTTAAGCACTTGGCAAAGTACCAGGTTTGGCAATTGGCAAAGTACCAGGTTTGGCACTAGGGAAAGTACCAGATTTGGAACATAATAAACGAGCAAACATTACACATAACATATGGAACAACACAGAACATATGAAACGAGCAAACATTAGACAGAACATATGAAACGAGCAATCATTACCCAGAACATATGAAACGAGCAAACATTACACAGAACATATGAAACGAGCTAACATTACACAGAACATAATAAACGAGCAAAACATCGAGGCATACAAATATATACATCGAACCATACATATATATACATCACGACCTACACAAATATACATCATGATAAATCTATGACATCATCGTCAGCACAATCCAAAGACATGTCGTCCCCGCTATCAGAAGAAGGGTCATAATACGGAATATCATCATCACTACCTCCTAGTCCGTCACCCCCTCCAACTCCGTCTCCCCCTCCTAGTCCGTCACCCCCTCCAACTCCGTCACCCCCTCCGACTATGTCTCCCCCTCCTAGTCGGTCACCCTCTCCACCTCCAAGTTTGTCACCCCCTCCAACTTCGTCACCCCCTCCGACTCCGTCTCCCCATCCTAGTCCGTCACCCCTCCACCTCCCAGTCCGCCTCCTAAACCTACTGCTCCGCCTCTTGAACCTCCTACTCCGCCTCCTGAACCTCCACCAGTACATGACTCTACAATGGTACCTGATGTTGTTGTATCAGCACCCCCTACTGCCGCTAATCTGTCCTGTAAGTCATAGATCTTCTCCTGTAATCCTTGAACAATCGCCTGGTGCTCCTCATATATGGACTGAGAATGTAGTAGCGCCATCTCCTGAATAGCCGCAATATGTATCCTAAGCTGGTCCAACCGGGGTGCATACTGCATATATAGAACATATAAAATCAGTTTGTACAGCGTATAACATACAACGTAAATTCACAAGTAGAAATTTTACCTCATGTGGCAGATATAATCCAGCAGTAGGGACACTGTGCACCATGTGTGCAGGTGGGTGAACAATAGGCAGGAATATCTGTGCACCGCTAAGATCAAATGTCTAAAATGTATCGGCATGTCTTTGGATTGGATCAAAAGTAAATGGCAGAGGGTGAACTCTACCAGTAACCAATCGGGGACCAACGTTGTCGAAGTTCACACCCTGCGTATAATCTGGCAGCAAAGTACCGTCTAGGAGCTACCCTAACCCAATAAGGACCAAACTCTGCGTCGGGTAAGTGAAAATCGATCGTATCAACTCATCCTGCCTATCTCATACCAACCACATACTGTCTCCTTATAGAACGCTGCGACCCGAACATATCAAGTGGTAGAGGTGGATCTCCAGGTACGCGCAACTGACCGGTACCCTGGTAATAACATCTATCTCCCAAGTACCAAATAGGAAGGTGGGCCGGTGGGAACAAGAGGACTCGTCGAGTTCGACATGCAATGGCTAATGGATGGGCATCAGTTACTGGGCCATCCACTACAAGTAACAACCAATAAGAAGCCCAAGGTGCTCGTAATATGTTCCCCCTCTCCCTCATATCTAACTGGGTACGAGCCTCCATCAAGTCATGTCTCACACCAGCAGGAGCACGCCGAACTCTGTGAGTACTCTCCCATCTACGCATGCATGGGAAAAAGGTCTCAGCAGCATGACTGGCGGTGGGCTGCATGCGTGGGTGCATGTTGGCCGTGTACTCGTAGTACCAGCATGGCAACATGTACCAAAAACCAAACATCTGGCCAACCTCTCCAAAAGCATAGGAGTCAAGAGCGGTGTATAGATAACCCAATATGGCAGAGCCCCAATGAAAAATATGCAGCTGCTCTAAATCGACTAGTGCTGTTAGGTAGCCCAACCTAATCGTACTCTGTTGGTCCGTATAGAACGTCGAACCAAGGAGGTATAAAATGGTAGCTCTGTATACTATGCCATGGAAATCTACCACATCGAGATGCGTTGTAATATACTGAAGTAAATATGTGATGGAAACGACACCATTAGCTATATGAGCCGCTGACAAATCTGGCAAATACTGTAGGTACGAATCGGGTGACTCAAAAGAGGAATCAAATGGACAAGTGACTCTATCTGGACGGCCTATCTCAATCCCCGTAAGCATGTAAAAATAGGTAGGGGTGATACCTAGCTCAAAATCCGGAAAGTGAAAGGTGTGTGTCGTAGGCCACCATCTCTCTGCTAAGGCGTCGACCAAAGGTCTATCGAAGGACTGGGGAGGTATAATACGTAAAAAAAGTCCGAACGGACTACCAACTTGCCTCTCCTGAATATGCAGTGGTAATATGTCAAGGGCAAGTGTAACAAACTTCGCCTAACTCCCACGAAGGTAGATGTACTGAGTCTATTAAAATTATAACAGTTAAATGACTATAAAACCGACAGTTCATACTACTAAAACGTATAACGTACATGCACTAAACTATAACGTAAAACTAACAGGGCATACTTTTTAACAGTTCAGTAACTACAGATGTTAAAAAAATTAAAATTAATACCTGAACGGTGGCCATCACGGTAAAAGATCGATGAGTGAAACTCTCTGGCAGCTCGTGGAGGATACATAAGTCCCCAATCGTCATCCCCGCTGGTGGAGGAAGGTGAGCTGGACCAGATGCATCGTCTGGCATAACTGGAACTGTCCGTCTCCCCATCTTCGTTACACGTGGCGGCATCCCTGCGTCGGTACGAATAAAAATAAATTAAAAAGGAGTAACTAGAGGGAAAATAATAGTAATGCAAACACACCCCCCTCCCGCGCCATATATAGGCGTGGGAGCAGCGCGAGCCGATAAAATCGGCTCGCGCCTATTGGGAGATATCAAAGATATCTCCCAACATGTTACGGGCTGTAACGTTACGACCTATAACGCTGTTGGAGATGGTCTAACAAAACCGAGAATGCCAAATTTTCATGGTAGCTTATATATTACTATTGTAGACATGTTTCGTAAAAAGATAATCATGTCAGATTAATAGTTAGAATTGAGATTCATAGACTCAAACTAAACAAAAACCAAATATGATGAAGGGATAATCCAATAGTACAGAACAGACCCAACCTAATTTGAATGAACGAGCCAAACAAACAAATATGTGGACATTAAATAGTGGTTTTACTCTACAAATTTAGAACCGGACACAATCAAGTTGAGCAAAGTCAAATTGAACCAAACCGAACCTAACCATCAAACATGTTCATACTTTAAAATGCAATGACAAAACCAAGAATAGTTCCAATCAGACTTGAGATCCTCTGGCTTGGACCCTGTGTACTTGGCATACATATCAGTTAGTCATTTACCAAACTCATTAGTTTCATGCATTCTCACTTCCCCAAATCAATCCCCATGTTACATATGTGAAAGGGATTGTTGATGAGACTCCAATTTTGATTAAGGGGTAGAGAGAGAACTTTAAGGGGACTCCTGGTTTATTAGTCCTTATTTATTATTTATCAACGAGGGATGGATATAAAAAAATAAAAATAAATGTCTTTATTTATTATTTGTTAAGGAGGGTTGAACATAAAAAAATAAAAATAAAAAGAGACCAACCACATTTCTCTATATATCATGTGCTGCTAACCCTAACTTTTTAATTCTTCAAAAATCGATCGACAGAAATCCACTGTAACGACTCGGACTTCCCTGGTCTTCGAAGAGAAGAGAAAGAACGGATTGTCTGAGAACACGACAAATCAGAACACAAAAAGAAGAAAATTTCATTGCTTGTTACAACAATTTACATCAAAGTACAAGAATATACGGAGTATTAACAAATAATATACATTTGATAAATATAAGAGATTTACAAATTACAATACAGCAAAAAATAATACATAACACAACTTAAAGGAATACATGGATACAGAGCTTTCCGAGTATAGTTCCAGCTGTAAACCAGGATCCTTTGAATATAACATTAACAGAACCAAAACTACTAGCTGCCCATGTGGAAAATAGGGGCACCCAGAGTTTAGGTTAAAACAATAAACTCCAGGTCAGTCATGTGACTGGTGTGAGAACTAAAACAGTTGTTAAATCTTTTGCTTTAAAAGTAAATCAATGGACCACGACGTATAACACAGAATGTGTTTCCTACCAAGAATATTAGTGCATAAAACAAACAGCACAATTCTTTTTCGAAAAATGAAGCTATTATAAGACCCAGGTCTCATCACACAATGCAACGCAAGCCGGAGGATAGGGTTTTCCCTTATAATAGCCAAACATGATTGGTACATTTAAAACAAATAATTCTGATATTATTATAAGTGCATAGTGTATAAAACAACTTCAAATATAAATGTATCAATCATAGACGGCATGGGCACCATATATCATGTCGCCAATACTAGGCTCTACAATTAAAACCGCAAAGTTACGTATTGGAAGTTGGATTTCCATCTGTGAATCAAGGCATGGGATCATCCTTACTGCTTCGAGACTCTCTAGCCCGAGCCTCAGGACCCAGACTCAGGTGGGCCCATGGATCGTCAGGGCCGGTCTACACAGAGTCGATTAAAATGCCTGAACAATGTGTTTCCCCGCCCTATGGGGCATAAATGAGCCAGATGACTCAATATCCGTCAGCTCCGTAGTAACCGATATATCCGAGACGCCTTGCTATCCATCAAATAATATGCAACATCCACATGAGTAAAATGCCTGGGCTCCATACCATGACACTACTCCTAGCTAGAAGGAAACACATGTCCTCCCCGAAGTCCTCTCCCGTTTCTAGTTCACACCGGGGTGTGGGGCTCGCAAATTAATGTTATACACAAAGCTATGCTATTTTAAAGTCGTGCTTCGATCATCAACCACAAGACTCTTCTTTTCAACAGAAGCCTTGATCATTTGCATCTTAGCATGCCACATTGACAATTCACACTGTGCGACTGATGTATATCGATATATAACCTCTGAGCTCGTACGTCTCAGAGAAGGGTGTTAAGTAAGAGAATAAATTCTCCGTCCCCAAACAGATATATATTTAATAGAGATCAATCAACACATAATAAAATCAAATGTCATAACACATCCATT
The DNA here is from genome assembly GCA_030737875.1 of Allium sativum. Classification (NCBI taxonomy): domain Eukaryota; kingdom Viridiplantae; phylum Streptophyta; class Magnoliopsida; order Asparagales; family Amaryllidaceae; genus Allium; species Allium sativum. Next base: position 203,799,903 of record CM060925.1, on the reverse strand, counting down.
TAGAAGTTCGTTCTGGGTCTGAACGAAACCAGAGGCACCTTATTCCTCATCCTATATGTCCAATACAGGAGAGAGGTCCTCGCGTATCCAGTCGGTTTCCAAGTACGTCTGGACGATCACCACTTATAACCTTATCTTGGGTGTACAGCCCAATCAAGACATCAGTAATCATCCAAACGATGTGAAGAACTCCGATCTTCAACCACCTTCTTCATCGTCGACTTATCGTCGAATCAGTTATTCAGAATGGGTATAAACTAGGCCTTTCCGAATAACTCGCGTATATAATAAACAAGTGTTACAAAAACACAGCATACACCTCATTCCAATTCAGAATATTCTTTAATTTAAATATTCATATCCTTTGGGAAAGGTTCCCATTAATTTTGTCAATGATAAATTCTTTAAATTTATTCTTTAATCTTCTTTTGGATTTCAATTATGAACCAAATTAAGGTTTGTCAACTAGTTGGGATTAGCGAACCTTACCGAAGTAATCATTTGTTTAATTTCCCAATCCCAACCTATTTATCCCATGGAGCAAAACTGGTAATACTCCATATTTAACACCACGGTGTTATCGGTAAATTTAATTACCATTTCATGTTCAAATCTAATTAAAGATTTAACTATCGCTTGGAGCAAAACTGGTGATACTCCATTCTCGATCATTTCTTGAATTTGATAATTTTAGTTATCAGATTCACCTTTCAATCTATTTAAAGATTCATTAAATCTCTATTTCAGTTTTAATCTCAAAAATCATTACTTAATGATTATTCAAAGTTAAGAAATTAATCTTATCTTTAACTGGGTTAAAGAACTATTGTCATTTAAAACACAGTTCACGATAAACCCAAAATCACATTCCATTAACAATGGAATCTTCACGGAAAACAGATCAATACATATAATCGATATAAACTTCCATATCCAACTGATAATATAAATGGAATATAGGCCAAGCCTTTTAAATTCCATATATAGTAACAGTCTTCCTCCACAGAAGTTCACTTCGATTATAACCAAATCGAATTCCATTCTATAAGAATTTATTTTATTAAATTGGAAACTTTTCTTTGGAAAATTTCCCTTAAATCTTAATTAAAAGATTTATAAATTCCAAATCACATTTCACTGTAAATCGGGTTAAAGAACGAATGTCCTTAAAAACACAGTTCACAAAAAAACCCAATTCACATCCCATTTTATTCCAATTAAATGTTAATTAACTGGAAACTCGAATAATCTTAATTAAAAGATTTAATCTTTTCACACGGGGTTTAAGAACGAATGTTATTTTAGACACCATTCACGACAAACCCAAAATCCAAATTTTTTATTCAATTCCAATGAAATATTAATTAATTGGAAAATTTCACTAAATCTTAATTAAAAGATATATTCTTTCCTCAACTGGGTTTAAGAATAGTGTTAATAAAGACACCATTCACAACAAACCCAAAATCCAATTCAATATTAACTACTAGGCACTGAATAGAAATTATATCAGCTTATATTCAGTATCAAATTCTGAAGTCAACAAATATTGTATAGGGAATAATGATATATATATCTTTCAAATTCCTCCACAATATCTGTATAATCATGGAATCCAATATCCAAATATTCTGAAGATAATTTTCAATTCAAATCCATCCTAATTCATATATTGGAAATTCTGGTTATTTTTAAAGCCATTTCAAATCCAATTTATTTATATAAAAATATTGGATTATAATTCTAGTTCATAACTAGTTCATTTCGTATTTTTATCTTTTCAAATATGGAACTTTTTATCCCAATTCTTTCCAAATCATTTATTATGATTTTACACAACTTATTAATAATTTGAATAAATTTATCAAGGCCCTTTTAGTCGATTTCCATAAACGGTCATCGAACTGCACTTACAGCGACCGTTTCCAAATTTGATTTGGACATAATTCCAAATCCAACCGTTAGATTTCAAATCTCTTATATTCTTGGAAAGCTCTTTTCAATATGAACCCAACGGTTCTGGTTTTAGGAGAATCTAACGGTCGGATCTTCCGTAATGTCCGTTCGAAGTCAATGGTCGAAATTCGTGAACTACCGCGGCGCGGTGCGTTCTATTCAGGCCATTATATATGTATTATATATATTTCATCGATTTCTATTTAAAACATATTTTATAAATTCGTTTTAAAATGATTCTAACTTCATTTTCAATTTTAAATCTAAATTGAATTTTCCTTATCATTACAATATATGAATGATAATATTTTCAAAATATCAGATTTTGAAATCATTCCCTTTTCGATATTCATTTAAAAAATGAGTAAAATCGATATAAATATCATTCACGTCGAAATGACATTAATCTAATTAACACGACTTCATATATTTCAATATTTTCATGTCCATCCTAAATCGAACATCAAAATTATATTTTGATCCATTATAGAATATTATTCTAAAATATTCGTTATTTTAAAATATTCATTTTCTGAATTGGAATCAGACACAGTCAATTACCATATAATTTTATTTATATGGATTTCATACACACATGGACACAACAATAATCAAACACAATCAACCATCATCCAGAGTGCATTACACAACTGCATAAGGGTTAAATATAAATAATCAACGCTTACAACAGTCTGTCAACCAATCGATTGACATACAACTAAACATTGGGATTAGTGTATGTCCAATGTCATCTCAATACCCGTGTGGGGTTTCCAAACAACAAATACTGAATATTATTTGTGCAGTTAGGCGATGTGTAAAATTTATCGTCCCAATCAATATCAGTCAAATGGGTGTACATGAACAAATCGTCCGATTTGCAAATGAATATTTATTTCAACGCATCACTATTTTATATAGTCCATATATTCAATAAAAATGATATTTTTATTGTTCAAATATTTTGTTCAACACATGAATATTTTATACAGTTCATTTCACATTACAATCACAATCAATTTCCACAACACAATATGTAACAACCCGTATTTTCAATAACCTGTTATAACGTAAATCGAGGCAGAATTTAATTTATAAATCTAAATCAAGGGAAACGGGCTATGCCATTGCGTTCGTCTAGGAAAAATACGCGAAATAGAGTCCGAGTTTTCGAAAATCGGAGTCCGTATGACCCGATTAAGGCCCAACGAAGTTTTCAGAAAAATTCAAAGTAAAAACAGATTTCAAATTCAAGTTTGAATTTGAAAATTAGGGCAGTTGGGCGTAGGCGGGAGATTTCCCGCCAGACCACCCATGTCGACAGCCCTGTCGACTGGGCAGTCGACATGGTTAGGCCCAAGTCGACAGCCCTGTCGACTTGGGTGTCGACTTGGCTCAGCCGGGCAGTTTTGCCCGGTGCACCATTTTGGGAGTTGTGTTGAGTTTGGGGGCCAGATTCGGTTTTGAGGGCTGAGATTGGAACTAGGGTTTAATCCTAAGGCTAAAACTAATCCTAATCTCTATAAATAAGCCCCTAACCTAACCCTAATTCATCATTATTCATTCAAGTAACTAAACTATGGCAAAATCATTCCTCTCATGGCCTCCACTCTCTTCATAAAATTCCTAAGTTATTTCTATGAGAGATTTTCCATGCATACAAGTGTTTTCAAGCTTGTATGAGTGTCATTAGCTTGCATTCAAGTCAAGTTTCCATATTTACATCATAAAGCATGGGTTTTGATCATTTTTGCTCAAGGGTTTTTCTATTGGAGCTTGCATTTTGGGTTTATTTGATTGCATAAGGGCTTTGTCTCAATCTATATATATTTTTGTGTCTTCATAAGCATTGTAAGCCCTTTTCTACTTTCATATTTAAACTCTAAAGTTGAATGAATGATGCAAGTTTGGTTGATCATTATGATATGCAAGTTTGCCATGATATGCAAGTTTACTATGTCATGTTATGCAAGTTTGATATGTTATGATATGCAAGTTTACCATGTTATGCTATGCAAGTTTGCCATGTTATGATATGCAAGTTTATCATGTTATGTTATGCAAGTTTGCCATGTCATGATATGCAAGTTTGATCATGTTATGTTATGCAAGTTTGATATGCAAGTTTGTCATATGATATGCAAGTTATGTTATGCAAGTTTGGGTTGATCATTTTGTTCATGTTATCATGTTATGCAAGCTTACCTTGAGTATATGAACATAAAGCTTCAAGCTTTATGCTAAAGGTTGCATTTTGGCAACATGTAAGTTATCATATCTCTTATGATAACTTGCATGTGAGGCTAAATGCGAACTTATGTCCATTTCTACATGTCATTTATCGCCATGTATCACCAATATGCTACGTTTGGTTTTATGCATGCTTTTGAGGCCTAATGATGCAATATGCAAGTATATGAACATATGTACATTTCATATGCCACCATGTTAAACTTGTGGCTTCAACACCTTTATGTCATGATTATGCCAAGTTCCCTCTTTCTATCCTTTATACGCTATTGCGATATGTAAGCGATGGGATTGCGTTTGGGGTTGGGTAAACTTAAAAGACATAAAAACATAAGATTGTGAATTTACCTATTAAGTTAGGTCTACCCATTGGGAATTTACCTATTAAGTTAGGTCTACCCAAATGCTTGAAAACTTGTAATATGTTTTGGAAACATAATGGACATGACACTTAGAAAATATAAGTGTGACCAACTCGAGGTTGGGTTGAAGTTGTAGCGTAAACCTACCCGGAACCGACCGGCTTAACTAGTTGCTACAAACAATAAGACCCAATGTGAGAAGTTGGTCATGTTGTACCTTGAACCCGAGGTTAGACCAAGTTGTGGTGTAAAGCTACTCGGAACCGACCTGCTTAACTAGTAACCGCAACAAAGTCTAATGTGAGAGGTTAAGGCACATTAATTAATTAATGCCTCATGATTAGGGTTAAGTCATGGTCCACTTAATACTTAACCAATTTGGGCTTGGTAGATTAATCAGGGTTAAGTCGTGAACTCATCGTTACACTTAACCAAGTTAATCCATGATTAGCAAGAGGGTTAAACCGTACTTAACCCACTAGAAAATCCTAGCAATGGGGGTCCACTCCAGCAGTAATCCCAAGTTTGTATCATTAAGACCCTAGGGACTAGGCTAGGGTGGGGGCACGATTACTGGACTTGAGGTAAGTGACCAAAAACGACGGCAGAGTGGTACGCCGATGTAGTTCCGGACGGACTATGGTCGTGCACGTAGTCCGTATTTGGAGAAGTCAAGCATGGGTACTGGTAGATCTAGACTGTGCACTTATGTTTATGGTGTCCAGGGGTTGACACCCTAGGGCTTGATACACCCGACAGGAGACCCGGCACAGTCTGACTACAATTATGTTTGGGCCGTATTGACACCAACACGTGACGAGTTAGGCTTATAGGGAGCCGATCGACTAGACCGTTTGGTTGGACCTCGTATTAGGGTCACTTCATGTTATTGGACCTCGTATTAGGGTCACTTCATGTTATTGGACCTCGTATTAGGGTCACTTCATGTTATTGGACCTCGTATTAGGGTCACTTCATGTTATTGGACCTCGTATTAGGGTCACTTCATGTTATTGGGCCAAAGCTTGGGCCAAGGGATCAATACTTGTTTATTCAAGTCATGTTAGTTTGCTAGTACACCTGTGGTGCAAAACCTTAAACCTGATTATGCGATGACACCTTTTATCTATCATGCCAGTATGTAGTTATCCTTATGTTCATCCCTGCTTCTCATGCCAGTTAACTTTATCAGTTTACATTGATTGTAGTAGGGCTTACTCAGTCTTTTTGACTGACCTGTTTTTCTTTCACCTCTTTTCTTCCGTTCCCCCCCAGGTTCTCAGGGTGGGAATATTGGAGCTTAGCTTGGATTTCTGATCACTTGCTTGTGGGATTTTAGCTCATGTACGGTCTTGACATGAAGCTAGCTATGGTCATCACTTATTTTGGGGATAGTACTTATGTATTTCAGTTTTTCAGGGATGTTGTTTTTATCTAGACTTGTGTATTTGGAAAGTCGACATTATGTTGTACCAGACTTGTTTTAAAATAGTTTGAAATCTTCCGCTGTTTTATTTATCTTATTTACTCTGTTTACATATATACATATGTTCTTGTTCTGCCTTGATATATCATTATGCATGTTTACCTGATTCAAACACCCCTCCAAAGTCAGAGTGCTTGCAAGAGCCACCCTGGCGGAGGTGGGGTGTTACATTTGGTATCAGAGCATATGGTTTACGAGAAGGAACAAAAAGGTTTTTAAAACTTTTGGAAAACTATTTTCAAAACCAAGTATAAAGTATTTTCCAAAGAAAAGTCTAGTTTATTTTAAAGGCTATTCCCCAAAAAGCCATTAGCAAAATTCCTTCGTTTTTCTCCATTCTGAATCTGTCTTTTTCTTCGTTTTCAGTATGGCCGATAACTTTGCTATTCCGGAGGAAGTACACGTACCTGTTTGGTATAGGAGACTTTTGGAGGCTAGGGCGACCGAAGCCGGCCCCGTAGATGTTCCTCCTCCTCCTCCTCCGGTAGTAAATGTTCCTCCTCCTCCGGTAGTTAATGTTCCTCCTCCTCCTGTCGCTGAGGTTCCTCTTCCTCCTCCCCCTCAGCATCCTCAAGCTGACTTCGCAAAGATTTGCAAAGACTTTAAGGCGATGGGTTGTAAGAATTTCATTGGAACCGAGACTTATGTAGAGGCAAGGAATTGGTTAAAAGAAACCGAAGATCTTTTTGCCTTCTTTGATATAGATGACCGTAGGAAGGTTTTATTGGCAGTGTGGTTGCTAAAGGAAGAAGCTGCACGTTGGTGGGTGGTCACCACCGCTACTAGACCAATTGAGACTTGGGATGACTTTCGGGGAATGTTTGGACTAAGGTTCCTATCACTGAAGCAAGGGGACATGACTATTAGGGAATACATAGATAAGTTTAATCAACTGGCTCGGATCGGTTTAGACTTGGTTAACACAGCTCAGAAGAAGGCCCTATACTTTGCTCTAGGATTAAACGAGCCATTACATGGTTTAGCCATGACTCATATACCCTTGGGGGCAACTTTCGAGAGTTTGGTGAATATGGCCCTACTCAATGAAGAGAATAGGAGTGCCAAGAAGGAAATCAAGGTGAATGAGTCTCAAACCAAGAAAACGGGGCCCAAAAAGGAAATGAAGAAGAAGGAGGAGAAGTCTAAAGATAAGAAGGAAAAAAGGTGCTTTACTTGTGGAAGCTCGACTCATCTAAACAAGGATTGCAGAAAAAGGAAGGGCACTTGCTTTAACTGTGGAGAAATGGGACACTTCACTAGGGATTGCCCGAAGAAGCAAGGGCAAGGCCAGGGTCAGACTCAGCGTGCTGGACCTTCGAGTGGGCAAGTTCATGTTCTCAATGCCGCTCCAGTTCCCGATCGAGGTAGTATTTCTGTTGAAAGTCTTGTTTACATTTTTGATTTTCCTGTTCGTACTTTGTTTGATTCTGGCGCATCGCATAGTTTATTTCATCTGGTTTAGTTGAAAGTTTGCACCTAAGTACTAGTCTAGTTAATGATCCCGTGTGTGTTTCAAATCCAATTGGGGGTTCCGCCCATTTGTCTATTATCTACGTGGATTTGAAAATCTCTATCTTGAGTATAGAATTCTCGCGTGATGCTTATATTCTCGGCTCATGGGGGTATGGGTTGATTTTGGGCATGGATTGGTTGTCCAGTTTTGGAGCCATTCTTGATTTTTGAGCATAGGGTTGAGAGGCTCATGACTCGCCTCGGTAATACCCTAAAAATTTCTAGTAACCCTATGAGTCCCGTCATGTTGTGTTATCTTGAATCCCTCAACTCGTCTATCGATAGTTTGCAATCGGTGAGGGTGGTCCGGGAATATCCTGATATCTTGGGTGAAGTGAAGGGGGGTTACCCCTAAGCGAGAGATTGATTTCCGCATTTATCTGGTTGATAATGCCAAGCCAGTTACGTGGCCGGTTAGGCACATGGTCCCGCGAGATGAGAGTTAAGAAAGCAAGTCAAGGAGTTGCTTGAGAAGAACTTCATACGATGAAGCATTTCCGAAGAGGGTGCTCTAGTAGTATTCGCTACTAATGTGGACAGTTCGCTTCGCCCGTGTGTTGATTATCGTGAGTAGAACAAGAAGAATAGACAACCATTACCAAGGATCGATGATTTGTTTGATCAGCTTGTAGGAACATCCGTTTTCTCTTGATCTTGCTACTGGATTCCATCAGCTCAGAGTAGCTGAGGATAGTATAGACAAAACTGCGTTCAGAACTCCAGATGGATTCTTAGAATGGCTAGTCATGCCATTCGGTTTGACTAACGCACCCGCCTACTTCGTGGACTTGATGAGTAGGGTGCCTAGGGAGTTCCTGAACAAGTTTGTGGTAGTCTTTGTAGACGATATCCTGACTTTCTTAAAGAACGAGGAAGAACATGCTAGACATCTCAAGGAGGTGATGGATACGCTTAGAGCGCATCAGTTGAAAGCCAAGTCCTCCAATTGTCATTTTGAAAAAAAAAGGAGTTAGATTTCTTGGGCACATAGTTTCTAAGCAAGGCTTAGTGGTGGATCCTGCTAAAGTGGTCGCGGTTCAAAACCTAAAAGCTCCGACGAGGACAATTGAAGTAAGAAGTTCTCTCAGTTTAATTAGTTAGTTAGCGTCCCTTGAGCTTAGACCTACCATTCTGGATCAAGTAGGGACTTCACAGAAAGAAGACCCGTAGTTAGTCGAGATCATGGACAAGTTGATTCGAGGCGAGATGGTAAGTCACCTCGCTATAGATGACAAGGGATGGCTAAGACGCGATGAGAGAAAGAAGGTTCTTGAAGATGCACATCACCCGAGGAGGTGGCCGAGTTTGTCCCAAGGTGCATGTTGTGCCAACAGGTTAAAGGCCGAGTCATAGAAGCCCGGTGGGCTATTATATCCATTGGAGGTCCCCGCAATGGAAGAGAGAAAAGCGTCACGAAGGATTTCGTGGATGGACTGCCTAGATCCAGAAAGGGAATAAGAGCATGTGGGTCATAGTAGGTAGACTCACGAAGAGTGCTCATTTCACTCCGGTAAAGAGCGAAAGGACTGCATCATAACTAGCGACAGTTTACTTTCAAGAAATAAAGCGGTTGCACGGGGTTCCCTAAAGGATAGTTAGTAACCATGACTCAACTTTCACTAGCCAGTTTTGGAATAGTCTACGGGAAGTCATGGGCAAGCGACAGAATCTAAGTACGGCCTATCATTCATAGGCGGATGGTTCATTTCGTTCAAGCATGAGTTATAGAAAATCACGTTAGTAAGAGCAATTGGCAACGTGGATTGGTATTTTCAAGAAAAGTTCTGCTGTGTGAAATACTTTATAGTAAGTAAATGAGATCCAGGATTCACTGGTGAATTTTGGAGAGCTTGCATGAAACCATGAGGTCATAGTTGTGTTTAAGCCAAGAATGATAGAAGAGTAAGTGAAAGAGGAAGACGAGAGGCGACAATGAAATGGGTTCCAACTCATATTTGGAAATAAGAGTTAAGAAGCTAAGTAATCATGAGGCAAAAGACGGTCAAAGCACAGTGGAGTTAAGCTCAAGGAAACGTGACTTAGAAGACTGAAGGCTAGATACGCGCATCATATCTCTTTTTAAGAGCATATCCTTGATCCTTGTTTTCCTGTGGAACTTACTCGCATGTTATCTTTTTACGTATATCCTCTCGGTCCCATTCTCGGTCCTATTTCTGTCGGGAGGTATGACTTATTGGCTAGTAATACATGTCAGGGTTTGGAGGGGTCCGTTAGGTTGACTAAACCTTTTGGGCTTTTATAGAATATGGGTTGGGTTAGGAAGGGATTTCTTGTAATCCGAAAGGAGTATATCCTGCTTATCTTCCCGATCTCTTTGTAGCATATCTTTTGCTATCCATGTTTGTCTTGATTATCTAGTTTATCATGTTAATCTTGTCATGAGAACCTTAGGTAGAAACCCTTTGGATGAAACATGTGTTTGAAACATGTTATGCTTGATGGTTGCAAGTGGTTGCAAGTGTTTGCAAGTGGTTACTCGTGGATGCATTATACACGTTAGGCACTAGATCGGCTCACACACTCCTCATATTGCATATGCATGAGTGTTTACGCTTATTCATGGATGAAAATTTTTCGTGTTATCACATGGATGTTGCATATGGATGTATGATATGTGCACACATATAGATGTTATACATTATGTTAGGAATTGCATACATATGGATTCATTTCACTAACATAATTTGCATTGATGATATTTGCATTAGATAAGTACATATACACATACCTTTGCATATGTTCATACAAAATTTAGAATCTTGTAAGGACAATGATTGCTCGTGGATGATGTTTTGAGTAGATGGATGTTGGATGGTAGGATACGTTCTTCCTAACTTGAAGATTTCGGGGACGAAATCCTTTAAGGAGGGGAGAATGTAACAACCCGTATTTTCAATAACCTGTTATAACGTAAATCGAGGCAGAATTTAATTTATAAATCTGAATCAAGGGAAACGGGCTATGCCATTGCGTTCGTCACGGAAAAATACGCGAAATAGAGTCCGATTTTTCGAAAATCGGAGTCCGTATGACCCGATTAAGGCCCAACGAAGTTTTCAGAAAAATTCAAAGTAAAAACAGATTTCAAATTCAAGTTTGAATTTGAAAATTAGGGCAGTTGGGCGTAGGCGGGAAATTTCCCGCCAGACCACCCATGTCGACAGCCCTGTCGACTGGGCAGTCGACATGGTTAGGCCCAAGTCGACAGCCCTGTCGACTTGGGTGTCGACTTGGCTCAGCCGGGCAGTTTTGCCCGGTGCACCATTTTGGGAGTTGTGTTGAGTTTGGGGGCCAGATTCGGTTTTGAGGGCTGAGATTGGAACTAGGGTTTAATCCTAAGGCTAAAACTAATCCTAATCTCTATAAATAAGCCCCTAACCTAACCCTAAATCATCATTATTCATTCAAGTAACTAAACTATAGCAAAATCATTCCTCTCATGGCCTCCACTCTCTTCATAAAATTCCTAAGTTATTTCTATGAGAGATTTTCCATGCATACAAGTGTTTTCATGCTTGTATGAGTGTCATTAGCTTGCATTCAAGTCAAGTTTCCATATTTACATCATAAAGCAAGGGTTTTGATCATTTTTGCTCAAGGGTTTTTCTATTGGAGCTTGCATTTTGGGTTTATTTGATTGCATAAGGGCTTTGTCTCAATCTATATATATTTTTGTGTCTTCATAAGCATTGTAATCCCTTTTCTACTTTCATATTTAAACTCTAAAGTTAAATGAATGATGCAAGTTTGGTTGATCATTATGATATGCAAGTTTGCCGTGATATGCAAGTTTACTATGTCATGTTATGCAAGTTTGATATGTTATGATATGCAAGTTTACCATGTTATGCTATGCAAGTTTGCCATGTTATGATATGCTAGTTTATCATGTTATGTTATGCAAGTTTGCCATGTCATGATATGCAAGTTTGATCATGTTATGTTATGCAAGTTTGATATGCAAGTTTGTCATATGATATGCAAGTTATGTTATGCAAGTTTGGGTTGATCATTTTGTTCATGTTATCATGTTATGCAAGCTTACCTTGAGTATATGAACATAAAGCTTCAAGCTTTATGCTAAAGGTTGCATTTTGGCAACATGTAAGTTATCATATCTCTTATGATAACTTGCATGTGAGGCTAAATGCGAACTTATGGCCATTTCTACATGTCATTTATCGCCATGTATCACCAATATGCTAAGTTTGGTTTTATGCATGCTTTTAAGGCCTAATGATGCAATATGCAAGTATATGAACATATGTACATTTCATATGCCACCATGTTAAACATGTGGCTTCAACACCTTTATGTCATGATTATGCCAAGTTCCCTCTTTCTATCCTTTATGCGCTATTGCGATATGTAAGCGATGGGATTGCGTTTGGGGTTGGGTAAACTTAAAAGACATAAAAACATAAGATTGCGAATTTACCTATTAAGTTAGGTCTACCCATTGGGAATTTACCTATCAAGTTAGGTCTACCCAAATGCTTGAAAACTTGTAATATGTTTTGGAAACATAATGGACATGACACTTAGAAAATATAAGTGTGACCAACTCGAGGTTGGGTTGAAGTTGTAGCGTAAACCTACCCGGAACCGATCGGCTTAACTAGTTGCTACAAACAATAGGACCCAATGTGAGAAGTTGGTCATGTTGTACCTTGAACCCGAGGTTAGACCAAGTTGTGGTGTAAAGCTACCCGGAACCGACCGGCTTAACTAGTAACTGCAACAAAGTCTAATGTGAGAGGTTAAGGTACATTAATTAATTAATGCCTCATGATTAGGGTTAAGTCATGGTCCACTTAATACTTAACCAATTTGGGCTTGGTAGATTAATCAGGGTTAAGTCGTAAACTCATCGTTACACTTAACCAAGTTAATCCATGATTAGCAAGAGGGTTAAACCGTACTTAACCCACTAGAAAATCCTAGCAATGGGGGTCCACTCCAGCAGTAGTCCCAAGTTTGTATCATTAAGACCCTAGGGACTAGGCTAGGGTGGGGGCACGATTATTGGACTTGAGGTAAGTGACCAAAAACGACGGCAGAGTGGTACGCCGATGTAGTTCCGGACAGACTATGGTCGTGCACGTAGTCCGTATTTGGAGAAGTCAAGCATGGGTACCAGTAGATCTAGACTTTGCACTTATGTTTATGGTGTCCAGGGGTTGACACCCTAGGGCTTGATACACCCGACGGGAGACCCGGCACAATCTGACTACAATTATGTTTGGGCCGTATTGACACCAACACGTGACAAGTTAGGCTTATAGGGAGCCGATCGACTAGACCATTTGGTTGGACCTCGTATTAGGGTCACTTCATGTTATTGGACCTCGTATTAGGGTCACTTCATGTTATTGGACCTCGTATTAGGTTCACTTCATGTTATTGGACCTCGTATTAGGGTCACTTCATGTTATTGGACCTCGTATTAGGGTCACTTCATGTTATTGGGCCAAAGCTTGGGCCAAGGGATCAATACTTGTTTATTCAAGTCATGTTAGTTTGCTAGTACACCTGTGGTGCCAAACCTTAAACCTGATTATGCGATGACACCTTTTATCTATCATGCCAGTATGTAGTTATCCTTATGTTCATCCCTGCTTCTCATGCCAGTTAACTTTATCAGTTTACATTGATTGTAGTAGGGCTTACTCAGTCTTTTTGACTGACCTGTTTTTCTTTCACCTCTTTTCTTCCGTTCCCCCCCCCAGGTTCTCAGGGTGGGAATATTGGAGCTTAGCTTGGATTTCTGATCACTTGCTTGTGGGATTTTAGCTCATGTACGGTCTTGACATGAAGCTAGCTATGGTCATCACTTATTTTGGGGATAGTACTTATGTATTTCAGTTTTTCAGGGATGTTGTTTTTGTCTAGACTTGTGTATTTGGAAAGTTGACATTATGTTGTACCAGACTTGTTTTGAAATAGTTTGAAATCTTCCGCTATTTTATTTATCTTATTTACTCTGTTTACATATATGTGTATGTTCTTGTTCTGCCTTGATATATCATTATGCATGTTTACCTGATTCAAACACCCCTCCAAAGTCAGAGTGCTTGCAAGAGCCACCCTGGCGGAGGTGGGGTGTTACACAATACAATAAAACAAGTCGCCCATGGTCTATGGACGACGGTGTCAGGAGCTACTAAGCCTCATTTGCAACCTAATATATATTTAACTAGAAAACAAGATTAGAGTGAGAAGTTCTCACCTTGGGTTTCCACTCCGCCAGTCCTTATTGTCACTCAGATTCGCTGCTCTGATTCTAACGCAATCTGTTTCAACGCAATTTATATTAAAATTACATTTTCAGCATCGCTATAAATATTTTTTAAAATCACATTTTTATACAGCTACTTCATATATAAAAATCACATTTTCAACATCGCTATCTAGATAATAAAAATCATATTTTTATAATGATGTTCATATAATAAAAATCAAATCTTTACAACGATGTCATACATATAAAAATCACATTTTAAAACGATGTTATTTAAATAAAAATCATATTTTTATATTCATACCATTCGTATAAAAATCCCATTTTTATAATGTTATTTATATAATAAAAAACATATTTTTATTTTGCTACATATATACAAATCATATTTTTATTTTGCTACTCCAAAATAAAAATTATATTTTTATTTCACTACTACATATATAAAAATTATATTTTTATTTCTCTACTATATATATAAAAATTATATTTTTATTTCACTACTACATATATAAAAATTATATTTTTATTTCACTAAAAATCATATTCTTATACAACTAAAAATCACATTTTTATACCATTATGAATCGTATTTTTATTTCAACTCTGAATATATACATATATAAATCATACTTTTATTTTGAAGCCATACATATATAAAAACAATATTTTATTCCTTGTTATGTATTTTTAAAAATCAGATTTAAAAATCAATGTTATTACAGTAAAAATTTCAGATTTAAACAATGCTATCATTTTTTAAAACAAAATCGATTTTTAAAATCATACTGATTTTTAAAACAACGTTGTACCAGTTAAATAATATAAATAAATAAAAATCCCTTAATTAGTTTAAGATTAACCTTTCTGTTAATCTCGTGCTCCACAGACCGTCGTTGAACCCTGATTCGAACCTAGGGTTTGATTTTCTATCTGTAACACCCCGTAATTCTGTTACACTAAGATTCACAAATCAAGGCAGAATTAAAAGTTAAAATAAAAATCAAGGAAAACGGGTTGCGCCATTGCGTTCGTCTCGGAATTCTGCATGAAAACGAGTCCGAGTTTGCGTAAATCGAAGTCCGTATGAGGAAGAGATGACCTCCGGAAGTTTCAGCAAAGTTCAAATTCAAAACAGAACCCAGGTCGACTAGGTAGTCGACCCCCCCCCCAGGTCGACTGGGTAGTCGAACCCCCCTGGTTTTTCCAGCTTTCTGCACCTGATTCGTTTCTCTGTATCCGGACGCCCTTCTAACCAGATTCATTGACTTCTACACTATATAAACAGCCCTGGTCTTCTTCTCTATTCACAATTCTTTTCTATCCTTATGCTGCCTCTGAGAAAATATACAAATAAATAATATATATAAAATAAACCAAGACGAGGAAATGCTGCTAAAGATTTCAAGAAGGGGTTCAAGTCAAGCTAGGATTCAAGAGGAGGTTCAAACAACTTCAACGACTGTTTTTCTACGAATCATAGCAACGCCATCTTTCTAATCTAATCTCTGTAAGTCGGTTATTTCTAGATTTGAACGTTTCTCTTATCGTGACATGAAATTAAAGGAATAAAAGAGTATGCCAATTCTTTCTATTGAATCAGTGCCTATTTCTTTGGACCAAATTAAGAATTGTTATGATTCGAGGACAAATAAGACTGTGACTATGAAACTATGGACCTCAGAACCATATGCCTCTTTGACTATGAATATTGCCTATGACTATGAACATTGCCTATGACTATGAACATTAACTAAGACTATGAACATTGCCTATGACTATGGACATTGCCTATGACTGTGACTATGACTATGAGAATTATTTCCATGACTATGAACACATGCCTATCCCTTTGATTAGGAAGCAAAACTATTGTCTATGACATAAATGGGACAACTGTGATTAAGCACCTATGGTTCATAACTAGGAAAGTGTTTAAGCTTTGTGACTGTGAACCCGATTATCTATCCTGTCTGTTCTTTGTTTTCTTTGGTTTTAGACCTTGGGAATTTACCTATAATGTTAGGTCTACCCATGTTCTTGAACCTACGCCTTTATTCTGTCTATTCTTGGTTTTAGACCTTGGGAATTTACCTATTAAGTTAGGTCTACCCATGTTCTTGAACCGACGTCGTTATTCAACCCTCTTTATGCCAGTTAGTATGTCTATCTTTTGCATAGCATCTTTGGTTCATTCCCTATTTTCTATGAACCTAGCTTTATTTATAATCTAGATTGAATCACGATTATACGAACGATGGGAATGCGGTTTGGGCAAAACATGAAATTTAATAAAAATGTAGTTTAACTTGGAAATTGGCATAAATTGGGAACATGTATAAGTTTGACATGAATTATAAGATGTGTAATTTGAATCTAGTATGGACATGTAAAACTAGCATTTACATGAATAGTGAACTAGAGTAATAAGTCTAGTTGACGTGAATTAGAATGTTGAATCGGAATTGGACTAGCTAAATTGGCACAGTAAGTATATTGGCATAAATGTGAAATTGGCTATGATTGGGAGTAATTGGCAGGTTTAGCAAAATCATGGTTAGTGACACTTAATTTGGTATGGTCCACATACCAAAAAGCATAGATGTGATTTAGAAGGGAAATGGGCCATAAGAATGAATGTAGACAATTTACATTAAAAGAGTAATTTGGAAATAGGCAAATTAGAAATAATTTACTTATAGAATTTGGACTGAATGAGGAAATATAAATTTAGACAAACTAAAGGTTTATTAACGACATCTCTTTTAAATGACACACCAGAAAGTTCTAGGGTGACAGAGAGGATAGTGTCTAGGCTTGGGTTTGGAAAATACAAGTTTCCTGCTCTGCCAGGCTATCCCTAACTGATCCGACGAATGGGATGGTTACTTTCAAAACTTGATTTGAAAATAAATTGAAACCCTTTGAACTTAGAAAACACGAATATGCCTAGCCCGAGGTTAGACTGAGTTGCGATGTAAACCTGCCCGGAACCAACCGGCACATCCAGTAGTCGCAACAATACCTGTCTAATGTGAGTGGTAGCGGCTTTAATTTATTTAGTTAAAGCTAGAACAAGAATGGTAGGGTTAAGTTAACTAACACACTTAACCAGTTCAACATGATAACTAGACTGATGGGTGGGGTTAGGTTCAGACTGACACTTAACACAGTTAAGCTAGAATGGGAGGGTTAAGTCCATAGGAACACTTAACCAACTTAACACAGTTAAGCTAGAATGGGAGGTCTAAGTCCATAGAGACACTTAACCAAACTCAAGGGAGCAAAACGAGACTTGTAGGGGTTAAGTAAAGTTATTACACTTAGCCAAATTAATATGTTAACTAGACTAGAGGTTGGGGTTAAGTAAAATCCAATACACTTAGCCAATTTTGATATGCTAGCTGGGTTAGACAGTAGGGTTAAGTAAACCTGAACACTTAACCTTCAGATTGGGATAAAGGAATGAGGTTAAGTCTAAAACATGAAGGGATAATACTTAACCATTAATAACATGATTAGTTAAAGTAGACGGGCAAGGTTAAGTAAAAAAAAGGAACACTTAACCAACACAGGGTGAATGGGTAGGGTTAAGAAATAAATATCTAACCAATATAACTTGATTTGTGGTAGGGTTAAGTCAACATGAGTTACTGATAACACTTAACCAGTTTAACAGGGTAAATGAGGAGGGTTAAGTTAGCTTGAATTGACTATGACACTTAACCAATCCAAATTGACGGGAAAGAGAACTAAGTAAACCTTAGTTAAGAAAACAACAATTCTGGAAACTAAGTGGTAAATCTTAGTTAGTAAAACTAAGTAGT
Source organism: Allium sativum (assembly GCA_030737875.1). Lineage (NCBI taxonomy): Eukaryota > Viridiplantae > Streptophyta > Magnoliopsida > Asparagales > Amaryllidaceae > Allium > Allium sativum. The sequence continues at coordinate 203,782,248 of CM060925.1, read as the reverse complement.
AATTCTTAGTATAACACGGGAAGGAGCTCCAACGAACTGGGTTACGAAGCCCGAGGCTTCGAGGGGACGTGAGGGTACTCTTGGTATCCCTCTGTGAGGCTGCAGATGATCCGCCTGGGCCCACAGAGGTTAAGGTCTGCGTAGAAGAACCAGGGGTATGCCTTGGTTGCAATACATGGCAACCTAAAGACTAGGATGGACCGGCGTGATTCGGCGAGCAAACGGTAGCCCTGTGATAGCGAATCGTCGTCTACCATCCATCTTGAGTCAATCGAGATACGTGAAGCGGAAAGGCGGAGAACTCCAAAAGACCATATACTTGCTATCTAGTTATGGGTGAGGATGGCCATAAGATAGAGGGGCACCGGGGGTCGGCGTATAGTTCTCATTTTACAAGGTGTTCCTTTCATTAGTTGAGGGAGGGGTCAAGTGGGACCATAGCCACTGGAATAAAAACAGACCTTAGCATCTGCATCGGCAGATATCTGAAAGCTCCCGACCGAGTTCTGTATTCCTTGAATTGCCCTGTCACAGGACTCGGACCGCACATTACAGGACATGTGCATCTAGACAAGCGATAACGATTCGCGATACATGCGTGGGGAAGTATAGGAACTTATACCACTCTAGGTAGTGTGTCCTAGACTTGGGGGCATCGTTCGACAGGTAGCATAATCCCTAGTTGGACTAGGTGGCATAAATCCTGAATCCGAGAAGCGTTCAGCAGATAGCGTAAACTCTAGTAAAAACTAGATAGCACTTGATAGAAAACCCTAGATTTGATCTAGGTAATAAATAATGAATGTTTTTCCAAAGGCAATGGAAAATACAGGGATTAGGATCGCGTTGTCGTCACTAGTTGGAACACTAGATAGGTGGTGCAGAGATATAGAAACCAGTATAACAAGGAAATAGCGAAGTGGCGATAGTATTAGAGTGTATCCAGTTTATCTTATCTTAGCATATCTTGTGATTACCTTGTCAAATCTTGTTGACCCTATCGTCATGGTGTAATCTTGTATTCAGTTAATTCATGTCGTTTTGTTCTTCCATGTTCACATGCTAGAAGTTACTGAACTTACTCAGGCTTTATGTCTGACTTTGTTTTTCTTTCGTCTTCTTTTCTTCCGTCCCCCCCCCCCCCAGGTAGTAAAGGAGGGAATAGTTTAGCTCAGGTTAAGTTGGACTGCCACTCTTTCCCAGCTTGAAGATTTGTCGAAGTTTGCTTGGATTCTCTTTTCAGATGCTATGGCTGGCTCTTGCTAAAATCGGGGAATATAAATGTTGTTTTTATGCTTCTTTACTTTGTAAGACAGATGATACTCTGATATTGTAAAGAAACCATTGTACAAACTATTTTATCAATAAAGCAAAGTTTTATTTACCGCTGTTTAATTTCTGTCTGTCTTGTAATTTATCTGCATCTTTTACCCTAAATGCTCCACAGAACTTAGTGCATTCCCTTTGTGAGTGACACTAACGGATGTGGGGTGTTACACGTGGTATCAGAGCTGAAGGTTACCGGATCAGATAAAGGATTTTAAAAATTATTTTCAAAACGGTTTTTAAAGAAGCATTTTCAAGAGAAAAGATTTGTTTTAAAGGCATATTCCCCAAAGCCATACGCACTATCTTCTCTTCCTCTGTTTGAATTCTTGTCTCCTTCTTTCTTGAGTCTCTGGGGCTCCTGGCTTTTTGGGAGGTAACCTCATCGATGGGCGAAGTAGTGCCCGACTTCCATCCATAGCCCTAGTTGTTTCATCTACGGGTAGTTTTCTTTCGAAGCTTATAGGGTTTTCCGGACGATGGAGGCAGTTTTCGAGAGATTTGTCAACATACGGAAGAGGATTAGGAGTTTGGCTAAGGAGCATAACCCTAGGATAAGGAATTCATGGATGTAGATTTAGCTCACAAAGAAGGAAGGAATTATAAAACCTAAGACAAGAGGAAGTATCTTTACTAGGGTATGATAGGGCATATACTTAAGGACAAGGGCAAGAACGAGGACGAGATTTTTAGAAGGACAAGTACATGCTTTCGCCACCAAGCGTACCTAGGAGAAAGGTAGTCCAGTTGGAAGAGTCTAGTTTTCTGTTCGTACTATTTCCTTAGGTTCTAGCGCTTCTCATTTGTTCATATCCACTTATATAGTTGGGTCTCTGCACCATAGTACTTGTATAGTAGAAAGATCCCACTAGAGTCTCAAATCCAGTTTGTGGTCCGACCAGTTTATTTTTGGTTAGTAGGGATTTGAGAATAGCTATCGAGTTTTCTTACATCATCTCACGTAGATCGTCTAAATTCGGGGGAGATATTCCTTGGGTGCTTGTCTGATATTGGTTTAGGCCTTTGGGGCTTGTACTTGAGGAATGTCGAGTTCGGTTTGGATGGTTTGCGTGAGAGATGAATAGTTGTGGCAGGTACTCTAAAAAGCACGTAGTGACCTTTCGACCCTTATAGTTATGGCATGGTGGATAAGAGAGAGACCTCCAATCATCTTAGTACATATACTTGGTACCGTGATTAACATCTGTTTATTTTGGAAATGAAGATCGAAAACTTTACAATCGTGAAGTAAAATTTAGTTAAGATACAGTGGAGTAAGGCTCAAGAAGGCTAGATACTAGCAACATACCCTTTTCCTTAAGGGTGCATCCTTGATTTCTTTATTTAGGAGCTTTACGCATAATTGTTTCTCTCTTTCCAAAGTATATCACCTAGGTCGTATCTTCGATCCTTAGGTAGGAGCCAATGGATGTAAACATGTATTTGAAAAATGTTATGGTTGATGGTTGCAAGTGGTTGCTAATGGTTGCTTGTGAATGCATATGCATACGTATTAGGCATTAGATCAGTTCAGACGATTTCATATTGCATTTATAGATATGTATTTGTTTCTAAATTGAACTTGATATGTTATCATATGGGTGTTGCATATGGATGAATGGCCGTGCACGCATATAGTATTTACATAACTAGGGATGCTTGCATACATGGTTGGACGCATGGCACTAACATGATTCGCATTAAGGAGGTCAACTGAATCAGTAGACCGCCTGATTTTGCATTAGATAAAGACATATACACACACTATGCATATGAACATGAAAGCATTAGAAATCTTCTAAGGACAATGAATGCCTATGGTTGAATGGTTGAGTAGATGGGTGATTGGATGGTAGGACACATTCTTCCTAACTTGAAGATTTCGGGGGCGAAATACTTTTTAAGTGGGGGAGAATGTAACACCCCGTAATTCTGTTACACTAAGATTCACAAATCAAGGCAGAATTAAAAATTAAAATCAAAATCAAGGAAAACGGGCTGCGCCATTGCGTTCGTCTTGGAATTCTGCATGAAAACGAGTCCGAGTTTGCGTAAATCGGAGTCTGTATGAGGAAGATATGTCCTCCATAAGTTTCAGCAAAGTTCAAATTTCAAAACAGAACCCAGGTAGACTGGGTAGTCGACCCCCCCCAGGTCGACTGGGTAGTCGCCCCCCTGCTTTTTCCGGCTTTCTGAACCTGATTCGTTTCTCTGTATCCGGACGCCCTTCTGACCAGATTCGTTGACATCTACACTATATAAATAGCCCTGGTCTTCTTCTCTATTCACAATTCTTTTCTATCCTTATGCTGCCTCTAAGAAAATATATAAATAAATAATATATATAAAATAAACCAAGACGAGGAAATGCTGCTAAAGATTTCAAGAAGGGGTTCAAGTCAAGCTAGGATTCAAGAGGAGGTTCAAACAACTTCAACGACTGTTTTTCTACGAATCATAGCAACGCCATCTTTCTAATCTAATCTCTGTAAGTCAGTTATTTCTAGATTTGAACGTTTCTCTTATCGTGACATGAAATTAAAGGAATAAAAGAGTATGCCAATTCTTTCTATTGAATCAGTGCCTATTTCTTAGGACCAAATTAAGAATTGTTATGATTCGAGGACAAATAAGACTGTGACTATGAAACTATGGACCTCAGAACCATATGCCTCTTTGACTATGAATATTGCCTATGACTATGAACATTGCCTATGACTATGAACATTGCCTAAGACTATGAACATTGCCTATGACTATGGACATTGCCTATGACTGTGACTGTGACTATGAGAATTATTTCCATGACTATGAACACATGCCTATCCCTTTGATTAGGAAGCAAAACTATTGTCTATGACATAAATGGGACAACTGTGATTACGCACCTATGGTTCATAACTAGGAAAGTGTTTAAGCTTTGTGACTGTGAACCCGATTATCTATCCTGTCTGTTCTTTGTTTTCTTTGGTTTTAGACCTTGGGAATTTACCTATAAAGTTAGGTCTACCCATGTTCTTGAACCTACGCCTTTATTCTGTCTATTCTTGGTTTTAGACCTTGGGTATTTACCTATTAAGTTAGGTCTACCCATGTTCTTGAACCGATGCCGTTATTCAACCCTCTTTATGCCAATTAGTATGTCTATCTTTTTCATAGCATCTTTGGTTCATTCCCTATTTTCTATGAACCTAGCTTTATTTATAATCTAGATTGAATCACGATTATACGAACGATGGGAATGAGGTTTGGGCAAAACATGAAATTTACTAAAAACGTAGTTTAACTTGGAAATTGGCATAAATTGGGAACATGTATAAGTTTGACATGAATTATAAGATGTGTAATTTGAATCTAGTATGGACATGTAAAACTAGCATTTACATGAATAGTGAACTAGAGTAATAAGTCTAGTTGACGTGAATTAGAATGTTGAATCGGAATTGGACTAGCTAAATTGGCACAGTAAGTATATTGGCATAAATGTGAAATTGGCTATAATTGGGAGTAATTGGCAGGTTTAACAAAATCATGGTTAGTGACACTTAATTTGGTATGGTCCACATACCGAAAAGCATAAATGTGATTTAGAAGGGAAATGGGCCATAAGAATGAATGTAGACAATTTACATTAAAAGAGTAATTAGGAAATTAGAAATAATTTACTTATAGAATTTGGCCTGAATGAGGAAATATAAATTTAGACAAACTAAAGGTTTATTAACGACATCTCTTTTAAATGACACACCAGAAAGTTCTAGGGTGACAGAGAGGATAGTGTCTAGGCTTGGGTTTGGAAAATACAAGTTTCCTGCTCTCCTTGACTATCCCTAACTGATCCGACGAACGGGATGGTTACTTTCAAAACTTGATTTGAAAATAAATTGAAACCCTTTGAACTTAGAAAACACGAATATGCCTAGCCCGAGGTTAGACTGAGTTGCGATGTAAAACTGCCCAAAACCAACCGGCACATCCAGTAGTCGCAACAATACCTGTCTAATGTGAGTGGTAGCGGCTTTAATTTATTTAGTTAAAGCTAGAACAAGAATGGTAGGGTTAAGTTAACTAAGACACTTAACCAGTTCAACATGATAACTAGACTGATGGGTAGGGTTAGGTTCAGACTGACACTTAACACAGTTAAGCTAGAATGGGAGGGTTAAGTCCATAGGAACACTTAACCAACTTAACACAGTTAAGCTAGAATGGGAGGGCTAAGTCCATAGAGACACTTAACCAAACTCAAGGGAGAAAAACGAGACTTGTAGGGGTTAAGTAAAGTTAATACACTTAGCCAAATTAATATGTTAACTAGACTAGAGGTTGGGGTTAAGTAAAATCTAATACACTTAGCAAATTTTGATATGCTAGCTGGGCTAGACAGTAGGGTTAAGTAAACCTGAACACTTAACCATCAGGTTGTGATAAAGGAATGAGGTTAAGTCTAAAACATGAAGGGATAATACTTAACCATTAATAACATGATTAGTTAAAGCAGACGGGCAAGGTTAAGTAAAAAAAAATGGAACACTTAACCAACACAGGGTGAATGGGTAGGGTTAAGAAATAAATACTTAACAAATATAACTTGGTTTGTGGTAGGGTTAAGTCAACATGAGTTACTGATAACACTTAACCAGTTTAACAGGGTAAATGAGGAGGGTTAAGTTAGCTTGAATTGACTATGACACTTAACCAATCCAAGTTGACGGGAAAGAGAACTAAGTAAACCTTAGTTAAGAAAACAACAATTCTGGAAACTAAGTGGTAAATCTTAGTTAGTAAAACTAAGTAGTAATTCTTAGTATAACACGGGAAGGAGCTCCAACGAATAAGGTTACGAAGCCCGAGGCTTCGAGGGGACGTGAGGGTACTCTTGGTATCCCTCTGTGAGGCTGCAGATGATCCGCCTGGGCCCACAGAGGTTAAGTTCTGTATAGTAGAACCAGGGGTATGCCTTGGTTGCAATACATGGCAACCTAAAGACTAGGATGGACCGGCGTGATTCAGCGAGCAAACGGTAGCCCTATGATAGCGACTCGTCGTCTACCATCCATCTTGAGTCAATCGAGATATGTGAAGCGGAAAGGCGGAGAACTCCAAAAGACCATATACTTGCTATCTAGTTATGGGTGAAGATGGCCATAGGATAGAGGGGCACTGGGGGCCGGCGTATAGTCCTCATTTTACAAGGTGTGCCTTTCATTAGTTGAGGGAGGGGTCAAGTGGGACCATAGCCACTGGAATAAAAACAGACCTTAGCATCTGCATCGGCAGATATCTGAAAGCTCCTGAGCGAGTTCTGTATTCCTTGAATTGCCCTGTCACAGGACTCGGACCGCACATTACAGGATATGTGCATCTAGACAAGCGATAACGATCCGCGACACATGCGTGGGGAAGTATAGGAACATATACCACTCTAGGTAGTGTGTCCTAGACTTGGGGGCATCGTTCGACAGGTAGCATAATCCTTAGTTGGACTAGGTGGTATAAATCCTAAATCCGAGAAGCGTTCCGCAGATAGCGTAAACTCTAATTAAAACTAGAAAGCACTTGATAGAAAACCCTATATTTGATCTAGGTAATAAATAATGAATGTATTACCGAAGGCAATGGAAAATACAGGGATTGGGATCGCGTTGTCGTCACTAGTTGGAACACTAGATAACTGGTGCAGAGATATAGAAACCAGTATAACAAGGAAATAGCGAAGCGGCGATAGTATTAGAGTGTATCCAGTTTATCTTATCTTAGCATATCTTGTGATTACCTTGTCTAATCTTATTTACCCTATCGTCATGGTGTAATCTTGTATTCAGTTAATTCATGTCGTTTTGTTCTTCCATGTTCACATGCTAGAAGTTACTGAACTTACTCAGGCTTTATGTCTGACTCTGTTTTTCTTTCATCTTCTTTTCTTCCGTTCCCCACCCCCCACCCCCCCCAGGTAGTAAAGGAGGGAATAGTTTAGCTCATGTTAAGTTGGACTGCCACTCTTTCCCAGCTTGAAGATTTGTCGAAGTTTGCTTGGATTCTCTTTTCAGATGCTATGGCTGGCTCTTGCTAAAATCGGGGAATATAAATGTTGTTTTTATGCTTCTTTACTTTGTAAGACAGATGATACTCTGATATTGTAAAGAAACCATTGTACAAACTATTTTATCAATAAAACAAAGTTTTATTTTCTGCTGTTTAATTTATGTCTGTCTTGTAATTTATCTGCATCTTTTAACCTAAATGCTCCACAAAACTTAGTGCATTCCCTTTGTGAGTGACACTAACGGATGTGGGGTGTTACACTATCTCCATTTTCCGCTACAAAAAAAGGGCAATTTTCCAACTCAGAATTCCCTACACCATCCCTACACCGCGTAGGCGCGACGTAGGTAGAACATATAAATACAAAAAAGCCGTAGGAACGGCGTAGGGAATCCCTACTCATTTCCTACACCTCGTAAAGAGGTTGGAATTTAATAGAAAAAACTTATTAAAATTATGGTCCAGCTAAAAGATAGCAAAATATAAAAGGTAACCCCGGTTCTCTCGTCGTTCGTTCCTTTCCTTCGATTCAGATTAAAAAAAAACCTAGATTTATCGCACCGCCGTGCCCTCAACAGCGCCGCCGCCCCTTCCTACGTCGTGCCGCCGCCCTGCCTCTTCTGCCTCCTCTACTCGCCGCCGCCGCCTCTTCCTCTTCAAATCGAGTACGTATTTTGCTTACCCCAAATAATGTTGGTTAAACTTTTCTTAAACCATCTGAAATACTAAGGCTCTGTTTGTTTTGAATCAAAGAGCTAATTGGTTAAATAAGTGATATTGTTACATTTCGGTGATATAATATTTCAATACTGAAGAAGATCTGAATAATATTATTGATTTTGATGATGTCATTTCCATATGAATGAGATTTGAAAGATATTTGAGGCAGCTACTCAAATATGTTGTTTTATAAAATTATATCAAAGATGACAGTAAATTATCTACATGAAAAACAGAATTATTAGAAAGATTATAGAAATCAAACAAATCTTAAGTATCATTTATGTTAAATTTTGGAACTTAAAATGTATCAGTATAGTGGTTACTTTTGACCACAAATTTGCTTATCGTCTTTTGAAAATTTTACATCAAACATGACAGTATTTTCTGAGAGAGTAAAAGCACCATGTTACAAGACTTTCCACATGATTTTAATGATTTGCACGCGCAGGCAGCGCTGTGCGCTGTCTTTGCGCGCGCCGTTGCAAAGGCAGCACTCGGCGCTGCCTTTGCAAGCGTAGGGAGCACTGTGTGCGCTACCTTTGCACGCGCAAGCAGCGCTATATCCAAATCGCTACATCGAAGCAGCGAGGAACCATCATGAATTTCCTTCTAATTCACATCCCAAATTTGCAGGATACTCATATTATCAGCAATAATCCTATACTAGGAAAGCTTCTTCGTTTTTATTTTGGAAACATATTGTTATTTAATTTTGTTATTATTATACTCATATTTGCTGTGGTATAGAAAACCTACCATCTAAGGAAGTTATTGAGTTGTTAGTCTTGACTCTTTCTTTTGCCATCTAAGGAAGTTGTTTATGGTGTAATGTTATATTTCTATTGGTCTAACTCTACCTACTGCTTTGTTTTTTTTAAGCATAGTTCTCCTTATATGAAATTTTGTAAAGTACGAACCCTACTTTCTAATACAGTTTCAAGGGAAAGCTTGACAATTGACCACAAGCTGAAATTAAGAATGTATGTAGCCCATTTTTTGTCAAATTGATTTCGATTTATATATGATAGTGGAATATAAATTACAAGTACTTGGTTGTAGAACCATAACTATAAAATCTTAACATGTTAGGCCACATTAAATGAACTTACACATGGTGAGTTGGTCAACCATAACACTATACTGTTTAGAATTAAATTTGGTCGACCATAACACTGCCTTTATTAGTGAATTAAAAATAAATGCACCGAATTGATTGGAAAAATCATTTATTAGTTTATAATATTAACGGAGAGTGGCGTTTTAATTTTCATAGAAACTGTAAAGAAGTGATTTATGCAATGTTGTTATACATGTTGAATAATAGACATCTTGTTTACTACCATGGCTGAATAATAGACATCTTGTTGTAATTAAGCAATATACCACAGAGCTTTTGGATTTCTATAGTTGGCATTATTTGTATGCTTGGATATCCTAGTTGTTTCTATTGTTAAATGTTACACCCTTTTTTAACAGTATAGAATTCCTGAGGCATATGATCATGATGGAGGCATAAATCAAGTGAAAATATTTTTTACTTGGATATCCTAGCAGCAAACTCTTTTTTAGCAATTAGCTTGCAATCTTTTGTGACACGCCAAATGATAATTTCTGTAGATAATATGATTTGCTGAATAAAATAATTACCATAGTGCTTGTTTATTTGTTGTACAGATCAGATTTAAACAATTTATGTGCAGATACATAGAGACATTACATACACTATTAGGTTTGGAGTTTCAGATGACAGAGGGAAACTTGTGGAGGAAGTAGAAGAGGTAAGGAGTAAAATTCAAGAAATGAATGTTATGATTAACAAACTGCAAGGGGATTTAGGTTTCATGCAGGAGGAAATGAGTTCTGTGCAAGGGTTTATACGAAGGTGGAGGCGGGAGCAAGAATCAGAGATATGACATACTTTATGAGTTATTCGTATTTTGGTAGTGGGTTTGATGTTCTATTTGTATAAAGTCATTATATGATGTTTGAATTAGATGAAACGACCATGTTTGAGTTATGTAGCAACTTTATTTTATTGTTTATTGGACATGATTTGTTTTAAATACATTTGTTGCTAGTTTATGGTAATTTGATTATGATATTTATTCTACATCAATGTTTTTATTAGCGTATATTTTTACGATTTTGCATGTGTTTGGTTTTATCAATTTTTTTATGATGTGTGGTAGATGAAGATAAATGTAAAAGAACCATATTGAATTTTGGTGCAGGGTGGTGTAGGGAACGCGTAGGGATGAGGGTGTAGGGAACGCATAGGGAATTTTTTGCGACGAGCTATTTTCCAACTTCTGTTTTGGCATAGGGATGGCGTAGGGAAATTCGATTCCCTATGGCGTCCCTACGCCAAACTGGTGTAGCGAATTCAGGTTTTTTTTAGTGGTCGGCCTTGATGCCGATCTGAAGTGCTTCCCTTGTCGCCGGTTCCACCTCCTTCCCATGCCTGGAAAACTGTGTCGCTCGAAGCTTCCAACTCCTCGAACAACGAGCTAAAATGCGGCGGGGTTTGTGAAGGGTTTGGGGATTATTCTCGTTGGAGGGGGAAGGAGGGAGGAGCGGAGGAAAGGGGGGTTTCGGCGGTGGCCCTCCGACATGCGACGGTGGTGAGGTGCAGAGGGGGCGGGCGATAATTGATCGATCGATTTAGGGCATTTATTTATTCTATTGAAATCAATATGGAGGCGGGATGGAGTTTGACCACGGTAGGAATGGGTTGACTAGGGTATGACCAGGGTATGGGTTATATATACCAGTATATATAATTATTAAATTCGTTTTAAAAGTAAAAATCATTACAAACTCCAATTTGAACCTAACGACTGTCGCCCTTAGCTAAATACACTTATTCCGGATACAATGGGATATGTCCGGTAAGCTAATTCGACTGCTACAATCAGTTTTCATCAAAATTAAAATATAAATCAATATATATTGAATTTTAACGTACATTTTAATTTACCGGGGCCACATACAGACTCCAAAAATTCCCAAAAAACAAACTTAGCTATATTTTGACGATACGGTCCTAACAAAACTAATTTCATCGAATTTGGAGACCGTCTGAAAAAGGGTCATTTTCCAGTCGATTAAATTCAAACTGAATTGACAAAACACATTTAAATCCGCCACGCTCACATATTGATTCCAAAAATTACGAAAATTGGAATCCAGCAATAATTTGACGTTCCGGATCCAACAAAAGTGGTCTCATTGAAAACTGAGGTTGTTTGCAAAATCGCCATTTCTAAGTGCTATATATTATATAAAATTCCATAGCGACTATTCTGAATTTTCAACTGGACATAACTTTTTATTCCCTTTATGAAATCTGGATTTTTCAAATCTGTTGGAAAGATATTTTCAAACAGATTCAAATATTTCTAGTTTTACTAAAATCCGGCTTATTTTGAATCATGTACATTCAATTGAAATTTGAAATCAAATTTTCAAACTGCTGCGCCATTTCAGGCTCGTTATATAATTAAAATAAATATTTATATTCTAACTTCAATTTAAATGAATTTATATGTTCTGATTCTATTGAAAATAAATTTCTAGTCATAATTATTTAAAATAAATCATTTTAAATATTCACAATTCATTAAAATATCCAAAATAAAATTTTAAATTAGTCTTGATTTTCCGGGTTGTTACATCCACATTACTTTAAAAACTAAATTAAATCACAAACCTTACCGTAGTTCCTTCAACATGGTTTGAACGAAGATAACGAAGAGATAGCAATAAGATCTCAATGTAATGGCACAAATTTTGGAAAGGTTAGTTTAATGGGTTTTTATTTCTTTTTTGAAAGTGACTGTTTTTATGAATAAGAGGAAATTTAGAGGGTTGCAATGTATGTTGATAAAAAATGTTGGGATTATAAGCTTATTATTATTGAAATTTTTATTTATTATTTTAAAAAGAAGCTGATTTATTTTGTCCCTTCCATAATAATTTTAAACTAAATTAAAATTGGAACCCCCATTAATTAAAATAGAAATCTCATTAACAATCCCTATAACATCCTGAGATTTTGCGACAATTTGAAATATTTAATTTATGGTAACTTTGAAAAATGTTGATTTAAATATTAAAATTTATATTTATTTTGTTATGGACTGTTAAGATATGAGCTTAACTTGATTTATTGAGAACTGATTCTCAATGGCTATATATGATGATGATAGTGTTTGATAATCTATTTATAGTTGAATTTGAAATTTATATTGAATTAACAATACAAAACAGATTAACTAAATTTGAGATTTAATTTTATTGATAATTTAATCAATGGAATATAAATAATATAAATTGTTTGATTATGTAATGAATTTCTATTGATTATAAAATGTAAGAATTTGCATTGATTATAATTATAACTATGATTTGAATATATACTATTAAATGTGGAGATTAGGAATATAATATTAAATTATATTAATTAAATTGAGTCAATGAATTTGTAATTAAAACTTTAATGATTTAATTTTTGAAAAATTTACGGTAAAAACTTAATAGAATGGTTTAAGTATTGAAATTCAATCTATTATGACAATTGTGACTTGTATTGATTCCAAATAAATTTGTGATTTGTTTATATTTATTGACAGTGAAAATTGGAATTTAATATTAATATATTTTAATGGAGTTTATTGGTGTAATTAATAACTGAAATAAAATTTGAATTTATAAATATTGGGAAATTGAATTCACGATAAACGATTATTGATTTATAGGTTTATATGAATTCTATTTTGATTTGAATAGAATTATAAACCTTTAAATTTAAATTAAAGGTGAATAAACGATAATGAATATTTTATTATATTAATGAACTGGTTAAAATTGTCATTTTGCAAACGTTCTTGGAATTCAATGAAATTAATTTTATTGGATCAAAAATTATAATTTATTGTATGATCTAAAATTTCATAGCCATCGAAGTTGTCATTTGATCGTAAGAATTTAAAACATGTAGAAGTTTGTGTGTATAATTTAATTAAATAATCGATTTTTAGAAGAAACTGCTAGAGACTTTGGAATTGGGCTCTGGAACCTATTACATCACGTTCAAAAGGCGTCAAAACCTATTGGTAGGCTGTAAGCAGGCCTGATTTGGACATAAGTCCATTTTTGGCTTAAATACACGTAAAACAATGAAAATATTATTTAAATAATAACCCTAAACCCTAAAATAATTGGCAGCCACCACTTGATTTCAATGGCCATAGAATTTGGAAAATTTAATCCTTATTTTCTTCCAATCCAATCAACAAAAATCCAAAACTTCTAAAGCATAAATTGTAGAGCTCGAGAAGCTCTTCGAATCCATACGATTGATCGTATCATTTTCTTCAAGATTTCACCAGAAAATGGCCCTGAAGCCAGTGCACATTCCCTGATTTCGAGACGATACGGACCACCAACGACCACCGCATTTTGGCCAGTGAAGGAGCAAGGGGGTGACTGTTATGATCTTTTTGTTTAGCCATTAATCGAGTAAACATTCAAGAAGAGTTTAAAGAGGTAATTGTAGCAAGGAAGGGAATTTACAGAGATTTCAGAGTTGGGAAGAAGAGTTTGGATTACGTAGATGAGATGAGTTGATGTTAAGAAAAGAAATGGAGATTTGGAGAAGAGAAAGAATTACAGAAACGGTAGAGAGGTTTAAAGAAGGAGATTAGCTATAGAAAAGCATTTAGAAGGAGCAATTTTCATTTATCAATCATATACGTACAAGAGAGACCCTGGACTTATTAGTACACTTCTGGTCCGAAGTTCGGCCAGGCCCAATATTATATCAATTAACATTTAAAGCCCAGGTACCACTTATTTCTTCATTGCTTTATTACAACAGATACTTATTTTAGTTTGTGCATATCAGATGCACACCCATGCTCATGCAATCCACCATTAATTCCTTCTTTGGAATGTTTCGGATCCTTCAGCAGTGTGTTAGTATCATGTGTCATCACCTTGCTTTGTCCACCGTTAAGCCCTTCACCAGAATCTTCAGTTACACATGTGTTTGCGACTTCAGCCATGGTGCTTGATGAAATGTTCCTAACAACATTTTCCACTTGAGTATATGCTGAGTTGACTTCGGCCCTAACACTCCCCCCCCTTCAAAGTTTGACCCAGTATCAGGGTCAAATGTAGGGAATCGCTTAAGTAATTCCCAATAGTCCTCCCATGTCGCTTCCTTCTCACTTTTTTGTCTCTATTTAACTAGAACTTGAGTAACAGCTCGGTTATTCTTAGGCACCATTCTCTTATCAAGTATCAATTCAGGTTAATCAATTATTTCCTAAAAAAAGGTAGGATCAACCCTCTGTATTACAATAATTTTGCCAACTTTACATTTCAGTTGAGATACATGGAATATTGGATGAATTTTGGCATGGGAGGGTAGTTCAAGTTTGCAAGCAACTTCTCCCACTTTCTGCAATATCTTGTATGGTCCATAAAACTTAAGAGATAATTTTGTAGTCTTCAATTGACTTGCGGTTATTTTCTTGTAAGGTTGCAATTTTAAATATACCCAGTCACCTTCATCAATTTCCTTTCTGTTCTGTTCATATCTGTGTATCTTTTCATCCTTAATTGACTTAGTTTCAACCTGTCTTTTAACAATTACAACACCACATCTCTTGAAAATAATTCTTGCTCAACTTGAGGGACCTTTGATAAATTAGGAACACAAAACAGCAATGTAGGTGGTGCTGTACCATAAACATTAGTAAAAGGAGTGGTGCTTGTTGAGCATTGCCAGCTGGTATTATACCAGAATTATGCTACTGTCAGCCACTGCGACCATTCTTCTGATTTGTGACATACAAAGCAGCGCAGGTAACGCTCTATTATTTTATTGATCGCTTTTGTTTGCCCATCAGTTTGGGGATGGTAGGCTGAGCATAATTTCAGAGAACAACCTTGTAATTTAAAGAACTCTTGCCAAAATAATGAAGTAAATATAGCATTCCTATCGCTTACAATGCTTTTAGGCATCCTGCGATACTTAAACACCCCATTAATAAATATTCTAGCTATCTCCTTTGTTGTGTAAGGATGTTTGAGAGGGAAAAAATGGGCATATTTTGATAATTTGTCAACAATCACAAATATAACAGTATATTGGTGACTTTTGAGTAACCCTATAATAAAATCCATAGACACATCACTCCAAAATTTTTCAGGAATAAGAAAAGGATTTAGAAGACTAGGAACATGGATATTTTCATGTTTATTCCTTTGACATGTATCATACTCCTTAATGTATGCTTCTATGTGATTCTTTATTTTTTTTCCTGTAAAAATTTGGATTAATTTTGTAGTTGGATTTCTTCACTCCTGCATGACCACCTAATGAAGTTGAATGATGTTCATATATGATGCGTTAGATTACTTTTTGGAAATGTGGATCAAGATAAATTCTTCCTTTATGAAAGATGATATTATTGGCCACTCTGAATTTCCCATTTTTGTGTCTGCCTTCTTTAATTTGTTGTGTAAGCTCTATATAATTCTCTGAATTCTGCATCAATTGTGTAAGCTATTTCATCCACCCACTTTCCACTGTTGAAATTGCTTGGTATTCTGTGTAACATTCTGGTAATCTAGACAATTCATCTGCTGCCTTATTCTCCTTGCTTTTTTTGTATTCCACCTTATAATCAAAATCATTTCATTTAGCCAGCCATCTTCCTTGAATTCCAGTGGATAAACTTTGTCTAAGCAAATGCCTTAAACTCTAGTGATCTGTCCATATGATAAACTTATTGCCTACTAGATATTGTGTCCATTTCCTTGTTGCTAAGATGAGTGCTAGCAACTCTTTTTCATAAGTGGATAACATCAAATTTCTGCCATTTAAAGCTTGACTTAAATAAGCTATTGGCCTTCCCTCTTGAGTTAAAACAGCTCCAATTCCCGCCCCACTTTCATCACACTCCACCACAAACTCCTTGTTAAAATCTAGCATGGAAAGCACAGGGGGGTGCATTAACTTCTTCATGTTTTCAAAAGCTTCAGTAGCCTGACCATCCCATTTAAAAGCATTCTTTTTGAGTAAATTTTTGAGTTGTCTGGCCATGGTACCATAATTTTGTATGAACCTTCTATAGTAGCCAGTAAGCCCCAAAATTCCTCTCAAGCTTTTGATGTTCTTGTGTGTTGGCTAACCTTCAATTTCTTTAACCTTGTCTATCTCTACAGCAATTCCTTCCCTAGAAATAATACGCCCCAAACAATTAACTTGAGTTTCTACAAAGGCACATTTAGATAGTTTGATAACCAATTGATTAGCCTCCAACACCTGCATAGTAATTCTGATGTATTGCATGTGCTCAAACTATGTTTGGCTGTAGATTAGAATGTCATCAAAAAAATACTAAAATAAACTTCCTAGGGTAAGGTTTAAAAAAATGGTTCATCAATGCTTGGAAAGTGGATGGTGCATTTGATAGGCTAAATGGCATTACCACAAATTCATAGTGGCCCTCATGAGTTTTAAAAGCTGTCTTGTGTGCATCAGAGGGGTGCATTCTAATTTGATGGTAAACTGACCTTAAATCAAGCTTTGTGTAAAATTGTTAACCATGCAAATCATCTAACAGATCCTCAACTAAAGGAATTGGGAATTTATTTTTTATTGTTTGATTGTTAATAGTCCTGTAATCAACACACATTCTCAAACTGCCATCTTTTTTTTCTAACCATCACAACTGGAGATGAATATTCACTAGTACTAGGTTGAATGATACCATTGTCAAGCATTTCTCTAATAAGTTTTTCTAATTCATTCTTAATATGATATGAATGTCTATATGGTCTCAAACAAACAGTTTTTAGCATCAGGGATAAGGTTAATTTTATGGTCGTAATCCCTTTCAGGAGGTAGAAGAGTCTTAATAGTAATTATAGTAGGAAATTGCTGTAATATTTTATGGATCTTTGGGTGTATTACTCCATTTTTTGAATTAATAGGAGGCACTTTAATTTCTTTAAAATACAGCAGTAAAGTGAGTTACCCTGTGGTATACTCTTTAGAGATTTCCTTATCATCTACTAACCTGTTAATGTCTTTAATTCCTTGCCACATATAAGAAGAATTTTGAAACTGAAACTTGTTTTGTAATTTAGAAAAGTTAAAGGATACATCCACTAATTCCTTCATCCATTGTGCTCCTAGCACTACCTGGCATCCTTCCAGAGGAATCATTAGCAAGTCCAGCGGTAGTGAGCAGCTCTGACATTTAAAGATGACATTCTTCAAAATCCTTGGCCTTGAATTTCACACCATTGGCAATCTGAACTGCATAAGGTAATGTTTCTTGAACAAGTAGTTTTAATTTCTTTAATAGTTTTGAATTTATGAAGCTATGTGTGGAACCAGAATCTATGAGCACAGTGATAAGCTTTCCATTGATGTAGCCTTGGCCTATAATAGTGCATAATGTAGGAATACTGCACATTGCATTAAGAGTGATAACATATGTTTCTTCTTTATTTGTGCCTGCTGAATTTTGTTCCTCACTGTCTTGCTCTTCGCTGGCATTAAATTCTTCTTCTCTGTTGAACAGGTCATTCATATAATCTAGTGGCATGATGCCTTCAACCACATAGTCTTGCTTTGTTTTGCAAACATGACCAGGATGCCATCTCTCATTACACCCAAAATAGAGGTTCTTTCTTTTTCTATCAACAATTTCTTGTTGTGTAAAACCCTTGACCTTTACATCAGAGTCTTTACCTTCCTTATCATTGAGTTTTTCTTTACTAAACTTAGTTTGTGTTTAAATTCTTGAAGTAATAGACATCTTACCTTTCTTTTTCCTGGCTTTCTTACATCAAATACTTTTGCAAGACTCATAGCTTCACTAAAATCTACTGGATGTAATGCTATCACATCATAATGAATTTCCTCTTTAAGTCCATCAATAAATTTCTCCAATAGGAACTGATCTGGTAATGCCTCACATAATCCATGTAGTTCTTCAAACTTGGTGAGATATGCACACACTGTGGTAGTTTGTTTAATGTTAGAGATTGCTCCATAGGGTATTTGAAGGTCTTCAGTTGCGAATCTCACTATCATTTCTTCTTTAAATATTACCTATTGTTCATAATTCTTTACTTTCTTGGTAAGCCATCCATACCATAAATGTGCCTCCCCCTTGAGATGGAATGAGTATGTAGGAACCCACTCATTTTCTCGTGTGCTGTGATATTGGAAAAGTTGTTCAAACACTATTGATCGAGTCAATAACATTACCTTCATCTTCATATTTTGGGAAATCCATTTTGATTACAGTGTTCTGGAGGAGCTTTGGTGCTATTGAATAATAGATTGCTAATTCGTTTGGTGGGCTTGATAAAATGCCAGCAACATTTTTGGAATTTCTTTAAGCAGGAGGTATGTAAGGAGTTCGGTTTTGATTCTTGAGTTCTTTCATATCTTGAACAAGACCTTGGATTGCTTCATTAATAGTATCCATTTTATTGTTAAGTTCTTGAGTATTTTCTTGCTGATTCTGGCAGGCTTCTTGTAATTCTCTGATATGCATAGTAGTTTTTGCATTAAAATTCTCCTGTCTGGATTCATAAGAAGCATTATCTATGGATCTATCAAGGTTTTCTTCATCCGAAGCATCAGTTTGTTCCTCAAATTTGATCTGCTCTGATACCACTTTGTTATGATCTTTTTGTTTAGCCATTGATCGAGTGAACATTCAAGAAGAGTTTAAAGAAATAATTACAGAAAGGAAGGGAATCTACAGAGATTTCAGAGTTGGGAAGAAGTGTTTGGATTACGTAGATGAAGATTAGTTGATGTTAAGATAAGAAACGAAGATTTGGAGAAGAGAAAGTATTACAAAAAGGTTAGAGAGGTTTAAAGATGGAGATTAGCCATAGAAAAGCATTTAGAAGAAGGAGGAATTTTCATTTGTCAATCATACACGTACAAGAGAGACCCTGGAATTATTTATAAACTTCTGATCAAAAGTTGGGCCAGGCCTAATATTGTATCAATTAACATTCGTAAGCCAAAGTACCACTTATTTATTCATTGCTTTATTACAACAGATACTTATTTTAGTTTGTGCATATCAGGTGCACACCCATGCTCGTGCAATCCACCATTAATTCCTTCTTTGAGATGTTTTTCATCCTCCAGCAGTGTGCTAGTATCATGTGTCATCACCTGGCTTTGTCCACCATTAAGCCCTTCACCAGAATCTTCAGCTACACATGTGTTTGCTACATCAGCCATGGTGCTCGATGAAATGTGCCTAACAACATTATCCACTTGAGCATATGCTGAGTTGACTTGGGCCCTAATAGTGGCGCGCAACATGGGGGTGTTGGATTGTAGTTCGGTGCTTCGAAATTGGTGCGTGAATTTGGGAAAACTGCGGCTGTTGGGCGCGTGCCTAGAACTGTTTCTCACAGAAGGGGAAAGAAGAAAGAACATGAACTGCTGATGACGTGACAAGTATTTTGCTTTTTTGTCCCATTCTCGTTTTTATTTTTTTATTTTTTCCTATCGCGTTAACTTGTATAAATTTCTGCTACAAAGTCGGATTTGAACAAAATAAATTGCACTGGAATCGTATTAACGAGCTCTTCGTGATGCCGCTGATTTGGACTGATTCTGAGAACGTTAATTTTTGGGCTAAATTTTGAATTTCAATCTCAATTGAAACCAAAGGTGAGTGAATAAACCCACTCACACCTAACTAAAGTATTGATTATTAGTTAAATTAAATTAAATTTACGTTATGATATGATTGTATTGATTGTTGTCTGGTAGTTAAAATTGCATATTTTTGTTAACTAGCATCGATTGTGTAATTTAATTCGACCGTTAGTTTAAATTTTACAGTTATGTCAAAATTTGACATTTTATTTCTAGTTTAAAATCCATCATTTGATAACTAGTAAATTTTACGGCACTAAACTATTCATATGTATTGATGTGATAATGGCTTGGGTCTGATAAGTTTAATATATTGAAGTTTATGTGTGTAAAGTACTTTGTTATTCACCCTAATTTTTATATGACCATCGGTTGTGTTGATTAATCTCAACATTACCCGAGATGTTGCGGGCATCAAGTAAACCGGGGATTAATCATTGAAATGAATTAAGAATGTAGGTTGAAATGATAAATACCTATGACTCTGATTTGGATTGAAATAATATATATCATTTCCCAAAATACTAAAATTAAATGTTGAGTATTAATTGGCCACAAGATAGAAAATTATATACGAACACTGGTCGGTTAAAAAAAAATTGTTTTAACCATGACTCTTGAAATATTGTTTTAAAGGTATTAAAGACGCTGTTTTATAAATCGATTTCTTTTGAACTTGTAGGTTGGATTTGAAATATAAAGGCTAAAGTAAAAAATTTGATGTTGTAAATTGAAGTTAAAATGAATTGAATATAAATTGAATTTATCGAAATTGAATTCGTTATTCATCTTTGAAGTTTACTTTAACTTGATTTAAAGTTATATTTAAATTGTGAACTCGAGGTTTTATAAATTGAAATAATTGAAGTGAGAATTATAATTGAAATTTCAAATATTTGAATTGAATTGTTAAATCGAATTGTTTGAATCGAACTATTGAATCGAATTAAAATATAATTGGGAAGTTGAGCTCTTTTGAATTGAGATATCAAAATTTAGTCGATTGATTTGAAACCAGGATTTGATTTCCAGTTTGTTAATTTTTTTTAAAGAAATGATTCTAATTCCAACTATAGTGTTTAAACCATTTTAATAATAATTATTTTTCTTTATAAAGTATTTACCTTATAACTATTTTATTTTTATTAATTATTTTAGGTAAACCATTTTAATAATTAAATGTTTATTTTATTAACTATTTTACTATTTTAACTATAGATTTTACTAAATCTAAAAATTCTATTTTAAATACGAATTATTTAATTTCAAACTATTTCAACTACATATCTAAACTATTTTAAATATATTTTTAACTATTTTAATATTCAAATTATTTTAAAGTTAGAATTGTTTCAAGATTTTAAATTTAGTTTTAAATGAAGATTTTAATATGAAATATTCTATCTCGACAATTGAAACGAGTTTAAAGAAAATATGATATTTTGATATGAAGTATGAATCTCTTTTAAATGAAAAATAACTAACCGGTGTGAAAAATGTAAATGTTTGATTGTTAAAGAGGCCGAGATCAGATTGTCATTACTCTCTACCAATATCGAAAACCACTTTAACAACTGTGTACGCGGTGGAGTTCATGAATGAAGTAGGATGATTTGGAGGTGATTACTAGATTTGAAGAAAGAGAACGATGATGGATGTCCTTGACCTTCGGGTCATAATTAAAATGATTAAGCTATACCGTGATTAAGTGAGGTGGCATGTGACAACCCAAATTCCGACAGACCGATTTTTTTTTTAAATTCTAATCTATCGAAACTCGTGTTGGTTTGCTCAGATATCCTGGAGAAAAGACAGAGACATAAAATATGTCAGAGCTTAGAACATATCTAACAGCGGAATGGATAAAATATAATATAATCAAAGTATAGTCTTACTGTACTAATAATACTGCCTAACCAGTATCCAAGCTATCATGTCTCTACCACAAATCTAACCTGCGAGTATGTTATGAGGGAGGGGTCAGAACATAAGTTATGGTAACTGGATTTAAACTATACACTTAGGATAATCCTACATATACCGTTCAATCACATTTTCTTATTTATTAGGTTACTTGGGTTAACAATACTCAAGGCTTACACATACGTCGTACCCATTTACTTCCCAGTGGATTAAGATAATATAGTATATATGTAGCTACCCCCAATATTAAGGTACACCCCATGGTACCCTACTCGCATGGTCTCCACCGTAATACCACCAAAATATACATAGTCCTTCATCCTATGTCAGAGTGATGTACGGATCTCGATATAACAATGTTACGTTCCACATATATCTGTCAATTCTATGCTACGTAAGTGTACGGACTGCCACCTTTGATCGAATTAGATTCCATACCAGAGTAATGCCCTGAAATCTACGATACACAACCTAGAGCATACATGCATGTATCTAGATTTTCCCACGTATGTATCGTCAATGTAGCTCGATGTCTTAACCGCACGTCCTCTAATGTGCACAGAGTTCCGAGGCAGGGCGATACAAGAAACACAGAACTCAGTCGGGAGCTTTTCCATATCTGTACAGGCCCGCCTTTAAGAGCCTCAAAATACATATATTCTTAGGATATATTTTTCATGGCTATGGCCCCACCTCGGCCTCACCCTCAACTAGACTACAAGAGCTAAGTGACATGCCCCTAACAACAAACAATCTAAACATCCAGTTGGCATCTCCCCTAAACCACCGTACCTTGATAGTGAATGGTAAATGGTCTATTAGGTTTAGCACTAGTATTTTCACATCCCACTGGATGTCGATGACGGGTATTCGACGATCTACTATCCTTGTTGGTCGTGAACCCCTGCCCACCGTTGAGGCGACCGCTGAATCTCCCTAGTGTCACCTCGTCACAGCATTCTGACTGCAAAGCTACTTTTGCCGTTAAGGCCCACTCACCTAGTAGTTACGCGTAGACCCAACCTCTGAGAGCACAGCCTAAACATCAACCACCACACAGAGGACTACCAGGATCACCTTACGTACCTTAGGAAGCCGCATGCTTCCCTTTAAAGTCCTTCGGAGCCGATGGAATAATCAAATGAACGTGCGCTTCCCTCGTGTCTTATGACACCACGATGATCTACCCCGTTGGGTTATTCACCCTAAAACGTGCGGACTGGTCCAGGCGCCTCACTTTAATATGCTATTAGACCCTATATCTAAACATTCTTTTATGCGCTTGCTTTACCTCATCGTGTTTCCATTTTAACTTGGTTATCATTTAAAATTTTTATTCAGGTTACCAAGTTCTTTCTAGCCCCTTATATCTCTAAGGAATGGGCCCCTCTTGCTTATTAATTTCAATCATATTACTTAACCCATTTAAGTTTATTAATAAGCCCACAATATGTTATTCCCTAGATTGTGATCCAAGGTCTGTAATCCATGATCCCTTTATATTCTTGTTTGATTCAAGGTTACAATAACATGTTCTACTTAATACGTAATTAAGTATATCTCAATTTACATGTTTTCTATCTAACATGCCACTTATCATTTTGATTAAATATAACTTATTTCATTTCATAAGTTTGTCTCACTCTTTTCTATTTAATCATAATTCCATCTTACATGTCACTACAACTTATCGTTGCTTAGCTATTAACTTAGTTCTCTTAACTAAGGTTCACTAATAAGTCTCCTTTCGATTTATTATAACCTATGTTATAATTTCCTATTGTCCCTAGGACAAGCCTAAATATGTTATTCTTATCAGCAGATTTCAGACTTCCAGATTTACAGATTACCTGATTTATAATTAAGTACAACATCTTACATTTCATAAATTTTCCCCCTTTTCTCTACTTAATACAAACAACTGGTTTCAGGCTTCCCCGTTTACTGATTACTTAATTTACAATTGAGTGCCGGTTATCTCATTTCACTAGTTATCTCATTTCCTTATTAGTTTATCATAACCTAAGTTATAATCTTCACTTGTCCCTAGGACAAGTCTACCTATTATATAACATTCTCATTAATGTAATTTATTTATGATAGGTTATTATCATTCCCCGTTAATTTCCTTTTATTGTTGTATTTATATTTCATTCAATTCCATTCATTTCCATTAATTTCAATTAATGTCATTTATCAATCCTGCCATATACATATGTTTATATATATGTTTATGCACTAGACATCTCACGTTAAACCTACACTTGTGGATGCTGGATTTGCCAGCCGGTTCCGGGCAGACTTCTTCCACAAGTTGACTTAATCTCATGTCTTAGCACCGTTACATGTTTTATTTATGCACTTAGACCTCTTAGATTAGATATACCACTTGTGGATGCAGGATATGCTGGGCAGTTCCGGGCAGAACTCTACCACAAGTGTAACCTAGCCTCGTGTCTAAGCGCGGTTACAGTTTCTTATTTACTATAAGTCTTTTATATAATCTAGGCATGTCTATTCTTTCACATTTCCACTGTAATATATATTTTACTTGTCATCATATTATGCCTATTTTATGTCATATGTTCTTTCTAACATATAATCAATTCTATTCTAACATGTAATTTTACCAATTTCTACCGTTAATGGTCCACGTACATAAATGTCACAAGTTAACATGGAATTGAATCATCAGTAACCTCTATGCATATTTTGACAAGTTTATCTATCAACATATAAATTTTCCCACTTATTAATATCTCAACATATTAATATTCCAACATGTCATATTCGTCACTTTAATCCTTTTAGCATATGTTTAAACATTTCAACATATCATATTTAAACATGTCATAATAACATTTCAATACTTTCAATTGTTCTAGCAAATTTACATTATACAACAATAGGGAATGTTAAACAATAATATATCATTATCAAAAATGATATAACTTAAATCCACTCACCTTGATATGTCGATCAGGAAAAGAATCTCTTTGGATTGGTTGCAGATGGAGAGCCATGAGTTTGTTCTATTGTTGGAGTTAAACACGCCTTATTTTCTGAATTTGTCATTGTTGACAATAAATTTTCTTTTTCTTTTCTTTAATCTTCATTTAGACAGCGCCCCAATATTATAATTAATAAATTTATTCATAAATTATATTGAGGAAGAAGAAGAGAGTGAAGAAACAACAAATGAGAATGAAGCGATATATGGTCCTTTATATAAGAAGCTTAAATCGACGTTAACAGTCTATTTTCCCTGATGAAATCTATTCTCTCCATGTCATATAGTCAATAAGAAGTTGCCACATCAACAATAATTTTGAATTAGACCAATAGAATAAAACCAACAAGGCATGCATTGTCACTTCTACAAATTAAATGTGCTAACTAGGCGCAAAAGTTCGAATTTCGGATGTTTGAATTGTTTTGACGTAGAAATTTTATTTTCGAATGTTTGAATTTTCTGGAATTTATTCAACTGTTATATTCACATGTAATTTTCTTATACGTATACAATTCTTCTAATGATCATTTTACGCGTATATATATATATGTACACAATTTTCGTTTCGTTTTCAAAATTCAAACGGTGTTGCACCTATTTGATTCTTACCATATTTCATTGACTGTAGCCTTATCTTGAATTTTATCTTTTGTATACATATATTTCTGCATATATATATATATATATTCTTATATATATATACATATATTTTCTTTATTTCCTTATATGTACGTTCTTATCCTTTCAAATTTTGAATTTGTATGTGTGCATATATTTGTATGTTGAGTTGGCCCTCTCTAAAACAAAGTTAAAAATATGTTGTTGCCGAGGTTCGAACCCTCAGCCTCTATATTACATATCCACTGCCTTAACCAACTAGGCTATGTTGCCTTTTATTAAATAGTTTTGAACCAATGGTAGTCATTGTTCTCCTTTTTTTACCTTATTTTCATGTTTTGCTACCACAGGTCTAAATTGACCAGAAAATTGCCACGAACGCAATAACGCTAATCCCATGGCCAAATTCTGGACGCTCTTCAAAATTTTCTTTTCTTTTTAAAATGTGCATAATCAGTGCGTGCAACATATTTACACTGCATGCAACCTATCCTTTCTTTCTTTTTCTATGCATGCATTACATTTTTATTTGCATTTATATTTTCTTCTTTTAAATATATATGTCAACATATATATACACATATACATTGTTTAATTATTTAATTGTTACAAAATGCAGGGTGTTACATTCTCCTACCTTTAGTAAATTTCGTCCCTGAAATTTGATAAGGGTAAAAGAAATCAATTAACCCCTCGCATAATGTACATCCATCATGTATGCATCCAATTTTTTTCAAACACTGTGCACTTGTGCAAAGTGAAATACAACATAAAATACATGTATGCTTAAGCGGTACCTCCTATATGTATGCAAATTTTTCGAAAACCCTTTAAAAATATGATGCTCACATCCTAAATATACTGGCAGTTCTACATGAATGCAATATTTTGAAAATCAAAAATGCTTTTTCATTCAAATTTTCTCACACTCTTACTGAGCAAGAGCATAGTTCATTCAATTTTTGCATCCAAAATCCTAGAAACCAACTTTATTTTTCGAATTTCAGAAAAATCCAATTTTCTAAATTCGATTTCTTATGTTACAAAAAGGTGGAAAATGGAAAACTTCACATCTTCCGTCTTTCTTTTAACTACCTTTTTCCAGCCATACTTGGATTTTTTAAACTATTCTATAATGATCCCCTATTTTTCTATCTAGGCATAACCCTGATATGAAAATTTTGCTCTCTTACTGATTTTCTTTTTCATCTTATCTTCGAAATTTTTATCTTTATCCATCTTTTCTCATAATTTATCATGTTTGTTGCTTTACTGAATTTGTTGTTTACTTTTTAGTTTAACCATATCTCTTTTCTTAGTTGATTTAATCATCTGATCTAAGTTTAATTTTCAAATAAGCCCTCTAGTCTTTCAACTAAAACAGGAAAACAGACACCTTATACAGCTACTACTAAGGGCTAAGAATCTCAGGACTATGTGCCCCTCTAAAAAATTCAACCAACAGGATGTAAATACTTACTTGCCCTCTGATGTCTAGTAGTCACCACTAGTCTTAGTTGTGTACCAACAACTATTTCAAGCAACACCGTAGGATTTTCAATGCTCACGCATTCTACGGGAACTTATTATTATTCAAGATAATTCTTGCTATTTTCTTCGTAGCCTCAATTTTTTTTTCCCGATTTTCCTAGGCTCTAATCCTTACCTACTCCATACTTTTTTTTTAAAAACACGGTTTGGCCTTTTCATTTCACTTCTCTTCCAAAAGTGTCAAAACTTTATTTTCCTCATCAAAACTTACATTTGCCAAACCATAAAACATGTCATTTAAAAAAATGTAAATCATCTCATTCATATTATTATTATTATTATTATTTTCAAATCACAAAAACTAGAGTAGACAAGGACAACTAATTCTCAATCAGGCTTACGACTGGTTCTTACCTATAAGGTCGGTTCAGTCTCTTACTACAAGGTGCAACCATCTACTCTACTCTTAATTTCTACAACTTATTTTGTCCACCCAAGCTAATTTATCAAAAAGGATTAACAAAAATAGAGACTTCAATACTTCCTTTATTAAATGTTCTTGTTATGAAATATAATAGGAAACTAGTGAGCTACACATGCATTATAATATGCACATTTTGCTAAGAGAATTTTATTTTAGACAAAATTTTCGCAAGAAATCACTATTTAAGAAATATACCCATTTTACTTTAAAGCTCAATATGTATACTTTACATATTTATAACTTTTAAGATTAAAACTTGAAAACACCATAAACCATTTTCCCAAAACTTTTACAATTTCAAGTTCTTAAAAGTTAACAATGGGGTTAAGCTCAAAGCGGGTTTCCAATTTTTATAGGCTTTCCTAGACACTCCCACAAAGTCAACTCTCTTAACTATATATATTCCTAATCCATTTTTTTTTAACCTTTTCCAATTTATAAGGTTTCGCCGCCAAACCCACTAACCCAAAATACTAATCATATGGGATTTACCTTCCTTCCATGCATAATATATTGTACACTTTCCACCCAAATTTCCTAAGGGTCTTAAATTTCCATATTCATTCCTTAGTGTACAAATAAGCATCCCATTTCTTATCATATTATGCTCTTTCTATTCAGTTGGTTCCTCTATGGATCTAGGTATATATATGTATAATAGATATATTTTTACTTTTAAAAATACAAATATGTTCACTCATTATCTATACAGGAATCCTAAACGTAAGCTCTGATACCAAATGTGATAACCCAAATTCCGACAGATTGGTTTTTTTTTCAAAATTCTAATCTATCGAAACTCGTGTTGGTTTGCTCTGGTATCCTGCAGAAAAGACAGAGACATAAAATATGTCAAAGCTCAGAAAATATCTCACAGCGGAATGGGTAAAATATAATATAATCAAAGTATAGCCTTACCGTATTAATAATACTGCCTAACTAGTATCCAAAGCTATCATGTCTCTGCCACAAATCTAACCTACGAGTATGTTATAAGGAGGGGTCAGAACACAAGTTTTGGTGACCAAATTTAAACTGTACGCTTTGGATAATCCTGCATACACCGTTCAATCACATTTTCTTATTTATTAGGTTACTTGGGTTAACAGTACTCAAGGCTTACACACACGTCGTACCCATTTACTTCCCAGTGGATTAACCTAATATAGTATACATGTAGCTACCCCCAATATTAAGGTACACCCCATGGTACCCCACTCGCACGGTCTCCACCGTAATACCACTGAAATATATGCAGTCCCTCATCCTATGCCGGAGTGACTTACGGATCTCTATATAACAACGTTAAGTTCCACATATTTCTGTCAATTATATGCTAAGTAAGCGTACGGACTGCCACCTTCGATCGAATTAGATTCCATACCAGAGTAATGCCCTCAAGTCTACGATGCACCATCCAAAGCAGGCATGCATGTACCTAGACTTTCCAACATACCTATCATCAATTGTAGCTCGATTCCTTAACCACACGTCCTCTAATGCGCACCAAGTTCCGTGGCAGGGCGATACAAGGAACTCGGTCGGAAGCTTTTCCATAATTGTACAGGCCCGCCTTTAAGACCCTCAAAATACAGATATTCCTAGGTCTGTTTTTCATGGTGGCTATGGCCCCACCTCTGCCCCTCCCTCAACTAGTAAAGACTACAAGAGCTAAGCGACATCCCTCTAACAACAAACAATATTAACATCCAGTTGGCATCTCCCCTCGACTACCGTACCTCGATAGTGAGAGGTGAATGATCTATTGGGTTTAGCTCTAGTCTTTTCGCATCCCCTGGCTGCCGATAATGGGAATCCGATGATCTAATATCCATGTTGGTCGTGACCCTCTACCTCCTCGTTGAGGCGACCGCCAAATCACCATAGTGTTACCTCGTTACAGCATTCAGACTGCAAAGCTACTTTTGCAGTCAAGGCCTAGCCACTTGACAGTTACGCACAGACCCAACCTATTAGAGCACAGCCTAAACATCTGCCACCACACAGGGGACTACCAGGAGCACGTTACATACCTTAGGAAGCCGCGTGCTTCCCCTTCCATTCCTTCGGAGCCGATAGAATAATCAGATGAATGTGTACTCCCCTCGTGCCTTATGACACCATGATGGTCTACCCCGTTGGATTATTCACCCTCAAATGTGCGGATTGGTCTAAGCGCCTCACTTTAGTATGTTATTAGACCCTATGTCTAAACATTCTTTTATGCGCTTGCTTTACCTCATCGGGTTTCCATTTAACTTGGTTATCATCTTAACTTATTATTCAGGTTACCAAGTTCTTTCTGACCTCTTATATCTCTAAGGAATGGACCCCAGTAGCTTATTAATTTCAATCATATAACTTAACCCATTTAAGTTTATTAATAAGCCCACAACATGTTATTATCTAGATTGTGATCCAAGGTCTGTAATCCACCATCCCTTTAAATTCTTGTTTGATTCAAGGTTACAATAACATGTTCTACTTAATACGTAATTAAGTATATCTCAATTTTCATGTTTTCTGTCTAACATGTCACTTATCATTTATGATTAAATATAACTTATTTTATTTCATAAGTTTGCCTCACTCTTTCCTATTTAATCATAATTCCATCTTACATTGTCACTACAACTTTTCGTTGTTTACTTATTAACTTAGTTCTCTTAACTACGGTTCACTGATAAATCTCCCTTCCATTTATTATAACCTATGTTACAATTTCCTCTTGTCTATAGGACATGCCTAAACATGTTATTCTTATTAGCAGATTTCAAACTTCCAAATTTATAGATTACTTGATTTATAATTAAGTACAACTTCTTACATTTCATAAAATTTCCCCTTTTTCTCTACTTATTACAAATAACTGGTTTCCGGCTTTCCCGTTTACTGATTACTTAATTTACAATTAAGTGCCACTTATCTCATTTCACCAGTTATCTCATTTCCTTACTAGTTTATTATAACCTAAGTTATAATCTTGATTTGCCCCTAGGACAAGTTTACCTATTATATAACATTCTCATTAATGTAATTTATTCATAATAGGTTATTATCATTCCTCATTCATTCCCATTTCCTTTTACTGTTGTAATTATCTTTCATTCAATTCCATTCAATTCCATTCATTTCCATTAATTTCAATTAATGTCATTTATCAATCCTGCCATACATATATATTTATATATATATGTTTATGCACTAGACCTCTCGCATTAAGCCTACACTTGTGGATGTTGGATTTGTCGGGCGGTTCCCGACAGACTTCTTCCACAAGTTGACTTAACCTCGTGTCTTAGCACCGTTACATGTTTATTTATGCACTTAGACCTCCCACATTAGATTTACCACTTGTGGACGCTGGATATGTTAGGCGGTTCCGGGTAGACTTCTACAATAAGTGTAATCTAACCTCGTGTCTAAGCGCGGTTACAGTTTCTTATTTACTGTAAGTCTTCTATATAATCTAGGCATGTCTGTTCTTTCAAATTTCCAATGTAATTTATATTTTACAGGTCATCATATTATGCCTATTTTATGTCATATGTTCTTTCTAACATATAATCAATTCTATTCTAACATGTAATTTTCTCAATTTCTACCGTTAATGGTCTAGGTACATAAATGTCACAAGTTAACATGGAATTGAAACAACAGTAACCTCTACGCATATTTTGACAAGTTTATCTTTCAACATATAAATTTTCCCACATATTAATATATTAGCATATTAATATTCCAACATGTAATATTCGTCACTTTAATCCTTTTAACATATGTTTAAACATTTATGGTGGAGGCTCCCCTTTCTTTCTCGATTCCTGAATCAGATAATTCCGCTTCTTTTCCTCTGAATTCATCTTCTTCTTTAATAAATTCAAGGGTTTATTTCAGCATTCATTCGCTGATGTTATTAGGCAATCTTCTCCTAATTCTTCCTTTTGGAATTATGCATCATTCAAGAGCACTTCTAGAAAGAATTTTTCTAGAGGACGATACTGCTTCAGATGTGGCGATTCTGATTATATGGCGAAGGGCTATAGGAACGGGATTTGGTGCTTCAAATGCAAAGGTTTGAGACATCATAAGAATAGTTTTATAGATATTCTTAGAGGAAAAACGGCCTTTGATTTATTGCACTTCAACTATTCGAAGATTTGCAAGAATTTGATTGCTCTCTTGAAAATGGATTTTCCTTTTCAGGAGAATGATGGGGCGTATAGGATGCTCTTGTTGGGTTGGCATTTAGAGGGTCTCGTTGATGGTTTATTATGGTATAAAAGGATTTCTTTTGACGCTGTGTACCCTCCTTTACCTCGACCGTTGGATAGAAATGGACACGCTTTCTCATTTTGTTTAAATCTTCTGAAGTTGCGAAGGGTTTATGATGAATCGTCTTCGGTAAACAAGAAGAAGGCTTTTATGCTGATGGAAGCAATACTGTTGCAATTTGATGCTATCAATACCGCGGTTAATTGTGAGCGGGTTTGTGTTGATTTTCGGTTTCTTTCAAATTGTGATGTACATGGGTTTGAAGGGCAATCTATTCATTTGGGTGTTGGTTTTCAGAAGAAGAAGGAATGCGATTCTGTTTTGGATTTGTTTGGTGATGGGTTGGTTTTTCTTGATGAAGAGAGGGCAGATTCTTCTAGGAAGTTTTCATCATTGCAGTGTATGGGGTATTATGAAGGTTCGTGGATTGATGTTAATGTAGGTAACATGAACATGAGCAATGAATGGGTTAATGAAGTGATGATTGGTCTTGATTGGGTGGACATGTGGGGTTGTGATAGTACTGTTGAGTGCTTTTCTCCTAGAGTTATTGGCGTAGAGGAGGGGAATTGGCATGTGGCTAATGATGTGGGTCTTTTTAATAGTTTTGGGATTTTGGAGGAACTTGATGAAGAGGAGGCCTCAAGGAAGGATGGGTTCTGTGATGTTTCAACTGACAAGAAAGGGGAATGTCCGAAGTCTTCCTCTTTGTCGAGGAAAGGGTTCAAGGTGGGTAGAATAAAAGTTGGCAGGAGGTTTAAACATAAGTCCTTCAATATTTCTGGTTGTGACGCATCGAGTCTTAGTTACTCATCCGATTTGAGTGGCGAGAACTCGAAGATGGGGGTCGATAGCTTCCTTAGCGTTGCTGATATGGAGGAGTTGGGTAGGGGATGGCCTTGTACCTGGTGGTTGCGGTGATATTGGTTTGGCAAGTGGGGGACTGGCGGGGTTTATTGGTTGCATGGAAGGAGCAGTTGTCTGTTCTAATGTTGGTAACAAGAGAGGGTCTGTGATAGGAGAGGTATCATTGCATGGTAAGTGGATGGATGGGGGTTTTTGTTTTGACAAGGCTGGTGTTGTTTTTTGGATGGACAAGGTTGGCTGTACAGTGGCTTTGTGTGATCGGGGTGTGAGATTAGTTGCATTGTTTTTTCGGCCTTGTTTTAGTGTGTTCCATTCAGATGTTGTAGTGTCTTGTGCGGGTTTTGATTCTTTTGGTCTGACCGAGGTTGTGGAAAGGGAAGGTTTATGTGAGTTTAGCGAAAGACTTTTTCAGATCAGAGATGTGTCTACCGCTTTGGCTAGGAGGGGGAGACGTAAGAGAGTTACTCCCAGATTTGGACTGGTTCGTCGTAGTGCGAGGATTCGACATAACTCCTCCTTATATCATGGTAGGTACCCGAGCTTGAATGCTAGTAGTAGCAATTCGAGTTTGGGCTCAGGTATGATTCCTGTTTATGGTAGTTATTATACTCCTTTTTCTTTGAGTAGCCTTTCTACTGGTCAGTTATTTCAACTGGCTAATGATACTGCTTTTAGTTTTACTGATTTTGAGTTAGATGTAGATTACATTAGAAGTAGGGAATTAGAGAGAGTTAATTCTTTAAGATGATGAGGATTGTTAGCTGGAACATTAGGGCGCTTAATGAGTCCAAAATATGTGATAAGGTTAGGACCTTTTTTTAGAGATTTTCATATAGATATTGTTTTTCTTCAGGAGACTAAAATAGAGAATCCTGATCATAATTTTTATTTGAGGTTAGGTGGTTCTCACTTTCGTAATTGGGCCTATCTTCCGGCCATAGGTAGTGTTGGGGGTCTTATGATTGGTTGGAAGGATAATCAATTTAGACTCATCCCGGAGATTCCTAAATTGTATTCTCTACACATCATTTTAGCCTCTCTTATTGATAGTTCTTTATTGGGTATTTCTAATGTGTATGGGCTGCATACAAAATTAGAGAGAAGGCTCTTATGGGAAGAATGTTCTGTTTTAAAAATCTTGTCCCTAATCTTTGGATTGTGGGAGGAGATTTTCATGTCACTAGGTTTTTGGGAGGGAGATCACCTAGAGTAGGGGATTTCTCTGATATGGAGGAGTTCAATGACTTTAATTTAGACAATAATTTGATTGAAGTTCCTTTTATTAATAGATTTTTTACTTAGTCTAATGTGAGAGATAGTCCTTCTTTTGCTTTATTAGATAGATTTTTTATAAGTAATGAGGTAGAAGATAGATATTCCTTGTGTAGAGTTAAAGGTTTGCCTTTTTTATATTATGATCATTGTCCAAGCATTCTTTCCTATGACTCGAATATTTCCATTTCAGTTTTAAATTTGAGAAGATTTAGTTGTTAGATCCTAGTTTTATTAATTTAGTTTATACTAAGTGGAATTCCTTATTTTATTTTAACAATTTGTATAGGGGTAACTCTGCGAAGATTTTTGTTGCGAAGTTAGGTAAGTTAAGATTTTTTTTTCTCAAATGTTGGAATAAGTATATTTTTGGAAGTGTTAGAATTAGGAAAGATAAGATTATATGTAAGATGTTAGATTTAGAAAAGATTAGTGAATCCAGGATTCTTAATTTCATTGAGAAGGATAGACTTTGCTACCTTAGGAATGATCTCAAGTTGATTTTGGAAAAAGAAGAGATCATGTGGAAGCAAAGGGCCCGAGTTCAATGGATTAAGGAGGGGGATAACAACACGAAGTTTTTTCATAGTGTGGCTAATAAGGGGAGCCATGATAATTTGATTCATTCTATTTTTATTAATGATGTGGAAGTGACCGTTCAGAGGGAATTAAATGAGGCTTTTACCACGTATTAGAAGTAGAATTTTGGTGCTAGAATTAGGAGAAGGATTAGTGTTAGATGGAAGGACAATTATCCGCCAGATACTAAGGCTAAGTTAGTTGATTTAGACAAGCCTTTCTCTGAACAGGAGATTTGGAAGGCCATCTGTGATATGCCTAGTGACAAAGCTCTCAGTCCCGATGGTTTTTCTGTTCTTTTTTATAAGTAGTTTTGCGATGTCCTGAAATTTGACATTATTAACTTATTTAATGATTTTTATAGTGGTGATTTAAAGTTAGGTAGTTTTAATTTTGCTAATGTTATTCTTATTCATAAGAGAGAGGGTGCTAATTCTCTTAAGGATTTTAGGCCTATTTCCTTAATCAAATTTTCTGTCAAGATTATTTCCAAAGTCCTTGCTAATAGGCTGAGTATTAAAATGAACGATCTTATCGATTATTCCCAAACAACCTTCATTAAAGGCATAAACATAGTGGATGGAGTGACCGCTGTGCAGGAGTACATTAATGTTTGTTGTAAAAATAATTTTTTTTATGCTATTTTGAAGTTAGATTTTAAGAAGGTATTCGATTCTGTTGATTGGGATTTTATCTACGAGTTATGTCTAGCTAGGGGTTTTAGTGTCAGATGGATCAACTGTATCATGCTTCTGCTTAGGTCTGGTTGCTCTAGTATTGTTGTTAATGGGGTTGTGGGCAAGAAGATTCTATCTAAGAAAGGTCTTAGACAAGGAGATCCCCTATCACCACTTCTTTTTAATTTAGCAGCTGATGTTTTCTCTAGAATTATTAAGAGAGCTGTAGATTAGGTGTTTTAGGTTGTATTGGGAATGAGGAATTTAATAATGAATTATCTATTCTTCAATTTTCCGATGATACATTATTATTTTCCTCTCACTTGCCCAAGCATATTATTGCTTTGAAGTTTATGCTTTATTGTTTTGAGATGTTATTGGTCTCAGAATCAATTTTGATAAGAGTGCTTTAAAGATTCTTAATAACCGTGATAATGTTGAGTCTATGGTTGCCAGTATCGTGAACTGTTCTGTCATGAAATTTCCTTTTGATTATTTGGGTTTTAAGATTAGGCCTTCGAAACTTAAGAAGGATGATTGGTTAGTTATTTGTGATAAGGTTAATAATAGATTATCGAGTTGGAATAAAATATTTCTGTCTAGAGCAGGGAGGTTAATACTTGTTAATTCGGTGTTGTCTGCTATTCCTACTTATTGGATGGCCATTCATCGATTTCCCCAATGGGTAATTGAGAAAATTGACAGAATCAGGCGTAATTATCTTTGGAGTGGTGTTCCAATTTGTAGAGGCTATAAATGTTTAGTTAAATGGGAGGTGCGTTGTAAACCCAAGAAGAAAGGGGGCCTGGGGATCATTAATTTATACAATTTTAATTCTTCCTTGTTAGCAAAATGGTTATGGAAGGTGCCCAGATGTGTCG
The DNA here is from genome assembly GCA_030737875.1 of Allium sativum. NCBI lineage: Eukaryota > Viridiplantae > Streptophyta > Magnoliopsida > Asparagales > Amaryllidaceae > Allium > Allium sativum. The sequence continues at coordinate 203,746,355 of CM060925.1, read as the reverse complement.
GCTACTTGGAGGATTATTGTTTCCAAATTTATTATTCTGAGTGTGAGTTTATTTTTGGTTCTATTTTTAATTGGATTGATAGATTAACTTATTTTTGGAAGTCTGTTTTGAATTGTTTTGTTTTTTTAATTTAGGTTGTAAGTTGACCGTTCATTCGGGGAATCTTACTTTCTTTTGGCATGTTGCGTGGATTTCTCGTTTGCTGCTTTGTATTGAATTTAAAGAGCTTTTAATAATTGATGTTTTAAGAAAACTTTGATTATATACATTTATAGAGGGGATTTAGATCCCCCTTAGGAGTTCACCTTTGATAATATTTTAGAAGGGGGAATGTTAAGGCAATTAGCCTTACTAAAAGCTATGTTAGCTTTGTGTCATTTGGATGAGAATGGAGATTGTATTATTTGGGGTTTTGATAAGAGTTCAGTGTACTATGTTAATTCTTTGTATAATTTTATTAATTTTTCCAGTGTTTTTTGCACCCTTTTAAGTTTCTTTGGAAATCTAATTCTCCTCCTAAAGCTAAGTTTCTTATGTGGTTGATTATGCATAAGAAGCTTAATACAGTTGAGCTTTTAAAGAAGAAGAATATTATTTTTGTTGCTAAGTGTTGTTTTTGTAGTCTTTTGGATGAAGATGTTGATCATTTATTTTTCTCTTGTAACAGTACCTATTTTATTTTAAATATGGTTTTAAGGATTTTTGCTTTTGGTGTTTTTTCTTTTACTAGCTGTGTTGATTATTGGGATAGGTACAGATTTGTTTATAATTCGAGGCAAAGATATGTGTTGGATTCTTTAGTTACTATCATTAGTTAGTTTATTTGGTTGGAGAGAAATCAAAGATTTTTTCATTCAATTTCAATTTCTTTTGTTAATTTTACCATTAGGATTGTTAATTACTGTCTGGAGTGGATATCTAACTCACGCTACAAGTTTTTTGGTGAATCGCGTTCTGAAATTTTTTTGATTAAGGTTAGGTTTAATTTGAGTTTATTTATCAGTATCAATAGATATTTCAGATGCAATAGATCTCGCATTTGTGGTTAATTTCTGTTTTTTGGTGTTGCCTTTTTGTCTCTTTTTTTTTTCTTTCTTTTCTTTTCTCTTTTTTCTTCTTCACATATATATATTTTGGATATGTATATATATACATACAAATATACTCATATATATGTGTGTGTGTGTTAGTTACTTATGGTTTGCCTAGTTTCTTTCAGGTTTCAAGTAGTTGATTATAGCTGAGGAGCTTATTGGATAGCTGCCTTGATTGGAGGTTGCTATTTGTTATTGGAGCTATTTTTGTATGCAGTTTCGACGAGTTTTTGGGGACGTTCTGTTTTTATTTTGTTGTATTTAGCTTGGTGTGACTAGTTTTTGTATTGGAGTAGATATACTTCTCTATCGGGTGGTGGCCTTGCTGGAATTCAATATTGAAGTATGATGGGCGGTGGTTTATCCGGAGCTCATCTATCTACTATCATTTACATTTATTTAGTCATGATTTGTACTGCTCTTGACTCCTTTGGATTCTGTAGTCGGATATTGTAGCATTTTAGTTTTATATTATATATGTGTGCTCTCTTCTTTTTAGAAGATCACACATTTTTGTTTTAAAAAAACAAATGTTTAAACATTTCAGTATATCATATTTAAACATATCATAATAACATTTCAATACTTTTACTTATTCTAGTAAATTCATGTTATACAATGGCGGGGAATGTTAAACGATAATATGTTATTATCAAAAATGATATAACTTAAATCCACTCACCTTGATAGGCCGATCTACAAAAGAATCTCTTTGGATTGGTTGCAAATGGAGAGTCATGAGTTTGTACTGTTGTTGTAGTTGAAAACGCTTATTTTTTGAATTTGTCGTTGTTAACGATAAATTTTCTTTTTGTTTTCTTTAATCTTCATTTAGACAGCGCCCCAATATTATAATTAATAATTTTATTCATAAATTATATGGAGGAAGAAGAAGAGAGTGAGGAGAGATATATGGTCCTTTATACAAGAAGTTTAAATCGATGATAACCGTCTATTTTCCTTGATGAAATCTATTCTCTCCATGTCATATAGCCAATAGGAAGTTTCCACATCAACAATAATTTTGAATTGGACCAATAGAATAAAGCCAACAAGGCATGCATTGTCACTTCCTATCAATTAAATGTGCCAATTAGGCACAAAAGTTTAAATTTCAAATGTTTGAATTGTTTTGGCGCAGAAATTTAATTTTCGAATGTTTGAATTTTCTGGAATTCATTTAACTGTTATATTCACATGTAATTTTCTTATACGTATACAATTCTTCTAACGATCATTTTACGTGTATATATACACGCATAATTTTCGTTTCGTTTTCAAAATTCAAATGATGTTGCGCCATTATTTGATTCTTTACATATTTCATTGACTTAGCCTTATCTTGATTTTTATCTTTTGTATACACATATTTCTGCATATATATATATATCCTCATATATATATACATATATTTTCTTTATTTCCTTATATGTACGTCCTTATCCTTTCAAATTTTTAATTTGTATGCGTACATATATTGTAAGTTCAGTAGGCCCTCTCAAAAACAAAGATAAAAATTATGTCGCCGCCGGAGTATGAACCCGCAACCTCTATGTTACATATCCAATGCTTTAACCAACTGAGCTATGTTGTCTTTTGTTACTAAGTGTAGAAACAATGGTAGTCATTGTTCTCCTTCTTTTACCTTATTTTCATGTTTTGCTACCACACTTCATTTAAAATCTATTTCATCGTAAATCAGTTTTATGCAATCCATAGGTCTAAATTGACCAGAAAATCACCACGAACGCAATGACGCTAATCCCATGGTCAAATTCTGGAAGCTCTTCAAATATTTCTTTTCTTCTAAAAATATGCATAATCAGTGCATGCAACATATTTACACTGCATGCAACCTATCATTTCTTTCTTTTTCTATGCATACATTACATTTTTATTTGCATTAATATTTTCTTCTTTTAAATATATATGTCAATGCATATATATACACATATACATTGTTTAATTATTTAACTATTACGAATGCAGGGTGTTACATCGCACCTCCTGTCGGACACACTTCTTCAAATTATATCTATTACTTTGAGATTTGCCAGGTGGGCACTCTTGATTATGGGAGTGTTGTTCAAGGTGGGCGGTAGTAGTTTGCTATGCATTACCACCGGTCCAGACGTGCATCGATAGAATCCAACCGTGGATATTCCTCGTGTGCCTTGTCATATTATCCTGATCGAACCTCCTATGATTTTGATTTAACATTGTCGTATTACGGCACATCCCTATCCACCGACGAACTGGTGTGTTATATGAAACTATATGAAAACTGTATAAACGGTGTAAGGGTAATAATGGTAATCTCGCTTACGCTATTTTAATATTTTATATTTAACCGTAGACACTATTATAATAGCAAATTGTATTATATAGTATCTAGTTTGACGGATCCTCAAGAGTTGGAAATTCCCGTAACATCTCTTAAGTTATTGCTCTCATATTGTCTAGGGCTGTCAGTTTCCTACACGACCCGTGACCCGACCCGAAACCCGCACGGAAATTAGCAAGTTAACCCGACCCGTTTAGTTAGCAGGTCATTTTCGGGTCAACCCGAATTTGACCCGTTTATAAACGGGTGGGTTTAGGGTTGACCCGCTAACCCGATTTCGACTCGCCAAACCCGATTATATGTTGTATCTCTTCCATACTATTAGTCTTTTATGTATACTGTTAGTGTTAATCTTTTATGTATGTAGTAATCAGTATGCTCGTATATGTAAGATGTTATATTTTACTAATTTATTCTTGTATGTTGTTAGTTATATTTTACTTATAACAACTATATCTATTTCATACTGGTAGTCTTTAATTTATACAGTATGGTAATATATACTTATGTATAGAAAATTATTTTTGGATATGGTGATTTCATGCTTTATACATGTGTTGTCTGTTGGTGACTTTGCAACTTGTTGCATGTTGGTGATTATATAACAGTGTGCATGTTGCATTTTGGTGATTTAGCTCTTTTGTTGCTCATATTAGTAGGCAATATCTATCAATGGGTCAAACGGGTAAACCCGACCCAACATGACCAGACATGACCCATTTAGTTAAACGGGTTACGCGGGTCGGGTTGGGTTAACCCGTTTATAAACGGGTCGGGTTAGGGTTGGGAAAATATGACCCGTTTAATAAATGGGTTGACCCGACCCGTTTATAAATCAACCCGAACCCGACTTGACCCGACCCGAACCCGACTCAAAACGACCCATTGACAGCCCTAATATTGTCACATAAATTTGATTTAACTAATATGAGAATATTTTAGTTCTGATCCGAGTATTTTTGTCTTTTCATTTGTGCTCGGATCAGCTTTAGTTTTCAGTTAATGAAGACACAGTTACAAAGATGAAGATGGAGCCTGACTGACGTATTCATTTCTATTATTCAGCTGCATATATTGGTATGTTGTATGTTAATTAACTCTAATAATCGTTGTAAATGTATAGTCAAATATATGTTTTAATAGCTTCATGAACTGGTATTTATTTATTATATTTTGTCCTTCCGCTATTAGATACTGTGATTGTTTTTCTTTTTTCTTCTTTTTCTTATTTTCATCCCAATAACTATCTGTATTTTTTATTAGTTTAAGTCGACATTTGAGGATCATTGTCAATTTGAACGGTAAAAAATGTGGGTCATTACAACCCCCTACCAGAAGCCTTAAAAGCGAACAAAATAACATCTAGCCGCATTTGATTCCGTATCAATAATTAACAATAAAAATTCACATCAAAAAATTACTACGTTCGGTTTAACTTTTTAGTTTTCAGTTTTGGTCCATATAAAAATGTAAACGACGTTTGTATAACGTAAAAAAAAAACGACCTTCTTAGAAAACGAAATTAACAAATAAGATGAAAAAGAAAAACAACTTTTTTTTACTTTTCATGTTATGAAAAATAATAGAATGACTGGAGACCAATCATCATTCTATTATCCCTTCAACCTTTTTGCCATCCCTACCATATTTGTTGAGACAAGTCCCACATCGGGGAATTTATAAAATAAATTCTATATGAATATTAAGAGTCTACCCTTCACATTATCAATTGGTTTTGTGATAATTTGGGGTTCTCTAACATGGTATCGGAGTGGGTTTAATTCGTGTGCACATAACTACCACACTTGTCCACGTCACTCAATAAGATCCACATGTTAGGCTCAGGATATGCCACACATGCGGGGGCGTCTTGAAACAAGTCTCACATCGGGGAATTTATAAAATAAATTCTGTATAAATACTAAGAATCCACCCTTCACATTTCCAATTAGTTTTGTGATAATTTGGTGTTGTCTAACACGGTATCAGAGTGCGTTTAATTCGTATATACATAACTGCCACACTTGTCCATGTCACCCAATAAGATCCATGTGTTAGAATCAGACATGCAGGGGCGTGTTGAGACAAGTCCACATCGGGGAATTAATAAAATAAATTCTATATAAATATTAAGAGTCAACCCTTCACATTGCCAATTGGTTTTGTGATAATTTTGGGTTTTCTAACAATATTTCTTTCATTCTCTTTGTCGTCTCTTTTTGTTCTCATTTTTTACCATAAATATTGAAAACTTAAAACATAAAATGTAAATCAAACCAAACACTATATTATTATCTTTTAGAAACTAAGAATTGTTTGATTTAAAAATAGAACTTTAAATTTTGCGTTTTCCTTATGTAATATAAAAGGTGTGAAATAAAAGGACGACAAGGTTTGAAGTGGAAGGCGTGGGAGGACATGGACGACATGAGGAGGAAAAAAAGGAAATGCAATGGTACAATACAAAACCGATATCAATTTTATATATTATAACCATTTTCCGAATTGATCATTTTTTGTAAATACAATGCATGTTATAATAAGAATATCCAAATTTTAAAATTACAAATCAAATAGACCTTAAAGATTATATATACATATATATATATATATATATATATATTGTTTTTGAAAAAAATCATGACATTTCATGTGAGGATATTAACATAAATGATCTTGAAACTAAATGGTAAGTTGAAATCGTAGGTGTTTTGTTTTTAACACCCTCATCTACATAATCGTACTTCCAAAGCGTATAACTATGGTACAGAGAAAAAGTGACATTGGGTCGTCAAACAAGAATATTAGCTTGGGTTAAATTTGTATGTTCTTTCAAAACCTCATAGAACTCACCTCTGGTGCTTTATAGTGGCATAAAGAAATAACCATGTGTGTTTACAAGACGAAACAATATACAATGTTAAATAAACAATAAAGTGCATAGAACCATTAGCGCGACGATAAGATATAACAAAGAATATACATAAGTTTATGTGGTCTACACAACAATAAAATACTAACTATCTATCAAATAAGTAATGCACATGCCTAATACACACATTTGAACATCATCAAAATACATGAGGCCACATGAATAAATAATGATGAATTAGTCAACTAATAAACTAGCTCCATTTATGCTCCACAATTACATGCTAGCCACTTTGTTCTTGAATATAAAACGCTTTGGACCAACTCGAGTATTCTATAGATAACACAAGTGTGTGAGTACGTTTAGAATATGTATGCCAACATATAACGATAAGTTGCATGATATAAACAAGTATAACTCAAGTCAACATATTAACATCGTGTGTGTGTGTGTGCGTATATATATATTTATGATGTTAATATGTGTGTGTATGTATGTGTGCATGTACGTATATGTGTATATCGACATCATTCAATATTGTACGCATATCTTATCACTTATAGTAAAGAATAGGCAATCATCAAATCAAATAGCACACGAATAAAATGAGCGAAGTAACAAATAAATCATGCAATTGCAAGCTAAATACAACATCTAGTAATGTCACCACTGCCACGTGTCCTAGTACGATAAATGAGCCTTCAAATGCATGGCTCTAGGAGAACTGTGAATCATTTAATGTATTAACTCATAAAGTTCGGATATAAATATGATATAACACACAAACAAGACATAAAAATTTATCTTAACCGAATGGCTCTAGAATATACACATAATAAACCACATCATAATCTCTCAACCGTTGACTCAGGTAGAGGATGACAAACAAGCTCATAGTCAATCTCTAACACCATGTGGGAAGACTGCACATAGCTAATCTTGGATTAGGCAACTTCAATATTAGAGAATTAGATCTCTCTCTATAATCGATATTTTACATATTTGCTTCATAGTGGGCCTGTTCCTATTGAGCCAAATGGCTATCATTTTATATATACTATGTACAGTCTCGTTCCCTCAAAAATAATAAGTTACAATTTCATCTCTATTATATTGCATATTCTATGCAAATATCGCTTATATTACAAAATTCATTCTATCTCAATCTCTGTCATGGTATCAGAGTTTACCTTGCACAACAGCGGTTCAAAAAAAGAAACCTCGCTAACTGGATGCAGTCTCTTATTTCTTCCTTCAAATTTTTTCTACGAACCCGCTGTAACAACCCAGAAAATTAGAACCAATTTAAAATTTCTATTTTGGCAATTTTAATGAATTTTGAATATTTAAAATGAATTATTTTAAATAATAACGACAAGAAATTTATTTTGAATAGAACTAGAATGTATATATTTATTTGAATCGATGTTGGAATATAAATATTTATTTTAATTTTAAAAGGAGTTAGAAATATTGCGGTAGTTTGAAAAATCAACTTTGAACTTTGACTGAATGTACAAGATTCAAAATAAACCGGATTTTAGTGAAACAAAAAATATTTAAATCTGTTTAAAAGTACTTTTCTAACGAATCTGAAAAATCGAAATTTCATAGCGGGATTCAAAAGTTATGGCCAAATGAATTTTCAGAAATGTAACTATGGAATAAATATAGCCCGTAAAAATAGACATTTTGCAAACGACCTCCGTTTTCGACGAAACCACTTTTGTTGGAATTGGAATGTCAAATTATTGCTAGATTCCAATTTTTGTAATTTTTGGAATTAATACGTAAGTGTGGCAAAGGAAAACGCATTTGGTAATTTCAGTTTGAATTGGATCGACCAGAAAATGGTCATTTTTCAAGCGCTCTCCAAATTCGACGAAATTAGTTTTGTTGGGATCGTATCATCCAAACATAGCCAGATTTATTTTTCTGGAATTTTTGAAATCAGTATGTGGCCCCGACAAATTAAAATGTACGTTCAAATCCATAATTGAATGTTTTATATTTTAATTTGAAGAATAACTGACTGAAACAATCAAATGGGCTTACGAAACATATTCCATTGTGTCCGAGATGAGGGTATTTAGCTAAGAACGACAGTCCTTGGGTTTGAATTGGAGTTCGTTTGGAAAAACAGATATTTTTGGAATAAATATATAAACCGACCAATTAGGAAATTTCTTTCATTAAATTAAAATATAATAAAAACACGGGTTTCTCTCTTCCCACTATGATCGAAGACGGAAATCATTCATCCCTTTTTCTCTTCGATTCCTCCTCGTACAAGCTGAATTAACTTCCACCCCAGTTGGGAATTTTGTAGATCTCGATCTCCTCTTCAAATCCATACAGAGTTTAGAATTTTTCATTGTGTATTTTCGTCAAACCAGCGCCACAAAGTTCCGACGATCAACCCGCCGCCACCACGCCGTTCGACCATCGAGTTCACCCCCACCACCTGGCACAGGCGCGCCCCTCCGCGCTGTCCATCATGGCGCAACCCGATCTTTGTATCGAGCAACGGTTTGAGTGGAAAATCCATACCTAGTTTCGAACCTTCGCTGAAAGAACGGCTGGTATATTCTGAACTGATTTCAACACTATAAAACCGTCGCAAAATATGGTTAACTTATAAAAATCATATCTTTTTGCTATGTGGTCGAAATCCAGTGAAACAAAAGACACCGGAACCTTGAGGACGTCTTCTACATTCTAGGAGAGACCGGGGAATTTTTAGAGCTTGCTACAATTTTTTGCAAAGCGAAAAGAAATGTAAGATTTCTAAATCAAAATTTGAATGGAATAGCGATGTATAAATTATATAATCAATGTATAAGTTATATAAGCGTTGTGTACCTCATGTATAAGCGTTGTATAAATTATATGTGCGATGTACAAGTTATATATACATTGTAAAACTCATAGGTGCGTTTAATGGAGTTGAAATGAAATTGAAATATATTTATGTATATATATATATATATATATATATATACTCCCCTCGTCCACGGATCATGGACGATATATATTGGTTGTGGTTGTTTGAATTTTGGTTGACATGAAATTTGGTTGATAAATGTGAATGTTTGATATGGTTGTTTGTGGTTGAAACAAAACTGGAATTGTTTGTGGAAAAATTCAATATGATATGAAAACGATCGAAATGATTAGATCATTAGGATAAGCCCCTTAGGGAACGCCGCAAGGCCTAAGGTAGCGCGAGGAGCCATACTCGGGACAGTGCCGGTTTTAAACCCCCTCCCGTTATGCTGCCGAAATCTTCAGAAATATCCATATGTTTGAATTATTTTCATGTGTTGAATTATATTCATGTGTTGAATAAATTGTTTTAACAATAAAAATCGCAATTTTATTATATATATGAATCGCTAAAAATATTCATGTTTGAAATAATTTGTTTTAACAATAAAAATCACATTTTTATTGTATATATGAAGTGTTAAAAATAGTCATGTGTTGAAATAAATATTTGTTGGCTAAAAATATTATTTTTACCACGTATATGAAATGAAAACGGCTTGGAAATCGAAGAAGGGATTATATTTATATATAAATATAAATATAATTAAAATAAAACAAATAATGACGCTGTAGATCATGTTTTGGAATCGTGATTTTAAACGATTATACCGAGAAATCCGACCATCGGATTTTCACGAAACCGAAGTCGTTGGGTTCGTTTTGAAAACATCTTTCCAACGATACCAAATTTGTAAAGATCCAACGATTAGATTGTGTGAAATGTTTAGTCCAAATCTGAGGAAAAGTAGTGCCAGAATGAATTACATACATACATATATATATATATATAATTAAAATAAAACGAATAACGACGCTGTAGTTCGTATTTAGAAATCGTAACTTTAAACGGCTGTACCGGGAGATCCGACCGTCGGCTTTTCCCAAAACTGGAACCATTGGGTCCGCTTTGAAAAGATCTTTCCAATGATATAAAATTTGTATAGATCCAACGGTTAGATTTCAGATATGTATAAATCAAATCTGAAGAAAAACAGCGCCATGGTCGCGTTATGGCCTGAAGCGTCGTTTAAATAAATGGGCTATTTTTAAATGAATAAAAATAGCGATAAATCGTTTAAAAATATTATAAACGATATGAAATGAAAATAAACCGAATTTACTTGGTTTATTGGATATTTGATTGTTGAATGTGTTTGACCTGAAAATTACATTAATGAACTGAATTGTGGATGTCATATAATTTAACCATAGAAAGAATTTATTTAAATTCTATGTATACATGAACTATTTGAAAAGGCCGAGTTAATTCTCATTTCAAATAATTGATCGACGATGAGAAGTCGGAGATATGAAGACGGTGCACGATCGATGATCTTCACATCGAATGGATGACTACTGATGCCTTTGATGGGAGTTGCTGCCCAGAAGGGGTTACAGTGGTGGTTGTCCGGACGTACTTGTTGATTGTTCGGATGTGTGAGGACCTCTCTCATGTATTGGACATATGGGACGAGGAATAAGGTGCTTCCGGTTTCGTTTAGACCCAGAACAGACTTAAAATAGATGTGTGTCTGACGTTGTAGATTGACAATGTGGCATGTAGAGATCCAGTGATCAAGGCTTTTGTTGAAAAGCAGAGCCTTGTGGTTGATGATCAAAGCATGGCTTTAATATATCTAACTTTGTGTATAGCGTTGATTCGCGGCCTCATACCCCGGTATGAACCAGAAACGGGAGAGGACATCAGGGAGGACATGCATTTCCTTCTAGCTAGGAGTGGTGTCTGGGTTTTACACGCCCGGACGTTTTACTTATGTGGATGATGGATAGCGAGGCGTTTCGGTTATATCGGTCACTACGGGGCCGATGGTTTGGTCGGGATATGACTAGTTTATGCCCCATAGGGCAGGGAAACGCAGTGTTCAAGCATTTTAATCCACTCTGTGTGGACCGGCCCTAACGATCCAAGGGTCACTCGAGCTCTGATCCTGAGACATGGGCTAGATTGTCTCGAAGCGGTAGGGACGATCCCTTGCCTTGGTTCATGACGGAAATACAATTTCCAAATACGACATGTGCAGTTTTGATTATAAACCTATATTTGGCGGCATAGTGGCATGCGACGCTCATGCCATCTATGATTGATACTTATGATTGAAATTGTTTTTTTGAAAAATATAAACATTAGTAATAATATCAAATGCTTTTGTTTTATACGTATCAAGCATATTTTGGTCATTATAAGGTAAAACTCTATCCTCCGGCTTGCGTTGCATTGTGTGATGGGACCTGAGTTTATAATGGCTTCATTTTTGTAAAAAGCATTGCGATGTTTAAATGATTTACTTGTTTTAAGTACTGGCAATCTAATGGAGTAAACCCGTTCCGCATTAGCGGCGTGGTCCTGTGATTGACCTTATTATGAAATAAGTTAAGTAGATTAGTCCCCTGACTGGCTCGTAGTTTGTTTCACTTGCAAACTCGGGTGCCCTATTTTCTACACGGACAGCCTTGTATTCAGGTTTTAGCAGGCTCTCTCTTGATAGCTATAGAGCTGAAGATGGACTCTATGACTTCTATTATGTTGTTCATCTCTTGTTATGTATATTATGTTTGATTCGGCTGTAGAAATTTTATACAAAGCTGAAACTGTATTTTGTACTAAGTATGATTTTGTTATACTGTGTAACTTTGATGATTATTATTTCCAGTGTAATTTGATGTACATTATCTGGTATAATTATATATTTTTGTTCTGCTGTCATTTTTTTATGTGTTACATTCCAAAGATTACCCTTGCCACCGTAACAGGGGTTTGGGGTCATCACACCCGCTAAGAAAGGCTTTCCATTATCCATTTTAAGCCTCTTATTTCCTACTCTAGTATTCGCTCTACTTACATTGCTAGGAACGTGCCATCTAATGTGGACTCTTATTTCCAAATTCGAGGTATGCCTGCAAATCCACTAGGGCGAGGTTCCCATTATCCCTTTTTTCTTGTGGCGATGGTAACCACGATACTGCCGTCAGGACGGGATTTCCACTATCCCAAATTATATATTATGGTCAGCATGCATTTGCGTACACTGCAGATTTTCAAAATTCATTTTTAAATGTGTAGACAGAGTTACAAATACAAAATTTTCTTTTATTAGAACTTATATTATATTTACAGTCCAATACATTTGTTTTACTTTGTTAATTAATTTCATCTTACATCTTTATTTTCATTTGTTAGTCGTACTGTTGTTCTTCTTTTTACTTCATTTAATTCAATCTTCTTCTTTTCTTATGTTCCTCACATTTAATATTATGTCAATTTCGATTTTTTTTACTTTATCAGTTTGTAGTTTTTATTAAGGCAAATTCTATTTACAACCAGTTAATTGCTGAGTAGCCCCCTAAATTTTCGTAAAAACAAGTAAATCCATCATTTTGCTGAGTAGCCCCCTCCCCCCGTTTAATTTAAAAAAAACAATAATACACTTTCTCGTAGTGGCTCTACATGGTATTGTAGGAAACTATGCAGGGCCACTACGTGGTTCTTAATCATATATCGTAGGGTCTTTACGGGGTATGGTTAGAACCTAGTAGTGGCCCTGCGTGGTTTCCTATGATACCACGTAGATACAGTACGAGGTAAAACAAAAAAAATAACTTAAAAGGGTGGTTTTATCATTGATATTTTTTATAAAAATGGAGGGCTACTCAACATTTCTTTGTATTCAAATAGAATTTGCCGTTTATTAATATTTCATCTTTAAACCTATCGTATTCTTAATACACTGGACTTTGTCAACTTGTGTATTTCAAACCTTTTATCCCCAATAGCGACTGGACGAAACCCACCGCCTCTGTCTTCATTTTCATTTTCCTCCTTTGTCCTTAATCCACCCCTTTTCTTTTAGATCTCCATCTTCTAACTCCGGTCCATCATTTCTCACCCATATTTCATTGTCGTGGGTATTTTCTCTGTTTTCCCTTCTTCAAGTCTTCTTTCTAGCTCTTCGTCTGATTCTCTGATTATCTTTTGCCTTTATACCATAGTTATCAGAACCGGACGCAGATCAAGCTGTGATGGCCCAGGGTCGAAAGTTTTAAAGGTTCGACCGGTCGAACCATAAAAACCGTGCATACAAAAGATTTAACTAAATTAGCGTGTTAATGCAAAAATAGTCATTAATAAGAAACAAGAATAAATATCTCAATAGTCATTAGAGCCAATCTTGTGCAAATCATTCCCTACTATAAAAAATATACCATGTAATATATATCCACTGGGCATGCTTCTAATATCAATATTTTTGAACAAAATTTGAAGTTCAGCAAAGAATTATGTCCCATATCTCATAATAATGAAAGAACTCATTCATGTACCTTTATCTATACTATACTATTAAAGCTCAGTTTAGAATGCTCAACTCTCAGCCCTCCTCCCGTAGAATCAATATGAGTTTGCCACGTGTATTTGTGCACTTAATCGTCGCACCGTATAAGTGCCGCTTATAATTCTTCTATCATCCAGATATCGCCTCCTCATCGTCCTGGTATCACCTAACCCTAATTTTAGATTAATGTTCATACCAGTCTTTTCAACAAACGATGTTCCTCAGGTTGGCACCCAACCCTCGAGGTTTTATTTTTCCGTCAGCTATTCTTCGCCCTAACTTCTGCGATTCCGCTCTTTCCCACACCTCTCCTTCCAGCTATTCAGTCCATCATCAATATAATTTTATGAGACAATCTATGTTTCTGTTTGAAGATACGATACGGATTGCCACTACCGACTCAATCTATTCCATTTGAGGTAAAAAATCTAAGTTATATTGGTTTGTAAGATCCGATTTTTAATCCTTTACTAAACTTGGTTATTTCTAAGTTTTCTATATTGGTCTAATATGTATAAGATCCCTAATTATACACTACAGGGTAAATATGTTGGAACAGCTGCAATTTTTGGGCGTTCGTTCTTAAAACTGACCTTCTTTGTAATCCATTGGCGAATGCTCACCAAACAAGGTTTGTTGTTTCATTTCAAGCTTCTAATTTACCAAAGATAACACATGATATGATGTTTATTTTGAAATTCTAAGCATTTTAATTTGGTATGCTCTTTGAATTGTTAATCAAAACTATTTTCGTTCAACTAAAAAAATAGTGCTTCCTTCTATTTTTGTATGCCCACTTGGTATTTTGATATATTATTTCTTCTTCATAGCAAGCGAAATAAATTTATTGTGATCTTCAACAATATATTTGAGCTGGATGTTATTTTGACATATGTTATAGCCTTTATTATGTTGGTTGAAGGCATGTTGGTTTATTTGATTCGATTAGTTCTTCATGTATTTTATAGATTAATTTATCAAGTGGGAACATGCTTTCGTTAAATGAGCATGTTCTTTTGTGGTTTAAAAATACAAAGATTACTTCTGCGTGTTTGTAGTCTTACCAAATATAAGGCCTAATTTTTTTTTCCTGCAAGTGGTTCTAAAAGTATAAGACAGGTGCGTGCCTGCCTGCATGCCTGCATGCACCATTACCAGCAAATAACTAAATGGTCCATTATTGCTAATATCCATACTGATTTTGTAGAAACTATATTACTCATAGTTATATTTCCACCTTAGTTTACAATATATAATGATTTATTTACAACAAATTGTTCTTTAGAGAGTTTACAATATATAACGATTAAAACATATGTGAATCAATATCAACATATGTTATATGGGTACAATTCTACGAATGAGAACACAAATCAATTATATGTTAATGAATAATGTATAATTTCAGAAAAGATACAGGATCACCCCCTAACTGCCACAAAATGGAGTTGGAAGATATGTACATGCGCCTTAGGAAATCTTTATGACATTCAAAGTGTAAAAAAGTGCACATAGACAATGCTATCTTCTATGTATAAAGTGAAATCATACACTCATTACTAGGTGTATAGAATGGTGATTATGTTGTAGTGTTTCTGGCTTCATCT
The DNA here is from genome assembly GCA_030737875.1 of Allium sativum. Lineage (NCBI taxonomy): Eukaryota > Viridiplantae > Streptophyta > Magnoliopsida > Asparagales > Amaryllidaceae > Allium > Allium sativum. Next base: position 203,731,041 of record CM060925.1, on the reverse strand, counting down.
ACATCATGTATGTTGTAATTTAAAATTTTGACTTTAAAACATTTTTCATACTGTTATGTGCCTACTATACACAATTTCCTTGCCATTTGAAGTTTTCTTATGCAAACATTGATCGATGTGTTCAATTTTCGATTATTACAACTTGAATTTCATTTTATGGTAAAGGTGATCGTGTAGTATTATGTTTTTATCTTTGTGGTTATTACTATAAAAAGCATAAAATAATAAATCAAAATTTACAGTAAATAATGTTGCTTTTAACCGTTTTGTGAACATGGATCAAGGTTATAACAACACCCGTTGTATCTTCACATTTTGGTAAGTTGTTTCTTAATGAATGATGATAACCTAACATTAGTATATTGGGTTTTTATTTCTATCATTTATGACCATGCCAATTCACTACATTTTTCATCATGACTTCGCCGTTTCAAATTTTGTTACCTGCTTAGTGGTATATTTGTATCACATAAAATCCATTTTTTAACACTTTGCTTACTAAGACGAGAAATGGTGTTAATCTTTTGCAGCAAGCCAATGTATGTCAACACTATTTTTGAAGTCATAGTTTCTACTGGATACAGTTTTACGGACATGTAATATTTTGTAGCATGAATTGTCAATATGACATATATCTCAATCATTCACTTTCATGTGCTAATGTTGTTATTTACATTTCGTGTACCATTTATGGAGAAATCAATTAAATATAAATCACATAGATATATTATACTTTATTGAGTATAAAATATTTGAGAACTGTACATATGTTCTCTTAAACTACGAAAGATTTTAATAGTTCACTTGAATATTCATAACATATCATAGTTTGCCTTCAATTTAGGAGTGTCCAATTTTTGGCAAACTTTAGAACATGTATTATCTCTACATTGTTAAGTGGTTTAAATGAAGTGGGCGATTTGTGCGCAATATGTATACTTAACCAGATCATGACTGTTTTGATCCTTCGTTCCAAGGACATTATCTGATGATGCAACATGATACAAGTTTTTTAAAAAAAAACTTTTACTTTTTGTAATAGTAATTTTTGTAGATTCTATTTTATGGTAAATTTCTTATTGTTTCTTTTTCAGTATCTTGATCAATAATTTAGAATAGATATAAACTAACAATATTGCCAAACCCGTATGCGAAAATCAAGCTCAATAGAAAATCAAGTTTAAACCATTCTGCTACTTATTAATTTGATGTTACTTTCAGTAACTTCAATGAAAGTACATTAAACTTATTATACAAACACATGTTGTGTTAATAATAAGCATACAAACGTTTTTACATAGTGTTATTTTTTTCAGATTACTGCGGCTGTCTTAGGAAGCATTACCCAGCTATACGGAATACAACTACCAGCTGTGCTTGAGATGATTTAATGCTGTTGCATCACATCAATTTATATTATCATTTAAGAACCTGTGGTATTTCAATTGTCAGACCAACCTATGTAGTAGTTTTCTCTATGAATATTATGAAGCTGTATATAATCTCATTTACCAGTTGAAGTACATGGTATTGACATTCAACTTTGTGGTGGTGTTCATATTTTACAACATATTGACTTACCTCTAGCTGTCAAATGCTATGTCTTTCCAGCTGTATTTAGGATCCATTGGTTTTTCAAGTGTTTAAATAGCATATTTTTTATCTTGCTGTTATCAACTTCTAGCTGTCAAATGAAATTCATCGTTTTATGATATATGAAAATAATGGTAAGAGATGATATGTGAGTACAGTGTGAACAGTGTACATACCTCAAATTGTACGAAATTGCCGACAATCTAAAAAACAAAATTCTATGGCACGTTATGCCATATTTTTGTGTAACAATGTAGTCCCGCCTTTTACTCTTAGAGGGCATCTTACATATGCAGATTCAATATGACAACACTTACGTTACCGTTGGCTCATTGGAAAGTCACATCTTACGCTGCTTTCATATTTTTGGTTTTTTTATATGCATCTTATTATCTTAAAAATATTATAAACACACAAATTAAGGGACCATAATATCAATCAATGTTTGTATTTGCAACATATATGACGTATTAACCAAAAGCTATCATTTCAACCAAAATTAATGCATGTAATACCAACAAATTTGCAACAGAGATCAACCGGTTGTAATATAGACCAAAAGCCATAATTTCAACCAAAAGTAATGAATGTAATACCAACAAATAAATTAATGAACAAATAAATGGGTTGTAATATTAACCATAGTATCGATTCGGTTATGGCCAGAACTTTAATTTCAATGATAATAAGCTGTAATATCAATGTTTTAGTATATATGCATCGTTTTTTGCGAATCGTGTGCGAAGCACGGGTTCACACTAGTAAATACAAAGGCTTCTTTTCTGCTTTTGCAAGTAGCTGGCATTTAGTGGCTCACGTGGACTGCCTTTTGGTAAGCTACGTAATGCCTTAATTGTGTAAAAATAAAAATATTCAACTTTCGGTTTAATTCTTGGTTTGTAGACCTAAAAAAAATGGTTTTCTTATGATTGAACCTCAGTTCAAGCGGTTCCGTGTAAATGACGGTTTAACTTGATTCCGGGCCGAACCTGCTAACGGTTCACGGTTTTTTTGGTTGAACCGTCGGTTCGATCTGACCTTTATAACACTGCTTTATACCTAGCTTGCGTCCCTGTCTTTCTAAATCTACGTCAAACCCTAGCTGATTCTTTTTTAAACATCTCCTTTAACTTGTTCGAGTTCCTCACTTTAAATCAGTGTATTAAAAAACGCGCTTGAGGCGCGCCTTGAGGCGCGCCTCGAGGCGAGGCGGAGGCTGAAACGCCTGAAGGCGTGCTTCAATAGGCGTTTTCCTCGTGAGGCTTACGCCTCAATGGTTTGAGGCGTGGAAATCGCCAAAAACGCACGCCTCAGATCTGAAATTTGCCATTCGACTTTGAATCGAAGTCGAGTCTTGTCATGGAATCGAACTCGATTCCTTATATAGGAATCGAGTTCGATTCCATAACAGGAATCGAGCTCGATTCCTGTGAAGGAATCGAACTCGATTCCTCACTGGAATCAAACTCGATTCCTGTGAAGGAATCGAACTCGATTCCTCACTGGAATCGAACTCGATTCCAGAGGAATCAAGTTCGATTCCAGTAAACTGGAAACGATTTCAATTCCAGTTAACTGGAATCGAACTCGATTCAAGTTAACTGGAATTGAAATCGATTCCAGTGAGAATCGAAAGAAAGGTCCTTTTTTTATTTTGTTTTTATAACTGCTGTGTGCGTTTGAACTAGTTAAAATTAAGTATATGTGTTTTTGCTTAATAGATGATGCTCAGTGTTATATCATATTACAAATTAAGTGTATGTGTTGCGCTTTTTTTTCCCCCGAAAGGCTTACGCCTCAACGCGTCGAGGCTTACGCCTCGCCTCACGGACCCGAAAACGCCTCGCGTACGCCTTTTGCGTTTTAAAACATTGCTTTAAATTGGTTGCCTAACTCCTAGTGGTTTCCTTGGCAACTCGAGACTAGTGTACTAGTCTTTTCCCTTCTACTTTTGTTTCTGTTAGCAAAGTGTCAGATTTAACCACCAAAAGGCAGGCCATGTTTTTGCCTGTGGATCGACAGTAGTATCGACATGTTGGTGTGTGTTTGTGCACTGTGTTGGTGAGTTCCTTTGTATTGGAGCCGTGCTTAGTTATTTTTCGGTTGTTTTGCTATTGTTACTATCTGTATTTGGTCTTCGTATTTAATTTAGTGAGATTATCGCCTTGGGTTGGATTTGTTTTATTCTTATGCAGTCAATTTTGTGGTTATTCTGTGTTATATTATGCCAGGCAGGGCCATTATTTGCTGGTGAAGAGTTGTCGGGATTGCAGTTTTTGTTTGTTGATATCTTTTTCTTGAAAAAGGGTTGTCACTTGTGGTTGCTGTGCTACTGCTTTGACTATTTATCACCAGAGTTTGAGGGTTGTTTTTACATGTAATTGTGCCAGTTTTCCTTCAGGTTGCAAGTCCCGCTTCATCACCCCTTATTTGCGTGTGGTTGAAGCAGTATGCAATTGGGAATTGTCTCGAGCAACTAGTGACTGTGCTTTGTGTAGTTAGACTGCTTCAGTAGCTAGTAATGTTATTTTTCATCAGACTTATGCCTAGTTTGATATAATTTTTGTTAGGTCGTTTTAATCTGCATTTTACATTTTGTAGTTGCACCCTAAGTAGTGACTATATCTAAGTAGTGTCTAGGAACTGTAAATGTATGTAACAAATAGATATCATATCTAACTCATATGTAATACTGTAATCAATATTTCTTATAATAAAAAGTGAACGGTCCATTTTAAAATCTGGGTGGCTTTGCCAAAAAAAGGAGTTTAGTCCTTGCCTTTTAGTATATAGTCCATTTCTATATTTTTCCCAAAAGAAGGAGCTCAGCATAATATCTGTAATTATAAGATATTTTCCTTTTTATTTATTGAAATAAATAGTATAAAATACAATAATCACTTTTATGTTGCACCTACCTTTTTTGTAGAATATTTTTTTTTATAAGGAAAATTCGCATATGTAGGTCTGTTTGTATAAACAATAACATGTATAAACCTATTTCTGATTGAATAACAAGTATAGACCTATTTTCGGTTTTGTGAAGGTGAATTTTCGGAATTCGCACAAAGGCGAATTCACAAAACTCGCCTTCAGAGAAAACACATTTAAAAAAGTTTTCACATATAGGAAAACATTGTGCATTACTCGGGATTCTGAATTAATGAATATTGTACTGCTATGTCGACTAAAAACTTTTACATCAAAAATGACGTTCAATTTATTTCAAAAATCGCCTATATTTATTTAATAAATCGTTATAATTTATAAATGATTCCATAGCGACTTTCTAAAAATTTGATTTGGACATAACTTACAATATATAAGACGAAATTTCGGTATTTCACTTCCATTAGAAAAATATAATTCAATTTGAATGTTTTTTGTTTCAAAGAAATCCGACTTATAAAGAATCATATATATTAAGTTAAAGTTCAAAACGTAAAACTGCGAACTACCGTGATGTTACGAGCTCGGTTTTAATTGTATTATAAAATATATGTTCAAACGTCGTTTATTTAATATGAATATCAATACCAAACATTCAATGAGCGTCGAAAGCCTGGTTTACATAGAACATACAAACAATACAACATCGACCGACCGACCAAATACAACATGACATGAAGTAGAAGAGATACAACATAACATATAGCCACGACCGACCACTAAATACAACACAATACAATATCACTACGACCCATAGTTTCTGGGTAAACTGTAGCACCCTTGAAGCATTTCATCCTTTACTACAACATTCATTCTTTCCAAGCGATTAACCTCAGCTTGCATCTCAAATGCGCACTGGACAACCTTCTTTGTCAATGGCGGATCGAACCATGAAGAAAATTATAGCTTTGCAATCCCTAAAGATTATGTGCATCAACGTACGCTTTGCAGCCATAAAAGCGACGACTTGCATTCGTCTGACTTTTAGAAACAAGCGCATTACATTCAACTCCAGAATAACATTGGACTGAAGGATCTGTTAGCATTACATTCAACTCCAGAATAACATTGGACTGAACGATTTGTTACTCTAGAGCTTGATTTATCGGGGTACTATAGAGCTAGTACTTCCTTCAACCGAGCATTGAGGGATTTTTGAACCGCTCCGATAGGTTGGACGACAACGTTTCGTTTCAAGGCACTAAAGAGTTTGGACGCTACTTCTACAACCTCTACTTCGAATTCCATTTGCGTTTCGGCACAAATTCGACATCTTCAGCTGGTTGCTTACCACGTTCATACTCATCGTACATATGAACCATGGTTTCATCATCAAGTTCCCAATTAGCCATTCAGACCTAGATGAAAAGTGAGAACTTGTAATAAATGAGTAATATTGACAATTCATAGAGTACATAAGTGAATAAATTTATTACTACAAGACGAGATGAACTTTTCTTCGAAAAACCAGCTTATCAGATCTAGTGTGAGGCAGATATTAATGAAGAGAGGAAGAGAGATTGAGTGCTCTTTAATAGAGGAAGTTCGTATACATGAATCTTAACAGTTATAATGACTGCTTTAATAAAGCAAGTAACGTCTGCGCGGCTTTAATCATTAAGAATTGTTAACTCAGCTTATCACATCGATAACTTTATCTCAATTATCACATCTGCATATTCAACTCAATTGTTTCATTTGGCCAACTTTATCAAACATGACAAATTTGGACCAGCTTTATCAGTGTCCTATCAAATCACCTGTTCGGGACCAACTCCATGTCATGGTGTGTCTAGTCAAATCACCTATTCGGGACCAGCTTTATATCAAGGTGCACTATATGAACAAGCTTTAGTCAATTTGGTCTAATATACTATTCGGGACCATCTTTGTTCAGTGTAATATGACTGATACTATTTTGAAAACACATTTTCTTAAACATAGACTACTTCATATTAATCTTTCAAGTTCTAAAAACAAACAAACAATAATTCAAACTAATATTCGAAATACTACTACGACAACAAATAATAGGAACACTAGTGGTTACGGTTAAACTGCAAGTCTTCTAGGAGTTGTTTGAGACGTCAAATTTCTTATTCCAGCTCGTTCGCATATGCAATTCCCCTTGGACATAGAGGTTTGTCAATCCATTCTGAAAAATTGCATCCGTGGGGATAATTGGAACAAAGAAGTATTCGACGACCAATGTTTTCACCATCAGCTATTACAACAACTTTAGCCATATATCCACGGTGGCAGCAAACTGAGTATGAGTTAACCTCTTGTTCAGCTGGGGGTTGATTTACTGGTGCGCGCTCAACCTCTTTTGTACAACTGGTTGATAAATAGAATGTTCACCCACTCGTGGGACATACACAGGTTCATTCAGTCCTGGTTGAAGTGTGAGTAGGTCAAGATCCGGGTATTCACGATCAAGCTCCTCGTAAAATTGTTCTTGATAGTTTATATTCCAATCTATATCGGTGTAATCACTAGATGTTGGATCAGAGTTTTGGAGGATGCCAAAATCAGAGTCAAGAGATGATGGCCATGTTGGCATTGTTAAGTGAATTAGAGTTGAGAAGATGTAGTTGAGTATGATTCAGAATTATGAGAGAGTACGTGGGTATATATAGAGTTTGGAACAAAAAAAATACACAGGCGAATTCGGAAAATGCGCACGAAGGAGAAGTTTCAAAATACACCCAGTTCTCTTTCTCGAACAAAACAGGTCTATATTTGTAAATATTTTCAAAACATGGCTAAACATGTTATACTTTCTGTTAACCAACCTAAATATGTGAATTTTCCTTCTTACAATTACACACATCACAATTATGAATGTTTAAATAAAAATTTGAAAACTTAATCATTCCAACCTTCTTTCCAATCAACTAAATTATCGACTAAGTTCCAGAAGGTGAAGTTTTAGGTTATTTTATATTATAGTTCAGGGAATATTATTGTATTCCTTTATCTCAACCCAAGTCAAGACAATTTATTTTTATTTATTTCAGCTCAAGTTTAAACAATTGTGCATTCTTGCAGTTCTAATCTTATAGACAACATCTGTATAATCACAATTTTACCATAGGTTATGATTCTCACTCACAAAATTAACGTAATAAATTGCAGTTCTTAAACAAGTAAATCGAAATGGAATTGCAACGATATAGCATACTATGTTATAAATGCATACAATTTATCCACTCATCGCCTTAGCTTTCCGGATCTCCAAATTCAATGTCGGTCAATTCTTGTTACCCGCTTTCTTTTATAATTCCATATTTAGATTTACAAATTCATACATATCTGTTGAATTAGATTTAAAAAAAAGATTTGGATCCAACTTAATAAATTAAAACTTGATCTGAAGGTTTACCTCTTTAAAATAGCTTTGTGATTTGATTCTCCTTCCTAATATTTTGTTCTATTCTCCTTGAGTTTAAATGTGACATCTTAAACTAAATTTCTATTTTCAAAAGTATTGAAGGAGAAAGAATAATGGCGGAGCTTCCGTGCTTATTCGAAAAATGATGAGTTTAGAGTAAAGCTCTACACGTTTATTTATAAATGTCCAAATCAACACTAAATGTCAAATGAATTTCTATCAGATTTGGACCACACCAGGTTGAGGTCTAGGACACGGTTTCGACCGCATGACGGTCAACTCTTGTGATCATATATAAATACATATATATATATATATTGAAACTTGGTACACTTTTGTTAACATTTGAAATATCAGTACATGGTCATAAAGCAAACAAAAAAACAGAAATTGAAAAAACAATATGAAGAAAGAAACCTTAAAAACCAGAAATAAATAAGAGAATATACACAGACCCGCTAGTATGTGCTTGAAATTTGCACTTGTTCAATACTCCACGTCTTCCACATTGTATGCAGAAATATTAGCCATCTGTAGTATGACCATATAGAAATGGCTTATCCATACATATTACCAGTGGTAGAGCCACATTAAACCTGAGGAGGGCGTGGGACCCTTCCAGATTCAAGGCCCCCTTCATTTTTTTAGGTAAATTTTATTTTCATCCATGTCTTTCGTTTGTTAATCCGCCATTTTACTTTAATAAGTTTATCCACGATTATTTTGTAAGTTAACCCACAAGTGGATTAACTTAAAGATTTCATGTTAAATCACAAATCTACCTGCCATGCTACAGGAATTCTTGAGATTTATGCATTGATCCTTGCTTTAGCATACAAGGAATTCACCATATAAAATACCTTATATAGGACGAAATTTTTTGCTCATCAAAAATCAACTTGCTTTGCTTTTACTGAAGACATTGAATTCTTTTCAACCTTGTAAATTTGCTATGTTCAAATCTTTTATTTTTAAATCATCAATCATCACGTTTTAACAAAGTTAAAACTAACTTCACTAGCAAAAAAAGATTTCATCAAATATTTTCAAGAACGTCGTCAAAATACAAAGGTAAAAAACAAATAGAAATAACAGGTTGCTATTAAAAGGTAGAAAAGATTGATAGTAATAATTTAGACCAAACCATGATAATATAAACAAAATGTGAGGATTACTCTTCACCTCTTCCTTTTGTCACCTCTTCCAGAACCATGACCACTTTTCTCGACTGAAGCAGATGCTCTAGACTTGCTGTAGGCTTCTTTTTTGCTTGTGTATCATCAGTTTTAAATTATGTTGTACTTGTATTCCTTTCAGCTTGCTATTCTCAAGCTCCAACTTCAACCTTCCCTTCCCTTAAGTTTGATGTCATCTCCAGCATCCTCTGTGTCTAAAGAATTCTCTTCATCACTTCCACCCAATTCATCTCCGTTTTGTTCAAGCAATTTGATATCCACATCATCAACTGGGTCGAGTATTGCTGCTATTTTCTTTTTGAGAGCCTTCTTGATGCCGGGAAGAGTGATCATATCCGCAACATGCGCAGTTCGATTTTTGCTTGCTTCCTTATATGCTCTAGTCAATGTAGATTTAATAGTTGTTAAATATAGGCTTCCATATGAGGTGAATTCTTGTTAAAAATTTAGGATTATAGGAAGAAGTATTATATGAAGCAGAATAGAGAAGAAGAAAAAGATATTTGATATTTTTAGGTGGATAAACAAAATAAATTTTAAATGTTTACTAAAAATCGAAAATTATATTTTTAGGGTGGATTAACTAATTAAAAATGTGTATTAGAATAAAATTTATCTTTTTTTATTGTATATAGTTATAGAACACTGAAAATTTTAAACATTTGTAAATTAGTTTTAGATTTTAGTTAAATCTGAGAAGCCATTTAGTATTAGCATCTTATTATGCAAACTTCTAAAACCAATTGAAAAATAATAATCAATATTACTATCTTCGAAGCGTGAAATTTTCAGCTGTGTCGTGGCCAACAAAAAATCCTAACTACGCCACTGAATACTTTTCTAGCTTTTTAACTGATAATCGCATAATTGCCAACCGAATTTTGTTTTGTGCCATCGCTATCCATGCTTATCCCCATTTTGCTGAAATCCTACATTTCCCGGTGCATACAACTAATATATATATATATATATATATATATACATATATATATGGCGAGCGTTCAGTGACACCCCAAACAGTGCAGCATCCTTAAATGCCCCCTGATTTCCACCACGTATCCGGTTTCTCTCTCACTTCACTCATTCTCTCACCTCCCACTCACTTATTCTAATATAAATGCTTGGTTTTTATGGGGGGGGGGCAAATGGGATGCTCACTTTTTGGGGTGCCATTGAACGCTCCTCTCTCTCTCCCTCTATATATATATAGGAAACTCTATTTAGACACAAAATTGCACACAATGAATCTTAACCGCTGGATCCTCTCATGAATTTCACTCTCTACATAAAGACAAACAAATCTAATGGTGGAGGCTTTGTGTCTCTCTCTTTGTGTATAATTTTGTGTCCAAATAGCCGGCCCCTATATATATATATATATATATATATATATATATATATATATATATATATAAAGAAAGTCTAAAGAGACACAAAATTTTGATGCATATGGTGACACAATTGATTTGGACCATTGGATCACCCCATGAATTACACCTCTCCATATAAAGACAAAAAGATCCAACGGTTGAGGCTTTGTGTCTCTCTTTTTGTGTCTAATTTTGTGTTCAAATAGCCGACCTCATATATATATATATAGTTATATATATATATATATATAGTTATATATATATATAGTTATTCACTACGATAATATTTCGGAATGCTCCGACGGATGGAAGCAAGAATGTTTCGAAAACTGGATTTTGGGAGTGTCTAAAGACTCTAAAATCTAGCGCTTCCCATTAGTACAATTACCCTGTATTAATATCGTCCAGAAATAGAATACATCTTATTTACAAAGTATTAGCATGTACATTGGTTAATCACTTAATTTAAACTAGAAGAAAACAAAATTTTGCTAAAGTCCGGTTGATATCCAAAGAAGGTGAATATGCAACCAAGAATTTTAAATGTTTTTACTGTAGATATTCTTCATTTACTTCACATAATAACAAAACCAATTTAAAATAGGGGATTTTTCCCACAAGGATAAACTCACCAAATTATTTGTCCAAAAGGACAACCACCAAGAAACTTGTTCAAAAGGACAAGTTTTAGTGCAAATGGTGAATTTCAGGGGGGTCCCATGTTTTTCCACTTTGCACTAAAACTTGTCCTTTTGGACAAGTTTTTTGCCCCTTGTCCTTTTAGGCAATTTTTTTGTCCTTCACAATTTTTTCCTGTTTAAAATACGTATTTTATGCATATAATAGAAATATAAACTATTGAATTTAGCCCCCCACCAAAAATAATAATAAAAAAAAAGATCCTTTTTTAACATCTTGGAACGTTAAGCAATGCATTAATTTAAAATTTCGAATCATCATCGCAATAATTGCAGTCTAATAAGTTAAGAAATGCAATGCATTTTATATTTATGAATTATCATATTCAATCTAAAAAGTACCAATATATTTTTGCGGAACTGACTAAATTGCAAAACAAACTTATTCGGAAAACTTAGCCAAACAATATGAGAAGTAACAAACTTATACATAGTATTTATTTACTTATATGGCAGCCAATGCAGTATGTTACGAACCAATATTGAAGCCTGGACCAAAACAATAAATAATAACGATATGGATAATGACTGATTAGCGCAGCTTAATGAAAATTTGCCAATGCCTAAGGGAGAATATGACTTCAAAATTATGATATATGTAGCATTGAGCTATAGTTACATGTGCATGAATTTACTTAACCAACAATACAAAGACAGTAAATGAAGAAAGAAAAAAAAAAGAACAAAGAATAAATACAGCCTTAATCTGAGTGTACTACATAGAGAAAAAGAGAAACAAGACCAATCCCAGATAGATAGTGCCCAAAGACAGTAAAAGAAGATTTCACTTTGGATCTCAAACCAAAATCTTTGAAAATATGAATTCCAAAATATCACAATCAAAATACATAAATCACCAAACCATTCATATAAATAAATACCCAGCACCCAAATGCCATTTATGGCGCCACAAAGGTCCATTCGCGGAGTACGAAATGTGAGTGTCGCTAATATCCATGCATCGCTTTCAATTTCAAATGATTGTATAGAGTTCGTGTATTCTCCAAAAATAAATAACAATCATTTAAAGTTCAACACATGAACTCTGCACTGGCATTTGAAATTGGAAGCCATGTATGGATATTAGCGACACTCGCATTTCGTACTCCGCGAATGGACCTTTGTGGCGCCATAAATGGTAGGGGTGGGCATAAACCGCACCGCAATGCGGAAACCGCCCAGACCAAACCGCAAAAATGGTGCGGAAAACTGCACCGAATTCTCTCTCTAAAGCAAACAACCCAAACCGAACCGACTCGCATGATACGGTTCGGCTGTGGTTTGAACTTTTACCAAACCGTATTAAACCGAACCGAACCGCATAACTACACCGACAATGTTGTGATAAAAAAAATAACAAATTCCTATATAACTTTTAATTTAACGCTATATATTCTATTTTCAACGTTGATGTAGTTACATTAATTAAAGATAACACTATGTGTTTTAACCTTCAGATGACACAACGTCATAAAATCGTAAATTATTTGTTGATGAAAGTAATTTTCTTGTTTCATATTTAGTACGGGTTCAAACCGGACCAAACCAAAACCGAACCGTATTACATCAAAACCAAACCGAACTGTTTGAACGGTCAGTATAATGGTTTGTATTTTTGATCAACCGTTTGATGCGGTGCGGAAGCGGTTTGAGCTTCAAACCGCACCGAACCGAACCACGCCCACCCCTAATAAATGGCATTTGGGTGTTGGGAATTTATTTATATGAATGGTTTGGTGATTATGTATTGTGATTGGATATTTTAGAATTCATATTTCCAAAGATTTTGGTTTGAGATCCCGAAGTGAAATCTACTTTGATATAAAATGTAATGGCCTGAATTTCCGTACCCTTTGAGTTGACTAATAACACCACATGTCCAACCCAAATGACACAGAAATATGAATCATTAGTAGAAATAAGTTTGAGGATGAGGAATAGAAAGAAAAGTTAGAATAGAAGAAAAACGAAGAACACAAATCTCACAGCGGAACGAATAAAATATATTAAATAACATAACTTTTGAAATACAAATCAGTAACTGTATATACATACCATTATCAGAGCACATCGGTTATTCCTGGAACAGTTATAAACACCTATTTCCAGATACAACATAGTACACAGTGAAAATATGATAGTCTATAGCTAACTGGTGAAGCCTCCTGCTTCCATCTTTTCCAAGTGAATCTGAAAAATCTCGACTACTTGACTGTCTGCACAAATTTGGGCACCCAAGAGTTTGGGGAAAAATAAAACTTTGGGTCAATCATGGGACTGGTGTGAGTAAACTCCAATCATTTGTTTAACTTTAAAAATCCTCTCGAAAGAAAGGATAATAGTAAGACCAGCCCACACATAAACATGGATGGTTTTTACCTTACTATAACCCAAAACACTTTGATACGAAAATCCATTGATATTATAATAATTTTTAAATTAAATAAATAACAATCTAGCAGAACGCTTGCATCTCACGCTCCATATATAATATAAAATCAGAAACCGCAGGGTGCTTATTGGAGATTGGATTCCGACTATGACAAGGTATGAAACCACCATCCGATAGTGTATCTCTAGTGAGGAATACATTGGGTTCAACAAGAACGTCTTGCAACCCGACCCACACATGACCGACCACTCATTTCGCTTGAGTGTATCGAATGTATATCACCAACGGTTGCGATCAACAACTGTTTCCTGAATGGGACAACATCGAATAGAATATGAAATCAAATGAATTTCTCTAGATAGGTGATAATATACCCTAATGGTAGCGACCCACATAGCCATACTGCCTGCCCGATTTTTGTCATTTCCCGGTTGTTGAGGCCTGAGGTTACGATTTCTTATCATTCATTGATAGCACAATCACTTTGAATGCCACATTGTCAGATCCGTAAATCATTAATTAATTTGCACAAATATATTCTGGATATTATCATGACAACCCGCTCATTCGACGATTTTAGATTTAGATATTTTATTTTTAATATATCGTCATATCTCATGTGTCACTCAAAATGTCGTTTTTCACAAACGATAAAATTAGGATTTGGGACCACTTCCATTGAGTCCGGATCGTCATTTGCGACCTTTCTGACTATAAGCATCGATACCTTTTGAGTTAGTGAAATTTGGTCGTTTCTCATTAGAGTGTATGATCAAAATATCACTTTACACATACGAATGAATTTGGAGTCGAAACTACTTCCATCGAGTTCAAAACATCGTTTAGGTGTTCGGAAACTATAAGGTTCGATATGTTTTGAGTTCGTGAAAATTGGCACTTTGGGCTAGGGCTTGGTTGAGCTAGCCTAGCTCATCATATAACTCACCTAGCTTCCTCCTCCTTCATTCATTCTTCCTCATTCTTCACAAAATAGAAAATGGCGATGGGGAAAGGGAAATAGAAACTCCAAGGCTAGGGTTTTCAATCTAAAGATCAATTCTTGTGTAAATCCAATTCTATGACATGGGTAAGCTCTCTCTACTCGTTCTCTACCTTTCTCTCCTCTCAATTTCGGGTTTTTATGATGTTATAACATCCATGAGTCTTCATATGTGTTCATAAGGTGATTAGAGAGGAGTGATTGAAGAAAGAAAGGTTCTTTGCTTCGATTTGAGCTTGTTTGGAGCTTGTTCTTGTCATTCAAGAGCCAAAGGTGAGTTCTTTGATGAACTCACATCTATGCCTCAAGCCTATGTGCTTGTAAAGTGTAATTTAGGACCATTTCATGTTGCATTTGCTTGTTGAATTGGTTAGAATAGTTAACACTTCCCGGTTTATTAGTTTGAATTTCATTTGAAGCAGAAATTGTGATATATGTTGTTCACACGATCATTGCACATGATGTAAGTCGAGTAAGTGGTGTTGTGAAGTACCATTGTCGATCCCGGCAAGTTCTAAGACTTCACGATTCACTTATATCATGTTTATTCGTTTGGTTAAGAAATTTGGTTCGTTTAGAACCTATAATCAAAATGTTTGCGTTCGAGCTTTGTGAGTCGATATGGTGGATCGGAGAGGTCTCGTAGATATCCCAAAGAAATCACGAACCTTAAAGATCGGCGTCAGACGCTCGTAGGGGGACGAATCCCCTTGGGTTTGGCCTGGGCAACAGCCCAGGCTAAAACCGGTCGACCGGTCAATATATGGCGGTCGATCGGCTTTCTTGCTGTGTGAAAATGGTCGACCGCCCTTATATGACTGGTCTTGTTTTGCGTGGGCTATTTTGCCCAGGCAACCTGTCGACCGACCCTTTTTCACCGGTCGACCGGTTTTGGTCAGTCTGGGCAATTCTGCCCAGGCTCGATCCAATCTTGATCGTGGGGCTTCCGTGCACGATCCTGTGTGCTTCTTGACTCCTTCTTGGCTCTTCCGTACGTGTCGATGGCCTATGAATTCTTCTATACTCTTGTTGTTAAGATTCACGCTATTAAAAAGTAAATTATCGACTCGATATCCTTCGAGCCTATTCCGATGTAGTTTAAAACCTTCGGGTGCTAGTTTGGGATTTCGATTCGTCGTTGATCGAAATTATAGCCGTTATCCCTTTGATTTTCCGTATGTTGTTGTAATGTGAGTTACGCATTAGAGATCACCTAGGTGATCACTCTTTGATCTGCGACACCTAATTTTGTGTCTTTGTTTGCTGTCGCTCCAGGGAGATTTCTAACTGTTTATTAACATCATTGGATTCACTAACGAGCTATATGTATATTCGATTTATCGAATTTACATTTGATGATTTATGATTTGGATTTATGTCATAATGACGTGAATCATCTTGATCGATTTGCCTCGGCAATCGTACTGTTGTTTATTGCCACTTCGAAGTTATACAAAGAGATTTTATGTTATTAGTAGATGTTAAATTCTTGTACTAAAATGGCTTCCAATCTTACTTCATTATACGAAGCTAATTTACGAAACCGTTTCATGAACCTTCTTCAAATCAACTAGTATATATTTTATAAACCTTTTTCTCGTTTGTATGAGAAAGCTAATTAAACGTCTTAGTAAAATCAAGGACAATGAACCCTTGCTTTTGCTTTGATGGTTAGTTCTTGGACTCGTCCGATCGAAAAACGTGGCAATGCTCCTGCTATGATTTTCTCTGTTTTGAATAGAAACCAATTACGGGTTCATAAATATTCGAGAATAGCATGTGGTTATGGGACATGTTGCTATTTCCTTATATTAACTAGTTCGGAGTAATTTCTATTCACCCGGATCGATGTGATCCATTTTATGATATGGACTTAGCTTCCTGGCTATGTCTCCGGGGGACTGTGGTTCACTGTAATTGTTTCTGCACTACCAGGGAAACTCCAATCAGATAGTTTCCGCACTATCTGTTGATACCTCCTGTTCATTTTATGACTTATGTTTTGTGGTCCTCGATCGCCCGAGTGGGATTTACGATTCTTAGATTTCACCTATGGGACTTCGGTCCAACTTTCTATGATTTATGATGTTTTCTAGAGATTTCACGATTTATGTGTTTTCTCTCATCTAGGTGGTATCCACTTTTATGATGTTTTCTGGATTTCGAGTGATTTCTGGATTCTTGATTACTTTGACGCGACGTGCATCAATTTGAGAAATGGTTTATGATTCATGATTTACTTTGATGTGTATTTGACATTCCGTTGTCATTCATGTGTTTAGTTTATTTGACATTCTGTTGTCATCCATGTGTTAGTTTATTTGGCATTCCGCTGTCATTTCCTGTTGTGTGCTATTATTTGAAGGTTGCATTCTATATTAGCTAGGAGAATATTTAGAGATATTTGTGTGCTGACATTCCATTGTCATTTCCTGATTGTGTCGATATGCTATGTTCATGTCATCCTGTGTTATATCTATTGTTATCTCAATTTATTTGATAAGCACAGCTAGACTGACTCGTTTATTATTTATTCCTCTAAATAATACTCGGGTCAAACCGAGTCATTTTAGGTACTCCCTTGGGACTCATCACAGGATTGATCTTCCGCTTTCAGCTTGCTACTCTGTCTCCGCTGCTTTATGTACTTCTGTATCCATGTCATTATCTATCGTTGTGTATATATTCTTTTATTTAGATCATGGTAGATGTATTAGTGGATCTTTGTTGACCACTATCTTGTTGTACACATTCTTGCTTTATTCATATCTATTCCGCCTTTGTGATATGATTATTCTGTGTTTGACTTTGAGATATACCATATTTATATCATTGTTGTCTATTTTATACTGCTTTCTGGATTGCATATAGACGTTGTGTAGTTGCCCTATGTGCCGAATGGTCATGTCGAAATTTTAATCGGTATCAGAATTCAATGTGCACTCCTCACATGGAGTAATCCATAATCGGTCGCTCTTCACAAACCTCATTCTCCGTTATGGTCTATGACATTTCTCTGAAATGAACTGGACGATAGTGGGTATAGAGGCGGGGCGTTACAGTTGGTATCAGAGCCAACTTTTCGGAACAGTGTAAGATAGCATGACGATGGTATTGTCTTGAGCCTCTCTCGGGAATCGTGCATTAGGGTTTTAGTTAGAGTCTTAAGACCCATCATAGCTTATCTTCCAATACGATTCCATTTTGACTGATGAAATGATCCGAAATCCCCCTTATGGGAAATCACGGATTGAGTTGAGCACAAGCCACATCAGAAAGAAAACAGAAGAACATTTCATCGTTAATTACAACAATTCATCAGAATACAGGAATATATAGAGTATAAACAAATAATATACATCAGAAAAATATCAGAGATTTAATTACATTACTGCAGCGGAAATAATACAAAACACAACTAGAAGAGATATACGGATACAGAGCTTTCCGGATATCATTCCAGCTGTAAACCAGGTTCCTGTGAATATAAATCTGCAAAATCAAAACTACTAGCTGCCCGTGCGGAAAATAAGGGCACCCAGAGTTTAGGTTAAAACAATAAACTCCAGGTCAGTCATGGGACTGGTGTGAGAATTAAAATAGTTATTTAAAACTTTACTTTAAATCAGATATATCAAGGGACCACGCCGTATAACACATAACGGGTTTCCTCCCAAGAATACTAGTGCATATAACAAAACAGCGCAATGCTTTTTGAAAAAATGAAGCTATTATAGGACCCAGGTCCTATCACACAATGCAACGCAAGCCGGGGGATAGAGTTTTCCCTTATAATAGCCAAACATGTTTGGTACGTTTAAAACAAATCATTTGATACTATTATAAGTGCATAGTGTATAAAACAACTTCAAATCATAAATATCAATCATAGACGGCATGGGTACCATATATCATGTCGCCATACTAGGCTCTACAATCAAAACCGCAAAGTCACGTATTGGAAGTTGGGTTTCCATCTGTGAACCGAGGCAAAAGATAGTCCTTTACCAATTCGAGACTGTCTAGCCCAAGCCTCAGGACCCAGACATAGGTGAGCCCTTGGATTGTCAGGGCCGGTCCACAGATGTGGATTAAAATGCCTGAACACTGAGTTTCCCCGCCCTTTGGGGCGTAAATGAGCCAACGAATGACTCCATCGGCTCCACATAGACACCGATATATCCGAAGCGCCTCGCAAACCAACAACCACATAAGTCAAACTCGTCAGGGCGTGTAAAACCACTGACGCCACTTCTAGCTAGAAGGAAATGCATGCCCTCCCTGATGTCCTCTCCCGTTTCTGGTTCATAAACGGGGTGTGAGGCTCGCGAATTAACGCTACATAAAGCTGTGCCACACAGGCTGTGCTTTGATCATTAACCACAAGACTCTGCTTTTCAACAGAAGCCTTGATCATTTGCATCTTAGCTTGCCACACAGGCAAACCACTCCATGCAACCGATATCCATCAATCACACAGAATGATATCCAATGTCAGACACACAGTCCATTTACAAGTCCGTTCTGGGTCTGAACGAAACCGGAGGCACCTTGTACCTCGCATATCCATCGATCTCCAAGTACGTCTGGACGACCACTAACTGATTCCCTCCTCTTGGGTGTACGACTCAATCAAGATCATCAGTAATTATCCAAATGACGTGAAGACCTCCGGTCTTCAACCACCGCCTTCATCTTCGACTTATCGTCGTATCAGTTATTCAGAATGGGATAAACCCGGTCTTTCCGAATATCTCGCGTATGTAATAAACAAGTGTTACACAAACACAACATACGCCTCATTCCAATTCATCAGTCACTAACCGTAAATTAGCAAGAGAACAATTTCCCAAACATTAACCCCGAAGGCCGAAACCAACATCAGATCAATACCCGAGAAACCATTCTTCTTAGCTAACCTACAGTTAGTTTCTAAATTTCAAATTCTTAGGGAAAGGTTCCCATTAATTTTATCAAAGATAAATTCTTTTAAATTTGTTCTTTAATATTTCTTTGAATATCACTTCAAACTAGTCGGGATTAGCAAACCACACCGAAGTAATTATTTATTTTATTTCCCAATCCCAACCTATTTATCCCATGAAGTAAAACTGGTCATACTCCATATCAAACACCACGGTGTTATCGGTAAATTCAATTATAATTTCACGTTCAAATCTAATTAAAGATTTAACTACCGCCTGGAGTAAAACTGGTGATACTCCATTCTCTATCTTTTCAATCTAATTAAAAATTCATTAAAACTCCACTTAGTTTTAATCTTTGACTGGGTTAAAGAATCAGTGTCATTTAAAACACGGTTCACGATAAACCCCAAAATCACATCACATTTCAATCAGTCCCTAAACGTAAATTAGCAAGTGAGCAATTTCCTAAGTATTAACCCCGAAGGCCGAAACCAACATCAGATCAATACCTCAGAAACCATTCAACTTAACTAATCTCCAGTTAGTTTCTGATTTTCTTAACTCCTTTGGGTCTAAGAACAGTATTATTGAAGATACCGTTCACGACAACCCAAAATCACATTCCATTAATTATCGGGTTAAAGAACAAGTGTTATTTAAAACACTGTTTACGATAAACCCAAAATCAATACCAAATCAATTCCAATTAAATATGATTTAATTGGTACACTTCATTAAATCTAAAAAAAAGATTTAATCTTTTTCTCAACTGGGCTTAAGAACAGTGTTAATGAAGACACCATTCACGACAATTCCAAATTATATTTGATATTAAATACAAGGCTCTGAATAGAAAATATATCGGCTTATATTCAATATCAAATTCTACGACCAACAAATATCGTATTGGAAATAACGATATCTGTATATATTTCAAATTTCCATAACGCTATCTGTATAATCACGAAATCCAACATCGAAATATTCCAAAGACAATTTCGATTCAAACCCATTCCAATTCAATTATTGGAAATTCTGTTTATTTTCAAAACTATTTCAAATCTACTTTGTTTATTTTAAAAATAAATAGAATTATAATTCTAGTTCAAAACTAGTTCATTTCGATAAAAATCTACTTTAATCTTTTCAAATATGGATTTTTTCATCCCAATTCTTCACAAATCATTTCTTATGGTTTTACACAAATTATTGATGTTTTTAATAATTTTATCAAGGCCCGTACAGTCGATTTCCATCATTGGCCATCGAACTGCACTTACAGCGACCTTTTCCAAATTTGATTTGGACATAATTCCAAATCCAACCATTAGATTTCAAATTTCTAATATTTGTTAGAAAGCCCTTTTCGATACGAACCCAACGGTTCTAGTTTTAGGAGAATCCGACGGTCGGATCTCCCGCAATATCCATTCGAAGTCAATGGTCGAAATTCGCGAATTGTCACTGCGCGACGCGTTCTATTCAGGCCATTATATATATATATATATATAATATATATATATATATTATATATTTCGTCGATTTCCTTTTAAAACGTATTTTATAAATCGTTTTAAATTCGTTTTCGAAACGATTTCAACTTCATTTCAAATTCAAATCAAAATCGAATTTTTTCTTATAAATTCGTTTTAAATTCATTTCAAATTGATTTCAATTCAAATCGATTTTTAATTCAATTTCAGTTCGTTTTCAATTCAATTCAATTTCAATTCGAATTCATTTCTATTCAATTTCAATTCGAATTCAATTCTATTCAATTTCAATTCGAATTCATTTTCAATTCGAATTCATTTCAAATTGATTTCCATTCAATTTCAATTCGATTCGAATTCATTTTATTTTCAATTCAATTCGAATTCTAATTCGTTTCAATTCAATTCGAATTCTAATTCGTTTCAATTCGAATTCTAATTCGTTTCAATTTAATTTAATTCGAATTTCATTTCAAAATATTCGATTTTGAAATCACTTTTCAATATTCATTATAAAAACGAATATAATCGATATAAATATTGTTCGTGTCAAAATAGCGCATATCTAATCAACACAGCTTTATATATTTCTATTTCAAATATTCTATTCAAATATTTCATTTCAAATATTTCTTCTCAAATATTTTATTCAAATATTTCTCTTCAAATATTCTATTTCAAGACTGGAGTGAGGCCCAATCAATTACCATAGATTTTATTTCTATAGATTTCCATACAACGCATGTATATATCAACAATGACAAATAATCAACCATCATCCAAAGTGCATTCTACACTGTATAAGCATCAAATATAAATATTCAACGCTTATAACAGTCTGTCAATCAATCGATCGACATATAAATAATTATTGGGATTAGTGTATGTCATATATCACCCCAATACCCGTGTGGGGTTTCAAACAATCAAACACAGATTTATTTGTGCAGTTGGGCAATGTGTAAAATTTATCGTCCTAATCAATAACAGTCAAATCAGTGTATATAAAAAAATCATCCGATTCGTTTATAAATATTTATTTCATTTCATATACACGTTAAAAATTATATTTTTAACTATAAAAATATTTTTATTTCAATCCACATCACACAATCAGCTACACATCAAAATCAATCAAACAAACAAACAAACCGTCCATGGTCTGTGGACGACGGGTGTCGGGTGCTACTAAACACCGTCTGCATCCTAGTATATATTTCAACTAGAAATAAAAATAAAAGTGAGGAGTTCTCACCTTGGGGACCCACTCCACCAATTAATTATTTCTAAATTTCAGAACAGTGCTGACTTGCCTGAAATCCCAACTTCATTTTCGCGCTGTTCATATTAAAATCACATTTTTAATATGATGTTCTATACATTAAAAATCATATTTTTAATACTCTACCGATATAAAAATCATATTTTTATTCCTTCTACAATATAAAAATCTTATCTTTTCACATTTAAAAATCTAATCTTTTTATAGATAAAAATCTAACCTTTACTTCTTGGAAAAACTAATTTTTATACTTCCTTTTCATATATAAAAATTCGATTTTTAAACTTCCTTCTCACATATAAAAATTCGATTTTTTAATCTTCTATAACTACATAAAAAAAATTCTATCTTTATCCTAATGTAGTTTATATAGAATTCATTTCCAAAACACTAATTTTTAATATATAAAAACAGAGTTTAAACTAGGGATTCAAATTTGAATTGATTAATTAAGAAGAAAGAAGAAGAAAAAAGAAAGAAGACTCACCTTTCTTTTCTTTTTTTGTTTGCAGGGGGGTTTCTTGGTGCTGTCGACTGGAGATTTTGTTGAGGGGGGTGCTGTTTCGCCGGACTGAAGGGGGAGCGCGAAGGAGATGGAGGAAGAGTAGATGGAAGAGGGAAAAGGCGGAGCACAGGGGAGGGGGTCACGATTTATGGTTCGTCGATTTGGGGGGAGGGACTGATGGGTGTCGGATTAGAGGTGGAGAGCGGGGCGAGGAGGAAGAAGGAGAGAGGCTTGGCAGGAGGAAGGAGGAGCGGAAGGGGAAGGGCACACGCCAGGCACGGCGGACGTCGATCGTCCTCCGTTCGATTCGTTTTTTTTTTAATTTCTGAAATGACCTAACGGGGGGGGGGGGGGGTGAGGGTATAGGGGAGGAAGGGAGATATTATTATTATTTATTTATTTGTTTAATTATTTCAAAAAGAAACTTTTAATTTCGACCTCGAAATCGAACCCACAAACTGTCGTCCATAGCTAATTACCCCCATTTCGAACACAATGGGATATGTGTCGTAAGCTGATTCAATTGTTTCGATTAGTTTTTGTAAAAATCAAAATTTAACTCTATATATTGAATTTGAACGCACATTTCAATTTACCGGGGCCACATACTAACTCGAAAAATTCTAGAAAAATATTTTTTAACTTCGTATTGACGATACGGTCCTAACAAAACTAGTTTCTTTGAATTATGAGATCGTTTGAAAAATGGCCATTTTCCAGTTGACTAAAATCAACTGAAACTGGTCAAACGCGTTTTCCTTTGCCACGCTCACATATTGATTCGAAAAATTACGAATTTTGAAACCTAGCAATAACTTGACATCACAGATCCAACAAAAGTGGTTTCGTTGAAAACCGAGGTCGTTTGCAAAATTCCAATTTTTAAGGGTCAGAATTCCATAGCGACTATTCTGAATTTTCAACGGGACGTATCTTTTGATTCCCGCTATGAAATTTCAATTTTTCGGATTCGTTGGAAAGATATTCTCAATTAGATTCAAATATTTTTGGTTTCACTACCAGTTTATTTTGAATCATGTACATTCATTTGAACTTTGAAATCGAATTATCGAACTACCGCGCCATTTTCAATTCGTTTTATATTTATAAATAAATATTTATATTCTACCGGCGATCTATATAAATATATATATATGTTCGAATTCTATTCAAAATAAATTTCTCGTCGTTATTATTTAAAATAATTCATTTTAAATATTCAAAATTCACTAAAATTGCCAAAATAAAAATTTTAAATTGGCTCGGATTTCCGGGTTATTACAATCTCCCCCACTTAATACTTTTCATCCTCGAAAAGGAACGAAGCCGAAAGTTGTTTAACTAATCAACTCAACTTTCACTATTTTCATTACGGCTTAAGTTCTTCAACTTTTCAGTTTCTAAGAACGTTTCAAATTTTTCAAAAATTTGGCTAACACCCTAAATTTTCGAAAAATTTCGCCATAACCTCCCCTGCACCCGGGACTTTGGGATATTTCATATAGCCTCCCATGGACTTCTTCAATCCAAAAGAAAAAGCCAAGCGGCTCATAAAATCATCATCACCCAAACGAAACAGTAAATTATGGTAAACATGTACCTATTTGTCGGGCAAACAATTTTATTCTTCTGCTCTAGCCTCCTTGGTATGACATGTTCACACATATATATGTACATGCATGCATTTGGAAATAATTTTCAATACACTCACTATTTATCAATTTGGCTAAAGGATTCAAATTTTAATTAATCAACCAATAATCAAACAACACAACCAGCAATCAATTAGTTGATTATCTTTTCAAATTCATAACTTCGATACATAGTCAAAAAATCAGATTTTTGATGCCAAATCACAACAATAAGCCCTATCTAGTTTCGGTTCTTACACCAGTCAATTGGAAATATATAGAAATCTCACTTTCGTCACTCGAATATAAATACTGGCGATGGTGCCCCATCACCAGAATTATCCCCGGGCAACTAGAGTGTGATTCTATAACTATCCAGTACATTAAAACTTCGAATACACGTTTGCAAGATATATATGCAAAATCTTTATATATTGGATTGTCCCAATTAATTTAATATAAATAAATATTCAAATACATATAAAACGATTTAAATTTCAAAACAATTTGTTTTCATTTTAAAAATATACTCTACACACTCGTCCTAGGATACTACTGATCCCATCTCTAACGAGTCATTCTTATTGGATATTACTAATCCAATCTCTGATGAATTCTTTCGTATGGTTCTAATGTGTCTTGTTCTCGAGCTTTGTAAATCAAAGCTCTGATACCACGATGAAATGACCTGAAACCTTCCTTACGGGAAATCACGGATTGAGTTGAGCACAAGCTACATCAGAACGCAAACAGAAGAACATTTCATTGTTAATTACAACAATTCATCAGAATACAGGAATATACAGAGTATAAAAAAATAATATACATCAGAAAAATATCAGAGATTTAAATACATTACTGCAGCGGAAATAATATAAAACACAACTAGAAGAGATATACAGATACAGAGCTTTCCGGATATCATTCCGGCTGTAAACCAGGTTCCTGTGAATATTAATCTGCAAGACCAAAACTACTAGCTGCCCATGCGAAAATAAGGGCACCCAGAGTTTAGGTTAAAACAATAAACTCCAGGTTAGTCATGAGACTGGTGTGAGAACAAAAACAGTTATTTAAAACTTTACTTTAAATCAGATATATCAAGGGACCACGCCGTATAACACGGAACGGGTTTCCTCCTAAGAATACCAGTGCATATAACAAAACAACGCAATGCTTTTTGGAAAAATGAAGCTATTATAAGACCCAGGTCCTATCACACAATGCAACGCAAGCCTGGGGATAGAGTTTTCCCTTATAATAGCCAAACATGTTTGGTACGTTTAAAACAAATCATTTGATACTATTATAAGTGCATGGTGTATAAAACAACTTCAAATCATAAATATCAATCATAGACGGCATGGGTACCATATATCATGTCGCCATACTAGGCTCTACAATCAAAACTGCAAAGTCACGTATTGGAAGTTGGGTTTCCATCTGTGAACCGAGGCAAAAGATAGTCCTCTACCGATTCGAGACTGTCTAGCCCGAGCCTCAGGACCTAGACACAGGTGAGCCCTTGGATCGTCAGGGCCGGTCCACCGATGTGGATTAAAATGCCTGAACACTGCGTTTCCCCGCCCTTTGGGGCGTAAATGAGCCAACGAATGACTCCATCGGCTCCACATAGTCACCGATATATCCGAGGCGCCTCGCAAACCAACAACCACATAAGTCAAACTCGTCAGGGCGTGTAAAACCACTGACGCCTCTTCTAGCTAGAAGGTAACGCTTGCCCTCCCTGATGTCCTCTCCCGTTTCTGGTTCACAACCGAGGTGTGAGGCTCGCGAATTAACGCTACACAAAGCTGTGCCACACAGGCTGTGCTTTGATCATCAACCACAAGACTCTGCTTTTCAACAGAAGCCTTGATCATTTGCATCTTAGCTTGCCACACAGGCAAACCACTCCATGCAACTGATATCCATCAATCACACAGAATGATATCCAATGTCAGACACACAGTCCATTTACAAGTCCGTTCTGGGTCTGAACGAAACCTGAGGCACCTTGTACCTCGCATATCCATCAATCTCCAAGTACGTCTGGACGACCACTAATTGATTCCCTCCTCTTGGGTGTACGGCCCAATCAAGATCATCAGTAATTATCCAAACAATGTGAAGACCTCCGGTCTTCAACCACCGCCTTCATCTTCGACTTATCATCGTATCAGTTATTCAGAATGGGATAAACCCGGTCTTTCCGAATAACTCGCGTATATAATAAACAAGTGTTACAGAAACACAACATACGCCTCATTCCAATTCATCAGTCACTAACCGTAAATTAGCAAGAGAACAATTTCCCAAACATTAACCCCGAAGGCCGAAACCAACATCAGATCAATACCCGAGAAACCATTCTTCTTAGCTAACCTACAGTTAGTTTCTAAATTTCACATTCTTAGGGAAAGGTTCTGAGACAACCCCAAACCCCGTACTGACGGCGGCAAGGGTAATCCGTGGAATATAACGCA
The DNA here is from genome assembly GCA_030737875.1 of Allium sativum. Classification (NCBI taxonomy): domain Eukaryota; kingdom Viridiplantae; phylum Streptophyta; class Magnoliopsida; order Asparagales; family Amaryllidaceae; genus Allium; species Allium sativum. The sequence goes on along the minus strand of CM060925.1, from coordinate 203,704,124 downwards.
TAAACAGATAATAGCAGAACAGAATTAAATAAATACACCAGATAATGAACAATAGAATATACTGGATAAAAGTAATCATCAGAGTTACACAGTATACAGGATCTTACTTAGTACAAATACAGATCAGCTATACATAAATGTCTACAGCGGAAAACAAACAAAATATGTACAATAGGAGCTGAACAGCATAAAAAGATATAAATGATAGAATCCATCTTCAGCTCCAGCTATCCAGAGAAAGCCAGCTAAACCTGAATACAAGGCTGCCCGTGTAGAAAAAGGGGCACCCGAGTTTGAAAGTGAAACAAACTACGAGTCAGTCATGGGACTGGTATGAGAAATCTACTCAACACTTTTCAAATATGGCTAATCACAGGACCACGCCACTTTCGTGGAACGGGTTTACTCCATTGGATTGCCAGTGCTTTAAAACAAATTATTCTTTTAAACATCGCAATGCTTTTTATAAAAATGAAGCCATTATAAGACTCAGTTCCCATCACACAATGCAACGCAAACCGGAGGATAGAGTTTTTACCTTATAACGGCCAAAATATGCTTGATACGAATAAAACAAAAGCAATTGATATTATTACTAGTGTTTACATGTTTCAAAAACAATTTCTAATCATAACTATCAATCATAGACGGCATGGGTACCATATATCATGTCGCCATATATATATACAATCAAAACCGCACGATGTCGTATTTGGAAATTGGGTTTCCGTCATGAAACAAGGCAAAAGATAGTCCTTACCGAATTCGAGACGCTCTAGCCCGCCCCTCAGGATCAGAGCTCGAGTGACCCTTGGATCGTCAGGGCCGGTCCACCGATGTGGATTAAAATTCCTGAACACTGCGTTTCCCCACCCTTTGGGGTGTAAATGAGCCAACGAATGGCTCCATCGGACCTGGATCGTCCGATCTAACCGAGGCGCCTCGCAACAGCAACAACCACACAGGTGAAAAGTATATAAATATCAGGACTGGTAGGTCACTGACACCACCCTAGCAAGAAAGAAGCGCATGCCCTCCCTGAGGTCCTTCTCCCGTTTCTGGTTCATACCGGGGTGTGAGGCTCGCGAATTCACATTGTACACAAAGCTACGCCACACAGGCGGTGCTTTGATCATCACCACAAGACTTTGCTTTTCAACAGAAGCCCTGATCATTTGCTACTTAGGCATGTCACACTAGCAATTCATGCCATGCGACTGATGTCCATCGATATACAACCTCTGAGCTTGTGCGTTTCAGAGAAGGGCGTTAAGCAAAAGAATAAATTCTCTGCCGCCAAACAGATGTATATTTAATAGAGATCAATCAACACAGAATAAAATCCAATGTCAGACACACAGTCCATTTACAAGTCTGTTCTGGGTCTGAACGAAACCGGAGGCACTAAATACCTCGCAAACCCATCGATCACCATGTACGTCGGGACGATCACCACTCATTATCCATATTTCGGGATGCCTCCCAATCAGGACCTCGGTTACCATCCAAACGAGGTGAAGATCTCCGGTCTTCGACCACTGTCTTCATCTTCGATTCCTTATCGTCGATTCAATTATTCAGAATGGGATAAACCCGGTCTTTCTGAGCAACTCGCGTATATAATAAACAAGTGCAACACTAACATATACACGCATCATTTCAATTCATTAGTCACTAACCGTCAATCAGTAAGAGAACGATTTCCCAAATATTAACCCCGAAGGCCGAAACCAACATCAGATCAACACCCAGGAAACCATTCGACTTAGCCAACCTTCAGTTAATTTCTAAATCACATCCATATTGTTTATAATATTTTATAACAATTTATCGCTATGTTTGTTTATTTTAAAATAGCCAATATATTCAAAACGACGCTTCGGGCCATAACGCGACCGTGGCGCTGTTTTTCTTCAGATTTGATTTACACATATCTGAAAATCTAACCGTTGGATCTTCAAAAAATTTACATCATTAGAAAGATCTTTTCAAAACGAATCCAACGGTTCCCGTTTCGGGAAAATCCGAAGGTCGGATCTCCCGGTACAATCGTTTGAAGTTTCGATTTCAAAATACGAACTGCAGCGTCGTTATTCGATTGAATATAATTATATATATATATATATAATCGTTTCTGGCGCTATTTTTCTTCAGATTTGAATTAAACATTCCAGACAATCCAACCGTTGGATTTTTACAAAGTTGGTGTCGTTGGAAAGATATTTCCAAAGCGAACCCAACGGTTGCGATTTCAGGAAAATACGATGGTCGGATCTCCCGTACTAATCGTTTGAAATCACGGTTTCAAAATACGAACTGCAGCGTCGTTATTCGATATATTTTAGTTCTATTTATATATATATATCGATTCTTCGATTTAAAAGCTACGTTCTTTTCATACATTTGATAAAAATGATATTTTTATCTAACTGTCTTCTATTTCGACACTTCACTATTTTTAACAATTCGTTTATATAATAAAAATGTGATTTTTATATTTTAAAACACAAACACCATTCAACACAAGAATTTTAATTCAACGAACGAATATCGATTCGACACATAAAGGTTTTCTATTCAACGAATAAATATAGTTTCAGCAAATGAAAATAATTCAAACACATGAATATTATTCAAAATTTCGGCAGCATAACGGCAGGGTAGTTAAAACCCGGACCGTCCCTAGTACGACTCCTCGCTCTACCTTAAAACCTCGCGGTTTTTGACAATGGGGGTCATGCATCTAGTTCGCACGCAGACGGCATGTATATATTTATTTCATTTCCACAAACTAATCCTATGTGGTTTCAACCAAATATTTCTCAACCACAAATGGGTATTTTTCAACCTCAATCAATCAATATCAACCACAAACAATCCCAAACAACCATTCGCTATCAATCAATTTTCACACCAATCACAACCAATAAATATCGTCCATGGTTTGTGGACGAGGGGCGTATATATATATATATATTTATATACAACAATTCACTTCTATTTCAACACATATATAATTTTTACAACGCATATATAACTTATACATCGAACGTACAACTTATACAACGATTATACATGAGGTGTACAATGCTTATATAACTCATACATCGACTATATAATTTATACATCGTCGTTTTCCATATCGTTTATAAATTAGAAATCTCACATTGGGTTCCACTCCACCAAAAATAGCAGAAGGCCCAGAAAAATACGCGGTCTCTTCTAAAATGTAGAAGACGTCCACACGGTCACGATGTTTCCTGTTTCATCAAATTTCGTTAACGAACGAAAAAGATATGATTTTTAAAAGGTTTGCAACACTAAAAAGTGTTTAAACAATATAAAGGAACTACCTTAATACGCTGTTCAAAACTAGGTCGGAGAAATTCGCGAAATCCGGGAAGAACTGGGATGATCGGTGGCTGCAGCGTCGCAGAGGGAGGCGAGGGCTGTCGATCGATGGTGGTTTGAGGGGGTACGGTGGTCGGATCTGTCGTCGGCGGCGTCAGGAAGGTTGGAGCTTTGGAGGGCCGATTCTGGCGATGGGGGGGGGGGGTCGGTCGGGGTCGTGGTGGGGTTGGATTGGAAGAGGAGGGAGCGGCGCTTCGAGTGGTGGCGGCGGCAAAGGCTGGAAGTGCCTGTAACGGCGGCGGCGGAGGAAAGAAGGGAGGAGCGACGGTGATCGTCGATATCGGCTGAGCGGGGAGAAAAAAAAAGGATTTTCTTTTTTTTTATAAAAATTCTGATTGGCCGGTGGAGTTTTAAAGGGGTTTTCTGACACGACCACCAATCCAAACCCAACGACTGTCGTCCCTAGCGTTTTACCCCCATTCCGAACACAATGAGATATGTTTCATAGGCCCATTCGACTGTTTCAGTTAGTTTCCATTCAAATTAAAATATAAAACATTCAATATTCAATTTGAACGTACATTTCAATTTGCCAGGGCCACAAACTGATTCGAAAAATTCCCGAAAAATAAATCTAGCTATGTTTTGACGATACGGTCCCAACAAAACTAGTTTCGTCGAATTCCGAGACCATTTGCAAAAAGGCCCATTTCTGGTCGATCCAATTTAACTATAATTGATCAAAACACGTTTTCCTTTGCCACGCTCACATACTAGCTTCAAAAATTATGAAATTTGAAACCTAGCAATAACTTCACATCCTGGATCCAACAAAAGTGGTTTCGTCGAATTCCGAGGTCGTATGCAAAATGGCCAATTTTACGGGCTATATAAATTCCATAGCGACCTTTCTGAAAATTCATTTGTCCATAACTTTTGCTTTCCGTTATGAAAATTCGATTTTTCAGATTTGTTAGAAAGGTATTCACTAACAGATTTAAATACTTCTGGTTTCACTCAAATCCGTTTTGTTTTGCACCCGGTACAGTCCGATAAAGTTTGAATTCAAATTTTGAAACTACAGCTCCTTTTCAGGCCTTGTTTATAATTATAATTAATTATATTCGTTTTCAAATGTCGATTCAAACTCAGTTTTCATCGCCATTATCTAAAATATTTATTTTAAATATTTAAAATCCATTATTTTAGCCAATTTAAAAATTTTAAATTGGTTCAGATTTTCTGGGTCGTTACAAGTTCCCATTAATTTTATCAACAATAAATTCTTTTAAATTTATTCTTTAATCTTCCTTTGAATATCACTTCAAACTAGTCGGGATTAGCGAACCACACTGAAATAATTATTTATTTTATTTCCCAATCCCAACCTATTTATCCCATGAAGTAAAACAGGTCGTACTCCATATCTAACACCACGGTGTTATCGGTAAATTCAATTATCATTTCACGTTCAAATCTAATTAAAGATTTAACTACCGCCTGGAGTAAAACTGGTGATACTCCATTCTCGATCTTTTCAATCTAATTAAAGATTCATTAAAACTCCACTTAGTTTTAATCTTTGACTGGGTTAAAGAATCAGTGTCATTTAAAACACGGTTCACGATAAACCCCAAAATCACATCACATTTCAATCAGTCCCTAAACGTAAATTAGCAAGTGAGAAATTCCCTAAGTATTAACCCCGAAGGTCGAAACCAACATCAGATCAATACCTCAGAAACCATTCAACTTAACTAATCTCCAGTTAGTTTCTGATTTTCTTAACTCCTTTGGGTCTAAGAATAGTATTATTGAAGATACCGTTCACGACAACCCAAAATCACATTCCATTAATTATCGGGTTAAAGAACAAGTGTTATTTAAAACACTGTTCACGATAAACCCAAAAATCAATAACAATTCAATTCCAATTAAATATTATTTAATTGGTACACTTCATTAAATCTAAAAAAAAAGATTTAATCTTTTTCTTAACTGGGCTTAAGAACAGTGTTAATGAAGACACCATTCACGACAAACCCAAATCACATTTGATATTAAATACAAGGCTCTGAATAGAAAATATATCGGCTTATATTCAAAATCAAATTCTACGACCAACAAATATCGTATTGGAAATACCGATATCTATATATCTTTCAAATTTCCATAACGCTATCTGTATAATCACGAAATCCAACATCGAAATATTCCAAAGACAATTTCGATTCAAATCCATTCCAATTCAATTATTGGAAATTCTGTTTATTTTCAAAACCATTTTAAATCCACTTTATTTATTTTAAAAATAAATAGAATTATAATTCTAGTTCAAAACTAGTTCGTTTCGACAAAAATCTATTTTTATCTTTTCAAATATGTAGTTTTTCATCCCAATTCTTCATAAATCATTTCTTATGATTTTACACAAATTATTGATATTTTTAATAATTTTATCATGGCCCTTACAGTCGATTTCCATCAATGGCCATCGAACTGCACTTACAACGACCTTTTCCAAATTTGATTTGGACATAATTCCAAATCCAACTGTTAGATTTCAAATTTCTAATGTTCTTAGAAAGCCCTTTTCGATACGAACCCAACGGTTCCGGTTTTAGGAGAATCCGACGGTCATATCTCCCGCAATATCCATTCAAATTCAATGGTCGAAATTCGCGAACTACCACGGCGCGGCGCGTTCTATTCAGACCATTATATATATATAATACATATATTATATATATTTCATCGATTTCCTTTTAAAACGTATTTTATAAATCGTTTTAAATTCGTTTTCGAAACGATTTCAACTTCATTTCAAATTCAAATCAAAATTGAATTTTTCCTTATAAATTCGTTTTAAATTCATTTCAAATTGATTACAATTCAAATCGATTTTTAATTCAATTTCAGTTCGTTTTCAATTCAATTCAATTTCAATTCGAATTCATTTCTATTTAATTTCAATTCGAATTCAATTCTATTCAATTTCAATTCGAATTCATTTTCAATTCGAATTCATTTCAAATTGATTTTCATTCAATTTCAATTCGATTCGAATTCATTTTATTTTCAATTCAATTCGAATTCTAATTCGTTTCAATTCAATTCGAATTCTAATTTGTTTCAATTCAATTCGAATTCTAATTCGTTTCAATTTAATTTAATTCAAATTTCATTTCAAAATATTCGATTTTGAAATCACTATTCAATATTCATTATAAAAACGAATATAATCGATATAAATATCGTTCTCGTCAAAGTAGCGCATATCTAATCAACACGGCTTTATATATTTCTATTTCAAATATTCTATTCAAAAATTTCGTTTCAAATATTTCTTCTCAAATATTTTATTCAAATATTTCTCTTCAAATATTCTATTTCAAAACTGGAATGAGACCCAATCAATTACCATAGATTTTATTTCTATGGATTTCCATACAATGCATGTATATATCAACAATGACAAATAATCAACCATCATCCAAAGTGCATTCTACACTGTATAAGCATCAAATATAAATATTCAACGCTTATAAAAGTCTGTCAATCAATCGATCGACATATAACTAATTATTGGGATTAGTGTATGTCATATATCACCCCAATACCCGTGTGGGGTTTCAAACAATCAAACACAGATTTTATTTGTGCAGTTGGGCAATGTGTAAAATTTATCGTCCCAATCAATAACAGTCAAATCAGTGTATATAAACAAATCGTCCGATTCGTTTATAAATATTTATTTTATTTCATATACACGTTAAAAATTCTATTTTTAACTATAAAAATATTTGTATTTCAATCCACATCACACAATCAACTACACATCAAAATCAAACAAACATACAAACAAGCCGTCCATGGTCTGTGGACGACGGGTGTCGGGTGCTACTAAACACCGTCTGCATCCTAGTATATATTTCAACTAAAAATAAAAATAAAAGTGAGGAGTTCTCACCTTGGGGATCCACTCCACCAATTCAATATTTCTGAATTTCAGAACAGTGCTGACTTGCTTGAAATCCCAACTTCATTTTCACGCTGTTCATATTAAAATCACATTTTTAATATGATGTTCTATACATTAAAAATCATATTTTTAACACTCTACCGATATAAAAATCATATTTTTATTCCTTCTATAATATAAAATTTTTATCTTTTCATATTTAAAAATCTAATCTTTTTATAGATAAAAAAATCTAACATTTACTTCTTGGAAAATCTAATTTTTATACTTCCTTTTCATATATAAAAATTCGATTTTTAAACTTCCTTCTCACATATAAAAATTCGATTTTTTTATCTTCCATAACTACATAAAAAAAATTCTTTCTTTATCATAAAATAGTTTATATAGAATTCATTTCCAAAACAATAATTTTTAATATATAAAAACTGAGTTTAAACTAGGGATTCAAATTCGAATTGATTAACTAAGAAGAAAGAAGAAGAAAAAAGAAAGAAGACTCACCTTTCTTTTCTTTTTTCGTTTGCATGGGGTTTCTTGGTGTTGTCGACTGGAGAGTTTGTTGAGTGAGGTGCGGTTTCGTCGGACTGAAGGGGGAGCGCTGTAACACCCCGTGTATTCTATAACCGTGAAATTCATAAATTAAAGTATAATTAATTTCAAATCAAAGAATTAAGGGAAACGGGATACGCCATTGCGTTCGTCTCGGAAAAATACGCGAAATAGAGTCCGAGTTTTCGAAAATCGGAGTCCGTATGACCAAGATATGGCCTCCGGAAGTTTCAGAATTAGGTTTAAAATTCGAACAGACGAAAACAGCTCAGAAAAACTAATTCAAAATTCAAAATCGGGCCCAATTGGCCAAGGCGGGAAAATTCCCGCCCAAAGCACCCAGGTCGACTTGGCAGTCGACCTGAGGCTAGCCAGGTCGACTGGGCAGTCGACCTGGGTAACCCGTGTCGACTGCCAAGTCGACACGGTGTCGACTGGGCTGTCGACCTGGCCCCTGAGCCAGGTCGAACCCAGCCCACCCTGGCTGGCCAGGTCTGTGTTTGGTCGATTTTCTGAGCCTTGCCTAGTCACTAGGGCTAGGTGTCAGCTCCTGGTTGGTCCCTCCTTTGAACGAACGACTATTATTAAACCAAGCTTCATCGACGGTCTAAATCAACTCACAAACTCTATAAAAAGGACCTAAGACTAACCCTAATTCACATAAACTAAAATGGAGATGAGACCGTCATGTTGCTGAGGAGAGACTAAGTATAGCCGTCAGAAATTGAGAGGCAACTAAGAGATAATTCAAAGCTTAAAGCAACGTTAAACAAATCAAAGCAACGCCTACAACAAAGGATAACATCTCCAAATTCAGAATTCAGATTTCTGAATTGAAGATTCGCCATACGCTGTAAGTAGAGTGCTATTCCGATATGAATTAAATAATTGTGTTGATTTGTGTAATGTAAGAAATGGAATTGTGGCGATAATAATCTATATTTGTATGTTGCTTTGATGCAAAACGATTTGGGAATATTATGATATACGATTAGATATTTGCAAGTACGCGATTTGCGTTGGAAACGAATTGGAATTGTGGTGATAATGACTTATATTTGTATGTTATTTTGATTATAAACGATTTGGCAATGCTATGGTTTGATTCATAAAAGTATGTGGCTTATGTTGACAACCACATGTTGTGGAATTTTTTGGAACTTATGCAAGCATATGATTCATATTGAAAACTACATGTTTGTGGTAGTTATTTACAGCACCCATTTGGTAAATGCAAGTATAAGATTCATGTTGAAACAACAACTATATGTTGTAATAGTTTATTTTGAAATTCATGCAAGTCTATGATCTATTGTTATGATAACATGATGTAAAATTTTATGGTCATCTTTAGTGTAATTTGATTCACCTAAGTATTATGATTCATATGAAGGTTATGTTGAAATTGGCATCATAGTTCAAGTATAAAAATCATGATTTTGTGATAGTGACAAAAGCAAGTGTCGTTGTAAGCTTGTATTAATTTTATGAACATGACTAAACTATGTTCGTTATTATACCCAATTGAAAAACATGTTTTTAGGCTCATGTTGTTATCATAAGTTACATTAGAATTACATTAGAGTTACATTCCTCTTGCAAGTTTACATAGATAAAATAAAAACCATGATGTAAGTTTAGATATGTTTATGCTATAATTCTATGAATAGAATGAAAACCATGATTCATATAAGAATTAGGTTGGGATAATTCTAGTTGAACCATACTTTTGTATTAGTGACAAAAGTAAGTACCTTTTTGTTAACATGTAGTGATTTTATGAACACGATTAGTTTATATCATGCCTAAATAAAAATATAGGTTTATATTTCTAGTCAAGACCCTGTGCCAATAATAATGATATCTAATTTAGTTAGATTCTTAATTTCAAGTTTACATGGTTAGTTGAACCTATGATTCATGTTTAAGTTTATGCCATTATCATATGACTAGAATAATTCATGTTTAAGTACTGCTTATGCCATAATCATATGAGTAAAATAATTCATGATTAAGTATTGTCTATGCATTAACCATATGAATAGAATGATTTATGTTTAAGTATTGTTTATGCTATGATTATATGGATAAAATGATTCATGTTATGCCATGATTATATGATGTTACAATTGCAAGTTCACATGTGCCTATTTTATGTTAATTGAATCGTTCGTTGCAAGTTCATGCGTTCACACTCCCCTTTTTCATGTTACCTTATAAACACCATGTTATAAGCCTCCCCTTTTCATTTGGCTTAATTGGGTTTAAGTATTAAACCCAACACACCTTACATTGGAGCGAACGTGTAAAACGGGGGTAATGACGTTTGGGCTAAAATATAGAACATATGTGTTGGCATGTTTAACGCATGCCAACAACCTTGAAAGAACAATTAAGTGGCATAAATGAAATTTAACCAATAAAGATGAATTTGAATAATGGGCCGCAAATATTTACATATAAAAAGAAAAGAGACAAAATATGTAAATGTAGAAAAATACGATGTGTTTAACCCGAGGTTGGATTGAGTTGTGATGTAAACCTGCCCGGAACCGCCCGGCTGTCCAGTAGTCACAACAATACCTATCCAATGTGGGTGGTTAAACACGGAGCCCAACAAGGACCCGAGGTTAGACTGAGTTGTGGCGTAAGACTGCCTGGACCCAACCGGCAACAGGAAGCCACAACAATACCTGTCTAATGTGAGAGGTCAAGGCTTTAATAAGACAATTAAGGCTGAGTCAGGATTGATAGGATTAAGTAAATTATATTAATACTTAATCAAAATGGAGCATGCTAAACTAAACAGACTGATTGGGGGTTAGGTTTATACAACACTTAACCAACTTAGTATGTTGGCTAGAAATAGAAAACCTAGTAGCGGGGGACCCTTTTCGCAGTAACCCTACAAGGTATCATGATACCCTGAAACTAGGCAGGGTGGGGCACGATTACTGGGCTGATTGTAAGAGGTCAAATCGACGGCGGTGGTGCAGCAGTGTAGGTTCTAACGGGGTGCGGGCATGCACACACTACGGCGCAGAAAAATAAGGCACTGGGCACCAGTAGCATACCTGTGCATTCTAGGATTGTGTCGGGCCGCCACCATGGGACTTGATACACCCCATGGTGGGACCAGCATAGGTAACTACAACATCGGGGGCCGTAAGACACATGTAACTATGCGAGTAGGAGCCGATCATCATAAAATGGATCACTTCACCCTGATTATGGGGTGCCTGTTGGGAACTAGTTTATATGGGTACAGAGATTAATATGGGGTACGATAGTATATTCGACCCTAGACAACTTAACTAAGTTTATGGTGCTTTCCCATTTCTAGTTTATACTTATCATACCCAGTTCTTTATTCATAGACTGAATAGTCCTAGACTTACTCAGGCTTTATGTCTGACTCTACTTTTCTTTCGTCTTCTTTTCTTCCGTTTCCCCCCCAGGTCCATAGGGAGGGAATACCGCTGCTTGACCTGCCTTCATATCCAGCTTGAAGAGAAAGAATGTATTGCTTGGATCTTTTCGTTTTTGGACTATGGCTTTGGACAGCAACTATGGGACTTTTGCAGTTTATTTATGTTTTCTTTATGCTTCTTTAAATAATGTAATCAAGACAGTTATGATTTTGGAAATATTGTAAGACAATTATGGCATGGTTTGTGTAACACATATTTTAATGAAATAAAAGTTGTTGTTTTCCGCTGTTCAAAAATATGTGTTCTTATATCTGTCTTGTATATCTGTGACTTATACTTATAAACCTCCACCAAAATTAGGGCATTCCCTTTGAGAGTGACCCTAACGGAGGTGGGGTGTTTCACTTGGTATCAGAGCATAGGTTTACCAGATAAGATAAAAAGTTTTGAAAATTTATTTTCAAAAAGAAAATTTAAAGAAGCATTTTTAAAAGATAAAATATTATTTTGTTTTAAAAGGCAAAGTCCCCCAAAAGCCATAGGTACTATCTCTTATCCTTCGTTTTGAATCTATCCTTTCTGTTTCAGCATGTCTGGAGACCTTACTCCCCAGCTGCTGACGCTTTCACTCCTCCTCCTCCACGTGAACCAGCAAGCGGAAGAGTCCCAGAGTAGGAAGACGATTAATAGTCAAACAAGAAAAGATCGTAACAGTAATAATAAGAAACGAGAAAAAAAGGAAATGCAATTTTTGTGGTACGGAAGGGCACATAGCCAAGGATTGTAGAAAGAGGAAAAGAAAGCAAGGAGAATGTTTTCATTGTGGGGAGACTGGACACATCAGCAAAGACTGCCCTGAGAAGACAGACTCTAAGAAGGGCGGGAAAGACAACAAGTCCCAAGAGAAGAGGAAGTGTAATTTCTGTGGCAAAGTGGGGCACTTAGTGAAAGATTGCCGGAAAAAGAAGGCCAAGATGAATGGTGGGGGCTTTTCTTGCGGTGAGATAGGCCACATGGCTAAGGACTGCCCAAAGAAACGAGGTATAAATACTTCTGTAGGAAGTATAGTTCGTCTTTATGATCACCCCGTTCGCACTTTATTTGACTCTGGCGCATCACACTCCTTTATCTCGTCTGCTTTAGTATAATCTCTGCACCTAAAAACTAGTATGGTAGAGGACCCCTTAATTGTTTCAAACCCAATTGAGGGCCCAGCTCATTTGTCTATGATCTGTTTGGGATTGAAAATTTCTATTCTAAGCATAGAATTTCAATGTAGTGCCTTTGTTTTGGGCTTTTCGGGATATGGTTTGATTTTGGGCATAGATTGGCTATCCAGTAATGGGGCCATCCTTGATTGTGAGAAAAGGGTTGTTAGGCTCCTAACCCAGCTCGGTAATACTTTGGAAATTTCTTGTAATCTCTCGTATGCGGTTATGCTTAGTTACCTTGAATCGCTAGATGCCTCTGTTGAAAATTTGCAATCGATTAGAGTGGTCCGGGAATATCCGGATTTCTTTGAAGAGGTGAAGGGCTTGCCTCCGAAGCGGGAGATAGACTTCCGTATACATCTTGTAGATAATGCAAATCCCGTTGTGTCGCCCATTAGACACATGGCTCCACGGGAAAGGAAAGAGCTCAGTAAACAGATTAAAGAAACTTCTAGAGAAGGGGTTCATTAGAAGGAGCATTTCAGAATGGGGCGCTCCAGTAGTGTTCGCCACTAAGGCAGAAGGTTCATTTCGCTTATGCATGAGTTGTGGAGAATCACCTTAGTAAGTACATTTGGCAACATGGTTGGCATTTATTTCCAAGAGATAGTTCTTCTACGTGGAATACCTGATAGTAAGTGGACGAGATCTAAAATTCACTAGTGAATTTTGGAGAGCTTGCATGAAATCATGAGTACGCCGTTATGTTTGAGCCGAGTATACTAGAAGTAGAGTAAGTGAAAGAGGAACGAGAGGCAACAGTGATATAGGTTCCAACTCATATTTCGGAAACAAGAATTAAGAAGCTACGAAATTGTGAAGTTAAAGATGGACAAAGCATAATGGAGTTAAGCTCAAGAAAAGCGACTTAGAAGATTGAAGACTAGATTCGTGCATCATATCTCTTCTTAAGAGTATATCCTTGATCCCTCTCTTCCTGTAGAGCTTACTTGCATGCTATCTTTTCTGTATATCCTCTCGGTCCCATTCTCAATCCAATTTCTGTTGCAAACCCCATAGGGAGTATGACTCATCTGTTAGTAACACATGTTGGGGCCTGAGGGTGTTCGTTGGATTGACCAAACTTTTTTGGGTTTTATAGGATACGGGTTGGTCTTAGGAAGGGGCTCCCTTGTGACCTAAAAGGAGTCCATCATGCTTAGTTACCTAGAATCATATATAGTGGTTGGGTTGAGTAATTCTTTGGGTGTCAGTCTGATGTTGATTTCGGTCTTCGGGGCTGATGCTTAGAGAGTTCTTCTCCTAATCAATATATATATGGCATAGATTTCCAGTTTTGACATTGCCTAATGGGCACAAAGTTTTTACTTGCTTCTATCATTCGACTATACCTTTAGATAGGAACAATTGGGAAAATGTCCTATAGATTAGAGCTACCCGAAAGATTGGCCGGAGTTCACAACGTTTTTCATGTTTGACATCTCCGAAAATGTCTACATGAGTCTGCTGAAGTGGTAGAGCCAAATATCCTAGAAGAAGCTGAAGTGGAACGCAAAGCAACCGTGAGGAAAGTTCCAACCCGCATATTAGGAACGGAAGTGAAGAAGCTACGCAACCGCGAAGTCAAGCTCGTCAAAGTTCAGTGGAGCGACGCCGAAGGAGATGCAACTTGGGAGACTGAAGCTAGAATACGCGCTTCCTACCCTTTTCTTTTCGAGGGTACATCTTTGATCCTTCCTTTTCCTTAAGTTGCGCTTTTATCTATCTTTTTTTAGGTATATCTCCTCGACCCTATCTTTTAGGTAGAAACTCTTTGGATGAAAACATGTAGTTGAAACATGTTATGGATGATGGTTGCAAGTGGTTGCAAGTGATTGCTAGTGGTTTCTCGTGGTTGCATATACACACACAATCTAGGTTTTAGATCGGCTCAGTCACTTCATATTGCATATGCATATATGTTTGCATTCGTATATGGTTGAAGTTTAATATGTTGTCATATGGATATTGCATTTGTATGAATGATTGTGCACTCATGTAGAATCATGAATAGGAAGATTTGCATATATAATGGATTCATAGCACTTACATAATTCACATTAAGGAGGTCAACTGAATCAGTAGACCGCCTGATTTTGCATTAGATAAGTACATGTACACACACACTTCGCATATGATCATGAAGCATTAGAAGTCTTTTAAGGACAATGGATGCTCGTGTTTGATGGATGAGTAGATGGATGTTTGGATGTTAGGATATACATTCTTCCTAACTTGAAGATTTCGGGGACGAAATCCTTTTAAGTGGGGGAGAATGTAACACCCCGTGTATTCTATAACCGTGAAATTCATAAATTAAAGTATAATTAATTTCAAATCAAAGAATTAAGGGAAACGGGATACGCCATTGCGTTCGTCTCGGAAAAATACGCGAAATAGAGTCCGAGTTTTCGAAAATCGGAGTCCGTATGACCAAGATATGGCCTCCGGAAGTTTCAGAATTAGGTTTAAAATTCGAACAGACGAAAACAGCTCAGAAAAACTAATTCAAAATTCAAAATCGGGCCCAATTGGCCAAGGCGGGAAAATTCCCGCCCAAAGCACCCAGGTCGACTTGGCAGTCGACCTGGGGCTAGCCAGGTCGACTGGGCAGTCGACCTAGGTAACCCGTGTCGACTGCCAAGTCGACACGGTGTCGACTGGGCTGTCGACCTGGCCCCTGAGCCAGGTCGAACCCAACCCAGCCTGGCTGGCCAGGTCTGTGATGGTCGATTTTCTGAGCCTTGCCTTGTCACTAGGGCTAGGTGTCAGCTCCTGGTTGGTCCCTCCTTTGAACGAACGGCTATTATTAAACCAAGCTTCATCGACGGTCTAAATCAACTCACAAATTCTATAAAAAGGACCTAAGACTAACCCTAATTCACATAAACTAAAATGGAGATGAGACCGTCATGTTGCTGAGGAGAGAGACTAAGTATAGCCGTCAGAAATTGAGAGGCAACTAGGAGATAATTCAAAGCTTAAAGCAACGTTAATCAAATCAAAGCAACGCCTACAACAAAGGATAACATCTCCAAATTCAGAATTCAGATTTCTGAATTGAAGATTCGCCATACGCTATAAGTAGAGTGCTATTCCGATATGAATTAAATAATTGTGTTGATTTGTGTAATGTAAGAAATGGAATTGTGGCGATAATAATCTATATTTGTATGTTGCTTTGATGCAAAACGATTTGGGAATATTATGGTATACGATTGGATATTTGCAAGTACGCGATTTGCGTTGGAAACGAATTGGAATTGTGGCGATAATGACTTATATTTGTATGTTATTTTGATTATAAACGATTTGGCAATGCTATGGTTTGATTCATACAAGTATGTGGCCTATGTTGACAACCACATGTTGTGGAATTTTTTGGAACTTATGCAAGCATATGATTCATATTGAAAACTACTTGTTTGTGGTAGTTATTTACAGCACCCATTTGGTAAATGCAAGTATAAGATTCATGTTGAAACAACAACTATATGTTGTAATAGTTTATTTTGAAATTCATGCAAGTCTATGATCTATTGTTATGACAACATGTTTTTAGGCTCATGTTGTTATCATAAGTTACATTAGAATTACATTAGAGTTACATTCCTCTTGCAAGTTTACATAGATAAAATAAAAACCATGATGTAAGTTTAGATATGTTTATGCTATAATTCTATGAATAGAATGAAAACCATGATTCATATAAGAATTAGGTTGGGATAATTCTAGTTGAACCATACTTTTGTATTAGTGACAAAAGTAAGTACCTTTTTGTTAACATGTAGTGATTTTATGAACACGATTAGTTTATATCATGCCTAAATAAAAATATAGGTTTATATTTCTAGTCAAGACCCTGTGCCAATAATAATGATATCTAATTTAGTTAGATTCTTAATTTCAAGTTTACATGGTTAGTTGAACCTATGATTCATGTTTAAGTTTATGCCATTATCATATGACTAGAATAATTCATGTTTAAGTACTGCTTATGCCATAATCATATGAGTAAAATAATTCATGATTAAGTATTGTCTATGCATTAACCATATGAATAGAATGATTTATGTTTAAGTATTGTTTATGCTATGATTATATGGATAAAATGATTCATGTTATGCCATGATTATATGATGTTACAATTGCAAGTTCACATGTGCCTATTTTATGTTAATTGAATCGTTCGTTGCAAGTTCATGCGTTCACACTCCCCTTTTTCATGTTACCTTATAAACACCATGTTATAAGCCTCCCCTTTTCATTTGGCTTAATTAGGTTTAAGTATTAAACCCAACACACCTTACATTGGAGCGAACGTGTAAAACGGGGGTAATGACGTTTGGGCTAAAATATAGAACATATGTGTTGGCATGTTTAACGCATGCCAACAACCTTGAAAGAACAATTAAGTGGCATAAATGAAATTTAACCAATAAAGATGAATTTGAATAATGGGCCGCAAATATTTACATATAAAAAGAAAAGAGACAAAATATGTAAATGTAGAAAAATACGATGTGTTTAACCCGAGGTTGGATTGAGTTGTGATGTAAACCTGCCCGGAACCGCCCGGCTGTCCAGTAATCACAACAATACCTATCCAATGTGGGTGGTTAAACACGGAGGCCAATAAGGACTTGAGGTTAGACTGAGTTGTGGCGTAAGACTGCCCGGACCCAACCGGCAACAGGCAGCCACAACAATACCTGTCTAATGTGAGAGGTCAAGGCTTTAATAAGACAATTAAGGCTGAGTCAGGATTGATAGGATTAAGTAAATTATATTAATACTTAATCAAAATGGAACATGCTAAACTAAACAGACTGATTGGGGGTTAGGTTTATAAAACAACTTAACCAACTTAGTATGTTGGCTAGAAATAGAAAACCTAGTAGCGGGGGACCCTTTTCGCAGTAACCCTACAAGGTATCATGATACCCTGAAACTAGGCAGGGTGGGGCACGATTACTGGGCTGATTGTAAGAGGTCAAATCGACGGCGGTGGTGCAGCAGTGTAGGTTCTAACGGTGTGCGGGCATGCACACACTACGGCGCAGAAAAATAAGGCACTGGGCACCAGTAGCATACCTATGCATTCTAGGATTGTGTCGGGCCGCCACCATGGGACTTGATACACCCCATGGTGGGACCAGCATAGGTAACTACAACATCGGGGGCCGTAAGACACATGTAACTATGCGAGTAGGAGCCGATCATCATAAAATGGATCACTTCACCCTGATTATGGGGTGCCTGTTGGGAACTAGTTTATATGGGTACAGAGATTAATATGGGGTACGATAGTATATTCGACCCTAGACAACTTAACTAAGTTTATGGTGCTTTCCCATTTCTAGTTTATACTTATCATACCCAGTTCTTTATTCATAGACTGAATAGTCCTAGGCTTACTCAGGCTTTATGTCTGACTCTACTTTTCTTTCGTCTTCTTTTCTTCCGTTTCCCCCTCAGGTCCACAGGGAGGGAATACCGCTGCTTGACCTGCCTTCATATCCAGCTTGAAGAGAAAGAATGTATTGCTTGGATCTTTTCGTTTTTGGACTATGGCTTTGGACAGCAACTATGGGACTTTTGCAGTTTATTTATGTTTTCTTTATGCTTCTTTAAATAATGTAATCAAGATAGTTATGATTTTGGAAATATTGTAAGACAATTATGGCATGGTTTGTGTAACACATATTTTAATGAAATAAAAGTTGTTGTTTTCCGCTGTTCAAAAATATGTGTTCTTATATCTGTCTTGTATATCTGTGACTTATACTTATAAACCTCCACCAAAATTAGGGCATTCCCTTTGAGAGTGACCCTAACGGAGGTGGGGTGTTTCAAGCGCGGAGCAGATGGAGAAAGAGGAGATGGAAGAGGGAGAAGGCGGAGCACGGGGGGAGGGGGGGTCGCGATTTAGGGTTCGTCGATTTGGGGGGAGGGACTGACGGGTGTCGGATTAGAGGAGGAGAGCGCGGCGAGGAGGTAGAAGAAGGAGAGAGGCTCGGCAGGAGGAGGGAGGAGCAGAAGCGGGAGGACGCGCGCCTGGCACGTCGGACGTCGATCGTCCTCCGTTCGATTCGTTTTTTATTTATTTCTGAAATGACCTAACGGGGGGGGGGGGGGATGAGGGTATAGGAGAGGAAGGGAGATATTATTATTATTTATTTATTTATTTAATTATTTCAAAAAGCAACTTTTAATTTCGACCTCGAAATAGTCAGCGACTGTTGTCCATAGCTAATTACCCCCATTCCAAACACAATGGGATACTTATTGTAAGCTGATTCCATCATTTCAATTAGTTTTCGTCAAAATCAAAATATAACTCTATATATTGAATTTGAACGCACATTTCAATTTACCGGGGCCACATACTAACTCGAAAAATTCTAGAAAAATATTTTCTAACTTCGTATTGACGATACGGTCCTAATAAAACTAATTTCGTCGAATTCTGAGATCGTTTGAAAAATATCCATTTTCCAGTCGATTAAAATCAACTGAAACTGGTCAAACGCGTTTTCCTTTGCCACGCTCATATATTGATTCGAAAAATTATGAATTTTGAAACCTAGAAATAACATGACATCACGGATCCAACAAAAGTGGTTTCATCGAAAACCGAGGTCGTTTGCAAAATTCCCATTTTTAAGGGCCAGAATTCCATAGTGAATACTCTGAATTTTCAACGGGACGTATCTTTTGATTCCCGCTATGAAATTTCAATTTATCGGATTCGTTGGAAAGATATTCTCAATTAGATTCAAATATTTTTGGTTTCACTAAAATCCGGTTTATTTTGAATCATGTACATTCCTTTGAACTTTGAAATCGAATTATCGAACTACCGTGCCATTTTCAATTCCTTTTATATTTATGAATAAATATTTATATTCTATCGACGATCTATATAAATATATACGTTCAAATTCTATTCAAAATAAAAATCTCGTCGTTATTATTTAAAATAATTCATTTTAAATATTCAAAATTCACTAAAATTTCCAAATCAAAAATTTTAAATTGGGTCGGATTTCCGGGTTATTACAATTGAATTCGCGTCGTTTGAATTCAAATTGTGACTAACTTTTTCCTCCTTCTTTTCCTTAAAGAAGTGAAATAGTTGGTCGTGGCCATGCAAGTGCCGGTTAACCCTGTGTACCTCATACGGGAGGGGTGATTATGTCTCGAGTGGACTATTTTTAGTCTTTAGAATAGTTATCGACTCGTTCTCCTTCGGGTTGATTTCTATAGTCCATCTAGAGCCCATGTGCTCTAGTGGTGCTTCTGTTTCATTCTTTGACTTGAGTTGCTAATCGATGTCTGTTTTTGTATAAATTACGTTATTAAAACGTAAATTTCAAGTTGTCGATCACTTTGGCGATCGTATTTTGACATTGTCATGACTACTTCAATCGTACGAGAAATTTAATTAAACGCCTTAGTAAACATGAGGACTATGAACCCTTATGTTTGCTTTGACAGATAATTACTGGACTTGTGCATTTGAAAACTATGATAATAACAATTTTGAATATTTGAGTGGGATTCAATAATTCGTTCGTTAATTCTTGAGTTAAGCTGGCGGTATGGGACGTTTGGCTGAATTTGTTTATTAACTGGCTTATTGTGTATCACACTTATCTCGTTGATCATTTATGATCCTTGTAGTTGATTGATCATTGGATATCTTTGCTCGTGCGTTGTTACGCACGTTGTAAGCGACTTTGATTCTGATATTTCGTGTTTTCTAGTTAAGATTGTTTCGTACGTCGCTATGTACCTAGCGTGGTCTATTGATCACTTGTCGATCGGTATGGAGATATCATGTCACTATGACTAAATCTACTCCCTTGTTGTCATCTATATAGTTCTAGTTCGGTGTGAGATCACCAAGCCTTCGGGCTAAAACAACTCATTTGTTAGCTCGTTGTGCCAGTGTGAGTCACCAAGCGTTTGTGCTAAATTAGCTTCTTGTGATCTCTCTTCTTGAGTCAAGATACGTGTCATTAATTCCTTAATGTCATTTACCTTGTTCAGAGATTATTTTATTTATGTTCTTTTGATATATGTCGACTGTGTTCTTCGTTATAAAAAGATATCAATTGTGTTTTATTCGTAAGTTGATAAAGGAATCCTATTTCCTTTATGCCATCACGAACGATTTATTGAATTTTTATATTTTCACGAGATCTGTGTGAACGTTAGAAATTGTGAGGGCTTTCTTGTGTTAACTTGTCCGTCGGGTGCGTTAAGGATCTCGAACAAGATGTGGGATGCCATGTTGTAGTTCGGAATTCCTAAACACCATTATGTGACAATCCGACATTTGAAATGATCCCTAAAATTAAATTAACCATTAATAAGTTAATCATAATAATAATATTATGGGGTTTTTGTGATTTTTCGTAATCGATTGTTATTTTCTAGATAATTTATTTCTAGATATCCTTGGAGCAATTCCAAGAATTTGGGTGGTTCAAGATTTTCAATTAGAAATTATCTTGAATCTTTTCTTTGAGTAAATTAAATAACTCTAGGAACAACCCAAAGAGTTATTCATTGACCTTTGATTTTCGATAATTCTTAACGATTAAGAATCTCGCCTAATTCTTAATCCTTGTTTCAATTTGCTAAAGAGAATTTACTATTCTTGTGATTCCATGGTCTCCTTATTTTCTCTAGTGAACGATCACTTGAGAGAATGAGAATCCTGCGGGGGAGGGGAAATTTGAGTTTTGCGATCCGCGGCGAACTCAATAATTCCTTTCTTCGAATCTATGATCTAGTCGATCATCCGGAAGGGTTATAGTCAATTCACTTATGGACTTAGCCTTACGTTGTCCTTAAAAATGAATATCGAAAGGATGAGCTCTTTTGATATTCCTCCTTTGTTTCTTTGAATCATTTGGATTGACAATTGTCTATGCACGTTTGTTAACCCTTGTCAATCAAATCTTTGGAGATTGTGACCTCTTTGATTTAATCTCATCTTGTTAGGGAAATTGTCTATTGCTTCTTTGATTAATTGTTGATGTTTCTGCGATTTGAGATTTTTGGCGGAAAATTATCTTGAATCCTGTTGTTCCGTAGTGGTAAGTTGTGCACTACTTATCCATCATCTTCTTAATGTTTCTGATTTTCTAAAATCGATACTCAAGTTTCTGAATATTGGGAATTCCGTATAATTCCTAATGATTCGTCCTTACGGTTACTAAATGAGATTTCGATTTCCCCGAGTAGTTCATCGGCATTCCGTTACCAATAATTGTTATCAGTTTCTAGTTTATTGGTATTTCGTTACCAATAATTGATTATCGACTTGTAGTTCATTGGTATTCCATTACCAATATTTGTTTATTGGTTTCTAGCTGATTGGTATTCCGGTACCAACCTTGAGTCATTGATATTAAAATTGATTATTCCTTCGAAAAATTCTTTTCTTAGCTAAATTCGTTGGAATCTCTGTGTTGTGCTTTTGTTGGTGTCAGCCACCTTGTCGCAGGACTAAAGCGCTCAGGTTCGATGTTCGCTATATCATTGTGATTGAGTTTGGGAATGGATTAGTTAACCATCGAAATTTCCCATCTCATATCCCAAGAGAAATATCTACTATTGATATCTCGCGTCTGTAAGACGCAGTTTCGTTGCTTCTTGAAATTCCAAATTTGATTCGCTTGGGTCTTGTACATTATATCGATTCTCGTTCCCTTGAGAATCATATGAAGAAAGGTGAGTCTATTTGAATTCATTGTGCTTATGAATTTTTCTGGAATTATTTTACCTGTTTGGGATGACTACCTTCATGGGTAATGGAGTTCGAGATTGAAATCTATCTTTTATGATCTTGCGAGACGAAATTGGGATCTCACCTAGCCGTTGGTGTGATCTTTCCATTTCGTGTCAGATTTTGTGGTACCACTCTGTGGTATTGTTTTTGGTTGTTACTTACTACTTCATTCTTAAGGAATTGCGGGGACGCAATTCTTTTAAGGGGGAAGTCAGTTACAACCCGCTGATTCGATGATTTTAGATTTAGATATTTTATTTAAATATATCGTGATATGTCATGTGTCACTCAAAATGTCATTTTTGACAAACGATAAAATTAGGATTCAGGACCACTTCCATTGAGTCCGGATCGTCGTTTGCGACCTTTTTGACTATAAGTTAGTGAAATTTGGCCATTACTCATTAGAGTGTACATACGAATGAATTTGGACTCGAAACTACTTCCGTCGAGTTCAAAATGTTGTTTAGGTGTTCGAAAACTATAAGGTTCGATATGTTTTGAGTTCATTAAAATTGGCACTTTGGGCTAGGGCTTTGTTGAGCTAACCTAGCTCATCATATAACTCACCTAGCTTCCTACTCCTTCATTCAATCTTCCTCATTCTTCACAAAATAGAAAATGGGGATGGGGAAAGGGAAATAGAAACTCCAAGGCTAGGGTTTTCAATCTAAAGATCAATTCTTGTGCAAATCCAATTCTATGACATGGGTAAGCTCTCTCTACTCGTTCTCTACCTTTCTCTCCTCTCAATTTCGGGTTTTTATGATGTTCTAACATCCATGAGTCTTCATATGTGTTCATGAGGTGATTAGAGAGGAGTGATTGAAGAAAGAAAGGTTCGTTGCTTGGATTTGTGCTTGTTCTTCCTTGTTGGAGGTTGTTCTTGTCATTCAAGAGCCAAAGGTGAGTTCTTTGATGAAGTCACATCTATGCCTCAAGCCTATGTGCTTGTAAAGTGTAAGTTAGGACCATTTCATGTTGCATTTGCTTGTTGAATTGGTTAGAATAGTTAACACTTCTCGGTTTATTAGTTTGAATTTCATTTGAAGTAGAAATTGTGATATATGTTGTTCACACGATCATTGCACATGATGTAAGTCGAGTAAGTGGTGTTGTGAAGTACCATTATCGCTCTCGGCAAGTTCTAAGACTTCATGATTCGCTTGTATCACGTTTATTCGTTTGGTTTAGAAATTTGGTTCATTTAGAACCTATAATCAAAATCTTTGCGTTCGAGCTTTGCGAGTCGATATGGTGGATCAGAGATGTCTTGTAGATGTCCCGAAGAAACCACGAACCTCAAAGATCAGCGCTGGACGCTCGCAGGGGGACGAATCCCTTTGGGTTTGGCCTAGGCAACAACCCAGGCTAAAACCGGTCGATCGGTCAATATATGGAGGTCGACCGGTTTTCTTTCTGTGTGAAAACGGTCGACCGCTCTTATATGACCGGTCGACCGGTCTTGTTTTTCCTGGGCTATTTTTCCCAGGCAACCGATCGATCAACCCTATTTGACTGGTTGACCGGTTTTGGTCAGCCTTGGCAATTTTGCCAAGGCCCGATCCAATCTTGATCGTGGGGCCACCGTGTACGATCTGTGTGCTTCTTGACTCCTTCTTCGCTCTTTCGTGCGTGTCGATAGCCTATGAATTCTTCGATACTCTTGTTGTTAAGATTCGCGCTATTAAAACGTAAATTGTCGACTCGATATCTTTCAAGCCTATTTTGATGTAGTTTAAAACCTTCGGGTGCTAGTTTGGTATTTCGATTCGTCATTGATCGAAATCATAGCCGTTATCCCTTTGATTTTCTGTATGTTGTTGTAATGTGTGCATTAGCGATCACCTAGGTGATCACTCTTTGATCAGTGGCACCGTATTTTGTGTCTTTGTTTCCTGTCGCTCCAGGGTGATTTCTAACCGTTTATTAATGTCATTGGATTCACTAACGAGCTATATGTATATTCGATTTATCGAATTTACATTTGATGATTTATGATTTGGATTTATGTCATTATGACGTGAATCCCCTTGATCGATTTGCCTCGGCAATCGTACTGTTGTTTATTGCCACTTTGAAGTTATATAAAGATATTTTATGTTATTAGTCGATGTCAAATTCCTGTAAAATGGTTTCCAATCTTACTTCATTATATGAAGCTAATTTACGAAATCGGTTTATGAACCTTCTTCAAATCTTCTAGGATATATTTTATAAATCTATTTCTCATTCCTATGAGAAATCTAATTGAACGCCTTAGTAAAATCAAGGACTATGAACCTTTGCTTTTGCTTTGATGGTTAAATCTTGGACTCATCCGATCGAAAACCATGGCAATGCTCTGGCTATGATTTTCTCTGTTTTGAATAGAAACCAATTACGGGTTCGTAAATATTCGAGAATAGCATGTGGTTATGGGACATGTTGCTATTTCCTTATATTAACTAGCTCGGAGTAATTTCTATTCACCCGGATCGATGTGATACGTTTTATGATCTGGACTTAGCTTCCTGACTATGTCTCTGGGGGACTGTGGTTCACTGTAATAGTTTCTGCGCTATCAGGGAACTCCAGTCAGATAGTTTCACACTATCTGTCGATACCTCTTGTTTATTTTATGACTTATATTTTGTGGTCCTCGATCGCCTTAGTGGGATTTACGATTCTTGGATTTCACCTATGGGACTTCGGTCCAACTTTCTATGATTTATGATGTTTTCTAGAGATTTCACGATTTATGTGTTTTATCTCTTCCGAGGTCATGACCTGGCTCTGTGGGGAGCTTCGGCTCAAACATATAGGTTCGCTACTTAGAGATCGTATCTCATCTGAGACGTATCCATTTTTATGATGTTTTCTGGATTTCGAGTGATTTCTGGATTCTTGATTACTTTGACGCGATGTGCGTCAATTTGAGAAATGGTTTATGATTCATGATTTACTTTGATGCGATGGTCATTAATTTGATGTGTATTTTACACTCCGTTGTCATTCATGTGTTTAGTTTATTTGACATTCCGTTGTCATCCATGTGTTAGTTTATTTGGCATTCCGCTGTCATTTCCTGTTGTGTGCTATTATTTGAAGGTTGCATTCTATATTAGCTAGGAGATTATTTAGAGATATTTGTGTGCTGACATTCCATTGTCATTTTCTGATTGTGTCGACATGCCATGTTCATGTTATCCTGTGTTATATCTCTTGTTATCTCAGTTTATTTGATAAGCATAGCTAGACTGACTCGTTTATTATTTATTCATCTAAATAATACTCGGGTCATACCGAGTCATTTTAGGTACTCCCTTGGGACTCATCGCAGCATTGATCTTCCGCTTTCAGCTTGCTACTCTGTCTCCGCTGCTTTATGTACTTTTGTATCTATGTCATTATCTATCATTGTGTACATATTCTTTTATTTAGATCATGGTACATGTATTAGTGGATCTTTGTTGACCACTATCTTGTTGTACACATTCTTGGTTTATTCATATCTATTCCGCCTTTGTGATATGATTATTCTGTGTCTGGCTTTGAGATATACCATATTTATATTATTGTTGTTGTCTATTTTGTACTGCTTTCCGGATTGCATATAGCCGTTGTGTAGTTACCCTATGTGTCGAATGGTCATGTCGAAATTTTAATCGGTATCAGAATTCGATGTGTATTCCTCACATGGAGTAATCATACAATCGGTCGCTCTTCACAAACCTCATTCTCCGTTATGGTCTACGACATTTCTCTGAATTGAACTGGACGATAATGGGTATAGAGGCAGGGTGTTACAGTTGGTATCAGAGCCAACTTTTCGGAACTGTGTAAGATAGCATGACGATGGCATTGTCTTGAGCCTCTCTCGGGAATCGTGCATTACGGTTTTAGTTAGAGTCTTAAGACCCGTCATAGCTTATCTTCTAATACAATTCCATTTTGATTGAATTCGCGTCGCTTGAATTAACCTTGTGACTAACTTTTTCCTCCTTCTTTTCCTTAAAGAAATGAAATAGTTGGTCGTGGCCATGCAAGTGCCAGTTCACCTAGTGTACCTCCCACGGGAAGGGTGATTATGTCTCAAGTGGACTATTTTTAGTCTTTAGAATAGTTATCGACTCGTTCTCCTTTGGGTTGATTTCTATAGTCTGTCTATTGCCCGTGTGCTCTAGTGGTGCTTCTGTTTCATTCTTTGATTCGAGTTGCTAATCGATGTCTGTTTTTTTATAAATTACGTTATTAAAACGTAAACTTCAAGTTGTCGATCGCTTCGGCCATCGTATTTCGACATTGTCACGACTACTTCAATCGTACGAGAAATTTATTTAAACGCCTTAGCAAACATGAGGACTATGAACCCTTGTGTTTGCTTTGACGGATAATTACTGGACTTGTGCGTTCGAAAACTATGATAATAACCATTTTGAATATTCAAGTGGGATTCAACAATTCGTTCGTTAATTCTTGAGTTAAGCTGGCGGTATGGGACATTTGGGTGAATTTGTTTATTAACTAGCTTATTGTGCATCACACTTATCTCGTTGATCATTTATGATCCTTGTAGTTGAGTGATCATTGGATATCTTTGCCCGTGCGTCGTTACGCGCGTTGTAAGCGCCTTTGATTCTGATATTTCGTGTTTTCTAGTTGAGATTGTTTCGTACGTCGCTATGTACCTAGCGTGGTCTATTGATCACTTGTCGATCGGTATGGAGATACCATGTCGTTGTGACTAAATATGCCCCCTTGTTGTCAGCTATGTAGTTCTAGTTCGGTGTGAGATCACCAAGCCTTCGGGCTAAAACAACTCATTTGTTACCTCATTGTGCCGGTGTGAGTCACCAAGTATTTGTGCTAAATTAACTCAAGATTAAGAATGAGGAAAAGCATCCCGCTTCTTGTGATCTCTCCTCTTGAGTCAAAATACTTGTCATTAATTCCTTAATGTCATTTACCTTGTTCAGAGATTACTTTATTTATGTTATTTTGATATATGTCGACCGTATTCTTCGTTATAAAAAGATATCAATTGTGTTTTATCCGTAATTTGATAAAGGACCTATTTCCTTTATGTCATCCCGAACAATTTATTGAATTTTTATATTTTCACGAGATCTGCGTGAACGTTAGAAATTGTGAGGACTTTCTTGTGTTAACTTGTCCGTCGGTTGCGTTAAGATCTCGAACGAGACGTGGGACTCCATGTTGTAGTTCGGAATTCCAAAACACCATTATGTGACAATCCGACATTTGAAATGATCCCTAAAATTAAATTAACCATTAATAAGTTGATCAAAATAATAATATTATGGGGTTTTTGCGATTTTTCTTAATCGTTTGTTATTTTCTAGATAATTTATTTCGAGATATCCTTGGAGCAATTCCATGAATTTGAGTGATTCAAGATTTTCAATTAGAAATTATCTTGAATCTTTTCTTTGAGTAAGTTAAATAACTCTAGGAACAACCCAAAGAGTTATACATAGATCTTTGATTTTCGAGAATTCTTAGCGATTAAGAATCTCGCCTAATTCTTAATCCTTGTTTCAATTTGCTAAAGAGAATTTACTATTCTTGTGATTCCATGGGTCTCCTTATTTTCTCTAGTGAACGATCACTCGAGAGAATGAGAATCCCATGGGGGAGGGGAAATTTGAGTTTTGCGATCCGCGGCGAACTCAATAATTCCTTTCTTCGAATCTATGATCTAGTCGATCATCCAGAAGTGTTATAGTCAATTCACTTATGGACTTTGCCTTGCGTTGTCCTTAGAAATGAATATCAAAAGGATGAGCTCTTTTGATATTCCTCCTTTGTTTCTTTGAATCATTTGGATTGACAATTGTCTCCGCACGTTTGTAAACCATTGTCAATCAAATCTTTGGGGATTGTGACCTCTTTGGTTTAATCTCATCTTGTTAGAGAAATTGTCTATTGCTTCTTTGATTAATTGCTGATGTTTCTGCGATTTGAGATTTTTGGCGGAAAATTATCTTAAATCCTGTTGTTTCGAAGTGGTAAGTTGTGCACTACTTATCCATCATCTTCTTGATGTTTCTGATTTTCTAAAATCGATACTCAAGTGTCTCAATATTGGGAATTCCTTGTAATTCCTAATGATTCGTCCTTATGGTTACTAAATGAGATTTCGATTTCCCCGAGTTGTTCATTGGAATTTCGTTACCAATAATTGTTATTGATTTCTAGTTTATTAGTATTTCATTACCAATATTTGATTATCGACTTGTAGTTCATTGGTATTCCGTTACCAATATTTGTTTATCAGTTTCTAGCTGATTGGTATTCCGTTACCAACCTTGAATCATTGATATTAAAATTGATTATTCCTTCAAAAATTGCTTTCCTTAGCTAAATTCGTTGGAATTTCTGTGTTGTGCTTTTGTTGGTGTCAGCCACCTTGTCGCAGGACTAAAGCGCTCGGGTTCGATGTTCGCTATATCATTGTGATTGATTTTGGGAATGGATTAGTTAACCATCGAAATTTCCCATCTCATATCCCAAGAGAAATATCTACTATTGATATTTTCAAAAGTTTTGAAGGAGAAAGAATAATAACGGAGCTTTCGTGCTTATTCGAAAAATGATGAGTTTAGAGTAAAGCTCTACACGTTTATTTATAAATGTCCAAATCAACACTAAATGTCAAATGAATTTCTATCAGATTTGGGCCACACCAGGTTGAGGTCTAGGACACGGTTTCGACCACATGACGGTCAACTCTTGTGATCATACATACATACATACATATTGAAACTTGGTACACTTTTGTTAACATTTGAAATATCAGTACATGGTCATAAAGCAAACAAAAAAACAGAAATTGAAAAAATAACATGAAGAACGAAACCTTAAAAACCAGAAATAAATAAGAGAATATACACAGACCTGCTAGTATGTGCTCGAAATTTGCACTTGTTCAATACTCCACGTCTTCCACATTGTATGTAGAAATATTAGCCATCTGTAGTACGACCATATAGAAATGGCTTATCCACAAATATTACCAGTGGCGGAGCCACATTAAACCTGAGGAGGGCATGGGACCCTTCCAGGATTCAACGTCCCCTTCATTTTTTTAGGTAAGTTTTATTTTCATCCACGTCTTTCGTTTGTTAATCCGCCATTTTACTTTAATAAGTTGAACCACGACTATTTTGTAAGTTAACCCACAAGTGGATTAACTTAAAGATTTCATGTTAAATCATAAATCTACTTGCCATGCTACAGGAATTCTTGATATTTACGCACTGATCCTTGATTTAGCATACATTGAATTCACCATATATTATACCTTACATAGGACGAAATTTTTTGCTCATCAAAAATCAACTTCCTTTGTTTTTACTGAAGACAATGAATTCTTTTCAACCTTGTAAATTTGCTATGTTCAAATCTTTTTTTTTAAATCATCAATCATCACATTTTAACAAAGTTAAAACTAACTTCACTAGCAAAAAAAGATTTCATCAAATATTTTCAATAACGTCGTCAAAATACAAAGGTAAAAAAAACAAACAGAAATAACAGGTTGCTACTAAAAGGTAGAAAAGATTGATAGTAATAATTCAGACCAAACCATGATAATAAAAAAAAGTGTGAGGATTACTCTTCACCTTTTCCTTTTGTCACCTCTTCCAGAATTATGACCACCTTTCTCGGCTGAAGCAAATGCTCTGGACTTGCTTGTAGGCTTCTTTTTTGCTTGTGTATCATCAGTTTTAAATTATGTTGTACTTGTATTCCTTTCAGCTTGCTATTCTCAAGCTCCAACTTCAACCTTCCCTTCCCTTAAGTTTGATGTAATCTCCAACATCCTCTGTGTCTAAAGAATTCTCTTCATCACTTCCACCCAATTCATCTTCGTTTTGTTTAGGCAATTTTATGTCCACTTCATCAACTGGGTCGAGTATTGCTGCTATTTTTTTTGAGAGCCTTCTTGATGCCAGGAAGAGTGATCATATCCGCAACATGCGCATTTCTATTTTTGCCTTCTTCTTTATATGCTCTAGTCAATGCAGATTTAATAGTTGTTAAATATAGGCTTCCATATGAGGTGAATTCTTATTAAAAAATTAGGATTATAGGAAGAAGTATTATATGAAGCAGAATAGAGAAGAAGAAAAGGATATTTGATGTTTTTAGGTGGATAAATTAAATAAATATTAAATGTTTACTAAAAATCAGAAATTATATTTTATAGGGTGGATTAACTAATTAAAAATGTGTAATAGAATAAAATTTATCTTTTTTTATTGTATATAGTTATAGAACATTGGAAATTTTAAACATTTGTAAATTAGTTTTAGATTTTAGTTAAATTTGAGAAGCCATTTAGTATTAGCATCTTGTTGAGCAAATTTATGAAAACAATTGAAAAATAATAATCAATATTACTATCTTCGAAGCATGAAATTTTTAGTTGTGCCGTGGCCAACAAAAAATCCAGACTACGCCACTGAATACTTTTCTAACTTTTAAACTGATAATCGCATAACTGCCTACAGAATTTTGTTTTGTGTCATCGCTATCCGTGCTTATCCCTATTTTGCTAAAATCCTGCATTTCCCGGTGCATACAACTAATATATATATATATATATATATATGTGTGTGTGTGTGTGTGTGTGTGTGTGTGTGTGTGTGTGTGTGTGTGTGTTTGTATGTGTATGTAATTGTACACTACGATCATCAAACCGACCGTTAGGGAGGTTTCCCTACTATAAGAGCCGAAAAAAATTTTCTGAGCCAATAAATTTAGGCATAATTTTCGCTCAACAATAATGTTTTCTCCGTCATTTCCTTCTCTGAACCCAAAAAATGGTGCGGCTTTCTCAATTTTTTTCCCAGTAACCTATTTCTTCTCGGAACTACTTTTCTTCTCAATTCTTCTCCGTAACCCTATTTGCTCTCGTATTTCCTTTCATAATCTATTATCATCTACAGACACCTTTATTATATCCTCTTCAGCTACGTCTATTTCCCTTTTGTTCGCAACGTATAAGGATTTCTTGCAGGTAAATTTTTCTTTCGATTATTTCATTTTTTTTCATTTACAGTCCCGATTTGTTAATTTATTTCTTTTCCTTGATATGATTTGTTAATATCCAAACTTCTGGATTTCGATTTACCTTTTTCCATTTTATATTTGATTCCTCTATATGTTGATTTACTTGATTTAATTTGTGTGATTTTACCCTTTGTCTTTATTTTTGTCCTTTTTGTGAGAGGTTAAGTTTAATATTGATGGTATGGAGTTAGTCAAATTAATTGTTGATTTATTGACTAATAGAGTTTGCACTTCAATTCACTGTAATTTACTCTTTCTTCCAATTTATATTTGATCTCCTTATTTGTTGATTAAATGTTGGCTTACGGACTATAGATTTGTTTAGAGATCAACAAAGTTTCAATTTTCTTTTTCTTTTTTTCATTTTTCCAGGGTGAGTTATTTGTTGTCCTTGAAGATGATAGGAAACTCCTAGAATATTGTGTCCTACATAAGTTTCTTTCAAAATACGTGGATTTTTTGAGTTTTTGTGGAGTTTAATTTCTTACTTCCTTTTGTATTAGACTTCCAGCTCTGTAATATTAGAAGTCAACTGAGTAAAGAAATGACAAAGTTGTATGTTATTTGTTTGTATTAGCCCCATTCTACATAGAAGCTAAAGAAACAGTAGTTATCTCCATACCTTCGGTCTACATAGATACTAATAGATACAATTAACAGAAGCAGTAGTTACAGAACATATTGTTTAATACAAGTAACCACAATTTTGTATGAAATTTTACTAGGCTATATTTGTGGTTACTTATTTATTATTTATTCGGCAAAGATCGTGTCCTTTCTGTTATGCCCTTTCAATATAATGTATCAAAGATTTACGTAAATAAAATTTGACTTACTATTTGCTTGAGAAATTCAATTAACATAAAACAAATTTTGATTTAAATTAGCAATTTATTAAAATTTCAATATGTATAAATGTATACTCATTAAAATTTTTGTGTTATTATAATACCTACCGTTGTTGATTCATATTTTTACTTGAACTTTGCTTGTTTTTATTTTTTATTTTTTGCAGTCGCTGGTCAAATTATCATGCTACACTAATTTCTTGCTGCAACTTGACAATGTTCTGAATTCAAGTATTGCTCTGTTCATCTTCTTGAGTTTAGATATTTGTTTTATTTTAAATTTTGTTTTTTCAGTATCTCAAAAAAAACCTTGCTAATAAAAAAAGTGTGGCTATTAATATAAGTTAGCACTCGCATTAAGCAGCTTAAGGAAATGGAAGCAAATGGCACAGGAGCAGCCTGAAGCAATCTCATTGCAAGAATTTGATGATTCAGATTAAGCAGCTGATATCCATCATTACTTAAGCATAATACTTGTATGTGTAAATCAGTTGAAGAAGTGTAGAGGTATGATCTTTTTCCCTTTTTATTGTTCGACCTCTATTGCCTTGTACGCATTTGCTGCTCATGCTATTCATGCGGATTTCATTGTAATATTTTCTTCAATAAATCAAATTTTATCATATATTTCCTCAGACCGCCATGAATAAAATTATGCAAAAAGATGGTATAAGATTTTTTGCGTAAGTAGACATAAAGAGGACGCCACCAATTAAACTTAACATGAGTCTCAAACTAAAGTGTAGCACTGGTTAAATTTTTGTGCTGGTTATGCAATGTCACCACTTAAATAGTATACCTCTGCTTGTTAATACTATGTAGTACAGTTTAATATTGTGATAGTCTATATTCATTCGAATACTACTTATAATAGCACACCCATTATTACACAAACAACTGAAAAACATATATGCCCGTGTATCTATATTTGCATCATTGTCATCATCATGAATCATCATACTGTAATAAATATAATTTTTTTTAACCCTATAATAATTCAACTAATCTTTATAACACAAAAGCCTGAATTCTATCAATAAATGATGGTGCTAGAAGCCTACAAAACTTGGTGGTTGGTGATGATGAGTTTCGTTTAGGTGTTATTGTCACCTACAAATGATAGTACTGTTTATGAATTACAATTTACTAATGCAAAATTTGAGATGAATACTGCTACAAGCCTACAAAGCGTCAGCAAAATAAAATGAACATGGCTTAAGCAATGTTGAAACCCTGTTATTGTCACTACATATTCTCCCTTGGTGTCTGCCTTTACATTGATTCACAAGTGTGTGTTTTCCCATTTGAGCACGTTTGTGGTTTCTTGTATCTCACTGAGGTTGCATTATATGACTTGACAAAACTACAACAAATATGTTCTGCATTTGTGCTTGAAATTGAGTTTCTTTCTTTAAAATCGATCTTGAATTGGTTACATGTAGGTGCACATTTACTGACTTTGATTTCTAGCTAAAATATATCCTTGCTTACCTGAAATTGAACTTGTGCATCTATGGCCATTTTGTGTATGTGCATGTATTTGTGGATAGTTATATTATGCATTTTATGCTATTCTTTTATAGCTTGCTTAGTCTAATCTCTTGTAAGCACGTATATGAACCAAGAACCACTCATTTCCATGTATTTACAAACATCCATATGCGTGTGCGTGTGCATATACATATATATATATATGTGTGTGTGTGTGTATATATATATATATATATATAGAGAGAGAGAGAGAGAGAGAGTAGCGTTCAGTAGCACTCCAAACAATGTAGCATCCCATTAGTCCAAAAATTATCGTCAACGTCGTGTGTTCTATCCTATTCCATGTGCAGTAGTAGATACATGAACCGTTATCTTTCCTTTTAACATTCACCTTTTATTTTAAGGTGTCCACTATGTGAATTCAGATCATAATAAGCTATCACTATTATTTGTTGTGAATTTTCATTTCGTCATGAAATTTATTTGTCAAATAATTCTTGCTCTTAAGACCTATTCCATGTGCCTCCATATGATAGAAATTTTAAGTCAAGTCTTTGTCATAATCTTCACAGCAACTTCGTGTCAATCATAATACTTTTTTTATTTTAATAATCACCTTTTATTTATTTAAGTCAAGTGTTTGGTTTAATAATCACCTTTTATTTATTTAAGTCAAGTGTTTGGTTTAATAATCACCTTTTTTTTCAGGTGTCATTTCAAGTTTTGCTTGTAGTTATACTTATCATCCCTGGTGCTGAAAATATAAAACTTTGATAAAGAGAGCGCTTTGTTGTTCTCTCTTATGCCAATTCTACTTTCTGATTATATAATGTACTTCAATCCAGTAGTAATAACATAGGTTTCATCCCTGAATGTCGTCTCTTCTCAAAAGATACTAGCATCTTATTTAGCGGGTCAAGCGGGAATCTTCTTGTTGCTGGATGATATATGCGCACATGTGCCTGTCTTTTAAACAAAAATCCAAGTCCACTTCTCTACTTATTGATTAATGTACTTAGCGTAGTTTGCTAAAAAAAATTTGCTCATGTCTTCACCTATGCTTACGAAGTATTTCAAATTGTTATATCTTTTGGTTGTCAACAACGAAAGTGAGTGCCAAACAGATACATAGAGCCTTCCACCATATGAAAGATAGGAGGAATTTTTTTTTATACTGAAAGTTTTGTTGTAATATTTTGTTCCACATTGTTCCAGTTTCTATATCCAGACAACATTGAGACTACTATATTTGGTATGAGAATATCATGTGAGGCCAATATGTTATCATTTGACCAATATTAAAATCACTTTGTTGTGAATTAAAGTTTTCAGTATCTTAGAGAAGGAACATGTTTTGTAGCCTGTAGGGGAATGTTATATGTACACAAAACTGTAGGGCTAAACTCCTTTTTTTTCTCAGATATATGTATAACATAATGGCAAGAGTAATGAGTAACAGAGTAAGATTTTTAATGGACCAATTTCATATTATGGCTTTTGTATAACATAATGGCAAGAGTAATGAGTAACAGACTAAGCGTAATGTATAACATAGTGACCGATTTTTAATCAGTAATATAGTGGCATGGAGATTAACAAGTAGGTTGGCAATAGAATTATAAGGAAGAGGATTCATGTACGAATGGAGCATGTGCAGCCATCAAGGTGCTCCAAGGATTTCAGGTTGAGTTTGATAAAGAATGACAAATTGAAGGCACAAGCAAAGGCCCGTGGCGAGGTTATCGGTACAAAGAGGCAGCCTGCTGGTCCTAAGCCTAGTTTCATGGTTGAAGGAGCTACCTTGGAAACTGTCACTCCCATTCCTTATGACGTCGTTAACGATCTCAAGGGTGGTTATTAGAACAAAATCAGTTCACTTTTATGCTGCTTATGTTTATGCCAGAGAAGAATTTGTTAAATTTGGGTGATACAAAATCACATTTAGATGGAACAAATATGCAAAATGGGAAAGTAAATATATTCAATATGGAATGCATAAATGCATTGATTGCATTTGCATGAGATGGATGCATGGATTATTTTCTTCCATATTTGCTATTGAGTCATTTGTTGCCATTGTAATTTGCCTCCATAATTTATTACCATATGATGGTGATTTGATTGATGACTCACATACATTTCACTGGCTATATATTGAGGGGTAGACTTCTTAGTAAACCCATCCTGGCATGGAGCCAGTGATCCCCAATGGTATCTCTTCTTGTTATGCCTATTTGAGGTTATATGTAAACTCTTTTTGTGTAATCTCTTGTAATTCTCTCTATTATGTGAAATAAAATCTCTCTCTTTTGAACTGGACGTACACTATCTCGATGATAGTGGAACCAGTATAAATATTGTCTCTTTTCTTCTTTATAGTTATTTACTATTTCTTTGTAGTAATAGAATAATTGCTATCAGATTAGTTTGATGTACAATTGGCAAATCTAGATCCTGCTTATTGTTCTTCCGCAATGGCGCAATTTCCCCAACAAGTGGTATCAGAGCAAGGCGATTTGTTTTAAATTGTGCATCAATAATTTCTACAAAGGTTGTAGATTCAGTGGTGCTTATTCTATTACAATTTTGGGAGAAAAGGAAGACTTTGGTGGAGGAGATTATGTTGAGAGTGAAGAGCGTTCCAATCTGGGAACTTTGACGTGATAAAGAGTTTAGTGTGTTGAAGAGACCATTGGATTTGGAAATTATATCTGATGTAGCTGATTTTGGTGACGGATTTGACGCCGTTGAGGCTTATCAACTTATGATGCCGTCTTGGAGAGTTCAGTTCATAGAGCTGATTTTGGCGAATTTGTGCCATCGTCGATTTTGTGATGCCGTCTTAAAAGAGGTGCTACATGCAGATATGTGGAAGGAGAGAGAATTTTGTTGCATGCAGAGATTTGGATTTTGGCTCTGTTTTTTTTTGAATTGGTGATTGAGAGAATTATTTTTTGCCTTGGCGGTGTTGAGATTACTTTGGTGTCTGCCTTCTTTTTTATTTTGGATATTTGCAACATTTTGTTGACGGGCTGGGACGTAGTCTGAGCTCGTTAACAATTGTGTGATGGGGGGTGGCTTTGCTGGAACCCATTTGGTAAATATTCATTTTTGGTGTACCTCATTATGAGATTTTGATTGAAGGTGGAGTTCTTTTGAAGAGTTTTTTGATGTGAAGAGAATTTAATTCGAGATGGGGTGTTGCAGATATGTGATTTTGCATCAAGGTGGAGATGTTAAATTTGGGTGATACAAAATCACATTTAGATGGAACAAATATGCAAAATGGGAAAGTAAATATATTCAATATGGAATGCATAAATGCATTGATTGCATTTGCATGAGATGGATGCATGGATTATTTTCTTCCATATTTGCTATTGAGTCATTTGTTGCCATTGTAATTTGCCTCCATAATTTATTACCATATGATGGTGATTTGATTGATGACTCACATACATTTCACTGGCTATATATTGAGGGGTAGACTTCTTAGTAAACCCATCCTGGCATGGAGCCAGTGATCCCCAATGGTATCTCTTCTTGTTATGCCTATTTGAGGTTATATGTAAACTCTTTTTGTGTAATCTCTTGTAATTCTCTCTATTATGTGAAATAAAATCTCTCTCTTTTGAACTGGACGTACACTATCTCGATGATAGTGGAACCAGTATAAATATTGTCTCTTTTCTTCTTTATAGTTATTTACTATTTCTTTGTAGTAATAGAATAATTGCTATCAGATTAGTTTGATGTACAATTGGCAAATCTAGATCCTGCTTATTGTTCTTCCGCAATGGCGCAATTTCCCCAACAGAATTTTTGGTTAGTTGCTTGTTTCTTTCTTTTTTTATGTTTGTATTTTTTGTTTGGACTTGTTCATGTTGAGATTGTTATTGATCAGCGATGAAACTAGCTTGTGGTTTTTTTTAAATTTCCTACAACATGCAGTTTCTTATCTTATTCTTGCATTAGTTCATTACTTTATTGCTTCATCCTTTTCTGTATGAATTATTGACAATAGAAATTTCATTTATGATTCCATGCAGGTTGTGAAAATGAACCATACCAGTGAATTATGAAGAAGATGCAGCACATTTTTGAGCCTTAATATGTTTTATTTACATGTTTTGAGACTTATGCGTTGTAGTACAATAATTATTAAGTGTTGTAATATTTTTTTACTGCAATTTAAAAAAATAATGGTGTAATTTTCAAGTTATTTGATGCAGTTCTCATGTTTTTTTGGTGTTGTAGCATGTATTGTTTTCAGTTTTAAGTAAAATATGATAAAGGGTATAGCTGTGATGAGTGGTAACATTTTGTCTGATTTGTTTAACATGGCTCAGTATACGTCATATTTCAAAAATTATAGCTTTTTTATTTACTGTTAGGATTATAAGGGTTGTAATGAGTTAACCCTTTAATCAAGAAGTCAAAAGGGTCAAGCTATTGTATGTATCAAAAGGATCAAGTCAAAATTTTCTTGATCCACATATGACCTTACCTTACCCTTTTGACACATCTATATGCGGCACTTCAATGCCTACTAAAAAACAAAATATCATTGTTATATTGCAATCAACCATCAATTACTCAGCCGAATCAAACTTTTTTATTGGAAGACATATCTAAAAATATAGTCCAACATTTAGGTTTATCTTCAGTATTTTTATTTCAACAATTTCAGTTGTTTAGATAACAATGGTAGTTTTAAATGATTTATTTAAATAAATTAGTTTAATATTTTGTGAATTATTTATTATATGTTACTCTTGAATTTCTTTAATTTCAATTAAATATTCACTTTAT
Organism: Allium sativum; assembly: GCA_030737875.1. Lineage (NCBI taxonomy): Eukaryota > Viridiplantae > Streptophyta > Magnoliopsida > Asparagales > Amaryllidaceae > Allium > Allium sativum. The sequence continues at coordinate 203,665,560 of CM060925.1, read as the reverse complement.
ATGATGATATGCTTTGAGCTTATATTTGTTACGTTTATCTTTTTATTTCTCCAATCCATTAATGTTTTAGAATTACAAAGTAAAAATAAATTAAGATTACACTATTCCTACTTCATATATAATTAAATTATATGTATGTGTTTGTGACTGATTCGAATTAATAAATTGATAGTATATTCTTAGTCTTAAGTTGGTTGACATGTAAAGTTCATTTAAGTTGAATTTCAACTTTTTTTACTCCTTTCATTTACTCTTGAATTACCCAATAATTTTTTTAATAGAATCTGACTCTAAATATGATCTAACAAATAATTTTATATTTCATATTAAATACTTTAACGGTCGATTTTCCCACCGTTGTGCGGTAATACTAGTATTTCGGAATGCTCCAGCGGATGGAAGCAAGAATGTTTCGAAAACTGGATTTTGGGAGTGTACTCTAGCGCCCCCCATCAGTACAATTACCCTGTATAAATACCGTCCAGAAATAGAATACATCTCATTTACAAAGTATTAGCACGTACATCGGTTAATCACTTAATCTAAACTAGAAGAAAACAAAATTTTGCTGAAGTCTGGTTGATATCCAAAGAAGGTGAATACGCAACCAAGAATTTTAAATGTTTTTACCGTAGATATTTTTCATTTACCTCACATAATAACAAAACCAATTTAAAATACGTATTTTATGCATATAATAAAAATATAAACTATTGAATTTAGCACCCCCCCCCCCCCCCCCCCAAAAAAAAAAAAAAAAAAAAAAAAATCCTTTTTTAACATCCTGGAACGTTAGCAATGCATTAATTTAAAATTTTCAATCATCATCGCAATAATTGCAGTCTAATAAGTTAAGAAATGCAATGCATTTTATATTTATCAATTATCATATTCAATCTAACAAGTACCAATATATTTTTGCGGAACTGACTAAATTGACTAAATTGCAAAACAAACTTTTTCGGAAAACTTAGCCAAACAATATGAGAAGTAACAAAACAGGGTAACAAACTTATAGTATTTATTTACTTATATGGCAGCCAATGCAGTACGTTACGAACCAATATTGAAGCCTGGACCAAAACAATAAATAATAACGATATGGATAATGACTGATTAGCGCAGGTTAATGAAAATTTGGCAATGCCTAAGGGAGAACATGAATTCAAAATTATGATATACGTAGCATTGAGCCACAGTTACATGTGCATGAATTTACTTAACCAACAATACAAAGACAGTAAATGAAGAAAGAAAAAAGAAGAACAAAGAATAAATACAGCCTTAATCTGAGTGTACTACATAGAGAAAAAGAGAAACAAGACCAATCCAAATACAAAAGTTACGGCAGATTGCATCACTGCAGCTGATACAGAAGGAGAAGATTCAGTTGGTTTGTTTGTTGGAGAATCAGAAGAAGGGGCTGCAGCTGATACAGAAGGAGACATTACTGGAGATGTAGAAGGAGGTGTTCTTGGAGTCGCAGAAGGAGCGGAAGTTGCCGAACTGACTGTATTTATTTGTACCTTCATCCCTGATAGACAGTGCCCAGAGATCCCGCATATGAAGTACTTTGTTCCCACTGATGATAACTGGATAACATCGTTCCCCGATGTATATTGCTTTATGGGATTACTTGCTGTGCATGTGTCAAAGTTTGCTTTGGTTACCTCCAGTACGTTGTGATATGATGGATTGTATGAGAAAACTGCAATCAAAAAGGAAGACACAGAACGTTATTTAAATAAAAATGCTTGATTCATCACCCTTTTGTTACCTATATAAAACAACGAACAGGTACTGAAATCGTACCCAAGTTGTCTCCTTTACTGAATTTTTGGGTAGAAGCCCAGGCAGCAAGATTTGTTGAAAGGCCCCAGCCACCACGTGGTGCTCCGACTGTGTGATTTACAGCTGCTGTTGCTTGTATGAGAAAGATGGTCGCCATTGCTATGCCTAAGCTGATTCTCATCACTGCCATCTTTTTTGTTTGAATATAATGTGATTCTAGCTAGCTACTTGGGATTGAATGAAATGATGTGTAGATATTGTATTATCGTGCTTCTATATATAGGAAGATCCTTGGAGTCGAAAGTACATGCTAATTCCTTTGGTTTAACAACGAAATATATTACTTTTGCAAGTTGTAATAGATGCCTATTACAAGTGTTACTTGTGGGTTGTGGCCAGTTGTAATAGATATCTATTACAGTTGTTCCCGTCAATTATAAAAGATGTCTGTTTTTAACAAATAATGATTCATTAATATTAATTAGCTTTTACTTATTACTGTTGAATATTTAATGGTTGATAATGGGTGATATATACATAATAATTAGCTTTCCATAACAAAAATTAAATTGTAATTAAGATGTAATAATTAATGACTAGAAATTAATAAGTAATAATTAATTGTGAATTAGTAATAATTTGTGATTAATTTCTGCTTTATTGTGAGAAAGGAAGTCAGGCTTCATCATCGCTTTTGATAGAGGTTGTCACGAATTGGTCCTTCCCGCATCGTTGTTATTATCGACATGCTGAATCTGCTTGAGGACTTCGTGCATCGAATAAAGTTTGTGAATAATTCATACCTCTAGAAATAATCTCAGTTGTCGCCATTTGGTTGGTTGTTGGATTTTTTGGACTAACCATCAAATCTTGACTATCAAGCCTTGACGATCATTGCTAGTCGCTGCGCTGCGGCACGGGTTCATACCCTATTTTTTTTTAATATACTTTTTTCATTGAAAATCAAAACACTAGCTCCGAAGCAAAAACTTTTTTGGCTCCAAATGAAAATAAAAATGCATTGGCTTGGGAACAAAATGCTTTTTGGCTCCAACCGAAAATCGAAGAACTTTGTTTCCCTCTATATGACCTCTTTCGATATGTTCTGAAGTTTTTAACTTTCCTCCACAAGCAGGAACTTCTAACCAAATAAATATTGCTTCAGCGAATCCCAACGCTCACGAGGCCTAGCCCAAATATAAATTAAAATAACCCTATCTCTCTGTCTTGAATCGCCGCCACAGAAAACCCTCGCTCTCACCATCTTCGATTGTCTCCTTGCGTATGTTTTAACACCTTGCCTCCGTACTTTCACTACCTCCTTGCCTTCATCTTTTTGCCGCCTTGCTTCGCCTCTGTTAAATAGCCATCTCGCCATCGTTCAGTAGCCATCTCACCTCCGTTCTACGTAGATGTCTCAATTTGGAAGGTTGATGCTGAAATTTGAACTCTTGTTACAGATCTGATTTCTTCCGACATCTAAGAAATCAGCTCATTTATATATGTAAGAATATTTGTCCTTAACTATATTTTTCTTTACGATTTATGCTTGAACCTTTGATGCAGCTACGAATTTGATTCTTGCACGTTCGTGATGTCTACATCTGCATGTCCTAAGCAACGAATTCCAAACATTATATGTTGTATGAAGGTGGTGAAGTGGTTGGAGTTTTTAGTTTGTTTTCACTATAAGTAAACACTAATTTAGCGTCATATATTTAGAAGCGGGTATTTCCATCGTTAATTTGTGTCGGATTTCCATGTGATCTATAAGGGGTAGTTTTTTGTTTTTTCAACTTTTTTTCTTTTATTTATTACCGCCATCTTCTGTCATCCCTCACTAAGCCATTGCAAATTACGACAAATTACTAACAAAAAAATTCTTAAGCTATTTTCTGCTCCAAATCCAAGCAGAATACCGACGAATATTTATCAAAGCTATTTTCCAGCAGAATTCCAACATATTTGCAAGAGATATTTATATTATTTATCAAAGATATACTTTAATGTTATTTTTTAATAATTATTAACTTGTTCAATAATTAATAATTAATTTGTTCTAATTAATGATTTATAAGTAATAATAAATAATAATTTATGTTCTATAATATAAATATCTTATAATCATTGCTTATTTAGAATTAGCAAAATAATCCTTGCTCATAACCAATGTAATTACTAAATTCTATAATAAATACTAATTTGTAAAGAAATTTATCTTTAAGATCTACGTTTAATTGATACTAAGATGTGGAAAAACCAGTGGAGGATATTTTGAATTTATAAAGAATACTGGTTGGCTAGATCCGAAATTAAAACAATAATTTTTATTTTAATTATGGTATTATTGGTTATCATGGATTTAGTTAAAGGATAGGATAGATTGACCAGGAAGTAACAAAAATTTTGAATTTTAGTCAAAGTGGAAATATGTTTAGATATATTAAAATGTAATACAAATTTAAAGGTTATTTTGCACTACACCAAACAGGCCCAAATGTAACACTTATTTCGTTTCAATTCGTAACGGTTATAACCGTTACGAAGTACTAATGGATATTACTGTGATAACCATTTATAACGGTTGTAACCATTATCAAATATCAAAAATGTGCAACCCGTCGTAAAACCATGGGCCTAATTGTCATTCTGTGCATTGTGTTGTGCCCAATCCTCTTTCTCACGCTTACACCTCTTTTTGGCCTTCCTTGCTACAATTGAAATAAAAAAATTTGTAGTGTTTTCGCCTCGTTGTCTTTGCCGCCGCCGTCAGATTAACTTCTGCCACCGCCGTCAGATTTACTTCCGTCACCACCGTCTCGTTAGCATTTAGGTGGTACCACCTTCATCTTCTTTTCGAAAACCACTCCAAGCAAAAATATTTCTGGGAAAAACCAAAAATAGAAAACAAGCACTCTTCATATTTATGGCGAAGCAATGTGATTCGGGCGCTTTAATTGCGAAATACATCAATCCAAAGCTGGTAGGACACATACAGAACGACAGAAGCAACAAAAGAAGACGAAAACCTTCATTTCGTCGGCTCTTCAGAACCGCTAAGTATTTTACTTCCGTTCTATCCTTTATGTGCTTTTGAAAGTAGAATCGCAATATCAAGTTTAAGAAGCTCCGATCTTGTAATAGCAGGAATAGATTTATTATCAAACTGTTGATTGTTTCTTTCCACCCAAGCATGCCAATACCGAAGAGGTTAAACTAACAACTAGGATATTTTTCCTTTACCTGTTTTGTTTATTTGACCTGATCAGCATTTCTAATATTCCTGGCAATGTGAACACATAGCCATGGCTTATATGGGCCAGCTTATATGGGCCAGATAAATATAGTTGTATTGTTTATTTAATTAGCTAACTTTATCAAAATAATTGGAGATTTTTCATTTGCTAATACTTCTGTGTGCTACAGGAATAAGAAAAAGTAGACAGAAAGGGATTTTGAGCAGCTAAAGAGGTAGTATGAAATCCTTAATGAGGAGAACCAAAAGCAGATATAGTTCTGACTCTAGCTTTTCCATTTTTTCTCTATAATTATATGTTAAAAAAAATCAAATTATCACCACTTTCATTGAGAAAAAGAGATAACAACCAATGATTTAATGACTTAACTAAGTATTAAATGTTTGTTAGAAATGTGAAAATGAGAAGGAAATTATTGAATTGATGCCATCCTCTGATATGAGCCAACAAGTAAGTTCCTAACATGTTCATAAGTTGCTTTCATCTGTGGTCACAATCTTCACAATAATGTATATAACCTGACATTTTTTTAAGGACCACCTAGTAGATAAGTCACTAATGGTAGGTATAACAACATGAAAATTGTGAGCTATAGGATTATTTTTGGGACATGCACCTCAAAAAACAAGGAAAGTTTGCGTTTACACCAAAAAATTTGAAATTGAAGGTATTACAGATATTAATAATAGTTTATAATTATTTTTAATAATCAATGATATAATATAATTATTTATAAAAATTTATAATAACAAAGTAAAAATAATAACATATTAATAATTTATACTTGATATTAATAAACAGTATAGTATAATTATTAAAGTACACCTATACTATGTATAATTGATCAATAATATAGTATAATTTTCTTGAAGTCAAAATAACATAAAATCAGAATTTTAAATAACTTTAAGTTTCATGTAATATTCAAATTGTCCGCTGCAAATCTAGGCAAAATACCGACGAATATTTATCGAAGCTATTTTGCAGCGGAACTCCAACAGATTTGCAAGAGATGTTTATATTATTTTTTCTAAAATACACTTTATTGTTATTTTTCAGTAGTTATTAACGTGTTCAATAATTAATTTGTTCTAATTAATGATTTATAAGTAATAATAAATAATAATTTACGTTCTATAATAAATAACTTATAATCGTTGCTTATTTATAATTAGCAAAATAATCTTTGCTCATAACCATGTAATTACTAAATTCTATAATAAATACTAATTTGTAAAGAAATTTATCTTTAAGATTTATATTTAATTGACATTAAGATGTGGAAAAACCTATGGAGGATTTTTTGAATTTATAAAGAATATTGGTTGGCTAGATCCTAAATTAAAATAATAATTCTTATTTTAATTAAGATAGTATTAGTTATCATGGAATAGTTAAAGGATAGGATTGATTAACCAGGAAGTAAAACAAAATTTTTTAATTTTAGTCAAAGGGGAAATATGTTTAGATATATTAAAATGTAATACGAACTTAAAGGGTATTTCGGAAAATTTGCGTTTACACCAAAAAAATTGACATTGAAGGTATTACAACTATTAATTATAGTTTATAATTATTTTTAATGAGACGACCCAAACTTCCCCTATCGGGAGAGGCCGGATTGCTTTGAGAACATGACGTGTCAGAACACATACAAAAGAACATTTCATTGCTATTACAACAATTACATCACAGTACCAGAATATATCAGAGTTCAAATAATATACAGTAGAAAAATATCAGAAATTACAAAGCAGCGGAAAATATAATACATGAATCAAATGTGCAGCGGAATACATCAACTACAACAAATGAATGAAATACACAGATATAAAGCTTTCCGAATATAGCTCCAGCGGTAATCCAGGATCCTGGGAAAATAAATAATCTGCAAAACCAAAACTACTAGCCACCCGTATGGAAAATATGGGCACCCAGAGTTTAGGTACAAACAATAAACTCCGAGTCAGTCATGGGACTGGTGTGAGAACAAAAAACAGTTGTTAAAACTTTACTTTAAAATATGGTAAATCACGGGACCAAGCCGCATGTCTTGGAACAGGTTTACCCCCATGAATGCCAGTGCATAAACAACAACCAGTAATAAAAATATGTATCTACTATGCATCACAAACATGCAATCCTCAATCTACCCATTTAGGCTTTATCCCCAAACATAGATTTTCAAAATCCAATTCACTTTACAAAAATTATTTCTTTGGACTTTATTCCCGAATTCTTATTTCAAATCATTTGAAATACATATCCAATTTTTATATCAAAGAAGATTTCACTTTGGGATCTCAAACCTAAATCATTGGAAATATGAACTCCAAAATATCACAATCAAAATACATAAATCACTAAACCATTCATATGAATAAATACCCAACACCCAAATGCCATTTATGGCGCCACAAAGGTCCATTCGTGGAGTACGAAATGTGAGTGTCGCTAATATCCATACATCGCTTTAAATTTCAAATGATTGTGTAAAGTTCGTGTATTGAACTCCAAAAATAAATAACAATCATTTAAAGTTCAACACATGAACTCTACACTGGCATTTGAAATTGGAAGCAATGTATGGATATTAGCGACACTCGCATTTCGTACTCCGCGAATGGACCTTTGTGGCGCCATAAATGGCATTTGGGTGTTGGTAATTTATTTATATGAATGGTTTGGTGATTGGATATTTTAGAATTCATATTTCCAAAGATTTTGGTTTGAGATCCCGAAGTGAAATCTACTTTGATATAAAATGAAATGGCCTGAATTTCCGTACCCTTTGAGTTGACTAATAACACCATACGTCCAACCCAAATGACACAGAAATACGAATCATTAGTAGAAAGAAGTTAGAGGATGAGGAATAGAAAGAAAGAAAAGTTAGAATAGAAGAAAAACGAAGAACACAAATCTCACAGGGGAATGAATAAAATATATTAAATAACATAACTTTTGAAATATAAATCAGTAACTGTATATACATACCATTATCAGAGCACATCGGTTATTTCTGGAACAACTATAAACACCTGTTTCCAGATACAACATAGTACACAGCAGAAATATGATAGTCTACAGCTAACTGGTGAAGCCTCTTGCTTCCAGCTCTTCCAAGTGAATCTGAAAAATCCCAACTACTTGACTGCCTGCACAAATTTGGGCACCCAAGAGTTTAGGGAAAACAAAAACAAAATAAACTTTGGGTCAGTCATGGGACTGGTGTGAGTAAACTCCAATCATTTGTTTAACTTTAAAAATCCTTTCGAAAGAAAGGATAATAGTAAGACCAGCCCATACATAAACATGGACGGTTCTTACCTTACTATAACCCAAAACACTTTGATACGAAAATCCAGTAATATTAAAATAATGTCTAAATCAAATAAATAACAATCTAGCGGAACGCTTGCATCTAACGCTTCATATATAATATAAAATCAAAAACCGCAGGGCGCTTATTGGAGATTGGATTCCGACTATGACAAGGTATGGAACTACCTTCCGATAGTGTATCTCTAGTGAGGAATACACTGGGTTCAATAAGAACGTCTTGCAACATGACCCACACATGACCGACCACTCATTTCGCTTGAGTGTATCGAATGTATATCACCAACGGTTGGGATCAGCAACCGTTTCCTGAATGGGACATCATCGAATAGAATAAGGAATTAAATGAATTTCTCTAGATAGGTGATAATACACCCTAATGGAAGCGAGCCACATAGCCATGCTGCCTGCCCGATTTTTGTCATTTCTCGGTTGTTGAGGCCCGAGGCTACGATTTCTTATCATTCATTGATAGCACAATCACTTTGAATGCCACATTGTCAGATCCGTAAATCATTAATTGATTTAAACAAATATATTCTAGATATTATTTTAACAACCTGCTCATTCGACGATTTTAGATTTAGATATTTTATTTCAATATATCGTCATATCTCATCTGTCACTCAAAATGTCGTTTTTCACAAACGATAATATTAGGATCCGGGACCACTTCCATTGAGTCCAGATCGTCATTTGCGACCTGTTTGACTATAAGAATCGATACCTTCTGAGTTAGTGAAATTTGGTCGTTTCTCATTAGAGTGTATGATCAAAATATCACTTTACACATACGAATGAATTTGGACTCGAAACTACTTCCATCGAGTTCAAAACATCTTTTAGGTGTTCGGAAACTATAAGGTTCGATATGTTTTGAGTTCGTGAAAATTGGCACTTTGGGCTAGGGTTTGGTTGAGCTAACCTAGCTCATCATATAACTCACCTAGCTTCCTCCTCCTTCATTCATTATTCCTCATTCTTCACAAAATAGAAAATGGGGATGGGGAAAGGGAAATAGAGACTCCAAGGCTAGGGTTTTCAATCTAGAGCTCAATTCTTGTGCAAATCCAATTCTATGACATGGGTAAGCTCTCTCTACTTGTTCTCTACCTTTCTCTCCTCTCAGTTTCGGATTTTTATGATGTTCTAACATCCATGAGTCTTCATACGTGTTCATGAGGTGATTAGAGGGGAGTGATTGAAGAAAGAAAGGTTCTTTGCTTCGATTTGTGCTTGTTCTTCCTTGTTGGAGCTTGTTCCTGTCATTCAAGAGCCAAAGGTGAGTTCTTTGATGAACTCACATCTATGTCTTAAGCCTATGTGCTTGTAAAGTGTAATTTAGGACCATTTCATGTCGCATTTGCTTGTTGAATTGGTTAGAATAGTTTACACTTCCCGATTTATTAGTTTGAATTTCATTTGAAGTAGAAATTGTGATATATGTTGTTCACACGATCATTGCACATGATGTAAGTCGAGTAAGTGATGTTGTGAAGTACCATTGTCACTCCCGGCAAGTTCTAAGACTTCACGATTCGCTTATATCACGTTTATTCGTTTGGTTTAGAAATTTGGTTCGTTTAGAACCTATAATCAAAATTTTTGCGTTCGAGCTTTGGGAGTCGATATGGTGGATCGGAGAGGTCTCGTAGATGTCTTGAAGAAATCACGAACCTCAAAGATTGGCGTCGGACGCTCGCAGGGGGACGAATCCCCTTGTGTTTGGCCTGGGCAACAACCCAGGCTAAAACCGGTCGACCGGTCAATATATGGTGGTCGACCGGTTTTCTTGCTGTGTGAAAACGGTCGACCGCCCTTATATGACCGGTCGACCAGTGTTGTTTTGCTTGGGCTATTTTGCCCAGGCAACCGGTCGACCGCCCCTATTTGACCAGTCGACCGGTTTTGGTCAGCCTGGGCAATTTTGCCCAGGCCCGATCCAATCTTGATTGTGGAGCTTCCGTGCACGATCCCGTGTGTTTCTTGACTCCATCTTGGCTCTTCCGTGCGTGTCGATGGCCTATGAATTCTTCGATACTCTTGTTGTTAAGATTCGCGCTATTAAAACGTAAATTATCGACTCGATATCCTTCGAGCCTATTGCGATGTAGTTTAAAACCTTCGGGTGCCAGTTTGGGATTTCGATTCCTCATTGATCGAAATTGTAGCTGCTCTCCCTTTGATTTTCCATATGTTGTTGTAATGTGAATTACGCATTAGCGATCACCTAGGTGATCACTCTTTGATCTGCGGCACCTGATTTTGTGTCTTTGTTTCCTGTCACTCTAGGGTGATTTCTAACCGTTTATTAAGGCCATTGGATTCACTAATGAGCTATATGTATATTCGATTTATCGAATTTACATTTGATGATTTATGATTTGGATTTATGTCATTATGACGTGAATCCCCTTGATCGATTTGCCTCGGCAATCGTACTGTTGTTTATTTCCACTTTGAAGTTATATAAAGAGATTTTATGTTATTAGTAGATGTCAAATTCTTGTACTAAAATGGCTTCCAATCTTACTTCATTATACGAAGCTAATTTACGAAATCGTTTTATGAACCTTCCTCAAATCTACTAGTATATATTTTATAAACCTTTTTCTCGTTCGTATGAGAAATCTAATTAAACGTCTTAGTAAAATCAAGGACTATGAATCCTTGCTTTTGGTTTGATGGTTAATTCTTGGACTCATACGATCGAAAACCGTGGCAATGTTCCTGCTATGATTTTCTCTTTTTTGAATAGAAACCAATTACGGGTTCGTAAATATTCGAGAATAGCATGTGGTTATGGGACATGTTGCTATTTCCTTATATTAACTAGCTCGGAGTAATTTCTATTCACCCGGATCGGTGTGATCCGTTTTATGATCTGGACTTAGCTTCCGGGCTATGTCTCCGGGGGACTGTGGTTCACTGTAATAATTTCTGCGCCATCAGGGGAACTCCAGTCGGATAATTTCCGCACTATCTGTCGATACCTCCTGTTCATTTTATGACTTATGTTTTTTGGTCCTCGATCGCCCGAGTGGGATTTACGATTCTTGGATTTCACCTATGGGACTTCGGTCCAACTTTCTATGATTTATGATGTTTTCTAGAGATTTCACGATTTATGTGTTTTCTCTCTTCCAGGGTCACGACCCGACTCTGTGGGGAGCTTCGGCTCAAACATATAGGTTCGCTACCTAGAGATCGTATCTCATCTGGGAGGTATCCACTTTTATGATGTTTACTTGATTTCGAGTGATTTCTGGATTCTTGATTACTTTGACTCGATGTGCATCAATTTGAGAAATGGTTTATGATTCATGATTTACTTTGATGCGATGGTCATCATTTTGATGTATATTTGACATTCCGTTGTCATTCATTTGTTTAGTTTATTTGACATTCTGTTGTCATCCATGTGTTAGTTTATTTGGCATTCCGCTGTGATTTCCTATTTTGTGCTATTATTTGAAGGTTGCATTCTATACTAGCTAGGAGATTATTTAGAGATATTTGTATGCTGACATTCCATTGTCATTTCCTGATTGTGTCGACATGCCATGTTCATGTCATCCTGTGTTATATCTCTTGTTATCTCAGTTTATTTGATAAGCACACCTAGACTGATTCGTTTATTATTTATTCCTCTAAATAATACTCGGGTCAGACCGAGTCATTTTAGGTACTCCCTTGGGACTCATCGTAGGATTAATCTTCCGCTTTCAGCTTGCTACTCTGTCTCCGCTGCTTTATGTACTTTTGTATCTATGTCATTATCTATCGTTGTGTACATATTCTTTTATTTAGATCATGGTACATGTATTAGTGGATCTTTGTTGACCATTATCTTGTTGTACACATTCTTTGGTTTATTCATATCTATTCCGCCTTTGTGATATGATTATTCTATGTCTGGCTTTGAGATATACCATATTTATATTATTGTTGTTGTCTATTTTATACTGCTTTCCGGATTGCATATAGCCGTTGTGTAGTTGCCCTATGTGCCGAATGGTCATGTCGAAATTTTAATCGGTACCAGAATTGGATGTGCATTCCTCACATGGAGTAATCGTACAATCGGTCGCTCTTCACAAACCTCATTCTCCGTTATAGTCTACGACATTTCTCTGAAATGAATTGGACGATAGTGGGTATAGAGGCGGGGCATTACAGTTGGTATAAGAGCCAACTTTTCGGAATAGTGTAAGATAGCATGACGATGGTATTGTCTTGAGCCTCTCTCGGGAATTGTGCATTAGGGTTTTAGTTAGAGTCTTAAGACCCATCATAGCTTATCTTCCGATATGATTCCATTTTGATTGAATTCACGTCATTTGAATTCAACTTGTGACTAACTTTTTCCTCCTTTTCCTTAAAGAAGTGAAATAGTTGGTCGTGGCCGTGCAAGTGCCGGTTCACCTAGTGTACCTCCTACGGGAGGGGTGATTATATCTCGAGTGGACTATTTTTAGTCTTTAGAATAGTTATCGACTCGTTCTCCTTCGGGTTGATTTCTTTAGTCCATCTAGGGCCCGTGTGCTCTAGTGGTGCTTCTGTTTCATTCTTTGACTCGAGTTTCTAATCGATGTCTGTTTTTGTATAAATTACATTATTAAAACGTAAATTTCAAGTTGTCGATCGCTTCGGCAATCGTTTTTCGACATTGTCATGACTGCTTCAATCGTACAAGAAATTTAATTAAACGCCTTAGTAAACATGAGGACTATGAACCCTTGTGTCTGCTTTGACAGATAATTACTGGACTTGTGCGTTTGAAAACTATGATAATAACCATTTTGAATATTCGAGTGGGATTCAACAATTCGTTCGTTAATTCTTGAGTTAAGATGGCGGTATGGGACGTTTGGCTTAATTTGTTTATTAACTGGCTTATTGTGTATCACACTTATCTCGTTGATCATTTATGATCCTTGTAGTTGAGTGATCATTGGATATCTTTGGCGGTGCGTCGTTACGCGCGTTGTAAGCGCCTTTGATTATGATATTTCGTGTTTTCTAGTTATGATTGTTTCGTATGTCGCTTTGCACCTAGCACGGTCTATTGATCACTTGTCGATCGGTATGGAGATACCATGTCATTGTTACTAAATCTACTCCCTTGTTGTCGGCTATGTAGTTCTAGTTCGGCGTGAGATCACCAAGCCTTCGGGCTAAAACAACTCATTTGTTACCTCGTTGTGCCGGTGTGAGTCACCAAGCATTTGTGCTAAATTAACTCAAGATCAAGAATGAGGGAAAGCATCCCGCTTCTTGTGATCTCTCTTCTTGAGTCAAGATACGTGTCATTAATTCTTAATGTCATTTACCTTTTTCAGAGATTATTTTAATTATGTTCTTTTGATATATGTCGACCGTGTTCTCCGTTATAAAAAGATATCAATTGTGTTTTATTCGTAAGTTGATAAAGGAATCCTATTTCCTTTATGCCATCCCGAACGATTTATTGAATTTTTATATTTTCACGAGATCTGTGTGAACGTTAGAAATTGTGAGGACTTTCTTGTGTTAACTTGTCCGTTGGGTGCGTTAAGGATCTCGTACGAGACGTGGGATGCCATGTTGTAGTTCGGAAATCCTAAACACCATTATGTGACAATCCGACATTTGAAATGATCCCTAAAATTAAATTAACCATTAATAAGTTGATCAAAATAATAATATTATGGCGTTTTTGTGATTTTTCGTAATCGTTTGTTATTTACTAGATAATTTATTTCTAGATATCCTGGGAGCAATTCCAAGAATTTGAGTGGTTCAAGATTTTCAATTAGAAATTATATTGAATCTTTTCTTTGAGTAAATTAAATAACTCTAGGAACAACCCAAAGAGTTATTCATTGATCTTTGAACTTCGAGAATTCTTAGCGATTAAGAATCTCGCCTAATTCTTAATCCTTGTTTCAATTTTCTAAAGAGAATTTACTATTCTGTGATTCCATGGGTCTCCTTATTTTTTCTAGTGAACGATCACTCGAGAGAATGAGAATCTCGTGGGGAAGGGGAAATTTAAGTTTTGCGATCCGCGGAGAACTCAATAATTCCTTTCTTTGAATCTATGGTCTAGTCGATCATCCGGAAGTGTTATAGTCAATTCACTTATGCACTTAGCCTTGCGATGTCCTTAGAAATGAATATCGAAAGGATGATCTCTTTTGATATTCCTCCTTTGTTTGTTTGAATCATTTGGATTGACAATTGTCTCCGCACGTTTGTTAACCCTTGTCAATCAAATCTTTGGGGATTGTGACCTCTTTGGCTTAATCTCATCTTGTTAGAGAAATTGTCTATTGCTTCTTTGATTAATTGCTGATGTTTCTGTGATTTGATATTTTTGGCGGAAATTTATCTTAAATCCTGTTATTCCGAAGTGGTAAGTTGTGCACTACTTATCCATCATCTTCTTGATGTTTCTGATTTTCTAAAATCGATACTCAAGTTTCTGAATATTGGGAATTCCGTATAATTCCTAATGATTCGTCCTTATGGTTACTAAATGAGATTTCGATTTCCCCGAGTAGTTCATTGGCATTCTGTTACCGATAATTGTTATCAATTTCTAGTTTATTGGTATTCCGTTACCAATATTTGATTATCGACTTGTAGTTCATTGGTATTCCATTACCAATATTTGTTTATCGATTTCTAGCTGATTGGTATTCCATTACCAACCTTGAATCATTGATATTAAAATTGATTATTCCTTCGAAAATTGCTTTCCTTAGCTAAATTCGTTGGAATCTCTGTGTTGTGCTTTTGTTGGTGTCAGCCACCTTGTCGCAGGACTAAAGCGCTCGGGTTCGATGTTCGCTATATCGTCGTGATTGAGTTTGGGAATGGATTAGTTAACCATCGAAATTTCCCATCTTATATCCCAACAGAAATATCTACTATTGATATCTCGCGTCTGTAAGACGCAGTCCCGTTGCTTCTTGAAATTCCAAAATAGATTCTCTTGGGTCTTGTACATTATATCGATTCTCATTCCCTTGAGAATCATACGAAGAAAGGTGAGTCTATTTGAATTCATAGTGCTTATGAATTTTTCTGGAATTATTTTACCCATTTGGAATGACTACCTTCATGGGTAATGGAGTTCGAGATTGAACTCTAGCTTTTATGATCTTGTGAGACGAAATTGGGATCTCACCTAGCCATTGTTGTGATCTTTCCATTTCGTGTCGGTTCTTGTGGTACCACTCCGTGATATTGTTTTTGGTTGTTACGTACTACTTCATTCTTAAGGAATTGCGAGGACGCAATTCTTTTAAGGGGGGAAGTCTGTAATGACCCGCTCATTCGACGATTTTAGATTTAGATATTTTATTTAAATATATCGTCATATCTCATGTATCACTCAAAATGTCATTTTTCACAAATGATAAAATTAGGATTTGGGACCACTTTCATTGAGTCCGGATCGTCATTTGCGACCTTTTTGACTATAAGCGTCGATACCTTTTAAGTTTGTGAAATTTGGCCATTTCTCATTAGAGTGTATGATCAAAATATCTCTTTACACATACGAATGAATTTGGACTCAAAACTACTTCCATCGAGTTCAAAACGTCGTTTAGATGTTCGGAAACTATAAGGTTCGATATGTTTTGAGTTCGTGAAAATTGGCACTTTGGGCTAGGGCTTGGTTGAGCTAACCTAGCTCATCATATAACTCACCTAGCTTCCTCCTCCTTCATTCATTCTTCCTCATTCTTCACAAAATAGAAAATGGGGATGGGGAAAGGGAAATAGAAACTCCAAGGCTAGAGTTTTCAATCTAGAGCTCAATTCTTGTGCAAATCCAATTCTATGACATGGGTAAGTTCTCTCTAATTGTTCTCTACCTTTCTCTCCCATCAGTTTTGGATTTTTAAGATGTTCTAACATCCATGAGTCTTCATATGTGTTCATGAGGTGATTAGAGAGGAGTGATTGAAGAAAGAAAGGTTCTTTGCTTGGATTTGTGCTTGTTCTTCCTTATTGGAGCTTGTTCTTGTCATTCAAGAGCCAAAGGTGAGTTCTTTGATGAACTCACATCTGTGCCTCAAGCCTATGTGCTTGTAAAGTGTAATTTAGGACCATTTCATGTTGCATTTGCTTGTTGAATTGGTTAGAATAGTTTACACTTCCCGGTTTATTAGTTTGAATTTCATTTGAAGTAGAAACACACGATCATTGCACATGATGTAAGTCGAGTAAGTGGTGTTGTGAAGTACCATTGTCGCTCCCGGCAAGTTCTAAGACTTCACGATTTGCTTGTATCGCGTTTATTCGTTTGGTTTAGAAATTTGGTTCGTCTAGAACCTATAAACAAAATCTTTGCGTTCGAGCTTTGTGAGTCGATATGGTGGATCAGAGAGGTCTCGTAGATGTCCCGAAGAAATCACGAACCTCCAAGATTGGCGCCGGACGCTCGCAGGGGGACGAATACCCTTGGGTTTGGCCTGGGCAACAAACCAGGCTAAAACCGGTCGACCGGTCAATGTATGGCGGTCGGCCAATTTTCTTGCTATGAGAAAACGATCGACCGCCCATATATGACCGGTCTACCGGTCTTGTTTTGCCTGGGCTATTTTTCCCAGGAAAACGGTCGACCGACCCTATTTGACCGGTCGACCAGTTTTGATCAGCCTGGGTAATTTTGCCCAGGCCCGATCCAATCTTGATCGTGGGGATTCCATGCACGATCCCATGTGCTTCTTGACTCCTTCTTGACTATTACGTGCGTGTTGATGGCCTATGAATTCTTCGATACTCTTGTTTTTAAGATTCGCGCTATTAAAACGTAAATTATCGACTTGATATCCTTCGAGCCTATTGCGATGTAGTTTAAAACCTTCGGGTGCCAGTTTGGGATTTCGATTCCTCATTGATCGAAATTGTAGCTGCTCTCCCTTTGATTTTCCATATGTTGTTGTAATGTGAATTACGCATTAGCGATCACCTAGGTGATCACTCTTTGATCTGCGGCACCTGATTTTGTGTCTTTGTTTCCTGTCGCTCCAGGGTGATTTCTAACCGTTTATTAAGGTCATTGGATTCACTAATGAGCTATATGTATATTCGATTTATCGAATTTACATTTGATGATTTATGATTTGGATTTATATCATTATGACGTGAATCCCCTTGATCGATTTGCCTCGGCAATCATACTGTTGTTTATTGCCACTTTGAAGTTATATAAAGAGATTTTATGTTATTAGTAGATGTCAAATTCTCGTACTAAAATGGCTTCCAATCTTACTTCATTATACGAAGCTAATTTACGAAATCGTTTTATGAACCTTCCTCAAATCTACTAGTATATATTTTATAAACCTTTTTCTCGTTCGTATGAGAAATCTAATTAAACGTCTTAGTAAAATCAAGGACTATGAATCCTTGCTTTTGGTTTGATGGTTAATTCTTGGACTCATACGATCGAAAACCGTGGCAATGCTCCTGCTATGATTTTCTCTTTTTTGAATAGAAACCAATTACGGGTTCGTAAATATTCGAGAATAGCATGTGGTTATGGGACATGTTGCTATTTCCTTATATTAACTAGCTCGGAGTAATTTCTATTCACCTGGATCGATGTGATCCATTTTATTATCTGGACTTAGCTTCCGGGCTATGTCTCCGGGGGACTGTGGTTCACTGTAATAGTTTTTGCACTATCAGGGGAACTCCAGTCAGATAGTTTCTGCACTATCTGTCGATACCTCCTATTCATTTTATGACTTATGTTTTGTGGTTCTAGATTGCCCGAGTGGGATTTACGATTCTTGGATTTCACCTATGGGACTTCGGTCCAACTTTCTATGATTTATGATGTTTTCTAGAGATTTCACGATTTATGTGTTTTCTCTCTTCCGGGGTCACGACGTAGCTCTGTGGGGAGCTTCAGCTCAAACATATAGGTTCGCTACCTAGAGATCATATCTCATCTGGGAGGTATCCACTTTTATGATGTTTTCTGGATTTCGAGTGATTTTTGGATTCTTCATTACTTTGACGCGATGTGCGTCAATTTGAGAAATGGTTTATGATTCATGATTTACTTTGATGCGATGGTCATCAATTTGATGTGTATTTGACATTCCGTTGTCATTCATGTGTTTAGTTTGTTTGACATTCTGTTGTCATCCATGTGTTAGTTTATTTGGCATTCCGCTGTTATTTCCTGTTGTGTGCTATTATTTGAAGGTTGCTCTCTATATTAGCTAGGAGATTATTTAGAGATATTTGTGTGCTGACATTCCATTGTCATTTACTGATTGTGTCGACATGCCATGTTCATGTCATCTTGTGTTATATCTCTTGTTATCTCAGTTTATTTGATAAGCACACCTAGACTGACTCGTTTATTATTTATTCCTCTAAATAATACTCGGGTCAGACCGAGTCATTTTAGGTACTCCCTTAGGACTCATCGTAGGATTGATCTTCTGCTTTCAGCTTGCTTCTCTGTCTCCGCTGCTTTATGTACTTTTGTATCTATGTCATTATCTATCGTTGTGTACATATTCTTTTATTTAGATCATGGTACATGTATTAGTGGATCTTTGTTGACCACTATCTTGTTGTACACATTCTTGGTTTATTCATATCTATTCCGCCTTTGTGATATGATTATTCTGTGTCTGGCTTTGAGATATACCATATTTATATTATTGTTGTTGTTTATTTTATACTGCTTTCTGGATTGCATATAGACGTTGTGTAGTTTCCCTATGTGCCGAATGGTCATGTCAAAATTTTAATCGGTATCAGAATTCAATGTGCATTCCTCACATGGTGCAATCATATAATCGGTCGCTCTTCACAAACCTCATTCTTCGTTATGGTCTATGACTTTTCTCTGAAATGAACTGGATGATAGTGGGTATAGAGGCAGGGAATTGCAATTATGCTAAGAGAATAAATTCTCCGCCACCTTATATATTTGTACAGAACAACCTATGC
The DNA here is from genome assembly GCA_030737875.1 of Allium sativum. Lineage (NCBI taxonomy): Eukaryota > Viridiplantae > Streptophyta > Magnoliopsida > Asparagales > Amaryllidaceae > Allium > Allium sativum. The sequence continues at coordinate 203,646,196 of CM060925.1, read as the reverse complement.
GATCATTGGAAATACTCTGTCATACACTTCGTTCTGGGCTTGAACGAAACCGATGGCACCATTTCTGTAACGACCCGTATTTTTACGGTATAGTAATTAATTTATTTAATTATTTAAAATAGCGATTTAGAGATTTGAATGGTCATAGTATTAAATAATATTGAATATTTAATTAAAATAAATAATACAATAATATATTTAATTTTTGAAATAGTCAGGAATAGTGGAATTCATAAAATGGTGTGAATTGGATCATCTGTGATATTTAATCCAGTTTAGAATTGAATTAGAATAACGAATATATTATTTGAATGGTAGTTTGAATGTATAATTATAATATAATCGAGCTCGAAATGGCGCGGCAGTTCGCTAATTGGCGATTTGAACTTCAACTGAATGTATAGGGTCCATTTTAAATCGGATTTTGGTGAAATAAGAAACGCTAGAAGCTGGTGAAGGATATTTTTCTGGCGGAAGAGAAAAATCGGGATTTCGTTGTGTAGATTTTGATATATGTCCAAATCAAATTTTAGAAAAGTCGCTATGGAATTCCTTTATAATATATATTGATTCATTTATATTTTAAAAGGATTTTTAAATATAAATCGGATATCGATATAACTAGGAACTTTGAAATATCGAGTTGTAAATCCCAGTGGAGTTGTATGGTACTCTATTGTGAATATATACAATAATATTAATTTATTAATATTTAATCTAATTATATTTAAATTTATTTATATATTTAAATGGGTTATTTAGAGCTTTAAAAATGACCAGTTTTGCAAATGACCTCAGAATTTGATGAAACTAATTTTGTTGGATCCGCAATGTTAAGTTATTTTTAAATGTCGAGTTTCACGATTTTTGAAGTCAGTATGTGGCCGTACGAGATTTTAATGTGAAATACAGTCGATAATTTGACCTTTAAAAATACGCTGTGTGAGCAAACGGAGTCGGAATTCGACGAAACCAGTTTCGTTGGGTCTATAATGTCGAACTAAAGGTGCATGTTATTTTTCATGATGTTTGGATATCATGAGTGATCACACGGATTTTTAGAAGACATGTACAAGTAAGGATAGATTATAAATGGATAAAATAATCTAATATAAAAATAATGAAATATTCCTATATAAACACCTCAACATCCTAACCTTCTAAACCTAATTTCCATCCTCTGGTCAACTACAATTTCTGCCATTCTTTTCGCTGGTCTTCAGGAAAAAAATCGTGAGAGAAAAAAAAATCAAAAATCAAATTAAAATCGATAAATCATGAGAGTAGTGTTTTTGTAATGCCAGTGAGATTCTCTTCAAGTTAATGTGACTATCAAGGGGTTCGAACACCTTTCAGCTCGCCGTAACCAAGACAGCAGTTTTTAGGGTTGAGTTCTTTTGAGATTTTAGGGGTTTATACTTGAATCCGATATCATTTCTGAGTTTATGGGGTCGAGAAGCAGGTTCTTTGAATTATTGGAAATTTTTGGAATTTAAAACCGTCGATGTCGGCTTCAGGTGCCTGATCGACGCGGTGCAAAGGTGGAGTTCGAGCTGAGCATTTCTGGTATGGAGGTGTTTAGATTTTGGTGAGGAGTTCAACGGTATTGGCGTTGGGAGATTTCGTGGAGGAATGTGGTCGGGAGGGCGATGGAAAGTCATGAGCGAGATGGCCATTACTAAAGATCGCGTTGTCCACTTGGGGAAGACGAGTTTAATGGTGCGTGTGGGCTTGCAAAGTCGGCTGGTTATAAGAAGTAAGGCCCATCATTAAATAATTAAGTTTAAATTAAAATTTGAATAATATGTATAAACTTGTAAATTAGATATCTCGTTCATATTGTATCAGAATTCCGAACGGTCAGATCCGTTGGGATCGTATGGATGGTGGCTACAAACTGGAACTGACCTGGGTTGAATTCGAGCTTGTTACAATTTATAGCGAAATAAAATATTCGTATGAATCAAGCGATGGTTATCGTTATTAACGATAACTGTCCAATGTGAGTAAATCTCACTAACTCTACACAATTTATATTTTTATAAAATATTTTTTAGAATTTATAAATATTGGTTAATTTTCTGTGTGTTGGCTATTTGGTTGAACTGCTAGTCAGTTGATTGAAAACATAGATAACGATATAGATATAAATCGTTTATCAAATATTGATTCTGTTTAGCAGAATATTTCATAGTAAAATGAAATTGATGCTAATTTTATTGTTTAACATCTGTGGATGCAGGGAAATAGGGTGGAGGTACCCAACTGGGTTCCTCAACATTTATTTTACTGTTATTTTCATATATTGTGTTATATGATGTGATATAAAATCTGTTGTTGATTTTGTATGTTGGAATGATACTGATCATTGTTATATGGTACGATAAATACCATAAGGGATACTGGAGTGTTAAAAAGGAAATTTTCAATGTCATATTGAAAAGGAAATATTTATAAAATCAAAAGCTTTTATAAAAAGAAAATATTTATTTATAAATTAAATAGATTTAAAAGGAATATTTATTTGTTAATCAAATAGGCATAATTGAAGGGAAATATTTGTAAAACAGTTACAAATAGAATTGAAAAAGAAATATTTGTAAACTATTTACAAATAGAATTGAAAAGGGAGATTTATCTGAAAATAAATAGAATAGAAAGAAGACATATTTGTAAAATAAATAGAAAAGGAAATAGTTAGATTATCAAAGTAACTACTTATAAAATTAATAGATTTTATAAATAGAAAATATTTTATAAAATAAATAGAATTATCAAAACGGGATTTATTTTGTAAATAAATAGATTATAAAAGGGAATACTTGAAAAGTGACTAGAATTGTATAAAAGGAGAATTTTACATTTGAAAGGTTTAGACCCGTGCTTCACACATGGGTATAACATGATATGAATTTAAAGCAAAGATTTTAAATAGAATCTATTTCAACAGATAGATTGAGAAGATAAATTTATAAATAATATTTTATAAATGAAATGTTTATCATTGGATAAATAGAATATATAAGTCAGGACTTATATAGAGAAGTAAGAATTGATTTCAACATCGATATTTGAAACTAAATAAACGTAGAGTTAATCAAATGAGTTAATCAGTTAGAGCTAATTAGTTAGAGTAAATCGATTAGAGTTAGAATCAATCGAATTACAGTTAACTGAACATAGTTAATCGAATTTGAATTAATTGAATATTAGTTATTCAATTAGAGTTGATCGGATATAATTATTTGAGATAGAGTTAGTCAAACATAGTTATTCAGGATGAATTGCCATTTCGTACAACTGCTAGCATAATTCGTAGGGCTGCAGATAGCCTACAACGGTCGGATGTTTCCTGAGGGAATCAGGCATAACCATTGTGATTGCTGCGATCTAGAGTCAAGCGAATGGAGTTAAATCGAATATTAGCCATTCGAAATAAAGTTAAAACAAACATAGTTAATCGAATATTAGTTATTAGATAGGAGTTAAATAAGTTGAGTTAAATAAGTTGAGTTAAATAAGTAAAGTTAATCAAGTTGAGTTAATCGAGTTGAGTTAGTCAAGATGAGTTAATCAAACTGGGTTAATCCAAATGAGTTAAATCAAAGGAGTTATTCAAAATAGTTTATTCGAATAGAATTAAAGGAGTTATTCAAATATAGTTTATTCGAAAGGAGATTTATCGAATGTAAATCATTCGAAGATAGTTAATCGAATGTAAATCATTCGAAGAAAGAGTTATCGAACATAGTTTATTCGAAAAGGAGCCATCGAATAGAGATTATTCGAAAAAGAGAATTATGCACTGAATTCGATTATATCGAATTCGGGAAAGTAATATTTAATTTCTGGTTTAATCAAGATTCAATGGGTTAGTGGTTTAGTTATTTGGTTAAATTAAGGAATAAAAGTTACATTTTAAGGTTGGATATTTAAGAAGAAAGGAATTATATTGCTATAGTTAAAATCAATGTTTTAAAATTAAGAAGGGGATTCATAAATAGAATCCGAGTTATGTAAAGAAGTTGTTAAAGGTCTGAAAGGTGAACTTTGTCTATTTTGAGGTTAGAAATGTTGTTCAGTTAAGGTCTGAGAGGTAAGTATAACCCAACTTGATTGACTTCGTTTTTAACTAAGGGATGGGTAAGGTTCGACAGTGAAGGTTGATTAAGTGAATTTAGTTAATGAGTGTTATGGTTTAAATTGGCTTAGTGATGTTTTATTTAAACATCTGTTTAAATCAAATGAATAAATTTTGGAAACATTTTCCAAATATAATTAGAGATATTTTCTAATCATAGAAATGAAATGTTGATGAGAAAGAATACTGGAATGACAGTGATACGTGAAACAGAGATGGAAATGTTTTCCAATGATTGATGATGTATATTTCCTAAATTTAGAAAAGAAGAAATGTTGAGTATATAGAAATGGGAAATGAATAAATAAATGATTTATTAAATTAAAAGAGATAAGTGTTGTATGATGATTGATCGATCGAATTTCTATCTGGAAATAAGATCGTTGGTTGTACTTCTGTTTTTCTTTGATAGTTAAATCACCGACTATCGAAGTTTTTGACCATTTTCCATCGTCAACACGGAGAGACCGGGATCAAAATCATTATCTGAAAACCATTCTTATGGATGTTAGCGTTGCGATCAAATATGATGAAAATTATTGAAGATGGAGTTGTGCAAGGGCTATCCTGTTTACAGAATAGTGCCTTTGGTTTGTCCAGTCCCAGGACAACGTGAATGGACGAATGTTTGACAAAATATATCTAACGGATCACGTAAGTTGATCTCTTCAAACGTACGTACGTTTGGTGGCGGAGGAATTCATTTATCTAAGCTTTATACCCATGGTATTTTTGGGGAAATCAATTTGTGATTTGGCGGGTATAATGATGTGGCGTTCAAAGTAAATGAATGTATGATCTGTCAAAAGATACGTTATGACATCAACCCTCATCAACTGGGAAATGAAAAAAATCGGCCAGACAGCATGGCTAAGTGGGTCACTTCCATTAGGGTGTATATCGCCTATCTAGAGAAAATCCATTTCATTCTTTTATCTATTCGATGCTGTCCCTTTTCAGGAAACGGTGGGTAGCTCCCAACCGTTGGCGGTATACATTCGATACGCTCAAGAGAAATGAGTGGTCGGTCATGTTTGGGCCACGTTGCAAGACGTTCTTGTTGAACCCAGTGTATTCGTCTCTAGATATACACTATTGGCAGGTAGTCCCATACCTTGTCATAGTCAGAATCCAATCTCCAATAAGCACCCACGGTTTTGTTTGTATACTATATATGTGGAACGTGAGATGCAAGCGTTCTGCTAGATTTTTAATTACTTGTGATTAGACATTATTGTTAGCCTACTTTGTGAACTAGGCAACACAAAGTCAAGATGTCAAGCATTGAAGAGCATTTCTAGTTAGAAGACTTCGGTTCGGATCGGAGAGACCACCACTACTCAGATCGGAGAAGACACTACAGCCTAGATCGGACAGCTGCAATCATTCGGGTCGGGTCAAAACAACGTATCGGTTCGGATAGGATAAAGTCTTCTGTTCGGATCGGTGAACTATTGCTGTTGAAAACAGAGAGCACATGTTCGGATCGGAGGGCAGTCTACTTCCGGTCGGATCGGAAGGCCACCCAATTGCTGCAGAGATAGGTCGGAGCGGAGCAGAATAAAGAGAAGAGAGAATTGTTTCCAAGTCAATCCGGGTCGGATCGGATATCCCGATCCGAACCCCTTGTACATGTCCCTCCGACCCGAACCCATTTTTCACATCATTCCCTTGCATAAGCGCCTGGATATCCGGATCGGCCATGACCAGTTCCTGCCCACAACGTCCATTACTCTGATGCGTTGTCAACACAGTAATCCATCCGAACCCGAGGCTAATGGGATGGATGACACGTAGCTCCGATCCGGATCGAGTTCTGAGCAAATTTTCACCTATAAATACCCTGCCTGTAACGACCCGCGTTCTACGCATCATAGGATCGTAGGATATTTATTTCTTTCACATACGAAGTCGTATGGTCATGTAACTTTGGGAGACGACTATTGGGGTCATTTCCCATGTTCATGATTTTTCCCGATTTTTAAATGACCATTTTACCCCTAGTTGGCACTGTTTTGGCCATAACTTTTGACTGGAAAGGAATTTTGACCTGAAACCACTTCCATTGGCTTCGGATGATGGTTTCTCTTTCCGTAGAGTTGTCACATTAGCCAAAAGGACTTACCGTTTGGGAGATATGGCTGAAACAAGTTTCAGATGGTTAAAAACAGCTTAATTGGGCTTAACCGGGTAATTAGCAGCTAGGCCCAAGGGGAATTTCGGGTTTAGGGGTATATGGAGGCTGATTAGGGTTAGAAAACATTTCTTTAGACATTTTCCAGCCGCCACTTTCATTTCTCTTGACCTAGCCATGGCCTCCACTCTCTAAATCTCTCTAAAACACCCAAAAATCACTTTCTAATTGGAAATTAGGCATAGCAAACATCAAACCAAGGAGTATTAGCACGAGAACCGAGGTAGAGCTGCCGTGTAGGATTGGGAACATCGCCAAATCAGAGAATATTTCAGTTTTGGGGTTCTAGTTGTGGCAAAGGTGAGTGATTTGCATAGTTTTTGCACTAATTACAGTTAATTAAGGGTAATTAGTGAAGATTAGCGAATTTATACGTAAATAAATTCTGGAAAAATTCTTAAAATTCTAAAATAATGTTTTAAGGCTCTGTTGGAAATTTGGGTTAATTTCGATGTGTTTTGCTAATCGTATGCTTAAACATGATTAAGAGGGATTATAGGAAAAGGTGAGGTTTTGGCCACTTTTGATTCATTTTGATTCATTTAAATTGCTGTTTGTTGCTTGTGGTTGCTGTTATATGTTGCTATGACTCTTTGGTATGCTTTGTGATTGATTCCAATAGTTAGATTGGTCGAAAACGCCGTCGAGAGGTGTATAAACAGTTGCTGGAAAGTTGCAGAAAACTGCAGGGTATCTGACCGGATCGGATCGGATAAGGGAGACCCGAACCGAACCGATGTAAGGACTCCGACCCGATCCGCTGAAAGACGATGAGCACGAATCGATGGAGGCTATACTACCCGAACCCCCTCCACGAGATGATGACCAAAGGAGATCTTGAATCGTAGCACCATGCCACGATCCGACCCGCTTGCACGATCCGAATCCCTCGTGACCAGACAGTGCGACCCGAACCAGTGATGGCGATGCGACTTGGAGACTCCGACCCGAACCGAGCACCACGAGACGACCCGAACCGGAGTTATGCACTGGAGGGGGCCACCACGACCTGAGGATCACGATCCGATGGAGATGGGGAACTTGAACCGACCCGACCTGGGGAAGCTCAACACAACCGATCCGAACCAGGAAGGCTTCGACGATCCGACCCGAGCGTGAAGGATGATCCGAACCGATCCGAGGTTGATGGCTACGAGCTGGTGACTGCGAACCGAACCAGGAAGTTACGAACAGAACGAAGACCGATCCGGAGGGTGATGACTGAGAACCCGAGATGCAAAGGAAGTCCAATTGAGAAGTTAGAGCTCAAGATTTAGATGGGAATCAACGAGTTCGCTTCATGGTTGGGCTTTGCTGCGGGACGCGTGCCAAGGGGTTATCGACGTCTATAGCTTTGGACCACTATGGTAGGAGGTACGAAGGCGGATTCAGGGCCATTATGGCATCGGTAGAACCAAGGGCTACGACCAATGAAGTGGGTCATTGAAATGTTTGGTCATGACTCCAAGTGTTTGGCTTGGTCACAGCAGGGTTTCTACAAGTCGGGATTCGTCGTTACCTCAGTTTGTCTAGTGTTCCAAAGTGGTAGATGTCGTACGCTTTACGCACTAAGTGAGAGATGTGAGGATGGTTGCTATGGATGATTTGTTTGCTATCATTGTGACATGCACACCCCACCCCCGTATTCTTACACCATTTATTATGGCACCTTGGAGTATTGTACGGTATGTGGTACTAACTCTTTGGTTGCAGGTCCAGGTTCAGGTATGGTTTAGTATACCTGTTATTATTCTGTTTAGATGCTTATCGCTCATACCAGGCTTTATGTCTGACCCAGAGTTTTATGTCTCCTATTATTACTCTGGGTGCTCACACGAGCAGACTAGAGACAGGTTAGCTGGTGATGCACGGGTAGATGATCCGGAGACGAGCAGGAGGCTTCCACGTAATATATATAGTATTCTCCCTGTGTTGTTGAAGATCACTGCTTGGGCATTGTTGGTGTATCTTCTATTTTAGCTTTCTTTTGTTGGAGACAGTAAATTTGGAAAGTTGTAATAAGCTGTATTTGGATTTCCGCTGCTTTGATGTTGACATTGATTATTAGTTATCAGCTTATGCACTGTCTCGCCTGTTTTATGTCAAGTATGTTACTATTATATTTTATCCCATGCGCTGTGAGACATTCTACAGGTTCCTTGATTAGTTCATTCTCTTCTTTCTACTCTTCTGACGACCGTTCTGTGCTAGCTGGGCATGTGTACAGCGCACTTTCGGAGGAAATGCAGGCTGGTGCGGGGCGGGCCGTCACACTTGGTATCAGAGCTCCAGGTTGCGTAGTTAACCTAGGGAAGTTACCAGGGAGAGATAATATACGTATACGAGAGAGCGTATTTGTGATTACTTTGGTTTTTAAAGGCTATATATATATACTATTAGTAGTATAAGGATGAAGTCGTACTGCACTAGCACCACTATGGAGTCGTTAATCGTTTCCTTTTTCAGATTGACGATGAGCCGAGATACTAGAGGTGCTGGTAGGGGAGCCAATAATGGGATTGCTGCTGACATGAGGACGATGTTTACTGACCTCATGAGAGAGATGCTTAGAGATGTGCAGAGGGCAGCTCCCAATGGTGGAAATGGTGGTGGTCCAATAGTGCAGGCGCCAAGAGTCGACTTCGCCAAGCTGAATAAGGATTATACTAGCCTTGGTGGGAAGCCGTTCCACGGAACGGAGTCGGCTACAGATGTTCAAGATTGGGTGGATAGTTGCGAACGTATCTTCGAGGATTTGGGTATCGAGGATGCGATGAAGAGGAAGCTAGCGTCCCGTCAGCTGCAAGGGCGGGCAATGAATTGGTGGAATGCTATAAAGGCAGCTACCCCCGAAGATCAGATTACTTGGGAGCAGTTCAAGGCTCGCTTTAGCGAGAAGTTCATTCCAGCTGCTCAGAAGTCAATGTTGTTTAAGAAATTCTTGGAGCTCAAGCAGAATGGCAGGGCTGTCTCGGAGTATATTGCTGAATTTGACACTTTGTCAAAATATGGGTTATCTCTTATAGATACTGCCGAGAAAAAGAATGAGAAATTCATAACTGGTTTGGATCAATACTTGGGGGAAAAACTTATTAACCACATCGATGAGACGTTTGAATCGATTGTGGGGAAAGCGTTAAGGTCAGAAAGTCTCTACCCTAAGCCGAAGACTGAAGTTGCATCCGCAGATGAGCCAAAGCCACAAGCTAGTGGTGGAGGCAAAGGTGGTTCTCAGAATAAGAGAAAGCAGAATCAGGCTAAGGATGGCCAGAAGAAAAAGAATAAGCAAGATGTGGAGTGCTTCAGCTGTGGTAAGAAGGGCCATTATGCTAGTAATTGTCGGGCCAAGCCAGCGGATAGGAAGTGCTTCAATTGTGGCCAATTGGGACATCACAAGGACAAGTGTCCGCAACCCCCTAAGGAAAAGCAAATGGTGAAAGCATATGCTCTTAATGCTATTCCTTGTTCGTCGAATGCCCCAACTACGGCGGAGAAAGGAAAGAATGTCGTCATTCAAGGTATGCTTTCTGTTTATGATGTTCCTGTTAGAGTTTTGTTTGATACCGGAGCTTCCAGTTCTTTCATATCTAGTGACCTGGTAGATAGGTTGGGATTGGAGCCCGAGATTGTCGATAGACCTTTAGTAGTGACGAACCCGATTGGTTCGACTAGTCTTAGCATGATTTGTCGTAATGTGGTTCTATCGAGTCATGGATGCATGTTTGTTTGTGATTGCTTTGTTTTGGGCTTTACTGGGTTTGGCATTATTTTGGGAGTAGATTGGCTCCAAAGATACAGGGTGGTGGTAGACTGTGAGGGCTTGTTGGTGACAGCTAGAGCGGATGATGGACGGAGGATAGTGTTTGGTGGTCTACCCAGTAAGGGGGTATTGGCTAGTTTTCTAAACTCCCTCGACATTCCGCATAGTGAGTTGTCAGGTTTGCCCGTGGTTGGCCAGTATCCGGATGTTTTCGAAGAAGTGACCGGACTTCCACCACACCGAGAGATTGAGTTTCGTATTGATTTGGTAAAAGATGCCAGACCTATAGTGATGCCACTTCGTCGTATGGCACCAAGGGAGCAGCGAGAGCTCGAGGTGCAAGTCAGCGATCTTTTGAAGAAGGGATTTATCAGAAGGAGTGTTTCTGAATGGGGAGCACCAGTCGTGTTTGCTACCAAGGCGGATGGTTCCCTTCGTTTGTGTGTAGACTACCGCGAGTTGAATAAAGTGACGAGGAAGAACAAGTATCCTCTACCGCGGATAGATGATTTGTTTGATCAGTTGAGTGGCGCGAGAGTATTTTCTCAGTTGGATCTCGCGACAGGTTTTCATCAGCTTAGAGTGGAAGCTGAGAGTATAGCTAAAACGGCATTTCGAACGCCGTCTGGGTTTTATGAATGGTTGGTTATGCCATTTGGGCTGACTAATGCCCCGGCATATTTTGTGGATCTTATGAATAGGGTATTCAGAGATCAGTTGAATAAGTCTGTTCTTGTGTTCGTGGATGATATTTTGGTCTATTCGAGGACAGAGGAAGAACACAAGAAACATTTAAGAGTAGCGATGGAGGTGTTGAGAAAACACCAATTGAAAGCAAAGTTTTCTAAGTGTCACTTCTGGAAGAGGGAAGTGAGGTTCTTGGGCCATGTTGTATCAGAGAACGGTATTGCCGTGGACCCAGCAAAGGTGGCTACGGTACAAGATTGGCCTACGCCCAAGAACACAACAGATGTAAGAAGTTTCTTGGGATTAGCAGCGTATTATCGTAAGTTTATCCAAGGCTTCTCCAAGATAGCAGCACCGTTGACTCAGTTGACAAAGAAGAATCAAGCTTTTGTCTGGGATGAAAGGTGCGAGAATGCATTCAGAAGTATAAAGGACAAGTTGACAAGCGCACCAGTGTTAGTCATTCCTAAGGGGGATGAAGAGATGACGGTATACACGGATGCCTGTGGTACCGGACTGGGTGCTGTATTGATGCAAGGCGGTAGGGTTGTAGCTTATGCAAGTCGGCAATTGAAACCGCACGAGAGAAGATACCCTACCCATGATTTAGAATTGGTAGCGATCGTGTTCGCGTTAAAGATGTGGAGACACTATCTCTTGGGAGAAAGATTTGAGCTATTTACAGATCATAAGTCGTTAAAGTATCTATTCTCCCAGAAGGATTTAAATCTCCGTCAGCAGAGATGGTTAGAGTTCTTAGCTTCCTATGATTTTGACATCGCATACACACCAGGAAAGGGCAATGCGGTGGCTGATGCATTGAGTAGAAGACATGCCAGCTTAGGGGCTATGTTCCTTGAATGGAAGCAACTGGAGTTTATCGCGGGGTTTGATTTCAGACCAAAGTGCGAATTGGATCCAGAAATGTTAGCGAGTTTGACGATCAGACCCACTTTGATTGAGCGGATCGGCTCTAGTCAGAGGGACGATCCTAACCTATTGGAAATCATCTCCAAGTTAGAGATGGGTATCGATGAGGAGATGAACAAGTATGGGCTTGATCGAGATGGATGGCTTAGAAAGAATGGAAAGCTTGTTGTACCCAATGTCAATGGATTGAGAGATGAAGTGCTTAGAGAATGTCATCACTCAAAACTGACTATACACCCCGGTGGTAATAAGATGTATCGAGATATGAAGCAGGCCTACTACTGGGAAGGGATGAAAAGAGACGTTGGGAAGTTTATATCCAAATGCATGAATTGCCAGCTAGTTAAAGCCGAGCAAAAGAAGCCTAGTGGGTTGTTGCAACCATTAGAAATTCCCGAATGGAAATGGGAGCAAGTCTCGATGGATTTCATCGATGGTTTACCAAGGACTAGATCGGGATATGACGGCATTTGGGTAATTGTAGATCGACTGACTAAAAGTGCAAGGTTTATACCAGTCAAATCGACCAGAACGGCAGCTAAGTTAGCAGAGTTGTATATGAAGTGGGTAGTGAGATTTCATGGAGTACCTAAAAGCATTGTGAGCGACCGAGACCCGTTGTTTACTAGTGGGTTTTGGAAGAGCTTACAAGAGGCTCTAGGGTCAGAGTTACATCTCAGTACCGCATATCATCCTCAGACCGACGGTCAGACGGAGAGGGTGAACCGTATTTTGGAAGATCTCTTGAGAGCATGTATATTGGATTTTGGAGGATCATGGGATGACCATTTGCATCTAGTAGAGTTTGCATATAATAATAGCTACCAATCCAGTATCGGTATGGCTCCGTTTGAAGCTTTGTACGGAAGGCCGTGTAACTCACCATCATGTTGGATAGAGACTGGCGAGAAGTTTATGCTTGGACCAGATGTGGTGAGGGAAACTTCAGATAAGATCAAGATCATTCAGCAACGAATGAAGGCAGCCCAAGATAGGCAGAAGAGTTATGCTGATAAGAGGCGAAGAGACTTAAAATTCTCCGTTGGTGACTTGGTGTTTGTCAAGATTTCCCCGTTGAAGAGCGTAATACGATTTGGCAGGAGAGGCAAGTTGGCACCAAGGTTTGTTGGCCCATTCCCTGTTCTTGAACTAGTCGGGAATTTGGCATATAGGATTGACTTACCAGAGAAGATGGCGGGAGTTCATAACGTATTTCATGTTTCCCAACTAAGGAAGTTCGTTCACGACTCAGATATGACTATTTCACCTGATCAGTTAGAGGACTTCGAAGTAGAACCCGAGGCGGTTGGGAACCGCAAGCCGGCCCGTATTGTCGAGTACGACATGAAGCAACTTCGAAGGAAGGCGGTGAAGCTAGTCAAGGTACAGTGGAGCGAGGACGAGAGTGATTGTACTTGGGAAACAGAGGAGGACATAAGGAAGAAGTATCCAGAACTCTTTGTCTGGTAAGATTTTGACTTCGATTTAGTTTTTCCGCATGCTAGGATAGGCTTGTTTGCTTGTTTTGCATATTTGATTGTTGTATATGGTTGTTAGGCATGCGGGATCCTTTGTATGTTTTGGGTTAAGGAATTTCGGGGGCGAAATTTCTTAAGGGGGGAAGAGTGTAACGACCCGCGTTCTACGCATCATAGGATCGTAGGATATTTATTTCTTTCACATACGAAGTCGTATGGTCATGTAACTTTGGGAGACGACTATTGGGGTCATTTCCCATGTTCATGATTTTTCCCGATTTTTAAATGACCATTTTACCCCTAGTTGGCACTGTTTTGGCCATAACTTTTGACTGGAAAGGAATTTTGACCTGAAACCACTTCCATTGGCTTCGGATGATGGTTTCTCTTTCCGTAGAGTGGTCACATTAGCCAAACGGACTTACCGTTTGGGAGATATGGCTGAAACAAGTTTCAGACGGTTAAAAACAGCTTAATTGGGCTTAACCGGGTAATTAGCAGCTAGGCCCAAGGGGAATTTCGGGTTTAGGGGTATATGGAGGCTGATTAGGGTTAGAAAACATTTCTTTAGACATTTTCCAGCCGCCACTTTCATTTCTCTTGACCTAGCCATGGCCTCCACTCTCTAAATCTCTCTAAAACACCCAAAAATCACTTTCTAATTGGAGATTAGGCATAGCAAACATCAAACCAAGGAGTATTAGCACGAGAACTGAGGTAGAGCTGCTGTGTAGGATTGGGAACAGCGCCAAATCAGAGAATATTTCAGTTTTTGGGTTCTAGTTGTGGCAAAGGTGAGTGATTTGCATAGTTTTTGCACTAATTACAGTTAATTAAGGGTAATTAGTGAAGATTAGCGAATTTATACGTAAATAAATTCTGGAAAAATTCTTAAAATTCTAAAATAATGTTTTAAGGCTCTGTTGGAAATTTGGGTTAATTTCGATGTGTTTTGCTAATCGTATGCTTAAACATGATTAAGAGGAATTATAGGAAAAGGTGAGGTTTTGGCCACTTTTGATTCATTTTGATTCATTTAAATTGTTGTTTGTTGCTTGTGGTTGCTGTTATATGTTGCTATGACTCTTTGGTATGCTTTGTGATTGATTCCAATAGTTAGATTGGTCGAAAACGCCGTCGAGAGGCGTATAAACAGTTGCTGGAAAGTTGCAGAAAACTGCAGGGTATCTGACCGGATCGGATCGGATAAGGGAGACCCGAATCGAACCGATGTAAGGACTCCGACCCGATCCGCTGAAAGACGATGAGCACGAATCGATGGAGGCTATACTACCCGAACCCCCTCCACGAGATGATGACCAAAGGAGATCTTGAATCGTAGCACCATGCCACGATCCGACCCGCTTGCACGATCCGAATCCCTCGTGACCAGACAGTGCGACCCGAACCAGTGATGGCGATGCGACTTGGAGACTCCGACCCGAACCGAGCACCACGAGACGACCCGAACCGGAGTTATGCACTGGAGGGGGCCACCACGACCTGAGGATCACGATCCGATGGAGATGGGGAACTTGAACCGACCCGACCTGGGGAAGCTCAACACGACCGATCCGAACCAGGAAGGCTTCGACGATCCGACCCGAGCGTGAAGGATGATCCGAACCGATCCGAGGTTGATGGCTACGAGCTGGTGACTGCGAACCGAACCAGGAAGTTACGAACAGAACGAAGACCGATCCGGAGGGTGATGACTGAGAACCCGAGATGCAAAGGAAGTCCAATTGAGAAGTTAGAGCTCAAGATTTAGATGGGAATCAACGAGTTCGCTTCATGGTTGGGCTTTGCTGCGGGACGCGTGCCAAGGGGTTATCGACGTCTATAGCTTTGGACCACTATGGTAGGAGGTACGAAGGCGGATTCAGGGCCATTATGGCATCGGTAGAACCAAGGGCTACGACCAATGAAGTGGGTCATTGAAATGTTTGGTCATGACTCCAAGTGTTTGGCTTGGTCACAGCAGGGTTTCTACAAGTCGGGATTCGTCGTTACCTCAGTTTGTCTAGTGTTCCAAAGTGGTAGATGTCGTACGCTTTACGCACTGAGTGAGAGATGTGAGGATGGTTGCTATGGATGATTTGTTTGCTATCATTGTGACATGCACACCCCACCCCCGTATTCTTACACCATTTATTATGGCACCTTGGAGTATTGTACGGTATGTGGTACTAACTCTTTGGTTGCAGGTCCAGGTTCAGGTATGGTTTAGTATACCTGTTATTATTCTGTTTAGATGCTTATCGCTCATACCAGGCTTTATGTCTGACCCAGAGTTTTATGTCTCCTCTTATTACTCTGGGTGCTCACACGAGCAGACTAGAGACAGGTTAGCTGGTGATGCACGGGTAGATGATCCGGAGACGAGCAGGAGGCTTCCACGTAATATATATAGTATTCTCCCTGTGTTGTTGAAGATCACTGCTTGGGCATTGTTGGTGTATCTTCTATTTTAGCTTTCTTTTGTTGGAGACAGTAAATTTGGAAAGTTGTAATAAGCTGTATTTGGATTTCCGCTGCTTTGATGTTGACATTGATTATTAGTTATCAGCTTATGCACTGTCTCGCCTGTTTTATGTCAAGTATGTTACTATTATATTTTATCCCATGCGCTGTGAGACATTCTACAGGTTCCTTGATTAGTTCATTCTCTTCTTTCTACTCTTCTGACGACCGTTCTGTGCTAGCTGGGCATGTGTACAGCGCACTTTCGGAGGAAATGCAGGCTGGTGCGGGGCGTGCCGTCACACTGCCTGAAGACAAAGAAAAGGATCTTTTTTCTGGCATTTGGAGAATTCAACCACCTCCATAATCCGAACTCCTGTACTCCCGGAGAATCCAAATCTTCTTTCATTATTTGTTTTAGTCAATTGAGTGATTATAAGTGAGTTGTGAGTGGAATCAAGTGAATATTTCATTGTATTTGCAACTGAATCATTGAATATAGTGAAAGATAAGTGGACGTAGGAATTTCTTCGCCGAACCACTATAAATCCTGTGTGTTCATTTTCATTTTTATCTCATTTCATTTGCTTTTAATCAATTTGGGTGTTAGAACCACTTTTTGGTCTAACATTTTGGTGCTTTCACTGAGAACTCATCTGAATTCTTTGTTTTCCGGGATTATCATTCTACTTTTTGGACCGTTGAGTTCAAAGAAGTTAATCCTTAAGTTTCAACGCTCTTGGGTATTTGTCGAAGTGATTGTCGAAGAACCATGGCCAAAGGAAAGGGCAAAGAAGTTCAATCTGTTCGAGGAAATGGAGCTGGCGAAGATCAGCAAAATGCGGTTGTAACAAGGTCTCGTGGGCAGAGTTCAGCAGCAGGAAGAACCAATGCAGGAAATCCGAGCCGTCTTCAGGGGGAAAGCTCCGATCCGATCCGGGTAGGAGATTCTGAAGCAGTGCATTCCCCCAACCTGAACCGACCCGAGCAGCTTGCCACGTACCGACCCGACCAGGCTCCCCAGCTCCGAACCGACCCGACCTCCTACCTCCGATCCGATCCGAAACTTGGTGAAATTGGAACCTCTACTCGAGTCCCTGCAAATGCTCTGATTCCAGCTGCCAGGGTCAATGATCAAGTCAATCCATCTACGCCCATTACTCAAGGAGATTTCTCGCGCCTACTTAATATGCTTGAAAGTACAAGGGAGGCTATGAAAGTTCACGAGCGCACTAATCTCATGATGCAGGAAAATATGAGGCTCATGAGTCGGGAGATTAGCGAACTCCGTCGACAGAGAACTCCATCACCGGTTCGTCACACACCAGTGGATCAGTCTTCATCTTCCGAGGAAGAGCGGCCCCGTGAACGAAGGCCGCTCGAACGACCTCAGAATGTGGAGCAGCTGACATTTGGATCTTTGGGATCTCGTGAGGATATTGCACGAGCGCTAGGAAACAATGACCCCACTCGGGGGCAAAGACTCCAGTCCCCTCCTCCCGAGATCGACCGGGAGCGCAGGGAACGGAATAGAGCGGAAGCAGCTCGAAGAAGAAGGGCATCTCCTGAACAAGAGCCCAGAAGGAACTCGGATACTAGGGCCAGGGAACCTGAGCGACCCCTAACTAATGCTGATGTACAAGCAATGGTTCGCCAGATCATGTCCGAGAGCCGGAACTATACAAATGAAGATTATGGCATTGAACGAAGCCATACTCCTTTCACCGACGATATCCTCGACTTCCAGTTTCCCCGGCGCTTTAACTTGCCACAGATGGACAAGTACAACGGAAGGACTGATCCGGGACAGCATTTGATGCGATACTCGTGGCTCATGAATGCCGCTGCTACCCCTGACGAAGTGAAGTGCAAAGCATTCCCAATCTACTTAGAAGATGTGGCGCTGTTCTGGTTTACCCGACTTCCTCCTCGTTCGATTTCGAATTACAGGGAACTGAGCGAACGTTTTATGAACCAATTCCGACTCCATGCCCGAAAGTCCAAAAGTGTTATTGAATTATCGAGAATCAAGCAGGCACCAGGAGAGTCTTTGAGGGCATATCTTGACCGTTTTAATCTAGCTGTGACTGAAGTTAGTGACCCGCATGAGCCCACCATTCTGATGGCATTAAAGGAAGGAGTCGATCCTGAAACTGAGTTCGGGGATTACCTTTCTGGGAAGACACCCTCCACAAGAGAGATATTCTATGAAAAAGCCGATATTTATTTAAGGCGAGAGGAGGCCAGGGCAAACCGAAAGAGAAAGTCTGAGGCGGCTTCAAAAGAAAATGTGCAGAGTAATATCGCCGTGAAGCAGTCTGGGGAAAGTTCTGGCAAGGTTGAAGTAAATGTGGGAAACAAGGGTGGAAACAACAATGCTGGAAGCGGGGGTAACAACAACAATAACCGTAATCCGAACGGTAACAGAAGAAACAGAAATAGGGGAAGTGATCCTAACAAAAGACCCCGATTCCAGACCTACGAGAATTATACACCATTAAACGACACCCTGGAAAATATTTACCTGGATACGTACAATGTGTTGCAGTACAAAAGACCGCCACCTCGTGATTCGACCGAGAAAGAAATGGCGACAGGGAAATTTTGTTTGTTTCATGGAACTCATGGGCATTCATCCAATGAATGTCGGCATTTGAGGGATGTGATTGAGAAGCTGCTGCGTGAAGGGAAGTTGGATGAATACAAGGTTGCCCCAAGGGACAGGGGGCAAGGAGAGTAGGCTCCAAAACAGATTCTACCTGCTCCCAAGCCTACAGCGCAGCAGAAAGGTAAAGGAATTGTTATCAACTTCATAGTGGGCGGACCTCACCCGGCAATCCGAAGTTTCAGATCAACGGATCAATATGTAAATGCTGCCAAGCACCTAGATGTGAATGAAGGTGATGATTTGGAAGATATCACCCCCATAAAACAACAGAAGACCATGTTTGACGACGTGGTATACCGCAGCCGAGATAATATTGGGAGCTAATCACCCACTGATGATCCGTTGGTTATTACTACCACTATTGGGCCGACCTTGGTCCATAAGGTATTAGTAGACAATGGAAGTTCTGTCAATATTTTATTTAAAAAGTCATTCGATCAGATGAAGCTTGAATCTGAAGATTTGAAGCCATGTGAAGGATGGATCAGAGGCTTCAACGGGGCGTCAACAGCTCCTATGGGATACATAGAATTGCCCGTGACCTTGGGGCAAGGAGAACGCAGAAGAGTGCGGATGCTTCAGTTCGTAGTATTGGACGTAGATTCGCCTTATAATGCATTTTTGGGGAGGCCTGCCCTTGCTGAATTCAGAGTTTGTATCGCCCCTTGGTGTTTATTACTTAAGTTCCCAACCGAAGCTGGAACTGGAGTAATGAGAGGGGATCAAGTTTCCGTACGGGCCTGCTATGTGGCCGAATTAAAGATGTTGATGAAAGGACTTAACGTCGAGAGTAAAGATGCCTCGTCTCCCTCAAAGGGGGGCTCGGCATAGCAATTAGAGAGATTGACCCCGAAGGAGTTGCCCAAAGGAACGCCAGAGGACCTGGATCCCAGAAAAGACGAGGAACCAGAGGCTAAAAATGCAACTCCTAATGAAGCGACAGTGGAAATTCCCATTGATGAAACTGATCCGACAAAAGTTTTGAAGATTGGTTCTCAGTTGGATCCATGTCGAGCCAAAGAACTAACGGACTTCTTGAAGGCAAACTTGGACGTGTTTGCCTGGATCCATGCTGACATGTGTGGGATATCGCCATCCATTATAAGTCATAAATTGAATGTAAACCCGAAGCATCCGCCTGTGAAGCAAAAGAGACGCATGCTGGGCCCAGAGAGGTCGGCTGCTCTCAAAGAGGAAGTGGAGAAGTTGAAGCAGAATGGATTTGTTCGAGATTTGACATATCCCGACTGGATATCGAATCCCGTCTTGGTAAAGAAGCCGAATGGAAAGTGGCGGACTTGTATTGATTTTTCAGATTTGAACAAAGCCTGCCCTAAAGATAGTTTCCCACTTCCCAGAATTGACCAGCTTGTAGACTCGACAGCAGGTCATGAACTTCTCTCTTTCATGGATGCATATTCTGGGTACAACCAAATTCCTATGCACGTGCCAGACCAAGAACATACGAGCTTCATTACAAATTTGGGATTGTATTGTTATGTTGTAATGCCATTCGGATTGAAAAACGCTGGAGCCACTTATCAGCGCTTGGTGAACAGAATGTTTTATAATCAAATAGGAAAGACTATGGAAGTTTATGTGGATGATATGCTGGTCAAATCGAAACAGTCCCCTAGCCATACGCAAGACTTGGCGGAAATGTTTGGTATCCTGCGAAAGTATCGGATGAAATTGAATCCTCTGAAATGCTCATTTGGAGTGGCATCGGGAAAGTTCCTAGGCTTCATTGTGAGCTCCCGAGGGATTGAAATCAATCCTAGCCAGATAGCAGCGATTAGAAATATTGAAGAGCCGAGGAGAATTAAAGACGTCCAAAGTCTTGCAGGGAAAGTAGCGGCGCTGAGTTGATTCATCTCCAAAGCCACAGACAAATGCGTTCCGTTTTTTGATTTGATTAAAAGAGCAAAGAAGAACTTCGAGTGGACTCCGCACTGTGTTGAGGCCTTTCGAAATTTATTGGAACTGCTAGAGAAACCGCCGATTTTATCAAAGCCCGTAGATCACGAAGAATTGTTTGTTTACTTGGCAGTCTCGGCTCACGCCGTTAGCACAGCCCTGGTTCGAGAAGAAGACAAAGTACAAAGGCCAGTGTATTATGTAAGCAAGAAATTAGCAGCGGCAGAGCGCAACTACCCAAAGATTGAGAAGCTCGCTTACAGCCTCCTGATCGCATCCCGAAAACTTCGTCACTATTTCCAAGCTCATCCAATAACCATATACACCGACCAGCCCTTGAGGCAGGTGTTGCAGAGACCCGACGCATCGGGAAGGTTGATCAAATGGAATATAGAATTAAGTCAGTTTGATTTGAATTTTCAACCACGAAAGTCGATCAGGAGGCAAGCTCTAGCAGACTTTATTGCGGAGTTCACCATTCCAGAGGAGGAAGTAATCGATGACAGAGTTGTTAAGTCCGAGGATGAGTTAAAGATAGATCCGTGGAAACTATATACAGATGGAGCCAAGAACGACCGAAGGTCCGGAGCTGGAATCGTCTTAGTCACTCCCGAAGGACGGTCGTTATATTACGCCCTGCGATTAGAATTTTCGGCGACTAACAATGACTCTGAATATGAAGCCCTAATTGCCGGGCTGAAGCTTGCTAAAGACCTCGGAGTAAAAATGTTAGACATATTCTGTGACTCTAAAATTGTTGTTTGCCAAGTGCGAGAGGAATTTGTGGCTCGGGGACCTCGACTTATCGCCTACCTCAGGAAAGTGAGAGAGCTATTGAATAGCTTGGAGCGGTACAACATAACACATATTCCCAGAGCTGAAAACCAGAAAGCGGATAGGCTGGCAAAGCTGGCTAGTTCCGACAATCCAGAAGGGACTGAAATAATTCCAATTGAAATGTTGGAATCGCCAAGCTTTGAGTCAATGGAAATTGAGTTCGCTTTTGAAGCGGAACCGGAGAAGGAGTCGTGGATGACTCCAATTAAGAATTTCCTTAAGAATGGGACACTCCCATCAAAGAAGAGTGAGAAAAGGGCTGTAGTTCGCAAGGCTACCAGATATGTCATACAAGATTATACTCTTTATATGCAAGGATTTTCTATGCCCCTGTTACGATGTATAGCACACGACGACATCAAGCGTGTACTAAGAGAAGTACACGAAGGTGAGTGTGGAGATCATACAGGAGGTCAGACTTTAGCAAAGAAGATATTGCGATACGGATACTTCTGGCCTACAATTAATAAAGATGCAGCTGATTATTCACGACGCTGCGATAAGTGCCAGAGATTCGCCAAAATCCCCAGAGCACCGTCGACCCAACTTAAATCAATGGTGAGTCCTTGGCCATTTGCCACGTGGGGAATTGATATCATTGGAGTTCTACCGATTGCTAAAGGAGGAGCGTAATATGCAATAGTGGTCGTAGACTATTTTACGAAATGGGTGGAAGCTGAGCCCTTGACCAAGATCACGGCAAGAAAGGTGATAAGTTTCATGGTCAGAAATATTATATGCCGATTCGGGATCCCAAGGACGATTATAACTGACAACGGAACCCAATTCGATAGCACCGAATTCAGAAATTTCTGCCAGAAGTATAAGATTGACAAGCGATATACTGCATTTGCCTATCCGCAGTCGAACGGGCAAGTAGAGGCAATAAATAAAGTAATAAAATCCATCCTCAAGAAACGGTTAGAGCGTGCAAAGGCAAAATGGGTTGACGAATTGCCCCTAGCTTTGTAGGCATATCGAACAACATTTAAGACGGCCACCGGCCACACCCCTTTCTCTCTCTCCTTTGGCTCAGAAGCAGTAATTCCAGTTGAACTGGAAGTTTCTTCCCACAGGGTGACATATTATGACCCGATGACGAATCGGGCGCTCTTACTTGAGTCTCTTGATGAAGTCGAAGAAAAAAGGGACAAAGCAGATTTGCGTGCGGCAAGACATCGACGTCAGATGGCACGCTATTACGACAAAAAAGTTCGCCTCAGGACTTTTGAGCCAGGAGATTTGGTGTTAAAGAGAGTCTTTCCATCCCTTCCTCACCTTGGTCCAAAATGGGAAGGACCCTTTGTCATCCAACGGAAACTTGAAAAAGGAACCTTCAAGTTAACGACCGTAGATGGCGAAGAAGTCCCTAGAGCATGGAATGCCCAACACTTAATGCGATATTTGGATTAGAAATGCTGTACTTTTTGTTATTTTTCTTATGAACTCTGTAATAAGGCACGACTTGCCTTGGGAAAATCTGACGATATGAATAAAGGACTATAAAGTGGATGTAGGCTACGACTTAGCCGAACCACTATAAAAATATTGTTTGTTATTTACTTTTATGCATTACATATATACATTCATTAATTATTCTGTTGTGATTATGGAATACAGGATGATTCAAAACCTGAAAAGGTTGAAGACAGTTTAAACATAAGAAAAAGCACAGTGACTACTTGTGCGACAAGACATAAAAGAATGAGAAAACGACATTCTTAACTCTAACTCTCCAGAGAGAGAGAGAGTATAAAAGCGTCTCCGACTGAGCGCTAAAAAAGAAATTCTTCCCCTAACTCTAACTCTCCAGAGAGAGAGAGAGTATAAAAGCGTCTCCGACTGAGCGCTGAGAAAGAAATTCTTCCCCGCTGAAAGACCGGGGAATGAATAGATTGCTGAGCTCGAACTCTAACTCTCCAGAGAGAGAGAGAGAGTATAAAAGGAATGCCAGAAAAAACGACAGGCACTGACGACACAGGAAATGCTATCCCATCAGAAAATCGGGAGCATTCAGATTGCTTGATTAAGCATTAATAATTTATTAGAATTAACTGGGGGCATATATGTATACACATATTTCCTCGCTCCGTGACTTCATTTCATAACTATAGCAAGACATGCATTTTTACATAAGTGCAGAACTACTGACAAACAGACATTGCAGAAAATGAGTTATTTTTTATTTACAAATGAATGAATTTGTATAGGGGAATAGCTAAAAAAGAAAGCGCAGGAGCCGCACTTGTAGCAGCAGTTGTTGGTTCATTAAATGCTAAAACGATACAATGCAATCCACTATTTAGATTTCGAGTGAGCCTTGGACTTCTTGGCGGCTTTCTCCGCATCCTTTGCTTCTTTCTCAGCCTCTGTCAAGATTCGTTTTGACTTCTTTTTTCCTGAAGATGCGGTGCTGGAGCCAGTAGACTTCTTCCCGGAGGGCGGAGCGCTGGAATCAAGAGAAGATTTTTTAGCGAGTTCCTCTGTAATAGATCTAGTTGAGAGCTTAACAACTAACCTTGATCCCGCATCCACAACTGCGAGGGGCTTGAGGGCTTCAGGGTCTAGTTCTTCGGCTTTTAATTGCAAGCGTTTGTCTTGATCAGCTTTCATTGCAGCCAAAGTAACATTATCAGCACTTTTTGACTCCCCGACTATTGCAACTTCTGGTTCCTCTTCCTGACCCCCGTCACCGCCGTCATCCCTTAAAGCTGCTATCATTTCTTCATCCTGGGGAGTGGCGGCCTTAGTCGGCTCACTTCCTTCTCCCAAGTCTATAGAAGCAGCCTTGTCCTCCACTCTTTTGGCCTTTTCTGCGGGCTTTGTCCCGGCGGTGGCTCCCTGAGTCACATCTGTCTTTTCGGATGGCTCATCACCTACAGAATGAGAAGCAACAGTTATCAACTCAGGCGAAAACAATGGGTTTTTCATCGATTGCTCAATCACATGGCGAAAAGTAGAAATAGCCTTGACAAATTGAGGAGAAAAGGTAGGGATACCTTCCGAAGACTTCTCGGCAGGGGTGACTACTACCTCTGATGCTGTTTCAGGAATAGAGGATAGCAGAGTTGTTCGGGGAATTCCCGGATTTTCAGGGTCATACCCCTCTACTTCAGAAGTCGCAGGGGCAGAAGAAGAGGAACCAACTTCGAGAACATTCTTCTGTTTAGACTTCCATCTCTCTTCTTCCATGGCCTCAGCAATGAGGCGGCGCCCTTCGGCTAGGCGCTCCGGTTCATCATCCCTCAAGTATTTCTCCATTAGCTTATCTTCATCGATGGAATCGACCTTAAGTTCCTCTTTTTCCCACTCGACGATCTGATTCCATACTTGAGCTAGAGTGGATGGATAATCCTCGATCCAAGAAATGTTTCGGCGACGGATGATATGTGCGAAGAATTCAATCATTAATTCGCCAAAACCTTGAATATCAGCCTCCGCCTCAGATAATTGCTTGCGGGCTTCCTCCGCAGATTTGATAGCACACTCCACATTGCCCTCGGCCAGGGCAGCTCTGTTCTCTGCCTCCAACAGCTTTGAATCCAAGTCAGCGTTCTTCTTTTCTAGTTCAGCACTCCTCTTTGCTAACTCGGCGTTTTTCCGTTCAAGCTCAGCATAAGTAAGGCGTGTCTTAGCAACTTCTGACTTAGCCTCATCAGCTTACTTTTTTAACTCAGAGCGCTCTTGAGTGTGAGATTCGAGCAAGTCATGATAACGTTTTTGCATGTCCTCAAATTGTTGTTTGAAGTTAGAAGCGTCCCTTTGAGCGACAGCTAGCTGAGCTTGAGTGTCTTCCAAATCTTTTCCTAGAGCTTTTAAAGCCTTGGCATCCTCCTCCGCGGTCTTTAGCATTGAATCAGTATTCGTGATTAGAGTGGGGATAATTCTGAAAAGATTGCGTGAATATTTAAACATCTCAGTATATTGTTTTTCAACTGCATCTATCTTTGCTTTGGCCTCATCTGCCCACTTAGAAGAAACAGGTTCAAGGGCAGGTAAAAAAGTCAAAGTCTCAAAGTAGTGTTCGGGAAATTGCTCCTCCAAATATGCCCGCTTTACTGCAGTTTCCGCATCTAGTGGGGGAGGAGCGGGGATTGTCAATTCGTTGTCCCTGTGTGAGGAGGATTCGGTAGTTTCTTTGTCTGTCCTAGGTCGTTTAGTAGCAGGGACCTTGTGCTTACTCCGAGACCCGGTTTCTTTCGGAGGACTTCTCTCTCTACTGCGCTTTTCATGGGAAGAAGTGGAGTCTTTAGATTGTGGTCTTTCCTCTTCCCTTCGGCTTTGATAACCCTTGTATTTCTCTTGTTCCGGCCGAACTGGTGAGCGAGAACGTGAGGGTCGAGAACGATAGGGATCGTAAGGCCTTCTCTCATCCCTGCCCCGATCATCACGACGATCATACTCGACATCCTGAGGAGGATAGGACATGCTGCGGCGAAGCTTCCTGATATCATAGTAGGATCGAGACATCGTACCTGCACAATAAGACAAACGAAATTGAGAATTAATGGATTCACGGAGAAAGAGGTGCAATGAATGCTAATGCCGTTGTATAAAGTGTGTCCTAAGTGGTGTGTTTCCCCCCAACCAACCCGAGTCTGAAGCTAGACTAGTACGGGCAGGCTCTTTGGCCTTAGCAGGAGTGGTCTCTTCGGAAGAGGTGAAGACTAAAGGATCCTTCCTGAAATCCTCTGAAGTGTATATAGTTTCAGGTAAGGGGAGATCCCCCAAACCCTGAAATATTTGCTCATCAGTACTAGGGACATCCCCCTCGGAAGCATTAAGTGGCGACTCTTGGGAGGATGTTGACTTTTCCAGAGAAGTAGCCTCCTCGGGGGTAGTATATCCTTCACGATGCCTTTCGGCCAGGTTAACCAATTCGTCATCTTGTGTAGAGGATGGAGAAGGTGAAGTTTGATGAGGCACTGTTGGAACTTCTGAGCCTTCTCCTATCTCTGGGACTACCTCCACTGGAGGGATGTATACGTATGGAGCCGTCCCATGACCGATGCTACGAAAAACGGATAACAGCCCGTGAAAGTGAAGGTATTCGTCTTTAAGGACTTCGTCGATAGTCAAGAATTTCTGATCGCCATTAAGAAGTTGGTGCATCCGGTCAAAGAACACCTGATCTGATATCTGTTTGGGATTGTCGACTGCAAACAAAAAGGAAAACAAGTTAAGGTGATGATTCAAGTGTATAGAGCCCGGATTTAGAAAATCAGTGCTTTACTTGATTTTGTCCACCTCCTGGCGCATCCAGGCTGTCGCTTCACATAGAACCATTCCAATCTGGAATCTCCAGCTTTACTGCTAAATGGTGCTGAGATTATCTTCCTTTTTGGAACTGACTCAAAGTAGCAGAAAGATGGAGTCTCTCGAGTCCGATGGTTGAAATTATAGAAGAAGTGAACGTCATCGAACGTGAGCTCTATGCCTAAGATTTCACGATATGCTATGTACAAAGTGTGCAAGTAGGCATACGAATTGGGATGCAGCTGCATGGGGGCAATCCGCATTTGTCTTAAGAAGTCAACGATGAAGGGAGAGAATGGAGGAATAGCGCCGACCATGCACATCAATCGAGTGACCGCCATATATCCTTCTGGAGGGTTGTGGGGACGGTCAGAGCTTGAAGGCACTAGAGTGTCCCTTTTCATTATCCCGTACTTTAAGCAAATTCGGATGAGTCGATCGTTGTCGATTGTTGATTCAACGGAATCTGGAGGTGATTCCAATATAACGGCCGATTCAAATTCATCGGGGGCTCGATCGTCACCAATCCCTCCTTCCTCCTCAAAACCCAGAGAAACTTCATTCTCCGAAGACACCTCGTTGCTTTCCCGATTTCCAACCCCGTAGTCTGGACCCTCACTGTCCCATTCTGGATCCGATGGAGAAGATATATCCTCGAGAGTGATTTTGTTAGAGGTTTCCGGGGCTTCTTTCCTCTCAGCTAGTCTGGAAGAGCGTCTGGGTCTCATTGTCATAGAACTATTGAAGAAGCAATAGCACGAATAAGAGTAAATTAGCCCGTACCCCCCTGTGCATGTGCGTGAACTAAAATGTGTGCAGTGAATGTGAAAAATGCAAAGTAAAGATGCAACAATGTAAGGCGAAACTTTGAAGAGAAAGTGATGGTCAGAGTAGTTCTTAATGTTCATTTATGTCCGCAAGGCACTATCCTAACTGTTTATAAAGTTGGAAGTAATATCTAGCATTGTTTTAAATAGTTGGACAAAATTTTGTGCTTTAGATTGAGTGGTTCTCGGTTCGGTTCGGGCAGGCATCATAGGATCGGACTGAAGAAAAGTTGTGTATTGGATGAAAAGTTATGTTCAACCGGATCGGTACGGAGACATGTAATAGGAACGGATCGGATGAGTTTGAGTACCGACGCCCCCTATTTATCTGTTTTCACCCTCCGATCCGATAGGCTATCCCTTGTTTTCCATTTCCACTCTTCCGACCCGAACCGGAAAGATAAAACTTTGCTCTCCTCCTCCATCCTCCATGTTCCCTCGCCCGAACCGATTTCTCATGTCTTTCATCTTTTTCTTCTTCCTCAATCACCTCCGAACCCAATCCCATATCAACAGCTCCAATTAGGAGCAAGCGTACGCCTTCTTCAACCTATCAACGCCTCGAGGTGGTAGCAGAGATATCAGCGACGGTGGTAGAGGAGGGGATGGCCGTGTCATTGAGATTGAACCATAAATATTCTCAAATCATTCATAATAAACCGCAAATTACAACTCAAAACAGATAAAGAGAAGCTTAATTGAAGTTATGACCTACCGGTGCAATTGATTTAAGGATGCGAAAAGGAGTTTTGATTTTTTTTGGGAAGTAAGGGTTTTCGTTTTTTCCTTTGGAGTAATTCCTGGAAGAACAGCGAAAATAAAAGAAGAAGAAAGAAAGAAGGAGATAGGGGCAGAGGATATATACAGGAGGGAGTTGGCTACTCGTATTCCCCTCCTATTTTTCCGCTCGGTCCGGAGTACGAGCCCAACAGCCCACACCTTCTGGCCCATTAGTCTGTTGCGAGGCATAGGAAATCCATTCGGGTCGGAACTCAAATTATAAATCCGTTCGGGTCGGAACCCGAACCGAACAGGATGATGAACAACAACTTGACATGTGAATTCAAAAGGAAGGATGAAGGTATTGTGCAATAGCAATCAAAGCATGCTCCGTTTCCAACAGAAGCATCCTTTGAGGGGGCAAAATGTTAGCCTACTTTGTGAACTAGGCAACACAAAGTCAAGATGTCAAGCATTGAAGAGCATTTCTAGTTAGAAGACTTCGGTTCGGATCGGAGAGACCACCACTACTCAGATCGGAGAAGACACTACAGCCTAGATCGGACAGCTGCAATCATTCGGGTCGGGTCAAAACAACGTATCGGTTCGGATCGGATAAAGTCTTCTGTTCGGATCGGTGAACTATTGCTGTTGAAAACAGAGAGCACATGTTCGGATCGGAGGGCAGTCTACTTCCAGTCGGATCGGAAAGCCACCCAATTGCTGCAGAGATAGGTCGGAGCGGAGTAGAATAAAGAGAAGAGAGAATTGTTTCCAAGTCAATCTGGGTCGGATCGGATATCCCGATCCGAACCCCTTGTACCTGTCCCTCCGACCCGAACCCATTTTTCACATCATTCCCCTGCATAAGCGCCTGGATATCCGGATCGGCCATGACCAGTTCCTGCCCACAACGTCCATTACTCTGATGCGTTGTCAACACAGTAATCCATCCGAACCCGAGGCTAATGGGATGGATGACACGTAGCTCCGATCCGGATCGAGTTCTGAGCAAATTTTCACCTATAAATACCCTGCCTGAAGACAAAGAAAAGGATCTTTTTTCTGGCATTTGGAGAATTCAACCACCTCCATAATCCGAACTCCTGTACTCCCGGAGAATCCAAATCTTCTTTCATTATGTGTTTTAGTCAATTGAGTGATTATAAGTGAGTTGTGAGTGGAATCAAGTGAATATTTCATTGTATTTGCAACTGAATCATTGAATATAGTGAAAGATAAGTGGACGTAGGCATTTCTTCGCCGAACCACTGTAAATCCTGTGTGTTCATTTTCATTTTTATCTCATTTCATTTGCTTTTAATCAATTTGGGTGTTAGAACCACTTTTTGGTCTAACAATTATTATAATATCAGAGAAGTATTGATTTCCAAAAGTGTTTTGGTTATCGTAAGGTAAAAACCATCCGCATTTATGTGTGGATCGGTCTTACAATTATCTTTTCTTTTGAAAAGGATTTTGAAAAGTTAAACCAAATGATTTGAGTTTACTCACACCAGTCCCATGACTGACCCAGCGTTTATTTTGTTTGTTTTCCCTAAACTCTTGGGTGCCCAAATTTGTACGGGAAGTCAAGTAGTTCAGGACTTTACAGATATACTTGGAGGAGCTTGAAGCAGGAGGCTTCAGGATTATATAGCTATTATTATTTCCACTGTGTGTAAGTGTTGTACCCTGATAATGTCATTGTATATATATCCTGTTTTATTTCAAAGTTATGTTATATATTATATTTCATTCGTTTCGTTGTGAGATTCGTATTACTCTGATTCTGTTCTGTGGTGATCTTCTTCTTCTTATGTTCTAATTTTCTACCTTATCTATTCTCACCCTCTCACTTCTATCTATTAATGATCAGGTATTTCCGATGCCTGAATAGTCAACATGGTAGTTTGTGTTGATTTTCAGAGTCGAAAATCCCAGTTCTTTACAGTTATATCTGAGCTGAAGGTTAAGTGATTGACTTGGCTCTGTGGCAAGTAGAGATAGGGTTAGCAATACCCTAGATTGAGTTGAGTGTATATATACGAGTGAACATATTTGTAGATTTTATGAAAATTGTTTTATATTGTGAAGATTTATTGGTTGGGTAGTTTGTGAATTCTGGTCGATCAGTTTGATCCGCTGTATCGATAGGAGTTTCTAAACACTCAAGTACGATAAACCGGCACAGTATGTTTTGAAAAAGGGTAAATGGTATAATTTTACCCAAATTATATTTGGATATAAAAGAAAATATTTATATTTGAAGTATTATAGTATGTTGGATGTATTGGTTGATTATAATGGAAACAGTTATATAAATAACCAATTTAAGTTCGTATAATATAAAAGCAGATTAACTAAATTAGAATTGGAACTAAAGTTCCTGAAATATGGAAAATTGCTTGTAAATGAATTTGGATCAAATATATGAGAATTTTAAAATCCTGGGAGATTTTAAATTGTTTACAAGTATCGTGAATGATATTTTGAAAAAGATTTCAAAATGAAAGTGTTTAAATATGGTTTTGATAAGTGATATAGTATTGAACTCACTTCGATAGTTGGGAAATAACTCTGATGATGCTGGCCACATCATCCGTGTTCATTTTCGAGTTGTAAGTGACGGATTACTACCAAAGAGATTGTTTTTGAATTGTTTTGAGAAAAAGGAGGTTGTTTTGAATCCTGAAAAGGGATATTTGACTTTTGAAAGAGCTAAGCTATTTAAAAATTCCCAGGAAGATAGTATGAATTAAAAACAAATTAAAGAAATTTGTGAAAGAAAATATGAATTGAATTGAAATCAATTAACTGAAATTGAATTGGAATATAATATATCAAGTGGAATCAGATTTTGAATTATGAGATAGGAAATCTGAAATGGTATTGGATTGATGAGGCAGGAGTTGGAAGCAAGAATGGAACTTTTGTTTGAAATGGAATTAGGCTTGGATACGTGAATGATTTGGTTTTGAGGAAAAAAAAATTGGAATTTTTTTTGGAAAGGCATTTGTGTATGCTGACAGGGTAGCAGATGGAAAGGATATAATGATATACTCGACAAAAAGGTACATGTTTGAAATTACGTATGAGGTTTTATGTGCCGAATCGGCAAGACACTTGGCTATTTGATTTTCTTTTGGATTGGAGAAGGCCTAGAGAGGCGACTTAGGGTTTGAACTATTGACCGATACAAAGGAGGTGCTGACGAAATATTTTGAAAATTTCGGGTGTTATAAAATTTTCAGAATTTTTGAAAATTTTCGTTAATAGAAATAAATGTATATTTTAGTTGAAATTAATCGGTTCAGTTGAAACTGAAGTTAAAAATAAACAAATAATTTGTAACCTAGTCAATAGGGTTTGTTTTCTACCTTAGCAATTTCAAGGACGAAATTATTTTAAGGGGGGAAGAATGTAACAACCCGTATTTTTACGGTAAAGTAATTAATTTATTTAATTATTTAAAATAGTGATTTAGAGATTTGAATGGTCATAGTATTAAAAAATATTGAATATTTAATTAAAATAAATATTATAATAATATATTTAATTTCTGAAATAGTCAGGAATAGTGGAATTCACAAAATGGTGTGAATTGGATCATATGTGATATTTAATTCAGTTTAGAATTGAATTAGAATAACGAATATGTTATTTGAACGGTAGTTTGAACGTATAATTATAATATAATTATAATCGAGCTTGAAATGGCGCGGCAGTTTGCTAATTGGCGATTTGAACTTCAACTGAATGTACAGGGTCCATTTTAAATCAGATTTCTGTGAAATAAGAAACGCTAGGAGCTGGTGAAGGATATTTTTCTAGCGGAAGAGAAAAATCGGGATTTCGTCGTGTAGATTTTGATATATGTCCAAATCAAATTTTAGAAAAGTCGCTACGGAATTCCTTTATAATTTATATCGATTTATTTATATTTTAAAAGGATTTTTAAATATAAATCAAATATCGATATTACTGGGAACTTTGAAATATCGAGTTGTAAATCCAAGTGGAGCTGTATGGTATTCTATTGTGAATATATACGATAATATTAATTTATTAATATTTAATTTAATTATATTTAAAAATATTTATATATTTAAATGGGTTATTTAGATCTTTAAAAATAACCAGTTTTGCCAACGATCTCAGAATTCGAGAAACTAATTTTGTTGGATCCGCAATGTTAAATTATTGTTAGATGTCAAGTTTCGTGATTGTTGAAGTCAGTATGTGGCCGTACGAGATTTTAATGTGAAATACAGTCGATAATTTGACCTTTAAAAATACGCTGTTTGAGCAGACGGAGTCGGAATTCGACGAAACCAGTTTCGTTGGGTCTGTAATGTCGAACTGAAGGTGCATGTAAATTTTCATGATTTTTCGATATCATGAGTGATCACACGGATTTTTAGAAGACATGTACAAGTAACGATAGATTATAAATGGATAAAATAATCTAATATAAAAATAATAAAATATTCCTATATAAACACCTCAACATCCTAACCTTCTAAACCTAATTTACGTCCTCTGGTCAACAACAATTTCCGCCATTCTTTTGGCTGGTCTTCAGGAAAAAAATCGTGAGAGAAAAAAAATCAAAACAAAATCAAATTAAAATTGATAAATCATGAGAGTAGTGTTTTTGTAATGCCAGTGAGATTCTCTTCAAGTTAATGTGACTATCAAGGGGTTCGAACACCTTTCAGTTCGCCGTAACCAAGACAGCGTTTCTAGGGTTGAGTTCTTTTGAGATTTTAGGGGTTTATACTTGAATCCGATATCATTTATGAGTTCACGGGGTCGAGAAGCAGGTTCTTTGAATTATTGGGAATTCTTGGAATTTAAACCCGTCGATGTCGGCTTCAGGTGCCTGATCGACGTGATGCAAAGGTGGAGTTCGAGTTGAGTATTTCTAGTATGGAGGTGTTTAGATTTTGGTGAGGAGTTCAACCGTATTGGCATTGGGAGATTTCGTGGAGGAATGTGGTCGGGAGGGCGATGGAAAGTCACGAGCGAGATGCCCATTACTGGAGATCGTGTTGTCCACTTGGGGAAGACGAGTTTAATGGTGCGGGTGGACTTGCAAAGTGGGCTGGTTATAAGAAGTAAGGCCTATCTTTAAATAATTAAGTTTAAATTAAAATTTGAATAATATGTATAAACTTGTAAATTAGATATCTCGTTCATATTGTATCAGAATTTCGAAGGTCAGATCCGTTGGGATCGTATGGACGATGGCTACACACTGGAACTAACCTGGGGTGAATTCGAGCTCATTACAATTTATAGGAAATAAATTGTCCGTCTGAATCAAGAGATGGTTATCGTTATTAACAATAACCGTCCAATGTGAGTAAATCTCACTAACTCTACTCAATTTATATTTTTATAAAATATTTTTTAGACTTTATAAATATTGGTTGATTTGCCGTGTGTTGGTTGTTTGGTTGAACTGCTAGTCAGTTGATTGAAAACATAGATAACGATATAGATTGTTAATCAAATATTGATTATGTTTAGCAGAATATTTCATAGTAAAATGAAATTGATGTTAATTTAATTGTTTAACATCTGTGGATGCAGGGAAACAGGGTGCAGGGACCCAACTGGGTTCCTCAACATTTATTTTACTGTTATTTTCATATATTGTGTTATATGATGTGATATAAAATATGTTGTTGATTTTGTATGTTGGAATGATACTGATCATTGTTATATGGTACGTTAAATACCATAAGGAATATTGGAGTGTTAAAAAGGAATTTTCATTGTCATATCGAAAAAGAAATATTCATAAAATCAAAAGCTTTTATAAAAAGAAAATATTTATGTAACACCCCGAATTTTTGAATAATCAAATTAACTAAATTTAAGAATACTTAATTTCAAATGTGGGAACTACGGGAAACGGGTTGCGCCCTTGCGTTCGTCCCGGAATTCTGCTTGAGATAGAGACCGAGTTTGCGTAAAACGGACACCATATGATGGAGATATGGACGAACAAAGTTAGGCGGAAAAACCAGAAGAAGAAAAGAAGAAGAAAAATGCACTGGCGCACTTGGGAAGTGCGCTAGTACAAAAATACACTGGCGCACTTCCCTAGTGCGCCCAGGCCGAGCAGAAAGCCTGCACAGCTTTCTGGTGTGATCTGATCCACACTGTGACTCATTGTTGAGTCCTTTCCGACTCCTTACTGAGTCATTAAGGCTGAGGTGTCACCCTATCCTGACTGAGTGGTTTTGATTAACTCTAAGATCATCCGATGGCTATAAATAAATTGGAATTCTATATAAACATGGGTAGACTCAAACCCTAAAATCAAATCAAAATTTGATCAATGGCCGTCATGTTGTCACTCCAAACCCTAGAGTAGCCACCACCAACTAGAAGCAAAGTAAAGCAACTCAATTCAATTCAAATCAAAGTCTAACGAAATTGTCTACATCAAGGGAACGCTAATCAATTATAGAATTCAGATCCTAGAACTCAAGACCCTCTTTTTCTATGAGTTCTAGTCACTTTTAGGTTTAAATAGATAAAAGTGAATTGTGGTAGACTATGATTTGGGTATATGTTGTTTGTAGCTATGCAAGTTTATTGTTGTTGTGGATCATGAAATTATACAAGTTCATTGTTGTTGTGGATCATGAAATTATACAAGTTTGTTGTTGTTGTGGATCATGAAATTATACAAGTTTCTTGTTGTGGTGAATCATGAAATTATGCAAGTGAAGTTCATAAACCTATGCAAGTTACCTATGCAAGTTATTATGTTGCGAATTCATGAATCTATGCAAGTTGTTATCATGAACCTATGCAAGTTGTTATGAGATCATGCAAGTGACCTATGCAAGTTACTGTGTGATGAATTCATGAAACTATGCAAGTTGTTATGTTGTGAATCATGAACCTGTGCAAGTCACCTATACAAGTTGTTATGTTGTGAATCATGAACCTATGTGAGTTGTTAATTATGTTGTTAATTCATGAACCTATGCAAGTTGTTATGTTGAAATTCATGAACCTATGCAAGTTGTTATGTCGCAAAATCATGAATCTATGCAAGTCGTTAATTATGTGGTGAATCATAATTACATGCGAAGTTATCATGTCATTTTCCCTAGTTGTCATGCTTATGCCAAAAATTGTACTGAAAACGATCACCTTGTCATCCCCTTTATTTTATTGTTATGGCGAGGCTACCTTATAGCCTCGATGATGCCAAAAACACAAACGGTTACGCTAGTTAAGAAACGGGGAAAAGGGGAATTTGTAATAGGCATAATTTACATAGTGTTTATGTAAATTGGGCACATGATTCTAGTAGGGAAACGTGTAAATAATTGCCTATTATGACATAGGTAAAGTTGAGTAAAAATGGTATAATTTGAATATGACCATTTATGGATAGGAAATTCAAATTCTTAATAAAATAAGTATTAACACCTATAAAAAGGAATGGATTAATTAATTAACTTAATTAATCAAAAGAGGCATGCTTAAGCAATTAAAGTATGAAAAGTTAATAAACACTTATGACACGAGGTTAGGTTACATTGGTGGTGGAAGTCTGCCCGGACCCGACCGACATATCCAGCAGCCACTAATGTTGAACCTAATGTGAGAGGTCTAAGTGTGTGAATACGACTCGGGCTAAGACACGAGGTTAGACCCAACTGTGGAATAAGACTTCCCGGACCCGACCAGCATATCCATCATCCACATGTTATAGGCCTAATATGGGAGGTCTAGCCCAATATAACCATAATTGGACATGGTAATAAGAATAGACTACTTAACCTAACTTAATACATGTGGACTGTATGATGATAGACATAAGTTAGGGTTAAGTAAAATGAGTTGGATAGTGGTGGGTTAAGTACAACTGATGGGTAGGTGAGTAATATTAATATATATAGGCCCACAAACTTAACCATTAAATAAATAGGATAAAATCAGTGGGAGGGTTAAGTACAACTGATGGATAGGTAGGAAATATTAATATATATAGGCCCACAAACTTAACCATTAAATAAATAGGATTAAATCAGTGAGAGGGTTAAGTACAACTGAAGGGTAGGTCGGTAATATTAGTATATATAGGCCCACAAACTTAACCGGATAAAAAGGGTTATGTAATTAAAGACACCTAATGGTATACATAACCCGGGCAAAATAGTAAAGTTATGTATTAAAGACACCCTTAGGGGTACGCATAACTAATGGGAATAGATAGATTTATGTGTTAAAGACACCTATAGGTAAGCATAACTGATAGGTAGATTAAGGGTTATGTATTAAAGAGACCTATAGGTATGTATAACTGATTGAGGGCTATGTAATTAAAGACATCCTAAGGAATACATAGTCAGTAGAAAACCTAGTGGGGATACAAGACATAAGCGAGAGCTTGTATCATGTTGTGTGGGACCTATTTCAGTCGGTAACCCGGAGGGGTATCAAAGTAAAGAACTCCGTACTAGGCGGGGAAGGGGCACGCTTACTGATTGATTGTAAGAGATCCAAAACGAGACGGATGGTGTGGGCGGCGCAAACCGACCGGGGACATGTGCGTGCATGGGCCGGGCAGAGGGGGACAAGACGACCATGGCACCAGTAGGTATAACTGTGCACACCTTGGGTTGCCACTTCAGGGAAGTGATACCCCCTAGTTGTGGGACCAGCACAGGGTATCTACAGAACAGGGAGCCAATCGATTAGGGTAGTGGTTAGGGTATACCCGGACGTATGCCCTAAGTCTACCAATTTATAGTAGGAGGGTAGTGGGTACGACTAGTTGAGATAGGAGCAGGCGGCACCTATGACAGCAGCTAGGAATACACAAAACTACCACCATCGTTATCGTTATTATGGTCAGCGGAAGGGATCATCCCATCTTGATTTTACTAGTAATAGTGCAGAGTTGTTTGTAGTGAAGCATGCATACACCTTACCTTATTTGTCCTGTCATACCTGTCATCTGTACCGCGAATCCTCTTATCCACTTTGTATGCCTATCATGTTTACCTTTATTTATTTACTAGCTAAAGGATACTGTACTGGACTCACCAGACGTATGTCTGACCTAGTTTGTTTCGCTTCTTTTCTTCCATTCCCCCACAGGTTCTTAGGGAGGAAACACCCAGGTTTAGTCAGGATTTGGATATCATCTTCTAGGAGCTACTTCTGAAGTATGGCTCGAGTCTCTGTCTCTTATATGGCCTGCTCTTTAATCTGGGGAATGATGTTTTTCTTTTAAATACCTATGTACTCTGATAATGTAAGACAGAAGTGTTTTATGACTCGTGGTATTATGTAACAAAGTATTTTGGTGATTTAATAATGCTGTTTATTTCCGCTGCAAAAATTTTATATCTATCTTGTGACATTCTGTGTTTGTTTACCTAAAACACTCCATTGAAGTTAAGGCATTCCCTTTGTGAGTGACCTTAATGGAGGTGGGGTGTTACACTTGGTATCAGAGCTGAAGGTTACCAGATTAGATAAAAGTTTTGAAAATATTTTTCAAAAAGGTTTTAAAAGAAAGTATTTTCAAAAAGGAAAGTATGTTTTGAAAAACATAGTCCCCAAAGCCATATGTCTATCTTCTAATTTTCTGTTTAATCCTTGTTTTCCTTCTTTTCTGAGTCTCCGGGGCTCCTGGCTTTCTAGGAGGTAACCTCATCGCGACATGGTCCCGTAGGCATGTTGAAACAATGGCGTCTGTCGAAGGGCAAAGAAGTGCCTAACTTCCATCTGTAGCAACAGTTATTCCATCTACAGCTAATCCTCTTTCGGGCTTCGAAGGGTTTTCCGCGCGATGGGGGCAACTTTAGAGAAAGACTTGTTAACATGTAAGAAGGTTGGTTGTTTTCGGTGCCATGAGACAGGACATCTGATCTAGGATTGCCCAAGAAGGCAAGGGCAAAGGGTAGAATCTTCTAGAGGATAAGTGGATGCTCTCGTGGCAGATGGATAGAGATAGGAAAAATTTATGTAAATGGTTTAATTTCCCTATCTAATTATGAAGTTAAGACTCTTTTGGATTCTGGCATTGAGACTCTGTACTTTAATACTAGTCTTATTTCTGATCTCGTAGTAGTTTCAAACCCCTTTGGTGGTTCGGCTCATTTATTGGTGATTTGTAAGGGGTTGAAATTATCTGTGTTAGGCGTCAAAAATTTGAATGTGACATTTGTATGCTCAAGTTTATGGGCTATGGGTTGGTTCTAAATGGACCAGCTTTCTATGTAGAGGGTCGTTATAGATTTTTAGAGGAGGGTCGTTAAGCTTCTAACTTGTCATGGGAAGACCTCCAAAGTTTCTTGTGACCCGCAAGGGTCTGTTATGCTTAGCTGTCTAAGAATCATTCTATAATGTGATCTGTACTAGTAGTCTGTAAGTATCTGAATATTTCTGAAGGATAGGGTTTCTACTCAAAGCATGAAGTAGATTTCCAGTTTTGACATTGTTTAATGGAGGTAACTCTCTGAGTGTCAGTCTGATGTTGATTTTGGTCTTCGGGGCTGAGACTTAGGGAATTATTCTCTTAACCGATGTCAAATTGGAACAGAGCTTTTGTTTTAGTTATATCATTTGTTTGTATCCCATCAACCGAATCTTCGACCTTTAGATAGGAAATCCATAGATGTAAACATGTGTTTGAGACATGTTATGTTTGTTGGTTGCAAGTGGATGCAAGTGTTTGCTAGTGGTTGCTCGTGGATGCATTTACACACATTAGGCACTAGATCGGCTCAAATCACTTTCATATTGCATATAAATATGTGTGCATATTTAGGGTAATGGATGTATAATGGTTGTGTTACCATATGGATGCTGCATTTTGATGAATGGTTGTGCATACATGAAGAGATAATATGTATCAAATAGGAAAATTGCATACATGTTGGACTCATGACACTGACATAATTCACATTAAGGAGGTCAACTGAATCAGTGGACCGCCTAATCTTTGCATTAGATAAGGAACATATACACACACTTTTGCATATGTTCATACAACATTAGAAGTTTTCTACGGACAATGGATGCTTGTGGATGACGGTTGAGTAGATGGGTGATTGGATGGTAGGACACATTCTTCTTAACTTGAAGATTTCGGGGACGAAATCCTTTAAGTAAGGGAGAATGTAACACCCTGAATTTTTGAATAATCAAATTAATTAAATTTAAGAATACTTAATTTCAAATGTGGGAATTAAGGGAAACGGGTTGCGCCATTGCGTTCATCTCGGAATTCTACTTGAAATTGAGTCCGAGTATGCGTAAAACGAACACCATATGATGGAGATATGGACGAACAAAGTTAGGCGGAAAAACCAAAAGAAGAAAAAGAAAAAAATGCACTGGAGCACTTGGGAAGTGCGCCAGTACAAAAATACACTGGCTCACTTCCCAAGTGCGCCCAGGCCGAGCAGAAAGCCTGCAC
The DNA here is from genome assembly GCA_030737875.1 of Allium sativum. NCBI lineage: Eukaryota > Viridiplantae > Streptophyta > Magnoliopsida > Asparagales > Amaryllidaceae > Allium > Allium sativum. The sequence continues at coordinate 203,606,851 of CM060925.1, read as the reverse complement.
AGCTTTCTGGTGTGATCTGATCCACACAGTGACTCATTGCTGAGTCATTTCTTACTCCTTGCTGAGTCATTAGGGCTGAGGTGTCACCCTATCCTGACTGAGTGGTTTTGATTAACCCTAAGATCATTCGACGGCTATAATTAAATTGAAATTCTATATAAACATAGGTAGATTCAAACCCTAAAATCAAATCAAAATTTGATCAATGGTCGTCATGTTGTCACTCCAAACCCTAGAGTAGCCGCCACCAACTAGAAGCAAAGTAAAGCAACTCAGTTCAATTCAAATCAAAGTCTAACGAAATTGTCTACATCAAGGGAACGGTAATCAATTATAAATTCAGATCCCAGAACTCAAGACCCTCTTTTTCTGTGAGTTCTAGTCACTTTTAGGTTTAAATAGATAAAAGTGAATTGTGGTAGACTATGATTTGGGTATATGTTATTTGTAGTTATGCAAGTTTATTGTTGTTGTGGATCATGAAATTATACAAGTTCATTGTTGTTGTGGATCATGAAATTATACAAGTTTATTGTTGTGGTGAATCATGAAATTATGCAAGTGAAATTCATAAACCTATGCAAGTTACCTATGCAAGTTATTATGTTGCGAATTCATGAATCTATGCAAGTTGTTATCATGAACCTATGCAAGTTGTTATGAGATCATGCAAGTGACCTATGCAAGTTATTGTGTGATGAATTCATGAACCTATGCAAGTTGTTATGATGTGAATCATGAACCTATGCAAGTCACCTATACAAGTTGTTATGTTGTGAATCATGAACCTATGTGAGTTGTTAATTATGTTGTTAATTCATGAACCTATGCAAGTTGTTATGTTGAAATTCATGAACCTATGCAAGTTGTTATGTTGCAAAATCATGAATCTATGCAAGTTGTTAATTATGTGGTGAATCATAATTACTTGCGAAGTTATCATGTAATTTTCCCTAGTTGTCATGCTTATGCAAAAAATTGTATTGAAAACGATCACCTTTTCATTCCCTTTATTTTATTGTTATGGCGAGGCTACCTTGTAGCCTTGATGATGCCAAAAACGCAAACGGTTATGCTAGTTAAGAAACGGGGAAAAGGGGAATTTGTAATAGGCATAATTTACATAGCGTTTATGTAAATTGGGCACATATTCTTGTAGGGAAACGTATAAATAATTGCCTATTATGACATAGGTAAAATTGAGTAAAAATGGTATAATTTGAATATGACCATTTATGGATAGGAAATTCAAATTCTTAATAAAATAGGTATTGACACCTATAAAAAGGAAAGGATTAATTAATTAACTTAATTAATCAAAAGAGGAATAATTAAGCAATTAAAGTCTGAAAAGTTAATTAACACTTATGACACGAGGTTAGGTTACATTAGTGGTGGAAGTCTGCCCGGACCCGACCGGCATATCCAGCAGCCACTAATGTTTAACCTAATGTGAGAGGTCTAACTGTGTGAATACGACTCGGGCTAAGACACGAGGTTAGACCCAACTGTGGAATAAGAGTGCCCGGATCCGACCGGCATATCCAGCATCCACATGTTGTAGGCCTAATGTGGGAGGTCTAGCCCAATATAACCATAATTGGACATGGTAATAAGAAAAGACTACTTAACCTAACTTAATACATGTGGACTGTATGATGATAGACATAAGTTAGGGTTAAGTAAAATGAGTTGGATAGTGGGTAGGTTAAGTACAACTGATGGGTAGGTGGGTAATATTAATATATATATATATATATATATATATATATATATATATATATATATATATAGGCCCACAAACTTAACCATTAAATAAATAGGATTAAATCAGTGGGAGGGTTAAGTACAACTGATGGGTAGGTGGGTAATATTAATATATATAGGCCCACAAACTTAACCATTAAATAAATAGGATTAAATCAGTGGGAGGGTTAAGTACAACTGAAGGGTAGGTGGGTAATATTAATATATATAGGCCCACAAACTTAACCAGATAAAAAGGGTTATGTAATTAAAGATACCTAATGGTATACATAACCAGGGAAAAATAGTAAAGTTATGTATTAAAGACACCCTTAGGGGTACACATAACTAATGGGAATAGATAGAGTTATGTATTAAAGACACCTATATGTAAGCATAACTGATAGGTAAATTAAGGGTTATGTATTAAAGACACCTATAGGTACGCATAACTGATTGAGGGCTATGTAATTAAAGACACCTTAGGGTATACATAGTCAGTAGAAAACCTAGTGGGGATACAAGACATAAGCGAGAGCTTGTATCTTGTTGTGTGTGACCCATTTCAGTCAGTAACCCGGAGGGGTATCAAAGTTAAGAACTCCGTACTAGGCGGGGAAAGGGAACACTTACTGATTGATTGTAAGATATCCAAAACGAGACGGATGGTGTGGGCGGCGCAAACCTACCGGGGACATGTGCATGCATGGGCCGGGCAGAGGGGGACAAGACGAACGTGACACCAGTAGGTATAACTGTGCACACCTTGGGTTGCCACTTTAGGGAAGTGATACCCCCTAGTTGTGGGACCAGCACAGGGTATCTACATAATAGGGAGCCAGTCGATTAGGGTAGTGGTTAGGGTATACCCGGACGTATGCCCTATGTCTACCAATTTATAGTTGGAGGGTAGTGGGTACGACTAGTTGAGATAGGAGCAGGCGACACCTATGACAGCAGCTAGGAATACACGTAACTACCACCATCGTTATCGTTATTATGGTTAGCGGAAGGGATCATCCCATCTAGATTTTACTAGTAATAGTGCAGAGTAGTTTGTAGTGAACCATGCATACACCTTACCTTATTTGTCCTGTCATACCTGTCATCTGTACTGTTAATCCTCTTATCCACTTTGTATGCCTGTCATGTTTACCTTTATTTATTCACTGGCTAAAAGTTACTGGACTAACCAGACGTATGTATGACCTAGTTTGTTTCGCCTCTTTTCTTCCGTTCCCCCCAGGTTCTCAGGGAGGAAACACCCAGGTTTAGTCAGGATTTGGATATCATCTTCTAGGAGATACTTCTGAAGTATGGCTCGAGTCTCTGTCTCTTATATGGATTGCTCTTTAATCTGGGGAATGATTTTTTTCTTTTAAATACCTATGTACTCTGATAATGTAAGACAGAAGTGTTTTATGACTCATGGTATTATGTAACAAAGTATTTTGGTGATTTAATAAAGCTGTTTATTTCCGTTGCAAAAAAATTATATCTTTCTTGTGATAATTTGTGTCTGTTTACCTAAAATGCTCCACTGAAGTTAAGGCATTCCCTTTGTGAGTGACTTTAACAGAGTTGGGGTGTTACAATTTGTTTATAAAGTAAATAGATTTAAAAGGAATATTTATTTGTTAATCAAATAGGCAGAATTGAAGGGAAATATTTGTAAAATATTTACAAATAGAATTCAAAAAGAAATATTTGTAAACTATTTACAAATAGAATTGAAAAGGGATATTTATCTGAAAATAAATAGAATAGAAAGAAGAAATATTTGTAAAATAAATAGAAAAGGAAATAGTTATATTATCAAAGGAATTACTTATAAAATCAATAGATTTTATAAATAGAAAATATTTTATAAAATAAATAGAATTATCAAAACGGGATTTATTTTGTAAATAAATAAATTATAAAAGGGAATACTTGAAAAGTGACTAGAATTGTATAAAAGGAGAATTTTACATTTGAAAGGTTTAGACCCGTGCTTCGCACACGGGCATAACATGATATGAATTTAAAGCAAAGATTTTAAATAGAATGTATGCCAACAGATAGATTGAGAAGATAAATTTATAAATAATATTTTATAAATGAAATATTTATCATTGGATAAATAGAATATATAAGTCAGGACTTATATAGAGCAGTAAGAATCGATTTCAACATCGATATTTGAAACTAAATAGAGTTAATCAAAGGAGTTAATCAGTTATAGTTAATCCGTTAGAGTTAATCAGTTAGAGTTAATCAGTTAGAGTAAATCGATTAGAGTTAGAATTAATCGAATTAGAGTTAACTGAACATAGTTAATCAAATTAGAATTAATTTAATATTAGTTATTCAATTAGACTTGATCGGATATAATTATTTGAGATAGAGTTAGTCAAACATAGTTATTCCGGATGAATTTCCATTTCGTACGACTGCTAGCGTAATTCGCAGGGCTATAGATAGCCTACGGCGGTCGGATGTTTCCTGAGGGAATCAGGCGTAACCACTGTGATCTCTGCGATCTAGAGTCAAGCGAATGGAGTTAAATCGAATATTAGCCATTCGAAATAAATGTAAAACAAACATAGTTATTCGAATATAAATTAATCGAATATTATTTATTAGATAGGAGTTAAATATGTTGAGTTAAATAAGTTGAGTTAAACTAGTAAAGTTTATCAAGTTGAGCTAATCGAGTTGAGTTAGTCAAGATGAGTTAATCAAAATGAGTTAATCCAAATGAGTTAAATCAAAGGAGTTATTCGAAATAGTTTATTCAAATAGAATTAAAGGAGTTATTCAAATATAGTTTATTCGTAAGGAGATTTATCGAATGTAAATCATTCGAAGATAGTTAATCGAATGTAAATCATTCGAAGAAAGAGTTATCGAACATAGTTTATTCGAAAAGGAGCCATCGAATAGAGATTATTCGAAAAAGAGATTTATACACTAAATTCGATTATATCGAATTCGGGAAAGTATTATTTACTTTCCAGTTTAATCAAGATTCACTTATTTATTAATGGATTAGTGGTTTAGTTATTTGGTTAAATTAAGGAATAAAAGTTACATTTTAAGGTTGGATATTTAAGAAGAAAGGAATTATAATGCTATATTTAAAATCAATGTTTTAAAGTTAAGAAGGGGATTCATAAATAGAATCTGAGTTACGTAAGGAAGTTGTTAAAGGTTTGAAAGGTGAACTATGTCTATTTTGAGGTTAGAATTGTTGTTCAGTTAAGGTCTGAGAGGTAACTATACCCCAACTTGATTGACTTCGTTTTTAACTAAGAGATGGGTAAGGTTTGATAGTGAAGTTTGATTAAGTGAATTTAGTTAATGAGTGTAACGGTTTAAATTGGCTTAGTGATGTTTTATTTAAACATCTGTTTAAATCAAATGAATAAATTTTGGACACATTTTCCAAATATAATCAGAGATATTTTCTAATCACAGAAAATGAAATGTTGATGAGAAAGAATACTGGAAAGACAGAGATACGTGAAACAGAGATGGAAATGTTTTCCAATGATTGATGATGTATATTTCCTAAATTTAGAAAAGAAGAAATGTTGAGTATATAGAAATGGGAAATGAATAAATAAACGATTTATTAAATTAAAAGAGATAAGTGTTGGATGATGATTGATCGATCGAATTTCTATATGGAAATAAGATCGTTGGTTGTACACCTATTTTTCTTTGATAGTTAAATCACCGACTATCGAAGTTTTTGACCATTTTTCCATCGTCAATACGGATAGACCGGGATCAGAATCATTATCTGAAAACCACTCTGTATGGATGTTAGCGTTGCGATCAAATATGATGAAAATCATTGAAGATGGAGTTGAGCAAGGGCTATCCTGTTTACAGAATAGTGCCTTTGGTTTGTCCAGCCCAAGGACAACATGAATGGACGAATGTCTGACAAAGTATATCTAACAGATCGCGTAAGTTGATCTCTTCAAACGTACTTAGTTTGGTGGCGGAGGAATTTGTTTCTCTAAGCTTTATACCCATGGTATTTTTGGGGAAATCAATTTGTGATTTGGCGGGTATGACGATGTGGCATTCAAAGTAAATGAATGTATGATCTGTCAAAAGATACGTTATGACCTCAAGCCTCATCAACCGAGAAATGACAAAAATCAGGCAGGCAACATGGCTAAATGGTTCGCTCCTATTAGGGTGTATATCACCTATCTAGAGAAAATCCATTTCATTCTTTTATCTATTCGATGCTGTCCCTTTTCGGGAAATGGTAGGTAGCTCCCAGCCGTTGGCGGTATACATTCGATACGCTCAAGCGAAATGAGTGGTCGGTCAAGTGTGGGCTGGTTTGCAAGACGTTCTTGTTGAACCCAGTGTATTCGTCTCTAGAGATACACTATCGGCAGGTTGTCCCATACCTTGTCATAGTCGGAATCCAATCTCCAATAAGCACCTGCGGTTTTGTTTGTATACTATATATGTGGAACGTGAGATGCAAGTGTTCTGCTAGATTTTCAATTACTTGTGATTAGACATTATTATAATATCAGAGAAGTATTGATTTCCAAAAGTGTTTTGGTTATCATAAGGTAAAAACCATCCGTGTTTATGTGTGGATCGGTCTTACGATTATCTTTTCTTTTGAAAAGGATTTTGAAAAGTTAAACCAAATGATTTGAGTTTACTCACACCAGTCCCATGACTGACCCAGAGTTTATTTTGTTTGTTTTCCTTAAACTCTTGGGTGCCCAAATTTGTACGGGCAGTCAAGTAGTTCAGGACTTTACAGATATACTTGGAGGAGCTTGAAGCAAGAGGCTTCAGGACTATATAGCTATTGTTATTTTCGCTGTAAGTGTTGTACTCTGATAATGTCATTGTATATATATCTTGTTTTATTTCAAAATTATGTTATATATTATATTTCATTCGTTCTGCTGTGAGATTCGTATTACTCTGATTCTGTTCTGTGGTGATCTTCTTCTTCTATTCTGATTTTCTGTCTTAACTATCCTCACCCTCTCACTTCTTTCTATTAATGATCAGGTATTTCCGATGTCTGAATAGTCAACATGGTAGTTTGTATTGACTTTCGGAGTCGAAAATCCCAGTTTGTTACAATTTCTATCAATAGAAAAAGTCCTTACACTTTACTCTGTCTTCGATTATCTTCGTATAATCTGATTCGCAATGCTACTGCTAATACAGAGTGGTTCTCGGATAATAATCCAACCAGTCTCTTCATATTAACAACAATATTGGTAAACACTTCGATAGTTGGTTATTTAACTATCAAAGAAAAACAAACATTCAACCAAAGCAACAAACAAATCATTGAGCCCTTTAATTAATATTTCATTAATTAAATCACTACTCCATTTCCTTATCAATATTCGTTAATACGATATTTTCGACAATCATCTTGGCCCTTTTCGCTATTTGGAAAACATTTCCATATATCGCCTCCTTTTATTTTCAATACATAGAAAATATATTCTATTTATAATTCGAAAATATTCCAATTACTTATCTCTTTCCCGACCATTCATTTTTAGACTTAGGAAATATTTATAATCATATTTCCAAAATTTCACTTCCTTGGGTTAAAACGAATGTTATGTAAAACATCGTTACAACAACCCAAAACACTGCATTCAACTAACTCTTGTTCAAACATTTCTCTTCAAGACTGAATGTTGCTATTTGTCGGTAAAAATGAAATCAATCAAGTTGGGGTATAACTACCTCTTAGACCTTGACTGAAAAACATCCTTAACTTCAAAACGGACAAGTACACTTACCTCAAATAATTAACATCATATAAAACCAATTCTCCATGTTTAAAACATATATACATTTCTCTTTCTATTTCCAGATTATCGATTTCCTTTTTGTTTATAATATTATATTTTTAAGTTCGTTCTCTTACTGGATTCTATATATATTGATATATAGATTTCTAATTATCAAATTATCTTAAAAATATTCTAACTCCTTAAATTTCCAGAAAATTTCGCCATAACCTCCTTTGTACCGATCGATAGTTCAAACCTCAACTCGCCTCTCTAGGCCCTTTCCATTCAAAAAGAAAATCAAAAAGCCAAGTGGCATGCCGATTCGGCGCATAAAATCTCATATGGAATTTAAACGTGTACCTTTTTGTCGGGCACACAAATTATAAACTTCATTCTCTTCATTCCATACCTGTTAACACATATGCATCCATTTCTAATTTATTTCAACGTAGTCTGGCCATTTTAACTCGATTCGTTAAACTATTCTTTAATCAGCACTTTTGCCCATTTCATCTTTTTAATTGAACATATCACTTCCGGATATGTTTTTAATTTACTTAAAACAAAATCTAATCAATTTTCAACTCGAGTTTCATATTCAATTTCGAATATAAATTCTTAAACCTCATTTACTTATCCAACGCCCAATTTCGATTCAAAATTCCATTTACTAATTATTCTTCAAATTAGTCAATTCTATTTAACAATTAAAAATCTGATTTCTGTTTCAAAAATCAATTCATTACTCTTCTTGAGTTCACACTTATTTTCCATCTCAAGTCTGGATTTTTCTAATGGAAATTCAGATTTTATTTACTTCAAATCCTTTTATTTATTTAAATAAACCGTTATGGTTTTATAATGGTCCTAGCGCTGTTTTTTTGAATATTTGATTTTGACATAACTCAAAATCTATAAGACGAAATCCAGATTTTTCTCTTCCATTAGAAAACTATTATCAAACCGGTCCCGACAGTTCTTGTTTCAAAGAATTCCGACTTAAATTGAGTTCTATATACTCAATTGAAGTTCAAAACGCCAATTCACGAACTGTCACGCTGTGACGAGTTCGTTTTAATTATATTTAATATATAAATGTTTTAAACTTCATTTATATATAAATTCCAACTCTATTCTAATATATTTTAATATATATTTAACTAATTTTCCCAATTAAACTTAATATTTTCAATTATATATAATTGTCGATTTTTCCTTACTCGGTAATAAATTTGTTTATACTTCGATCTTCTATATTTAATTCCAATTCCTTTTATAAATAAATTATTTACAAAATTCGTTATAATCGAATTTCAATTATAAACCCATTGAATTCTTCTCAATTCAGCTTATATTCCGAATTCCGAAATATAATCAATCGTTTTATTTCAAAACACTTCCCAATTTATTTTTAAATTACTATTTTAATTTAAATGGTTCAAATTATCCAAATGATAATTTATTTTACCAAATTTATAACACTATTTATAAATTCAACTTCCTTATTTCATATATTTAAACAAGTTCCCTTTTCAAATTTCTATTTGAACTCCATCCCTTTGATATTCCGAACTGCGGAATAAAAATAGTTGTTCCCTTTCGAATGATTCCAAATTCTATTTTTAAATTCATATTTAAATTTAAATATTCAAATTATATCTTGATAATTAATTAATTATATTTATAAACACAATTTTATAAATTTCCTTGTTTCATATATTTAAACAAGTCCATTTCGAAATCTATTTAAAACCAAATCTTATTTTGGAACTTTCTATTTATAATAAATTATTTATATAACACCTAATTTAATTTCATATTCAATTTAACTTCTATTTAAATAAATATTAATCGAATTCAAATCATAAATCCTTACGGATTTATTTTAGTTCAATTTTATATTCTGAACATCAGAATAAATTCCATCGTTTATTTCTTTAAAACGATTTCCCATTTCTATTTTTAAATTCGCATTTGAATTTAAATATTAAAATTATCCAATGATAATTTTTCCACTTTATTTATAAACACTGTTTATAATTTCACTTCACATCTCGTATCAATAATTTATAAACAAAGTTTATAAATTCACTACTTGTTTTATTTATTCAAAACAAGTTAATATCTTTAGCCCCTTCGAAATTTGAATTCTATTTTTAGAAAAATAGATTTTCTATTAAAAATATGAAATATCCTTTTCATGATTTTTTATATATCAACATTTTTGAGCCAGTGACATTCAACAATTCAAAATACCCCATTTATCAACAATAGGTTTTCAAACACATCATATATAACAATATATGTGATAACAAACAAACAATAATATTTTTGAGGAATCTAGTTGGATTCCTCCAACCTGTTTTTCTGCATCCACAGACGTTAGCTGACACAAATAATACCCATCCTGCTTCGAGGCAGGATATCGCGGTATAAAAGGTCATCCACTGTCATAGCGTGGGGCGTATAGGGTCATCCGCTAATGATACTGCGAGCATCCGCTAATGGTACTGCGGGAACTATCCAATCACTAATATATATATATATAGCCACAACCATCAATCCTATATAACTAATAATATTTAATAGCCACAATAATATTTAAAGCATCCAAACGACCAACAAAAAATTATTTTTAACGATAAAAATAATTTAAATATAATTCTTGAGTGAGGATTACTCACCTTATTTTATTGAATATCCATTTGTTTTCGATTAAATTAAACTGATGTTTAATTTAATCGAAAACCCCACCTGCCTCCATATCAGTCTGAATCAAATTCCAAAACGATGTCCACCTTCATACGAATCCCGTTTGCTTTGCTTTCGAGAAATCATGTTATCGTATGAATTATATATGATGTTCTTAAGTGTTAGCAGAACTAAATTGTCATTAAATGATTTAATTAGAAATTAATCAACTTTAATTAAAAATAAATAAATTCCTCACCTACATTTTAATTTCCTTTCTGCTTGAAATCTCCCCAACACTACCATTCACTTCCACTAGCCTATAACCGAAGCGCTACAACCCCTTCCTCATGAACCGAGTAACAACACCACCTTCTTGTTATAACTCAAATTTCCATCCATTATCAACCCAAAGGCCAGACCACTCGCACACATTCTTCACTGTTGCAACTTCATCACAAACACCCCACTTCACCATTGACAGCAACTGGAACCCGATATCAACACTCGCGACTTGAACTGAACACCCCGTTACCCAAAAAAATCAACATAAATCTTAACTGCGAGTTTGCCTGAAACACGTTGCTACAGTAGTAGCGAATCCCTTCATCATTGCAACCCACTCCTGATTTACCCCAATACCCATGTCATCTTCAACCCCTAAATCGCAGCACCCCCCTTCACAAAATCTTAGAACAAAATAACATTGATCCCATAACTCCTCCCATCACGAGTGTCGCCCTGACTCGCTATTGCTCCCAGTTGCCGTCGAAATTCGTTGGACCCATTTGTTTCGATCGCGATTTCCCAGATGTCGAGCTTCCTAGATGATGTCGAGGTTCCTGAAGTTCTATAATTCAATTGCAACTTCAATATTATATCATAATTCCCTTTCCATTTGCCAAGAACGAATTCGATTTGAGGGGGTAACGAATGGCATGACTTCAATCTGAATTTCGAATTGAATTACGAATTCATTTTGAATTGAAATATCGAAGAATTAAAGATGGGAAAGTTACGGTTTTCTTTGATTGAATTGGATTTAGAAGTTTAGGGAATGAATCTAAGGAAATAAAAGCAAAAGGGGAAAAGTAAGTGCGTATAAATAGGAGGAAACAGGAAGACACGAAGTGCAAGCCAATTCAATTCCATATTTTACTTAGTGTCGAAGAAAGGAGACATCTCGTATGTGAAATGAAGGAAGACAACGATAGCTTAGGGTGGGTAGGTTATTAACTTGATTTGACTTAGTACTTATCTCTTTATATTTTTAAATAATATATTTTGAAGTCCTGAACTCCAATCGAAACACAACAACTAACTTATCTAGGGTTTAACCACTATTCTGGACACACTGGGACAAGTTTCGAAGCCTCGTTTGATCATTCGGAGAAGATATAAATTTAAATCAATATGAATTTAATTCAAAATAATTAATTCTTCAAGAATAAATTAATATTATTATCTATATATTCAAATAGAATATCTATAGATCATCTGAAATATTTCAGTTTAAATTAAATTTCGGATTGAATTATTTCAGACTCTAGTATTAGGATGGTTATATATAATCGAAATAAATTGTATTTCGACTTCTAAATCGATAACTCAATATAAAAATTATTTTATATTATTAATTAAATATTAAAAACAATATTAAATAGTTAAAATTAATCGATCAAAAACTGGGTCATTACATTCTACCCCCCTTAAAAGAATTTCGTCCCCGAAATTACTAAGTAGGAAAAATAACTTAAACCCATTTATTTTCAAACTCACTTATGTTGAAACTCAACACTTCATACTTCTGCAACTTTGGTTCTACCAAAACGTTTGGCCTTCATTCATATGCATTCAAATTCATTCCAATTGATTTTAATCAATATATTCACTTTGATTAACTTGCTTAAGTTAAATTGAATTTTTCATAATTAAAATTCCCGGGATTTTATTTCAAATCCATTTGAAATCACATAAATATATACATATATTTATCTCTATTTCAAATTCAAAAACATTTGAATTTTCAAACTAACTTGTTTTCCTTCGAACAAATTTCCACCAAAACTTTTCTAAGGTAGCAATCCATCACTTAGAACTCGAAAATGAACACTGATGAAGTTGTAGTCATCATCAGAATTATTTTCCAGCCACTGAAGTAAGTTCAGTGCTTTATCACTTTCAAAATCCATCTAAAATGATTTTATTCTAAAATCCCTTTCAAAATAAAGCTATATTATTTTAATATACTTCAAAAATATTTTCCAATTTCCCAGGATTTTTAATTCAAAATTCTGATTTGAATTTAATTTTAATTCATTTCCTTTGTATATTTCATTATTATACAAATTTTTTGTAACACCCCACGTCCATTAATGTCACTCTCAAAGGGAATGCATTAACTTTCATGGAGTATTATTGGTGTTTTGAACATAATATAACAAGACAGATACATATATTGGTACTTGAAAAATTTAAAAACAACTTTTATTGCAGCGGAGAAATAGTTTGGTTACAACAACATCAGTAAAACCAAGTACACTTAATATCCATCTTGACAAATTATTTTCTGAGTACATAAATTACAAAAGCATAACCCCAACATAAGTAGCCATAAGAGAGATAAGATGAACTTTACTTTCAGCAATCCAAGCACTTCCAAAAGAGAGAGAAAGAGGTCCAAATCAAGCTCCACTAGCACTAGTCCCACCTTGAGAACCTGGGGGGAGGGGGGAGGAAGGAAGAAAAGAGGCGAAAACAAAGGGGGTCAGACATAAAGTCTGGTGAGTCCAAAATTTTAACAATATAATTATTAAAGTAATTAGGATAAGGCATAAACTGGTAAAAGAAGGAATGACTGTGAAGCAAATGGGCAAGACAAAACAAACAAGAGGAATATGCTGGCGTTAATCGCGCTGCAAATCATTATAGGGTAATTACTATACTGCACCACTACTAGTCACCCTAAAGATTGATCCCGCCTACTGAACATAATAATCATAATTGTAGTTTCTTGTACCCTTAGCTGTCTTCATAGGTGCTGCCTGCTCCTATCTCCACTAGTTGTACCCACTACCCCCATGCAATCGCTCCCTAACTCGTAGATACCCATGCTGGTCACACAGTGGGGTGTATCACTCCCCAAAGTGGCAACCCGATACCACTAAAGATGCACGACTTATATCTACACGATGCAACAACGTCTTATCTACCAGCCTGGGCCCATGCACATGACCTCGTTGGACTTGCGTTGCCATCGCTAACCCGTTTTGACCTCTTACAATCAAACCCAGTAAGCGTGTCCCGTCCTTGATCTAACTTGAGCTCACAAAGTCACTTAATGAGTTACTGGTTTGAAAAGGGTCCCCCATGCTTGACACAAGCTTTCTACCTATGCTTGGTTCCTACTAGGATTTCCTACTTAACCCCTTCTTATTCATGTCTTCAATTTGGTTAAGTGTTACTAATCGTATTTCACATGCCACTCATGTCACCCACTTAACCCCATGTCCCACTACATATTTATCTTGGTTAAGTGCTACTGTAACCTTGTAAGACCTCTCAAATTAGACTATCGTTTGTAGTTGCTGGATTTGCCGGGCGGGTCCGGGCAGTCTTATACCGCAAACGAGCCTAACCTCGTGTCTTTACAATTGTTACGCATTTAATTATGCCTTCGAACTCTCACATTAGACTACCGTTTGTGGTTGCTAGATTTGTCGGGCTGGTCCGGGCAGTCTTATACCCCAAACGAGTCTAACCTCGTGTCTTAAGCGTTTATCATTACACATAATTATTTCACCCCAATATGAATTAATTATCCCTATCCAAATTGTAAATAATTTCCAAATTAATCTGTTTCCATAATTGTCACCTAAATTATGTCCATACTTTTCAGGTATATAAATTATACCATTTAGTGTCTTAAATTAATTATATGCCTTTAAAGCCATTTTATGCCAATTCACAATTTGTATAATTAATAATTTCCCATTGTCCCCATGCCATTCGTACATTTAATATGAAATATGTTAGACTCGCAAATAGTCTAACTCATAAAAAGAAAAGAAACATCACAACTTGCATAACACATAAAATAGATCTAACTTGCGAATAAGAATTATAACATAAGTTTGCATAGCCAATAACTTGCATATGCAATGGAGATATAGAACATAAATTTGCATAAACTACCATGGATCTAAATATAGATCTAAACATGAAATTGTGAACTTGCATATATGAATATGGGTTTCACATAAACTTGCATAGAGTTTTTACTTAAACTTGCATAAACTTGCATATGAATTTAAACATGTAAACTAATATCACATGTTTTATATAGTTGATTCACATATAAACTGGTGTATAATTCGCATACGGACTTGCATAAGATTCACACACAAACTAGCATATGGTTTACATCCAAACTTGCATATAAACCGATGTCATAAAATGAATCAAGTTAAACACATGTGATTGGACATATGGAATAGATCTACCAATATAAGTTAACAAAACTGTCATATGTTCACAAACAGACGATAACAAAGTTATGTAACGTCACATGATTCAACAGTCATATTCTCATAATCCCAATTATAACTCATCATAATTAATTTATTAATTATTTTGTGAAAGAAATTGTACTCACAAAGACGGATTAGAGAAGAGAATAATTTGTTCGTCGTTTGTATTAGAATCCTGACTTGCAATTCCTAATCTTTAAGAAGAAGAACTATTCTAGCAGCAGCATGGAGGCCAAGAGATTAATTTAGTTTAGGTTTAGAGCTTGAGTCTATGCGCGCTTATATAGAAGTTTAAATCAATATAAGCCGTTAGATTATCATAGGAGAAAATCAGAACCATTCAGACTAGATATAGTTATCCTGAATTGCCACCTATGCCGTAGTGACTCAGCAACAGGTCAGAAAGGACTCAGCAACAAGTCAGAATCGTCATAGTTTAGATCTGCCCGAGGGGTAGGTCGACACCCTGGTCGACCTCTATAGGGGAGGTCGACCCCCTGGTCGACCTGTATAGGGGAGGTCGACCCCTTGGTCGACCTGGCTTGGGGCAGGAAAAATCCCGCACAGTCCGCTTCTTCGTTTTGAATTCGAATTTTGAATTTTAAACTGAACTGCTTTTAATTTAATTAAAATTTTGAAACTTCTAAGGGCCATAACTTCCTCATACGAACTCCGATTTACGAAAAATTGGACTCTATTCCAAGCAGAATTTTGAGACGAACGCAATGGCATAACCCGTTTCCCTTAATTATCACTTTAACAATTAAGTATTCTTTAATTCGTTCTTTTAATCATCATAGAAAATTCAAGGTGTTACATTCTCCCCTCCTTAAAGGATTTCGTCCCCGAAATCTTTAAGTCAAGAAGAATGTATATCCTACCATCCAATCATTCATCTACTCAACCATCAAACACAGGCATCCATTGTCCTTACAAGATTTCTAATGCCGTATGAACATATGCAAAAAGTGTGTGTATGTTCCTTATCAAATGCAAAATCAGGCGGTCCACTGATTCAGTTGACCTGCTTAATGCAAATCATGATATTGTCATGCATCCGTTATGCATGCAAAAGAATCCTAACGGTACATATTACTTCTACATGTGTGCACAATCATTCATCAAAATGCAGCATCCATATGATAACACAACCATTATACACCCAATAATTTAAATATGCACACATATTTATATGCAATATGAAAGTGATTGAGCCGATCTAGTGCCTGATGCGTGTGTACATGCATCCACGAGCAACCACTAGCAACCACTTGCAACCACTCGCAACCATCTATCATAACATGTTTCAAATACATGTTTACATCCATTGGTTTCTAGATACGGATAAAGAATAGGACCGAGGAGATATACTTAAAAGATAGATATAAGAATGAATGAACTTATGGAAAAAGAGATCAAGGAGGTACCCTCAAAAAGAAAAGGGTAGGATGCACGTATTTTTCTCTCAGTTTCCTAAGTCGTGTCTTCCTCAGTGTCACTCCATTGAACTTTAACAAGCTTGACTTCACAGTTGCGTAGCTTTTTGACTTTCGTACCCAAGATATGAGTTGGAACTCTTCTCACGGTCGCTTCTCGTTCCACTTCTACTTCTTCTAGTATACTTGGCTCCGCAACTTCCGTAGACTCATGTAAGCACTTTCGTAGTTGAGAAACATGAAGAACATTATGAACTCCAACCAATCTTTCGGGTTGCTCTACTCTATAAGCCATCGTCCTAATCCTTTCAATGATAGGAAATGGTCCTACAAATCTTGGTGCTATCTTTCCTACGGACCCAAAGCGAATGACATTCCTCAAAGGAGATACTTTAAGGAACACCCTATCTCCAACCTCAAACTCAAGGTCGGTCCTTCTTTTGTCTGTGTAGGACTTCTGTCTGTCTTGTGCAGCCTTCATCCATCTTCTTATCAAGTCCAACTTTTCTGAGGTTTCTCTAATCATATCTAGCCCAAGTACGTGCTTTTCCGTAGACTCCCACCAACAAGATGGTGATCAGCATGGTCTTCCATATAAAGCTACGAAGGGCGCCATGCCTATGGTGGCTTGGTAGCTATTGTTGTAAGCGAATTCCACCAAAGGAAGATGATCCTTCCATGTCCCTCCAAAGTCAAGAATGCATAATCTCAAGAGGTATTCCAATACTCTGTTCACCCTTTCCTTCTGACCATTGGTTTGGGGGTGATAGGCCGTGCTTAAGCATAATTGTGTGCCTACAGCCTCTTGCAAACTCTTTCAAAACTCGCTCGTAAAGATAGGATCTCGATCACTCACTATGCTGGAGGGTATCCCACGGAGTCGAACTATCTCTTTAAGATAAATGGATGCTAGGGACGAGGCAGTCCTTCTACTCTTAACAGGTATAAAGTGGGCGCTTTTAGTGCGCCTGTCCACTATTACCCAAATACTGGTATTGCCCCTTCTTGACCTAGGCAACCCATCAACAAAGTCCATCGAAATGCTATCCCACTTCCACTATGGGACCTCTAGAGGATGAAGCAGAACACCAGGCTTCTTTTGCTCCGCTTTGACTTGCTGGCATATCAAGCACTTAGCGATGAACTCAACTACATCCCTCTTCATGCCATTCCAAAAGAAAACCGTTTTCGTATCTTTATACATCTTGTCTCCGCCTGGGTGTATGGTCAGCTTAGAATGGTATGCTTCTTCGAGAACCGTCTTTACTAAATCCCTTGCTTGTGGGACGCATAGCCTTCCATCCCGTCTCAGCCAACCCTTATCATCGATGGAGTATCTATTGAGGTGACTAGAAGTCTCACCCCTAACTAGCTTATCCATCATATCAACTAGCTGAGGGTCCTCTCGTTGCGCGGTTCCTAATGAGTCCAAAAGAGTAGGCCGCACCTCTAGCGATGCTAACAGTCCAAGTGCAATTTCAGAGGAGGCTCTAAAGTTAAAGTTCTCTATGTACTCCAAGCTTTACCTTTCTACAAAGAGAGGACTCAAGGTCATCTTCTTTCTACTCAAGGCGTCTGCTACCACATTGCCCTTGCCAGGGGTATAGGAAATCTCAAAATCATATGAGGCCAGAAATTCCATCCACCTTTGTTGTCTTAAGTTAAAATCTTTCTATGAGAAAATATACTTTAATGATTTATGGTCAGCAAGCAATTCAAACCTTTCTCCTAGTAGGTAATGATGCCATGACTTTAGAGCGAAAACAATGGCAGCTAGCTACAAATCATAAGTTGGGTAGTTCTTCTCATGTACCTTCAATTGCCTTCCCCCATAACAAACTACCTTGCCTTCTTGCATCAAGACAGCGCCCAAACCTGTACCGCTTGCGTCTGTGTATACGGTAAACATTTTTCTCCCATCAAGCAATGTCAGAACAGAGACTGTTGTTAGAGCCCTTTTCAAACGTTGGAAAGCAATATCACAATTCAAATCCCAAGAGAAAGTTAGGTTCTTCTTTGTAAGTCTTGTGAGTGGGGCTGAGATTTTTGCAAAGTCTTTAATGAACTTTTGGTAAAAGCCCGCTAGCCCGAGAAAGCTTCGGACTTCGGTTGCATTCCGTGGAACCTTCCAATCTTGCACCGCAACTACTTTTACGGGGTCCATAGCTATCCCCTCTTTGGACACCACATTTCCAAGAAACCTTACTTCTTCTCTTCAGAAATGGCATTTGGAGAATTTGGCTTTCAGCTGATATGCACGAAGAGTATCCATGACTTCCCTTAAATGCAAAGCATGCTCTTCTTTATTCTTCGAGAAAATCAAAATGTTGTCTACGAAGACCACCACAAACTTATTAAGGAACTCCCTGAACACCCTGCTCATCAAGTCAACGAAGTAAGCGGGTGCGTTTGTCAAGCCGAAGGGCATGACAAGCCATTCGAAAAAACCATCCGGGATTCTGAAAGCGGTCTTATCAATGTTGTCTTTAGCCACTCTTAGCTAATGAAACTCGGTAGCCAGATCTAGTTGGGAGAAAACCGACGCACCTACAAGCTGATCAAACAAGTATTCTATTCTTGGAAGTGGGTGCCTATTTTTCTTGGTCAGCTTGTTTAGCTCCCTATAATCAACGCATAGGCGAAGTGAACCATCCGCTTTGGCTGCGAACACTACTGGAGAACCCCATTCAGAAATACTCCGCCTTATAATGTAACGACCCGGATTTCGAGCGACTTTGGTTATCGACATAAACACGATGTCGATAACCAAAACATCGAAAAATCCTGGTTATTAGTGAAAGAAATTAGAGGGTGAGGAAAGATAAGATAGAAACTTAGAATAGAAGAAGAAGAAGAACACAACATCAGAGTAACATGAATCTCACAGCGGAACGAAGAACATATAATATATATAACATAACTTGAAATATACATCTGTACTTGAATATACATCAATATCAAAGTACATCACTTACAACACAGCGGAAATAACTATAGCTATATGATCCTGAAGCCTCCTGCTCCAGCTCTTCAATGTATCTGTAAATCCCGAATACTCGACTGCCCATACAAATTTAGGCACCCAAGAGTTTAGGGAAAACAACAAAATAAACTCCGGGTCAGTCATGGGACTGGTATGAGTAAAACAGTTTTAAACAGTTATACAGGTATATGATATCTCATAAGACCACACCGTATAACGGAACGGGTTTTTCCCTTATGAGAATCCAAAATATCTTTATATCCAAAACCTTTTGATATTATAATAATGTCTATCAACCATAGTATATATACAATCATCTAGCAGAAACGCTTTCATCTCACGTTCTACATATATAGTATACAATCAAAACCGCAAGCACGTATTGGGTAATGGATTTCCACTATGACAAGGTATGGAACCACCTTTCGCTCGTGTACCTCTAGAGAGGAATACACTGGGTTCAACAAGAACATCTTGCAACTCGGCCACACATGACCGACCACTCATTTCGCTTGAGCGTATCAAATGTATATCACCAACGGTTGGGATCAGCAACCGTTTCCCGAATGGGACAGCATCAACAATAGATTTTTAGATGTAAATGAAACTCTAGATCAGGTGATTATACACCCTACTTCGGTGCGACCGACTTAGCCATGCTGCCTGCCCGATTTCTGTCATTTACCGATTTGATGAGGCTTGAGGTTACGCTTTATCATCACACCAGATTCACTTTAAATGCCACATCGTCAAATCCATCAAATCACCGATTGACGTCCTCAACCATACATTATGCGTTAGCTAAAAGAATTTTCCTTCTCCGCTTCCACTCTTGGTACGGTTGGAGAAATCAATATACGTGATCGCCTGGGAATACTCTGTCAGACATCCGTCCATACAAGTCATCCAGGAACAGGATGAACTGAAGGCACTATTCTGTAAACAGGATAGCCCTTGCATAACTCCGTCTTCAATTTCCTTTGGCATATATGATTCGCAACGCTTATGCCAATACAGAGTGGTTCTTTGGATAATAATCCAACCGGTCTCTCCATATTAACAACGTTAAAATGGTCAAAACTTCGATAGTCTGTGATTTAACTATCGAAGAAAAACAGGTGTGCAACCAACGATATTATTTCCAAATGGGAATTTATATCGATCAAACATCATTCAACATTTATCTCTTTATTTCATTAATCTACTTATCTCCTGTTTCCCTATATTCAGTATTTCTTATTTTCTAAATTTGGAAAATATACGTTATTAACAATGGAAAACATTTCCATTTCTTGTTTTCTTTATTAGAAAACATTTCTGGTTTCTTATTTGGAAAACATTTCCAAAGCTTCTTCATTGGACTTAGACAGATGTTTAAACAAACCATCGCGATGCCAACTCAAACCATTTCCTTTACTGCCGAACCTTAACTATTCCCTAGTTAAAACGAAGCCAATCAAGTTGGGGTAGAACTACCTCTCAGACCTTAACTGAACAACATTTCTAACTTTGAAATAGGTAAAGTTCACTTTATAACTCCTTTTTCTAACTTCCTTACTTAACCCTCCTTCGAATAGCTATATTCGATTGACTCCTTTTACTTAACTCTATTCGATTTAACTCTAACTCTATTCACTTAACTCCTATCGAATAAACTATATTCGATAGCTCTTTTAATTCTATTTGAATACTATATATTTGATTAACTCCTTCATTCTATTCGAATAAACTATATTCGATTTACTCCTTTTACTTTCTATTCGAATAAACTATATTCGATTAACTCCTTTGCTTTCTATTCGAATAACTATATTCGATTAACTCCTTTTACGTTATTCTCTAATCGATTAACTAACATCGATTAACTAACATCGATTAACTAACATCGATTAACTCCTTTAACTTTAACACTAATCGATTAACTAACATCGATTAACTCCTTTAACTTTAACTCTAATCGATTAACTAACATCGATTAACTCCTTTAACTTTAACTCTAATCGATTAACTAACATCGATTAACTCCTTTATTCTTTAACTCTAATCGATTAACTAACATCGATTAACTCCTTTTATTTAACTCTAATCGATTAACTAACATCGATTAACTCCTTTTATTTAACTCTAATCGATTAACTAACATCGATTAACTCCTTTTAACTTTATTCTCTAATCGATTAACTAACATTGATTAACTCCTTTTCGAATAAACTATTCATTTATAAAGATTTACTTTCAGTAACAGTTCTTCACTTTACAAACGATTTTCCTTTTATAAAACTCTATTCGTTTTAAAAACATTTTTCCCTTTTATTTACTTTCGAAATATTTCCTTTAATAAATTCTGTTGATTTTATAAAATCCCTTTATTTCAATATACATTGAAATAATTCTTTTTACATCCCAGGGTCTTTTATGATATTTAAAATATCGAATAAAAATGATCAACATCATTCCAACACCCATAATCCATAACAGATTATATAACACATCATATATCACAATATATGAAAACAGTAAAATAAATGTTAAGGAATCCAGTTGGATTCCTTCAACCTGTTTCCCTGCATCACAGATGTTAAACAATATAGATAACATCACTTTTCAGTTCCATATGATACATTCTGTTAAACAGAATCAATATAGAACTTCAACTAACTGACTAGCAGTTCAATCAAACAGTCAACACACAGTCAAACAGCCAATATCTAACAGTTCTAAAAATACAACATGAAATTATAAACTGTTCAGAGTTAGTGAGATTTACTCACATTGGCAGTTCATCGTTAAAGAACGATAACCATCTCTTGATTCAGACGGACAATTTATTTTTCCATAAATTGTAACGAGCTCCGTTGGACTTCTAGTCGGTTCCATTGGGTTGCTCCCGTCCTTACGATCCCAACGCAACTTACGGTTTGTCAGTCTGATATCGTACGAGCTAAATATCGCGTTACTAAGTTAAAACAAGATTTAATATAATTAAAACTTATGAGATTTAACAATTTAAATCTCCCTACCCATTCATCACGTGCGCTGCACCCCACCCCCTTCTTCTTCAATTCTATTTCCTGAAACCCAACCTCAAACCCTCCTGTACATCATTTATTCACTACTCTTGCACACCACTCCTCTCCACTTATTTCTTAAACTCCAAACCCATAACACTTGAACTCCACTTACCAGAAATTCGATACCTGCTCACGTAGACAACTGCTCACGTGGGTTTCTCCTCCTCACCCTGTTTGTACACGCAAGGCCATCATTGTACTGCACCCAACTCATTCCGTGTATACCTTCACCAACGTGTAGTGATGTTTCTTCCCATCCTCAAGTCCTTCACGGAATTCAGCGTTACACCACACCCAATAATACATCCCATACTTTTTCCATGCTATAGCCATGCTTCAGCATCTGTCCTACATATTCAAACCGCGGACACTTCAGTGAAGCACCCTCCATGCCCCGGTTATAACCCCGAGCGCGTTTTCTCCATTTCATACAACTTTGCAACAGTAAAACGTTTCATTTATCCCCATTTATAATGTGGTTTCAGTCAACCATACTCTCGCCATTCGTTTCGGTAGTTCGAGTCCAACAAAGATGTTGGTTTTTATAAGCAACGAAGGCTGTGGTTCTCTTTTACAGCGTGGACTAGTGTTTGTTTTGTTTCAAATGGGAAGAGGGAGCTGTGCTTTTATTTGATGATGGGGATCTCCATTTGCTTACTGTGTTTTGTTTCAGAAAAGAAAAAGAAAGAAGCACTTGCGTGTGTACTTATAGAATAGTGGAATACTTAACTGTTAAGCAATAGTGATAGGATAGCTAGGTTAGCAGAGAGTAGGACGGATGACAATCCATAGACTACGTGGGCGACACTATACTTTGCATTTATCATGGGCTACGTGGGCGACACTATACTTTGCATTTATCATGGGCTACGTGGGCGACACAATACTTTGCATTGATCATGGACTACGTGGGCGAGACAATACTCTTAAATTTAAAAACATATTAACATAGTACACGATGCCATGCGTTCCCACCTGCAAGTGCACCCATGCTTATTAATTTTATACTTATTCCTCCTTCATTTTAGTTTGATTATTTAAGGCAGTAATGTTTAGTGTGGGCGTATGTATGATATATTATAAGAGGAAGTTTGGTTTTGAAACCAAAGTTTAGCGGTATCCTTTATATAAAATTCCGTTCATGAATGAGCTGTTATGGACAGAATTAAAAATACCGTTGTGATGAGTAAGGTACCACGATTTCAAAAATATAATAATACCGGTAGATTAACTCGTATTTTGAAACCCCAACATCGCTGATTAAGGGTGCGAAATACTCCAAATAAAAAGTTGTTTATTTAATTAATTAAAAATTACCATAAAATCCTAAAAATTAAATTATTACTATGTCCCAAAAGAACCTTGTCAAAATTCAAACCCGATCTCTAGTTATATCGAATAAACCGATACGGTCGATAAACGATTCTATAGCGACTATTTTAAAATTTCATTTGGACATATCTCAAAATCTATACGACGAAATCCTGATTTTTCTCTTCCACTAGAAAGATGTACTCCACCAGCTCCCAACGTTCCTTGTTTCACAGAAATCCGGCTTAAAACGAATCCTGTACATTCAGTTGAAGTTCGAATCGCCAATTTATGAACTACAGCGCCATTTCGAGCTCGGTTTCAATTATAATATAATTATACTTTTAAACTATCGTTCAAATAATATATTCGTTATTCTACTTCAATTCTAAACTGAATAAAATATCACAGATGATCCAGTTCACACCATATCGCCATTTCAGCCAATTCTTATTATTTCAGAATTAAATATATTTTTAATTTATTATTTTAATTAAATATTCACTATTATTTAATTCCACGATCATCAAATTCTCTAATTCACCTTTTAATAATTAAATAAATTAATTATAATACCCCTGCCAATGTGGGTCATTACATATAAACCCTTTTTCGAGCAACTCTTTGACTTGCTTGCTGAGCTCTTTTCTCTCCCTTCGAGCCATGTGTCTAACGGGTAAAGCTACGGGTTACGCATTATCAACAAGGTATATGCGGATGTCTATCTCCCGCTTTGGAGGTAAGCCCTTTACCTCTTCAAATACATCTGAGTATTCATGGACTACTGTAACAGACTACAAGTTTTCAATAGACGCATCAAGTGATTCCAGGTAGCTGAGCATAACAGAATGTATGGGATTACAAGAGATTTCGAGAGTGTTACCGAGGCGAGTCATAAGTCTAACCACTATCTTTTCACAATCGAGGACAGCACCATTACTGGGTAACCAGTCCATGCCCAGAATCAACCCATAGCCCATGAAGCCAAGAACGAAGGTGTTGCATTCAAACCCAATGCCAAGATAGACACTCTCAAATCCCGACAAATTATTGAAAGATGAGCCGAACCACCAATAGGATTTGAGACTACTATGGGATTTGTAACTAGACTAGTATTTAGGTGCAGTGTTTCAACTAATGAAGCAGATACAAACGAGTGTGAAGAGCCAGAATCAAACAAAAGGAATATAATTATTAAAGTAATTAGGATAAGGCATAAACTGGTAAAAGAAGGAATGACTATGAAGCAAATGGGTAAGACAAAACAAACAAGAGGAATATGCTGGCATTAATCGCGCTCCTAATCATTATAGGACAATTACTATACTGCACCACGACTAGTCACCCTAAAGTTTGATCCCGCCTACTAAACATAATAATCATAATGTTAGTTTCATGTACCCCTAGCTGTCTTCATAGGTGCCGCCTGCCCCTATCTCCACTAGTTGTACCCACTACCCCCATGCGATCGACTCCCTAACTCATAGATACCCGTGCTGGTCCCATAGTGGGGTGTATCACTCCCCAAAGTGGCAACCCGATACCACCAAAGATGCACGGCTTATATCTACACAATACAACAACGTCTTATCTACA
Source organism: Allium sativum (assembly GCA_030737875.1). Lineage (NCBI taxonomy): Eukaryota > Viridiplantae > Streptophyta > Magnoliopsida > Asparagales > Amaryllidaceae > Allium > Allium sativum. The sequence goes on along the minus strand of CM060925.1, from coordinate 203,581,696 downwards.
AGCCCGGGCCCATGCATGCACATGACCCCGTTGGACTTGCGTTGCCACCGCTAACCCATTCTGACCTCTTACAATCAAACCCAGTAAGCGTGCCCCGTCCTCGATCTAACTCGAGCTCATAAAGATACTTAATGTGTTACTGTTTTGAAAAGGGTCCCCCATGGTTGACACAAGCTTTCCACCTATGCTTGGTCCCCACTAGGATTTCCCACTTAACCCCTTCTTATTCATGTCTTCTTACATGTTTCAATTTGGTTAAGTGTTTCTAATCGTATTTCACATGCCACCCATTTCACCCACTTAACCCCATGTCCCATTGCATATCTATCTTGGTTACGTGTTACTTAATTCATTATAACCGTAACCTTGGAAGACCTCTCACATTAGACTACTGTTTGCGGTTGCTGGATTTGCCGTGCGGGTCCGGGCAGTCTTATACCGCAAACAAGCTTAACCTTGTGTCTTTACAATTGTCACGCATTTAATTTATGCCTTCGACCTCTCACATTAGACTAACGTTTGTGGTTGCTGGATTTGTCGGGCGGGTCCGGGCAGTCTTATACACAAACGCGTTTCTTAGGCGTTTATCATTACACATAATTATTTCACCCTGATATGAATTAATTATCCCTATCCAAATTGTAAATAATTTCCAAATTAATCTATGTCCATAATTGTCACCTAAATTATGTCCATACTTTTCAGGTATATAAATCATACCAATTAGTGTCTCAAATTAATTATATGCCTTTAAAGCCATTTTATGCCAATTCACAATTTGTATAATTAATATTTTCCCATTGTCCCCACGCCGTTCGTACGTTAATATGAAATATGTTAGACTCGCAAATGTTCTAACTCATAAAAAGAAAAGAAACATCACAACTTGCATAACACATAAAATAGATCTAACTTGCGAATAAGAATTATAACATTAGTTTGCATAGCCAATAACTTGCATAGGCAATGGGCATATAGAACATAAATTTGCATAAACTGCCATGGCTCTAAATATAGATCTAAACATGAAATTATGAACTTGCATATATGAATATGGGTTTCACCTAAACTTGCATATGTGAATATAGTTTTCACCTAAACTTGCATATGGATTCCTACAAACTTGCATATGAATTTAAACATGTAAACTAATATCACATGTTTTACATATAAACTAGTGTATAATTTGCATACAGACTTGCATAAGATTCACACACAAACTAGCATATGGTTTGCATCCAAACTTGCATATAAACCGATGTCATAAAATGAATCAAGTTAAACACATGTTATTGGACATATGGAATAGATCTACCAACATAAGTTAACAAAACTGTCATATGTTCACAAACAGATGATAACAAAGTTAAGTAACATCACATGATTCAACAGACATGTTCTCATAATCCCAATTATAACTCATCATAATTAATTTATTAATTATTTTGTGAAAGAAATTATACTTACAAAGACGGATTAGAGAAGTGAATAATTCGTTCGTCGTTTGTATTAGAATCCTGACTTGCAATTCCTAAGCTTTAAGAAGAAGAACTATTCTAGCAGCAGCATGAAGGCCAAGAGATTAATTTAGTTTAGGTTTAGAGCTTGAGTCTATGCGTGCTTATATAGAAGTTTAAATCAATATAAGCCGTTAGATTATCATAGGAGCAAATCAGGACCATCAAGACTAGATAGAGTTATCCCGAATTGCCACCTATGCCCTTGTGACTCAGTAATAGGTCAGAAAAGACTTAGCAACAAGTCAGAATCGTCACAATTTAGATCTGCCATAGGGGTAGGTCGACCCCCGGGTCGACCTGTATAGGGGAGGTCGACCCCCTGGTCGACCTGGCTTGGGGCGGGAAAAATCATGCCTAGCCCGCTTCTCCATTTTGAATTCGAATTTTGAATTTTAAACTGAACTGTTTTTAATTTAATTAAATTTCTGAAACTTCTGAGGGCCATAACTTCCTCATACGAAGTCCGATTTATGAAAACTTGGAATCTATTCAAGCAGAATTTCGAGACGAATGCAATGGCTTAACCCGTTTCCCGTAATTCTCACTTTAACAATTAAGTACTCTTTAATTCGTTCTTTTAATAGTCACAGAAAATTTAGGGTGTTACAATTTTACTTGGTTATATTTAACCATTTCATTTTTATAATCTCATTTGATTATAATTATAACAACCAGCACATCCATTTATTATAATTTCAGAAAATTATTCCTTCAATATCAAAAATAGAATTTTGGGTAAACTTATTCCATCTACCCACTTTAAAACAATATTATGTCGAAATTTTCTATTCAAGTGTTTAGAAATTCTTGTCGACTTCGTGGTGTACCACGATTCGATCAGAATTCATAAGCCACTCAACAGACTAGCCAACACAATATAAAACAATTTTTGTATCAATTAACAAATACGCTCTCTCGTATATATACACTCAACTCATTCTAGGATACTACTGACCCTATCTCTAATCAGCACATCCTACCAAAGCCTAGGTATTCGCTCAACCTCGCTCTGATACCAACTGTAATGGCCCGAATTTCCGTACCCTTTGAGTTGACTAATAATACCATACATCCAACCCAAATGACACAAAAATACAAATCATTAGTAGATAGAAGTTAAAGGATGAGGATTAGAAAGAAAGAAAAGTTAGAATAGAAGAAAAACGAAGAACACAAATCTCACAGCGGAACGAATAAAATATATTAAATAACATAACTTTTGAAATACAAATCAGTAACTGTATATACATACCATTATCAAAGCACAACGGTTATTCCTGGAACATTTATAAACACCTATTTCCAGATACAACATAGTACATAGCGGATATATGATAGTCTATAGCTAACTGGTGAAGCCTTTTGCTTCCAGCTCTTCCAAGTGAATCTGAAAAATCCTGACTACTTGACTGCCCGTACAAATTTGTTCACCCAAGAGTTTAGGGAAAAAACAAAATAAACTCTGGGTCAGTCATGGGACTGGTGTGAGTAAACTCCAATCATTTGTTTAACTTTAAAAATCCTTTCGAAAGAAAGGATAATAGTAAGACGAGCCCACACATAAACATGGACGGTTTTTACCTTACTATGACCCAAAACACTTTGATACGAAAATCCAGTAATATTATAATAATGTCTAAATCAAATAAATAACAATCTAGCGGAACGCTTGCATCTCACGCTCCATATACAATATAAAATCAAAAACCGCAGGGCGCTTATTGGAGATTGGATTCCGACTATGACAAGGTATGGAACCACCTTCCGATAGTGTATCTCTAGAGAGGAATACACTGGGTTCAACAAAACGTCTTGCAACCCGGCCCACACATGACCGACCACTCATTTAGCTTGAGTGTATCGAACGTATATCACCAATGGTTGGGACCAGCAAGCGTCTCCCGAATGGGACATCATCGAATAGAATAAGGAATTAAATGAATTTCTCTAGATAGGTGATAATACACCCTAATGGGAGCGACCCACATAGCCATGCTGCCTGCCCGATTTTTGTCATTTCCTGGTTGTTGAGGCCTGAGGCTATGATTTCTTATCATTCATTGCTAGCACAATCACTTTGAATGCCACATTGTCAGATCCGTAAATCGTTAACTTATTTGCACAAATATAGTCTGGATATTATACTAAGATAATAAATTCTCCGCCACCATATATATTTGTATAGAACAACTTATGCGATCATTGGAAATACTCTGTCAGACATTCGTCCATACACTTTGTTCTGGGACTGAACGACACCGAAGGCACCATTTCTATTAATAGAAAAAGTCCTTGCACTTTACTCCGTCTTCGATTATCTTCATATAATCTGATTCGCAACGCTACTGCCAATATGGAGTGGTTCTCGGATAATAATCCAACCGGTCTCTCCATATTAACAATGATATTGGTAAACACTTCGATAGTCGGTTATTTAACTATCAAAGAAAAACAAACATTTAGCCAAAGCAATAAACAAATCACTGAGCCCTTTAATTAATATTTCATTAATTAAATCACTACTCCATTTCCTTATCAATATTCGTTAACATGATATTTTCGACAATCATCTTGGCCCTTTTCGCTATTTGGAAAACATTTCCATATATCGCCTCCTTTTATTTTCAATACATAGAAAATATATTCTAATTATAATTGGAAAATATTCCAATTGCTTATCTCTTTCCCGACCATTCATTTTTAGACTTAGGAAATATTTATAATCATATTTCCAAATTTTCACTTCCTTGGGTTAAAACGAATATTATGTAAAACATCGTTATAATAACCCAAAACACTGCATTCAACTAACTTTTATTCAAACATTTCTCTTCGAGACTGGATCTTGCTATTTATCAGTTAAGAACAAAATCAATCAAGTCGGGGTATAACTACCTCTCAGACCTTGACTGAAAACATCCTTAACTTCAAAACGGACAAGAACGCTTACATCGAATAATTAACATCAAACAAAACCAATTCTCCATGTTTAAAACGTATATACATTTCTCTTTCTATTTCCAGATTATCGATTTCCTTTTTGTTTATAATATTCTATTTTTAAGTTCGTTCCCTTATCGGATTCTATATATATTTATATATAGATTTCTAATTATCTTAAAAATATTCTAACTCCTTAAATTTCCAGAAAATTTCGCCACAACCTCCTTTGTACCGGTCGATAGTTCAAACCTCAACTCGCCTCTCTAGGCCATTTCCATTCAAAAAGAAAATCAAAAAGCCAAGTGGCTTGCCGATTCGGTGCATAAAATCTCATATGGAATTTAAACGTGTACCTTCTTGTTGGGCATACAAATTATAAACTTCATTCTCTTCATTCCATACCTGTTAACACATATGCGTCCATTTCTAATTTATTTCAACTTAGTCTGGTCAACTTAACTCGATTCGTTAAACTATTCTTTAATCAGCTCTTTTGCCCATTTCATCTTTTTAATTGAACATATCACTTCCGGATATGTTTATAATTTACTTAAAACAAAATCTAATTCCATTTTCAACTCGAGTTTCATATTCAATTTCGAATATAAATTCTTAAACCTCATTTACTTATCCAACACCCAATTTCAATTCGAAATTCCATTTACTAATTATTCTTCAAATTAGTCAATTATATTCAATAGTTAAAAATATGATTTATGGTTCAAAAATCAATTCATTACTCCACTTGAGTTCACTCTTATTTTCCATCTCAAGTCTGGATTTTTCTAACGGAAATTCGGATTTTATTTACTTCAAATCCTTTTATTTATTTAAATAAACCGTTATGGTTTTATAATGGTTCTAGCGCTGTTTTTCTGAATATTTGATTTTGACATAACTCAAAATATATAAGACGAAATCCAGATTTTTCTCTTCCATTAGAAAACTATTATCAAACCGGTCCTGACGATTCTTGTTTCAAAGAATTCCGACTTAAATTATGTTCTGTATACTCAATTGATGTTCGAAACGCCAATTCACGAACTACCGCACTGCGGCGAGTTCGTTTTAATTATATTTAATATATAAACGTTTTAAACTTAGTTTATATATAAATTCCAACTCTATTCTAATATATTTTAATATATATTAAACTAATTTTCCTAATTAAACTTAATATTTTCAATTATCTATAATTGTCGATTTTTCCTTACTCGGTAATAAATTTATTTATACTTTGATCTTCTATATTTAATTCAAATTCTTTTTATAAATAAATTATTTATAAAATTCGATATAATCGAATTTCGATTATAAACCCATTGAATTCTTCTAAGTTCAGCTTATATTTCGAATTCTGAAATATAATCAATCGTTTTGTTTCAAAACACTTCCCAATTTACTTTTAAATTCCTATTTGAATTTAAATGGTTCAAATTATCCAAAAGATAATTTATTTTACCAAATTTATAACACTATTTATAAATTCAACTTCCTTGTTTCATATATTTAAACAAGTTCCCTTTTCCAATTTCTATTTGAACTCCATCCTTTTGTTGTTCCGAATTGCGGAATAAAAACAGTTGTTCCCTTTCGATGATTTCAAATTCTATTTTTAAATTCATATTTGAATTTAAATATTCAAATTATCTCTTGCTAATTAATTCAATATATTTATGAACACCATTTTATAAATTTCCTTGTTTCATCTATTTAAACAAGTCTATTTCGAAATCTACTTAAAACCAAATCTTACTTTGGAACTTTCTATTTATAATAACTTATTTATATAACACCCAATTTATTTTCATATTCAATTTAACTTCTATTTAAATAAATTCAAATTAATCGAATTCAAATCATAAATCCTTACGGATTTATTTTAGTTCAATTTTATATTCTGAACATCAGAATAAATTCCATCGTTTATTTCTTTAAAATGATTTCCCCATTTCTATTTTTAAATTTGCATTTGAATTTAAATATTCAAATTGTCCAATGATAATTTTTCCATTTTATTTATAAATACTATTTATAATTTCACTTCAAATCTCGTATTATTAATTTATAAACAATGTTTATAAATTCACTACATGTTTTATTTATTCAAAACAAGTTAATATCTTTAGCCCCTTTGAAATTTGAATTCTATTTTTAGAAAAATAGATTTTCCATTAAAAATATGAAATATCCTTTTCATGATATTTTTATATATCAACATTTTTGAGCCAGTGACATTCAATAATTCAAAATACCCAAATTATCAACCATAGGTTTTCAAATGCATCATATATAACAATATATGTGATAACAAACAAACAATAATATTTTTGAGGGATCCAGTTGGATTCCTCCAACATGTTTTCCTACATCCACAAATGTTAGCCAACATAAATAATACCCATCCTGCTTCGAGGAAGGATATCGCGGTATAGAACGTCATCCACTATCATAGCGTGGGGCGTATAGGGTCACCCGCTAATGATACTGCGGGCATCCGCTAATGGTACTGTGGGAACTATCCAATCACCAATATATATATATATATATATATATATAATAGCCACAACCATCAATCCTATATAACTAATAATATTTAATAACCACAATAATATTTAAAGCATCCAAACGACCAACAAACAATTATTTTTAATGATAAAAACAATTTAATTAAAATTCTTGAGTGAGGATTACTTACCTTATTTTATTGAATATCCATTTGTTTTCGATTAAATTAAACTAATGTTTAATTTAATCGAAAACCCCACCTGCCTCCAAATCAGTTTGAATCAAATTCCAAAACGATATCCACCTTCATACAAATCCCATTTGCTTTTTTTTTTGAGAAATCCTATTATCATATGAATTATATATGATGCTCTTGAGTGTTGGCAGACCTAAATTGTCATTAAATGATTTAATTAGAAATTAATCAATTTTAATATAAAATAAATAAATTCCTCACCTATGTTTTAAATTCCTTTCTGCTTGAAATCTCCCCAACACTACCATTCACTTCCACTAGCCTATAACCGAAGCGCAATAGCCCCTTCCTCACGAACCGAGTAACAACACCACCTTCTTGTTATAACTCAAATCACCATCCATTATCAACCCAAAGGCCAGACCACTCGCACACATTCTTCACTGTTGCAACTTCATCACTAACATCCTACTTCACTAATGACAGCAACTGGAACCCAATATCAACACTTGCGACTTGAACTGAACACCCCCGTTACCCAAAAAAATCAACATAAATCTTAAGCGCGAGTTTGCCTGAAACACATTGCTATATTAGTAGCGAATCTCTTCATCGCCGCAACCCACTCCCGATTTCCCCCAATACCAAAGTCAGCTTCAACCCATAAATTGCAGCACCGCCCTTCACAAAATCTAAGAACAAACCAACATTGATACCCTAACTCCTCTCATCATGAGTGTCTCCCTGAATCGCGATTGCTCCCAGTTGTCATCGAACATCATTGGACCCATTTTTTCGATCGCGATTTCCCAGATGTCGAGCCTCCTAGATGATGTCGAGCTTCCTGAAGTTCTACAATTCGTTTGCAACTTCAATATTATATCATGATTCCTTTTCCATTTGCCAGGAACGAATTCGATTTGAGGCGGTAACTAATGGCATGACTTCGATCTAAATTTTGAATTGAATTACGAATTCATTTTGAATTGAAATATCGAAGAATTAAAGATGGGAAAGTTACGGTTTTCTTTGATTGAATTGGATTTAGAAGTTTAGGGAATGAATCTCAGGAAATAAAAGCAAAAGGGGAAAAGTATGTGATGACCCCAAACTTCCATGGAATGAAAGTTAGGAATAATCATTTGGAATACAACATAAATATAACAATACAGATCACAGATACAACATAGCATAGGAAAACTATAGAATAACAACATCATAGTAGCGAAATATGAATGTCATCAACCACAGAATCCCACAATCACAGAGTTTTAAATTATTACATCAAGTTTTTAGCAGAGGAAATAAGTTCCAACTTCAAACTAGAACAACTGAAAATAAAATAAGTCTGTGTGACTGAAGATAAATGTAAAAAAAAGATAAATGATAGATAGTCTTCTTGGTCCAACATAAGCACCTCCAAATAAGTAACACCAAGAATGCTCCAAAGTCAGCAACTCCAAAGAAAGCAAAACCTGTTACTTGGCTGCCCGTGTGGAAAAGAGGGCACCTGAGTTTGCAAAGGTGAAAACAAACTACGAGTCAGTCGTGGGACTGGTGTGAGAATTCTTAACTAATTTTAACTACTAGTAATAAGGCAAATCCAAGGACCACGCCGCTAACGCGGAACGGGTTTACACCAATGGATTGCCGTGCATAATTTAAAGTGACAGAATAAATAATAAGTGAATCGTAAAACAACGCTATGCTTTTAAGAAAAATGGAATCACCGTAAGACCCAAGTCCCATCACATAATGCAACACAAACCAGAGGATAGGGTTTTACCTTATGGTGATTAAACATGCTAAATACAGAAAATACGAGTTAAATATTATTCTTAGTGTATATGAAAACATTTCAAAATAAATGTATCAATCCTAGGAAGCATAGCTACCATATACTATGCCTCCGTACTAGTAATACAATCAAATTCGTAGGGTCGTATTTGGAATTTGGTTTCCATCATGAGTCAAGGCAAGGGAGGAGCTCCTTAACGATTCGATACACTCTAGCTAATGTCTCAGGATCCCCCACAGTGAACCCTTGGATAGCTGCAGGGCCGGTCCACACATACAGCTTCGTGGATTAGTTATTCCTGAACACACGTTTCCCGATCCTATATGACCTATCATCCGAGACGCCTCATTCCATCATCCACATAAGTAAAATATCAGCCAGTTTAAGCACCGACACTACTTCTAACTAGAAAGAAACGTGCTGCTTTCCCTGCGTTCCCTTCTCCCGTTTTAGACTCCATCGGTTTGTGAGGTTCGTGAAGCTACGTAATACACAAAGCTATGCTTATTCAAGCTGTGCTTTGATCGTCACCACAAGGTTCTGCTTTTCAACAAGAAACCTTGATCATTGCATCTTAGTATGCCACACTGTCACTCCATATCACACTACCAATCCTTTGTCGAAATATAAAAAAGGGTGTTAAGCAAGAGAATAAATTCTCCGCCACCAATCATTCATACATTCGACAGAAAATTAATAACATGATATTTAACGGAGTACGATGTCAGACACACAATCCATTTATCAGCTTATGCTCTGGGTCTGAGCGAAAACCAAACCCGTGAAATCAACATGTTCGTTTGGGCAATGACCATGACCCTTGATTTGGGAGAAAATCAAATCAGGACCTCGATCGTTGTCCTCTCGATTGAAGATTCACGGTCTTCATATCCCGTCTTCACACCTTGATTCTTAGCGTCGTTTGATTATTTGGAATGAGAGAAACTCAGACTTTCCAAATAATTCTCGTATATATATATATATTTTTTTTAAATACTTCCTATTCGTTAATATTATTTTATAACGATTACTTCCTATTTTAGTTATTTAAAATACTTAAATTTTATATAACGACGCCTTGAGTCAATGGGCGACTATGGCTCTGCTTTCAACCAATTTTGATTTTTACATTTCTCAGAATCTAACCGTTGGATCTTGACATAATATATATCGTTGGAAATATTTTTTCAAGACGGTCCTAACGGTTTCAGTTTCAAGAAAATCCGACGGTCGGATCTCCTTGTATAGTCGTTTAAAGGTACGATTTCAAAACGTGAACTACCGTGCTCGATTTGTTTAATTTTAATTATATTTTTACATAAATATGTAAATATAAACATTTAACCTTTTTGTTTACATATAAATGTAAATTACGATGCCCACTTCCATTCTTTCATTCCTCCATCCTTTTATTTACATGAGAAATGTAAATTATAATTCAATGTGAATTCTTTTTTTATATTTAAAATGTAAATATAATTCCCTTTTCAATTACATCATAAGTATAATTAACATTATAATGTAAACTTCTTATCTTTCAATTGCATTGTAAGATTTTCTTTTTCAGTTACACTGTAAATGAAATTAACATTATATTGAAAGATTTTAACCTTTTTAGATTACATTAAAAATGTAATTTTCATAACCGTGCCAATCTTTATCTTTAAAATTACATTGAAAAGATAAATTTGATTTTATGTCCAACTCTCCTTCCTAATTACATCAAAATGTAATTTTCTATGCGATGCAAATTTCACGTCTTCTAATACAATAAACATGTAGTTTTTATCTACAATGTAAATTCTAATCTTTAACTACATGATAAAAAATGTAATTTTATTTTCAATGCTAGTTCCCAACTTCTAACTACATATATAAAAATGTAATCTTTATTACACAACAAATTCTTATCTTCTAATTTCATATAAAAAATGTAATTTTTAATTTGCAATGTAAATTCTATTTCTAATTACATAACAAAAATGTAATTTTTAATTTTAATGTGAATCCTACTTCTAATTACATTACAAAAATGTAATTTTTAATTTGCAATGTAAATTCTATTTCTAATTACATAACAAAAATGTAATTTTTAATTTTACATTGAAAATCTCATCCTACGTTACATATAAAAATGTAATTTTTATCATACGATGGAAATTCATGTTTTACTTACATATAAAAATGTAAATTTTATCATAAGATGCAAACTTCTATTCTAATTACATAGAAAAATGTAATTTTTAATCATACAGTGTAAATTTATATATAAATTACATATAAGAATGTCAGTTTATTTTACCATTCTAATTCACATCTAAATCACGTATAAAAATGTAAATTTTTAATCCATCGCAAAATCCTACTTTTATTTACATATAAAAAAATGTAGTTTTTAACTACATGCAAACCTTAACTTTAATTACATATGAAAAATGTAATTTTATTTCATCGTCAAATGCATCTCATAGTTTCAAATAAAAAATGTAATTTTTATTTCATCGTAAAATTCCTATCTTATATTTACATATAAAAATGTAAATTTTAATTCAATGCAAATTTCAACTTTTTAACTTACGGTGTAAATTGTCATTTCTACTTACATATAAAAGGTATTCTTTATTTTACAATGTAAATTCACTTTTCTAATTACAAAAAAAAATGTAATTCTTATTCAACTTTCATGTCCAATATTTCATGTCCACTATTATTTCATGTCCAACCCAACCACAAACAATATTTTAAATAATCAAAGGGATCAAATCGAATTAATAACATGAAGTCAATCTCGAGTTGAGAGTTCTAGTTCAATTCTGAGAACAACTAAGGGTGTGTTCTTACATGTAAACATATGGTTCGTGAATATCAACAACCCATGATTGACAAGATTAACAGATAAATGATCCTAATAAATCACCAAACTTAGATTTAACACTTAAATTTTCAGATCTAATATCATAACATCACAAACAATTCAGATCCATAACATAGAATAACATCCATCGCAGATCCATTTATATTTGCCGTTCAAACTTCACACAACCCAAGAATAATAATTAAATTAATTAAATTTAATTAAAAATAAATTCTCACATTGCTTGGGACTGAAATGAAGGTCCAAACTCGATCAGATCTCGTGTTCAAAGTCACGGTGGTTTCGGATCTGAAAGGTTTCAATTTGAAGTTCATATGTACAATTTAGAAAACAACTTTTAACAACTGTCACTGCGACAATTAAAAGCGTCGCAAATCTGAAATCGAATTTACCTTGGATTTTCAGAAAGTTCAAAACTTTAATTCGATTTATTTGAATCTGTAGTTGATTATTTGCAGATCCGAAAGCATGACGTTGTAGAGCTTAGAGAGGGGAAGGTTCGCCGGAAAAGTGGGAGGTGCGGTGGCTCGTGGGTGGCGTGGTGGGCCCACGTTCGGCCGGACTTCGCGAAGGTGGTGGAGTCGGCTCGGGCAACGAGGAGGAGTGGTTCGGGTACCAAATCGAAGGGGGAAGGAATCTCTTCGGAAAAGTCTGAAGAAGTAAGGTGTAATTCTCAAAGAAGAAGGAGAGATTTGTGTTTGAAAATCTGAGGAAAAGGGGAGTGGCGGCGGATGCTAAACGAAGGGGATGAATGAATAGTACCGTATAGCATATTTATAAGGGTATTTTCCCCGTATTTTCTATTTTATTTAATTTATTTAATTCCGGAAAATAGGGATTTTTCGTCCGAACTCCTATTCGCGCTCAACGACTGTCGAACAATAGGTTTTGACGCCTTCTGAATGCAATGGCGCTATTGTCGAAGTCCAATTCTGAAGTTAAAAGCATGTTTCTTCTATTTTTAAAATAAATCTTTTATTTTTAATTCGAACGTACTTTCTAATTTTACCGGGGTCACATACGAACTTAGAAAAATCCGGAAAAATTATTTTTAGTTATGTTTTGATGATACGGTCTTAACAAAACTAATTTCGTCGAATTCTAAGATCGCTTGAAAAATGGTCATTTTCTGGTCGATCCAATTTAACTGTAATTGACCAAAACACATTTTCCTTTGCCACGCTCACAAATTAACTTCAACAATTATGAAATTTGAAACCTAGCAATAATTTGACATCCTGGATCCAGCAAAAGAGGTTTCGTCGAATTCCGAGGTCGTATGCAAAATGTCTATTTTCAAGGGCAATATATTCTCTATAGCGACCTTTCTGAAAATTCATTTGGCCATAACTTTTGATTCCCGCTATGAAACTTCGATTTTTCAGATTCGTTAGAAAGATATTCATTAACAGATTTAAATATTTTTCGTTTCACCAAAATCCAGTTTATTCTGCATTCTGTGCAATCAGTCAAAGTTCAGGTTTGACTTTTCAAACTACCGTCCTTTTCTAATTCCTTTTATAATTAAATTAAACATATTCGTATTAAATCCAATCAAAATAAATTTCTAGTCATTTTTATTTAAAATAATTCATTTTAGCTATTTAAAACCTTTAAAATCTCTAAAATGAAAATTTTAAATTGGCCCCAAATTCTGGGTTGTTACAAAGTAAGTGCGTATAAATAGGAGGAACAGGCAGACACGAAGTACATGCCAATTCAATTCCATAATTTACTTAATGACAAAGAAAGGAGACATCTCGTACATGAAATGAAGGAAGACAGTGATAGGTTAGGGTGGGTAGGTTGTTAACCTGATTTGACTTAGTACTTATCCCTTTATATTTTTAAATAATATATTTCGAGGTCCTGAACTCCAATCGAAACACAACAACTAACTTTTCTAGGGTTTAACCACTATTCTAGACACACCGGGACAAGTTTTGAAGCCTCATTTGATTGTCCGGAGAAGATATAAATTTAAATCAATATGAATTAAATTCAAAATAATTAATTCTTCAAGAATAAATTAATACTATTATCAATATATTCAAATAGAATATCTATAGATCATCTGAAATATTTCAGTTCAAATTAAATTTCGGATTGAATTATTTCAGACTCTGGTATTACGATGGTTATATATAATCGAAATAAATTGTATTTCGATTTCTAAATCGGTAACTCAATATAAAAATTCTTTTATATTATTAATTAAATATTTAAAACAATATTAAATAGTTAGAATTAATCGATCAATAACTGGGTCGTTACAAAAAGTTAGATATGTATTTCAAATGATTTGAAATAAGAAATAGGGAATAAAGTCCAAAGAAATAATTTCTGTAAAGTGAATTTTGAAAATCTAAGTTTGGGGATAAAGCCTAAGTGGGTAGATTTAGGAAATGCATGTTGTGTTATGCATAGTAGATCCATATTTCTATTACTGGTTGTTATTTATACACTGACATTCATGGGGGTAAACCCGTTCCGTGACATGCGGCGTGGTCCCGTGATTTACCATATTTTAGAGTAAAGTTTTAATAGCTGTTTTTAGTTCTCACACTAGTCCCATGACTGACTCGGAGTTTATTGTTTCTACCTGAACTCTGGGTGCCCATATTTTCCACACGGATAGCTAGTAGTTTTAGTTTTGTAGATTATTTATTTCCCCAGGATCCTAGATTACAGCTGAAGCTATATTCGGAAAGCTTTGTATCCGTGTATTTCATTCAGTTGTGGTAGTTGATGTATTCCGCTGCACATTTGATACATGTATTATATTTTCCGCTGCTTTGTAATTTATTAAATCTCTGATATTTTTCTGCTGTATATTAAGTGGACTCTGATATATTCTTGTGCTCTGATGTAATTGTTGTAATAGCAATGAACTATTCTGTTGTTTGTGTTTTGATGTGTCTTGTTCTCAAAGCAGTCCAGGATTTCCCGATAGGAGAAGTTTTTGTCGTCTCAGTTGGTATCCTATTATATATGTATAATACATATCTAACTTTTATATCAAAGTAGATTTCACTTCGGGATCACAAACCAAAATCTTTGGAAATATGAATTCCAAAATATCACAATGCATACAAACAATTATGCAACTAAATATCGGGCACGGCCATCAGACAAGGCTGCACGCGCCTCTCCAACTCGATATATATATATGTGTGTGTGTGTGTGTGTGCACCTCCCATTATGGAGCAGGATACATTGATGATGCACCTCCAACGCCCTCAGAGAAAATCCACCGCCCTCACACTTTTAGTCATCCAGGGTTACCCGAATCTTTGGCCACATACCAAACCATTTAATATCCCGAAGTAGGGAAAATCATTTCACAACAAAATAATCACAAGTACTTTCCAAAATATAGTACTTTACATTATCAATTCACACATATGACCAGTCACTATTAATCACATAACCTTTGAGCTCGTACGTCTCAAAGAAGGGTTTTAAGAAAGAGAATAAATTCTCTGCCACCAAACAGATATATCATCGGTAGCAACTAATCGGTTACATGATGAACCACAATGTCAAGCACATAATACATTTCCAAATCATTTCGACAACATCGGGTTTAGCCCTTGGAATCCTTTCTATTTTATAAAAAATTTTTGTAAAACATTCCCTGTCCAAAATCGGGAATACATTTCTTTTCACTTAAGAAAAAATATCATTTCAAAATCATTTATTAAATTTGAAATGAACTCAATAACATCGCTAGACATCTCATAGTCAAATCATGAAGTGTTTCACAAGATGTTAACTTACAACTATTTCTACCCGACCCAATACTAAATGTAAAAGCATATCTTGCTCATTAACTAGTCGAGCACAATCCAAATAATCTATCAATCACAATCATGAGTATCAACAACCAAGAATATTTAGTTTATACCACATATCATGTTTTAGTAAATTTAATTACCATTCATTCCTTCCAATCTAATTAAAGATTTATTAAAACTCCAGTTAAGTTTTAAACTCAAAAATCACTGCTTGATGATTATTCAACTTTCTGGAAATTAATCCTGCTTTTACTCGGGTTAAAGAACCAATGTCCTTTAAAACAAAGTTCCCGATAACCCCAAATCATCTTCCATCAAAATGGAATCTTCACAGAAATCATAACAATATATAATCGATGTAAATTTCCATATCAAACTAATACTAAAATCAAATTCCATTCAATTCCAATTTAATATTTTAAATTAGAAAACTTTACTTTGGAAAATTTCCATTAATCTTAATTAAAAGATTATAAATTCCAAATCAAAACTTTACGGTTAATTGGGTTAAAGAACGACTGTTATTTAAAATATTGTTCACTATAAACCCCAAAATCCAATTTGATATTAAATTTAAGGCTCTGAATAGAAATAACATCGACTTATATTCAACATCAAATTCTGAAACTAACGGATATCGTATTGGGAACAACAATATCTATGTAACGACCCGGAAAATCTGAACCAATTTAATTTTTTTTAATTAGCTAAAATAGTGGATTTTAAATATTTAAAATAAATATTTTAAATAATAACGATGAAAAGTAAGTTTGAATCGACATTTGAAAACGAATATAATTAATTCTAATTAAAAACAAGGCCTGAAAGGGCGCGGTAGTTTCCAAATTTGAATTCAAACTTTGACTGACTTTACCGGGTGCAAAACAAAACGGATTTGAGTGAAATCAAAAATATTAAAATCTGTTAGTGAATACCTTTCTAACGAATCTGAAAAATCGAAGTTTCATAGCGTAAAGCAAAAGTTATGGCCAAATGAATTTTCAGAAAGGTCGCTATGGAATTTATATAGCCCGTGAAAATGGCCATTTTGCAAACGACCTCGGAATTCGACGAAACCACTTTTGTTCGATCCAGGATGTGAAGTTATTTCTAGGTTTCAAATTTCATAATTTTTTAAGCTAGTATGTGAGCGTGGCAAAGGAAAACGTGTTTTGGTCAATTATAGTTAAATTGGATCGACCAGAAATGGGCCATTTTTCAAACGGTCTCAGAATTCGACGAAACTGGTTTTGTTGGGACCGTATCGTCAAAACATAGCCATATTTATTTTTATGGAATTTTTAGAATCAGTTTGTGGCCCTGGAAAATTGAAATGTACGTTCAAATCAAATATTGAATGTTATATATTTTAATTTGAATGAAAACTGACTGAAACAGTCGAATGGGCCTACGAAACATATCCCATTGTGTTCGGAATGGGGGTAAAACACTAGCGACGCTAGGGACGATAGTCGTTGGGTTTGAATTGGTGTTCATATGTGAAAGAGGGTATTTTAGAAATTTAAAAATATATAAATTAATAAAAAAAACCATTGGCTAATCACTTTTCTCTTTCCCCGAAAACCCTCCAGATCGACGCCGATTAGCCCTTCCTCCTTTCCCGTTCATTTTCTGATCAATCCACGCAATAAAACCGCATGCTCCTTTGGAAGTTTTTGTAGAGTTTTCTTCCACCTTCAAATCCATATAAGTTGTGAGATTTTTCGTTGAGTGTTGAGGGAGAATCGAGCTTCGAAAGTTCGGGTATTGAAACTGCCGCCGCCGCTTCCTTCGATCATCGAGTGCCGCCGCACCACTAGCGCCTGGTGCGCCTCTCCTCCCTCTTCCTCGTGGCGAAGGCCGATCGACGTACCGTTGCGTGGATTTCGAGAAAGGTGAAAACCTAGTTTTGAACCATATTGAAAGGTATACGGCTTTGTTTATTTTCAACTGTTTTAACACCTTTAAACCGTTGCAAACTTTGAAAAATCATATCTTTTTCATGTGTTGACGAAATTCAGTGAAACAAGAGACAGTGGACTCGTATGGACGTCTTCTACATTCTAGAAGAGACCGCATATTTTTCTGAAACTTCTGCTATTTTTGGTGGAGTGGAAGCAAATGTGAGATTTCAAATTTATAAACGATATGGAAAACGACAATGTATAAATTATATAGTCGATGTATGAGTTATATAAGCATTGTACACCTCTTGTATAAGCGTTGTATAAGTTGTACGTTCGATATATAAGTTATATATGCATTGTAAAAATTATATATGTGTTGAATAAAAGTGAAATGCTTATATATAAATATATATATAACGCCCCTCGTCCACAAACCATGGACGATATTTATTGGTTGTGATTGGTGTGAAAATTGATTGATAGCGAATGGTTGATTAGAATTGTTTGTGGTTGAAATTGATTGATTGTGGTTGTAAAATACCCGTTTGTGGTTGAGAAATAGTTGGTTGAAACCACATAGGATTAGTTTGTGGAAACGAAAAAAAAAAATACATGCCGCCTGCGTGCGAACTAGATGCATGATTCCCCATTGTCAAAAGCTGCGAGGCTTTAAGGTAGAGCGAGGAGTCGTACTAGGGACGGTCCCGGTTTTAACTACCCTGCCGTTATGCTGCCGAAATTTTGAATAATATTCATGTGTTAGAATTATTTTCCTGTATTGAAACTATATCCGTCTGTTGAATAGAAAACCTTCATGTGTTGAATAGAAATTCATTCGTTGAATCATATTCATGTATTGAATGGTATTCGTGTTTTAAATATAAAAATCACCTTTTTATCTATATATACAAACTATAGAAAACCTTCATGTGTTGAATAGAAATTCATTCGTTGAATCATATTCATGTGTTGAATGGTATTCGTGTTTTAAATATAAAAATCACATTTTTAACTATATATATAAACTATAGAAAACCTTCATGTGCTGAATCGAAATTGATTCATTGAATAGAAATTCATGTGTTGAATGGTATTCGTGTTTTAAATATAAAAATCACCTTTTTATCTATATATATAAACTACAGAAAACCTTCATGTGTTGAATCGAAATTCATTCGTTGAATTGAAATTCATGTGTTGAATGGTATTCATATTTTGAAAGAAATTGTTTTATAATAAAAATCCTATTTTTATCATGTAATGGCGCGTTTTGTAAGGTATAATAATTAAGTTATTTAATTATTTAAATAACGAATATATTAAATAAATGATAGTTGAACGTATAAATTATAATAATAATAATTTTAATCGAGCCCGTAACGACGCGGCAGTTCGTTATTTGGCGAGTTGAACTTCAACTGAATATACAAGATTCATTTTAAGTCGGATTTCTGTGAAACAAGAAACGTGTGGAGCTGGTGGAGTATATCTTTCTAGGGGAAGAGAGACATCGGGATTTCGTCGTGTAGATTTTGAGATAGGTCCAAATCAAATTTTAAAATAGTCGCTATAAAATCGTTTATCGAACGTAACGGTTTATTCGATATAACTAGAGATCAGGTTTGAATTTAAACAAGGTTCTTTTGGGAAATAGTGATAATTTAATTTTTAGAATTTTATTGTAATTTTTAATTAATTTAATAAGCGACTTTTTATTTGAAGTATTTCGCACCCTGAAATCAACATTTTGAAGTCTCAAAATATGAGTCCACTTACCGGTATTATTATATTTTTGGGATCAGGGCACATCGCTTGACACGATAATAGTTTTATTTTCGTCTATAGAAGTTCGCTTAGCGGAGTATATTTAACTTAAACAAAAGTGAATCTATAACTAAACCGTTATGAACTACATTGTACCCTATAAACTAAGTTTTACAAATATATGGATATCATTCCTTTCCGTGTTTCTCTTCTCAACCACTAGTTTCCTGTGGTCCTCAAAAACAATTCGTGGCATTTCAATCATCCACAAGGGAAATCAACCTTAAATGGTAAATACCCTATAAGTAACCCCTTTGAATCCTTAAGACCGAACCCTTTCATTCACTGTAAATCAAAATAAGGCCGCCACCTTCCTCTGAAATTCAGACAATTAAATCCGATACTAAACTAAATGGAATTACACTAATTCGAGTTCGGTGAGTTCGACGGTATTTCTCCATCGCTGAAAATATATACAGCGTGTGTATTTTTGGGTAGGGTTAGTGAATTGGGGATAATGGATCATTATTGGTTGAGTTCGATTGTATACTTGGATTCTGGGCTTGAAGAGGAGCGGCTCGACGAATTTTGAGGGTTAAACATGTATAAAGGTGTCGCTGTTTTACTGTGTATCATTGTTGGGTGGGTTGGAAGTCGAACGGCACCAACACAGTTCGAGTTCTCCGATTGTGATGTGGAGGTGGAGAGTTTTAGACGGGGAGCATCATGGTGTATTGAGTTTGTGAATCCGTTGAAGAAAGGAGGGTGCGGTGGAGTTTTGTGATGGGGTAATGGCAAGAAGGTGGAGCAGATACAGGAGAATGCGAACGGGGAAGAAGGGATTGCAGGCCTGGTTGTTTAAAGCGGGGTATGGGCCTGATTCATATAGTGAGCCCAGTTAGACTTTAATAATAGTTTGAATAATTTAAATACTATTAGGAACTTGTTAACGTGATATCTATTTCATACGTGATCAGAATTTCGAACGGATGGATCCGTTGAGATCGTGGGGACGGTGGCTACCCCATGGAGCTGACTGGAAGTAAATCCGAGCTCGCTACAATTTATGACGAAATAAATTGTCCGATCCAAATCAACGACAATTATCGTTAATTAACGATGATCGTCCAATGTGAGTAAATCTCACAAACTCTAAACAGTTTTATTTTCACGTTGTATTCTTAGAACTGTTAAAATATTTTCTGTTTGACTGTTTCACTGTGTGTGGACTGTTTGATTTAACTGCTAGTCAGTTAGTAGAGATTATATATATATATATATGTATATATATATATAAACCGTCAAATAGTTATATGTTGATTCTGTTCTAACAGAATATTATACTGGTGTTGTCTAACATCTGTGGTGCAGGGAAACAGGTTGGAGGAATCCAACAGGATTCCTCAACAGTTATTTTACTGTGATGTTTATATTGTGATATATAATGTGATGTATATAATCTGTGTGATTATGTGTGGTGGGATGATATTCATCGTTATTATATGGTGTGTTAAATACCATAAGAAATACTAGGATATAGAAAAGAGATTTTCAAACTATAATTTGAAAATAATTTATTTATATAAAA
Organism: Allium sativum; assembly: GCA_030737875.1. NCBI lineage: Eukaryota > Viridiplantae > Streptophyta > Magnoliopsida > Asparagales > Amaryllidaceae > Allium > Allium sativum. The sequence continues at coordinate 203,560,800 of CM060925.1, read as the reverse complement.
TCGATGGATTTTATATTATAAAGAAAAGGGGATTTTGAGTATAAAGGAAAATATTGGTTAATCAAGTATAAAGGAAAAAAAATCTGTTAATCGAGTATAAAGGAAATTATGTGTTAATCAAATATAAAGGATAAATATATTTGTGAAGACAAATACAAAGGATATATATATATGTGTAAATCAAATATAAAGGAATATATTTGTCAAATATATAAGAAGAGAAATATTGTAAACCATTTGAATAGATAGGATAAAAGAGATATTTATTTGTTAAGTAAATAAAGTTAAACTAAGTGAAATGGGTTAAGTTAATCGAAGTAATTTGTTAAGTTAAACTAAATGATGAATCGATGTGAATTAGTTAAGTTGAACTAAGTGGTTAATCGAAGTGAATTAGTTAAGTTAACTAAGTGGTTAATCGAAGTGAATTAGTTGAGTTAAACTAAGTAAATCGGTTAGAGTTAATCAACGTGAATTAGCTAAGTTAAGCTGAGTGGATTTGTTCAGTTAATCAAGACGAGTTAACCAGTTAGGTTAAACCAGTAGAGTTAACCAGTTGAGTTAACCAGTTAGAGTTAATCTATTAGAGTTAACCAGTTGAGTTAACCAGTTGAGTTAACCAGTTAGAGTTGACCAGTTAGAGTTGATCAGTTAGAGTTATCCGAGTAGAGTTAATCGAGTAGAGTTGTCGAATATCACTTATCCGAAGTAGAGTTATCGAATATGGTGTATTCAAGAGAAGAGTTATCGAATATAGTTTATTCGAGCGGAGAAATCAAATGTTATTCATTTAAGAAGAGTTATCGAATATAGTTTATTCGAGTGGAGAAATCAAATGTGATTCATTTGAGAAGAGTTATCGAATATTATTTATTCAAAGAGTAGTTATCGAATATTGGTTATTCGAAGTTAGTTAATCCAAAGGAGCTAGTCGAAGAGTTATTCGAAGTTAGTTAATCCAAAGGAGTTATTCGAGGTTAGTTAATCCGAAGGAGTTAATCGAAGAGTTAATCCGAAGGAGTTAATCGAAGAGTTAATCCGAAGGAGTTAGTCGAAGAGTTAATCGAATATAGTTATTCGAAAGAAGGTGTTAATCGAATATTGTTATTCGAGTAAAGTTAAAAGAGTTAATCGAATTCAGTTATTCGAAATGAGTTATTCGAATTAGATATTTGAATAGAGTTAAACACGTAAGAGTTAATTGAATATTAGTTATTCAATTTGAGTTAATCGAATGTAGTTATTCGAGTAGAGTTAAATCGAATTTAGTTATTCGAAAGGAGTTATCCAATGTGAGTTAAGTTAATCGATTTGAATTAAGTTGAATCGAAATGGAGTAAATCGATTTGAATTAAGTTAACCGAGTTAGAGTAAATCGAATATTGGTTATTCGAAGGTAAGTTATTCGAATTAGTTATTCGAAGGAGTTAATCAAATGAGTCGATCCAAAGGAGTTAGTCGAATATTAGTTATTCGAATAGAGTTAAGGGAGTTATCGATTTTAGTTTGATCGAAAGGAGTTATCGATTAGTAAATCGAAAGGAGATTTTCGAATATAGCATATTCGAAAGAAAGAGATCGAATATTGTTTATTCGAAAGAGAGAGATTTCGAATATGAGTTATTCGAAGTGAGATAATCGAATATAGGTTATTCGAAGAAGAGTTAATCAAATAGAGATTACTCGAAAGAGAGTTATACGTCGAATTCAATTATATCGAATTCGGGAAAGTACTATTTACTTTCCAGGGTTTAAATCAAGATTTAGTTATTGATTTAGAAATTTGATGTCTGTTAAATTATTCGAGTTAGGAGATAAATTTATAATTTAGGTTAGATATTGCAGAAGTAGGAATTATAACGTTATAGTTATAATCAAACGTTTTCATATAAGAAGTAGATTCGTAACCTGAATCCGAGAATTTGCGTAAACAGATGATTGGAAAAAGTGAGTGATGAGCTTCATCTATTTCACAGTAAAGGACGTTGTTCAATTAAGGTCTGCGAGGTAATTATACCCCAACTTGATTGACTTCAGAATTGACAAAGGAATAGTTGTGGTTCGGTCTAAAAGGTTGATTAGGAATAAAGTTAAGGAATAAGCGATAAATGGATTAAGCGAAACGATGTTTTATACAACGTTCATTTAAAATCCGTAAATGAGTTTTGGAAACGTTTTCCAAATATAGTCAGATATGTTTTCTAAACATAGAAAATGGAATGTTTTCATGATAAGAATTTAAGAAATAGAGTTAAGCAAATTCAGAAACTGACTGGAGAGGGTAAGTTGAACGGTTTTCTAAGTGACGATCTGATGTTGGTTTTCGACCTTCAGGATTGATACTTAGAGAATTGTTCTCATACTAGTTACAGTTAGGGACTGATAGTTGCGAAATAATAGTGATGTGAAAATAAGCTATGGAAATGTTTTCCAATGATTTATAACATATATTTTCTAAATATATGAAATAAGGAAATATGAACATATGATGATTGATCGATCGAATTTCCATTTGGAAATAAGATCGTTGTTTGTACACCGACATGTTTTCATTTGATAGTTGAATCACAGACTATCAAAGTTTTTACCATTTTAACGTTGTTAATATGGAGAGACCGGTTGGATTATTATCCAAAGAACCACTCTGTATTGGCATAAGCGTTGCGAGCAATATATGCCAAAGATAAATTGAAGACGGAGTAAAAGTGCAAGGGCTGTTGTATAAGTCTTAGATAACAGTGACTAAGATGGATATACTGAATAGTGCCTTCGGTTTGTCCAGTCCCAGGACAACGTATATGGAAGAAGGTCTGACAGAGTATATCCAATGGATCGCGTAAGTTGATCTGTTCAAACGTATTCACGTTTGGTGGCGGAGGAATTCGTTTCTCTTAGCTGTATACCCGTGTTATTTTTGGATAAGTCAATTTGTGATTTGGCGGGTATGACGATGTGGCATTCAAAGTGAATGATGATCAGATGTTCTGAAGATAGACGTAGCTTCTAGCCTCACACCAGGAAGTAACAAAAGTTGGGCTAGGCAGCATGGCTAGTTGGGTCATTCCCAAGCAGGGTGTATTGTCACCGATCTAGGGAATATCCATATTTATACTTCTTTTTGATTCTGTATCTTCGGATGACGGTTTGATGGCCTATAACCGTGGTGGCAATATATTCGCGACACTCAAGCTAAATGAGTGAGCGGTCATGTGTGGCCGGGTTGCAAGACGTTCTTGTTGAACCCTGAGTGTATCACCTCTAGAGTACACTATTCAGAAGGTGCTCCCATACCTTGTCTGTTGGAATCCATTCTCCGATAAGCGCCCTGCGGTTTATGATTTTATACTATGTATGTAGAACGTGAGATGCAAGCGTTTCTGCTAGTTGATACCTATTTGTACATAGACATTATTATAATATCAAAAGGTTTTTGATATAAAGATATTTTGGATTCTCATAAGGGAAAACCCGTTCCGTTATGCGGCGGGGTCTTATGAGATATCGTTTACTTGTTCATATACATGTTTAAATTGTTTTACTCATACCAGTCCCATGACTGACCCGGAGTTTACTTTGTTGTTTTCCCTAAACTCTTGGGTGCCTAAATTTGTACGGGCAGTCAAGTAGTCGGGATTTACAGATATACATGGAGAGCTTGGAGCAGGAGACTTCAAGATTCTATAGCTATAGTTATTTCCGCTGTGTTGTAAGTGTTGTACTCTGATAAGTGCTATTGTATATATATAACTGTTTACTTCAAAGTTATGTTGTATATTATATGTTATTCGTTCCGCTGTGAGATTCATGTTACTCTGATGATTCTGATGTTCTTCTTCTTCTTCTATTCTATTAGTTCTATCTTTTCTTTCTCACCTTCTAAATTCTTTCACTAACGTCTCGGAATTTCCGACTCCCGAGGAGTCGGAAATTTCCAGCCGTTACAGTTGGTATCAGAGCTTAAGTTAAAGAATTACTTGGCTCTGTGGCGTGACTCGGTAGAGATAGGGTTAGTAATACCCTAGACTGAGATTGAGTGTATATATACGAGTGCGTATTTGTTATTTAATATAAAGTGATTTTATATTGTGGAGACTCATTGGTTGAGTAGTTTGTGAATTCTGGTTGATCAGTTTGATCCACTGTATCGATAGGGGTTACTAAACACTCGAATACGATGGACCGACACGGTATGTTTTGAAAGGAGGGTAAAAGAAATAATTTTACCCGAATATATTTTGATATAATATATTGGTAGTGTTGGTTGTTATTATAATCGAGTAAGATTATAACATGTGAATGGTTATATATAACTAATCAGAATTCATATAAGTAAAGTATATGAAATAAGATGAATTAAATATGAATTTAAATCAGATTTGGAATTAAAATAAGGAAATTTTAAGTTCCTGGGAGATTTTGAAATGTTTTCAAAATGGAAGTATTTAGTAATGGTTTTGAAAATAATATAGTATTGAAATCACTTGGGTCGCTGGAAAATAATTCCGATGATGACTGCGCAGTATCATCGGTGTGATTTTCGAGTTTTAAGTGGTGGATTACTACCAAAGATTTTAATTTGAATTGTTTTGAGGAAACAAGTTGTTTAGAAAATTCAAAGGCTTTGAATTGGCAGTATGATTTCGAATTGATTTGAAATTTACCCAGGAATTTAAGTTCTGAAATTAAAATTTAACTAATGAAGTTAAATGGATTGAATGGTAAGTGTAAATGAATTAAAATTTAACGTGAACCAAGTTAAATAAAACAGGGTTAGATTAGAAATAATCTAAAATGGAACCAAATTGATAAGTCAAGAATTTGGAATTGAGTCGATCAGTTAAGAGTTTAAAATTTGATATTGGAGTTTGAATGGAATTCGGCTTGGGTATAAGCGAATGATGTGGTTTGAGGATATAAACCGAGTGGAATGGCCATGATATATGCAGAAGTGATAACAGATCAAAAGGATATAATGATACGACCGACAAAAAGGTACAAGTTTATATTATATATGAGTTTGGATTTTATGAGCCGAATTGGCAAGCCGCTTGGCTGTTTGATTTTCTTTTGGGTTGGAGAAGGCCTAGAGAGGCGAGGGGTGGTTTGTCATATTGACCAATACAAAGGAGGTTATGGCGAAATTTTTCGAAAATTCCAGGCGTTAGAACATTCTCATGATTTATGGAAATTCAGTTAGCCAGAATGAATTAATAATTCAATTGAAAATTTAATGGTTCAGTTGAAACTGGAGTTGAGAAGTAAACTAAAAGATATTTGAATCTAGTTAGTAGAGTTGGTAGCATTTTCCTAGCTTAGCAATTTCGAGGACGAAATTATTTTAAGGGGGGAAGTCTGTAATGGCGCGTTTTGTAAGGTATAATAATTAAGTTATTTAATTATTTAAATAACGAATATATTAAATAAATGATAGTTGAACGTATAAATTATAATAATAATAATTTTAATCGAGCCCGTAACGACGCGGCAGTTCGTTATTTGGCGAGTTGAACTTCAACTGAATATACAAGATTCATTTTAAGTCGGATTTCTGTGAAACAAGAAACGTGTGGAGCTGGTGGAGTATATCTTTCTAGGGGAAGAGAGACATCGGGATTTCGTCGTGTAGATTTTGAGATAGGTCCAAATCAAATTTTAAAATAGTCGCTATAAAATCGTTTATCGAACGTAACGGTTTATTCGATATAACTAGAGATCAGGTTTGAATTTAAACAAGGTTCTTTTGGGAAATAGTGATAATTTAATTTTTAGAATTTTATTGTAATTTTTAATTAATTTAATAAGCGACTTTTTATTTGAAGTATTTCGCACCCTGAAATCAACATTTTGAAGTCTCAAAATATGAGTCCACTTACCGGTATTATTATATTTTTGGGATCAGGGCACATCGCTTGACACGATAATAGTTTTATTTTCGTCTATAGAAGTTCGCTTAGCGGAGTATATTTAACTTAAACAAAAGTGAATCTATAACTAAACCGTTATGAACTACATTGTACCCTATAAACTAAGTTTTACAAATATATGGATATCATTCCTTTCCGTGTTTCTCTTCTCAACCACTAGTTTCCTGTGGTCCTCAAAAACAATTCGTGGCATTTCAATCATCCACAAGGGAAATCAACCTTAAATGGTAAATACCCTATAAGTAACCCCTTTGAATCCTTAAGACCGAACCCTTTCATTCACTGTAAATCAAAATAAGGCCGCCACCTTCCTCTGAAATTCAGACAATTAAATCCGATACTAAACTAAATGGAATTACACTAATTCGAGTTCGGTGAGTTCGACGGTATTTCTCCATCGCTGAAAATATATACAGCGTGTGTATTTTTGGGTAGGGTTAGTGAATTGGGGATAATGGATCATTATTGGTTGAGTTCGATTGTATACTTGGATTCTGGGCTTGAAGAGGAGCGGCTCGACGAATTTTGAGGGTTAAACATGTATAAAGGTGTCGCTGTTTTACTGTGTATCATTGTTGGGTGGGTTGGAAGTCGAACGGCACCAACACAGTTCGAGTTCTCCGATTGTGATGTGGAGGTGGAGAGTTTTAGACGGGGAGCATCATGGTGTATTGAGTTTGTGAATCCGTTGAAGAAAGGAGGGTGCGGTGGAGTTTTGTGATGGGGTAATGGCAAGAAGGTGGAGCAGATACAGGAGAATGCGAACGGGGAAGAAGGGATTGCAGGCCTGGTTGTTTAAAGCGGGGTATGGGCCTGATTCATATAGTGAGCCCAGTTAGACTTTAATAATAGTTTGAATAATTTAAATACTATTAGGAACTTGTTAACGTGATATCTATTTCATACGTGATCAGAATTTCGAACGGATGGATCCGTTGAGATCGTGGGGACGGTGGCTACCCCATGGAGCTGACTGGAAGTAAATCCGAGCTCGCTACAATTTATGACGAAATAAATTGTCCGATCCAAATCAACGACAATTATCGTTAATTAACGATGATCGTCCAATGTGAGTAAATCTCACAAACTCTAAACAGTTTTATTTTCACGTTGTATTCTTAGAACTGTTAAAATATTTTCTGTTTGACTGTTTCACTGTGTGTGGACTGTTTGATTTAACTGCTAGTCAGTTAGTAGAGATTATATATATATATATATGTATATATATATATAAACCGTCAAATAGTTATATGTTGATTCTGTTCTAACAGAATATTATACTGGTGTTGTCTAACATCTGTGGTGCAGGGAAACAGGTTGGAGGAATCCAACAGGATTCCTCAACAGTTATTTTACTGTGATGTTTATATTGTGATATATAATGTGATGTATATAATCTGTGTGATTATGTGTGGTGGGATGATATTCATCGTTATTATATGGTGTGTTAAATACCATAAGAAATACTAGGATATAGAAAAGAGATTTTCAAACTATAATTTGAAAATAATTTATTTATATAAAATCGATGGATTTTATATTATAAAGAAAAGGGGATTTTGAGTATAAAGGAAAATATTGGTTAATCAAGTATAAAGGAAAAAAAATCTGTTAATCGAGTATAAAGGAAATTATGTGTTAATCAAATATAAAGGATAAATATATTTGTGAAGACAAATACAAAGGATATATATATATGTGTAAATCAAATATAAAGGAATATATTTGTCAAATATATAAGAAGAGAAATATTGTAAACCATTTGAATAGATAGGATAAAAGAGATATTTATTTGTTAAGTAAATAAAGTTAAACTAAGTGAAATGGGTTAAGTTAATCGAAGTAATTTGTTAAGTTAAACTAAATGATGAATCGATGTGAATTAGTTAAGTTGAACTAAGTGGTTAATCGAAGTGAATTAGTTAAGTTAACTAAGTGGTTAATCGAAGTGAATTAGTTGAGTTAAACTAAGTAAATCGGTTAGAGTTAATCAACGTGAATTAGCTAAGTTAAGCTGAGTGGATTTGTTCAGTTAATCAAGACGAGTTAACCAGTTAGGTTAAACCAGTAGAGTTAACCAGTTGAGTTAACCAGTTAGAGTTAATCTATTAGAGTTAACCAGTTGAGTTAACCAGTTGAGTTAACCAGTTAGAGTTGACCAGTTAGAGTTGATCAGTTAGAGTTATCCGAGTAGAGTTAATCGAGTAGAGTTGTCGAATATCACTTATCCGAAGTAGAGTTATCGAATATGGTGTATTCAAGAGAAGAGTTATCGAATATAGTTTATTCGAGCGGAGAAATCAAATGTTATTCATTTAAGAAGAGTTATCGAATATAGTTTATTCGAGTGGAGAAATCAAATGTGATTCATTTGAGAAGAGTTATCGAATATTATTTATTCAAAGAGTAGTTATCGAATATTGGTTATTCGAAGTTAGTTAATCCAAAGGAGCTAGTCGAAGAGTTATTCGAAGTTAGTTAATCCAAAGGAGTTATTCGAGGTTAGTTAATCCGAAGGAGTTAATCGAAGAGTTAATCCGAAGGAGTTAATCGAAGAGTTAATCCGAAGGAGTTAGTCGAAGAGTTAATCGAATATAGTTATTCGAAAGAAGGTGTTAATCGAATATTGTTATTCGAGTAAAGTTAAAAGAGTTAATCGAATTCAGTTATTCGAAATGAGTTATTCGAATTAGATATTTGAATAGAGTTAAACACGTAAGAGTTAATTGAATATTAGTTATTCAATTTGAGTTAATCGAATGTAGTTATTCGAGTAGAGTTAAATCGAATTTAGTTATTCGAAAGGAGTTATCCAATGTGAGTTAAGTTAATCGATTTGAATTAAGTTGAATCGAAATGGAGTAAATCGATTTGAATTAAGTTAACCGAGTTAGAGTAAATCGAATATTGGTTATTCGAAGGTAAGTTATTCGAATTAGTTATTCGAAGGAGTTAATCAAATGAGTCGATCCAAAGGAGTTAGTCGAATATTAGTTATTCGAATAGAGTTAAGGGAGTTATCGATTTTAGTTTGATCGAAAGGAGTTATCGATTAGTAAATCGAAAGGAGATTTTCGAATATAGCATATTCGAAAGAAAGAGATCGAATATTGTTTATTCGAAAGAGAGAGATTTCGAATATGAGTTATTCGAAGTGAGATAATCGAATATAGGTTATTCGAAGAAGAGTTAATCAAATAGAGATTACTCGAAAGAGAGTTATACGTCGAATTCAATTATATCGAATTCGGGAAAGTACTATTTACTTTCCAGGGTTTAAATCAAGATTTAGTTATTGATTTAGAAATTTGATGTCTGTTAAATTATTCGAGTTAGGAGATAAATTTATAATTTAGGTTAGATATTGCAGAAGTAGGAATTATAACGTTATAGTTATAATCAAACGTTTTCATATAAGAAGTAGATTCGTAACCTGAATCCGAGAATTTGCGTAAACAGATGATTGGAAAAAGTGAGTGATGAGCTTCATCTATTTCACAGTAAAGGACGTTGTTCAATTAAGGTCTGCGAGGTAATTATACCCCAACTTGATTGACTTCAGAATTGACAAAGGAATAGTTGTGGTTCGGTCTAAAAGGTTGATTAGGAATAAAGTTAAGGAATAAGCGATAAATGGATTAAGCGAAACGATGTTTTATACAACGTTCATTTAAAATCCGTAAATGAGTTTTGGAAACGTTTTCCAAATATAGTCAGATATGTTTTCTAAACATAGAAAATGGAATGTTTTCATGATAAGAATTTAAGAAATAGAGTTAAGCAAATTCAGAAACTGACTGGAGAGGGTAAGTTGAACGGTTTTCTAAGTGACGATCTGATGTTGGTTTTCGACCTTCAGGATTGATACTTAGAGAATTGTTCTCATACTAGTTACAGTTAGGGACTGATAGTTGCGAAATAATAGTGATGTGAAAATAAGCTATGGAAATGTTTTCCAATGATTTATAACATATATTTTCTAAATATATGAAATAAGGAAATATGAACATATGATGATTGATCGATCGAATTTCCATTTGGAAATAAGATCGTTGTTTGTACACCGACATGTTTTCATTTGATAGTTGAATCACAGACTATCAAAGTTTTTACCATTTTAACGTTGTTAATATGGAGAGACCGGTTGGATTATTATCCAAAGAACCACTCTGTATTGGCATAAGCGTTGCGAGCAATATATGCCAAAGATAAATTGAAGACGGAGTAAAAGTGCAAGGGCTGTTGTATAAGTCTTAGATAACAGTGACTAAGATGGATATACTGAATAGTGCCTTCGGTTTGTCCAGTCCCAGGACAACGTATATGGAAGAAGGTCTGACAGAGTATATCCAATGGATCGCGTAAGTTGATCTGTTCAAACGTATTCACGTTTGGTGGCGGAGGAATTCGTTTCTCTTAGCTGTATACCCGTGTTATTTTTGGATAAGTCAATTTGTGATTTGGCGGGTATGACGATGTGGCATTCAAAGTGAATGATGATCAGATGTTCTGAAGATAGACGTAGCTTCTAGCCTCACACCAGGAAGTAACAAAAGTTGGGCTAGGCAGCATGGCTAGTTGGGTCATTCCCAAGCAGGGTGTATTGTCACCGATCTAGGGAATATCCATATTTATACTTCTTTTTGATTCTGTATCTTCGGATGACGGTTTGATGGCCTATAACCGTGGTGGCAATATATTCGCGACACTCAAGCTAAATGAGTGAGCGGTCATGTGTGGCCGGGTTGCAAGACGTTCTTGTTGAACCCTGAGTGTATCACCTCTAGAGTACACTATTCAGAAGGTGCTCCCATACCTTGTCTGTTGGAATCCATTCTCCGATAAGCGCCCTGCGGTTTATGATTTTATACTATGTATGTAGAACGTGAGATGCAAGCGTTTCTGCTAGTTGATACCTATTTGTACATAGACATTATTATAATATCAAAAGGTTTTTGATATAAAGATATTTTGGATTCTCATAAGGGAAAACCCGTTCCGTTATGCGGCGGGGTCTTATGAGATATCGTTTACTTGTTCATATACATGTTTAAATTGTTTTACTCATACCAGTCCCATGACTGACCCGGAGTTTACTTTGTTGTTTTCCCTAAACTCTTGGGTGCCTAAATTTGTACGGGCAGTCAAGTAGTCGGGATTTACAGATATACATGGAGAGCTTGGAGCAGGAGACTTCAAGATTCTATAGCTATAGTTATTTCCGCTGTGTTGTAAGTGTTGTACTCTGATAAGTGCTATTGTATATATATAACTGTTTACTTCAAAGTTATGTTGTATATTATATGTTATTCGTTCCGCTGTGAGATTCATGTTACTCTGATGATTCTGATGTTCTTCTTCTTCTTCTATTCTATTAGTTCTATCTTTTCTTTCTCACCTTCTAAATTCTTTCACTAACGTCTCGGAATTTCCGACTCCCGAGGAGTCGGAAATTTCCAGCCGTTACATATCACCTATATTAACTATATAAAATAGTCGTGTTTTGAAATAAATCGTTTTACAATCAAAATCATAGTTTTACTATATACCTGAATTGTTAAAAATAATGGATTTTGAAATAGAAGACAGTTAGATAAAAAAAAATATCATTTTTATCAAATGTATGAAAATCATATAGTTTTGAAATAGAAGAATCGATATATATATGTTAGACCAAAAAATGGTCCTAACACCCAAATCGTCGTATTTTGAGCATAGGATATGAAGAAATAACTGAAAAAATATAGAAAAAGTGAGACAACAGGATTTTTATAGTGGTTCGGCGTTAACGAGCCTACGTCCACTTCATATTTTCTCATTTCACTCATAGATTACAATTACAATGAATATTGTCTTTCAATCACTTGAATTCAATGAATAATTCTCTCCGAATCCATTGAATTTATTGAGGAAGATGGTGGTTATTCATGGAGAAGTGTTGGCCATGGCAGCCATGGAAGTTGAGATGCCAAAAGTCCCTTGAAAATGCCCTCTGATGGTGTATTTATAGCTGTAGGAAAGCTCCTGGGAGGACTGGTTCGTGATGGGGTACGTGGCAGGCGATCCAAAAAAATAGGAGAGCCAGTAGCCTTGAGAATAGGTCAAAACAAGCTGCGTGTGAACAGGTCCGAAGGTGGGATCGCGGTCATGGGTCGGATCGCGGTCATAGGTTGGATCGCGTAGGCAAGATCGGATCGGATAGTGTAGGCAAGGGCGGATCGGATCGCGTAGGCAAGGGCGGATCGGATCGCGTAGGCAAGGGCGGATCGGATCGCGGTCATATGCCAGCTTACACCCGTTCACGGAAATGGGCGTAACTTTCAAACCGTAAGTCCAATTGAGCCAAACCAAAGCTCAAACTGAAGCTAATTCAAAGGGCTACGAGTTTATGAGGTGAATAGATCCAAATGAGGTCATTTGATAGGGGTTTCGGGCCAGTTTATACTGATGTTTTGATTTTGACCAAACTGCCTTGTGTCTTCTGACGATGCTTCCAATGCCAGAGAGCGATGTTATCCAGAGATTCCATATGAGACAGCATTTACCCAGAGGTGTGTCAACATGATCTTTGCTTTGGGTAGCCTGGTCACAAAGCAGGCTAACAATATATATATATATATATATATATATATATATATATATAAATAGAATTGAAATATATCGAATAACGAAGCTGTAGTTCGTATTTTGAAATCGAAACTTCAAATGATTATACTGGGAGATCCGACCGTCGGATTTTCCCGAAACTGGAACCGTTGGATTCGTTTTGAAAAGATCTTTCTAATGATGTAAATTTTGTGAAGATCCAAAGGTTAGATTTTCAGTTATGTGTAAATCAAATCTGAAGAAAAACAGCGCCACGGCCGCGTTATGGCCCGAAGCGTCGTTTGAATAAATTGGCTATTTTAAAATAAATAAAAATAGCGATAAATCATTATAAAATATTATAAACGATATGGATGTGAAATTTAGAAATTAACTGAAGGTTAGCTAAGTCGAATGGTTTCTTGGATTTTGATCTGAAGTTGGTTTCGGCCTTCGGGGTTAATATTTGGGAAATCTTTCTCTTACTGATTGACGGTTAGTGACTAATGAATTGAAATGATGCGTATGTAGTGTTTGTGTAGCACGTGTTTATTATATAATGCGAGTTGCTCAGAAAGACCGGGTTTATCCCATTCTGAATAACTGAATCGACGATAAGAAATCGAAGATGAAGACGGTGGTTGAAGACCGGAAATCTTCACCTCGTTTGGATGGTAACTGATGTCCTGATTGGGAGGCATCCCGAAATATGGATAATGAGTGGTGATCGTCCAGACGTACGTGGAGATCGATGGGTTTGCGAGGTATATAGTGCCTCCGGTTTCGTTCAGACCCAGAACGAACCTGTAAATTGATGGTGTGTGTGACATTGGAATTTATTCTGTGTGATTGATAGCCATCAGTTACATGGCGTGAATTGCTTGTGTGACATGCTAAGATGCAGTGATCAGGGCTTCTATTGAAAAGCAAAGTCTTGTGGTGATGATCAAAGCCCCGCCTGTGTGGCGTAGCTTTGTGTATAACGTGAATTCGCGAACCTCACACCCCGGTATGAACCAGAAACGGGAGACGACATCAGGGAGGGCACGCTTTTCTTCCTAGCTAGAAGTGGCGTCAGTGGTTTTACACGCCCTGATGAGTTTGACTTATGTGTTTGTTGCTGTTGCGAGGCGACTCGGTTATATCGGTCGATCCGGGACCGATGGAGTCATTCGTTGGCTCATTTACGCCCCAAAGGGCGGGGAAACGCAGTGTCCAGGAATTTTAATCCACATCGGTGGACCGGCCCTGACGATCCAAGGGGCAGTTGCGGCTGTTCCTGAGGCTCGGGCTGGGCAGTCTCGAATTTGGTAAGGACTATCTTTTGCTTTGGTTCATGACGGAAATCCAATTTCCAAATACGTGACTGTGCGGTTTTGATTGTATACCTATATATGGCGACATAGTGGTATGGGGCATTAATGCCGTCTATGATTGATACTTATGATTTGAAATTGTTTTTGAAACATATAAACACTAGTAGTAGTATCAAATGCTTTTGTTTTATTCGTATCAAGCATATTTTGGCCATTATAAGGTAAAACTCTATCCTCCGGTTTGCGTTGCATTGTGTGATGGGAACTGAGTCTTATAATGGCTTCATTTTTATAAAAAGCATTGCAAAGTTTCAAAGAATGATTTGTTTTAAAGCACTGGTGATCCGATGGAGTAAACCCGTTCCACGAAAGTGGCGTGGTCCTGTGATTAGCCATATTTTAATTGTGTTGAGTAGATTTCTCATACCAGTCCCATGACTGACTCGTAGTTTGTTTCACTTTCAAACTCAGGTGCCCCTCTTTCTACACGGGCAGCCTTGTATTCAGGTTTTAGCTGGCTCTTTCTGGATAGATGGAGCTGAAGATGGATTCTATTATTTATCTCTTTTTATGCTGTTCAGCTCCTATTGTACACATTATATTTGTTTTCCGCTGTAGACATTTATGTATAGCTGAACTGTATTTGTACTAAGTATGATCCTGTATACTGTGTAACTCTGATGATTACGTTTATCCAGTGTATTCTATTGTACATTATCTGGTGTATTTATTTATTTCTGTTCTGCTATTATGATGTTTCTGTGTTATGTTCCAAGGATTACCCTTGCCACCGTCAGTACGGGGTTCGGGGTCGTCTTATTTGGTATCAGAGCTTTGGTTAAGCTTAGTTCTGGAATATAACATATTAACGAACTCGTCAGAAATAGAACCAGTAGTGTTCTAGGACGAGTAGCTCATTACAGATAGGATCAGTAATATCCTAGTATGAGTAGCAGAATGAAATAACACCTAGATAGACGCATTTACATTCAAGTATTTGTCTCTATATTTTGAAATATCTTTTCTGTTGACCTGACACTTTGTCTGCTAATTGCAGACGCTCTAGAAAATGAGTGCCGGAAACAGAAGAAGTAATACTGACCCGGATATAGAAGCCCTATTCATGAAATATAGAAATCTGGGTGGAAAACCCTTCTCGGGCGAAGAATCTATTATGAGAACACAAGCATGGATTCGTTCGGCTGAGAAAATCTCTGAAGGATCAAAGCTGAGGGATGACCAGAAAAGATTACTGGCCTCTTGGGCACTCAAAGACGAAGCTTTGTTCTGGTGGGATTCAGTTATTAAGGACAATCCAAAAGGTGATATCACCTGGGATAGATTCAAAGTGATTTTCCTGGAAAGGTTTACTCCTCCTGAAGCAATTGAACGACTATGTGATGAATTTTCTTATCTGATACAAGGAGATATGACCATTCCCGAATATCATAAGAAATTCAATGAACTTTCTCACTTTTCCCCTCATCTAATTGAGAATCCAAAGAGGAAGAATTTGAGATTTTTCAACGGGCTTCAAAGAAAATATCAGAACAGTGTAATGAGGAATGTGAAGCTCCCCTTTTCTGAAATGATATACATGGCTTACCAGTACGAAGATCTAGACAAGAAAGGTATGTTACAGTACGAAGAGGAAGTCAGCTCTAGTAATAAAATTGAGTCTGAAACTGATCGTCCTGAGGCCAGCACGATGTCAGATGTCAGTAAGAAGCCCAAAGTAAATCGGAAAAGGGCCAGACCTGAGAAAGAATCAGTAATGACCGCCATATGCCTAAACTGCAATCAAAAAGGTCTTCTGTCCAGGAAATGTAAGTCCTTGAAAATGCAGAGGAAGGAGGGATCTAAATCAAAGAACAAGGTTAAAGAAAATAGAGAATGCAATCTTTACCATCAGGTGGGTCACGTAAAGCAAGACTGCCCGCTGTTCATAAAACCTGAAGCCGTACATGTAAATGAAGTGGCAGAAGTGCTTGCATCTTCGTCTGCTCAGGAAAGGGCTGATGTATCAGAAGGCACGCTTAATGTCAAAAACATTCCAGTTAAAGTGTTGTTTTATACAGGCGCGTCGCGAAGCTTTATTGCAAAGAATGCAGTTAAGAAACTGGATTTGAATTTGAAGAAGCTCAAAGAACCAATGACTGTCCAAAATCCGGTTGGGGGTTCCATCGATCTCAGTTGGGTTTGTGCAGTACCTGTCTCTTTTTCCTGCTATAAATTCCCTACTATCTCTATCGTCATGAATTTTACTGAATTCGGTCTTATTCTGGGATTGGATTGGCTAACCAAATATGAGGCAGAGGTTAGATGCGCCGAGAGAGTTGTAAGGACTAAGATTAAATCAGGGAATTATATAACCATTCCCTGTGAAAGTCAAAATGCTAATAGAAAAGACTTCTGGGCAGCTATCGATGTTTCTCCTGCTCAAATAGAAAATATCCCTGAAGTCACAGAGAATATTCCTGACCTAGTGAAATATATTCCTGTCGTCAAGAATTATGCGGATGTGTTTGAAGAAGTTGTTCGCTTACCTCCGTAGAGAGAAATAGATTTCAAGATCGCTTTGATCCCGAATGCAAGGCCGGTAGTTCACGCTATTCGAAGAATGTCCTTGAAAGAGAAAGAGGAATTAGACAATCAAACAAGACAGCTTGTATGGAAGGGTCTAATCAGGCCTAGTTTCTCTGATTAGGGAGCAGCAGTGGTGTTTGTCCCAAAGTCTGACGGTACTCTACGTCTATGTGTGGATTATCGTGATTTGAACAAGCAGACAATAAAGAACAAATATCCATTGCCGCGAATTGATGATTTATTGGATCGTCTGAATGGAGCACAAGTATTTTCAAGAATGGACCTAGCTACAGGCTTCCATCAGCTTCGTATTGCCGAAGATTGTGTTCCTATGACAGCATTCAAAGGTCCAGACTTATTCTACGAGTGGTTAGTAATGCCGTTTGGCTTATGTAACGCTCAAGCATACTTCGTCGATTTGATGAATCAAGTGTTCAGAGGGGTTCTGAATAAGTTTGTTCTGGTTTTTATTGACGATATTCTAATCTTCTCTAAATCAAAACCGAGCATGAAAAGCATTTGGAACAGGTTCTGGAGATCCTCAGAAGGAATGTATTAAAAGCCAAACTATCCAAATGTATATTCTGGCAAGATGAAGTGAAATTTCTATGCCATGTCGTATCGAAAGAAGGAATTGATGTGGATCCAAGTAAAATCACGGCTATTCAAAATTGGAAACAGCCTAGTACTCCTACAGAAGTCCGCAGTTTTCTCGGATTGGCTAGTTATTACCGGAAGTTCGTTAAAAACTTTTCGAAGATATCTGGTCACTTAACGAAGCTTACAAAGAAGCACTAGAAATTCAAGTGGAATCCAGAATGTGAGGAGGCTTTTGAAGAGCTAAAGTTAAGATTAACGACTGCTCCAGTGTTAACCATTATCGACGGCAATCAGGATTTAAAGGTCTGGACAGATGCCTCTAGAGAGGGCCTTGGCGCAGTGTTAATGCAAAGAGGCCAAGTGATTGCTTATGCTAGCCGCCAGCTGAAGCCGCACGAGAAAAACTATGTAACTCATGATCTTGAGTTATTGGCTATCGTATTCTCTTTGAAAATCCGGAGACACTATCTTCTGGGTGAGAAATTCGAACTGTATACAGACCATCAGTCATTGAAGTATTTGTTCACCCCGAAAGACCTGAATCTGAGGCAGCAACGTTGGCTAGAGTTCCTTGCGGTATATGATTTTGAGATTCTATACACTCCAGGGAAAGCTAATGTCATGGCCGATGCGCTGAGTCGAAAGAATGTAATGATCGCCAGCTTTATTATTACGACTTCCTTGATTGACAAAATATCTATTCTTCAGAAGGAGGATAACTTTATTAAGGATATGATCAAAAGGATTCAGAAAGGCGAACCCTCGTGTTTTCAAATAGATAACGATGGAATCCTGAGATTGAAAGGAAGGATTTGTGTTCCCGACATCCCAGAGTTAGAAAGGGAAGTGTTGGACGAGTGTCACAAATCCAAGCTGAGTATCCATCCCGGTGTAGCCAAAATGTACAACGATCTCAAGCGAACATTGGTGGAAGGCTATGAAAAGAGACGTTTCAATATATGTTAGCCGATGCCCTACTTGCCAGCTAGTCAAAAGAGACCAACATAAACTGGCTGGATTGTTACAACCGCTGGACGTTCCAGGTTGGAAGTGGGAACATATTTCCATGGACTTCATAGATGGTTTGCCCAGAACCAGAAAAGGGAATGAAAATATTTGGGTGATCGTGGATCGCTTCACGAAGACCGCCCATTTCATACCTTTCAGATCAAACAGAACTGCTCAGAGTCTGGCGTAGATATACTTCAAGGAAATTGTTAGACTACACGTAGTGTCGGTCAGTATAGTTAGTGAAAGAGATCCAATATTCACTAGCAAATTCTGGGAGGCATTTCAAGTAGAGCTGGGAACAAACCTGAACCTAAGCACCACCTATCATCCTCAGACAGATGGTCAGACTGAGAGGGTGAATCATATACTAGAAGATCTATTGCGGGCTTGTGTTCTAGATTTCGGTTGATCATGGGAAGACCATCTACATTTGGCTGAATTCTCATATAACAACAGCTACCAGGCGAGCCTGACAATGTCGCCATTCGAAGCATTGTATGGTAGACCGTGCCGATCTCCTGCTTGTTGGGTCGAACCTGGTGATAGACTTGTGTTAGGGCCTGATATGATCCGAGAAGCTGCCGACAAGGTCGATTTCGTTAAGAAACGATTACTCGCCGCTCAAAGCCGACAAAAGAGCTATGCCGATAGGAGAAGAAGAGATATATCATTTGCTGTTGGCGACTATGTATATTTAAAAGTATCGCCGATGAGAGGAGTTATCCGGTTCGGTAAAACGGGGAAGTTGGCGCCCAGATTCATTGGTCCATTTCCTATTCTGGAACGGATCGGAACTCTCACTTATAGGGTTAAATTGCCTGATTGGTTGCCTGGAGTGCATGATGTATTTCACATATCTCAACTTCGAAAGCACGTTCATGATCCAGACTCGATCGTGGAAGAAGCAGCTCAGCAAGATATTGAAATTACTCCAGAATTAGCTATGAGGAGAGAGCCGCTAAAGATCATCGACAAAGAAACCAAAGAGCTGAGGAACAAGAAGGTTCACTTAGTCAAAGTGCAATGGAGTGGAGATCCGCAAGATTGTGCTTGGGAAACTGAGGAGAGCATTCAGAAAACCTATCCTAGATGCCGAGTGGATATCTCTGATTGACTCCGGTGCAAGGTACATTTACCATACTTTGCATTACCAATTAGTTCTCTACTTCGTTGTTATTTTCTTTCCATGGATGTGCACTTTTAATTCTATAGTCTGAATGATTTTAAAGAAATATAGAAATTGATTAGTATATTTTTGAAAAAGTTTAAAACAAATTGCTTGTTGTTTGCATTGTGTGATAGTAGATTTGATTAATTAAATTATTAAAACGATAGTTAATTTAATTAATAAGAGAATAATGGTAGAATTTATTCAATTAAATCACACATTGAACTGATTAGAAAATAGATAGAAATATATACATGTGCATTATATATGTTTGAACAGGTAAATGGATAGCTGTTGAGTAAAGAAATTATTTGCATGCCCGACAAATAGGTAAACCTTAATGAGTTGGATGCGAAATATTATTATATCAACTCCTGTGAGTGCCATTAGATGCGGAGTGCTGGTTGTTCTGTGTGTAATAATAAATATCGCCATAGGATAGTAACAATTAATTTTGAACTACATTACATGGCATACTTCTGGAAGATAGGCATACTTCATCATATACCACATAAGCATTTGGAGCTTGTGTGACGAGGTGGAAGATTTACCATATGAGCGAGAGGCTTGTATGGCGATGACTATATTTTACAGGTTGAACTGATGACTGATATGACCATATAAAGTTGTAGCGATAAATTGCCAGATTAATAAAAACCCCACACGGGTCTAGAGTTGACAATAATCACGTCTCTCTAGTCATTAGATACGGCACATGGATTATTTATTTCCCACACGGGACGAGGTGACGAGAATTTATCCTCTGGAGCAATTAAAATACACACTCCCTCAGGCTTTGACAGGGTGATGAGAATTTATTCTCTGGAGTTATTATCTATACACGCTCCCCTGTAAACACCAGATTTTATCACTATAAATATGTGCATGCTTTATAGGATTTATTGGGTATCTAATACGGCCCAATAAATTTCCAAACCTCTCCCCGTACAAAGGAGGTTATGGCGAAATTTTTCGAAAATTCCGGGTGTTATCCAAATTTTTGAAGAATTTGAAAATTCTCAGAAACTGAAAAGTTGGAGAATGGAAGCCAGATTGAACGTAGAGTTGATTAATCAAACCACTTTCGACTTTGTTCCTTTTCGGGGCTGAAAAGTTTTAAGTGGGGGAGATTGTAACGACCTGGAAAATCTGAACCAATTTAAAAAAATTTAATTGGCTAAAATAGTTGATTTTAAATATTTAAAATAAATATTTTAAATAATAACGATGAAAAGTAAGTTTGAATCGACATTTGAAAACGAATATAATTAATTCTAATTATAAACAAGGCCTGAAATGGCGTGGCAGTTTCAAAATTTGAATTCAAACTTTGACTGACTGTACCGGGTGCAAAACAAAACGGATTTGAGTGAAATTAAAAATATTTAAATTTGTTAGTGAATAACTTTCTAACGAATCCGAAAAATCGAAGTTTCATAGCGGAAAGCAAAAGTAATGGCCAAATGAATTTTCAAAAAGGTCGCTATGGAATTTATATAGCCCGTGAAAATGGCCATTTTGCAAATGACCTCGGAATTCGACGAAACCACTTTTGTTGGATTCGGGATGTGAAGTTATTGCTAGGTTTCAAATTTCATAATTTTTAAAGCTAGTATGTGAGCGTGGCAAAGGAAAACATGTTTTAGTCAATTATAGTTAAATTGGATCGACCAGAAATGGGCCATTTTTCAAACGGTCTCAGAATGCGATGAAACTAGTTTTATTGGGACCGTATCGTCAAAACATAGCCAGATTTATTTTTCTGGAATTTTTAGAATCAGTTTGTGGCCCTGGCTAATTGAAATGTACGTTCAAATCAAATATTGTATGTTATATATTTTAATTTGAATGAAAACTGACTGAAACAGTCGAATGGGCCTACGAAACATACCCATTGTGTTCGGAATGGGGGTAAAACACTAGGGATGACAGTCGTTGGGTTTGAATTAGTGTTCGTATGTGAAAGAGGGTATTTTAGAAATTTAAAAATATACAAATTAATTAAAAAAACCTATTGGCTAATCACTTTTCTCTCTCCCCGAAAACCCTCCAGATCGACGCCGATTAGCCCTTCCTCCTTTCCCGTTCATTTTCTAATCAATCCACGCAATAAAACCGCATGCTCCTTTGGAAGTTTTTGTAGAGTTTTCTTCCACCTTCAAATCCATATAAGTTGTGAGATTTTTCGTTGAGTG
Source organism: Allium sativum (assembly GCA_030737875.1). NCBI lineage: Eukaryota > Viridiplantae > Streptophyta > Magnoliopsida > Asparagales > Amaryllidaceae > Allium > Allium sativum. The sequence goes on along the minus strand of CM060925.1, from coordinate 203,539,415 downwards.
TTGAGGGAGAATCGAGCTTCGAAAGTTCGGATATTGAAACCGCCGCCGCCGCTTCCTCCGATCATCGAGCGCCGCCGCACCACCAGCGCCTGGTGCGCCTCTCCTCCCTCTTCCTCGTGGCGAAGGCCGATCGACGTATCATTGCGCGGATTTCGAGAAAGGTGAAAACCTAGTTTTGAACCATATTGAAAGGTATACGACTTTGTTTATTTTCAACTGTTTTAACACCTTTAAACCGTTGCAAACTTTGAAAAATCATATCTTTTTCATGTGTTGACGAAATTCAGTGAAACAAGAGACAGTGGACTCGTGTGGACGTCTTCTACATTCTAGAAGAGACCGCATATTTTTCTGAGACTTCTGCTATTCTTGGTGGAGTGGAACCCAATGTGAGATTTCTAATTTATAAACGATATGGAAAACGACGATGTATAAATTATATAGTTGATGTATGAGTTATATAAGCGTTGTACACCTCTTGTATAAGCGTTGTATAAGTTGTACGTTCGATATATAAGTTATATATGCGTTGTAAAAATTATATATGTGTTGTATAAAAGTGAAATGCTTATATATATATATACATGCCCCTCGTCCACAAACCATAGACGATATTTATTGGTTGTGATTGGTGTGAAAATTGATTGATAGCGAATGGTTGATTAGAATTGTTTGTGGTTGAAATTGATCGATTGTGGTTAAAAAATACCCGTTTGTAGTTAAGAAATAGTTGGTTGAAACCACGTAGGATTAGTTTGTGGAAATGAAAAAAATATACATGCTGCCTGCGTGCGAACTAGATGCATGATTCCCCATTGTCAAAAGCTGCGAGGCTTTAAGGTAGAGCGAGGATCCGTACTAGGGACGGTCCCGGTTTTAACTACCCTGCTGTTATTCTACCGAAATTTTGAATAATATTCATGTGTTAGAATTATTTTCCTGTATTGAAACTATATCCGTCTGTTGAATAGAAAACCTTCATGTGTGGAATAGAAATTCATTCGTTGAATCATATTCATGTGTTGAATGGTATTCGTGTTTTAAATATAAAAATCTCCTTTTTATCTATATATACAAACTATAGAAAACCTTCATGTGTTGAATAGAAATTCATTCGTTGAATCATATTCATGTGTTGAATGGTATTCGTGTTTTAAATATAAAAATCACCTTTTTAACTATATATATAAACTATAGAAAACCTTCATGTGTTGAATTGAAATTCATTTGTTGAATAGAAATTCATGTGTTGAATGGTATTCGTGTTTTAAATATAAAAATCACCTTTTTATCTATATATATAAATTATAGAAAACCTTCATGTGTTGAATCGAAATTCATTCGTTGAATTGAAATTCATGTGTTGAATGGTATTCATATTTTGAAAGAAATTGTTTTATAATAAAAATCCTATTTTTATCACCTATATTAACTGTATAAAATAGTCATGTTTTGAAATAAATCGTTTTACAATAAAAATCACAGTTTTACTATATACGTGAATTGTTAAAAATAGTGGAGTGTTGAAATAGAAGACAGTTAGATAAAAAAATATCATTTTTATCAAATGTATGAAAATCATATAGTTTTGAAATAGAAGAATCGATATATATATATATATAAATAGAATTGAAATATATCGAATAACGAAGCTGCAGTTCGTATTTTGAAATCGAAACTTCAAACGATTATACCGGGAGATCCGACCGTCGGATTTTCCCGAAACTGGAACCGTTGGATTCGTTTTGAAAATATATTTCTAATGATGTAAATTTTGTGAAGATCCAATGGTTAGATTTTCATATATGTGTAAATCAAATCTGAAGAAAAACAGCGCCACGGCCGCGTTATGGCCCGAAGCGTCGTTTGAATAAATTGGCTATTTTAAAATAAATAAAAATAGCGATAAATCGTTATAAAATATTATAAATGATATGGATGTGAAATTTAGAAATTAACTGAAGATTAGCTAAGTCGAATGGTTTCCTGGATTTTGATCTGATGTTGGTTTCGGCCTTTGGGGTTAATATTTGGGAAATCTTTCTCTTACTGATTGACGGTTAGTGACTAATGAATTGAAATGATGCGTATGTAGTGTTTGTGTAGCAAGTGTTTATTATATACGCGAGTTGCTCAGAAAGACCGGGTTTATCCCATTCTGAATAACTGAATCGACGATAAGAAATCGAAGATGAAGACGGTGGTTGAAGACCGGAAATCTTCACCTCGTTTGGATGGTAACTGGTGTCCTGATTGGGAGGCATCCCAAAATATGGATAATGAGTGGTGATCGTCCAGACGTACATGGAGATCGATGGGTTTGCGAGGTATATAGTGCCTCCGGTTTCATTCAGACCCAGAACGGACTTGTAAATGGATGGTGTGTCTGAATTGGAATTTATTCTGTGTGATTGATAGCCATCAGTTACATGGCGTGAATTGCTTGTGTGTCATGCTAAGATGCAGTGATCAGGGCTTCTGTTGAAAAGCAAAGTCTTGTGGTGATGATCAAAGCCCCGCCTGTGTGGCGTAGCTTTGTGTATAACGTGAATTCATGAACCTCACACCCCGGTATGAACCAGAAACGGGAGAGGACATTAGGGAGGGCACGCGTTTCTTCCTAGCTAGAAGTGGCGTCAGTGGTTTTACACGCCCTGATGAGTTTGACTTATGTGGTTGTTGCGAGGCGCCTCGGTTATATCAGTCGATCCGGGACCGATGGAGTCATTCGTTGGCTCATTTACGCCCCAAAGGGCGGGGAAACGCAGTGTCCAGGAATTTTAATCCACATCGGTGGACCGACCCTGACGATCCAAGGGGCAGTTGCGGCTGTTCCTGAGGCTCGGGCTAGGCAGTCTCGAATTTGGTAAGGACTACCTTTTGCCTTGGTTCATGACGGAAATCCAATTTCCAATACGTGACTGTGCGGTTTTGATTGTACACCTATATATGGCGACATAGTGGTATGGGGCATTAATGCCGTCTATGATTGATACTTATGATTTGAAATTGCTTTTGAAACATATAAACACTAGTAGTAGTATCAAATGCTTTTGTTTTATTCGTATCAAGCATATTTTGGCCATTATAAGGTAAAACTCTATCCTCCGGTTTGCGTTGCATTGTGTGATGGAAACTGAGTCTTATAATGGCTTCATTTTTATAAAAAGCATTGCGAAGTTTCAAAGAATGATTTGTTTTAAAGCACTGGCGATCCGATGGAGTAAACCCGTTCCACGAAAGTGGCGTGGTCCTGTGATTAGCCGTATTTTAAATGTGTTGAGTAGATTTCTCATACCAGTCCCATGACTGACTCGTAGTTTGTTTCACTTTCAAACTCGGGTGCCCCTCTTTCTACACGGGCAGCCTTGTATTCAGGTTTTAGCTGGCTCTTTCTGGATAGCTGGAGCTGAAGATGGATTCTTTTATTTATCTCTTTTTATGCTGTTCAGCTCCTATTGTACATATTATGTTTGTTTTCTGCTGTAGACATTTATGTATAGCTGAACTGTATTTGTACTAAGTATGATCCTGTATACTGTGTAACTCTGATGATTACGTTTATCCAGTGTATTCTATTGTACATTATCTGGTGTATTTATTTATTTCTGTTCTGCTATTATGAAGTTTCTGTTATATGTTCCAAGGATTACCCTTGCCACCGTCAGTACGGGGTTCGGGGTCGTCTCAATCTATCTCTTCCGAATTCCTCAACAATATCTGTATAATCACGAAATCCAATATCGAAATATTCTGAAGATTATTTCCATTTCAAAACCATTCCAATTTATGAATTGGAAAACTCTATTTATTTTAAAACCCATTTACAAGTCCAATTTATTTATTTAAAAACATTTGATTATTATTCTAGTTAATAACTAGTTCATTTAGATAAAAATATCTTTTATCCTTTCAAAACTTGGAATTTTTCATCCAAATCATTTATTATGATTTTACACAATTTTTCCATATTTTTAAGGATTAATTGACATAAATAATCCAAAGTTTAACTCATCCGCCCATATTAATCCCAAGTATGCGTTATTCGAGAATAATCCGAAGTTTGGGGGGTGTCTTCCCTAAATGATCCCACTGACCTAATGACATGTTATAGCAGGTTTCAAGTTTTAATCGTTTGCTAATTAATAACCTTTGTTAATTTATAACCTTTGTTAACTTAATCCCCTTCATAATCTTCTTCCTCCCCAATAAAAAATCGCGAACTGTGGCTATTCCAAACCCAAACTCAACCATGAATTTCAATCTCCACTTCCTCCTTCAGTACTCCTCTAAAATCCATGCCACCACCTCCATCGTTCTTCTCTCCGCAAGTCCTTCCCTCTCCACCCCATAACATACAACTCGCACTCTCCAGACAAATCCTAACTTTCAGCATGATTCCCTGCCTTATGAAGGAACCCACGATTTTTTTCACCCATCACTCCAAAAATTTGCACATAGGTGCTATTGCAATCCCTTTCCTCAACAACGAAAAAACAGTCGAACAAACACAGACTATCACCATTTCAACACTGCCAACATTCACCAAATATTCTGCACATCGACACTTACCCACTACAACTGACAAACCACTTCCAATACCTCAAATCTCCTCACACATACTGCTTTCTGCCACCTTCCGATCACCACAATAGTCCACCCATACATCGACACAACACCTAGCTCTCAAACAACATTCAAGCCTGCTGACAACCTCAATTCTCACTACAGTCCACATTCCCACAACTATCAACTTTTCCACTCCAAACAAGCTCATTCACCAGCCTTACCACATCCACTAGCGAACTCGAGAATCGCCTTCATCCCCTCAACCATATACCAAAACTGCCGACGGATCGAAAACAGTGAACAAACATTACCATCTACATTTAACCTACTCACAACTGCAAACTCCCCCCGTCACCCCTTAACAGCCATCCTCCCACCATCACTCAATCCTCCCCTCAAAATTCAGCACAACTGCACAGAATTTCCTTTCTGCTCCGAAACCAATCACCACTCAAACCGCAGTCCACCTCTTCAAATCTGCTTCGAATTCACCGCAATAGCAATTGCTCGAATTAAAGAAATTTAAACTCTCATTAATTGCGTGAGAAATGATGAAAGAACCCAGATCTGTAGATGGGATTTTTGAGAGATGGGATGAAGCAGATGCAGTGTCCAGATCTGGCGCGGTGGAGATTGGAGCGTGGTTTTTCTTAATTAAACTAATTATCTCACTAATTCGAGTAGATGCATGTATTCGAGCTGATACGCGGTGGAGAAGAAGCAAGTGTGAAGATGGGAAACTGGTTATAGCAGGTCACCAAGTAAATGGGATCAATATGGGAAGACACCCCCAAACTTCGGATTATTCTTGAATAACGCATACTTGGGATTAATATGGGCGGATGGGTTAAACTTTGGATTATTTATGTCAATTAATCCTATTTTTAATAATCTTATTAAGGCCCTTACAGTCAGTTTCCAATAACGGCTACATAACTGCATTTACAACGACCTTTTCCAAAATTGATTTGGATATATTTTAAAATTCGACCATTCAAATTTAAATTTCTTATATTCATTGGAAAGCTCTTTTCGATATGAATCCAATGGTTCTGGCTTTAGGAGAATCCGACGGTCGAATCTCCCGTTACGTTCATATGAAGTTAATGGTTGAAATTCGCGAACGGTCGCTGCGCGACGTGTTCTATTCAGGACATTATAATATATATAAAATATATTTTGTCGATTTTCATTTAAAATGATTTTATAAACCGTTTATAAATTCATTTTAAAACGATTTCAACTTCCATTTCAATTTTAAATCAAAATTGAATATTCCATTACATGACAATTTTATATATCTCATATATATTTTAAAAATAATATTTTTAACGAACAAATATTTATTCCATTTCATGACCATTTTGTACATCGCATATATAAGCTAAAAATAATATTTTTAGTCAACCGATATTTATTTCAATACCTGACCATTTTATATATCGTATATATGAGTTAAAAATTATATTTTTAACAAACAAATATTTATTCCAATACATGACCATTTTATCCATTTCTAATTTTATACAACGCATATATATATATATATGTATATTTCGCATTGCATATATATAATTTTCACATCACATATATATATATATATATATATTATTTTCCATTTCACATCACAATCACAACACAATATGTAACACCCCGTATGTTAAATAACTTGTTATAACATAAATCAGAGCAGAATTAAATTTAATATTCTGAATCAGGGGAAACGAGCTGTGCCATTGCGTTCGTCTCGGAAAAATACGCGAAATAGAGTCCGAGTTTTCGTAAATCGGAGTCCGTATGACCAAGATATGGCCCGTCAAAGTTTCACGAAAAATCAAAAACAAAAACTGCTCATGTTTTGAGGCCCGGGATGAGTTTTGGGCTGTTTTTTTTGGGCCCTAAATGGTTCCTACACTTGACTTCTTCCCCAAGACATGCTTTAAAGGCTAGGATTGGTTCTAGGGTATATCCTATGGTCCTAAAACATCTAACTAATCTATATATACACCCTAATACCCCCCTTATCCTTACCAAAAAATAGATCTAAGGCCATTATGCCACCACTTAGAAAATTGGAGAGCCTCCACTAAAAATCCTAAGAGGATTTGCAAGCTAATCTACATCTTCTTCTACTTAATCATTGGGATTTGCTTCATTTAACTTGCTAATCTTGTTTTGGTGAGTTTCTATGGCTTTAATAATCAATTGTTAAATTGATTATGGTAGGATGTGATAAGACATGGCTATGTTTGTGGATGAATGTATTTATGCAAGTTTGTATGATATGTGATTTGCAAGTTTTATGTTAAATGCAAGTTAAGGCCATGTTTTATGATGCAAAACACCATGTTAAACATTTATGCATATGTGACATGTTATGCAAACTATATGTGAGAATATATGCAAGTTATATGTAACATGATATGCAAGTTATGCATGTGATTTTGTGCATGCTAAGTAGTTGGTGTTATGCATGTTAAGTATTTGATGTTATTCATGCTAAAGTATTTGATGTTATGCATGATAAGTATTTGATAGTATGCATACTAAGTATGGGGTTTTATGCATGTTAAGTGTTTGGGTTTATGCAAGTTAAGTGGTAGGTTTATGCATAATAAGTATTTGATTTTATGCATAATAAGTATTTGGTTTTATGCATAATAAGTATTTGATTTTATGCATAATAAGTATTTGATTTTATGCATAATAAGTATTTGATTTTATGCATAATAAGTATTTGGTTTTATGCATAATAAGTATTTGATTTTATGCATAATAAGTATTTGATTCTATGCATGATAAGTAAGTGGTTTTATGCATGCTAAGTGTTTGGTATTATGCATAAATCATGATATGCAAGTTTACCCTTTTAAATATGGTATATACATATGCAAGATGGCACTCTTATATGCTATGCATGTTTACCCTCCTTTAAGATGCAAGTCATATATGTAAGTTCGACATATTATGCAAGTTATGCTTACATGCAAGCTCAACATGTTATGTAAGTTATGTGCATATGCAAGTTATGTGTATGAGGGTATGCAAGTTGTGTGCATAGTGTTATGCAAGTTAAGTTTATGAGATTATGCAAGGTATGAGCATGATGTTATACAAGTTATGTATATGCTTAAATGCGAGCTTAATGTGATATGCAAGTATGTGAATGCTTATGCAAGTATATGAATGCCCATGCAAGTATGTGAATGCTTATGCAAGTTATGTGTATGCTTAAATGCATGTTTAACATGTTATGCAAGTTATGAGGATGCTTATATGCAAGTTTAACATGTTATGCAAGATATGTGTATGATAATATGCAAACTCATATGTCATATGTTATGCAAATCATGGGTATGATAATATGCAAGTTTGGGTTATATGTAGTTGGGTTAATATATGTTCATATATGCAAGTTGACATCCTCTTAACCCATGACAAAGTTATATGCTAAACCCATGATATTTGTGATGGATCTTTCCCTTTATTATGTCGTGAAATGAGAACGATTTACGTGGGGAACGATGGGGTAATAAATATGTTAATAAAAGTATGATTGGGTATGATTAAGCATACCATAAAAATAAATTACCATAAGTGGGAATTTACCTATTGAGTTAGGTCTACCCCATGGGAATTTACCTATTGAGTTAGGTCTACCCATGTTATGGAAAATTTGATATTAATTAGGGATAATTAATATGGGGGTGATTAATTAGGTTTAATTAATCAACTAAGACACGAGGTTGGACCCTTTTGTAGCGGAAGTCTGCCCGGAACCGACCGGCCATCCAGCAGCTACAAATGATTGGCCCAATGTGAGAGGTCTTAGTCATAAATTAAATACATGATTAAAGTAAAGACACGAGGTTAGGCCCTTTTTATGACAGAAGTCTGCCCGGAACCAACCGGCATATCCAGCAGTCATAAAAGACGGTCTAATGTGGGAGGTCTTTATGAGGTCATGATCTTAATTAATGAATTAAGAAACACTTAACCATATTAGCATGTAGTGGGACATGAGGGGTTAAGTGGGTGCCTTGGGGTGGCATGATGAGACTAGTGGGTTGCCTTGGGTGGCAATAGAAAAATACGATTAGAATACTTAACCAAGGTGGAACATGTAATTAAACATGATAAAAGGGTTAAGCAAGTGCCATGGGTGGCATGTGAGAATACGATTAGAATACTTAACCAAGGTGGAACATGTAATTAAACATGATTAAGGGGTTAAGTAAGTGCCATGGGTGGCATGTGGGAATCTAGTGGGTGCCCTAAGTGGCAATTGAAATATGATTAAAGGACTTAACCAAGATTTATAACATGTAAGAGGACATGGTTAAAGGGTTAAGTGGGATGCACTAGATTAAACGACAAGCTTAAGTAGTAGCTTGTGGGGGCCCATTTCAACCAATATCCCAAACGTATCTTTGTAGGCTCGACTCTAGTCGGGTGACGGGACACGCATATTGGGCTTGACTGTAAGAGGCCAAAACGGGTTAGCGGTGGCAACGCGGGATCAACGGGTTTCATATGCGTGTGTGGACCCGGGCTGGTTGGTAAGTCGTTGTTGCATCGTGTAGATATAAAGCCGTGCACAGTGATATTATATGGTAGCCACTTTGGGGAATGATACACCCCCTTTTGTGGGACCAGCACGGGTATCTACGGTAGGGAGCCGATCGCTTGGGGGTAGTGGGTACACCTAGTAAAAATAGGGGCAGACGGCACCTGCGTAGGGGTACAAGAAACTACCGGGTAAAAATTACTAAGTACACTTAGTGGGATCAACCTTTAAGTAGGAATTACTCTTGGTGGGTAAAACTGGTGTGGTGCAGTGTAGGAATTACCCTTGGGTGAATAAGTCTGGGGTGGTGTAATCTAATAATTATCCTTGGGAGGATAAAAGCGTCTTCTCGGTTATCTTAGTACACCCTATGTTTTGTTGGCTACTTAGTGTGGTCATTATCCCCAGAGGTACCGTACCTTATTTATGTCATACCCTAATTACTTTAATGGTTGTATTGTTAGGGTTATAGGACTCACTCAGACTTATGTCTGACCCCGTTGTTTTTATCTTTTTTTCCCAACCCTCAGGTCCTACGGTGGATCCTAGCGGTAGTAGAGCTTGATCGGATTTCTGTTTCCAGTCTTGAGGAGCTTGGGTAGATGTAAAGCTCCAGTTATCCAGTTATCTTTTCTTTTCTTATGGCTATTGTATGAGAGAGTGGGATTATGTACTTCTTTATTTTGATGAATATTGTACTTGACTTTTATCGTGGTTTTTATGATGTAACCAGACATGTTTATTTCCGCTGTTATGAGATGATGTTTTAAAATTTCAAGTACTATTTATACCTGTCTTGTTGTAATTTTTCTGTTCTATATTCACTAAAATACTCCACCGATGCTATGGCATTCCCTTAGTGAGTGACTATAGCGGGTGTGGGGTGTTACACGTGGTATCAGAGCAAAGGTTACCGGAACAGATAAAATTTTTAGAAAACTATTTTTCTAAAACATTTTTGGAAAGGAGTATTTTCAAAAACATGTCTTTTAAGAGAAAAGTTTTTGAAAGGAAAGCATAATCCCCAATAGCCATATCTATATCTTTCGAATTCTCCATTTTGAATCTCTTCCTTTCTCTCGTTTTGAGTTTCCCCTCCGCGTATAGATGATCTTTCTAAGATAGATAAGGATGGAAAACCACTTCAAGGGACTTAGACGTTAGTCGGATTAGAAGTTGGTTCAAGAAGGAGGAGGACTGGTAGGTATCTATTGGATAAACGATGGGAGGAAGGCTCAAATAGTTGTTTGGTTAATGAAAGATGAAACCTCATTGGTGGGAGGTTACGAGTGGAGAATAGGGAAGAAGAAGGCAAGTGGTTATCCTTTTAAGAGGAATAGGACACCTTATTAGGACTGTTCAAAGAAGCAAGGGCAAGGTATGGAATCTTCTGGAGGGTAGTTGTATTCCCTCACGGCTAGGGTACCAGGTGGGGATAAGACCGTCTAGGTTGGAATTTGGATTTCTTTATTATCCAATTCAAACTTTATTTGATCCTGATATATCGAGTTCGTTTATCTCACCATTGATAGTTGAGTCACTGCACTTAGACACCAGTTTGGTAGATGATCCCTTAGTTGTTTCAAACCCAGTTGGGGCTCCATGATTTGTTTGGGTTTGAAAGTTTCTATACTTAGCGTTGAGTTTAGATGTGATGCTTGTTGGGCTTCACGGGCTATGGGTTAATTTTGGGCATGAACTGGTTATCCAGTAGGAGTGCTGTTCTTCATTTTGAAGGGAGAGTTGTTAGGCTTATGGGCCGCCTAAGTAACACTCTCGAGATCTCTTGTAATCCCATAGAATCTGTTATGCTAAGGTATCTAGAATCGCCTGACACGTTGGTCTAGAGTCTGCGATCTGTTAGAGCGGTCCGGGAATACCCGGATGTGTTTGAGGAGGTGAAGGGCTTACCTCCGAAGCGGGAGATTGACTTCCGAATATATCTGGTGGATAAGGCCAAACCAGTATCTTGGCCAGTGTGCCACATGGCTCCTAGTGAGAGGAGGGAACTCCATAAGTAAGTAGGCGATTTGCTTGAGAAAGGGTTCATAAGACGAAGTATATCGGAGTGGGGCGCTCCATTAGTTTTTGTTATGAAGGCGGATGGGTCCCTCAGACTTTGTGTAGGCTAAAGAGAACTAAAGAAACTCACAAAGAAGAATAGACACCCATTGCCAAGGATTGATGATCTCTTTGATCAGTTGGTTGGCGCCTCAGTGTTTTAGTAGTGGACTCAGCCACGGAAGTTCATCAGTTGAGAGTGGCTGAGGATAGCATAGAAAAGACTACCTTTAGGACTCCGGATGTTTTCTTTTATGAGTGGCTGGTGATGCCATTGGGTTTGACGAACGCCCCCTCATACTTTGTTGAGAAGGGTGTTCAGGGAGTACCTAAATAAGTTCGTGATGGTCTTTGTAGATGACATCTGGGTCTTTTCTAGGAGCGAAATAAGTTTTCGTATGTGCTCAATAGGCTGAGCAGGGCCAGTATAGGATAAACGACGGTTTTGGAGCGAGACTGGCGAGAACATCCAGAATTGGTCAAGGGCTTAATTATTTAGCCATTTTTACTAGTACCGTCTCACGTAGGTCGTCTGAATTCGAAGGAGGTATCCCTTGGGTGTTTGTCTGATATTGGTTTAGGCCTTTGGGGCTTGCATTTGGGGGATGCCGAATTCGACTAGGGTGGTCTGCGTCGGAGACAGTTGTGATGATTTTGGATGATATTCTGGTGGAGAAGAGCATGCCCTACATCTTAGGGAAGTGTTGGAGACTCTTCGAGCGCATAGTCTTAGGACAGCAAAAGTGGATGGGATCCTTAGCATCCTATGAGTAAGGGTAACATGGTAACGGACACCTTAAGTAGAAAAAGGTTGTCCTTGAGTTCATTGTTCGTTGAACGACGGAGCTTAGAGTTTATTTCTAAGTTTGACTTTAGACCTTCCGTTGACTTTGTACCCGGTTTGCTAGCTTCTTTGGAAGTTAGACCTACTCTTTTGGGGCGGATTGGAGAAGCACAGAGGGGCGACCCACAGTTGGTTGAGTTAGTAGAGAAGCTCATAAGGGGGGAGTCGTCCAGCCATTTCAGTAGGTACACCTTAGAGATAGAGGGTGCTTGCGTAGAGACGGTAGACTTTGTGTACCGCAGGACGAGGGTTTGAGGAAGGCTATTCTTGATGACGCACACCGTTTTAGGATGACCATTCATCCCGGTGGGGGTAAGATGTACCAAGACATGAAGAGGGCTTTCTTCTGGGCCGGTATGAAGAAAGATGTGGCCGAGCATGTCGCTCGATGCTTGGTGTGCCAACGAGTGAAGACGGAGCGAAAGAAACCGGGTGGGTTGCTTCACCCATTGGAGGTTCCGCAATGAAAGTGGGACAGCGCCTCGTTGGATTTTATTGACAGGTTACCCAGATCGAGAAAGAGTAATACAGGAATTTGGGTGGTGGTAGACAGACTTACTAAGAACACCCATTTCATACCTGTGAAGAGTAAGTGGACTGCTCCATGGCTAGCTTTTGTATATCTTCGAGAGATAGTTCGATTGCATCGGGTACCCTCCAGTATAGTGAGTGATCGAGATCCTATCTTCACTAGAGAGTTTTGGAAGAGTTTGCAAAAGGCGGTAGGGACTCAGTTGCGTTTGAGTACCGCATATCATCCTCAGACGGACGGCCAGACCGAGAGGGTGAATCATATTTTAGAAGACCTTTTGAGGCTATGTATCTTGGATTTTGGAGGTACATGGGAGGAGCATCTTCCATTGGTGGAGTTGCCCGACAGACTTAGTGGTGTACATGATGTATTCCATGGGAGGAAGTGCCTACATAAGACCGCAGAGGTGGTAGAGCCAAGTTTGCTTAGAGAAGTGGAAGCAGAGCGTGATGCGACTATTCGACGAGCTCCTACTCGCATCCTTGGGTCAGAGACTAGGAAATTGAGGAATCGAGAGGTTCAGCTAGTCAAAGTGCAATGGGGAGAAGAGGAGAGCAACGCAACTTGGGAGACGGAAGCGAAGATGCGTTCTTTGTATCCATTTCTTTTTGAGAGTATGTCTTTTAACTTCTCCTTTATCGTTTGACTGGTACTTATCTTATCCTTAGTATGTCCTCTCGTTAGTACCTTTGACCTTCAGATAGGATAGTCCTATGGTTGAAACATGTGTTTGAGACATGTTATGTATGATGGATGCAAGTGGATGCAAGTGTTTGCTAGTGGTTGCTCGTGGATGCATATACACACACTCTAGGCACTAGATCGGCTCAATCACTTCATATTGCATATTGCATAAAATTGTGTGTAGGAAGCTATATTTATGGATGTATAATGATTGTGTTATCATATGGATGATGCATTTTGGTGAATGATTGTGCACTCATGTAGATATTGTATGTGTCGATAGGGTTCCCTCGCATACATAATGGATGCATGGCACTATCATGGTTTGCATATGTTCATACATTAGATAGGGAACATATACACACACTTTTTGCATATGCTCATACATCATTAGAAATTGTTTTAAGGACAATGGATGCCAGTGTTTGATGGTTGAGTAGATGGTTGTTTGGTTGGTAGGATACGTTCTTCTTGACTTAGAGATTTCGGGGACGAAATCCTTTAAGTAGGGGAGAATGTAACACCCCGTATGTTAAATAACTTGTTATAACATAAATCAGAGCAGAATTAAATTTAATATTCTGAATCAGGGGAAACGGGCTGTGCCATTGCGTTCGTCTCGGAAAAATACGCGAAATAGAGTCCGAGTTTTCGTAAATCGGAGTCCGTATGACCAAGATATGGCCCGTCAAAGTTTCACGAAAAATCAAAAACAAAAACTGCTCATGTTTTGAGGCCCGGGATGAGTTTTGGGCTGTTTTTTTTTGGCCCTAAATGGTTCCTACACTTGACTTCTTCCCCAAGACATGCTTTAAAGGCTAGGATTGGTTCTAGGGTATATCCTATGGTCCTAAAACATCTAACTAATCTATATATACACCCTAATACCCCCCTTATCCTTACCAAAAAATAGATCTAAGGCCATTATGCCACCACTTAGAAAATTGGAGAGCCTCCACTAAAAATCCTAAGAGGATTTGCAAGCTAATCTACATCTTCTTCTACTTAATCATTGGGATTTGCTTTATTTAACTTGCTAATCTTGTTTTGGTGAGTTTCTATGGCTTTAATAATCAATTGTTAAATTGATTATGGTAGGATGTGATAAGACATGGCTATGTTTGTGGATGAATGTATTTATGCAAGTTTGTATGATATGTGATTTGCAAGTTTTATGTTAAATGCAAGTTAAGGCCATGTTTTATGATGCAAAACACCATGTTAAACATTTATGCATATGTGACATGTTATGCAAACTATATGTGAGAATATATGCAAGTTATATGTAACATGATATGCAAGTTATGCATGTGATTTTGTGCATGCTAAGTAGTTGGTGTTATGCATGTTAAGTATTTGATGTTATTCATGCTAAAGTATTTGATGTTATGCATGATAAGTATTTGATAGTATGCATACTAAGTATGGGGTTTTATGCATGTTAAGTGTTTGGGTTTATGCAAGTTAAGTGGTAGGTTTATGCATAATAAGTATTTGATTTTATGCATAATAAGTATTTGGTTTTATGCATAATAAGTATTTGATTTTATGCATAATAAGTATTTGATTTTATGCATAATAAGTATTTGATTTTATGCATAATAAGTATTTGGTTTTATGCATAATAAGTATTTGATTTTATGCATAATAAGTATTTGATTCTATGCATGATAAGTAAGTGGTTTTATGCATGCTAAGTGTTTGGTATTATGCATAAATCATGATATGCAAGTTTACCCTTTTAAATATGGTATATACATATGCAAGATGGCACTCTTATATGCTATGCATGTTTACCCTCCTTTAAGATGCAAGTCATATATGTAAGTTCGACATATTATGCAAGTTATGCTTACATGCAAGCTCAACATGTTATGTAAGTTATGTGCATATGCAAGTTATGTGTATGAGGGTATGCAAGTTGTGTGCATAGTGTTATGCAAGTTAAGTTTATGAGATTATGCAAGGTATGAGCATGATGTTATACAAGTTATGTATATGCTTAAATGCGAGCTTAATGTGATATGCAAGTATGTGAATGCTTATGCAAGTATATGAATGCCCATGCAAGTATGTGAATGCTTATGCAAGTTATGTGTATGCTTAAATGCATGTTTAACATGTTATGCAAGTTATGAGGATGCTTATATGCAAGTTTAACATGTTATGCAAGATATGTGTATGATAATATGCAAACTCATATGTCATATGTTATGCAAATCATGGGTATGATAATATGCAAGTTTGGGTTATATGTAGTTGGGTTAATATATGTTCATATATGCAAGTTGACATCCTCTTAACCCATGACAAAGTTATATGCTAAACCCATGATATTTGTGATGGATCTTTCCCTTTATTATGTCGTGAAATGAGAACGATTTACGTGGGGAACGATGGGGTAATAAATATGTTAATAAAAGTATGATTGGGTATGATTAAGCATACCATAAAAATAAATTACCATAAGTGGGAATTTACCTATTGAGTTAGGTCTACCCCATGGGAATTTACCTATTGAGTTAGGTCTACCCATGTTATGGAAAATTTGATATTAATTAGGGATAATTAATATGGGGGTGATTAATTAGGTTTAATTAATCAACTAAGACACGAGGTTGGACCCTTTTGTAGCGGAAGTCTGCCCGGAACCGACCGGCCATCCAGCAGCTACAAATGATTGGCCCAATGTGAGAGGTCTTAGTCATAAATTAAATACATGATTAAAGTAAAGACACGAGGTTAGGCCCTTTTTATGACAGAAGTCTGCCCGGAACCAACCGGCATATCCAGCAGTCATAAAAGACGGTCTAATGTGGGAGGTCTTTATGAGGTCATGATCTTAATTAATGAATTAAGAAACACTTAACCATATTAGCATGTAGTGGGACATGAGGGGTTAAGTGGGTGCCTTGGGGTGGCATGATGAGACTAGTGGGTTGCCTTGGGTGGCAATAGAAAAATACGATTAGAATACTTAACCAAGGTGGAACATGTAATTAAACATGATAAAAGGGTTAAGCAAGTGCCATGGGTGGCATGTGAGAATACGATTAGAATACTTAACCAAGGTGGAACATGTAATTAAACATGATTAAGGGGTTAAGTAAGTGCCATGGGTGGCATGTGGGAATCTAGTGGGTGCCCTAAGTGGCAATTGAAATATGATTAAAGGACTTAACCAAGATTTATAACATGTAAGAGGACATGGTTAAAGGGTTAAGTGGGATGCACTAGATTAAACGACAAGCTTAAGTAGTAGCTTGTGGGGGCCCATTTCAACCAATATCCCAAACGTATCTTTGTAGGCTCGACTCTAGTCGGGTGACGGGACACGCATATTGGGCTTGACTGTAAGAGGCCAAAACGGGTTAGCGGTGGCAACGCGGGATCAACGGGTTTCATATGCGTGTGTGGACCCGGGCTGGTTGGTAAGTCGTTGTTGCATCGTGTAGATATAAAGCCGTGCACAGTGATATTATATGGTAGCCACTTTGGGGAATGATACACCCCCTTTTGTGGGACCAGCACGGGTATCTACGGTAGGGAGCCGATCGCTTGGGGGTAGTGGGTACACCTAGTAAAAATAGGGGCAGACGGCACCTGCGTAGGGGTACAAGAAACTACCGGGTAAAAATTACTAAGTACACTTAGTGGGATCAACCTTTAAGTAGGAATTACTCTTGGTGGGTAAAACTGGTGTGGTGCAGTGTAGGAATTACCCTTGGGTGAATAAGTCTGGGGTGGTGTAATCTAATAATTATCCTTGGGAGGATAAAAGCGTCTTCTCGGTTATCTTAGTACACCCTATGTTTTGTTGGCTACTTAGTGTGGTCATTATCCCCAGAGGTACCGTACCTTATTTATGTCATACCCTAATTACTTTAATGGTTGTATTGTTAGGGTTATAGGACTCACTCAGACTTATGTCTGACCCCGTTGTTTTTATCTTTTTTTCCCAACCCTCAGGTCCTACGGTGGATCCTAGCGGTAGTAGAGCTTGATCGGATTTCTGTTTCCAGTCTTGAGGAGCTTGGGTAGATGTAAAGCTCCAGTTATCCAGTTATCTTTTCTTTTCTTATGGCTATTGTATGAGAGAGTGGGATTATGTACTTCTTTATTTTGATGAATATTGTACTTGACTTTTATCGTGGTTTTTATGATGTAACCAGACATGTTTATTTCCGCTGTTATGAGATGATGTTTTAAAATTTCAAGTACTATTTATACCTGTCTTGTTGTAATTTTTCTGTTCTATATTCACTAAATTACTCCACCGATGCTATGGCATTCCCTTAGTGAGTGACTATAGCGGGTGTGGGGTGTTACACAATACACTCAATTAAATCGTCCATGAATACACTTAATTAAATCATCCATGGACTGTGGACGAGGGAGTTGAGCTAACAGGCACCATATATAATTTATCATAATTATAAACTAAAAAAATCAATACTGGCAGTTCATATATGCAGTTATAAAATAAATAACTATACAAGAATTTTAGTGAGAAGTTCTCACATTGATCTGATAGAAAATCGTTTAATAACGATTGTTTTTATCTGAATTAAATTGTGCGTTCAATTCAGTCAAAAATTGCAGCTAGCTCCAATCTTGTTCCAGTCAGTTCCATTGCGAAGTATTCGTCAAGAGGATTCCAACGCAAGTTGTTTCCTTGGTTTCTGACGTCCTATGAACAAGTTATGATACTTTGTACGTTAATTACTTTAATAACTAATTAAATATAAAATTAATTAATTTATCTTTAACCATTTTTCTAATCCCTTCTCCATCGTGACTATTTCCTGCAGAACCAAAGTCAAACGAAGCTATTCCTCATGTCATCACCTGTGCACATCGCCGGAGGGGGTTTGACCTTGATCGCCACCTGCCATTCGGATGCCCCGACCACTGCCATCCTTCGCCAGGACCCACGCCCCATTCGAACTCACCCGTGGCCTTCTGTTCGCTGGTATACGCACTGCCTTCCTAAGTTGATTGTCACCACCTTGAACCAAAATAATCCATCACCTCTGGTCACAGCATAGGTCTCGATGAGGGGAATAGATTTATACTTGGATGTTGAGTGAACAGGTGATCGGAGCGCGTGGAAAACGGGGAGGAAGGAGGGGAAATGAATGTCGTTCATTTCAGTTTGGAGGCGGATTTTGAAAATCTTAGTTTGCGGATAAAGCCTAAATGGGTAGATTGAGGAATTGCATGTTGTGTGATGCATAGTAGATCCATATTTCTATTATTGGTTATTGTTTATGAACTGGCATTCATGGGGGTAAACCCGTTCCATGACATGTGGCGTGATCCCATGATTTACCATATTTTAAAGTAAAGTTTTAATAACTGTTTTTAGTTCTCACACCAGTCCCATGACTGAATCGAAGTTTACTTTTTCTACCTAAACTCTAGGTTCCCATATATTTCAATGGGCAGTTAGTAGTTTTGGTTTTGCAGATTACTTCAATAAGAAGGATTCTGGATCGAGGATTAAAGCTGTGTCCAGAGTATTGATAGTCTTCCGCTGTGTTAGTTTATTTGTTTCCGCTGCATTGTATTACATTTATTGTAAATTTATTTTCCGTCGTATTATCTTCGATACTCTGATATTCTGTACTCTGATGTAACATTATTATGAAGTTTATAAAAGTCTTCGGTTGTTTGTTCTGATGTGTTGTGCCCCCAAAGTTAGCATATCCGGCTTTTTGGTTCGATTAAAGTCAGTTTAACAATCGATATGGATCGACCTAGAAGGAGGGTCACTACATTTAATAATCAATGATATAATATAATTATTTATAATAACGAAGTAAAAATAATAACATATTAATAATTTATACTTGAAATTAGTAAATAGTATAGTATAATTAGTAATGTACACTTATACCATATATAATAGATCAATAATATAGTATAATCTTCTTGACGTCAAAAATAACATAAAACCAGAATTTTAAATAACTTTAAGTTTCATGTAATGTCCAAATTTTCATAAAATTCAAAAATGTAAAAAAAATTGAAATATAAGTTTTGTAACTATATTTTCTGGCATATATGTAACGACCCGGAATTTTGGGCCAATTTAAAATTTTTATTTTAGAAATTTTAATGGACTTTAATATTTAAAATAATTTATTTTAAATAGGAACGACTAAAAATTTATTTTAGAACGAATAAATTCAATTTAATTATAAAAGGAGTTTAAAACAGCGCTGCAGTTTCAAAAATTTGAATTTGAACTTTGATTGAATGTACAGGATTCATTTTAAATCAGAATTGAGTGAAACAAGAAATATTTAAATCTGTTTAATAATATCTTTCTAACGAATCTGAAAAATTGAAATTTCATAGCGGAAATCAAAAGTTATGGCCAATTCAATTTTTAGAAAGGTCGCTGTAGAGTTTATATATATATTATATAGGGCTCGAAAGGCTACTTTTCACATACGAAGGAATTTCGACTCGAAACCACTTCCATTGAGTTCGGAATGACGTTTCTGCATTGGAAAATAGTAAACACTTACATATTTTGAGTTTCGGGATTTATTTGTTTAAAAATGTATTTTTAATATTAAATATATTAGCCTTAAAAATAGTCATTTTTCAAATGACCTCGGTTTTCGACGAAACCACCTTTGTTGGAACCGGAATGTCAAATTGTTGCTAAGTTTCAATTTTCGTAATTTTTCGAATTAATATGTGAGCGTGGCAAAGGAAAACGTGTTTTGTCAATTACAGTCAAATTTAATCTACTAGAAAATGGCCATTTTTCAAACAGTCTCAGAATTCGACGAAATTCGTCTTGTTAGAACCGTATCGTCATAAGAAAGCCAAAAATAATTTTTCTGTAATTTTTAGAGGTCGTATGTGGCCCCAGCGTATTTAAATGTACGGTCAATATTTAATTAATTAATTTTTTTATGTAAATTTAAATAAAATATTTACAGATTTCGGAATTGGGCCACGAGACATGTCCCATTGCGTTCAGAAGGAGTCAAAACCTTAAGAATGATAGTTGTTGGGCCTAATTTGAGTTAGTGGCTAATCGGACCTTAACGGGCTATTAAAGTAATATAATATTATAAATATAAGGATTATTTCGAAACCCTAATCCCCTTTATATGTAGCCGCCGTTCTTCAAACTCCAATGGCCGGAAACGCACCGAATTCAATTGCTAAATTCTCCCAATCCTCTTGGTGATTTTCAACACTCCATATAGCAAATCGAAGAACTTTCCACAAGCTTTACATCGATACGGCGATGATAAAAAAGCATAGAGAAACGGGCTCGAATTTCGAGCAGGAAGAACCGCCGCTCGGGGCGGATTTCGTGGGTCCTGGGACCACTGAGTTCGACCTCGGTCTCGGTGGTGAGGGTCGGCGGTCGGGGCTTCGACGAGGTGGCGGTGGATCGGCTTCTGGGGGCTCCTGGTGGCAGCGCGCAGGAGGTTTCAATATCGGCTATGGGTTCTTGAACTCATGATATAGAAGACGATGAGTAATACACCGGAGCGGCCAGATTTGAATTAGAGGGATTGTGGTATAACTAAAGAAATAGATTAATAGTTAATTTCTTTTTAAATTATCCAACGATTAAAATTTAATATCTTGTTCGTTTCAAATCGGAATTCGATAATTTCAGAAACACTGTGATCGTGGAGAAAAACTCTACAAGATAGAACTGACTAAAGCAGATTCTGAACTGGTTAGAATTTTAGATCCGCTTCAAAACAAGGTGAGAACTCTATATTTAAAAATAATTAAAATGTTAATTATTCCTCGCTATTTAAATTCTATGTATGTATGTTGATTAATTCGGGTCTGTGATGTATGGAATTGTTGATTGTGATGTTCATTCATGGTTAGGATATTTTGTGTGAATAAAATCACATTTTTGATTTGAATATTTTTGTGTAAATTAAAATGACACTTTATAAGAATGTTACAATAGAAATAAAAATGTTATCTTTGTTGGAAAATGTTAAATTAAAATAAAAACACATTTTTGGTTATACAAAAATGTACATTAGAATATAATTCACATTTGTGTATAAGACATACATTAGGATGAAAATCACATTTTGTATAAAATGTTACTTTAGAATAGAAATAACATTTTTAGTATAAATTGTTGTACTATAAAAGAAATAGCATTTTTGGTATAAAATTTTGCTTTAGGATAAAATATCATTTTTGTGTAAAAATATGTTAATGGAATAAAATATCACTTTAGTGGAAACATGTTAATAGAATAAAAGTTGACATTTTTGTTACCTTAAAAGAATGAGTTGGAAATATTCATTTTTGCAAATTAAATAGAATGAATTGAAAACATTCATTTGTGGTCATTAAAAAGGATTACATAAAAATGAACATTTTTGTTTGAAATGTTTTATGCATAAAAATGACATTTTGATTTGAAATTTGTTTTATATATAAAAACCACATTTTTATTAGAAATGTGTTTTGCAAATTAAAATTAACATTTTTTGTTAATTAGATTTATGTTAAACAAATTTAACATTTTTCTCAAGACATGATTACTGAGATAGGATAACAATTTTGGGTTAACATTTTAATAAAATAGAAAATGAACCTTTTTGTACATTAAAAGGGAATGAATCAAAAATGAATATTTTTGTACATTAAAAGAGAATGAATTAGAAATGAACATCGTGTCACTTTTAAAAGAATGGAAATAAAAAGACACATTTAAGTTATTAAATAAGGAGTCTACAAAAATCACATTTTTGTCATTTAATAAAGATTATCATTTTTGCTTATTTAAAAGAACCACATTTCTTTTGATTTAAAACACTATTAGTGATATAAAACCACGTTGTTGATTAAAACTTGATCAGTGATAAAAAATCACATTTTTGATTAGAACATGTTAGTTGTAATAAGATTAACATTGGTGTTAAAACATGTTGGTAGAAACAAAAGATTTATTGTTTTTTTTAATGAAAGATTAATATAAAAGATTGAAATAAAAGATTTCATCTTTATATTCAATCAATTACAAAGACTAGTATTGAAATAAAATGACCACCTTTATCAAAAGATTGCTTAGGGAATAAAATGACCATTTTTGTCAAAAGAATTTGATTATATTATAAGGGACAAAATTAACATTTTGGTTAATTAGATTAAATTCAACCAAAATTAACATTTTGATTGCATTGAAAGTGATTAGACAAAATTCATATTTTGTTAACATTAAAAGGATTATAATAAAATCCATATTTTGTTAACATTAAAAGGATTATGATAAAATTCATATTTTGTTAACATTAAAAGAAAAAATTCATATTTTGTTAGCATTAAAAGGATTTGATAAGAATTAACATTTTTGTTAACATTAGAAATAGAATTTACATTTATGAAAAGGATGACATTAGAAAATTTAATCTCATTTTAGTGAAAAATGTCCATTAGAGTTAAATTAACATTTTTGGTTACATTTAAAATGATTAAACAAAATTTATATTTTTGTTTACATTATAAAGATTAGACAAAATTAACATTTTTGCGAAATTTGAAATGGCATCAAAATAGTCATTTTTGTTGTAATAAGAAATGAACTAGAAAATGTATACTTCTATACATATAAGAAATGAACTAGAAAATGTATATTTTATACATAAAAGAAATGAATGAACTAAGAACGTATATTTCTATACATTAAGAAGGATGAATCAGAAAAGGACATTTTTGCTAGAAAATGTAAATTAGAATAAAATGGACATTTTTGTCAAAATTAAAAGAATGAAACAAATATAGCATCTTTATGTTATTAGTTTTGAAACACCAAATATACACCTTTGTCAATTTACATTAGTTATTACAAAATAATCACTTTTGTCAATTTACATTAGTTGAAATCGATTATTCACCTTGGTCAATTTATACTAGTTGAAAACCAATTTTTCACTTTGTTAATTTACACTAATTAAACAAAATATGATTTAAGAGCTACATTTTTAGATGCAAACAAATATTACATTTTTATTTTGTATTTTAGGTAGAATTAGAGATATACATTTCTGTTTGCAAATTTAGTTGCAAACAAACATTTAATAAAGATTTTGTATTTTCTTTTATTGCATATTTAGATGCAAATAAACATCGTAGTTAAAAGGTTATATTTTTGTTTGCATTCTCTATTGCAAATAAAACATGAAATTAAAAAGTATATTTTTATCTATTCTTTAGTTGTTATAAAAATGATAAGATTAAATAATTACAATTGTAATGTAATATAAAGATTTCATTTTATACAACGTAAAAAGAATATCACTCTTTATGTAAAAAGGAAAAGATCATACTTCATTGTAGGTGAGTCAACATCAGAATTCACATTTTTAATGTAAATAAATCAGTAGAAAGATTCATTGTTTTTGATAAATTATGTCAACATGAGAATTTACATTTCTATTATATATAAAATGACTCATCATTATATATGTTTATGATGATGAAATGTTACACTCCCATTTACAAGTTACCTGACTTGTTTATGTGATTGGGTCGATAATTTTTCACATCGCCCAAGTGCACAAATAACTTGTTATTTGTTTGTTGGATGAAACCCCACACGGGTATTGGGATGATATTGGATACACACTAATCCCAATATTTAGTTATCTGTCAATCGATGGATTGACAGTCTGTGATGAGCGTCGGTTATTTACTTTAATGATCACACATTTATAGATTCCACTTTGGTCGTCATTTGGATGTTTGATAATTATTTATCATGATTTTCGATTCCATACAAAACATATGGTTGTTGGTTGAGTCACATTCCAATAAAGAATATTCTAGGAAAAGAATATTGTAGAAAATATAAATATGAAAAGAATATTTTGGAAAAAGAATATATTTTGAGAAAATATATTTTTATTGAAATAAACTAGTTATTAAATTTAGGTTTAATGAGTTTTCCAATTTGTTCAGATTTAATTGAAGTTAAATTAAATAAATTAGACTTTGGGTTGTCGTGAATAGCGTCTTAAATAACACTGTTCTTAAACTCCATATGAAAACAATAATCTTTTAATTTAGATTATTAAAGTTTTCATTTAGTAATGAAAATAAGATGAAGTGTGAGTCTGGTTTATTGTGAACTGTGTTTCTAAGCGACATTTGTTCTTTAACCCAACTGGCAGCGAAAGTAAGATTTGGAATATACAAATCTTTTATTAAGATTTAAATAGAAATTTTCCAAAGGTAAAGTTTTCCAATTTAATACATTAAATGGGAATTGAATTGGATTAGAATTAGTTATAACCAAGATAAGCTTCTATAAAAGAAGACTGATACTACATATGGAATTTAAAAGGCTTTGCCGTTATTCCATTTATATTATGGGTCAGATACAGAAATTTATAACGATTATATATTGATTTGATTTCTGTGAAGATCCCATATTTCAAGGAAGATTATTTGGGTTTACCGTGAACTATGTTTTTAAATGACATTAGTTCTTTAACCCAGTTAAAGATAAGATAAATTTCTTGGATTTATATAATCATGGAATAATTATTTTTAATATCTAAAATCAAATTGAGATTTTAATAAACCTTTTTAAAAAGAAAGATTTAAGTGCAAAGTTAAGGAATTTATCCTTGATAGAATAATCGGAATATTTTATTTAAAAGAATATTCTGAATTGGAATGAGATGTTGGACGTGCTTTTATAGTACTTGATTTTTAATTATAAAATATGTGAGTTATTCGGAAAGACTGGGTTTAACCCATTCCGAATAATTTCTACGACGATGAAGAGTCGAAGAAGAAGGCGGTGGTTGAAGACCGACGATCTTCACATCGAATGGATGTGTTGCTACAGAGACCCTGATGGGAGTAGCTACCTTGAAGGGGCTTCAGTGGTGGCCGTCCCGACTATTGTTGATTGTTCGGATTTGGTTTTTGCTCAGACCCAGAGCATAAGCTAATAAATGGATGCGTGTCTGACATTGGATTTCGTTCTGTGTGAATTAAATCGATTTCTGTTAATGTATGTCTGTTTGATGGTAAAGGATTTATCCTCTACTTAACACCCCGGTATATATTAATAGGGATTGATCGCATGGCGTGAATTGTCAATGTGGCACGCCAAGATGCAATTGATCAAGGCTTTTGTTGAAAAGCAGAGCCTTGTGGGATGATCAAAGCATAGCCTATTACGGCATAGCTTTGTGTATATCGTGACTTCGCGAGCCTCACACACCGGTATGAGTCAAAAACGGGATATGGACCGTAGGGAGTGCACACGTTTCTTTCTAGCTAGTGGTAGTGTCAGTGCTTTAACACGGCCTGGCATTTTACTTATGTGGATGATGGATTTTGAGGCGCCTCGGGTTTTTATAGGTCGATAGTGGTCATATTATAGGTTCAAAGGAACCGGGAAACGTGTGTTCAGGCATAACTAATCCACTGCCGATAGGCGGGGACCGGCGCTACCGCATCCAAGGGTTGCCCAGAGGTGTGATCCTGAGGCAATTGCTAGAGTGTCTCGAATCGGAGAGGAGATTATCCTTAGCCTCGACTCATGATGGAAATCCAATCTCCAATACGACCTTGCGGTTTTGAATGTAGAACTAGTATGGCGACATGATATATGGTACCCATGCCATTTATGATTGATACATTATGATTGCAATGTTTTTATTAGAATATATACACACTAATATTAAATCCGTTTTATCGTATCAAGCATCTTTTGACCATTATAAGGTAAAACCCTATCCTCCGGTTTGCGTTGCATTGTGTGATGGGACTTGGGTCTTATAATGGTTTCATTTTTCTAAAAAGCATTGCGTTGTTTAACGATTTACTTTATTTTATGCACTGGCAATCCAATGGAGTAAACCCGTTCCGCGTTAGCGGCGTGTTCCTGTGATTAGCCTTATTATTAGATAGTTAAATTAAGATTTCTCATACCAGTCCCATGATTGACCTGTAGTTTGTTTTCACTGGCAAACTCGGGTGCCCATATTTTCCACATTGGCAGTCGAGTAGCTTTTTTGCAGATATATTTATAGGATCCTGGCTTACAGCTGAAGCGGTATTCGGCAAGCTCTGTATCCATGTATTCCTTTCAGTTGTATATTTGTAATATTTTTCCGCCTGCAATTTAAATGTAACTCTGATATTATTGTATTTCTATTATGTAATAAGTATTCATACTCTGTTACATTCTTGTACTCTGATGTAATTGTTGTAATCAGCAAAAAAAGGTTCTTCAGATTGTGTTCTGATGTGTGTTGTTCTCAAGGCAATCCAGCCTTTCCTTTACGGGGAAGTTTGGGTCGTTTCATTTGGTATCAGAGCTTTGGTTTACAGAGCTCGAGAACAAGACCCATTAGAACCAAACGAAAGAATTCATCAGAGATTTGATTAGTAATATCCAATGAGAATAACTCGTTAGAGATAGGATCAGTAGTATCCTAGAACGAGTGTGAAGAGTATTATTTTCTTTAAAATAAAAACCAATTTAGTTTTGAAAATTTTATCTAAAAATACGTATTTGAGTATATTATTATATTTTAATGTGGACAATCAAGTATATAAGGATTTTGAATATACGAGTAATTAACGGATATTCGAAGTTTTAATATTTTAATGTGGACAATCTAGTCGCCCGGAGATGATTCTGATGGTTGATGCATCATCATCAGAGTTTATGTTCGAGTCTCGAAAGTGGGATTTCTATATATTTCCATTGACTGGTATGAGAACCAACACTTAGTTAGGACACATTGCTGTGATTTGCACTAAAAATATGATTTTTGACTATATATAAAAGTTATATATATTTGAAAAGTTAATCACCTAATTGATTGCTGGTTGTGATGTATGATAATTAGTTTCACTAATTAAAGTATAGGAATGATAATAACTTTAACTAATAAAATTATGGAAACCAATAAACAAAAAAAATTAAAGTTGAGTTGGTAAAATTAAACAACTTTTAGCTTCGTTCCTTTTCGAGGACGAAAAGATTTTAAGTGGGGGCGATTGTAACGACCTGGAATTTTGGGCCAATTAAAAAATTTTATTTTAAAAATTTTAATGGACTTTAATATTTAAAATAATTTATTTTAAATTGAAACGACTAAAAATTTATTTTAGAACGAATAAATTCAATTTAATTATAAAAGGAGTTTAAAACAGCGCTGCAGTTTCAAAAATTTGAATTTGAACTTTGACTAAATGTACAGGATTCATTTTAAATCAGAATTGAGTGAAACAACAAATATTTAAATCTGTTTAATAATATCTTTCTAACGAATCTGAAAAATTGAAATTTCATAGCGGAAATCAAAAGTTATGGCTAATTCAATTTTTAGAAAGGTCGATGTAGAGTTTATATATATATTATATAGGGCTCGAAAGGCTACTTTTCACATACGAAGGAATTTCGACTCGAAACCACTTCCATTGAGTTCGGAATGACGTTTCTGCATTGAAAAACAGTAAACACTTATATATTTTGAGTTTCGGGATTTATTTGTTTAAAAATGTATTTTTAATATTAAATATATTAGCCTTAAAAATAGTCATTTTTCAAACGACCTCGGTTTTCGACGAAACCACTTTTGTTGGAACCGGAATGTCAAATTATTGCTAAGTTTCAATTTTCGTAATTTTTCGAATTAATATGTGAGCGTGGCAAAGGAAAACGTGTTTTGTCAATTACAGTCAAATTTAATCGACTAGAAAATGGCCATTTTTCAAACAGTCTCAGAATTCGACGAAATTCATCTTGTTAGAACCGTATCGTCATAAGAAAGCCAAAAATAATTTTTCTGTAATTTTTAGAGATCGTATGTGGCCCCAGCGTATTTAAATGTACGGTCAATATTTAATTAATTAATTTTTTTATGTAAATTTAAATAAAATATTTACAGATTTCGGAATTGGGCCATGAGACATGTCCCATTGCGTTCAGAAGGCGTCAAAACCTTAAGAACGATAGTTGTTGGGCCTAATTCTGGGTTAGTGGCTAATCGGACCTTAACGGGCTATTAAAGTAATATAATATTATAAATATAAGGATTATTTCGAAACCCTAATCCCCTTTATATGTAGCCGCCGTTCTTCAAACTCCAATGGCCAGAAACGCACCGAATTCAATTGCTAAATTCTCCCAATCCTATTGGTGATTTTCAACACTCCATATAGTAAATCGAAGAACTTTCCACAAGCTTTACATCGATACGACCTTGATCAAAAAGCATAGAGAAACGGGCTCGAATTTCGAGCAGGAAGAACCGCCGCTCGAGGCAGATTTCGTGGGTCCTAGGACCACCGAGTTCGACCTCGGTCTCGGCGGTGAGGGTCGGCGGTCGGGGCTTCGACGAGGTGGCGGTGGATCGGCTTCTGGTGGCTCCTGGTGGCAGCGCGCAGGAGGTTTCAATATCGGCTATGGGTTCTTGAACTCATGATATAGAAGACGATGAGTAATACACCGGAGCGGCTAGATTTGAATTAGAGGGATTGTGGTATAACTAAATAAATAGATTAATAGTTAATTTCTTTTTAAATTATCCAACGATTAAAATTTAATATCTTGTTCGTTTCAAATCGGAATTCGATAATTTCAGAAACACTGTGATCGTGGTGAAAAACTCTACAAGATAGAACTGACTGAAGCAGATTCTGAACTGGTTAGAATTTTAGATCCGCTTCAAAACAAGGTGAGAACTCTATATTTAAAAATAATTAAAATGTTAATTATTCCTCGCTATTTAAATTCTATGTATGTATGTTGATTAATTCGGGTCTGTGATGTATGGAATTGTTGATTGTGATGGTCATTCATGGTTAGGATATTTTGTGTGAATAAAATCACATTTTTGATTTGAATATTTTTGTGTAAATTAAAATGACACTTTATAAGAATGTTACAATAGAAATAAAAATGTTATCTTTGTTGGAAAATGTTAAATTAAAATAAAAACACATTTTTGGTTATACAAAAATGTACATTAGAATATAATTCACATTTTTGTATAAGACGTACATTAGGATGAAAATCACATTTTGTATAAAATGTTACTTTAGAATAGAAATAACATTTTTAGTATAAATTGTTGTACTATAAAAGAAATAGCATTTTTGGTATAAAATTTTGCTTTAGAATAAAATATCATTTTTGTGTAAAAATATGTTAATGGAATAAAATATCACTTTAGTGGAAACATGTTAATAGAATAAAAGTTGACATTTTTGTTACCTTAAAAGAATGAGTTGGAAATATTCATTTTTGCAAATTAAATAGAATGAATTGAAAACATTCATTTGTGGTCATTAAAAAGGATTACATAAAAATGAACATTTTTGTTTGAAATGTTTTATGCATAAAAATGACATTTTGATTTGAAATTTGTTTTATATATAAAAACCACATTTTTATTAGAAATGTGTTTTGCAAATTAAAATTAACATTTTTTGTTAATTAGATTTATGTTAAACAAATTTAACATTTTTGTCAAGACATGATTACTGAGATAGGATAACAATTTTGGGTTAACATTTTAATAAAATAGAAAATGAACCTTTTTGTACATTAAAAGGGAATGAATCAAAAATGAATATTTTTGTACATTAAAAGAGAATGAATTAGAAATGAACATCGTGTCACTTTTAAAAGAATGGAAATAAAAAGACACATTTAAGTTATTAAATAAGGAGTCTACAAAAATCACATTTTTGTCATTTAATAAAGATTATCATTTTTGCTTATTTAAAAGAACCACATTTTTTTTGATTTAAAACACTATTAGTGATATAAAACCACGTTGTTGATTAAAACTTGACCAGTGATAAAAAATCACATTTTTGATTAGAACATGTTAGTTGTAATAAGATTAACATTGGTGTTAAAACATGTTGGTAGAAACAAAAGATTTATTGTTTTTTTTAATGAAAGATTAATATAAAAGATTGAAATAAAAGATTTCATCTTTATATTCAATCAATTACAAAGACTAGTATTGAAATAAAATGACCACCTTTATCAAAAGATTGCTTAGGGAATAAAATGACCATTTTTGTCAAAAGAATTTGATTATATTATAAGGGACAAAATTAACATTTTGGTTAATTAGATTAAATTCAACCAAAATTAACATTTTGATTGCGTTGAAAGTGATTAGACAAAATTCATATTTTGTTAACATTAAAAGGATTATAATAAAATCCATATTTTGTTAACATTAAAAGGATTATGATAAAATTCTTATTATGTTAACATTAAAAGAAAAAATTCATATTTTGTTAGCATTAAAAGGATTTGATAAGAATTAACATTTTTGTTAACATTAGAAATAGAATTTACATTTATGAAAAGGATGACATTAGAAAATTTAATCTCATTTTAATGAAAAATGTGCATTAGAGTTAAATTAACATTTTTGGTTACATTTAAAATGATTAAACAAAATTTATATTTTTGTTTACATTATAAAGATTAGACAAAATTAACATTTTTGCGAAATTTGAAATGGCATCAAAATAGTCATTTTTGTTGTAATAAGAAATGAACTAGAAAATGTATACTTCTATACATTTAAGAAATGAACTAGAAAATGTATATTTTATACATAAAAGAAATGAATGAATTAAGAACGTATATTTCTATACATTAAGAAGGATGAATCAGAAAAGGACATTTTTGCTAGAAAATGTAAATTAGAATAAAATGGACATTTTTGTCAAAATTAAAAGAATGAAACAAATATAGCATCTTTATGTTATTAGTTTTGAAACACCAAATATACACCTTTGTCAATTTACATTAGTTATTACAAAATAATCACTTTTGTCAATTTACATTAGTTGAAACCGATTATTCACCTTGGTCAATTTATACTAGTTGAAAACCAATTTTTCACTTTGTCAATTTACAATAGTGAAACAAAATATGATTTAAGAGCTACATTTTTAGATGCAAACAAATATTACATTTTTATTTTGTATTTTAGGTAGAATTAGAGATATATATTTCTGTTTGCAAATTTAGTTGCAAACAAACATTTAATAAATATTTTATATTTTCTTTTATTTGCATATTTAGATGCAAATAAACATCGTAGTTAAAAGGTTATATTTTTGTTTGCATTCTCTATTGCAAATAAAACATGAAATCAAAAAGTATATTTTTATCTATACTTTAGTTGTTATAAAAATGATAAGATTAAATAATTACAATTGTAATGTAATATAAAGATTTCATTTTATACAACGTAAAAAGAATATCACTCTTTATGTAAAAAGGAAAAGATCATACTTCATTATAGGTGAGTCAACATCAGAATTCACATTTTTAATGTAAATAAATCAGTAGAAAGATTCATTGTTTTTGATAAATTATGTCAACATGAGAATTTACATTTCTATTATATATAAAATGACTCATCATTATATATGTTTATGATGCTGAAATGTTACACTCCCATTTACAAGTTACCTGACTTGTTTATGTGATTGGGTCGATAATTTTTCACATTGCCCAAGTGCACAAATAACTTGTTATTTGTTTGTTGGATGAAACCCCACACGGGTATTGGGATGATATTAGATACACACTAATCCCAATATTTAGTTATCTGTCAATCGATGGATTGACAGTCTGTGATGAGCGTCGGTTATTTACTTTAATGCTCACACAGTTATAGATTCCACTTTGGTCGTCATTTGGATGTTTGATAATTATTTATCATGATTTTCGATTCCATACAAAACATATGGTTGTTGGTTGAGTCACATTCCAATAAAGAATATTCTAGGAAAAGAATATTGTAGAAAATATAAATATGAAAAGAATATTTTGGAAAAAGATTATATTTTGAGAAAATATATTTTTATTGAAATAAACTAGTTATTAAATTTAGGTTTAATGAGTTTTCCAATTTGTTCAGATTTAATTGAAGTTAAATTAAATAAATTAGACTTTGGGTTGTCGTGAATAGCGTCTTAAATAACACTGTTCTTAAACTCCATATGAAAAGAATAATCTTTTAATTTAGATTATTAAAGTTTTCATTTAGTAATGGAAATAAGATGAAGTGTGAGTCAGGTTTATTGTGAACTGTGTTTCTAAGCGACATTTGTTCTTTAACCCAACTGGCAGCGAAAGTAAGATTTGGAATATACAAATCTTTTATTAAGATTTAAATAGAAATTTTCCAGCGGTAATGTTTTCCAATTTAATACATTAAATGGGAATTGAATTGGATTAGAATTAGTTATAACCAAGATAAGCTTATGTAAAAGAAGACCGATACTACATATGGAATTTTAAAGGCTTTGCTGTTATTCCATTTATATTATGGGTCGGATACAGAAATTTATAACGATTATATATTGATTTGATTTCTATGAAGATCCCATATTTCAAGGAAGATTATTTTGGGTTTACCGTGAACTATGTTTTTAAATGACATTAGTTCTTTAACCCGGTTAAAGATAAGATAAATTTCTTGGATTTACATAATCATGGAATAATGATTTTTAATATCTAAAATCAAATTGAGATTTTAATAAACCTTTTTAAAAAGAAAGATTTAAGTGCAAAGTTAAGGAATTTATCCTTGATAGAATAATCAGAATATTTTATTTAAAAGAATATTCTGAATTGGAATGAGGCGTTGGACGTGCTTTTATAGTACTTGATTTTTAATTATAAAATACGTGAGTTATTCGGAAAGACTGGGTTTAACCCACTCCGAATAATTTCTACGACGATGAAGAGTCGAAGACGAAGACGGTGGTTGAAGTCCGACGATCTTCACAGCGAATGGATGTGTTGCTACAGAGACCCTGATGGGAGTAGCTACCTTGAAGGGGCTTCAGTGGTGGTCGTCCGGACTATTGTTGATTGTTCGGATTTGGTTTTCGCTCAGACCCAGAGCATAAGCTAATAAATGGATGCGTGTCTGACATTGGATTTCATTCCATGTGAATTAAATCGATTTCTGTTAATGTATGTCTGTTTGGTGGTAAAGGATTTATCCTCTACTTAACACCCTGGTATATATTAATAGGGATTGATCGCTTGGCATGAATTGTCAATGTGGCACGCCAAGATGCAATTGATCAAGGCTTTTGTTGAAAAGCAGAGCCTTTTGGGATGATCAAAGCATAGCCTATTACGGCATAGCTTTTTGTATATCGTGACTTCGCGAGCCTCACACCCCGGTATGAGTCAAAAACGGGATATGGACCGTAGGGAGTGCACACGTTTCTTTCTAGCTAGTGGTAGTGTTAGTGCTTTAACACGGCCTGGCATTTTACTTATGTGGATGATGGATTTTGAGGCGCCTCGGGTTTTTATAGGCCGATAGTGGTCATATTATAGGTTCAAAGGAACCGGGAAACGTGTGGTCAGGCATAACTAATCCACTGCCGATAGGCGGGGACCGGCCATACCGCATCCAAGGGTTGCCCAGAGGTGTGATCCTGAGGCATTTGCTAGAGTGTCTCGAATCGGAGAGGAGCTTGCCCCTAGCCTCGACTCATGATGGAAATCCAATCTCCAATACGACCTTGCGGTTTTGAATGTAGAACTAGTATGGCGACATGATATATGGTACCCATGCCATCTATGATTGATACATTATGATTGCAATGTTTTTATTAGAATATGTACACACTAATATTAAATCCGTTTTATCGTATCAAGCATCTTTTGACCATTATAAGGTAAAACCCTATCCTCCGGTTTGCGTTGCATTGTGTGATGGGACTGGGGTCTTATAATGGTTTCATTTTTCTAAAAAGCATTGCGTTGTTTAACGATTTACTTTATTTTATGCACTGGCAATCCAATGGAGTAAACCCCTTCCGCGTTAGCGGCATGGTCCTATGATTAGCCTTATTATTAGATAGTTAAATTAAGATTTCTCATACCAGTCCCATGACTGACCTGTAGTTTGTTTTCACTGGCAAACTCGGGTGCCCATATTTTCCACGCGGGCAGTCGAGTAGCTTTTTTGCAGATATATTTACAGGATCCTGGCTTACAGCTGAAGCGGTATTCGGAAAGCTCTGTATCCGTGTATTCCTTTCAGTTGTATATTTGTAATATTTTTCCGCCTGCTATTTAAATGTAACTCTGATATTATTGTATTTCTATTATATAATAAGTATTCATACTCTGTTACATTCTTGCACTCTGATGTAATTGTTGTAATCAACAATAAAAGGTTCTTCAGTTTGTGTTCTGATGTGTGTTGTTCTCAAGGCAATCCAGCCTTTCCTTTACGGGGAAGTTTGGGTCGTTTCAATATACATGTTTATTTAGCTCTAAATAACTTCAGTGCCATGGTTATAGTTAAAGAATTAGACAGATTTTTTTGGCATCCCAAGCAATAAAACAATTTTTTTGAATATTTAATCAAAGTGAATATATTTTTAGAAATATTGAGATGTAATGTGAATATAAACGATATTTTTGGAAATTTTCTTTTGTACCACATTTTTACCTTGTAATAATGTATAGCTAATTTTAGCTAATATTTTGAAGTAGAAAAATTAATGTCTATAGCATATTAAAATATTTTACTTATATAAAACTGTAAATGACAACAAATTTATTTATTTAATTACATGGAAGATTAACTATAATTTTGATTATACTCAATGGGATAATTAGTGGATCCAGACATGACCATATCCATATGTGTATTTGTTTTTTAAATATCAGATAATTTTTCATTTTTGGACAACAAATATGGTTGAATTTTGAAATTTTTGAATGCTCATTATAGAATATTACCACGTACGGCATACATAGCTTCAAATCCAAATTTTCACTTTGGTGCCATAACAAAATATTTTGGCTCCAAACCAGAAATTTCACGAATAATTTGTTGTCTCCCTCTTTCTCTCTCTTGCTAACTTCTATCTCCACCAATCTCCAAACTGTACTTCTTTCTCCATTAACCTCCGAACGATATTTCTTCAAATACAGACCCAATAAGAAACCAACCCCACACCCCTGATAAAATCGCATTAACATCGAGAAGTAGGAGCACGTGACGGCGACGACAATTACTCAACTGCGACGATGGCAGTGATGAATCAGAAGCGATGACAGCGACTCAACTATCAAAGGGACTCTAATTCTAAGGCAACGACTTAGATTTCATGAGGTAGAAACCCCACTATGGGGTGAATTGTAATAACCCGGAAAATCTGGGCCAGTTTAAAATTTTTATTTTGGCAATTATAGCGAATTTTGAATATTTAAAATGAATTATTTTAAATAATATCGTCGAGAAATTTATTTTGAATAGAATTCGAACGTATATATTATACGCGTCGTCGTTAGAATATAAATAATTATATATAATTATAAATAGAATTGAAAATGGCGCGGTAGTTCGATAATTCGATTTCAAACTTCAATTGAATGTACCGGGTGCAAAACAATCCGGATTTTAGTGAAACCAAAAACATTGGAATCTAATAGTGAATATCTTTCCAACGAATCCGAAAAATCAAAAGTTCGTAGCGGGAATCAAAAGATATGTCCAGTTGAAAATTCTGAATAGTCGCTATGGAATTCAGGCCCTTAAAAATGGACATTTTGCAAACGACCTCGGATTTCGACGAAACCAGTTTTGTTGGGTCCGTGATGTCAAATTATTGCTAGGTTCCAATTTTCATAATTTTTCGAATCAGTATGTGAGCGTGGCAAAGGAAAACGCGTTTGACCGGTTTTAGTTGATTTTAATCGACTGGAAATTGGCCATTTTTCAAACGGTCTCAGAATTCGACGAAACTAGTTTTGTTAGGACCGTATCGTCAATACGAAGCTAGAAAATATTTTTCTGGAATCTTTCTAGTTAGTATGTGGCCCCGGTAATTTGAAATGTACGTTTAAAATTCAATATAGAGATTTAAATGTAAATTCAAAAGGAAACTGATTGTAACGATCAAATCAGCTTGCGATACATATCCCATTGTGTTCGGAATGGGGGTAAAACGCTATGGACGACAGGCGGTAGGCCTCGTTTCGAGGTCGTATGTAAAAGTCAACTTTTTGCAAGATTAAATAATTAAATAAAAAAAAAATCTATTTTCCCTCCTATACCTTGCCCCCCCTGTAATTCATTACCGATTTCATTTATACAGGAAAAAAAAAAGAGAAAACCCTAAACCAGTTCGACGCCGCCGATCCACCGCCCTCCTCCTCCTTCAATCCGACCCCCCCCCCCCCCCCCCGAAGTCAACGCCTCCCCCGTTCGAAACCCCGAGCGCCACCCTCGAAGCCTTCGCGACACCCGATTAGCAGCTCCGCCCAGTTCGAGAAGCCCTCCGACGAACTGCAGAAACCCCCCCTTTTTCTGTAAGTATTTCTTTTATTTTATTATTTTAATTTTATTTTATAAAAACAGAATTTAAAACTGATTTGGTTAAAAATTTAAAACTAATTTTGTTAAAAGATAAAAACTGATTTTGTTTAAATAGTAAAAACTGATTTGTTTAAATAGTAAAAACTGATTTTGTTAAAAGATAAAAACTGATTTTGTTAAATATTAAAAACTGATTTTTGAAAAGGATTTTTAAACTGATTTTTAAAAAGGTTTTGAAAACTGATTTTTAAAGTTATAAAAACTGATTTTTAAAAGGTTTTGAAAACTGATTTTTAAAAGGTATTGAAAACTGATTTCTTTAAAAAGAAAAATCATATTTTTATATATATTGAAAGTCGAAGTAAAAATCATATCTTTATATATTAAATAGCGAAGTCAAAATTCGATTTTTATATATTGAATAACATAGTAAAAATTCGATTTTTACATATGTAGAGAATACAGGCAACGAAGCGACAAAAGGCGAGAAAGGCGAAGATTTCTCTAAGTGAAGTGTCGTGAAGTTGGATAGCTATAGGTGAGAATTTCTCACCTTTCAATTCTCTTTTTCTAGTTATATATATATACTAGGATGCAGACGGTGCTTAGTAGCACCCGACACAATCGTCCACAGACCATGGACTTATTTGTTTGGTTGCATAGATTAGTTATATGATTTGATTTGAATTTGGTTGTTTGGTGATTTTGATTGATGTGTGAATGGCGTGGGCCTTCACTAGACTGGGGATAAGGCTAGGCCTTGTCCCGTTTCTAGTATCGTGCCGTTATGCCGCCAAAATTTTCTAAAATATGTTAGAAAAATAAAAATATCATTTTATTTAAAGAATGAACTGAATAGAAATTCATATGTTGGAATAAAATGTTTTATCGTTAAAAATATGATTTTTAACGTGAATGTGAATAAATAAATATTCATTTACAAACCAGACGGTTTGTTTATGTACACATATTTGAAGGACATTGATTGGGTCGATAAATTTTACACATCGCCCAACTGCACAGATAAAATATGCGTTTGATTGTTTGAAACCCCACACGGGTGTTGGGATGAAATTTGAAGTTCACTCATCCTGATTGATTAAATATGTCGATCGATCGATTGACAGGCTGTTATAAGCGTTAGATATCTATATTTGATGCTTATACAGTGTAGTGCACTTTGGTTGATGGTTGATTATTTTCAATGCTATTATATACATGTGTTGTATGAAAATCCATATAATTAATTTTATATGGTGATTGATTGGGCCTCATTCCAATTTTGAAAAATAAAGAATATTATAAAATAAAGGTTCATGTGTTGATAGTACTCATCCATTGAGAGTGGTCATGTGTTGAACGAAATATTTTGATAATAACAACTATTTTGAAAAAGAAATATTTGAAATAGAATATTTGAAAATAGAAATTTATGAAGCCGTGTTGATTAGATTGACGCCATTTTGACGTGAACGATATTTATATCGATTTTATTCATTTTAAAATGAATATTGAAAAGTGATTTCGAAATCGAATATTTTGAAATGAAGTGATTTCGAAATCGAATATTTCGAAATGAATTGAATTGAAAACGATTTCGAAATGAAATGAATTGAATTGAAAACGATTTCGAAATGAAATGAATTGAATTGAAAACGATTTCGAAATGAATTGAATTGAAAACGATTTCGAAATGAAATGAATTGAATTGAAAACGATTTCGAAATGAATTGAATTGAAAACGATTTCGAAATGAATCGAAAGTGAATTGAAATGAATTCAAATTGAAATTTGAATTGAATAGAAATGAATTTTAAAACGAATTTATAAAGAAGAATTCAATTTTGATTTGAATTGAAAAGGAAGTTGAAATTGCTTTTGAAACGAATTTAAAACTATTTATATAATTCGTTTTAAATAGAAATCGACGAAGTGTATATTATATATATTATATATATAATATAATGGCCTGAATAGAACGTGCCGCGCCGCGGCAGTTCGTGAATTTCGACCATTTATTTCAAACGGACATTACGGGAGATCCGACCGTCGGATTCTCCTAAAACCAGAACCGTTGGGTTCGTATCGAAAAGAGCTTTCTAACGAATATTAGAAATTTGAAATCTAACGGTTGGATTTGGAGTTACGTCCAAATCAAATTTGAAAAAGGTCGTTGTAAGTGCAGTTCGATGGCCGTTGATGGAAATCGACTGTACGGGCCTTGATAAAATTATTAAAAATAGTAATAATTTGTGTAAAATCATAAGAAATGATTTAGAAAGGATTGGGATGAAAAACTCCATATTTGAAAAGATAAAAATAGGTTTTTATCGAAATGAACTAGTTTTGAACTAGAATTATAATTCTATTTATTTTTAAATAAATAAATTGAATTTGAAAAGGGTTTTGAAAATAACCAAAATTTCCAATGATTGCATTGGAGTGGATTTGAATCGAAATTGTCTTCGGAATATTTCGATGTTGGAATTCGTGATTATATAGGTGTGGTTATGGAAATTTGAAAGATATATATTTATATCGTTATTTCCAATACGGCATTTGTTAGTCGTAGAATTCGATATTGAATATAAGCCGATATATTTTCTATTCAGAGCCTTGTATTGAATATCGAATGTGATTTGGGTTTGTCGTGAATGGTGTCTTCACTAACACAGTTCTTGAACCCAGTTGAGAAATGATTAAATCTTTTTATTTAGATTTAATGAAGTGTGCCAATTAAATAATATTTAATTGGAATTGAATTGGTATTGATTTTTGGGTTTATCGTGAACAGTGTTTTAAATAACACTCGTTCTTTAACCCGATAATTAATGAATGTGACTTTGGGTTTATCGTGAACCGTGTTTTAAATGACACGGATTCTTTAACCCAGTTAAAGATTAAAACTAAGTGGAGTTTTAATGAATCTTTAAATAGATTGAAAAGATCGAGAATGGAGTATCACCAGTTTTACTCCAAGCGATAGTTAAATCTTTAATTAGATTTGAACGTGAAATGGTAATTGAATTTACCGATAACACTGTGGTGTTAGATATGAAGTATTACCAGTTTTACTTCATGGGATGAATAGGTTGGGATTGGGAAATAAAATAATGATTACTTCGGTGTGGTTCGCTAATCCCGACTAGTTTGAATTGATATTCAAAGGAGATTAAAGAATAAATTTAAAGAATTTATCTTGGATAAAATTAATGGGAACTTTTCCCAAAGTATAGGAATATTTGAATAAAAGAATATTCTGAATTGGAATGAGGCGTATGTTGTGTTTGTGTAACACTTTTATAATATATACGCGAGTTATTCAGAAAGACCGGGTTTATCCCATTCTGAATAACTGATTCGACGTGGTGTCGAAGATGAAGACGGTGGTCGAAGACCGGAAGTCTTCACGTCGTTTGGGTGATTACTGATGATCTTGATTGGGCTGTACACCCAAGAAGATGGAAACAGTTGGTGATCGTCCAGACGTACTTGGAGATCGATGGACTTGCGGGGTACTAGGTGCCTCCGGTTTCGTTCAGACCCAGAACGGACTTGTAAATGGACTGTGTGTCTGACATTGGATTTTAGTCCGTGTGATTGATCTCTATTAAATATATATCTGTTTGGCGGCGGAGAATTTATTCTCTTGCTTAACGCCCTTCTCTGAGACGTACGAGCTCAGGGGTTATATATTGATGGATATCAAACGCATGGAGTGAATTGCCTGTGTGGCATGCCTAAGTGGCAATTGATCGAGGCTTCTGTTGAAAAGCAAAGTCTTGTGGTGATGATCAAAGCACAGCCTGTGTGGCATAGCTTTGTGTAACGTTTACTTCGCGAGTTTCACACCCGGTATGAACCAAAAACGGGAGAGGACATCAGGGAGGACTTGCGTTTCTTTCTAGCTAGAAGTGGCGTCAGTGGTTTTACACGCCCTGACGAGTTTGACTTATGTGGTTGTTGCTGTTGCGAGGCGCCTCGGTTTGATCGGACGATCCGGGTCCGATGGAGTCATTTGTTGGCTCATTTACGCCCCATAGGGCGGAGAGACGTAGTGTTCAGGCATAATAATCCACATCGGTGGACCGGCCCTGACGATCCAAGGCCCACCTGAGTCTGGGACCTGAGACATGGGCTAGATTGTCTCGAATCGGTAGAGGACTATCTTTTGCCTCGGTTCATAGACGGAAATCCAATTTCCAAATACGTGACATTTGCGGTTTTATTTGTAGAGCCTAGTATGGCGACATAGTGGGATGGGGCACTTATGCCGCCTATGATTGATACTTATGATTTGAAGTTGTTTTATACACTATGCACTTGATATAGTATCAAATGATTTGTTTTAAACGTATCAAGCATTCTTGGCTATTATAAGGTAAAAAACCTATCCTCCGGCTTGCGATTGCATTGTGTGATGGGAACTGGGTCTTATAATAGCTTCATTTTTCTTTATTTAGCATTGCGCTGTTTGTTTTATGCACTGGTATTCTTGGGAGGAAACCCGTTCCGTGTTATACGGCGTGGTCCCTTGATTTACCTAACTTTAAAATAAAGATTAACTGTTTTAGTTCTCACACCAGTCCCATGACTGACCTGGAGTTTATTGTTTTAACCTAAACTCTGGGTGCCCTTATTTTGACATGGGCAGCTAGTAGTTTTGGTTTTGCAGATTTATATTCACAAGATCCTGGTTTACAGCTGGAACGATATCCGGAAAGCTTTGTATCCGTATATCTTCTTCTAGTTGTGTATTGTATTATTTTCCGCTGCTATGTATTTAAATGTAATTTAAATCTCTGATGTTTCTGTGTAATATTCATTTATACTCTGTATATTCTTGTAATCTGATGCATTGTTGTAATATACAATGAAATGTTCTTTTGTATGCATTCTGTTTTGTCCTGTTCTCAAACGATAGGGTGTTTCGAACGGCCTGGATCGGTTTAGCGACTGGTTCGGATCGAGCGAAATTCCTTTTCGTTACAGTTGGTATCAGAGCTTTGGTTTACAAAGCAGAGAACAAGACACATTAGAACCATACGAAAGAATTCATCAGATATTGGGTTAGTAATATCTAATTAGAATGACTCGTTAGAGATAGGATCAGTAGTATCCTAGAACGTGTGTGAAGAGTATATTTTTCAAATGAAAACAAATTTTGTTTTGAAAATTTAAATCAATTATTCGTATTTGATATTTATTTATTTTAGATTTGGACAGTCCAGTATATAAAGATTTTGCATATACGCCTTGCAAACGTATATTCAAAGTTTTAATATACTGGATAGATATAGATTCACACTCTAGTCGCCCGAAGGTGATTCTGATGATTGTAGCTACATCATCAGAATTAGTGTTCGAGAGTCGAAGGTGTGATATTTATATATTTCCAATTGACTGGTGTGAGAACCAAAATTAGATAGGGCCTATTGTTGTGATTTGGCATCAAAAATCTGATTTTTGACTATATATCAAAATTATGAATTTAAAACTCTAATTCACTAATTGATTGATGTTTGTGTTGTTTGTTTATTTGTTTGCTAATTTTGAACCATTTATCCTAATTGAATCAAATATTGAATTGTATTGAAATTGGTCGCATTTGCTTGCATATGCATATACTTACATTGAACAGGTCATAGCAAGGAGGCTAGAGCAGAGAATAAAATTTGTTTGCCCGACAAATAGGTACATGTTTACTACATAATTTACTGTTTTGTTTGGGTGATGATGATTTTATGAGCCTATTGGCTAGCCGCTTGGCTTTTTCTTTTTCTTTTTGAGATCTGAAGGACCGGGGAAGCTATTTGAAATTCCCCGATGCTCCCGGTGCAGGGGAGGTTATGGCGAAATTTTTCAGAAATTTAGGGTGTTAGCCAAATTTTTGAAATTTTTGAAAATTCTCAGAAACTGAAAAGTTGGAGAATGGAAGCCAGATCGAACGTTGAGTTGAATAATCAAACCACTTTCGACTTTGTTCCTTTTCGGGGACGAAAAGTTTTAAGTGGGGGAGATTGTAATAACCCGGAAAATCTGGGCCAGTTTAAAATTTTTATTTTGGCAATTATAGCGAATTTTGAATATTTAAAATGAATTATTTTTAATAATATCGTCGAGAAATTTATTTTGAGTAGAATTCGAACGTATATATTATACGCGTCGTCGTTAGAATATAAATAATTATATATAATTATAAATAGAATTGAAAATGGCGCGGTAGTTCGATAATTCGATTTCAAACTTCAATTGAATGTACTGGGTGCAAAACAATCCGGATTTTAGTGAAA
Source organism: Allium sativum (assembly GCA_030737875.1). NCBI lineage: Eukaryota > Viridiplantae > Streptophyta > Magnoliopsida > Asparagales > Amaryllidaceae > Allium > Allium sativum. Next base: position 203,496,481 of record CM060925.1, on the reverse strand, counting down.
CCAAAAACATTGGAATCTAATAGTGAATATCTTTCCAACGAATCCGAAAAATCAAAAGTTCGTAGCGGGAATCAAAAGATATGTCCAGTTGAAAATTCTGAATAGTCGCTATGGAATTCAGGCCCTTAAAAATGGACATTTTGCAAACGACCTCGGATTTCGACGAAACCAGTTTTGTTGGGTCCGTGATGTCAAATTATTGCTAGGTTCCAATTTTCATAATTTTTCGAATCAGTATGTGAGCGTGGCAAAGGAAAACGCGTTTGACCGGTTTTAGTTGATTTTAATCGACTGGAAATTGGCCATTTTTCAAACGGTCTCAGAATTCGACGAAACTAGTTTTGTTAGGACCGTATCGTCAATACGAAGCTAGAAAATATTTTTCTGGAATCTTTCTAGTTAGTATGTGGCCCCGGTAATTTGAAATGTACGTTTAAAATTCAATATAGAGATTTAAATGTAAATTCAAAAGGAAACTGATTGTAACGATCAAATCAGCTTGCGATACATATCCCATTGTGTTCGGAATGGGGGTAAAACGCTATGGACGACAGGCGGTAGGCCTCGTTTCGAGGTCGTATGTAAAAGTCAACTTTTTGCAAAATTAAATAATTAAATAAAAAATAAAAAAATCTATTTTCCCTCCTATACCTTGGCCCCCCCTGTAATTCATTACCGATTTCATTTATACAGAAAAAAAAAAGAGAAAACCCTAAACCAGTTCGACGCCGCCGATCCACCGCCCTCCTCCTCCTTCAATCCGACCCCCCCCCCCCCCGAAGTCAACGCCTCCCCCGTTCGAAACCCCGAGCGCCACCCTCGAAGCCATCGCGACACCCGATTAGCAGCTCCACCCAGTTCGAGAAGCCCTCCGACGAACTGCAGAAACCCCCCCCCTTTTCTGTAAGTATTTCTTTTATTTTATTATTTTATTTTTATTTTATAAAAACAGAATTTAAAACTGATTTGGTTAAAAATTTAAAACTAATTTTGTTAAAAGATAAAAACTGATTTTGTTTAAATAGTAAAAACTGATTTGTTTAAATAGTAAAAACTGATTTTGTTAAAAGATAAAAACTGATTTTGTTAAATATTAAAAACTGATTTTTGAAAAGGATTTTTAAACTGATTTTTAAAAAGGTTTTGAAAACTGATTTTTAAAGTTATAAAAACTGATTTTTAAAAGGTTTTGAAAACTGATTTTTAAAAGGTATTGAAAACTGATTTCTTTAAAAAGAAAAATCATATTTTTATATATATTGAAAGTCGAAGTAAAAATCATATCTTTATATATTAAATAGCGAAGTCAAAATTCGATTTTTATATATTGAATAACATAGTAAAAATTCGATTTTTACATATGTAGAGAATACAGGCAACGAAGCGACAAAAGGCGAGAAAGGCGAAGATTTCTCTAAGTGAAGTGTCGTGAAGTTGGATAGCTATAGGTGAGAATTTCTCACCTTTCAATTCTCTTTTTCTAGTTATATATATACTAGTATGCAGACGGTGCTTAGTAGCACCCGACACAATCGTCCACAGACCATGGACTTGTTTGTTTGGTTGCATAGATTAGTTATATGATTTGATTTGAATTTGGTTGTTTGGTGATTTTGATTGATGTGTGAATGGCGTGGGCCTTCACTAGACTGGGGATAAGGCTAGGCCTTGTCCCGTTTCTAGTATCGTGCCGTTATGCCGCCAAAATTTTCTAAAATATGTAAGAAAAATAAAAATATCATTTTATTTAAAGAATGAACTGAATAGAAATTCATATGTTGGAATAAAATGTTTTATCGTTAAAAATATAATTTTTAACGTGAATGTGAATAAATAAATATTCATTTACAAACCAGACGGTTTGTTTATGTACACCTATTTGAAGGACATTGATTGGGTCGATAAATTTTACACATCGCCCAACTGCACAGATAAAATATGCGTTTGATTGTTTGAAACCCCACACGGGTGTTGGGATGAAATTTGAAGTTCACTCATCCTGATTGATTAAATATGTCGATCGATCGATTGACAGGCTGTTATAAGCGTTAGATATCTATATTTGATGCTTATACAGTGTAGTGCACTTTGGTTGATGGTTGATTATTTTCAATGCTATTATATACATGTGTTGTATGAAAATCCATATAATTAATTTTATATGGTGATTGATTGGGCCTCATTCCAATTTTGAAAAATAAAGAATATTATAAAATAAAGATTCATGTGTTGACAGTACTCATCCATTGAGAGTGGTCATGTGTTGAACGAAATATTTTGATAATAACAACTATTTTGAAAAAGAAATATTTGAAATAGAATATTTGAAAATAGAAATTTATGAAGCCGTGTTGATTAGATTGACGCCATTTTGACGTGAACGATATTTATATCGATTTTATTCATTTTAAAATGAATATTGAAAAGTGATTTCGAAATCGAATATTTTGAAATGAAGTGATTTCGAAATCGAATATTTCGAAATGAATTGAATTGAAAACGATTTCGAAATGAAATGAATTGAGTTGAAAACGATTTCGAAATGAAATGAATTGAATTGAAAACGATTTCGAAATGAATTGAATTGAAAACGATTTCGAAATGAAATGAAATGAATTGAATTGAAAACGATTTCGAAATGAATTGAATTGAAAACGATTTCGAAATGAATTGAATTGAAAACGAATTCAAATTGAATCGAAAGTGAATTGAAATGAATTCAAATTGAAATTTGAATTGAATAGAAATGAATTTTAAAACGAATTTATAAAGAAGAATTCAATTTTGATTTGAATTGAAAAGGAAGTTGAAATTGCTTTTGAAACGAATTTAAAACTATTTATATAATTCGTTTTAAATAGAAATCGACGAAGTGTATATTATATATATTATATATATAATATAATGGCCTGAATAGAACGTGCCGCGCCGCGGCAGTTCGTGAATTTCGACCATTTATTTCAAACGGACATTACGGGAGATCCGACCGTCGGATTCTCCTAAAACCGGAACCGTTGGGTTCGTATCGAAAAGAGCTTTCTAACGAATATTAGAAATTTGAAATCTAACGGTTGGATTTGGAGTTACGTCCAAATCAAATTTGAAAAAGGTCGCTGTAAGTGCAGTTCGATGGCCGTTGATGGAAATCGACTGTACGGGCCTTGATAAAATTATTAAAAATAGTAATAATTTGTGTAAAATCATAAGAAATGATTTAGAAAGGATTGGGATGAAAAACTCCATATTTGAAAAGATAAAAATAGGTTTTTATCGAAATGAACTAGTTTTGAACTAGAATTATAATTCTATTTATTTTTAAATAAATAAATTGAATTTGAAAAGGGTTTTGAAAATAACCAAAATTTCCAATGATTGCATTGGAGTGGATTTGAATCGAAATTGTCTTCGGAATATTTCGATGTTGGAATTCGTGATTATATAGGTGTGGTTATGGAAATTTGAAAGATATATATTTATATCGTTATTTCCAATACGGCATTTGTTAGTCGTAGAATTCGATATTGAATATAAGCCGATATATTTTCTATTCAGAGCCTTGTATTGAATATCGAATGTGATTTGGGTTTGTCGTGAACAGTGTTCTAAATAACACTCGTTCTTTAACCCGATAATTAATGAATGTGACTTTGGGTTTATCGTGAACCGTGTTTTAAATGACACGGATTCTTTAACCCAGTTAAAGATTAAAACTAAGTGGAGTTTTAATGAATCTTTAAATAGATTGAAAAGATCGAGAATGGAGTATCACCAGTTTTACTCCAAGTGATAGTTAAATCTTTAATTAGATTTGAACGTGAAATGGTAATTGAATTTACCGATAACACTGTGGTGTTAGATATGAAGTATTACCAGTTTTACTTCATGGGATGAATAGGTTGGGATTGGGAAATAAAATAATGATTACTTCGGTGTGGTTCGCTAATCCCGACTAGTTTGAATTGATATTCAAAGGAGATTAAAGAATAAATTTAAAGAATTTATCTTGGATAAAATTAATGGGAACTTTTCCCAAAGTATAGGAATATTTGAATAAAAGAATATTCTGAATTGGAATGAGGCGTATGTTGTGTTTGTGTAACACTTTTATAATATATACGCGAGTTATTCAGAAAGACCGGGTTTATCCCATTCTGAATAACTGATTCGACGTGGTGTCGAAGATGAAGACGGTGGTCGAAGACCGGAAGTCTTCACGTCGTTTGGGTGATTACTGATGATCTTGATTGGGCTGTACACCCAAGAAGATGGAAACAGTTGGTGATCGTCCAGACGTACTTGGAGATCGATGGATTTGCGGGGTACTAGGTGCCTCCGGTTTCGTTCAGACCCAGAACGGACTTGTAAATGGACTGTGTGTCTGACATTGGATTTTAGTCCGTGTGATTGATCTCTATTAAATATATATCTGTTTGGCGGCGGAGAATTTATTCTCTTGCTTAACGCCCTTCTCTGAGACGTACGAGCTCAGGGGTTATATATTGATGGATATCAAACGCATGGAGTGAATTGCCTGTGTGGCATGCCTAAGTGGCAATTGATCGAGGCTTCTGTTGAAAAGCAAAGTCTTGTGGTGATGATCAAAGCACAGCCTGTGTGGCATAGCTTTGTGTAACGTTTACTTCGCGAGTTTCACACCCGGTATGAACCAAAAACGGGAGAGGACATCAGGGAGGACTTGCGTTTCTTTCTAGCTAGAAGTGGCGTCAGTGGTTTTACACGCCCTGACGAGTTTGACTTATGTGGTTGTTGCTGTTGCGAGGCGCCTCGGTTTGATCGGACGATCCGGGTCCGATGGAGTCATTTGTTGGCTCATTTACGCCCCATAGGGCGGAGAGACGTAGTGTTCAGGCATAATAATCCACATCGGTGGACCGGCCCTGACGATCCAAGGCCCACCTGAGTCTGGGACCTGAGACATGGGCTAGATTGTCTCGAATCGGTAGAGGACTATCTTTTGCCTCGGTTCATAGACGGAAATCCAATTTCCAAATACGTGACATTTGCGGTTTTATTTGTAGAGCCTAGTATGGCGACATAGTGGGATGGGGCACTTATGCCGCCTATGATTGATACTTATGATTTGAAGTTGTTTTATACACTATGCACTTGATATAGTATCAAATGATTTGTTTTAAACGTATCAAGCATTCTTGGCTATTATAAGGTAAAAACCCTATCCTCCGGCTTGCGATTGCATTGTGTGATGGGAACTGGGTCTTATAATAGCTTCATTTTTCTTTATTTAGCATTGCGCTGTTTGTTTTATGCACTGGTATTCTTGGGAGGAAACCCGTTCCGTGTTATACGGCGTGGTCCCTTGATTTACCTAACTTTAAAATAAAGATTAACTGTTTTAGTTCTCACACCAGTCCCATGACTGACCTGGAGTTTATTGTTTTAACCTAAACTCTGGGTGCCCTTATTTTGACACGGGCAGCTAGTAGTTTTGGTTTTGCAGATTTATATTCACAGGATCCTGGTTTACAGCTGGAACGATATCCGGAAAGCTTTGTATCCGTATATCTTCTTCTAGTTGTGTATTGTATTATTTTCCGCTGCTATGTATTTAAATGTAATTTAAATCTCTGATGTTTCTGTGTAATATTCATTTATACTCTGTATATTCTTGTAATCTGATGCATTGTTGTAATATACAATGAATGTTCTTTTGTATGCATTCTGTTTTGTCCTATTCTCAAACGATAGGGTGTTTCGAACGGCCTGGATTGGTTTAGCGACTGGTTCGGATCGAGCGAAATTCCTTTTCGTTACATGACTTCACCAATTTTGCAATGCAGAGACTCGATTAGTGGCATCAACATAGGCGCATCTTGGAAAGGCGGGACTATTCATAAGGTTTTCTCTCCTTCGATTTCTTTACTCATGATGTTCCCACTTTGATTTACCTCCTTGATTCACTTGGTTTATCGTACCCTTTATGCGTCTTCTCCTATGCTTACTCCCCAGATCTATCTAACTGTAGTAGGAATCTCTGGCACTATCGAAAGGCAGATCAACTTTTTTAAGCTATGAAACGCAGGACGTCGTGCTGGTTTGTGCTTTTCTTTCCTTTTTAGTTTTGTTTAGATTCTGGGATGTTTAGGGTTCTTGGTGTTCAATGGAAGTGTTGTGAAAGGTTGTGCTGTGTCTCTGATGTTTGTAGTGAGGTAAGTGAGTTTCTTCTTGAGTTTGGTTGACCGAGAGTGATTTTGTACGTGTTATTGTCGGTTTGTTTGGCTGGTAAACCGATTTCTGGTGGTGACTATCCTGGAGCTACTATTGTGGAGTTGTGATTCTTTTGCTGGTTGGTCTGTTGTGGAGCTGATTATAGCAGTGGTTGGTTGCCAGAGGCCGGTTGCTTCTTCTAGCAATTATTTTTGTTCATGTTAATTTTGTGCACTTGTTTTTTAATGCTAGTAACTTTGTTGGTTTTTCCCTGCTCATTGGTTTCTCATGTTAGTTTAATGTTATCTGTTTGTGCTTGTTCGAGTTTGTGGTATGCTTGGTTCTGCGTGGTAGTTCTTTAAGTGATGATCGTGACAGCCTTGCACCTATGTTAGGTAAGTGGTGAGCCTTTGTCATTTGGATGGTGCATTGCCGTGTTTTTCAACACTGGGCTATGTATCGTTAGACTGCATCAATATCTTGTTATATTGTATTCATAAAAACATCATATGGAATTGATGTAATCGTCTTCAGTAGAATAAGTATACCAGGCAATATGTTGGGACTTCAGTGTCTTTGAACAATTTTATTTCAAAAATCGTTAGTTGTTTGATTTATATGAGTAAACAAAGCTGATAAATCTGCCATGTTAGAATATTTATATTTATCATCAATCTGAAAATATCTTACGATAATATTTCCTTTTGTTTATGCTTTCCCTTCTTTCTTAGAATCTCATTTTTGTATGTAGTCATCTGAAATTCTTTGCCCTACTTGTTATCACGTGTTTATAGGTGGCATTGCTGTAAAAGTAGTCGGTAAAGAAACTTTCGTATCTGTGGGAGGTTGGTACACTATGCCTTAAATGACCTAACGCAATAGAAAAAATTTGTTGGCACAGGCCCAAAAAAAGTTGGCATAGGTCTTTTGCAATATTTTTAGGGTGATGCAATTTTCACCATTGTTGTAGACCTCAAAGGCAATATTTTGACTATCTACGGCAACATAACAAATATTGTTACAATAGAACCCTATTTAGATCTATAGCAACATCCTAAGGTATGCGTAGCAACATTCCAAAATGTTGCTATAGATATTTGTATTATTATTTTTTAATATATATAATATTAAAAAAGGAGAATTAAATGCTACTACACAGAATTAAATATTCAAACAGTATTTTTATTCAAACAAATATTTTATTTCAACATTTGAAATAGTACATATTTCAAACTCCACTATTTACAATTCACTATTAATAACCTAGTCAATCACATATACAAATGTTCCTCACTACATCACACAGTTCACTCATTACATACGCAGTTTCAATTTATATAGATACTAACACTGACAAATATACGCCGAACCGAAGGCGAGCTGAGTGCCGAAGCTGAAGGCGAGCCATCAGCGAGTCCGGGCGCAGCGCAGGTGGGGGTCCAGGGCCGTACAGTCCCGATGGCGGTAGACCCAAGTCCATCACCACCCAAGCCTTAAACACTGCACTTATCCTCCTTTGAAACACTGCATACCAATTCCATCATCGCCCAGGGCCCATCATCCGATTTTGGAAGACCAAGCCTTCTTTGAAACACTGCACACCAAGTCTATCACCACCCAAAGACTTAATCAACAACAACAACAAACATTAAACTTCAAAACTTCCACTTATGTAACGCACTTACATCCTCTCCGACCACAAACACTTTGTGTCCTCTTGCCTGCACTTATCCTCCATCGGCACCACCTTAAAACAGCATCAGTCGACCAACCATCATCTCCGAAAACATCAACCTGGACTGATATGGATTCATGTAAATATCATGAATAAGGGGCCAGTATTTGATATGTACTGATATCTGACCCAACCATCATCTCTGGAAACATGCATATAGTTTGATATTAGTAATACAACAGTTGTTTATATTAGGTACTGGTAATGCTTTACACTAATATCTAAACTGATATGGATACGGATTAAAAGTTGCACATGTTAAGGAAGAATGCACGTAGTTTTCACTTGTTAAAATGTAAAAGAAAAAAAATGAAAAACGTGGACATTTATTTGAGTTTGGAGAACATTGCCAGTTGGTATGCATTCACAATATGACTTCAAACAGATTTCAACTTCATCTCTACAATAAGTCAAACACCTACAGTGCAAAATACCAACGATGTCTCAACCACACTTCAATAGCAACTAAAGTTCTGTCTTATTAAATTTATTAACAACCCAATAGTTGATCAAATAACATTTTAGCGAATCAACATTAAATACCTTTTGGATTAAAAACTTTTTTATAATCAAGGTAAACTACTGTATATTAGTTGAATGCAGTTGTGATTTATTTCACTGAACCATACCTTTCCTTCAAGATACGTTCCTGTTATATACGTCTTTGCACGAATTCCAAATCCCACTCTTTTTCTTAGTTGGATTTCAAGTACGCAATCATATCTTCCGCTGATAAAAAATTCATCTTGAGCTGAGGAAGCTACAAATTAATAAATTCGAAATATAAACATAACATCCCATATTTTTACGGTATAATAATTAATTTACTTAATTATTTAAATAGTGAATTAGAGATTTAAATGGTTGTTTAATTAAATAATATTAAGTATTTAATTAATATAAATAATAGAATAATATATTTATTTTCGAAGTAGTCGGAAATAGTGGAATTCAAATATTGTGTGAATCGGATTATTTATAAGATTTAATTCAGTTTAGAATTGAATTATGATAACAAATTTATTATTTAAAATGAAGTTTTAATGTATAATTATAATATAATTATAATCAAGCTCGAAATGGCGCGGTAGTTCGTAATTTAGCGATTCAAACTTTAGTTGAATATACAGAATCTGTTTTAAGTTGGATTTCTGTGAAATAAGAAATGTTCGGATCTGGTGAACTGTATTTTTCTAATGGAAGAGAAAAATCGAGATTACGTCGTGTAGATTGTGATTTATGATCAAATCAATATTTCAAATAGTCGCTATGGAATCATTTATAAACCATAACAATATATTTAATTATAATTAAATATGGGTTTCGAATTTGGACAAGATATTTGAGATGAAGTTATAGTTTAATTTTTAGAATTTTACTGTTATTTTTAATTTGGAAAATAAGTCATTTTTTATTTGGAGTATTTTACACCGTATATCAGTGGTTTGGAATTTCACAGAATAAGATAACTAGTCTGTATTATTATATTTTTGGGAACGTGTCACATTGCTCGTCACGCCGGCATTTTTATTTGTGCCGATAGCGGTTCTTAAAATGATAAACCTTGTATAGCACGATACCCTAAATTCTGATGAATAAATATATTATTTTTCTTCGCTGTAAAGTCACGTACGTCCCCATCCCTTTTCAATCGCAGTCCTCCTCTGATTACTTCATAACAAATAAATTTTCCTCCCTGTTTAATCAAATCGCGCATAGCTATTGATGGGTTTTCAATGCCTACTCCACATACCCGTTTCCTTAACAACCAAGTAAATCAAATGCTACAAATACAGAACCATATTTTCTCTCGTTTATTTCCTTTACTTAAACCAAACCATGGAAAAATCACTCTCATTTCTTGCTCAGCATCCTTTTTAACTCACAGCAACCTTTCCATTTGTTTAAATTAAAATTTGCCTCCCTCCTTTCAACATGTGCGCATGCATGGATATACGCGTGTGAATCTCGAACCATTGACGTGATGGTGACTAGAAGTTTTTGAGATGGAGTTCGCCTCTGGAAGCCGCTGAAGGATTTACTGGGGGTGGCGAAGTACTCAGTAGGGCCGGACACAGTAGGAAGCGGACCACCGAGCTAAGCATGGAGGGGATGACCGGATTGTTGTGTTTGAGGTGTAACACCCCACCTCCGCCAATGTCACTCTTGCAAGCGCACTAGCTTTGGAGGGGCGTTAAACGAGGTAAACATGCATGAAGATATCACAAGACAGAACATATAAGTAAAACAGAGTAAGTAATGCAGCGGATAAAATTACTATCTCAAAACCATAGTCAAATTACATCAAAGTACTGAGTCATTATTTTCCAACTACTACAAGTCTAGAAAACATAAACTGAAAACTGGAAGTAACATAAAGTAAACTATCCCCAAAGTAGATGTGGAAAGCCATAGCGAGCTCAAGTCCAAACTGTACATGAGCTATCCAGTAAGCAAGCTAAAGATCCAGCTAGGTGCTAGTGTTCCCACCCTGAGAACCTTGGGGGGGGGGGGGGGACGGAAGAAAAGAGGCGAAGGAAAACGGGTCAGTCAAAAAGATTGGTAAGTCCTACCTACTATTAGTATAAAAACTAATAAAGTTAACTAGACATGTAAAACAGAGATGAAACATAGGGTGATAACTGGCATGGTGAAAAGTTAACAAGATAGATCAAGTGTGGCATCGCATATACAAGGTTAAGTTGCACCAGGTGTACTAGTATTCTAATCCATGTCAAGTATAAACAAGAAATGATCCCTTGGCCCAACGCTGGCCCAATATCATGAGGTGACCTAAATCAAGGTCCAACTACTCGGTCTAGTCGATCGGCTCCCTATAAGCCTAACTCGTCGTGTATCGGTGTCATACGGCTTAATCGTAGAATGTAGTTAACTGTGCAAGGTCCACCCCAGGGTGTATCCGGCCCTAAGGTGTAAACCACAGACACAATTCAAGCACGCACAGTCTAAACCGACTGGTGCCCATGTTCAACTCCGGACTTAATGTGCACGACCATGGTCCGCCTGAACAACCGGTGCACCCTTCAGCCGTCTCTTTTGGTCTCTTACAATCAGTCCAGTAATTGTGCCCCACCCTAGCCTAGTCCAGGGTACCCATGATACTTCCAAGTGGTTTACTGCTGAAAAGGACCACGTAACTAGGATTTAAAGCGGGTTAAGTGTGGTTAACCCTATCCTAACCATGTATTGAGTTGGTCAAGTGTATTCAAGCAGTTCATGACTTAACCCTATCAATACATCGGGTTTAATTGGTTAAGTATTCAAGTAATCCATGTCTTAACCCTACCAATCCATCGTGTTTAATTGGTTAAGTATATTCAAGCAGTCCATGACTTAACCCTACCAATCCATCGTGTTTAATTGGTTAAGTATTCAAGTAGTCCATGACTTAACTCTACCAATCCATCGTGTTTAATTGGTTAAGTATTCCAGTAGTCCATGACTTAACCCTACCATGTGGCATTAATTAACTTAATGCACCCCAACCTCTCACATTAGACTTTGTTGTGGTTACTAGTTAAGCCAGGCGGGTCCGGGTAGCTTTACACCACAACTTAGTCTAACCTCGGGTTTCAAGTGCGACATGACCAACTACGCACATTGGGTCCTATTGCTTGTAGCCATTAGTTAAGCCGGTCGGTTCCAGGTAGATTTATGCTACAAACTCAACCCAACCTCGAGTTGGCCATTCTCATGTTTTCTAGAAGTCATGTCCAAGTCCATGTTTTCAAGCATAAACACATGTCAAACTTTCATGTCATATTTTCAAGTCATGTTCTCATGTTATTTAAGTTTGCCCAACTACCCATAACGTATTCCCATCGCACGTAAATTCGTATCAATGCAAATAGATCAAAGAGGTAACATAACAATATGACAAGGTGGACATAAGGTGGCAAAGTCTATCACAAGTCAAACATGGTGATATTTGAGGCCAAAAGGGGTTCAACATACTAGCATATGGCCTCAACATGTATGATAGCATAAAAGGTGACTTGGCCTCAAACATATCAAATAGCATAAGGGTGATTTGGCCACAAGCATGCATAATAGCATAAGGGTGATTTGGCCACAAGCATATTAAGGAACATGAGGGGTTAAGGTTTGGCCACAAGTTAAACATGGTGGCATATGAGGAAAATGTGTTCATAAACTTGCATATTACATTATAGGCCTCAAAACATGCATGATATCAACTTTAGCAAAATAGATGAAACATGGTCATAAATAACATGGGATGATAGCAAGTGATTCGCATATAACATCATATGCAAGCTAACATAAGGGTTATGAGAGTTTCTATGTTGCTTCTATGCAACATTTCAAACCAAAGCTCATAGCTTTTTATGCACAAAGTCAAGGTGGTAGCTTTACAAACATGCATAGAATAAGTCTATGCATAACATGATAGAATCAAAGCTCATAGCTTTCTATGCACAAAGTCAAGGTGGTAGCTTTACAAACATGCATAGAATAAGTCTATGCATAACATGATAGAATCAAAGCTCATAGCTTTCTATGCACAAAGTCAAGGTGATAGCTTTACAAACATGCATAGAATAAATCTTATGCATAACATGATAGAATCAAAGCACAAATCATACTTAGGCCCAAACTCAAACTTGCAACATGTCATATTTAACTTCATAGTTAGAATCTAAGAGTAGAATAGGGCTTACAATGCTATGAAGACCTATGAAATAAAATAAGATTGAGACGAAGCCACTAGCAACTCTAAAAAACCCCAATCGCATATAAGCTCCAAGTTGTTTTGAGAAACAATAATCTCCTTTGATTTGTATGAAGAAAGATCCTTGTTTTGATGAAGAAAGGTGGCTCTTTTACTAGCTTAGGACACTCAAATTTTCATGAAGAGGATGGAGGCCATGTTATGAAGATGGAGGCCATGATCAAGAAACATTTTGGCATAGTTTAGTTGTAGGAATGATTAATGAGGGTTTAGGCTAGGTCTTAGGGTCTTTTTATAGAAGATTAGGTTAGTTTAGGCCATAGGATTAACCCTAGTTCAGATCTGAGCCATTAAAACCCGTCACAACCCTCCAAACATGTCTTGAGGAACAAGTCAGGTGCACCCAGGCCAAACTGGCCGACCACCCAAGTCGACTGGGGTGTCGACTGGGCAGTCGACACCACCTGGGGTGTGTCGACTCCCAAGTCGATTCCCCAGTCGACTTGGGGGTGGCGGGAATTTTTCCCGCCTCTTCTGCTTAGCTGAATTTGAATTCTGAATTCAAATTTGAACTGTTTTTGAACTTGAAATTTTCTGAAAACTTTGACGGGCCATAACTTGGTCATACGGACTCCGATTTTCGAAAATTCGGACTCTATTTCGCGTATTTTTCCGAGACGAACGCAATGGCACAGCCCATTTCCCTTGATTCAGATTTTATCATTTAATTATGCCTTAGTTTATGTTGTAACATGTTATTTAAAAATACGGGTTGTTACATTCTCCCCTCCTTAAAGGATTTCGTCCCCGAAATCTTCAAGTTAGGAAGAACATATCCTACTATCCATCATCCATCTACTCAAAACATCATCCACGTGCAGTCATTGTCCTTAACGGATTCTAAATGCTGTATGATCATATGCAAAGGTGTGTGTATATGTACTTATCTAATGCGAAAATCAGGTGGTTACTGATTCAGTAAACCTCCTTAATGCAAAGCATGTTAGTGAAATAAGTCCATATGTATGCAAATTCCTAGCATAATTCATAATCTCTATATGATTGCACATATCATTCGTCCATATGCAACATCCATGTGATAGCATAACAAGTTTCAACCATGAATAAGCATAAACACTCATGCATATGCAATATGAAAGTGTGTGAGTCGATCTTAGTGCCTAATGTGTATCATGCATCCACGAGTATCCACTTGCAAACACTTGCAATCACTTGCAAACATCAAGCGTAACATGTTTCAAATACATGTTTCATCCAAAGGGTTTCTACCTAAGGTTCTCATGACAAGGTTAACGAGATAACAAGATAAACATGGATAGTGAAAGAAAGATATGCTGGCTAGGAAAAGAGATCGAGAATGTACCCTCAAAAAGAAATGGGTGAAGCGCACACATCTTCTCCTCGGTTTCCCAAGTTGCATCCTCTTCGGCTTCACTCCACTAAACCCTTACTAACTTGACTTCTCGATTCCTCAGCTTCTTGATTTCCGTTCCCAAGATACGAATCAGAGCTCGCCCCAAGGTCGCCTCTTTCTATACCTCCGTGTCTTCAAGAATATTTGGTTCAACTACCTTGGCTGACTCATGTAGGCACTTTCGGAGATGCGAGACATGAAAAACATTGTGAACTCCGGCCAGCTTCTCGGGCAACTCCACCTTATAAGTCATCTTCCCAACTCTTTCTATAATAGGGAAGGGTCCTACGAACCTTGGTGTCAGCTTCCCAACTGCTACAAAATGAACCACATTTCGCAAAGGGGAAATCTTCACAAAGACCATATCTCCAACTTTGAATTCTAAGTCTGTCCTTCGCTTGTCTGCATAGGATTTCTATCTGTCTTGGGCCGTTTTCATCCGTCTTCGAATCAATTCAACCCTCTCGGATGTGTCCCTTATCATGTCGGGCCCAATTATAAGCTTATCCGTCGTCTCCCACCAACATGTTGGTGGCTTGCACGGCCTCCCATACAAAGCTTCGAATGGTGTCATTCCTATGCTTGTTTGGTAGCTGTTATTATAAGCAAACTGTACAAGAGGAAGGTGGTCTTCCCAAGTACCACCAAAGTCAAAAACACAAAGTCTCAAAAGATCTTCTAGCACTCTATTCACCCTTTCGGTTTGGCCATCCGTCTGGGGGTGATAGGCTGTACTTAGATTCAATCGCATACTCATCGCTTCTTGCAAACTATTCTAGAACTGGATGGTGAAGATTGGGTCACGACTGCTAACTTTGCTGGAAGGAACTCCATGCAATCGCACTATCTTTCGAAGATAAACAGATGCTAAACCTGATACAGTCCTCTTGTTCTTTACTGGAAGGAAATGGGTGCTCTTCGTAAGTTTATCAACTATGACCCATATCCCATAAAGCCCAAATAGTTTGGTCATCTTAATGGACATCTTCACCCCAACTATAAATCACAAACAGGCGAGTCATACTCCTTATGGGGTTTGCAACAGAACTAAGATTGAGAATAGGACCGAGAGGATATACTTAAAAGATAGCATGCGAGTAAGCTCTACAGAATAATAGGGATCAAGGATATACTCTTAGAAAGAGATATAATGCGCGTATCTAGTCTTCAATCTTCTAAGCCGCATTTTCTTGTGCTTAATCCCATCGTGCCTTGACCGTCTTTTAACTTCACAATTTCGTAGCTCTTAATTCTTATTTCCAAAATATGAGTTAGAACTCATTTCACCGTTGCCTCTCGTTCCCCTTCCACTTATTCTTTGCCTAAAATACTTGGCTTAAACATAACTGCGTGCTCATGGTTTCATGCAAGCTTTCCAAAATTCGTTAGTGAATCCTGGATCTCGTTTACATACCATACGGTATTCCACGCAGAAGAACTATCTCTTGAAACAAATGCCACTCCACGTTGCCAAATGTTCTTACTAGGGTGATTTCTATAACCCATGCTTAAGCGGAATGGACTATCCGCCTTAGTGGCGAACACTACTCGATTGGATTACAAATTTCCAAAAAGTGCCAAGGGATTCTAGATAACTAATCATGACGGAACCCTAAAGGCCACATGAGATTTCGAGGGTATTACCGAGGCGAGTCATGAGCCTCGCAACCCTATGTTCGAAGTCAAGAATGGCTCCATAACCGGACAACCAATCCACGCCCACAATCAACCCGTGTCCCATAAACCTGAGAACATAAGCATTACACATGAATTCTACGCTCAAGCTACAGATTTTCAAATCCATACAAATCACAGGTAGATGGGCGGAACCCCTAATTGGATTTGAAATACTAACGGGATTTTCAACTAGACTAGTACTTAGGTGCAAACTTTCAACAAGATCAGAAATAAAACTATGCGATGTGCCAGAATCAAATAAAGTATGAACAGGGAAATCAGAAATGTAAACATGACCTTCTATAGAAACAATACCTCGATCAAAAGCTGGAAGAGCGAGGAGAGCCTGCAACTGCCCTCCAGAGGGTCCTGCTTGCTGAGTTTGCGTTTGCCCTTGTCCTCGCTTCCTTGGGCAATCCTTACTGAAGTGTCCAGACTTTCCACAATGAAAGCATTCTCCCAACTTCCTTTTCTTCTTCCTACAGTCTTTGGCTATGTGCCCAGTGATCCCACAGAAGTTGCACTTTCTTGTGTCCTTTGCCTTGTTGTTGTTGGCCTTGTTTCCCTTCTTGTTGTTCTTGTCTCCTTTCTCGGAATCTTCATTCTTGCCTTGAAACTTATTTTCCTTGACCTCCTTCTTGCCACTCTTATCTTCCTCTTGAAGCAGGGCCATATTCACCAAACTCTCGAAGGTCGCCCCCATGGGTACATGAGACATGGCCAAACTGCGCATTGGCTCATTCAATCCTAGAGCAAAGCGTAGGGCCTTCTTCTGAGCTGTGTTAACCAAGTCTAGACCGAACCGAGCAAGTTGATTAAACGTATCCACGTATTCCCTAACTGTCATGTCCCCTTGCTATAGAGATAGGAACCTCTTCATCTGAGGGTTCTCTTCTGTCGATGATAGAAACCTCAGTCTAAACCTTCTCCTAAAGTCATCCCAAGTCTGAATTGGCCTAGTAGTGGTGGTGACTACCCACCAATATGCAGCTTCCCCTTTCAACAGCCATACCGCTAACAGAACTTTCCTACGGTCTTCTATATCAAAGATAGCAAAGAGGTCTTCAGTTTCCTTCAACCAATTTCTTGCCTCAACAAAAGTCTCCGTCCCAACAAAATTCTTGCCACCCATCGCCTTAAAGTCCTTGCAAATCTTCGCGAAATCCGCTTGTGGATGCGAAGGAGGAGGAGGAACCTCAGCTACGGGAGGGGGAGTAATGTTAGCCACGGGGGAAGGAGGAGGAATGTCCGCGGGGCCGGCTTCATTCGCCCTTGCCTCCATGTACCTTCTAAACCAAATAGGTACTGGCACGCCCTCCAGAATGGAAAAATTATCGGCCATACTGAAACGAAGAAAAAGATAGATTGATTTAACGAGGAAACAAAGGATAGTGCTAATGGCTTTTGGGGAATAGCCTTTTAAAATAAACTAGACTTTTCTTGGAAAAATACTTCTTTATAATCGGTTTTGAAAATAGTTTTTCAAAAGGTAAGGTTGCGTTTGGTTTGTGTTTTCAATTTTCAGTTTTGTGTTTTTTTAGCCATTTTCAATTTTTCATTTTGACAATTTTCATTATTTTAGAAAACGCGTTTGGTATGGAGTATTTTGAAAACACATTTTCAAAAATGCAAAATGGAAAATGCGTTTGGTTTGAAGTATGTTTCTCATGTTTTGAAGTTTTGAATTTTCCATTTTGTAATTCAAACAACATTTACATTTAAACCATAATACATAATATACTTTACTCATTATCCATATTCAATTGAACACACAAGAATTAAATAAAGAGCCAAATGAAAAATACTACCATTATATCAAATTACTAATTAACAATCAGTATATGACGAGGGAAAATACAGCAAGTCATAAACATAATAGTTAACAATTAAAGAGAGCACAATATTTTAAATAGCTACATAAGACCAAGTTGCATAAGGAATAAAATTACAACAAAAAAGTTCATGACAAGATTTTTAGATATGTAACAGAAGAGATACACCAAATACATAGAAAGTGAAAACAACTCAAGCATCGTCCATAATAATATATAGACATGTCAACAACCACAATATTTTCAAGAAACACAAGGTTGAAGTCTTCCAAATCACATCTGCATAAAATAGCAGAAAAGTAAGACATAAAATTTGTTAATGAAATATGGTAGAATAAATTTTGAATTTGAACTAAAAACAAAATTTTACCTGAACTACAAATGGTGAGTGGATACATACTCGTTCCACAATTGGGTAGCAATTTGATCTCTGACTTGCCCCATTTGAGTCGTTTGGCTAACATTAAATTGCACAACTTCTTGTTCTTGACCAGACTCCCCCGTGGGTTGAAATATCATATTCTCGGATGAATATTCAGTAAATAGAGCATCCAATGCGTGTTCCTCCCGAATGAAGTTATGTATTGTGCAACATGCAATTGGAATTAGTCTTTGCTTCGAAAGTGGAAAATTTGTCATCAACTTCAAAATGGGAAATCTTGCCTTCAAAACTCCAATACAACGCTCAATAATGTTCCGACATGATGAGTGTTTATAGTTGAACAAGTCTTCCTTTCCACGCAATCTTCCTTGTCCATTATAATCACGTAAATGGTATCTTTGTCCACGATATGGGGAGAGAAAGCCAGGTATGTTTGGATATCCAGAATCAACAAGATAAAATTGTTCTGTAGATAAATTTACAATAACATTGTATTTTTCGAGTTTGTGAAATAATTGTAAATATGTCATATATATCATAAATAAAATTATTTGAAAGTACCTCCTCGCGGCATTGGAAAATTGTTGCTCGGTTTCGAAACTGCATCAATAAATACTCGAGAATCATTAGCTGTACCTTCCCATCCAGCATATACAAAAATGAATCTCATGTCAAAGTCGCATGCAACCATCACATTTTGTGTTATGGCATTTTTTCTTCCACGAAAAGATGTTTGCCTCGAAGAAGGTGCCCACGCTGAAACATGTGTTCCATCTATTGCCCCAATGCAATTCTATTGCATGATATTAAATAATAGTAATAGTAATGTTATTTTATTGTCAAGTGAATAAAATATTATATAAACTTAATTGTATCACCTTGAAATGTGGATATTTCCGCAGAATTCGTTCATGGATGATATCTTGATTTTTTGGCTGAATTATCTCCGTGCCTAACGAGCAAACAGCACGCAAAACTTTACGAAACCATTTTGAGATTGTATGATGGGAATGTTGAAAACGATCACCAATCACACTATAACGTGTTGTATGTCCTATAATCATCAAAAACATAGCAACACCCTCTTCAACGTTGACTTTTTTTCCATCTTTCAGTAGCACTTTTTCTTTCAAAATGTCACAAAAGTTCAAAAACACGTGTTTTTGCATGCGAAACATTTGATGGCAAACATTTGGATGTCCATTTAAAATTTCAAGCATATTTTTTTTTCCAGTAAGAGATGATGTCCTACAAGGCCGATTACTAATCATAGTTCTTCGGTTAGCAACTGAATATCTAATCATCATCATATCATCAATGTCATCAAATGTTTGATCATTCATTATCATGAAATCTTCATCGCTTGAGCCATCATCGCTTGAGCTATCATTAGAGTTATTAGAAATTTCATCAAATCTAGCGGGCATCTCCCTGAAAAAGGAATTATAAATTAATTATTTGATGGACTTATGTATTTCTAAAAAATATAATCAAAATATTAACCAAAACTAGGCTCAATTTAGATTGCAAATATACCTGACGGAATTTACTGAGTTTCCTTCATCCATGTTGTAGTAATTTCAATACCTAATAAAAATTCACATAACTATATGACACATGTAGCATAACAAAATGCATTAACAAAATGAAGCTACTTATTTTATTCATGGCACAAACAATTTGCTAGCAAATGCAATAAAAAGATACATCACAGTGAGGCACATAACAAATAAATTATTGAACCAATTGCATATTCACTCCTAACAAACAATCGTATAAGAATGAAAACTCATAGGAAAATACTATGCACAAACTGGTAGACATTCGTATGCACAAACAATTATTCATCCAAAGAGCCAAAAAACAGTGTTAACAATCAAAAAACAAAAATTCATCCAAACTGATGTATTGTCATGCATATTCATTTCCATACCAACAAAAAGGAATGAACACAAAGATTAGGAACTACATAGTTACGTGAACACAAAGTTTAATAAAGCATAAAGTATATAAACCTACAATAAAGATACCATATCGCATAAGCTAATAAAATCACTATAGGCGTTCTAAAACCGGCAACCTTCTATGTTCCGGCATCATAACAAATCGCATCCTGAAATTGGGATTATCAAAAGCCTTCACTGCCTTTGTGTAGACATCATCAGAAACACCGTCAATACCATTTAGTATATTCATACACACCATATCGGAATATGGGTCAGATGCACCACTTTGACTATCATTTGGATTGGACGACTTTCCTTCAACTTTAGCAATTTTTCCTTTCAAGTATTGCATTCTAAGTTGAGCTTCTTCGTTGCGAATTTCAATTGAAGAAGACCATTTTTCCATATATGAGTCAACCTTTTCAGCATTACTAGCTTTATGTTTTTTGCGCCATCGTTCATTTGTTGACGTGTCATCACTTGGACGGGTACTCATTTGCTCATCGTCGTCCACCACATGAACATGCACACCCTTGGTTAGAAAATTCTCTTCCATTTGTCTTTCATCATCTGAATTCGGAGGAAGTTTAGTTGAAGCACTACTTAAACCTCCAGTGGCAGTAGTTCCACCAAAAATCTCTCCCAAAAGTTCATAATTCTTGCAACCATCTTTCCTAAATGTCTTAAACTCGTTCTTGTTGATCTATAATAATTGTAACAAATATTAGTTGATAAAATTCTCTTAAATTCTAATAAATTTAGAAAATTCTTTTAAATCGCATACCGTATAAAAGTGTTGCCAAACTTCTTCTGCAGCATTGACCTTGTTGGTATTTGAATCCCATGTAACCCCTGTATGCCCTAATAGTTGAGAAAACAAACGATGCACAATACGCAAACGGTTCCACTTTCCCTTCAACCTCTCTATCCCATAATCAGATTTTGTTGTTTCAATCATCTCTTGATTGATCTTTCCCCATTGTTCCTTAGTGAAAGTAGAGCATTGAAGTTTTCCTGCTTTTACGTATTCATAGAGTATTCCAATGAAAGCTTGCTCGTTCCCGTACGACCATGACATTGGTTCCTTTGCCTTATTATGACCTCCCATATTCTATGTAAATAATTAAATATTATTACTTCATTCATTAAATAAATCATAATATAATCTGGTTTAGCATGTATACCATATCCAAATAAAAAGAATGACACACATCATTGTTGTAATTTTTTAAAGAAATATACATTTAAGTTCCTTTGAATCCACATAGGGTATTAAATCAACTGACTATAAATTGTGGCATCATTATGATAACCAGTTACAGGTCACAGTCATTAATTTAGAAATAGGCTAAATTGTCCACAAACTCATTAGTTAAGATCATCACTGAAATTCATTTAAACAAGTTCATTCAATCTAACATAGAAATTTAAACATGCATTAAGTTTGGCATGTGATGAAGGGTAACATTAATGCATTAAAACTACTAGACTGCAAACAGTAGGGGACAATGAAAAATTCATCCAACATATATGGCTGCTAACTGATAATATATATTTACAGTTGGCATGATAATGTATGATAATGTGTGCATGGATTTGTGTGCATTTCATCAAACATATATGTTTGAGTTCAGATATAATGATAATGGGTGATCAAATAATTTTGAATGTACATGCAAAATTAGATACAATACATATATAATTTTTAAAACATATATAATAATGGGTGATCAAATAATTTTGAAAACAGAGACTGTAATTAGATACAATACATATATACAATAATGGGTGATCAAATAATTTTGAAAACAGAGACTGTGGTTTAAACTGTCAAAACTAGACCAAACACAACAAACAAAATGAATGGGATAGTGTTTGTTTCTGGTAAAATAAGAATATGAATGCTAGAACACAAAATGTTCATACTGAAAATAGTTTAAACTGTCAGTCAAACAAATATTTACTTTATATTAAAAAAAATTGTCTTAATAAGCTGAATCGAAGCTGAAATTACATGTCAAATGGTAGCATATTACTATACTGTTAATAGTTCACTCCAGTGGCATTCCTATGATGCCAATTATTAAGAAACAAAATGTTTTAATTGCATCAGCAAAGCTAGAACGAAGCATTTTGAAAACCAACAGCTTAACAATACATTTCAAGATGCAAATAATGTAGTGATGTAGCTCTTAAGCACATGCAGTAATGGATGCTTTGTAATGTAGTGATGTAGCTCTTAAGCATATTCAAATCAAGTAGGGAAGAGGCTGCATTTCCTACAAAGCAAGAGATGGACAAGAAAAAAACAAGCTGATACTAACTGCAAGAATTCAGCACTGAAGATGAAGCTTTGCGAAATACTTGGTAATACTCCTTTGGAAAATAGGCAGATTGCAGATTGTCCAGTTGCTACACAAAAGAGAAACATGGGTAGGTAAAAATTGCCCTCACTGGAACCATATGTGAACAAAGAAGATGTAGATGCATGTCGAACTAATCAATTCAAGAAGGATAGAGACAGTAATGAATTCAAGAAGAACATATTTGATAATGGATTAAAGAAGGATAAAAACAATAATGATGCAAATCAGACTAATGAATTCAGTTATTCAATCATATAGACTTTTTTAAATGAGAGATCAAGATATATATATATATGACTCATCATTTTTGTATATATGTTCCTTCGTAAGTCTTTAAATTTCCTAATTTGTTTGAGGCATTTTTCCAGTTTGTTTTATTTCCCTGCACTTAAATCTAAAATATATTGTTACGATTTAATTAGTTGAAAATCAAATGATCTGATTTTTTATTATTTGCAAGTATTAAATGCATGTTGTACAAATAATAATTGTTATTTGAATTTAAATTAAATATACGGTTTGGAATTTCCGCTCAAATAGTAATAGCACATTTGTAAATGAAAATGCACAGGTCATTCAACAACCTTTTTCCCTTTACTAGTAGTCCGCTAAGTTGTTCCTTGCTTTTTGTTATTTATTTTGCCACCTTTTGTTAGGAACGGATCCTAGTATATTCATTCAGCTTTATTTAACAAAATTTGATGTATACGAAGGTAGGCCACAAAAATAAACAGTAGTAAACTGGAATGTTAATTTGGTTTTAGACAGTGAGGTAGAAGGCTGCTAAACGAGCGTGACGGGTCTGCCAAACCAACGTAGAATCAAGTTACATTTTAACATCAAACTGCTTATTTTATTTGGAAAAACGTCATCTCTGGTGTTTTATGTTGAATGGAGTATGCATGCACGTAGAAGAGTCTGTTTGCTGAAGCAAATGGTAATGTTGACTGCTACATTGTGCATGTGGGTTTTGAGTTTCTGTACATAAATCATTTATTTGCAAATGAACAAACATACATAAATCATTTATTAAGAGCGCAAATGAAAAACATACATAAATCAATGACAATATAGCAACTGAACAAACTGTCATCACTAGGACACACTTTCATAGTAGCAATATAGCAGACATATGAGACTTAGTGCACAATTTGTGTAACTATGCACTTGCACACACATCTTTTTAATCTAACAAATGACACCCCAAAATAGAAAAAACCAAATACAAAACAAACAACAAAATAAAATCAACAGATTGATTTTTTTTTTTTTTTTTTTTTTTGAAATAAGACAAATCTAGACCAAACACAACAAATAAAATGAATGGGATAGTGTTTGTTTCTGGTAAAATAATAATATGAATGCTAGAACACAAAATGTTCATACTGAAAATGCAATCAAATAATAACATCATCATGAATTCTTAAACCTATGATGACAAGAAGAGAATATATGAATTTTCTAGCATGAAATCTTATAAAAATCAGAAAAGCATGAATAGGGGTTCTACTTCATTGGAACGCCAAAGTTGAGACTCCTAGAAATATTAAGGAGGACGACTCCTAGAAATATGAAAAAAAACATGGGCTTTGGCTGCAATAGTGTCCTTGGTGCAAACAGAGAAGGATATCGAGGTACATGAAACACATGACCAAGCATGTGCCAAAACAATTAATTTCATCACAGGTTGGCAAAGAAAAAGCTATCATGAGTTGATAATAGCAGGAGCTAACACATGTTGAGACCAAAAGCAAACTATCGCAACTTGAAATAAATGGAAAGATGTCATAAGATGCAAATAACTTTCTGTTTTAATCCTTATAGACGTTTGATTGATGATTTTTTTATTTCTGTTTTAAGTTTTAAGCAATAGATATCTAAAAAATCTCCATTAAAATAATTCAGTATAAATGTAAATTATAAACTATTATAGTCTAAAAAAGATATAATAATTTTATTTAGGTTTCTGATATTGAAGACTAAGGATTCAGCTTTATTTAGGTTGGTAACTGTGTGATGATGCTGTGAAGTTTGGCAATGATATGGTTGCTGACTGAGAATGGTGGTAGTGTGTAGCACAAATGGTCGGAAGAGACAGGTTGCTGTAGTTGTTGCTTTGCGGTTTTGTGGTGATGAAGACGGTGGTGGGTTGTGTTGAGGATAGAGGTGCACTTCTCTTTCAAAATGTACTGAGAATTGTAATACTCAATAGAAATATACTGAGAATTGTGTTGAAATGTGAAAAACAGATTTTCTCTTTCAAAATGCAATGTGTATTTTTTTATAGGGAAACAAAACAAATGAACTAACCAGACACAGTAAGCAGTAATGAAAACATACACAGTAATGAAAACAGAAACACAGTAACAAGTAATTTTTGTTTTAATTAACGCAATCAAAACAACACGAAATCGAATGAGCAAAATAAAACACAGTTTTTTTTGAATGAACTAATCCAAATGAAAACAAACACACAAACAAAAATAAAGACAAAATGAAACAAAATAGAACACAATTTTTTTTAAGAAAAAAAAACGTCAAACAAGATAATTAACTTGAAGAATAAAATTTCAAAACAATGTCAAAGAAACAACAAAAGTTCTGGTGTGCAATAGACTAAACGCCAGTCTAAGCAATAGCCTGAAGGCATTTCCGAAAGCATAATTCATACAAGTTTCCATAATTTTTTTTCATTACCTCTTTAGTTAAACATGACACTTTCAAACCGCATTAGCAAAAACTCATGAATTAAACCATTTTGATCACATAAAAAGATTTATGCAAGTTCCATTTGGCAATAGATAAACTAGCAAGAACAAAAAATGGGACCACAAATGAGTCATAGTGCTATTATCCACCGATAGTATTACAGTTTTGTGTTCTAAACCTTTTATCATGCAACTAAGCACTTAATTACACAAATTATAAATGCAACTCAAGCAAGTTTTATTCTATAACGCATTCCATATAAACAACATACATAGCCGAAGGAAAAAGTATATATAAGAGAAATACTTAACACCATTTTATATGTAAAATAATGTAAAAGAAAATAATGAGAGGAGTCGTCGTTAGGTGCATAGAGCATATCATTGGTCCGAGCAAGCTAGGTAACACCCAAAGCCTGGTTTTTAAAGGGTCCGGGATTTCATGTTAAATCTAGTAAATTTACCCCAATTATAAAGGAAAACACATTTAATATAACTAAAGCATGGCTGATTATTTAAAACCCCATATCGAATACATCATCCAATCTGCTCCCAATTATAAAGGAAAACACATTTATTTGAAAGTTATATCATTGGAGAACGAATTTCGTTTGTAGTACAATAATTTTTTATAGTTCTAACAATGAGTAAATCGTGGATTAATAAACACAGTTGTCACTGTCTAAGAAAATGCAAACATCATAACAGCAATGACTTCATCTATTATAAGAGAAATTACCCATTCTGCTTTATCATGTTGGCCAAGTTTCTATGGAAGTTAACATAAAATATTGCACCTGACTTTATGTAAATGCTGAACTGAAGTCCGTGTCTATGTATAAAATCAAAAATCAAGCTGCTACCTACTTTGTTTCATGTTATTCTTCTCTGTGAACTGAATGTATTTAGTTACTATTTGATGCGAAAGAATATACATGGGGATAGTTATGTTGTCATTCCTAATAAAACTCAGCTCACTAAAACTTGCTGGAAGTAGCAATACAAACTTTTACATATAAGTTCAATTGATTTTTTAATGTTTTACAATTGAATATGAAGCCCAACAAGAATTAGACATTTCCCAGTCTCTAATCCAAGTTAAAATCACCAAAAATCACCACAAAACTATCTAAATTGATAGCAAAGCAAATATAAATGAAAAAGCACAAAACAAAAATAGCAATAGTTGCGATTTTACCTTATAACAGATGAATACGAAGCAGCTCTAATCCAAGTTAAAACCCTAATCCATGCCGCCGAAGAGAAGGAGCACTGTAAAACAAAATACTTGATCGATTACACAGACTGAATCAAAGGAGGTACGAGAAAAACAATAATTTGCGGTTTTACCTGAATTTTGAATGTTCAATCAAATTCGGAGAAGAGAGAAAGTGCGGCCAGAAAACGAGCGAGGTTTTTTTCACGCGTTTGCTTTGTTTTCGGTTTGGATTTTCTATTTTGCAGATGGGCCACAAAACGTCAAAAAGGAAAAAAAAACCTGTTTTGGGTTTTCTTTGTTGGGCTTGTTTTTGAAAATGATATTTTTTCAAAATGAATTTTTGAAAATGATAAAAGGAACATGTTTTCGGTATTTTTCAAAATTGAAAATTGAAAATAATCCGAAAACGACAAACCAAACGCACCCTAAGTTTTTTTAAAAAAAACCTTTTGCTCAGATCTTGTAAACCTTATGCTCTGATACCAAATGTAACACCCCACCTCCGCCAATGTCACTCTTGCAAGCGCACTAGCTTTGGAGGGGCGTTAAACGAGGTAAACATGCAAGAAGATATCACAAGACAGAACATATAAGTAAAACAGAGTAAGTAAAGCAGCGGATAAAATTACTATTTCAAAACCATAGTCAAATTACATCAAAGTACTGAGTCATTATTTTCCAACTACTACAAGTCTAGAAAACATAAACTGAAAACTGGAAGTAACATAAAGTAAACTATCCCCAAAGTAGATGTGGTAAGCCATAGCGAGCTCAAGTCCAAACCGTACATGAGCTATCCAGTAAGCAAGCTAAAGATCCAGCTAGGTGCTAGTGTTCCCACCCTGAGAACCTGAGGGGGGGGGGAACGGAAGAAAAGAGGTGAAGGAAAACGGGTCAGTCAAAAAGACTGGTAAGTCCTACCTACTATTAGTATAAAAACTAATAAAGTTAACTAGACATGTAAAACAGAGATGAAACATAGGGTGATAACTGGCATGGTGAAAAGTTAACAAGATAGATCAAGTGTGGCATCGCATATACAAGGTTAAGTTGCACCAGGTGTACTAGTATTCTAATCCATGTCAAGTATAAACAAGAAATGATCCCTTGGCCCAACGCTGGCCCAATATCATGAGGTGACCTAAATCAAGGTCCAACTACTCGGTCTAGTCGATCAGCTCCCTAAAAGCCTAACTCGTCGTGTATCGGTGTCATACGGCTTAATCGTGGAATGTAGTTAACTGTGCAAGGTCCACCCCAGGGTGTATCCGGCCCTAAGGTGTAAACCACAGACACAATTCAAGCACGCACAGTCTAAACCTAGTGGTGCCCATGTTCAACTCCGGACTTAATGTGCACGACCATGGTCCGCCTGAACAACCGGTGCACCCTTCAGCCGTCTCTTTTGGTCTCTTACAATCAGTCCAGTAATCGTGCCCCACCCTAGCCTAGTCCAGGGTACCCATGATACTTCCAAGTGGTTTACTGCTGAAAAGGACCACGTAACTAGGATTTCAAGCGGGTTAAGTGTGGTTAACCCTATCCTAACCATGTATTGAGTTGGTCAAGTGTATTCAAGCAGTTCATGACTTAACCCTATCAATACATCGGGTTTAATTGGTAAAGTATTCAAGTAATCCATGTCTTAACCCTACCAATCCATCGTGTTTAATTGGTTAAGTATATTCAAGCAGTCCATGACTTAACCCTACCAATCCATCGTGTTTAATTGGTTAAGTATTCAAGTAGTCCATGACTTAACTCTACCAATCCATCGTGTTTAATTGGTTAAGTATTCCAGTAGTCCATGACTTAACCCTACCATGTGGCATTAATTAACTTAACGCACCCCAACCTCTCACATTAGACTTTGTTGTGGTTACTAGTTAAGCCGGGCGGGTCCGGGTAGCTTTACACCACAACTTAGTCTAACCTCGGGTTTCAAGTGCGACATGACCAACTACTCACATTGGGTCCTATTGCTTGTAGCCACTAGTTAAGCCGGTCGGTTCCGGGTAGATTTATGCTACAAACTCAACCCAACCTCGTGTTGGCCATTCTCATGTTTTCTAGAAGTCATGTCCAAGTCAATGTTTTCAAGCATAAACATATGTCAAACTTTCATGTCATATTTTCAAGTCATGTTCTCATGTTATTTAAGTTTGACCAACTACCCATAACGTATTCCCATCGCACGTAAATACGTATCAACGCAAATAGATCAAAGAGGGAACATAATAATATGACAAGGTGGGCGTAAGATGGCAAATTCTATCACAAGTCAAACATGGTGATATTTCAGGCCAAAAGGGATTCAACATACTAGCATATGGCCTCAACATGTATGATAGCATAAAAGGTGACTTGGCCTGAAACATATCAAATAGCATAAGGGTGATTTGGCCACAAGCATGCATAATAGCATAAGGGTGATTTGGCCACAAGCATATTAAGGAACATGAGGGGTTAAGGTTTGGCCACAAGTTAAACATGGTGGCATATGAGGCAAATGTGTTCATAAACTTGCATATTACATTATAGGCCTCAAAACATGCATGATATCAACTTTAGCAAAATAGATGAAACATGGTCATAAATAACATGGGATGATAGCAAGTGATTCGCATATAACATCATATGCAAGCTAACATAAGGATTATGAGAGTTTCTATGTTGCTTCTATGCAACATTTCAAACCAAAGCTCATAGCTTTTTATGCACAAAGTCAAGGTGGTAGCTTTAAAAACATGCATAGAATAAGTCTATGCATAACATGATAGAATCAAAGCTCATAGCTTTCTATGCACAAAGTCAAGGTTATAGCTTTACAAACATGCATAGAATAAATCTTATGTATAAAATGATAGAATCAAAGTACAAATCATACTTAGGCCCAAACTCAAACTTGCAACATGTCGTATTTAACTTCATAGTTAGAATCTAAGAGTAGAACAGGGCTTACAATGCTATGAAGACCTATGAAATAAAATAAGATTGAGACGAAGCCACTAGCAACTCTAAAAACCCCCAATCGCATATAAGCTCCAAGTTGTTTTGAGAAACAATAATCTCCTTTGATTTGTATGAAGAAAGATCCTTGTTTTGATGAAGAAAGGTGGCTCTTTTACTAGCTTAGGACACTCAAATTTTCATGAAGAGGATGGAGGCCATGTTATGAAGATGGAGGCCATGATCAAGAAACATTTTGGCATAGTTTAGTTGTAGGAATGATTAATGAGGGTTTAGGCTAGGTCTTAGGGTCTTTTTATAGAAGATTAGGTTAGTTTAGGCCATAGGATTAACCCTAGTTCAGATCTGAGCCATTAAAACCCGTCACAAGCCTCCAAACATGTCTTGAGGAACAAGTCAGGTGCACCCAGGCCAAACTGGCCGACCACCCAAGTCGACAGGGGTGTCGACTGGGCAGTCGACACCACCTGGGGTGTGTCGACTCCCAAGTCGACTCCCCAGTCGACTTGGGGGTGGCGGGAATTTTTCCCGCCTCTTCTGCTTGGCTGAATTTGAATTCTGAATTCAAATTTGAACTGTTTTTGAACTTGAAATTTTCTGAAAACTTTGACGGGCCATAACTTGGTCATACGAACTCCGATTTTCGAAAACTCGGACTCTATTTCGCGTATTTTTCCGAGACGAACGCAGTGGCACAGCCCGTTTCCCTTGATTCAGATTTTATCATTTAATTCTGCCTTAGTTTATGTTGTAACATGTTATTTAAAAATACGGGTTGTTACATGAGGAGAGTTGGTGCTTATCTCAGTTTAAGACAATGGACTAGTATGAAGGAACAAGTGGGATTGGAGGACTGGAAGTATTGGCAAGGGAAGTTCTGCGTGAAGAAATGGCTATGGCCATTGGTTTCTTTCTCTTGCATGATAACACTAAAGCTCGCGGATTTTCCTTTTTAGCTGATGGAAGAAGATACTTGCGGGACTGGATATCACAGGTTTGGGCCAAATGAAATTGGCAAGGTCCACATAAATAAAAAGAGTAAAAAAAATAAAAGTGTGGGGACGTGAGTATTCATCCGGGACGGAATTGTATCTACTGGTAAGTTTTGGTGATTTTATAAAAATAAAAATATCGCACAAAAACCAGGGGGTGCGCGTAAATCTGGTGCGGACGCAAGTTGAAAAGGGTAATCAAGTTCTATAAAAGTAGTGCAGTTGTGATGATAAATTGATGGAGAAATTGATTTTAGTTCTCGGATTTTGTTTTAATAAAATGGGAAAAAATGGGTCATGGCCGTTTTAAACGGAACGAGGAGCAGTATGATTTTTACAAAGAAGAAGACATGTGCGGTCTGGGCTTTGAAAGGTGAATGGGCCAAATGATTTTTTGTGATAAATCCCAATAACTCAAGTATTAAATTTAAAACTATTTAAATTGTTATATAAACTTGTAAATTAAATATCTCATTCATACTGAATCATAATTTAAAATGGTCCAATCCGTTGGGATCGTATGGATGAGCACTACACAATGGAACTGATTCGGAGTGAATGAGAGCTCATAACAATTTATAGCAAAATAAATTGTCTGTTTTGAATTGACGACAGTTTATCGTTATTTAACGATAAACGAAACAAGTTGAGTAAAACTCATTAACTCTGCCAGTTTATATTTTTATAACGTATTTTTCGAATTGATAAATGATGGTTGATTGATTTGTGTTTAACATCGGTGGATGCTGGGAAACAGGTTGGAGGGATCCAACTTGATTCCTTAACATTTATGTTACTATTTTTCATATATTTTGATATATGATGTGATATATAATCTGTTATTCATTATGTGTGTTTATCTGATGATAGACCCTTTTTGTTTTGTATTTTTAAGTACTATAAGTAGATATTGGACTATATTAAAATAATTTTTAAAGTGGATATTTAATTTAAATATTTTATAAATAAATAGATTTTATAAAAAGGAAATATTTGGAAAATAAATAGAATTATAAAAAGGAAAAGGCAAGATAAAAAAGAATTATGAGATATGGGTTTAAAGTAGATTTTAAATAGAATTTGTTTTAACAGATAAATTGAGAAGATAAAATTATAAATATAGTTTTATAAATTAAGTAAAATATTTATCATTTGATAAATGGAATATACAAATCAGGATTTATATAGAGAAGTAAAATCGGTTTCAACGCCGATATTTGAAATGGAATTTGAACTTAGCATTTTTAAAGCGAACTAAAAATGAGATTTTAGTGTTACATGTATAAAATAAGTTTTTATATGACAATTCTATAAATAGAAGTATAAAAAGAAATTGCATTTGGGATATTGTTTTTAAATTGCGAAATCAAACTGTTTTGATTGTATAGAAGAAATATTATTCACAGTTAATGTGAATAAGGGATTTAAATAAATATTTTTTTAGATAAGAATATTTATTAAGGAATTTGGTGTTTGAAATAGGAATTTAAATGGAGTTACCGAAATTAGAAATTTACTAGAAATTAGTTGAGTCGAATGGCTTTCTGAGTACCGATCTGATGTTGGTTTCGGCCTTTGGGGTTTGTACTTAAGAAGTTGTTCTCTTACTAATTTACAGTTAGGGACTGATAGACATGGGAGGATAGTGATGCATGAATAAGAAATGGAAATGTTTTCTAATGTTAATAACTTATGTTTTCTAAATTTAGAAAATAAGAATTTATGTATATATGGAAATGGAAAATGGTGAAATGAATAAATTAATTTAAAAGGAAAAAATATTGATTGATGATTGTTCGATAAGATTTCCATTTGGAAATAAGATCGTTGTGTGTATGGACGTTTTCCTTTGATAGTTAAATAACCGACTATCAAAGTTTTAACCATTTTTCCGTCATTAATATGTGGAGACTGGGATCAGATTTATTATCTAAAAACCATTTCGTATGGGCATTAGCGTTGCGAATAAAATATGATGAAGATAATTGAAGACAGAGTTTATGCAAGGGCTATTCTGGAAAATCCTAGGTAGGAATCGCCTAAGATGGGTTTACAGAATAGTGCCTTCGGTTTGTCCAGTCCAAGGACAACCTGTATGGAAGAATGTCTGATAGAGTATATTTAATAGATCGCATAAGCTGATCTCTTCAAACGTATTTACGTTTGGTGGCGGGGGAATTCATTTCTCTTATCTATATACCCATGGTATTTTTGGGGAAATCAATTTGAGATTTAGCGGGTATGATGATGTGACATTCAAAGTAAATAAAGGTGTGATCTGTACGTTATGGCCTCTAGTCTCACAACCGAGAAATGTTATAAAATCGGGTAGGTCGCATGGCTAAGTGGGTAGCTCCCAATTAGGGTGTATTGTCACCTAATCTAGAGAAAATCCATTTACTTCTTATATCTATTTGGATGTTGTCCCTTTCGGAAAACGGTTGCTGATCCCAACCGTTTGTGATAATACGTTCGGTACACTTAAGCAAAATGAGTAACCGGTCATATTTAGCCTGGGTTACAAAGATGTTCTTGTTGAACCCAGTGTATTCCTCTCTGGGGATACACTGTTGGAAGGTGATCTCATACCTTGCCAGTTGGAATCCATTACCAAATAAGCGCCTTCGGTTTTTGATTATATATTATATATGTGGAACGTGAGATGAAAGTGTTCCACTAAATTGCTATTTATTTGATTTAGACATTATTATAATATCAGAAGAGTATGGATTTCTAAAAGAATGTTACAGTTATCATAAGGTAAAAACCATCTGTGTTTATGTGCAGATTGGTCTTATGATTATTCTTTCTTTTAAAAGGATTTTAAAAGTTAAACAAATGGTTGGATTTTACTCACACCAGTCACATAACTGACGCAGAGTTTATTTTGTTTTATTTTCCCTAAACTCTTGGGTGCCTAATTTTGTACGGGCAGTCAAGTAGTCGGGATTTTTCAGATATACTTGGAAGAGCTTGGAGCAGGAGGCTTCATGATTATATAGTTATTGTTTATTTCTGTTGTATTGTAAGTGTTGTACTCAGATAATGGTATTGTATACAGATATTGGTTTTATTTCAAAGTTATGTTATGAAATATATTTATTCGTTCCGCAATGAGATTCGTGTTTACACTGATGTTGTTTTATGTTCTTCCTCTTCTATTCTAATTTTCTATCTTATCTATTATCACCCTCTAATTTCTTTCTATTAATGATCTGGAATGTTTGATGCCTGAATAATTGACATGGGTTTTATGTTGATTTTCTGGGTCGAAAATTCTAGTTCATTACAGTGGTATCAAAGAAGAAGTTTAAGGAATTACCTTGGCTCTGTGGCGTAACTCAATAAAGATGGGGTTAGCAATAACCTAGATTGAGTTTGAGTGTATATATATATGAGCACACATTTGTTATTTGACATAAAAATAATTTTTATATTGTGGAGATTTATTGGTTGAGTAGTTTATGAATTCTGATCGATCAGTTTGATCCACTGTATCGATAGGGGTTTTTAACACTTGAATACGATGGACCAACACAATATGTTTTGAAAAGAGGGTAAATGGAATAATTTTACCTAAAATATATTTTATTATGAAAGAAATATATATCTTGGAGTTATTACAGTATATTAGGTGTGTTGGTTGTTATTATAGTCGAATGAGATTATAAAAAGTGAAATGGTTATAAATTACCAATTAGAATTCATATAATATAAAATCAGATGAATTAAATCTGAATTTAAATCAGAGCTGGAATTAAAACCCCGGAAAGTTAGAGAAGTATTTGTAAATGGACTAGGATTAAATATATGAGAATTTTAAAATCCTGAGAGATTTTAAATTGTTTTACAAGCAGGGTGAATGGTATTTTGAAATAATTTCAAAATGGAAATGATTAAGAAATGGTTTTGGAAAGTGATATAGTATTGAACTCACTTTGATCACTGGGAAATAAGCCTGATGATGCTGGCCACATCATCAGTGTTCATTTTCGAGTTGTAAGTGACGAATTACTACCAAAGAGATTGTTTTTGAATTGTTTTGGGAAAAGGAAGTTGTTTTGAATTCCGAAGAGGAATATTTGATTTTATAAAAACTAAACGGTTTGAAACTCTAAGGAAAGATTGTTTGATTTGAATCAAATTGATAAAAATTTGGGAAGACAAATTGAAATTGAGTTGGATTAGAATGGTATCGAGGTAAAATTTGGATTTACGAGTTAGGAATTTGAAATGATATTGGATTGGTGGGTTAAGAGTTTGGGATCAATAATGGAACTCAAGTTTGAAATGAGATTTGGTTTGGATGTAAGCAAATAACTGTGTTGAGGATAAATTGATTAGAGATAGATTGGGATGACATTGCTATATGGTGAAGTGGAAGCAGATGGAAAGGATATAATGATATGCCCGACAAAAAAGGTTCAAGTTTATTTTTATATGAGTTTGGTGATTTATGAGCTTATCTGGAAAGCCGCTTGGTTGTTTGATTATCTTTTGGATTGGAGAAAGCCTAGAGAGGGGAGTTGTAGTTATACCGATTGAGCCATACAAAGGAGACACTGACAAAAAATTCGAAAATTCAAGGTGCTAGAAATTTTTCGGAATTTTTGAAAATTTTAGTTTATTTTAAATGAATTAATATTTAATTGAAATTAATTGGTACAGGGAAACTAAAATTAAAGAAGTAAACAAATATTTTTTAACCCAGTTAATAGAGTTTGTTTTCTACCTTAGCGATTTCGAGGACGAAATTATTTTAAGGGGGCAAGAATGTAACGTTTCGTATTTTTACGATATAATAATTTATTCATTTAATTATTTAAATAGTGATTTAGGGATTTAAATGGTTGTTTAATTAAATAATATTAAGTATTTAATTAATATAAATTAAGAATAATATATTTATTTTCGAAGTAGTCGGAAATAGTGGAATTCACAATATTGTGTGAATTGGATTATTTATAAGATTTATTTCAGTTTAGAATTGAATTATGATAACGAATTTATTATTTAAAACGAAGTCTGAACGTATAATTATAATATAATTATAATCGAGCTCGAAATGGCGCAGAAGTTCGTAATTTGGCGATTCGAACTTTAATTGAATATACAGAATCCGTTTTAAGTCGGATTTCTTTGAAATAAGAAATTTTCGGATTTGATGAACTATATTTTTCTAATAGAAGAGAAAAATCGAGATTTCGTCGTGTAGATTGTGAGTTATGATCAAATCAAAATTTCAAATAGACGCAATGGAATCGTTTATAAACCATAACGATATATTTAATTATAATTAAATATTGATTTCGAATTTGGACAAGATATTTGAGACGTAAGTATAGTTTAATTTTTAGAATTTTACTGTAATTTTTAATTTGAAAATAAGCCACTTTTTATTTGGAGTATTTTACACCATATATCAACGATATGGAATTTCACAGAATAAGCTAACTAGTCTATATTACTATATTTTTGGGATCGTGTCACATTGCTCATCACGACGTTATTTTTATTTGTGTCGATAGCGGTTCTTAAAATGATAAACTATGTATAGCATGATACCCTAAATGTTGATGAATATATATATATATATATGTATATGTATATGTATATGTATATAGTTTTTCTTCGCTGTTAAGTCACGCACGTCCCTATCCCTTTTCAATCGCAGTCCTCCTCTGATTACTTCATAACAAATAAATTTTCCTCCCTGTGTAATCAAATCACGCATAGCTACTAATGGGTTTTCAACGCCTACTCCATGTACCCTGTTTCCTTAACAACCAAGTAAATCAAATGCTATAAATACAAAACCATATTTTCTCTCGTTTGTTTCCTTTACTGAAACCAAACCATGGAAAAGTCACTCTCATTTCTTGCGCAACACCTTTTTAACTCACAACAACCCTTCCATTTGTTTAAACAAATTCAAATTTTCCTCCCTCCTTTCAACGTGTGCGCATGCATGGATATACGCATGTGAATCTCGAACCAGTGACATGACGGTGACTAGAAGTTGTTGAGAAGGAGTTCATACCTGGAAGCCGCTGGAGGATTTACTGGGGTAGGCGAAGTACTCAGCATGGCCGGACACAGCAGGAAGCGGACCACCGAGCTAAGCATGGAGGGGATGACCGGATTGTTGTGTTTGAAGAGAGTTTGTGGTTATCTCAGTTTAAGACAGTGGAGTAGAATGGAGGAACAAGGGGGGAGGAGGACTGGAAGTATTGGCAAGGGAAGGTCCGCATGAAGAAATGGCTATGGCCATTGGTTTCTTTCTCTTGCATGTTAATACTGGTGCTCGCGGATTTTCCTTTTTAGTTGATGGAAGAAGATACTTGCGGGACTGGATATCAAAGGTTTGGGCCGAATGAAATTGGCAAGGCCCACATAAACAAAAATAGTAAAAAATAAAATGAAATAAAAGGGTGGGGACGTGAGTATTCATCTAGGACGGAATAGTATCTACTGGCATGTTTTAGTGATTTTATAAAAATAAAAATATCGCATAAAAACCAGGGGTGCGTGTAAATCTGGTGCAGCTGCAAGTTAAAAAGGGTAATCGAGTTCTATAAAAATGGTGTGGTTGTGATGAGAAATTGATGGAGAATTTGATTGTGTTTTCGGATTTTGTTTTAATGAATTGGAAAAAAATGGGTCATGGCCATTTAAAACGGAACGAGGAGTAGTATGATTTTTACAGAGAAGAAGACATGTGCAGTTCGGGCTTTGAAAGGTGAATGGGCCGAATGATTTTTTGTGATAAAGCACAATAACTCAAGTATTAAATTTAAAGCTATTTAACTTTTTATATAAATTTGAAAATTAAATATCTCGTTCATACTGAATCAGAATTTCGAATGATTAGATCCGTTGTGATCGTATGGACGAGCGCTACGCAATGGAACTGATTTGGAGTGAATAGGAGCTAATTACAATTTATAGCGAAATAAATTATCTGGTCTGAATTGATGACAGTTTATCGTTATTTAATGATAAACGAAACAAGGTGAGTATAACTCACTAACTCTGCCAGTTTATATTTTTATAGCATATTTTTAGAATTGATAAATGATGGTTGATTGTTGTGTGTTGATTGTTCGGATTAACTGCTAATTGATTCGTTGAAATTATAGATAACGATATACATTTATATATAATGTTAATCAAATATGGATTCTATTTATCAGAACATTTCATATTCGTGTATTTATGTTGATTAACATCTGTGGATGCTGGGAAACAGGTTGGAGAGATCTAACTGGATTCCTCAACATTTATGTTACTGTTTTTCATATATTATGATATATGATGTGATATATTGTAACACCCCGTATTTTCTGTGAACATATAAGTAACAAATCAGAGGATAATTAATTTTTTAACATAAGAATCAAGGAAAACGGATTGCGCCATTGCGTTCGTCTCGAAATTCTACTTGGAAACGAGTCTGAGTTTGCAAGAATCGGAGTCCGTATGAGGGAGATATGACCCTCCGAAGTTTCAGAAACATTCAGAGTTCAAAACAGCTCGAATTCAAATTCAAATTTCAAACGCAGAACAGACTGGGAGGGAAATTTCCCGCCCAGACCTAGGTTGACTGGGGAGTCGACCCCCCTAGACAGGTCGACTGGGCAGTCGACCTGGATGTCGACCTGGTCCCCGAGCCCATTTTTGGGCCAGTGTTCATTCTGATGTATCTAGTCCGATTTCTGTCCAGATTCATCTGCCTAAACCTATTTAAACAGCCCCAAGCCTAGCCTTCTCTACACACAATTCTATTCTGCTTCCATTCTGCCTCTGTTCTAAATAAAAATAAAAATGGCGTCGCTACTCTGCTGGAATCAAAACTAGAAGCTAACCAACCTCAACCTAAGCAACTCAATTCAAATTAGAGATTAAAGCTTCTGCAACGATTCTACAACAATTAAAGTCCTTTCTTTAATCCAATCAAGGCAAGTACAGTTATTTTCCGATATAAATGTTAATTCTGATTGTGACATGAATTGTAAATCTGAATCTGAGGTTATATCTGTTCTGTTCTGTTTAGATCTATCTTATTCTGTATCTCTTTCTTCTTTCTATTCTATAGCCAGGCTACCACGAGCCTGAGCCAATCTCATAAGAGATTAACATACGCTAAAATGTTTGGGACGGTAAAATGAAAGATGCATAAATTGGGTATGACCAATAGGTGACTGATTTGAGGAAAGAACATGGACAGTAGCTAGAACATAAAATCTGAGACATATGACTGGACATGTTATATTGATAACATAAAAAGGTATTGAACATATGATTTGAAATAAAGAGAATATGGCTTAGGTATAAAGATTTACATGAAAGTAGGGTATCTATTAATGTAAATAAACACCTAAGTAAGGGATCTTTGGGATATATGACATGCATAGTAATCGATGGCTATATTTGGTATAATTTATATATGGATCTTCCGTACTATGCAATTTAATAAAAATTGAAACATATGATATATGGTAAATTATGACCATAATCTGTGCTATGTAAATTTAATGCAAACATGGGGTATATGATCATATTGTGAATCATGACTATTATTTATGCATGTGAACTTAGGCCAAATTTATAATTAGGCAAGATATGTTTGTAAAACTTTAGGGAATGATTAAATCTGTTATATTTGCATTATTTGCTAGTTCTGCTATATTGGCCTAATCTGCTAATTCTGTTATATTGCTTAATCTGCTAGTTCTGCTCTACTGCCTAGTCTGCTAGATTTGTTCATCTGCCAAATCTGTCATCTGCTAAGTCTGTTGAAAATGCCTAATCTGCTAAACTAAATCTGTTTAGATGTCTAATCTGTTGTCTGCTAAATCTGCTAGTTTGCTTAATCTGCTAAATCCGTTAGGTCGCCTAATCTGAGAAATCTGTTATCTGCTATATCTGTTGAGTTGATATAATTAGTCCGTTATTGACATAATCTGAATTGGCTATAGTTATGAATAATTGACATGTATATTGGGCGTGGGTATAAATGGTAAATAATTAATTAATTGGCCGCAAAGATAAACATGGCTAACTCGAGGTTAGAATGAGTTTGCGGCGTAATTCTGCCCAGAACCGCCCGGCATATTCCAGTGGCCGCAAACAATAGGTTCTAATGTGAGAAGTTAGTCATAACGTGCCTAAAACCCGAGGTTAGACTCAGTTTGCGACAGAAACCTGCCCGGAACCAACCAGCCAAACCAGTAGCCGCAAACTGTCAGTCTAATGTGAGAGGTCTGGGCATTAATATTTAATTAATGAAAAGCTGAGATAAATATGATGTCTAAAACGTGTTGGGTGGGTAAGGTTAAACCAATTGGACCAATGAATCTGATAAAATCCGTTTCGTGAATCTGTAGGCCCAATACAAAGTTAGACAATCTGTAACCGGTTAATCTGTAACCGGTTAATCTGTAAGTCTGTTAATCTGTAAGTCTGTTAAATCTGTATATCTGATCCGTTAGTCTGAAAACTTGTCTGTGAACTAGTTGATCTGAATTCTGTATGTCTGAACTTGTAAACAAGTTAATCTAAAATCAGTTAGCATGGGGACACAAGTATAGGAAGGGAATTACTTGTGTCTTCTGTTGTTTGGGACCCATATTAGTCAGTAACCCTTTCTGGTATCAAAACTTTGACCCAACAGTAGGTAGTGTCCGGGCACGCTTACTGAACTAATTATAAGCGGTTCATTCTGATAATGGCGAGGGGTGTTGATGGTGCGTTCCAACCGGGTCATGTGCGTGCATGGATCCCGGTCTGCCTCTGAGGATGTAAGACGCCGTGACATCTATAAATAGGTCTGTGTCATTCAAAGGTTGCCACTTTAGGGAATGATACACCCTTTTGTGGGGCTGGCACAGGGTATTTATGTATTAGGGAGCCGATCGCTTGGGGTAGGGTTTTAGGGTACACTAAGTTCTGTCTGTTTCTGTTGGTACCGTCTGTTTCTGTTGGGTGGCAACACCCGTCTGTTTCTGCGTGGTACCGTCTGTTCGGGAGGTAAAGGCCCAATTACTAGTGTACACCTAATTCTACATTCTGTTTCCGTAGGGATTAATGTGTTTCTGTTTCTGAGGCCAATTATTAGCGTTCTGTTTCTGTGGAAATTATTCTGTACCCGTTTCTGTTTCAGTTTAGACATTAGGGTGACACCTAATTCTATTATACTAGTATTAGTGCAGAGAAGTGTGAAGCAATAGCTTATATCATTCTGTTCTTCTATTATATCTGCTACACCAGTTACAGTTATCTCTCATCCAATTTTATTTTCATGTCATGTTATTATTATCTGTTCATAACTGAAAATCACTGGACTTGCCAGACTTTTTGTCTGACCCTTGTTGTTTCGCCTCCTTTTCTTCCTTTACCCCCCCAGGTTTTCTAAGGAGGGAACGCTCTAGCTTGATCTGGATTCCTTCTGCTTGAAGTGCTTAAAGTATGGCTTGTCTCCTTCTGTGGGGATTATGATTTTAAATATGCATTCTGAAGGCTTTTGTACAAGACTGATATTTTGTACTTGAATTCTGATATTGTGATTTGAAAGGATGTAACCATACTGATTTCTGTTTTCCACTGTAATAAAGTTATAATTTTTCAAGTACTGTTTATCTGTCTTGTAATATTCTGTTTTATTTACTAAAATGCTTCACCAAAGTTAAGGCATTCCCTTTGTGAATGACCTTAACGGAGGTGGGGTGTTACACTTGGTATCAGAGCTAAAGGTTACCAGACCAGATAAAAGATTTTGAAAACTATTTTCAAAAAGGATTTGAAAGGAAGTATTTTCAAAAATAAAGCTTATTTTGAAAAACATAATCCCCAAGAGCCATATACCTTTCCTTTAGTCCTTTTTTGTAATTGAATCTTTCCTTTTTCGTTTCAGCATGTCTGAAGCATCTGAGATACCAGAGGGTGTTCATGTACCCAGTTGGTTTCGTCAATATCTTGAGGCTAGGACCGCCGCCGCAGGTCCAGCAAATGATCCCCCTCCTCCACCCCCTCCTCGTGCAATTACTTTCTCAAAGATCTGTAGAGATTTTAGGGCCATGGGTGGAAAGGATATCAAGGGAACTGAATCATTCGTAGAAGCGAGCAACTAGCTCAAAGAAACTGAGGATCTATTCGTTATCTTCGAGGTGGACGATAGGCAGAAGGTACAGTTGGTGGTATGGCTGCTCAAAGACGAAGCTTCCTATTGGTGGGAAGTCACTAACGTCGAGAGGCCAGTTGAAACATGGATGGATTTCAGAACAAGGTTTGAGACAAAATTCCTCTCGCAAGCTGAACGAAGTCTACAACTGGAAAAGTTCTTATCTCTTAAGCAAGGAAGTATGACGGTAAAGGAATACGTCAACCAGTTCAACCAACTAGCTAGGTTCGGATTGGATTTAGTCAACACTCAGCATAAAAAGGCTCTCCGCTTTGTTAAAGGATTGAACGAGCCACTGCACAGCTTGGCCATTACCCATGTACCCATGGGAGCGACTTACGAGAAATTGGTGGACATGGCACTACTGCACGAGGAAGACAAGGGCCCGAAAGAGACAAAGAAGGAAGAACCACAGAATAAGAAAGCAGGGCCCAAAAAGGAAACACAAAGGAAGGATGAGAAGTCTGAAGATAAGAAGGGGAAAAAGTGCTTTACTTGTGGAAGCTTGACTCATCTGAACAAGGATTGCAGAAAAAGAAAGGGCACTTGCTTCAACTGTGGAGAGATGGGACACTTCACTAGGGACTGCCCGAAGAAACGAGGGCAAGGAGGGCAGGCGAACACTCTTGAGGCTAGTGGCTAGGATAGAAATAGGAAAATTCCTATAGTAGGTTTAATTTCTTTATCTGATTATGGAGTTAAGACTCTTTCTGATTCTGGTATTTTGATTTTGTAATCGATACTCTGCACTTTAATACTAGTATTGTTTCTGATTCCGCTGTAGACCCAAACCCATAAGGGTTATGACTCATCTGTTTGTGATAGATTGGGGTTTAAGGGATATCTGTGTTAGGCGTCAAGTATGACACATACATTCTGAGTTTTTGTGGGGTATGATTTTATCATGCTTAGCTTCCTAAGAATCATTAGGGAACCTGATCTGTACCAGTAATCTGTAAATATCTGAATAATTTTGATTTCCAGTTTTGACATTATCTAAAGAGGGTAATCCTCTGGGTGTCAATCTGACGTGGGTTTCGGTCTTCGGGGCCGATACTTAGGACCCATGTCTAATGGGAACCAAGTTTTTGTTTTATCTGTACTCGCTTCCATCATTCGACTGTATCCTATCGATCGAATCTTCGAACTTTAGGTAGAAACTAATGGGTGTAAACATGTGTTTGAGACATGTTATGTTTGATGGTTGCAAGTGGATGCAAGTGGTTGCTAGTGGTTGCTCGTGGATGCATGTACACACACTAGGCACTAGATCGGCTCGAAAACACTCTCATACTGCATATGGATGTGTGAGCATTTTAATTTTTTGTGGATGCAAAATGATTGACTCATGGATGTTGCGTATGACTGAATGGTTGTGCACTCATATAGAAATGATATGTATCAAAT
This sequence comes from Allium sativum, assembly GCA_030737875.1. Classification (NCBI taxonomy): domain Eukaryota; kingdom Viridiplantae; phylum Streptophyta; class Magnoliopsida; order Asparagales; family Amaryllidaceae; genus Allium; species Allium sativum. The sequence continues at coordinate 203,453,736 of CM060925.1, read as the reverse complement.
AGGAAAATTTGCATACATGTTGGACTCATGGCACTGGCATAATTCGCATTAAGGAGGTCAACTGAATCAGTGGACCGCCTGATCTTTGCATTAGATAAGAAGCATATACACACACTTTTGCATATGTTCATACAACATTAGAAGTTTCTAAGGACAATGGACGCCAGTGATTGATGATTGAGTAGATGGATGTTGGATGGTAAGATACATTCTTCTTAACTTGAAGATTTCGGGGACGAAATCCTTTAAGGAGGGGAGAATGTAACACCCCGTATTTTCTATGAACGTATAAGTAACAAATCAGAGGATAATTAATTTTTAAAATAAGAATCAAGGAAAACGGATTGCACCATTGCGTTCGTCTCAAAATTCTGCTTGGAAACGAGTCTGAGTTTGCAAGAATCGGAGTCCGTATGAGGGAGATATGACCCTCCGAAGTTTCAGAAATATTCAGAGTTCAAAACAGCTCGAATTCGAATTCAAATTTCAAACGCAGAACAGATTGGGCAGGAAATTTCCCGCCCAGACCCAGGTCGACTGGGGAGTCGACTGGGCAGTCGACCCCCCCCAGACCAGGTCGACTGGGCAGTCGACCTGGGTGTCGACCTGGTCCTCGAGCCCATTTTTGGGCCAGTGTTCATTCTGATGTATCTAGTCCGATTTCTATCCAGATTCATCTGCCTAAACCTATTTAAACATCCCCAAGCCTAACCTTCTCTACACACAATTCTATTCTGCTTCTATTCTGGCTCTGTTTTAAATAAAAATAAAAATGGCGTCGCTACTCTGCTGGAATCAAAACTAGAAGCTAACCAACATCAACCTAAGCAACTCAATTCAAATTAGAGATTAAAGCTTCTGCAACGATTCTACAACAATTAAAGTTCTTTCTTTAATCCAATCAAGGCAAGTACAGTTATTTTCCGATATAAACGTTAATTATGATTGTGACATGAATTGTAAATCTGAATCTGAGGTTATATCTGTTCTGTTCTGTTTAGATCTATCTTATTCTGTATCTCTTTCTTCTTTCTGTTCTATAGCCAGGCTACCACGAGCATGAGCCAATCTCATAAGAGATTAACATACGCTAAAATGTTTGGGACAGTAAAATGAATGATGCATAAATTGGGCATGACCAATAGGTGACTGATTTGAGGAAAGAACATGGAGAATAGCTAGAACATAAATCTGAGACATATGACTGGACATGTTATATTGATAACATAAAAAGGTATTGAACATATGATTTGAAATAAAGAGAATATGGCTTAGGTATAAAGATTTACACGAAAGTAGGGTATCTATTAATGTAAATAAACACCTAAGTAAGGGATCTTTGGGATATATGACATGCATAGTAATCGATGGCTATATTTGGTATAATTTATATATGGATCTTCCGTACTATGCAAGTTTAATAAAAATTGAAACATATGATATATGGTAAATTATGACCATAATCTGTGCTATGTAAATTTAATGCAAACATGGGGTATATGATCATATTGTGAATCATGACTATTATTTATGCATGTGAACTTAGGCCAAATTTATAATTATGCAAGATATGTTTGTAAAACTTTAAGGAATGATTAAATCTGTTATATTTGCCTAATTTGCTAGTTCTGCTATATTGGCCTAATCTGCTAGTTCTGTTATATTGCTTAATCTGCTAGTTCTGCTCTACTGCCTAGTCTGCTAGATTTGTTCATCTGCCAAATCTGTCACCTGCTAAGTCTGTTGAAAATGCCAAATCTGCTAAACTAAATCTGTTGACATGCCTAATCTGTTGTCTGCTAAATCTGCTAGTTTGCTTAATCTGCTAAATCCGTTAGGTCGCCTAATCTGAGAAATTTGTTATCTGCTATATCTGTTGAGTTGATATAATTAGTCCATTATTGACATAATCTGAATTGGCTATAGTTATGAATAATTGACATGTATATTAGGTGTGGGTATAAATGGTAAATCATTAATTAATTGGCCGCAAAGATAAACATGGCTAACTCGAGGTTAGAATGAGTTTGCGGCGTAATTCTGCCCGGAACCACCCGGCATATTCCAGTGGCCGCAAACAATAGGTTCTAATGTGAGAAGTTAGTCATACCGTGCTTGAAACCCGAGGTTAGACTCAGTTTGCGACAGAAACCTGCCCGGAACCAACCGGCCTAACCAGTAGCCGCAAACTGTCAGTCTAATGTGAGAGGTCTGGGCATTAATATTTAATTAATGAAAAGCTGAGGTAAATATGATGTCTAAAACGTGTTGGGTGGGTAAGGTTAAACCAATTGGACCAATGAATCTGATAAAACCAGTTTCGTGAATCTGTAGGCCCAATACAAAGTTAGACAATCTGTAGCCGGTTGATCTGTAATCGGTTAATCTGTAAGTCTGTTAATCTATAACCAGTTAATCTGTAAGTCTGTTAAATCTATATATCTGATCCGTTAGTCTGAAAACTTGTCTGTGAACTAGTTGATCTGAATTCTGTATGTCTGAACATGTAAACAAGTTAATCTAAAATCTGTTAGCCTGGGGACACAAGGATAGGAAAGGAATTACTTGTGTCATCTGTTGTTTGGGACCCATATTAGTCAGTAACCCTTTCTGGTATCAAAACTTTGACCCAACAGTAGGTAGGGTCCGGGCACGCTTACTGAACTAATTATAAGCGGTTCATTCTGATAATGGCGAGGGGTGTTGATGGTGCGTTCCAACTGGGTCATGTGCGTGCATGGATCCCGGTCTGCCTCTGAGGATGTAAGACACCGTGACATCTATAAATAGGTCTGTGTCATTCAAAGGTTGCCACTTTAGGGAATGATACACCCTTTTATGGGGCTGGCACAGGGTATTTATGTATTAGGGAGCCGATCGCTTGGGGTAGGGTTTTAGGGTACACTAAGTTCTGTCTGTTTCTGTTGGTACCGTCTGTTTCTGTTGGGTGGCAACACCCGTCTGTTTCTGCGTGGTACCGTCTGTTCGGGAGGTAAAGGCCCAATTACTAGTGTACACCTAATTCTACATTCTGTTTCCATAGGGATTAATCTGTTTCTGTTTATGAGGCCCATTATTAGCGTTCTGTTTCTGTGGAAATTATTCTGTACTTGTTTCTGTTTCAGTTTAGACATTAGGGTGACACCTAATTCTGTTATACTAGTATTAGTGCAGAGAAGTGTGAAGCAATAGCTTATATCATTCTGTTCTTCTGTTATATCTGCTACACCTGTTACGGTTATCTCTCATCCAGTTTTATTTTCATGTCATGTTATTATTATCTGTTCATAACTGAAAATCACTGGACTTGCCAGACTTTTTGTCTGACCCTTGTTGTTTCGCCTTCTTTTCTTCCTTCCCCCCCCCCCCAAGGTTTTCTAAGGAGGGAACGCTCTAGCTTGATCTGGATTCCTTCTGCTTGAAGTGCTTAAAGTATGGCTTGTCTCCTTCTGTGGGGATTATGATTTTAAACTATGCATTCTGAAGGCTTTTGTACAAGACTGATATTTTGTACTTGAATTCTGATATTGTGATTTGAAAGGATGTAACCATACTGATTTCTGTTTTCCGCTGTAATAAAGTTATAATTTTTCAAGTACTGTTTATCTGTCTTGTAATATTCTGTTCTGTTTACTAAAATGCTCCACCAAAGTTAAGGCATTCCCTTTGTGAATGACCTTAACGGAGGTGGTGTGTTACATATATAATCTGTTATTGATTATGTATGTTTGGATGATGATAGAGCCTGTTTGTTTGGTATTTTTAAATACCATAAGTAAATATTGGAATATATTAAAGGAATTTTTAAAGTGGATATTGAATTTAAATATTTTATAAAATAAATAGATTTTATAAAAAGGAAATATTTGGAAAATAAATAGAATTATAAAAAGGAAAAGGCAAGATATAAAAGAATTATGAGATATGGGTTTAAAGTAGATTTTAAATAGAATTTGTTTGAACAGATAAATTGAGAAGATAAAATTATAAATGTAGTTTTATAAATTAAGTAAAATATTTATCATTTGATAAATGGAATATACAAATCAGGATTTATATAGAGAAGTAAAATCGGTTTCAACACTGATATTTGAAATGGAATTTGAACTTAGCATTTTTAAAGCGAACTAAAAATGAGATTTTAGTGTTACATGTATAAAATAAGTTTTTATATGACAATTCTATAAATATAAGTATAAAAAGAAATTGGATTTGGGATATTGTTTTTAAGTTGCGAAATCGAACTATTTTGATTGTATAGAAGAAATATTATTCACAACTAATGTGAATAAGGGATTTAAATAAATATTTTTCGGATAAGAATATTTATAAAGGAATTTGGAGTTTGAAATAGGAATTTAAATGGAATTACTGGAATTAGAAACTGACTCCAAATTAGTTGAGTCGAATGGATTTTTGAGTATCACTCTGATGTTGGTTTCGGATAGTTAGAGACCGATAGATGTGGGAGGATAGTGATGTGTAAATAAGAAATGGAAATGTTTTTCAATGTCAATAACATATATTTTCTAAATTTTGAAAATAAGAATATATATATATATATATATATATATATGGAAATGGGAAATGGTGAAATGAATAAATTAATGATAAATTAATTTAAAAGGGAAAAATATTGATTGATGATTGAAAGATAAGATTTCCATTTGGAAATAAGATCGTTGTGTGTATGGACGTTTTCCTTTGATAGTAAAATAACTGACTGTCAAAGATTTGACCATTTTCCCGTCGTCAATATGGAGAGACCGAGATCAGAATTATTATCTGAAAACCACTCCGTATGGACAATAGCGTTGCGAATCAAATATGATGAAGATAATTGAAGACGGAGTTTATGCAAGGGTTGTTCTAGAAAATCTTACGTAGAAATTTCCTAAGATGGGTTTACAGAATAGTGCCTTCAGTTTGTCCAGTCCCAGGACAACCAGTATGGAAGAATGTTTGACAGAGTATATTTAATTGATCGCGTAAGTTGATTTCTTCAAACGTATTTACGTTTCGTGGCGGAGGAATTCGTTTCTCTTAGCTGTATACCTAGGGTATTTTTGGGGATATCAGTTTGTGATTTAGCGGGTATGAGGATGTGACATTCAAAGTAAATAAAGATGTGATCTGTACGTTATGGCCTCTAGTCTCGCAACCAAGAAATGGTACAAAATCGGGTAGGTCGCATGGCTAAGTGGGTAGCTCCCAATTAGGGTTTATTGTCACCTGATCTAGAGAAAATCCATTTACTTCTTTTATCTATTTTGATGCTATTCCATTCGGGAAATGGTTGTTGATCCCAATCGTTGGTGATAATACATTCGGTACACTCAAGCGAAATGAGTGACCGATCATGTTTAGCCTGGGTTACAAGATGTTCTTGTTGAACCCGGTGTATTCCTCTCTAGAGATACACTATCGGAAGGTAATCTCATACCTTGCCATTTGGAATACATTACCTAATAAGCGCCTGCGGTTTTTGATTATATATTACATATGTGGAACGAGAGATGAAAGCATTCCACCAAATTGCTATTTATTTGATTTAGACATTACTATAATATCAGAAGAGTATGGATTTTAAAAAATGTTTTGGATTATCGTAAGGTAAAAACCATCCGTGTTTATGTGCCGATTGGTCTTATGATTATTCTTTCTTTTTAAAGGATTTTAAAAGTTAAACAAATGTTTGGAGTTTACTCACACTAGTCACATAAATGACACATAGTTTATTTTTATTTTATTTTCCGTAAACTTTTGGGTGCCCAATTTTGTACGGGTAGTCAAGTAGCCGGGATTTTTCAGATATACTTGGAAGAGCTTGGAGCAAGAGGCTTCAAGATTATATAGCTATTGCTTATTTCCGCTGTGTTGTAAGTGTTGTACTCAGATAATGGTATTGTATACAGATACTGGTTTTATTTCAAAGTTATGTTATGAAATATATTTATTCGTTCGGTTGTGAGATTCGTGTTTGCTCTGATGTTGTTTTATGTTCTTCCTAATCTATTCTAATTTTCTATCTTATCTATTCTCACCCTCTAATTTCTTTCTATTAATGATCTGGAATGTTTGATGCTTGAATAATTGACATGGGTTTTATGTTGATTTTCTAGGTTGAAAATTCCAGTTCATTGCAATAAAATAACTAATCGCAATTCGAGATTTGGGAACTTTCGAAACTCACCTTTAAAAAAGCTAAAGGAGATTCATCTCGAATTAAAGAATTAAGGAAGTTGATGTCACGATTTTTTCATCCCAAGCTAAAGTCGCAATTTTTTCATCTCGAATCAAAGAAACAGTCGCAAATTGTTTAGGATGGAAAAACCCTAATTTTCCGTCTCCATTGAAAAGGAAGTGGCTGAATTTTTCTTAAGTGAAAAATAACGTGAATTATATTCGACGGGAAAATGAAAATTTGGAGTAAAGGAGGTGTGGAGGTGAAGGAAAATCCGAATGACGCGGATTAGTATTGTGGACCGTTGGATCATGTTGATGCAGATCGCCACATAGGATATGGAAAGACCTACTATAGAAACATTGCACCGTGTTACACTTATTAAGCCAGAGCAACACATTTTTATGCCTAAGGTAACATCAAAAAATAACATTGCGGTAGGACCAAAATAAAATAGCTATCGTCATATTTTGGCTAGCAACATCTTGCAAATTCATTGCATTAGGTCGTTTATGGCGTAGTGATAGTTGGTGTGGTTCTTGTTTCTTGTGATGTTGTATGTGCATCCATAAAGGTAAATTATAACGACCTGGATTTTTAGCCATTAAATTCTGAATATTTAAATTTGTTTTAAATATTTTATTTGATTTATATATAGAAATTTATAAAGAATTTATTTAATAAAATAAATGGATTTTAAAATATACTGAATATCGTTTTAGCTTAAAAATAGAAATATCAAGTTTAAAATTCAAATTAGATTACTTTGATGTTATATGTATATATTCAAATTAGAAAGGCATTTTTATTTATTTATTTTGAAATTGATTCGATTTAATTTCCATACAATATATGATTATAACGAGATTAATTTTATAAAATCCCGAATATATTATTATTGCAAAAAAAATTTGGGATAATTATAATTTAATTCATAAAATTTTTCTGTAATTTTTATTTTGAAAAAAATAGCAACTTTTTATTTGCAGTATTTTACACCCTATATCAGTGTTTTGGGATATCAAAAAATAAGTTAATTTGTCTACTTTATTATATTTCTGAGATCATAGCACGTTGCTCAATACAATGTTATTTTTATTTTTGTCGCTAGCAGCTCTTCGGTGAATGATACTATACGTAGCCAGATATGAAAACTAATATCATATAAAAACTAGTTTTCTTGTACACTTCAAAAACAGCGTTCTCTGCAAGCTTCAATGTCGTGCCCTCCAAGCCATTTGATACCGTATCTGCCAATCTACTAAACAAACCATACGTGGTAAGCTACTCAAATACACATATATAAATAAAAGACAGCCAAACAAATACCTATTTTCCCCAAATGTTCTTCTCGTTTTCATTTCCTACAACAACTCTAACTCACTCAAAAAATTAAAATCAAATAAAATACTTTCTGAAATCTCATGTTTCCTGATTCACTGAGATTATAGAAGGTAGAGATGCAATTCCATTTATGCCTTGTGAGGTGCGGACGCCATACTAGCGTTGGTCTGCGTTGGATTTTGGGAAGGCTGGGGGGAGTTTGGCGGTGTAGCTCGGTTTAGGAGGGGCGCCGGAGCTGTCGTGGAGGGTCGAAGGCGAGGTTTCCGGTGACTAGAAGAGAAGACCAGCGTAGTGCAGAAGCAAGTTGATGTTGGTGGCCGTTAATGAACAGTGCAGTGGAAAGTTAATCACAGGTATTAAGGGTAACTTAAAACGTAGTTATTTATGTTAATGAAGGGGATAGTGGAAGTCGACCATGTTTGTGTAGCGGGATTTTTCTGACTTGAAGTTCCGGGGAGAAAATGAGCACATTTTTAAAAATAATGAAGGATAATTCTAATCATAATTTTAAGCAGTAGTCAGGGTTGATAAGAATGGTCGAGTTAAAACATGGATTAAGTAGGTTTTGTAATTTAAATGTTGAGGAGTTGTGTTATTATTTCGTTTGTTAACTTGAAGTATACCTAAGGGAGGCTTTGGTAAAACAAAATTGAGTTTTTGGTTCCAGTAACAAAGTTTTTGGGTAACCTTAGCGATGCATCTTTCACTCTAGGACTTAGAGAAGTGCAGAGGTCGGAGATTCAAGGAAGGCTGCGAGTTAAATATACAGGTGTTCAGTAGGAGGAGCATGTGATGAGGGAAATAAGTAGTGAATTTTATTTGAATTTAAGTGATAAAATAAGGATGAAAAGGGAGGCCGAAATTGCTGGAATGGTGTGTACATGAGCAGTCAGGTATAGGCAAAATGAGGAAGACGAGTTATGGGGATATGGTGCGGCTTATTTGTGAAATAGGGTGTTGGATGGGGAGCGTTGTGAGTACGAAACAATAGTTGGAACTGTAGTGAAAATTGGTAGAAGGGTGGAACGTGGGTACTGGTGTGATAGGTTATTGGTGCTGATCGTTAATGTTCGTGGGGAGTTATACATGTGTATAAAAGGAGAAGGAAGGAGTTATACTATATATATAAGTAGAAAAATGGCGTGCTGTTTTATTATATCTTCTGGAAGAAAGTGCATTATTCAACACGAGGAAGAAAGGTTTTATATTATTTCATGGGGAGTTGTTTTAAGACCAAAGTCTTACCTGGACATGCGGTTCAGATCCAAGAAGCATTGGAAATCAGGTATCGATTGAAGGGAATAGCGCTGCTGATCGCAGTGAGATATTGAACAAAGTGGTGTAGTGACCACTATGATGAAGTGAGGGAGGACACGTTGGTAATGTGGATTGTGGAAGGTTAGCAATGTTGGGTTAGCAGTGAACAGATGAATGAATTGGAAATATATGCATCATCGAGATATTGAGCAGGGTTTAACCGGGTAAATAACGATATTAGTCATTAATTAATAAGTTAGTTTAACAATTTTTTTATGAAGGAATTAGTAGTTAAATTAAATTGTACAAATTAAATCACGGATAACTTTTATTGGTGAACAGAATTGAACGCAACCAATCATGTTGGAAATATTGCGACGAGGTCTTTGTAGTGGGACTGATGTGGCTGAAACAAGAGCTACTGGAAATTCGTGAAAAAATCAAAGACCTATTTGATTTTAAATCGAAATAAAAGCAGAAATGTCAATTGCGAACCAAGTTGAGTAAACCTGCTAACTCAAGCTCATTTATATAAACGAGTATTAAATTTATTTATAGTAATTTTATATTGTGCGATGGTTGTTTAGTTGAAATGGTTGATATAGTTAAATCGTTGATCGATTTTTTCTGCGTACTTTGATATTTCATATTGATGTGAAATTAATGTTATTGATGTGATTAACATTTGTGGATGCAGGGAAAGAGGTTGGAGGGATCCAACTGGATTCCTCAACATTCATATTATTGTATTTGCATTGATCGTGACATATGCTGTGATATATTCACTGTTATTGATCTTGTTGTGTTTAAATATCACTGGCCTTAGAATTTTGTTACTTAAATACCATAAAATGTTTTCGAATATAGAAAATGAAATTTGAGTTTTAAAAAGGAAATTTATTTCCAAAAATAGAAATGTACTTTTGAATAGAGTTGAAACTAAAAACATGTAAATGGAGAAATAAGAAGTTGTTTATAAATAAGAGTATAAATTAAGTGAATTATTTATCATTAGATAAATTGAAATATAAATTCAAATTTGAATTTATATGAAAAAGATGGAAATTGATTTTGAAGCCAATATTTGAAATGAGATTTAAACTTAACAATTATTAAGGAAATTTAAACGAGATTTTAAATGATTGAAATAAAAAGAAATAGGGCTTGTATGAATAATTCTGAATAGAAGTTATAAATAAATTTTGGGTTTAAGATATGTCTATAAGTATGAAATTAAACTGTATATAAAAGAAATATATTCACGATTTAAGTGAATGGTTTAAAGAAAATATTTTACAAATGAAATATCTTTAAAGGAAATTTAGATATGAAATATGAATCCAAATTGGAAATTAAATGAAAAGGGAAATGGGTGATCGTTTTAAAAGAAAACGATGAGTTTTAGCTCAAAATTCGGAATATAGAATAAAGTGTGATAATGTTTGGCAGAATTGAATGGTTATAAAGGAATTTGGTAGTGATTTGGAAAGGATAAATTCAAAAGTGAATTTGGAATTTGAATTAACTTGAATGGTAGATAAATTCCGAAGTTAGGAATATAAATCGAATATAGATTATTCAAGAGAGAGTTATTTGTTGGAATTCGACTATATCGAATTTAGGGAAGTAGTTACTTTTACTTTCCGTTTTGAATCAAATTTATTTATTTACTTATTAATTTATTGTTGAAAATAATAAGTACAAGTTATATTTTTATAAACCAAATATTTGGGAACCGCGAACGTTGTCGTTATAATAAATTTTTTATAATTCTAAACAACAACTATAATGTTACCGTTATAATAAATGTTTTATAAATCTAAACAGGGATTTTAATGCTACCGTTAAAATAAATGTTTTATAAATCAAATATTTGGAAATAGCGATTATAACGCTACCGTTATAATCAATGTTTTTCGTAAAAGAAGCGGATCCTTATATTGAATCTGAGAGTCGCGTAAGCGATGTTTTGTTTGAAGTTGTGAGCTTTGACTATTTCAAAGTTTAGAATGTTGTTCTATTAAGGTCTGAGAGGTAATTATACCCCAACTTGATAGTCTTCATGGTTGATGGAGGAATGTTTAAGGTTAGATAGTGAAGATTGGTTAGAAATATGGTTCGTTAATAAATGATTAATGGTTTGAGTTATAATACGGATGTTTTATAACATCGCGTTAATTTAAAGTATTTTGAAATGCTTCTCCAAATAAAATGATACGTATTTCCTATGCATAGAAAATGAAATGAATTGGTCAACGAGGAATTAATAAATGGAATATGGAAATATTTTCCGATATTAATTAGGTATATTTTTTGAATATAGTAAACAAGGATTCGTGAATATTAGAAATGTTTTCTAACTGGAATAAGAGATATTTTCTCGAATAAAGAAAGTAGGATATTGGAAATGTTTTTCCAAGAATCAAGAGAGAAGATAAAGCTTAGAAAGGATACAGAAGAGCGAAAAGGGGATTTCGGTATCGATACTATAATAAGGAATTAATATAAAAGAAGGGCCAGTATTGTTGATGTTTGATCGGTAGAATTCCCAATTGGAACTAGGATCTTGGTTGTATGGATGTTTATTTGATAGTTAAATCACCAGCTATCAAAGTTCGATTTATTTTATACCTCTGTTGTCAATATGGAGAGACCAGGATCAGATTTAATATCTGGAAACCATATGTATTGCCATAAGCGTTAAAAATCAACTTATGCTGAAGATAATTGAAGATGGAGTAAAATGCAAGGGCTGTTCTGTTAATCCTAGGCAGAAATTACCCAAGATGGATTAATAGAATAGTTCCTTTGGTTTGTCCAGTCCTAAGACAACGTATATGGATGGATCTGATAAAGTGGAATTCGAAGTAAAGGGTGACAAGATGTTATAAAAGGAAATCATGATCTCAAGCCTCATCAACCGGAAATGACAGAAATTGGGTAGGAAGCATGGCCATGTGGGTCATTCCCACTAGGGGTATTATCACCAGATCTAGAGAAATTTCATTTGCTTCTTATTATATTCGTTGTTGTATGCTTTCGGTAACGGTTGCTGATCACAACCATTGGTGATAATATGCTCGGTACACTCAAGTTAAATGAGTGGCCAGCCATGTATGGTCGGGTTGCAAGATGTTCTTGTTGAACCCCAGTGTACCCCCTTTATAGTACACTGATTGGAAGGTGGATTCATACCATGTCATAGTCGGAATTCATTCTCCAATAAGCGCCCTGCGGTTTTTGATTTAATATTATATATGGAGCGTGAGAAGCAAGCATTCCGCTAGATTGCTATTTATATTATTTAGACACTATTATAATATCATTGGATTTGATATCAAAAACATTTTTGGTTGTCGTAAGGTAAAAACCATCCGTGTTTATATGTGGATTGGTTTTACGATTATCATTTCTTTCGAAAGCATTTTTAAAAGTTAAACCAATGATTGGAGTTTACTCACACTAGTTCCATGACTGACCCAGAGTTTATTTTACCCTAAACTCTTGGGTGCCCAAATTTGTATGGGCAATCAAGTAGTCGGGATTTTACAGATTCATTTGAAGGAGCTTGAAGCAGGAGGCTTCATCAGTTAGCTATAGACTATCATATTTTCCGTTGTGTACTATGTTGTATCTGGAAACAGGTATTTATAACTAGTCCAGGGATAACTGTTGTGCTCTGATGATGGTATGTATATATAGAGAGCGATTTGCATTTCAATAGTTATGTCATATAATATATTTTATTCGTTCCGCTGTGTGACTTGTGTTCTTCGTTTTCTTCTATTTTAATTTTTCTTTCTTTCTATTTCTCATCCTCTAACTTCTTTCTACTAATGATTCGTATTTCTATGCAATTTGGGTTGGACGTATGGTGTTATTAGTCAACCCAAAGGGTACGGAATTTCGGGCCGTTACATTTGGTATCAGAGCTGAAGGTTGAATGATAGCCTTGGCTTTGTGGCGTGACTCAATAGAGATGGGGTTGTAATACCCTAGATTGAGTTTGAGTATATATACGAGAGTGCGTATTTGTAGATTTGATATACAATTGTTTTATATTGTATTGCTTGGTTTGTTGAGTGGTTTATGAATTTTTGTCGGCATAGAATGTACAACCGTATCGACAGGTGTTCCTTAACTCTCGAATAGCGCAATTCGATACAGTTTTGTTTTTAAATGGGTAAATGGAATAATTTTGCCTAAAATTATTTTGATATAAAAAGAATAATTTCTGAAATACTATAATATATAAGCATAAGATGAATTAGAACTGAATTCAGACCCATAATTTGAGAGTTTAAATCCCGGATGTTTAGAAAATATTTTCTGAAGTATTTTAAAAGTAATATAATGTTATTTTGAATAATTTTCGAATAAGAATGATTTTAAATGGATTTTGAAAGTGATTAAGCACTGAAATCACTTCAAAGGCGAGAAAATAACTCTGATAATGGATCGCGACATTATCAGTGTTCATTTTCAAGTTTCTAAGTGATGGATTGCTACCATAATAATTCGTAAATGGAAGATTTGTTTGAGAAAAAACAAGTTGTTTTAAAAATTCAAATGTCCTAAATTGAATAGTTATAAATATATATAATTCCAAACCGATTTGGAAATTAAAGCCGGGAATTTAAATTCTGAAATTAAATTTAACACGTATAAGTTAAATAAATTGAAATGGTGGTGGTAAACCGAATGAATTGAAATTTAACTTAGGTTAAACAAAATTGGATTGGATTAGAAATAACTCCGAATGAAATTAAATAAAAAGAAATGTTGAGATTCGAATTGTTAATATGAATTCGACTTATGAATAAGCAAGTTGAATATATATTGGATGTTGTTAATTGAAATTGAAATGTGATAAATTTGAATTCAAGTATAATAACTAGACTGACTTAAATAGAATTCAGATTTGAATTGATAGATTGGAAGTGAACTAATCAGAAGTTGATTAGAGAGTTAAAAACTGGAAGTTGGATTGATTTGAAACCAACTAGAAATGCATATATGTATACTGAGAAGATATTGAATGGAAGCAAATGCAAGAGATAGAATTATGCCCGACAAAAAGGTACATGTTTACAATATTACTTGGGTTTGATGGTTTTATAAGCCTAAAGGGCAAGCCGCTCGGCTTTTTAATTTTCTTTTTGATTGGGGAAGGCCTAGAAAGGCGAGTTGTGGTTGTACCGATTGAGCCGTGCAAACGAGATGTTGGCGAAATTTTTCAAAAAATTAAAGAGCTAGAAAATTTTCAAGAATTTTTTGATAATTTAAAATCGAGTGTCAGTTGTAATTGAAATAAGAAAACCAGAATTGGTTAATAAAATTTCATGTGAAATAATGAAATTGATAAATGGATTTAAAATCAATTGGAATGGGTGTGGATATGCAGAAGAGAATATGGATTGAAGACAAGAAAGTGATGATGGATTGTCCAAAAGTGGTGGACAGATCATTTGGAAAGAATTATGAATGGTCGAGTATTGGGATGAGAATTTGAAGGTCGGGTAAGAACTTTGTTATAAAGATATGGAATATAAAATTTCAACTAAGTAGGTTATGAGGAGTTAGAGTTATAGCATTTTTACTGCTTATCAATTTCGAGGTCGAAATTATTTTAAGGGGGAAGGAATTAAACGACCCAGATTTTTAGCCATTGGATTCTGAATATTTAAATTTGTTTTAAATATTTTATTTGACTTATATATAGAAATTTATAAGGAATTTATTTAATAAAATAAATGGATTTTAAAATATATTGAATTTCGTTTTAACTTAAAAATAGAAATATTGAGTTTAAAATTCAAATTAGATTACTTTGAAGTTATATGTATATATTCAAATTAGATAGGTATTTTTATTTTTTTTATTTTGAAATTGATTCGATTTAATTTCCAAATAATATATGATTATAAGGAGATTAATTTTATAAAATCCGGAATAGATTATCACTGCAAAAAAAAAGGACATAGTTATAATTTAATTCATAAAAATTTTCTGTAATTTTTATTTTGAAAAAAAATAGCAATTTTTAATTTGCAGTATTTTAAACCCTATATCAGTGTTTTGGGATATCACAAAATAAGTTAATTTGTCTATTTTATTGTATTTCTGAGATCATAGCACATTTCTCAATACAATGTTATTTTTATTTTTGTCGCTAGCAGCTCTTCTGTGAATGATATTATACGTAGCAAGACATGAAAACTAATATCATATAAAAACCAGTTTTCCCTGTACACTTCAAAAGCAGCGTTCCCTGCAAGCTTCAATTCCATGTCCCCTAAGCCATTTGGTACCGTGTCTGCAAATCTACTAAATGAACCGTACGTGGTAAGCTACTCAAATACACCTATATAAATAAAAGACAGCCAAACAAATCCCTATTTTCCCCAATTGTTCTTCTCGTTTTCATTTCATGTAGCAACTCTAACTCGCTCAAAAACTTAAAACCAAATAAAATACTTTGCGAAATCCATGTTTCTTGATTCGTTGAGATTATAGAAGGGAGATGTGACGGCCCGCCCCGCACCAGTCGAAATTTCCAATGAAATGCGTCATGCCGATGTCCAACCAGCACGGGACGGTCCCCAATGAAAAATAAACTAAAACTATGAACCAAAAAAGAACCTGTAGTATATCTTACAGTGCATGGGGCAAAATATAATAATAACATAACTTGATATAAACAGGCGAGACAGTGCATAAGCTGAAAACTAAACCATCATAGTAGCGGAAAATACAAATACAGCTTATGATCCAAACCATCATTGTTACAACTTTTAAAACTGTCTCTAAAGCAAAATAGGAAGGGTCACTACTAATGCCCAAAGTAGCGACGAGCAACAACACGGGGAGAATATATGGAAATGATACGTGCAAGCCTCCTGCTCATCTCTGGACAGCTACTCGTGCATAACAACCTAACCTATCTCTAGTCTACTCGTTTAGGAGCACCTAAAGTAATAAGAGGAGACAAAAAACTTTGGGTCAGACAAAAGTCTAGTATGAACGATAAGCAACAAAAACTAAACAATAACAGGTATACATAACCATACCTGAACCTGGACCTACAACCAAAGAGTTAGCACAACAGGATGTACAATACTCAAAGGTGACACTAACACATGGTGCGAAAATAATGGGAAGGGGGTGTGCATGTCATGGTGATAGAAAAACATTGAACATAGCAATCATCCTTACATCTCTCACTCAGTGCGTAAAGTATACAATATCCGCCACTTTGATCACCCAAATCTTTGTTACGATCACTCTGCCCTATGGAGTCATGTCGGCTCCACTGCACTGATCTGTAACCACTAATGCTTTTCTATGTCCACTCCGCCCCCATGGAATCATGATAACTCCACTGCACTGGCTCATAGCCCTGCTACGATCACTTTGCCCCCATGGAGTCATGACGACTCCACTGCACTGATACATAGCTGCTAATCCGTCTCTCAGTGGTGAATCAAAGTTATAGACATCGATAACCCCTTTGCACACGTCCCGCAGTAAAATCCAGTTCATGAAGTTAACTCATTAGCTTCCATCTGGATCATGAGTTCTACTTCCTATTTGGACTACCATTGCATCTCGGGTTCTAGTCTTTTCCGTATCGGTTTGGAAAACAGCTCCACTCGGCTCGTGATGTCCTCCCTCTAGCGGTTTAGTTCTTGCTCACCAACCCGGTTTGGATCGGGTTGTGTCCTTCCACCAGTTCCTGACTCCTCCAGGCATCGATTCGTGGTCTCTATTCATGTTGCAAGCGGCTTGAGTACTCCCTCATCGGTTCGGGATAACCGGTTCGTGATGGCTCCGGTTCGAGTGTGTGTGGCCTGCTCATGGGGAAGCAGCTCGTGGGAGGTGGTTCACAACGGTTCAGTTCAGAGGTGCTTCACGACTAGGTTCGGGGTCCTGACATCGGCTCAAGTATATGATGTGGTTCGTGGGTGGGTTACACGACCCGATCCTTCTCCACTGTTCCGATCTGGTTTCCTGCACTTATTTCGAGCAACTGTTTACACCACACGACGGCATTTTTAACCATTCTAGCTTCTCTATGCAAACACAAACCATACCAAACAGTAATAGCAACATAGAGAAACGACCATAAACACCAAAACAATGATTTAACATGTCAATATGGATCAAACATACCCAAAACCCATGTTTTCCCCTTAATCTCCTTAATCATGATTTAACCATATGATTAGCAAAACATGTCCAAATTAACCCAAATTTTTATCAGAGCCCAAAAATAATATTT
The DNA here is from genome assembly GCA_030737875.1 of Allium sativum. Classification (NCBI taxonomy): domain Eukaryota; kingdom Viridiplantae; phylum Streptophyta; class Magnoliopsida; order Asparagales; family Amaryllidaceae; genus Allium; species Allium sativum. The sequence continues at coordinate 203,436,670 of CM060925.1, read as the reverse complement.
AAGAATTTTTACATATTTTTCTAGAATTTTATCATGCATAATTTCGCAAATTAACACTAATCGCCCCTAATTAGTCGTAATTAGTGAAAAACAATGCAAATCACTCACTTTAGCCACAAATAAAATATTAGATCTGAAACTCTACTGTTTTGGGGCATTTTCCAATGAAACACAGTAACTCCAACTCTGATTTAACAGTAATCTTCCTTGATTTGGTGTAGATTAAGCTAATACGCGATTAGAGATGAATTTAGAAGGTACAGGCCATTGTTAGGGTTGAAGAAAGGTAACAGGCGGCTGTAAAAATGACAAAAATAGGTTTATCTAACCCTTTTCAGCCCTTATGCAACCCTAATCCCGAAATCACCCAATGGGCCTAGCTGTTAACCACCCTATTTGGCTCGGTTAAGCTATTTTTGCACCTTCCAAACCTTGTTTCAGCCATATCTCCCAAACGGTGAGTCCGTTTGGCAAATGTGAGCACTCTACGGAAAGGTAAACCATTATCCAAATCTAATGGATGTGGTTTCAGGTTAAAACTCCTTAATAATAAAAAGTTATAGGCGAAACAATATTCGCTAGGGGGAAACAATCACTTAAAAATCAGCAAAAATCGTGAACAATGGAAATGACCCCAATAGTCATTCCCCAAAGTTATACAACCATACGACTTCATATGTAAATGAAATAAATATTCTACGACCCTCCGATACTTAGAATGCGGGTCGTTACATTCTCCCCCCTTAATTAATTTCGCTCCCGAAATTCCCTAATTAAAGCATACAACGGGTCCTGCATGCCTAACAGCCATTTACAAACAATCAAACACACATAATAACACAACAAGTCTATTATAGCATGTGGAATAGCTAAATTGAAAATAAAATCTTACTAGGCAAAGAGTTCTGAATACGACTCCTTTGTGCTCTCCTCTGTTTCCAAAGTACAATCATGCTCGTTATCACCCCCACTGAACTTTGACCAGTTTCGCCGCCTTCCTTCGAAGTTGCTTCGTATTGTACTTGACAATACGGATTGGCCTGCGATTCCCAACCGCCGCGGGTTCTACTTCGATGTCACCCAACTAATCCAGTGAAATAATCATATCGGGGTCGTGCACGAACTTCCTTAACTGGGAAACACGAAATACATCATGAACTCCTGCCATCTTGTCAGGTAATTCAACTTTATATGCTAAATTCCCAACTTGCTCGAGAACTGGGAATGGACCAACAAATCTTGGTGCTAACTTGCCTTTCCTACCAAATCGAATCACGCTCTTTAATAGACAAATCTTGACGAACACCAAGTCACCAATGGAGAATTTCAATTCTCTTCGTATCTTATCACCATAGCTCTTCTGCCTATCTTTGGCAGCCTTCATTCGTTGTTGGATAACCTTGAATTTATCTGAAGTTTCTCTTATTACATCCGGCCCAAGCACAAGTTTCTCAACGCTTTCTAACCAACATGATGGTGAGTTGCACGGTCTTTCATACAAAGCTTCATATGGAGCCATACCAATACTAGATTGATAACTATTATTAAATGCGAACTCAACCAGATGCAAATGGTCATCCCATGACCCTCCAAAATCTAATATGCAAGCTCTGAAGAGTTCTTCTAATACTCGATTCATCCTCTCTGTCTGACCGTCGGTTTGAGGATGGTACGTGGTATTGAGATGTAATTCTGATCCTAAAGCCTCTTGTATGCTCTTTCAAAATTCACTAGTAAACAGCGGATCTCGGTCACTCACGGTGCTTTTGGGTACTTCATGAAATCTCACTACCCACTTCATATACAGTTCTTCTAATTTAGTTGTTGTTCTGTTCGACTTGATGGGTATAAACCTGCACTCTTGGTCAATCGGTCCACAATCACCCAAATGCTATCATGGCCCGATCTAGTCCTTGGTAACCCATCAATGAAATCCATTGAGACTTATTCTCGTTTCCATTCTGAAATTTCCAATGGTTGTAACAACCCACTAGGCTTCTTTTGCTCGGCTTTAAAAAGCTGGTAGTTCATGCATTTGGATATAAACTTCCCAACGTATCTTTTCATTCCTTCCCAGTAGGAAGTCTGCTTCACGTCTCGATACATTTTGTTACCACCGGGATGTATAGTCAGTTTTGAGTGATGACATTCTCTAACCACTTCATCTCTCAATCCATTGATATTGGGTACAACTAGTCTCTCATTCTTTATAAGCCATCCTTCTCGATCAAGCCCATACTTGTTCATCTCTTCCTCGATACCCATCTCTAACTTGGAGATGACTTCCAATAGATTAGGATCGTTCCTCTGACTGGAATCAATCCGCTCAATCAAAGTGGGTCTGATCGTCAAACTTGCCAACATTTCTGGATCCAATTCACACTTAAGTCTGAAATCATATCTTGTGATATATTCCAGTTGCTTCCATTCCAGAAACATAGCCCCAAGACTGGAATGTCTTCTACTCAAGGCATCAGCTACCGCATTGCCCTTCCCAGGTGTATATGCGATAAAAAAATCATATGAAGCCAAGAACTCTAACCATCTCTGTTGACGGATATTTAAATCCTTCTAAGAGAAAAGATATTTTAACGACTTATGATCGGTAAACAACTCAAATCTTTCTCCCAACAGAAAATGTGTCCACATCTTCAATGCGAACACGATCGCGACCAATTCCAAATCATGGGTAGGATATCTTTTCTCGTGCGATTTCAGTTGCCGACTTGCATAAGCTGCAATCCTACCTCCTTGCATCAATACATCACCTAGTCCGGTACCACATGCATTCGTGTATACTGTCATCTCTTCATTCCCTTTAGGAATGACTAACACTGGCGCCCATGTCAACTTTTCCTTTAGACTTTTGAATGCATTTTCACACCTTTTGTCCTAGACGAAAGCTTGATTCTTCTTGGTCAACTAAGTTAACGGTGTCGCTATCTTGGAGAAGTCCTGGATGAACTTACAATAATATCCAGCTAACCCTAAGAAACTCCTCACGTCTGTTGCATTCTTGGGCGTAGACCAATCTTGCACCATAGCCACCTTCATAGGGTCCACGGCATTACCATTCTCTGAAACAACATGGCCCAAGAATCTCACTTCCCTCCTCCAGAAGTGACACTTAGAAAATTTCACTTTCAATTGGTGTTTTCTCAACACCTCCATCATTATCCTCAAATGTTCCTTGTGTTCTTCCTTTATCCTCAAGTAAACAAGGATATCATCCACGAACACAAGAACAAACTTATTCAATTGATCCCGGAATACCCTATTCATAAGATCTACAAAATACGTTGGTGCATTGGTCAACCCGAATGGCATGACCAACCACTCATAGAATCCAGACGGCGTCCGAAAGGCCGTTTAGGAATACTCTCAGCTGCTACTTAGAGCTGATGAAATCCTGTCGCAAGGTCCAATTGGGAGAACACTCTTGCTCCTTCCAGTTGATCAAACAAATCATCTATCCATGGAAGAGGATATTTATTCTTCCTAGTCACTTTATTCAACTCGCGATAGTCCACACATATACGAAGGGAATCATCTGCCCTAGTGGCAAATACAACTGGTGCTCCCCACTTGGAGACACTTCTTCGGATAAATCCCTTCTTCAAAAGATTGCTTACTTGCACCCTAAGCTCTCCCTGCTCCCAGGTGCCATACGACGAAGTGACATCACTATAGGTCTGGCATCTTTCACTAAATACGGAACTCAATCTCTCGATGGGGTGGAAGTCCGGTGACTTCCCCGAAGATATCTGGATACTGGCCAGCAATGGGAACCCTTGATAACTCCTCCTGCGGAATGTCGAGGTAATTTAGAAAAATAGCCATCACGTCATCACTAGTTAGGCCACCAAACACTACCCTCTTCCATCATCCTCCCTAATAATCACCGAAAATCCCCCACAGTCTACCACCGCCCCGTATCTTTGGAGCCAATCGACTCCTAAAATACCAAACCTAATTAAGCCAAAACAATGCAATCACAAGCAAACATACATCCATGACTCGATAAGACCAACTTACGACAAATCATACTAAGGCTAGTCGAACCACCAATCGGGTTCGTCACCACTAAAGGTCTATTAATTATCTCGGGTTCCAATCCCAACCTATCTACCAGGTCACTAGATATGAAGGAATGGGAAGCCCAAGTATCAAACAATACTCGAATAGGAACATCATAAATAGAAAGCATACCCTGAATGGAGACATTCTTTCCTTTCTCCGCCGCGGTTGGGGCATTCGACGAAGAAGGAACAACATTAATAGCATATGCTTTCACAACCTGTTTCTCTTTAGGAGGTTGTGGACATTTTTCCTTGTGATGTCCCACTTGGTTGCAATTAAAGCACTTCCTGTCCTCTGGCTTTGCTCGACATTCTTTAGCATAGTGGCCCTTCTTGCCATAGCTAAAGTACTCAACATCTTTCTTATTCTTTTTCTAACCATCCTTAGCATGGTTCTGCTTCCTCTTATTCTGGGAATTATTCTTGCCTCCACCGCTTGCTTGCGGCTTTGTCTCTCCTACAGATGTAACAGCGACCTCAGTCTTGGGCTTAGGATAAAGGCTTTCTGATCTCAATGCTTTTCCAACAATCGATTCAAAAATCTCATCAATATGGTTTATATGCCTTTCTCCCAAGTACTGATCTAAGCCTATTATGAACTTCTCATTCTTCTTCTCGGCAGTGTCAATAAGGGATAATCCATACATCGATAAAGTATCGAACTCAGCAATATAGTCCGAGGCTCTCTACCGTTCCGCTTAAGTTCCCAAAATTTCTTGAACAATTTGGATTTCTGAGCAGTTGGGATAAACTTATCACTGAATCAGGTCTTAAACTGATCCCAAGTAACTTGATCCTCAGGGGTAGCTGCCTTAATAGCGTTCCACCAATTCATAGCCCATCCTTGCAGCTGGCGGGTTGCTAGCTTTCTCTTCATTACGTCTTCAATTCCTAGATTCTCGAAGATACGCTCAGAACTATCAAGCCAATCCTGAAATTTCGTAGCCGATTCCATTCCATGGAACGGCTTCCCACCAAGACTAGTGTAGTACTTACAGAGCTTGCCGAAATCAGCCCTAGGCGCCTGCACCGCTGCACCACCACCATTTGCAACATTAGGAGCTGCTCCCTGAACATCTCTCAGCATCTCTCCCATGAAGGTATTAAATATCGTCCTCATGTCAGGAGCATTCCTATTATTGGCCCCTGAACCCGTACCCGTCGTATATCGTCTCATCGTCCAGTCTGTAAAGAGAAAACGATTAACCATCTCCATAGTGGTTCAAGTGCAATGTGATTTCATCCTTGAATATACTAATAGTATATATATATATATACTAATAGTATAATGTGACGGCCCGCCCCGCACTAGTCGACATTGCAAACGAAATGCGCTGTGCCAGTGTCCAACCAGCTTGGGACGGTCGCCAATGAAAAAGAAATTGAAACTATGAACTAACAAAGAACCTGTAGTATATCTCACAGCACATGGGGCAAAATATAATAATAACATAACTTGATATAAGCAGGAGAGACAGTGCATAAGCTGAAAACTAAACCATCATAGCAGCGGAAAATTCAGATATAGCTTATGATCCAAACATCATTGTTACAACTTTTAAAACTGTGTCTAAAGCAAAATAGGAAGGTACACTACTAATGCCCAAAGTAGTAACCAGTAACAACACAAGGAGAATATATGGAAATGATATGTGTAAGCCTCCTGCTCATCTCCGGACAGCTATTCGTGCATAACTAGCTAACCTGTCTCTAGTCTGCTCGTTTAGGAGCACCCAGAGTAATAAGAAGAGACATAAAACTTTGGGTCAGACAAAAGTCTGGTATGAGCGATAAGCAGCAAAAACAGAACAATAACATGTATACATAACCATACCTAAACCTGGACCTGCAACCAAAGAGTTAGCACAAAAGGATCTACGACACTCTAAGGTGACACTAACACATGGTGTGAAAATAATGGGGAGGGGTGTGCATGTCGTGGTGATAGCAAAACATCGAACATAGCAATCATCCTCACATCTCTCACTCAATGCATGAAGTATACGATATCCACCACTTTGATCACCCAATTCTTTGTTACGATCACTCTGCCGCATGGAGTCATGTAGGCTCCACTGCGCTGATCCATAATCACTAATACTTTGCTATGTCCGCTCTGCCCTATGGAGTCATGACAAATCCACTGCTCTGGCTCATAGCCCTGCTACGATCACTTTGCCCCATGGAGTCATGACGACTCCACTGCACTGATACATAGCCGCTAATCCGTCTCTCAGTGGTGAATCAAAGCTATGACATTGGTAACCCCTTTGCACACGTCCCACAGCAAAGTCCAATTCATGAAGTTAACTCATTAGCTCCCATCTGGATCCTGAGTTCTACATCCTATTTTGACTACCTTTGCATCTCGGGTTCTAGTCTTCCCCGGATCGGTTCGGAAAACAGCTCCACCCGGCTCGTAATGTCCTCCCTCTAACGGTTCGGTTCGTGGTCTCTAACCCGGTTTGGATCGGGTTGGGTCCTTCCACCGGTTCCTGACTCCTCTAGGCATCGATTCGTGGTCTCTGTTCATGTTACAAGCGGCTTGAGTACTCCCTCATCGGTTCAAGGTAACCGGTTCGTGATGGCTCCGGTTCGGGTGTGTGTTGCCTGCTCATGGGGTGGCGACTCGTGGGAGGTGGTTCACAACGTTTCGGTTCAGAGGTTCTTCATGAGTGGGTTCAGGGTCCTGACATCGGCTCGGGTATATGATGTGGTTGGTGGGTGGGTTATACGACCCGACCCGGTACTTTTCCACCGATCCGATCCGGTTTCTTGCACTTATTTCCAGCAACTATTTACGCCACACGATGGCGTTTTCGACTATTCTAGCTTCTCTATGCGAACAAAAACCATACCAAACAGTAATAGCAACATAGAGAATCGACCATAAACACCAAAACAATGATTTAACATGTCAATATGGATCAAACATACCCAAAACCCATGTTTTCCCCTTAATCTCCTTAATCATGATTTGACCATACGATTAGCAAAACATGTCCAAGTTAACCCAAATTTTTATTAGAGCCCTAAAATAATATTTAAGAATTTTTACATATTTTTCTAGAATTTTATGATGCATAATTTCGCTAATTAACACTAATCACCCCTAATTGGTCGTAATTAGTGAAAAACAATGCAAATCACTTACCTCAGCCACAAATAAAACTTTAGATCTGAAACTCTACTATTTTGGGGCGTTTTCCAATGCAACATAGCAGCTCCAACTCTGATTTAACACTAATCTTCCTTTATTTGGTGTAGATTAAGCTAATATGCGATTAGAAAGCGATTTGAGATGAATTTAGAAGGTGGAGGCCACTGTTAGGGTTGAAGAGAGGTAAGTGGTGGCTGTAAAAATGACAAAGAAAGATTTCCCTAACCCTTTTCAGCCCTTATGCAACCCTAATCCCGAAATCCCCCAATGGGCCTAGTTGTTAACCACCCTATTTGGCCCGGTTAAGCTGTTTTTCACCTTTCAAACCTTGTTTCAGCCATATCTCCCAAATGGTAAATCTATTTGGTTAATGTGACCACTCTACGGAAAGGTAAACCAGCGTCTGAATCCAATGGAAGTGGTTTCATGTCAAAGCTAATTACCAATCAAAATTTATATGCGTATCAAGATTCGCCAAGGGCAAAATGGTCACTTAAATGTTAAGAAAAATCATGAACATTGGAAATGGCCCCAATAGTCGTTCCCTAAATTTACACGACCATACGACATCGTATGTAAATGAAATAAATATTCTACGACCCTCCGATACGTAGAATGCAGGTCGCTAAAGGAAAGCTGCAATTCTATTTATGCCTTGTGAGGTGCGGACGCCATACCGTGGTTGGTCTGCGTTGGATTTTGGGAAGGATAGGGGGAGTTTGGTGGTGCAGCTGGATTTAGGAGGGGCACCGGAGCTGTCGTAGAGGGTCGGAGTTGAGAGTTTCGGTGACTGGAAGAGGAGACTAGCGTAGTGTAGAAGCAGAACTGATGTTGGTGGCCATTACTGAACAGTGCAGTGGAAAGTTAGTCACAGGTATTAAGGGTAACTTAAAACATAGTTATTTATGTTAATGAAGAGGATAATGGAAGTACACCATGTCTGTGTAGCGGGAGTTTTTCTGACCTGAAGTTCCGAGGAGATGATGAGCACGTTTTTAAACATAATGAAGGATAATTCTAATCATAATTTTAAGGAGTAGTCAGGAATGATAAGCACGGTGGAGATAAAACATGGATTAAGCAGGTTTTTTAATTTAAATGTTGAGGAATTGTGTTATTACTTTGTTTGTGAACTTGAAGTATACTTGAGGGAGGCTTTGGTGAAACAAAGTTGAGTTTTTGGTTCCATGAGCAAAGTTTTCGGGTAATCTTGGCGAAGCATCTTTCACTGTAGGACTTGGAGAAGTGCAGAGGTCGAAGATCCAAGGAAGGATGCGAGTTAAATATACAGGTGTTCAATAGGAGGAGCATGTGATGAGGGAAATAAACAGTGAATTTTATTTGAATTTAAGTGATAAAATAAGGATGAAAGGGGAGGCCGAAATTGTTGGAATGGTGTATACAAAAGTAATCAGGTATTGGCAAAATGAGTAAGATGAGTTATGGAGATATTGTAACACCCTATAATTTTAAATATTAAAATTAACAATTTTAAGAACACTTAATTTTTAGGAGAAGAATTAAGGGAAATGGGTTACGCCATTGCGTTCTTCTCGAAATTCTGCTTGGAATAGAGTCCAAGATTTCATAAATCGGACTTCGTATGAGGAAGTTATGGCCCTCAGAAGTTTCAGGAATTTATACAAATTAAAACATCTCAGATTTAAATTTAAAATTCAAATTCAAACAAAGAAGCGGGCTGGGCGGGATTTTTCCTGCCCCAGGCTAGGTCGACCAAGGGGTCGACCTACCCCCTCGGGAAGATCTGAACTGCGACGATTCTGACTTGTTGCTAAGTCTTTTCTGACCTGTTGCTGAGTCACTTGGGCATAGGTGGATATTCTGGATAACTCTATCTAATCTGGACGGTTGTGATTGCTCATATGATAATCTAGCAGCTTATATTGATCTAAACTTCTATATAAGCACGCATAGACTCAAGCTCTAAACCTAAACTAAATTAATCTCTTGGCCTCCATGCTAGTGCTGGAATAGTTCTTCTTCTTCTTAAATCTAAGAAATTGCAAGTTAGAATTCTAATACAAACAATGAACGAATTATTCTCTTCTTTAATCTGTCTTTGTGAGTACAATTTCTTTCAAAAAATAATTAATAAATTAATTATGATGAGTTATAATTGGGATTATGAGAACAAGTTTGTTGAATCATGTGACGTTACTTAACTTTGTTATCATCTGTTGGTATACATATGAAAGTTTTGTTAACTTATGTTAGTAGATCTATTTCATATGTCCAATCACATATGTTTAACTTGATTCATTTTATGACATCAGTTTATATGCAAGTTTGGGATGAAAATCATATGTTAGTTTGTATGTGAATCATACGCAAGTCTGTATGCGAATTATACACAAGTATTTATGTAAATCAAGTATATATATGCATATGCGAGTTTATATGTAAAACATGTGATATTAGTTTACATGTTTAAATTCATATGCAAGTTTGTAGGAATCCATGTGTAAGTTTAGGTAAAAACCATATTCACATATGCAAGTTTAGGTGAAAACCATATCCACATATGCAAGTTTAGGTGAAAACCATATTCATATATGCAAGTTCACAATTTCATGTTTAGATCTATATTTAGATCCATGGCAGTACATAGTTTATGCAAATTTATGTTCTGTACGTCCATTGCCTATGCAAGTTATTAGCTATGCAAACTTATGTTATAATTCCTATGCACAAGTTAGATCTATTTTATGTGTTAAGCAAGTTGTGGTATTTCTTTTCTTTTTATGAGTTAGACTATTTGCGAGTCTAACATACTTCATATTAAACGTACGAATGACGTGGGGATAGTGGGAAATATTAAATATGCATATTGTGAATTGGCATAAAATAGCTTTAAAGGCGTATAATTAATTTGAGAAACTAATTGGTGTAATTTATGTACCTGAAAAGTATGGACATAATTTAGGTGGCAATTATGGACATAGATTAATTTGGAAATTATTGACAATTTGAATAGGGATAATAAATTCATATTGGGGTGAAATAATTATGTGTAAAAATAAACGCCTAAGACACAAGGTTAGACTCGTTTGTGGTATAAGACTGCCCGGACCCGCTCGGCAAATCCAGCGACCACAAACGGTAGTCTAATGTGAGAGGTCGAAGGCATAAATTAAATGCATAACAATTGTAAAGACACAAGATTATGCTCGTTTGCGGTATAAGACCGCCCGGACCCGCCCGGCAAATCCAGCAACCGCAAATGGTTGTCTAATGTGGGAGGTCTTACAAGGTTATGGTTATAATGAATTAGGTAACACTTAACCAAGATAAACATGTGGTGGGACATGGGGTTAAGTGGGTGACATGGGTGACATTTGAAATACGATTAGAAACACTTAACCAAATTGAAACATGTAAGAAGACATGAATAAGAAGGGGTTAAGTGGGAAATCTTAGTGGGGACCAAGCATAGGTGGAAAGCTTGTGTCAAGTATAGGAACCCTTTTCAAACCATTAACCCATTATGTATCTTTGTGAGCTCGAGGTAGGTCGAGGACGGGACATGCTTACTGGGTTTGATTGTAAGAGGTCAAAACGAGTTAGCGGTGGCAACACAAGTCCAACGGGATCATGTCTGTGCGTGGACCCGGGCTAGTAGGTAAGACGTTGTTGCATCGTGCAGATATAAGTCGTGCATCTTTAGTGGTATCGGGTTACCACTTTGGGGAGTGATACACCCCACTGTGGGACCAGCACGGGCATCTACAAGTTACGGAGCTGATCGCATGGGGGTAGTGGGTTCAACTAGTGGAGATAGGGGCAGCGACACCAATGAAGACAACTAAGGGTACACGGAACTACCATTATCATTATTATGATTATTATGTTCAGTAGGCAGGATCAACTTTTTGGGTTACCAGTAATGGTGCCGTATAGTAATTATCCTATAGTGATTAGGATTGCGATTCACGCCAGCATATTCCTCTTGTTTGTTTTGTCTTGCCCATTTGCTTCACAGTCATTCCTTGTTTTACCAGTTTATACCTTATCCTAATTACTTTAATAATTATATTGTTAAAGTTATTGGACTCGCCAGACTTTATGTCTGACCCCCTTTGTTTTCCCCTCTTTTCTTCTTCCCCCCTCCCCCTAGGTTCTCAGGGTGGAATTAGTGCTAGTGGAGCTTGATTTGGACCTCTTTCTCTCTCTTTTGGAAGTGCTTGGATTGCTAAAGTAAAGTTCAGCTTATCTCTTTTATGGCTACTTATGTTGGGGTTATGCTTTTTACTTTATGTACTCAGAAAATAATCTTTCAAATTGGATATTAAGTTTACTTGGTTTTATTATTGGTTTTTGATGTTTTTGATGTTTTTGTACCCAAACTATTTCTCCATTGCAATAAAAGTTGTTTTAATTTTTTAAGTACCAATATATGTATATGTCTTGTTATATTTTGTTCTATACACCAATAATACTCCATGAAAGTTAAAGCATTCCCTTTGAGAGTGACATTATGGACGTGGGATGTAACACGTGGTATCAGAGCTGAAGGTTACCAAGAACAGATAAGGGATTTTGAAAAACTGTTTTTCAAAAGCATTTTACAAAGAAATACTTTCAAAAATAGGTTTCAAGGAGAGTATTTTCAAGAGAAAAGTTTGTTGTAAAAACATAACCCCCAAGAGCCATCTATCTTTCCTTCGATTATCCATTTTGAATCTCTTCCTTTTTCTTTTCAGCATGTCTGGGGTACCCGAGATACCCGAGGGCATACCGATACCAACCTGGTTCAGAAGGTATCTGGAGGCTAGGGCCACCGCCGCAGGCCCAACAGACGTTCCTCCTCCCCCAGCTGCAGCCGCTCCTCCTCCTCCCCTTCCCCGCATTGATACTTTTTCGAAGATATGCAAAGACTGTCGGGCAATGGGCGGGAAACCTTTTCATGGGTCAGAGACGTTTGTTGAAGCTTGAAATTGGCTTAAGGAGGTGGAAGATTTGTTTGGTATCTTCGAGATAGAAGATGGAAGGAAGGTCCAATTAGCTGCTTGGTTAATGAAGGACGAAGCCTCGTTTTGGTGGGAGGTCACGAATGGAGAGCGTCCAGTGGAGACATGGATGGATTTCAGGCATAGGTTCGAGATGAAATTTCTCTCACGAGCAGAAGAGAATTTATACATGGAGAAGTTCTTAGCGTTGAAGCAGGGGAATTTATCAGTAAAGGAGTACATCAACAAGTTCAATCAGTTGGCGAGATTTGGCTTAGACTTGGTGAACACACCTAAAAAGAAGGCCCTGGGATTCGTTAAAGGTTTGAATGAGCCGCCACATGGGTTGGCTATGACCCACATTCCTATGGGGGCTACCTTTGAGAAACTGGTTGACATGGTGCTTATGCATGAAGAGGAGAAAGGCGCTAATTCTATTAAGGCACCGAAAAAGAAAGGGGATCAAAAGAAGTCACAGCAGCAACCTAAGAAAGGTGGTAAGGATAACAATAGCAAAGGAAAGAAAAGGTGCTTTAATTGTGGAACACTAGGCCATCTGAGCAAGGACTGTAGGAAGAAGAAGAAGACTTGTTGTTTCAACTATGGTGAGGCAGGACATCTGATTAAAAACTGCCCAAGAAGACAAGGGCAAGGGAAGAGGAAAAGGTCTACTTCTGGAGGGTAGGTTCAGGCTCTCATGGAACCAGGGCAGGCAAGAGGGAAGGTTCATGCTCTCATGGCACCAGGATAAGAGAGAGGTAGAAACATTTATGTTGAAAGTTTGGTTTTTCTGTTTGATCATCCTGTTCCTACTTTGTTTGATTCTGGCGCTTCACACTCGTTTGTATCTACTTCGTTAGTTGAAACACTGCACCTAAATACTAGTCTAATTATGGATCCCATAGTAGTCTCAAATCCTGTTAGTGGTTCGGCTCATCTTTCAATGATTTGTCGGGATTTGAGAGTGTCTATCTTGGGCGTTGGGTTTGAATGCAACGCCTTCATGGGCTACGGCTTGATTCTAAGCATGGATTGGCTAGCTAGATACGGTGCCATCCTAGACTGTGGAAGAAGGGCAGTTAGATTGTTGACTCGTTGTGGCAAGACCTTTGATATTTCTTGTGACCCCATAGGTCCGGTGATGCTTAGCTACCTAGAATCTCTTGACGCATTCAATGATGACTTGGAATCCATTCGTATGGTCCGTGAACATGGTGACGTCTTTGATGAAGTTCAGGGTTTACCCCCGAGGCGCAAGATAGACTTTCGAATATACCTAGTAGATAATGCAAAGCCAGTTGCATTACCAGTGCGCCACATGGCTCCGAGGGAGAGAAGAGAACTCAGTAAACAAGTGAAAGAGTTGCTTGAGAAGGGGTTCATAAGAAGAAGTATTTCGGAATGGGGTGCTCCAGTTGTTTTTGCTACGAAGGTTGATGGTTCTCTTAGATTGTTTGTGGAGTATAGAGAGCTGAATAAGCTCACAAAAAAGAACAGACACCCATTTCCAAGGATAGACAATTTATTCGATCAGTTGGTTGGTGCTTCGGTTTCCTCGCAGCTGGAATTGGCTACAGGATTTCAACAGCTAAGGGTAGCTGAAGACAGCATAGATAAGACTGCATTTAGAACTCCTGACGTTTTCATCGAGTGGCTCGTCATGCCTTTTGGTTTGACGAATGCACCCGCATACTTCGTTGACTTAATGAGTAGGGTGTTTAGGCAGTTTCTAAACAAGTTTGTGGTAGTCTTTGTGGATGAGATCTTGAATTTCTCTAGAAGCGAGGAAGAGCATGCCCTACATCATAGGGAAGTCTTAGAGACCCTACGAACGCATCAACTCAAAGCTAAGTTCTCCAAATGCCATTTTTGGAGAAAAGAAGTGAGGTTCTTAGGACACGTGGCCTCTAAGGAAGGGATAGTTGTGGATCCCGCAAAGGTGGTGGCAATCCAAGATTGGAAGATTCCTAAGAACACAACAGAAGTAAGAAGCTTTTTAGGGCTGGTTGGTTATTATAGGAAGTTCATTAAGGACTTCGCGAAGATATCAGCCCTACTTACTCGGTTAACGAAGAAGAACTTGACTTTTGCTTGGGATGTTGACTGTGACGATGCTTTCCAACGTTTGGAGAGGGCTTTGACGACAGCTTTAGTTTTAGTTTTGCCAGATGGGAGTAAGTCTTTCACAGTATATACCGATGCTTGCGGGACAGGGCTTGGCGCAGTTTAATGCAAGAGGGAAGGGTGATATGCTATGGTGGAAGGCAGTTGAAAGTCCACGAGAAGAATTACCGTACCCACGACTTAGAGTTAGCTGCCATAGTTTTTGCGCTTATGTCATGGCGTCATTATTTTCTTTGCAAGAAGTTTGAGTTGTGTACAGACCATAATTCGCTAAAGTACTTGTTCTCTCAGAAAGATCTAAACTTGAGGAAACAGAGGTGGATGGAGTTTTTGGCATCCTACGATTTTGAGATCACATATTCCCTTGGCAAGGGTAACATTGTAGCTGACGCCTTAAGTAGAAAGAGGTTGACTTTGAGTCCTTTATTCATAGAGTAGCAGAGTTTGGAGTATATATCTACCTTTGACTTCAGACCCTCTGTCGATTACGCAACCGGATTGTTGGCATTGCTAGAGGTACAACCTACACTTTTGGGTCGGGTTGGAGAGGCACAGCGAGATGACCCACAGTTGGTTAAGATAGTAGGCAAGCTTATAGAAGGGGAGTCTTCGAGTCATCTTAATAGATATGCTATAGATGAGAGAGGCTGGTTGCATAGAGATGGGAGACTTTGCATGCCACAAGATGAGAGCTTGAGGAAGACAATTCTTGAAGACTCACATCGCTCTAAGATGACCATGCATCCCGGTGGTGACAAGATGTATAAGGATATGAAGTGAGTTTTCTTTTGGGACGGAATGAAGAAGGACGCGGCTGAGTTCATTTCTAGATGCTTAATGTGCCAACAAGTCAAGGCAGTGCAAAAGAAGCCCGGTGGTTTGCTCCACCCTTTAAAGATTCCGTTGTGGAAATAGGAAAGTGTTTCCATGGATTTTGTAGATGGATTGCCAAGATCAAGGAAGGGTAATACGTGGATTTGGGTAGTTGTAGATAAACTTACTAAAAGTGCCCATTTTATTCCCGTTTAAAGTAGGAGGACCGCCTCATGGTTAGCATCTTTTTACCTTCGAGAGATAGTTCATCTGCACAGCATACCCTCTAGCATTGTGAGCGATAGAAATCCCATTTTCACTAGCGAGTTTTGAAAGAGCTTACAAGAGGCGGTTGGAACACAATTGTGCTTAAGTACCGCTTACCACCCTCATACGGATGGCCAGACTGAGAGAGCAAATCGGATTCTAGAAGATCTTTTGAGGCTATGCATCTTAGACTTTGGAGGAACATGGTAAGAACATCTCCCATTAGTGGAGCTTGCTTATAATAACAGCTTTCAGGCTAGCACTGGCATGGCATCTTTTGAGGCTCTTTATGGACGACCATGCCGATCACTTACTTGTTTGTGGGAATCTACGGATAAGGTTTTGCTCGGACCCGACATGATTAGGGAGACTTCAGAGAAGATAGACTTGATTCGATGGAGAATGAAGATGGCGCAGGTCAGACAGAAGTCATATGCTGATAAGAGACGAACTGATCTTAAGTTCGACGTTGGGGACATGGTTTTTATTAAGGTGTCACCGTTGAGAAACGTAGTCCGTTTTGGATCAGTAGGGAAGTTGACACCAAGGTTCGTAGGACCCTTTCCAATTATAGAGAGGATTGGGAAGATGGCGTATAAATTAAAGTTGCTAGAGAAGCTCAGTGGTGTTCATGACATGCTTCACGTTTCGCATTTGCGTAAGTGTTTACATGATACAGCGGAAGTGGTGGAGCCGAGCAAGCTCAAAGAAGTGGAAGTAGAACGAAATGCCATGGTTAGACGAGCTCCTACACGCATTCTCGGATCGGAGGTCAAAAAGCTACGCAATAAAGAGGTCAACTTGGTTAAAATGCAATGGTGAGATGATCAAGGAGACGCGACTTAGGAGATAGAAGACAAGCTGCGTACCCTTTCCTTTTTGAGGGTATGTTTTTAACTTCTCCTTTTTCTACCACTTTGTTGATACTTGTCTTATCGTTTAATATGTCTTTGCGATGATATCTTCGATCTTTAGTTAGGAAAAACCCTATGGTTGTAAACATGTGTTTGAGACATGTTATGTTTTGGTGGATGCAAATGGATGCGAGTGGTTGCTAGCGGTTGCTCGTGGATGCACATACACACACATTAGGCACTAGATCGGCTCAATCACTTTCATATTGCATATAAATATGTGTGCATATTTAAATTAATGGATGTATAATGGTTGTGTTATCATATGGATGCTGCATTTTGAAGAATGATTGTGCACACATGTAGAAATAATATGTATCGTTAGGATTCTTTCGCATACAAAATGGACGCATGGCACTATCATGATTTGCATTAAGGAGGTCAACTGAATCAGTAGACCGCCTGATTTTGCATTGGATAAGGAACATATACGCACACTTTTTGCATATGTTCATACGACATTAGAAATCTTGTAAGGACAATGAATGCCTGTGTTTGATGGTTGAGTAGATGGATGATTAGATGTTAGGATATACGTTCTCCTTAACTTAGAGATTTCGAGGGCGAAATCCTTTAAGGAGGGGAGGATGTAACACCCCGTAATTCTAAATATTAAAACTAACAATTTTAAGAACATTTAATTTTTAGGAGAAGAATTAAGGGAAATAGGTTATGCCATTGCGTTCGTCTCGAAATTCTGATTGGAATAAATTCCAAGTTTTTGTAAATCGGATTTCGTATGAGGAAGTTATGGTCCTCAGAAGTTTCAGTAATTTATATAAATTAAAACAGCTCAGATTTAAATCCAAAATTTGAATTCAAACAAAGAAGGGAGTTGGGAGGGATTTTTCCTGCCCCAGGCCAGGTCGACCAGGGGGTCGACCTCCCATATACAGGTCGACCTAAGGGTCGACCTACCCCCTCGGGCAGATCTGAACTGTGACGATTCTGACTTGTTGCTGAGTCTTTTCTGACCTGTTGCTGAGTCACTAGGGCATAGGTGGCAATTCTGGATAACTCTATCTAGTCTGGACGATTGTGATTGCTCATACGATAACCTAACGGCTTATATTGATCTAAACTTCTATATAAGCATGCATAGACTCAAGCTCTAAACCTAAACTAAATTAATCTCTTGGCCTCCATGCTACTGCTGGAATAGTTCTTCTTCTTCTTAAAGCTTAGGAATTGCAAGTCAGGATCCTAATACAAACGACGAACGAATTATTCTCTTCTCTAATCCGTCTTTATGAGTACAATTTCTTTCAAAAAATAATTAATAAATTAATTATGATGAGTTATAATTGGGATTATGAGAACATGCATGTTGAATCATGTGACGTTACTTAACTTTGTTATCATCTGTTGGTGAACATATGACAGTTTTGTTAACTTATTTTAGTAGATCTATTTCATATGTCCAATCACATATGTTTAACTTGATTCATTTTATGACGTCAGTTTATATGCAAGTTTGGGATGTAAATCATATGCTAGTTTGTATGTGAATCATATGTAAGTTTGTATCCGAATTATACACAAGTTTATATGTGAATCAAGTATATATATATATATATACACACACACGTATGCGAGTTTATATGTAAAACATGTGATATTAGTTTACATGTTTAAATTCATATGCAAGTTTGTAGGAATCCATGTGTAAGTTTAGGTGAAAACAATATTCACATGTGCAAGTTCAGGTGAAAACCATATTCACATATGCAAGTTTAGGTGAAAACCATATTCATATATGCAAGTTAACAATTTCATGTTTAGAACTATATTTATATCCATGGAAGTACATAGTTTATGGAAATTTATGTTCAATATGTCCATTTCCTATGCAAGTTATTGGCTATGCAAACTTATGTTATAATTCTTGTTCGCAAGTTAGATCTATTTTATGTGTTATGCAAGTTGTGATGCTTCTTTTCTTTTTATGAGTTAGACTATTTGTGAGTATAAAATACTTCATATTAAACGTACGAACGACGTGGGGACAATGGGAAAATATTAATTATACATATTGTGAATTTGCATAAAATGGCTTTAAAGGCATATAATCAATTTGAGACACTAATTGGTATAATTTTTATACCTGAAAAGTATGGACATAATTTAGGTGGAAATTATGGACATAGATTAATTTGGAAATTATTAACAATTTGAATAGGGATAATTAATTCGTATTGGGGTGAAATAATTATGTGTAATAATAAACGCCTTAAGACACGAGGTTAGACTCGTTTGTGGTATAAGACTGCCCGGACCCTCTTGGCAAATCCAACAAACACAAAAGGTAGTCTAATGTGAGAGGTCGAAGGCATATATTAAATGCATGACAATTGTAGAGACACGAGGTTAGGCTCGTTTGCGGTATAAGACTGCCCGGACCCGCCCGGCAAATCCAGTAACCACAAACGGTAGTCTAATGTGGGAGGTCTTACATGGTTACTGTTAAAATGAATTAGGTAACACTTAACCAAGATAAACATGTGGTGGGACATGGAGGTTAAGTGGGTGACATGGGTGACATGCGAAATACGATTAGAAACACTTAACCAAATTGAAACATGTAAGAAGACATGAATAAGAAGTGGTTAAGTAGGAAATCTTAGCGGGGACCAAGCATAGGTGGAAAGCTTGTGTGAAGTATACAGACCCTTTTCAAACCAGTAACCCATTAAGTATCTTTGTGAGCTCGAGCTAGGTCGAGGATGGGACACGCTTACTGGGTTTGATTGTAAGAGGTCAAAACGGGTTAGAGGTGGCAATGCAAGTCCAACGGGATCATGTGCGTGCGAGGGTCTGGGCTGGAAGGTAAGACGTTGTTGCATCATGTAGATATAAGCTGTGCATCTTTAGTGGTATCGAGTTGCCACTTTGGGGAGTGATACACCCCGTTGTGGGACCAGCACGGGTATCTACGAGTTAGGGAGCCGATCGCATGGGGGTAATGGGTACAACAAGTGCAAATAGAGGCAGGCGACACCTATGAAGACACCTAGGGGTACATGGAACTACCATTATCATTATTATGATTATTATGTTCAGTAGGCGGGATCAACTTTTAGGGTGACTAGTATTGGTGCGGTATAGTAATTATCCTATAGTGATTAGGAGTGCAATTAACGCCAGCATATTCCTCTTGTTTGTTTTGTCTTGCCCATTTACTTCACAGTCATTCCTTGTTTTACCAGTTTATGCCTTATCTTAATTACTTTAATAATTATATTGTTAAAGTCATTGGACTCGCCAGACTTTATGTCTGACCCCCTTTGTTTTCTCCTCTTTTCTTCCTCCCCCCACCGCCCCCCCCCCACCCCCCCAGGTTCTCAGGGTGGGACTAGTGCTAGTGGAGCTTGATTTGGACCTCTTTCTCTCTCTTTTGGAAGTGCTTGGATTGGTGAAATTAAAGTTCAGCTTATCTCTTTTATGGCTACTTATGTTGGGGTTATGTTTTTTACTTTATGTACTCAGAAAATAATTTGTCAATATGGATATTAAGTGTACTTGGTTTTATTGTTGGTTTCTGATATTGTTGTAACCAAACTTTTCTCCACTGCAATAAAAGTTGTTTTAATTTTTCAAGTACCTATATATGTATCTATCTTGTTATATTCTGTTCTATAAACCAATAATACTCCATGAAAGTTAATGCATTCCCTTTGAGAGTGACATTAATGGACGTGGGGTGTTACAGATATGGTGCGGCTTATTTGTGAAATAGGTTGTTGGATGGGGAGCATTGTGAGTACGAAACAGTAGCCTGAACTGTAGCGAAAATTGGTAGAAAGGTGGGACGTGGGTACTGGTGTGATAGGTTATTGGTGCTGATCGTTTTTGTTCGACATATGTATATAACTGGAGAAGGAAGGAGTTAGACTACATATATAAGTAGAAAAATGGCGTGCTCTTTTATTGTATCTTCTGGAAGGAAGTGCGTTATTCAGCATGAGGAAGAAAGGTTTTATATTATAACGTGGTGAGGTGTTTTAAGACCGAAGTCTTATCTGGACATGCGGTTCAGATCCAAGAAGCGTTGGAGTTCAGGTGCCAATTGAAGGGAATGGCACTGCTGATCGCAGTGAGATATTGAAAAAAGTGGTGCAGTGACCTCTGCGATGAAGTGAGGGTAGACACGTTGGTAATGTGGATTGTGGAAGGTTAGCAATGTTGGGTTAGCAGTGAACAGATGAATGAATTGGAAAGATATGCATCATCGAGATATTGAGCAGGGTTTAACCGGGTAAATAACGATATTAGTCATTAATTAATAAGTTAGTTTAATTAATTTTTTATTAAGGAATTAGTAGATAATTTAAATTGGATAAATTAAAGCACGGATAACTTTTATTGTTGAACAGAATTGAACGCAATCAATCATGTTGGAAATATAATGACGAAGTCTTTGTTGTGGAACTGATGTGGCTGAAACAAGAGCTACTGGAATTTCATGAAAAAATCAAACACCTGTTTGATTCTAAATCAAAATAATAGCAGAACTGTCAACTGCGAACCAAGGTGAGTAAACCCACTAACTCTAGCTCGTTTATTTAAACGAGTATTAAATTTATTTATAGTAAGTTTATACTGTGTGATGGTTGTTTGGTTGAAATGGTTGATATAGTTATATGGTTGATCGATTTTTTCTGTTTACTACGATATTTCATATTGATGTGAAATTAATGTTATTGATGTGATTAACATTTGTGGTTGCAGGGAAATAGGTTGGAGGGATCCAAATTGATTCCTCAACATTTATATTATTGTGTTTGCATTGATTTTGACATATGCTGTAATATAATAACTGTGATTGATCTTTTTGTGTTTAATATCACTGGCCTTAGAATTTTGGTATTTAAATACAGTAAAATATTTTCGAATATAGAAAATGAAATTTGAGTTTTAAAAAGGAATTTATTTCCAAAAATAGAAATGTAATTTTGAATAGAGTTGAAATTAAAAACATGTAAATGGAGGAACAAGAAGTTGTTTATAAATAAGAGTATAAATTAAGTGAATTATTTATCATTGGATAAATTGAAATATAAATTCAAATTTGAATTTATGTGAAAAAGGTAGAAATCGGTTTTGAAGCCAATATTTGAAATGAGATTTAAACTTAGCTATTATTAAGGAAATGTATACGAGATTTTAAATGATTGAAATAAGAAGAGATGAGGCTTGTATGAATAATTCTGAATAGAAGTTATAAATAAATTTTGGTTTTAAGATATGTCTACAAGTATGAAATCAAACTGTATATAAAAGAAATATATTCACGATTTAAGTGAATGGTTTAAAGAAAATATTTTGCAAATGAAATATCTTTAAAGTAAATTCAGATTTGAAATATGAATCCAAATTGGAAATTGAATGAAAAGGGAAATGGGTAATCATTTAAAGAGAAAACGATAAGTTTTAGTTCAAAATTCGGAATATAGAATAAAGTGTGATAACGTTTGTTAGACTGGAATGGTTATAAAGGAATTTGTTAATGATTTGGAAAGGTTAAATTCAAAAGTGAATTTGGAATTTGAATTAACTTGAATGGTAGATAAATTCCGAAGTTAGGAATAAAAATTGAATATAGATTATTCAAGAGAGAGTTATTTATTGGAATTCGACTATATCGAATTTAGGGAAGTGGTTATTTTTAATTTCCATTTTGAATCAAATTTATTTATTTACTTATTAATTTATTTGTTGAAAATAATAAGTACAAGTTATATTTTTTATGAACCAAATATTTGGGAACAGTGATTATAACGTTGTCATTATAATAAATGTTCTATATATCTAAACAACGATTATAATGTTACCGTTATATTAAATGTTTTATAAATCTAAACAGCGATTTTAACGCTACCGTTAAAATAAATGTTTTATAAATCAAATGTTTGGAAACAGCGATTATAATGCTACCGTTATAATCAATGTTTTTTGTAAAATAAGTGGATCCTTAGATTGAATATGAGAGTCGCATAAGCGATGTTTTGTTTGAAATTGTGAGGTTTGACTATTTCAAAGTTGAGAACGTTGTTCAATTAAGGTTTGAGAGGTAATTATACCCCAAATTGATTGGCTTCATAATTGATGGAGGAATGGTTAAGGTTCGATAGTGAAGATTGGTTAGCAATATGGTTAGTTAATAAATGATTAATGGTTTGAGTTATAATAACGATGTTTTATTACATCGCGTTAATTAAAAGGATTTTGAAATGTTTCCCCAAAGACATATTTTCTATGCATAGAAAATGAAATTAATTGGTCAACGAGGAATTAATAAATGGAATATGGAAATATTTTCCGATATTAATAAGGTATATTTTCTGAATGTAGTAAATAAGGATTCGTGAATATTAGAAATGTTTTCTAACTGGAATAGGAGATATTTTCTCGAATAAAGAAATTAGGATATTGGAAATGTTTTTCCAAGAATCAAGAGATAAGATAGAGCTTTGAAAGGATACGGAAGAGGGAAAAGGGGAATTTGGGATCGATAATATGATAAGGAATTAATATAAAAAAGGGCCAGTGTTGTTGATGTTTGATCGGTAGAATTCCCAATTGGAAGTAGGATCATTGGTTGTATGTATGTTTCTTTGATAGTTAAATCACCAGCTATCAAAGTTTGATTTATTTATACCTCCTTATCAATATGGAGAGACCGGGATCAGATTTAATATCTGGAAACCACTCTGTATTGGCACAAGCGTTACAGATCAACTTATGTTGAAGATAATTGAAGACAAAGTAAAATGAAAGGGATGTTCTGTTAATCCTAGGTAGAAATTGCCTAAGGTGGATTAATAGAATAGTGCCTTCGGTTTGTCCAGTCCCAGGACAACGTATATGGATGGATCTGATAATGTGGAATTTGAAGTAAAGGGTGACAAGATGTTCTAAAAGGAAATCGTGACCTCAAGCCTCATCAACCGGGAAATGATAGAAATCGGGTAGGCAGCATGGCCATGTGGGTCATTCCCATTAGGGGTATTATCAGCTGATCTTGAGAAATTTCATTTTCTTCTTTTTCTATTCGCTGTTGTATGCTTTCGATAATGGTTGCTGATCACAACTGTTGGTGATAATATGCTCGGTACACTCAAGTTAAATGAGTGGCCAGCAATGTGTGGTCGGGTTGCGAGATGTTGTTCAACCCTAGTGTATCCCCTCTGGAGTACACTTATTGGAAGATGGATCCATACCTTGTCATAGTCAGAATCCATTCTCCAATAAGCGCCCTGCAGTTTTTGATTTAATATTATATATGGAGCGTGAGATGCAACCGTTCCGCTAGATTGCTACTTATTTGATTAAGACACTATTGTAATATCATTGGATTTGATATCAAAAATATTATTGGTTATCATAAGGTAAAAACCATCCGTGTTTATGTGTGGATCGGTCTTACGGTTATCATTTCTTTTGAAAGGATTTTTAAAAGTTAAACCAATGATTGGAGTTTACTCACACCAGTCCCATGACTGACCCAAAGTTTATTTTGTTTGTTTTACCCTAAACTCATGGGTGCCCAAATTCGTATGGGCAGTCAAGTAGTCGGGATTTTATAGATTCATTTGAAGGTGCTTGAAGCAGGAGGCTTCATCAGTTAGCTATAGACTATCATATTTTCCGCTGTGTACTATGTTGTATATGGAAACAGGTGTTTATAACTGTTCCAGGGGTAACTGTTGTGCTCTAATGATGGTATGTATATATAGATACTGATTTGTATTTTAAAAGTTATGTTGTATAATATATTTTATTCGTTCCACTATGTGACTTGTGTTCTTCGTTTTCTTCTATTCTAATTTTTCTTTCTTTCTATTTCTTATCCTCTAACTTCTTTCTACTAATTATTCGTATTTCTGTGCAATTAAGGTTGGACATGTGGTGTTATTAGTCGACCCAAAGGGTACGGAAATTCGGATCATTTCATAAATGCTCCTTTTCTGATCCTATTCATCCATGTTTCAGTCTAATTGAGCTTGAATTCAACATACATCGATATGTCTGCATGGTTGTTTTAGGTTTTGACATCTAATATTTATCTATTTTGTATGTTTGCCATGTCATTTGTGAAAAAATAGGATATGTGTAGGGAAAAGAGAAATATTGAACCAGCGGGTGCTTTAGCTATAGCCGGTGCGGAAGCTTACTGTAAATACTACAATATGAAAGGAGAAGTTGTTGTTGCAAGAACCAGTAGGGCTAATATGAATTTTGACAAGCTTAGGGTGGTAATTGGGCTTGCAGATATTGGTAGAATGAGAGAAGGTGTTCTCCTAATTTTTCTACCTAAAATAAGTGGAAGTTTCAAACAAGTCACCAAAATGGTTGGTAGCATTAATATTTCAGAGTTCAACTACCCATATAACTCTCGTAGAAATGACGAACTTGTTGTTTACAGTGCTAGGCTTCATATCGAATGTGTACTTGCGGAAATGATAAGCCGCATGAAGCAATCAAATCGTTGAACAATGAATATTACGATTAATGATTTGGAAAGGATCATTTGAGATATCTTGTAGGAGGTTGATTGAACGTTGAAAATGAACTACTTTGTCGATTCATTTCCCCTGAAAGGCCAGGTGCTCTAATGAAATTTTTGGATGCCTTCAGTCAGCGTTGGAACATCAGTTTATTCCACTTTCGTGCTTAAGGGAAGACATGTGCAAATGTATTTGTTGGGATTCAGTACTGGGCAAAGACATTAACGAATTTGACTGAGAAGCCAAGATACTAGGTTATAAGTACACTTATGAGATGGAAAATGAAGCTTACAAGGTTCTAATGTAGTGAAGAGGAAGTGCACGTCTGCTCCAACCATTCATTTGATTATTGTCATTCCGTAACAAGGATGTAGATCCATTGATAAACGCTTCCTTCAATTTAGCTAGAAGCTATAATGTGTATTTTCTTTGAAAGCGTAACAAGTACGGCGGTTGGGCTTCGGATCGAGTTCCTTGTTTACTTGTATTTAGAGATATAGTTTAGTCTTGTATTGTTGTTGTGCTTTCATTCAATTAAAAAAATGTGAATAATGGTTTAAAGAAGAATAACAATATTTGAATTCTTTTTATATACTTTTTGGTATTTAAATCGCAAGTGTCAATTATTGTGGTAATGATGTGTATCAGAACTATCTGAAATAGCTATTACAACTGTTATTCAATAGATGTTATACCTGCTACCTTATGATATGTAACACATCGACATCTGTGTGTGATTGCCGACGGAAATAAAAACAACTGTCACCAATAATTTTATTAAAATGTTAGTATTTGTGACGAACTACCGACATATATCTAAGGTGAAGCAAAAGTTGAAATTATCCATTTCTAATCCCTTGTTGTTTAGCAAGGGATCTTCGATGGAATATTTTTAAAATATATATTAAAGTAATATATATCCGTTAGTAAAATGTCGGTAATTTTTTTAAATATTAAATTTGAATATATTGACAAATGACGGTAAAGTGTCGGAGAATTGACGTTAACTTCCATCGTAAAATTGACACTAAAATACTGTAATGACCCGAAAATCCGGTAGAATTTGAGCTGACTAAATAACACACGTCCAACCCAAATTGAACTGGAAATCAGGAAATTAATAGAAAGAAAACAGAGGGTAAGGATAGATAAGATAGAAACTTAGAATAGAAGAAGAAGAACACAACATCAGAGTAACACGAACCTCACAGCGGAACGAATAACATATAATATATAATCATATCTTTGAAATATAAATATGTACTTGAATATACATATCATTTTCAAAGTACAACACTTACAACACAGCGGAAATAAACAATAGCTATATGATCCTGAAGCCCCCCGCTCCTGCTCTTCAAGTATCTGTAAATCCCAACTACTTGACTGCCTGTACAAAATTGGGCACCCAAGAGTTTAGGGAAAACAAAAAAAATAAACTCCGGGCCAGTCATGGAACTGGCATGAGTAAAACAGTTTAAAACAGTTCAAGCAGGTAATTGATATCTCATAAGACCACGCTGTATAACGGAACGGGTTTTTCCCTTATGAGAATCCAAATTATCTTTATATCAAAAACCCTTCTGATATTATAACAATGTCTATCAACCACAATATAATAATCATCTAGCAGAAACGCTTTCATCTCACGTTCTACATATATACTATACAATCAAAACCGCAAGCACGTATTGGGTAATGGATTTCCAACTATGACAAGGTATGGAACCACCTTTCGCTAGTGTGCCTCTAGAGAGGAATACACTGGGTTCAACAAGAACATCTTGCAACCCGGCCACACATGACCGACCACTCATTTCGCTTGAGTGTATCGAATGTATATCACCAACGGTTGGGATCAACAACCGTTTCCCGAATGGGACAGCATCAACAATAGATTTTTAGAAGTAAATGAAACTCTAGATCAGGTGATTATACACCCTACTTCGGAGCGACCGACTTAGCCATGCTGCCTGCCAAATTTTTGTCATTTACCGGATGTGAGGCTAGAAGCTACGCTTTATCATCACACCAAATTCACTTTGAATGTCACATCGTTAAATCCATCAAATCACCGATTGACGTCCTCAACCATACATTATGTGTTAGCTAAAAGAAGTTTTCTTCTCCGCTTCCACTCTTGGTACGGTTGGAGAAATCAATATACGTGATCGTCTGGAAATACTCTGTCAGACATCCGTCCATACAAGTCATCCAGGAACAGGATGATCCGAAGGCACTATTCAATACATCCATCTTAGACACTGTTATCTAAGACTTATACAATAGCCCTTGCACTTTACTCCGTCTTCAATTATCTTTGGCATATATGATTCGCAATGCTTATGCCAATACAGAGTGGTTCTTTGGATAATAATCCAACCGGTCTCTCCATATTAACAACGTTAAAATGGTCAAAACTTTGATAGTCGGTGAGTTAACTATCAAATGAAAACACGTGTGCAAACAACGAATTATTTCCGGATGGAAATTCTATCAATCAATCATCAATCACATATACATATTTATATATATTCATATTTCCTTATTTTCTATGTTTAGAAAATATACGTTAACATTGGAAAACATTTCCATTACTAATCCATATTTCCAATTTCAATATTTTATTACATTTCTGATTCTATTGGGAAAACATTTCCAAATCTTCTTTATTTGGATTTAAACAGATGTTTAAATCAACATCGCGACGACAACTCGAACCACTATAATTATTTACTAAATTCACTTAACCACTTCACACTCGAACCTTAACCATTTCTAAATTAAAACGAAGGCAATCAAGTTGGTGTATAACTACCTCTCAGACCTTAACTGAACAACATTTCAAATCTCGAAATAGGGTAAGTTCATCTTTTAACTCTTTAACACTTCCTTACGAACCCTCGAATTCTATTTACGAACCCCCTTCTTTTACAAGTTTATGTGATCATAACAATGGTGTTATAATCTCCTACATCCGATATATATTATCTTTAATATGACTTTTATTTCCTAACTCGAATAATATAACGACAACTAATATATTTACTCCTATTCGGTTAACTCTAATCTATAACTCTTATTTGAATAACTCCAACCTAATAACCCTTACTGGATTAACTCTTATTCGAATAACTTATATTCGATTTGCTTACTTCCGAATACTTATATTCGATAATCTCTTTCTTCGAATAAATCTTATTCGATTTAACTCCTGTCGAATAACTAGATTCGATCAACTCACTTCGAATATTTCTGATTCAATTATCTCACTTCGAATATCTCTGATCCGATTCACTTCTTCGAATAACTAAATTTGATTAACTCATTAAAAATCTATTCGAATAAACTAAATTCGATTAACTCCATTTGAATAACTCTAGTTCGATTTAACTCTATTCAATAACTCTAGTTCGATTTAACTCTATCGATTAACTCTAACTGGTTTAACTCTAACTGTTTAACTCTAACTGGTTTAACTCTACGGTTTAACCTAACTGGTTTAACTCTACGGTTTAACCTAACTGGTTTAACTCTACGGTTTAACCTAACTGGTTAACCCTAACGGTTTTACTCTAACTGGTCAACCCTAACTGATTAACTCTTTGTCCTTATTCAGTTTCAAACATCGATGTTGAAATCGATTCTTACTTCTTTATATAAGTCCTGACTTATATATTCTATTTATCCAAATGATAAATATTCAACTTAATTTAAAAATGTCCTTTATAAATCAATCTGCTCCTCTTATCTGTTTACTTCTTCATATATAAGTTCAGACTTATATATATATATATATATATGTATATATATATATATCCAAGGATAAATATTGTCTTTATAATCTATTTGTTTTCTAAATGCCTTTACCCTTTATCATCTATTTGATTATGGTTTTACACTATTTCCTTTTCAATCCTATTTGTAAATGGTTTACAAATATTTCCTTAAATATCTTTATTTATTCTACTCTAATTATTTCCTTTTTTCTATTCTATTCGTTTTATCAACATTTTTCCCTTTTATAAAACTCTTTTCGTTTTATAAACATTTTCCCTTTTATTAACTTTCAAAATATTTCCTTTCATAAAATCTGTTGATTTTATAAAATCCCTTTATTCCAATATACATTGAAATAATTCTTTTTACATCCCAGGGTCTTTTTATGATATTTAAAATATCAAATAACAAGGATCAATATCATTCCAACACACATAATCCATAACAGGTTATATAACACATCATATATCATAATATATGAAAACAGTAAAATAAATGTTGAGGAATCCAGTCGGATTCCTCCAACCTGTTCCCTGCATCCACAGATGTTACACAATAAAATCAACATCACTTTCAGTTCCATATGATATATTCTGTTAAACAGAATCAATATAGTAATTCAACTAACTGACTAGCAGTTCTATCACACAGTCAACACACAGTCAATCAGCCAATATTTAACAGTTCTAAAAATACAACATGAAATTATAAAATGTTCAGAGTTAGTGAGATTTACTCACATTGGCAGTTCATCGTTAAAGAACGATAAACTGTTTGTTTGATTTGAATCAAATAATTTATTTCGCCCTAAATTCAAACGAGCTCCACTCCACTTTCAGTTAGTTCCATTGGGTAGTGCCCGTCCATACGATCCCAACGGATCTTGTTTCTCCCAATTCTGATATCGTATGAGAAAAATATTACATTTAATAGTTTACACTGTATTTAAATAAATTTAAAACTTAATATATATTTATATTGGACGTTACCAATTTCAAACCCACTACTTTCAAAATCCATGTTTGAAGTCCACACGTACTACAAAGTAGCCTCTTCTTACCCGTCCTCCATTAGATTTTGATATACTCTCCATGCCAACTGTAAAGCTCAAAGCCCTTGCCTTGTTGGCCCATTTACATACCCGCTTGCTTCGTTGAACCCAGTCCTCCGTCTTCCTTTGTATATAAAAAATATGGATACTCCCTAATAGTACCACAGTTAAATAATCCATCCCATACATCCTTGTTTTAACGGACGCGAGTTCCAAATCTCCTCATCCTCATGTACTCACGCACTAAACAAACAAACAAATGCTAACAGCATTTCTATGGACCGTTCCCATTGCATAGAACTCACGCCATTTCACTTTCTTCATACTAATTCAGCCAAACCACTTTAACTAAACTCTTCCATTAAACTAATCTCTCTCTCTAAACCCTTCTCCCCCCTCCATACTAACCATGGCACGCAACTCCTCGATACATCACCACGTCAGAACCCTATGCTCCCTTAATAAAGTATAAACCGTACCCTGCTTCGACATCTTCTCCAAAATATCTTCTCCCACCTGAAACAAGACGCGAGCTTCAGTAAATCATCTCGCCCAACTTCCTTTTCAACGAACTGACCCATTTCAACATTGTCGCTCTTCCACCCTACTGCCGGAGTTCATCTCCTCCTCGCCTTAACTGTTGCTCCACCACTCTCCAGTGTGATCGACAGTCCACGACACTTCAAGCTTCAAGCTCCACTTTCCAGTTCGTTCAGCTATTACAGACCCAAAACAACCCACTTCCTTAGTGGAATAGCACCGTCTGTCATCGACGTAGGCCTCATCAGGTGCCACTACCCAGTTCACCACAGTGGCGCCGACCATTCCCTGGAGTTTTGCTGCAGCTCGACGTCCCCAGCTGCCTTCAAAACATCACGAACCGACGCCTCTTTTAGGTTCCACCATGGTCACCCCAACGTTGCAATTCGATCTTAGCCGGTCAGAAGTAAACTCTCGATGAGCTGAGTCATCCTGTAGTTGAGGACACCTCTATTTGGTGTGTGGATTCATTGGTATTAGAGGGGATAGCTCGACAGTTTTCTGCCATTCATTTTGTTATGGTGGCAGCGGAAAAGTTAGTGTGAAAATTTGATTTAGGGTTTAGCTGTAAGAAGGGGTATTTATAGAGTATGGTTGATAACGTATGGGTGGATCATATGATGCATGGTGGAAGCTTCATTACCACCAATGGTTTGTTTGTATACGTGGTACCCCTACTTTGCCCATTCCCTCTTCTAGCCTATATGGAAATATAGTAACTATATTGGATCATTTATTCTCATTTGCCAAAAATACTTTGCTTTGAGGACCAAGGAGAACTGACGTGTTTTGAGGAGTGAACGTGGCTTCTTGTTTGATCACTAATTTGTTAGGGTGTTTTGTTTTAAGTCATAGATGTTCATATACCCTGCTATGTATAATTATACCCATGTACGAGTGCTGCGGACTGAAATAAATATATCGTTGTAATCAGCGATGTGCCACGATTCCAAAAATATAATAATACCAGTAGATTAACTTATATTGTGAAACCCCAAAATCGCTGATTAAGGGTGCAAAATACTCCAAATAAAAAGTCGCTTATTTAATTAATTAAAAATTACAGTAAAATTCTAAAAATTAAATTATTGTTATGTCTCAAAAGAACCTTGTCTAAATTCAAACCCGATATTCAAATATTTTTAAATAACCGTTATGGTCACGAACGAATATACCGTTGGTTTTCTGAACATTTAATTTGGACATAACTAAAAATCTACACGACAAAATCCTGATTTTTCTCTTCCACTAGAAAAATATACTTCACCAGCTCCTAACATTTCTTGTTTCACAGAAATCCAACTTAAACGGCTTCTGTACATTCGTTTAAAGTTCTAATCGCCAAATTACGAGCTGCAGTGCCATTTCGAGCTCGATTATAATTATAATATAATTTATATGTTCAACCATCGTTAATTAAATATATTCGTTTTCGTAATTCAATTCTAAACTGAATTATATATTTTTAAATGGCCCAATTCACACCATATCTCCATTTCAGCCCATTCTGGTTATTTCAGAATTAAATATATTATTTAATTATTTATATTAAATATATATTCCAAGTTATTTAATTAAACGACCATTAAATCCTCTTAATCACCGTTTAAATAATTAAATTAATTAATTATTATATCGCTGCAAATGCGGGTCATTATATTCTTCCCCACTTAAAATAATTTCGTCCTCGAAATTGCTAAGGTAAAGGACGACCCTATCTACTGGGTAAAAATTTATCAGTTTACTTCTTAACTTCAGTTTCCAACTGGACCAATTTAATTTCAATTAAATATTAATTAATTCTTATCAACGAAAATTTTCAAAAATCTTGAAAATTTTCTTACGCCTTAATTTTTTGAAAAATTTCGCCAGCACCTCCTTTGTACAGCCCTATCAGTAAAACTCCAACTTGCCTCTCTAGGCCATCTCCAACCCAAAAGAAAACCAAACAGCCAAGTGGCTTGCCAATTCGGCTCATAAATCTTATATCCAATAGAAATATAAACTTGTACCTTTTGTCGGCATATCATTTTATCCTTTCAACCTATTATCAATTCAGCAGATACAAGGGTTATCCCAATCAAATCCCAATCTGCTTTTATCCACGACACAACCATTCGCTTATATCCGAGCCAAATATCATTTCAACTCGAGTTTCTTCTCGATTCCCAACTCTTAACTTGATTATCACATTACACTTCAAATTTGAATCTCACAATCCAATTTGCCTTGATATTATTCTAATTCAATCTGAGTTACCACTTTACCGGCTTTACTTTAATTCAATTTTTCTTTCACAAATTTCTGTTAAATTTGTTAAACAGTCTTTCCCTGGGAGTTTTTAAACAGTTTACCCTTTTCAAAAATCAAATTTTCCTTTTGAACATGTCACTGAGCCCTTAATTAATATTCCATTATTTAAATCACTTCTCTATTTCTTTATCAATATTTGTTAACCAAATATTTTCAATAACCATATTGGCCTTTTATGTTATTTGGAAAACATTTCCGAATATCGCCTTCCTTTATTTTCTAAACTTTAGAAAATATATGCTATTTATAATTGGAAAATATTCCAATTACTTATCTCTTTTCCGATCTCGTTTATTTCTATACTTAGGAAATATTCTTTATTATATTTCCAAGCTTACACTTGTTTGGGTTAAAACGGATGTTGTGTAAAACATTGTTATGACAACCCAAATACTATATTCAACTAACTCTTATTCAACATTGATCTTCGAGCCTGAAATATTACTATTTATTTGTTAATAATGAAATCAATCAAGTTGGGGTATAACTACCTTTCAGACCTTTACTGAATAACATTTATAACGTAAAAACAGATATGACTACCTATTCGAATAATTAATACCATACAACTACTTATTCACTTTTAAACACGTATACGCTTCCTCTTTCTATTCTTACTAGATTTTATTCTTAGTCTTCCTTTTTGATTTTACTATTCTATTTCTAAGTTCGTTTCCTTATCGACTTCTATATACATATATCGATACGTTGATTTCTAACTATCAAATTATCTCAAAAATATTCTAACTCCTTAAATTCCCGGAAAAATTCGCCATAACCTCCTTTGTACCTGGAGCATCGGGATATTTCAAATAGCCTCCCATGGCCCTCACCAATCCAAAAGAAAAAGAAAAAACCAAGCGGCTAGCCGATATGGTGCATAAAATCTCATATATGAATTAAATACATACCTTTTCGTCGAGCATTCTATTTATATACCTTCATACCTTATCCATACCTATCTCATGTATATCTATACCTGCCCAATCTATTTTAACTATACTTGATCATTTTAACTCAATTCGTTAATTAACTCTTTAGTCTATTTCACTTTTATATTTGAACATGACATGTTCAAATATATTTTAACTTGCTTATTAACTAATTTGAATCCAAATTTCAAATTTAAGTTCTATATTCGATTTCGAATATCCATTTACAAATCCAATTCACCTTTCAAAGTTCAACTTCAAATTCAAAACTCGATTAACTAATTCCTCTTCGACTTAGTTAATTCTATTCAATTTCTATTCAAATTTTATATCACTTCTATTATTCAAATCTATATATCAAATTCTATTATTCAAATTCTATATATCAAATTCTATTCAAATTCTATATTATAAATCCCATTTGAATTTCTATATTCAAATTCTATATTATAAATCCCATTTTGAAATTCAACACAACTTGTCTTTCCCAAAACAAATTCAAAACAGTATTTCTGGTAGTAATTCGTCACTTACAACTTGAAAATGAATACTGATGATGCAGCTGTCATCATCGGAATCTATTTTCCAGCGATCGAAGTGAGTTCAATACTATAAAACCATTTCTAAACATTTCCACTTACTTATCTCTTTTTCGATCTCGTTTATTTCTATACTTATGAAATATTCTTTATTATATTTCCAAGCTTACACTTATTTGGGTTAAAACGGATGTTGTGTAAAACATCGTTACGACAACCTAAATACTATATTCAACTAACTCTTATTTAACATTGATCTTCGATCCTGAAATCTTACTATTTATTTGTTAATAATGAAATCAATCAAGTTGGGGTATAACTACCTCTCAGACCTTGACTAAATAACATTTATACCGTTAAAACAGATATGACTACTTACTCGAATAATCAATACCATACAACTACTTATTCACTTTTAAACACGTATACGCTTCCTCTTTCTATTCTTACTAGATTTTATTCTTAGTCTTCCTTTTTTATTTTACTATTCTATTTATAAGTTCGTTTCCTTATCGACTTCTATATATATATATATCGATACGTTGATTTCTAACTATCAAATTATCTTAAAAATATTCTAACTCCTTAAATTCCCAGAAAAATTCGCCATAACCTCCTTTGTACCAGGAGCATCGGGATATTTCAAATAGCCTCCCATGGCCCTCACCAATCCAAAAGAAAAAGCCAAGCGGCTAGCCGATACGGCGCATAAAATCTCATATATGAATTAAATACATACCTTTTCGTCGAGCATTCTATTTATATACCTTCATACCTTATCCATACCTATCTCATGTATATTTATACCTGCCCAATCTATTTTAACTATACCTGATCGTTTTAACTAAATTCGTTATTAATTTTTTAATTAACTCTTTAGTCTATTTCATTTTTATATTTGAACATGACATGTTCAAATATATTTTAACTTGCTTATTAACTAATTCGAATCCAAATTTCAAATTTAAATTCTATATTCGATTTCGAATATCCATTTACAAATCCAATTCACCTTTCAAAGTTCAACTTCAAATTCAAAACTCGATTAACTAACTCCTCTTCGACTTAGTTAATTCTATTCAATTTCTATTCAAATTTTATATCACTTCTATTATTCAAATCTATATATCAAATTCTATTATTCAAATTCTATAATCAAATTCTATTCAAATTCCATATTACAAATCCCATTTGAATTTCTATATTCAAATTCTATATATTCAAATTCTATATATCAAATTCTATATTATAAATCCCATTTTGAAATTCAACACAACTTGTCTTTCGCGAAACAAATTCAAAACAGTATCTCTGGTAGTAATTCGTCACTTACAGCTCGAAAATGAATACTGAAGATGCAGCTGTCATCATCAGAATCTATTTTCCAGCGATCGAAGTGAGTTCAATACTATAAAACCATTTCTAAACATTTCCACTTTGAAATTCATTTCAAAATATAATTCACACTGCTTGTAAAACAATTTAAAATCTCCCAGGATCTTAAATTTTCCTTATTCTATATCCAAATCCATTTACAAACACTTATCCAATTTTCCAGAATTTTAATTCAATTTCTGGCTTACATTTCAGATTTAACTCATCTGATTTCACGTATTTCACTTATATGAATTCTGATTGGTTATTTACATAACCATTTAATTTATAATCTTACTCGATTATAATAACAACCAATATATCCATTATATTATAATTTTGATATATATATATATATATCTTATCTATATCAAGATATACCTTGGGTAAACTTATTTTAATTTACCCCTTTTTCAAAACATATCGTGTCGACCCATCGTATTCGAGTGTTTATAAACTCCTACCGATACAGTGGATCAAACTGATCGACCAGAACCCATAAACAACTCAACCAATAAATCTCCACAATATAAAACAAATTTTTATATCAATAACAAATACGTTCACTCGTATATATACACTCAAACTCAATCTAGGGTATTACTAACCCCATCTCTACCGAGTAACGCCACAGAGCCAAGGTAATTCACTTAACCTCGCTCTGATACCAACTATAATGACCCAAAAATCCAATAGAATTTGAGTTGACTAAATAACACACATCCAGCCCAAATTGTACTGGAAATCAGGAAATTAATAAAAAGAAAACAGAGGGTGAGGATATATAAGATAGAAACTTAGAATAGAAGAAGAAGACAACATCAGAGTAACACGAATCTCACAGCGGAACGAATAACATATAATATATAATCGTATCTTTGAAATATAAATCTGTACTTGAATATACATATCATTTTCAAAGTACAACACTTACAACACAGCGGAAATAAATAATAGTTATATGATCCTGAAGCCTCCTGCTCCTGCTCTTCAAGTATCTGTAAATCCCGACTACTTGACTGCCCATACAAAATTAGGCACCAAAGAGTTTAGGGAAAACAAAACAAAATAAACTCCGGGTCAGTCATGGGACTGGTATGAGTAAAACAGTTTAAAACAGTTCAAGCAGGTAATTGATATCTCATAAGACCACGCCGTATAACGGAACGGGTTTTTCCCTTATGAGAATCCAAATTATCTTTATATCAAAAACCCTTTTGATATTATAATAATGTCTATCGACCACAATATAATAATCATCTAGCAGAAACGCTTTAATGTCACGTTCTACATATATAGTATACAATCAAAACCGCAAGCACATATTGGGTAATGGATTTCCAACTATGACAAGGTATGGAACCACCTTTCGCTAGTGTACCTCAAGAGAGGAATACACTGGGTTCAACAAGAACATCTTCCAACCCGACCACACATGACCGACCACTCAATTCGCTTGAGTGCATCGAATATATATCACCAACGGTTGGGATCAGCAACCGTTTCCCGAATGGGACAACATCAACAATAGATTTTTAGAAGTAAATGAAACTCTAAATCAGGTGATTATACACCCTACTTCGGAGCGACCGACTTAGCCATGCTGCCTGCCCGATTTCTGTCATTTACCGGATGTGAGGCTAGAAGCTATGCTTTATCATCACACCAGGTTCACTTTGAATGCCAAATCATCAAATCCATCAAATCACCGATTGACGTCCTCAACCATACATTATGTGTTAGTTAAAAGAAGTTTCCTTCTCCTCTTCCACTCTTGGTACGGTTGGAGAAATCAATATACGTGATCATCTGGAAATACTCTGTCAGACATCCGTCCATACAAGTCATCCAGGAACAGGATGAATCGAAGGCACCACTCAGTACATCCATCTTAGACACTGTTATCTAAGACTTATACAATAGCCCTTGCACTTTACTCTGTCTTCAATTATCTTTGGCATATATGATTCGCAACGCTTATGCCAATACAGAGTGGTTCTTTGGATAATAATCCAACCGGTCTCTCCATATTAACAACGTTAAAATGGTCAAAACTTTGATAGTCGGTGAGTTAACTATCAAGTGAAAACACGTGTGCAAACAACGATATTATTTCCGGATGGAAATTCTATCAATCAATCATCAATCACATATACATATTTATATATATTCATATTTCCTTATTTTCTATGTTTAGAAAATATACGTTAACATTGGAAAACATTTCCATTTCTAATCCATATTTCCAATTTCAATATTTGATTACATATCTGATTCTATTGGGAAAACATTTCCAAATCTTCTTTACTTGGATTTAAACAGACGTTTAAATCAACATCGCGACGATAACTCGAACCACTATACTTATTTACTAAATTCACTTAACTGCTTCACACTCGAACCTTAACCATTTCTAAATTAAAACGAAGCCAATCAAGTTGGGGTATAACTACCTCTCAGACCTTAACTGAACAACATTTCAAATCTCGAAATAGGGTAAGTTCATCTTTTAACTCTTTAACACTTCCTTACGAACCCTCGGATTCTATTTACGAACCCCCTTCTTTTAC
This sequence comes from Allium sativum, assembly GCA_030737875.1. Taxonomy (NCBI): domain Eukaryota; kingdom Viridiplantae; phylum Streptophyta; class Magnoliopsida; order Asparagales; family Amaryllidaceae; genus Allium; species Allium sativum. Next base: position 203,398,740 of record CM060925.1, on the reverse strand, counting down.
AAGTTTATGTGATCATAACAATGGTGTTATAATCTCCTACATCCGAAATATATTATCTTTAATATGACTTTTATTTCCTAACTCGAATAATATAACGACAACTAATATATTTACTCCTATTCGGTTAACTCTAATCTATAGCTCTTATTTGAATAACTCCAACCTAATAACTCTTACTGGATTAACTCTTATTCGAATAACTTATATTCGAATTGCTTACTTCCGAATATTTATATTCGATAATCTCTTTCTTCGAATAAATCTTATTCGATTTAACTCCTGTCGAATAACTAGATTCGATCAACTCACTTCGAATATTTTTGATTTGAATATCTCACTTCGAATATCTCTGATCCGATTCACTTCTTCGAATAACTAAATTCGATTAACTCATTACAACTCTATTCTAATAAACTAAATTCGATTAACTCCATTTGAATAACTCTAGTTCGATATAACTCTATTCAATAACTCTAGTTCGATTTAACTTTATCGATTAAATCTAACTGGTTTAACTCCAACTGTTTAACTCTAACTGGTTTAACTCTACGGTTTAACCTAACTGGTTTAACTCTACGGTTTAACTTAACTGGTTTAACTCTACGGTTTAACCTAACTGGTTAACCCTAATGGTTTTACTCTAATTGGTTAACCCTAACTGATTAACTCTTTGTCCTTATTCAGTTTCAAACATCGATGTTGAAATCGATTCTTACTTCTTTATATAAGTCCTGACTTATATATTCTATTTATCCAAATGATAAATATTCGACTTAATTTATAAAGGTCCTTTATAAATCAATCTGCTCCTTTTATCTGTTTGCTTCTTCATATATAAGTTCAGACTTATATATATATATATATATATATATATACATATATCCAAGGATAAATATTTTCTTTATAATCTATTTTTTTCTAAATGCCTTTACCCATTATCATCTATTTGATTATGGTTTTACACTATTTCCTTTTCAGTCCTATTTCTAAATGGTTTACAAATATTTCCTTGTATATCTTTATTTATTCTACTCTAATTATTTCCTTTTTTCTATTCTATTCGTTTTATCAACATTTTTCCCTTTTATAAAACTCTATTCGTTTTATAAATTTTTTCCCTTTTATTTACTTTCGAATTATTTCCTTTTACAAAATCTGTTGATTTTATAAAATCCCTTTATTTCAATATACATTGAAATAATTCTTTTTACATCCCAGGGTCTTTTTATGATATTTAAAATATCGAATAACAAGGATCAATATCATTCCAACACACATAATCCATAACAGATTATATAACACATCATATATCACAATATATGAAAACAGTAAAATAAATGTTGAGGAATCCAGTCGGATTCCTCCAACCTGTTTCCTTGCATCCACAGATGTTACACAATAAAATCAACATCACTTTCAGTTCCATATGATATTTTCTGTTAAACAGAATCAATATAGAAATTCAACTAACTAACTAGCAGTTCAATCATACAGTCAACACACAGTCAATCAGCCAATATTTAACAGTTCTAAAAATACAACATGAAATTATAAACTGTTCAGAGTTAGTGAGATTTACTCACATTGGCAGTTCATCGTTAAAGAATGATAAACTGTTTGTTTGATTTGAATCAAACAATTTATTTCGCCCTAAATTCAAACGAGACTCCACTTTCAGTCAGTTCCATTAGGTAGTGTCGTCCATATGATCCCAACGGATCTTGTTTCTCCCAATTCTGATATCGTATGAGAAAAATATTACATTTAATAGTTTACACTGTATTTAAATAAATTTAAAACTTAATATATATTTATATTCGACGTTACCAATTTCAAACCCACTACTTTCAATGTCACATCGTTAAATCCATCAAATCACCGATTGACGTCCTCAACCATACATTATGTGTTAGCTAAAAGAAGTTTTCTTCTCCGCTTCCACTCTTGGTACGGTTGGAGAAATCAATATACGTGATCGTCTGGAAATACTCTGTCAGACATCCTTCCATACAAGTCATCCATGAACAGGATGAACCGAAGGCACTATTCAATACATCCATCTTAGACACTGTTATCTAAGACTTATACAATAGCCCTTGCACTTTACTCCGTCTTCAATTATCTTTGGCATATATGATTCGCAATGCTTATGCCAATACAGAGTGGTTCTTTGGATAATAATCCAACCGGTCTCTCCATATTAACAACGTTAAAATGGTCAAAACTTTGATAGTCGGTGAGTTAACTATCAAATGAAAACACGTGTGCAAACAACGAATTATTTCCGGATGGAAATTCTATCAATCAATCATCAATCACATATACATATTTATATATATTCATATTTCCTTATTTTCTATGTTTAGAAAATATACGTTAACATTGGAAAACATTTCCATTACTAATCCATATTTCCAATTTCAATATTTTATTACATTTCTGATTCTATTGGGAAAACATTTCCAAATCTTCTTTATTTGGATTTAAACAGATGTTTAAATCAACATCGCGACGACAACTCGAACCACTATAATTATTTACTAAATTCACTTAACCACTTCACACTCGAACCTTAACCATTTCTAAATTAAAACGAAGGCAATCAAGTTGGTGTATAACTACCTCTCAGACCTTAACTGAACAACATTTCAAATCTCGAAATAGGGTAAGTTCATCTTTTAACTCTTTAACACTTCCTTACGAACCCTCGAATTCTATTTACGAACCCCCTTCTTTTACAAGTTTATGTGATCATAACAATGGTGTTATAATCTCCTACATCCGATATATATTATCTTTAATATGACTTTTATTTCCTAACTCGAATAATATAACGACAACTAATATATTTACTCCTATTCGGTTAACTCTAATCTATAACTCTTATTTGAATAACTCCAACCTAATAACCCTTACTGGATTAACTCTTATTCGAATAACTTATATTCGATTTGCTTACTTCCGAATACTTATATTCGATAATCTCTTTCTTCGAATAAATCTTATTCGATTTAACTCCTGTCGAATAACTAGATTCGATCAACTCACTTCGAATATTTCTGATTCAATTATCTCACTTCGAATATCTCTGATCCGATTCACTTCTTCGAATAACTAAATTTGATTAACTCATTAAAAATCTATTCGAATAAACTAAATTCGATTAACTCCATTTGAATAACTCTAGTTCGATTTAACTCTATTCAATAACTCTAGTTCGATTTAACTCTATCGATTAACTCTAACTGGTTTAACTCTAACTGTTTAACTCTAACTGGTTTAACTCTACGGTTTAACCTAACTGGTTTAACTCTACGGTTTAACCTAACTGGTTTAACTCTACGGTTTAACCTAACTGGTTAACCCTAACGGTTTTACTCTAACTGGTCAACCCTAACTGATTAACTCTTTGTCCTTATTCAGTTTCAAACATCGATGTTGAAATCGATTCTTACTTCTTTATATAAGTCCTGACTTATATATTCTATTTATCCAAATGATAAATATTCAACTTAATTTAAAAATGTCCTTTATAAATCAATCTGCTCCTCTTATCTGTTTACTTCTTCATATATAAGTTCAGACTTATATATATATATATATGTATATATATATATATCCAAGGATAAATATTGTCTTTATAATCTATTTGTTTTCTAAATGCCTTTACCCTTTATCATCTATTTGATTATGGTTTTACACTATTTCCTTTTCAATCCTATTTGTAAATGGTTTACAAATATTTCCTTAAATATCTTTATTTATTCTACTCTAATTATTTCCTTTTTTCTATTCTATTCGTTTTATCAACATTTTTCCCTTTTATAAAACTCTTTTCGTTTTATAAACATTTTCCCTTTTATTAACTTTCAAAATATTTCCTTTCATAAAATCTGTTGATTTTATAAAATCCCTTTATTCCAATATACATTGAAATAATTCTTTTTACATCCCAGGGTCTTTTTATGATATTTAAAATATCAAATAACAAGGATCAATATCATTCCAACACACATAATCCATAACAGGTTATATAACACATCATATATCATAATATATGAAAACAGTAAAATAAATGTTGAGGAATCCAGTCGGATTCCTCCAACCTGTTCCCTGCATCCACAGATGTTACACAATAAAATCAACATCACTTTCAGTTCCATATGATATATTCTGTTAAACAGAATCAATATAGTAATTCAACTAACTGACTAGCAGTTCTATCACACAGTCAACACACAGTCAATCAGCCAATATTTAACAGTTCTAAAAATACAACATGAAATTATAAAATGTTCAGAGTTAGTGAGATTTACTCACATTGGCAGTTCATCGTTAAAGAACGATAAACTGTTTGTTTGATTTGAATCAAATAATTTATTTCGCCCTAAATTCAAACGAGCTCCACTCCACTTTCAGTTAGTTCCATTGGGTAGTGCCCGTCCATACGATCCCAACGGATCTTGTTTCTCCCAATTCTGATATCGTATGAGAAAAATATTACATTTAATAGTTTACACTGTATTTAAATAAATTTAAAACTTAATATATATTTATATTGGACGTTACCAATTTCAAACCCACTACTTTCAAAATCCATGTTTGAAGTCCACACGTACTACAAAGTAGCCTCTTCTTACCCGTCCTCCATTAGATTTTGATATACTCTCCATGCCAACTGTAAAGCTCAAAGCCCTTGCCTTGTTGGCCCATTTACATACCCGCTTGCTTCGTTGAACCCAGTCCTCCGTCTTCCTTTGTATATAAAAAATATGGATACTCCCTAATAGTACCACAGTTAAATAATCCATCCCATACATCCTTGTTTTAACGGACGCGAGTTCCAAATCTCCTCATCCTCATGTACTCACGCACTAAACAAACAAACAAATGCTAACAGCATTTCTATGGACCGTTCCCATTGCATAGAACTCACGCCATTTCACTTTCTTCATACTAATTCAGCCAAACCACTTTAACTAAACTCTTCCATTAAACTAATCTCTCTCTCTAAACCCTTCTCCCCCCTCCATACTAACCATGGCACGCAACTCCTCGATACATCACCACGTCAGAACCCTATGCTCCCTTAATAAAGTATAAACCGTACCCTGCTTCGACATCTTCTCCAAAATATCTTCTCCCACCTGAAACAAGACGCGAGCTTCAGTAAATCATCTCGCCCAACTTCCTTTTCAATGAACTGACCCATTTCAACATTGTCGCTCTTCCACCCTACTGCCGGAGTTCATCTCCTCCTCGCCTTAACTGTTGCTCCACCACTCTCCAGTGTGATCGACAGTCCACGACACTTCAAGCTTCAAGCTCCACTTTCCAGTTCGTTCAGCTATTACAGACCCAAAACAACCCACTTCCTTAGTGGAATAGCACCGTCTGTCATCGACGTAGGCCTCATCAGGTGCCACTACCCAGTTCACCACAGTGGCGCCGACCATTCCCTGGAGTTTTGCTGCAGCTCGACGTCCCCAGCTGCCTTCAAAACATCACGAACCGACGCCTCTTTTAGGTTCCACCATGGTCACCCCAACGTTGCAATTCGATCTTAGCCGGTCAGAAGTAAACTCTCGATGAGCTGAGTCATCCTGTAGTTGAGGACACCTCTATTTGGTGTGTGGATTCATTGGTATTAGAGGGGATAGCTCGACAGTTTTCTGCCATTCATTTTGTTATGGTGGCAGCGGAAAAGTTAGTGTGAAAATTTGATTTAGGGTTTAGCTGTAAGAAGGGGTATTTATAGAGTATGGTTGATAACGTATGGGTGGATCATATGATGCATGGTGGAAGCTTCATTACCACCAATGGTTTGTTTGTATACGTGGTACCCCTACTTTGCCCATTCCCTCTTCTAGCCTATATGGAAATATAGTAACTATATTGGATCATTTATTCTCATTTGCCAAAAATACTTTGCTTTGAGGACCAAGGAGAACTGACGTGTTTTGAGGAGTGAACGTGGCTTCTTGTTTGATCACTAATTTGTTAGGGTGTTTTGTTTTAAGTCATAGATGTTCATATACCCTGCTATGTATAATTATACCCATGTACGAGTGCTGCGGACTGAAATAAATATATCGTTGTAATCAGCGATGTGCCACGATTCCAAAAATATAATAATACCAGTAGATTAACTTATATTGTGAAACCCCAAAATCGCTGATTAAGGGTGCAAAATACTCCAAATAAAAAGTCGCTTATTTAATTAATTAAAAATTACAGTAAAATTCTAAAAATTAAATTATTGTTATGTCTCAAAAGAACCTTGTCTAAATTCAAACCCGATATTCAAATATTTTTAAATAACCGTTATGGTCACGAACGAATATACCGTTGGTTTTCTGAACATTTAATTTGGACATAACTAAAAATCTACACGACAAAATCCTGATTTTTCTCTTCCACTAGAAAAATATACTTCACCAGCTCCTAACATTTCTTGTTTCACAGAAATCCAACTTAAACGGCTTCTGTACATTCGTTTAAAGTTCTAATCGCCAAATTACGAGCTGCAGTGCCATTTCGAGCTCGATTATAATTATAATATAATTTATATGTTCAACCATCGTTAATTAAATATATTCGTTTTCGTAATTCAATTCTAAACTGAATTATATATTTTTAAATGGCCCAATTCACACCATATCTCCATTTCAGCCCATTCTGGTTATTTCAGAATTAAATATATTATTTAATTATTTATATTAAATATATATTCCAAGTTATTTAATTAAACGACCATTAAATCCTCTTAATCACCGTTTAAATAATTAAATTAATTAATTATTATATCGCTGCAAATGCGGGTCATTATATTCTTCCCCACTTAAAATAATTTCGTCCTCGAAATTGCTAAGGTAAAGGACGACCCTATCTACTGGGTAAAAATTTATCAGTTTACTTCTTAACTTCAGTTTCCAACTGGACCAATTTAATTTCAATTAAATATTAATTAATTCTTATCAACGAAAATTTTCAAAAATCTTGAAAATTTTCTTACGCCTTAATTTTTTGAAAAATTTCGCCAGCACCTCCTTTGTACAGCCCTATCAGTAAAACTCCAACTTGCCTCTCTAGGCCATCTCCAACCCAAAAGAAAACCAAACAGCCAAGTGGCTTGCCAATTCGGCTCATAAATCTTATATCCAATAGAAATATAAACTTGTACCTTTTGTCGGCATATCATTTTATCCTTTCAACCTATTATCAATTCAGCAGATACAAGGGTTATCCCAATCAAATCCCAATCTGCTTTTATCCACGACACAACCATTCGCTTATATCCGAGCCAAATATCATTTCAACTCGAGTTTCTTCTCGATTCCCAACTCTTAACTTGATTATCACATTACACTTCAAATTTGAATCTCACAATCCAATTTGCCTTGATATTATTCTAATTCAATCTGAGTTACCACTTTACCGGCTTTACTTTAATTCAATTTTTCTTTCACAAATTTCTGTTAAATTTGTTAAACAGTCTTTCCCTGGGAGTTTTTAAACAGTTTACCCTTTTCAAAAATCAAATTTTCCTTTTGAACATGTCACTGAGCCCTTAATTAATATTCCATTATTTAAATCACTTCTCTATTTCTTTATCAATATTTGTTAACCAAATATTTTCAATAACCATATTGGCCTTTTATGTTATTTGGAAAACATTTCCGAATATCGCCTTCCTTTATTTTCTAAACTTTAGAAAATATATGCTATTTATAATTGGAAAATATTCCAATTACTTATCTCTTTTCCGATCTCGTTTATTTCTATACTTAGGAAATATTCTTTATTATATTTCCAAGCTTACACTTGTTTGGGTTAAAACGGATGTTGTGTAAAACATTGTTATGACAACCCAAATACTATATTCAACTAACTCTTATTCAACATTGATCTTCGAGCCTGAAATATTACTATTTATTTGTTAATAATGAAATCAATCAAGTTGGGGTATAACTACCTTTCAGACCTTTACTGAATAACATTTATAACGTAAAAACAGATATGACTACCTATTCGAATAATTAATACCATACAACTACTTATTCACTTTTAAACACGTATACGCTTCCTCTTTCTATTCTTACTAGATTTTATTCTTAGTCTTCCTTTTTGATTTTACTATTCTATTTCTAAGTTCGTTTCCTTATCGACTTCTATATACATATATCGATACGTTGATTTCTAACTATCAAATTATCTCAAAAATATTCTAACTCCTTAAATTCCCGGAAAAATTCGCCATAACCTCCTTTGTACCTGGAGCATCGGGATATTTCAAATAGCCTCCCATGGCCCTCACCAATCCAAAAGAAAAAGAAAAAACCAAGCGGCTAGCCGATATGGTGCATAAAATCTCATATATGAATTAAATACATACCTTTTCGTCGAGCATTCTATTTATATACCTTCATACCTTATCCATACCTATCTCATGTATATCTATACCTGCCCAATCTATTTTAACTATACTTGATCATTTTAACTCAATTCGTTAATTAACTCTTTAGTCTATTTCACTTTTATATTTGAACATGACATGTTCAAATATATTTTAACTTGCTTATTAACTAATTTGAATCCAAATTTCAAATTTAAGTTCTATATTCGATTTCGAATATCCATTTACAAATCCAATTCACCTTTCAAAGTTCAACTTCAAATTCAAAACTCGATTAACTAATTCCTCTTCGACTTAGTTAATTCTATTCAATTTCTATTCAAATTTTATATCACTTCTATTATTCAAATCTATATATCAAATTCTATTATTCAAATTCTATATATCAAATTCTATTCAAATTCTATATTATAAATCCCATTTGAATTTCTATATTCAAATTCTATATTATAAATCCCATTTTGAAATTCAACACAACTTGTCTTTCCCAAAACAAATTCAAAACAGTATTTCTGGTAGTAATTCGTCACTTACAACTTGAAAATGAATACTGATGATGCAGCTGTCATCATCGGAATCTATTTTCCAGCGATCGAAGTGAGTTCAATACTATAAAACCATTTCTAAACATTTCCACTTACTTATCTCTTTTTCGATCTCGTTTATTTCTATACTTATGAAATATTCTTTATTATATTTCCAAGCTTACACTTATTTGGGTTAAAACGGATGTTGTGTAAAACATCGTTACGACAACCTAAATACTATATTCAACTAACTCTTATTTAACATTGATCTTCGATCCTGAAATCTTACTATTTATTTGTTAATAATGAAATCAATCAAGTTGGGGTATAACTACCTCTCAGACCTTGACTAAATAACATTTATACCGTTAAAACAGATATGACTACTTACTCGAATAATCAATACCATACAACTACTTATTCACTTTTAAACACGTATACGCTTCCTCTTTCTATTCTTACTAGATTTTATTCTTAGTCTTCCTTTTTTATTTTACTATTCTATTTATAAGTTCGTTTCCTTATCGACTTCTATATATATATATATCGATACGTTGATTTCTAACTATCAAATTATCTTAAAAATATTCTAACTCCTTAAATTCCCAGAAAAATTCGCCATAACCTCCTTTGTACCAGGAGCATCGGGATATTTCAAATAGCCTCCCATGGCCCTCACCAATCCAAAAGAAAAAGCCAAGCGGCTAGCCGATACGGCGCATAAAATCTCATATATGAATTAAATACATACCTTTTCGTCGAGCATTCTATTTATATACCTTCATACCTTATCCATACCTATCTCATGTATATTTATACCTGCCCAATCTATTTTAACTATACCTGATCGTTTTAACTAAATTCGTTATTAATTTTTTAATTAACTCTTTAGTCTATTTCATTTTTATATTTGAACATGACATGTTCAAATATATTTTAACTTGCTTATTAACTAATTCGAATCCAAATTTCAAATTTAAATTCTATATTCGATTTCGAATATCCATTTACAAATCCAATTCACCTTTCAAAGTTCAACTTCAAATTCAAAACTCGATTAACTAACTCCTCTTCGACTTAGTTAATTCTATTCAATTTCTATTCAAATTTTATATCACTTCTATTATTCAAATCTATATATCAAATTCTATTATTCAAATTCTATAATCAAATTCTATTCAAATTCCATATTACAAATCCCATTTGAATTTCTATATTCAAATTCTATATATTCAAATTCTATATATCAAATTCTATATTATAAATCCCATTTTGAAATTCAACACAACTTGTCTTTCGCGAAACAAATTCAAAACAGTATCTCTGGTAGTAATTCGTCACTTACAGCTCGAAAATGAATACTGAAGATGCAGCTGTCATCATCAGAATCTATTTTCCAGCGATCGAAGTGAGTTCAATACTATAAAACCATTTCTAAACATTTCCACTTTGAAATTCATTTCAAAATATAATTCACACTGCTTGTAAAACAATTTAAAATCTCCCAGGATCTTAAATTTTCCTTATTCTATATCCAAATCCATTTACAAACACTTATCCAATTTTCCAGAATTTTAATTCAATTTCTGGCTTACATTTCAGATTTAACTCATCTGATTTCACGTATTTCACTTATATGAATTCTGATTGGTTATTTACATAACCATTTAATTTATAATCTTACTCGATTATAATAACAACCAATATATCCATTATATTATAATTTTGATATATATATATATATATATCTTATCTATATCAAGATATACCTTGGGTAAACTTATTTTAATTTACCCCTTTTTCAAAACATATCGTGTCGACCCATCGTATTCGAGTGTTTATAAACTCCTACCGATACAGTGGATCAAACTGATCGACCAGAACCCATAAACAACTCAACCAATAAATCTCCACAATATAAAACAAATTTTTATATCAATAACAAATACGTTCACTCGTATATATACACTCAAACTCAATCTAGGGTATTACTAACCCCATCTCTACCGAGTAACGCCACAGAGCCAAGGTAATTCACTTAACCTCGCTCTGATACCAACTATAATGACCCAAAAATCCAATAGAATTTGAGTTGACTAAATAACACACATCCAGCCCAAATTGTACTGGAAATCAGGAAATTAATAAAAAGAAAACAGAGGGTGAGGATATATAAGATAGAAACTTAGAATAGAAGAAGAAGACAACATCAGAGTAACACGAATCTCACAGCGGAACGAATAACATATAATATATAATCGTATCTTTGAAATATAAATCTGTACTTGAATATACATATCATTTTCAAAGTACAACACTTACAACACAGCGGAAATAAATAATAGTTATATGATCCTGAAGCCTCCTGCTCCTGCTCTTCAAGTATCTGTAAATCCCGACTACTTGACTGCCCATACAAAATTAGGCACCAAAGAGTTTAGGGAAAACAAAACAAAATAAACTCCGGGTCAGTCATGGGACTGGTATGAGTAAAACAGTTTAAAACAGTTCAAGCAGGTAATTGATATCTCATAAGACCACGCCGTATAACGGAACGGGTTTTTCCCTTATGAGAATCCAAATTATCTTTATATCAAAAACCCTTTTGATATTATAATAATGTCTATCGACCACAATATAATAATCATCTAGCAGAAACGCTTTAATGTCACGTTCTACATATATAGTATACAATCAAAACCGCAAGCACATATTGGGTAATGGATTTCCAACTATGACAAGGTATGGAACCACCTTTCGCTAGTGTACCTCAAGAGAGGAATACACTGGGTTCAACAAGAACATCTTCCAACCCGACCACACATGACCGACCACTCAATTCGCTTGAGTGCATCGAATATATATCACCAACGGTTGGGATCAGCAACCGTTTCCCGAATGGGACAACATCAACAATAGATTTTTAGAAGTAAATGAAACTCTAAATCAGGTGATTATACACCCTACTTCGGAGCGACCGACTTAGCCATGCTGCCTGCCCGATTTCTGTCATTTACCGGATGTGAGGCTAGAAGCTATGCTTTATCATCACACCAGGTTCACTTTGAATGCCAAATCATCAAATCCATCAAATCACCGATTGACGTCCTCAACCATACATTATGTGTTAGTTAAAAGAAGTTTCCTTCTCCTCTTCCACTCTTGGTACGGTTGGAGAAATCAATATACGTGATCATCTGGAAATACTCTGTCAGACATCCGTCCATACAAGTCATCCAGGAACAGGATGAATCGAAGGCACCACTCAGTACATCCATCTTAGACACTGTTATCTAAGACTTATACAATAGCCCTTGCACTTTACTCTGTCTTCAATTATCTTTGGCATATATGATTCGCAACGCTTATGCCAATACAGAGTGGTTCTTTGGATAATAATCCAACCGGTCTCTCCATATTAACAACGTTAAAATGGTCAAAACTTTGATAGTCGGTGAGTTAACTATCAAGTGAAAACACGTGTGCAAACAACGATATTATTTCCGGATGGAAATTCTATCAATCAATCATCAATCACATATACATATTTATATATATTCATATTTCCTTATTTTCTATGTTTAGAAAATATACGTTAACATTGGAAAACATTTCCATTTCTAATCCATATTTCCAATTTCAATATTTGATTACATATCTGATTCTATTGGGAAAACATTTCCAAATCTTCTTTACTTGGATTTAAACAGACGTTTAAATCAACATCGCGACGATAACTCGAACCACTATACTTATTTACTAAATTCACTTAACTGCTTCACACTCGAACCTTAACCATTTCTAAATTAAAACGAAGCCAATCAAGTTGGGGTATAACTACCTCTCAGACCTTAACTGAACAACATTTCAAATCTCGAAATAGGGTAAGTTCATCTTTTAACTCTTTAACACTTCCTTACGAACCCTCGGATTCTATTTACGAACCCCCTTCTTTTACAAGTTTATGTGATCATAACAATGGTGTTATAATCTCCTACATCCGAAATATATTATCTTTAATATGACTTTTATTTCCTAACTCGAATAATATAACGACAACTAATATATTTACTCCTATTCGGTTAACTCTAATCTATAGCTCTTATTTGAATAACTCCAACCTAATAACTCTTACTGGATTAACTCTTATTCGAATAACTTATATTCGAATTGCTTACTTCCGAATATTTATATTCGATAATCTCTTTCTTCGAATAAATCTTATTCGATTTAACTCCTGTCGAATAACTAGATTCGATCAACTCACTTCGAATATTTTTGATTTGATTATCTCACTTCGAATATCTCTGATCCGATTCACTTCTTCGAATAACTAAATTCGATTAACTCATTACAACTCTATTCTAATAAACTAAATTCGATTAACTCCATTTGAATAACTCTAGTTCGATATAACTCTATTCAATAACTCTAGTTCGATTTAACTTTATCGATTAAATCTAACTGGTTTAACTCCAACTGTTTAACTCTAACTGGTTTAACTCTACGGTTTAACCTAACTGGTTTAACTCTACGGTTTAACTTAACTGGTTTAACTCTACGGTTTAACCTAACTGGTTCACCCTAATGGTTTTACTCTAATTGGTTAACCCTAACTGATTAACTCTTTGTCCTTATTCAGTTTCAAACATCGATGTTGAAATCGATTCTTACTTCTTTATATAAGTCCTGACTTATATATTCTATTTATCCAAATGATAAATATTCGACTTAATTTATAAAGGTCCTTTATAAATCAATCTGCTCCTTTTATCTGTTTGCTTCTTCATATATAAGTTCAGACTTATATATATATATATATATATACATATATCCAAGGATAAATATTTTCTTTATAATCTATTTTTTTCTAAATGCCTTTACCCATTATCATCTATTTGATTATGGTTTTACACTATTTCCTTTTCAGTCCTATTTCTAAATGGTTTACAAATATTTCCTTGTATATCTTTATTTATTCTACTCTAATTATTTCCTTTTTTCTATTCTATTCGTTTTATCAACATTTTTCCCTTTTATAAAACTCTATTCGTTTTATAAATTTTTTCCCTTTTATTTACTTTCGAATTATTTCCTTTTACAAAATCTGTTGATTTTATAAAATCCCTTTATTTCAATATACATTGAAATAATTCTTTTTACATCCCAGGGTCTTTTTATGATATTTAAAATATCGAATAACAAGGATCAATATCATTCCAACACACATAATCCATAACAGATTATATAACACATCATATATCACAATATATGAAAACAGTAAAATAAATGTTGAGGAATCCAGTCGGATTCCTCCAACCTGTTTCCTTGCATCCACAGATGTTACACAATAAAATCAACATCACTTTCAGTTCCATATGATATTTTCTGTTAAACAGAATCAATATAGAAATTCAACTAACTAACTAGCAGTTCAATCATACAGTCAACACACAGTCAATCAGCCAATATTTAACAGTTCTAAAAATACAACATGAAATTATAAACTGTTCAGAGTTAGTGAGATTTACTCACATTGGCAGTTCATCGTTAAAGAATGATAAACTGTTTGTTTGATTTGAATCAAACAATTTATTTCGCCCTAAATTCAAACGAGACTCCACTTTCAGTCAGTTCCATTAGGTAGTGTCGTCCATATGATCCCAACGGATCTTGTTTCTCCCAATTCTGATATCGTATGAGAAAAATATTACATTTAATAGTTTACACTGTATTTAAATAAATTTAAAACTTAATATATATTTATATTCGACGTTACCAATTTCAAACCCACTACTTTCAAAATCCATGTTTGAAGTCCACACGTACTACAAAGTAGCCTCTTCTTACCCATCCTCCATTCTATTTTGATATACTCTTCATGCCAACTGTAAAGCCCAAAGCCCTTGCCCTGTTGGCCCATTGACATACCCGCTTGCTTCGTTGAACCCATTTCTCCTTCTTCCTTTGTATATAAAAAAAAATGGATACTCCCTAATAGTACCACAGTTAAATAATCCATCCCATACTTCCTTGTTTTAACAGACGCGAGTTCCAGATCTCCTCATCCTCATGTACTCACGCACTAAACAAACAAACAAATGCTAGCAGCATTCTATGGACCGTTCCCAGTGCATGGAACTCACGCCATTTCACTTTCTTCATACTAATTCAGCCAAACCACTTTAATTAAACTCTTCCATTAAACTAATCTCTCTCTCTAAACCCTTCTCCTCCCTCCAGACTAACCATGGCACGCAACTCCTCAATACAGCACCACGTCAGAACCTTATGCTCCCTTAATAAAGTATAAACCGTACCCTGCTTCGACATCTTCTCCCGCCTGAAACAAGACGCGAGCTTCAATATATCATCTCGCCCAACTTCCTTTTCAACGAACTGACCCATTTCAACATTGTCGCTCTTCCACCCTGCTGCCGGAGTTCATCTCCTCCTCGCCTTAACTGTTGCTCCGCCCCTCTCTAGTGTGATCGATAGTCCATGACACTTCAAGCTTCGAGCTCCTCTTTCTAGTTCATTCAGCTATTACAGACCGAAAACAACCCACTTCCTTAGTGGAATAGCACCGCCTGTCATCGACGTAGGCCTCATCAGGTGCCACTACCCAGTTCACCACAATGGCGCCGACCATTCCCTGGAGTTTTGCTACAGCTGGACGTCCCCAGCTGCCTTCAAAACATCACGAACCGACGCCTCTTTCAGGTTCCACCACGGTCACCACAACGTTGCAATTCGATCTTAGCCGGTTAGAAGTAAACTCTCGACGAGCTGGGTCATCTTGTAGTTGAGGACACCTCTATTTGGTGTGTGGATTCATTCGTATTAGAGGGGATAGCTCGACAGTTTTCTGCAATTCATTTTGTTATGGTGGCGGTGGAAAAGTTAGTGTGAAAAGTTGATTTAGGGTTTAGCTATAAGAAGGGGTATTTATAGAGTACGGTTGATAACATATGGGTGGATCATATGATGCGTGGTGGAAGCTTCATTACCACCAATGGTTTGTTTGTATACGTGGTACCCCTACTTTGCCTATTCCCTCTTCTGGCCTATATGAAAATATAGTAACTATATTGGATCATTTATTCTCATTCGCCAAAAATACTTTGCTTTGAGGACCAAGGAGAACTGACGTGTTTTGAGGAGTGAACGTGGCTTCTTGTTTGATCGGTAATTTGTTAGGGTGTTTTGTTTTAAGTCATAGATGTTCATATAGCCTGCTATGTATAATTATACCCATGTACGAGTGCTGCGAACTGAAATAAATATATCCTTGTAATCAGCGATGTGCCACGATTCCAAAAATATAATAATACCGGTAGATTAACTTATATTGTGAAACCCCAAAATCGCTGATTAAGGGTGCAAAATACTCCAAATAAAAAGTCGCTTATTTAATTAATTAAAAATTACAGTAAAATTCTAAAAATTAAATTATCATTATGTCTCAAAAGAACCTTGTCTAAATTCAAACCGATATTCAAATATTTTTAAATAACCGTTATGGTCACGAACGAATATACCGCTGGTTTTCTGAACATTTAATTTGGAAATAACTAAAAATATACACAACGAAATCCTGGTTTTTCTTTTCCACTTGAAAAATATACTTCACCAGCTCCTAACATTTCTTGTTTCACAGAAATCCGACTTTAAAACGGCTTCTGTACATTCGTTTAAAGTTCGAATCGCCAAATTACGAACTGCAGCGCCACTTCAAGCTCGACTATAATTATAATATAATTTATACGTTCAGCCATCGTTAATTAAATATATTCGTTATCGTAATTCAATTCTAAACTGAATTATATATTTTTAAATGGCCCAATTCACACCATATCGCCATTTCAGCCCATTCTGATTATTTCAGAATTAAATATATTATTTAATTATTTATATTAAATATATATTCCAAGTTATTTAATTAAACGACCATTAAATCCTCTTAATCATATTTTAATTAATTAAATAAGTTAATTATTATATCGCTGCAAATGCGGGTCATTACAAATACCGACGTGAAATTTACCGACCAGTGCTATCCATCACAAATCTGTCGCTAATACACTTTTAGCGACGGATTCGTCCACTGCAAAATCAGTGTTTTCGTATAGTGTTTGTTCAGTGGTGATGTCGGAGACGGAACAGTAAATGCCGTTCAAGTTGGATTCAGTTGCCATAAGTTGGGAAGTTAATATGATGCATGTGCCTAAGACTATGATGGACCAAAGAATGAATGGTACGAACGAGCAATTAAATAAAACATTTCATAAAAATTATGACAGAAGAAGTAGTGAATGAACTCCCATTCATTCTATCTAACTTATTCTTTTTTGCCCAGCTCTTCAAAACAAGTTTTGTAGGAGACACACTTGTAGTTGAATTTGATGAAAACATTGCATGCTTTACTGTAAATGTTTGAATTTTTTTAGTGCAAATATAGGCATTAAAAACTGTAATTTTTCTAAAAGTAATTTCATAGGTGTTCTATGAAATTATTTTAATGCAGTTGGAAGCATACTTTGAAACTTAAATCTAAAGGGACATCTGACAAAATTTCTGTGTATAAATAATTTTAGTAATTTAGTCCCATGCATTAGCTTGCTTCATATGTTGCAAAAACAATTTGGAGCTTGTGGGCATTATACCTTTGATAAATACATTATACAATGTAGTTGATGATATGAATGACTCCAATAGACTGTAATTTCATGACCTATACAGGATTTGCGGACTAAGCAGAAGTACCTTGTAACTTTCACGGGTGGTGCTAAGAAAAAAAAAGAGTTTAAATACTGCAATGCAAAAGGTAATTACTATAACTAATATGTACATATTAACATGTAGCATTATGTACGAAAATACTTATATGATTATGTATTGCAATAGTTTTCTGAAAATTTGACAGGTTCAGGTAGGATTAGTTGCAATGCTGTTGGGGTTCGAGAAC
The DNA here is from genome assembly GCA_030737875.1 of Allium sativum. NCBI lineage: Eukaryota > Viridiplantae > Streptophyta > Magnoliopsida > Asparagales > Amaryllidaceae > Allium > Allium sativum. The sequence continues at coordinate 203,380,829 of CM060925.1, read as the reverse complement.
TGAGTGGTGAATGTGATTGGCACTGGTGATAGTGAAGGAGAAGTGGCAGAGAAGTCGTCGACTTAGGATGAGGAAGCATGGATAGTTTTAGATAGTTTTTTGGTTGGTTTGGATTAATTTCGAAATGAAAAATATTGGTTTAATTTTGAATTTGTGTTTGTATTTTTCATAACTTTTGTTCGACGATGAATTTTCTATGAATTAGAAAACAGTCGCGAAGTGTAATAAAACGCAAGCGCACAGCGTACACTTGTAGTATGTTAACGAGTACGAGTCGATCCATGGTGAAAGAAGTAATTTTAATTATATTCAATCAAATTTAAAAAAACTTTGGATTGATTCAACTAACGAAAACTAATTAAAACTAGAAAATAAATTGAGAGCTAAATATGAAATGAAGCAATTTAGAGGCAACTTCACCCTTATGACCACATAAATCAACATACAATGATTTCTTGATCTCCCATTTGATCTTTTGAGTAATTAGTTAGTGCATTATATGAATGAGTTTGATTTAGTTATATTTGTTGCATTGATATATGAACAATATTATTAATACCTGAATGATTTCTACCATTACTAATATGTGAATAATTGGTGCATATATTACTTGTTAGGAATTAAAACGTAATTGTCAATTATAGTTGTAATAAAAGTGTATTACAAATGATAGAAATAACTGTGAAACTTATGAAGTCGGAACGATGCATAACAATTGTAGTAGGTATAATTATAATGGTGTATAACAATTGTAATTGGTATTAATACAACTGTGCATAACAGTTGTAATAGGTATTATTACAATGGTGCATAACGGTTGTAAAAGATTTTAGTCTACTACAACTTCTTAATATACAACGGTGCGATCACCATTGTAAAAGGTCTTTTACAACGGTTTTCCATCGTTGTAATGGGGTGATTTTGTTGTAGTGTTTCCAGTTGCATGAAAAACTACATTTTTCAAAGGTGAATATATAAAGTAAAATTGACGTATTTTCTTAAGAGATATTAGAAAAATGGACAAAATACTCTTTAAGATTATTTAAAAAATTAGACCTTAAAATTTCATGCGTAGTTTAAACATATGGATTAAAATATAAATATCATGAGGAGATCCAACAAATAATTGCAGAAATGTTAAAAAGCGGTTATTTAAAGAGGGAATTGTTTTCTTCATTTTTATTATTATCGTTTACATATATTATTTAAATTATGTGACTTATTTAACTTTGTATTTGGAAGAAAAACTAATTTTGTCCATTTTGTTGATATGAACATTGTGTATATTTTAAAACATCACACTTAGCGTAACTAGATGAATTAACAACAATTTATTAGTTGAACTCATTTTTTAAATTCAAAATCGCATAACTAATTTAAACATATTGACTTAAATGTACAATGTTATGTGATATTGTGCAGTACTTTGTAATTAACTAAATAAATTTTTAAATGTAGACATTTGAAATTAATATAACAGTGCAATACATGGTAAGTATATTGACGCAGATACATTTAACTTTAAACTTGTAATAGTTATTCATGTGTATAATTTATGATATGTGATTAACATGTTTGTATATTTGATTTTTTTTTATTTTCGATAAAATGAATATGATTAATCATGATGTGATTTATTAGGTGGATCAAAGAATAATAGTATGCAATAAATGAATAATAATATGATAAAGTCGCTACGCCATAGATGACCTATTGCAACGAAAATCCAAGGTGTTGCCAACTAAAACTTTTCCATGGCTATGCTGAGTTTTGTCTATTGCAATGGACACTTCAATGTGTTATTATAGATATCAACTATGTGTTGCAGTAGACGCATGAATAAAGTTATCAATCCGCATCAACACGATCCAACTATCTGCGTTACCGATTCACACCATTCTGATTTTCCTTCATCGCCTCAGCTTCTTTTCCCCAAAATTTTCATTTCCTCGCTGGAACATAATTCACGCTATTTTCACTTGAGAATAAATAGAGTCAGCTTTCATTTTAATGGCCAATCGAAAACTATGGTTTTGCCCTCTTCAACAAATCACAACTTTAGCTTCTTTAATTTGAGATATCCTCTGATTGCTTCGAATTACAACTGCTCCTCTCGCCGTCGATTCTCAAATGCTACTGGTGCTCCGATAATCTTCGATCCTGGTCTTGTTGAGATGAAATCGACTTTGAAATTAGTACGTGACTTTTCCCTGTAATGACCCGGGTTTTTGTCGACCTTGGTTATCGCCATAAACTCAATGATGACTAACCAAACATCGAAAAAAAATCGGTCATTAATGAAAGAAATTAGAGGGTGAGGATAGATAAGATAGAAACTTAGAATAGAAGAAGAAGAAGAAGAAGAAGAAGAAGAACACAACATCAGAGTAACACGAACCTCACAGCGGAACGAATAACATATAATAGATAACATATCTTTGAAATATAAATCTATACTTGAATATACATATCATTTTCAAAGTACAGCACTTACAACACAGCGGAAATAAACTATAGCTATATGATCATGAAGCCTCCTGCTCCAGCTCTTCAAGTATCTATAAATCCCGACAACTTGAGTACCCGTACAAAATTGGGCACCCAAGAGTTTAGGGAAACCAAAACAAAATAAACTCCGGGTCAGTCATGGGTTTGGTATGAGTAAAACGGTTTAAAAATGTTTAAGCCATTAAACGATATTTCATAAGACCACGTCGTATAACGGAACGGGTTTTTCCCTTATGAGAATCCAAAATATCTTTATATCAAAAACCTTTTGATATTATAATAATGTCTATTAACCACAATATAATAATCTTCTAGCAGAAACGCTTTCATCTCACGTTCTACATATATAGTATACAATCAAAACTGCAAGCACGTATTGGGTAATGGATTTCCAACTATGACAAGGTATTGAACCATCTTTCGCTAGTGTATCTCTAGAGAGGAATACACTGGGTTCAACAAGAACATCTTGCAACCTGGCCACACATGACCGACCACTCATTTCGCTTGAGTGTATCGAATGTATATCACCAACGGTTGGGATCAGCAACCGTTTCCCGAATGGGACAGCATCAACAATAGATTTTTAGAAGTAAATGAAACTCTAGATCAGGTGATTATACACCCTACTTCGGAGCGACCGACTTAGCCATGCTGCCTGCCCGATTTCTGTCATTTACCGAATTTGAGGCTAGAAGCTACGCTTTATCGTCACACCGGATTCACTTCGAATGCCATATCATCAAATCCATCAAATCCCCGATTGACGTCTACAACAATACATTACGTGTTAGCTAAAGAAGTTTTCTTCTCCGCTTCCACTCTTGGTACGGTTGAAGAAATCAATGTACGTGACCTTTCTGGAAATACTCCGTCAGACATTCATCCATACAAGTCATCTAGGAACAGGATGAACCGAAGGCACAATTCAGTACATCCATCTTAGGCACTGTTATCTAAGACTTATACAACAGCCCTTGCACTTTACTCCGTCTTCAATTATCTTTGGCATATATGATTCGCAACGCTTATGCCAATACAGAGTGGTTCTTTGGATAATAATCCAACCGGTCTCTCCAAATTAACAACGTTAAAATGGTCAAAACTTCGATAGTATGTGATTTAACAATCAAAGAAAAACAGGTGTGCAAACAACGATATTATTTCCATGAGGAAATTATATCGATCAATCATCATTCAACATTTATCTCTTTATTTCATTAATTTACTTATCTCCTGCTTCCATACATTCTAAATTCTTATTTTCTATTATGAGAAAACATTTCTGATTCTCGTTTGGAAAACATTTCCAAAACTTCTTAATTGGGATTTAAACAGATGTTTAAAATTATATTGCGGCGACAACTCAAACCACTATAATTATTTACTAAAATCACTTAGCCACTTCACTCTCGAACCTTAACCATTTCTAAATTAAAAACGAAGTCAATCAAGTTGGGGTATAACTACTTCTCAGACCTTAACTGAACAACATTTCAAATCTGGAAATAGGGTAAGTTCATCTTTTAACCCTTTAACACTTCCTTATGAACCCTCGGATTCTATTTACGAACTCCTTCTTTTACAAGTTTACATGATTATAACAATGGTGTTATAATCTCCTGCATCCGAAATATATTATCTTTAATATGACTTTTATTTCCTAACACGAATAATATAACGGCAACTAATTTATTTACTCCTATTCGGTTAACTCTAATCTATAATTCTTATTTGAATAACTCCAACCTAATAACTCTTACTGGATTAACTCTTATTCGAATAACTTATTCGAATAACTTATATTCGATTTGCTTACTTTCGAATATTTATATTCGATAATCTCTTTCTTCGAATAAATCTTATTCGATTTAACTCATGTCGAATAACTAGATTCGATCAAATCACTTCGAATATTTCTGATTCGATTATCTCACTTCGAAGATTTCTGATTCGATTTAACTCTATCGATTAACTCTAATCGATTAACACATCTCGAATATTTCTAATTCGATTAACTCACTTCTTCGAATAAACTTATATTCGATAACTAATACTCGACTAACCCTAACTAGGTTAACTCTACTGATTAATTCTAACTGATTACTTCTAACTGGATAACCCTAACTGATTTAACTCAAACTGATTTACTCTTACTGGTTAACCCTAACTGGTTAACCCTAATGGTTTTACTCTAATTGATTAACTCTGACTCATTTAACTCTAACTGGTTAACTCTAATTGATCAACTCTTATTCGAATAACAAATATTCGATTAACCCTATTCAGCTAACTCGACTCGACTAACCCCTTTTCGAATAACATATTCGATTTACTAACTTTCGAATACCTTATTCGATTGACTCCCTTCGTATACCCTATTCGATTTAACTCTATTCGAATAACTAAATACGATTAAATCCTTTTCGAATAAACTATTCATTTATAAAGATTTACTTTTAGTAACGGTTCTTCACTTTACAAATGATTTCCTTTTCAGTAACGTTTTCCTTTTTATAACGTTATCCTTTTTATAACGTTTTCCTTTTTATAACATCCTATTCGGTTATAAACAAATTTCCTTTTTATAACTCTATTTATTTTCTAAATATTTCCTTTTTAATTCTATTTGTAAATGGTTTTACAAATATTTCCTTTTCGATTTCATTTGTAAAGGTTTTACAAATATTCCTCTTTCGATTCCATTTGTAAATGCTTTACAAACATTTCTCTTTCTGATTGATTTGTAAATGGTTTACAAACCTTTCTCGTTCTAATCTATTTGCAAATGGTTTGCAAATAATTCCTTTAGGGTTCCATTTCTAAGTATTTTCTATTTATAAATAATCCATTTATAAATAAATTTCTATTCATAAATATTCCATTTATAAATAATTCCTTTTATAAAATCACCTTTGATTGTTATAAATATTATCTCTTTTATAAAATCCTTTGATTTTATAAATAATCTATTTTCAATATGCATTTTGAAAATTCCCTTTTCACCATTCCGGTATGTTATGGTATTTAACACATCAAATCACAATGACCAATATCGTTCAAACACATATAATCGACAACAGATTATATATCACAACATATATTACAATATATGAATCACAGTAAAATAAATGCTGAGGAATCCAGTTGGACCTGTCTCCCTACATCCACAGATGTTATACAATAAAAAATCAACATCACTTTCAGTTGCATATGATATATTCTGTTAAACAGATTCAATATAGAAATTCAACTAACTGACTAGCAGTTCAATCAAACTGTCAACACACAGTCAATCAGCCAATATTTAACAGTTCTAAAAATACAACAGGAAATTATAAACTATTCAGAGTTAGTGAGATTTACTCACATTGGCAGTTCATCGTTAAAGAACGATAAACTGTTGTTTGATTTGAATCAAACAATTTATTTTGCCATAAATTCAAATGACCTCCACTCCAAGTCAGTTCCATTGGGTAGTGTCTGCCCATACGATCCTGTCGGATCTTGTTTCGCTGAATTTCGTTAACATATGAAATAGTTATTCAGTTTACAAGCTTTTGAATAATTTAAATTGAAATAACTTAAACTATTTATTTAATTTGGGCCTTTACCACATTCTCAGCCCATTAAAAACCCGCACCCACGTACCTCGTCTTCCCCAAATGCTCACAGCCGAACCCGACGCCTGTGGCTCTATTTAAAATATTTTACCAACTCTCGCTCCTTCAATCTTCCACCATTTCACAAACCGTTAGCACCAAAATGCCTCTCAACTCGTGCTCATGTGCTTCATCACCGCTTTGTACAGCTCGACACCTCCTACCAGAATCCATCGCACCGTCCTCAATGCTCGTCAATAGTAAAGAGCCGACACCTTTTATCACCAATACCATCAAGATTTACACAAAACAAAGCTCTTCGCCCCAGAACTCCAACGCAATCATCGAATTCACAAACTACTGCTTGAATCCCCTCAAAACCGATTAACCCTATAATAACCGCACCCTGTATAACATCCCGCGCGACACTTACTTCATCGAACTCAACCCAAACTGGTACCAGATCGAAGGGAATACGATGAGGATCACAAGAAAATATATTTGAGATTTATATGAATTTACTTTCATTTGTTTAAGGATTTTTTTTGAAGTGTTTTCGTTTCCTAGAAAAGAAAAAAATGCGGCGGCTCAAATTTTGTTCTGAAGAGAATTAGGTTATAACGATGAGTTAAGGTCATCTTATAGGGTAATTTGTAGATGAGGTGGCACAAGCAGGACCAAGTGTATTAATATATTTGCTCATTTAAAACTCTAAAAATTCCTATGATTACATACAATACCAAAAAATCATGGAAATTGGCATGCAGCTACTGCTCGACATTACGGTCCCAACGAAACTGATTTCGTCAAATTCCGACTCCGTATGCCCACACAGCGTATTTTTAACCGTCAAAATACTGCCTGTTTCTCACTTTAAAAATCGGTACGGCCACATACTGACTTCAAAAATCACGTAAATTGAAATTTAGCAATAATTTGACATTATGAATCCAACAAAATTGGTTTCGTCGAATTCTGAGGTCATATGAAAAAGTGGCTATTTTTAAAGCCCTAAATAACCCTTTTAAATATTAAATATATTTAAAAACAATTTAATTAAATATTTATAAATAAATATTATCGTATATATTCACAGTGGAATACCATATAGCTCTAGAATATTCCTATATGAATTTCTAACTCGATATTCACTTCTGGGTCAACCCGATATTCGATTTATATTGAAATTCCTTTTTAAAATATAAATAATCCCTTTATAAATTATAAAGGAATTCCACAGCGACTTTTCTAAAATTTGATTTGGACATATCTCAAAATATACACAACAAAATCCTGATTTTTCTCTTCCACTAGAAAAATATACTTCACCAGCTCCATACGTTTCTTGTTTCACAGAAATCCGATTTAAAACGGCTTCTGTATATTCAGTTGAAGTTTGAATCGCCAAATAGCGGACTGCCGCGCCATTTAGAGCTCGATTTTAATTATATTATAACTCTACGTTCAAACTGTCGTTTATATAATATATTCGTTATTCAAATTCAATTCTAAACTGAATTAAATATCACAGATGATCCAGTTCACACCATATCGCCATTTCGGCCAATTCCGATTATTTCAGAATTAAATATATTATTTAATATATTATTTTAAATTAAATATACACCATTATTTAATTAAACCACCATTTAATTCACTATATCACTATTTATATAATTAAATAAATTGATTATAATACCTCTGCCATTGCGGGTCATTACAATCTTCCCCACTTAAAATAATTTCGTCCTCGAAATTGCTAAGGTAGAGAACGACCCTAACGACTGGTTAGAACATATTTGTTCACTCCTTAACTTCAGTTCTAACTGAACCAACTTAATTTCAATTAACTTATTAATTCTGATTATCGAAAATTTTCAAAAATCCTGAAAATTTTCTAACGCCTTAACTTTTCGAAAAATTTCGCCAGCACCTCATTTGTATTGGTCAATACGCCAAACTCCAACTCGCCTCTCTGGGCCATCTCCATCCCAAAAGAAAATCAAACATCCAAGCGGCTTGCCAATTCGGTTCATAAATCTCATGCTTATATCGAATATAAACTTGTACCTTTTTGTCGGGCATATCAACTCTATCACTTTCACCTGTTGTCAATTCAACATATACTAGTGTTATCCCAATCAAACTCCAATCTATTTTTATCCACAATCTCAACCATTCGCTTATACCTAAGACGAATTTTATTTCAACTCGAGTTTCTTCTCGATTCCCAACTCTTAACTTGATTATCACATTACACTTCAAATTTGAATCCCACAATCCAATTTATCTTGATATTATTCTAATTCAATCTCAGTTACCACTTTACTGGCTTTACTTTAATTTAATTTTTCTTTCACAAATTTCTGTTAAATTTGTTTTTAATTCAAACAGTCTTTCCCTGGGAGTTTTTAAACAGTTTACTCTTTTCAAAAATCAAAATTTCCTTTTGAACATGTCACTGAGCCCTTAATTAATATTCCATTAGTTAAATCACTTCTCTATTTCTTTATCAATATTTGTTAACCAAATATTTTCAATAACCATATTGGCCTTTTATGTTATTTGGAAAACATTTCCGAATATCGCCTTCCTTTATTTTCTAAACTTTAGAAAATATATGCTATTTATAATTGGAAAATATTCCAATTACTTATCTCTTTCCTGATCTCGTTTATTTCTATACTTCGGAAATATTCTTTATTATATTTCCAAGCTTACACTTGTTTGGGTTAAAAAGGATGTTGTGCAAAACATTGTTATGACAACCCAAATACTATATTCAACTAACTCTTATTCAACATTGATCTTCGAGCCTGAAATATTACTATGTTTTTGTTAATAATGAAATCAATCAAGTTGGGGTATAACTACCTTTCAGACCTTTACTGAATAACATTTATAACGTAAAAACAGATATGACTACCTATTCGAATAATCAATACCATACAACTACTTATTCACTTTTAAACACGTATACGCTTCCTCTTTCTATTCTTACTAGATTTTATTCTTAGTCTTCCTTTTTGATTTTACTATTCTATTTCTAAGTTCGTTTCCTTATCGACTTCTATATACATATATCGATACGTTGATTTCTAACTATCAAATTATCTCAAAAATATTCTAACTCCTTAAATTCACGGAAAAATTCGCCATAACCTCCTTTGTACCTGGAGCATCGGGATATTTCAAATAGCCTCCCATGGCCCTCACCAATCCAAAAGAAAAAGAAAAAACCAAGCGGCTAGCCGATATGGTGCATAAAATCTCATATATGAATTAAATACATACCTTTTCGTCGAGCATTCTATTTATATACCTTCATACCTTATCCATACCTATCTCATGTATATCTATACCTGCCCACTCTATTTTAACTATACTTGATCATTTTAACTCAATTCGTTAATTAATTTGTTAATTAACTCTTTAGTCTATTTCACTTTTATATTTGAACATGACATGTTCAAATATATTTTAACTTGCTTATTAACTAATTTGAATCCAAATTTCAAATTTAAGTTCTATATTCGATTTCGAATATCCATTTACAAATCCAATTCACCTTTCAAAGTTCAACTTCAAATTCAAAACTCGATTAACTAATTCCTCTTCGACTTAGTTAATTCTATTCAATTTCTATTCAAATTTTATATCACTTCTATTATTCAAATCTATATATCAAATTCTATTATTCAAATTCTATATATCAAATTCTATTCAAATTCTATATTATAAATCCCATTTGAATTTCTATATTCAAATTCTATATTATAAATCCCATTTTGAAATTCAACACAACTTGTCTTTCCCAAAACAAATTCAAAACAGTATTTCTGGTAGTAATTCGTCACTTACAACTTGAAAATGAATACTGATGATGCAGCTGTCATCATCGGAATCTATTTTCCAGCGATCGAAGTGAGTTCAATAATATAAAACCATTTCTAAACATTTCCACTTTGAAATTCATTTCAAAATATATTTCACACTGCTTGTAAAACAATTTAAAATCTCCCAGGATCTTAAATTTTCCTTATTTTTAATCCAAATCCATTTACAAACACTTATCCAATTTTCCAGGATTTTAATTCAATTTCTGGTCTAAATTTCAGATTTAACTCATCTGATTTCACGTATTTCACTTATATGAATTCTGATTGGTTATTTACATAACCATTTAATTTATAATCTTTATTTGATTACAATAGCAACCAATATATCCACTATATTATAATTTTGATATATATATGTCTTCTCTATATCAAGATATACCTCGGGTAAACTTATTTTAATTTACCCTCTTTTCAAAACATATCGTGTCGACCCATCGTATTCGAGTGTTTATAAACTCCTACCGATACAGTGGATCAAACTAATCGACCAGAACTCATAAACTACTCAACCAATAAATCTCCACAATATAAAACAAATTTTTATATCAAATAACAAATACGCACTCATATATATGCACTCAAATTCAATCTAGGGCTTTACTAACCCTATCTCTACCGATCACGCAACAGAGCCAAGGTAATTCGCTTAACTTAAGCTCTAATACCAACTGTAATGACCTGGGTTTTTGTCGACCTTGGTTATCGCCATAAACTCAATGATGACTAACCAAACATCGAAAAAAACTGGTCATTAATGAAAGAAATTAGAGGGTGAGGATAGATAAGATGGAAACTTAGAATAGAAGAAGAAGAAGAAGAAGAAGACAACATCAGAGTAACACGAACCTCACAGCGGAATGAATAACAAATAATAGATAACATATCTTTGAAATATAAATCTGTACTTGAATATACATATCGTTTTCAAAGTACAACACTTACAACACAGCGGAAATAAACTATAGCTATATGATCCTGAAGGCTCCTGCTCCAGCTCTTCAAGTATCTGAAAATCCCGACTACTTGACTGCCCGTACAAAATTGGGCACCCAAGAGTTTAGGGAAAACAAAACAAAATAAACTTCGGGTCAGTCATGGGACTGGTATGAGTAAAACGGTTTAAAACAGTTTGAGCCATTAAACGATATCTCATAAGACCACACCGTATAACGGAACGGGTTTTTCCCTTATAAGAATCCAAAATATCTTTATATCGAAAACCATTTGATATTATAATAATGTCTATTAACCACAATATAATAATCATCTAGCAGAAACACTTTCATCTCACATTCTACATATATAGTATACAATCAAAACCGCAAGCACGTATTGGGTAATGGATTTCCAACTATGACAAGGTATGGAACCACCTTTCGCTAGTGTACCTCTAGAGAGGAATACACTGGGTTCAACAAGAACATCTAGCAACCCGGCCACACATGACCGACCACTCATTTCGCTTGAGTGTATCGAATGTATATCACCAACGGTTGGGATCAGCAACCGTTTCCCGAATGGGACAGCATCAACAATAGATTTTTAGAAGTAAATGAAACACTAGATCAGGTGATTATACACCCTACTTCGGAGCGACCGACATAGCCATGCTGCCTGCCCGATTTCTGTCATTTACCGGATGTGAGGCTAGAAGCTACGCTTTATCATCACACCAGATTCACTTCGAATGCCATATTGTCAAATCCATCAAATCACCAATTGACGTCTACAACAGTACATTACGTGTTAGCTAAAGAAGTTTCCTTCTCCACTTCCACTCTTGGTACGGTTGAAGAAATCAATGTACGTGACCTTTCTGGAAATACTCCGTCGGACATTCATCCATACAAGTCATCCAGGAACAGGATGAATCGAAGGCACTATTCAGTACATCCATCTTAGGCACTGTTATCTAAGACTTATACAATAGCCCTTGCACTTTACTCCGTCTTCAATTATCTTTGGCATATATGATTCGCAACGATTATGCCAATACAGAGTGGTTCTTTGGATAATAATCCAACCGGTCTCTCCATATTAACAACGTTAAAATGGTCAAAACATCGATAGTTTGTGATTTAACCATCAAAGAAAACCAGGTGTGCAAACAACGATATTATTTCCAGGAGGAAATTATATCGATCAATCATCATTCAATATTTATCTCTTTATTTCATTAATTTACTTATCTCCTGCTTCCATACATTCTAATTATTTATTTTCTATTATCAGAAAACATTTCTGATTCTCGTTTGGAAAACATTTCCAAAACTTCTTAATTGGGATTTAAACAGATGTTTAAAACTATATTGCGACGACAACTCAAACCACTATACTTATTTACTAAAATCACTTAGCCACTTTCACTCTTGAACCTTAACCATTTCTAAATTAAAAACGAAGTCAATCAAGTTGGGGTATAATTACCTCTCAGACCTTAACTGAACAACATTTCATATCTCGAAATAGGGTAAGTTCATCTTTTAACCCTTTAACACTTCCTTATGAACCCTTGGATTCTATTTACGAACCCCCTTCTTTTACAAGTTTACGTGATTATAACAATGGTGTTATAATCTCCTGTATCCGAAATATATTATCTTTAATATGACTTTTATTTCCTAACTTGAATAATATAACGGCAACTAATTTATTTAATCCTCTTCGGTTAACTCTAATCTGTAACTCTTATTTGAATAACTCCAACCTAATAACTCTTACTGGATTAACTCTTATTCGAATAACTTATTCGAATAACTTATATTCGATTTGCTTACTTTCGAATAATTATATTCGATAATCTCTTTCTTCGAATAAATCTTATTCGATTTAACTCATGTCGAATAACTAGATTCGATCAACTCACTTCGAATATTTCTGATTCGATTATCTCACTTCGAATATTTCTGATTCAATTTAACTCTATCGATTAACTCTAATCGATTAACTCATCTCGAATATTTCTAATTCGATTAACTCACTTCTTCGAATAAACTAATATTCGATAACTAATACTCGACTAACTCTAACTCGGTTAACTCTACTGATTAATTCTAGCTGATTACTTCTAACTGGATAACCCTAACTGATTTAACTCTAACTGATTTACTCTTACTGGTTAACCCTAACTGGTTAACCCTAATGGTTTTACTCTAATTGATTAACTCTGACTCATTTAACTCTAACTGGTTAACTCTAATTGATCAACTCTTATTCGAATAACAAATATTCGATTAATTCTATTCAGCTAACTCGACTCGACTAACCCCTTTTCGAATAACATATTCGATTTACTAACTTTCGAATACCTTATTCGATTGACTCCCTTCGAATACCATATTCGATTTAACTCTATTCGAATAACTAAATTCGATTAAATCTTTTTCGAATAAACTATTCATATATAAAGATTTACTTTTAGTAACGGTTCTTCACTTTACAAATGATTTCCTTTTTAGTAATGTTTTCCTTTTTATAACGTTTTCCTTTTTATAACATCCTATTCGGTTATAAACAAATTTCCTTTTTATAACCCTATTTATTTTCTAAATATTCCCTTTTTAATTCTATTTTTAAAAGGTTTTACAAATATCTCCTTTTCGATTTCATTTGTAAAGGTTTTACAAATATTCCTCTTTCGATTCCATTTGTAAATGCTTTACAAACATTTCTCTTTCTGATTGATTTGTAAATGGTTTACAAACCTTTCTCGTTCTAATCTATTTGCAAATGGTTTGCAAATAATTCCTTTAGGGTTCCATTTCTAAGTATTTTCTATTTATAAATAATCCATTTATAAATAAATTTCTATTTATAAACATTCCATTTATAAATAATTCCTTTTATAAAATCACCTTTGATTGTTATAAATATTATCTCCTTTAAAAAATCCTTTGAATTTATAAATAATCTATTTTCAATATGCATTTTGAAAATTCCCTTTTCACCATTTCGGTATGTTATGGTATTTAACACATCAAATCACGATGACCAATATCGTTCAAACACATATAATCGACAACATATTATATATCACATCATATATTACAATATATGAATCAAAATAAAATAAATGTTGAGGAATCCAGCTGGATTCCTCCAATCTGTCTCCCTGCATCCACAGATGTTATACAATATAAAATCAACATCACTTTCAGTTCCATATGATATATTCTGTTAAACAGATTCAATATAGAAATTTAACTAACTGACTAGCAGTTCAATCAAACAGTCAACACACAGTAAATCAGCCAATATTTAACAGTTCTAAAAATACAACATGAAATTATAAACTGTTCAGAGTTAGTGAGATTTACTCACATTGGCATTTCATCGTTAAAGAACGATAAACTGTTGTTTGATTTGAATCAAACAATTTATTTTGCCATAAATTCACACGAGCTCCATTCCACTCCCAGTCAGTTCCATTGTGTAGTGTCCGCCCATATGATCCTGTCGGATTTTGTTTCGCTGAATTTCGTTAACATATGAAATAGTTATTCAGTTTACAAGCTTTTGAATAATTTAAATTGAAATAACTTAAACTACTTATTTAATTTGGGCCTTTACAACATTCTCGGCCCATTAAAAACCCGCACCCACGTACCCCGTCTTCCCCAAATGCTCACAGCCGAACCCGATGCCTGCGGCTCTATTTAAGATATTTTCCAAAGTCTCGCTCCTTCAATCTTCCTCCATTTCACAAACCGTTAGCACCAAAATGCCTCTCATCTCGTGCTTATGTGCTTCATCACCGCTTTGTACAGCTCGACACCTCCTACCAGAATCCATCGCACCGTCCTCAATGCTCGTCAACAGTAAAGAGCCGACACCTTTTATCACCAATACCATCAAGATTTACACAAAACAAAGCTCTTCGCCCCAGAACTCCAACGCAATCATCGAATTCACAAACTACTGCTTGAATCCCCTCAAAACCGATTAACCCTAGAATAACCGCACCCTGTATAACATTTCGCGCGACACTTACTTCATCGAACTCAACCCAAACTGGTACCAGATCAAAGGGAATACGATGAGGATCACAAGAAAATATATTTGAGATTTATATGAATATACTTTCATTTGTTTGAGGATTTTTTTGAAGTGTTTTCGTTTCCTAGAAAAGAAAAAAATGCGGTGGCTCAAATTTTTTTCTGAAGAGAATTAGGTTATAACGATGAGTTAAGGTCATCTTATAGGGTATTTTGTAGATGAGGTGGCACAAGCAGGACCAAATGTATTAATATATTTGCTCATTTAAAACTCTAAAAATTCATATGATCACATACAATACCCAAAAATCATGGAAATGGACATGCAGCTACTGCTCGACATTACGGTCCTAACGAAACTGGTTTCGTCGAATTCCGACTCCGTATGCCCACATAGCGTATTTTTAACCGTCAAAATACTGACTGTTTCTCACTTTAAAAATTGGTACGGCCACATACTGACTTCAAAAATCACGTAAATTGAAATCTAGCAATAATTTGACATTATGAATCCAACAAAATTGGTTTCGTCGAATTCTGAGGTCGTATGAAAAAGTGGCTATTTTTAAAGCCCTAAATAACCCTTTTAAATATTAAATATATTTAAAAACAATTTAATTAAATATTTATAAATAAATATTATCGTATATATTCACAGTGGAATACCATACAGCTCTAGAATATTCCTATACGAATTTCTAACTCGATATTCACTTCTGGGTCAACCCGATATTCGATTTATATTGAAATTCCTTTTTAAAATATAAATAATCCCTTTATAAATTATAAAGGAATTCCACAACGACTTTTCTAAAATTTGATTTGGACATATCTCAAAATCTACACAACAAAATCCTGATTTTTCTCTTCCACTAGAAAAATATACTTCACCAGCTCCATACGTTTCTTGTTTCACAGAAATCCGATTTAAAACGGCTTCTGTATATTCAGTTGAAGTTCGAATCCCAAATAGCGAGCTGCCGCGCCATTTAGAGCTCGATTTTAATTATATTATAACTCTACGCTCAAACTGTCGTTTATATAATATATTCGTTATTCAAATTCAATTCTAAACTGAATTAAATATCACAGATGATCCAGTTCACACCATATCGCCATTTCGGCCAATTCGGATTATTTTAGAATTAAATATATTGTTTAATTTATTATTTTAAATTAAATATACACCATTATTTAATTAAACCACCATTTAATTCACTAGTCACTATTTATATAATTAAATAAATTAATTATAATACCTCTGCCAATGCGGGTCATTACAATCTTCCCCACTTAAAATAATTTCGTCCTCGAAATTGCTAAGGTAGAGAACGACCCTATCGACTGGTTAGAACATATTTGTTCACTTCTTAACTTCAGTTCTAACTGAACCAACTTAATTTCAATTAACTTATTAATTCTTATTATCGAAAATTTTCAAAAATCCTGAAAATTTTCTAACGCCTTAACTTTTCGAAAAATTTCGCCAGCACCTCATTTGTACAGTTTAATACGCCAAACTCCAACTCGCCTCTCTGGGCCATCTCCATCCCAAAAGAAAATCAAACAGCCAAGCGGCTTGCCAATTCAGCTTATAAATCTCATGCTTATATCGAATATAAACTTTTACCTTTTTGTCGGGCATATCAACTCTATCACTTTCACCTGTTGTCAATTCAACATATACCAGTGTTATCCCAATCAAATTCCAATCTATTTTTATCCACAATCTCAACCATTCGCTTATACCTAAGTCGAATTTTATTTCAACTCGAGTTTCTTCTCGATTCCCAACTCCTAACTTGATTATCACATTACACTTCAAATTTGAATCTCACAATCCAATTTGTCTTGATATTATTCTAATTCAATCTCAGTTACCACTTTACTGGCTTTACTTTAATTCAATTTTGCTTTCACAAATTTCTGTTAAATTTGTTTTTAATTCAAACAGTCTTTCCCTGGGAGTTTTTAAACAGTTTACTCTTTTCAAAAATCAAATTTTCCTTTTGAACATGTCACTGAGCCCTTAATTAATATTCCATTAGTTAAATCACTTCTCTATTTCTTTATCAATATTTGTTAACCAAATATTTTCAATAACCATATTGGCCTTTTATGTTATTTGGAAAACATTTCCGAATATCGCCTTCCTTTATTTTCTAAACTTTAGAAAATATATGCTATTTATAATTGGAAAATATTCCAATTACTTATCTCTTTTCCGATCTCGTTTATTTCTATACTTAGGAAATATTCTTTATTATATTTCCAAGCTTACACTTGTTTGGGTTAAAACGGATGTTTTGTAAAACATCGTTATGACAACCCTAATACTATATTCAACTAACTCTTATTCAACATTGATCTTCGAGCCTGAAATATTACTATTTATTTGTTAATAATGAAATCAATCAAGTTCGGGTATAACTACCTTTCAGACCTTTACTGAATAACATTTATAACGTCAAAACAGATATGACTACCTATTCGAATAATCAATACCATACAACTACTTATTCACTTTTAAACACGTATACGCTTCCTCTTTCTATTCTTACTAGATTTTATTCTTAGTCTTCCTTTTTGATTTTACTATTCTATTTCTAAGTTCGTTTCCTTATCGACTTCTATATACATATATCGATACGTTGATTTCTAACTATCAAATTATCTTAAAAATATTCTAACTCCTTAAATTCCCGGAAAAATTCGCCATAACCTCCTTTGTACCTGGAGCATCGGGATATTTCAAATAGCCACCCATGGCCCTCACCAATCCAAAAGAAAAAGCCAAGCGGCTAGCAGATACGGCGCATAAAATCTCATATATGAATTAAATACATACCTTTTCGTCGAGCATTCTATTTATATACATTCATACCTTATCCATACCTATCTCATGTATATTTATACCTGCCCAATCTATTTTAACTATACTTGATCGTTTTAACTCAATTCGTTAATTAATTTGTTAATTAACTCTTTAGTCTATTTCACTTTTATATTTGAACATGACAAGTTCAAATATATTTTAACTTGCTTATTAACTAATTTGAATCGAAATTTCAAATTTAAGTTCTATACTCGATTTCGAATATCCATTTACAAATCCAATTCACCTTTCAAATTTCAACTTCAAATTCAAAACTCGATTAACTAATTCCTCTTCGACTTAGTTAATTCTATTCAATTTCTATTCAAATTTTATATCACTTCTATTATTCAAATCTATATATCAAATTCTATATATCAAATTCTATTCAAATTCTATATTATAAATCCCATTTGGATTTCTATATTCAAATTCTATATACTCAAATTCTATATTACAAATCCCATTTAGAAATTCAACACAACATGTCTTTCCCAAAACAAATTCAAAACAGTATTTCTGGTAGTAATTCGTCACTTACAACTTGAAAATGAATACCGATGATGCAGTTGTCATCATCAGAATCTATTTTCCAGTGATCGAAGTGAGTTCAATACTATAAAACCATTTCTAAACATTTCCACTTTGAAATTCATTTCAAAATATAATTCACACTGCTTGTAAAACAATTTAAAATATCCCAGGATCTTAAATTTTCCTTATTTTTAATCAAATCCATTTACAAACACTTATCCAATTTTCCAGGATTTTAATTCAATTTCTGGCTTAAATTTCAGATTTAACTCATCTGATTTCACGTATTTCACTTATATGAATTCTGATTGGTTATTTACGTAACCATTTAATTTATAATCTTTACTTGATTATAATAACAACCAATATATCCACTATATTATAATTTTGATATATATATCTTCTCTATATCAAGATATACCTTGGGTAAACTTATTTTAATTTACCCTCTTTTCAAAACATATCGTGTCGACCCATCGTATTCGAGTGTTTATAAACTCCTACCGATACAATGGATCAAACTGATCGACCAGAACTCATAAACTACTCAACCAACAAATCTCCACAATATAAAACAAATTTTTATATCAAATAACAAATACGCGCTCATATATATACACTCAAACTCAATCTAGGGCATTGCTAACCCTATCTCTACCGAGTCACGCCACAGAGCCAAGGTAATTCGCTTAACTTAAGCTCTGATACCAACTGTAATAACCCGGGTTTTTGTCGACCTTGGTTATCGCCATAAACTCAATGATGACTAACCAAACATAAAAAAAAACCGGTCACTAATGAAAGAAATTAGAGGGTGAGGATAGATAAGATAGAAACTTAGAATAGAAGAAGAAGAAGAAGAAGAACACAACATCAGAGTAACACGAACCTCACAGCGGAACGAATAACAAATAATAGATAACATATCTTTGAAATATAAATCTGTACTTGAATATACATATCATTTTCAAAGTACAGCACTTACAACACAGCGGAAATAAACTATAGCTATATGACCCTGAAGGCTCCTACTCCAGCTCTTCAAGTATCTGTAAATCCCGACTACTTGACTGCCCGTACAAAATTGGGCACCCAAGAGTTTAGGGAAAACAAAACAAATAAACTTCGGGTCAGTCATGGGGCTAGAATGAGTAAAACAGTTTGAGCCATTAAACGATATCTCATAAGACCACGCCGTATAACGGAACGGGTTTTTCCCTTATAAGAATCCAAAATATCTTTATATCAAAAACCATTTGATATTATAATAATGTCTATTAACCACAATATAATAATCATCTAGTAGAAACGCTTTCATCTCACATTCCGTATATATAGTATACAATCAAAACCGCAAGCACGTATTGGGTAATGGATTTCCAACTATGACAAGGTATGGAACCACCTTTCGCTAGTGTACCTCTAGAGAGGAATACACTGGGTTCAACAAGAACATCTTGCAACCCGGCCACACATGACCGACCACTCATTTCGCTTGAGTGTATCGAATGTATATCACCAACGGTTGGGATCAACAACCGATTCCCGAATGGGACAGCATCAACAATAGATTTTTAGAAGTAAATGAAACTCTAGATCAGGTGATTATACAACCTACTTCGGAGCGACCGACTTAGCCATGCTGCCTGCCTGATTTCTGTCATTTACCGGATGTGAGGCTAGAAGCTACGCTTTATCATCACACCAGATTCACTTCGAATGCCATATCGTCTAATCCATCAAATCACCGATTGACGTCTACAACAGTACATTACGTGTTAGCTAAAGAAGTTTCCTTCTCCGTTTCCACTCTTGGTACGGTTGAAGAAATCAATGTACGTGACCTTTCTGGAAATACTCCGTCAGACATTCATCCATACAAGTCATCCAGGAACAGGATGAACCGAAGGCACTATTCAGTACATCCATCTTAGGCACTGTTATCTAATACTTATACAATATCCCTTGCACTTTACTCCGTCTTCAATTATCTTTGGCATATATGATTCGCAATGCTTATGCCAATACGGAGTGGTTCTTTGGATAATAATCCAACTGGTCTCTCCATGTTAACAACGTTAAAATGGTCAAAACTTCGATAGTTTGTGATTTAACCATCAAAGAAAAACAGGTGTGCAAACAACGATATTATTTCCAGGAGGAAATTATATCGATCAATCATCATTCAACATTTATCTCTTTATTTCATTAATTTACTTATCTCATGCTTCCATACATTCTAAATTCTTATTTTCTATTATTAGAAAACATTTATGATTCTCGTTTGGAAAACATTTCCAAAACTTCTTAATTGGGATTTAAACAGATGTTTAAAACTATATTGCGACGACAACTCAAACCACTATACTTATTTACTAAAATCACTTAGCCACTTTCACTCTCGAACCTTAACCATTTCTAAATTGAAAACGAAGTCAATCAAGTTGGGGTATAATTACCTCTCAGACCTTAACTGAACAACATTTCAAATCTCGGAATAGGGTAAGTTCATCTTTTAACCCTTTAACACTTCCTTATGAACCCACGGATTCTATTTACGAACCCCCTTCTTTTACAAGTTTACGTGATTATAACAATGGTGTTATAATCTCCTGCATCCGAAATATATTATCTTTAATATGACTTTTATTTCCTAACTCGAATAGTATAACGGCAACTAATTTATTTACTCCTATTCGGTTAACTCTAATCTATAACTCTTATTTGAAGAACTCCAACCTAATAACTCTTACTGGATTAACTCTTATTCGAATAACTTATTCGAATAACTTATATTCGATTTGCTTACTTTCGAATATTTATATTCGATAATCTCTTTCTTTGAATAAATCTTATTCGATTTAACTCATGTCGAATAACTAGATTCGATCAAATCACTTCGAATATTTCTGATTCGATTATCTCACTTCGAAGATTTCTGATTCGATTTAACTCTATCGATTAACTCTAATCGATTAACACATCTCGAATATTTCTAATTCGATTAACTCACTTCTTCGAATAAACTTATATTCGATAACTAATACTCGACTAACCGTAACTAGGTTAACTCTACTGATTACTTCTAACTGGATAACCCTAACTGATTTAACTCTAACTGATTTACTCTTACTGGTTAACCCTAACTGGTTAACCCTAATGGTTTTACTCTAATTGATTAACTCTGACTCATTTGACTCTAACTGGTTAACTCTAATTGATCAACTCTTATTCGAATAACAAATATTCGATTAACTCTATTCAGCTAACTCGACTCGACTAACCCCTTTTCGAATAACATATTTGATTTACTAACTTTCGAATACCTTATTCGATTGACTCCCTTCGAATACCATATTCGATTTAACTCTATTCGAATAACTAAATTCGATTAACTCCTTTTCGAATAAACTATTCATTTATAAAGATTTACTTTTAGTAACGGTTCTTCACTTTACAAATGATTTCCTTTTTAGTAACGTTTTCCTTTTTATAACGTTTTCCTTTTTATAACATCCTATTCGGTTATAAACAAATTTCCTTTTTATAACTCTATTTATTTTCTAAATATTTCCTTTTTAAATGGTTTTACAAATATCTCCTTTTCGATTTCATTTGTAAAGGTTTTACAAATATTCCTCTTTCGATTCCATTTGTAAATGCTTTACAAACATTTCTCTTTCTGATTGATTTGTAAATGGTTTACAAACCTTTCTCGTTCTAATCTATTTGCAAATGGTTTGCAAATAATTCCTTTAGGGTTCCTTTTCTAAGTATTTTCTATTTATAAATAATCCATTTATAAATAAATTTCTATTTATAAATATTCCATTTATAAATAATTCCTTTTATAAAATCTCCTTTGATTGTCATAAATATTATCTCTTTTATAAAATCCTTTGATTTTATAAATAAACTATTTTCAATATGCATTTTGAAAATTCCCTTTTCACCCTTGCGGTATGTTACGTTATTTAACACCAAATCACGATGACCAATATCGTTCAAACACATATAATCGACAACAGATTATATATCACATCATATATTACAATATATGAATCACAGTAAAATAAATGTTGAGGAATCCAGTTGGATTCCTCCAACCTGTCTCCCTGCATCCACAGAAGTTATACAATATAAAATCAACATCACTTTCAGTTCCATATGATATATTCTGTTAAACAGAATCAATATAGAAATTCAACTAACTAACTAGCAGTTCAATCAAACAGTCAACACACAGTCAATCAGCCAATATTTAACAGTTCTAAAAATACAACATGAAATTATAAACTGTTCAGGGTTAGTGAGATTTACTCACATTGGCAGTTCATCGTTAAAGAACGATAAACTGTTGTTTGATTTGAATCAAACAATTTATTTCTCCATAAATTCAAACGAGCTCCACTCCACTCTCAGTCAGTTCCATTGGGTAGTGTCCGCCCATACGATCCTGTCGGATCTTGTTTCGCTGAATTTCGTTAACATATGAAATAGTTATACAGTTTACAAGCTTTTGAATAATTTAAATTGAAATAACTTAAACTATTTATTTAATTTGGGCCTTTACCACATTCTCAGCCCATTAAAAACCAGCACCCACGTACCCCGTCTTCCCCAAATGCTCACAGCCGAACCCGATGCCTGCAGCTCTATTTAAGATATTTTCCCAAGTCTCGCTCCTTCAATCTTCCACCATTTCACAAACAGTTAGCACCAAAATGCCTCTCATCTCGTGCTCATGTGCTTCATCACCGCTTTGTACAGCTCGACACCTCCTACTAGAATCCATCGCACCATCCTCAATGCTTGTCAACAGTAAAGAGCCGACACCTTTTATCACCAATACCATCAAGATTTACACAAAACAAAGCTCTTCGCCCCAGAACTCCAACGCAATCATCGAATTCGCAAACTACTGCTTGAATCCCCTCAAAACCGATTAACCCTAGAATAACCGCACCCTATATAACATCTCTCGCGACACTTACTTTATCAAACTCAACCCAAACTGGTACCAGATCGAAGGGAATACGATGAGGATCACAAGAAAATATATTTGAGATTTATATGAATTTACTTTCGTTTGTTTGATGATTTTTTTGAAGTGTTTTCGTTTCCTGGAAAAAAAATGCGGCGGCTCAAATTTTGTTCTGAAGAGAATTAGGTTATAACGATGAGTTAAGGTCATCTTATAGGGTATTTTATAGATGAGGTGGCACAAGCAGGACCAAGTGTATTAATATATTTGCTCATTTAAAACTCTAAAAATTCCTATGATTACATACAATACCCAAAAATCATGGAAATTGACATGCAGCTACTTCTCGACATTACGGTCCCAACGAAACTGGTTTCGTTGAATTCCGACTCCGTATGCCCACACAGCGTATTTTTAACCATAAAAATACTAATTGTTTCTCACTTTAAAAATCGATACAGCCACATAATGACTTCAAAAATCACGTAAATTGAAATCTAGCAATAATTTAACATTATGAATCGAACAAAATTGTTTTCGTCGAATTCTGAGGTCATATGAAAAATGGCTAATTTTAAAGCCCTAAATAACCATTTTAAATATTAAATATATTTAAAAACAATTTAATTAAATATTTATAAATAAATATAATCGTATATATTCACAGTGGAATACCATACAGCTCTAGAATATTCCTATATGAATTTCTAACTCGATATTCACTTCTGGGTCAACCCGATATTCGATTTATATTGAAATTCCTTTTTAAAATATAAATAATCCCTTTATAAATTATAAAGGAATTCCACAGCGACTTTTCTAAAATTTGATTTGGACATATCTCAAAATCTACACGACGAAATCCTGATTTTTCTCTTCCACTAGAAAAATATACTTCACCAGCTCCATACGTTTCTTGTTTCACAGAAATCCGATTTAAAACGGCTTTTGTATATTTAGTTGAAGTTCAAATCGCCAAATAGCGAACTGCCATGCCATTTATAGCTCGATTTTAATTATATTATAACTCTACGTTCAAACTGTCATTTATATAATATATTCGTTATTCAAATTCAATTCTAAACTGAATTAAATATCACAGATGATCCAGTTCACACCATATCGCCATTTCGGCCAATTCTGATTATTTCAGAATTAAATATATTATTTAATATATTATTTTAAATTAAATATACACCATTATTTAATTAAACCACCATTTAATTCACTATATCACTATTTATATAATTAAATAAATTGATTATAATACCTCTGCCAATGCGGGTCATTACATGCCCATTTTTACTTTTTATTATTGTTTTGTTGTTCGATTTCAATTCCATATTTGCCTGTGATGAATTCATGTGAATTTATAGAGTTTCGACTCCCAAATAATCTCTGATTTCAACATTAGATTTGGTTGTGATTTGTAGCTCCGATTATGTCGAGTTCAAATTATTTAAACTTTCTGGAATTTGTAACAATCCGGAAAATCAGAATCAATTTAAAAAATTTATTTTGGCTATTTTAGTGGATTTTGAATATTTATAATAAATTATTTTAAATAATAACAACCAAAAATCAATTTGAATCGAAGTTATAGAGAATATATTTATTTTAATTATAAAACAAGGCCTGGAATGGCGCGATAGTTTGAAAATTTGAATTCGAACTTTGACTGACTGTACAGGATGCAAAATAAAATGGATTTTAGTGAAACCAAAAATATTTAAATCTTTTTATGAATATCTTTCTAACGAATCTTAAAAATTGAAATTCCATAGCAGGAATTTAAAGTTATGGCTAAATGAATTTTCAGAAAGGTCGCTATGGAATTAATATAGCCCGTGAAAATAGACATTTTGCAAATGACCTCCGTTTCCGATGAAACCACTTTTTTGCATCCGGAATGTCAAATTATAGCTAGGTTCCAAATTCCATAATTTTTGAAGTTAATATGTGAGCGTGGCAAAAGAAAATGTGTTTGGTTAATTTCAGTCAATTCGGATCGACCAGAAAATGGCCATTTTTCAAACGGTCTCCAAATTCGACGAAACTAGTTTTGTTGGGACCGCATCGTCCAAACATAGCCAAATTTATTTATTTTGGAATTTTTGGAGTCAGTATGTGACCCCGGCAAATTAAAATGTATGTTCAAATCCATATTTGAATGTTTTATATTTTAATTTGAAGAATAACTGACTGAAACAGTCGAATGGGCCTACAAAACATATTCCATTGTGTCCGAAATGAGGTATTTAGCTAGGGACAATAGTCGTTGGGTTTGAATTGGAGTTCGTATGTGATAAGGGGTATTTTCGGATTTTATGGAATTAAAAATAAATATAAAATATAGGGGCCAATCAGATTCCTTCGTCATTTTCTGTAAAACCCAGTACACCTTCAAATCGAACGTCGACCACATAAATTTTCTTCTCTCCTCAATAACTTGAAATACACACATCAAAACCACCTACTCCTTTGGAGGATTTCGTATAGGATTCTCCCATCTTCACATCCATATAAGATTTGAATCTTGTAGTGGAGTATTTAATCTGAATCGGTCTCTCGAAGTTTACCCGTTCGATCACGATTTCACCATTCAGATCGACGACGAGTTCACCAGAATCCTAGGCGCTGGTGCGCCTCTCTAGGCACTACAAGGTGGTGCTACTCGATCTTTACCAAGCTGCGCGGATGGGAGGAAAAATCTCGACCTAGTTTTGAACGACGAGCTGAAGGTATCGGTAGTGAATTAATTTAACTGTTTTTAACACTCTAAAGTGTTGCAAAATATGATTTTAGAATAAAAAATCATATCTTTTTCGTTTGTGGTCGAAATCCAGTGAAATAGGAGACATCGGACCCGTGAGGACGTCTTCTACATTCTAGAAGAGACCGGGGAATTTTTGGAGCTTCCTATAATTTTTGGAGGAGTGGAACCCAATGTGAGATTACTAAATTATAAACGATATGGAATGGCGATGTATAAATTATATAATCGATGTATAAGTTATATAAGCGTTGTACACCTCATGTATAAGTGTTGTATAAGTTGTATGTGCGATTTTTAAGTTATATATACATTTTAAAAATCATATATGCGTTGAATAGAATTGAAATGATATTGAAATGAAATCGAAATATATTTATATACGTATATATATATATATATATATATATAAATATACTCCCCTCGTCCACAGACCATGGACGATATATATTGGTTGTGATTGTTTGGATTTTGGTTGACGTGAAGTTTGGTGAATATTACAAATGGTTGATTTGATTATGGTTGTTTGTAGTTGAAAACAAATAGGATTAGTTTGTGGGAAAATTCGTTTGCATACGAACTAGATTATTGAAATCCCCCTTTTCAAAAGCTGCGAGGCTTTAAGGTAGAGCGAGGAGCCATACCCGGGACGGTGCCGGTTTTAACTACCCCGCCGTTATGCTACCGAAATTTTCTGAAATATTCCTATGTTTGATTTATATTCATGTAATGAAATATATTCATGTGTTAGAAAAATATTCATATGACGAATAAAATGGTTGAAAGATAAAAATCACATTTTTATCATGTATATGAAGTATATAAAATATTCATGCCTGAAATAAATTGTTTTAACAATAAAAATCACATTTTTATTATATATATGAAATGCTAAAAATAATCATGTTTGAAATAAATTGTTTTAACAAAAAAACCACGTTTTTATTTTATATATGAATCGCTAAAAATATTCATGTTTGGAAACAAATTGTTTTAACAATAAAAATCACATTTTTATTATATATATGAATCGCTAAAAATATTCATGTTTGGAAATAAATTGTTTTGACAATATAAATCACAATTTTATAATATATACGAAGTGTTAAAAATAGTCATGTGTTAAAATAAATATGTGTTGGGCAAAAATATTATTTTTATCAAATATATGAAATGAAAATGGTTTGGAAATCGAAGAATGGATTATATATATATAATTAAAATAAATCGAATAACGATGATGTAGTTCGTATTTTGAAATCGTGATTTTAAACGATTATTGCGGGAGATCCGATCGTCGGATTTTCCCAAAACCGAAACCATTGGGTTTGCTTTGAAAATATCTTTCCAAAGACACCAACTTTGCAAAGATCCAAAGGTTAGATTGTTTGAAATGTTTAATTCAAATCTGAATAAAAAAAAGTGCCAGAATGGATTATATATATATAAATATAATTAAAATAAATCAAATAACGATGCTGTAATTCGTATTTTTAAATCGTAACTTCAAATGATTGTACAGGGAGATCCGACCATCAGATTTTCATAAACCTTGAACCGTAGAATCCGTTTTGAAAAGATCTTTCTAATGGTATACCATTTGTAAAGATCTAATGGTTAGATTTTCAGACATGTGCAAATCAAATCTGAAGAAAAACAGCGCCATGGTCGCGTTATGGCCTGAAGCGTCGTTTGAATGAATTGGATAATTTTAAATAAATAAAAATAGAAATAAATCGTTATAAACGATATGGAATGAAAATAAACCGAATTTACTCGATTTATTGGATATTTGATGGTTGAATGTGTTTGACGTGAAAATTACATTAATGAACTGAATTATGGATGTCAAATAATTTAACCATGGAAATGAATTGATTTGAATTCAAAATATACGTGAATTATTTGAAAAAGTCGAGTTAAATATCATTTCAAATAATTGGTCGATGATTAGAAGTCAAAGATATGAAGATGGTGCAAAACCGATGATCTTCACATCGAATAGATGGCTACTAATGCCTTTGATGGGAGTTGCTGCCCTGAAGGGGTTACAGTGGTGGTTGTCCGAATGTACTTGTTGATCGTTCGGATATGCGAGGACCTGTCTCCTGTATTGGACATATGGGACGAGGAATAAGGTGTCTCCGGTTTCGTTCAGACCCAGAAGGGACTTGTAAATGGACTGTGTGTCCAAGATGGGATTTCATTCTGTGTGATTGATATACGTCAGTTGCATGGGGTGAATTGCCTATGTGGCATGCTGAGATGCAGTGATCAAGGCTTTTGTTGAAAAGCAGAGCCTTGTGGTTGATGATCAAAGCCCGGCTTTAAATAGCATAGCTTTGTGTATGACGTTGATTCGCCGGCCTCACACCCCGGTATGAGCCAGAAACGGGAGAGGACTTCAGGGAGGACATGTGTTTCCTTCTAGCTAGGAGCGGTGTCAGCATTTTGCAAGCCTTGACGTTTTATTTATATGGATGATGGATAGCCTGGCGCCTCGGTTATATCGGTCGTTCCGGGGCCAAAAGTTTGGTCGGAATATGACCAGTTTATGCCCCATAAAGCGGGGAAACGCAGTGTTCAGGCATTTTAATCCACTCTGTGTGGACCGGCCCTGATGATCCAAGGGCCCACCTGAGTCTGGGTCCTGAGGGGTGGGCTAGAGCAACTCGAAGCGGTAAGGACGATACCTCGCCTTGGTTCATGACGGAAATCCAATTTCCAAATACGACATCGTGCGGTTTTGATTGTAAACCTATATACGTCGACATGATATATGGTAACCATGTCGTCTATGATTGATACTTATGATTGAAGTTGTTTCTGAAACATATAAACACTAGTAATAATATCAAATTCTTTTGTTTTATTCGTATCAAGCATATTTTGGCCATTATAAGGTAAAAGTCTATCCTTCGGTTTGCGTTGCATTGTGTGATGGGAACTGAGTCTTATAATGGCTTCATTTTTGTAAAAAGCATTGCAATGTTTAAATGATTTACTTGTTTTGAGCATTGGCAATCCAACGGAGTAAACCCGTTCCGTGTTAGCGGCGTAGTCCTGTGATTGGCCTTATTATAAAATAAGTTAAGTAGATTTCTCATACCAGTCCCATGACTGACTCGTAGTTTGTTTCACTTGCAAACTCGGGTGCCCTATTTTCTACACGGGCAACCTTGTATTCAGGTTTTAGCAGGCTCTTTCTGGATAGCTATGGAGCTGAAGATGGATTCTATCACTTCTTTCTTTTTATGCTGTTCAGCTCCTGTTGTACATATTATGTTTCGATTCCGCTCTAGACATTTTATGTAAAGCTGAAACTGTATTTTGTACTAAGTATGATCCAGTATACTGTGTAACTCTGATGATTATGTTTATCCAGTCTATTCTGTTGTACATTATCTCGTGTATTTATATATTTCTGTTCGGCTGCTATTCGTTTATGTGTTATATTCCAAAGATTACCCTTGCCACCGTGGAACGGGGGTTTGGGGTCGTCACAACGTGGTATCCGAGCTTTGGTTAAGCTTAGTTCTGAAATATAACATATTAATGAACTCGTCAGAAATAGAACCAGTAGTGTTCTAAGACAGATAACTCATTTCAGATAGGATCAGTAATATCCTAGAATGAGTGTAGCAGAAGGAAATACACCCTGATAGATGCATATACATTTAAATATATGTCTCTATGCTTTAAAATACCTTTTCTGTTGGCCTGACACTTTGTCTGCTATTTGCAGACATAGAAAAATGAGTGGCAGAGGAAGTAATCCTATGGTTCGACAATTTAATAAGCCAGTTGTGCTCCCATAACCATGATCAGATATAGAAGCTCTATTAAAGAGGTATCGAAATCTGGGTAGAGTACCGTTCTCGGGCAATGAATCCATTATTCAAACTCAAGCTTGGATGCGTTTTGCTAAGAGAATTTTTGAAGGTTTCAAGCTGAGATTATCAGAAAAGACTACTGCCATCTTGGGCATTCAAAGACGAAGCTTTAATCTGGCTGCAATCCGTTATTGAAGATAATCATGAAGGTAATATTACCTAGGATAGATTTAAATAAATTTTCAATGAAAGATTTATTCCTCTAGAAGCAACTGAGCGGTTAAGTGATGAATTCTACTATCTAATACAAGGAGACATGACCATTTCGGAGTATCATAAGAAATTCGATAAATTTTCTCATTTTACCCCGCATCTAATTCAAGACCCTAATAGGAAGAATCTGAGGTTTATTAATGGGCTCCAAAGAAAGTACCAAAGTAGTGTAACTGCACATGTGCAACTTCCTTTTTCTGAAATGATATACATGGCTTACCAGTATGAAGATCTGGATAAGCAAGGTCTTTTGAGAAATGAAGAGGAATATAGTTCTAGTAACAAAAGGAAATTCGAAACTGATAGCCCAGAGGCAAGTACGCAGACGAAGGCAAGTATGATGTCTGGGGTCAGAAAGAAGCCTAGGGTCAATAGGAAAAATGTTAAATCTGAGAAAGAACCTGTAATGACTGCCACATGCTCGAGCTGCAATAGGCAAGGACATTTGGCGATAAAGTGCAGATCTTGGAACAAACGAAAGAAGGATAAATCTTAATCCAAGAACAAGTTTCTAGAGAATAGGGGATGTTATAAGTGCCACCA
Organism: Allium sativum; assembly: GCA_030737875.1. Taxonomy (NCBI): domain Eukaryota; kingdom Viridiplantae; phylum Streptophyta; class Magnoliopsida; order Asparagales; family Amaryllidaceae; genus Allium; species Allium sativum. The sequence continues at coordinate 203,350,011 of CM060925.1, read as the reverse complement.
GGCTGGCCATATTGCGAAGAATTGTCGGTCATCAAAGAAATCTGGAATAGTGCATGTAAATGAAGTGGTAGAAACTTCTGCACCTTCAGCTAGTCAGGGAAGGTCAGATGTTTCAGAAGGCACGCTTACTGTCAAAGAAATTCCAGTTAAAGTACTGTTTGACACAGGCGCGTCACGAAGCTTTATTACAAGTAATGCAGTTAAGAAATTGGATTTGAAATTGAAAAATCTCAAAGCACCCATGACTGTCCATAATCCCGTTGGGGGTTCCCTCGAGTTTCTTGGCCACGTTGTATCAAAAGAAGGAATTTCTGTGGATCCCAGTAAGATCACAGCTATTCAAGATTGGAAACAACCAACTACTCCCATAGAAGTTCAAAGTTTCCTTGGATTGGCTAGTTATTATCGGAAGTTCGTTAAAGACTTTTCGAAGATATCTAGTTCCTTAACAAAGCCTACTAAGAAACATTAAAGGTTCAGTTGGACTCCAGAATGTGAGATAGTTTTCCAAGAGCTGAAGTTAAGATTGACAACTGCTCCAGTGTTAACAATTATTGATGGCAATCAAGACTTAAAAGTCTGGATATATGCTTCTAAAGAAGGTCTTGGTGCAGTATTAATGCAAAGAGGCCAAGTAATCGCTTATGCTAGCCGTTAATTGAAGCCACATGAGAAGAATTATGCAACTCACGATCTTGAATTGTTAGCCATCGTGTTTGCTATGAAAATCTGGAGACATTATCTATTGGGTGAGAAATTTGAATTATATACTGATCATCAATCATTGAAGTATTTATTCACCCAGAAAGATCTGAATATGAGGTAGCAGCTTTGGCTAGAATTTCTCGCGGCATATAATATAGATATTTTGTATACTCCAGGGAAAGCCAATGTTGTGGCTGATGCACTCAGTAGAAAGAATGTAATCATCGCCAGTCTTATAATCACGCCTTCATTGATTGATAACATATCTGCTCTTCAGAAGGATGATCACTTCATTAAGAAGATCAAAGAGAAAACTCAGAAAGGTGAGCCCTCGAGTTTTCAGATTGATAATGACGGGATTCTGAGGTTAAAGGGCCGAATTTTTGTTCCAAACACTTCTGAGCTCCGGAGAGAAGTGCTGGATGAATGTCACAGATCCAAACTTAGTATACATCTGGGAGCGAGTAAAATGTATACTGATATCAAACGCACTTTTTGGTGGAGATCTATGAAACGAGACATTTCTTTATACGTTAGCAGGTGTTCCACCTGTCAACAAGTCAAGAGCGATCAACAGAAACTCGCTGGAATGTTGCAACTGTTGGAAATTCCAGGTTGGAAGTGGGAACAGATTTCTATGGATTCCATAGATGGTTTTCCCAGAACTCGGAGAGGAAATGACAGTATTTGGGTGATCGTAGATTGTTTCACGAAGACCGCCCACTTTACACCTGTCAGATCAAATAGAACCACTCAAAGTCTGGCACATATTTATTTTAAAGAAATTGTTAAATTGCATGGAGTTCGCATGAGTATCTTTAATGATCGTGACCCTATTTTTGCTAGTAAATTCTAGGAAGCATTCCAAGCAGAATTGGGAACAAAACTGAACTTGAGCACCGCTTATCATCCTCAAACAGATGGTCAAACTGAGAGGGTGAATCGTATACTAGAAGATTTATTGCGGGCTTGTCTTATTGATTTTGGCGGATCATGGGAAAACCACTTGCATTTGGCTGAGTTCTCATACAACAACTGCTGCCAAGCGAGCCTGAAAATGTCACCATTCGAAGCATTGTATGGTAGACCATGCAGATTTCCCGCTTGTTGGGTATAACCTGGCAATAGACTTGGATTGGGACCACATATGATTCGCGAAGCTGTGGATAAAGTCGATTTCATTAAGAAACGATTACCAGTCGCCCAAAGCAGACAGTAGAGCTATGCAGATTCGAGAAGAAGAGATTTGTCTTTTTCTGTTGGTGACTATGTGTATTTGAGGGTTTCTCCAATGAGAGGAGTGGTCCGATTTGGTAAAACAGGGAAGCTGGCGCCTAGATTTATTGGTCCACTTCCTATGCTCGAAAAAATTGGAACTCTCGCTTATAGAGTTTAATTGCCTGACTAGTTGCCTAGAGTACATGATGTGTTTCACGTATCTCAACTTCGAAAGCATGTGCATGATCCAGACTTGGTCGTGGAAGAAGTCGCGCAACAGGATTTGGAAATTACTCCAGAATTAGCTATGAGAAGAGAGCCGATAAAGATTATTGGCAAAGAAACTAAAGAGCTGAGGAACAAGAAGGTTCACTTAGTCAAAGTGCAATGGAGTGGAGATCCGCGAGACTGTACTTGGGAAATTGAGGAAAGCATTAAACAAGCCTATCCCGATCGCAGGGTAGATATCTCTGACTAACTCGGGTGCAAGGTACATTTACCATATTTTGCATTTTCGTATTGCTGTCTTCTTGGTTGTTGTTTCCTTTTCATGAATGTAATTTTTTTAATTATATAGTCTGAATGATTTTAAAAGAGCATATGAATTAGATTTTTTTTTTGAAAAGTTAATCAACAAATTGATTGTTGTTTGTGTTGTGTGATTATGAATTGGATTAATCAAAATATTGGAATGATGATTAATTTAGTCAATAAGAGAATAAAGGTAATTTTATGCAAATTGAATCAAATATTAGACTGATTTGAAATTAGATAGAAATACATGCATTTTTTGAACAGGTAATTGCTGTTGAGTAAAGAATTTATTTGCTTGCCCGACAAATAGGTAAACCTTAATGAGTCGGATGCACAATTTTATTTATTATATCAACTCTTGTGAATGCCATTGGATGCGGAGTGCTAGTTGTTCTGTGTGAAATAATAAACGTCGCCATAGGATAGTGACAATTAATTTTGACCTACATTACATGGCATACTTCTTAAAGATAGCATACCCTATCATGTACCACATAAGCATTTGGAGCTTGTGTGACGAGGTAGAAGATTTACCATACGAGCGAGAGGCTTGTATGGTGATGACTATACTACAGGTTGAACCGATGACTGATATGGACTATATAAAATATAATGGTAAATTGCCAGATTAATAAAAACCCCACACGGGTCTGGAGATGACAATAAACACGTCTCTCTGGTTATTAAGGCACAAAAACCATTTATAGGGTGACGAGAATTTATTCTCTGGAGTTATGATCTATACACACTCCCTTGTGGACACTAGAATATATCACTATAAATATGTGTACGCTTATTAGAATTTATTGGGTACCTAATACGGCCCAATAAATTTCCAAACCCCTCCTCATACAAAGGAGGTTATGGCGAAATTTTTCGAAAATTTAGGTTATTAGCCAAATTTTTGAAGAATTGGAAAATTCTTAGAAACCGAAAAATTGAAGAATGGAAGCCAAAATGGAAGTTGAGTTGGTTAGTTAAACAACTTTCAGCTTCGTTCCTTTTCGGGGACGAAAATATTTGTGGGGGAGATTGTAACAACCCGGAAAATCAGAACCAATTTAAAATTTTTATTTTGGCTATTTTAGTGGATTTTGAATATTTAAAATTAATTATTTTAAATAATAACGACAAAAATCTATTTGGATCGAAGTTATAGCGAATATATTTATTTAAATTATAAAATAAGGCCTGAAATGGCGCGGTAGTTTGAAAATTTGAATTAAAACTTTGACTGACTGTACATGATGCAAAATAAAACGGATTTTAGTAAAACCAAAAATATTTAAATTTGTTTACGAATATCTTTCTAATGAATCTGAAAAATCAAAATTTTATAGCAGGAATCAAAAGTTATAGCTAAATGAATTTTCAGAAAGGTCGCTATGGAATTAATATAGCCCGTGAAAATAGACATTTTGCAATCGACCTCCATTTCTGACGAAACCACTTTTGTTGGATCCGGAATGTCAAATTATTGCTAGGTTCCAAATTCCATAATTTTTGGAGTTAATATGTGAGTGCGGCAAAAGAAAATGTGTTTGGTTAATTTCAGTCAATTTGGATCGACTAGAAAATGGCCATTTTTCAAACGGTCTCCAAATTCGACGAAACTAGTTTTGTTGGGACCATATCATCCAAACATAGCCAGATTTATTTTTCTGGAATTTTTGGAGTCAGTATGTGGCACCGAAAAATTAAAATGTACGTTCAAAACCATATTTGAATGTTTTATATTTTAATTTGAAGAATAACTGACTGAAACAATCGAATAGGCCTTCGAAAAATGTTCCATTGTGTCCGGAATGGGGGTATTTAGCTAGGAACGACAGACATTGGGTTTGAGTTGGAGTTCGTATGTGATAAGGGGAATTTACGGATTTAATGGAATCAAAAATAAACATAAAATACAAGGGCCAATCAGATTCCTTCGTCATTTTCTGTAAAACCCGATACACCTTCAAATCGAACGGCGCCCACAGCAATTTTCTTCTCTCCTCAATAACGTGAAATCCACGCATCAAAACCACCTGCTCCTTTGGAGGATTTCGTAGAGAATTCTCCCATCTTCACATCCATATAAGATTCGAATCCTGTAGTGGAGTATTTTATCTGAATCGGTCTCTCGAAGTTCACCCGTTCGATCGCGATTTCACCGTTCAGATCGACGGCGAGTTCACCAGAATCCTAGGTGCTGGTGCGCCTCTCCAGGCAGTACAAGGTGGTGCTACTTGATCTTGACCAAGCTACGCGGATAGGAGGAAAAATCTCGACCAAGTTTTGAACGACGAGCTGAAGGTATCGGTAGTGAATTAATTTAACTGTTTTTAACACTCTAAAGTGTTGCAAAATATGATTTTAGAAAAAAAATCATATCTTTTTCGTTTGTGGTCGAAATCCAGTGAAATAGGAGACATCGGACCCGTGAGGACATCTTCTACATTCTAGAACAGACCGGGGAATTTTTGGAGGAGTGGAACCCAATGTGAGATTTCTAAATTATAAACGATATGGAATGGCGATGTATGAATTATATAATCGATGTTTAAGTTATATAAGCGTTGTACACCTCATGTATAAGCGTTGTATAAGTTGTATGTGCGATGTATAAGTTATATATACGTTGTAAAAATCATATGTGCGTTGAATGGAATTGCAATGATATTGAAATGATATTGAAATGAAATCGAAATATACACACACACACACACACTCGCCACATCCACAGACCATGGACTATATATATTGGTTGTGATTGTTTGGATTTTTGTTGACGTGAAATTTGGTGAATATTACGATTGGTTGATTTGATTGTGGTTGTTTGTGGTTGAAAACAAATAGGATTAGTTTGTGGAAAAATTCGTCTGCGTACGAACTAGATTATTGAAATCCCCCTTGTCAAAAGCTGTGAGGCTTTAAGGTAGAGCGAGGAGCCGTACTCGGAACGGTGCCGGTTTTAACTACCCTGCCGTTATGCTACCAAAATTTTCTGAAATATTCCTGTGTTTGATTAATATTCATGTATTGAAATATATTCATGTGTTGGAAAAATATTCATACGACGAATAAAATGGTTGAAAGATAAAAATCACATTTTTATCATGTATATGAAGTATATAAAATATTCATGTTTGAAATAAATTATTTTAACAATAAAAATCACATTTTTATTATATATATGAAATGCTAAAAATAATCATGTTTGAAATAAATTGTTTTAAAAATAAAAACCACATTTTTATTATATATTTGAATCGCTAAAAATGTTCATGTTTGGAAATAAATTGTTTTAACAATAAAAATCACATTTTTATTATATATATGGATCGCTAAAAATATTCATGTTTGGAAATAAATTGTTTTAACAATAAAAATCACATTTTTATAATATATATGAAGTGTTAAAAATAGTCATGTGTTGAATTAAAAATGTGTTGGGTAAAAATATTATTTTTATCAAATATATGAAATGAAAATGGTTTGGAAATCGAAGAATGGATTATATATATATAATTAAAATAAATCGAATAACGATGCTGCAGTTTGTATTTTGAAATCGTGATTTTAAACGATTATTGCGGGAGATCCGACCGTCGGATTTTCCCGAAACCGAAACCGTTGGGTTCGCTTTGAAAATATCTTTCTAACGATACCAACTTTGCAAAGATCCAACAGTTAGATTGTGTAAAATGTTTAATTCAAATCTGAATATAAACAGTGCCAAAATGGATTATATATATATATATATATATAATTAAAATAAATCGAATAACGATGCTGCAGTTCGTATTTTGAAATCGTAACTTCAAACGATTGTACCAGAAGATCCGATCGTCGGATTTTCCCAAAAGTGGAACCGTTGGATCCATTTTGAAAAGATCTTTCTAATGGTATAAAATTTGTAAAGATTCAACGGTTAGATTTTCATATATGTGTAAACCAAATCTGAAGAAAAGTAGTGCCATGGCCGCGTTATAGCCTGAAGCGTCGTCTGAATGAATTGGCTAATTTTAAATAAATAAAAATAGCGATAAATCGTTATAAAATATTATAAATGGTATGGAATGGAATTAAACCGAATTTACTCGATTTTTTGGATATTTGATGGTTGAATGTGTTTGACGTGAAAATTACATTAATGAACTGAATTATGGATGTCAAATAATTTAACCATGGAAATGAATTGATTTGAATTCTAAATATACGTAAATTATTTGAAAAAGCCGATTTAAATATCATTTCAAATAATTGGTCGATGATTAGAAGTCGAAGATATGAAGACGGTGCAAGACCGATGATCTTCACATCGAATAGATGGCTACTAATGCCTTTGATGGGAGTTGCTGCCTTGAAGGGGTTATAGTGGTGGTTGTCTGGATGTACTTGTTGATCGTTCGGATGTGCGAAGACCTCTATCCTATATTGGACATATGGGACGAGGAATAAGGTGCCTCCGGTTTCGTTCAGACCCAGAACCGACTTGTAAATGGACTGTGTGTCCAAGATGGGATTTCATTCTGTGTGATTGATATATGTCAGTTGCATGTGGTGAATTGCCTGTGTGGCATGCTGAGATGCAGTGATCAAGGCTTTTGTTGAAAAGCAGAGCCTTGTGGTTTATGATCAAAGCACGGCTTTAAATAGCATAGCTTTGTGTATGGCGTTGATTCGCAGGCCTCACACCCCAGTATGAGCCAGAAACGGGAGAGGACTTCAGGGAGCACATGCGTTTCCTTCTAGCTAGGAGTGGTGTCAGCATTTTGCAAGCCCTGACGTTTTTTTTATGTGGATGATGGATAGTCTGACGCCTCGGTTATATCAGTCGTTCCAGGGCCGAAAGTTTGGTCGGGATATGACCAGTTTATGTCCCATAAAGCAGGGAAACGCAGTGTTTAGGCATTTTAATCCACTCCGTGTGGACCGGCCCTGATGATCCAAGGGCCCACCTGAGTTTGGGTCCTAAGGGGCGGGCTAGAGCATCTCGAAACGGTAAGGACGATCCCTCGCCTTGGTTCATGACGGAAATCCAATTTCCAAATACGACATCGTGCGGTTTTGATTGTAAACCTATATATGGCGACATGATATATGGTAACCATGCCGTCTATGATTGATACTTACGATTGAAGTTGTTTCTGAAACATATAAACACTAGTAATAATATAAAATGCTTTTGTTTTATTCGTATCAAGCATATTTTGGCCATTATAAGGTAAAACTCTATCCTTCGGTTTGTGTTGCATTGTGTGATGGGAACTGAGTCTTATAATAGCTTCATTTTTGTAAAATGCATCGCGATGTTTAAATGATTTACTTGTTTTGAGCACTGGCAATCCAATGGAGTAAACCCGTTCCGCGTTAGCAGCATGGTCCTATGATTGGCCTTATTATAAAATAAGTTAAGTAGATTTCTCATACCAGTCCCATGACTGACTCGTAGTTTGTTTCACTTGCAAACTCGGGTGCCCTATTTTCTACGCGGACAGCCTTGTATTCAGGTTTTAGCAGGCTCTTTCTGGATAGCTATGGAGCTGAAGATGGATTCTATCACTTCTTTCTTTTTATGCTATTCAGCTCCTGTTGTACATATTATGTTTTGATTCCGCTTTAGACATTTTATGTAAAGCTGAAACTGTATTTTGTACTAAGTATGATCCTGTATACTATGTAACTCTGATGATTATGTTTATCTAGTGTATTCTGTTGTACATTATCTGGTGTATTTATATATTTCTGTTTTGCAAATATTTGTTTGTGTGTTATATTCCAAAGATTACCCTTGCCACTGTGGAACGGGGGTTTGGGGTCGTCAAAGAATTTAATTTCATGATGAATGACTCGATTGAAATTAAATTTTATGGAATTAAATTTCTGGAATTAAATTTCTGAAATTATATGTTGATTAATGGAAGATGAAGTTTAGGCAAATTAACATATTTGCAGATTCAAAGATAAACTCTGGGAGTTTATTGAGTTGTTTGAATTGCTGCTGACTTGTTTGTGAGTTTATTAAGTTGTTGTGCACTTGTATATGCTGCACTTTGGTCTCTCTCCAGTTTAACCTTCAACTTGCCATATAAAACAACCTACAAACTCGTAACCATGAAGAACTGGTCTGAATTATTTGAAGGCGATCAAGTAAGCTTATTTTATTGATCAAAATACGTAAATGCGTACATTGTATGTATGTATGCGCAGTACTTGGAGGCCTTTACTTGAATCTTACTGCAACTAAAGCGAGAACTAAGGATCCTGTTGTCTGGAACTGGAACTGGAATGAAACAACATACAAACTCGTATGTATGCATCCTCTTTTTTTCTCTACTGCACTACATCCAATTGTTTATTGGTTTTGTTTGATAATAACTTGATATTTATGTATTACTAGGTGTGATCGTATCCCTTTTTTTGGAATTGGAATGAAACTTATAAACTACAGAAGAAGTGGTGCAGAAATCAGGGTATGCGATGATGTGCCGTTTTGGTAAGTGCAGTATGCAGGGTATGTTTTGAGGTGGTGTTGAAGGAAGATAAGTGCATGCAAAGGGACACAAGGTGTTTGTGGTCGGAGAGTATGTAAGTGTGTTACAATAGTGGAAGGATTGAAGTTTAATGTTTGTTGTTGTTTAAGGCTATGTGGTCGATCGCCACAGGGACTGTGGGGGCCCAAACCCCCACCGACGCGGCGCCCGAACCCGCTTCTCGGCTCGACACTGAGCTCGACATATATTTGTCAGTGTTAGCGTCCGTACAAATCGAAACGGCATATGTAATGAGTGAACTAAGTGATGTAGTGAGGAATATCTGTATATGTGAATAATCAGTGTTGTAGTAAAACATTGAGTTATAAATAGTTGGAGTCAGAAATTTGTACTATTTCAGTTGTTGAAAATAAAATATTTTGTTTAATAAAATACTATTTGAATTCAAGTTCCGTACATTAGTATTCTATTAAGTAAATATTTAATCCTGTTAGAGTGTTGCCATTGGATGGTTAAAGTGTTACTATAGATAGTGTGGGGCACACTTTTAAGTAGAATTAGTATTTGTAGCAACACCATGAAAATTGTCGTCATTGGGTCGTAAAGGAGTTGCCTTTGACTCTGTGGCAACGCGGAAAAATGCAACACCGAGAAAGTGTTGCTGCATATCAATTTTGGCTTATAGCAACATTTTTTGGCATTTCCTGCATCACTTCTCTAATGTTGTAGTATGCGATCTATGGCGTAGTGAGTTATTTAAATTGTTTTAATACTATATAATTAATTGTAAAATATGGTACTAAATTTAAAATATTAAAAAAGAATTGAGAGACTTAAATGTTCATAGAAATTTTGAAGTGTAGGTATGTGGAGCCAAAAAAACATAATTGTTTCATTCTGAGTATTTAAAAGAAATAATAGCTCATTACATTTATTTAAAGTACTTAAATTTTGGGTTTTGTTTAGTTTAAATATGTGGACTTAAATATAAAATGTTAAGAGCTAACTATTTATAAATAATTGTGCAAATTTTGAAATGTCCATATCAACATGTAAAACGATAATTGTGGTAAAATAATGCGAGAGAAATAGCAAATAAGTGTAAAGTGATAAACTAAATTAAAAATAAAGTACCTTGAGAGAATTGAGGAGAAATGAGAAAACTCTTAAAATTAAGGAGATAGTTTCAAAAGGTTTTCATTTACTATTATTTAACTAGTGTGCAATCTGTAACGACCCGGGGTTTTCGACTCCGAAAAAAAAAATCGACACAAAACCCAGCGTCGACTGTTCAGACATCGAAAATACCGAATCATTAATAGAAAGAAATTAGAGGGTGAGATAGAAAAGATAGAACTAATAGAATAGAAGAAGAAGGAGAACACAACTGAGCATAATCAGAGTAAACACGAATCTCACAGCGGAACGGATAAAATATATTATATAACATAACTTTGAAATACAAAACTGTATTGTATATTCATACCATATCAGAGTACAACACATCATATCACAGCGGAAATAGTCTCTAAATACTAACGGTGCAGCCTTCTGCTTTTAGCTCCTTCAAGCGTATCTGTAAAACCTGAAACACTTGACTGCCCGTACAAATTTGGGCACCCAAGAGTTTAGGGAAAACAAACAAAATAAACTTTGGGTCAGTCATGGGACTGGTGTGAGTAAATTCCAACCATACGGTTTAACTTTGAAAAATCCTTTTTGAAACAAAAAGGATAATAGTAAGACCAATCCACACATAAACATGGACGGTTTTTACCTTACTATAACCCAAAATATTTTTGATATCAAAATCCAGTGATATTATAATAATGTCTAATCAAATAAATAACCAAATAGTAGAACGCTTGCATCTCACGCTCTACATACATAGTATAAAATCAAAACCCGCAGGGCTCTTATTGGAGATTGGATTCCAACTATGACAAGGTATGGGACCACCTTCCGATAATGTATCTCTAGAGGCGAATACACCTGGGTTCAACAAGAACGTCTTGCAACCCGGCCCACACATGACCGACCACTCATTTCGCTTGAGTGTATCGAATGTATATCACCAACGGTTGGACTCAAACCACCGTTCCCGAATGGGCAGAATCGATAGATTTAGAAACAAAAGAAATTTCTCTAGATAGGCGATTATACACCCTAATGGGAGCGACCCACATAGCCATGCTGCCTGCCCGATTTTTGTCATTTCCTGGTTGTGAAGCTAGAGGCTACGCCTACCTTTTAGAACATCTGGCCACCATTCACTTTGAATGCCACATCGTCAAACCCGTCAAATCACTAGTTAATCTTCTCAAAGATATCACGGGTATAAAAGCTAAGAGAAACGAGTTTCTCCGCCACCAGACGTAATACCTTGAAAAGAACGCCTTAGGTGACCGTCAGGAATATTCTGTCAGACATTCGTCCATACAAGTTGTCCTGGGACTGGACAAACAGAAAACACCATTCTGGAACCTGACGACCCTTGCATTTTACCCCGTCTTCAATTATCTTCAGCATAATCAAATTCGCAGCGCTTATGCCTATACGGAGTGGTTCTCGGATAATATATCCAACCGGTCTCTCCGCATTGACAACGATGGTCAAAACACTTCGATAGTCGGTTATTTAACTATCGAAGTAAAACAAACATTCAATCAAATGTATAACTATCATCACACTACCATGGGCACTTTTATTTAACATTCATCATCGTTGAACTATAGTTCCCATCTCTAATAGGGTTATTTAACTCTAATCATATTTCAAACATCGAAATGATGTCATCGTTTTCTGAAACGATTCTCCACTACTCGTTCTTACATTTCTATAGACAATCATCGTTACTTATTACTTTAGAATAAGTGGATTTCAAAACAAACTTTTTACATTCCCTAGGGAGTAGTGCTATATAAAACTCATGCTTAAGCTTAGCCAACAGCGTTAATTTAACGTTATAGTTCAAAACTTGTCATACGCTGTAATATTCCCATTTTTAACTAATCTCGACACAACAGTCACGCCTAAACCTCAACAGCGTTATTTTATCGCTATAGTTCACAGACTTGCAATATGCTATTATACTCCACTTTATAATTAATCTCAACGCCTCTTTCCGTGACTTTCCGTTACAAAAGTCTTGATATCTTATTTTCGTTACAAAAATCTTGGCATTTATTTCCGTTACAAAAATCTTGGCTTTTATTTCCGTTACAAAAATCTTGGCATTTTATTTTAAATATGATTTTATGATGTCATATCCTTATTTGAAAACTCGGTTTAAAATTATTTACATTGGTCATTAACCCTTTACTCCATCTTCCTTAAACATTTCTCTTTATACTTCTCTTATCTAAACTCGATCACGTTCTTTGTCTTTTTGGCAATTTACTTCTTATTCGTATTATGATACCCAATTCACTAAAACATCTCAATACAACTTAATACCAGTTTATAATAGAGTCTCTATTATAATTTAAACCTCGCTTTAATTATAAAAATATAATTTTTATAATTTACTTCGTTGATTTGTCTGACAGTCAACCTACTTCTTAACAAAATGGGTTTACGGTTGACTGTCGTTGATATCGTTTATTTACCAAATCAACATAACGTTGAATTTCCATTCAACATGGTTCAAACAGTGCATAAACAATACATATCAATATTGAAGAATCCGGTTGAATTCCTCCAACCGATTTCCGCATCCATAGGTGTTATTCAAATCAGTATCCAACCAATGATGTGTGCATATGCAATGACATATATTTATTTCAACCAATTTAACTGTAATTTATCTAATCCACCATCACACAGCATTCAACCATTATTTAACATATAAATAAAATATTTTAAATAAAAAGAGAGTTAGTGAATTTACTCACCTTGGCGCGTTAACCGTTAAATAACGATTTGCGTTAGTTGGTCCAATCTGGTGTTTTAAATTCGCCATAGTTCTGACGAGCTCCCAATGATTCCGGACTGGTTTCATAATGTAGATTTCGTTGTTACGATTTCGACATAACTGACGTCGTTCAATTCGCAAATCCCTTAACGTCTGTCCACCCGCCTATTCGAACACAGATGCCGCGCCCCATATCAGTAAAACCAATTTGTCACTGTAATGCAACTGCAATACAACTCCACCAACTTTCCCAGTATTTAACACATCTCCTTCTCCAATCAAATGCTATACGTTTGCTCCCTCCTGTTCGTTTGTAAGCAAACCGCACGCCAGCCTTCCCCGACAAGTGACACTTACTTTGCAGATGCTCACACCCCAAACATCACTACACAATGACGCAAGACCCTTAGTTCAAACTGCATGCACAGCCATGAACAAAAGTTACACCGCATGGCTCAACTTCCTTTCCAAACAAATAGCATCACCGCACTTTTGAACCCGTACTCCAATGTTCCATGGACTCCTTTCCTTCCATTCCTCATATACCCAGCAAATGTTCAATTCCAATACACTACCAAAGACTGCTCACGTGTTACCACATCCTCACATAATAAAACACCTCACGGCCATGCATGGTACTTCCCTAACTGAGAAGAACGGCAGCCTTCCCATTCGCATGCCAAAACCACACACCCCATACCCATTCACTAGTCTGCTACTTAACTCATCCTCTATATAAAGAACCGCACTCCTCTTTCCTGCGTCCGCCATGGTTGGCTAGAGCCTCCCCCACTCCTCTCATTGCTTCGACTAACAAGGATCCACCATTCCCGGTGAGCTCGGCCTTCGGAGTTCCTCCAGCACGTCACAGTGTTACTTGCGCACCCAGTTGATTCTCCCGTGCATTTGTTTAGAGCTTACAGGGTTTTTGTTTAAATTTGATTATGTTTCCAAAGCTTCACATTTTATTTTACTTTGTTTTTTTTTTTCTGAAAATGGAAAAAGAAACGAGCAGAGTACCCTGTATATATAGACTTGATTTCCTTGCTGGGCACGGATACTTGGCCTCCACGGGTATCAACCTAGCTTGGTCAGCACGGGATTAGTTGTAGACAAGTGATGAGGTACTACCATATTACTTCAGCCTGAAGTTACAGAGATATTAGGTCTGCGTGGACTGTTTTTAGGGTAGGTCAGGCTTCACCTCTTGTCGGTACGTTTTAAACATGGAGTACCTTACACACATTTGAGGTTACGTTTTGGGGTTTGCTGCATTGTCTTTGTTGATTGATTAATTAATGAAAGTACGGTACTGGTGTTGTGTTGGATAAGTGTTTGGCCTTCAGAGAGGGGACGTAACACGAATGATCAAGGTAGAGTAAACAATTGTAGGCCATAGATGCATGGGTAGGTGATTTTATGTTTTAACAAAAGGGTATTGTTTTTAGCCTGATTTCGTATGGCATGAGACTTGAGTAGGGAATGGAAGACCTGCTTTTTAGGCAGTGACAATTCATCCTGGGCATGTACGACTTGGCACCCAAATTTGGTGTAGATTGGCTGAGCATGCTTGGTTTGATGGAAGTAGGATTTTTATTTCAAAGAAGACAACTGACTTGTCATTACTATGCTAGGCTGGACATACTATAATCTTGTCCATTTTCTTAGATGGTATGACTAATAACACTGGATTAAAATTCTAAATTGTAAGATTATAATTCTTTATTTCCTTGATTGTTTTGAAGGGTTACGTTCATGCAGTTCCCGTTGTATAGAATTCCATTTATTTTCGGACTGCTACGGACAGAAGTAAGATTACGGTTGTATCCAACGAGGTGCCACGATCCCAAAAATATAAAAATATCGGTAGATTGACTCATATTGTGAAACCCCGAAATACTGATTAAGGGTGCAAAATACTCCAAATAAAAAGTTGCGTATTTAATTAATTAAAAATTATAGTAAAATTTTAAAAATTTAATTATCACTACGTCCCAAAAGAACCTTGTCTAAATTCGAAATCGATAACTAATTATATCAAATAAAACGTTACGGTCGATATACGATTTCATAGCGACTATTCGAAAATTTGATTTAGATATAACTCGCAATCTATAACGCGAAATCTTGTTTTTCACTTCCATTGGAAAGAAACAGTTCAACAGATTTCAACGTTTCTTGTTTCGCAGAAATCCGACTTATAACGGGTCATGTACACTCAATTGAAGCTCAGAACGTTAAATTACGAACTGCCGCGATATTACGGGCTCGATTATATTTAATATATATTTAAACGTTCAACTTCATTTAATTAATACATAAATCCACTTATATTACGAATTCAATATTTAAACTGATTTAAATATTCACATACAAACCGATAAAAATGCGGGACATTACATTCCTTCCCCCTTAAAATAATTTCGTCCTCGAAATTGCTAAGATGTGGAAAATGCTACAATTCTCTGTTGAAAACAGGTTAAAAATCTTTTTGGTTTACTTCATAATTTCAGTTTCAACTGAACTGATCAAAATATTAATTCCCTTCTTTGTAACGAAAATTTTCAAAATTTTGAAAATTTTCTAACAATTTAATTTTCGGAGAATTTCGTCAGCCTCTCCGCTGTACGGTTCATTCGGTACTACTATAACACGCCACTCTGGACCTTCCCCCTTCATTGGGCATCCAACTTTCTCGCTTCCATTTGCAATCCATTCAGCATACCCAAATGCATCTCCAACTGATCTCCAGTCAGTTTATTCTCAATCAGTAATCCCAACTCAAATTTCTTTTTCAAACCCCAGTTCAATTCCAATTCCAAAATGATCAAATTTCCCAACCAAGTTTGGTTCCACAACTCAACTACTTTGCCAAATCAAATCCTTATTCTAGTGCATTTTCCACCTACTTGGCTTCAATTCAACTCAAATTTTATTTGACTTAGTCAAATTCATTATTTATATACTTCATAAGAAAAAATTAAATTTCAGAATTCAAATTCCTGGGGTTTTTATTTTAAATCAGTTTGAGATCATATACCCATATATACCTATAACATGTCCATTCAAAACATTTGAATTTCTAACAACGTGCTTTCCCAAAACACTTCAAAACAAAACCTTTTGGTAGTAATCTGTCACTTAGCACTCGAAAATGAATACAGATAATGGTCGACTTCATCATCGGAATTCATTTCCCAGCGATCAAAGTGAGTTCAATACTATATCACTTTCAAAACTCATATTTAAATACTTTTATTTGAAATTACTTCAAAAATATCTTTTCGAAACTTGGATAATATTTCAAAATTTCCCCAGGATCTTAAAATTCCATATATTGAACCCAAACATTATTTCCAACTTCTTTCCAAATTTCTAGAGTTTTATTTCAATTCTGGTTTAAATTCAGATTCAGTTCATCTGATTTTGCATATTATATTCATTGGTTATCTATAATCACTTCACTTATCACCCTATTTGATTATAATTTCAACCAACGCATTCAATATATACTAGATAATTCCAATATATATGCTTTCTTTATATCAAAATATATTTCGGGTAAGATTATTTCATTTACCCTCTTCTCCAAAACATACCGTGTCGAATTGCTCTATTCAAGAGTTTAGAAACACCTATCGATACAGTTTGCATTACTGTTTCGACCAGAATTCATAAACCACTTGCCAAACCAATCAACACAATATAAAACAGTTTTTATATCAATTTACAAATACGCGCTCATATACATACACTCAAACTCAATCTAGGGTGTTACTAACCCTATCTCTAGTGAGTTACGCCACAGAGCCAAGGTAATCACTTAACCTTATGCTCTGATACCAACTGTAACAACCCGGGGTTTTCGACTCCGAAAAAAAAATCGACACAAAACCCAGCGTCGACTGTTCAGACATCGAAAATACCGAATCATTAATAGAAAGAAATTAGAGGGTGAGATAGAAAAGATAGAACTAATAGAATAGAAGAAGAAGGAGAACACAACTGAGCATAATCAGAGTAAACACGAATCTCACAGCGGAACGGATAAAATATATTATATAACATAACTTTGAAATACAAAACTGTATTGTATATTCATACCATATCAGAGTACAACACATCATATCACAGCGGAAATAGTCTCTAAATACTAACGGTGCAGCCTTCTGCTTTTAGCTCCTTCAAGCGTATCTGTAAAACCTGAAACACTTGACTGCCCGTACAAATTTGGGCACCCAAGAGTTTAGGGAAAACAAACAAAATAAACTCTGGGTCAGTCATGGGACTGGTGTGAGTAAATTCCAACCATACGGTTTAACTTTGAAAAATCCTTTTTGAAACAAAAAGGATAATAGTAAGACCAATCCACACATAAACATGGACGGTTTTTACCTTACTATAACCCAAAATATTTTTGATATCAAAATCCAGTGATATTATAATAATGTCTAATCAAATAAATAACCAAATAGTAGAACGCTTGCATCTCACGCTCTACATACATAGTATAAAATCAAAACCCGCAGGGCTCTTATTGGAGATTGGATTCCAACTATGACAAGGTATGGGACCACCTTCCGATAATGTATCTCTAGAGGCGAATACACCTGGGTTCAACAAGAACGTCTTGCAACCCGGCCCACACATGACCGACCACTCATTTCGCTTGAGTGTATCGAATGTATATCACCAACGGTTGGACTCAAACCACCGTTCCCGAATGGGCAGAATCGATAGATTTAGAAACAAAAGAAATTTCTCTAGATAGGCGATTATACACCCTAATGGGAGCGACCCACATAGCCATGCTGCCTGCCCGATTTTTGTCATTTCCTGGTTGTGAAGCTAGAGGCTACGCCTACCTTTTAGAACATCTGGCCACCATTCACTTTGAATGCCACATCGTCAAACCCGTCAAATCACTAGTTAATCTTCTCAAAGATATCACGGGTATAAAAGCTAAGAGAAACGAGTTTCTCCGCCACCAGACGTAATACCTTGAAAAGAACGCCTTAGGTGACCGTCAGGAATATTCTGTCAGACATTCGTCCATACAAGTTGTCCTGGGACTGGACAAACAGAAAACACCATTCTGGAACCTGACGACCCTTGCATTTTACCCCGTCTTCAATTATCTTCAGCATAATCAAATTCGCAGCGCTTATGCCTATACGGAGTGGTTCTCGGATAATATATCCAACCGGTCTCTCCGCATTGACAACGATGGTCAAAACACTTCGATAGTCGGTTATTTAACTATCGAAGTAAAACAAACATTCAATCAAATGTATAACTATCATCACACTACCATGGGCACTTTTATTTAACATTCATCATCGTTGAACTATAGTTCCCATCTCTAATAGGGTTATTTAACTCTAATCATATTTCAAACATCGAAATGATGTCATCCTTTTCTGAAACGATTCTCCACTACTCGTTCTTACATTTCTATAGACAATCATCGTTACTTATTACTTTAGAATAAGTGGATTTCAAAACAAACTTTTTACATTCCCTAGGGAGTAGTGCTATATAAAACTCATGCTTAAGCTTAGCCAACAGCGTTAATTTAACGTTATAGTTCAAAACTTGTCATACGCTGTAATATTCCCATTTTTAACTAATCTCGACACAACAGTCACGCCTAAACCTCAACAGCGTTATTTTATCGCTATAGTTCACAGACTTGCAATATGCTATTATACTCCACTTTATAATTAATCTCAACGCCTCTTTCCGTGACTTTCCGTTACAAAAGTCTTGATATCTTATTTTCGTTACAAAAATCTTGGCATTTATTTCCGTTACAAAAATCTTGGCTTTTATTTCCGTTACAAAAATCTTGGCATTTTATTTTAAATATGATTTTATGATGTCATATCCTTATTTGAAAACTCGGTTTAAAATTATTTACATTGGTCATTAACCCTTTACTCCATCTTCCTTAAACATTTCTCTTTAGACTTCTCTTATCTAAACTCGATCACGTTCTTTGTCTTTTTGGCAATTTACTTCTTATTCGTATTATGATACCCAATTCACTAAAACATCTCAATACAACTTAATACCAGTTTATAATAGAGTCTCTATTATAATTTAAACCTCGCTTTAATTATAAAAATATAATTTTTATAATTTACTTCGTTGATTTGTCTGACAGTCAACCTACTTCTTAACAAAATGGGTTTACGGTTGACTGTCGTTGATATCGTTTATTTACCAAATCAACATAACGTTGAATTTCCATTCAACATGGTTCAAACAGTGCATAAACAATACATATCAATATTGAAGAATCCGGTTGAATTCCTCCAACCGATTTCCGCATCCATAGGTGTTATTCAAATCAGTATCCAACCAATGATGTGTGCATATGCAATGACATATATTTATTTCAACCAATTTAACTGTATTTTATCTAATCCACCATCACACAGCATTCAACCATTATTTAACATATAAATAAAATATTTTAAATAAAAAGAGAGTTAGTGAATTTACTCACCTTGGCGCGTTAACCGTTAAATAACGATTTGCGTTAGTTGGTCCAATCTGGTGTTTTAAATTCGCCATAGTTCTGACGAGCTCCCAATGATTCCGGACTGGTTTCATAATGTAGATTTCGTTGTTACGATTTCGACATAACTGACGTCGTTCAATTCGCAAATCCCTTAACGTCTGTCCACCCGCCTATTCGAACACAGATGTCGCGCCCCATATCAGTAAAACCAATTTGTCACTGTAATGCAACTGCAATACAACTCCACCAACTTTCCCAGTATTTAACACATCTCCTTCTCCAATCAAATGCTATACGTTTGCTCCCTCCTGTTCGTTTGTAAGCAAACCGCACGCCAGCCTTCCCCGACAAGTGACACTTACTTTGCAGATGCTCACACCCCAAACATCACTACACAATGACGCAAGACCCTTAGTTCAAACTGCATGCACAGCCATGAACAAAAGTTACACCGCATGGCTCAACTTCCTTTCCAAACAAATAGCATCACCGCACTTTTGAACCCGTACTCCAATGTTCCATGGACTCCTTTCCTTCCATTCCTCATATACCCAGCAAATGTTCAATTCCAATACACTACCAAAGACTGCTCACGTGTTACCACATCCTCACATAATAAAACACCTCACGGCCATGCATGGTACTTCCCTAACTGAGAAGAACGGCAGCCTTCCCATTCGCATGCCAAAACCACACACCCCATACCCATTCACTAGTCTGCTACTTAACTCATCCTCTATATAAAGAACCGCACTCCTCTTTCCTGCGTCCGCCATGGTTGGCTAGAGCCTCCCCCACTCCTCTCATTGCTTCGACTAACAAGGATCCACCATTCCCGGTGAGCTCGGCCTTCGGAGTTCCTCCAGCACGTCACAGTGTTACTTGCGCACCCAGTTGATTCTCCCGTGCATTTGTTTAGAGCTTACAGGGTTTTTGTTTAAATTTGATTATGTTTCCAAAGCTTCACATTTTATTTTACTTTGTTTTTTTTTTTTCTGAAAATGGAAAAAGAAACGAGCAGAGTACCCTGTATATATAGACGTGATTTCCTTGCTGGGCACAGATACTTGGCCTCCACGGGTATCAACCTAGCTTGGTCAGCACGGGATTAGTTGTAGACAAGTGATGAGGTACTACCATATTACTTCAGCCTGAAGTTACAGAGATATTAGGTCTGCGTGGACTGTTTTTAGGGTAGGTCAGGCTTCACCTCTTGTCGGTACGTTTTAAACATGGAGTACCTTACACACATTTGAGGTTACGTTTTGGGGTTTGCTGCATTGTCTTTGTTGATTGATTAATTAATGAAAGTACGGTACTGGTGTTGTGTTGGATAAGTGTTTGGCCTTCAGAGAGGGGACGTAACACGAATGATCAAGGTAGAGTAAACAATTGTAGGCCATAGATGCATGGGTAGGTGATTTTATGTTTTAACAAAAGGGTATTGTTTTTAGCCTGATTTCGTATGGCATGAGACTTGAGTAGGGAATGGAAGACCTGCTTTTTAGGCAGTGACAATTCATCCTGGGCATGTACGACTTGGCACCCAAATTTGGTGTAGATTGGCTGAGCATGCTTGGTTTGATGGAAGTAGGATTTTTATTTCAAAGAAGACAACTGACTTGTCATTACTATGCTAGGCTGGACATACTATAATCTTGTCCATTTTCTTAGATGGTGTGACTAATAACACTGGATTAAAATTCTAAATTGTAAGATTATAATTCTTTATTTCCTTGATTGTTTTGAAGGGTTACGTTCATGCAGTTCCCGTTGTATAGAATTCCATTTATTTTCGGACTGCTACGGACAGAAGTAAGATTACGGTTGTATCCAACGAGGTGCCACGATCCCAAAAATATAAAAATATCGGTAGATTGACTCATATTGTGAAACCCCGAAATACTGATTAAGGGTGCAAAATACTCCAAATAAAAAGTTGCGTATTTAATTAATTAAAAATTATAGTAAAATTTTAAAAATTTAATTATCACTACGTCCCAAAAGAACCTTGTCTAAATTCGAAATCGATAACTAATTATATCAAATAAAACGTTACGGTCGATATACGATTTCATAGCGACTATTCGAAAATTTGATTTAGATATAACTCGCAATCTATAACGCGAAATCTTGTTTTTCACTTCCATTGGAAAGAAACAGTTCAACAGATTTCAACGTTTCTTGTTTCGCAGAAATCCGACTTATAACGGGTCATGTACACTCAATTGAAGCTCAGAACGTTAAATTACGAACTGCCGCGATATTACGGGCTCGATTATATTTAATATATATTTAAACGTTCAACTTCATTTAATTAATACATAAATCCACTTATATTACGAATTCAATATTTAAACTGATTTAAATATTCACATACAAACCGATAAAAATGCGGGACATTACACAATCCGTATGTTGCACACGATAATATTATTAAAATAGTATTTATTAATTTAATGTTAAAATAGGTACTTTGTTTTGCAATATATGATAAATTTTGATGTGAAATTTATTAATTATTAATTAAAATTATTATTATTATTTGCGTGTAAATTATGTTCTATAGCTTACACAAACAATATGTATGTGTGTGTATTTGAATTCTTTTTAGTTATTTTTGCTAATATAGATAAATGCTGAAATTAATGTATGTTACTAATTTCTTCAATGAATTAACAAAGATTGTTTAATATAATTTTTTCAAATAAGTTAAATGTAAAATTACGAAGTTAGTTTAAATGTATAGCATAACAGGGAGAATTGGAAAGAAATTTTCAAAAAAAAATATAAATTTGTTGCAGAGTTACTAATGTTTAAGAAGAATTTTATGATATAATGTATGATAAATTCTTGATATAAACGAATCATTACTAATTTATAAATTAATTTTGTCATTATTGTTGATATACGTAGTTCATGTTATGTGATTTATATATCTTTATAGTTGCATGAAAAACCATCCTTTTTTCATATGAATGTACATAGTAAAATTGACTTATATTTTTAAAAGCTATTAGAAAAATGGACTAATTAAACATTATATACGATTATATAAATAATTAGAATTTAAGATTTCGTGAGTAGTTTATACATGAATTGAAATATGAAACATCGCGAAAGAATTTGAGCACGTTTAGCAAATAATTATAGAAATGTTAAAATACAGGTATTTAAAACGAAAATTGTTTACTTTAATTTATGATAAATTTATTCAGATAAGTTTATATATTAATTTTTTATTGTATACATGTATTATTTAAATTGTGCGACTTATTTAAGCTTATATTTGAAAGAAAAACTAATTTTGCCATTTCTGTTAATATAAACATGGCAGTCGTTTTAAAACATCATACTTAGTGTTAATTAGATGAATCAGCAACAATTTATTGAGTGAATTGATTCACAACAAAAAAAAATAATAATAATAATTCCATACGCCAATTTGGCGTAGGGAATCAAATTTCCCTACGTCATCCCTACGCCAAAATTGAAGTTGTAAAATAGCACATCGTAAAAATTCCATGTGGGTTCCCTACGCCTGCATGCCAATGCGCTCCCTACTCTAAGTTCCATATGCCTTCCCTACGCCTGCATCCCTACGTCTTCACTACGACAAGTTCCATACGTCTTCCTACGTTGTATTTCTTACTCAATCCATACGCATTTCCTAGCCCTCTTCCATACGCATTCACCACACCTAGCCTTTTTTTTATAGTGCAAAAACAGGATTTTCCTTACCCATTCCATACGCATTTCCTACACCACCGTACATCAAAATTCAATATGGCTCTTTTACATTTAGTTTCATCTACCACACACATAGGGGTGACAATTAGACCTGACCCGATGGACCCAGACCCGACCCGTCGGGTCTCGGTTCTAGGCGTGTGGGGTTTTGTCAGGTCTAAACTATACATTTCAAAAATCTGGACCCGACCCGACCCGAGCTTCGGTTCGGGTCGGGTCGGTTCGGATCCTATTGAATAATAACACTAAAAATACATATATTTCAATATTTTTTGTTCGGGTCTTTGGGGTTGAGTCTATGCGGGTCAGGTTTGATCGGGTCTTAATGGTATTTTTCATCACCTAGACCCGACCCGAGACCCATCGGGTTCAGTTCGGGTTCAGGTCTTTTCGGGTTGGTTCGGTTAAGGTTTTCGGTTCTCGATTCTAATTGCCATCCCTACACACACATCATAATAAAATTTAATAAAACCAAGCACATCCAAAATCATAACAATATTATCAATAAAAACATTGATGTAGAATGGATATCATGGTCAAATTACCATAAACTTGCTACAAATGTATCTAAAACAAATCATGTCCAACAAACAATAAAATAAATGCAACATAACTCAAACATGGTCGTTTCATCTAATTCAAACATCATATAATGTACCTTATACAAACAGATCATCAAACTCACTGCCAAAATAAGAATAACTCAAAAAGTATGTCATGCAATTCTTATTCCCGCCTCAACGCTTGTATAAACTCTTGCACATAATTCATGTATTGAAAGACCGTCAATACATAAAACAAAGATAATTTACAAAAAGTTCATTAACTTGAGTAGCAAAAGAATTTGGGTGAAATGTTTACCTGAACTAGTCCTCTTAAACATAAGCTTCTAGCTGTTTGCTGACTCGTCTGAAACATGCAAGCACATAACCTCAACCATATGCTCCAATAATGATGCAAGCCAATTCATTGCAAATATCAAGTAAGTGTCAAAAACACTCGATAAACAAAAGATCTTATTTCTTGCATCTTATATCGTATAAAATGCCAAAATTCTTAACATTATGTGCAATCATTGAAGCAACATGGGATATGATGTCCTAAGATAGTAGATTATATAGTTATCTAATTAAATGGCGGTAGTTTCAATTCTCGATCATACTGAATACTGAATCCTAACATATGTTTCTCTGGTCGTGTGCCTGTCATATTCTTAAATAGGTCTTAGAGTAGGGTTAAAATACCCTTAGTCCTACAATTCAACAGCACTACCCTTACTCTATAATTTATGTATGTCGTACATATTATAGAAATGATAAATGTTATGACAAATCATAGTCACTGGGAGAACATACTGTTATACAAAAAAAATTCACAAATCCGTCTCATGATGTAGATAAAGAAAGCAATGAATATATTAAGATATTCTTTTTGAATGGAACTGCAAACTAATTTTCATCCTGTCATGTCTTAGACATGCATGGATGAAGTGTGTGCCATGGAAAAAAAGAGAGAAAGATAAATCATAAAATACAGTTTGAAAAGGAAGTGGTAACAGCGGATTTGGAAAATCGTTTCCAAGCGATGAATTTCTGTTCCAATCTTTGTACAGTCGACATCCTTGTACCAAATTCTCTATCCCCCCAACCTATACACAAAATTGGACACAAACGTAGAGACATAAAGCCTCGACCATTGAATCTTTTTGTCCTTATGTGGAGGAGTACATTTCAGGGAGCGATCCAATGATGGAGATCAATTGTGTCGCCAATTGTGTTTAAATAGACTTCCCCATATATATGTGTGTGTGTGTGTTTATAAAATAATAATAATAATAATAATAATATGTATGTGTGTGCTTAAAGTGAATTTGTAACTAGCCAAGCACCAAGGCTTTAGATCTCGCTTAGTTGGTTAAATTGGTGCTTCTATCATATTAAATAATGTGTCTTTGCGAACATGTATTTGATAACCGTATGTCTCCATAAATGGATTTACTATGAGATGGTTTGTTTTATAAGATGATAGTTTAGTTAATGATTTTTTAATTGTTTCGGATAAGTATGCACAAATATACATAGTTTTGGAATCAAGATGATTTAGTTCTCATTAGTGTTATCAAGGGGTGTGCCTAAGGCACAAAAGAACTCATGTACAGTAGTTGTGTCTTTTTGGGAGTTGAGATATTAAAGCTGTTCAAAACACCCAAAAATCGCTCCATTTGCTAAGACACAAAACCCTAAGTTGCCTAAAAAAACGAGCCTTAATTATGGGTTGGTTCTGGATTGTAAAATGAGCACTTCCTTGGTATAAATAATTTCGACCCGTTCTCAACTCTATATTAAATCAAAATTTAAGCGGCTTCAATTTCGTATACGTCGAAAAAACTATACCACCAATCAAGCTTCAAGTCGTTGTTGCCGCCACAATGGTGCCACTAACTCTACTTCAAACTGGCCATGACTGAAAAAGGCACAATTCAATTGTCCAATACAAGATTGGGTCCCTAAAATCTCGAATCGAGCGATAATTGAAATCCCAGATTTAAAACTGTGTTAAACAAAATCTTGACCTTACATCCTTATTGATGGCAAGTCTCAACAAATTCTGATATCTTGAATAACAATAGCAACAGAATGTAAGTGCAAATAATTACATACCTCTTCAAGCCTTTTTAATGCAACACAATTAGGAACCTCATGAATAAGACTAATCCACCGATCACCCTTGTCATTCTGCTCTCCACCTCTAGCAATAATCTACAGAAAGGAATTACTGTTATTGTTCCACTGTTGATGATATCCATTATAAGATCGGTATAAGAACAATGAGTGATACCTTTCCCAATTCAGGGTCTCCAACACAATCACAGAAAGATTGAAATGCAGTCGACAATAGTCACAATACCCTACTACTGCAATATGCAAACAAGCCGTGAAACTTGACGGTTAAACTAGAAATTTTATCCTTATTGTTGTTGTTGTTGTCTCTATGGATTAAAATTACTTTTGAGAATTTATAGCACACAAATTTATGAACTAACCACAGAAATAGTCTGCTTTCTGCTTGCACGACAGAAAGTGACTATTTAAAACAGTTTCATTATCTGTAAATAAATAAATAAAATCAATGAAACAAAAACAAAAAAAAGGGAAAGAAAGAATTATTTGAGTCAGCATCCAGTAAAATCTGCACATATCGACTCTATTTGTAATATGTTCTTGGACATGGTTAAACTTCTACATTTAAATTCCATCAGAAAACGAAAACTTCACCAATAGACTACCGTAGTTGTTCAGTCTGGCCCAATCCAACATGTCTTTAATTATTTTGCAAAATATTGTTTAGACTCATAATAATAAATAGGCAAATTCTATTCAAACTCACCAAACTGTTGAGTAGACCCCCAAAATCCGAAAAAATGTAAAATTCCGCTGTTTTTCTAAGTTGCCCCCCGTTTTAAAAAAAAAACAGAATACCCTCCCTCGCAGCGGCACTGCGAGGGAGGATGACGGTTCAAAAAAAATAAACACACAAAAATGGTACTTTCGTCATCAGAAGTTTTGAATAAAAAGGAGGAGGGCAACTCAGCAATTCTACGAGTCTAAATAGAATTTGCCTAATAAATATTGATATTCTATAAACTTCAAAAAACCAGAAGGCTAAAATAAAATGGTCTCTTATACGA
Organism: Allium sativum; assembly: GCA_030737875.1. NCBI lineage: Eukaryota > Viridiplantae > Streptophyta > Magnoliopsida > Asparagales > Amaryllidaceae > Allium > Allium sativum. The sequence continues at coordinate 203,323,195 of CM060925.1, read as the reverse complement.
TTAATCACAACCATTACAACCTATCCACATTTCTCATCTAAACTAAAAATATAATGTATTATTACCCAATTTACATGTCATAAACAATTCAAAAATTAAATTTGTTTCATAATATACCTTATTTCCAACCCCAGTCAATAACCCCAAGCCGAGAGCCCCAATTTGCAAACCTAACAAAGAAAAATACGGATATAAGAGTAACCTAGAAGAGAAAATAAGTAGTAAATGTTGCTTCCATCGAAAGAAGTGCTAGCAAGCTTGCACTAAACCCTGATGAATCTATTCGGCGCAGCCGGTTCGAGTAGGAAAAGTCAACAATCCGCATCAATTGGAGAGGGATGTTATCATATAAGTCAGAGGAGAGGAAGAATGGGAAGACATGGTCGTAAAAGATTGAACCCAATTTCTGCAGCGGAAGAACAAAAGAAACTGGATAAAAACAGGAAAGGGATGCATCGTTAAAACTGAGGAAATAACTGTCGATCAGGGAAGAACCACCCTCTTTGTTGAAGTTTGTTACAGGGTGGATTAAATACGTAAGTGGACGACCGATGGAAAGGGAAAATGGAATTATAGCAATGGAGGAGAAGAGAAATCATGGAAGGTAGGTCGGTAAAAGGGACAAATTATGAGCGGAGAAGAGGGAAGGATGGTAAGCGGTTTCTCGATCGATCGTGTTTTCTAAATCCAATGGCTGGAAATTTAAAAATTAAAATGATAAAAAGATTTTAGGGTTTTTTTTAAGGATTGGTAATTGTAACACCCCACCTCCGCCAGGGTGGCTCTTGCAAGCGACTCTGACTTTGGTGGGGCGTTTTAAAACAAGGTAAACATGCATAATGATATAACAAGGCAGGACATGACATATATATGTAAATAAACAGAGTAAGTAGATAAAACAGCGGAAGATTTTTAAAACATTTCAAAACACAAGTCTGGTACATCAAAACGTCAATTTCCCAAAATTACAAGTCTAGATAAAAACATCATCTGATAAACTGAAATACATAAGTACTATCCCCAAATAAGAGTGATAAACCATAGCGGGCTCAATATCCAAACGTACATGAGCTAATCCAGCAAGCAAGCTAAGCGATCCAAGCTAAGCACCAATGTTCCCACCCTGAGAACCTGGGGGGGGAACGGAAGAAAAGAAGCGAAAAGAAAACGGGTCAGTCATAAAGACTGGTAAGCCCTGCTACGATCAGTCTATAAACTAATAAAGTTAACAGCATGATGGAAACTGAGATGATCATAGATAACAACATACTGGCATGATAAATTAACTACAAGATAGATAGAGGTGTCATCGCATAAACAAGGTTAAGTTTTGCACCACGGTGTACTAGCAAACCAACATAACAGGTATTGATCCCTTGGCCCAAGCTTTGACCCAATAACATGAAGTGACCTTAATATAAGGTCCAACCAAACGGTCTAGTCGATCGGCTCCCTATAAGCCTAATACGTCAAGTGTTGGTGTCCATACGGCCCACATATGGATGTAGTCAGACTGTGCTGGGTCCACCTTCGGGTGTATCAAGCCTTCGGGTGTCAACCCCAGACACTGAAGCAATAATGCACAGTCTAAACCTACTGGTACCCGTGCCTCGAGTTTGTCCAATACCGGACTACGTGCACGTCCGTAGCCCGCCTGGACCCGCACCGCTGTACCACTCAGCCGTCGCTTTGGTCGCTTACATCAATCCAGTAATCGTGCCCCGCCCTAGCCTAGCCTCTAGGGTTGTGATGATACCAAACTGGGATTACTGCTGGAACAGACCACGTTGCTAGGGTTTCCTAAGAGGGTTAAGTGCGATTTAACCCTTCACTAATCATGGATTAAATTGGTTAAGTGTAACCGACAGTTCACAACTTAACCCCATTTCAATCCCTCGAATCCTCAAATTGGTTAAGTATTATTGGACCCTGACTTAACCCTAATCATGAGGCATTAATTAATTTAATGCACCTTAACCTCTCACATTAGACTTTGTTGTGGTTACATAGTTAAGCCGGTGGGTTCCGGGTAGATTTACACCACAACTTGGTCTAACCACGGGTCTTGGCACCACATGACCAACTTCTCACATTGGGTCCTATTGTTTGTAGCCACTAGTTAAGCCGGTAGGTTCCGGGTAGAATTACGCTATAAACTCAACCCAACCTCGAGTTGGCCACACTTATGTTTTCTAAGTGTCATGTCCACTTTATTTCAAAACATAATTACAAGTCAACAAATACTTGGGTAGACCTAACTTAATAGGTAAATTCCCAAGGGGTAGACCTAACTTAATAGGTAAATTCCCAATCTTATATTTTCATGTATTTTAAGTTTACCCAAACCCCCCCCCCAACGTCATTCAATCGCTTACATATTCGTAATAACGCATAAAGGATAGGAAGAGGGAACTTGGCATAACATACATGATGAACTTGCATATCACAACAAATATGCATCACATGTTAGACTTGCATAACTTAGCATAGTGAACTTGCATATTACCATAAACATGCATAACATGTTAAACTTGCCTAACATGGCATATGGAACTTGCATAAACATGCATAACTTGTCAAACATGCATAACATGTCATTGTGAACTTGCATAAACATGCATAACTTATTTAACATGCATAACATGGCATAGTGAACTTGCATAAACATGCATAACCCAATAAACTTGCAAATCATGGCATAGAGAACTTGCATAAACATGCATAACTCAATAAACTTGCAAATCATGGCATAGTGAACTCGCATAAACATGCATAACTCAATAAACTTGCAAATCATGGCATAGTGAACTTGCATAAACATGCATAACTCAATAAACTTGCAAATCATGGCATAGTGAACTTGCATAAACATGCATAACTCAATAAACTTGCAAATCATGGCATAGTGAACTTGCATAAACATGCATAACTCAATAAACTTGCAAATCATGGCATAGTGAACTTGCATAAACATGCATAACTCAATAAACTTGCAAATCATGGCATAGTGAACTTGCATAAACATGCATAACTCAATAAACATGTGTAACATGGCATATTGAACTCGCATAAGCATGCATAACTTATTAAACATGCATAAATCCCAACTTTCATCACATATTCACTTTAGAGTTTCTAAAATGAAGGTAAGAGGGCTTACAATGCCTATGCGGACTCAAATGAGTATAGCAAATGTAAGAAACCCCTTATGCAACAAAATAAAACCCCAAAATGCAAGCAAACTTGATCAAGACTCCTCCTTTATGTTGACAATAGAGAAACAAGACTTTAATGCAAGCTAAAGAGGATCATACAAGCCTAAATACACTTGTATGCATGGAAATCTCTTAGGAATTTGTTTAGGAATTGTATGAAGAGAGTGGAGGCCATGAGAGGATGGATTTTGACATAGTTTAGTTGCTAGAATGAATAATGAATGATTTAGGGTAGGTTAGGGTCTTATTTATAGATTAGGCTAGTGATTTAGACCATAGGATTAAACCCTAGTTGAATTAGGTCCATCAGATTTCGGAATTCTCCAGAACCAAGCCACAAGACCAGACCAAGACCAAAGATGGTGCGCCAGGCAAAACTGCCCGGCCACCCTGTGTCGACAGGGCTGTCGACACCCTGGGGACCCTGTCGACATGCCTGTCGACATGGGGGTCCTGGCGGGAGTTTTCCCGCCTGCGCCAGTTTGCCCTAATTTCCAACTTTTGAACTTGAAATTCAAATCTGTTTTTGACAAGGAAATTTCTGAAAACTTAAATGGGCCTTAACTGGGTCATACGGACTCCGATTTTCAAAAACTCGGACTCTATTTCGCGTATTTTTCCGAGACGAACGCAATGGAATAGCCCGTTTCCCTTGATTCACATTTTATAATTAAATTCTGCCTCGATTTATATTATAACAGGAAAAAAAATACAGGTTGTTACATTCTCCCCTCCTTAAAGGATTTCGTCCCCGAAATCTTCAAGTCAGGAAGAACATATCCTACCATCCAACATCCATCTTCTCAAAACATCATCCACGAGCAATCATTGTCCTTAAAGGATTCTAAATGTGGTATGAACATATGCAAAAATGTGTGTATATGTACTTACCTAATGCAAAAATCAGGCGGTTACTGATACAGTAAACCTCCTTAATGCATATGTATGTCAGTGAAATGAATCCATATGTATGCAAATTCCTAACATAATTCATAGTATCTATATGAGTGCACATAACATTCATCCATATGCAACATCCATGTGGTGGCACAACAAGTTCCAATCATGAATAAGTATAAACACTCATGCATATGCAACATGAAGAGTGTGTGAGCCGATCTAGTGCCTAATGTGTATAATGCATCCACGAGTAACCACTTGCAAACACTTGCAACCACTTGCAAACATCAAGCATAACATGTTTCAAATACATGTTTCATCCAAAGGGTTTCTACCTAAGGTTCTCATGACAAGATAAACACGATAAACTAGATAAACTAGATAAACATGGACAGAGAGATATGCTAAAAAGAGATCTTAGAAGATAAGCAAGATAAACCCCTTTTTGGATTACAAGAAATCCATTCAAACTCTGACATATAGTACTAACCGATGAGTCATAACCCCCTTATGGAGTTTACAACAGAAATAAGATCGAGAATGGGACCGAGAGGATATATACAAAAGATAACTTGCAAGCAAGCTCCACAGGAAAACAAGGATCAAGGATGCACTCTTAAAAAGAGATATGATGCGCGTATCTAGTCTTCACTCTTCTTAGTCACGTTTCCTTGAGCTTAATTCCACTGTGCTTTGACCGTCTTTTACTTCATGATTTCTTGGCTTCCTAACTCCTATTTCCCAAATTCGAGTTGGAACTCATTTCATTATCGCCTTTCGTCTTCCTTTTCCACTTATTCTTCTTTCTGTATACTTGGCTTAAACATAACTGTAACCTCATGATTTCATGCAAGCTCTCCAAAATTCACTAGTGAATCCTGGATCTCGTCTACTTACTATAAAGTATTCCACGCAGCAGAACTTTTCTTGAAAATACCAATCCGCGTTGCCAATTGCCCTTATAAACGTGATTTTCTATAACTCATGCTTAATCGAAATGAACCATCCGCCTATGAGTGATAGGCCATACCTAGATTCAGTTGCCTACCCATGGCTTCCTGTAGGCTATTTCAAAACTGGCCAACTCTTGAGGGTAAACCGTTGCTAACCATGATGCAGTCCTCTCGCTCTTCACCGGACTGAAATGAGCACTCTTCGTGAGTCTACCTATTATGACCCACATACCCGTATTCCCTTTCTTTGATCTAGGTAGTCCATCCACATAATCTATCAAGATGTTTTTACACTTCCCTTGCGGAACCTCCAATGGAGGTAATGGCCCGCCGGGCTTCTATGACTTGGCCTTAACCTGGTGGCACAACATGCATCCTGAGACCAACTCGGCCACCTCCTCGAGTGATGCGCATCTTCAAGAACATTCTTTACCAAGTCTTCCACTCGAGGAACACATAATCTCTCATCGCGCCTTAGTCATCCCTTGTCATCTATAATATATCCAGCGAGGTGACTTAACATCTCGCCTCGAATCAACTGGTCCATGTTCTTGACTAACTGCGGGTCTTCTTCCTGTGAAACCCCCTTCTTGATCCAGAAGAGTAAGTCTAAGCTCAGGGAATGCTAACTAACTAGCCAAACGGAGAAAGCTTCTTACTTCAATTGCCATCCTCAGAGTTTTCCGGTCTTAAACCGCAACCACTTTAGCGGAATCCACCGCTAAGCCTTACTTAGGAACTATGTGCCCAAGAAATCCAACTTCTTTCCTCCAAAGTGACATTTGGAGAACTTGACCTTCAACTGGTGGCTCTAAGCGTATCCATCACCTCCTTGAGATGTCTAGCATGCTCTTCCTCGTTCTTTTAAGGAGATCAAAATATCGTCTACGACGACCACGACAACTTGTTCAAGGACTCCCTAAACACCCTACCCATCAAGTTCACGTAATATGCGGGTGCATTAGTCAAACCAAATAGCATGTCTAGCCATTCTAAAAATCCATCTAGAGCCCTAAACGCAGTCTTGTCAATTCCATCCTCAGCCATCCTAAGCTGATGGAATCCGGTAGCTAGATCAAAAGAAAACAGATGCTCCTACAAGCTGATCAAACAAATCATCGATCCTTGGTAACGGTTTTCTATTCTTCTCACGATAATCAACACATAAGCGAAGCAAACTGTCCACATTAGTAATGAATACTACTGGAGCACCCTACTTGAAAATGCTTCGTCTCAGGAAGTTCTTCTCAAACAACTCCTTGACTTGCTTTCTTAACTCTCATCTCGTGAGGTCATGTGCCTAACCGGCCACGAAACTGGCTTGGTATTACCAACCAGATAATGCGGAAATCTATCCCACGTCTAGGGGTAACCCCTTTACTTTCCCCGAGATATCAGGATATTCTCGGACCACCCTCACAGATTGCAAACTATCGATAGACGAGTTGAGGGATTCAAGATAACATAACATGACGGGACCCATAGGGTTGCTAGAAATTTCTAGGGTATTACCGAGGCGAGTCATGAGCCTCACAACCCTATATACAAAAACCAAGAATGGCTCCAAAACAGGACAACCATTCCATGCCCAAAACCAACCCATATCCCCTGAAACCGAGAATATAAACATCCCACGAGAATTCTATACTCAAGATAGAAATTTTCAAATCCACTCAGACCACAGACAAACGGGCAGAACCCCCAATTTGATTTGAAACACATACGGGATCATCAACTATACTAGTACTTAGGTGCAAACTTTCAACTAGATCAGATGAAATAAAACTATGCGATGTGCCAGAATCAAACAAAGTACGAACAGGGAAAATCAGAAAATGTAAACAAGACTTTCAACATAAACACTACCTCTATCATGAGCTGGAAGAACGGTGTTGAGGGGATGAACTCGCCCTCCAGATAGTCCTGCACACTGAGTCTGACCTTGCCCTTGTTTCCTCGGGCAATCCTTGCTGAGATGTCCAAACTCACCACAATGAAAGCATTCGCCCCGCTTTCTCTTCTTCTTCCTACATTCCCTGGATATATGTCCAATTTTACCACAGAAGTTGCATTTCCTATTCTCTCTTGGCTTGTCCTTGCGGTTGTTGTTATTCTTGCCTCGTTTCCCGGAATTTACCCTCTTGCCTTGAGACTCATTCGCCTTGACCTCTTTCTTGTCATTGTTATCTTCTTCTTGAAGTAGGGCCATATTCACCAAATTCTCGAAAGTCGCCCCCAAGGGTATATGAGACATGGCCAAACCATGTAATGGCTCGTTTAATCCTAGAGCAAAGTGTAGGGCCTTCTTCTGAGCTGTATTAACCAAGTCTAAATCGACCCGAGCCAGTTGATTAAACTTATCTATGTATTCCCTAATAGTCATGTCCCCTTGCCTCAGTGATAAGAACCTCAGTCCAAACCTTCCTCTAAAGTCATCCCAAGTCTCAATTGGCCTAGTAGCGGTGGTGACTACCCACCAACATGCAGCTTCTTCCTTTAGCAACCATACTGCTAATAAAACCTTCCTGCGGTCACCTATATCAAAGGTGGCTAAAAGATCTTCGGTCTCTTTCAACCAATTCCTTGCCTCTACAAAAGTCTCTGTTCCACTAAAATTCTTGCCACCAATCATCTTAAAGTTCTTACAAGTTTCCGCAAAATCCGCTTGTGGAGGCTGAGGGAGAAGAGGAACATCAGCTACGGAAGGAGGAGGAGGAACAGCGGCCTTGACTGGAAAGACAACATTAGAGACACCCGGGACCGGTGCCGTGACTTCCAAGTACCGACGAAACCAATCGTGGAATTGTTACTCCTTCGGGCAAGATGAGATTATCAGACATGCTGGAAACGAAAAGAAAAGAGTTCAAACGAGGGGTCAAAGGATAGTGCTAATGGCTTTTGGGGAATAGCCTTTAAAAATAACTAGACTTTTCTTTGGAAAATACTTTATACTTGGTTTTGAAAATAGTTTTTCAAAAGTTTTAAAAAGCTTTTTATCCCTTCTCGTAAACTATATGCTCTGATACCAAATGTAACACCCCACCTCCGCCAGGGTGGCTCTTGCAAGCGACTCTGACTTTGGTGGGGCGTTTTAAAACAAGGTAAACATGCATAATGATATAACAAGGCAGGACATGACATATATATGTAAATAAACAGAGTAAGTAGATAAAACAGCGGAAGATTTTTAAACCATTTCAAAACACAAGTCTGGTACATCAAAACGTCAATTTCCCAAAATTACAAGTCTAGATAAAAACATCATCTGATAAACTGAAATACATAAGTACTATCCCCAAATAAGAGTGATAAACCATAGCGGGCTCAATATCCAAACGTACATGAGCTAATCCAGCAAGCAAGCTAAGCGATCCAAGCTAAGCACCAATGTTCCCACCCTGAGAACCTGGGGGGGGAACGGAAGAAAAGAAGCGAAAAGAAAACGGGTCAGTCATAAAGACTGGTAAGCCCTGCTACGATCAGTCTATAAACTAATAAAGTTAACAGCATGATGGAAACTGAGATGATCATAGATAACAACATACTGGCATGATAAATTAACTACAAGATAGATAGAGGTGTCATCGCATAAACAAGGTTAAGTTTTGCACCACGGTGTACTAGCAAACCAACATAACAGGTATTGATCCCTTGGCCCAAGCTTTGACCCAATAACATGAAGTGACCTTAATATAAGGTCCAACCAAACGGTCTAGTCGATCGGCTCCCTATAAGCCTAATACGTCAAGTGTTGGTGTCCATACGGCCCACATATGGAAGTAGTCAGACTGTGCTGGGTCCACCTTCGGGTGTATCAAGCCTTCGGGTGTCAACCCCAGACACTGAAGCAATAATGCACAGTCTAAACCTACTAGTACCCGTGCCTCGAGTTTGTCCAATGCCGGACTACGTGCACGTCCGTAGCCCGCCTGGACCCGCACCGCTGTACCACTCAGCCGTCGCTTTGGTCGCTTACATCAATCCAGTAATCGTGCCCCGCCCTAGCCTAGCCTCTAGGGTTGTGATGATACCAAACTGGGATTACTGCTGGAACAGACCACGTTGCTAGGGTTTCGTAAGAGGGTTAAGTGCGATTTAACCCTTCACTAATCATGGATTAAATTGGTTAAGTGTAACCGACAGTTCACAACTTAACCCCATTTCAATCCCTCGAATCCCCAAATTGGTTAAGTATTATTGGACCCTGACTTAACCCTAATCATGAGGCATTAATTAATTTAATGCACCTTAACCTCTCACATTAGACTTTGTTGTGGTTACATAGTTAAGCCGGTGGGTTCCGGGTAGATTTACACCACAACTTGGTCTAACCTCGGGTCTTGGCACCACATGACCAACTTCTCACATTGGGTCCTATTGTTTGTAGCCACTAGTTAAGCCGGTAGGTTCCGGGTTGAATTACGCTATAAACTCAACCCAACCTCGAGTTGGTCACACTTATGTTTTCTAAGTGTCATGTCCACTTTATTTCAAAACATAATTACAAGTCAACAAATACTTGGGTAGACCTAACTTAATAGGTAAATTCCCAAGGGGTAGACCTAACTTAATAGGTAAATTCCCAATCTTATATTTTCATGTATTTTAAGTTTACCCAAACCCCCCCCCCCCCCCCCAACGTCATTCTATCGCTTACATATTCGTAATAACGCATAAAGGATAGGAAGAGGGAACTTGGCATAACATACATGATGAACTTGCATATCACAACAAATATGCATCACATGTTAGACTTGCATAACTTAGCATAGTGAACTTGCATATTACAATAAACATGCATAACATGTTAAACTTGCCTAACATGGCATATGGAACTTGCATAAACATGCATAACTTGTCAAACATGCATAACATGACATTGTGAACTTGCATAAACATGCATAACTTATTTAACATGCATAACATGGCATAGTGAACTTGCATAAACATGCATAACCCAATAAACTTGCAAATCATGGCATAGTGAACTTGCATAAACATGCATAACTCAATAAACTTGCAAATCATGGCATAGTGAACTTGCATAAACATGCATAACTCAATAAACTTGCAAATCATGGCATAGTGAACTTGCATAGGCATAGTGAACTTGCATAAACATGCATAACTCAATAAACTTGCAAATCATGGCATAGTGAACTTGCATAAACATGCATAACTCAATAAACTTGCAAATCATGGCATAGTGAACTTGCATAAACATGCATAACTCAATAAACATGTGTAACATGGCATATTGAACTCGCATAAGCATGCATAACTTATTAAACATGCATAAATCCCAACTTTCATCACATATTAACTTTAGAGTTTCTAAAATGAAGGTAAGAGGGCTTACAATGCCTATGCGGACTCAAATGAGTATAGCAAATGTAAGAAACCCCTTATGCAACAAAATAAAACCCCAAAATGCAAGCAAACTTGATCAAGACTCCTCCTTTATGTTGACAATAGAGAAACAAGACTTTAATGCAAGCTAAAGAGGATCATACAAGCCTAAATACACTTGTATGCATGGAAATCTCTTAGGAATTTGTTTAGGAATTGTATGAAGAGAGTGGAGGCCATGAGAGGATGGATTTTGACATAGTTTAGTTGCTAGAATGAATAATGAATGATTTAGGGTAGGTTAGGGTCTTATTTATAGATTAGGCTAGTGATTTAGACCATAGGATTAAACCCTAGTTGAATTAGGTCCATCAGATTTCGGAATTCTCCAGAACCAAGCCACAAGACCAGACCAAGACCAAAGATGGTGCGCCAGGCAAAACTGCCCGGCCACCCTGTGTCGACAGGGCTGTCGACACCCTGGGGACCCTGTCGACATGCCTGTCGACATGGGGATCCTGGCGGGAGTTTTCCCGCCTGCGCCAGTTTGCCCTAATTTCCAACTTTTGAACTTGAAATTCAAATCTGTTTTTGACATGGAAATTTCTGAAAACTTAAATGGGCCTTAACTGGGTCATACGGACTCCGATTTTCGAAAACTCGGACTCTATTTCGCGTATTTTTCCGAGACGAACGCAATGGCATAGCCCGTTTCCCTTGATTCACATTTTATAATTAAATTCTGCCTCGATTTATATTATAACAGGAAAAAAAAATACAGGTTGTTACAGTAATGCCACTCGAAAAACGTTTAGAGGGGTCACCTTTTGTTTTTCGTAAAATTTACTAACGGGAGAATCATTTAACATAGCCTCCCTTAACAATTTATAAAATATAAACCAAAATTCTCTTTTATTATTTTACCTTAATTACACTTTATTGTTCGTTAAACCTAGTCTTCTTCTTCTTAGAATAAACAATTAATCACTTTTTTTTATGCAGAAACAAATTTTTTATGATAATTCTAACTTTGGAAAGAAGACAACATGATTTTTACCTAAAAAAGCGAATGGCATGTTGAAATTTGTTGAAGAAATCAACGAAAAGTTAACTAGTATTACCGCACAACGGTAGAAAAACCGATCATTAAGGAGTTTAACAAAAAATAAAAATAATCTATTAAAATTTATTTGAAGTTAGAGTGGGAAAATTATAAGTGGTTTAAGAGAAAATGAAAATAACTGAAAAGGTGTAAATCCAATTACATTAAATTGTACATGTAAACCAACTTAAGATTAAGAATATGTTATCAACATATTGATTTTAATTAACCAAAAGCACATACATACGTTTTTATTATATATTAAGTATGATTAATGTAGTATTGATGTTTAGCTATTTTGCATCTTCAAACTATTAATGGGTTGACGAAACAAATATAAATTCAAAATATATTATCATATCAATAAATATTTAATTGAAATTACAAAAATAAGACCAATGAGAATCTGGCCTTCCATCATGATAAAATGATGAAACATTGAGTCCAGCTAAGTTTAGCATTTAACATCTTCTGTATCAGGAATATTTACCCTTATACACGTTCACTTTCCCACAGTGACTATATTTTGGAATCAAACAAAAAAAAATCACAAAAGACACCAGTAGCATCAAAACAATACTCTCTGCACTTCATTAACCTAAAACAACCATGTAATTTAGATTATTCCCAGTTCAAAACACTCTTTTGAGTTACATTCAAAAAAAAAGTCCCATTAGAACTCTGCCATAACAAATAAAAATAATGTCTACATTAAATATCTAAATGTTGCAATCTTATACTAAAACTATACTAATAATGTAAAATAACTAAGCAGCAACACAAGCTGTGTTACTACTGACTGTTTGATATCATGCATCTGCCATTAAAAAACTAAGCCTCAAACCAATACATACGTCAACTCCACATGCACCAAAAAGCGAATTACATACATCAACTGCACACGCCTGCTGACTGCGTGTTCAAATTTGCTGTTTCAAGCATTGCAGATAATGATTCGAATTTGGACATTATACAATTAAATAGTGTACTGTTACCATTCCATGACACAAAATGAAACATCAAAACTTTGGTATCTTTTCAAGGCAAAGGCTTATGGATACTCTTGCAACTCTCCACCAAAGGGATTAGAAAATTTTTGGTCCATCAGTTCAATTGGTAGAGGCTTCATGACATCAGAAATAAACTGAAGATGTAAATAGGACTCTAATTCTTTTTTCCAGCATTTCCCTCACAGAACCTTCAAATATAAGACTTATCTTCTGCCGTTTGCATGACACCTCAATCTTTTCACCTTCCACCATTTAAGGCTTGACCAATCTAGCATGCAGTCACCAGATCTACATACGATGATAAGCCACATGCAATGTGTAAATATTTTGTTTGAACTCATAGTAAAAATAGGTAGACTGGGAGAAAAAATGTTTCAAGATAAATGATAAGTCTTAAAGTTATGTAACTTTGTTTACCATCTAAACAGATTGTGAAATTTTGAAGCAAAGAACGACAGTCAATGCAATTATTGCATGCTAAAACAGTAAGACCATTACTTAGATTTAGATTAAACTACTGACAATAGACTCACATGGCTTGCAACAAGTTTGATGGTCGAAAATCATACATTGTTGACATTTTACTATGTAGTTCATCTTAAAACGTAACTTGAATCAAAATTCAAAATCATGAAAACAATATCTAGTGATTAGAATTTAAAATGGGCATTGTTATTGACACTCCATTTTCTGTTAAGGGGAGGCCAAATTTTAAGAACACTCCGCTTTTTTTAAATTGTTAAGGGAGGGATCATGTAGATGACTATTTTTTTAACTTTTTTACGTTTTTACCCTTACTTCTAAAAATTACTCATCATAAAGACAAATTCTATTTATACACCAAAAATTCCTTAACATACACCATTATTTTTCTATAAAATTTTATTGCTAAATTACCATTTCTCATAGTTGCTTTTTAATACTTCTGCATATAAAAAGTCAAAACATTCCTAAAAGTATTGAAATTTGATACAAACTAGATATGTTAATGAATTATTTAATCATGAGATCTAAAATTTCAATTAAGAAAACATTCATAAATAACGGTCTAATTTAGAAGTGTTGATTTATTTTGTAAAATTACAGTAATTTTGTTGAAATTGATTTTTTTTTCATAAAGTTAATAAAAGCTGCAATATTAGTACAAGAAATATATTTCATTTTGTAAAATTTTACTCAATTTGATGCAAAGAATTTCTAATTTTTGGTAATTGTGTTTTAAATGTGAAAAGGGAAAGAAAAAGAAGATGAGAACATGGATATTTTAGTAAAAGAAACGGCATGTAAAGTAATATATGATGTATATTAGTTTATTATAATTTTTGGTATATGTTTAGCAATTTTTGGTGTACAAATAGAATTAGCCAATTGTAAAATCATAAGTCTCCTAAATCACAAAAACCCAAATTAAGCCTAAATGGATAATAGTGTAAAAGTATATTTATTTGTTAAAGGGCTACTTTCCTCCTTGATACTCCCCTTAACAATTTTTTAGAAAGTAAAAAATTGGCCTTCCCCTAACAATATTTGGAGTGTCAATAACAATGCCCTTTAAAATCTCTAATAAATGCATAGGCATAAAAAAGCAAACAAGCATGCGAATAATTGTGGTCTACCCATGTCCATTCTCCCCCAACTTCCTAATAATCCAAAAATTCAATACCACATAACTTACCTCGTAAGAAACTCTTTTTTTATATGAAAAATATAGTTTTATAGTACATCAATCATTAGCAATAAGTAAAATTACAGATTTTGCCATGCATGGCATGTTTTCCATTTGCCATCTCAAAAGAGACAGAGAATTTTCTCACAGTAGTTCCATGAATTATCGACCGATCGGGTTTATTTACAAGCAGACCCCATGTGGTTAGTATAAAGTAATGCCGCTTTTGCTTTTTTGCACCCGTAGTATACATAGAAAACAAAAAACATCCAACTATTTCTCACTTGATTTTGAAAAAGTCGATTAGTCTGGTACATGAGCTATGTTTTTCAACAACTGGTTCTTTCAGGGAATCTTTAAATTATTTGTTAATTTTTTTTGAAATTGGATACTAACATATAAGAGCAAATACATATATTATTATTGATATCAAGTAGGAACAATTTACATATATGACAACCAATTTTATTCTTAGTCTTAGAATCTTAGGGATAGTTCATTTACAAAATGTATCACTGAATATTCTGAAGAACCTATACATTTTTATGTGGTAGAAATTTCTTTTCCTGCCAATACCCCATTATGTAATATTTATTTTCCAGCTAAAAAACCATTATGCACACATTAATTTTGGACAATAACATAGGATAAAACAATTTTTATATCTTCAGTACGTTTATGCATACTTATCTTCATTACATCCATGTTTAGCATCTGCTTATCATCCTAAATTTATAACATAATTTTTACTAAAATTCGTATATTTCAAAGCTTGCAATGTAACAGTGTTTCAGTTAGCCATCAAGCTTTTTGAGGAAATGAAGATGAAAAAAACTCAAGTTACAACTCCAAAGAAATGGCTAAAAATCTTAACCATATCATATATTCATTGAAACCAAAAAGACTTCCTAACTTAATTTTATATCGAACAAATAAGCGAGGAAGACTGACATAAATACACAATTGATTCATGTGGAGAGACTTCAGTATCTAAATCTCATAAGTGGATTGAATAAGTAACGGAAAAAATTATAACCTATTTTGAATGTAAAATTTTGGCTAATGGCATTAAAACATAAAACCAAATCAGTATATAAATCTCATAAGTGGATTGAATAAGCAAGCCACAGAAAAATAGATAACAATATTTTGAATGTAAATTTTTGGCTATTGGCATTAAAACATAATACTAAATCAGCTTTATATATATATATATATATATATATATATATATGTATGTATGTATGTAAATATCCAAATAAGTGAAAACAATAACCAGGAGGTGCAAATCAATTTGTAATATTGTTATCTACTATTTAAAATCTTAGAAATGAAACAAAACTGTCAACATATTTGTAATATTGTTATCTACAGAAAAATAGTATATCCAAATCAACTTTATATATCCAAATAAGTGAAAGTAATAAACAGGAGGTGCAAATCAATTTGTAATATTCTTACCTACTATTCTATTAAAACCTTAGAAATGAACTGAATTGTCAACATATATGTAATATTGTTATCTACAAAAAAATAGTATATCCAAATCAGCTTTATATATCCTAATAAGTGAAAATAATAATCAGGAGGTGCAAATCAATTTGTAATATTGTTATCTACTATTCTGTTAAAACCTTAGAAATGAAACTGAACTGTCAAAATATTTGTGCTACCAGAGCATTTTATGTTAAGACAAAACTTGATAGGAAATGGAAAGGATACTGAAGTTGCAATGTGGTGAATTAGAACACTGGAACTTTAGATTTCATGCGATTTTAGATATTTGTATCCAATACAAAAGTGAATAGGGAAAGAACCAAAAAGCGCATGATCAGAACCGAAATAAAAATTCAAGAGTGAAAAAGGAAAAATAAGCATACCTAGACGATCGAAAATCCCAAAATGGAACCAGACAAATCCAAGCGAAAGTCAAGATATGTGAATTTGTGAAAGAATTCGTGAAAATAAGCACTATTTTTTGCTGCACACACAGACATACAAAACATTTAGTATACCTCTGCATATAATATCACCCTTTCAGTATCATTTTTTTTCCACTGTCAACACCAAACATATTACAAATCTTGCTATTATGTTCTTTTCAACTATTTTTTTTTTTGCACCATGCAGTATGACATATGAGGACGATAAAAACATGAGTTACACTTAGTAAACGCTTAGCTCATGCAATGATTTAAAGATAAACGTGGACTGCACTGTTTTGTTCCACAAAAAAAAAACATAGGAAATATGTGGTAGAAAACAGATTACATAACATCATCAATAGTTAAAGTGGAAATTACTGAGACAAATAGAATCGGTTCTAAAAATCCTGGTTTAATGTCAGACTTTGCATGTAATACACCATAGTTACATTTGATGCAGCCATATGGGAACAATTATATGTATAGAACTTTGTGACTATTTTTATCATGGAAACCAAATGAAACACATGCAAATGACATTGGCACATCCCTTGTGAAAGTTGTACCTAACAAAACAACAGAAAATGAATCGGTGGTAGAATGTACAAAACCATGCGAAAATTATATTGGACTTCCAGCATGAGATACAACACCTCTGATAGTCTGACCAAAGAGAATGAGATCATAGTTTATGTGTATATTAAGTCGGTTCAAGAACATGTCAAAATTTTGGATACCTCAAAAGAAGCAAATGGTTTGATCTCCTAATAAAATTGAATCTATTATGAAACAAATGGATGCAACGGAAGAGCAAATCTGAAATGAATTTGTTCATGCTGACCAACCTGATGCTTCAAGGTTTTAGTCTATAAAGCTTCATTGTCATTCTTCCAAATAGAAGGAAACCAAAGTTTCCTATCAATGCCTATAGCTTCATTGATCCACCCTCAAGCGGTTTGTCCATACCCATTTTAGATGAATAGATAAGAATGATAACAAAATGTCTAAGCAAAAGATGTTGCAACTCAAAGAAGAATGCAATCAAGAATTGGAAAAGAAGCACAAGAAGTAAAGTTAAAATTTTGATTCTAAATATATTCTGGAAAAAGAGTTTCTCAATATAGTGTATAACAAAGCACTGACTAACAGAATATTATCTGAGAAATCCATATCTTATTTGTTGGCAGTCTGGGCTGCTTCTCCATAGGACCTAGGCCTCTTGTTGTAAATGATCCAGTCCTTAATATAGTGAATCTTAGAACCTGAATAGATTTGTTAACACATTATAAAAATTATGCGTTCATGTTCCCTTTTTTAATTAACATAATTCCTTCGTTTGTTTGCCAATTGAATTACATCCACATTTAATAAGGCTAAATCATATATAAGCCAAATAAGATTGAATATGTAAATTTTTGTCAAAATGTTAACATTTCAAAGCGTCAAATATAAAATATAAATGTATATTCTATTGGAATTCAAGCACCAGGTTTTAAACCTCTAATAGTCTAACCAAAGAGAATGAGATCACAGTTTATGTGTCCATTAAGTTGGTTCAAGAATGTGTCAAAAATTTGGATACCTCAAAAGAAGCAAACAATTTACCTTCACCTAATAAAACTGAATCAATTATAAAACAAATGGACACATTTGAAGAGAAAATCTTAAATGAACTTTTCATGCAAGCCAAGATACTTCAAGGTTTTAGCCTATAACGCTTTATTGTCATTCTTCCAAACATAAGGAAACACCAATTTCCTATCAGTGCCTATAGCTTCATTGATCCACCCTCAAGTTGTTAGTCCAGACCCATTTTAGAATGAAATGATAAGACCGATAACAGAAATGTTTGAGCAAAAGATGCTGCAACTCAAACTAGAATGCAATCAAGAGTTGGAAAAAACACACAAGAAGTATAGTGCACTTTACAAAAATTTGATTCTAGATATAATCAGGGAAAGGAGTTTCTCAACACAGTGTATAGCAAAGTACTGATTAACTGAATATAATCTGAGATATTCATATCTTATTTATTGATAGTTGGGGTTGCTTCTCCATAGGATCTACGCCATCTATTGTAAATGGTCCAGTCTTTAATATCAGAGAATCTTAGAACCCGAGCAGATTTGTAACTCATCATTTAAAAAATATATTCGTTCACGTTCCCTTTTAATTAACATGATTCCTTTGTCTGTTAGCCAATTGAATTGCATCCACATTGAATAAGGCTGATTCATATATAAGCTGAATAAGATTGAATATATAAATCTCTGTCAAAATGCTAACAGTTCAAAATGTCAAATATAAAACATTAAAATACCTACTGAGAGGAAGAATTTAATGTAGCAGGTGAGATTTCTTCTTTTCCCCTAATACGAGATCAGAAATGCTATTAGGCCCGGAAATCAATTTGTCATTGTGTGTGAAAATAATCCACACCCTTGAATTTTGCATATGCCCATGAATTTCACGAAAGTTCCTTGAATTACATCCCTCCATTTTCAGATCTGCACAAAATGTCAGGGTTACCTTCGGGCCTTGTAATACTACTCAATACGAGGTAGTAGAGAAGTGGATAAACAAATGTCGCCGCAGGAAAGCTAAAATTTCTTGAAACAAATAAACAAATGAATCTGTATATGATTTCTGCAAATTCATGCATCCATTACCCAAAAATTGGAATCCCATGATGAAATCAAGTGATACATGGAATTGAATTTCTTTGAAATCTTTCGTCTTTGATATCAGTAAGCTTGAAACCAACAAATTTAGCAAACTTGATATCGATAACTCTTATTTTTTGGAAATCAAGTACTTTTAGAATTAACCAAAATCTGATATGTCTATTTTGAAATCTTGAGAAAAAGTCTCATACCTGGATTATTCTATTATTGAAATAGATTCCCCCTAAATCTCGAAATTTTGGATATGGAGTTGCGCTCAGCTATACTACTCGCCTGTTTGATTTAGGTTTCGATTAGTTTGGCTGTTTATGAAGGATAATTGAGAAACCTGGTTTTAAACGAGATCGGAGAGACTTTTGTGGAGAGAATTCAGGGGAACGAAAGAAAAGGTGCAGAGTATGTTTGCTATATTTCTGTTCCGTGTAAAATTGGGATGGACAAATTGATAATTTACCAGAAAAAAACAGAGACCCGTTTCTGATCATCTATTTTTGACATGTTATTTTCAAACATTGTACTAGATTTTTGTATGTTCTTATTGATTTTTGTCGTGTTTTGTGTAGTTGAATGGAGGGTAAAATCGGATTATTTTATTTATTTTTCCATTGTGTTTGTTCCCCCTTTAATAATTTAATTTTTACTGGAGTGAAGATAAAATATGACTCCCCTTATCCGTTTTTGGAGTGGTGTTAACAATACTCTTTTTTTTCGATTCGATGGAATGGAACGATATAATGGAAGGAAGCTGTTGTTTTTAATGAAAGAACGGGTGAGGTTGGTCAGACCATGAGTCTGTTTAAATAAATTCCAACATGATTAAAGCATGTTGGAAATACGTAGGGAATTCTCTACACAGTCCCTATACCTTTCACATATTTTCACGTTTTCCCTACGTCGCGCCTACGCAGCGTAGAGAATTCTGGGTTGGAAAATTGTCTCTTTTTTTGTAGTAATTTGTTAAATTCAAAATCAGTTAATTAATTTAAACGTATTGACTTAAACTTGTGATATTGGTGTTTTGTAACTAATTGAATAAAATTTAAAAGTTAGGCGCTTGACGTTGATATTATAATGCAATACACGACAAATATATTGACGTAAATAAGTTCAAATTTGAACTTATGATAGTTATTTCTGTATATAATTTTATTTTTATTAATATGAATATGTTTATTCTTATGTGATTTATCAGGTGAATCAATAAATTATAGTTCACAAAAGTTATTAAATAGTTGGGGTTTTTAGCCTCAAGGACAAAATGAACAAAAAATTATTCTATAAGGACAAGTGGGTAAAATTTTATTCATAAGGACAAACTTTAGTGTAAAGGGAGGAATTCAGGAGCCCACTATAATTCCTCCCTTTACACTAAAATTTGTCCTTATGGACAAAATTTTAACCCCTTGTCCTTATGGAACAATTTCTTTTTCATTTTGTCCTTCATGGTATTTTCCTGTTTTGAAATTATTATAGAAAATTTGAAGTGAAGATATTTAGAAAAAAAAGTAATTTTGTCATTTTTAGTATTTGAAAGAAAATTTTGTTGATTAAATTTACTTAAAGTACTTAAATTTTGGGTGTTTTATAATTAATTTAAATATGTGGACTTAAATATAAAATATTAAGAGCTAATTGCTAATAAATAATTGTGTAAAATTTGAAATACATATATAAAAATGTAAAATGACAGAAGAAGTAAAATAATGTAAGAGAAATAGTAAATAAGCGTGAAGTGATAATTTAACTTTATTAAAATATCCTGAGAAAATTAAGGAGAATAGAAAAAATTCCTAAAATTAAGGAGGAAGCTTTAAAAGGTTCTGTTTTACTATTATTTAATAGATAGGTATGTTATGTTAAATGATAAATGAACAAAAGATCAAGCTTGTATTGTGCGAATTATTTGAATATGATAAACTTTTATTTTGAGTGGTTTGAACTTTTGTCATTTACTAAAAATCATGGAGCTCTAAATTGTAAATAAATTGGATGAAGTAATATTTTCATTCTCTATACATACGTTGAAACCAAATATTGTGGAAATTGTGTTCTCATTAGGAATTGCAACGTGTATAAATATTAAGCGGAGATGGTATAAAATATCTTTGTCCACTACTATCAAAAATTGCAACCCAAATAAGATTAATGAAATAAATAAATAAAATATAAAATATCTAGAGATATCTATTTTAGCTTGAAATATCTAGAGACTTTTAAGGAGAGAATAGATAAGGCAGAGAATTTCGGAGAGAACTTTAGAAACTTCTACTTTACTATAATTATTTAATAGGTGCCTTTATTGTTTGTTGAAATTTGTAATAATAATTATTATTATTACAACAACTTTTAAATCGAGATTCTTTTTTTCTTTACATTTTCGAGCACGTTTCAATCATGTATTTTTAAGAGTTTGTGTTCCATTTTGATAAAGCTAAATATTCCTTTAATTCTATCCTGATCCACTTTAAAATTGGATCACGAGACGGAATCCTAACTTGTTAGTCATAAATTTGTATCTTGGATTAAAGGTGGATACCCCGTGCCAAAGGCTCCCATACTTAAGTGCGACAGGACTTCTCAGGCAGTCTCCCATCCTAGTATTATTCCCACAGCTTTCAGAGATCCGGAGGTGGTCAATTAGTGCGCATAGCCTTTCCCTCACATATGTGAAGAGGCCGGGACTCGAACCTACACGCTCCAGATTAGCAACCGGGTAACCTTACCATTGCGTCAGGCACCACCTAAATTTGTATCCCGGATTAGACATCTAAAATCTGCTAAAGTGTAATCATATACAAAATATAAAATTACCAGTTTTAAACACAAATATAAATCAAAGTAATTCATGTTAAATACAACGAACAAAATAAAATGATTGAACTGTTTATCATGCAACTTACAATGCAACAAAAACTAACATATAAACTTTTATTAAGTACATATATCATTTAAAATTGTATAAAATATTTGATCGTTTTTACAACTATATTAAACATCAATTT
This sequence comes from Allium sativum, assembly GCA_030737875.1. Taxonomy (NCBI): domain Eukaryota; kingdom Viridiplantae; phylum Streptophyta; class Magnoliopsida; order Asparagales; family Amaryllidaceae; genus Allium; species Allium sativum. The sequence continues at coordinate 203,301,389 of CM060925.1, read as the reverse complement.
AACAAATTTGAAATCATTTTTTGCCCTGTGTACTACTATAATAACTCGACGAGATGAAGCAGTGGTAGGTGAGTTGCACTACAAAGAACGCAACGTATAATAAAAATGTCCAAAATTGCCCAAAGACACATTATTATGAATGTTTTATTGCTTATAATACTCATACTTAATGCTTTTACAAATATATTTTTGAATTTGTCAGACGGAAAACCGACCGAAGTCGTAAACCTCCCTTAGTGCACCTAGCTAGATCCGCAAGCACGACATAAGTGGTCGATCTTAGCGTATACACATGGCAAGCTCTTAGCATGTCTTTCTGGGTTTCGAACCCACGTCGCTGTCACCACGACACAAAATCCTTAACCATTGGGCTTATTCTGCGGACATGCTTTTACAAGTATATAAACGATAGTTAAATGAAAAATTAACATTCACTTTAATTATAATCAATATTTTCTTAATTTAGAAAAAAACATGTATAAATATATGTAAATAAATACACTTTTATTTAACCTGAATAAATTTAATAGAATATTAGAGTGTTTTTAGTCTTTAGAAATATATGTTGATAATTTCAATTTAAAAACTAACCTCATAATTTTTATAGTATATAAATGTCATTTTTTAATTTAATGCTTTTTTAAAAAAGATATAGCAGGAATACTATAATACATTAGGAACAACTAAATATAGTGGTGCTAAAAAATAGACTATTTTTTTAGACTATTTGGAAAATTTGTTACATTAGAAATCCACTATGAGATATGGTGGGGCAATAACGAGGCATTAATTGCATAACGTAGAAATAAAAAATGCAAAGGTGTCTTCATTCCAACAACTAGCATTGCATAAATGCAATGTAAAACAAAACCATTTGAATCTAGAAGAATAACATGCTATCTACAACAACATAGTTCCTCGTTGAAGACTAAAAGCTAAATTTTTGGATCCTTTACTTATTGATTGATTTAAGAATTAGGACTGTTATTGAATACTTGCAGATATAAATAATATTACATTTGTATCTGCATTCGAAATTATTTTCAAATATCTATATCCATTGATATGGACACATTTAGATGATCATCTATCCACTAACGACCGATAAAGGCAGCAATAAAAAATGATTTTTTTAATTAGCTATAAATGTTTTTTCAATTTTCTTTGACTATTAAAATGTCAAAAATTAACAAATATGACATTAATGAATGGTTTTGAGTAGTTAATATGCATTTAATATGAATTTATACTTAATGTATATACAACGAGTAACGACAATAATGTAAATGGCTTGGCTCATGATGATGACTCGCTACCCGAATGTTATGAAACCCATGCAAATAAAATATTCAGAATGTTTTGAGCATTCGAACTAGGATTTTCCATCCTCTTGCGCTGCTTCTTCTTTGTTCACAACCATCAGATCTCTTCTCAATATCTTGAATTTTTTTGCTGATAAGCCTTTCGTTAGAATGTGAGCCTTCTCACGGAAGGCGGGGACATGATTAACCACAAGTTGTCTGCTTCCAGTTCTCTCTAGTACGAAGTGCAGATCTACTTCGATGTGCTTCGTGTGAGAGTGTTGGATCGAGTTCACACACGGAGAGAGAGAAAGATGGCGCTTAAGTTATCACACAAAATCATAGGTTTTCTCGATGGCTAGAATCGTAATTCCTTGATTAGCTTTCGACCCAGATTAATTCCACAATTGTACTAGCAATGGAACGGTACTTATCTTCAGTACTAGATCTGGAGATGGTGGTTTACTTTTTCGTGCACCATGTAATAAGCTTTTTGCCAAGGAAAACATAGTAGCTTGATATCGATCTTCGATCATCGGGAATAACGTTAGCCCAACCAACATCACTGTAAGCCTCCACTAATGTCTCTTTGCACGATTTAAGTAGCATGCCAAAATTCTATGTGCCTTTTAGATACCTTAATATTCACTTTACTATTTTCCAATCATCAATAAGTGGATTTTGCATTTGTCGACACACTTTATTCACACTGTAGAAATTTTTTTGTCTTGTAATGGTCACATATTGAAGTGCCTCAATAATGCTTCTGCATTGTTTGACACTGTCTATAAGTTCATATTTATGTTTTGATAACTGCAAATTACTGACCATAGGCGTAGGGAATGGTTTGGCATATTCCATGTTGACTCTAGTCAATATTTCCTGAATATATTTTCTTTGAGATAGGAACATTTATGTGCCTGATTTCCTTTTTATTTGAATTTCCAAAAAATATTCCAGTTCCCCAAAATCTAATGGCAATGTTTTTGTCTAGGTATCGTATTACTTTGTTGATTTCTGTGTCATCTTCTCTAGTAACCAAAATGTCATCCACATATCCAAATATGTGTCTGCTGCCTATGTTATGATTTCTGATGTACAGAGAATTATCTGACTTTATAGCAGTGAATGCAAGGTTTTTTAATGTCAACTTCAGTTTTCCATACCATGCCCTAGATGCCTGTTTGAGGCCATAGATAACTTGGTGTAGTTTACAGACCTTCCCTCCTATGTCCATGTCATAGCCTTTTAATGTTGCATGTATACTTCTTCCTGAAGTTCCCCATTTAGGTATGCATTCTGCACATCTAATTGCCTGACATTTCATTATCTATATAGTTCCAATAATAGTATAACATGAATGTTTGATGGTTTGAACACATTGGAAAATGTTTCAGTGAAGTCAAAACCATATTGCTGAGAGTAACCTTTGGCCACCAATTTTGCATTATATTTGGATATACTACCATCTCCATTCCTTTTAATGTTGTAGGTTCACTTGCACCCTACCACATTTTTGTGTTTTAGGGAGTCAAGTAGGGTCCATGTTTGAATTTTGATAAGCACCTTGTATTCATCATTCACAGCCCTCCTTCATTTCTTACGACTTACAACTTGATCGTATGTGTATGGTTCTATGTCATCCAGGCTTGCAGTATAAATCTTTGGCTTAGATATGCCTCTCTTTGATCTAGTAATCATATGATGTTGAACCTTTCCCATGGTTGTTGTTCCTCTTGTTCCTCTTTTTAATTACCAGATGATTCAGACTCACTACTGGTTGTCTTGACATGCGTCCTCATGTTTTCATTTTGATAAGACTTGTCTCCCAATGATGCAGCTTGTCAACATTTTCTGTCCACTCTAGCGGTGTTGGTATTGCAGGCACCACCATTTTTGTGTTGACAATCTTCTTCTTGTTGTTTTTGTCTGCATGAGGAAAAATGTGTTCATTAAATGTGACATGCCTTGACACAAACTTTTTTACCTTTGTTATCAAGGCACCGGCAACCCTTTTGGTTATGTGCATATCCTAAGAAAATACATGCACTTGACCTTAGGTTGAATCTGTGTCTATTATATGGCCTAAGGCAAAAGAAGCACAAACACCCAAATATCTTTGGATGGTTGTAATCTGGTTTGCTACCAAACAGTTTTTCATCAGGAGTAGCATGTTATAGTACTTTTGTTGGTAACTTGTTAATTAGTTAAACTTTTGTTTCTAAAGCATCAGTCCAATATTATGGGCATTGATGCTTGTGATAGAAGTGTGAGACAAGTTTCTACTATGTGTCTATGCTTTCTTTCCACTAAACCATTTTGCTCACATGTGTGAGCACATGTCATCCTGCGAGTGATCCCCTTATTACGAAAAAAATGTTTAATGGGTTCAAACTCTGTACCACCATCTGTTTGCATTTTTTAACGCAATGCTTGAACCGCTTTTCAATTTGTGCGATAAATTGTGTTACTGCATCACAAGTTTCTGACTTTTCCTTGAGAAAATATATTCATGTGTATCTTGATTATGCATCAACAAAAGAAAGATGATACCTATATCCCCTTTTATAATATAGTGGTGCTGAGCCCTATAAGTTAGTTATTGTTAACTCAAGTGGGTGATTATAGACAGTTTCATAATCATTAAACAACAGCTTGTGACTCTTGCCAAGTTGGTAGTGTATGCATAAATGTGGGAAAAGTATATTTTTATAAGAAACATCATTATCATTTATTATTTTCTTTACAATGTTGATGTTGTGCTGCCTCAGTTTACAATGCCATACGTCTAAAATGTTGTTATCACTAATTTCACTAGTACTAACGTTATTGCACCAATTTCATTTTATAATGGATTTTCTGCACTTCATATTGTTGGACTTGTATAATCCATTATACACATTTCGCTGTAACTTTATTTCTTGATTTAGAAAATCCTTGACAACACAATATTTAGGGTAAACTCAATGTATACATTGTTATCGTTGGCAAATTGTGAAATACTTAGTAAATTCTTTTTAGTTCTAGGCATCCTTAATTAGTTATTTAAGTACAGTTGTAATTTACCTCTTATATTGCCATATGGTTTCACCATTACCATATGTAAAACTTGTGTGCCTGAATAGATTTTGTTTATAAGGTTGAGATTTTGCAAATTATTGGTGATGTGGTTGTGTAACGGCTCAAATTTTATAAAGAAATATTTAAATTTATTTAAATATTTAAAACGATTTATTTTAAGAGTTAACGATTTGGAATTTATTTAATTTAAGGTTTGAACGTATATTTATAATATAATTAAATATGAGCTCGCAGCAGCACGGTAGTTCAAAATATTACATTTTGAACTTTAAATGAATGTATAGGATCCAATATAAGCCAGAATTCGTTGAAACAAGAAACATTCAAATCTGTTTAACTATTGTTTTCTAATGAAAGAGAAAAATCGGGATTTCATTTTGTAAATTGTGAGTTATGTCCAAATCAAATTTTCAGAAATCGCTATGGAATCGTTTATAAACCATAACAATTTATTAAATAAAATAAAGGGATTTTAAAATAAATTAAATATCGATTTAGCTTGAAAATATAAATATCAAGTTTAAAATCCAATATGGTTTATTTTGAAGTTGTATGAAATTTTATTTGAATGAATACATGATTATAATAAATTGATTTAAGAAGAATCAAATATTTTGAAATTAATTTATATTTTATCGATTTAATTGAATATGAAAAAATAGCCATTTTGCAAACAATCTTGGATTTCGATGAAACCAATTTTATTAGATCCGTAATAATAAATAATTGTAAGATTCCAAATTTTGGATCAATCGGAGTTGGTACGTGGTCTTGCGAGATATAAATGTTCAACGTAAACACATATGCATAATTGATCAATAATTTAAGCTTAAGCTAGCGCTATTTGAGCAAATGAACTCGAATTTCAAAAAAACAAGTTTTATTAGGTAATGACAAACCATAGCTACATATCAATTTTCACCACGAATGGAGATCGTATATGCCCATGCGAATTTTTAAACGACGAACGGAAGTAGCGATTGAATAGCAATTAATAAAATAATATATAAAGATTCACCTATAAGCTACCCTACCCTAAAATATCTCCCCTATAAATACCCTACCCTTTACCCAAATTTTCCAGATCCTGATCCCCAAATAAGCAACATTTTGCAATAAAGTCCAGTACCCCGGTCTCCCCTTTAATGAATTAGTGGTAGTCACCAACTGCAAAGTTTTAGATCGGGTTGAGGGCAACTCCCGGACCAAATTTCATGGCCATCGGTCACCTAATGTCGCCGGAATCTGACCACGACCGTGAATGGGTTAGTTTCAGCTTTTATAGATTTACTTGCAAACAGGGAGAGTTAGGTGATAGTTATAACTAGGAAGTTGGGGTGGGGAGGATGGGTGACAAGTTTGTTGTTGGGAGGTTGGCCTGAAAGTCACCGTGGTGGCCGTGGCATTTACATGATCGGAGGTGAAAGGTTTTTTTGAGTAGCGAACGTAATGTCATGATTTCCAGCGAATCGAGGAAGAATTGGAAGAGGTGGTCAACTAGAAAATTGTTCATGGTGGTAAGACCGAGGTACTGGTCAAATTGCGTGGTGATTGATGAAGTGTGGTGTCGGCTGGGGGTGAGACGTGAATCCCGTTCGTAGGCGTTTCTGGGGCGGACGATAAAGTTTCAAGGGTAGTGCCTCTAGGCAGTGGCGTGGCATAGAGAGGAGGAGGTGCTGGTGGAGTCGCGGCGCTCGGATGGTGTACCAGGCTACATTGGCGTGCATTGATTTGGATGGAGCACTACTGAACGGGTTGGGGAAGAAGGATTAAAGAGGTTAATTAAAATAATTATTTCGTAATTATTGTAGTTAATTTATCTAAGTTCAAACGATTATATTTTGTTCATAGGAACTCTGAATCTGACGAAGTAGGATCCGTGGGGATCATATGGATGCAAGCTACGTGTACAAACTGATTTAGACGAGACTGGAGCTAATTGGAATTTTGAGTTAAATTAAACCCGTTTTTAATTTAATTCCAAAGCGATCGTTATTGCAAATCAAAAATCACCGTGAGAACACTTTTTATTCAACTTGAAAAGTTATTATAATCATCAACTGCTTATATCGATTGCTTGTGGTTGCAATGGTTGCTTCATGGATGATGGATGTTTATTATAGTTTTATTATACTGTTTATGTACGTATAAGCATTAACAGTTATAACTTTTATATTTTATAAGTTGATTGATGGATGATAATTATTGTGGTTGCTATTATATAATTTTTCACGCAATTCATACCATGAATATGGAAAAATTTGGGTATTGATTGAGTCTCGTTTCATTAGAATATTAGATGAAAATATATTGATTTAAGTGAAATAAGGCATGAAAATGGAAATTGGATTTTTATATTCGAAACGATTTGGAAATGAAATTGAAATGATTTCAAATAACTATTGAAAATGTTGAAATGGATTTGAAAGAGCTTTGAATTAGAAATGGCTTGTTCTAATTAAAAATAGATTTTGAATAGTAAATTCAAAAGTGAATTCGAGTTATACATATAAACTGTAACGACCCACATTCTACGTATCGAAGGATCGTAGAATATTTATTTTATTTTCATATGAAGTTATATGGTCGTGTAACTTTTCATACGAATTTATATGGTCGTGTAACTTTGGGGAGCGACTATTGGGGTCATTTCCTGTGTTCACGATTTTTATCGAATTTTAAATGATCGTTTTACCCCGAGCGAATCTTGTTTCTCTTATAACTTTTGATTCGTAAGGAGTTTTAATCTGAAACCACTTCCATTGGATTTAGATGGTGGTTTATCTTTCCGTAGAGTGGTCACACTAATCAAACGGACTTACCGTTTGGGAGATACGGCTCAAATAAGGTTTGGAAGATGAAAAACAACATAATTGTGCTTAATAGGGTGATTAGCAGCTAGGCTCATAACCCATTTCAGGATTAAGGTTATGGGAGGGCTGAAAGGAGCTGGAGATTTCATCTCCTTTCATTTTCCTAGCCGCCACAGACCTTCCTCTAACCCTAGTAATGGCTTTCATCTTTTAAATCACTCCCTAATCACTGTTTAATAACTAATTAAGCAAAACTACATCAAATCAAGTGAAATTAGCATCAAAGCAGAGTTGGAGCTGCTGCACTACATAGGAATCTGCGCCAAATCAGTATAAGTTTCAGATCTAACATTCATTTGTGGCTAAGGTGAGTGATTTACATATTTATACACAAATTATGACTAATTAGGGGTGATTAGAGATAATTAGCGAAATTGTACATCTAAAAATTCTGCAAAAATATGTGAAAATTCTAAAATTGGATTTTATGACACTGGTATGAATTTGGGTTAAGTTTGCTAATCCTTTAGTTATATATGGTTAAGGGGAAAATCATGGTTTTAGGGGGAAAATCACGGTTTTGGGCATGTTTGATCTAAATTAAAATATGAAATTATTGTTTTGGTTGATTCTAAATGTTACTACTGCTGTTTGGTATGTTTTGTGATTGCATAGGAAAGTTAGAATGGTTGAAAACGCCGTCGTTTGGCGAAATTAGCTTGTTGGAAAACTGCAGAATTTCAGTTCCTAAAGGGGGTATGCTTCACGAACCGCCCAGGAGGACTTCGGTTCTTGAAGGGGGTATGTCTCACGAACCGCTCCAAGATCATAGTCACGAACCGCTACAAGATCATGGTCATGAACCGCTCCACGATCATGGTCATGAACCGCTCCAATATGAGGACTTATGAACCCGGGGGACTCACGGGCCGGGGAAGGGGGTCACGAGCCGGGGAAGGGGGTCACGAGCCGGGGGGGTCACGAACCAAGGGGGTCACATACCAAGGGCGTCAATAACTGACCTGGTGGAGGACCACGACCCGAACCGAGATGATGACTCCGAACCAAACCAGATTCAAATTCTATCACACGGCGACAATTGTGAACTCTTCTCAAGATCAACTATAATCTAACCAAAACCCGAGATGCAAAGGAAGTCCAAAACCGAAGTTATTACTCAGGATCTAGACAGGAACCAACGAGTTAACTTCTAGAGCTGGGCTATGCTGTGGGACGTGTGCAAAGGGGTTATCGATATATATAACTTTGTTTCACCATTGAGAGAGGAGGCATGTAGACAAACCAAAGCCAGGGAAGTGTGGACTGGTTAGCTCTTAACCTAGAGCCAGGGATGTGTGGAATGGGAAGGGCTATTGACTATAAACTAGGGGAGTATGGTCATGGAAATAGTTGTACGGAGTGCGACAGTCATGACCCCAATAGATTTGGTGATCAAAGCGGTGGATAATCGTATGCTTTACACATTGAGTGAGAGATGTGAGAATGATTTCTATGTTTGATGTTTTATATCACCAAGACATGCACACTTCCACTTTACACTCTATGTTAGTGTTATCTTAGAATATTGTACATCTTGTTGTGTTAACTCTTTGGTTGCAAGTCCAGGTCAGGTATGATTATTTATACCTGTTATTGCTTTATCCAGTTATAGACTTGCTATCGCTCACACCAGACTTTCGTCTGACCTAGAGTCTCTTCTTATTACTCTAGGTGTTCCTAAACGAGCAGACTAGAGGCAGGTTAGGTGGTTATGCACGAGTAGCTGTCCGGAGACGAGCAGGAGGCTTCCACGTACTATAAATATATTCTCCCTATGTTGTTAATGGTCGCTGCTTTGGGTACTAGCAGTGTACCTCTTTTTACTTCCTTTTAGAGACAACATTTTTAAAGTTGTAATAATTGGACATGAAGCTGTGTTTTGTATTCCTCTACTCTGATGGATATGGTTTAGTTTTAACTTATGTACTATCTCGCCAGTTTTATGTCAAGTTATATTACTATTATATTTTATTCCATGCGCTGTGAGATATACTACAGGTTCTTCGGCTAGTTTCAAACTCCTTTGGCGTTCGTCTCGTGCTAGTCAGGCATGGTTATAGTGCATTTCGGGGAAATGTCTGATTCGTACGGGGCGGCCGTCACACTTGGTATCAGAGCCTAGGTTGCGTAGTTTAACCTAGGGAAGACATCAGGGAGAGATAATATACATATATGAGATCGCGTATTTGTGATTTTTTTTGTTTTCAAAATATATATATATACTATTAGTGTATCTAAAGATGAAGTCACACTGCATTGACACCACTAAGGAGATGGTTAATCGTTTTCTCTTTACAGATTGAACGATAAGCCGAAATACGAGGAGCGCAGTGAGGAACCCTGCACCGGGAGTTGAAGAGGGAGCGGGTTTAGTGGCCAATAATCGGAATATCCCTGATATGAGGACGATGTTTACTGCCTTCATGCAAGAGATGCTTAGGGATGTTCAGGGAGAAGCTCTTAATGCTGCTAACGGTGGTGGTGCAGTAGTGCAGGCGCCTATAGCTGATTTCGCCAAGCTCAGCAAGGATTATACTAGTCTTGGTGGGAAGCCATTCCACGGAACGGAGTCGGCCACATAGGTTCAAGATTGGCTGGATAATTGTGAGGCATCTTCGAGGATTTGGGGATCGATGATGCAATGAAGAGGAAACTAGCATTGCGTCAGCTTTAAGGATGGGTAATGAATTGGTGGAATGCTATTAAAGCAGCTAGTCTGGAAGATCAAATTACGTGGGATCAGTTTAAGACCCGCTTCAATAATAAGTTTATTCCAACTTCTCAGAAATCAGAATTGTTTAGGAAGTTTTTGGAGCTTAAGCAGAATGGTAGGGCAGTCTCGGAGTATATTGTTGAATTCGATACCTTGTCGAAATATGGATTATCTCTTATCGATACTGTTGAGAAGAAGAACGAGAAGTTCATTACTGGCCTAGATGAGTACTTGGGGGAAAGACTTATAAACCTTATCGATGTGACATTCGAATCTATTGTGGGGAAGGCATTGAGATCGGAGAGCCTTTACCCTAAGACGAAGTCCGAGGTTGCTATTGCATCTGCAGGAGAGCCGAAGCCACAGGCAAGCAGTGAAGGCAATAAGAATTTTCAGAATAAGAGGAAACAGAAACAGACTAAGAATGGTTAGAAAAAGAAGAATAAGAAAGATATTGAGTGCTATAGCTGTGGCAAGAAGGTCCACTATGCCAAAGATTGTCGAGCAAGGCTAGGGGAAAAGAAGTGCTTCAACTGCGACAAAGTGGGACATTTCAAGAATAAATGTCCACAACCCCCTAAGGAGAAGCACATCGTGAAAGCATATGCTATCAACGTTGTTCCTTCCTCGTCGAATGCCCCAACTGCGGCGGAGAAGGGAAAGGGTATCGTTATTCAAGGTATGCTCTCTATTTATGATGTTCTTGTTCGAGTCTTGTTTGATACCGGGGCTTCCCATTCCTTCATATCTAGAGACCTGGTAGATAAATTGGAATTGGAATGTGAGATTGTCGATAGACCTTTAGTTGTGACGAACCAATCGATGGTTCGACTAGCCTTAGTATGATTTGTCAAAATTTGGTCTTATCGAGTCATGGATGTATGTTTGCTTGTGATTGTTTTGTTTTGGGCTTTACTGGGTTTGGCATTATTTTGGGAGTCGATTGGCTCCAAAGGTATGGGGTGGTGGTAGACTTTGAGGTGTCTTCGGTGACCATTAGAGCGGATGATGGGCGGAGGGTGGTATTGGGTTGCCTACCTAGTGATGGGGTGATGGCTAGTTTTCTAAATTCCCTTGACATCCCGCATGATAAGTTATCATCTGTGCTTATTGCTGGCGAGTATCTGGGCTTCCTCGGGGAAGTGACAGATTTCCACCACACCGAGAGATCGAGTTTCATATTGATTTAGTGAAAAATGCTAGACCTATAGTGATGCCACTTCGTTGTATGGCACCAAGTGAGCAGCGAGAGCTCAAGATGCAAGTAGGCGATCTTTTGAAGAAGGGATTTGTCTGAAGAAGTGTTTCCGAGTGGGGAGCACCAGTTGTATTTGCTACTAAGGCCAATGGTTCCCTTCGCTTATGTGTGGACTACCGCGAGTTAAACAAGGTGACTAGGAAGAATAAGTGTCCTCTTCCACTGATAGATGATTTGTTTGATCAGTTAAATGGAGCAAGAGTGTTCTCCCAATTAGATCTCGCAACAGGATTTCATCAGCTTCGAATAGCAGCTAAGAATATATCTAAAACGGCATTTAAAACGCCGTCTGGATTCTATGAGTGGTGATCATGCCATTCGGGTTGACCATGCACCTACATATTTTGTTGATCTTATGAATAGGGTTTTCAGGGATCAATTAAATAAATTTGTTCTTGTGTTCGTGGACGATATCTTGGTTAACTCGAGGACAGAGGAAGAACACAAGGAACATTTGAGGACAGTGATGGAGGCGTTGAGGAAACACCAATTGAAAGCAAAATTTTCTAAGTGTCACTTCTGGAGGAGGGAAGTGAGATTCTTGGGCCATGTTGTTTCAGAGAATGGTATTGTCGTGGATCCTGCGAAGGTGGCTACGGTGCAAGATTGGTGTACGCCTAAGAATGCAACGGACGTAAGAAGTTTCTTGGGGTTAACTGGATACTATCGTAAGTTTATCCAAGACTTCTCCAAGATAGCGGCATCGTTAACTCAGTTGACCAAGAAGAATCAAGCTTTTGTTTGGGACGAAAGGCGTGAAAATGCATTCAAGAGTCTGAAGAAGAAGTTAACATGTGCACCAGTGTTAGTTATTCCTAAGGGGAACGAAGAGATAACGGTATATACGGATGCATGTGGTACCGGACTAGGTGCTATACTGATGCAAGGAGGTAAGGTTATAGCTTATGCTAGTCGGCAACTAAAACCGCATGAGAAAAGACATCCTACCCATGATTTGGAATTGGCAGCGATCGTTTTCGCGTTAAAGAGTGTAGACATTTATCTCTTGGGAGAAAGATTCGAGTTGTTTACGGATCATAAGTCATTAAAGTATCTTTTCTCTCAGAAGGATTTAAATCTTCGTCAGCAGAGATGGTTAGAGTTCTTGGCTTCATACGATTTCAATATCGCATACACACCTGGAAAGGGCAATGCGGTAGCTGATGCATTGAGTAGGAGACATGCCAATTTAGGGGCTATGTTTCTAGAAAGGAAGCAACTGGAGTATATCGCATGGTATGATTTCAGACCTAAGTGCGAATTAGATCTGGAGATGTTTGCAAGTTTGACTATCAGACCGACTTTGATTGAGCGGATCAGTTCCAGTGAGAGGGATGATCCTAACCTATTGGAAATCATCTCCAAGGAAGAGATGGGTATCGAAGGTGAGGAGTTGAACAAGTATGGACTTGATAGAGAAGGATGGCTTCGAAGGAATGAGAGGCTGGTTCTACCCAACGTAAATGAATTAAGAGATGAAGTGCTCAGAGAGTGTCGTCACTCGAAACTGACTATACATACCGATGGTAATAAAATGCATCGAGACATGAAGCAGACATACTACTGGGAAGGGATGAAGAGAGACATTGGGAGGTTTATATACAAGTTCATGAACTGCCAGTTAGTTAAATCCTAGCAAAAGAAGCCCAGTGGTTTGTTACAACCATTGGAAATTCCAGAATGGAAATGGGAACAAGTCTCAATGGATTTCATCGATGGTTTACCAAGGACTAGATCGGGTCATGATAGCATTTGGGTGTTTGTGGATCGATTGACCAAAAGTGCAAGGTTTATACTGGTCATGTCGAATAGACCGACAGCTAAGTTAGCGGAGCTGTATATGAAGTGGGTAGTGAGATTTCATGGAGTTCCTAAACGTATTGTGAGCGACCGAGATCCATTATTTACTAGTAGGTTTTGGAAGAGCTTACATGAGACTTTAGGGTCAGAGTTACATCTCAGTACCGCATACCATCCTCAAACCGATGGTCAAACAGAGAGGGTGAATTGTGTATTAGAGGATCTCTTGAGATCTTGTATATTGGATTTTGGAGGGTCATGGGATGACCATTTGCATATGGTTGAGTTCGCATATAATAGTAGTTATCAATTCAATATTGGTACGGCTCCATTTGAAGCTTTATACGGAAGACCTTGCAATTCACCATCTTGTTGGTTGTAAACCGGTGGGAAATTTGTGCATGGGCCAGATGTAATAAGAGAAACTTCAGATAAGATCAAGGTTATTCAACAGACAGTGAAGGCTTCCTAAGATAGGCAGAAGAGTTATGTTGATAAAAAGCGAAGAGATTTGAGATTCTCCGTTGGCGACTTGGTATTCGTCAAGATTTGTCCGTTGAAGAGTGTGATTCGATTTGGTATGAGAGGTAAGTTGGCACCAAGGTTTGTTGGTCCATTTCCAGTTCTCGAACAAGTTGGGAATTCATCTTGTAAAGTTGGGGTACCTGACATGATGGCGGGAGTGCACAACGTATTTCATGTCTCTCAGTTAAGGAAGTTTGTGCGCGAATCAGATATGACTATTTCACTAGATCAATTGGATGATATCGAGATAGAACCCGAGGCAGTTGGAAAGCGCAGAACGATTTGTATTGTCGTACACGATACGAACCAACTTCAAAAGAAGACGGTGAAACTGGTTAAGGTCCAGTGAGGTGATAATGAGAATGACAATACTTGGGAAACAGAGGAGAACATAAGGAAGTCGTATCTAGAACTCTTTGCCTGGTAAGATTTTAATCACGATATAGTTATTCCCTTGTTAGTAAACCGCATGCTAGGATATGCTTGTTTTGTTATTACGTATGTTTGATTGTTTGTAAATGGTTGATAGGCATACGGGCTACCATTGTATGTTTTGGTTATATTTTCATACGAAGTTGTATGATCGTGCAACTTTGGGTAACGACTATTGGGGTCATTTCCCGTGTTCAAGATTTTTACCGAATTTTAAATGATCTTTTTCCCCTAGCGAATCTTGTTTCGCTTATAACCTTTGACTGGTAAGGATTTTTGACCTGAAACCACTTCCATTGGATTCAGATGATGGTTTATCTTTCCGTAGAGTGGTCACATTAATCAAACAGACTTATCGTTTGGGAGATAGGCTGAGACATGGTTTGGAAAATGAAAAACAGCATAATTGGGCTAACAGGGTGATAACAACTAGGCCCGTAACCTATTTCGGGATTAGGGTTATGGGTGGGCTGAAAGGAGTTGGAGAATCATCTCCTTTCATTTTCCTAGCCGCCATAAACCTTCCTCTAACACTAGTAATGGCCTCCATCTTCTAAATCACTCCCTAATCACCGTTTAATCACTAATTAAGCAAAACTACATCAAATCAAGTGAAATTAGCATCAAATTAGAGTTGGAGCTGCTGCACTACATAGGAATCTGTGCCAAATCAGTATAAATTTCAGATCTAACATTCATTTGTGGCTAAGGTGAGTGATTTACATATTTATACACAAATTATGACTAATTAGGGGTGATAATTAGCGAAATTATACATCTAAAAATTCTGAAAAAATATGTAAAAATTCTAAAATCATATTTTATGCCACTGGTATGAATTTGGGTTAATTTGGATTAAGTTTGTGAATCCTATAGTTAGATATGGTTAAGGGGAAAATCAAGGTTTTGGGCATGTTTGATCTAAATTAAAATATGAAATTATTACTTTGGTTGATTCTACATGTTACTACTATTGTTTGGTATGTTTTGTGATTGCATAGGAAAGTTAGAATGGTTGAAAACCCCGTCGTTTGGCGAAATTAGCTTGCTGGAAAAACTGTAGAATTTCGGTTACTGAAGGGGGTATGCTTCACGAACCCGCCCAGGAGGACTTCGGTTCCTGAAGGGGGTATGTCTCACGAACCGCTCCAAGATCGTGGCCACGAACCGCTCCAAGATCATGGTTATGAACTGCTTCAACATGATAGTCATGAACCAATCCAATATGAAGACTCACGAACCAGGGGGACTCAAGAGCCGGGGGATCACGAGCCGGGGAAGTGGGTCACGAGCCGAGGGGGTCATGAGCCGAGGGGGTCACGCACCAAGGGGTTCATAAATTGACCTGGTGGAGGACAACGAACCGAACCAAGATGATGACTCCGAACCGAACCAGATTTAAACTTCTACCATGTGGTGACAATTGTGAACTCTTATGAAGATCAACTACAATCTAACCAAAACCCGAGATGTAAAAAAAGTCCAAATCCGAAATTATTACTCAGGATCTAGACATGAACCAATGAGTTAACTTCTAGAGTTGGGCTTTGCTGTGGGACGTGTGCAAAGGGGTTATCGATATCTATAACTTTGGTTCACAATTGAGAGAGGGGGCATGTAGACAAACCAGAGTCAGGGAAGTGTGGACTGGTAAACCCTTAACCTAGAGCCAGGGATGTGTGGACTAGATAGGGTTATTGACTATAGACCAAGGAAGTATGGTCATAGCAATAGTTGTATGGAGTGGGACCATCATGGCCCCAATTTATTTGAAGATCAAAGCGGTGGATAATCGTATGCTTTACGCACTAAGTGAAAGATGTGAGAATGATTGATATGTTTGATGTTTGCTATCACCATGACATGCACACTTCCACTTTACACTCTATGTTAGTGTTACCTTAGAGTATTGTACATCTTGTTGTGCTAACTCTTTGGTTGCCGGTCCAGGTCAGGTATGATTATTTATACCTATTATTGCTTTATCCAGTTATAGACTTGCTATCGTTCACACCAGACTTTCGTTTAACCTAGAGTTTTGTGTCTCTTATTATTACTCTGGGTGCTCCTAAATGAGCAGACTAGAGGCAGGTTAGGTGGTTATGCATGAGTAGCTGTCCGGAGACGAGCAGGAGGACCCTACGTACTATACATATATTCTCACTGTGTTGTTGATGGTCACTGCTTTGGGCATTAGCAGTGTACCTCTTTTATTTCCTTTTAGAGATAGTATTTTTAAAGTTGTAATAATTGAATATGAAGTTATGTTTTGTATTCCGCTACTCTTATGGATATGGTTTAGTTTTTAGTTTATGTACCGCCTTGCATGTTTTTTGTCAAGTTATGTTACTATTATATTTTATTCCATGCGCTGTGAGATATACTACAGGTTCTTCAACAGGTTTCAAACTCCTTCGGCGATCGTCTTGTGCTAGTTAGGCATGGATACAACGCATTTCGAGGAAATGTCTAATTCGTACGGGGCAGACATCACATAAATGACGTTTTTAGCTTGAAATGATTATTTCAAAGATCTTATTTTTTTTTAAAGGAGTTCAAAAAAGTTTGGATTTCAAAAGATCTAATTTTGAAAAATATTATTATTTTAGTATTATAATAATATAGAATATTCAATTTTGATTTATAATTGAATTTGAAGTTGGAAATGTTTTTAAATCATTTTATAAATGTTTTATAAAATATATTCCAACTTAATCGTACGAGTTTTATTTTAAATAATAATATGGTTTGAATAGGACGTGTCGCACAGCGATAGTTCGCGAATTTCAACCATGAACTTCAAACAAACATAACTAATGCAATTTAAATCAGATTTCCCCAAATTGAAAAACATTTTTTTTCTATTTGTTGTAACATTCAAATGAAAGAAGAAATTTTGAATATCAACTTATAGATTTCAAGTTATGTCTAAATCTATTTTTGAAAAGGTCGTTGTAAATACACTTCGATGACTGTAATTGGAAATCGATCGAAATGGTCAAATAAAAATTATTAAAAATACAAAAAAATTATTATAAATCATAATAAGTGATTTTAAACTGAACTGAGAAATAAATATGAAGTTTCGAACCATATTTCAATTTTTATGTTCTCAACCTAAAATGCTGAATATTGTAAAATGACATTTTGGAAATTTACGTTAAATAAACTTAAGTCATTTGGTTTATCAAACATAAATGCCATTTCAAAAGATATGTTTAAATCTTTTTATTTATAAATTTTTTCCAATTTGAATAAAATTGGTTTGGAAATGATCTTCAAATGTTTGGTATTGATTACCGTTGTGTAGACGTTTACCCTTTGAGGAATTTGGGAGATGTTTATATTGTTATTCCACTTATAGTATTTGTTCATTACGAGAATTAGTGTTGAATATAAGTGGATATAAATTCTGAAACATCTTATATTTGATATCAATTGAATTTTGGGTTTGTTGTGAATGACATCTTGAACAACGTTATTCTTTAACCCAACTATGACTAATAGATGATATGGAATACATGAATATTTCTATTAAGATTTAATAAAGTTTTCCAATTAACAAATTAAGTTGAAACTGAGTGGAAATCGATTTAGTCACAATCAAGATGGGTCTCCGTTGATGAAGACCTTTACTATTTAAGGAATTTAGAAGGCTCTATCGTTATTCCGCTTATAATATTAGTCTGATATGGGAGTTCGTATCGATTATAAGCTGATATGATTTCTGTGAAAATTTCATTTAAAATTAAAGCATGATTTTGGGTCTATCATGAATGATGTTTTAAATAATGTTTGTTCTTTAACCCATTTAAAGGAGAAGAGGATTTCCAAAGTTAAGTTGAAATGAAATCTTTATTTAATTTGATTATAAAGAGTTAATGAAAGAGATTTCCCTAGAAAATGATAATGTGACCAATTTAAAGATCGCCTAAAAGAATATAAACGTGTTTTCGCGTGATTATACAGTTATGAAATCGTAAGTACGATTTTGGGCTATAAACGTGATCGAGGAAAGTTAAAGTAATCTACCATAATCAATAATTAATGAATGGGTTGGGTTTGGGATAAATATGTTTTCCCGCAAAGATAATTAAAATCTTCAATCAGATTTGAAATGAAAGAAGGTAACCAAACTTACCAAAATACGAGGGGCATTTGATATGGAGTACCACCAGTTTTGTTTCATATGATGAATAGGATGGGAATGAGATAATGATTTGAGAAATTACCTTTTTCGTAAGATTCAATAATCTCGATAAAGCTTAGAGAACTCTATTTGAATTAAATGGGTAAATGAGATTTATAATCTTTTGAAATTATTTCCAAGGAAAGATTTAAACAAGAGTTTAAAGTATGTAAATCTTAGATAAGATTTAAATGGGTATACCCATTATAAATAGTGATTTGAGTAAAAGATATCAAATGATTGTAAAGATGCGTCAGTTATTTCTGAAAGACCAGATTTCAAACCATTGTGAATAACTATGCGACGAGTATTGAAGATACTGAAGATGATGGTTGAAGATCAGGTATCTTCACATTGTTTGGATTTATTATTGATGTCTCGATTGGGGTGTACATCCAAGACATGGTTTTAAGTGGCAGTTTTCTGGATGTACTTGTTGATTGTTCGGATTTGCAAGGGCCTCTTTCCTTTATTAGATGAGGAATAATGTGCCTTCAGTTTCGTTTATAACCCAGAACGAACTTGTAAATAGAAGTGCGTCTGACGTTGTATTTTACGACATAACCAATTGGTTTCTATTGATGTTATATCAGTTGGTGGTGGAGTATTTATTCTCTTAGCTTAACACCCTCCTCTAAGACTTTTGTACCTCAAGGGATATATATTAATAGACACCAATTATAATTGTGAATTGACAGTGTGACGTGCTAAGTAATGAGCAATTGATGATCAAAGCTTTTTGTTAAAAAATAGTGCTTTGTGTAAAACGTGACTTCAGGATCTCACAACCGGTAATGAGCCAAAATAGGATGTAGTACCGTAGAGTTAAAGACTAACATTTCCTTTTAGTTGAGAAAGTAATGCCATGGTATGAAGCCTAGGTAAGTTTACTTAGTGGATGAAAGATCGAGGCGCCTCAGATAAAGGTCAACAATGAATGGGAGACATTATGTTCCGAAGAGACCCCAACATCACCTGAAATAGTGGTGGGTCATCTCTACCGCTATAGAAGGAGCTTTTGTTGATCTTGGTACATCCCGCCAGAGGTGTTCCAAATCACAGAAAGGAAGATCCTTTTCCTTGGTCATTGATGGAACCTAACTTCCAACACGAACCATTTACGGTTTTAGTTGTAACCTATGTGTGTAGACATAATATATTGTACCTATGTCTTATAAGGTTTATACATTTACTCTCGGAAGTGAGTTCCACACTACGCACTAGTAACAATAAAAGAGACTTTTGCATACCAAGCATATTTGATTATCATAAGGCAAAACTTGCTCTTCTAGTGTGTGTTGCATTGTGTGATGGGATGAGAGTCTTATGGTAGCTTCATTTTTCAAAAAGCATTGTGAGTATATTATAACTAGCATTCATAAGGAAAATCCTGTTCCATGTTTTACAGCATGGTCTTGTGATTTACCTAACCTTAAAATGATATTAACTGTTTTAGTTCTCACACTAGTCTGATGACTGATCCAGGGTTTACTATTCTTTCCTTGTACTCTAGGTGCAAATATTTTCCACACGGGAAGCCTATTAGTTTTGTCTTGTAGATATTTATAGAGAAGGAGCTGGATTGAAGCTATAGCAACGTCTAGAGCACATTATTTCTTCTGCTGAGAGTTTATGTTTCCCGTTGTGTACATGTTATACTTTGGTATAGTTATTTCAATCGTGCATGTATTTATTATTGTACTCTGAAATAAGTTATACCCTGATGTTAAAGTTATTGCAATGATAATGAAAAGCTTGTTTTGTTTAGTTCTTGTTAGTAGTAACCCCAAATGATATGTCTTGATGATCGGTTTAATTCGGTCTAATCATCAATTTCGATTGGGCAGGGAGGCGAGTCATCACAATTGGTATCAGAGCTTTGGTTTATACAAAGTTTTGGGGTACGACTTGTCTGAATAGAAGGAAAGGACTCATCAGAGATTAGATTTGTAATATCCTAAAAGAGTGACTCATTAGAGATAAGGTTAGTAATGCCCTAGAATGGTTTGAAGAGTATTATATATAGAAGAAAATGAATTTTTGTATTCATAAAATTGAATTTGGTTTTGAATGATATATATGGATAACCTCCCTGATTATTGTACAATAAAAGTTTGAGTATTTTACTTGATGTTGGGGTTGGACCATCGTGTGTAAGAAGATTTTGAGTATAAGCCTAGCCGACGTAAATACAGAGACTCAAATATACTGGATAGATATGGAATCACATTCTAGTCGCTTGAGGATGGTTCTATTTATAGTTGTTGCATCATCAGTGTTTATTTTCAAGTTTTGAAAGTGGGATGACTATATGATTTTAATCGAAACATCGAGATATACTTAAACCCATTTCGATAAGCATTTGGAAATGATTTGAATAAGACAAGATAAATGATAAATAGCCTTATGCTAAGAATTTGGTAAAAGTTAATGTTTGTAATTTAGGAAAAATGATTAAAATGATTTGAGCTTTAAATATAAGCAGTACAAGTTAAATAAATTGAAAGGGTGAAAGTGAATCAAACAAATTAAAATTTAACTTAAGTGAAGTTAAATAAAATAGGATTGGATTTATATCGAGGAATTGAAATGATAAAACCTATATAAGAATGGTTCGGTATTTTGGTAAAGATTGGAAATTAATTGGAATTAGACGTATATATGTTGGAAGCTAAGATGAGGAATAAAATTGAATGCTCGACACAAAGGTACACATTTACTGTATTGATTGGGTTTGATGATTTTATGAGCCGATTGGCTTTTGGATTTTCTTTTTGATTGGTAAGGGCCTAGAGATGCGAGTTGTAGTTGTACCGATTGAGCCGTACAAAGGAGGTTATGCCAAAAAAATTGAAAATTTAAGGCGTTAGCTAAATTCGAGAAATGGAAAATTTTGTAGAAACTAAAAAGCTGAAGAACAAGAGTTGGTTAGAATAAAGGCTTTGTTGGTTAAGTAAACAACCTTTAGTTTCATCTTCGATTTCGAGGATGAAATCTTTTTAAGTGGGAGAGATTGTAATGACCCAGATTTTATTAAAAAATGTTTGAATTCTTTTATTTTAAGAACTAACGACTTGGAATTTATTTAATTTAAGGTTTAAAAACGTATAATTTATAACATAATTAAAAGAGAGCTCGCAATGGTGCAATAGTTCATAATATTACGTTTTGAACTTTAAACGAATTTATAGGATCCAATATAAATCAGAATTCGCTAAAACAAGAAACGTTCAAATCTATTATTGTTTTCTATTGAAAGAGAAAAATCGGGATTTCATCTTGTAAATTGTGAGCAATGTTCAAATCAAGTTTACAGAAAGTCGCTATGGAATCATTTATATACAATAACAATTTATTAAATAAAATAAAGGGATTTTAAAATAAATTGAATATCTATTGAGCTTGAAAATGGAAGTATCGAGGTTAAAATCCAATATAGTTTATTTTGAAGCTATATGAAATTTCATTTGAATATCTATATACATATATATATATGATTATAATAATTTGATTTAAGAAAAATTCGAATATTTTGAAATTAAATTATATTTTATCAATTTAACTAAATATGGAAAAATAGCGGTTTTGCAAACGATCTTGGATTTCGACGAAACCAATTTTATCGGATCCGTTATGACAAATTATTGTAAGATTCCAAATTTTGGATCAGTCGAAGTTAGTATGTGGTCATGCGAGATATAAACGTTTAATGTAAATACATATGCATAATTAATCAATAATTTAAGCTCAAACTAGCGCTATTTTAGCAAGCTGACCCGTATTATAATTCACAACATACAGTCGTCATACATGAGGTGCTTACAGCATGGCAAGTAAAAATAGAACAGAGAACATAAACTCTGCAATATACGAGAAGAAATAACATTGCTGACCTTGAAAAAGTATTTCAATGACTCAAATTAATCACCTCTTGTAAGGCTTAAGATGATAACTCTGAAATTCAGAACCAAATTTCGTAGACCCCTCTTCAATCTTCTTCTTCGGCCTTCTCCATATCCTTGGCATATCGGCCTGTATTAAACCACAACAACACCTTATTTGCCAGCTCCACCAACCTGCACCACCAACCCTGCTTCCAACCACCTGCCTCTGTTTGCCTGTCACCCTGTGCGGCTATGCTCCCCATCTAGTGCCTACGGCGTGATATGTTCATAAAAACTGCTATTAGTAAAACAAGTTTCTTAACTATTGAAATACAGATACATATGCACATGGACCTCAAAGATGCTTACCCTTTTTTTAACATCAACACAAGCTAAAATTGCATTTCATGATCTCAAGATTGCTAAATCCATCATACAATATTCATACAACTGACTCTTTATAAACTAATAAACATAAAAGTCATGGAATCAACAGTATTTTACCGATATGCTAGCTGCTTTCAATAACCTCATGAGCCTTCGCTGCTTCTGAAAGAGGAAAGGATTTATACACAACTGGTTTTACTTCTCCGGATTCAATTGCTGGCCATACATGCTTCTTTACCTTATCGATTATCGCTGCCTTTTTCTCTACACTTTTGTTCCTCAATCCAACAGCTTGTATAGTGAGACGTTTAATTTGCAAGCATACATGAAAGATTTGCTTGAGAAACTGCACCTCCCATGAAACTAATGATAAAAAGTCTTCCATCCATATTCAAGCAATCAAGGTTTTTCTGAAAATATGGGCCACCGACATTATCAAGAATAACATCAACCCCTTTTCCTCAAGTTTCTTCTTTTACACATGTAAGAAAATCTTCGGTTTTGTAGTTAATGCATACATTTGTGCCGAATTTTTTACATGCGGCAAGCTTTTCTTCAATTCCTGCTATCACAAAAACCTTGATGCCTTTTTGTTTTTCTATCTAGATGGCAAATGTTCCAATTCCACTGGATTCCCCATGTATAAGAAAAGTTTCTCCTGACGAGAGCTTGCTGGTCATGAAGACAGTTGACTGGACGGGGCATGCAACTTTAGGAAAGCTTGTTGCATAAACCAAGTAGATACCTTTAGGAATGGCAAGCACGTGTTCAGCTGGTACTGCTACTTGTTCTGCATACCCACCTCCATTGAGAAGAGAACATACCTGATCACCAATTTCCCAATTAGTGACGCTGCCGCCAACAGCAACAACAGTGTCAGAGCACTCCAATCCAAGGATCTCACTCGCGCCTTTTCGCAGTGGGTAAAGTCCCTTCCTCTGCAACCAATCCACTCGATTTAGAGTTGTATATGCTACTTTTATTATAATATCATCTTCTTTTAGGGTCGGATTGGGAACTTCTTAATGTTGGAGCACCGAACGACCGCCAGGGCTTGTTATAGCTATTCCCTTCATCTTGTTTCAACGTTTCTTTGAGTTCCAGGAAAGATGCTTACCCTTTATTGATCACAGTTTCCATTTTGTCCTTTGCTAAAACCCATATCTTAAGACCAGCTTGAGCTAATTTATCAATGCATCAAGGCACATATATTAATAGTATTTGATTTTAAATAAAATAAAAATGGTAATGGCTAAATACAAATGTGTAAACAGCATATACACATACGTCTTTCTATAGTGTGCCTTAAACGACTGTTGCATCTACAAGAATTAAATCTTTTTCCACGATATCAGAAACTCGTTCAATATCAGCCTCTCTACTAGGTCCTGCAGTACTCTTTGCCTTTAAAAGTTCAACATTCCATGCTGAATACTCACATTCTCCAAGCTTCTTATATGCAAGTGCTAATGTACCATCTTCTCCATATTCATTTAGGTACCATGATTTATCCATTTCGTAGGTTTTTCCAACTTTTAAAAGTTTATCCGATATAATGCTAAATAAAATAGCATAGACAAGTAGACAATCTATACCCGTCAACCCCTTTACAAAGAAGAAAGAGTTGTCCAAATTCATCTTAAACTACTACGGACATTCTTTTTCTCTTGCTGCTAAATTCCAAGAGGTTTAGAATCTTGAACTCTCTTCAATAAATAAATTCAAATGCATTAATTTCGTAGTATACGAAAAAGAAGTATATTGGAACTATATAAAATTAGAAAGAATGAAAATTGAAGATCCATTTGACTACGCCTTATAAACTCCTCGGTCGGCTGGTATTATAACATTTCCCACCAGAGGCCGAATCAACAAATTTATAATTGATAAAAATGTGAAATGGCCTTGTTTTGGGAATGTTATCAATCTACCGTTGAACCTGATAAGCTACTGATTATATTTATGGGTTACGAATTGACACCAAATCGGCATAACAACTACGATAGAAACAGCAACAATAATAATAACTAATAACTAACCATTTATTATTATTCCTAGATGGGTAAATTCTTTCTCGAACAAAAATACCGAATTGAGTTCTTTTGCAAAATTCAAATCAGAATTCTCTAGCAGCCACGAGAAAAGCCCTTTCAACAGGAGATTCAGCCGCATAATTAAAATCGTCAGATTGTTTAGTTGGTTCAGGAATCGCAGCCTTACATTACGGAGGTATCCTGGAAAAAAAATTAAGGGAGAGGACTTGATGAGCGGTTCACATTGTACGAACCATGGAAGGAGATATTTCAAAAATTAGGGTTTACGAAAGGGGTTATTTGAGAAGACGTTGAAATGTCGATGGAAACGGGTCGGATTTGGAATGGGAAAGGGGATTATTGAGCTAAGGCAACTAAATTTGGTAAAATGTGTTAGATTATTAGTCTGTGGTGCAAAATTTTCACAATGAGAAACATTAGATTGCTAATAGTTATTATTGGATTAGATTAGGTTAAAGGTGTAGATTACATAGGTATGAGTAATATGAATTGCAAAAAAAAAATTGGCATCGCAAAAACGTAGATATATTCCATTTGCCTTTATGACACCAGTAGAGAAGCGTCATAATAGTCGAGTCGTTTTTAATACACAACTAATTAATGATACAATTATGATGCCTTACTGACATAAATAAATTTAGCTACGACGTACTGACGATGAGTCATAATGGCGTCGTTTGTTGACGTCAGAACATTACAAGAAAAAAGCCTTTTTATAGCGTTTAAAAAATGCTATTAAAGGATATGATGGCGTTTTTCTAGATGCTGTATATTAACATGTTGTAATATGTCAGGGGTCTATAATGGCAACCAAAAAATCGCTATAAAAAACATGTTATAAATGATGTTACTCATGGCGTTTCAAAATTGCTATTAAATGGACGATTTGTAACATGAAAAATCGTATCAATAGCGTGTTTTGCTTGCTATAAAACTTTTCATAGAGTTGTGGTTTGTGATGCTAATATTTATGACATCATTTATTTCCTATATATAGCAACTATAAACGCCATAGATAAACAGTAGTTGATTATTATAGCAACTGTAGATGCTATAGAAATTTCGTAGCCTGATATTATAGCAACTACAATAGCTATAGAAATTTAGTATACTTATTATTATAGCAACCATAAATGCCATAGAAACGCTATAGAAAGTTTAATTTATTATCTTAAAGCATTACTTACTTGCCATGAAAGCTGTTGCAGAATATTTTTATTGCACTAGGATAATGCTATAATATGTATAGCCATTGTTAAAGTATTTCAGACAAAATATTTAGCGTATAAATATTTATCATCAAAACGTGCCATACAAAGTTCGAAGCATATAAATATTTGTAATCAAAATAACAATTCTTACAATCGTTGCTAACCAAAAACAATACATATACTAAAAAGAACAATCCATACAACCATAGCTTACAAAAACGATACATGAATGCGCCAACATATGTATTCATGCCTTTCACCATAGTGTAAACCTAGAGCATCATACAAAACCTGTAAAAAAAAACATACATCTATTAGTCATAAATACAAAATATCAAAACACCAATACAGGTACTATTTTCCAACATGCACATAGAACAACATACAAACAATAAACACAATACATTCGGACACTGAAAACTGTTGTTGGATGAAGGTGGGATTGAAGTATATGATATTTATACAACTATACAATGATAAGATCATAAGGTTTAATCTCCATACATATTATCTATGAGTTTATGTGTAAAATATGCAAAGAGGGGGCACTGAGCATGGGTGATTCAGTGTACAGATACATGTCTACTATAGATAAATTTTCAGTAGACTATCTTCTAGATTGCTTGGATATAAACTAAGAGCATGAAGCACTGGAACTTGCTGATAGAGTAGAAGCTGCAGTATACATATGGAGAAAGTCATCATGGGACATGGTAAAAGATTTAATGGGATATTGTAAAAGATTTAATGGTTGATGGGGATAAAAATGTGACCCTTGCAAGCAGAGCTGAAAGTCTGTTGCTTTTCTTGAAGCAAAAAATATCCTGCTCTTTCCCAGACTACTTTAGACTCAAGCAAAATCCTGTACAACAAGGATGTTGGACATGCAATATTGGAGAGCTATTCAAGGGTGTTGGAAAGCTTAGCATTCAACATTGTTACATGGATAAATGACGTGCTTTACATTGATGGATCAGTAAGAAAACAATATTTTCTGCAAAGGTCTGCATATTCCGTGGACTGATGCAATCATGTGATAACTTATGTACTTGTTAGTATTCAAGTTCTCATTTTGTCTAATTTCATAAATGTTTCAGGACCTAAAAAAAGTCATACAAGCATTATAGTACCAATTAAAATCATATTAAATAGCAGCTTTTGGCTTATCAAGTGTCCGAAACTTCAATACTGTTTTGTTCAGTTGGTCAAAATTACCTATGAAATCCATTCTTAAGTTATAAGCAACAGTTGCTTTTCCTTTCTTAGCTTCTAAATCAGCCAAGTGATGAAAAATCAAGTAAGATCCGTGCAAGTACTTTTGACTAGCTGTTATTCTCAGTTGTGTGTAACAAGTTATGTTTGTGTGCCAGGCTATCATAGTAGGGTAAGTGGAAGTGGATGTCAAACATTAACAGCAAGAGAATGAGAGATGAGGCAATTCAAACAAACCAAAAATATGATTTGTTCTAAAATGAAGCATTAAGCAGTAAGAGAATATGATTTATTTATTTCAGAATGAAAAATCAACCATTCAAGAAATTATTGATTCTAAGAGTACATTGTACGGATCACTTCGAGTCCAGCATCCAAAATTACAAGTTAAATGGATTCTGAAATGTGAAGTGATCAGTTAGGTTTATTTAACATAAATGATTCTTAAAAATCAAATCAAATTTTAAATTACATTTCAAAAAGATCAAGCTGACATATACCTATGTTGTTATTTCATTTGTAGATGATCAACCCATCTAATACTTATGCTTGCATATGTCCAGGAATATATAAATATACCCTTAAAGTTTAACCTTGTTTTAACTTAAATTTTCAAACCTTTTTTTTATTCCTGGGTCAATCCCGACTTAAACCCAAACATCTTAAAACACACACCCACTTCACTCCCTCATTTCTTCCCTTCATGCTTCAGGAAACACAACCCTAAAACAAAATGAAAGGGACCAAAGAAAAACTCCAGATAAAAACAACTGCCATGTGCATGCCTTGCCGTGCACATCCTCTCCAACCATCCAAAGTTTACCTCGCCACCTCCAGCACATCACGTTGTCCCCTAAGATCACCCACGACTGGCCAGTGGAACCTCCGAGACCGTCCACCTTAAGGTCACTGTCAACCCAAAAAATCGAGGCTAAAAGCAGATTCCAGTGCCGGAAACATCACCCAACTCCTATCGTCTCCGAACTCGCCTGCAACCACCATCGACTCAACCTGCACATCCATACACGCCTCCCGATCAAAAACCCCATCACTCGATCTTCCATATCACGCATATGACTGGATCAAAACCACAAACAAAAGAGACACACCCAAAATCCTGAAACGAGCTCGACTGGCCATCCCCAACCATCAGACCTTTCCACGCTTCAAGCATGCCTCCGTTCGTCTCCAGTAGAGCTTCAGGATACACATATTATAACATCATTCACGAAAACGTTCGACTTCATTCTGGTATCCAAAATTATATATTTAATCCAAAAATGCAAAATGTAGCTAACTAAAAGTCGTAAAACTTTGTTCTAAATATATATATATATATGATTTTAGAACAAAGTTACATAAATAAACTTAATTCTTGTCTGTTGATTTTTCATTCGCATTCTCTTGCGGTTTGATTTTAGAATAAAGTTGCATCAATAAACTTAATCCACCAACATTAAGCCGCACCAGAATTAGCAAATGGGTACTCTTGAATTAAACGAGGTATATGTCGGCTTTCTGGTTCAAAAAATGAATCCGCCAACATACATCCACCAACATTAAGCCACAAAAAAAACATAGAGCTTTCAGGTTCAAAAAATGAAAACAAGCTGACAGTCCTACTCTTGAATTAAACGAGGTTACAAACAAATTGTAAAGTCATTTAAAATTAAAATTATTTGTGCTTTGCTGAAATCAAGAACGTAATACTCTTGAATATTAAGATATGTAATTGTAAGAGCGCATATACGGAAACATATAGATATCATATGCAAGAAAACATATAGATACCATATGCAGGCTATCATAGAGGAGTACTATGGGAGCCGTAGATCTCCTCCCAGGCGCTCTGCTCCTTATTGAGGCAGCAGCTACCGTTCGAGGTAGAACTTACTGGATAACACATAGGGCAAAAAAAAACGGACGTGGCAATGATGGACAGAAGGGTGATGTGGACTATTACTCACTGTTTTAATCTATATCGCAGTGCACTTTCTAATTCTAGCGTTATGAAGAACACAACAAAGATTCCAAGAAAAAGAAAAAAAATATGTTGCATCTAAAAATTTGAGTTAAACTTACTTGAAGTTGATTCCATTACAACGTTCGCAGCAGGCCAAGCTATTGTAGTACCAAGAGCATCTTCAATGACTTCTAAATCGGACGTTGTTCTCCATATATGTGCTTTTGGAATTTTTACAGTATCTATCCAAACTTTAATTGCATTTCTTCCCAATGGAACACAATGAACCATTGCGGTTGGATCGGTCGAAGACACGCGTCCTAATGCAACAACTTCTCCCTTGCCCAATTAATCGACCAGCTTGTATTTATCGTTTGGCATAAAATTTGGACTCTATCAAATAAACAAATAGGTTATATTATCATGTGCATCAACAATTTGTACGATGAAACAAATAATGCCATATTAATTGTAATTAAGTTTACCTTTTTGACAACTCCGACATCACTCGTATGATTATCTGATAATGTAGTGTTAACCATTTCAATAACTACTTTTGATTCAGGCCATGTGACTTTGATACCAATGGCATCTACAACTCGTGTCAAACCTTTAGTGGGTCTCCATAGAAAAGCATCTTCAACTTTTGGAGTATCTGTCCAAACTGCAATGGCGTCCAGTCCAAGAGGAAGATCATTCACAAGTTGTTTTGGATCCCTCAAGTGTAGTCGTCCTTCTGCAACTAATTCTTCGCTCCCACTCCAATCAATTAATTCGCGTTTATGATTTGTGCTGCTGCTTTTACTCCATTAAAAAAACATGTTGATTTTTATTTTAATTTAAACAATCAAAATGAAATTTTAATAAGCATAAAGATTACATATTACTGCATTATCTTCATTTTCACAGTTATCGAAGTTGTGCAAAACAACTTTACTAGTTGGTCATGCTATCATCTCGCCTTCAACTTGTCCAATGCGTGTCAAATGAAGTGAAGTCCTCCACAAGAAAGCATCTGGTTTCCTCACATTGTCTATTATAATTTTCTTTGCATCTGGCCCTAGAGGGATTTGTTGAACGAGCTCCTTTGGGTCACTTGACACAACTCTTCCTTGCACAAAAATTTCGTCTGTCTCACTCCAATCCAACAAATCATATGTGTCACATTTTTCACCGTGTTTGTTCTACAATTAACAAAAAAACTAATTATGTTAATAATTAAAATAAATGTCAAATATAATGATATAACTCTTGTACTATAAATAACTTTTACCACTTGATATGCATTTGCCGCTTCAGAGTCATTCGGTTTAGCCAAAATTTCTTTTCTCTGCCAAACAAATAACAAAAGTGAATTTTACGCAAACACAGTTCAGTCAAACCAGATTATTCAGTCTAGAAAAATAACAGTGAGAGATGTAAATAGTGCACAATAAAGCAGTCTAGACAGTGGGCTACACTTCAAAGCTGGTGCACCCTTATTTTTAGTTGAGATGGTATAATCCGTTGAAATCAACAAATTTATTACTAGGTGGTAAATATTTTTGTACCATTCATACTGTAGTGACACGGTCTGTTACTCTATTCGAATAGGAGCAAGTAATAAATGTCAAGTATTCACAATAACCCAAGTCAAGTAATCAGGAAATAAAAACAACCCTGAAGCGATTTTGAAGGCAAGAAATATAAACAAAAAAAGCATTTTAACTCAAATACCTATGGTAATTCAGTTGACCATTTACTCAATTTTGAACTACATACCCTTACTGCTTAGGTATGCAAAGTATTTTGTAAACATGGATTTCTATGTCATATTTTAAAAATAAATAAATAAAAAGTCAATAAGTCCAATCAGTGTACACCAACTACTTTGCATGGAAAAATGAAAGGAAAGAAGACCTGCTACTCCTGCATTTTTAAGGAGAAATCCATACAGTATTTCTCAAACATTATAATTTCATCTTTTATTACGTGGAGCATCGAAAAAGTAGCCGCTAACAACAATAGAGTTATGAAGTACGCTGCTTCTACTCTGACTAGAAATGGATTACATAGAGGAGTTTTGATCACCATGAGTATATGTTCCTCTTCATTTCTGTCATCATGTACCTAGAAACTTTTTAAAGCTCAAATTTGTACGCCATAAACCGATACCAACCAAAGTACATGTTATAGCTTCTAACTTAGTTGTCTGCATTCTACATCATAACAAATATAAATCTTTTTATTGCTCGGAAGCAACAACCTCTGACAATAATGGAAAAAGGTGGAATGATGCCTGATCTTTGTTTGCTTTACTATTGCAGTTTTATTTCTGGTGTTTCTTTCCACTTTGATTTAGATTTTACTTTGTCAACTAGAAACAACTTGTTTTCTTCATTTTCGGTTAAGAGCATTATGACATGTGTTTTCCACTTTTTTTTCTTTAAATTAAATATATGTTAGCAAGTATAAAAATAATAATTTATAATAATGAAAATAGCATATTCAAAGGAAATATGAAATAGTATCTATAATATAAGAAGCCTTTATCATTATTTTATATTTTGAGTTTTCAACACTAATTTTAAAAGACGAATAACATTAAAAAATGACGTAGGGAATGAAAGAAGCGAGATGGAGAGGACATCAGAGGAGATGAAAGGACGATGGAGAAGTGAACTGTTTGTTGTGTTTCTATTATTTCACAAAACCATAAAAATAAAAAAAAAATGTTTTTTTTGTTAATTTTGTTTTCTAAATTAACAAATTTTCACAATATACATGCATCATGTGCATTTTTACATGAACAAAATTTCAAAATTAAAAACAATAATGGATCACACAATCCTTTTTTGTGTTCAAATCAATGTCCAAGAAGGAACAAAGTTCCCATAAATTTTGGTAGAAAATTCTGATTTTTATATTTTAAAGTACCCTATAAACGGGTTTGGATACACATGAAAGATCAATTCAATGTGAGAGCAAGGCAGTAAAGAAAGTAGACTGCAAATGATATTTGAGTTTGAACCCAACAATCAACCAACCCATTTCAATTGGTAGAGTCTTTCGCCCATTGCTTTTTATTTAAAGGATGATAGAGACTCTCTACAACGTTAATTAATAACTAACTTCAACTTTAAAATATTATTGTCATCTCATACTTGATGCCGTTTAAAAAATGGTTGCGGATAAGAAAGGAGAAATAACTTAAGAAAGATGAATATCCTAATGGAAACTTTTTGGCATTGTCGCATACTTGAGAGAACATGATCCAGCCTCGTGTTTATTTATTAAAAAAAATAAAGTTCTGCTGAATAAATAGCCTTACATACCGAATTGAACATTACGGTTTGCTTGGAAATCTCATTGAACTTAACATTTGTTAAATTTGGTGATACAAAATCACAAATTGATTGGAGCAAATTTGCAAAGAATAGAAAGTAAATATTTTTATAATGGGAATGCATTGATTGCATTTAATGAGGTGGTAGAGAAATAAATGAAGGGATTAATTTCTTCCATCTATGCTAAAGAAACAGATTGATTTACTTCCTATGTTTGTACATTTGTTGTTATGGTAATTTGCGTCCATTATATTATTACCATATGTTGGTAATTTAATTGATGACTCACATAGATTTGCACAGGTTATATATATTGAGGGGTAGACTTAAGTGTAAACCCATCCTGGCTTGGAGCCAGTGATCCCCAATGGTGCCTCTTCTTGTTAAACCTGATTGAGGTTTGGATATGTAAACTCTTATTTTGTAATCTCTTGTAATTCTCTCATGTGGAATAAAATCTCTCTCTCTTAGACTGGACATACACTATGATGATAGTGGAACCAGTATAAACATTGTGTGTCTCTTTATTTCTCTGTTATAGTTATTTACTATTTTCTTGATGTAATAGAATAATTGCTATCAGATTAGATTGATGTTCAATTGGCAAATCTAGATCCTATTTATTGTGCTTCCGCATTTGTGCAATTTTCATAACAGATTGGTATCGGAGCGAGGCGATTTGTTTTAAATTGTGCATCAATTATTTCTACAAAGGTTAGTAGATTCAGTGGTGATTATGCTATTACTATTTTGGGAGAAACGGAAGACTTTGGTGAAGGAGATTATGTTGAGAGTGAAGAGCGTTCCAATCTGGGAACTTTGACGTGATATGGAGTTATTGTGTTGAAGGGGCTATGGATTTGGGAAGTTTTGATCATGTTTCTGACAGAGGTCTTCATGTTGATGATGCTCGAATGATCCATGATGATCAGGAAAGGAGTTCATGTCAGGTGATAGACGGGTGTCGAGACAGAGATCATTGTGGTTTAGACAGGGGTCTTCACGTTGATGATGCTTGAGGGATCCAGAGTGATCGAGGAAGGAGCTCAGGTCAAATGGTAGACGGGTGTCGATGTGTATTGCAAGCATTTTTAGACCGTTGGTTTATGCGTGGTGCAACTCATGGTGGTAGATGCGTCTTTTGCAGGCGGTGGGTAAAGCTTGTAATGGTTTTGATTAAGTTGCAGGAGAGAGATTTTTTGGCGATTGAGAGAATTATTTTTTGGTCTTGGCCTTGTTGAGATTACATTGGTGTCTGCCTTCTTTGTTATTTTGGATATTTGCAACATTTGTTGGCGGGCGGGGACGTAGTCTGAGCTCGTTAACAATTGTGTGATGGGGGTGGCTTTGCTGGAACCCATTTGGTAAATATTCATTTTTTGGTGTATCTCATTGTGAGATTTTGATTGAAGGTGGGGTTCTGTTGAAGAGTTTTATGTTGTGAAGAGAATTTGATTGGAGATGGGGTGTTGCAGATATGTGATTTTGCATCAAGGTGGAGTGTTAAATTTGGTGATACAAAATCACAAATTGATTGGAGCAAATTTGCAAAGAATAGAAAGTAAATATTTTTATAATGGGAATGCATTGATTGCATTTAATGAGGTGGTAGAGAAATAAATGAAGGGATTAATTTCTTCCATCTATGCTAAAGAAACAGATTGATTTACTTCCTATGTTTGCACATTTGTTGTTATGGTAATTTGCCTCCATTATATTATTACCATATGTTAGTAATTTAATTGATGACTCACATAGATTTGCACTGGCTATATAGATTGAGGGGTAGACTTAAGTGTAAACCCATCCTGGCTTGGAGCCTGTGATCCCCAATGGTGTCTCTTCTTGTTAAACCTGATTGAGGTTTGGATATGTAAACTCTTATTTTGTAATCTCTTGTAATTCTCTCATGTGGAATAAAATCTCTCTCTGTTAGACTGGACGTACACTATGATGATAGTGGAACCAGTATAAACATTGTGTGTCTCTTTATTTCTCTGTTATAGTTATTTACTATTTGCTTGATGTAATAGAATAATTGCTATCAGATTAGATTGATGTTCAATTGGAAAATCTAGATTCTATTTATTGCGCTTCCACATTTGTGCAATTTTCATAACAACATTTTGGATAGACTTAACATTTTGGATGGACTTAGACATTGGAACAGCCTAATATCTACAGCATGTATTCTATGCAACTACTCAGTAGAACCCAGATATCATATTTTTGATTATGAGTATGCTAAGAATGATGGACTGCTATCAATCAGGGATTCTTTCCGACTGTACCTATTTATACAAGTTTGTTTCAAACCTTACATAATCTTTCGAACCAACATAGGGTAAGAAAATCATTGAAGATGCATTATGCACCACAGTATAGACATAATTAGATAGTTTTTCTTTCCAACCTACATTAATAATTTATTGAAAATTGTGTTTGATGCCGCATCCAAATGAACTTTTGAAAATACAAAGAATTCTGGCATGCTTAAAAATTAGGGTACTTTGTTCGATCTAACTTTCCACGTGTTGAAAACGAAAATTTTAACATTATTATGTCAATCACCTGATTTTTCAGAAGCATGCGGACCAGCCCATCTAATTCTAAAATTTTGTTCTGCATGCTGATTGTCTCTTTATCCTTTACGTGTTACCAAATTGCTTTTGTGTAAGTTATACCCCTTCCCATGCCCCTCAGTCGTCCGGGGCTATCTCGTCCCAACACTTGTGCAAGCACGGTCTTCTTTGTAATTAGATGTTGAGCCAGAATTTGAATCATTCTCAATTTGTTTAATTTTTTCCTATACATGTTGTCATATATGCATATATTATACGCAACCGAAATATCAAAATAGCAAACAAATTGTTGTTTAATAAAATATCAAAGTACTTACGATAGCATCTGCAGCAATCATATTTATCGGTTCGCCATTTTTTCGAGTGTGAGATTTGATCCAAACTCGAGATCGAGGGACAAAAGATGGACAAGGACTCGTATTTTTCTATGTTTGACGAATATTTATTACAATACAGCACATTAACTAATTAATAAATATTGCAGTAGATAAATTGGCAATTCTTACCAAATCATCAGCTATCCAAGCCATTCCTTTACGGCTACATGTATGTGGTATTTGAATCTTTCTAATAGCTTTGAATTTGCAACTCAATTCCTAAGAATAAAAAATTCATTATTTATGTTCGTTCAATAATTTAAACTGCACACCTTTCAGCCAATGTGATAATAAATAAACATTTTTATTTGAAGAATTAGTCAAAAAAATTAAGTACCGGTTGTAGGTTTCTTTTAAACAATCAAATCAATACTAAAATACCTTAAACTCTAGAGTTGTTTTGGACTTGACAAACTTCTTCCACTCATTCATGCTTATGTTGTCCGGTTTCAGCTGAATTCTTTCTTCTTCGTTGTTTGCATTTGCTATTTTGCAAACTAATCTAGCTTTTGAACCTCTAGAAATACATCCCATTTGCTGAAATATGCTCTCGTTTTGTCATTCTTCATCCAGTTTAAATCTAGCCTGCAATATAAAAAATTACCAAAATTAAACATTGAATAAGTGTATAATTAACAAAACAAAACAAGTTAGGAAAACATTTTTACCCATAAACCCAAAAACAAAAAAGTGCACTTTCTTTATGTGGTGCCCTGTATATGCATTTTATTGCACCTTCTCATTTGATCCATACCTTAAAATAATGATGTGTTATTGCAATGTTGTGTTAACCCACAAACCACAACACTTGTTAATGCATCTTTTAGAATAATATAGTGTATATTATATTATTATTTCCAGCGCGGATCTTACATAGCAAGGTTGCGCTTCAGTTTGTGCAATTTGTGTCGATGTTTCAAGAACTAAGATATGAACAACTGAACAAAAGCAATATTTAATATTTCAAATAAGAAAAACTACCTATTTATACACAAATATTATCCTAGTAAATTATGTATATAATCTCAAATTAGGTAACTATCAAACACTTGTCAAAAACCGAGATAGCTAAGAATAGCTGCTGCATTTGTCAATAAAGATCAATGTTTATGCGCACATGCTCACCAAATACGTACATGCATAAATAAATTAGAAGCAGAATATAAGCAGTTTTTTCATAAGCATCCACACAAATTAAATGCAGTTTTTTCAGCTTGGTTTTCAATCTAGTACGGGCCAAATTCCTTGCTCAGTTCAATTCAACAATATTAGAAGAGAGGAGGAACTTGTAACATAAAATGCATCATTTTCATATATATTTTAACTAAATTTGGAAAATAAATCAGACATATACCTGAATACATCCCCACAAAGCAACTTCTTTTGCGTCACTTAGATTTTTCCTTCTATCAAGTGTAACTGGAACATGTTCTCATACTAGCGGACCTAAATATGAAGACAACTTGATAGACTCATCTCCTATTGGTTTGTCATTCTCATTAAATTTGACTTCAATACGATTCAATGGATTTACTGGAAGCCTTTTCACTTTAGTCGGACCTCTACGTTTGCGCTTCATAACTGGATTTGTGATGGCATCTCGAGTAGTTCTCCCATCCATGTCAACTTCAAAATCTTCTTCAACTTGGATTGTATTTTCCTCAGCTACTTCAGCTATTTCTTGATTTTGATCATCATTATTCTCCACATTTCCAACTTCTCTCGAGTTATTTTCAATACGTGAGTTGCTATCGACCCTACAATCCTTGTGTTTTGCATTAGCCTTGGATATGGTGGATTTATCCGTTGTTTCCCTACAATCCTTGTGTTTTGCATTAGCCTTGGATGTGGTGGATTTATCCATTGTTTCTAGCCATTTTAGAGCAGCCGATTTTTTTTTACCCATTTTTGCTGCATTTTAAAAAATTGGATTTTAAAATGCATTCAAGGTTGAAAACAAAGAGAAAATGAAGTCTTATGCACTACTCACATGCCCATGCGTTGTTCATCATGATATGAATTTGCAATTTCAAAGTAATTAATTGATTCTAAACAACATACCATAGGAATGTCGGATGCAAATAAGTCATACCAAAAATTGCATTCTATATTTGCCAGTGTTTCCAATCACTTTGGGATATCATGCATATGTTGTACAAGGTTTTGATCATATATATGCATAGCTTAGATTTGGATTACTTAATTATGGCTATTGGTAAAAGGCATGTACTTCTGCTTTTGACTGTTAAATGACATGAAAGAAAATGATCAATAATTAAAAACGATGTTTAGCATCTTTATATTACCTTTAATATGGAAAGAACATTATATGACATATAAGTATGTTAATAAGCTAACATTTCGGTCCCAAATACGTGTATATTATTCATCTAAGATAACGACCATCAAAAATCTATTAGCGCATACAAAATTCAAGCATAAAGAAAATAGTTGTTTTTTTGGAAAACCTACACAACATCCCCTGCTCTCTTTATTGTATCACCACTCTTGAATGTACCCATCACAATAAACACACCGTTGCAGTCAAGCTGCATAATGAGGGCAACATGTGCAGGCTTCAGTACCCTATAACATTGACGAACAAATTAGAACCAGGTTTGAACTCGTGTGTTTAAGATCAAGTTTCTTTATTTAATTTTTAGATCCAAGGATACTTTTGTCTAAGTTTGCATCTTTTATTATTATTATTATTATTATTATTATTATTATTGGAAATTACTTAATTGGAACTGAACCAAATGGAACTGATCAGTACAATTCCGTCACAAAACTATAATCATTTACACCACAACATCCTCGTTACATATTCATCACTAAAATCAGAATTCAAACCCAAAAGGAAAAACACCTGCACTTACTAAAGATGAATATTACTGGTTCATGCACACACTCGTTTACATATACATGTACCCTCACGTACTAAGATGAAACACATATGCATGAAGTGACACAGCCATAAACTCAACTTTATAAGTTAATTAATTTTAGTTTATTATATTTTAGTACATGCACATATATAGAAACTAGTAAGGAAAAGAGGAAAACAGAATTCTGAAAATAATAACATTTAACACTCCATTCCAAGTAATCCTATATACCTATCAAACTTAACCATTCTATTTATGGTACTGCATATTCAATGGTTTCATTTGTGTCTCATTTCCAGCTATATAAACTATTCCACCTTGTATTATGAGTGGTTGAATTACAACATAGCATATAGTGCATGAAAAAGTAGCTCTTATTAGATTGTTATCAGTTTCAAATGAATTTCTTATTTGATAAATTGTGAGCTCTTTTGAACATTTCTTTGTTAGAGTTAACTTAGACAACTTTCTCTTTTTAGTGATAGATATATGTACATTTTCATTGGTAATACTCAAAAGAGATTAAAGCCGGTGAAATACTTTATTTTCCTAAGGTAATGACTCCAACAGAAGTAAGTGTGCATTTTAATTCGGTTTTCTTTTACTTACCAACACTAAATGTCTAAAAACACAATAACAAACAATCTAGATACAATGTGCATACAATCTACATACAAACAATCTACACTAACCGAAGTTGTTGTTTTGATTGATACAGTTACCAAAACGAATTAACTTTGAATGCTTAGTCACCAATACAACTCCATGCATAGACCACAAAATGACAACCACTTAGGCCTAACCAGTAAAACCAGGAATAGAAACTCCAATCATAGCAATACATACCAAAGGAAGAAGCATGCTCAGCAAATCCAAGAAGTGATCAGAAAACCCAACACCCCAAAAGAGCTACTAAAAAAGCATCACTTCAGCAAACAAGCCTCAGGACCAAGAACAAAATAAATCAATATGAATTACTGTCACTATTTATACAAATTACTGTCATTATTTTACAGTAATTATTTTATAAGTAATTACTGTCAACATTCATATTGCTTTTGTATTTACTGTCAAAAGAACTCGGATTAATATGAATATTGCTTTTGATCACATATGAATATTATTTACAAAAGAAAATCAACTTACAAAAGAACTTGGATTCATGACGGTAATTATTTACGTTATTACTGTCAATTAATTTATAATAAGTTTTTTAAATGTATTTGTTTCTTATTTATCACTTTATTTATTTGCAATACTATCAATATTGACAGTAAATAATAAATATTTACAAAGAAATATTCATTATTTACTGTCAACTTAATTAATGAAAAGCAACAATTTGGCAGTTGTCCTCCACTTTTCCTCATACAAAATTGAAAACTCTATCAACAATGCTTTTGCGGCAATAGTTTAGCATTTATGGATTGATAGTTTGATGCTATTCCAGTACTAAAATAACCAAGAGCACTCAAAGCAAAGTAATCTATCGACAAGGCAGTCAATGCTAAATTTTCATTCATCTCTAATGGTTAATAGGATAGTGGATACAAAAACTAATTCAAGCATAATCAATAATGGTTTCTAGAACTTTTCTCAAGTATGCCTTCACGGTCTTCCCTAACATAACTAGCATCCTCCACATAATCCACATCCATCAAGTTTTCTTCGCAATCTTGAATAACATAGCCCGTGTCTTCAATATAATCATCTGTCTCTAATTCATGAAAATCTCTTGGTGGTGCCTTCATTACAACATACCAATTCGAAGTATCATTCTCTCTTAAATAAAAAATTAGTTTCGCTTGAGATGCAAGAATATATGGATCCCTCGAAAATGAAGCTTGATTTTGATGCAAATTAACAAGAGTAAATCCATCTTCAACCTTCACTCCATTTCCAATGTTTTCCCAGTGACACTTAAAAATTGGAACGTAAAATTTGTGATAGTTTAACAAGATTATGTCAGTCAAAATCCCATAGTATGTGACCACGTCAGCTACTTGAGAGACATCTTTCACACTTGCTCTACACATGGTAGTAGCATTATAAGTCACTCCAGAATTTTGAGTTTCTCTTTTAACATCTTTTGTATGAAAACATAACCCATTAATTATATATCCTTTGTAGGACAAAGCATTACTACTTGGACCATAGGCAATCCATTTTAATAATTCATAGTGTTCGCTTGAGTTAATTGATATCTGAAGAAAAAATAATTGATTCAATATAGATTCAAAAATAATATTTTCAAACCAATAAAAAAAATTAAAAGAGTTATTTAACCTTCTTTTTAATCCAATCAGCAAAGTTTTTTGTGTTAGTTTTCCATAGCAATGTAGCATTTCTTTCCATGCGTCTGTTTGAGCTTTGCAACTCTTCCAAATGCATACTACCATAATATGAAAGATACTAAGTTACATTTAAAATTACACATTACGACAATAAATAAGAAAACAATATGCGCTTACTCGAAAAATGGCTCGATTATTATTCATTAGCACAACAAGGTGAGCAACTTCCTTCTCATTAGTTGTCAATGTAATTGTGTTGCATGTTGATATCGGATGCCCTTCGAGTATTGCATCATCATTCTCATAATCTCCGTTTCTACCTTCTTTCTCCTCAAACTATGATGATTTCTTTAGGAATTCTCCAAAGAATCTTACAGATTCTTCTACGAGATAGTTTTCTGCAATGCATCCTTCAGGATGTGCATAGTTCCTAACATACTATTTAAGCGTTTTCATGTACCTTTCGAAGGGGTACATTCAACGAAAATTAACTGGTCCACACAATCGAGCTTCTTTTCCAAGATGAACTGTTAGTTGTATCATTATGTCGAAAAATGAAGGTGGAAAATATCTTTCGAGATCACATAAAATTGTAGTGATCTCATCATCGATTTATTGTAGCTTCTCTCTATCAAGAACATGTTGGCATATTTTATTAAAAAATAAACACAAATGAGTATTATATTTATATGTATATAAATATAATTAAAATAAATCGAATAACGATGTTGTAGTTCGTATTTTGAAATCGTAACTTCAGACGATTGTACCGGGAGATCCGATCGTCGGATTTTCCCAAAACTGGAACCATTGGATCCGTTTTGAAAATATCTTTCTAATGGTATAAATTTTTTAAAGATCCAACGGTTATATTTTCATATATGTGTAAATCAAATCTGAAGAAAAATAGTGTCATGGCCGCGTTATGGCCTGAAGCGTCGTTTGAATGAATTGGCTAATTTTAAATAAATAAAAATAGCGATAAATCGTTATAAAATATTATAAATGATATGGAATGGAAATAAACCGAATTTACTCGATTTATTGGATATTTGATGGTTGAATGTGTTTGACGTGAAAATTACATTAATGAACTGAATTATGGATGTCAAATAATTTAACCATGGAAATGAATTGATTTGAATTCTAAATATACGTGAATTATTTGAAAAGGCTGAGTTAAATCTCATTTCAAATAATTGGTGTTGACTAGAAGTCGAAGATATGAAGATGGTGCAAGACCGATGATCTTCATATCGAATGGATGGCTACTGATGCCTTTGATGGGAGTTGCTGCCCTGAACGGGTTATAGTGGTTGTTTTCCGGACGTACTTGTTGATCATTCGGATGTGCGAGGACCTCTCTCCTGTATTGGATATATGGGACGAGGAATAAGGTGCCTCCGGTTTCGTTCAGGCCCAGAACGGACTTGTAAATGTGCTGTGTGTCCGACATAGGATTTCATTCTGTGTGATTGATATACGTCAGTTGCATGGCGTGAATTGCCTGCGTGGCATGCTGAGATGCAGTGATCAAGGATTTTGTTGAAAAACAGAGCCTTGTGGTTGATGATCAAAGCACGGCTTTAAATAACATAGCTTTGTGTATGGCGTTGATTCGCAGGCCTCACAGCCCGGTATGAGCCAGAAACGGGAGAGGACTTCTGGGAGGACATGTGTTTCCTTCTATCTAGGGAGTGGTGTAAGCGTTTTGCAAGCCCTGACATTTTACTTATGTGGATGATGGATAGAGAGGCGCCTCGGTTACATCGGTCATTCCGGGGCCGATAGTTTGGTCGAGATATGACCAGTTTACGCCCCATAGGGCGGGGAAACGCAGTGTTCAAGCATTTTAATCTACTCTGTGTGGACCGGCCCTGACGATCCAAGGGCCCACCTGAGTCTGGGTCTTGAGGGGCGGGCTAGAGCGTCTCGAAGCAGTAAGGACGATCCCTCGCCTTGGTTCATGACGGAAATCTAATTTCCAAATACGACATCGTGCGGTTTTGATTGTAAACCTATATATGGCGACATGATATATGGTAACCATGCCGTCTATGATAGATACTTATGATTGAAGTTGTTTTTGAAACATATAAACACTAGTAATAATATCAAATGCTTTTGTTTTATTCGCATTAAGCATATTTTGGCCATTATAAGGTAAAACTCTATCCTCCGGTTTGCTTTGCATTGTGTGATGGGAACTGAGTATTATAATGGCTTCATTTTTGTAAAAAGCATTGCGATATTTAAATGATTTACTTGTTTTGAGCACTGGCAATCCAATGGAGTAAACTAGTTCCGCGTTAGCGGCGTGGTCCTGTGATTGGCCTTATTATAAAATAAGTTAAGTAGATTTCTCATACCAGTCCCATGACTGACTCAAAGTTTGTTTCACTTGCGAACTCGGGTGCCCTATTTTCTACACCGGTAGCCTTGTATTCAGTTTTTAGCAGGCTCTTTCTGGATAGCTATGGAGCTGAAGATGGATTCTATCACTTCTTTCTTTTAATGTTGTTCAGCTCCTATTGTACATATTATGTTTTGATTCCGCTCTAGACATTTTATGTAAAGCTGAAACTGTATTATGTACTAAGTATGATCCTGTATACTGTGTAACTCTGATGATTATGTTTATCTAGTGTATTCTGTTGTACATTATCTGGTGTATTTATATATTTCTGTTCTACTGTTATTTTTTGATGTGTTATATTCCAAAGATTACCCTTGCCACTGTGGAACGGGGGTGTAACGACCCAGAAAATCTGAACCAATTTAAAAATTTTAAATTGGCTAAAATAATGGATTTTAAAGATTTAAAATAAATATTTCAAAATAATGGTGATGAAAACTGAGTTTGAATCGACAATTGAAAATGAATATAATTATAAACAAGGCTTGAAAAGGCGTTGCAGTTTCAAAAATTGAATTCAAACTTTGTCGGACTGTACCGGGTGCAAAACAATCCGGATTTTAGTGAAACCAAAAATATTTAAATCTGTTAGTGAATACCTTTCTAACGAATCTGTAAAATCGAATTTTCATAGCGGAAAGCAAAAGTTATGGACGAATGAATTTTCAGAAGGGTCGCTATGGATTTTATATAGCCCGTGAAATTGGCCATTTTGCATACGACCTCGGAATTCGACGAAACAACTTTTGTTGGATCCGGGATGTAAAGTTATTGCTAGGTTTCAAATTTCATAATTTTTGAAGCTAGTATGTGAGCGTGGCGAAGGAAAATGTGTTTTGGTCAATTACAGTTAAATTGGATCGACCAAAAATGGGCCTTTTTGCAAACAGTCTCAGAATTCGACGAAAATAGTTTTGTTAGGACCGTATCGTCAATACGAAGCTAGAAATTATTTTTCTGGAATTTTTCGAATCAGTTTGTGGCCTTGGCAAATTGAAATGTACGTTCAAATCAAATATTGAATGTTATATATTTTAATTTGAAGGAAAACTGACTGAAACAGTCGAATGGGCCTACGAAACATATCCCATTGTGTTCGGAATGGGGGTAAAACGCTAGGGACGACAGTCGTTGGGTTTGAATTGGTGTTCGCATGTGAAGAGGGGTATTTTCGGATTTTTGAAATAAATAAAAAAAAATGAGCTGGCCAATCCCAATTCGTCTTCCCCCCCGTAAACCCCCTGCGCGAGACGGAAGAGGCTTCAAATCTTCCAGGAGAGATTTCTCTCTCGTTTCTCAATGAAATCGAGTGATTCCAGATCCATTTTAAAGCACTTCTTCCCCTCTTTAAATCCATACCAAGTTTGAATATTTTCATTGAGTGTGGAGAGAGAGAACCGAGCTCGAGAAGGTCGACACTTCGGAGCGCCGCCGTGGCCACTGGGCCCCACCGAGCCGGCCGCCTCCACCCGCCGTTCAGGCGCCCTCCAGCCCTCTTCGACACCGTATGACCCGATTCCCCTATCGCGCAACAGTTTGGTCGAAAGATCGAACCCTAGTTTCGAACCAGGTTTGAAAACTAACGGCTTGTTTATTTTCAACTGATTTTCACACTTTAAAGCGTTGCAAAACTTTGAAAAATCGTATCTTTTTCGTTCGTTAACGAAATTCGATGAAACAGGAAACATCGTGACCGTGAGGACGTCTTCTACATTTTAGAAGAGACCGCATATTTTTCTGAGCCTTCTGCTATTTTTGGTGGAGTGGAACCCAAAGTGAGATTTCTAATTTATAAACAATATGGATAACGACGATGTATAAATTATATAGTCGATGTATGAGTTATATAAGCGTTGTACACCTCTTGTATAAGCGTTGTATAAGTTGTATGTTCGATGTATAAGTTATATATGCGTTGTAAAAATTATATATGTGATTGAAATAGAAGTGAATTGCTATATATATATATACGCCCCTCGTCCACAAACCATGGACGATATTTATTGATTGTGATTGGTGTGAAAATTGATTGATAGCGAATGGTTGTTTAGGATTGTTTGTGGTTGAT
Source organism: Allium sativum (assembly GCA_030737875.1). Classification (NCBI taxonomy): domain Eukaryota; kingdom Viridiplantae; phylum Streptophyta; class Magnoliopsida; order Asparagales; family Amaryllidaceae; genus Allium; species Allium sativum. Next base: position 203,256,555 of record CM060925.1, on the reverse strand, counting down.
ATTGATTGATTGTGGTTGAAAAATACCCGTTTGTGGTTGAGAAATATTTGGTTGAAACCACATAGGATTAGTTTGTGGAAATGAAATAAATAAATATATACATGCCGCCTACGTGCGAACTAGATGCATGATCCCCATTGTCAAAAACCGCGAGGTTTTAAGGTAGAGCGAGGAGCCGTACTAGGGACGGTCCCGGTTTTAACTATCCTGCCGTTATGCTGCCGAAATTTTGAATAATATTCATGTGTTTGAATTATTTTCATTTGTCGAAACTATATTTATTTGTTGAATAGAAAACCTTCATGTGTTGAATTGATATTCATTCGTTGATTGGAAATTCATGTGTTGAATGGTATTCGTGTTTTAAATATAAAAATCACATTTTTATCTATATATAGAAACTATAGAAAACTTCATGTGTTGAATCGATATTCATTCGTTGAATTGAAATTCATGTGTTGAATGGTATTCATATTTTGAAATAAATTGTTTCATAATAAAAATCACCTTTTATCAACTATATGGACTAGGTAAAATAATCTCGTTTTAGAAGAAATTGTTTTATAGTAGAAAAATCCTATTTTTATTACCTATATAAACTATATAAAATAATAGTGTTTTGAAATAAATTGTTTTACAATAAAAATTACATTTTTATTATATACATGATTTGTTGAAATGTGAAGTGATAAAAATAGCAACTCGTTCAAATAAATATGCATGAGTCGAAATATTCATTAATTTGCTAATGATACGATTTTTGCCTATGCATGCAACGTTAGAAGGAATGGTGTTTTTTAAACCAAATGGAATCAAATATAAAGTTGAATAGAAAATGATAAGTGATAAGAACTGTATATATGTACATGCATATTTATTGAACATGTTATAGCAAAGGGGCTAGAGAAGAGGAATAAAATTTTGTGCCCGACAAATAGGTACACATTTACTGTTTTGTTTGGGTGATGATTTTATGAGCCTGTTGGCTAGCCGCTTGGCTTTTTCTTTTTCTTTTTGATATGAGACGCCCGTGTGGCTATTTGGGAATTTTCCCAGCCCCTCCCGTACAAAGGAGGTTATGGCGAAATTTTCCAAAATTTTAAGGCGTTAGTGAAATATTTGAAGTAAAAACGATATTGAAATTGTTGAATGAACTATATTTATATAAATATATAAATATAAATAAAATTAAAACGAAACTAGGCCGTGCAGTTCGTATTTTGAAACCATGATTTCAAACAACTAGTGCGGGAAATCCGACCATTGGATTTTCTCGAAACCGCAACCGTCGGGTTCGCCTTGGGAATATCTTTCCAACGGCACCAACCTTGTAAAAATCCAACGGTTGGATTTTCTGGAATGTTTAATTCAAATATGAAGAAAAACAGCGCCAGAATCGATTACATTTATATATATATAAATATAATTATATTTAATCGAATAACGACGCTGTAGTTCGTATTTTAAAATCGAAACTTCAAACGATTGTACCGGGAGATCCGACCGTCGGATTTTCCCGAAACTGGAACCGTTGGATTCGTTTTGAAAAGACCTTTCTAATGATGTAAATTTTGTGAAGATCCAACGGTTAGATTTTCAGATATGTGTAAATCAAATCTGAAGAAAAACAGCGCCACGACCGCGTTATGGGCCGAAGCGTCATTTTGAATAAATTGACTATTTTAAAGTATATAAAAATAGCGATAAATCGCTATAAAATATCATAAACAATATGGAATGGAAATAATCTGAATTTGCTCGATTTATGTGGTATTTGATGGTTGAATGTGTTTGGTGTGAAAATTACATTAAAGAACAAAATTGTTGTTGTCGAATGATTTAACCATTGAAATAAATTGATTTGAAATTCTAAATATACGTGAATTATTTGAAAAGGCCGAGTTAATTCTCATTTCAAATAATTGACCGACGATTGAAAGTCGAAGATGAAGACGGTGGTCGAAGACCGGAGATCTTCACCTCGTTTGGATGGTAACCGAGGTCCTGATTGGGAGGCATCCCGAAATATGGATAATGAGTGGGGATCGTCCAGACGTACGTGGTGATCGATGGGTTTGCGAGGTATTTAGTGCCTCCGGTTTCGTCCAGACCCAGAATGGACTTGTAAATGGACTGTGTGTCTGACATTGGATTTTATTCTGTGTTGATTGATCTCTATTAAATATACATCTGTTTGGCGGCGGAGAATTTATTCTTTTGCTTAACGCCCTTCTCTGAGACGCACGAGCTCAGAGGTTGTGTATCGATGGACATCAGTCGCATGGCATGAATTGCCTGTGTGGCATGCTAAGATGCAGTGATCAGGGCTTCTGTTGAAAAGCAAAGTCTTGTGGTGATGATCAAAGCACCGCCGGTGTGGCGTAGCTTTGTGTATAACGTAAAATCGCGAGCCTCACACCCCGGTATTAACCAGAAACGGGAGAAGGACCTCAGGGAGGGCATGCGTTTCTTTCTAGCTAGGGTGGTGTCAGTGACCTACCAGCCCTGACATTTATATACTTTTCACCTATGTGGTTGTTGCTGTTGCGAGGCGCCTCGGTTTGATCGGACGATCCGGGTCCGATGGAGTCATTCGTTGGCTCGTTTGCGCCCCAAAGGGTGGGGAAATGTATTGCTCAGGCATTTTAATCCACATCGGTGGACCGGCCCTGACGATCCAAGGGTCACTCGAGCTCTGACCCTGAGACATGGTAGGCTAGATTGTCTCGAATTCGGTAAGGACTATCTTTTGCCTTGGTTCATGACGGAAGTCCAATTTCCAAATACGACATCGTGCGATTTTGATTGTACATATATATGGCGACATGATATATGGTACCCATGTTGTCTATGATTGATAGTTATGATTTGAAATTGTTTTCAAAACATATAAACACTAGCAATAATATCAATTGCCTTTGTTTTATTCGTATCAAGCATATTTTGGCCGTTGTAAGGTAAAACTCTATCCTCCGGTTTGCGTTGCATTGTGTGATGGGAACTGAGTCTTATAATGGCTTCATTTTTATAAAATGCATTGCGTTGTTTAAAAGAAAGATTTGTTTTAAAGCACTGGCAATCCAATGGAGTAAACCCGTTCCACGAAAGTGGCATGATCCTAGGATTAGCCAATTATATATGTGTTGAGTGGATTTCTCATACCAGTCCCATGACTGACTCGTAGTTTGTTTCACTTTCAAACTCGGGTGCCCCTTTTTCTACACGGGAAGCCTGGTATTCAGGTTTAGCTGGTTCTTTCTGGATAGCTGGGGCTGAAGATGGATTCTATTATTTATCTCTTTTTATGCTGTTCAGCTCCTATTGTACATATTTTGTTTATTTCCGCTGTAGACATTTATGTATAGCTGAACTGTCTTTGTACTAAGTAAGATCCTGTATACTGTGTAACTCTGATGATTACGTTTATCAAGTATATTCTATTGTTCATTATCTGGTGTATTTAATTATTCTGTTCTGCTATTATCTGTTTCTATGTTATTTTCCAAAGATAACCCTTGCCGCCGCCAGTACGGGATTTGGGGTCGTCTCAGGGGGTTTGGGGTCGTCACATAATTTAATTTCGTGATGAATGACTCGATTGAAATTAAATTTTCTGAAATTAAATTTCTGAAATTATATGTTGATTAATGGAAGATGAAGTTTAGGCAAATTAATATATTTGCAGATTCAAAGATAAACTCTGGGAGTTTATTGAGTTGTTTGAATTGTTGTTGACTTGCTTGTGAGTTTATTAAGTTGTTGTGCACTTGTATATGCTGCACTTTGGTCTCTCTCAAGTTTAACCTTCAACTTGCCATATAAAACAACATACAAGCTCGTAACCATGAAGAACTGGTCTGAATTATTTAAAGGCGATCAAGTAAGCTTATTTTATTGATCAAAATACGTCAATGCATACATTTTATGTACGTATGCATAGTACTTAGAGGTCTTTACTTGAATCTTACTGTAACTAAAGAGAGAACTAAGGATCCTATTGTCTTGAACTGGAACTAGAATGAAACAACATACAAACTCGTATGTATGCATCCTCTTGTTTTCTCTACTGCACTACATTCAATTGTTTATTGGTTTTGTTTGATAATAACTTGGTATTTATGTATACTAGGTATGATCGTATCCTATTGTTTGGAACTGGAATGAAACTTATAAACTATAGTAGAAGTGGTGCAGAAATCAGGGTATGCGATGATGTGCAGTTTTGGTAACTGCAATATGCAGGGTATGTTTTGAGGTGGTGTTGAAGGAAGATAAGTGCAGGCAAGGGGACACAAGGTGTTTGTGGTCGTAGAGTATGTAAGTGTGTTACAATAGTGGAAGGATTGAAGTTTAATGTTTTTTGTTTTTTTAGGCTATGTGGTCGATCGCCATAGGGACTGTGGGGACCCGGACCCCCACCGACGCGGTGCCCGGACCCGCTTCTCGACTCGGCACTGAGCTCGACATATATTTATCATTGTTAGTGTCCGTATAAATCGAAACTGCATATGTAATTAGTGAACTAAGTGATGTAGTGAGGAATATCCGTATATGTGAATAATCAGTGTTGTAGTAAAACATTGAGTTATAAATAGTTGGGGTCAGAAATTTGTACTATTTCAGTTGTTGAAAATAAAATATTTTATTTAATAAAATACTGTTTGAATTCAAGTTCCGTACATTAGTATTCTATTAAATAAATATTTAATCCTGTTAGAGTGTTGCCATTAGATGGTAAAAGTGTTGCCATTGGATGGTTAAAGTGTTACTATAGATAGTGTGGGGCACACTTTTAAGTAAAATTAGTATTTGTAGCAACACCATGAAAATGTCGTCATTGGGTCGTAAAGGTGTTGCCTTTGACTCTGTGGCAACATGGCAAAATGCAACACCGAGAAAGTGTTGCTGCAGATCAATTTTGGCTTATAGCAACATTTTTTGGCATTTCCTGCATCACTTCTCTAGTGTTGTAGTATGCGATCTATGGCGTAGTGAGTTATTTAAATTGTTTTAATATTATATAATTAATTATAAAATATGGTACTAAATTTAAAATATTAAAAAAGAATTGAGAGACTTAAATGATCATAGAAATTTTCAAGTGTAGGTATGTGGAGCCAAAAAACATAATTGTTTTATTCTGGGTATTTAAAAGAAATAATAGTTCATTAAATTTATTTAAAGTACTTAAATTTTAGGTTTTGTTCAATTTAAATATGTGGACTTAAATATAAAATGTGAAGAGCTAACTATTTATAATAGTTGTGCAAATTTTGAAATGTCCATATCAACATGTAAAACGATAATTGTGGTAAAATAATGCGAGAGAAATAGTAAATAAGTGTAAAGTGATAAACTAAATTAAAAATAATGTACCCTGAGAGAATTGAGGAGAAATGAGAAAACTCTTAAAATTAAGGGGATAGTTTTAAAAGTTTTCATTTACTTGCACATGATAATATTATTAAAATAGTATTTATTAATTTAATGTTAAAATAGGTACTTTGTTTTGCAATATATGATAAATTTTGATGTGAAATTTATTAAGTATTAATTAAAATTATTATTATTATTTGCATGTAAATTATGTTCTATTGCTTACACAAACAATATGTATGTGTGTGTATTTGAATTCTTTTTAGTTATTTCTGCTAATATAGATAAATGCTGAAAATAATTTATGCTACTAATTTATTCAATGAATTAACAAAGATTGTTTAATATAATTTTTTCAAATAAGTTAAATGTAAAATTACGAAGTTAGTTTAAATGTATAACATAACAGGAAGAATTGAAAAGAAATTTTCAAAAGAAAAATATAAATTTGTTGCGGAGTTACTAATGTTTAAGAAGAATTTTATGATATAATGTATGATAAATTCTTGATATAAATGAATCATTACTAATTTATAAATTAATTCTGTCATTATTGTTGATATGCGCAGTTCATGTTATGTGATTTATATATCTTTATATTTGCATGAAAAACTATCCTTTTTTCATATGAATGTACATAATAAAATTGACGTATATTTTTAAAAGCTATTAGAAAAATAGACTAGTTAAACATTATATACGATTATATAAATAATTAGAATTTAAGATTTTGTGAGTAATTTATACATGAATTGAAATACGAAACATCACGAAAGAATTTGAGCACGTTCAGCAAATAATTATAGAAATGTTAAAATATAGGTATTTAAAACGAAAATTGTTTACTTTAATTTATGATAAATTTTTACTTTAATTTATGATAAATTTATTCGGATAAGTTTATATATTAATTTTTTATTGTATACATGTATTATTTTAATTGTGCGACTTATTTAAGCTTATATTTGAAAGAAAAACTAATTTTGCCATTTATGTTGATATAAACATTGCGTACGTTTTAAAACATCACACTTAGTGTTAATTAGATGAATTAGCAACAATTTATTGAGTGAATTGATTCACTACAAAAAATAATATATGAATTTCATATGCCAATTTGGCGTTGGGAATCAAATTTCCCTACGTCATCCCTACGCCAATATTGAAGTTGTAAAATAGCACATCGTAAAAATTTCCTATGGGTTCCCAACGCATGCATGCCAACGCGCTCCCTACGCCAAGTTCTATATGCCTTCCCTACGCCTGCATCCCTAGGTCTTCCCTACGACAAGTTCCGTACGCCTTCCAATGCTGCATTCCTTACTCATTCCATACGCCTGATTCCATACACATTTCCTAGCCCTCTTCCATACGCATTCCCCACACCTAAGCTTTTTTTTTAAAGTGCAAAAACTGGATTTTCCTTACCCATTCCATACGCATTTCCTACACCACCGTACATCAAAATTCAATACGGCTCTTTTACGTTTAGTTTCATCTACCACACACATAGGGGTGGCAATTAGACCCGACCCGATGGACCCAGACCCGACCCGTCGGGTCTCGGTTCTAGGCGTATCGGGTTTTGTCGGGTCTAAACTATACATTTCAAAAATCTGGACCCGACCCGAGCTTCGGGTCGGGTCGGGTCGAAGCTCGGCTCGGCTTGGATCCTGTTGAATAATAACACTAAAAATACGTATATTTCAATATTTTTTGGTCGGGTCTTTGGGGTTGGGTCTATGCGGGTCGGGTTTGATCGGGTCTTGGTGGTATTTTTAATCACCTAAACCCGACCCGAGACCCATCAGGTTCGGTTCAGGTTTTCGGTTCTCGGTTCTAATTGCCAGTCCTATACACATCATAATAAAATTTAATAAAACCAATCACATGCAAAATCATAACAATATTTATCAATAAAAACATTGATTTAGAATGGATATCATGGTCAAATCACCATAAACTTGCTACAAATGTATTTAAAACAAATCATGTCCAACAAACAATAAAATAAATGCAACATAACTCAAACATTGTCGTTTCATCTAATTCAAACATCATATAATGTACCTTATACAAATAGATTATCAAACTCACTGCCAAAATAAGAATAACCCATAAAGTATGTCATGCAATTCTTATTTCCGCCTCAACGCTTGTATAAACTCTTGCACATAATTCATGTATTAAAAGACTGTCAATACATAAAACAAAGATAATTTACAAAAAAGTTCATTAACTTGAGTAGCAAAAGAATTTGGGTGAAATGTTTACCTGAACTAGTCCTCTTAAACATAAGCTTCTAACTGTTTGCTGAGTCATTTGAAACATGCAAGCACATATCCTCAACCATATGCTCCAATAATGATGCAAGCCAATTCATTGCAAATATCAAGTAAGTGTCAAAAACACTCGATAAACAAAAGATCTTATTCCTTGCATCCTATATCATATAAAATGCCAAAATTCTTAACATTATGTGCAATCATTGAAGCAACATGGGATATGATGTCCTAAGATAGTAGATTATATAGTTATCTAATTAAATGACGGTAGTTTCAATTCTCAATCATACTAAATACTGAATCCTAACATATGTTTCTCTGGTCGCGTGCCTGTCATATTCTTAAATAGGTCTTAGAGTAGGGTTAAAATACCCTTAGTCCTACAATTCAACGGCACTACCCTTACTCTATAATTTATGTATGTCGTATATATTATAGAAATGATAAATGTTATGACAAATCATAGTCACTGGGAGAACATACTATTATACAAAAAAAATCACAAATCTGTCTCATGATGTAGATAAAGAAAGCAATGAATATATTAAGATATTCTTTTTGAATGGAACTGCAAACTAATTTTCATCCTTTCAAGTCTTAGACATGCATGGATGACATGTGCGTGCCATGAAAAATAGAGAGAAAGATAAATCATAAAATACAGTTTGAAAAGGAAGTGGTAACAACGGATCTGGGAAATCGTTTCCAAGCGATGAATTTCTATTCCAATCTTTGCACAGTCGACATCCTTGTACCAGATTCTCTGTAGCGACCCGAACTTCCCCGGTCTCCGAAGAGATGAGAAAGAACGAATTACTGTGAGGACAAGACAAAACAGAACGCAGACGGAAGAACATTTCATTGTTATTACAACAATTCCATCAGAATACAAGAATATACAGAGTATAGATGAATAAATTACATTCGATAAATATCAGAGATTACAATAAATTACATAGCAGCGGAAAATAATCCAAAGCACAACTGAAGGTGATATACGGATACAGAGCTTTCCGGATATCATTCCAGCTGTAAACCAGGATCCTGTGAATATAAATCTGCAAAACCAAAACTACTAGATGCCCGTGCGGAAAATAGGGGCACCCAGAGTTTAGGTTAAAACAATAAACTCCAGGTCAGTCATGTGACTGGTGTGAGAACTAAAACAGTTATTAATATTGATTTTAAAGTTAGGTAAATCAAGGGACCACGCCGTATAACACGGAACGGGTTTCCTCCCAAGAATACCAGTGCATAGAACAAACAGCGCAATGCTAAATAAAGAAAAATGAAGCTGTTATAAGACCCAGGTCCCATCACACAATGCAACGCAAGCCGGAGGATAGGGTTTTCCCTTATAACAGCCAAAGCATGCTTGATACGTTTAAAACAAATCATTTGATACTATAATAAGTGTATAGTGTCAAAACATTTTCAATCATAAATATAAATCATAGGCGGCATAGCTACCATCTACTATGTCGCCATACTAGTTCTACAATTAAAGCCGAATTACACGTATTGGAAATTGGATTCCGTCATGAGTCGAGGCAAGGGGCAAGCTCCTCTCCGCGTTCGAGACACTCTAGCAAATGTCCCAGGGCTACGCACTCTGGGCAACCCCTGGATGCTTCAGGGCCGGTCCTCACTTACGTTAGAGGATTAGTTATGCCTGAACACACGTTTCCCGGTCCTTACAGACCTATAATCGAGGCGCCTCGCATTCCAACAACCACATAGGTGAAAAGTATATAAATGTCAGGGCTGGTAAGTCACTGACACCACCAAAGCTAGAAAGAAACGTCGTGCTCTCCCTGCAGTCCGTATCCCGTTTTTGACTCATACCGAGGTGTGAGGCTCGCGAATTCACGTTATACACAAAGCTGCCACGTAGGCCGTTGTAACGATACGGATTTTGCCCGGACTTAATCGACCGCTAAATCGACCAAGACCGTTCAATTCCCGCATACGTTAACTTTGGGAATACAACAACATCAGAACAATAACAGCAGACTTTTATAACATCATAATAAATGTTACATCAGAGTACAGAATATACATATCAAAGTACATTAAATAAATTTACAGCGGAAGATAATTTTACATTACTTTAATACAGTGCAGCGGAAATAAAATAACTAAGACAGCGGAAGACTTTTCTATGCTCTGGACACAGCTTTGAGCTTCAATCCAGGATCCTGCTAAAGAGATAAATGTCTGTAAAAAACTACTCGACTGCCCGTGTGGAAAAGAGGGCACCCGAGTTTGCAAAAGTGGAAACAAACAACGGGTCAGTCGTGGGACTGGTGTGAGAATTCTTAACTAATATAACTAATAGTAATAAGGCAAATCCAAGGACCACGCCGCTAAAGCGGAACGGGTTTTATTCCAATGGATTGCCGTGCATAATTTAAGTAAATCGTCAAAACAACGCAATGCTTTGTAGAAAAATGAAACCATCATAAGACCCAAGTCCCATCACACAATGCAACGCAAACCGGAGGATAGGGTTTTACCTTATAATGGTCAAACATGCTTGATACGATAAAAACGATATTATTATTAGTGTGTATATGTTTTAAAACATTTCAAAGTAAATGTATCAATCCTAGGAAGCATAGGTACCATATGCTATGCCTCCATACTAGTAATACAATCAAAACCGCAAGGGTCGTATTTGAAATTTGGATTTCCATCTGAGTCAAGGCTAGGGAGGAGCTCCTTACCGATTCGAGACACTCTAGCTAATGCCCCAGGATCCCCCGCAGTGAACCCTTGGAAATGGCAGGGCCGGTCCTCACATACAGCTTAGAGGATTAGTTATTCCTAAGCACACGTTCCCCGGTCTTATAGGACCTATCCGAGGCGCCTCATTCCATCATCCACATAAGTAAAATGTCAGGGCTGGTAGGTCACTGACACCACTCTAGCTAGAAAGAAACGTGCTGCTCTCCCTGCGTTCCCTTCTCCCGTTTTAGACTCCGCCGGTGTGTGAGGCTCGTGAAGTCACGCTATACACAAAGCTATGCCTAAACAGGCTATGCTTTGATCATCCCACAAGGCCTGCTTTTCAACAAAGCCTTGATCATATACATCTTAGCATGCCACATCGTCAATCCATACCATACCATTGATTTCTACCAACATATAACCTCTGAGCTCATACGTCTCAGAGAAGGGTGTAAAACACCAAACAGATATATGTTTAGCAGAGATCAACAAATACAGTATAAAGGAATACAATGTCAGACATACAATCCATTTACGCGCTTATGCTCTGGGTTTGAGCGAAAGCCAAACCCGTGCAATCAACACTACGTCCGGACGGCTACTACTGTCGCCCCTTCAAGGTAGCTACTCCCATCATGGGTCTCAATAGCAACACACCCATTCGATGTGAAGATCGTCGGTCTTCAATCACCGTCTTCGACTCTTCGAACGTCGTATCATTATTTGGAATGAGAGTAAACTCGGACTTTCCAAATAATTCTCGCATATATAAATTTGCAAACCATTCTATATTGTTATTTATTCTTTTATAAATATAAATATCGTCCATTCATTTCATGTATATATATATCGTCCATTCTTTTCATGCATATAAATATATCGTCCATTCATTTCATGCATATAAATATTGTCCATTCATTTCATGCATATAAATATATCGTCCATTCATTAATCTTATCAAAGAATTTATTATTCAACAATTTATTCTTTTTATTTCAACAACCATACAAAATAAAAATGATATTTTATTTTATATCATTTCATTAAAGCCAACATATATACAATTAAAGTCTTTTAAACGTTTAATTCTTTTCAAATAAAAAGGACCTTATTTCAATATATAGACACGACATCAAAAATATGTTCATTTTTACTATATGAACATGATCTTAAAAATATATTTATTTTTAATATGGTAGCATAAACCTTAAGTATGTTTGAATATCATACATATATTAACGCTATCTCAATATTTGCCTTTCATTTCATATGCAGTAATACTACTCTAAACATGAATTTTTATTTCATATGCGGTTTCTTGATTATGCATTTCATATGCGACTTCATGCTTCTAAATCATGTTTCATTTCATATTTATATCTTTTTATTCGCATGTGAAATGTAAATAAAAATTCCCTTCTTATTTTCATCTTTTTATTTACATGTGAAAAGTAAATAAAAGTTTCATTCTTAATGTAAATAAAAGTTTCATTCTTATTTTCATCTTTTTATTTACATGTGAAATGTAACTAAAATTTTCATTCTTATTTTCATCTTTTTATTTACATGTGAAATGTAACTAAAAGTTTCATTCTTATTTTCATCTTTTTATTTACATGTGAAATGTAAATAAAATTTTCATTCTTATTTTCATCTTTTTATTTACATGTGAAATGTAACTAAAAGTTTCATTCTTATTTTCATCTTTTTATTTACATGTGAAATGTAAATAAAATTTTCATTACTTTTATTTATATAAAATATATAAATAAAATAATCATTTCATGTTTTCATTCCTTTATTCATTTATAACATGAAAATATTCATTGCTTTATGGTTCATTTTCCATTTTCGATCACTTTCTTAATTCAGTGGTCTTAACTACTTAATTCCCTTTCAATCTAATTAAAGATTTAATTAAAATCTTATTTAGTTTTAATCTTCCAAAGTCATTATTAAATGATTATTCAATTTTTAGGGAATTAATTCTATCATAAATTCGGGTTAAAGAATAAATGTTATTTAAAACATAATTCACGATAAACCCAAATTTAAATTTCATAAATTTCCCATTAAATATATATATAATTAAACATCATTTATTTCAGAGTATTTCATTTAATCTTAAATAAAATATTAATCATCTTCGATTTCCTTTATAAAATGTATAACATAATTTATACGGGTTAAAATGGAGTTACTATTTTATAATGGACTGAATAGCCCAATTCATTTTCCTTATCCATTTATTATGTTTATCTTTACATTTTATTATTTAATAGCGGGCCAGACCTCTCACATTAGGCCTACAACTTGTGGATGCTGGATATGCCGGTTGGTTCTGGGCAGACTTCTACCACAGGTTGGGCTTAACCTCGTGTCTTGACCCAATTCGTATTTGCGCACTTGGACCTCTCACATTAGGCCCAACATTTATGGCTGCTGGATATGCCGGTTGGTTCCGGGCAGACTTCCGCCACAAATGTGACCTAACCTCGTGTCCAAGTACAATTAATAATTATAATTATAATTATCTCTTAAAAGTATTATTTTAAAACATTTCATATTTTAGAATATCTAATTTCTAAAATATCATTCATTCTTTTACTTATCCTTTCATTTCAGTAAACATTAATCTTTCCATATTAATATCATAAAACTATTCCCAAAATGTTTCAATTGTAATATCAAAACTTACCATTTTAATATTAAATGAAATCTTCCTCAATTAATCCATTTATGTTAAATTTTAAAATCAAATCTTCTAAATTTACAAGTTAACATAAAAACGAGATTTTTCAATTCAAATCTTCATTATTATAATTGGAATGAAATCTTATCAATTTAAACTTTTTATTTCATCCTTTCTAAATGTGCAATTAAGTTTCCATTCTTACTTTATCAAAAACAATGCAATTAATGTTGCATTTATATTTTACAATAAACAATGCAATTAAGTTTGCATTCTTATTTTATCAAAAACAATGCAATTAATGTTGCATTTATATTTTACAATAAACAATGCAATTAAGTTTGCATTCTTATTTTATCAAAAACAATGCAATTATAATTACTTTCTAAATTTACCTAACTCGCTAAAAATAAGTTATCAATCTTATTTTAACTTAAACAATGAAAATATATTTATTTCCTACTTTCACTTAACGCGCTAAAAATATACCAACACTCATATTTTTACATAAACGCTGGAAATAAGGTTGCATTCCTATTGTGACATTAACTATGAAAATAAGTTTATTTTCTTAAATTTTATTAAGACGCTAAGACTATTTTAATAATCTTATTCTTACTTAAGTGCTAAAAATATAATATAAATTTGCTATTTACATCCACGCACTAAAATGTGGTTATTTTCCTATTTACATGACCGCACTAAAATTATGGTCATCTTCCAATTCACATGACCGCATACGAAAATTAATAACACACAGAATATGGTGTCGCGCTTGCATATCAATAAAATGATAAATAACATAACATGGGGTGTTCAAATCCATTCCAAACCATTCAATGAGCAACATGTAGATTAATGTTAAGCATTCATGTCGACAAACAATAATGACAACATACAATATGGTATTAAATCTTCATGTCATCGCATATAATAACATCATAAGATATAGTGTCGCATTTTTATGTCAAGATCCCAACTTTTTTTTTTTTTTTATCTAAATAAAGTAAGATTTTTTTTTTATATATATTATAAAAATCCTAACTTGATTTATAAATATAATTAAAAGATTTAAACTTTCTTTTATAATATAAAAATCCTATCTTTATAAATTTTAAATAAAGTTCTAATCTTTATTCTTAACACATCATAAAAGATCAAATTTTTATTCTCAAAACAACATAAAATACAAAATCTAATTTTTTATTGTCAAAACAACATTAAAAAAAAAAAAAAAACAAGATCAAATCCATTCGTGTAGATTCCAACAACGCAATTCATATGACAATCATCCAAACACAAATCCAAACCCAAGCATCAACATGTAGTCATACATCGCGGATCTAGTTCACTTCTCATTAAATTATTTAAATAACAAAAAAAAATAATTAAATTAAATTAAATTAAAAATAGAATCTCACATTGATTTTTGCTGAAAATTTGACTGTCTCGGATTCAGCTCTGGTCTGCGCCATCGCGAAGAGCTCGGAAAGACGAGTCCAACGCAATTTACGGTTCGTCAATCGGACCTCGTACGAGAGAGTTATGATTTATTAAAGTTGGACATAATTAAATAATTAATTAATATTTGTGAAAAAAAATACCTAAAAATTTCACTGTCTCAGAATTGGACAAAATTAGTGTCCACGCGTCCATCTCGTCGCCACGATCCCAACGCATCTGAAATCGTCGAATTTCGACTTCGTATGAGTGAGTTATGCAATTTTAAAGTGCTGGAAATTAATTAAATAATTTAAAAATAAAATGGAAAATACCCCAGAAATCGTTGACCACGGGTTACTGTAGCAGCCGAAACTTTGACCGCGTTTTTCTCCCTGCTCCGACCACCTGCGACACCGCCGTCGCCACCGATGGATTCCCCTTCCCGAGCAGCTCCACCGCCCCAAACGCCATCGCCTGAAACATCCCCGACCGCCGCCGACGAGCCGTCTAACTTTGCACGTACCCCCCCTCCGATCCGCCGCCTCGCTTTACCAAAACGCCTGAAACTTGGCGAGCACCTCCACCTCACGTAGACGAAGAACTTCCGTGTTCGTGACTTCGTCTAATTCTTCCTCGATTCACGGGAATTTCTTGATTTACGTTTTGAGCTTCTGAATTTCGAAAACAGCGAGCTTTAAGACGAGATTCCGGCGAATCCGAGCGCTGTTTGACAAAACCGACTACACCATTAGCTTCGTATCGTCGAGACCTTCGAGAGGACATATAATTTGCTATGGTTTGAAGAGATTTTATTTTCGACAAATTTTTGATTGAGGAAGAAGACAGCCATTGACAAGAGGAGGAAGGAAGGGAAAAAGATGGCTGCTGTACAATTTCGAATTTCACCCTAAATTCTGAGGAAAAAGATAATATATACTATGGGTCTAATTTTGGTTTGGGCCCAAGTATCATTACGTGTCCAATTACTAAATTTTCAACTGTTTTCTTCAATTCAAAAATTCTTATAAATACATGCTGATTTCAAAATTAATAAAATTTTAAACATAATTATTTCAGGTCATTACGAATCCAACGAACCTGATTTCGTAATTTTCCGAGTCCGTATGAATTTATTATGAATTTCCGAAGTCTGAAAATATGCTATTTTTCACTGTAAAAATTATACCGGCCACAAAATAATTCCAAAAATTATAAATTTTAGAATTTAACCTTATTTTAATATTCCGAATCCATAAAAACTGGTCTCGTCGAATTCGGAGTTCGTTTGCAAAAATTCCATTTTTCAGGCGTATATTTTTAATATTTAAAAATACCAAAAATAGTGGAATTTTTCCGAAACTCAAAAATATAAGTTCTTATAGTCATTTTTATATGTAAACAACATTCTGAAACCAATGGAGATGGTTTCGGGTCCTAATTCCTTATTCTGCAAAAATTTTACGTTTCGGGCCTTATATATATTATATACGAATTCTATAGCGTTTTTCTGAAAATTTAATTTTCTCATAACTTACAATTTATAAACTGGAATCTTAATTTCTGAAACTCTTTGGAAAGATATTTTCAATACGGTCCTAGCGTTTCTTGTTTCGTCCAATTCCGATTTATATTTTATTTTTATATAATTTTTCAAAGTTGGAATTTCAAATCTAAAATTATCGCGCCGTTTTCAGGCTCGGAATGGATTTAATATAAATTTCAAGTTCGCGCTCGAAATAAAATAAGTTTTTCATCGTTATTATTTAAAATAAATAATTTTAAATATATTCATTCATTAAAATTTCTTAAAATAAAATTTTAAAATTAACCCCAAAAATCAGGGTTGTTACAATCTCCCCCACTTAAGAACTTTTCGTCCTCGAAAAGGAACGAAGCTAAAGGTTATTTAATTAACTAACTTAATTAAATTTTTATTTATTGGTTTAATTTATTATCATTCTAATATTTTAATTAGTTAAACTAATTATCAAACATCACAACCATCAATCAATTAGGTGATTAACTTTTTCAAACATATATAACTTTTATATATAATCAAAAATCATATTTTTAGTGCAAAGCACATTAATGTGTCCTAACTAAGTGTTGGTTCTCATACCAGTCAGTGGAAATATATAGATATACCACTTTCGAAGCTCGAACATAAACTCTGATGATGGGGCCCCATCATCAGAATCATCTCCGGGCGACTAGAGTTGATTCTATATCTACCCAGTATATTAAAACTTCGAATATCCGTTAATTACTCGTATATTCGAAATCTTTATATACTCGATTGTCCACATTAAAATATAATATACTATAAATACGTATAATAAGATTTAAATTTTAAAACAGAATTTATTTTATATTTTAAAGAAAATAATACTCTTCACACTCGTTCTAGGATACTGCTGATCCCATCTCTAACGAGTTATTCTTATTGGATATTATTAATCCAATCTCTGATGAGTCTTTTGTTCCGTTCTAATGAGTTGTACCCCAAAGATTTGAGCTAACCAGAGCTCTGATACCAACTGTAACGATACGGATTTTGCCCGGACTTAATCGACCGCTAAATCGACCAAGACCGTTCAATTCCCGCATACGTTAACTTTGGGAATACAACAACATCAGAACAATAACAGCAGACTTTTATAACATCATAATAAATGTTACATCAGAGTACAGAATATACATATCAGAGTACATTAAATAAATTTACAGCGGAAGATAATTTTACATTACTTTAATACAGTGCAGCGGAAATAAAATAACTAAGACAGCGGAAGACTTTTCTATGCTCTGGACACAGCTTTGAGCTTCAATCCAGGATCCTGCTAAAGAGATAAATGTCTGCAAAAAACTACTCGACTGCCCGTGTGGAAAAGAGGGCACCCGAGTTTGCAAAAGTGGAAACAAACAACGGGTCAGTCGTGGGACTGGTGTGAGAATTCTTAACTAATATAACTAATAGTAATAAGGCAAATCCAAGGACCACGCCGCTAAAGCGGAACGGGTTTTATTCCAATGGATTGCCGTGCATAATTTAAGTAAATCGTCAAAACAACGCAATGCTTTGTAGAAAAATGAAACCATCATAAGACCCAAGTCCCATCACACAATGCAACGCAAACCGGAGGATAGGGTTTTACCTTATAATGGTCAAACATGCTTGATACGATAAAAACGATATTATTATTAGTGTGTATATGTTTTAAAACATTTCAAAGTAAATGTATCAATCCTAGGAAGCATAGGTACCATATGCTATGCCTCCATACTAGTAATACAATCAAAACCGCAAGGGTCGTATTTGAAATTTGGATTTCCATCTGAGTCAAGGCTAGGGAGGAGCTCCTTACCGATTCGAGACACTCTAGCTAATGCCCCAGGATCCCCCGCAGTGAACCCTTGGAAATGGCAGGGCCGGTCCTCACATACAGCTTAGAGGATTAGTTATTCCTAAGCACACGTTCCCCGGTCCTATAGGACCTATCCGAGGCGCCTCATTCCATCATCCACATAAGTAAAATGTCAGGGCTGGTAGGTCACTGACACCACTCTAGCTAGAAAGAAACGTGCTGCTCTCCCTGCGTTCCTTTCTCCCGTTTTAGACTCCGCCGGTGTGTGAGGCTCGTGAAGTCACGCTATACACAAAGCTATGCCTAAACAGGCTATGCTTTGATCATCCCACAAGGCCTGCTTTTCAACAAAGCCTTGATCATATACATCTTAGCATGCCACATCGTCAATCCATACCATACCATTGATTTCTACCAACATATAACCTCTGAGCTCATACGTCTCAGAGAAGGGTGTAAAACACCAAACAGATATATGTTTAGCAGAGATCAACAAATACAGTATAAAGGAATACAATGTCAGACATACAATCCATTTACGCGCTTATGCTCTGGGTTTGAGCGAAAGCCAAACCCGTGCAATCAACACTACGTCCGGACGGCTACTACTGTCGCCCCTTCAAGGTAGCTACTCCCATCATGGGTCTCAATAGCAACACACCCATTCGATGTGAAGATCGTCGGTCTTCAATCACCGTCTTCGACTCTTCGAACGTCGTATCATTATTTGGAATGAGAGTAAACTCGGACTTTCCAAATAATTCTCGCATATATAAATTTGCAAACCATTCTATATTGTTATTTATTCTTTTATAAATATAAATATCGTCCATTCATTTCATGTATATATATATCGTCCATTCTTTTCATGCATATAAATATATCGTCCATTCATTTCATGCATATAAATATTGTCCATTCATTTCATGCATATAAATATATCGTCCATTCATTAATCTTATCAAAGAATTTATTATTCAACAATTTATTCTTTTTATTTCAACAACCATACAAAATAAAAATGATATTTTATTTTATATCATTTCATTAAAGCCAACATATATACAATTAAAGTCTTTTAAACGTTTAATTCTTTTCAAATAAAAAGGACCTTATTTCAATATATAGACACGACATCAAAAATATGTTCATTTTTACTATATGAACATGATCTTAAAATTAATATGGTAGCATAAACCTTAAGTATGTTTGAATATCATACATATATTAACGCTATCTCAATATTTGCCTTTCATTTCATATGCAGTAATACTACTCTAAACATGAATTTTTATTTCATATGCGGTTTCTTGATTATGCATTTCATATGCGACTTCATGCTTCTAAATCATGTTTCATTTCATATTTATATCTTTTTATTCGCATGTGAAATGTAAATAAAAATTCCCTTCTTATTTTCATCTTTTTATTTACATGTGAAAAGTAAATAAAAGTTTCATTCTTAATGTAAATAAAAGTTTCATTCTTATTTTCATCTTTTTATTTACATGTGAAATGTAACTAAAATTTTCATTCTTATTTTCATCTTTTTATTTACATGTGAAATGTAACTAAAAGTTTCATTCTTATTTTCATCTTTTTATTTACATGTGAAATGTAAATAAAATTTTCATTCTTATTTTCATCTTTTTATTTACATGTGAAATGTAACTAAAAGTTTCATTCTTATTTTCATCTTTTTATTTACATGTGAAATGTAAATAAAATTTTCATTACTTTTATTTATATAAAATATATAAATAAAATAATCATTTCATGTTTTCATTCCTTTATTCATTTATAACATGAAAATATTCATTGCTTTATGGTTCATTTTCCATTTTCGATCACTTTCTTAATTCAGTGGTCTTAACTACTTAATTCCCTTTCAATCTAATTAAAGATTTAATTAAAATCTTATTTAGTTTTAATCTTCCAAAGTCATTATTAAATGATTATTCAATTTTTAGGGAATTAATTCTATCATAAATTCGGGTTAAAGAATAAATGTTATTAAAAACATAATTCACGATAAACCCAAATTTAAATTTCATAAATTTCCCATTAAATATATATATAATTAAACATCATTTATTTCAGAGTATTTCATTTAATCTTAAATAAAATATTAATCATCTTCGATTTCCTTTATAAAATGTATAACATAATTTATACGGGTTAAAATGGAGTTACTATTTTATAATGGACTGAATAGCCCAATTCATTTTCCTTATCCATTTATTATGTTTATCTTTACATTTTATTATTTAATAGCGGGCCAGACCTCTCACATTAGGCCTACAACTTGTGGATGCTGGATATCCCGGTTGGTTCTGGGCAGACTTCTACCACAGGTTGGGCTTAACCTCGTATCTTGACCCAATTCGTATTTGCGCACTTGGACCTCTCACATTAGGCCCAACATTTATGGCTGCTGGATATGCCGGTTGGTTCCGGGCAGACTTCCGCCACAAATGTGACCTAACCTCGTGTCCAAGTACAATTAATAATTATAATTATAATTATCTCTTAAAAGTATTATTTTAAAACATTTCATATTTTAGAATATCTAATTTCTAAAATATCATTCATTCTTTTACTTATCCTTTCATTTCAGTAAACATTAATCTTTCCATATTAATATCATAAAACTATTCCCAAAATGTTTCAATTGTAATATCAAAACTTACCATTTTAATATTAAATGAAATCTTCCTCAATTAATCCATTTATGTTAAATTTTAAAATCAAATCTTCTAAATTTACAAGTTAACATAAAAACGAGATTTTTCAATTCAAATCTTCATTATTATAATTGGAATGAAATCTTATCAATTTAAACTTTTTATTTCATCCTTTCTAAATGTGCAATTAAGTTTCCATTCTTACTTTATCAAAAACAATGCAATTAATGTTGCATTTATATTTTACAATAAACAATGCAATTAAGTTTGCATTCTTATTTTATCAAAAACAATGCAATTAATGTTGCATTTATATTTTACAATAAACAATGCAATTAAGTTTGCATTCTTATTTTATCAAAAACAATGCAATTATAATTACTTTCTAAATTTACCTAACTCGCTAAAAATAAGTTATCAATCTTATTTTAACTTAAACAATGAAAATATATTTATTTCCTACTTTCACTTAACGCGCTAAAAATATACCAACACTCATATTTTTACATAAACGCTGGAAATAAGGTTGCATTCCTATTGTGACATTAACTATGAAAATAAGTTTATTTTCTTAAATTTTATTAAGACGCTAAGACTATTTTAATA
Organism: Allium sativum; assembly: GCA_030737875.1. Classification (NCBI taxonomy): domain Eukaryota; kingdom Viridiplantae; phylum Streptophyta; class Magnoliopsida; order Asparagales; family Amaryllidaceae; genus Allium; species Allium sativum. The sequence continues at coordinate 203,235,374 of CM060925.1, read as the reverse complement.
ATCTTATTCTTACTTAAGTGCTAAAAATATAATATAAATTTGCTATTTACATCCACGCACTAAAATGTGGTTATTTTCCTATTTACATGACCGCACTAAAATTATGGTCATCTTCCAATTCACATGACCGCATACGAAAATTAATAACACACAGAATATGGTGTCGCGCTTGCATATCAATAAAATGATAAATAACATAACATGGGGTGTTCAAATCCATTCCAAACCATTCAATGAGCAACATGTAGATTAATGTTAAGCATTCATGTCGACAAACAATAATGACAACATACAATATGGTATTAAATCTTCATGTCATCGCATATAATAACATCATAAGATATAGTGTCGCATTTTTGTGTCAAGATCCCAACTTTTTTTTTTTTTTATCTAAATAAAGTAAGATTTTTTTTTTATATATATTATAAAAATCCTAACTTGATTTATAAATATAATTAAAAGATTTAAACTTTCTTTTATAATATAAAAATCCTATCTTTATAAATTTTAAATAAAGTTCTAATCTTTATTCTTAACACATCATAAAAGATCAAATTTTTATTCTCAAAACAACATAAAATACAAAATCTAATTTTTTATTGTCAAAACAACATTAAAAAAAAAAAAAAACAAGATCAAATCCATTCGTGTAGATTCCAACAACGCAATTCATATGACAATCATCCAAACACAAATCCAAACCCAAGCATCAACATGTAGTCATACATCGCGGATCTAGTTCACTTCTCATTAAATTATTTAAATAACAAAAAAAAAATAATTAAATTAAATTAAATTAAAAATAGAATCTCACATTGATTTTTGCTGAAAATTTGACTGTCTCGGATTCAGCTCTGGTCTGCGCCATCGCGAAGAGCTCGGAAAGACGAGTCCAACGCAATTTACGGTTCGTCAATCGGACCTCGTACGAGAGAGTTATGATTTATTAAAGTTGGACATAATTAAATAATTAATTAATATTTGTGAAAAAAAATACCTAAAAATTTCACTGTCTCAGAATTGGACAAAATTAGTGTCCACGCGTCCATCTCGTCGCCACGATCCCAACGCATCTGAAATCGTCGAATTTCGACTTCGTATGAGTGAGTTATGCAATTTTAAAGTGCTGGAAATTAATTAAATAATTTAAAAATAAAATGGAAAATACCCCAGAAATCGTTGACCACGGGTTACTGTAGCAGCCGAAACTTTGACCGCGTTTTTCTCCCTGCTCCGACCACCTGCGACACCGCCGTCGCCACCGATGGATTCCCCTTCCCGAGCAGCTCCACCGCCCCAAACGCCATCGCCTGAAACATCCCCGACCGCCGCCGACGAGCCGTCTAACTTTGCACGTACCCCCCCTCCGATCCGCCGCCTCGCTTTACCAAAACGCCTGAAACTTGGCGAGCACCTCCACCTCACGTAGACGAAGAACTTCCGTGTTCGTGACTTCGTCTAATTCTTCCTCGATTCACGGGAATTTCTTGATTTACGTTTTGAGCTTCTGAATTTCGAAAACAGCGAGCTTTAAGACGAGATTCCGGCGAATCCGAGCGCTGTTTGACAAAACCGACTACACCATTAGCTTCGTATCGTCGAGACCTTCGAGAGGACATATAATTTGCTATGGTTTGAAGAGATTTTATTTTCGACAAATTTTTGATTGAGGAAGAAGACAGCCATTGACAAGAGGAGGAAGGAAGGGAAAAAGATGGCTGCTGTACAATTTCGAATTTCACCCTAAATTCTGAGGAAAAAGATAATATATACTATGGGTCTAATTTTGGTTTGGGCCCAAGTATCATTACGTGTCCAATTACTAAATTTTCAACTGTTTTCTTCAATTCAAAAATTCTTATAAATACATGCTGATTTCAAAATTAATAAAATTTTAAACATAATTATTTCAGGTCATTACGAATCCAACGAACCTGATTTCGTAATTTTCCGAGTCCGTATGAATTTATTATGAATTTCCGAAGTCTGAAAATATGCTATTTTTCACTGTAAAAATTATACCGGCCACAAAATAATTCCAAAAATTATAAATTTTAGAATTTAACCTTATTTTAATATTCCGAATCCATAGAAACTGGTCTCGTCGAATTCGGAGTTCGTTTGCAAAAATTCCATTTTTCAGGCGTATATTTTTAATATTTAAAAATACCAAAAATAGTGGAATTTTTCCGAAACTCAAAAATATAAGTTCTTATAGTCATTTTTATATGTAAACAACATTCTGAAACCAATGGAGATGGTTTCGGGTCCTAATTCCTTATTCTGCAAAAATTTTACGTTTCGGGCCTAATATATATTATATACGAATTCTATAGCGTTTTTCTGAAAATTTAATTTTCTCATAACTTACAATTTATAAACTGGAATCTTAATTTCTGAAACTCTTTGGAAAGATATTTTCAATACGGTCCTAGCGTTTCTTGTTTCGTCCAATTCCGATTTATATTTTATTTTTATATAATTTTTCAAAGTTGGAATTTCAAATCTAAAATTATCGCGCCGTTTTCAGGCTCGGAATGGATTTAATATAAATTTCAAGTTCGCGCTCGAAATAAAATAAGTTTTTCATCGTTATTATTTAAAATAAATAATTTTAAATATATTCATTCATTAAAATTTCTTAAAATAAAATTTTAAAATTAACCCCAAAAATCAGGGTTGTTACAATCTCCCCCACTTAAGAACTTTTCGTCCTCGAAAAGGAACGAAGCTAAAGGTTATTTAATTAACTAACTTAATTAAATTTTTATTTATTGGTTTAATTTATTATCATTCTAATATTTTAATTAGTTAAACTAATTATCAAACATCACAACCATCAATCAATTAGGTGATTAACTTTTTCAAACATATATAACTTTTATATATAATCAAAAATCATATTTTTAGTGCAAAGCACATTAATGTGTCCTAACTAAGTGTTGGTTCTCATACCAGTCAGTGGAAATATATAGATATACCACTTTCGAAGCTCGAACATAAACTCTGATGATGGGGCCCCATCATCAGAATCATCTCCGGGCGACTAGAGTTGATTCTATATCTACCCAGTATATTAAAACTTCGAATATCCGTTAATTACTCGTATATTCGAAATCTTTATATACTCGATTGTCCACATTAAAATATAATATACTATAAATACGTATAATAAGATTTAAATTTTAAAACAGAATTTATTTTATATTTTAAAGAAAATAATACTCTTCACACTCGTTCTAGGATACTGCTGATCCCATCTCTAACGAGTTATTCTTATTGGATATTATTAATCCAATCTCTGATGAGTCTTTTGTTCCGTTCTAATGAGTTGTACCCCAAAGATTTGAGCTAACCAGAGCTCTGATACCAACTGTAACGATACGGATTTTGCCCGGACTTAATCGACCGCTAAATCGACCAAGACCGTTCAATTCCCGCATACGTTAACTTTGGGAATACAACAACATCAGAACAATAACAGCAGACTTTTATAACATCATAATAAATGTTACATCAGAGTACAGAATATACATATCAGAGTACATTAAATAAATTTACAGCGGAAGATAATTTTACATTACTTTAATACAGTGCAGCGGAAATAAAATAACTAAGACAGCGGAAGACTTTTCTATGCTCTGGACACAGCTTTGAGCTTCAATCCAGGATCCTGCTAAAGAGATAAATGTCTGCAAAAAACTACTCGACTGCCCGTGTGGAAAAGAGGGCACCCGAGTTTGCAAAAGTGGAAACAAACAACGGGTCAGTCGTGGGACTGGTGTGAGAATTCTTAACTAATATAACTAATAGTAATAAGGCAAATCCAAGGACCACGCCGCTAAAGCGGAACGGGTTTTATTCCAATGGATTGCCGTGCATAATTTAAGTAAATCGTCAAAACAACGCAATGCTTTGTAGAAAAATGAAACCATCATAAGACCCAAGTCCCATCACACAATGCAACGCAAACCGGAGGATAGGGTTTTACCTTATAATGGTCAAACATGCTTGATACGATAAAAACGATATTATTATTAGTGTGTATATGTTTTAAAACATTTCAAAGTAAATGTATCAATCCTAGGAAGCATAGGTACCATATGCTATGCCTCCATACTAGTAATACAATCAAAACCGCAAGGGTCGTATTTGAAATTTGGATTTCCATCTGAGTCAAGGCTAGGGAGGAGCTCCTTACCGATTCGAGACACTCTAGCTAATGCCCCAGGATCCCCCGCAGTGAACCCTTGGAAATGGCAGGGCCGGTCCTCACATACAGCTTAGAGGATTAGTTATTCCTAAGCACACGTTCCCCGGTCCTATAGGACCTATCCGAGGCGCCTCATTCCATCATCCACATAAGTAAAATGTCAGGGCTGGTAGGTCACTGACACCACTCTAGCTAGAAAGAAACGTGCTGCTCTCCCTGCGTTCCCTTCTCCCGTTTTAGACTCCGCCGGTGTGTGAGGCTCGTGAAGTCACGCTATACACAAAGCTATGCCTAAACAGGCTATGCTTTGATCATCCCACAAGGCCTGCTTTTCAACAAAGCCTTGATCATATACATCTTAGCATGCCACATCGTCAATCCATACCATACCATTGATTTCTACCAACATATAACCTCTGAGCTCATACGTCTCAGAGAAGGGTGTAAAACACCAAACAGATATATGTTTAGCAGAGATCAACAAATACAGTATAAAGGAATACAATGTCAGACATACAATCCATTTACGCGCTTATGCTCTGGGTTTGAGCGAAAGCCAAACCCGTGCAATCAACACTACGTCCGGACGGCTACTACTGTCGCCCCTTCAAGGTAGCTACTCCCATCATGGGTCTCAATAGCAACACACCCATTCGATGTGAAGATCGTCGGTCTTCAATCACCGTCTTCGACTCTTCGAACGTCGTATCATTATTTGGAATGAGAGTAAACTCGGACTTTCCAAATAATTCTCGCATATATAAATTTGCAAACCATTCTATATTGTTATTTATTCTTTTATAAATATAAATATCGTCCATTCATTTCATGTATATATATATCGTCCATTCTTTTCATGCATATAAATATATCGTCCATTCATTTCATGCATATAAATATTGTCCATTCATTTCATGCATATAAATATATCGTCCATTCATTAATCTTATCAAAGAATTTATTATTCAACAATTTATTCTTTTTATTTCAACAACCATACAAAATAAAAATGATATTTTATTTTATATCATTTCATTAAAGCCAACATATATACAATTAAAGTCTTTTAAACGTTTAATTCTTTTCAAATAAAAAGGACCTTATTTCAATATATAGACACGACATCAAAAATATGTTCATTTTTACTATATGAACATGATCTTAAAAATATATTTATTTTTAATATGGTAGCATAAACCTTAAGTATGTTTGAATATCATACATATATTAACGCTATCTCAATATTTGCCTTTCATTTCATATGCAGTAATACTACTCTAAACATGAATTTTTATTTCATATGCGGTTTCTTGATTATGCATTTCATATGCGACTTCATGCTTCTAAATCATGTTTCATTTCATATTTATATCTTTTTATTCGCATGTGAAATGTAAATAAAAATTCCCTTCTTATTTTCATCTTTTTATTTACATGTGAAAAGTAAATAAAAGTTTCATTCTTAATGTAAATAAAAGTTTCATTCTTATTTTCATCTTTTTATTTACATGTGAAATGTAACTAAAATTTTCATTCTTATTTTCATCTTTTTATTTACATGTGAAATGTAACTAAAAGTTTCATTCTTATTTTCATCTTTTTATTTACATGTGAAATGTAAATAAAATTTTCATTCTTATTTTCATCTTTTTATTTACATGTGAAATGTAACTAAAAGTTTCATTCTTATTTTCATCTTTTTATTTACATGTGAAATGTAAATAAAATTTTCATTACTTTTATTTATATAAAATATATAAATAAAATAATCATTTCATGTTTTCATTCCTTTATTCATTTATAACATGAAAATATTCATTGCTTTATGGTTCATTTTCCATTTTCGATCACTTTCTTAATTCAGTGGTCTTAACTACTTAATTCCCTTTCAATCTAATTAAAGATTTAATTAAAATCTTATTTAGTTTTAATCTTCCAAAGTCATTATTAAATGATTATTCAATTTTTAGGGAATTAATTCTATCATAAATTCGGGTTAAAGAATAAATGTTATTTAAAACATAATTCACGATAAACCCAAATTTAAATTTCATAAATTTCCCATTAAATATATATATAATTAAAAATCATTTATTTCAGAGTATTTCATTTAATCTTAAATAAAATATTAATCATCTTCGATTTCCTTTATAAAATGTATAACATAATTTATACGGGTTAAAATGGAGTTACTATTTTATAATGGACTGAATAGCCCAATTCATTTTCCTTATCCATTTATTATGTTTATCTTTACATTTTATTATTTAATAGCGGGCCAGACCTCTCACATTAGGCCTACAACTTGTGGATGCTGGATATGCCGGTTGGTTCTGGGCAGACTTCTACCACAGGTTGGGCTTAACCTCGTGTCTTGACCCAATTCGTATTTGCGCACTTGGACCTCTCACATTAGGCCCAACATTTATGGCTGCTGGATATGCCGGTTGGTTCCGGGCAGACTTCCGCCACAAATGTGACCTAACCTCGTGTCCAAGTACAATTAATAATTATAATTATAATTATCTCTTAAAAGTATTATTTTAAAACATTTCATATTTTAGAATATCTAATTTCTAAAATATCATTCATTCTTTTACTTATCCTTTCATTTCAGTAAACATTAATCTTTCCATATTAATATCATAAAACTATTCCCAAAATGTTTCAATTGTAATATCAAAACTTACCATTTTAATATTAAATGAAATCTTCCTCAATTAATCCATTTATGTTAAATTTTAAAATCAAATCTTCTAAATTTACAAGTTAACATAAAAACGAGATTTTTCAATTCAAATCTTCATTATTATAATTGGAATGAAATCTTATCAATTTAAACTTTTTATTTCATCCTTTCTAAATGTGCAATTAAGTTTCCATTCTTACTTTATCAAAAACAATGCAATTAATGTTGCATTTATATTTTACAATAAACAATGCAATTAAGTTTGCATTCTTATTTTATCAAAAACAATGCAATTAATGTTGCATTTATATTTTACAATAAACAATGCAATTAAGTTTGCATTCTTATTTTATCAAAAACAATGCAATTATAATTACTTTCTAAATTTACCTAACTCGCTAAAAATAAGTTATCAATCTTATTTTAACTTAAACAATGAAAATATATTTATTTCCTACTTTCACTTAACGCGCTAAAAATATACCAACACTCATATTTTTACATAAACGCTGGAAATAAGGTTGCATTCCTATTGTGACATTAACTATGAAAATAAGTTTATTTTCTTAAATTTTATTAAGACGCTAAGACTATTTTAATAATCTTATTCTTACTTAAGTGCTAAAAATATAATATAAATTTGCTATTTACATCCACGCACTAAAATGTGGTTATTTTCCTATTTACATGACCGCACTAAAATTATGGTCATCTTCCAATTCACATGACCGCATACGAAAATTAATAACACACAGAATATGGTGTCGCGCTTGCATATCAATAAAATGATAAATAACATAACATGGGGTGTTCAAATCCATTCCAAACCATTCAATGAGCAACATGTAGATTAATGTTAAGCATTCATGTCGACAAACAATAATGACAACATACAATATGGTATTAAATCTTCATGTCATCGCATATAATAACATCATAAGATATAGTGTCGCATTTTTGTGTCAAGATCCCAACTTTGTTTTTTTTTTTTTTTTTTTTTATCTAAATAAAGTAAGATTTTTTTTTTATATATATTATAAAAATCCTAACTTGATTTATAAATATAATTAAAAGATTTAAACTTTCTTTTATAATATAAAAATCCTATCTTTATAAATTTTAAATAAAGTTCTAATCTTTATTCTTAACACATCATAAAAGATCAAATTTTTATTCTCAAAACAACATAAAATACAAAATCTAATTTTTTATTGTCAAAACAACATTAAAAAAAAAAAAAAACAAGATCAAATCCATTCGTGTAGATTCCAACAACGCAATTCATATGACAATCATCCAAACACAAATCCAAACCCAAGCATCAACATGTAGTCATACATCGCGGATCTAGTTAACTTCTCATTAAATTATTTAAATAACAAAAAAAATAATAATTAAATTAAATTAAATTAAAAATAGAATCTCACATTGATTTTTGCTGAAAATTTGACTGTCTCGGATTCAGCTCTGGTCTGCGCCATCGCGAAGAGCTCGGAAAGACGAGTCCAACACAATTTACGGTTCGTCAATCGGACCTCGTACGAGAGAGTTATGATTTATTAAAGTTGGACATAATTAAATAATTAATTAATATTTGTGAAAAAAAATACCTAAAAATTTCACTGTCTCAGAATTGGACAAAATTAGTGTCCACGCGTCCATCTCGTCGCCACGATCCCAACGCATCTGAAATCGTCGAATTTCGACTTCGTATGAGTGAGTTATGCAATTTTAAAGTGCTGGAAATTAATTAAATAATTTAAAAATAAAATGGAAAATACCCCAGAAATCGTTGACCACGGGTTACTGTAGCAGCCGAAACTTTGACCGCGTTTTTCTCCCTGCTCCGACCACCTGCGACACCGCCGTCGCCACCGATGGATTCCCCTTCCCGAGCAGCTCCACCGCCCCAAACGCCATCGCCTGAAACATCCCCGACCGCCGCCGACGAGCCGTCTAACTTTGCACGTACCCCCCCTCCGATCCGCCGCCTCGCTTTACCAAAACGCCTGAAACTTGGCGAGCACCTCCACCTCACGTAGACGAAGAACTTCCGTGTTCGTGACTTCGTCTAATTCTTCCTCGATTCACGGGAATTTCTTGATTTACGTTTTGAGCTTCTGAATTTCGAAAACAGCGAGCTTTAAGACGAGATTCCGGCGAATCCGAGCGCTGTTTGACAAAACCGACTACACCATTAGCTTCGTATCGTCGAGACCTTCGAGAGGACATATAATTTGCTATGGTTTGAAGAGATTTTATTTTCGACAAATTTTTGATTGAGGAAGAAGACAGCCATTGACAAGAGGAGGAAGGAAGGGAAAAAGATGGCTGCTGTACAATTTCGAATTTCACCCTAAATTCTGAGGAAAAAGATAATATATACTATGGGTCTAATTTTGGTTTGGGCCCAAGTATCATTACGTGTCCAATTACTAAATTTTCAACTGTTTTCTTCAATTCAAAAATTCTTATAAATACATGCTGATTTCAAAATTAATAAAATTTTAAACATAATTATTTCAGGTCATTACGAATCCAACGAACCTGATTTCGTAATTTTCCGAGTCCGTATGAATTTATTATGAATTTCCGAAGTCTGAAAATATGCTATTTTTCACTGTAAAAATTATACCGGCCACAAAATAATTCCAAAAATTATAAATTTTAGAATTTAACCTTATTTTAATATTCCGAATCCATAGAAACTGGTCTCGTCGAATTCGGAGTTCGTTTGCAAAAATTCCATTTTTCAGGCGTATATTTTTAATATTTAAAAATACCAAAAATAGTGGAATTTTTCCGAAACTCAAAAATATAAGTTCTTATAGTCATTTTTATATGTAAACAACATTCTGAAACCAATGGAGATGGTTTCGGGTCCTAATTCCTTATTCTGCAAAAATTTTACGTTTCGGGCCTTATATATATTATATACGAATTCTATAGCGTTTTTCTGAAAATTTAATTTTCTCATAACTTACAATTTATAAACTGGAATCTTAATTTCTGAAACTCTTTGGAAAGATATTTTCAATACGGTCCTAGCGTTTCTTGTTTCGTCCAATTCCGATTTATATTTTATTTTTATATAATTTTTCAAAGTTGGAATTTCAAATCTAAAATTATCGCGCCGTTTTCAGGCTCGGAATGGATTTAATATAAATTTCAAGTTCGCGCTCGAAATAAAATAAGTTTTTCATCGTTATTATTTAAAATAAATAATTTTAAATATATTCATTCATTAAAATTTCTTAAAATAAAATTTTAAAATTAACCCCAAAAATCAGGGTTGTTACAGCCGTGCTTTGATCATCAACCACAAGACTCTGCTTTTCAACAAAAGCCTTGATCATTGCATCTTAGTGTGCCACACAGGCAATTCATGCCATGCGACTGATGTCCATCGATATACAACCTCTGAGATCGTACGTCTCAGAGAAGGGCGTTAAGCAAAAGAATAAATTCTCCGCCGCCAAACAGATGTATATTTAATAGAAATCAATCAACACAGAATAAAATCCAATGTCAGACACACAATCCATTTACAAGTCCGTTCTGGGTCTGAACGAAACCGGAGGCACTTTCCTCGCATATCCATCCATCTCCAAGTACGTCTGGACGACCACCAACTATTTCCATCCTCTTGGGTGTACAGCCCAATCAGGATCGTCAGTAATTACCCAAACGATGTGAAGACTTCCGGTCTTCGACCACCGTCTTCATCTTCGACATATCGTCGAATCGGTTATTCAGAATGGGTATAAACCCGGCCTTTCCGAACAACCCGCGTATATTAAAAACAAATGTTACACAAACACAACATACGCCTCATTCCAATTCATATTCTCAGGGAAAGGTTCCCATTAATTTTATCCAAGATAAATTCTTTAAAATTTATTCTTTAATCTTCCTTTGGATGTCATATCAAACCAAATTATGGTTTTCCAAACTAGTCGAGATTAGCGAATCACAACGAAGTGATTATTTATTTTATTTCCCAATCCCAACCTATTCATCCCATGAAGCAAAACTAGTAATACTCCATATCTAATACTATGGTGTTATCGGTAAAATTAATTACCATTTCACGTTCAAATCTAATTAAAGATTTAACTATCGCTTTGGAGCAAAACTGGCGATACTCCATTCTCGCTCATTTCTAAATTTGATAATTTAGATTATAGATTCACATTTCAACCTAATTGCAGATTCGTTAAAACTCCTTTTACTGGGTTAAAGAACTAGGTGTTATTTAAAACACAGTTCACGATAAACCCATGAATCAATTCTATTTAATTCAAATCAAATATATTAGGAATTCCGATTATTTAAAACCCCTTTTTAAATCTAATTTATTTATTAAAAAAAAATCGGGTTTTAAATTTAGTTCAATCTAGTTCATGTCGATAAAAATCTATTTTTATCTTTTCAAATATAGAATTTTTCATCCCAAATTTTCCCAAATCATTTCTTATGATTTTACACAAATTATTACTATTTTTAATAATTTTATCAAGGCCCGTACAGTCGATTTCCATCAACGGCCATCGAACTGCACTTACAGCGACCTTTTTCAAATTTGATTTGGACGTAACTCCAAATCCAACCGTTAGATTTTGAATTTCTAATATTCGTTAGAAAGCTCTTTTCGATACGAACCCAACGGTTCCGGTTTTAGGAGAATCCGACGGTCAGATCTCCCGTAATGTCCGTTTGAAATAAATGGTCGAAATTCACGAACTGCCGCGGCGCGGCGCTTTCTATTCAGGCCATTATATTATGTATACAATATATATAATATATATTTCGTCGATTTCTATTTAAAACGAATTTTATAAATCGTTTTGATTTCGTTTCAAAAACAATTTCAACTTCCATTTCAATTCAAATCCAAAATTGAATCTTTCCTTATAAATTCGTTTTAAAATTCATCTCTATTCAATTCAAATTTCAATTCAATTTGAATTCAATTCAATTCGTTTTCAATTCAATTCGAATTCGTTTTCATTTCTATTCAATTCAAAGTGGTTTTCTATTCGATTCAATTCAAATTGGTTTTCTATTTGATTCAATTCAAATTGGTTTTCTATTTGATTCAAATTCGTTATATATTCAATTGAAATCAAATTCGTTATAAATTCAAATCAAATTCGTTTTCTATTCAAATCAAATTTGTTATATATTCAATCAAATTTGTTATATATTCAATTGAAATCAAATTCGTTATAAATTCAAATCAAATTCGTTATATATTCAATTGAAATCAAATTCGTTATATATTCAATTGAAATCAAATTCGTTATATATTCAATTCATTTCGAAATGAATAAAATCGATATAAATATCGTTCACGTCAAAATGGCGTCAATCTAATCAACACGGCTTCATATATTTCTATTTTCAAATATTCTATTTCAAATATTTCTATTTCAAATATTTCTATTTCAAATATTTCGTTCAACACATGACTAATCTCAACGGATGAGTACGGTCAACACATGAACCTTTATTTTATATTAATAAAGATGTAAATTTTATTACTAAAATATTTCGTTCAACACATGACTAATCTCAACGGATGAGTACGGTCAACACATGAACCTTTATTTTATATTAATAAAGATGTAAATTTTATTACTAAAATATTTCGTTCAACACATGACTAATCTCAACGGATGAGTACAGTCAACACATGAACCTTTATTTTATATTAATAAAGATGTAAATTTTATTACTAAAATATTTCGTTCAACACATGACTAATCTCAACGGATGAGTACAGTCAACACATGAACCTTTATTTTATATTAATAAAGATGTAAATTTTATTACTAAAATATTTCGTTCAACACATGACTAATCTCAACGGATGAGTACAGTCAACACATGAACCTTTATTTTATATTAATAAAGATGTAAATTTTATTACTAAAATATTTCGTTCAACACATGACTAGTCTCAACGGATGAGTACAGTCAACACATGAACCTTTATTTTATATTAATAAAGATGTAAATTTTATTACTAAAATATTTCGTTCAACACATGACTAATCTCAACGGATGAGTACAGTCAACACATGAACCTTTATTTTATAATATTCTTTACTTTCTAAATTGGAATGAGGCCCAATCAATCACCATATAATGTTAATTATATGGATTTTCATACATCACACGTATACAATAGCATTGAAAAATAATCAACCATCAACCAAAGTGCACTACACTGTATAAGCATCAAATATAGATATTTAACGCTTATAACAGCCTGTCAATCAATCGATCGACATATTTAATCTATCAGGATGAGTGAACTTCAAATTTCATCCCAACACCCGTGTGGGGTTTCAAATTAACAAACACAGATTTTTATTTGTGCAGTTGGGCGATGTGTAAAATTTATCGTCCCAATCAATGTCAGTCAAATCGGTGTACATAAACAAACCGTCCGGTTTGTAAATGAATATTTTATTTTACTCACATTCACGTTAAAAATTATATTTTTAACGATAAAACATTTTATTTTAACACATGAATTTCTATTCAGTTCATTTACACAATAAAAATGATATTTTTATTTTTCTAACATATTTTAGAAATTTCGGCGGCATAACGGCACGATACTAGAAACGGGACGAGGCTTAGCCTTATCCCCGGTCTAGTGAAGGCCCACGCCATTCACACATCAATCATGTCAGTCAAATCGGTGTACATAAACAAACCGTCCGGTTTGTAAATGAATATTTTATTTTACTCACATTCACGTTAAAAATTATATTTTTAACGATAAAACATTTTATTTTAACACATGAATTTCTATTCAGTTCATTTACACAATAAAAATGATATTTTTATTTTTCTAACATATTTTAGAAAATTTCGGCGGCATAACGGCACGATACTAGAAACGGGACGAGGCCTAGCCTTATCCCCGGTCTAGTGAAGGCCCACGCCATTCATTTTACCAAACAATTCAAATTTCAATCAAATAATCCAACTAATTTTTGCAATCAAACAAACAAGTCCATGGTCCGTGGACGATTGTGTCGGGTGCTACTAAACACCGTCTGCATCCTAGTATATATATAACTAGAAAAATAAATTGAAAGGTGAGAAATTCTCACCGATAGCTATCCCAACTTTACGACACTTCTTTCAAAGAAATCTTCATCGTTATCACATCTTTGCCATCTTCGTTGCCCGTAGCCACTACATATATAAAAATCACATTTTTATATTGCTATTCAATATATAAAAATCGAATTTTTACTTCGCTATATGGATAAAATTTCTATTTTCACACTGCTACTATATAGATAAAAATTCTATTTTTACATCGTTATCATATATATAAAGATCTCGCCCTTTCAAAAATATAGATTTCGCCTTTATAAAAATAAAGATTTCGCCTTTATAAAAATAAAGATTTCGCCTTTTTTTTCATCATTATAAAAATCACCACTTTATTTCAACGTATATAAAATAAAAATCAGATTTTTATTTTGCTACATATACAAAGATGATATTTTTAATTCTCTACATAAACAAAAATCATATTTCTACTACTTCTACTTAATAAAGATTATATTTTTAATACTTTAAAATATAAAAATCATATTTTTATTATCCTCTCATATATTTAACAATCTAACTTTGCTATTTTAAAAATCTAACTTTGCTATTTTAAAAATCTAACTTTGCTATTTTAAAAGGAATGTTAATTTCATTTCAAAACTATGCTAAATTAGTAAATTAACTAAACTAATTACATTATATAAACAAAGACAAATAAATAAATTATTTATAATTACCCTTCTTTTTTTCCCACTGTTTATCACGTCGGGGGGGGGGGGGTCTCGATTGGAGTTGGCGGTCGCTGGTGGAGGCGCAAGTGTGTGGGTGGTCCGGTGGGCGGAGCTCGGCGGATTGGGTACGGAGTGCTGGAGCCAGGGTTTTGGGCGTGGTTCACGCTGCTCGAACGAAGACGAGGGGAGAGGGTGGCGCTCGAGGAGAAGAAAAGGGTAGGGGTGGCTCGACGAGGAGGGGGTCGCTAGTCTGGGCGGCGGCGCGACAGGGTTTGTCGAGATGAAAGAGGCGTCGGGGTTTTTTTTTTATTTAATTTTATTTTGATCAAATGAAAAAGGGGGGGTCTGAGCGGGTTAAGGGGAGAGGAAAAGATATTTTATTTTTAATTTATTTAATTTATTTATTTTCAAAAAGCAACTTTTTCATATGACCTCTAAACGAGGCCCACCACCTGTGGTCCATAGCGTTTTACCCCCATTCCGAACACAATGGGATATGTATCGTAGGCTGATTCGACTGTTTCGATCTGTTTCCGTTGAATTTACATTTAAATCATTATATTGAATTTTAAACGTACATTTCAAATTACCGGGGTCACATACTAACTAGAAAAATTCCAGAAAAATATTTTCTAGCTTCGTATTGACGATACGGTCCTAACAAAACTAGTTTCGTCGAATCCTGAGACGTTAGAAAAATGGCCATTTTCCAGTCGATTAAAATCAACTGAAACTGGTCAAACGCGTTTTCCTTTGCCACGCTCACATATTGATTCGAAAAATTATGAAATTTGGAATCTAACAATAACTTGACACTGCGGATCCAACAGAAGTGGTTTCGTCGAAATCCGAGGTCAGTTGCAAAATTTCCATTTTTAAGGGCCTGAATTCCATAGCGACTATTCAGAATTTTCAACTGGACATATCTTTTTATTCCCGCTATGAAATTTTGATTTTTCGGATTCGTTGGAAAGATACTATCAATTAGATCCTAATGTTTTTGGTTTCACTAAAATTCGGATTGTTTTGCACCCGGTACATTCAATTGAAGTTTGAAATCGAATTATCGAACTACCGCGCCATTTTCAATTCTATTTATAATTATATATAATTATTTATATTCTAACGACGACGCGTATAATATATACGTTCTAATTATATTCAAAATAAATTTCTCGTCGATATTATTTAAAATAATCTATTTTAAATGTTCAAAATTCGCTAAAATTGCCAAAATAAAAATTTTAAACTGGCCCAGATTTTCCGGGTTATTACAATCTCCCCCACTTAAAACTTTTCGTCCCCGAAAAGGAACAAAGTCGAAAGTGGTTTGATTATTCAACTCTACGTTCGATCTGGCTTCCATTCTCCAACTTTTCAGTTTCTGAGAATTATCAAATTTTCAAAAATTTGGCTAACACCCTAAATTTTCGAAAAATTTCGCCATAACCTCCCCTGCACCGGGAGCCACGGGAAAATCCCGAAATTGCCATATAGGCCTTCTGATCTCAAAAAGAAAAAGAAAAAGCCAAGCGGCTAGCCAATAGGCTCATAAAATCATCATCACCCAAACAAAACAGTAAATTATGTAGTAAACATGTACCTAATTGTCGGGCAAACAAATTTTATTCTCTGTTCTAGCCTCCTTGCTATGACCTGTTCAAGGTAAGTATATGTATATGCAAACAAATGCGACCAATTTTCAATATAGTTCAATATTTGATTCAATTAGGCATAAAGGTTCAAAAATTATCAAACAAATAAACAAACAACACAAACATCAATCAATTAGTGGATTAACGTTTCAAATTGATAACTTTGATATATATAAAAAAAATCATGTTTTTGATGCCAATTCACAATAATGTGTTCTAACTATATAAGTTTTGGTTCTCACACCAGTCTAATGGAAATATATAGAAATCACACCTTCGAAACACGAACATAAATATTGATGATGCCATGGTCATTATCAACATCATCTCTGGGCGACTAGAGTGTAATTCTATATCTATCCGGTATATTAAAACTTCGAATATACGTTCATGACGCGTATATGCAAAATCTTTATATAGCGGATTGTCCATATGCAAAATAAATAAATATTCAAATACGTATAAAATGGTTTAAATTTTAAAACAAAAATTGTTTTCACTTGAAAAATATACTCTTCACACCCGTTCTAGGATACTATTTATCCTATCTCTAACGAGTCATTCTAATTGGATATTACTAATCCAATATCTGATGAATTCTTTCGTATGGTTCTAATGTGTCTTGTTCTCGAGCTCTGTAAACCAAAGCTCTGATACCAAATGTAGCGACCCGAACTTCCCCGGTCTCCGAAGAGATGAGAAAGAACGAATTACTGTGAGGACAAGACAAAACAGAACGCAGACGGAAGAACATTTCATTGTTATTACAACAATTCCATCAGAATACAAGAATATACAGAGTATAGATGAATAAATTACATTCGATAAATATCAGAGATTACAATAAATTACATAGCAGTGGAAAATAATCCAAAGCACAACTGAAGGTGATATACGGATACAGAGCTTTCCGGATATCATTCCAGCTGTAAACCAGGATCCTGTGAATATAAATCTGCAAAACCAAAACTACTAGATGCCCATGCGGAAAATAGGGGCATCCAGAGTTTAGGTTAAAACAATAAACTCTAGGTCAGTCATATGACTGGTGTGAGAACTAAAACAGTTATTAATATTGATTTTAAAGTTAGGTAAATCAAGGGACCACGCCGTATAACACGGAACGGGTTTCCTCCCAAGAATACCAGTGCATAGAACAAACAGCGCAATGCTAAATAAAGAAAAATGAAGCTGTTATAAGACTCAGGTCCCATCATACAATGCAACGCAAGCCGGAGGATAGGGTTTCCCTTATAACAGCCAAAGCATGCTTGATACGTTTAAAACAAATCATTTGATACTATAATAAGTGTATAGTGTCAAAACATTTTCAATCATAAATATAAATCATAGGCGGCATAACTACCATCTACTATGTCGCCATACTAGTTCTACAATTAAAGCCGAATTACACGTATTGGAAATTGGATTCCGTCATGAGTCGAGGCAAGGGGCAAGCTCCTCTCCGCGTTCGAGACACTCTAGCAAATGTCCCAGGGCTACGCACTCTGGGCAACCCCTGGATGCTTCAGGGCCGGTCCTCACTTACGTTAGAGGATTAGTTATGCCTGAACACACGTTTCCCGGTCCTTACAGACCTATAATCGAGGCGCCTCGCATTCCAACAACCACATAGGTGAAAAATATATAAATGTCAGGGCTGGTAAGTCACTGACACCACCAAAGCTAGAAAGAAACGTCGTGCTCTCCCTGCAGTCCGTATCCCGTTTTTGACTCATACCGAGGTGTGAGGCTCGCGAATTCACGTTATACACAAAGCTGCCACGTAGGCCGTGCTTTGATCATCAACCACAAGACTCTGCTTTTCAACAAAAGCCTTGATCATTACATCTTAGTGTGCAACACAGGCAATTCATGCCATGCGACTGATGTCCATCGATATACAACCTCTGAGCTCGTACGTCTCAGAGAAGGGCGTTAAGCAAAAGAATAAATTCTCCGCCGCCAAACAGATGTATATTTAATAGAAATCAATCAACACAGAATAAAATCCAATGTCAGACACACAATCCATTTACAAGTCCGTTCTGGGTCTGAACGAAACCGGAGGCACTTTCCTCGCATATCCATCCATCTCCAAGTACGTCTGGACGACCACCAACTATTTCCATCCTCTTGGGTGTACAGCCCAATCAGGATCGTCAGTAATTATCCAAACGATGTGAAGACTTCCGGTCTTCGACCACCGTCTTCATCTTCGAAATATCGTCGAATCGGTTATTCAGAATGGGTATAAACCCGGCCTTTCCGAACAACCCGCGTATATTAAAAACAAATGTTACACAAACACAACATACGCCTCATTCCAATTCATATTTTCAGGGAAAGGTTCCCATTAATTTTATCCAAGATAAATTCTTTAAAATTTATTCTTTAATCTTCCTTTGGATGTCATATCAAACCAAATTATGGTTTTCCAAACTAGTCGAGATTAGCGAATCACAACGAAGTAATTATTTATTTTATTTCCCAATCCCAACCTATTCATCCCATGAAGCAAAACTGGTAATACACCATATCTAATACTATGGTGTTATCGGTAAAATTAATTACCATTTCACGTTCAAATCTAATTAAAGATTTAACTATCGCTTTGGAGCAAAACTGGCGATACTCCATTCTCGCTCATTTCTAAATTTGATAATTTAGATTATAGATTCACATTTCAAACTAATTGCAGATTCGTTAAAACTCCTTTTACTGGGTTAAAGAACTAGGTGTTATTTAAAACACAGTTCACGATAAACCCATGAATCAATTCTATTTAATTCAAATCAAATATATTAGGAATTCCGATTATTTAAAACCCCTTTTTAAATCTAATTTATTTATTAAAAAAAATCGGGTTTTAAATTTAGTTCAATCTAGTTCATGTCGATAAAAATCTATTTTTATCTTTTCAAATATAGAGTTTTTCATCCCAAATTTTCCCAAATCATTTCTTATGATTTTACACAAATTATTACTATTTTTAATAATTTTATCAAGGCCCGTACAGTTGATTTCCATCAACGGCCATCGAACTGCACTTACAGCGACCTTTTTCAAATTTGATTTGGACGTAACTCCAAATCCAACCGTTAGATTTTGAATTTCTAATATTCGTTAGAAAGCTCTTTTCGATACGAACCCAACGGTTCCGGTTTTAGGAGAATCCGACGGTCAGATCTCCCGTAATGTCCGTTTGAAATAAATGGTCGAAATTCACGAACTGCCGCGGCGCGGCGCGTTCTATTCAGGCCATTATATTATATATATATAATATATATAATATATATTTCGTCGATTTCTATTTAAAACGAATTTTATAAATCGTTTTGATTTCGTTTCAAAAACAATTTCAATTTCCATTTCAATTCAAATCCAAAATTGAATCTTTCCTTATAAATTCGTTTTAAAATTCATCTCTATTCCATTCAAATTTCAATTCAATTTGAATTCAATTCAATTCGTTTTCAATTCAATTCGAATTTGTTTTCATTTCTATTCAATTCAAAGTGGTTTTCTATTCGATTCAATTCAAATTGGTTTTCTATTTGATTCAATTCAAATTGGTTTTCTATTTGATTCAAATTCGTTATATATTCAATTGAAATCAAACTCATTATAAATTCAAATCAAATTCGTTTTCTATTCAAATCAAATTTGTTATATATTCAATCAAATTTGTTATATATTCAATTGAAATCAAATTCGTTATAAATTCAAATCAAATTCGTTATATATTCAATTGAAATCAAATTCCTTATATATTCAATTGAAATCAAATTCGTTATATATTCAATTGAAATCAAATTCGTTATATATTCAATTCATTTCGAAATGAATAAAATCGATATAAATATCGTTCACGTCAAAATGGCGTCAATCTAATCAACACGGCTTCATATATTTCTATTTTCAAATATTCTATTTCAAATATTTCTATTTCAAATATTTCGTTCAACACATGACTAATCTCAACGGATGAGTACGGTCAACACATGAACCTTTATTTTATATTAATAAAGATGTAAATTTTATTACTAAAATATTTCGTTCAACACATGACTAATCTCAACGGATGAGTACGGTCAACACATGAACCTTTATTTTATATTAATAAAGATGTAAATTTTATTACTAAAATATTTCGTTCAACACATGACTAATCTCAACGGATGAGTACAGTCAACACATGAACCTTTATTTTATATTAATAAAGATGTAAATTTTATTACTAAAATATTTCGTTCAACACATGACTAATCTCAACGGATGAGTACAGTCAACACATGAACCTTTATTTTATATTAATAAAGATGTAAATTTTATTACTAAAATATTTCGTTCAACACATGACTAATCTCAACGGATGAGTACAGTCAACACATGAACCTTTATTTTATATTAATAAAGATGTAAATTTTATTACTAAAATATTTCGTTCAACACATGACTAATCTCAACGGATGAGTACAGTCAACACATGAACCTTTATTTTATAATATTCTTTACTTTCTAAATTGGAATGAGGCCCAATCAATCACCATATAATGTTAATTATATGGATTTTCATACATCACACGTATACAATAGCATTGAAAAATAATCAACCATCAACCAAAGTGCACTACACTGTATAAGCATCAAATATAGATATCTAACGCTTATAACAGCCTGTCAATCAATCAATCGACATATTTAATCTATCAGGATGAGTGAACTTCAAATTTCATCCCAACACCCGTGTGGGGTTTCAAATCAACAAACACAGATTTTTATTTGTGTAGTTGGGCGATGTGTAAAATTTATCGTCTCAATCAATGTCAGTCAAATCGGTGTACATAAACAAACCGTCTGGTTTGTAAATGAATATTTTATTTTACTCACATTCACGTTAAAAATTATATTTTTAACGATAAAACATTTTATTTTAACACATGAATTTCTATTCAGTTCATTCACACAATAAAAATGATATTTTTATATTTCTAACATATTTTAGAAAATTTCGGCGGCATAACGGCACGATACAAGAAACGGGACGAGGCCTAGCCTTATCCCTGGTCTAGTGAAGGCCCACGCCATTCACACATCAATCATGTCAGTCAAATCGGTGTACATAAACAAACCGTCCGGTTTGTAAATGAATATTTTATTTTACTCACATTCACGTTAAAAATTATATTTTTAACGATAAAACATTTTATTTTAACACATGAATTTCTATTCAGTTCATTTACACAATAAAAATGATATTTTTATTTTTCTAACATATTTTAGAAAATTTCGGCGGCATAACGGCACGATACTAGAAACGGGACGAGGCCTAGACTTATCCCCGGTCTAGTGAAGGCCCACGCCATTCATTTTACCAAACAATTCAAATTTCAATCAAATAATCCAACTAATTTTTGCAATCAAACAAACAAGTCCATGGTCCGTGGACAATTGTGTCGGGTGCTACTAAACACCGTCTGCATCCTAGTATATATATATAACTAGAAAAATAAATTGAAAGGTGAGAAATTCTCACCGATAGCTATCCCAACTTTACGACACTTCTTTCATAGAAATCTTCATCGTATTGCATCTTTGCCATCTTCGTTGCCCGTAGCCACTACATATATAAAAATCACATTTTTATATTGCTATTCAATATATAAAAATCGAATTTTTACTTCGCTATATGGATAAAATTTCTATTTTCACACTGCTACTATATAGATAAAAATTCTATTTTTACATCGTTATCATATATATAAAGATCTCGCCCTTTCAAAAATATAGATTTCGCCTTTATAAAAATAAAGATTTCGCCTTTATAAAAATAAAGATTTCGCCTTTTTTTTCATCATTATAAAAATCACCACTTTATTTCAACGTATATAAAATAAAAATCAGATTTTTATTTTGCTACATATACAAAGATGATATTTTTAATTCTCTACATAAACAAAAATCATATTTCTACTACTTCTACTTAATAAAGATTATATTTTTAATACTTTAAAAATATAAAAATCATATTTTTATTATCCTCTCATATATTTAACAATCTAACTTTGCTATTTTAAAAATCTAACTTTGCTATTTTAAAAATCTAACTTTGCTATTTTAAAAGGAATGTTAATTTCATTTCAAAACTATGCTAAATTAGTAAATTAACTAAACTAATTACATTATATAAACAAAGACAAATAAATAAATAAATTATTTATAATTACCCTTCTTTTTTTCCCACTGTTTATCACGTCGGGGGGGGGGGGGGGGGGTCTCGACTGGAGTTGGCGGTCGCTGGTGGAGGCGCAAGTGTGTGGGTGGTCCGGTGGGCGGAGCTCGGCGGATTGGGTACGGAGTGCTGGAGCCAGGGTTTTGGGCGTGGTTCACGCTGCTCGAACGAAGAAGAGGGGAGAGGGTGGCGCTCGCGGAGAAGAAATGGGTAGGGGTGGCTCGACGAGGAGGGGGTCGCTAGTCTGGGCGGCGGCGCGACAGGGTTTGTCGAGATGAAAGAGGCGTCGGGGTTTTTTTTTTATTTAATTTTATTTTGATCGAATGAAAGAGGGGGGGGGGGGTGAGCGGGTAAAGGGGAGAGGAAAAGATATTTTATTTTTAATTTATTTAATTAATTTATTTTCAAAAAGCAACTTTTTCATACGACCTCTAAACAAGGCCCACCGCCTGTGGTCCATAGCGTTTTACCCCCATTCCGAACACAATGGGATATGTATCGTAGGCTGATTCGACTGTTTCGATCTGTTTCCGTTGAATTTACATTTAAATCATTATATTGAATTTTAAACGTACATTTCAAATTACCGGGGTCACATACTAACTAGAAAAATTCCAGAAAAATATTTTCTAGCTTTGTATTGACGATACGGTCCTAACAAAACTAGTTTCGTCGAATCCTGAGACCGTTAGAAAAATGGCCATTTTCCAGTCGATTAAAATCAACTGAAACTGGTCAAACGCGTTTTCCTTTGCCACGCTCACATATTGATTCGAAAAATTATGAAATTTGGAATCTAACAATAACTTGACACTGCAGATCAAACAGAAGTGGTTTCGTCGAAATCCGAGGTCGTTTGCAAAATTTCCATTTTTAAGGGCCTGAATTCCATAGCGACTATTCAGAATTTTCAACTAGACATATCTTTTTATTCCCGCTATGAAATTTTGATTTTTCGGATTCGTTGGAAAGATACTATCAATTAGATCCTAATGTTTTTGGTTTCACTAAAATCCGGATTGTTTTGCACCCGGTACATTCAATTGAAGTTTGAAATCGAATTATCGAACTACCGCGCCATTTTCAATTCTATTTATAATTATATATAATTATTTATATTCTAATGACGACGCGTATAATATATACGTTCTAATTATATTCAAAATAAATTTCTCGTCGATATTATTTAAAATAATCTATTTTAAATGTTCAAAATTCGCTAAAATTGCCAAAATAAAAATTTTAAACTGGCCCAGATTTTCCGGGTTATTACATTCTCTATCCCTCCAACCTATACACAAAATTGGACACAAACGTAGAGACATAAAGCCTCGACCGTTGAATCGTTTTGTCCTTATGTGGAGGGGTACATTTCAGGGAGCGATCTAATGGTGGAGAACAATTGTGTCACCAACTGTATCTAAATAGACTTTCCCTATATATATATATATATATATATATATATATATATGTGTGTGTGTGTGTGTGTGTGTGTGTGTGTGTTTATAAAATAATAATAATATGTATGTGTGTGCTTAAAGTGAATTGTAACTAGCCAAGCACCAAGGCTTTAGATCTCGCTTACTTGGCTAAAATTGGTGCTTCTATCAAATATTAACTTCTATCATATTAAATAATATGTCTTTGCGAACATGTATTTGATAACCGTATGTCTCCATAAATGGATTTTCTATGAGATGGTTTGTTTATAAGATGATAGTTTAGTTAATGATTTGTTAATTGTTTCGGATAAGTATGCACAAATATACATAATTTTGGAATCAAGATGATTTAGTTCTCATTAGTGTTATCAAGGGGTGTGCCTAAGGCACAAAAGAACTCATGTACAGTAGTTGTGTCTTTTTGGGAGTTGAGATATTAAAGCTGTTCAAAACACCCAAAAATCGCTCCATTTGCTAAGACACAAAACCCTAAGTTGCCAAAAAAAACGAGCCTTAATTATGGGTCGGTTCTGGATTGGAAAATGAGCACTTCCTTGGTCTAAATAATTTCGACTCGTTCTCAACTCTATATTAAATCAAAATTTAGGTGGCTTCAATTTTGTATACAGTTGAAAAAACTCTACCACCAATCAAGCTCCAAGTCGTTGTTGCTGCCACCATGGTGCCACTAACTCTACTTCAAACTGGCCATGACTGGAAAAGGCACAAGTCCGTTGTCCAATACAAGATTGGGTCCCTAAAATCTCGAATCGAGCGATAATTGAAATCCCAGATTTGAAACTATGTTAAACAAAATCTTGACCTTGCATCATTATTGATGGCAAGTCTCAACAAATTCTGATATCATGAATAACAATAGCAATAGAATGTAAGTGCAAATAATTACATACCTCTTTAGGCCTTTTTAATGCAACACAATTAGAAACCTCATGAATAAGACTAATCCACCGACCCTTGTCATTCTGCTCTCCACCTCTAGCAATAATCTACAGAAAGGAATTACTGTTATTGTTCCATGTTGATAATATCCATTATAAGATCGGTATAAGAACAAAGAGTGATACCTTTCCCATTTCAAGGTCTCCAACACAATCACAGAAAGATTGAAATGCAGTCGACAATAGTCACAATACCCTACTACTGCAATATGTAATCAAGCCGTGAAACTTGACGGTTAAACTAGAAATTTTATCCTTATTGTTGTTGTTGTTTCTATGGATTAAAATTACTTTTGAGAATTTTTAGCACACATAGGCAAATTTATGAACTAACCACAGAAATAGTCTGCTTTCTGCTAGCACAGCAGAAAGTGACTATTTAAAACAGTTTCATTACCTGTAAATAAATAAATAAAATCAAAGAAACTAAAACAAAAAAAAAGGGAAAGAAAGAATTATTTGAATCAGCATCCAGTAAAATCTGCACATATCGACTCTATTTGTAGTATGCTCTGGAACATGGTTAAACTTCTACATTTAAATTCCATCAGAAAACGAAAACTTCACCAATAGACTACCGTAGTTGTTCAGTCTGGCCCAATCCAACATGCCTTTAATTGTTTTGCTAAATATTGTTTAGACTCATAATAAATAGGCAAATTCTATTCAAACTCAACAAACTGCTGAGTAGCCCCCCAAAATCCCAAAAAATGTAAAATCCCGTTGTTTTTCTAAGTTGCTCCCCGTTTTTAACACTACAACAAAACTTGATAGTAGTTACATTAGCTAGCGGCGTTTAAAGCTATATGCAACCATCGGTTGAATTAACTTGTAAAAATAAATTAAGTAAACGCATCCAAAGTTGTTCCCGACGACAAATTCACGAAAAATTCACCAAAAGTTTCTGTGGCCGCTTCTTTTCTCTTGAACAAATTTTTTTTTTGTGATCCTAGCTCTAATTCTCTGGCTACGATGTCTCTTTCCTTTATCGTCTTTCAAAACCAAATCCAAGATAATTTTTCACTAAATCAAGCTCCAAATACTTCGTCTACCCATCGCTTCAACCTCCCTGCAAATTTGCACGTCCCTATCCATTAACCTATCTAGGTGTTTGCTAAAGAGAAGGCATCAAATAAACATTAGTAGTATTTAAGACAATTTTTATTCGCGAATATATTTTGATTTTAAAGTCACCAGTTCCAATTTTTAGCCTTCGGTTTTGTTTTTCTTCACTTGTAGAGATCAAAGAAGGCTTCTTTGCTGATTTGAAATTAAAGGAGAGAAAAAGTCAAAGTCTCGTAGAAGAAAATCAGGATAAGCTGCTTCATCTCATGTAAGTTTATTTTTATTTTATTTTTTTTCAATCATAGTCTTTGGCTGTTAATTAAATTTGGATTTCCCGAATTAAGTTGGGGTTTTTTGTTTCAACTATATACTTCTACTACAGTATTTTTTGCCCGTAAAGATATAGGATTTGGATGTTATAAGGTTGTTTTATTAAATACGAATCTTGTTGCTGCCCCACTTCTTGCAAATCATGCAGCTTCACAACATAAAATTGTGTACGAGTTGTTGAATGTGATACTGGAATCCATAAAGGATGAATTAAGTGTTCCTTGCTTTAAGTGAAGATATTCATGTTCTACCCGACTTCGATAGAAATAGGCAAGGTTTCTGATAATATATATGTTTATCTGCTTAGCTTTCATGCTGGCCCATGTCTTTGAGTCCTATATAAACTAATAATTTAGGTCTTTACAAGTTACATGCAACATTCGGTGCTAGGATTTATTGGAAGTTCAAAGAAATGCACACTTATGAAAATTCAGATAAATAAAAAGGGTAGAAACTGGATATTTTGATGCAGGAAAGAATGCATAACACACGCACTTCCCTATTTTACACAACTCTGGAACACGTTACCTTCAGCATCTAAAATTTGCAAGCTAAATAAAATTAACAATGGTGTGGGTATGCCACTGAGGTAATCATGTTTACAAGCCTGAGTTATGAATGATTATACATAACTAATTTCTCATTTTTATCTACACCATATCAAGTGAAGATACCGAGAAAAATATAAAGAATTTGACTTTTAACGTATAGGTGTATAAATGAATTATAACGTGCTGAATAGGCTTACAAGGCCAAAAGAAGTTCACGCACTCGTGCAATAGAAGTTATGCTGCGGTGTAATCATGTTTTAAATTATTCATACTGTTCTTTAAGTTCACCGATTATTTACTAATTATGCATTGTCACTATACAAAGCTATTCTTGGCATGAACTTCAATGATTTCACAAGATTAATAATGGTCTTGCTCTGAGTTGGCATTAACTATATAGTCTTATATATCGTTATATAAATAGAACACTGAATTGGAAGATGTAACATATGATAAAATAATACTTGGAAAGCACTCGTCTTTCGTCTAAAAAAGGAGGATGGGTCACATTTCTCTTCTTAGAAGATGACTGCTTTCAATCCCCATTATAGTCATGCACATATGATTTATAGCTAATAAGATTACACGTGATTTGATATAATAAGAAAACTACCTTTCGTATTTTAGAAAATAAAATTTTCATAATGTAAAAATCGTACATCAATAATAGGTGCAATGTTTTGTTTATCTTTATCTGCATTTGGAGCAACAAGCAATATGATAGAATACCGAATAGAATAGATTCAATTTGAAGAGCATCAATGCAGCCCAAATCAACAACATAGTAAGCGGGTGCACGTGCCTGGCACTCGTTGCAGGTGCCTTCATCTCTGGTCCCTTTTTCGTTTTGTTGTTCCGTTATTGCATCTACCACTTTCTTCAACCTTCTGGTTAATCATCGATCCTACATTTCAAATACTGTTCCAAAAAGTTAGTTATTTGAAGATAATTTCTCCAACTCGGGCTAAGGCAAGTTGTGGCTACAGGCAGTTGTTCTGTTCATGCTAACTGTTATGATCAAATTGCTAAGGCTAAGTCACACACCAACCCTTCAACCATTAAACTTATTGTACTGTATGCAGTTGCGACTCTTCCTTCAGTTGGTGCAGGAGGAACTCGATTTAATGTAATAACAATAGGAGCAAACAAATTGTACAACTATAGCTCCATCTTCTATGCCTGCTGAAGAAAATGATGAGATATATTTGAATTCTGATCCAAGTATAGCATGTACTACAAATCTGGGAGTAAGAAGCAATTATGTATCATCATACATGGTTGAAGAGGAGCTTAATGAGTCAAATAAAACTAATATATTGTCATTTAATAGCCCTGTTAGATCACTTGTAGAGGCTCGTGAAATCATAGTATCATGTGAAGCAAATGAAGCACATGCGGAAACTCCAACGATCGTGCTGCGAGAAGCTGCAAATGAAACAGTTGTACAAAATGAAGCTATTGGCCTGGCTCCCATCGAATCTTTTATACCTCATGGATGTTCTACTAAATTTTTTTAGCTGGGATCAATACCCCACAGTATGGAAAATGAAATCACAACTTCTAAAGCAGCTGTGTAAGGACATGATGGCCCAAATTAATTTCCTTTGGTAACTGATGGTGAAAATGCTCTAATTAATAATATAACATCAATCCATGAAGCTGAAAATACTATAGTTTCGAACATGTCGAATTTCGGTATGGAGAATTATGAAGAATTAGTCGCACAGCCTCCTTTCCTCGCCCCTATCATCGTCAGAAGAGGTCATCGGTCCATCAAACTTAAACAGTTGAAATCTACACACTCAACAACCAGTTTTTGTTAATGAAAGCCTGAACCTAGGACATTTGAACGATTCATCTCATCCTTTTACTTTGTATCTGTCACCTCCACTAGAAACTGAAGTAAACAATACAAGTAGCAGTACCACTTCCCTTTCTTTTGAAATATTGCCGATAGCTTCGATATTTCATCCTCTAACTCTTCATCTTGGCCCATTTCAAAATAAACTCATAGGAATACGTAAGCATATTGAGACGAGAACAAAGGAACATGACAAAAAGAATTTGAAAAATAAGCTAGAATGCGAGCAAGTGTTGGCTAAAGTGTGGAAGATGTATGATGCACTTCGCAAGGAAGATGAACATCAATTCAATAATGATATGAAGATCCCCAATATGATGCATAGAAAATTAGTCATGAACCAAGAATTTGCTAAGCAGTTTGTTTGCTACAATTTTTGGGAAAGGAAAGACCAAAGAGTTCAGGTAGTCGACATGTAGGGCCTACCATGCAGTTTAATGACCATCAACTGCAGATGACACAGGAAAGTTCCACTGCTCTAGGACCTACCCTGCAGCTTTACAATGAAGTGCATATGACATGGGCAAGTCCCACTACTCCAGGACCTACCCTACAGTCTTACCAATAGGTGTGTCCTACTGCTCCAGGGTCTACCCTTCATCATCAATTAAATGCCTCAGGTGTGTCCTACTGCTCCAGGCTCGATCCTTCATCATCAAATAAAAGTTCCACAGGCATGCCCTACTGCTGCAGGCCTTGCCCTACGTGCTCGGCCCCCTCATCTACATCGGTTCAGAACATTTTGGACTCTGTCCTCGAGTACTTCATCAACTGTAGCCAAACATGATTCTAGTACAGTAAATGAAAGTAACAAGTGTGCCAATAGTTAAGTGCAAACCTAGTATAGTGACTATATCTGTCCATTGTTTAGTGTTTTTATTTGTTGTATATGCAGGGTAACATGAGTTGTAACCTGAGATTTGGTATTTGTACCTTTGGTTGCTCTTATCGGTTTGGTGCTCTCATCATGGGCAAGAAGTACTATCGCTGCATATAACTGCCAGGAAATCCTTTTACGGCTTTGACACGCATGCTTGTTGCTACAGTCAATAAGAGAAAGGTTACTTTTGCTTTTTTTCATTTAATTTTCCGATATGTGGTTCTTTTAAGGAGCATGGTATGCAGAATACAAAATCTTAG
This sequence comes from Allium sativum, assembly GCA_030737875.1. Classification (NCBI taxonomy): domain Eukaryota; kingdom Viridiplantae; phylum Streptophyta; class Magnoliopsida; order Asparagales; family Amaryllidaceae; genus Allium; species Allium sativum. The sequence goes on along the minus strand of CM060925.1, from coordinate 203,205,423 downwards.
CACCACAGATTTTTATTTCAGATTTGACATAGAGAAGAGCATCGTACTTCTCATTATGGAACAGTAGATGATGATGTGAACACCAAAGTTCAAGCACTAAGTCCCAGTTTTGAGTGAGTTAATTATATGTAATTGTGTACCAGTTACAGTGTAATTAGTTTAGGTTACAAATAATAATATTAGTTTATGCTATTAGGATTTTGGGCTACTAAAGTTTCTAATTTATAGGCCGAGAGTTTTAAGGGATCATGTGAACTTGACCAGAACAAACATGCTAATCTAACATACTGGCCTAAAAACAAAAAATAATCAACTAAAATTAAAAGTGTTGTCAATTGTTGCTTTGAGCTACAAATTTCATATTATTTCTTCAATATCAACTCTATAGTGGTATGGTTATATGTACTATGTGTATATAATGTTAATGTTTGGTATTAATTCTTTAAATAGCATATTATAGATGGTTTGTTGTAATACAGTTTTTGGTTGAATGCGATAATCCTTCCTGTGTGGATAAAAATAGTCAAACCCTTGCAGCTATTTTTCACCCGTAAGCTAGCATATGTAGGTGATGTGTGTTTGTTAATTAGATAGTTCTACTAGAGTTTCAACTAACAATAGGATATCATATTAATAGATCTTGCTTTCTGGACGTTTGGACCTTAAGGGGTGATTATGAAGAAAAACAAAACTGACCACCTTAAACAGTTGTTGCAGATGCTTTTTCCTTTCAAGATGTAGCTATCTTAGCTTTTGATAGGATTCTAACCATCACTTTACTTTTGGAAAAGGTAATGGCCAAAGCAAAAGGTCTAGAGATTTGTATGGAGATCAACCTTTGCATTGAAAACAAATGAATACATATATGGTTAACATACTATTATATCCCTATGTAGATTCATAAACTGGACATTAAGGATTAAACCTTTTTCTGTCATTATATGTAGGTGATCCAAGAGTAGACCATAACTGCTGGAAAAGGCCAAATGATATGACTGAAAAAAGACCTTTACTTTAAGAAACACAAATACTTCAGGGTTCAGATATAGCTGCTGAAACCGCAGCAGCTATGGTTGCTGTATCAATGATTTTCATCCTCACCGACTATATATTCAGATGTTTTTAAACATGCAATAAGCTCTTTACTTTTGTCGGTACTCATAGAGGGATATACAGTGTTAGCACTTTAGATCCCAACCCCTTGTTTTTTAAATTTTATGTTTTGCCGGAAAACCTATTTTGTTGACGAAGTGGCAATTTACATTTCAATATTCTTTACAGGGCCACTGAAAGCAAATGCAGAGGCAGAATTGAAGAGGCGTGCACTAGCATAAACATAAAGGCAGAGGCATGATCTTGGCTGGCTCGGTATTTCAATAACATGTTCAATGTATTTTTATTTTTGTAGTTTTGACTGCTTCTTTCCTAATCCAGTATCGCGTTCTTAATTATATGTCGGTTGGGCAAGCGATGTTTGACATCAGGTGTATGCCATGTTGAACAGTCGGCTTACTGACCAAATATGTTGCAAACAATGCAGATACTGTAAGGACTAAAGGCATATAAGATTTGAATTGGTCAAGCCTCAAAAAGCAAAGGATTTCTTGAAAGTTTTGAGAAACTGAGGAGGCATCAATACCAGGTACATTGGTTGCCTAACCATTCAAAGATGCTTAAAGTGCTGATTTTCCTTTTTTAGATTTTTTGCATATGTTTTCATGTTAAATATATCACTAGTTTGCTAGCGATCCCTTATTCTGTGTTGCACAGACTCTTTCCTCGATAGGTTATATTTTTATCTTTTTTCTTTTGTTGAATTTGGATTATTATGTTTGCCCTCTTGGTAATCACTACTGAAGAGTTTTACTCCCTATAAGGTAATCCTCATTTCTTGGTAAATATAAGAATTAACTATAATATAAAGCTTAAAACTTTCCTATAAGAAAGCATATCATAAAGGTAATACAAATTTTTTGAGTAAATCTTCTGTTGGTCTGTTGTAAAATATAATATGAGCTAGAAATTTCAAGTAATTAACTAGTCATAGTTCAGTTGTGCACAACACTTTCATAATTAGAAGTTTTGAAAACAATAATAATATATTAACTAAGTTAATGAAGTGAATAAAAAATGAGTTTTGTTAAACTTAAACAAGTTTTATAAAATTAACTAAGTTAACCAAAACATCAATATATAGCAACTTACATCAATAGGACACAGGGGAAAAATAATTAAAGGAAAATTTTGTTGAAACAATAACAATAACAAAAATTAGCTAAGTTTAAGTCAACTAAGTTTTAAATAATAATGATATTGATGATGAATTAACTAGATTTGTAAAAAGTAACTAAGTTTATAATAATAATAATATAATTAAGTTAATCAAATTTTAATAATAATAAATTAACTAAGTCCTTTAAAAAATTAAACAAGTTCATAAAGTTAACTTAGATTAAATTAACTATATTTTATAAATGATTATAATATAATCAATTTAACAAAATTATATATATAAGTGTAAGATTGTTTGCCTATATGTTGTTCTTATACTTGTGCAGGCTTTGGACTTTTAAAGAGACCAGTGTCGGATTTCTAAGGTAATCCTTTCAAATTGCTTAGTATACTTGGATGACTTGTTTTTTATGTGCTTGTTTTAACAACAATCAATTAATATTATTTGAATGTTACTTGATAATTCATGGAAAATCCTTATTGTTGAGTGTCGAACTTGTTTACAGGTAATTAGCTTTTTCGGAGTGAAGACCATCAACGACAATGGACATGACTTCAATTGCTATACGTATTATGATATTAGTTAGTATTTGTTGTGTAAACCTTTTTACCAATGCTTGTGAATTTACTTATTTTGTCAAATAAATATTATCTAAATGATTACTCATGATACTTATGTGACTGGCGTGTTCTCGGTTATTTGAATATGTTGATTATACGAATGGTTGATTGTTGGTTTGAATATGTAGTTATATGATTGTTGCTAAATTTCAAATAACTATTACATAATTGGATGATGGAAATAATATAAGTCATTAACAGCATACAGTATCATTTAAAATATGCTACAAATCAATCAATACCTTTTAGTAGCTTTTTAGAAATGCTACAGAAATAGATGTAAAAAATACCATCTGAATTTACAGTGGCGTATACTAAATGTAACAAAAAAATTTGGTAGCGGTTGAAAAACGCAATTGTATTAAACATTTGGTAGCGTTTGTTAAAACGCAACAAAAAACAAACAGACTTTTAGTTGCGTGACCTGTAGTAGCGTTCTTTAAAATGCTACCAAAAGCATTGGTAGCATTCTTTAAACGCTACTAAAGGTCTTTTTTGGTGTAGTGTAAAAAAAACAAAAATAAACACACGAAAAGGGTACTTTCATCATCGGAAGTTTTGAATAAAAGGGGGGGGGGGACAACTCAGCAATTCTATGAGTCTAAATAGAATTTGCCTAGTAAATATTGATGTTCTATAAACTTCAAAAAACCAGAAGGCTAAAATAAAATGGTCTCTTATACGATTAATTACAACCATTACAGCCTATCCACATTTCTCATCTAAACTAAAAATAGATAATGTATTATTACCCAATTTCCATGTCATAAACAATTCTAAAATTAAATTTGTTTCATAATATACCTTATTTCCAACCCCAGTCAATAACCCCAAGCCGAGAGCCCCAATTTGCAAACCTAACAAAGAAAAATACAGATATAAGAAGAACCTAGAAGAGAAAATAAGTAGTAAATGTTGCTTCCATCGAAAGAAGTGCTAGCAAGCTTGCACTAAACCCTGATGAATCGATTCGGCGCAGCCGGTTCGAGTAGGAAAATTGACATGTACATAGTAAAATTGACGTATATTTCTAAAAGCTATTAGAAAAATGGACTAATTAAACATTATATATGATTATATAAATAATTAGAATTTAAGATTTCGTGAGTAGTTTATACATGAATTGAAATATGAAACATCGCAAAAGAATTTGAGCACGTTTAGCAAATAATTATAGAAATGTTAAAATACAGGTATTTAAAACGAAAATTGTTTACTTTAATTTATGATAAATTTATTCAGATAAGTTTATATATTACTTTTTTATTGTATACATGTATTATTTAAATTGTGTGACTTATTTAAGCTTATATTTGAAAGAAAAACTAATTTTGCAATTTCTGTTAATATAAACATGGCAGTCGTTTTAAAACATCACACTTAGTGTTAATTAGATGAATTAGCAACAATTTATTGAGTGAATTGATTCACAACAAAAAAAAATTAAAAAAAGATGAATTCCATACGCCAATTTGGCGTAGGGAATCAAATTTCCCTACGTCATCCCTACGCCAAAATTGAAGTTGTAAAATAGCACATCGTAAAAATTCCCTGTGGGTTCCCTACGCCTGCATGCCAATGCGCTCCCTACGCCAAGTTCCATATGCCTTCCCTACGCCTGCATCCCTACGTCTTCCCTATGACAAGTTCCATACGTCTTCCTACGTTGCATTTCTTACTCAATCCATACGCATTTCCTAGCCCTCTTCCATACGCATTCCCCACACCTAGCCTTTTTTTTATAGTGCAAAAACAGGATTTTCCTTACCCATTCCATACGCATTTCCTACACCACCGTACATCAAAATTCAATATGGCTCTTTTACATTTAGTTTCATCTACCACACACATAGGGGTGACAATTAGACCTGACCCGATGGACCCAGACCCGACCCGTCGGGTCTTGGTTCTAGGCGTGTGGGGTTTTGTCAGGTCTAAACTATACATTTCAAAAATCTGGACCCGACCCGACCCGAGCTTCGGTTCGGGTCGGGTCGGATCCTATTGAATAATAACACTAAAAATACATATATTTCAATATTTTTTGGTCGGGTCTTTGGGGTTGAGTCTATGCGGGTCAGGTTTGATCGGGTCTTAATGGTATTTTTCGTCACCTAGACCCGGCCCGAGACCCATCGGGTTCGGTTCGGGTTCAGGTCTTTTCGGGTTGGTTCGGTTCAGGTTTTCGGTTCTCGATTCTAATTGCCAGCCCTACACACACATCATAATAAAATTTAATAAAACCAAGCACATCCAAAATCATAACAATATTATCAATAAAAACATTGATGTAGAATGGATATCATGGTCAAATTACCATAAACTTGCTACAAATGTATTTAAAACAAATCATGTCCAACAAACAATAAAATAAATGCAACATAACTCAAACATGGTCGTTTCATCTAATTCAAACATCATATAATGTACCTTATACAAACAGATCATCAAACTCACTGCCAAAATAAGAATAACTCAAAAAGTATGTCATGCAATTCTTATTCCCGCCTCAACGCTTGTATAAACTCTTGCACATAATTCATGTACTGAAAGACCGTCAATACATAAAGCAAAGATAATTTACAAAAAGTTCATTAACTTGAGTAGCAAAAGAATTTGGGTGAAATGCTTACCTGAACTAGTCCTCTTAAACATAAGCTTTTAGCTGTTTGCTGACTCGTCTGAAACATGCAAGCACATAACCTCAACCATATGCTCCAATAATGATGCAAGCCAATTCATTGCAAATATCAAGTAAATGTCAAAAACACTCGATAAACAAAAGATCTTATTTCTTGCATCTTATATCGTATAAAATGCCAAAATTCTTAACATTATGTGCAATCATTGAAGCAACATGGGATATGATGTCCTAAGATAGTAGATTATATAGTTATCTAATTAAATGACGGTAGTTTCAATTCTCGATCATACTGAATACTGAATCCTAACATATGTTTCTCTGGTCGTGTGCCTGTCATATTCTTAAATAGGTCTTAGAGTAGGGTTAAAATACCCTTAGTCCTACAATTCAACAGCACTACCCTTACTCTATAATTTATGTATGTCGTACATATTATAGAAATGATAAATGTTATGACAAATCATAGTCACTGGGAGAACATACTGTTATACAAAAAAAATTCACAAATCTGTCTCATGATGTAGATAAAGAAAGCAATGAATATATTAAGATATTCTTTTTGAATGGAACTGCAAACTAATTTTCATCCTGCCAAGTCTTAGACATGCATGGATGACGTGTGTGCCATGGAAAAAAAGAGAGAAAGATAAATCATAAAATACAGTTTGAAAAGGAAGTGGTAACAGCGGATTTGGAAAATCGTTTCCAAGCGATGAATTTCTGTTCCAATCTTTGTACAGTCGACATCCTTGTACCAAATTCTCTATCCCCCCAACCTATACACAAAATTGGACACAAACGTAGAGACATAAAGCCTCGACCGTTGAATCTTTTTGTCCTTATGTGGAGGAGTACATTTCAGGGAGCGATCCAATGATGGAGATCAATTGTGTCGCCAATTGTGTTTAAATAGACTTCCCCATATATGTATGTGTGTGTGTGTGTTTATAAAATAATAATAATAATATGTATGTGTGTGCTTAAAGTGAATTTGTAACTAGCCAAGCACCAAGGCTTTAGATCTCGCTTACTTGGCTAAAATTGGTGCTTCTATCATATTAAATAATGTGTCTTTGCGAACATGTATTTGATAACCGTATGTCTCCATAAATGGATTTACTATGAGATGGTTTGTTTTATAAGACGATAGTTTAGTTAATGATTTGTTAATTGTTTCGGATATGTATGCACAAATATACATAGTTTTGGAATCAAGATGATTTAGTTCTCATTAGTGTTATCAAGGGGTGTGCCTAAGGCACAAAAGAACTCATGTACAGTAGTTGTGTCTTTTTTGGAGTTGAGATATTAAAGCTGTTCAAAACACCCAAAAATCGCTCCATTTGCTAAGACACAAAACCCTAAGTTGCCTAAAAAAACGAGCCTTAATTACGGGTTGGTTCTGGATTGTAAAATGAGCACTTCCTTGGTATAAATAATTTCGACCCGTTCTCAACTCTATATTAAATCAAAATTTAAGCGGCTTCAATTTCGTATACGTCGAAAAAACTATACCACCAATCAAGCTTCAAGTCGTTGTTGCCGCCACCATGGTGCCACTAACTCTACTTCAAACTGGCCATGACTGAAAAAGGCACAATTCAATTGTCCAATACAAGATTGGGTCCCTTAAATCTCGAATCGAGCGATAATTGAAATCCCAGATTTAAAGCTGTGTTAAACAAAATCTTGACCTTGCATCCTTATTGATGGCAAGTCTCAACAAATTCTGATATCATGAATAACAATAGCAATGGAATGTAAGTGCAAATAATTACATACCTCTTTAGGCCTTTTTAATGCAACACAATTATGAACCTCATGAATAAGACTAATCCACCGACCCTTGTCATTCTGCTCTCCACCTCTAGCAATAATCTACAGAAAGGAATTACTGTTATTGTTCAACTGTTGATGATATCCATTATAAGATCGGTATAAGAACAAAGAGTGATACCTTTCCCCAATTCAGGGTCTCCAACACAATCACAGAAAGATTGAAATGCAGTCGACAATAGTCACAATACACTACTACTTCAATATGCAATCAAGCCGTGAAACTTGACGGTTAAACTAGAAATTTTATCCTTATTGTTGTTGTTGTTGTTTCTATGGATTAAAATTACTTTTGAGAATTTATAGCACACATAGACAAATTTATGAACTAACCACAGAAATAGTCTGCTTTCTGCTTGCACGAAAGAAAGTGACTATTTAAAACAGTTTCATTATCTGTAAATAAATAAATAAAATCAAAGAAACAAAAAAAAAAATGGGAAAGAAAGAATTATTTGAATCAGCATCCAGTAAAATCTGCACATATCGACTCTATTTGTAATATGTTCTTGGACATGGTTAAACTTCTACATTTAAATTCCATCAGAAAACGAAAACTTCACCAATAGACTACCGTAGTTGTTCAGTCTGGCCCAATCCAACATGTCTTTAATTATTTTGCTAAATATTGTTTAGACTCATAATAATAAATAGGCAAATTCTATTCAAACTCACCAAACTGTCGAGTAGACCCCCAAAATCCGAAAAAATGTAAAATTTCGCTGTTTTTCTAAGTTGCCCCCCGTTTAAAAAAAAACAGAATACCCTCCCTCGCAGCGGCACTGCGAGGTTATTTCGTGTACCACGCAGTGGTACTGCGTGGTACATGAAATAACCTCGCAGTGCCGCTGCGAGGGAGGATGACGGTTCAAAAAAAAATTAACACACAAAAATGGTACTTTCATCATCAGAAGTTTTGAATAAAAAGAAGGAGGGCAACTCAGCAATTCTACGAGTCTAAATAGAATTTGCCTAATAAATATTGATATTCTATAAACTTCAAAAAACCAGAAGGCTAAAATAAAATGGTCTCTTATACGATTAATCACAACCATTACAACCTATCCACATTTCTCATCTAAACTAAAAATACAATGTATTATTACCCAATTTACATGTCATAAACAATTCAAAAATTAAATTTGTTTCATAATATACCTTATTTCCAACCCCAGTCAATAACCCCAAGCCGAGAGCCCCAATTTGCAAACCTAACAAAGAAAAATACGGATATAAGAGTAACCTAGAAGAGAAAATAAGTAGTAAATGTTGCTTCCATCAAAAGAAGTGCTAGCAAGCTTGCACTTAACCCTGATGAATCGATTCGGCGCAGCCGGTTCGAGTAGGAAAAGTCAACAATCCGCATCAATTGGAGAGGGATGTTATCATATAAGTCAGAGGAGAGGAAGAATGGGAAGACATGGTCGTAAAAGATTGAACCCAATTTCTGCAGCGGAAGAACAAAAGAAACTGGATAAAAACAGGAAAGGGATGCATCGTTAAAACTGAGGAAATAACTGTCGATCAGGGAAGAACCACCCTCTTTGTTGAAGTTTGTTACAGGGTGGATTAAATACGTAAGTGGACGACCGATGGCAAGGGAAAATGGAATTATAGCAATGGAGGAGAAGAGAAATCATGGAAGGTAGGTCAGTAAAAGGGACAAATTATGAGCGGAGAAGAGGGAAGGATGGTAAGCGGTTTCTCGATCGATCGTGTTTTCTAAATCCAATGGCTGGAAATTTAAAAATTAAAATGATAAAAAGATTTTAGGGTTTTTTTAAGGATTGGTAATGCCACTCGAAAAACGTTTAGAGGGGTCACCTTTTGTTTTTCTTAAAATTTACTAACGGGAGAATCATTTAACATAGCCTCCCTTAACAATTTATAAAATATAAACCAAAATTCTCTTTTATTATTTTACCTTATTTACACTTTATTGTTCGTTAAACCTAGTCTTCTTCTTCTTAGAATAAACAATTAATCACTTTTTTTTATGCAGAAACCAATTTTTTATGATAATTCTAACTTTGGAAAGAAGACAGCATGATTTTTACCTAAAAAAGCGAATGGCATGTTGAAATTTGTTGAAGAAATCACCGAAAAGTTTACTAGTATTACCGCACAACGGTAGAAAAACCGATCATTAAGGAGTTTAACAAAAAATAAAAATAATCTATTAAAATTTATTTGAAGTTAGAGTGGGAAAATTATAAGTGGTTTAAGAGAAAATGAAAATAACTGAAAAGGTGTAAATCCAATTACATTAAATTGTACATGTAAACCAACTTAAGATTAAGAATATGTTATCAACATATTGATTTTAATTAGCCAAAAGCACATACATACGTTTTTATTATATATTAAGTATGATTAATGTAGTATTGATGTTTAGCTATTTTGCATCTTCAAACTATTAATGGGTTGACGAAACAAATATAAATTCAAAATATATTATCATATCAATAAATATTTAATTGAAATTACAAAAATAAGACCAATGAGAATCTAGCCTTCCATCATGATAAAATGATGAAACATTGAGTGCAGCTAAGTTTAGCATTTAACATCTTCTGTATCAGGAATATTTACCCTTATACACGTTCACTTTCCCACAGTGACTATATTTTGGAATCAAACCAAAAAAAAAGTTCACAAAAGACACCAGTAGCATCAAAACAATACTCTCTGCACTTCATTAACCTAAATCAACCATGTAATTTAGATTATTCCCAGTTCAAAACACTCTTTTGAGTTACATTCAAAAAAAAATTCCCATTAGAACTCTGCCATAACAAATAAAAATAATGTCTACATTAAATATCTAAATGCTGCAATCTTATACTAAAACTATACTAATAATGTCAAATAACTAAGCAGCAACACAAGCTGTGTTACTGCTGACTGTTTGATATCATGCATCTGCCATTAAAAACTAAGCCTCAAACCAATACATACGTCAACTCCACATGCACCAAAAAGCGAATTACATACATCAACTGCACACGCCTGCTGACTGCGTGTTCAAATTTGTTGTTTCAAGCATTGCAGATAATGATTCGAATTTGGACATTATACAATTAAATAGTGTACTGTTACCATTCCATGACACAAAATGAAACATCAAAACTTTGGTATCTTTTCAAGGCAAAGGCTTATGGATACTCTTGCAACTCTCCACCAAAGGGATTAGAAAATTTTTGGTCCATCAGTTCGATTGGTAGAGGCTTCATGACATCAGAAATAAACTGAAGATGTAAATAGGACTCTAATTCTTTTTTCCAGCATTTCCCTCACAGAACCTTCAAATATAAGACTTATCTTCTTCCGTTTGCATGACACCTCAATCTTTTCACCTTCCACCATTTAAGGCTTGACCAATCTAGCCTACAGTCACCGGATCTACATACAATGATAAGCCACATGCAATGTGTAAATATTTTGTTTGAACTCATAGTAAAAATAGGTAGACTGGGAGAAAAAATGTTTCAAGATAAATGATAAGTCTTAAAGTAATGTAACTTTGTTTACCATCTAAACATATTGTGAAATTTTGAAGCAAAGAACGACAGTCAATGCAATTCTTGCATGCTAAAACAGTAAGACCATTACTTAGATTTAGATTAAACTACTAACAATAGACTCACTTGGCTTGCAACAAGTTTGATGGTCGAAAATCATACATTGTTGACATTTTACTATGTAGTTCATCTTAAAACGTAACTTGAATCAAAATTCAAAATCATGAAAACAATATCTAGTGATTATAATTTAAAATGGGCATTGTTATTGACACTCCATTTTCTGTTAAGGGGAGGCCAAATTTTAAGAACACTCCGCTTTTTTTAAATTGTTAAGGCAGGGATCATGTAGATGACTATTTTTTTAACTTTTTTACGTTTTTACCCTTACTTCTAAAAATTACTCATCATAAAGGCAAATTCTATTTATACACCAAAAATTCCTTAACATACACCATTATTTTTCTATAAAATTTTATTGCTAAATTACCCTTTTCTCATAGTTGCTTTTTTAATACTTCTGCATATAAAAAGTCAAAACATTCTTAAAAGTATTGAAATTTGATACAAACTAGATATGTTAATGAATTATTTAATCATGAGATCTAAAATTTCAATTAAGAAAACATTCATAAATAACGGTCTAATTTAGAAGTGTTGATTTATTTTGTAAAATTACAGTAATTTTGTTGAAATTGATTTTTTTTCATAAAGTTAATAAAAGCTGCAATATTAGTACAAGAAATATATTTCATTTTGTAAAATTTTACTCAATTTGATGCAAAGAGTTTCTAATTTTTGGTAATTGTGTTTTAAATGTGAAAAGGGAAAGAAAAAGAAGATGAGAACATGGATATTTTAGTAAAAGAAACGGCATGTAAAGTAATATATGATGTATATTAGTTTATTATAATTTTTGGTATATGTTTAGTAATTTTTGGTGTATAAATAGAATTAGCCAATTGTAAAATCATAAGTCTCCTAAATCACAAAAACCCAAATTAAGCCTAAATGGATAATAGTGTAAAAGTATATTTATTTGTTAAGGGGCTACTTTCCTCCTTGATACTCCCCTTAACAATTTTTTAGAAAGTAAAAAATTGGCCTCCCCCTAACAATATTTGGAGTGTCAATAACAATGCTCTTTAAAATCTCTAATAAATGCATAGGCATAAAAAAGCAAACAAGCATGCGAATAATTGTGGTCTACCCATGTCCATTCTCCCCCAACTTCCTAATAATCCAAAAATTCATTACCACATAACTTACCTCGTAAGAAACTCTTTTTTTATATGAAAAATATAGTTTTATAGTACATCAATCATTAACAATAAGTAAAATTACAGATTTTGCCATGCCTTGACATGTTTTCCTGTTGCCATCTCAAAAGAGACAGAGAATTTTCTCATAGTAGTTCCATGAATTATCGACCGATCGGGTTTATTTACAGGCAGACCCCATGTGGTTAGTATAAAGTAATGCCGCTTTTGCTTTTTTGCACCCGTAGTATACATAGAAAACAAAAAACATCCAACTATTTCTCACTTGATTTTGAAAAAGTCGATTAGTCTGGTACATGAGCTATGTTTTTCAACAACTGGTTCTTTCAGGGAATCTTTAAATTATTTGTTATTTTTTTTTTGAAATTGCATACTAACATATAAGAGCAAATACATACATTATTATTGATATCAAGTAGGAACAATTTACATATGTGACAACCAATTTTTTTCTTAGTCTTAGAATCTTAGGGATAGTTCATTTACAAAATGTATTACTGAATATTCTGAAGAACCTATACATTTTTATGTGGTAGAAATTTCTTTTCCTGTCAATACCCCATTATGTAATATTTATTTTCCAGCTAAAAAACCATTATGCACACATTAATTTTGGACAATAACATAGGATAAAACAATTTTTATATCTTTAGTACGTTTATGCATACTTATCTTCATTACATCCATGTTTAGCATCTGCTTATCATCCTAAATTTATAACATAATTTTTACTAAAATTCATATATTTCAAAGCTTGCAATGTAACAGTGTTTCAGTTAGCCATCAAGCTTTTTGAGGAAATGAAGATGAAAAAAACTCAAGTTACAACTCCAAAGAAATGGCTAAAAATCTTAACTATATCATATATTCATTGAAACCAAAAAGACTTCCTAACTTAATTTTATATCGAACAAATAAGCGAGGAAGACTGACATAAATACACAATTGATTCATGTGGAGAGACTTCAGTATCTAAATCTCATAAGTGGATTGAATAAGTAACGGAAAAAATTATAACCTATTTTGAATGTAAAATTTTGGCTAATGGCATTAAAACATAAAACCAAATCAGTATATAAATCTCATAAGTGGATTGAATAAGCAAGCCACAGAAAAATAGATGACAATATTTTGAACGTAAGTTTTTGGCTATTGGCATTAAAACATAATACTAAATCAGCTTTATATATATATATATATATATGTATGTATGTATGTATGTATGTATGTAAATATCCAAATAAGTGAAAACAATAACCAGGAGGTGCAAATCAATTTATAATATTGTTATCTACTATTTAAAATCTTAGAAATGAAACAAAACTGTCAACATATTTGTAATATTGTTATCTACAGAAAAATAGTATATCCAAATCAACTTTATATATCCAAATAAGTGAAAGTAATAAACAGGAGGTGCAAATCAATTTGTAATATTCTTACCTACTATTCTATTAAAACCTTAGAAATGAACTGAATTGTCAACATATATGTAATATTGTTATCTACAAAAAAATAGTATATCCAAATCAGCTTTATATATCCTAGTAAGTGAAAATAATAATCAGGAGGTGCAAATCAATTTGTAATATTGTTATCTACTATTCTGTTAAAACCTTAGAAATGAAACTGAACTGTAATGACCCGGATTTTTGGCGACTTTGGTTATCGACATAAACACGATGTCGATAACCAAAACATCGAAAAATCCTGGTAATTAGTGAAAGAAATTAGAGGGTGAGGAAAGATAAGATAGAAAATTAGAATAGAAGAAGAAGAAGAACACAACATCAGAGTAACACGAATCTCACAGCGGAACGAATAAATATATTTCATAACATAACTTTGAAATACAAATCTCTACTTGAATATACATATCATTATCAAAGTACAACACTTACAACACAGCGGAAATAACAATAGCTATATGATCCTGAAGCCTCCTGCTCCAGCTCTTCAACTATATCTGTAAATCCCGACTACTTGACTGTCCATACAAATTTAGGCACCCAAGAGTTTAGGGAAAACAACAAAATAAACTCCGGGTCAGTCATGGGACTGGTATGAGTAAAACAGTTTAAAACAGTTATACAGGTATATGATATCTCATAAGACCACGCCGTATAACGGAACGGGTTTTTCCCTTATGAAAATCCAAATATCTTTATATCAAAAACCTTTTGATATTATAATAATGTCTATCAACACAATATAATAATCATCTAGTAGAAACGCTTTCATCTCACGTTCTACATATATAGTATACAATCAAAACCACAAGCACATATTGGATAATGGGTTTCCAACTATGACAAGGTATGGAACTACCTTTCGCTAGTGTACCTCTAGAGAGGAATACACTGGGTTCAACAAGAACATCTTGCAACCCGGCCACACATGACCGACCACTCATTTCGCTTGAGCGTATCGAATGTATATCACCAACAGTTGGGATCAGCAACCGTTTCCCGAATGGGACAGCATCAACAATAGATTTTTAGAAGTAAATGAAACTCTAGATCAGGTGATTATACACCCTACTTCGGTGCGACCGACTTAGCCATGCTGCCTGCCCGATTTCTGTCATTTACCGGTTGATGAGGCTTGAGGTTACGCTTCATCATCCCATTAGATTCACTTCGAATGTCACATCGTCAAATCCATCAAATCACCGATTGACGTCCTCAACAATACATTATGTGTCAGCTAAAGAAGTTTCCTTCTCTGCTTCCACTCTTGGTACGGTTGGGGAAATCAATATATGTGATTGTCTGGAAATATTCTGTCAGACATCCGTCCATACAAGTCATCCAGGAACATGATGAACCGAAGGCACTATTCTGTAACCAGGATAGCCCTTGCATAACTCCGTCTTCAATTTCCATTGGCATATATGATTCGCAACGCTTATGCCAATACAGAGTGGTTCTTTGGATAATAATCCAACCGGTCTCTCCATATTAACAACGTTAAAATGGTCAAAACTTCGATAGTCTGTGATTTAACTATCGAATAAAAACAAGTGTGCAAACAACGATATTATTTCCAGATGGAAATTTATATCGATCAAACATCATTCAACGTTTATATCCTTAGTTCATTTTTCATCTCCTGTTTCCCTATATTCAACATTTCTTATTTTCTAAATTTAGAAAACATATGTTATTACCATTGGAAAACATTTCCATTTCTTGTTTTCATTATTAGAAAACATTTCTGGTTTCTTATTTGGAAAGAACATTTCCAAAGCTTCTTCATTTGACTTAGACAGATGTTTAAACAAACCATCGCGATGCCAACTCAAACCATTTCCTTTACTGCCGAACCTTAACTATTCCTTAGTTTAAACGAAGCCAATCAAGTTGGGGTAGAACTACCTCTCAGACCTTAACTGAACAACATTTCTAACTTTGAAATAGGCAAAGTTCACTTTATATTCCTTTTACTAACTTCCTTAATTAACCCTCGTTCGAATAAATCTCTATTCGATTTATTCTATTTGATTTACTCTATTTGATTTACTCTATTCACTTAACTCCTTTCGAATAAACTATATTCGATAACTCCTTTATTCTTTAACTCTAATCGATTAAACTAACATCGATTAACTCCTTTTACTTTAATTCTAATCGATTAAACTAACATCGATTAACTTATTTGCTTTAACTCTAATCGATTAAACTAACATCGATTAACTTCTTTGCTTTAACTCTAATCGATTAAACTAACATCGATTAACTTCTTTGCTTTAACTCTAATCGATTAAACTAACATCGATTAACTCCTTTGCTTTAACTCTAATCGATTAAACTAACATCGATTAACTTCTTTGCTTTAACTCTAATCGATTAAACTAACATCGATTAACTTCTTTGCTTTAACTCTAATCGATTAAACTAACATCGATTAACTCCTTTTATTCTTTTCGAATAAACTATTCATTTATAAAGATTTACTTTCAGTAACAGTTCTTCACTTTACAAATGATTTTCCTTTTATAAAACTCTATTCGTTTTAAAAACATTTTTCCCTTTTAATTACTTTCGAAATATTTCCTTTTATAAAATCTGTTGATTTTGTAAAATTCTTTTATTTCAATATACATTGAAATAATTCTTTTTACATCCTAGGGTCTTTTATGATATTTAAAATATCGAATAAAAATGATCAACATCGTTCCGTCACCCATAATCCATAACAGATTATATAACACATCATATATCAAAATATATGAAAAACAATAAAATAACTATTGAGGAATCCAGTCGGATTCCTCCAACCTGTTTCCCTGCATCACAGATGTTAAACAATATAGATAACATCACTTTCAGTTCCATATGATATATTCTGTTAAACAGAATCAATATAGAAATTCAACTAACTGACTAGCAGTTCAATCAAACAGTCAACACACAGTCAATCAACCAATATTTAACAGTTCTAAAAATACAACATGAAATTATAAACTGTTCAGAGTTAGTGAGATTTACTCACATTGGACGATCGTCGTTAATAACGATAACCATCTTTGATTCTGACGGACAATTTATTTTGCTATAAATTGTAACGTGCTCCCATTTGACTTGCGGTCAGTTCCATTGTGGAGCTCTCGTCCATACGGTCCCAACGGATCTTGTTTCGTTGGATTCTGATCACGTATGATAAAGTTATTGAATTAACAAATTCAGATACTATTTTAAATTAAACAAACTTTATTTTCGGCCTTACCCATTTTAAAGCACCGGCCCATTTCCCTTTAAAGGCCCACCACGCCATACCCTTCTTCCTCACCGTGAACTACTCCAGTACACACAACAGCAATGGCCATTTTTCACGCAACTTTGGATTCCTCAATCCCCCATTCTACTTAACGGTTTCAAAATTCAATAACACCGTTACTCTTCTCTTCACTCCCTCTATCTCTCCATCCTAGAAACCTATCACTCGACACTTCCACAAAAATAGCGTCGCCCTCCTTACAATATGAGCTACAGGAACTCACGATGCAATTTATCATCGGAATGCACTAAAATGGTGCGAACTCACTCGAAATCCCATCACCAACTCAGTACAAACCTCTATTTCTCTCAAAACCCCTTTCATATCTCAAGAATTCGAACCCTAGTTTACTGTCCAGGATTTCGAACATCAGACAGTAGCATCGCGACTGGTAAAACTGGTACGGGGTTGAAGCAAATGGTATCGTGAATCCATATATATATATATATATATATATATATATATATATATATATATATATATATATAAGATGATTTATAAACCTTTATTTGAATATACTTTGAATTTTTGAAGATCGACATGTTACGGGGAGGAGCAAATATTATCACGGCAGATTTTTCTTGTGTTTATAGCTTGAGGTTGGTAAGGTTTGTGGCTGAAATAAAAGGTTGCGTGGGTTTGTTTAGGTCCACATATAACTAGGATATTTTTTTATTAATATTTCAATATTTTATTTTGTCCTTTTATATTCGTTTTCCTCTTCTAAAAATCTGTGTGATCACACATAGTATTCAAAAATCACGAAATTGGACAGTTAGCTAGAGTTCGACATTACGGTCCCAACGAAACTGGTTTCGTCGAATTCCGACTCCGTATGCTCACACAGCGTATTTTTAACTGTCAAAATACTGACTGTTTTACACTCTAAAAATCCGTACGGTCACACAGTGACTCTAAAAATCACGAAACTGGAAATCTAACAATTATTTGATATTGTGGATCCAACAAAACTGGTTTCGTCGAATTCCGACTTCGTTTGCAAAAGTGGCTATTTTTAACGCTCTAAATAGCCTATTTAAATATATAAATATATTTAAATATAATTAAATTAAATATTTAAAATTAAATATTATCGTCTATATTCACAGTGGAATACCATACAGCTCTAGAATATTCCTATATGAATTTCTACTCGATATTCACTTCTGGGTTAACCCGATATTCGATTTATATTGAAATCCCTTTTTAAAATATAAATATTTCCTTTATAAAGTTTAATGGAATTCCACAGCGACTTTTCTAAAATTTGATTTGGACGTATCTCAAAATCTACATGACGAAATCCTGATTTTTCTCTTCCAATATAAAGATATACTCCACCAGCTCCACACGTTTCTTGTTTCACAGAAATCCGGCTTAAAACGAATCCTGTACATTCAGTTGAAGTTCGAATCGCCAATTTACGAACTGCAACGCATATTTCAAGCTCTATTTTAATTATATTATAATTATATATTCAAACTGACGTCGATTGAATATATTCGTTATTCAAATTCAATTCCAAGCTCAATTAAATATCACAGATGATCCGGTTCACACCATATCGCCATTTCAGCCAATTCTGATTATTTCAGAATTTAATATATTATTTAATTTATTATTTTAATTAAATATTCATCATTATTTAATTCAACGATCATTAAAATCACTAATCACCATTTATATAATTAAATAAATTAATTATAATACCTCTGCCAGTGCGGGTCATTACATTCTTCCCCACTTAAAATAATTTCGTCCTCGAAATTGCTAAAAGGTAGAGGACGACCCTATCGACTGGTTAGAACATATTTGTTCACTTCTTAACTTCAGTTTCAACTGAACCAATTTAATTTAAATTAAATTATTAATTAATCCTTATCAACGAAAATTTTCAAAAATCCTGAAAATTTTCTAACGCCTTAATCTTCGAAAAATTTCGCTAGCACCTCCTTTGTACTGGTCAATCGGTCAAACTCCAACTCGCCTCTCTGGGCCATCTCCATCCCAAAAGAAAATCAAACAGCTAAGCGGCTTGCCTATTCGGCTCATAAATATTATATCCAATAGAAATATAAACTTGTACCTTTTTGTCGGCATATCATTATACCCTTTACATCTGCTGTTAATTCGGCATATACCAATGTCATGCCAATCAAACTCCAAATCAGTTTTTATCTCCAACACAACCATTCGCTTATATCCAAGCCAAATCCCATTTCAACTCAAGTCAAATTCTTGATTTTCACTTCCTTAACTCCTCAATCCAATACCATTTCGGATTTTAATTTCACAAATCCAATCATATTCGATTTCAATTCAACTTCAGTTACCACTTAACTGACTTTGCTTAAATTCAAATCTGCTTTCACAAATTTCTGTTAAATTTGTTTTTAATTTAAACAGTCTTTCCCTAGGAGTTTTGAAACAGTTTACTCTTTTCAAAAATCAAATTTTCCTTTTTGAACATGTCACTGAGCCTTTAATTAATATTCTATTAATTAAATCACTTCTCTATTTCTTTATCAATATTTGTTAACCAAATATTTTCAATAACCGTATTGGCATTTTATGTTATTTGGAAAACATTTCCGAATATCGCCTTCCTTTATTTTCTAAACTTTAGAAAATATATGTTATTTATGATTGGAAAATATTCCAATTACTTATCTCTTTTCCGATCTCGTTTATTTCTATACTTAGGAAATATTCTTTATTTCTATTTCCCAGCTTACACTTATTTGGGTTAAAACAGATGTTGTGTAAAACATCGTTACGACAACCCAAATACTATATTCAACTAACTCTTATCCAACATTGATCTTCGAGCCTGAAATCTCACTATTTATTTATTAATAATGAAATCAATCAAGTTGGGGTATAACTACCTCTCAAACCTTGACTGAATAACATTTATAACGTCAAAACAGATATGACTACTTACTCGAATAATCAATACCATACAACTACTTATTCACTTCTAAACACGTATACACTTTCTCTTTCTATTCTTACTAGATTTTATTCTAGACTTCCTTTTTGATTATACTATTCTATTTCTGAGTTCATTTCCTTATCGACTTCTATATATATCGATACGTTGATTTCTAACTATCAAATTATCTTAAAAATATTCTAACTCCTTAAATTTCCGGAAAAATTTGCCATAACCTCCTTTGTACCGGAAGTATCGGGATATTTCAAATTGCCTCCCATGGCCCTTACCAATCCAAAAGAAAAAGAAAAAGCCAAGCGGCTAGCCGATACGGCGCATAAAATCTCATATGGAATTAAATACATACCTTTTGTCGAGCAATCTATTTATAACTCTTGCATTATCCTTATCCATACCTATCTCATGTATATTTATACATTTCTAATTCATTTCAACTTAATCCAATCATTTTAACTTAGTTCGTTAAGTGATTTTCAAATTACTGGTTTGCCCATTTCACCTTTTTATTTGAATATACATGTTCAAATATAGGTTTAACTTGTTTATCAACTAATTGAATTTCATTTCAATTCTCTTATTCAAATTCTATATTTGAATTTCATTTCAAATCTATTTTCAAACTCCATTTGAATTTCTAAATTCAAATCTATTTGAATTCTCTTTATTTCATTTCAATTCCCTTTGAATCTTCTATATTCAAATTTCAATTTCAATTCTATTCGAATTCTATATTAAATTTTCCATTATTACTCTATATGAATTCTATATTCAATTTTCCATTATTTAAATCTTCTTTATTCAAATCTCATTTGAATTTCTATATTCAAATCCCCTTTGAATTTTCTATATTCAAATCCTCTTTGAATTTTCTTATTCAAATTCTATGTTTGAACTTCCTTTATTCAAATTCCTTTTCAAACTTTCTTTATTCATTCTTTACATAAGTCACGATTTCAATTCCTTTTGAAATCGATATTTCTGCCTTTGGAAAGTAGATTTCCCTTTCAATTTCACACTTGTATTTTTATTTCTGAATTATCCAATGATAATTCTCTTCACTTCATTTATAAACTTCGTTTATAAAAGAACTATTTATAAACTTCATTTATAAAGGAACTTCTCATTTTATTTCTTTTAAAACAAGTTAATATTTCAAATCTTTTTAAAAGTTCAAATTCTATTTTACAAATCCCATTTTGAAATTCAACACAACTTGTCTTTCCCCAAAACAAATTCAAAACAGTATCTCTGGTAGTAATTCATCACTTACAACTCGAAAATGAATACTCATGATGCAGTTGTCATCATCAGAATCTATTTTCCAGCGATCGAAGTGAGTTCAATACTATAAAACCATTTCTAAACATTTCCACCTTGAAATTCATTTCAAAATATAATTCACATTGTTTGTAAAACAATTTAAAATCTCCCAAGATCTTAAATTTTCCTTATTTTTAATCCAAATTCATTTACAACACTTATCCAATTCTCCAGAATTTTAACTCAATTTCTGGTTTAAATTTCAGATTTAACTCATCTGGTTTCACGCATTTCACTTATATGAATTCTGATTGGTTATTTACATAACCATTTAATTTATAATCTTACTCGATTATAATAACAACAAATGTATCCAATATATTAAAATTTTGATATATATATCTTCTCAATATCAAGATATACCTTGGGTAAACTTATTTTAATTTACCCTCTTTTCAAACATACCATGACGGTTCATCGTATTCGAGTGTTTACAAAATCCCTACCGATACAGTGGATCAAACCGATCGACCAGAACCTATAAACAACTCAACCAATGAATCTCCAAAATATAAAACAAATTTTTATATCAATAACAAATACGTTCACTCATATATATACCACTACAACAAAATGACCCTATTACAACGGTGGAACACCGTTGTAATATACATTTTACAACGGTGGGCAAACCGTCGTGTATTAAGAAGTTGTAATAGACTAATATCTTTTACAACTTTTTTGCACTGTTGCAACACCGTTGTAATATGTATATTTTACAACTTTTTTCCACCGTTGTAATAAACTTTATTACAACAGTTATGCACCGTTGTGATAGACTTTTGGGTTTTAAAAAAAATAAATTTTGCAAAAGCAACAAAAGCTGAATAAACAGAAAACAAATTGATATAAATTCAAAGCAACGGATCCATTCATACAAAAAAGATTACAACTTTATATTCAAAATACAAAAACTGAATCATACATCATCACGGTAATATATCAATTCTTCATTACATTACAAATAATGATTACAAGATTTAGAAGCAGGAACTGTTGAGGCATTAGGTCGAACAGGTTATGTGCTTTCATAAAGATGCCAAAATATATATCCATTTCTTCAGCTGAACAAGTGAAGTCCTTCTCCAACCATGTTCCTGCAAATGAAGTTCTGTAAATAATGAACAAACTCATATTTAATCACCCTACTGTAAATTAAAAACCTGACATATTCAATTTTTTTCATTTTGCAATTTTGCAATATAATCGGCAATTGGTGCCAATTAAAAACTGACATATTCAATTTTTTTCATTTTGCAATTTTGCAAATTGCTGCCAATTGTAATTGGCAATAAAAAATAGAATTTGAGTTTCCACTTCCCAACAATCAACATAATCCGTTTTGGCACAACATAATCCTCCTCTGCCAACTATGCAATTAGGCAATTTGCAGCATAAATCAACCCAATTCATTCGCTATTTTTCCAGCATAATTAAAATTGCAAAATGGAAATCAAATTGAACTTACAAATTAATGGCTTCGCATTTTGCTCAGCGCTGTCCCTTGTCGCGCTGAAGCGGTGCCTGTCGTCGTCAGTCCCCTCATGTCGTTGCCGAGTTGGTGTCGCCTCCACAATAAAGCTGCTTCTATTTCAGAAAAAAGTTGATAATTAGTATCACAAGATTAACATAAAACTCAGAATTTGATTAATAAGATCAACAAAATCTTCAAAAGCTGAATTAGTTTCGGAGTTAAAAAAAAGGCTACGCAATCTAACCGAAGTGGGAAGTCTAATACCTTGAGGAAGACGCCACCGTGAGGAAGGAGAATTTGGGCAGATCGATTTGGATTTAGGGTTAAGAGACGCCAGCTGGAATAAGATCAACTTGTTATCCTTAAACCTTCCTTCGAATTTAGTACGAAATTACTGAATTTGGGAAGAAAAAGAAGAACGTGAGATGGAGAAAGAAAGAGAATAGGCGGCGTGGTTCAGAAGATGAGGGTTTATGCTCATCGGGAATAAAAACTGTGTTGGGAAATTAAAGGGCCTACGAGCCCAAAAAAATGATTTTGGAGCCAAAATTTCGCAGTGGAGCCAAAATGAAATTTGACTTATGCGTTGGAAGCCCTTGTTACCTGTGACGGTTGCGATCTAACATAGTGGAGCCAAAATGAAATTTGACTTATGCGTTGGAAGCCAAAATGAAACTTGTTTATTATTATTGGAAGAAAAACACAGTTGTTAAAAAATATATTCACTTATTAAGTACTTAATTGTAATTATTTGATATTAAAAATTAAATAGATTTGTTTTTTATTATGTGTAAAATGGATATTAACACCGGTTTTATTACTGTTATTGCTAACTATTTTCTTCTTATAATTGTTATTATTATTTACTACTGATTTTTAACTTATAATTGTTACTTAATTAACGATTGTTGTTAAATTTTGAGTAAGATTCAAATTCAACAGTACACAAAATATACGAGGTCGAACCCCGTTAGCGGGGGCGTTGCCCCCGCACCCCCACCTTGGGGGGTTGCCACCCCCCCGGACCCCCCCTTCGTAGGGATCATATTTGACAAAAAATTTTGGAAAAACTTTCAACAACGATTACTTATTAAAAAATATTATATACTAAATATTAATTACTACTAATAGTCATGATTAATTATAAATTAAATATTTATTAATTGTTATTTACTTATTGATCATTAATTAATTGATTATTAACCGCTCATTAGTTATTACTTACTAATTAATTACTAGTACTTAATAATGAAGTAGTTATAAATTAATTATTTTTAATTAAATATTTAATATTTATATATTGATTATTATTAAATAATTACTAATTGGTTGTTAATTAATAATTATTAGTAGGAATTATTTATTTATTGATGTATTTTTAATTAAATATTAAATATGTATTTATTGATTATTAATTAATAATTACTAATTGGTTGTCAATTACTAATTTTTAGCATGAATTATTTATTTATTGAAGTATTTTTAATTAAATATTTAATATTAATATATAGGTTATTAATTAATAATTACTAATTAGTTGTAAATATTAATTATTAAAAATTATTTAATGAAAATAATTAATATTAAAATATAGTCATATTACATTTAATGAAAATAATTACTAACACAGTTGTTAAAAATAAATTTATTACAACTTTTTTGGAAAAAAGTTGTAAAAAACATTTATTACAACGGTGCTTTAACCACCGTTGTAAAATTAAAGTTGTAATATGGTGTTTTTGTTGTAGTTACAACGGTGTTTATACCACCGTTGTAAAAAACCATTTATTACAACGGTGCTTTAACCACCGTTGTAAAAACCCATTTATTACAACGGTGCGTTTACCACCGTTGTAAAATTAAAGTTGTAATATGGTGTTTTTGTTGTAGTGTACACTCAATCTCAGTCTAGGGTATTACAAACCCTATCTCTACCGAGTCACGCCACAGAGCCAAGGTAATTCACTTAACTTAAGCTCTGATACCAACTGCAATGACCCGGATTTTTGGCGACTTTGGTTATCGACATATACACGATGTCGATAACCAAAACATCGAAAAATCCTGGTAATTAGTGAAAGAAATTAGAGGGTGAGGAAAGATAAGATAGAAAATTAGAATAGAAGAAGAAGAAGAACACAACATCAGAGTAACACGAATCTCACAGCGGAACGAATAAATATACTTCATAACATAACTTTGAAATACAAATCTCTACTTGAATATACATATCATTATCAAAGTACAACACTTACAACACAGCGGAAATAACAATAGCTATATGATCCTGAAGCCTCCTGCTCCAGCTCTTCAACTATATCTGTAAATCCCGACTACTTGACTGCCCACACAAATTTAGGCACCCAAGAGTTTAGGGAAAACAACAAAATAAACTCCGGGTCAGTCATGGGACTGGTATGAGTAAAACAGTTTAAAACAGTTATACAGGTATATGATATCTCATAAGACCACGCCGTATAACGGAACGGGTTTATCCCTTATGAAAATCCAAATATCTTTATATCAAAAACCTTTTGATATTATAATAATGTCTATCAACACAATATAATAATCATCTAGTAGAAACGCTTTAATCTTACGTTCTACATATATAGTATACAATCAAAACCGCAAGCACGTATTGGATAATGGGTTTCCAACTATGACAAGGTATGGAACCACCTTTCGCTAGTGTACCTCTAGAGAGGAATACACTGGGTTCAACAAGAACATCTTGCAACCCGGCCACACATGACCGACTACTCATTTCGCTTGAGCGTATCGAATGTATATCACCAACAGTTGGGATCAGCAACCGTTTCCCGAATGGGACAGCATAAACAATAGATTTTTAGAAGTAAATGAAACTCTAGATCAGGTGATTATACACCCTACTTCAGTGCGACCGACTTAGCCATGCTGCCTGCCCGATTTCTGTCATTTACCGGTTGATGAGGCTTGAGGTTACGCTTCATCATCCCATTAGATTCACTTCGAATGTCACATCGTCAAATCCATCAAATCACCAATTGACGTCCTCAACAATACATTATGTGTCAGCTAAAGAAGTTTCCTTCTCCGCTTCCACTCTTGGTACGGTTGGGGAAATCAATATATGTGATTGTCTGGAAATATTCTGTCAGACATCCGTCCATACAAGTCATCCAGGAACAGGATGAACCGAAGGTACTATTCTGTAACCAGGATAGCCCTTGCATAACTCCGTCTTCAATTTCCATTGGCATATATGATTCGCAACGCTTATGCCAATACAGAGTGGTTCTTTGGATAATAATCCAACCGGTCTCTCCATATTAACAACGTTAAAATGGTCAAAACTTCGATAGTCTGTGATTTAACTATCGAATAAAAACAAGTGTGCAAACAACGATATTATTTCCAGATGGAAATTTATATCGATCAAACATCATTCAACGTTTATATCCTTAGTTCATTTTTCATCTTCTGTTTCCCTATATTCAACATTTCTTATTTTCTAAATTTAGAAAATATATGTTATTACCATTGGAAAACATTTCCATTTCTTGTTTTCTTTATTAGAAAACATTTCTGGTTTCTTATTTGGAAAGAACATTTCCAAAGCTTCTACATTGGACTTAGACAGATGTTTAAACAAACCATCGCGATGCCAACTCAAACCATTTCCTTTACTGCCGAACCTTAACTATTCCTTAGTTTAAACGAAGCCAATCAAGTTGGGGTAGAACTACCTCTCAGACCTTAACTGAACAACAGTTCTAACTTTGAAATAGGCAAAGTTCACTTTATATTCCTTTTACTAACTTCCTTACTTAACCCTCGTTCGAATAAATCTCTATTCGATTTATTCTATTTGATTTACTCTATTTGATTTACTCTATTCACTTAACTCCTTTCGAATAAACTATATTCGATAACTCCTTTATTCTTTAACTCTAATCGATTAAACTAACATCGATTAACTCCTTTTACTTTAATTCTAATCGATTAAACTAACATCGATTAACTTATTTGCTTTAACTCTAATCGATTAAACTAACATCGATTAACTTCTTTGCTTTAACTCTAATCGATTAAACTAACATCGATTAACTTCTTTGCTTTAACTCTAATCGATTAAACTAACATCGATTAACTCCTTTGCTTTAACTCTAATCGATTAAACTAACATCGATTAACTTCTTTGCTTTAACTCTAATCGATTAAACTAACATCAATTAACTTCTTTGCTTTTACTCTAATCGATTAAACTAACATCGATTAACTCCTTTTATTCTTTTCGAATAAACTATTCATTTATAAAGATTTACTTTTAGTAACAGTTCTTCACTTTACAAATGATTTTCCTTTTATAAAACTCTATTCGTTTTAAAAACATTTTTCCCTTTTAATTACTTTCGAAATATTTCCTTTTATAAAATCTGTTGATTTTATAAAATTCTTTTATATCAATATACATTGAAATAATTCTTTTTACATCCTAGGGTCTTTTATGATATTTAAAATATCGAATAAAAATGGTCAACATCGTTCCGTCACCCATAATCCATAACAGATTATATAACACATCATATATCAAAATATATGAAAAACAATAAAATAACTGTTGAGGAATCCAGTCGGGTTCCTCCAACCTGTTTCCCTGCATCGCAGATGTTAAACAATATAGATAACATCACTTTCAGTTCCATATGATATATTCTGTTAAACAGAATCAATATAGAAATTCAACTAACTGACTAGCAGTTCAATCAAACAGTCAACACACAGTCAATCAACCAATATTTAACAGTTCTAAAAATACAACATGAAATTATAAACTGTTCAGAGTTAGTGAGATTTACTCACATTGGACGATCGTCGTTAATAACGATAACCATCTTTGATTCTGACGGACAATTTATTTTGCTATAAATTGTAACATGCTCCCATTTGACTTGCGGTCAGTTCCATTGTGGAGCTCTCGTCCATACGGTCCCAACGGATCTTGTTTCGTTGGATTCTGATCACGTATGATAAAGTTATTGAATTAACAAATTCAGATACTATTTTAAATTAAACAAACTTTATTTTCGGCCTTACCCATTTTAAAGCACCGGCCCATTTCCCTTTAAAGGCCCACCACGCCATACCCTTCTTCCTCACCGTGAACTACTCCAGTACACACAACAGCAATGGCCATTTTTCACGCAACTTTGGATTCCTCAATCCCCCATTCTACTTAACGGTTTCAAAATTCAATAACACCGTTACTCTTCTCTTCACTCCCTCTATCTCTCCATCCTAGAAACCTATCACTCGACACTTCCACAAAAATAGCGTCGCCCTCCTTACAATATGAGCTACAGGAACTCACGATGCAATTTATCATCGGAATGCACTAAAATGGTGCGAACTCACTCGAAATCCCATCACCAACTCAGTACAAACCTCTATTTCTCTCAAAACCCCTTTCATATCTCAAGAATTCGAACCCTAGTTTACTGTCCAGGATTTCGAACATCAGACAGTAGCATCGCGACTGGTAAAACTGGTACGGGGTAGAAGCAAATGGTATCGTGAATCCATATATATATATATATATAAGATGATTTATAAACCTTTATTTGAATATACTTTGAATTTTTGAAGATCGACATGTTACGGGGAGGAGCAAATATTATCACGGCAGATTTTTCTTGTGTTTATAGCTTGAGGTTGGTAAGGTTTGTGGCTGAAATAAAAGATTGCGTGGGTTTGTTTAGGTCCACATATAACTAGGATATTTTTTTTATTAATATTTCAATATTTTATTTTGTCCTTTTATATTCGTTTTCCTCTTCTAAAAATCTGTGTGATCACACATAGTATTCAAAAATCACGAAATTGGACAGTTAGCTAGAGTTCGACATTACGGTCCCAACGAAACTGGTTTCGTCGAATTCCGACTCCGTATGCTCACACAGCGTATTTTTAACTGTCAAAATACTGACTGTTTTACACTCTAAAAATCCGTACGGTCACACAGTGACTCTAAAAATCACGAAACTGGAAATCTAACAACTATTTGATATTGCGGATCCAACAAAACTGGTTTCGTCGAATTCCGACTTCGTTTGCAAAAGTGGCTATTTTTAACGCTCTAAATAGCCTATTTAAATATATAAATATATTTAAATATAATTAAATTAAATATTTAAAATTAAATATTATCGTCTATATTCACAGTGGAATACCATACAGCTCTAGAATATTCCTATATGAATTTCTACTCGATATTCACTTCTGGGTTAACCCGATATTCGATTTATATTGAAATCCCTTTTTAAAATATAAATAATTCCTTTATAAAGTTTAAAGGAATTCCACAGCGACTTTTCTAAAATTTGATTTGGACGTATCTCAAAATCTACACGACGAAATCCTGATTTTTCTCTTCCACTAGAAAGATATACTCCACCAGCTCCACACGTTTCTTGTTTCACAGAAATCCGGCTTAAAACGAATCCTGTACATTCAGTTGAAGTTCGAATTGCCAATTTACGAACTGCAACGCTATTTCAAGCTCTATTTTAATTATATTATAATTATACATTCAAACTGACGTCGATTGAATATATTCGTTATTCAAATTCAATTCCAAGCTCAATTAAATATCACAGATGATCCGGTTCACACCATATCGCCATTTCAGTCAATTCTGATTATTTCATAATTTAATATATTATTTAATTTATTATTTTAATTAAATATTCATCATTATTTAATTCAACGATCATTAAAATCACTAATCACCATCTATATAATTAAATAAATTAATTATAATACCTCTGCCAGTGCGGGTCATTACATTCTTCCCCACTTAAAATAATTTCGTCCTCGAAATTGCTAAAAGGTAGAGGACGACCCTATTGACTGGTTAGAACATATTTGTTCACTTCTTAACTTCAGTTTCAACTGAACCAATTTAATTTAAATTAAATTATTAATTAATCCTTATCAACGAAAATTTTCAAAAATCCTGAAAATTTTCTAACGCCTTAATCTTCGAAAAATTTCGCCAGCACCTCCTTTGTACTGGTCAATCGGTCAAACTCCAACTCGCCTCTCTGGGCCATCTCCATCCCAAAAGAAAATCAAACAGCCAAGCGGCTTGCCTATTCGGCTCATAAATACTATATCCAATAGAAATATAAACTTGTACCTTTTTGTCGGCATATCATTATACCCTTTACATCTGCTGTTAATTCAGCATATACCAATGTCATGCCAATCAAACTCCAAATCAGTTTTTATCTCCAACACAACCATTCGCTTATATCCAAGCCAAATCCCATTTCAACTCAAGTCAAATTCTTGATTTTCACTTCCTTAACTCCTCAATCCAATACCATTTCGGATTTTAATTTCACAAATCCAATCATATTCGATTTCAATTCAACTTCAGTTACCACTTAACTGACTTTGCTTAAATTCAAATCTGCTTTCACAAATTTCTGTTAAATTTGTTTTTAATTTAAACAGTCTTTCCCTAGGAGTTTTGAAACAGTTTACTCTTTTCAAAAATCAAATTTTCCTTTTTGAACATGTCACTGAGCCTTTAATTAATATTCTATTAATTAAATCACTTCTCTATTTCTTTATCAATATTTGTTAACCAAATATTTTCAATAACCGTATTGGCATTTTATGTTATTTGGAAAACATTTCCGAATATCGCCTTCCTTTATTTTCTAAACTTTAGAAAATATATGTTATTTATAATTGGAAAATATTCCAACTACTTATCTCTTTTTCGATCTCGTTTATTTCTATACTTAGGAAATATTCTTTATTTCTATTTCCCAGCTTACACTTATTTGGGTTAAAACAGATGTTGTGTAAAACATCGTTACGACAACCCAAATACTATATTCAACTAACTCTTATCCAACATTGATCTTCGACCCTGAAATCTCACTATTTATTTATTAATAATGAAATCAATCAAGTTGGGGTATAACTACCTCTCAAACCTTGACTGAATAACATTTATAACGTCAAAACAGATATGACTACTTACTCGAATAATCAATACCATACAACTACTTATTCACTTTTAAACACGTATACACTTTCTCTTTCTATTCTTACTAGATTTTATTCTAGACTTCCTTTTTGATTATACTATTCTATTTCTAAGTTCATTTCCTTATCGACTTCTATATATATCGATACGTTGATTTCTAACTATCAAATTATCTTAAAAATATTCTAACTCCTTAAATTTCCGGAAAAATTTGCCATAACCTCCTTTGTACCGGAAGTATCGGGATATTTCAAATTGCCTCCCATGGCTCTTACCAATCCAAAAGAAAAAGAAAAAGCCAAGCGGCTAGCCGATACGGCGCATAAAATCTCATATGGAATTAAAGACATACCTTTTGTCGAGCAATCTATTTATAACTCTTGCATTATCCTTATCCATACCTATCTCATGTATATTTATACATTTCTAATTCATTTCAACTTAATCCAATCATTTTAACTTAGTTCGTTAAGTGATTTTCAAATTACTGGTTTGCCCATTTCACCTTTTTATTTGAATATACATGTTCAAATATAGGTTTAACTTGTTTATCAACTAATTGAATTTCATTTCAATTCTCTTATTCAAATTCTATATTTGAATTTCATTTCAAATCTATTTTCAAACTCCATTTGAATTTCTAAATTCAAATCTATTTGAATTCTCTTTATTTCATTTCAATTCCCTTTGAATCTTCTATATTCAAATTTCAATTTCAATTCTATTTGAATTCTATATTAAATTTTCCATTATTACTCTATATGAATTCTATATTCAATTTTCCATTATTTAAATCTTCTTTATTCAAATCTCATTTGAATTTCTATATTCAAATCCCCTTTGAATTTTCTATATTCAAATCCTCTTTGAATTTTATTATTCAAATTCTATGTTTGAACTTCCTTTATTCAAATTCCTTTTCAAACTTTCTTTATTCATTCTTTACATAAGTCTCGATTTCAATTCCTTTTGAAATCGATATTTCTGCCTTTGGAAAGTAGATTTCCCTTTCAATTTCACACTTGTATTTTTATTTCTGAATTATCCAATGATAATTCTCTTCACTTCATTTATAAACTTCGTTTATAAAAGAACTATTTATAAACTTCATTTATAAAGGAACTTCTCGGTTTATTTCTTTTAAAACAAGTTAATATTTCAAATCTTTTTAAAAGTTCAAATTCTATTTTACAAATCCCATTTTGAAATTCAACACAACTTGTCTTTCCCCAAAACAAATTCAAAACAGTATCTCTGGTAGTAATTCATCACTTACAACTCGAAAATGAATACTGATGATGCAGTTGTCATCATCAGAATCTATTTTCCAGCGATCGAAGTGAGTTCAATACTATAAAACCATTTATAAACATTTCCACCTTGAAATTCATTTCAAAATATAATTCACATTGTTTGTAAAACAATTTAAAATCTCCCAGGATCTTAAATTTTCCTTATTTTTAATCCAAATTCATTTACAACACTTATCCAATTCTCCAGAATTTTAACTCAATTTCTGGTTTAAATTTCAGATTTAACTCATCTGATTTCACGCATTTCACTTATATGAATTCTGATTGGTTATTTACATAACCATTTAATTTATAATCTTACTCGATTATAATAACAACCAATGTATCCAATATATTAAAATTTTGATATATATATCTTCTCTATATCAAGATATACCTTGGGTAAACTTATTTTAATTTACCCTCTTTTCAAACATACCATGACGGTTCATCGTATTCGAGTGTTTACAAAATCCCTACCGATACAGTGGATCAAACTGATCGACCAGAACCTATAAACAACTCAACCAATGAATCTCCAAAATATAAAACAAATTTTTATATCAATAACAAATACGTTCACTCATATATATACACTCAATCTCAGTCTAGGGTATTACAAACCCTATCTCTACCGAGTCACGCCACAGAGCCAAGGTAATTCACTTAACTTAAGCTCTGATACCAACTGTAATGACCCGGATTTTTGGCGACTTTGGTTATCGACATAAACACGATGTCGATAACCAAAACATCGAAAAATCCTGGTAATTAGTGAAAGAAATTAGAGGGTGAGGAAAGATAAGATAGAAAATTAGAATAGAAGAAGAAGAAGAACACAACATCAGAGTAACACGAATCTCACAGCGGAACGAATAAATATATTTCATAACATAACTTTGAAATACAAATCTCTACTTGAATATACATATCATTATCAAAGTACAACACTTACAACACAGCGGAAATAACAATAGCTATATGATCCTGAAGCCTCCTGCTCCAGCTCTTCAACTATATCTGTAAATCCCGACTACTTGACTGCCCATACAAATTTAGGCACCCAAGAGTTTAGGGAAAACAACAAAATAAACTCCGGGTCAGTCATGGGACTGGTATGAGTAAAACAGTTTAAAACAGTTATACAGGTATATGATATCTCATAAGACCACGCCGTATAACGGAACGGGTTTTTCCCTTATGAAAATCCAAATATCTTTATATCAAAAACCTTTTGATATTATAATAATGTCTATCAACACAATATAATAATCATCTAGTAGAAACACTTTCATCTCACGTTCTACATATATAGTATACAATCAAAACCGCAAGCACGTATTGGATAATGGGTTTCCAACTATGACAAGGTATGGAACCACCTTTCGCTAGTGTACCTCTAGAGAGGAATAAACTGGGTTCAACAAGAACATCTTGCAACCCGGCCACACATGACCGACTACTCATTTCGCTTGAGCGTATCGAATGTATATCACCAACAGTTGGGATCAGCAACCGTTTCCCGAATGGGACAGCATAAACAATAGATTTTTAGAAGTAAATGAAACTCTAGATCAGGTGATTATACACCCTACTTCGGTGCGACCGACTTAGCCATGCTGCGTGCCCGATTTCTGTCATTTACCGGTTGATGAGGCTTGAGGTTACGCTTCATCATCCCATTAGATTCACTTCGAATGTCACATCGTCAAATCCATCAAATCACCGATTGACGTCCTCAACAATACATTATGTGTCAGCTAAAGAAGTTTCCTTCTCCGCTTCCACTCTTGGTACGGTTGGGGAAATCAATATATGTGATTGTCTGGAAATATTCTGTCAGACATCCGTCCATACAAGTCATCCAGGAACAGGATGAACCGAAGGCACTATTCTGTAACCAGGATAGCCCTTGCATAACTCTGTCTTCAATTTCCATTGGCATATATGATTCGCAACGCTTATGCCAATACAGAGTGGTTCTTTGGATAATATTCCAACCGGTCTCTCCATATTAACAACGTTAAAATGGTCAAAACTTCGATAGTCTGTGATTTAACTA
The DNA here is from genome assembly GCA_030737875.1 of Allium sativum. Lineage (NCBI taxonomy): Eukaryota > Viridiplantae > Streptophyta > Magnoliopsida > Asparagales > Amaryllidaceae > Allium > Allium sativum. Next base: position 203,171,359 of record CM060925.1, on the reverse strand, counting down.
TCGAATAAAAACAAGTGTGCAAACAACGATATTATTTCCAGATGGAAATTTATATCGATCAAACATCATTCAACGTTTATATCCTTAGTTCATTTTTCATCTCCTGTTTCCCTATATTCAACATTTCTTATTTTCTAAATTTAGAAAATATATGTTATTACCATTGGAAAACATTTCCATTTCTTGTTTTCTTTATTAGAAAACATTTCTGGTTTCTTATTTGGAAAGAACATTTCCAAAGCTTCTTCATTGGACTTAGACAGATGTTTAAACAAACCATCGCGATGCCAACTCAAACCATTTCCTTTACTGCCGAACCTTAACTATTCCTTAGTTTAAACAAAGCCAATCAAGTTGGGGTAGAACTACCTCTCAGACCTTAACTAAACAACATTTCTAACTTTGAAATAGGCAAAGTTCACTTTATATTCCTTTTACTAACTTCCTTACTTAACCCTCGTTCGAATAAATCTCTATTCGATTTATTCTATTTGATTTACTCTATTTGATTTACTCTATTCACTTAACTCCTTTCGAATAAACTATATTCGATAACTCCTTTATTCTTTAACTCTAATCGATTAAACTAACATCGATTAACTCCTTTTACTTTAATTCTAATCGATTAAACTAACATCGATTAACTTATTTGCTTTAACTCTAATCGATTAAACTAACATCGATTAACTTCTTTGCTTTAACTCTAATCGATTAAACTAACATCGATTAACTTCTTTGCTTTAACTCTAATCGATTAAACTAACATCGATTAACTCCTTTGCTTTAACTCTAATCGATCAAACTAACATCGATTAACTTCTTTGCTTTAACTCTAATCGATTAAACTAACATCGATTAACTTCTTTGCTTTAACACTAATCGATTAAACTAACATCGATTAACTCCTTTTATTCTTTTCGAATAAACTATTCATTTATAAAGATTTACTTTCAGTAACAGTTCTTCACTTTACAAATGATTTTCCTTTTATAAAACTCTATTCGTTTTAAAAACATTTTTCCCTTTTAATTACTTTCGAAATATTTCCTTTTATAAAATCTGTTGATTTTATAAAATTCTTTTATTTCAATATACATTGAAATAATTCTTTTTACATCCTAGGGTCTTTTATGATATTTAAAATATCGAATAAAAATGATCAACATCGTTCCGTCACCCATAATCCATAACAGATTATATAACACATCATATATCAAAATATATGAAAAACAATAAAATAACTGTTGAGGAATCCAGTCGGATTCCTCCAACCTGTTTCCCTGCATCACAGATGTTAAACAATATAGATAACATCACTTTCAGTTCCATATGATATATTCTGTTAAACAGAATCAATATAGAAATTCAACTAACTGACTAGCAGTTCAATCAAACAGTCAACACACAGTCAATCAACCAATATTTAACAGTTCTAAAAATACAACATGAAATTATAAACTGTTCAGAGTTAGTGAGATTTACTCACATTGGACGATCGTCGTTAATAACGATAACTATCTTTGATTCTGACGGACAATTTATTTTGCTATAAATTGTAACGTGCTCCCATTTGACTTGCGGTCAGTTCCATTGTGGAGCTCTCGTCCATACGGTCCCAACGGATCTTGTTTCGTTGGATTCTGATCACGTATGATAAAGTTATTGAATTAACAAATTCAGATACTATTTTAAATTAAACAAACTTTATTTTCGGCCTTACCCATTTTAAAGCACCGGCCCATTTCCCTTTAAAGGCCCACCACGCCATACCCTTCTTCCTCACCGTGAACTACTCCAGTACACACAACAGCAATGGCCATTTTTCACGCAACTTTGGATTCCTCAATCCCCCATTCTACTTAACGGTTTCAAAATTCAATAACACCGTTACTCTTCTCTTCACTCCCTCTATCTCTCCATCCTAGAAACCTATCACTCGACACTTCCACAAAAATAGCGTCGCCCTCCTTACAATATGAGCTACAGGAACTCACGATGCAATTTATCATCGGAATGCACTAAAATGGTGCGAACTCACTCGAAATCCCATCACCAACTCAGTACAAACCTCTATTTCTCTCAAAACCCCTTTCATATCTCAAGAATTCGAACCCTAGTTTACTGTCCAGGATTTCGAACATCAGACAGTAGCATCGCGACTGGTAAAACTGGTAGGGGTTGAAAGGTAGAGGACAACCCTATTGACTGGTTAGAACATATTTGTTCACTTCTTAACTTCAGTTTCAACTGAACCAATTTAATTTAAATTAAATTATTAATTAATCCTTATCAACGAAAATTTTCAAAAATCCTGAAAATTTTCTAACGCCTTAATCTTCGAAAAATTTCGCCAGCACCTCCTTTGTACTGGTCAATCGGTCAAACTCCAACTCGCCTCTCTGGGCCATCTCCATCCCAAAAGAAAATCAAACAGCCAAGCGGCTTGCCTATTCGGCTCATAAATACTATATCCAATAGAAATATAAACTTGTACCTTTTTGTCGGCATATCATTATACCCTTTACATCTGCTGTTAATTCGGCATATACCAATGTCATGCCAATCAAACTCCAAATCAGTTTTTATCTCCAACACAACCATTCGCTTATATCCAAGCCAAATCCCATTTCAACTCAAGTCAAATTCTTGATTTTCACTTCCTTAACTCCTCAATCCAATACCATTTCGGATTTTAATTTCACAAATCCAATCATATTCGATTTCAATTCAACTTCAGTTACCACTTAACTGACTTTGCTTAAATTCAAATCTGCTTTCACAAATTTCTGTTAAATTTGTTTTTAATTTAAACAGTCTTTCCCTAGGAGTTTTGAAACAGTTTACTCTTTTCAAAAATCAAATTTTCCTTTTTGAACATGTCACTGAGCCTTTAATTAATATTCTATTAATTAAATCACTTCTCTATTTCTTTATCAATATTTGTTAACCAAATATTTTCAATAACCGTATTGGCATTTTATGTTATTTGGAAAACATTTCCGAATATCGCCTTCCTTTATTTTCTAAACTTTAGAAAATATATGTTATTTATAATTGGAAAATATTCCAACTACTTATCTCTTTTTCGATCTCGTTTATTTCTATACTTAGGAAATATTCTTTATTTCTATTTCCCAGCTTACACTTATTTGGGTTAAAACAGATGTTGTGTAAAACATCGTTACGACAACCCAAATACTATATTCAACTAACTCTTATCCAACATTGATCTTCGAGCCTGAAATCTCACTATTTATTTATTAATAATGAAATCAATCAAGTTGGGGTATAACTACCTCTCAAACCTTGACTGAATAACATTTATAACGTCAAAACAGATATGACTACTTACTCGAATAATCAATACCATACAACTACTTATTCACTTTTAAACACGTATACACTTTCTCTTTCTATTCTTACTAGATTTTATTCTAGACTTCCTTTTTGATTATACTATTCTATTTCTAAGTTCATTTCCTTATCGACTTCTATATATATCGATACGTTGATTTCTAACTATCAAATTATCTTAAAAATATTCTAACTCCTTAAATTTCCGGAAAAATTTGCCATAACCTCCTTTGTACCGGAAGTATCGGGATATTTCAAATTGCCTCCCATGGCCCTTACCAATCCAAAAGAAAAAGAAAAAGCCAAGCGGCTAGCCGATACGGCGCATAAAATCTCATATGGAATTAAAGACATACCTTTTGTCGAGCAATCTATTTATAACTCTTGCATTATCCTTATCCATACCTATCTCATGTATATTTATACATTTCTAATTCATTTCAACTTAATCCAATCATTTTAACTTAGTTCGTTAAGTGATTTTCAAATTACTGGTTTGCCCATTTCACCTTTTTATTTGAATATACATGTTCAAATATAGGTTTAACTTGTTTATCAACTAATTGAATTTCATTTCAATTCTCTTATTCAAATTCTATATTTGAATTTCATTTCAAATCTATTTTCAAACTCCATTTGAATTTCTAAATTCAAATCTATTTGAATTCTCTTTATTTCATTTCAATTCCCTTTGAATCTTCTATATTCAAATTTCAATTTCAATTCTATTTGAATTCTATATTAAATTTTCCATTATTACTCTATATGAATTCTATATTCAATTTTCCATTATTTAAATCTTCTTTATTCAAATCTCATTTGAATTTCTATATTCAAATCCCCTTTGAATTTTCTATATTCAAATCCTCTTTGAATTTTATTATTCAAATTCTATGTTTGAACTTCCTTTATTCAAATTCCTTTTCAAACTTTCTTTATTCATTCTTTACATAAGTCTCGATTTCAATTCCTTTTGAAATCGATATTTCTGCCTTTGGAAAGTAGATTTCCCTTTCAATTTCACACTTGTATTTTTATTTCTGAATTATCCAATGATAATTCTCTTCACTTCATTTATAAACTTCGTTTATAAAAGAACTATTTATAAACTTCATTTATAAAGGATTTTCTCGTTTTATTTCTTTTAAAACAAGTTAATATTTCAAATCTTTTTAAAAGTTCAAATTCTATTTTACAAATCCCATTTTGAAATTCAACACAACTTGTCTTTCCCCAAAACAAATTCAAAACAGTATCTCTGGTAGTAATTCATCACTTACAACTCGAAAATGAATACTGATGATGCAGTTGTCATCATCAGAATCTATTTTCCAGCGATCGAAGTGAGTTCAATACTATAAAACCATTTCTAAACATTTCCACCTTGAAATTCATTTCAAAATATAATTCACATTGTTTGTAAAACAATTTAAAATCTCCCAGGATCTTAAATTTTCCTTATTTTTAATCCAAATTCATTTACAACACTTATCCAATTCTCCAGAATTTTAACTCAATTTCTTGTTTAAATTTCAGATTTAACTCATCTGATTTCACGCATTTCACTTATATGAATTCTGATTGGTTATTTACATAACCATTTAATTTATAATCTTACTCGATTATAATAACAACCAATGTATCCAATATATTAAAATTTTGATATATATATCTTCTCTATATCAAGATATACCTTGGGTAAACTTATTTTAATTTACCCTCTTTTCAAACATACCATGACGGTTCATCGTATTCGAGTGTTTACAAAATCCCTACCGATACAGTGGATCAAACTGATCGACCAGAACCTATAAACAACTCAATCAATGAATCTCCAAAATATAAAACAAATTTTTATATCAATAACAAATACGTTCACTCATATATATACACTCAATCTCAGTCTAGGGTATTACAAACCCTATCTCTACCGAGTCACGCCACAGAGCCAAGGTAATTCACTTAACTTAAGCTCTGATACCAACTGTAATGACCCGGATTTTTGGCGACTTTGGTTATCGATATAAACACGATGTCGATAACCAAAACATCGAAAAATCCTGGTAATTAGTGAAAGAAATTAGAGGGTGAGGAAAGATAAGATAGAAAATTAGAATAGAAGAAGAAGAACACAACATCAGAGTAACACGAATCTCACAGCGGATCGAATAAATATATTTCATAACATAACTTTGAAATACAAATCTCTACTTGAATATACATATCATTATCAAAGTACAACACTTACAACACAGCGGAAATAACAATAGCTATATGATCCTGAAGCCTCCTGCTCCAGCTCTTCAACTATATCTGTAAATCCCGACTACTTGACTGCCCATACAAATTTAGGCACCCAAGAGTTTAGGGAAAACAACAAAATAAACTCCGGGTCAGTCATGGGACTGGTATGAGTAAAACAGTTTAAAACAGTTATACAGGTATATGATATCTCATAAGACCACGCCGTATAACGGAACGGGTTTTTCCCTTATGAAAATCCAAATATCTTTATATCAAAAACCTTTTGATATTATAATAATGTCTATCAACACAATATAATAATCATCTAGTAGAAACGCTTTCATCTCACGTTCTACATATATAGTATACAATCAAAACCGCAAGCACGTATTGGATAATGGGTTTCCAACTATGACAAGGTATGGAACCACCTTTCGCTAGTGTACCTCTAGAGAGGAATACACTGGGTTCAACAAGAACATCTTGCAACCCGGCCACACATGACCGACTACTCATTTCGCTTGAGCGTATCGAATGTATATCACCAACAGTTGGGATCAGCAACCGTTTCCCGAATGGGACAGCATAAACAATAGATTTTTAGAAGTAAATGAAACTCTAGATCAGGTGATTATACACCCTACTTCGGTGCGACCGACTTAGCCATGCTGCCTGCCCGATTTCTGTCATTTACCGGTTGATGAGGCTTGAGGTTACGCTTCATCATCCCATTAGATTCACTTCGAATGTCACATCGTCAAATCCATCAAATCACCGATTGACGTCCTCAACAATACATTATGTGTCAGCTAAAGAAGTTTCCTTCTCCGCTTCCACTCTTGGTACGGTTGGGGAAATCAATATATGTGATTGTCTGGAAATATTCTGTCAGACATCCGTCCATACAAGTCATCCAGGAACAGGATGAACCGAAGGCACTATTCTGTAACCAGGATAGCCCTTGCATAACTCCGTCTTCAATTTCCATTGGCATATATGATTCGCAACGCTTATTCCAATACAGAGTGGTTCTTTGGATAATAATCCAACCGGTCTCTCCATATTAACAACGTTAAAATGGTCAAAACTTCGATAGTCTGTGATTTAACTATCGAATAAAAACAAGTGTGCAAACAACGATATTATTTCCAGATGGAAATTTATATCGATCAAACATCATTCAACGTTTATATCCTTAGTTCATTTTTCATCTCCTGTTTCCCTATATTCAACATTTCTTATTTTCTAAATTTAGAAAATATATGTTATTACCATTGGAAAACATTTCCATTTCTTGTTTTCTTTATTAGAAAACATTTCTGGTTTCTTATTTGGAAAGAACATTTCCAACGCTTCTTCATTGGACTTAGACAGATGTTTAAACAAACCATCGCGATGCCAACTCAAACCATTTCCTTTACTGCCGAACCTTAACTATTCCTTAGTTTAAACGAAGCCAATCAAGTTGGGGTAGAACTACCTCTCAGACCTTAACTGAACAACATTTCTAACTTTGAAATAGGCAAAGTTCACTTTATATTCCTTTTACTAACTTCCTTACTTAACCCTCGTTCGAATAAATCTCTATTCGATTTATTCTATTTGATTTACTCTATTTGATTTACTCTATTCACTTAACTCCTTTCGAATAAACTATATTCGATAACTCCTTTATTCTTTAACTCTAATCGATTAAACTAACATCGATTAACTCCTTTTACTTTAATTCTAATCGATTAAACTAACATCGATTAACTTATTTGCTTTAACTCTAATCGATTAAACTAACATCGATTAACTTCTTTGCTTTAACTCTAATCGATTAAACTAACATCGATTAACTTCTTTGCTTTAACTCTAATCGATTAAACTAACATCGATTAACTCCTTTGCTTTTACTCTAATCGATTAAACTAACATCGATTAACTTCTTTGCTTTAACTCTAATCGATTAAACTAACATCGATTAACTTCTTTTCTTTAACTCTAATCGATTAAACTAACATCGATTAACTCCTTTGCTTTAACTCTAATCGATTAAACTAACATCGATTAACTTCTTTGCTTTAACTCTAATCGATTAAACTAACATCGATTAACTTCTTTTGTAAAACCCCACCTCCGCTAGGGTCACTCGCAAAGGAATGCACTAGCTTTAGAGGGGCATTATTGGTAAACATGCACAGAAATATCACAAGACAGAACATATAAAATAGCGGAAGTAAAATCAAACTTTCATAACATGAATAAATAAGGTCTAAAGCCTTTTACATCAGAGTACAACAAAACCTGTCTTGCAATAGTAAAGAAGCATAAAGACTTTTTAATAAGTTATTCCCCAAGTAAAAACAGTAAAGTAGCCATAGCCAAGAGAAGTCCAAGCCATCCATGATGACCTTCAAGCAGAAGAAGTCTGAACTAAACTGCATTGTTTCCTCCCTGTAACCTGGGGGGGAAACGGAAGAAAAGAGGCGAAACAAAACGGGTCAGTCAAAAAGACTGAGTAAGTCCTATCTACTTCCAGTATAAAAACAGGTAAAGGTAACATGACATGCATAAACTGAAAGTAAACATAAGGATAACTATAAGATAGATAAACTAAACCGGGCTAGCCGGTTTAACTACTGTGGCAAGGTAAACTAAGGTATCATGATAAACTACGGTGTTATGATAAGTCAAGGTATCACATCGTCAGATTTCTATCGAGTACATTATCCCAAGGTATCTGCCCCGTCTATCATCCCACGGTATCTATTATGTATTTTAGGTCTAACATGTATATTTGCTCTGCACCCTCCGTACTAGTATCCCAGCCTTGTCATGTGTTAACCATGAATGTCCCTTACTCAAAGTCGTGTAATGGTCCATGTCAACCTAATATATCGCATATATAGGTTATTCAAATCATATGTTTCTTTCCATGTATATAAGTTCAGTCCTTTGCCGTACCTCGTACGGGCTTCCTCATGTCGTATTATCCTAGAAATCGTTTGGACTGTCACCCTTGTTCTAGCTAGGCTCTTCCATATGAATCATCGTTTGAACTACTAGGACTTACGCAACCTAGCACCCCTAAGGATTACGCTTACCTATTGCACGCTTTCGTATTTTGGTTTGGGTTAAACCACCTAGGCCACTAGGGATTACGCTAACCCTCAACCGCGCCCTTTTTCCCACGCAATCACCGTGAATCGTTTTTCTATAACTGTATGCACATGTATCACATCGTGCCATCCGAGTCCTATCACAGGGCAAAACAAGAAATACAGGACTCGGTCGGGAGCTTTAGATTTATCTGTCGATGCAGATACTAAGGTCTGCTTTTCTACATGTGGCTATGGTCCCACGAGACCCCTCCCTCAACTAGTGAAAGGCAACACAAGAGAAAATCTTGTATGAGAACTACACTCCGGCCAGCCCACATCCTACGGCCTACCTCACCCATAATTAGATAGCAATTATGGTCTGTTGGGTGTTCCCTGCCTTTCCGTACGTACACGCTTGACTCAAGATGGTAGATGATCGACGAACTTGCTATCTCGGGCATCTTATGTATTCGCCGGCTCACTGCTATCCACCCCAGTCTTTAGGTCGCTCGCATAGCAACCAAGGCATATTCTTGGTTCTTCTACCGCAGACCTCAACCTCTCGTGAGCCTAGTATAATGACCTGTCAGCTCACAGAGGGATCCCAAGAATATCCTCACGTTCCCCGAAGCCGCTGCTTCGTTACCCAGTTCGTTGGAGCCTTTATCTAAATCAGATAGCTTGCTCCTACACGCATACTTAAATGTTGACCTAACGTATCGGGTTACTAATCTATCTCAGAAGTGGTCCAAATGTCTTTGACTAAGAATTATTACTTAGTTTCCCTTAACTAAGGTTTACCACTTAGCCTTATTCCCATTATCCTTGTTAACAATGGTTATTTACCTAATCCTCCGAATTAGGGTTTATCTAATGGGTTAAGTGTCACTTAAGTTCACAACTTAACCCGTCTACAAAACATGTCGAAACTGGCTATGTGTCCAAGTCCAAGACTTAACCCTACAGACCATGTGTCAAGTTGGTTAAGTATATCAAGCAATCCATGACTTAACCTCGTCTAATTATCATTTTAGTTTGGTTAAGTATATATATCAATTTGACCCTATCAAATTACCGAGTAAAATCGGTCAAGCGTATTCGAAACGATTCGTGACTTAGCCTTATCATGTTTTTACGTTAGATTGGTTAAGTATAGGTTAACTTAACCTCATCAAATCATCGTGTTAAATTAGTTAAGTGTTTATCTTAACCCCATTAAATTACCAAGTTGGATTAATTAAGTCTAGGCTAACTTAACCCCATCCGATTACCATGTTTAGATTAGTTAAGTCTAATCTTAACCTCATCCATTAACTGTATTATACGGTTAAGTGTCAATAAGAAAATTTACTTAACCTTATCAAGTTATCGTATTGGATTGATTAAGTGTTGGTTAACTTAATCCCGTCCCCTCGTCGTATAAAAATGGTCAAGTGTCGTTAGACAAATCAAGTTACTTAACCTACCCAACCCTGTCATGTTTTGTTAAGTATCATTAGCCTAATCAAATTACTTAACCCATTTGTCCATGTCATATTTGGTTAAGCCTCATTAATCAAATTAACTTAACCCTACTATGTGGCATTAATTATTTAATGCACCGCAACCTCTCACATTAGACTTTGTTGTGGTTACTAGTTAAGCCGGGCGGGTCCGGGTAGATTTACACCACAACTTGGTCTAACCTCGGGTTCAAGCACAACATGACCAACTTCTCACATTGAGTCCTATTGTTTGCAACTACTAGTTAGGCCGGTCGGTTCCGGGTAGTTTTACGTTGCAAACTCAACCCAACCTCGAGTTGGCCACTTTCATGTCTAGTCTAGTGTCATGTTCATAGTCAAGTTTTCAAGCAATTGGGTAGACCTAACTTAATAGGTAAATTCCCAATGGGTAGACCTAACTTAATAGGTAAATTCCCAAGCTTATGATTATGCATATTTACATGTTAACTTACATGCTATATTCAATGTTGCATGTTGTCATGTTATACCCATTTGACCCAAATCATGTTTCACGTCATATTTCATGGAACTTCAAGTTAAGTTTCTCATGTATATTCACGCTCGTCTAACCTAACCCCAAAACGTGTTTCCAACGTAAGTATAGACGAGTCAACATAGTAGAAATACTATGACTACAAATTGGCCTCGAACATGCATAGTGTCATAAAAAGGGTTTTGGCCATAAACACACAAAATGTCACAAGGGAATTCGGCCACAACATGCATATTATCAAAAAGGGTTTGGCCATAAACATGCACAACTTAAAAGAGGGGATTGGCCATAAGCATGCATAATCTCATAAAGGATTTGGCCACAAACTTGCATCATAACATAAGGGGTTTGGGTTCATAAACATGCATAAGCCCCAAACTATAATCTTAGCCAATGTTTCACAAGTAAAAATGGTTCCTAAAGGTTCATGCTAGCATTTCATGCATAAAGATCCAAACTTGCAAGTTAAACTAGGTTATGCATAGCATGAGAGGCATGATTAAGTCACTCACATGGCCTAAAACCATAAACATGAACACAAGAGGCAAGGTAAGGCTCATATAGGTTCGCATAATCATGTTTAGCCACATTTTATCCCATGTCATTATCAAAACTACCGTTTCCATCTAAAAGTAGCTAGAACTTACATAGGCAAGGCTTAGGAAAGGGATCATGCATCATTATGACGAAGAAAGGTGGCTCCTTTGATGATGAACCATCACAAAACTCGCATAGAAATGTTGATTTGGCCTCTATTTGGTGTAGCAAGCTTGCATCCTTTGATTTGAACCCGATTTGAATGCATAGGCTCTAGGGATTTGAGATGGAGGCCATGATCACCTTGCATTTGGGCAGCACTTCGTGGAGAGGGTGAGTTATGAGGGTTTAGGGGGGGCTTAGGGGTGTTTTTATAGAGATTAGGATAGTTTTAGGCCCTTAGATTAACCCTAGGATAGATTAGGACCATCAGATCTCGGAAGCTTCCAGAACCAGCCCAAGAACAAGACCAGGTGAGCCAAGCAGGTGCACCAGGCAGCTTGCCCCGGCCACCCCCTGTCGACAGGCAAGTCGACAGGGCTGTCGACTTGGTCTGGGCCCAAGTCGACAGGCCTGTCGACAGCCCTGTCGACATGGCCTAGGCGGGGAAACTTCCCGCCTAGCCCCAGATCTGCCTTCCAAAGCTGTTTCCGAAATTCAAATTTTCAGAAGTCTTCTTTGGGCCTTTAACGGGTCATACGGACTCCGATTCTCGAAAACTCGGACTCTATTTCGCGTATTTTTCCGAGACGAACGCAATGGCATAGCCCGTTTTACTTGATTCAGAATTTAAAATTAAATCCTGCCTTGATTCTTGATTTAACGTGTTGTAAAAATTCGGGTTGTTACATTCTCCCCATCTTTTAGGATTTCGTCCCCGAAATCTCCAAGTTAGGAAGAACATATCCTACCATCCATCATCCATCTACTCAAAACATCATCCACAAGCAACCATTGTCCTTAGATGATTTCTAATGCCATATGAATATATGCAAAATGTGTGTGTACATGTTCCTTAGCTAATGCTAATGATCAGGCCTGAAAATCTTTTGAATGCAAAAACATGTTTAGTGCTATGAATCCATCATGTATGCAAATAGTCCTAATCATATACACTATATGCGTGCACAAACATTCAACCATATGCAACATCCGCATGATAACACATTCAATTTCATCCATAAACAAATACTCGTGCATATGCAATATGAAATGTGACCGTGTCGAGCTACTGTCTAACGCAAATTCGCGCATCCACGAGCAACCACTTGCAACCATTTGCAACCATATCAACCATAACATGTTTCAAATACATGTTTACATCCACAGGGTTCTACCTAAGATTCCCTGAAACAGGGTCGAGAAGATAAACAAAACAAACTCCGTACGGGGTTTGTAACAGAGACAGGACCGAGAGGATATCCATAAAAGATAGCCTACAAGCAAGCTCAACAGAAAAACAGGGATCGAGGATATATTCCCAAAAGAGATATCATGCATGTATTTAGTCTTCAGTCTCTTGAGTCGCATTACCTTGTGCTTAGTTCCATCGTGCCTTGACCGCCCCTTTTTCTTCACGATTTCACAGCTTCTTATTTCCTGTTTCCATATCATGAGTTGGAACTCATTTCCTCGTCGCCCCTCGTTCCACTTGCACTTATTCTCCTTCTAGAATACTTGGCGCAAACAGGACTGCGTACACATTATTCCATGCGAGCCCTCAAAATTCACTAGTGAATCCTGGACCTTGTACCATAAGGTATTCCACGTAGAAAAACTTTCTCTTGAAAGTAAACAAGTTACCGTGCGCACTTACTAGGGTAATTCCCATAACCCATACATAATCGAAGTAAACCATCCGTCTTATTAGCGAACACCATTCGATCGGGTTTCTAATTTCCAACAAAGGCTTCTAGGGATTCTAAGTAACTAATCATGACAGAACCCAAAAGGTTACGCGATACTTCAAGGGTATTACCAAAACAAGCCAAGAGTCTAACTACCCTTCTTCTAAAATCGAGAGTGGCACCCCTTACTGGATAACCACTTCATCCCTAGAATCCATCCACAACTTATAAACATAAGCATTATTTCCAAGCTCAACATTTGATATAGACATTCTCAAATCCAAACAAGCCATGAGTAAATGGACCAATCTTCCAATAGGACTTGAGACAAAAACGGGATCCTCTACTACGCTAGTACTAAGGTGCAGAGACTCAACTATCGAAGCGGACTTAAAAGATGCGGTGATCAAAACAAAGTCCCGACAGGATGATAGAGAAGAAAAGCTAAACCTTTAACAAGATCGTTACCCTCCTTCTGAGGTATCCTAGAAATGAGAGCATACTATTGCCCTCCGAATGATCTTGTCCCTGTTCCATGATACTTAACTATCCGTCCCGTTTCACCATGCCAAAGGTACTCTCTCGTCATGGGTTTCATTGTTCATCTTTCTCCCTCCTTTTAGGACTCAGCCATACCAATATGTCGCTTATCCCTGAGCTCGTATCCTTTATCCTTGTTCTTACTATCCTTTCATGCATAACTCTGCAACGGTCTCTCGAGAACCACCTCCATCGTACGGGAAACACATACGCAGCTAAAAAGACTAGTCGCAGTCAAAACCACTGTGACTACAGATGGAGGAAAGAAAGGAAAAGAGATTCAATCAAGGAAACAAGGATAATGCTAATGGCCTTTGGGGGAATAGCCTTTTTCTTTTTAAAAGAAAATTTTCTTGAAAAATGCTTCTTTATAAACGATTTTCAAATAGTTTTCAGAAGGTCTTTAAAAACTTTTGCCTAGTCTGGTAACCTTCTGCTCTGATACCAAATGTAAAACCCCACCTCCGCTAGGGTCACTCGCAAAGGAATGCACTAGCTTTAGAGGGGCATTATTGGTAAACATGCACAGAAATATCACAAGACAGAACATATAAAATAGCGGAAGTAAAATCAAACTTTCATAACATGAATAAATAAGGTCTAAAGCCTTTTACATCAGAGTACAACAAAACCTGTCTTGCAATAGTAAAGAAGCATAAAGACTTTTTAATAAGTTATTCCCCAAGTAAAAACAGTAAAGTAGCCATAGCCAAGAGAAGTCCAAGCCATCCATGATGACCTTCAAGCAGAAGAAGTCCGAACTAAACTGCATTGTTTCCTCCCTGTAACCTGGGGGGGAAACGGAAGAAAAGAGGCGAAACAAAACGGGTCAGTCAAAAAGACTGAGTAAGTCCTATCTACTTCCAGTATAAAAACAGGTAAAGGTAACATGACATGCATAAACTGAAAGTAAACATAAGGATAACTATAAGATAGATAAACTAAACCGGGCTAGCCGGTTTAACTACTGTGGCAAGGTAAACTAAGGTATCATGATAAACTACGGTGTTATGATAAGTCAAGGTATCACATCGTCAGATTTCTATCGAGTACATTATCCCAAGGTATCTGCCCCGTCTATCATCCCACGGTATCTATTATGTATTTTAGGTCTAACATGTATATTTGCTCTGCACCCTCCGTACTAGTATCCCAGCCTTGTCATGTGTTAACCATGAATGTCCCTTACTCAAAGTCGTGTAATGGTCCATGTCAACCTAATATATCGCATATATAGGTTATTCAAATCATATGTTTCTTTCCATGTATATAAGTTCAGTCCTTTGCCGTACCTCGTACGGGCTTCCTCATGTCGTATTATCCTAGAAATCGTTTGGACTGTCACCCTTGTTCTAGCTAGGCTCTTCCATATGAATCATCGTTTGAACTACTAGGACTTACGCCACCTAGCACCCCTAGGGATTACGCTTACCTATTGCACGCTTTCGTATTTTGGTTTGGGTTAAACCACCTAGGCCACTAGGGATTACGCTAACCCTCAACCGCGCCCTTTTTCCCACGCAATCACCGTGAATCGTTTTTCTATAACTGTATGCACATGTATCACATCGTGCCATCCGAGTCCTATCACAGGGCAAAACAAGAAATACAGGACTCGGTCGGGAGCTTTAGATTTATCTGCCGATGCAGATACTAAGGTCTGCTTTTCTACATGTGGCTATGGTCCCACGAGACCCCTCCCTCAACTAGTGAAAGGCAACACAAGAGAAAATCTTGCATGAGAACTACACTCCGGCCAGCCCACATCCTACGGCCTACCTCACCCATAATTAGATAGCAATTATGGTCTGTTGGGTGTTCCCTGCCTTTCCGTACGTACACGCTTGACTCAAGATGGTAGATGATCGACGAACTTGCTATCTCGGGCATCTTATGTATTCGCCGGCTCACTGCTATCCACCCCAGTCTTTAGGTCGCTCGCATAGCAACCAAGGCATATTCTTGGTTCTTCTACCGCAGACCTCAACCTCTCGTGAGCCTAGTATAATGACCTGTCAGCTCACAGAGGGATCCCAAGAATATCCTCACGTTCCCCGAAGCCGCTGCTTCGTTACCCAGTTCGTTGGAGCCTTTATCTAAATCAGATAGCTTGCTCCTACACGCATACTTAAATGTTGACCTAACGTATCGGGTTACTAATCTATCTCAGAAGTGGTCCAAATGTCTTTGACTAAGAATTATTACTTAGTTTCCCTTAACTAAGGTTTACCACTTAGCCTTATTCCCATTATCCTTGTTAACAATGGTTATTTACCTAATCCTCCGAATTAGGGTTTATCTAATGGGTTAAGTGTCACTTAAGTTCACAACTTAACCCGTCTACAAAACATGTCGAAACTGGCTATGTGTCCAAGTCCAAGACTTAACCCTACAGACCATGTGTCAAGTTGGTTAAGTATATCAAGCAATCCATGACTTAACCTCGTCTAATTATCATTTTAGTTTGGTTAAGTATATATATCAATTTGACCCTATCAAATTACCGAGTAAAATCGGTCAAGCGTATTCGAAACGATTCGTGACTTAGCCTTATCATGTTTTTACGTTAGATTGGTTAAGTATAGGTTAACTTAACCTCATCAAATCATCGTGTTAAATTAGTTAAGTGTTTATCTTAACCCCATTAAATTACCAAGTTGGATTAATTAAGTCTAGGCTAACTTAACCCCATCCGATTACCATGTTTAGATTAGTTAAGTCTAATCTTAACCTCATCCATTAACTGTATTATACGGTTAAGTGTCAATAAGAAAATTTACTTAACCTTATCAAGTTATCGTATTGGATTGATTAAGTGTTGGTTAACTTAATCCCGTCCCCTCGTCGTATAAAAATGGTCAAGTGTCGTTAGACAAATCAAGTTACTTAACCTACCCAACCCTGTCATGTTTTGTTAAGTATCATTAGCCTAATCAAATTACTTAACCCATTTGTCCATGTCATATTTGGTTAAGCCTCATTATTCAAATTAACTTAACCCTACTATGTGGCATTAATTATTTAATGCACCCCAACCTCTCACATTAGACTTTGTTGTGGTTACTAGTTAAGCCGGGCGGGTCCGGGTAGATTTACACCACAACTTGGTCTAACCTCGGGTTCAAGCACAACATGACCAACTTCTCACATTGAGTCCTATTGTTTGCAACTACTAGTTAGGCCGGTCGGTTCCGGGTAGTTTTACGTTGCAAACTCAACCCAACCTCGAGTTGGCCACTTTCATGTCTAGTCTAGTGTCATGTTCATAGTCAAGTTTTCAAGCAATTGGGTAGACCTAACTTAATAGGTAAATTCCCAATGGGTAGACCTAACTTAATAGGTAAATTCCCAAGCTTATGATTATGCATATTTACATGTTAACTTACATGCTATATTCAATGTTGCATGTTGTCATGTTATACCCATTTGACCCAAATCATGTTTCACGTCATATTTCATGGAACTTCAAGTTAAGTTTCTCATGTATATTCACGCTCGTCTAACCTAACCCCAAAACGTGTTTCCAACGTAAGTATAGACGAGTCAACATAGTAGAAATACTATGACTACAAATTGGCCTCGAACATGCATAGTGTCATAAAAAGGGTTTTGGCCATAAACACACAAAATGTCACAAGGGAATTCGGCCACAACATGCATATTATCAAAAAGGGTTTGGCCATAAACATGCACAACTTAAAAGAGGGGATTGGCCATAAGCATGCATAATCTCATAAAGGATTTGGCCACAAACTTGCATCATAACATAAGGGGTTTGGGTTCATAAACATGCATAAGCCCCAAACTATAATCTTAGCCAATGTTTCACAAGTAAAAATGGTTCCTAAAGGTTCATGCTAGCATTTCATGCATAAAGATCCAAACTTGCAAGTTAAACTAGGTTATGCATAGCATGAGAGGCATGATTAAGTCACTCACATGGCCTAAAACCATAAACATGAACACAAGAGGCAAGGTAAGGCTCATATAGGTTCGCATAATCATGTTTAGCCACATTTTATCCCATGTCATTATCAAAACTACCGTTTCCATCTAAAAGTAGCTAGAACTTACATAGGCAAGGCTTAGGAAAGGGATCATGCATCATTATGACGAAGAAAGGTGGCTCCTTTGATGATGAACCATCACAAAACTCGCATAGAAATGTTGATTTGGCCTCTATTTGGTGTAGCAAGCATGCATCCTTTGATTTGAACCCGATTTGAATGCATAGGCTCTAGGGATTTGAGATGGAGGCCATGATCACCTTGCATTTGGGCAGCACTTCGTGGAGAGGGTGAGTTATGAGGGTTTAGGGGGGGCTTAGGGGTGTTTTTATAGAGATTAGGATAGTTTTAGGCCCTTAGATTAACCCTAGGATAGATTAGGACCATCAGATCTCGGAAGCTTCCAGAACCAGCCCAAGAACAAGACCAGGTGAGCCAAGCAGGTGCACCAGGCAGCTTGCCCCGGCCACCCCCTGTCGACAGGCAAGTCGACAGGGCTGTCGACTTGGTCTGGGCCCAAGTCGACAGGCCTGTCGACAGCCCTGTCGACATGGCCTAGGCGGGGAAACTTCCCGCCTAGCCCCAGATCTGCCTTCCAAAGCTGTTTCCGAAATTCAAATTTTCAGAAGTCTTCTTTGGGCCTTTAACGGGTCATACGGACTCCGATTCTCGAAAACTCGGACTCTATTTCGCGTATTTTTCCGAGACGAACGCAATGGCATAGCCCGTTTTACTTGATTCAGAATTTAAAATTAAATCCTGCCTTGATTCTTGATTTAACGTGTTGTAAAAATTCGGGTTGTTACATCTTTGCTTTAACTCTAATCGATTAAACTAACATCGATTAACTCCTTTTATTCTTTTCGAATAAACTATTCATTTATAAAGATTTACTTTCAGTAACAGTTCTTCACTTTTCAAATGATTTTCCTTTTATAAAACTCTATTCGTTTTAAAAACATTTTTCCCTTTTAATTACTTTCGAAATATTTCCTTTTATAAAATCTGTTGATATTATAAAATTCTTTTATTTCAGTATACATTGAAATAATTCTTTTTACATCCTAGGGTCTTTTATGATATTTAAAATATCAAATAAAAATGATCAACATCGTTCCGTCACCCATAATCCATAACAGATTATATAACACATCATATATCAAAATATATGAAAAACAATAAAATAACTGTTGAGGAATCCAGTCGGATTCCTCCAACCTGTTTCCCTGCATCACAGATGTTAAACAATATAGATAACATCACTTTCAGTTCCATATGATATATTCTGTTAAACAGAATCAATATAGAAATTCAACTAACTGACTAGCAGTTCAATCAAACAGTCAACACACAGTCAATCAACCAATATTTAACAGTTCTAAAAATACAACATGAAATTATAAACTGTTCAGAGTTAGTGAGATTTACTCACATTGGACGATCGTCGTTAATAACGATAACCATCTTTGATTCTGACGGACAATCTATTTTGCTATAAATTGTAACGTGCTCCCATTTGACTTGCGGTCAGTTCCATTGTGGAGCTCTCGTCCATACGGTCCCAACGGATCTTGTTTCGTTGGATTCTGATCACGTATGATAAAGTTATTGAATTAACAAATTCAGATACTATTTTAAATTAAACAAACTTTATTTTCGGCCTTACCCATTTTAAAGCACCGGCCCATTTCCCTTTAAAGGCCCACCACGCCATACCCTTCTTCCTCACCGTGAACTACTCCAGTACACACAACAGCAATGGCCATTTTTCACGCAACTTTGGATTCCTCAATCCCCCATTCTACTTAACGGTTTCAAAATTCAATAACACCGTTACTCTTCTCTTCACTCCCTCTATCTCTCCATCCTAGAAACCTATCACTCGACACTTCCACAAAAATAGCGTCGCCCTCCTTACAATATGAGCTACAGGAACTCACGATGCAATTTATCATCGGAATGCACTAAAATGGTGCGAACTCACTCGAAATCCCATCACCAACTCAGTACAAACCTCTATTTCTCTCAAAACCCCTTTCATATCTCAAGAATTCGAACCCTAGTTTACTGTCCAGGATTTCGAACATCAGACAGTAGCATCGCGACTGGTAAAACTGGTACGGGGTTGAAGCAAATGGTATCGTGAATCCATATATATATAAGATGATTTATAAACCTTTATTTGAATATACTTTGAATTTTTGAAGATCGACATGTTACGGGGAGGAGCAAATATTATCACGGCAGATTTTTCTTGTGTTTATAGCTTGAGGTTGGTAAGGTTTGTGGCTGAAATAAAAGGCTGCGTGGGTTTGTTTAGGTCCACATATAACTAGGATATTTTTTTATTAATATTTCAATATTTTATTTTGTCCTTTTATATTCGTTTTCCTCTTCTAAAAATCTGTGTGATCACACATAGTATTCAAAAATCACGAAATTGGACAGTTAGCTAGAGTTCGACATTACGGTCCCAACGAAACTGGTTTCGTCGAATTCCGACTCCGTATGCTCACACAGCGTATTTTTAACTGTCAAAATACTGACTGTTTTACACTCTAAAAATCCGTACGGTCACACAGTGACTCTAAAAATCACGAAACTGGAAATCTAACAACTATTTGATATTGCGGATCCAACAAAACTGGTTTCGTCGAATTCCGACTTCGTTTGCAAAAGTGGCTATTTTTAACGCTCTAAATAGCCTATTTAAATATATAAATATATTTAAATATAATTAAATTAAATATTTAAAATTAAATATTATCGTCTATATTCACAGTGGAATACCATACAGCTCTAGAATATTCCTATATGAATTTCTACTCGATATTCACTTCTGGGTTAACCCGATATTCGATTTATATTGAAATCCCTTTTTAAAATATAAATAATTCCTTTATAAAGTTTAAAGGAATTCCACAGCGACTTTTCTAAAATTTGATTTGGACGTATCTCAAAATCTACACGACGAAATCCTGATTTTTCTCTTCCACTAGAAAGATATACTCCACCAGCTCCACACGTTTCTTGTTTCACAGAAATCCGGCTTAAAACGAATCCTGTACATTCAGTTGAAGTTCGAATCGCCAATTTACGAACTGCAACGCTATTTCAAGCTCTATTCTAATTATATTATAATTATACATTCAAACTGACGTCGATTGAATATATTCGTTATTCAAATTCAATTCCAAGCTCAATTAAATATCACAGATGATCCGGTTCACACCATATCGCCATTTCAGCCAATTCTGATTATTTCAGAATTTAATATATTATTTAATTTATTATTTTAATTAAATATTCATCATTATTTAATTCAACGATCATTAAAATCACTAATCACCATTTATATAATTAAATAAATTAATTATAATACCTCTGCCAGTGCGGGTCATTACATTCTTCCCCACTTAAAATAATTTCGTCCTCGAAATTGCTAAAAGGTAGAGGACGACCCTATCGACTGGTTAGAACATATTTGTTCACTTCTTAACTTCAGTTTCAACTGAACCAATTTAATTTAAATTAAATTATTAATTAATCCTTATCAACGAAAATTTTCAAAAATCCTGAAAATTTTCTAACGCCTTAATCTTCGAAAAATTTCGCCAGCACCTCCTTTGTACTGGTCAATCGGTCAAACTCCAACTCGCCTCTCTGGGCCATCTCCATCCCAAAAGAAAATCAAACAGCCAAGCGGCTTGCCTATTCGGCTCATAAATATTATATCCAATAGAAATATAAACTTGTACCTTTTTGTCGGCATATCATTATACCCTTTACATCTGCTGTTAATTCGGCATATACCAATGTCATGCCAATCAAACTCCAAATTAGTTTTTATCTCCAACACAACCATTCGCTTATATCAAAGCCAAATCCCATTTCAACTCAAGTCAAATTCTTGATTTTTACTTCCTTAACTCCTCAATCCAATACCATTTCGGATTTTAATTTCACAAATCCAATCATATTCGATTTCAATTCAACTTCAGTTACCACTTAACTGACTTTGCTTAAATTCAAATCTGCTTTCACAAATTTCTGTTAAATTTGTTTTTAATTTAAACAGTCTTTCCCTAGGAGTTTTGAAACAGTTTACTCTTTTCAAAAATCAAATTTTCCTTTTTGAACATGTCACTGAGCCTTTAATTAATATTCTATTAATTAAATCACTTCTCTATTTATTTATCAATATTTGTTAACCAAATATTTTCAATAACCGTATTGGCATTTTATGTTATTTGGAAAACATTTCCGAATATCGCCTTCCTTTATTTTCTAAACTTTAGAAAATATATGTTATTTATAATTGGAAAATATTCCAATTACTTATCTCTTTTCCGATCTCGTTTATTTCTATACTTAGGAAATATTCTTTGTTTCTATTTCCCAGCTTACACTTATTTGGTTTAAAAAAGATGTTGTGTAAAACATCGTTACGACAACCCAAATACTATATTCAACTAACTCTTATCCAACATTGATCTTCGAGCCTGAAATCTCACTATTTATTTATTAATAATGAAATCAATCAAGTTGGGGTATAACTACCTCTCAAACCTTGACTGAATAACATTTATAACGTCAAAACAGATATGACTACTTACTCGAATAATCAATAACATACAACTACTTATTCACTTTTAAACACGTATACACTTTCTCTTTCTATTCTTACTAGATTTTATTCTAGACTTCCTTTTTGATTATACTATTCTATTTCTAAGTTCATTTCCTTATCGACTTCTATATATATCGATACGTTGATTTCTAACTATCAAATTATCTTAAAAATATTCTAACTCCTTAAATTTCCGGAAAAATTTGCCATAACCTCCTTTGTACCGGAAGTATCGGGATATTTCAAATTGCCTCCCATGGCCCTTACCAATCCAAAAGAAAAAGAAAAAGCCAAGCGGCTAACCGATACGGCGCATAAAATCTCATATGGAATTAAATACATACCTTTTGTCGAGCAATCTATTTATAACTCTTGCATTATCCTTATCCATACCTATCTCATGTATATTTATACATTTCTAATTCATTTCAACTTAATCCAATCATTTTAACTTAGTTCGTTAAGTGATTTTCAAATTACTGGTTTGCCCATTTCACCTTTTTATTTGAATATACATGTTCAAATATAGGTTTAACTTGTTTATCAACTAATTGAATTTCATTTCAATTCTCTTATTCAAATTCTATATTTGAATTTCATTTCAAATCTATTTTCAAACTCCATTTGAATTTCTAAATTCAAATCTATTTGAATTCTCTTTATTTCATTTCAATTCCCTTTGAATCTTCTATATTCAAATTTCAATTTCAATTCTATTTGAATTCTATATTAAATTTTCCATTATTACTCTATATGAATTCTATATTCAATTTTCCATTATTTAAATCTTCTTTATTCAAATCTCATTTGAATTTCTATATTCAAATCCCCTTTGAATTTTCTATATTCAAATCCTCTTTGAATTTTCTTATTCAAATTCTATGTTTGAACTTCCTTTATTCAAATTCCTTTTCAAACTTTCTTTATTCATTCTTTACATAAGTCTCGATTTCAATGCCTTTTGAAATCGATATTTCTGCCTTTGGAAAGTAGATTTCCCTTTCAATTTCACACTTGTATTTTTATTTCTGAATTATCCAATGATAATTCTCTTCACTTCATTTATAAACTTCGTTTATAAAAGAACTATTTATAAACTTCATTTATAAAGGAACTTCTCGTTTTATTTCTTTTAAAACAAGTTAATATTTCAAATCTTTTTAAAAGTTCAAATTCTATTTTACAAATCCCATTTTGAAATTCAACACAACTTGTCTTTCCCCAAAACAAATTCAAAACAGTATCTCTGGTAGTAACTCATCACTTACAACTCGAAAATGAATACTGATGATGCAGTTGTCATCATCAGAATCTATTTTCCAGCGATCGAAGTGAGTTCAATACTATAAAACCATTTCTAAACATTTCCACCTTGAAATTCATTTCAAAATATAATTCACATTGTTTGTAAAACAATTTAAAATCTCCCAGGATCTTAAATTTTCCTTATTTTTAATCCAAATTCATTTACAACACTTATCCAATTCTCCAGAATTTTAACTCAATTTCTGGTTTAAATTTCAGATTTAACTCATCTGATTTCACGCATTTCACTTATATGAATTCTGATTGGTTATTTACATAACCATTTAATTTATAATCTTACTCGATTATAATAACAACCAATGTATCCAATATATTAAAATTTTGATATATATATCTTCTCTATATCAAGATATACCTTGGGTAAACTTATTTTAATTTACCCTCTTTTCAAACATACCATGACGGTTCATCGTATTCGAGTGTTTACAAAATCCCTACCGATACAGTGGATCAAACTGATCGACCAGAACCTATAAACAACTCAACCATTGAATCTCCAAAATATAAAACAAATTTTTATATCAATAACAAATACGTTCACTCATATATATACACTCAATCTCAGTCTAGGGTATTACAAACCCTATCTCTACCGAGTCACGCCACAGAGCCAAGGTAATTCACTTAACTTAAGCTCTGATACCAACTGTAATGACCCGGATTTTTGGCGACTTTGGTTATCGACATAAACACGATGTCGATAACCAAAACATCGAAAAATCCTGGTAATTAGTGAAAGAAATTAGAGGGTGAGGAAAGATAAGATAGAAAATTAGAATAGAAGAAGAAGAAGAACACAACATCAGAGTAACACGAATCTCACAGCGGATCGAATAAATATATTTCATAACATAACTTTGAAATACAAATCTCTACTTGAATATACATATCATTATCAAAGTACAACACTTACAACACAGCGGAAATAACAATAGCTATATGATCCTGAAGCCTCCTGCTCCAGCTCTTCAACTATATCTGTAAATCCCGACTACTTGACTGCCCATACAAATTTAGGCACCCAAGAGTTTAGGGAAAACAACAAAATAAACTCCGGGTCAGTCATGGGACTGGTATGAGTAAAACAGTTTAAAACAGTTATACAGGTATATGATATCTCATAAGACCACGCCGTATAACGGAACGGGTTTTTCCCTTATGAAAATCCAAATATCTTTATATCAAAAACCTTTTGATATTATAATAATGTATGTCAACACAATATAATAATCATCTAGTAGAAACGCTTTCATCTCACGTTCTACATATATAGTATACAATCAAAACCGCAAGCACGTATTGGATAATGGGTTTCCAACTATGACAAGGTATGGAACCACCTTTCGCTAGTGTACCTCTAGAGAGGAATACACTAGGTTCAACAAGAACATCTTGCAACCCGGCCACACATGACCGACTACTCATTTCGCTTGAGCGTATCGAATGTATATCACCAACAGTTGGGATCAGCAACCGTTTCCCGAATGGGACAGCATATACAATAGATTTCTAGAAGTAAATGAAACTCTAGTTCAGGTGATTATACACCCTACTTCGGTGCGACCGACTTAGCCATGCAGCCTGCCCGATTTCTGTCATTTACCGGTTGATGAGGCTTGAGGTTACGCTTCATCATCCCATTAGATTCACTTCGAATGTCACATCGTCAAATCCATCAAATCACCGATTGACGTCCTCAACAATACATTATGTGTCAGCTAAAGAAGTTTCCATCTCCGCTTCCACTCTTGGTACGGTTGGGGAAATCAATATATGTGATTGTCTGGAAATATTATGTCAGACATCCGTCCATACAAGTCATCCAGGAACAGGATGAACCGAAGGCACTATTCTGTAACCAGGATAGCCCTTGCATAACTCCGTCTTCAATTTCCATTGGCATATATGATTCGCAACGCTTATGCCAATACAGAGTGGTTCTTTGGATAATAATCCAACCGGTCTCTCCATATTAACAACGTTAAAATGGTCAAAACTTCGATAGTCTGTGATTTAACTATCGAATAAAAACAAGTGTGCAAACAACGATATTATTTCCAGATGGAAATTTATATCGATCAAACATCATTCAACGTTTATATCCTTAGTTCATTTTTCATCTCCTGTTTCCCTATATTCAACATTTCTTATTTTCTAAATTTAGAAAATATATGTTATTACCATTGGAAAACATTTCCATTTCTTGTTTTCTTTATTAGAAAACATTTCTGGTTTCTTATTTGGAAAGAACATTTCCAAAGCTTCTTCATTGGACTTAGACAGATGTTTAAACAAACCATCGCGATGCCAACTCAAACCATTTCCTTTACTGCCGAACCTTAACTATTCCTTAGTTTACACGAAGCCAATCAAGTTGGGGTAGAACTACCTCTCAGACCTTAACTGAACAACATTTCTAACTTTGAAATAGGCAAAGTTCACTTTATATTCCTTTTACTAACTTCCTTACTTAACCCTCGTTCGAATAAATCTCTATTCGATTTATTCTATTTGATTTACTCTATTTGATTTACTCTATTCACTTAACTCCTTTCGAATAAACTATATTCGATAACTCCTTTATTCTTTAACTCTAATCGATTAAACTAACATCGATTAACTCCTTTTACTTTAATTCTAATCGATTAAACTAACATCGATTAACTTATTTGCTTTAACTCTAATCGATTAAACTAACATCAATTAACTTCTTTGATTTAACTCTAATCGATTAAACTAACATCGATTAACTTCTTTGCTTTAACTCTAATCGATTAAACTAACATCAATTAACTCCTTTGCTTTAACTCTAATCGATTAAACTAACATCGATTAACTTCTTTGCTTTAACTCTAATCGATTAAACTAACATCGATTAACTTCTTTGCTTTAACTCTAATCGATTAAACTAACATCGATTAACTCCTTTTATTCTTTTCGAATAAACTATTCATTTATAAAGATTTACTTTCAGTAACAGTTCTTCACTTTACAAATGATTTTCCTTTTATAAAAATCTATTCGTTTTAAAAACATTTTTCCCTTTTAATTACTTTCGAAATATTTCCTTTTATAAAATCTGTTGATTTTATAAAATTCTTTTATTTCAATATACATTGAAATAATTCTTTTTACATCCTAGGGTCTTTTATGATATTTAAAATATCGAACAAAAATGATCAACATCGTTCCGTCATCCATAATCCATAACAGATTATATAACACATCATATATCAAAATATATGAAAAACAATACAATAACTGTTGAGGAATCCAGTCGGATTCCTCCAACCTGTTTCCCTGCATCACAGATGTTAAACAATATAGATAACATCACTTTCAGTTCCATATGATATATTCTGTTAAACAGAATCAATATAGAAATTCAACTAACTGACTAGCAGTTCAATCAAACAGTCAACACACAGTCAATCAACCAATATTTAACAGTTCTAAAAATACAACATGAAATTATAAACTGTTCAGAGTTAGTGAGATTTACTCACATTGGACGATCGTCGTTAATAACGATAACCATCTTTGATTCTGACGGACAATTTATTTTGCTATAAATTGTAACGTGCTCCCATTTGACTTGCGGTCAGTTCCATTGTGGAGCTCTCGTCCATACGGTCCCAACGGATCTTGTTTCGTTGGATTCTGATCACGTATGATAAAGTTATTGAATTAACAAATTCAGATACTATTTTAAATTAAACAAACTTTATTTTCGGCCTTACCCATTTTAAAGCACCGGCCCATTTCCCTTTAAAGGCCCACCACGCCATACCCTTCTTCCTCACCGTGAACTACTCCAGTACACACAACAGCAATGGCCATTTTTCACGCAACTTTGGATTCCTCAATCCCCCATTCTACTTAACGGTTTCAAAATTCAATAACACCGTTACTCTTCTCTTCACTCCCTCTATCTCTCCATCCTAGAAACCTATCACTCGACACTTCCACAAAAATAGCGTCGCCCTCCTTACAATATGAGCTACAGGAACTCACGATGCAATTTATCATCGGAATGCACTAAAATGGTGCGAACTCACTCGAAATCCCATCACCAACTCAGTACAAACCTCTATTTCTCTCAAAACCCCTTTCATATCTCAAGAATTCGAACCCTAGTTTACTGTCCAGGATTTCGAACATCAGACAGTAGCATCGCGACTGGTAAAACTGGTACGGGGTTGAAGAAAATGGTATCGTGAATCCATATATATATATATAAGATGATTTATAAACCTTTATTTGAATATACTTTGAATTTTTGAAGATCGACATGTTACGGGGAGGAGCAAAATATTATCACGGCAGATTTTTCTTGTGTTTATAGCTTGAGGTTGGTAAGGTTTGTGGCTGTAATAAAAGGTTGCGTGGGTTTGTTTAGGTCCACATATAACTAGGATATTTTTTTATTAATATTTCAATATTTTATTTTGTCCTTTTATATTCGTTTTCCTCTTCTAAAAATCTGTGTGATCACACATAGTATTCAAAAATCACGAAATTGGACAGTTAGCTAGAGTTCGACATTACGGTCCCAACGAAACTGGTTTCGTCGAATTCCGACTCCGTATGCTCACACAGCGTATTTTTAACTGTCAAAATACTGACTGTTTTACACTCTAAAAATCCGTACGGTCACACAGTGACTCTAAAAATCATAAAACAGGAAATCTAACAACTATTTGATATTGCGGATCCAACAAAACTGGTTTCGTCGAATTCCGACTTTGTTTGCAAAAGTGGCTATTTTTAACGCTCTAAATAGCCTATTTAAATATATAAATATATTTAAATATAATTAAATTAAATATTTAAAATTAAATATTATCGTCTATATTCACAGTGGAATACCATACAGCTCTAGAATATTCCTATATGAATTTCTATTCGATATTCACTTCTGGGTTAACCCGATACTCGATTTATATTGAAATCCCTTTTTAAAATATAAATAATTCCTTTATAAAGTTTAAAGGAATTCCACAGCGACTTTTCTAAAATTTGATTTGGACGTATCTCAAAATCTACATGACGAAATCCTGATTTTTCTCTTCCACTAGAAAGATATACTCCACCAGCTCCACACGTTTCTTGTTTCACAGAAATCCGGCTTAAAACGAATCCTGTACATTCAGTTGAAGTTCGAATCGCCAATTTACGAACTGCAACGCTATTTCAAGCTCTATTTTAATTATATTATAATTATACATTCAAACTGACGTCGATTGAATATATTCGTTATTCAAATTCAATTCCAAGCTCAATTAAATATCACAGATGATCCGGTTCACACCATATCGCCATTTCAGCCAATTCTGATTATTTCAGAATTTAATATATTATTTAATTTATTATTTTAATTAAATATTCATCATTATTTAATTCAACGATCATTAAAATCACTAATCACCATTTATATAATTAAATAAATTAATTATAATACCTCTGCCAGTGCGGGTCATTACATTCTTCCCCACTTAAAATAATTTCGTCCTCGAAATTGCTAAAAGGTAGAGGACGACCCTATCGACTGGTTAGAACATATTTGTTCACTTCTTAACTTCAGTTTCAACTGAACCAATTTAATTTAAATTAAATTATTAATTAATCCTTATCAACTAAAATTTTCAAAAATCCTGAAAATTTTCTAACGCCTTAATCTTCGAAAAATTTCGCCAGCACCTCCTTTGTACTGGTCAATCGGTCAAACTCCAACTCGCCTCTCTGGGCCATCTCCATCCCAAAAGAAAATCAAACAGCCAAGCGGCTTGCCTATTCGGCTCATAAATATTATATCCAATAGAAATATAAACTTGTACCTTTTTGTCGGCATATCATTATACCCTTTACATCTGCTGTTAATTCGGCATATACCAATGTCATGCCAATCAAACTCCAAATCAGTTTTTATCTCCAACACAACCATTCGCTTATATCCAAGCCAAATCCCATTTCAACTCAAGTCAAATTCTTGATTTTCACTTCCTTAACTCCTCAATCCAATACCATTTCGGATTTTAATTTCACAAATCCAATCATATTCGATTTCAATTCAACTTCAGTTACCACTTAACTGACTTTGCTTAAATTCAAATCTGCTTTCACAAATTTCTGTTAAATTTGTTTTTAATTTAAACAGTCTTTCCCTAGGAGTTTTGAAACAGTTTACTCTTTTCAAAAATCAAATTTTCCTTTTTGAACATGTCACTGAGCCTTTAATTAATATTCTATTAATTAAATCACTTCTCTATTTCTTTATCAATATTTGTTAACCAAATATTTTCAATAACCGTATTGGCATTTTATGTTATTTGGAAAACATTTCCGAATATCGCCTTCCTTTATTTTCTAAACTTTAGAAAATATATGTTATTTATAATTGGAAAATATTCCAATTACTTATCTCTTTTCCGATCTCGTTTATTTCTATACTTAGGAAATATTCTTTATTTCTATTTCCCAGCTTACACTTATTTGGGTTAAAACAGATGTTGTGTAAAACATCGTTACGACAACCCAAATACTATATTCAACTAACTCTTATCCAACATTGATCTTCGAACCTGAAATCTCACTATTTATTTATTAATAATGAAATCAAT
Organism: Allium sativum; assembly: GCA_030737875.1. Classification (NCBI taxonomy): domain Eukaryota; kingdom Viridiplantae; phylum Streptophyta; class Magnoliopsida; order Asparagales; family Amaryllidaceae; genus Allium; species Allium sativum. Next base: position 203,141,170 of record CM060925.1, on the reverse strand, counting down.
CAAGTTGGGGTAAAACTACCTCTCAAACCTTGACTGAATAACATTTATAACGTCAAAACAGATATGACTACTTACTCGAATAATCAATACCATACAACTACTTATTCACTTTTAAACACGTATACACTTTCTCTTTCTATTCTTACTAGATTTTATTCTAGACTTCCTTTTTGATTATACTATTCTATTTCTAAGTTCATTTCCTTATCGACTTCTATATATATCGATACGTTGATTTCTAACTATCAAATTATCTTAAAAATATTCTAACTCCTTAAATTTCCAGAAAAATTTGCCATAACCTCCTTTGTACCGGAAGTATCGGGATATTTCAAATTGCCTCCCATGGCCCTTACCAATCCAAAAGAAAAAGAAAAAGCCAAGCGGCTAGCCGATACGGCGCATAAAATCTCATATGGAATTAAATACATACCTTTTGTCGAGCAATCTATTTATAACTCTTGCATTATCCTTATCCATACCTATCTCATGTATATTTATACATTTCTAATTCATTTCAACTTAATCCAATCATTTTAACTTAGTTCGTTAAGTGATTTTCAAATTACTGGTTTGCCCATTTCACCTTTTTATTTGAATATACATGTTCAAATATAGGTTTAACTTGTTTATCAACTAATTGAATTTCATTTCAATTCTCTTATTCAAATTCTATATTTAAATTTCATTTCAAATCTATTTTCAAACTCCATTTGAATTTCTAAATTCAAATCTATTTTAATTCTCTTTATTTCATTTCAATTCCCTTTGAATCTTCTATATTCAAATTTCAATTTCAATTCTATTTGAATTCTATATTAAATTTTCCATTATTACTCTATATGAATTCTATATTCAATTTTCCATTATTTAAATCTTCTTTATTCAAATCTCATTTGAATTTCTATATTCAAATCCCCTTTGAATTTTCTATATTCAAATCCTCTTTGAATTTTCTTATTCAAATTCTATGTTTGAACTTCCTTTATTCAAATTCCTTTTCAAACTTTCTTTATTCATTCTTTACATAAGTCTCGATTTCAATTCCTTTTGAAATCGATATTTCTGCCTTTGGAAAGTAGATTTCCCTTTCAATTTCACACTTGTATTTTTATTTCTGAATTATCCAATGATAATTCTCTTTACTTCATTTATAAACTTCGTTTATAAAAGAACTATTTATAAACTTCATTTATAAAGGAACTTCTCGTTTTATTTCTTTTAAAACAAGTTAATATTTCAAATCTTTTTAAAAGTTCAAATTCTATTTTACAAATCCCATTTTGAAATTCAACACAACTTGTCTTTCCCCAAAACAAATTCAAAACAGTATCTCTGGTAGTAATTCATCACTTACAACTCGAAAATGAATACTGATGATGCAGTTGTCATCATCAGAATCTATTTTCCAGCGATCGAAGTGAGTTCAATACTATAAAACCATTTCTAAACATTTCCACCTTGAAATTCATTTCAAAATATAATTCACATTGTTTGTAAAACAATTTAAAATCTCCCAGGATCTTAAATTTTCCTTATTTTTAATCCAAATTCATTTACAAAACTTATCCAATTCTCCAGAATTTTAACTCAATTTCTGGTTTAAATTTCAGATTTAACTCATCTTATTTCACGCATTTCACTTATATGAATTCTGATTGGTTATTTACATAACCATTTAATTTATAATCTTACTCGATTATAATAACAACCAATGTATCCAATATATTAAAATTTTGATATATATATCTTCTCTATATCAAGATATACCTTGGGTAAACTTATTTTAATTACCCTCTTTTCAAACATACCATGACGGTTCATCGTATTCGAGTGTTTACAAAATCCCTACCGATACAGTGGATCAAACTGATCGACCAGAACCTATAAACAACTCAACCAATGAATCTCCAAAATATAAAAAAAAAAATTATATCAATAACAAATATGTTCACTCATATATATACACTCAATCTCAGTCTAGGGTATTACAAACCCTATCTCTACCGAGTCACGCCACAGAGCCAAGGTAATTCACTTAACTTAAGCTCTGATACCAACTGTAATGACCCGGATTTTTGGTGACTTTAGTTATCGACATAAACACGATGTCAATAACCAAAACATCGAAAAATCCTGGTAATTAGTGAAAGAAATTAGAGGGTGAGGAAAGATAAGATAGAAAATTAGAATAGAAGAAGAAGAAGAACACAACATCAGAGTAACACGAATCTCACAGCGGAACGAATAAATATATTGCATAACATAACTTTGAAATACAAATCTCTACTTGAATATACATATCATTATCAAAGTACAACACTTACAACACAGCGGAAATAACAATAGCTATATGATCCTGAAGCCTCCTGCTCCAGCTCTTCAACTATATCTGTAAATCCCGACTACTTGACTGCCCATACAAATTTAGGCACCCAAGAGTTTAGGGAAAACAACAAAATAAACTCCGGGTCAGTCATGGGACTGGTATGAGTAAAACAGTTTAAAACAGTTATACAGGTATATGATATCTCATAAGACCACGCCGTATAACGGAACGGGTTTTTCCCTTATGAAAATCCAAATATCTTTATATCAAAAACCTTTTGATATTATAATAATGTCTATCAACACAATATAATAATCATCTAGTAGAAACGCTTTCATCTCACGTTCTACATATATAGTATACAATCAAAACCGCAAGCACGTATTGGATAATGGGTTTCCAACTATGACAAGGTATGGAACCACCTTTCGCTAGTGTACCTCTAGAGAGGAATACACTGGGTTCAACAAGAACATCTTGCAACCCGGCCACACATGACCGACTACTCATTTCGCTTGAGCGTATCGAATGTATATCACCAACAGTTGGGATCAGCAACCGTTTCCCGAATGGGACAGCATAAACAATAGATTTTTAGAAGTAAATGAAACTCTAGATCAGGTGATTATACACCCTACTTCGGTGCGACCGACTTAGCCATGCTGCCTGCCCGATTTCTGTCATTTACCGGTTGATGAGGCTTGAGGTTACGCTTCATCATCCCATTAGATTCACTTCGAATGTCACATCGTCAAATCCATCAAATCACCGATTGACGTCCTCAACAATACATTATGTGTCAGCTAAAGAAGTTTCCTTCTCCGCTTCCACTCTTGGTACGGTTGGGGAAATCAATATATGTGATTGTCTGGAAATATTCTGTCAGACATCCGTCCATACAAGTCATCCAGGAACAGGATGAACCGAAGGCACTATTCTGTAACCAGGATAGCCCTTGCATAACTCCGTCTTCAATTTCCATTGGCATATATGATTCGCAACGCTTATGCCAATACAGAGTGGTTCTTTGGATAATAATCCAACCGGTCTCTCCATATTAACAACGTTAAAATGGTCAAAACTTCGATAGTCTGTGATTTAACTATCGAATAAAAACAAGTGTGCAAACAACGATATTATTTCCAGATGGAAATTTATATCGATCAAACATCATTCAACGTTTATATCCTTAGTTCATTTTTCATCTCCTGTTTCCCTATATTCAACATTTCTTATTTTCTAAATTTAGAAAATATATGTTATTACCATTGGAAAACATTTCCATTTCTTGTTTTCTTTATTAGAAAACATTTTTGGTTTCTTATTTGGAAAGAACATTTCCAATGCTTCTTCATTGGACTTAGACAGATGTTTAAACAAACAATCGCGATGCCAACTCAAACCATTTCCTTTACTGCCGAACCTTAACTATTCCTTAGTTTAAACGAAGCCAATCAAGTTGGGGTAGAACTACCTCTCAGACCTTAACTGAACAACATTTCTAACTTTGAAATAGGCAAAGTTCACTTTATATTCCTTTTACTAACTTCCTTACTTAACCCTCGTTCGAATAAATCTCTATTCGATTTATTCTATTTGATTTACTCTATTTGATTTACTCTATTCACTTAACTCCTTTCGAATAAACTATATTCGATAACTCCTTTATTCTTTAACTCTAATCGATTAAACTAACATCGATTAACTCCTTTTACTTTAATTCTAATCGATTAAACTAACATCGATTAACTTATTTGCTTTAACTCTAATCGATTAAACTAACATCGATTAACTTATTTGCTTTAACTCTAATCGATTAAACTAACATCGATTAACTTCTTTGCTTTAACTCTAATCGATTAAACTAACATCGATTAACTCCTTTGCTTTAACTCTAATCGATTAAACTAACATCGATTAACTTCTTTGCTTTAACTCTAATCGTTTAAACTAACATCGATTAACTTCTTTTCTTTAACTCTAATCGATTAAACTAACATCGATTAACTCCCTTTATTCTTTTCGAATAAACTATTCATTTATAAAGATTTACTTTCAGTAACAGTTCTTCACTTTACAAATGATTTTCCTTTTATAAAACTCTATTCGTTTTAAAAACATTTTTCCCTTTTAATTACTTTCGAAATATTTCCTTTTATAAAATCTGTTGATTTTATAAAATTCTTTTATTTCAATATACATTGAAATAATTCTTTTTACATCCTAGGGTCTTTTATGATATTTAAAATATCGAATAAAAATGATCAACATCGTTCCGTCACCCATAATCCATAACAGATTATATAACACATCATATATCAAAATATATGAAAAACAATAAAATAACTGTTGAGGAATCCAGTCGGATTCCTCCAACCTGTTTCCCTGCATCACAGATGTTAAACAATATAGATAACATCACTTTCAGTTCCATATGATATATTCTGTTAAACAGAATCAATATAGAAATTCAACTAACTGACTAGCAGTTCAATCAAACAGTCAACACACAGTCAATCAACCAATATTTAACAGTTCTAAAAATACAACATGAAATTATAAACTGTTCAGAGTTAGTGAGATTTACTCACATTGGACGATCGTCGTTAATAACGATAACCATCTTTGATTCTGACAGACAATTTATTTTGCTATAAATTGTAACGTGCTCCCATTTGACTTGCGGTCAGTTCCATTGTGGAGCTCTCGTCCATACGGTCCCAACGGATCTTGTTTCGTTGGATTCTGATCACGTATGATAAAGTTATTGAATTAACAAATTCAGATACTATTTTAAATTAAACAAACTTTATTTTCGGCCTTACCCATTTTAAAGCACCGGCCCATTTCCCTTTAAAGGCCCACCACGCCATACCCTTCTTCCTCACCGTGAACTACTCCAGTACACACAACAGCAATGGCCATTTTTCACGCAACTTTGGATTCCTCAATCCCCCATTCTACTTAACGGTTTCAAAATTCAATAACACCGTTACTCTTCTCTTCACTCCCTCTATCTCTCCATCCTAGAAACCTATCACTCGACACTTCCACAAAAATAGCGTCGCCCTCCTTACAATATGAGCTACAGGAACTCACGGTACAATTTATCATCGGAATGCACTAAAATGGTGCGAACTCACTCGAAATCCCATCACCAACTCAGTTCAAACCTCTATTTCTCTCAAAACCCCTTTCATATCTCAAGAATTCGAACCCTAGTTTACTGTCCAGGATTTCGAACATCAGACAGTAGCATCGCGACTGGTAAAACTGGTACGGGGTTGAAGCAAATGGTATCGTGAATCCATATATATATATATATATATATATATATATATATATATATATATATATATATATATATATATAAGATGATTTATAAACCTTTATTTGAATATACTTTGAATTTTTGAAGATCGACATGTTACGGGGAGGAGCAAATATTATCACGGCAGATTTTTCTTGTGTTTATAGCTTGAGGTTGGTAAGGTTTGTGGCTGAAATAAAAGGTTGCGTGGGTTTGTTTAGGTCCACATATAACTAGGATATTTTTTTATTAATATTTCAATATTTTATTTTGTCCTTTTATATTCGTTTTCCTCTTCTAAAAATCTGTGTGATCACACATAGTATTCAAAAATCACGAAATTGGACAGTTAGCTAGAGTTCGACATTACGGTCCCAACGAAACTGGTTTCGTCGAATTCCGACTCCGTATGCTCACACAGCGTATTTTTAACTGTCAAAATACTGACTGTTTTACACTCTAAAAATCCGTACGGTCACACATGACTCTAAAAATCACGAAACTGGAAATCTAACAACTATTTGATATTGCGGATCCAACAAAACTGGTTTCGTCGAATTCCGACTTCGTTTGCAAAAGTGGCTATTTTTAACGCTCTAAATAGCCTATTTAAATATATAAATATATTTAAATATAATTAAATTAAATATTTAAAATTAAATATTGTCGTCTATATTCACAGTGGAATACCATACAGCTCTAGAATATTCCTATATGAATTTCTACTCGATATTCACTTCTGGGTTAACCCGATATTCGATTTATATTGAAATCCCTTTTTAAAATATAAATAATTCCTTTATAAATTTTAAAGGAATTCCACAGCGACTTTTCTAAAATTTGATTTGGACGTATCTCAAAATCTACACGACGAAATCCTGATTTTTCTCTTCCACTAGAAAGATATACTCCACCAGCTCCACACGTTTCTTGTTTCACAGAAATCCTGCTTAAAACGAATCCTGTACATTCAGTTGAAGTTCGAATCGCCAATTTACGAACTGCAACGCTATTTCAAGCTCTATTTTAATTATATTATAATTATACGTTCAAACTGACGTCGATTGAATATATTCGTTATTCAAATTCAATTCCAAGCTCAATTAAATATCACAGATGATCCGGTTCACACCATATCGCCATTTCAGCCAATTCTGATTATTTCAGAATTTAATATATTATTTAATTTATTATTTTAATTAAATATTCATCATTATTTAATTCAACGATCATTAAATTCACTAATCACCATTTATATAATTAAATAAATTAATTATAATACCTCTGCCAGTGCGGGTCATTACATGAACTGTCAAAATATTTGTGCTACTAGAGCATTTTATGTTAAGACAAAACTTGATACGAAATGGAAAGGATACTGAAGTTGCAATGTGGTGAATTAGAACACTGGAACTTTAGATTTCATGCGATTTTAGATATTTGTATCCAATACAAAAGTGAATAGGGAAAGAACCAAAAAGCGCATGATCAGAACCGAAATAAAAATTCAAGAGTGAAAAAGGAAAAATAAGCATACCTAGACGATCGAAAATCCCAAAATGGAACCAGACAAATCCAAGCGACAGTCAAGATATGTGAATTTGTGAAAGAATTCGTGAAAATAAGCACTATTTTTTGCTGCACACACAGATATACAAAACATTTAGTATACCTCTGCATATAATATCACCCTTTCAGTATCATTTTTTTCCACTTGTTATGATTTTATATGCAGAGAGAGAAGAGATTTAACATGAAACATAGTAGACTACATTGTTATTAACTTGGTTACCAAATAAGAAGAGATACAAGTACTTAAATAGACCCAAGACACAAATCATTAACTAATTACTTGGCCTACAAGCTAGGATAGACCAATTCTTACTCTAATTATTAGGCATACATGGTGCTTGACTAATTAAAACATACTCAACTTCTAACACCCTCCCTTAAACTAAATGTGCTAATATTTAGTTTACAACTCACAAACACTAACCGTGCTTCTCAAATTCTTCATCGTCTTGCCTAGACGAACCCGGTCACAAGTTTCATCTCTATCTGGTTGGACATGCGCAACTGTTTCACGTTGATTGGTACCTCACACCATCAACAAAACTCTTGGTTTTCTCTTAGGGATCCACTGACCTCTCCATTCGGGTCTTCCCTTATACATATCATCCCTCAACAAGTGAGAATCGCAGCTCTTCTTTCTAACTTGTTGGATGACACAAAACCAAGTCTCCTCACTTACCTACTTCACTTGTAGGTATGTCTATCTTCTTATAGACATATCATCAAACAGTTCTCGAGCGCTTCAAAAATGTCCAACCTCATAAGCGACGTTCTACTCATCATCGTCTTCAACTTCATATCAACCTACCTTCGTAGAACCACTTCACTGCACACTTCACAACCACTCACTAACATCTCCTTCTCCGCCAACTGCTTCCACCTCTGCCTACTTCATACAACTCACCAATACAACCTTCAATCAAAATAACCAAACCACACTTCATGCACTCTCTGCCACTCTCTCAAACACATCAGCAATCTCCCCATACCTCCTCTACAATCAAGCAAGCACCTCCTTGCATCATAACACATCCAACAACCTTCAGCTACAACCATCCACAACTTCCTTCCATCCAAGCTCAAGTATCACCACTCCTTTTCATCTCAACACCATCACCTTCAACAACTAGCCACTACAAATAATCCAAACTCACCTTGCCTTGCCTTGCTTAGCCTCCTCATTCAACAGTCAACACCATAAGTACCGCAAACATACATAAAACCGTCAACAAACTCAACAACAATTCTCAAACGACTACTGCCTCTACCATACAAGTTTGCACTACAACAATCACGACAGCTCCTTCCTTTACAAACAAGCACAATCCAACCACCCACATAGTTCTGCACAAACCACTCATCTCTCATTCACCACATTTCACAAAACCGGTGCATCACACTGCTCTAACCTTCCTTCACAACAGCCACCTCTCGAAAAAAGAATCATAAATTAGAGAGAAGTACTTAGCTTAATCACAGATCCAGATCCATGGCGATTTCTTTGACTGGTTGTCGTAGTCTTGTTCGATTGGTGCTTAGATCTGAATCTACCTTTACCAGCAATTTATGCTTCCACTTTATTGTTGGTGCTGACACGTCCAAGCGGTTTTGGATTCTTCAGAAGATTTGAGATTTTGTGCTTGCTTCAGTATATACTCTTATGGCCTCTAGTATCTCCAGGTGTACGATTCATGTAGTTGAGCTCGGATTTTGAATCGACAGTATTTACCAGCTTTTCAAAGCATTTAATTATTTGTGTAAAGAAGATGAGAAGAGTGGAGTGGAGTAATTAAATGTCATTGTGCAATCACGGGGATATCGAAGACACTGTATGTTCAGTGGAGGACACGTAGTTTCGCCTTGCATCTCACTTTGTTTTTCTGTCTATATTCTCTATTACAGTCTTGCTTCTGTCCTTCACTTTGCATTCATCTGCATTTCCCTTTAATTCATCTTCACTATCTACAACAATTACTGGCACTACCTCAAAATGAGCAAACTACACATTTCACTGTCACTACACATGCAACAGCCTACTCACCACTTTCTCTGCCTAGCCGTCTTGCCATCATTCACCTTCCGCCGCTTCTCCTGCATCTAACACTATCATCTCCAACCACTCATTGCTGCCAAAACTGTATAAACGAATCCTTCATCACTCAATCCCTCAAAACTACTACAGCATCATCAAATTTCTTCAACAAAACCCCTTACAGCAACTCATACTCTATTCCTCTCCATTTCAGCTGTGTCAACCTTGCTGTCGATGCCATCTGCACTTCTCTTCATTACAAACTGAGTTTTTTGACTTTCCTCTGTTTCAACAGTCACATCTGGTTAGGCCGCTGAACATTAGAAGAAGATCTAGTGAGGCAACATCAAACGCAGCAGAACAGTAAACGTCAAGCCATAAGTAGCATCTTTCCAGGAAGTTCCATTTACAAGAGGAGCTCGAGTTCCCAAGACAGCAAACATAGACATTGTCTCAGCAATCAATGGTGGCAGAACTCGACCAGTAGTCATAGGCTTGAAGCTTTTCTGGCGGCGGCAAACAAACTGGTGGTGAGCTATATTGTTCGATTGGAGTCTTTTTTTTTTTTTAAGAAATAAAAACAATAGAATAAAAACTCGATGTGACTCTATTCTCTCTCTCTTCTCTTTAACCAAGCTCTCATACCATGTTATGATTTTATATGCAGAGAGAGAGAAGAGATTTAACATGAAACATAGTAGACTACATTGTTATTAACTTGGTTACCAAATAAGAAGAGATACAAGTACTTAAATAGACCCAAGACACAAATCACTAACTAATTACTTGGCCTACAAGCTAGGAAAGACCAATTCTTACTCTAATTATTAGGCATACATGGTGCATGACTAATTAAAACATACTCAACTTCTAACACCACTGTCAACACCAAACATATTACAAATCTTGCTATTATGTTCTTTTCAACTAATTTTTTTTTGCACCATGCAGTATGACATATGAGGACGATAAAAACATGAGTTACACTTAATAAACGCTTAGCTCATGCAATGATTTAAAGATAAACGTGGACTGCACTGTTTTGTTCCACAAAAAAAAAAAATTCATAGGAAATATGTGGTAGAAAACAGATTACATAACATCATCAATAGTTAAAGTGGAAATTACTGAGACAAATAGAATCGGTTCTAAAAATCCTGGTTTAATGTCAGACTTTGCATGTAATACACCATCGTTACATTTGATGCAGCCATATGGGAACAATTATATGTATAGAACTTTGTGACATATTTTTATCATGGAAACCGAATGAAACACATGCAAATGACATTGGCACATCCCTTGAGAAAGTTGTACCTAACAAAACAACAGAAAATGAATCAGTGGTAGAATGTACAAAACCATGCGAAAATTATATTGGACTTCCAGCATGAGATACAACACCTCTGATAGTCTGACCAAAGAGAATGAGATCATAGTTTATGTGTATATTAAGTCGGTTCAAGAACGTGTCAAAATTTTGGATACCTCAAAAGAAGCAAATGGTTTGATCTCCTAATAAAATTGAATCTATTATGAAACAAATGGATGCAACGGAAGAGCAAATCTAAAATGAATTTGTTCATGCTGACCAACCTGATATTGGAATAAATTAAAACTTGCATTAAAAATTGCATTAAGTATTGCATGTATTGCATTAAGTGTTGCATGTGTTTCCGGTTTTGCTTAATCGGTTTTATTTGGTATTGTTTTAATGTAATTTTATCTAGAAATTTCTTATGCATGTATAAATAATGCATGCATCTTTTGTAATCTTTGAATTAAGCAATTGAGAAAAAAAAACAATAAAAAAAATAAAGTTTGTCTTCCTCAAAATATTCTTCATCCTTTTCTCCTCTCAAATTTTATTTTCTACAAATTGGTATCGGAGCCAGGTTAAGAAAAAAGCATGGCTGGAGGTTCATCACATACACCGACTCCCATTCCACAACTCACAAAGCTCAACTATGACACTTGGAGCATAAAAATGAAGACATGGTTAAAGGCTGATGAAACTTGGGAGATTGTCAGAGATGGTTTCACAGAACCTGAAAATCTGGGAGCTTTGTCACAAGCTCAACAAAATAAAGTAAAGGATGAAAGAAAGAGAGACAACAAAGCTCTATGTGCTTTGCATAATGCAGTGGAAGATTCAATTTTTGAGAAGATTTCAAAAGCTGAAACATCCAAGGAGGCTTGGGACATTTTGTTTAAGACATTCAAGGGGGCAGACAAGGTGAAGCAAGTGCGTTTACAAACACTTAGAGGTGAAATGGAATCTATGACAATGAAGGAGACAGAAAGTGTTTCAGATTACATCACAAGGATTGAAAAGGTAACAAATCAACTAAAGAGCAATGGAGAGGAGATGACTGAAGCAAGAATAGTAGAAAAGATCCTTAGATCTTTGACAGATAAATTTGAAAATATTGTCTGTGCAATAGAGGAGTCAAAAAATCTTTCAGAGATGAAGGTAGAAGATCTAGTTGGAAGCCTTGAAGCTTATGAACAACGGAAGAAGTTAAAAGAAAAAGAGCCAGTGGCTGAAGCTTTGCAAGTGAAAGTCGAAGATGAAGGAAAAATATTATATACACAACAATATAAAGGAAATCGAGGACGAGGCCGAGGAGGCAGAAATTTTAATAGCTATGGAAGGGGCAATGGACGTGGCATGTACAGACCTGAACATAAAGCACCAATGGTCCAAAATAATTATGGAAGCAAAGAAAGCAGCTTGAATCAAAATTTTAGAGATTCTCAAAGAGGAAGAGGACGAGGAAATCAAAGAGGAAGAGGTCGTGGCTATTTTTGTTATAACTGCCACAAACCTGGTCACTTGGCAAGTAATTGCTGGTTCAAGGAGGAAGAAAAGCATGAAGCAAACATGGTGCATGGACATAAAAATGAAGAGACTTTGTTGCTCGTATCTCATGGCGAAAGTTTTGATGATGTTTGGTACATAGATAGTGGAGCCAGCAAACATATGACAGGTAACAAAAAATTATTTTCAAATTTACTCGAATCTAATCATGGAGAAGTTAAAGTGGGAGATGGAAAGTCATATAAAATTAACGGTGTTGGTGAGATTGCTTTCACCACGAAAGCTGGAAAAATGGAGAAAATTGGTGAAGTATATTTTGTCCCTGGCCTTCAAAATAATTTGCTCAGTGTAGGTCATCTTTTGAAAAAGGGATATGATGTCCATTTTCATGATATGGCGTGTTATTTGTCAAAAAGAAATCAACTTGTAGCAAAGGTCGGAATTGCTTCAAATAATCTTTTCTCACTCAGTCTTCAAAATCAAAATATTTCTTGTTTTGCTGGTGTTGATAAAGAAGTTTCAAAGCTATGGCATGAAAGATATGGCCACCTAAATTATGGAAGTTTGGAGATGCTTTCAAGTAAGATGATGGTCACAGGTTTGCCAAAAATTATTCATCTTAACGAAGTTTGTGAAGCCTGTCAGTTCGGAAAGCAACATAAAGATGCATTTCCTTCACAATCCGCATGACGAGCAGAAAGACCATTACAACTTATTCGTTCAGATCTTTGTGGTCCAATGCCAGTGACATCTTTGGGAGGTAATCGTTATTTTATTTCATTTATTGATGATTACTCACGAAAAGTTTGGGTGTATTTTGTTAAAGAAAAATCAGAAGCTTTCCAAAAATTTAAAGATTTCAAAGCAGAAGTGGAAAATTACACTGGGCTAAAAATCAACACGCTGCGGACTGATCGTGGAGGCGAATATATATCAAATATGTTTGAAAAATATTGCAAAGATCATGGCATTCGGCATGAAATGACAGTTCGCCATACACCACAACAAAACGGTGTATGTGAAAGAAAGAATCGAACAATTATGGAGATGGCTAGATGTTTGCTTAAAAAGAAGAGGATGTCAAAAAGTTTTTGGGCTGAAGCTGTTTCTTGTGCTGTATACCTCATTAACAGGTCACCCACAAAGGTCCTAAAAAATTGTACACCACATGAAGCATGGTATAGTAAAAAGCCTAGTGTTCATCATCTGAAAGTATTTGGAAACATTGCTTACTCTCATGTCCCAGATTCAATGAGAAATAAGTTAGAAGACAAATCTGAAAAATGCATTTTCATTGGCTACAGTGAAAGAAGCAAGGCATACAAGCTATATAATCCCATGACCAAGAAGGTGGTGATAAGTCGAGATGTCCGGTTCGATGAGAATTCATTATTTGAGGACGCGGAAGTTGAAAAGGAGAATTTGCCTCTTTTTCCTTTTGAAATAGAGGCCGAAAATGTGGAGGATGACACTGTTGAAGAAAATGTTCCTGCTTCTCCAACATATTCAAGCAGCACAAATTTTTCACCAAGTCCACCAAGAAGGATGAGAGATCTTCATGAATTATATGATGTTACTGATGAAGTTGAATCAAATAATGTTGTGTTCTTTGCCTTTTTTGCAGGGGAAGATCCAATCTCTTTTAATGATGCAAATCATGAAGAAAAATGGAGAAAAGCCATGAAAGAAGAGATTGACTCAATTCAAAACAATGATACGTGGGAGCTTACAAATTTGCCACCGCACAAGCATTCTATTGGAGTAAAGTGGGTGTACAAAACAAAGATGAATCCAGATGGCTCTATTAACAAGCACAAGGCAAGACTAGTCGCAAAAGGGTACAAACAAAAAGAAGGAGAAGATTTTAAAGAGGTGTTTGCTCCCGTTTCAAGACTTGAGACTGTTCGTTTGCTTATTTCTCTAGCTGCTCAAAAAAATTGGAAGTTGTTTCAAATGGACGTAAAATCTGCGTTCTTAAATGGTGTGCTTAAAGAAGAAGTGTATGTTGATCAACCACCAGGATTTGTCAAGAAAGGAGAAGAGCATAAAGTTTACAAGCTAAAAAAGGCTTTGTACGGGTTAAAACAATCACCCCGAGCATGGTACAGCCGAATCAATTCCTACTTTGAGAAACATGGATTTCAAAAATGTCCATATGAGCATACTCTCTATATCAAAGATGATTCTCAAGGAAAGTTCATGGCTGTTAGTCTCTATGTTGATGATCTAATATTTACAGGAAATGACGTGAAGATGTTGAATGAGTTCAAGCTTTCAATGATGGCAGAATTCAAGATGACAGATTTGGGAGAACTTCATCATTTTCTTGGCATAGAAGTGCAACAAACTCAAAAAGGAATTTTTATTTCGCAGGAGAGCTATGCAAAAGATATATTGAAAAAGTTTAAAATGGAAAATGCTAATCCAGTTTCTACTCCATGCATTACAGGTTTGAAGCTATCTAAGGAAGGTGAAGGCAAACTTATTGATTCTACCATGTTCAGGAGCCTTGTTGGAAATCTAATGTATCTTACAGCCACAAGGCCTGACATTATGTATGCTGTTAGCCTTATAAGCAGATTCATGGAGAAACCGTATTCTAACCATTGGGAAGCTGCCAAAAGAATACTGAGATATGTGAAAGGAACTGTTGATTATGGAATTTTTTATGAAGCTACTACTCCAGTTAACCTTATTGGTTACACAGATAGTGACTTAGCAGGGAGTATCGATGATAGCAGAAGCACGTCTGGTTATGTCTTTCACCTTGGAAGTGGAGCTGTCTCATGGAGTTCGAAGAAACAACAAATTGTTGCGCTATCTACAACGGAAGCTGAATATGTTGCTGCGTCATTTGCAGGATGTCAATTGATTTGGCTGCGTGGAATTTTGGAAAGTCTCTATCATAAGCAAAAGAAGCCAACGATTTTGTTTTGTGATAATAAGTCAACTATTTCAGTTACAAAGGATCCTGTTCTTCATGGAAGGACCAAACATATTCGCATTCGATATCATTTCTTGAGGGATCTAGTGAATAAAGGTGATGTCCAAGTTGAATATTGTAAAACAGGAGAACAAATAGCAGATATCTTCACGAAGCCGCTTAGTGGACAAAGTTTCAGGAGGAACGCAGAACGATTGGGAGTAAGGAGCAAGTTTTAATTCAGGGGAGACATTATTGGAATAAATTAAAACTTGCATTAAAAATTGCATTAAGTATTGCATGTATTGCATTAAGTGTTGCATGTGTTTCCGGTTTTGCTTAATCGGTTTTATTTGGTATTGTTTTAATGTAATTTTATCTAGAAATTTCTTATGCATGTATAAATAATGCATGCATCTTTTGTAATCTTTGAATTAAGCAATTGAGAAAAAAAAACAATAAAAAAAATAAAGTTTGTCTTCCTCAAAATATTCTTCATCCTTTTCTCCTCTCAAATTTTATTTTCTACACCTGATGCTTCAAGGTTTTAGTCTATAAAGCTTCATTGTCATTCTTCCAAATAGAAGGAAACCAAAGTTTCCTATCAATGCCTATAGCTTCATTGATCCACCCTCAAGCGGTTTGTCCATACCCATTTTAGATGAATAGATAAGAATGATAACAAAATGTCTAAGCAAAAGATGTTGCAACTCAAAGAAGAATGCAATCAAGAATTGGAAAAGAAGCACAAGAAGTAAATTTAAAATTTTGATTCTAAATATATTCTGGAAAAAGAGTTCCTCAATATAGTGTATAACAAAGCACTGACTAACAGAATATTATCTGAGAAATCCATATCTTATTTGTTGGCAGTCTGGGCTGCTTCTCCATAGGACCTAGGCCTCTTGTTGTAAATGATCCAGTCCTTAATATAGTGAATCTTAGAACCTGAATAGATTTGTTAACACATTATAAAAATCATGCGTTCATGTTCCCTTTTTTAATTAACATAATTCCTTCGTTTGTTTGCCAATTGAATTACATCCACATTTAATAAGGCTAAATCATATATAAGCCAAATAAGATTGAATATGTAAATTTTTGTCAAAATGTTAACATTTCAAAACGTCAAATATAAAATATAAATGTATATTCTATTGGAATTCAAGCACCAGGTTTAAAACCTCTAATAGTCTAACCAAAGAGAATGAGATCACAGTTTATGTGTCCATTAAGTTGGTTCAAGAATGTGTCAAAAATTTGGATACCTCAAAAGAAGCAAACAATTTACCTTCACCTAATAAAACTGAATCAATTATAAAACAAATGGACACATTTGAAGAGAAAATCTTAAATGAACTTTTCATGCAAGCCAAGATACTTCAAGGTTTTAGCCTATAACGCTTTATTGTCATTCTTCCAAACATAAGGAAACACCAATTTCCTATCAATGCCTATAGCTTCATTGATCCACCCTCAAGTTGTTAGTCCAGACCCATTTTAGAATGAAATGATAAGACCGATAACAGAAATGTTTGAGCAAAAGATGCTGCAACTCAAACTAGAATGCAATCAAGAGTTGGAAAAAACACACAAGAAGTATAGTGCACTTTACAAAAATTTGATTCTAGATATAATCAGGGAAAGGAGTTTCTCAACACAGTGTATAGCAAAGTACTGATTAACTGAATATAATCTGAGATATTCATATCTTATTTATTGATAGTTGGGGTTGCTTCTCCATAGGATCTACGCCATCTATTGTAAATGGTCCAGTCTTTAATATCAGAGAATCTTAGAACCCGAGCAGATTTGTAACTCATCGTTTAAAAAATATATTCGTTCACGTTCCCTTTTAATTAACATGATTCCTTTGTCTGTTAACCAATTGAATTGCATCCACATTGAATAAGGCTGATTCATATATAAGCTGAATAAGATTGAATATATAAATCTCTGTCAAAATGCTAACAGTTCAAAATGTCAAATATAAAACATTAAAATACCTACTGAGAGGAAGAATTTAATGTAGCAGGTGAGATTTCTTCTTTTCCCCTAATACGAGATCAGAAATGCTATTAGGCCCGAAAATCAATTTGTCATTGTGTGTGAAAATAATCCACACCCTTGAATTTTGCATATGCCCATGAATTTCACGAAAGTTCCTTGAATTACATCCCTCCATTTTCAGATCTGCACAAAATGTCAGGGTTACCTTCGGGCCTTGTAGCACTACTCAATACGAGGTAGTAGAGAAGTGGATAAACAAATGTCGCCGCAGGAAAGCTAAAATTTCTTGAAACAAATAAACAAATGAATCTGTATATGATTTCTGCAAATTCATGCATCCATTACCCAAAAATTGGAATCCCATGATGAAATCAAGTGATACATGGAATTGAATTTCTTTGAAATCTTTCGTCTTTGATATCAGTAAGCTTGAAACCAACAAATTTAGCAAACTTGATATCGATAACTCTTATTTTTTGGAAATCAAGTACTTTTAGAATTAACCAAAATCTGATATGTCTATTTTGAAATCTTGAGAAAAAGTCTCATACCTGGATTAGTCTATTATTGAAATAGATTCCCCCTAAATCTCGAAATTTTGGATATGGAGTTGCGCTCAGCTATACTACTCGCCTGTTTGATTTAGGTTTCGATTAGTTTGGCTGTTTATGAAGGATAATTGAGAAACCTGATTTTAAACGAGATCGGAGAGACTTTTGTGGAGAGAATTCAGGGGAACGAAAGAAAAGGTGCAGAGTATGTTTGCTATATTTCTGTTCCGTGTAAAATTGGGATGGACAAATTGATAATTTACCAGAAAAAACAAAGACCCGTTTTCGATCATCTATTTTTGACATGTTATTTTCAAACATTGTACTAGATTTTTGTATGTTCTTATTTATTTTTACCGTGTTTTGTGTAGTTGAATGGAGGGTAAAATCGGATTATTTTATTTATTTTTCCATTGTGTTTGTTCCCTCTTTAATAATTTAATTTTTACTGGAGTGAAGATAAAATATGACTCCCCTTATCCGTTTTTGGAGTGGTGTTAACAATACTCTTTTTTTTCGATTCGATGGAATGGAACGATATAATGGAAGGAAGCTGTTGTTTTTAATGAAAGAACGGGTGAGGTTGGTCAGACCATGAGTCCGTTTAAATAAATTCCAACATGATTAAAGCATGTTGGAAATACGTAGGGAATTCTCTACACAGTCCCTATACCTTTCACATATTTTCACGTTTTCCCTACGTCGCGCCTACGCAGCGTAGGGAATTCTGGGTTGGAAAATTGTCTCTTTTTTTGTAGTAATTTGTTAAATTCAAAATCAGTTAATTAATTTAAACGTATTGACTTAAACTTGTGATATTGGTGTTTTGTAACTAATTGAATAAAATTTAAAAAGTAGGCGCTTGACATTGATATTATAATGCAATACACGATAAATATATTGACGTAAATAAGTTCAAATTTGAACTTATGATAGTTATTTCTGTATATAATTTTATTTTTATTAATATGAATATGTTTATTCTTATGTGATTTATCAGGTGAATCAATAAATTATAGTTCACAATAGTTATTAAATAGTTTTAGTATTATGTAATTAATTGTAAATTGTGGTATTAAATGTAAAATGCTATAAAAGAATTGAGAGATATTTAAATTTGGGGTTTTTAGCCTCAAGGACAAAATGAACAAAAAATTATTCCATAAGGACAAGCGGGTAAAATTTTATTCATAAGGACAAACTTTAGTGTAAAGGGAGGAATTCAGGAGCCCACTATAATTCCTCCCTTTACACTAAAATTTGTCCTTATGGACAAAATTTTAACCCCTTGTCCTTATGGAACAATTTCTTGTTCCTTTTGTCCTTCATGGTATTTTCCTGTTTAGAAATTATTATAGAAAATTTGAAGTGAAGATATTTAGAAAAAAAAGTAATTTTTTCATTTTTAGTATTTGAAAGAAAATTTTGTTGATTAAATTTACTTAAAGTACTTAAATTTTGGGTGTTTTATAATTAATTTAAATATGTGGACTTAAATATAAAATATTAAGAGCTAATTGCTAATAAATAATTGTGTAAAATTTGAAACACATATATAAAAATGTAAAATGACAGAAGAAGTAAAATAATGTAAGAGAAATAGTAAATAAGCGTGAAGTGATAATTTAACTTTATTAAAATATCCTGAGAAAATTAAGGAGAATAGAAAAAATTCCTAAAATTAAGGAGGAAGCTTTAAAAGGTTCTGCTTTACTATTATTTAATAGATAGGTACGTTATGTTAAATGATAAATGAACAAAAGATCAAGCTTGTATTGTGCGAATTATTTGAATATGATAAACTTTTATTTTGAGTGGTTTGAACTTTTGTCATTTACTAAAAATCATGGAGCTCTAAATTGTAAATGAATTGGATGAAGTAATATTTTCATTCTCTATACATACGTTGAAACCAGATATTGTGGAAATTGTGTTCTCATCAGGAATTGCAACGTGTATAAATATTAAGCGGAGATGGTATAAAATATCTTTGTCCACTACTATCAAAAATTGCAACCCAAATAAGATTTATGAAATAAAAAAAATATATCTAGAGATATCTATTTTGGCTTGAAATATCTAGAGACTTTTAATAAGAGAATAGATAAGGCAGAGAATTTCGGAGAGAACTTTAGAAACTTCTACTTTACTATAATTATTTAATAGGTGCCTTTATTGTTTGTTGAAATTTGTAATAATAATAATTATTATTACAACAACTTTTAAATCGAGATTATTTTTTTCTTTACATTTTCGAGCACGTTTCAATCATGTATTTTTAAGAGTTTGTGTTCCATTTTGATAAAGCTAAATATTCCTTTAATTCTATCCTGATCCACTTTAAAATTGGATCACGAGACGGAATCCTAACTTGTTAGTCATAAATTTGTATCTTGGATTAAAGGTGGATACCCCGTGCCAAAGGCTCCCATACTTAAGTGCGAGAGGACTTCTCAGGCAGTCTCCCATCCTAGTATTATTCCCACAGCTTTCCGAGAACCGGAGGTGGTCAATTAGTGCGCATAGCCTTTCCCTCACATATGTGAAGAGGCCGGGACTCGAACCTGCACGCTCCAGATTAGCAACCGGGTAACCTTACCATTGCGTCAGGCACCACCTAAATTTGTATCCCGGATTAGACATCTAAAATCTGCTAAAGTGTAATCATATACAAAATCATCAAAATATAAAATTACCAGTTTTAAACACAAATATAAATCAAAGTAATTCATGTTAAATACAACGAACAAACTAAAATGATTGAACTATTTATCATGCAACTTACAATGCAACAAAAACTAACATATAAACTTTTATTAAGTACATATATCATTTAAAATTGTATAAAATATTTGATCGTTTTTACAACTATATTAAACATCAATTTAACAAATTTGAAATCATTTTTTGCCCTGTGTACTACTATAATAACTCGACGAGATGAAGCAGTGGTAGGTGAGTTGCACTACAAAGAACGCAACGTATAATAAAAATGTCCAAAATTGCCCAAAGACACATTATTATGAATGTTTTATTGCTTATAATACTCATACTTAATGCTTTTACAAATATATTTTTGAATTTGTCAGACGGAAAACCGACCGAAGTCGTAAACCTCCCTTAGTGCACCTAGCTAGATCCGCAAGCACGACATAAGTGGTCGATCTTAGCGTATACACATGGCAAGCTCTTAGCATGTCTTTCTGGGTTTCGAACCCACGTCGCTGTCACCACGACACAAAATCCTTAACCATTGGGCTTATTCTGCGGACATGCTTTTACAAGTATATAAACGATAGTTAAATGAAAAATTAACATTCACTTTAATTATAATCAATATGTTCTTAATTTAGAAAAAAACATGTATAAATATATGTAAATAAATACACTTTTATTTAACCTGAATAAATTTAATAGAATATTAGAGTGTTTTTAGTCTTTAGAAATATATGTTGATAATTTCAATTTAAAAACTAACCTCATAATTTTTATAGTATATAAATGTCATTTTTTAATTTAATGCTTTTTAAAAAAGATATGGCAGGAATACTATAATACATTAGGAACAACTAAATATAGTGGTGCTAAAAACATAGACTATTTTTTTAGAGTATTTGGAAAATTTGTTACATTAGAAATCCACTATGAGATATGGTGGGGCAATAACGAGGCATTAATTGCATAACGTAGAAATAAAAAATGCAAAGGTGTCTTCATTCCAACAACTAGCATTGCATAAATGCAATGTAAAACAAAACCATTTGAATCTAAAAGAATAACATGCTATCTACAACAACATAGTTCCTCGTTGAAGACTAAAAGCTAAATTTTTGGATCCTTTACTTATTGATTGATTTAAGAATTAGGACTGTTATTGAATACTTGCAGATATAAATAATATTACATTTGTATCTGCATTCGAAATTATTTTCAAATATCTATATCCATTGATATGGACACATTTAGATGATCATCTATCCACTAACGACCGATAAAGGCAGCAATAAAAAATGATTTTTTTTAATTAGCTATAAATGTTTTTTCAATTTTCTTTGACTATTAAAATGTCAAAAATTTACAAATATGACATTAATGAATGGTTTTGAGTAGTTAATATGCATTTAATATGAATTTATACTTAATGTATATACAACGAGTAACGACAATAATGTAAATGGCTTGGCTCATGATGATGACCCGCTACCCGAATGTTATGAAACCCATGCAAATAAAATATTCAGAATGTTTTGAGCATTCGAACTAGGGTTTTCCATCCTCTTGCGCTGCTTCTTCTTTGTTCACAACCATCAGATCTCTTCTCAATATCTTGAATTTTTTTGCTGATAAGCCTTTCGTTAGAATGTGAGCCTTCTCACGGAAGGCGGGGACATGATTAACCACAAGTTGTCCGCTTCCAGTTCTCTCTAGTACGAAGTGCAGATCTACTTCGATGTGCTTCGTGTGAGAGTGTTGGATCGAGTTCACACACGGAGAGAGAGAAAGATGGCGCTTAAGTTATCACACAAAATCATAGGTTTTCTCGATGGCTAGAATCGTAATTCCTTGATTAGCTTTCGACCCAGATTAATTCCTCAATTGTACTAGCAATGGAACGGTACTTATCTTTAGTACTAGATCTGGAGATGGTGGTTTACTTTTTCGTGCACCATGTAATAAGCTTTTTGCCAAGGAAACCATAGTAGCTTGATATCGATCTTCGATCATCGGGAATAACGTTAGCCCAACCAACATCACTGTAAGCCTCCACTAATGTCTCTTTGCACGATTTAAGTAGCATGCCAAAATTCTATGTGCCTTTTAGATACCTTAATATTCACTTTACTATTTTCCAATCATCATTAAGTGGATTTTGCATTTGTCGACACACTTTATTCACACTGTAGAATTTTTTTTGTCTTGTAATGGTCACATATTGAAGTGCCTCAATAATGCTTCTGCATTGTTTGACACTGTCTATAAGTTCATATTTATGTTTTGATAACTGCAAATTACTGACCATAGGCGTAGGGAATGGTTTGGCATATTGCATGTTGACTCTAGTCAATATTTCCTGAATATATTTTCTTTGAGATAGGAACATTTATGTGCCTGATTTCCCTTTTATTTGAATTTCCAAAAAATATTCCAGTTCCCCAAAATCTAATGGCAATGTTTTTGTGTAGTTTACAGACCTTCCCTCCTATGTCCATGTCATAGCCTTTTTTATTGTTGCATGTATACTTCTTCCTGAAGTTCCCCATTTAGGTATGCATTCTGCACATCTAATTGCCTGACATTTCATTATCTATATAGTTCCAATAATAGTATAACATGAATGTTTGACGGTTTGAACACATTGGAAAATGTTTCAGTGAAGTCAAAACCATATTGCTGAGAGTAACCTTTGGCCACCAATTTTGCATTATATTTGGATATACTACCATCTCCATTCCTTTTAATGTTGTAGGTTCACTTGCACCCTACCACATTTTTGTGTTTTAGGGAGTCAAGTAGGGTCCATGTTTGAATTTTGATAAGCGCCTTGTATTCATCATTCACAGCCCTCCTTCATTTCTTATGACTTACAACTTGATCGTATGTGTATGGTTCTATGTCATCCAAGCTTGCAGTATAAATCTTTGGCTTAGATGTGCCTCTCTTTGATCTAGTAATCATATGATGTTGAACCTTTCCCATGGTTGTTGTTCCTCTTGTTCCTCTTTTTAATTACCAGATGATGCAGACTCACTACTGGTTGTCTTGACATGCGTCCTCATGTTTTCATTTTGATAAGACTTGTCTCCCAATGATGCAGCTTGTCAACATTTTCTGTCCACTCTAGCGGTGTTGGTATTGCAGGCACCACCATTTTTGTGTTGACAATCTTCTGCTTGTTGTTTTTGTCTGCATGAGGAAAAATGTGTTCATTAAATGTGACATGCCTTGACACAAACTTTTTTACCTTTGTTACAAGGCACCTGCAAGCCTTTTGGTTATGTGCATATCCTAAGAAAATACATGCGCTTGACCTTAGGTTGAATCTGTGTCTATTATATGGCCTAAGGCAAAAGAAGCACAAACACCCAAATATTTTGGATGGTTGTAATCTGGTTTGCTACCAAACAGTTTTTCATCAGGTGTAGCATGTTATAGTACTTTTGTTGGTAACTTGTTAATTAGTTAAACTTTTGTTTCTAAAGCATCAGTCCAATATTATGGGCATTGATGCTTGTGATAGAAGTGTGAGACAAGTTTCTACTATGTGTCTATGCTTTCTTTCCACTAAACCATTTTGCTCACATGTGTGAGCACATGTCATCCTGCGAGTGATCCCCTTATTACGAAAAAAATGTTTAATGGGTTCAAACTCTGTACCACCATCTGTTTGCATTTTTTAACGCCACTACAACAAAAACACCATATTACAACTTTAATTTTACAACGGTGCATAAATCACCGTTGTAATAGAGCATTTATTACAACGGTGCAAAACGCACTGTTGTAATAAATGTTTTTTACAACGGTGAAATTATCACTGTTGTAAAGAACATATATATTACCATATCACAACTTTAATTTTACAACGGTGCATTAATCACCGTTGTAATAGATTCTTTTTTACAACGGTGCATTAATCACTGTTGTAAAGAGCATATATATTACCATATTACAACTTTAATTTTACAACGGTGGCGTCCACCGTTGTAATAGATCCCTTTTTACAACCTTGCAAAACTCACTGTTGTAATAAACATATATATCACAACTTTTCATTTTATTCGTTGTAATTGAGATGCCTAGTGCATACTTCATGTTTATAATATCTATATTTAGTAACTAATTATATTGAAACTTAATAATAATAATTAATAATAAACTTGGGAATCAATAATATTTGTCAATTATTTTTAAATAATTAATAGTTAATAAGTAGTAATTTTTTTAATAGTTAATATATGTTAACTAGCTACTTTATTAATTAATAGTAACATAAGTTTGTAATAAGTATTCCTCTCGATTATAATTAACTTAAATTTTTTTGGGTCTGTGCCTATCTACCTGTTTTTGGATGTATGTACACAAGCCATGAGTTTATGGGTACATGCATCCTACTTTAAGCATGTATTCCTTGGCGCACATGTACCATTCCATAGAAAACACATTACCTATGTATTACTTTTTAATTTTACTCAGTTTCTAGAATATGGCATCTTAGACAGTCAAACATATGATAATTGACTACTCTTTTTGCATAAGAATGGTCCCTGTTCTGTACACTATCAACATGCCTTTAAAAAAAACTATTGATATAAGGTTGTAGTTTGTTGGTTGTACAAGTAATTGATCGACATGTCTGTATTTCGGTTCAGCAAAGAAAAACACTGGCTTTTCTTCTTACATCCAATGTAAGTATGAAATAAATTATAAGATGTCAATAATTGTTGTTCTTCCAATGCTGTTTGCTTATGCTTTGTTCAAGTAATCAATGACAATTGAGTCAACTATACCGCATGTTCCAATCTATCATGTTCTCTATTTTGTTCTAAATAAATTCAAAATAAGCATACAATCAAAACAAGCATGTCTAATTATTAAGTAAAAAGGTCCTAATTGACATAGTACATACTTAACAAAATTTCCATAAACACAGCGTACATATCAGCGTACATAGTACATACTTAACAAAATTTCCGTCGGTTCTTCAATTAAACGTGCCTTTTGACATCGGTTCTTCCATCGTGTTCCATAGTATTCTGAATTTCCTTTTCCATCGTATTCCACCGCAAACCCTAATTCCCCTTTCGATCCACTTCACATCGCCGCTTCACATCACATCGCCACTGCTCGATCGCCGCTGCTCAATCGCCACTGCTCGATCGCCGCTACTCAATCGCCACTACCCGATCGCCTACGTATCTCGCTGGTAAATTTTTATTCGTTGTCTCAATTGCATGTGACAATGCTCCTGTGTCATACTGATTGTAACAATTTTTATTCGGTTCACAGTACAATTTTTATTCGTTGTCTCAATTGCATGTGACAATCGCTACTGTGTCATACTGATTGTAACAATGCTCCTTTTAGGTTGAACTTTGTATATAATTTGATGACAAACCTCAATTGCATGTGACAAATTACCATGGCAAACCTCAATTGCATGTGACAATGCTCCTTTTAGGTTGAACTTTGTATTCAAACATCTATATATTTCTTCGTCTAACTGTAATTCCTGTCAATTTGCAGTCACACTCGTTTTGGACCTGAAATATGAAATTCGATCATATATATGCATATACACGTGCGCATATGTATAAACATGTATTTGGTCATAAGTTGAGTTTGTATATTTAGTTTATGATATTGACTTTTCGAATTTTTACGGGTTTGGGTATTTGTCATAAACAACCAGTATGTTAGAATGACCAAAGTTTGTTCGCTTGCATTTCATACTTTGTACTGCGGGTACTGACTTTGTATACACTATTAAAATCTGAAGTGGAGATGTGTATTTGGGAACACATATACTGTCTAATACCATTTGCTGTCTTGATGAAGCTTTGTCATCCTGAATAACACACTAAAATACAAGCCTACAATAGAAACAAGAATAACACACTAAAATACACCAAAATAAACAGCAAAAATCATTTGCTGTCTTGATGAAGCTTTGTCATCCTGAAGCTTTTACCATTCATATTCATAGGATCTGCAAGAACAACAAACATAGTATGAGATATTTAATTTAACTATAAAAAAGGTTGAGCATACATTTCATAAACACAGCTCCTAGTCCGCTGTTAACTTCAGAAAATGGATTAAATGAGTAATTTTTTTGTGAAACCTCTTAAAAAGTGCAGCAGTTTATAATTTACATCTAATTAATGAAATGCAAGTTCAACTCATTGGATAATACTCCAATAACTAAATTATAATATCTCATGTTTCATTTATCCTTTTAATTAGATGTTTCATTTGGATGTTTCATTTGGAAAACAAATTAACTGTTTCAGAAAACATCGGATTATTATCAAATGATATTTCATAACCAATGCTAAACTCTGTTTGGCTGTTTCATTTGGATGTTTCAGTTTAGTTTACATCTATTTGGATGTTTCATTTGGATGAAACATTGGAAAACAAATTAGTTGTTTCATTTGGATGTTTCAGAAAACATTGGATAGAAAACATTGGATAATACTCCAATGATTTCAGAAAAAATCTAATTCATTTGGATGTTTCATTTGGAAAACAAATTAGCTGTTTCATTTGGAAAAAAAATCCTGAACTAACACAACAGCCAAATTGAATAGTTCTTCTCAAAAGTTCTGTCAATTTTGGTACATGTTCTTCTCACAATTGAACCAAAACTGCAAATCCTAAACTAACAATAGCTAAACTAAATAGTTCTTCTCATATTAGTGTTTTTCTGCTTGAACTGATGTCATTAGGGTATGAAGTTTTAGATCTGAATCTCTAACTTAACATCTCAAATTAATAAATGTACAACATCCAAGCAAAATTATAAAGCTGAAGAACATGTATCATTTCTAGTATAAAAAAATTAACTTCATTTTAACATATATTACTAACATTAAACCGAACCTTCAAAGACCAGAGCAGATAGTACCTCCCTTGCCTCATGGCTGAGAGACCCTGAAATATAAATTCAAACATCGTGTCACAAATCAAAGTAAATAGAAACATGTTCAATCATTTTTCTTGTTCTGTACAAGGCATAATTTTTAGTGCAATTCAGTTTAATTGAAATTCAGAATTTGAATAATATGAGTCATATGACTTACAGAAGAACTATTCAGTTTAAGTGCAATTAGATGCCCATGTCACAAATCAAAGTATGCTCACCCCTATGTTGATTGGAGACCAAAGTACAGGAGCTCACTACGATGTTGATGGTAAGTGTTAATTAGAAATTTATTTTAACGGCGATTTTTCCTGTTTTCCTGTTAATTAGAAACCAAGTTATTGTCGGTTTCCGGTTCCGTTCCGGATATTTCGGAATTTCCGGTAAATTCCCGGTTTGATAATTGCGGTGTGGTTTTCTCATGCTGATTTTCCAGATTGACCCATGTTATTCCATTATAATGCTCCGGTTACGTCGATTATTTGACCAATTGCATTTTCTTTTCGTAGCCAACGGTACCAATCAGTAGTGGGTAATGTTTTAAAACAACTCGGAAAAAACAGTGTGACCAGACCCAGTGCCACTCTAACCCAAACTATTTATCTAGGGGTTTCTGCCATGTATATATATATTCCTCAGAAATCCATTTATCCAGCAGTTTACAGAGCCTACTCGAACATTTTCCTCCTCTCTCTTTATGGTCCTGTTTCTAAACCTTTAGCATTGTTTTTTGGAACAAATATCTGCTTCCAGCTTTCATCTTAAATTGCAACTGTTTGTCGCAAGGTTTATTATCATTAGGATTTAGGCTAAAAGCCTTTAGATCCGATTTTTCAACACTCTGCAGAATTCTAGGTATTATGGTAAGCAAAATTTATATTATTCATCAAGCTTGGTTAATTAGTTTTTGGCGTGATTTGTGCTATGTAGAGAAGAATCGTTCGGATTCTCATTGGTTTGTTGTCAAATGGAAATAAGATTTTAACTAGCTACGTCCGACTGATTTCTTCTATCAATTAAATTGAAGTTTATTTAATTTTTTCAACGTTCATCAATTTATTCCTACTCTTTGATTCGGGATCTGTCGGCTATTTCCTATTAGTTCCGGCATTATGTATGAAATAAAGTTATTTTTGTTTGCCTTCGATTTTTTATATTGAAATAAGAATCATTTCAATTTTTTATATTGCAAGACGATGCTAAGATGGTATGAGTCTGAATTCAGTGTGGATATATTCTTACATTGGCCTTCAATCTGATTGCCTTCGATTTGCTTTGTGTTATTTAACTTATTTCGGAGAGTTTTCAAATTAATACCTTAATTCTTCATAGTATGGTTGTATTAAACAAATACTCCTATTTGTGATTTTCGGGATCTGCTGGTGCTGGGTTGCTGATCAATAAACATAGGCTCCAAAATTTTAAAAAGAACCAGCAATCGCCTATGGGCTGTGGCATTTTGCTGCCGTAGCATGGAGCCAATAATAAAAACTTCACCAGAGGTAGAATGCCTTGGATTATTCTCATGATCCTTTGCCACGATATCTGGTTACATTTTAACACTTTTTTCTTTTAATTCTTAATCTCCCAGGTTAAAGAAATAAGACATGGCCGTTTGTACAATGTTTCTTCTTGGACATAACCCATTATGTCTCTACAATTGAAAAAAAATATTAAAAAAAGAGCAAAGCAAAATGCCTTTTTTTTTTCATAATGTGTTTCAAATTTACGGCTTCCCAATTGTGCTAGTTTTATATGACCAAAATCATATTTTGTGCTAATTTTATATGACCTATGTATATGCAATCTTTACAGGATCTAAAAGAAAAGCAAGCTAATGCGGGAAATCCAGCAAATCCTGATCCTAATACGCCTCAGGTACCCTTTTTTATTGGTATAATTGATAAAAAGATGTAACATTTCATTGAAATGCTTTTACCGAACTGTGAAATTTTAGGGTGATTTTAAGGACAGTAAATGGAGGGGGGTTGGGTACTGTTAAACTAAATTACCGCGCATTAGAAGCTGAAGAACTTTTTAACGTAAACTAAATTCAATTTGGAATAACCTTTGTGTTTATACTGTTATCTAAAACATGCTAAAATTGGGGTACTTTATTTTTGAAAGTGAGGTGTTCATCTTTTATTATTATTGTATTCATACAACAGTAAAGGAAATTTCTCATTTCTAGATCTTACTTCACATAGTTAATCACTTCCAGTCATATATAAGTGTAGTCAACTAATAATCTATCAAAGTACTCATATCTATACCCACACTAGATTAAATTCAGAGAGTTTGCACAGAGTTTATTCACAAAAGATCCACTGTTTTCATATTTCGTCCAGTTTTTGACATGAAGAACAATTAGTTACACATACATATTCACAAACATATATGCATATATATATGTGTGTGTGTGTGCACGCGCGCGCCTGCATCATACTATATTCAATCACTAAGGGTTTAAAAAGAAAGAGTTTGCAGATGTATTACTGTGTTTTTCTATTGTGTTCACTATCTTTACCATTCTCAGGTTTTATAATTACATTCGTAGATTAAACAAAAATAAGGAAATTATTTGTAAAATAAATAAAGATAACAATCCATTACACATAAATTTCATAGATTCAACTCATCCACTCTTTGTTCCCAGCTTAGAAAGACGCTTCTGGTGGTGTTGTTCTGTCGTTAAATCTATTGCATTGTTCTCACAATACAACTGGCAGTAACTGAAACTGCTCCACTCAACAGCCATCAAATTAACTTAAACTTAGTCGTGTGTCTTGTCTTTGATTATACATAAGCCTTTGATTATACATAAGTGCTTACTGTCTATGATGCATAAGCCTTGGATTATACATAAGTGCTTACTGTCTTTTGTATTTAGTTCCATGTATTTATTTGCCTCACTTTCTGTTTTTAGTTTCCAGTTCAGATTTTCTAGATTTTTTTTGTTTGCAGTCACACCGTGGAAGCAATACCTTGGCAGTTCAACTGTCTAAACAAAATGGAAAGCATGCACCTGAAAATGGAAAGCAGGCACCTGAAAATGGAAAGCAATCAGCTGAAAATGAAAAGCATCCATCTGAAACTGACGGCAGCAAAACAGAAAAACAGTCTAAGCAGAAAAATCCGGCCAGAAAAACAGCAGTGCAAGCTGATGGAAATGAGGGCAGAAAGTGTAAGATATTGAATTGGGAAAAAAAAGTTGTTGCGGAAGGAAGAGTGGCATCCACTGATCCAGAAGCTTTGGTGCACTTTAAAAAACTTGGATCGCAAGGCTGGAAAGTTTGGATTGACGTGGCGGTGGATCCAGAAGCATTCTTGTGGAAGCCGAATTCCGCAATGACTACTATTGGAGAAGCTGTTGGATCAACTGTGGCCTGGAATAAAAATTACGTTGCCTTCAGCTAGAGTGCTTTCGTAGGGTATGCTTTCGTAGACATTCCATCTTTCTTATGTACATATTGGGTTAAATCATGCATGTATTATGAAACGGTTATGTTTTTGGTGACACGGTTATGTTATGTATATATTGGGTTATGTTTTTGGTGACACGGTTAAGTTGGTGATGTACTACGTACTTGCGTGTTATGTTGATCGAATATTATGTTAAGTAATATATATAAATGATTCTGTGTACTAATATTTGTTGCATTGAAATGTGAATCATATTATCAGTAATATATATGAATTTGTTTTACTAGTCAGGTCCATGCAAATTACAACAGAAAAAAAAGTTGTAATAAGTCATGTTACAACGGTGTGAAAATGTTGTAATATAAATCAATTCACAACGGTGGAAAAATGTTGTAATATCAATGAAATTACAACGGTGCAGACATGTTGTTATATAAATGAACACAACATTATTACAAAATCTACAACAACGGGGATAAAAGTTGTAATATAGTTTATTACAACGGTGATAAAAGTTGTTATACGTATACTCTAACTGTACTATAGTATATACGACAACTTGTAAAAAAATTTATTACAACGGTTGATAACTGTTGTTAAATAATCCTATTACAACGGTGCTGCAACGGTGTAGAAAAGTTGTAATAAAAAATAATATGTTACCACGTCTGCATACACGACGGTGGGGGCACCGTTGTAAAATGATATTACAACGGTGTTGCACCGTTGTAATATGGTGAATTTGTTGTAGTGCGCAATGCTTGAACCGCTTTTCAATTTGTGCGATAAATTGTGTTACTACATCACAAGTTTCTGACTTTTCCTTGAGAAAATATATTCATGTGTATCTTGATTATGCATCAACAAATGAAAGATGATACCTATATCCCCTTTTATATTATAGTGGTGCTGAGCCCCATAAGTTAGTTATTGTTAACTCAAGTGGGTGATTATAGACAGTTTCATAATCATTAAACAATAGCTTGTGACACTTGCCAAGCTGGTAGTGTATGCATAAATGTGGGAAAAGTATATTTTTATAAGAAACATCATTATCATTTATTATTTTCTTTACAATGTTGATGTTGTGCTGCCTCAGTTTACAATGCCATACGTCTAAAATGTTGTTATCACTAATTTCACTAGTACTAACGTTATTGCACCAATTTCATTTTATAATGGATTTTCTGCACTTCATATTGTTGGACTTGTATAATCCATTATACACATTACGCTATAACTTTATTTCTTGATTTAGAAAATCCCTGACAACACAATATTTAGGGTAAACTCAATGTATACATTGTTATCGCTGGCAAATTGTGAAATACTTAGTAAATTCTTTTTAGTTCTAGGCATCCTTAATTAGTTATTTAAGTACAGTTGTAATTTACCTCTTATATTGCCATATGGTTTCACCATTACCATATGTAAAACTTGTGTGCCTGAATAGATTTTGTTTATAAGGTTGAGATTTTGCAAATTATTGGTGATGTGGTTGTGTAACGGCTCAGATTTTATAAAGAAATATTTAAATTTATTTAAATATTTAAAACGATTTATTTTAAGAGTTAACGATTTGGAATTTATTTAATTTAAGGTTTGAACGTATATTTATAATATAATTAAATATGAGCTCGCAGCAGCACGGTAGTTCAAAATATTACATTTTGAACTTTAAATGAATGTATAGGATCCAATATAAGCTAGAATTCGTTGAAATAAGAAACATTCAAATCTGTTGAACTATTGTTTTCTAATGAAAGAGAAAAATCGGGATTTCATTTTGTAAATTGTGAGTTATGTCCAAATCAAATTTTCAGAAATCGCTATGGAATCGTTTATAAACCATAACAATTTATTAAATAAAATAAAGGGATTTTAAAATAAATTAAATATCGATTTAGCTTGAAAATATAAATATCAAGTTTAAAATCCAATATGGTTTATTTTGAAGTTGTATGAAATTTTATTTGAATGAATACATGATTATAATAAATTGATTTAAGAAGAATCAAATATTTTGAAATTAAATTATATTTTATCGATTTAATTGAATATGAAAAAATAGCCATTTTGCAAACAATCTTGGATTTCGATGAAACCAATTTTATTAGATCCGTAATAATAAATTATTGTAAGATTCCAAAATTTGGATCAATCGGAGTTGGTACGTGGTCTTGCGAGATATAAATGTTCAATGTAAACACATATGCATAATTGATCAATAATTTAAGCTTAAGCTAGCGCTATTTGAGCAAATGAACTCGAATTTCAAAAAAATTAGTTTTATTAGGTAATGACAAACCATAGCTACATATCAATTTTCACCACGAATGGAGATCGTATATGCCCATGCGAATTTTTAAACGACGAACGGAAGTAGCGATTGAATAGAAATTAATAAAATAATATATAAAGATTCACCTATAAGCTACCCTACCCTAAAATATCTACCCTACCCTATACCCAAGTTTTCCAAATCCTGATCCCCAAATAAGCAACATTTTGCAATAAAGTCCAGTACCCCGGTCTCCCCTTTAATGAATTAGTGGAAGTCACCAACTGCAAAGTTTTAGACCGGGTTGAGGGCAACTCGCGGACCAAATTTCATGGCCATCGGTCACCTAATGTCGCCGGAATCTGACCACGACCGTGAATGGGTTAGTTTCAGCTTTTATAGATTTACTTGCAAACAGGGAAAGTTAGGTGATAGTTATAACTAGGAAGTTGGGGTGGGGAGGATGGGTGACAAGTTTGTTGTTGGGAGGTTGGCCTGAAAGTCACCGTGGTGGCCGTGGCATTTACATGATAGGAGGTGAAAGGTTTTTTTGAGTAGCGAACGTAATGTCATGATTTCCAGCGAATCGAGGAAGAATTGGAAGAGGTGGTCAACTAGAAAATTGTTCATGGTGGTAAGACCGAGGTACTGGTCAAATTGCGTGGTGATTGATGAAGTGTGGTGTCGGCTGGGGGTGAGACGTGAATCCCGTTCGTAGGCGTTTATGGGGTGGACGATAAAGTTTCAAGGGTAGTGCCTCTAGGCAGTGGCGTGGCATAGAGAGGAGGAGGTGCTGGTGGAGTCGCGGCGCTCGGATGGTGTACCAGGCTACATTGGCGTGCATTGATTTGGGTGGAGCACTGCTGAACGGGTTGGGGAAGAAGAATTAAAGAGGTTAATTAAAATAATTAATTCCTAATTATTGTAGTTAATTTATCTAAGTTCAAACGATTATATTTTGTTCATAGGAACTCTGAATCTGACGAAGTAGGATCCGTGGGGATCATATGGATGCAAGCTACGTGTACAAACTGATTTAGACGAGACTGGAGCTAATTGGAATTTCGAGTTAAATTAAACCCGTTTTAAATTTAATTCCAAAGCGATCGTTATTGCAAATCAAAAATCACCGTGAGAACACTTTTTATTCAACTTGAAAAGTTATTATAATCATCAACTGCTTATATCGATTGCTTGTGGTTGCAATGGTTGCTTCATGGATGATGGATGTTTATTATAGTTTTATTATACTGTTTATGTACATATAAGCATTAACAGTTATAACTTTTATATTTTATAAGTTGATTGATGGATGATAATTATTGTGGTTGCTATTATATAATTGTTCACGCAATTCATACCATGAATATGGAAAAATTTGGGTATTGATTGAGTCTCGTTTCATTAGAATATTAGATCAAAATATATTGATTTAAGTGAAATAAGGCATGAAAATGGAAATTGGATTTTTATATTCGAAACGATTTGGAAATGAAATTGAAATGATTTCAAATAACTATTGAAAATGTTGAAATGGATTTGAAAGAGCTTTGAATTAGAAATGGCTTGTTCTAATTAAAAATAGATTTTGAATAGTAAATTCAAAAGTGAATTCGAGTTATACATATAAACTATAACGACCCACATTCTACGTATCGAAGGATCGTAGAATATTTATTTTATTTTCATACGAAGTTATATGGTCGTGTAACTTTTCATACGAAGTTATATGGTCGTGTAACTTTGGGGAGCGACTATTGGGGTCATTTCCTGTGTTCACGATTTTTGTCGAATTTTAAATGATCGTTTTATCCCGAGCGAATCTTATTTCTCTTATAACTTTTGATTCGTAAGGAGTTTTAATCTGAAACCACTTCCATTGGATTCAGATGGTGGTTTATCTTTCCGTAGAGTGGTCACACTAATCAAACGGACTTACCGTTTGGGAGATACGGCTCAAATAAGGTTTGGAAGATGAAAAACAACATAATTATGCTTAACAGGGTGATTAGCAGCTAGGCTCATAACCCATTTCAGGATTAAGGTTATGGGAGGGCTGAAAGGAGTTGGAGATTTCATCTCCTTTCATTTTCCTAGCCGCCACAGACCTTCCTCTAACCCTAGTAATGGCTTTCTTCTTTTAAATCACTCCCTAATCACTGTTTAATAACTAATTAAGCAAAACTACATCAAATCAAGTGAAATTAGCATCAAAGCAGAGTTAAAGCTGTTGCACTACATAGGAATCTGCGCCAAATCAGTATAAGTTTCAGATCTAACATTCATTTGTGGCTAAGGTGAGTGATTTACATATTTATACACAAATTATGACTAATTAGGGGTGATTAGAGATAATTAGCGAAATTGTACATCTAAAAATTCTGCAAAAATATGTGAAAATTCTAAAATCGGATTTTATGACACTGGTATGAATTTGGGTTAAGTTTGCTAATCCTTTAGTTATATATGGTTAAGGGGAAAATCATGGTTTTAGGGGGAAAATCACGGTTTTGGGCATGTTTGATCTAAATTAAAATATGAAATTATTGTTTTGGTTGATTCTAAATGTTACTACTGCTGTTTGGTATGTTTTGTGATTGCATAGGAAAGTTAGAATGGTTGAAAACGCCGTCGTTTGGCGAAATTAGCTTGTTGGAAAAACTGCAGAATTTTAGTTCCTAAAGGGGGTATGCTTCACGAACCGCCCAGGAGGACTTCGGTTCTTGAAGGGGGTATGTCTCACGAACCGCTCCAAGATCATAGTCACGAACCGCTACAAGATCATGGTCATGAACCGCTCCACGATCATGGTCATGAACCGCTCCAATATGAGGACTTATGAACCCGGGGGACTCACGGGCCGGGGAAGGGGGTCACGAGCCGGGGAAGGGGGTCACGAGCCGGGGGGGGTCATGAACCAAGGGGGTCACATACCAAGGGCGTCAATAACTGACCTGGTGGAGGACCACGACCCGAACCGAGATGATGACTCCGAACCAAACCAGATTCAAACTTCTATCACACGGCGACAATTGTGAACTCTTCTGAAGATCAACTATAATCTAACCAAAACCCGAGATGCAAAGGAAGTCCAAAACCGAAGTTATTACTCAGGATCTAGACAGGAACCAACGAGTTAACTTCTAGAGTTAGGCTATGCTGCGGGACGTGTGCAAAGGGGTTATCGATATATATAACTTTGGTTCACCATTGAGAGAGGAGGCATGTAGACAAACCAAAGCCAGGGAAGTGTGGACTGGTTAGCTCTTAACCTAGAGCCAGGGATGTGTGGAATGGGAAGAGCTATTGACTACAGACCAGGGGAGTATGGTCATGGCAATAGTTGTACGGAGTGCGACAGTCATGACCCCAATAGATTTGGTGATCAAAGCGGTGGATAATCGTATGCTTTACACACTGAGTGAGAGATGTGAGAATGATTTCTATGTTTGATGTTTTATATCACCAAGACATGCACACTTCCACTTTACACTCTATGTTAGTGTTATCTTAGAATATTGTACATCTTGTTGTGTTAACTCTTTGGTTGCAAGTCCAGGTCAGGTATGATTATTTATACATGTTATTGCTTTATCCAGTTATAGACTTGCTATCGCTCACACCAGACTTTCGTCTGACCCAGAGTCTCTTCTTATTACTCTAGGTGTTCCTAAACGAGCAGACTAGAGGCAGGTTAGGTGGTTATGCACGAGTAGCTGTCCGGAGACGAGCAGGAGGCTTCCACGTACTATACATATATTCTCCCTATGTTGTTAATGGTCACTGCTTTGGGTATTAGCAGTGTACCTCTTTTTATTTCCTTTTAGAGACAACATTTTTAAAGTTGTAATAATTGGACATGAAGCTGTGTTTTGTATTCCTCTACTCTGATGGATA
The DNA here is from genome assembly GCA_030737875.1 of Allium sativum. Taxonomy (NCBI): domain Eukaryota; kingdom Viridiplantae; phylum Streptophyta; class Magnoliopsida; order Asparagales; family Amaryllidaceae; genus Allium; species Allium sativum. The sequence continues at coordinate 203,104,378 of CM060925.1, read as the reverse complement.
TGCTTTAGTTTTCAGCTTATGTACTATCTCGCTAGTTTTATGTCAAGTTATATTACTATTATATTTTATTCCATGCGCTGTGAGATATACTTAAGGTTCTTCGGCTAGTTTCAAACTCCTTTGGCGATCGTCCCGTGCTAGTCAGGCATGGTTATAGTGCATTTCGGGGAAATGTCTGATTCGTACGGGGCTGCCGTCACACTTGGTATCAGAGCCTAGTTTGCGTAGTTTAACCTAGGGAAGACATCAGGGAGAGATAATATACATATATGAGATCGCGTATTTGTGATTTTTTTTTGTTTTCAAACTATATATATAATATTAATGTATCTAAGGATGAAGTCGCACTGCATTGACACCACTAAGGAGATGGTTAATCGTTTTCTCTTTACAGATTGAACGATAAGCCGAAATACGAGGAGCACAGTGAGGAACCCTGCACCGGGAGTTGAAGAGGGAGCGGGTTTAGTGGCCAATAATCGGAATATCCCTGATATGAGGACGATGTTTACTGCCTTCATGCAAGAGATGCTTAGGGATGTTCAGGGAGAAGCTCTTAATGCTGCTAACGGTGGTGGTGCAGTAGTGCAGGCGCCTATAGCTGATTTCGCCAAGCTCAGCAAGGATTATACTAGTCTTGGTGGGAAGCCATTCCACAGAATGGAGTCGGCCACATAGGTTCAAGATTGGCTGGATAATTATGAGCGCATCTTCGAGGATTTAGGGATCGATGATGCAATGAAGAGGAAACTAGCATTGCGTCAGCTTTAAGGATGGGTAATGAATTGGTGGAATGCTATTAAAGCAGCTAGTCTGGAAGATCAAATTACGTGGGATCAGTTTAAGACCCGCTTCAATAATAATTTTATTCCAACTGCTCAGAAATCAGAATTGTTTAGGAAGTTTTTGGAGCTTAAGCAGAATGGTAGGGCAGTCTCGGAGTATATTGTTGAATTCGATACCTTGTCGAAATATGGATTATCTCTTATCGATACTGTTGAGAAGAAGAACGAGAAGTTCATTACTGGCCTAGATGAGTACTTGGGTGAAAGACTTATAAACCTTATCGATGTGACATTCGAATCGATTGTGGGGAAGGCATTGAGATCGGAGAGCCTTTACCCTAAGACAAAGTCCGAGGTTGCTATTGCATCTGCAGGAGAGCCGAAGCCACAGGCAAGCAGTGAAGGCAATAAGAATTTTCAGAATAAGAGGAAACAGAAACAGACTAAGAATGGTTAGAAAAAGAAGAATAAGAAAGATATTGAGTGCTATAGCTGTGGCAAGAAGGTCCACTATGCCAAAGATTGTCGAGCAAGGCTAGGGGAAAAGAAGTTCTTCAACTGCAACAAAGTGGGACATTTCAAGAATAAATGTCCACAACCCCCTAAGGAGAAGCACATCGTGAAAGCATATGCTATCAACGTTGTTCCTTCCTCGTCGAATGCCCCAACTGCGGCAGAGAAGGGAAAGGGTATCGTTATTCAAGGTATGCTCTCTATTTATGATGTTCTTGTTCGAGTGTTGTTTGATACCGGGGCTTCCCATTCCTTCATATCTAGAGACCTGGTAGATAAATTGGAATTGGAATGTGAGATTGTCGATAGACCTTTAGTTGTGACGAACCAATCGATGGTTCGACTAGCCTTAGTATGATTTGTCAAAATTTGGTCTTATCGAGTCATGGATGTATGTTTGCTTGTGATTGTTTTGTTTTGGGCTTTACTGGGTTTGGCATTATTTTGGGAGTCGATTGGCTCCAAAGGTATGGGGTGGTGGTAGACTGTGAGGGGTCTTCGGTGACCATTAGAGCGGATGATGGGCGGAGGGTGGTATTGGGTTGCCTACCTAGTGATGGGGTGATGGCTAGTTTTCTAAATTCCCTCGACATCCCTCATGATAAGTTATCATCTGTGCTTATTGCTGGCGAGTATCTGGGCTTCCTCGGGGAAGTGACAGACTTCCACCACACCGAAAGATCGAGTTTCATATTGATTTAGTGAAAGATGCTAGACCTATAGTGATGCCACTTCGTTGTATGGCACCAAGTGAGCAGCGAGAGCTCAAGGTGCAAGTAGGCGATCTTTTGAAGAAGGGATTTGTCTGAAGAAGTGTTTCCGAGTGGGGAGCACCAGTTGTATTTGCTACTAAGGCCAATGGTTCCCTTCGCTTATGTGTGGACTACCGCGAGTTAAACAAGGTGACTAGGAAGAATAAGTGTCCTCTTCCACTGATAGATGATTTGTTTGATCAGTTAAATGGAGCAAGAGTGTTCTTCCAATTAGATCTTGCAACAGGATTTCATCAGCTTCGAATAGCAGCTGAGAATATATCTAAAACGACATTTAAAACGCCGTCTGGATTCTATGAGCGGTGATCATGCCATTCGGGTTGACCATGCACCCACATATTTTGTTGATCTTATGAATAGGGTTTTCAGGGATCAATTAAATAAATTTGTTCTTGTGTTCGTGGACGATATCTGGTTAACTCGAGGACAGAGGAAGAACACAAGGAACATTTGAGGACAGTGATGGAGGCGTTGAGGAAACACCAATTGAAAGCAAAATTTTCTAAGTGTCACTTCTGGAGGAGGGAAGTGAGATTCTTGGGCCATGTTGTTTCAGAGAATGGTATTGTCGTGGATCCTGCGAAGGTGGCTACGGTGCAAGATTGGTGTACGCCTAAGAATGCAACGGACATAAGAAGTTTCTTGGGGTTAACTGGATACTATCGTAAGTTTATCCAAGACTTCTCCAAGATAGCGGCATCGTTAACTCAGTTGACCAAGAAGAATCAAGCTTTTGTTTGGGACGAAAGGTGTGAAAATGCATTCAAGAGTCTGAAGAAGAAGTTAACATGTGCACCAGTGTTAGTTATTCCTAAGGGGAACGAAGAGATAACGGTATATACAGATGCATGTGGTACCGGACTAGGTGCTATACTGATGCAAGGAGGTAGGGTTATAGCTTATGCTAGTCGGCAACTAAAACCGCATGAGAAAAGACATCCTACCCATGATTTGGAATTGGCAGCGATCGTTTTCGCGTTAAAGAGTGTAGACATTTATCTCTTGGGAGAAAAATTCAAGTTGTTTACCGATCATAAGTCATTAAAGTATCTTTTCTCTCAGAAGGATTTAATTCTTCATCAGCAGAGATGGTTAGAGTTCTTGGCTTCATACGATTTCAATATCGCATACACACCTGGAAAGGGCAATGCGGTAGCTGATGCATTGAGTAGGAGACATGCCAATTTAGGGGCTATGTTTCTAGAAAGGAAGCAACTGGAGTATATCGCATGGTATGATTTCAGACCTAAGTGCGAATTAGATCTGGAGATGTTTGCAAGTTTGACTATCAGACCGACTTTGATTGAGCGGATTAGTTCCAGTGAGAGGGATGATCCTAACCTATTGGAAATCATCTCCAAGGAAGAGATGGGTATCGAAGGTGAGGAGTTGAACAAGTATGGACTTGATAGAGAAGGATGGCTTCGAAGGAATGAGAGGCTGGTTCTACCCAACGTAAATGAATTAAGAGATGAAGTGCTCAGAGAGTGTCGTCACTCGAAACTGACTATACATACCGATGGTAATAAAATGTATCGAGACATGAAGCAGACATACTACTGGGAAGGGATGAAGAGAGACATTGGGAGGTTTATATACAAGTTCATGAACTGCCAGTTAGTTAAATCCTAGCAAAAGAAGCCCAGTGGTTTGTTACAACCATTGGAAATTCCAGAATGGAAATGGGAACAAGTCTCAATGGATTTCATCGATAGTTTACCAAGGACTAGATCGGGTCATGATAGCATTTGGGTGTTTGTGGATCGATTGACCAAAAGTACAAGGTTTATACTGGTCATGTCGAATAGACCGACAGCTAAGTTAGCGGAGCTGTATATGAAGAGGGTAGTGAGATTTCATGGAGTTCCTAAACGTATTGTGAGCGACCGAGATCCATTATTTACTAGTAGGTTTTGGAAGAGCTTACATGAGACTTTAGGGTCAGAGTTACATCTCAGTACCGCATACCATCCTCAAACCGATGGTCAAACCGAGAGGGTGAATTGTGTATTAGAGGATCTCTTGAGAGCTTGTATATTGGATTTTGGAGGGTCATGGGATGACCATTTGCATCTGGTTGAGTTCGCATATAATAGTAGTTATCAATTCAATATTGGTACGGCTCCATTTGAAGCTTTGTACGGAAGACCTTGCAATTCACCATCTTGTTGGTTGGAAACCGGTGGGAAATTTGTGCCTGGGCTAAATGTAATAAGAGAAACTTCAGATAAGATCAAGGTTATTCAACAGACAATGAAGGCTTCCTAAGAGAGGCAGAAGAGTTATGTTGATAAAAAGCGAAGAGATTTGAGATTCTCCGTTGGCGACTTGGTATTCGTCAAGATTTGTCCGTTGAAGAGTGTGATTCGATTTGGTATGAGAGGTAAGTTGGCACCAAGGTTTGTTGGTCCATTTCCAGTTCTCGAACAAGTTGGGAATTCAGCTTGTAAAGTTGGGTTACCTGACATGATGGCGGGAGTGCACAACGTATTTCATGTCTCTCAGTTAAGGAAGTTTGTGCACGAATCTGATATGACTATTTCACTAGATCAATTGGATGATATCGAGATAGAACCCGAGGCAGTTGGAAAGCGCAGAACGGTTTGTATTGTCGTACACGATACAAACCAAATTCAAAAGAAGACGGTGAAACTGGTTAAGGTCCAGTGAGGTGATAATGAGAATGACAATACTTGGGAAACAGAGGAGAACATAAGGAAGTCGTATCTAGAACTCTTTGCCTGGTAAGATTTTAATCACGATATAGTTATTCCCTTGTTAGTAAACCGCATGCTAGGATATGCTTGTTTTGTTATTACGTATGTTTGATTGTTTGTAAATGGTTGATAGGCATACGGGCTACCATTGTATGTTTTGGTTATATTTTCATACGAAGTTGTATGATCGTGCAACTTTGGGTAACGACTATTGGGGTCATTTCCCGTGTTCAAGATTTTTACCGAATTTTAAATGATCTTTTTCCCCTAGTGAATCTTGTTTCGCTTATAACCTTTGACTGGTAAGGATTTTTGACCTGAAACCACTTCCATTGGATTCAGATGATGGTTTATCTTTCCGTAGAGTGGTCACATTAATCAAACAGACTTATCGTTTGGGAGATAGGCTGAGACAAGGTTTGGAAGATGAAAAACAGCAAAATTGGGCTAACAGGGTGATAACAACTAGGCCCGTAACCTATTTCGGGATTAGGGTTATGGGTGGGCTGAAAGGAGTTGGAGAATCATCTCCTTTCATTTTCCTAGTCGCCATAAACCTTCCTCTAACCCTAGTAATGGCCTCCATCTTCTAAATCACTCCCTAATCACCGTTTAATCACTAAGTAAGCAAAACTACATCAAATCAAGTGAAATTAGCATCAAATTAGAGTTGGAGCTGCTGCACTACATAGGAATCTGTGCCAAATCAGTATAAATTTCAGATCTAACATTCATTTGTGGCTAAGGTGAGTGATTTACATATTTATACACAAATTATGACTAATTAGGGGTGATAATTAGCGAAATTATACATCTAAAAATTCTGAAAAAATATGTAAAAATTCTAAAATCATATTTTATGCCACTGGTATGAATTTGGGTTAATTTGGATTAAGTTTGCGAATCCTATAGTTAGATATGGTTAAGGGGAAAATCAAGGTTTTGGTCATGTTTGATCTAAATTAAAATATGAAATTATTACTTTGGTTGATTCTACATGTTACTACTATTGTTTGGTATGTTTTGTGATTGCATAGGAAAGTTAGAATGGTTGAAAACCCCGTCGTTTGGCGAAATTAGCTTGCTGGAAAAACTGTAGGATTTCGGTTACTGAAGGGGGGTATGCTTCACGAACCCGCCCAGGAGGACTTCGGTTCCTGAAGGGGGTATGTCTCACGAACCGCTCAAAGATCGTGGCCACGAACCGCTCCAAGATCATGGTCATGAACTGCTTCAAGATGATAGTCATGAACCAATCCAATATGAGGACTCACGAACCAGGGGACTCAAGAGCCGGGGGATCACGAGCCGGGGAAGTGGGTCACGAGCCGAGGGGGTCACGCACCAAGGGGTTCACAAATTGACCTGGTGGAGGACAACGACCCGAACCAAGATGATGACTCCGAACCGAACCATATTTAAACTTCTACCATGTGGTGACAATTGTGAACTCTTATGAAGATCAACTACAATCTAACCAAAACCCGAGATGCAAAAAAGTCCAAATTCGAAGTTATTACTCAGGATCTAGACAGGAACCAATGAGTTAACTTCTAGAGTTGGGCTTTGCTGTGGGACGTGTGCAAAGGGGTTATCGATATCTATAACTTTAGTTCACAATTGAGAGAGGGGGCATGTAGACAAACCAGAGTCAGGGAAGTGTGGACTGGTAAACCCTTAACCTAGAGCCAGGGATGTGTGGACTAGGTAGGGTTATTGACTATAGACCAAGGAAGTATGGTCATAGCAATAGTTGTATGGAGTGGGACCATCATGGCCCCAATTTATTTGATGATCAAAGCGGTGGATAATCGTATGCTTTACGCACTGAGTGAAAGATGTGAGAATGATTGCTATGTTTGATGTTTGCTATCACCATGACATGCACACTTCCACTTTACACTCTATGTTAGTGTTACCTTAGAGTATTGTACATCTTGTTGTGCTAACTCTTTGGTTGCCGGTCCAGGTCAGGTATGATTATTTATACCTGTTATTGCTTTATCCAGTTATAGACTTGCTATCGTTCACACCAGACTTTCGTTTAACCCAGAGTTTTGTGTTACTTCTTATTACTCTGGGTGCTCCTAAATGAGCAGACTAGAGGCAGGTTAGGTGGTTATGCATGAGTAGCTGTCCGGAGACGAGCAGGAGGCCCCTACGTACTATACATATATTCTCACTGTGTTGTTGATGGTCACTGCTTTGGGCATTAGAAGTGTACCTCTTTTATTTCCTTTTAGAGATAGTATTTTTAAAGTAGTAATAATTGGATATGAAGTTATGTTTTGTATTCCACTACTCTTATGGATATGGTTTAGTTTTTAGTTTATGTACCGCCTTGCCTGTTTTTTGTCAAGTTATGTTACTATTATATTTTATTCCATGCGCTGTGAGATATACTACAGGTTCTTCAACAAGTTTTAAACTCCTTCGGCGATCGTCTTGTGCTAGTTAGGCATGGATACAACGCATTTCGAGGAAATGTCTAATTCGTACGGGGCAGACATCACATAAATGACGTTTTTAGCTTGAAATGATTATTTCAAAGATCTTATTTATTTTTATAATGGAGTTCAAAAAAGTTTGGATTTCAAAAGATCTAATTTTGAAAAATATTATTATTTTAGTATTATAATAATATAGAATATTCAATTTTGATTTATAATTGAATTTGAAGTTGGAATTGTTTTTAAATGATTTTATAAATGTTTTATAAAATATATTCCAACTTAATCGTACGAGTTTTATTTTAAATAATAATATGGTTTGAATAGGACGTGTCGCACACCGATAGTTCGCGAATTTCAACCATGAACTTCAAACAAACATAACTAATGCAATTTAAATCAGATTTCCCCAAATTGAAAAACATTTTTTTTTCTATTTGTTGTAACATTCAAATGAAAGAAGAAATTTTGAATTTCAACTTATAGATTTCAAGTTATGTCTAAATCTATTTTTGAAAAGGTCGTTGTAAATACACTTCGATGTCTGTAATTGGAAATCGATCGAAATGGTCAAATAAAAATTATTAAAAATACAAAAAAATTATTATAAATCATAATAAGTGATTTTAAACTGAAATGAGAAATAAATATGAAGTTTCGAACCATATTTCAATTTTTATGTTCTCATCCTAAAATGCTGAATATTGTAAAATGACATTTTGGAAATTTACGTTAAATAAACTTAAGTCATTTGGTTTATCAAACATAAATGCCATTTCAAAAGATATGTTTAAATCTTTTTATTTATAAAATTTTTCCAATTTGAATAAAATTGATTTGGAAATGATCTTCAGATGTTTGGTATTGATTACCGTTGTGTAGACGTTTACCCTTTATGGAATTTGGGAGATGTTTATATTGTTATTCCACTTATAGTATTCGTTCATTACGAGAATTAGTGTTGAATATAAGTGGATATAAATTCTGAAACATCTTATATTTGATATCAATTGAATTTTGGGTTTGTTGTGAATGACATCTTGAACAACGTTATTCTTTAACCCAACTATGACTAATAGATGATATGGAATACATGAATATTTCTATTAAGATTTAATAAAGTTTTCCAATTAACTAATTAAGTTGAAATTGAGTGCAAATCGATTTAGTCACAATCAAGATGGGTCTCCGTTGATGAAGACCTTTACTATTTAAGGAATTTAAAAGGCTCTATCGTTATTCCGCTTATAATATTAGTCTGATATGGGAGTTCGTATCGATTATAAGCTGATATGATTTCTGTGAAAATTTCATTTAAAATGAAAGCTTGATTTTGGGTCTATCATGAATGATGTTTTAAATAATGTTTGTTCTTTAACCAATTTAAAGGAGAAGAGGACTTCCAAAGTTAAGTTGAAATGAAATCTTTATTTAATTTGATTATAAAGAGTTAATGAAAGAGATTTCCCTAGAAAATGATAATGTGACCAATTTAAAGATCGCCTAAAAGAATATAAACGTGTTTTCGCGTGATTATACAGTTATGAAATCGTAAGTACGATTTTGGGCTATAAACGTGATCAAGGAAAGTTAAAGTAATCTACCCTAATCAATAATTAATGAATGGGTTGGGTTTGGGATAAATATGTTTTCCCGCAAAGATAATTAAAATCTTCAATCAGATTTGAAATGAAAGAAGGTAACCAAACTTACCAAAATACGAGGGGCATTTGATATGGAGTACCACCAATTTTGTTTCATATGATGAATAGGATAGGAATGAGATAATGATTTGAGAAATTACCTTTTTCGTAATATTCAATAATCTCGATAAAGCGTAGAGAACTCTATTTGAATTAAATTGGTAAATGAGATTTATAATCTTTTGAAGTAATTTCCAAGGAAAGATTTAAACAAGAGTTTAAAGTACGTAAATCTTAGATAAGATTTAAATGGGTATACCCATTATAAATAATGATTCGAGTAAAAGATATCAAATGATTGTAAAGATGCGTCAGTTATTTCTGAAAGACCAGATTTCAAACCATTCTGAATAACTATGCGACGAGTATTGAAGATACTGAAGATGATGGTTGAAGATCAGGTATCTTCACATTGTTTGGATTTATTATTGATGTCTCGATTGGGGTGTACATCCAAGACACGGTTTTAAGTGGCAGTTTTCCGGATGTGCTTGTTGATTGTTCGGATTTGCAAGGGCCTCTTTCCTTTATTAGATGAGGAATAATGTGCCTTCAGTTTCGTTTATAACCCAGAATGAACTTGTAAATAGAAGTGCGTCTGACGTTGTATTTTACAACATAACCAATTGGTTTCTATTGATGTTATATCAGTTGGTGGTGGAGTATTTATTCTCTTAGCTTAACACCCTCCTCTAAGACTTTTGTACCTCAAGGGATATATATTAATAGACACCAATTATAATTGTGAATTGACAGTGTGACGTTCTAAGTAATAAGCAATTGATGATCAAAGCTTTTCGTTAAAAAATAGTGCTTTGTGTAAAACGTGACTTCAGGATCTCACAACCGGTAATGAGCCAAAATAGGATGAAGTACCGTAGAGTTAAAGACTAACATTTCCTTTTAGTTGAGAAAGAAATGCCATGGTATAAAGCCCAGGTAAGTTTACTTAGTGGATGAAAGATCGAGGCGCCTCAGATAAAGGTCAACAATGAATGGGAGACATTATGTTCAGAAGAGACCCCAACATCACCTGAAATAGTGGTGGGTCATCTCTACCGCTATAGAAGGAGCATTTGTTGATCTTGGTACATCCCGCCAGAGGTGTTCCAAATCACGGAAAGGAAGATCCTTTTCGTTGGTCATTGATGGAACCTAACTTCCAACACGAACCATTTACGGTATTAGTTGTAACCTATGTGTGTAGACATAATATATTGTACCTATGTCTTATAAGGTTTATACATTTACTTTCGAAAGTGAGTTCCACACTACGCACTAGTAACAATAAAAGAGACTTTCGCATACCAAGCATATTTGATTATCATAAGGCAAAACTTGCTCTTCTAGTGTGTGTTGCATTGTGTGATGGGATGAGAGTCTTATGGTAGCTTCATTTTTCAAAAAGCATTGTGAGTATATTATAACTAGTATTCATAAGGAAAATCCTGTTCCATGTTTTACAGCATGGTCTTGTGATTTACCTAACCTTAAAATGATATTAACTGTTTTAGTTCTCACACTAGTCTGATGACTGATCCAGGGTTTACTATTCTTTCCTTGTACTCTAGGTGCAAATATTTTCCACACGGGAAGCCTATTAGTTTTGTCTTGTAGATATTTATAGAGAAGGAGCTGGATTGAAGCTATAGCAATGTCTAGAGTACATTATTTCTTCTGCTGAGAGTTTATGTTTCCCGTTGTGTACATGTTATACTTTGGTATAGTTATTTCAATCGTGCATGTATTTATTATTGTACTCTGAAATAAGTTATACCCTGATGTAAAAGTTATTGCAATGATAATGAAAAGCTTGTTTTGTTTAGTTCTTGTTAGTAGTAACCCCAAGTGATATGTCTTGATGATCGGTTTAATTCGGTCTAATCATCAATTTCGATTGGGCAGGGAGGCGAGTCATCACAATTGGTATCAGAGCTTTGGTTTATACAAAGTTTTGGGGTACGACCCGTCTGAATAGAAGGAAAGGACTCATCAGAGATTAGATTTGTAATATCCTAAAAGAGTGACTCATTAGAGATAAGGTTAGTAATACCCTAGAATGAGTTTGAAGAGTATTATATATAGAAGAAAACGAATTTTTGTATTCATAAAATTGAATTTGGTTTTGAATGATATATATGGATAACCTCCCTGATTATCTTACAATAAAAGTTTGAGTAATTTACTTGATGTTGGGGTTGGACCATCGTGTGTAAGAAGATTTTGTGTATAAGCCTAGCCGACGTAAATACAGAGACTCAAATATACTGGATAGATATGGAATCACATTCTAGTCGCTTGAGGATGGTTCTATTTATAGTTGTTGCATCATCAGTGTTTATTTTCAAGTTTTGAAAGTGGGATGAATATATTATTCTAATCGAAACATCGAGATATACTTAAACCCATTTCGATAAGCATTTGGAAATGATTTGAATAAGACAAGATAAATGATAAATAGCCTTATGCTAAGAATTTGGTAAAAGTTAATGTTTGTAATTTAGGAAAAATGATTAAAATGATTTGAGCTTTAAATATAAGCAGTACAAGTTAAATAAATTGAAAGGCTGAAAGTGAATCAAACAAATTAAAATTTAACTTAAGTGAAGTTAAATAAAATAGGATTGGATTTATATCGAGGAATTGAAATGATAAAACCTATATAAGAATGGTTTGGTATTTTGGTAAAGATTGGAAATTAATTGGAATTAGACGTATATATGTTGGAAGCTAAAATGAGGAATAAAATTGAATGCTCGACACAAAGGTACACATTTACTGTATTGATTGGGTTTGATGATTTTATGAGCCGATTGGCTTTTGGATTTTCTTTCTGATTGGTAAGGGCCTAGAGATGCGAGTTGTAGTTGTACCGATTGAGCCGTACAAAGGAGGTTATGCCAAAAAAATTGAAAATTTAAGGCGTTAGCTAAATTCGAGAAATGGAAAATTTTGTAGAAACTAAAAAGATGAAGAACATGAGTTGGTTAGAATAAAGGCTTTGTTGGTTAAGTAAACAACCTTCAGTTTCATCTTCGATTTCGAGGATGAAATCTTTTTAAGTGGGAGAGATTGTAACGACCCAGATTTTATTAAAAAATGTTTAAATTCTTTTATTTTAAGAACTAACGACTTGGAATTTATTTAATTTAAGGTTTAAAAACGTATAATTTATAACATAATTAAAAGAGAGCTCGCAATGGTGCAATAGTTCATAATATTACGTTTTGAACTTTAAACGAATTTATAGGATCCAATATAAATCAGAATTCGCCAAAACAAGAAACGTTCAAATCTATTATTGTTTTCTATTGAAAGAGAAAAATCGGGATTTCATCTTGTAAATTGTGAGCAATGTTCAAATCAAGTTTACAGAAAGTCGTTATGGAATCATTTATATACAATAAAAATTTATTAAATAAAATAAAGGGATTTTAAAATAAACTGAATATCTATTGAGCTTGAAAATGGAAGTATCGAGGTTAAAATCCAATATAGTTTATTTTGAAGCTATATGAAATTTCATTTGAATATATATATATATATATATATATATATATACACATATATATATATATATATATTTGATTATAATAATTTGATTTAAGAAAAATTCGAATATTTTGAAATTAAATTATATTTTATCAATTTAACTAAATATGGAAAAATAGCGGTTTTGCAAACGATCTTGGATTTCGACGAAACCAATTTTATCGGATCCGTTATGACAAATTATTGTAAGATTCCAAATTTTGGATCAGTCGAAGTTAGTATGTGGTCATGTGAGATATAAACGTTTAATGTAAATACATATGCATAATTAATCAATAATTTAAGCTCAAACTAGCGCTATTTTAGCACGCGGACCCGTATTATAATTCACAACATACAGTCGTCATACATGAGGTGCTTACAGCATGGCAAGTAAAAATAGAACAGAGAACATAAACTCTGCAATATACGAGAAGAAATAACATTGCTGACCTTGAAAAAGTATTTCAATGACTCAAATTCATCACCTCTTGTAAGGCTTAAGATGATAACTCTGAAATTCAGAACCAAATTTCGTAGACCCCTCTTCAATCTTCTTCTTCGGCCTTCTCCATATCCTTGGCATATCGGCCTGTATCAAACCACAACAACACCTTATTTGCCAGCTCCACCAACCTGCACCACCAACCCTGCTTCCAACCACCTGCCTCTGTTTGCATGTCACCCTGTGCGGCTATGCTCCCCATCTAGTGCCTACGACGTGATATGTTCATAAAAACTGCTATTAGTAAAACAAGTTTCTTAACTATTGAAATACAGATACATATGCACATGGACCTCAAAGATGCTTACCCTTTTTTTAACATCAACACAAGCTAAAATTGCATTTCATGATCTCAAGATTGCTAAATCCATCATACAATATTCATACAACTGACTCTTTATAAACTAATAAACATAAAAGTCATGGAATCAACGGTATTTTACCGATATGCTAGCTGCTTTCAATAACCTCATGAGCCTTCGCTGCTTCTGAAAGAGGAAAGGATTTATACACAACTGGTTTTACTTCTCCGGATTCAATTGCTGGCCATACATGCTTCTTTACCTCATCGATTATTGCTGCCTTTTTTCTCTACACTTTTGTTCCTCAATCCAACAGCCTGTATAGTGAGACGTTTAATTTGCAAGCATACATGAAAGATTTGCTTGAGAAACTGCACCTCCCATGAAACTAATGATAAAAAGTCTTCCATCCATATTCAAGCAATCAAGGTTTTTCTGAAAATATGGGCCACCGACATTATCAAGAATAACATCAACCCCTTTTCCTCAAGTTTCTTCTTTTACACATGTAAGAAAATCTTCGGTCTTGTAGTTAATGCATACATTTGTGCCGAATTTTTTACATGCGGCAAGCTTTTCTTCATTTCCTGCTATCACAAAAACCTTGATGCCTTTTTGTTTTTCTATCTAGATGGCAAATGTTCCAATTCCACTAGATTCCCCATGTATAAGAAAAGTTTCTCCTGACGAGAGCTTGCTGGTCATGAAGACAGTTGACTGGACGGTGCATGCAACTTCAGGAAAGCTTGTTGCATAAACCAAGTAGATACCTTTAGGAATGGCAAGCACGTGTTCAGCTGGTACTGCTACTTGTTCTGCATACCCACCTCCATTAAGAAGAGAACATACCTGATCACCAATTTCCCAATTAGTGACGCTGCCGCCAACAGCAACAACAGTGTCAGAGCACTCCAATCCAAGGATCTCACTTGCGCTTTTTCGCAGTGGGTAAAGTCCCTTCCTCTGCAACCAATCCACTCGATTTAGAGCTGTATATGCTAATTTTATCATAATATCATCTTCTTTTAAGGTCGGATCGGGAACTTCTTAATGTTGGAGCACCGAACGACCGCCAGGGCTTGTTATAGCTATTCCCTTCATCTTGTTTCAACGTTTCTTTGAGTTCCAGGAAAGATGCTTACCCTTTATTGATCACAGTTTCCATTTTGTCCTTTGCTAAAACCCATATCTTAAGACCAGCTTGAGCTAATTTATCAATGCATCGAGGCACATATATTAATAGTATTTGATTTTAAATAAAATAAAAATGGTAATGGCTAAATACAAATGTGTAAACAGCATATACACATACGTCTTTCTATAGTGTGCCTTAAACGACTGTTGCATCTACAAGAATTAAATCTTTTTCCACGATATCAGAAACTCGTTCAATATCAGCCTCTCTACTAGGTCCTGCAGTACTCTTTGCCTTTAAAAGTTCAACATTCCATGCTGAATACTCACATTCTCCAAGCTTCTTATATGCAAGTGCTAATGTACCATCTTCTCCATATTCATTTAGGTACCATGATTTATCCATTTCGTAGGTTTTTCCAACTTTTAAAAGTTTATCCGGTATAATGCTAAATAAAATAGCATAGACAAGTAGACAATCTATACCCGTCAACCCCTTTACAAAGAAGAAAGAGTTGTCCAAATTCATCTTAAACTACTACGGACATTCTTTTTCTCTTGCTGCTAAATTCCAAGAGGTTTAGAATCTTGAACTCTCTTCAATAAATAAATTCAAATGCATTAATTTCATAGTATACGAAAAAGAAGTATATTGGAACTATATAAAATTAGAAAGAATGAAAACTTGAAGATCCATTTGACTACGCCCTATAAACTCCTCGGTCGGCTGGTATTATAACATTTTCCACCAGAGGCCGAATCAACAAATTTATAATTGATAAAAATGTGAAATGGCCTTGTTTTGGGCATGTTATCAATCTACCGTTGAACCTGATAAGCTACTGATTATATTTATGGGTTACGAATTGACACCAAATCGGCATAACAACTACGATAGAAACAACAACAATAATAATAACTAATAACTAACCTTTTATTATTATTCCTAGATGGGTAAATTCTTTCTCGAACAAAAATACCGAATTGAGTTCTTTTACAAAATTCAAATCAGAATTCTCTAGCAGCCACGAGAAAAGCCCTTTCAACAGGAGATTCAGCGGCATAATTAAAATCGTCAGATTGTTTAGTTGGTTCAGGAATCGCAGCCTGACATAATGGAGGTATCCTTGGAAAAAAATTAAGGGAGAGGACTTGATGAGCGGTTCACATTGTACGAACCATGGAAGGAGATATTTCAAAAATTAGGGTTTACGAAAGGGGTTATTTGAGAAGACGTTGAAATGTCGATGGAAACAGGTCGGATTTGGAATGGGAAAGGGGATTATCGAGCTAAGGCAACTAAATTTGGTAAAATGTGTTAGATTATTAGTCTGTGGTGCAAAATTTTCACAATGAGAAACATTAGATTGCTAATAGTTATTATTGGATTAGATTAGGTTAAAGGTGTAGATTGCATAGGTATGAGTAATATGGATTGCAAAAAAAAAATTGGCATCGCAAAAACGTAGATATATTCCATTTGCCATTATGACACCAGTAGAGAAGCGTCATAATAGTCGAGTCGTTTTTAATACACAACTAATTAATGATACAATTATGATGCCTTACTGACATAAATAAATTTAGCTACGACGTACTGACGATGAGTCATAATGGCGTCGTTTGTTGACGTCAGAACATTACAAGAAAAAAGCCTTTTTATAGCGTTTAAAAAATGCTATTAAAGGATATGATGGCGTTTTTCTAGATGCTGTATATTAACATGTTGTAATATGTCAGGGGTCTATAATGGCAACCAAAAAATCGCTATAAAAAACATGCTATAAATGATGTTACTCATGGCGTTTCAAAATTGCTATTAAATGGACGATTTGTAACATACAAAATCGTATCAATAGCGTGTTTTTCTTGCTATAAAACTTTTCGTAGAGTTGTGATTTATGATGCTAATATTTATGGCATCATTTATTTCCTATATATAGCAACTATAAACGCCATAGATAAACAGTAGTTGATTATTATAGAAACTGTAGATGCTATAGAAATTTCGTAGCCTGATATTATAGCAACTACAATAGCTATAGAAATTTAGTAGACTTATTATTATAGCAACCATAAATGCCATAGAAACGCTATAGAAAGTTTAATTTATTATCTTAAAGCATTATTTACTTGCCATG
The DNA here is from genome assembly GCA_030737875.1 of Allium sativum. NCBI lineage: Eukaryota > Viridiplantae > Streptophyta > Magnoliopsida > Asparagales > Amaryllidaceae > Allium > Allium sativum. Next base: position 203,087,824 of record CM060925.1, on the reverse strand, counting down.
AAAGCTGTTGCAGAATATTTTTATTGCACTAGGATAATGCTATAATATGTATAGCCATTGTTAAAGTATTTCAAACAAAATATTTAGCGTATAAATATTTATCATCGAAACGTGTCATACAAAGTTCGAAGCATATAAATATTTGTAATCAAAATAACAATTCTTACAATCGTTGCTAACCAAAAACAATACATATACTAAAAAGAACAATCCATACAACCATAGCTTACCAAAACGATACATGAATGCGCCAACATATGTATTCATGCCTTTCACCATAGTGTAAACCTAGAGCATCATACAAAGCCTGTAAAAAAAACATACATCTATTAGTCATAAATACAAAATATCAAAACACCAATACAGGTACTTTTTTTCAACATGCACATAGAACAACATACAAACAATAAACACAATACATTCTGACACTGAAAACTGTTGTTGGATGAAGGTGGGATTGAAGTATATGATATTTATACAACTATACAATGATAAGATCATAAGGTTTAATCTCCATACATATTACCTGTGAGTTTATGTGTAAAATATGCAAAGAGGGGGCACTGAGCATGGGTGATTCAGTGTACAGATACATGTCTACTATAGATAAATTTTCAGTAGACTATCTTCTAGATTGCTTGGATATAAACTCAGAGCATGAAGCACTGGAACTTGCTGATAGAGTAGAAGTTGCAGTATACATATGGAGAAAGTCATCATGGGATATGGTAAAAGATTTAATGGGATATGGTAAAAGATTTAATGGCTGATGGGGATAAAAATGTGACCCTAGCAAGCAGAGCTGAAAGTCTGTTGCTTTGCTTGAAGCAAAAATATCCTGCTCTTTCCCAGACTACTTTAGACTCAAGCAAAATCCTGTACAACAAGGATGTTGGACATGCAATATTGGAGAGCTATTCAAGGGTGTTGGAAAGCTTAGCATTCAACATTGTTACATGGATAAATGACGTGCTTTACATTGATGGATCAGTAAGAAAACAATAGTTTCTGCAAAGGTCTGCATATTCCGTGGACTGATGCAATCATGTGATAACTTATGTACTTGTTAGGATTCAAGTTCTCATTTTGTCTAATTTCATAAATGTTTCAGGACCTAAAAAAAGTCATACAAGCATTATAGTACCAATTAAAATCATATTAAATAGCAGCTTTTGGCTTATCAAGTGTCTGAAACTTCAATACTGTTTTGTTCAGTTGGTCAAAATTACCTATGAAATCTATTCTTAAGTTATAAGCAACAATTGCTTTTCCTTTCTTAGCTTCTAAATCAGCCAAGTGATGAAAAATCAAGTAAGATCCGTGCAAGTACTTTTGACTAGCTGTTATTCTCAGTTGTGTGTAACAAGTTATGTTTGTGTGCCAGGCTATCATAGTAGGGTAAGTGGAAGTGGATGTCAAACATTAACAGCAAGAGAATGAGAGATGAGGCAATTCAAACAAACCAAAAATATGATTTGTTCTAAAATGAAGCATTAAGCCGTAAGAGAATATGATTTATTTATTTTAGAATGAAAAATCAACCATTCAAGAAATTATTGATTCTAAGAGTACATTGTACAGATCACTTCGAGTCCAGCATCCAAAATTACAAGTTAAATGGATTCTGAAATCTGAAGTGATCAGTTAGGTTTATTTAACATAAATGATTCTTAAAAATCAAATCAAATTTTAAATTACATTTCAAAAAGATCAAGCTGACATATACCTATGTTGTTATTTCATTTGTAGATGATCAACCCGTCTAATACTTATGCTTGCATATGTCTAGGAATATATAAATATACCCTTAAAGTTTAACCTTGTTTTAACTTAAATTTTCAAACCTTTTTTTTATTCCTGGGTCAATCCCGACTTAAACCCAAACATCTTAAAACACACACCCACTTCACTCCCTCATTTCTTCCCTTCATGCTTCAGGAAGCACAACCCTAAAACAAAATGATAGGGACCAAAGAAAAACTCCAGATAAAAACAACTTCCATGTGCATGCCTTGCCGTGCACATACTCTCCAACCATCCAGAGTTTACCTCGCCACCTCCAGCACATCACGTTGTCCCCTAAGATCACCCACGACTGGCCAGTGGAACCTCCGAGACCGTCCACCTTAAGGTCACTGTCAACCCAAAAAATCGAGGCTAAAAGCAGATTCCAGTGCCGGAAACATCACCCAACTCCTATCGTCTCCGAACTCGCCTGCAACCACCATCGACTCAACCTGCACATCCATACACGCCTCCCGATCAAAAACCCCATCACTCGATCTTCCATATCACGCATATGACTGGATCAAACCCACAAACAAAAGAGACACACCCAAAATCCTGAAACGAGCTCGACTGGCCATCCCCAACCATCAGACCTTTCCACGCTTCAAGCCTGCCTCCATTCGTCTCCAGTAGAGCTTCAGGATATACATATTACAACATCATTCACGAAAACGTTCGACTTCATTCTGGTATCCAAAATTATATATTTAATCCAAAAATGCAAAATGTACCTAACTAAAAGTCATAAAACTTTGTTCTAAATATATATATATATATGATTTTAGAACAAAGTTACATAAATAAACTTAATTCTTGTTTGTTGATTTTTCATTCGCATTCTCTTGCGGTTTGATTTTAGAATAAAGTTGCATCAATAAACTTAATCCACCAATAGTAAGCCGCACCAGAATTAGCAATTGGGTACTCTTGAATTAAACGAGGTATATGTCAGCTTTCAGGTTCAAAAAATGAATCCGCCAACATACATCCACCAACATTAAGCCACAAAAAAAAAACATAGAGCTTTCAGCTTTCAGGTTCAAAAAATGAAAACAAGCTGACAGTCCTACTCTTGAATTAAACGAGGTTACAAACAAATTGTAAAGTCATTTAAAATTAAAATTATTTGTTCTTTGCTGAAATCAAGAACGTAATACTCTTGAATATTAAGATATGTAATTGTAAGAGCGCATATACGGAAACATATAGATATCATATGCAAGAAAACATATAGATACCATATGCAGGCTATCATAGAGGAGTACTATGGGAGCCGTAGATCTCCTCCCAGGCGCTCTGCTCCTTATTGAGGCAGCAGCTACCGTTCGAGGTAGAACTTACTGGATAACACATAGGGCAAAAAAAAACGGATGTGGCAATGATGGACAGAAGGGTGATATGGACATATTACTCACTGTTTTAATCTATATCGCAGTGCACTTTCTAATTCTAGCGTTATGAAGAACACAACAAAGATTCCAAGAAAAAGAAAAAAAATATGTTGCATCTAAAAATTTGAGTTAAACTTACTTGAAGTTGATTCCATTACAACGTTCGCAGCAGGCCAAGCTATTGTAGTACCAAGAGCATCTTCAATGACTTCTAAATCGGACGTTGTTCTCCATATATGTGCTTTTGGAAATATTACAGTATCTATCCAAACTTTAATTGCATTTCTTCCCAATGGAACACAATGAACCATTGCGGTTAGATCGGTCGAAGACACGCGTCCTAATGCAACAACTTCTCCCTTGCCCAATTAATCGACCAGCTTGTATTTATCGTTTGGCATAAAATTTGGACTCTATCAAATAAACAAATAGGTTATATTATTATGTGCATCAACAATTTGTACGATGAAACAAATAATGCCATATTAATTATAATTAAGTTTACCTTTTTGACAACTCCGACATCACTCGTATGATTATCTGATAATGTAGTGTTAACCGTTTCAATAACTACTTTTGATTCAGGCCATGTGACTTTGATACCAATGGCATCTACAACTCGTGTCAAACCTTTAGTGGGTCTCCATAGAAAAGAATCTTCAACTTTTGGAGTATCTATCCAAACTGCAATGGCGTCCAGTCCAAGAGGAAGATCATTCACAAGTTGTTTTGGATCACTCAAGTGTAGTCGTCCTTCTGCAACTAATTCTTCGCTCCCACTCCAATCAATTAATTTGCGTTTATGATTTGTGCTGCTGCTTTTACTCCATTAAAAAAAACATGTTGATTTTTATTTTAATTTAAACAATCAAAATGAAATTTTAATAAGCATAAAGATTACATATTACTGCATTATCTTCATTTTCACAGTTATCGAAGTTGTGCAAAACAACTTTACTAGTTGGTCATGCTATCATTTCGCCTTCAACTTGTCCAATGCGTGTCAAATGAAGTGAAGTCCTCCACAAGAAAGCATCTAGTTTCCTCACATTGTCTATTATAATTTTCTTTGCATCTGGCCTTAGAGGGATTTGTTGAACGAGCTCCTTTGGGTCACTTGACACAACTCTTCCTTGCACAAAAATTTCGTCTGTCTCACTCCAATCCAACAAATCATATGTGTCATATTTTTCACCGTGTTTGTTCTACAATTAACAAAAAAACTAATTATGTTAATAATTAAAATAAATGTCAAATATAATGATATAACTCTTGTACTATAAATAACTTTTACCACTTGATATGCATTTGCCGCTTCAGAGTCATTCGGTTTAGCCAAAATTTCTTTTCTCTGCCAAACAAATAACAAAAGTGAATTTTACGCAAACACAGTTCAGTCAAACCAGATTATTCAGTCTAGAAAAATAACAATGAGAGATGTAAATAGTGCACACTAAAGCAGTCTAGACAGTGGGCTACACTTCAAAGCTGGTGCACCCTTATTTTCAGTTGAGATGGTATAATCCGTTGAAATCAACAAATTTATTACTAGGTGGTAAATATTTTTGTACCATTCATACTGTAGTGACACGGTCTGTTACTCTATTCGAATAGGAGCAAGTAATAAATGTCAAGTATTCACAATAACCCAAGTCAAGTAATCAGGAAATAAAAACAACCCTGAAGCGATTTTGAAGGCAAGAAAGATAAACGAAAAAAGCATTTTAACTCAAATACCTATGGTAATTCAGTTGACCATTTACTCAATTTTGAAATACATACCCTTACTGCTTAGGTATGCGAAGTATTTTGTAAACATGGATTTTTATGTCATATTTTAAAAATAAATCAAAAAAAAGTCAATAAGTCCAATCAGTGTACACCAACTACTTTGCATGGAAAAAGGAAAGGAAAGAAGACCTGCTACTCCTGCATTTTTAAGGAGAAATCCATACAGTATTTCTCAAACATTATAATTTCATCTTTTGTTACGTGGAGCATCGAAAAAGTAGCCGCTAACAACAATAGAGTTATGAAGTACGCTGCTTCTACTCTGACTAGAAATGGATTACATAGAGGAGTTTTGATCACCATGAGTATATGTTCCTCTTCATTTCTGTCATCATGTACCTAGAAACTTTTTAAAGCTCAAATTTGTACGCCACAAACCGATACCAACCAAAGTACATGTTATAGCTTCTAACTTAGTTGTCTGCATTCTACATCATAACAAATATAAATCTTTTTATTGCTCGGAAGCAACAACCTCTGACAATAATGGAAAAAGGTGGAATGATGCCTGATCTTTGTTTGCTTTACTATTGCAGTTTTTTTTCTGGTGTTTCTTTCCACTTTGATTTAGATTTTACTTTGTCAACTAGAAACAACTTGTTTTCTTCATTTTCGGTTAAGAGCATTATGACATGTGTTTTCCACTTTTTTTTCTTTAAATTAAATATATGTTAGCAAGTTTAAAAATAATAATTTATAATAATGAAAATAGCAAATTCAAAGGAAATATGAAATAATATCTGTAATCTAAGAAGCCTTTATCATTATTTTATATTTTGAGTTTTCAACACTAATTTTAAAATACGAATAACATTAAAAAATGATGTAGGGAATGAAAGAAGCGAGATGGAGAGGACATCGGAGGAGATGAAAGGACGATGGAGAAGTGAACTGTTTGTTGTGTTTCTATTATTTCACAAAACCATAAAAATAGAAAAAAAATGTTTTTTTGTTAATTTTGTTTTCTAAATTAACAAATTTTCACAATATACATGCATCATGTGCATTTTTACATGAACAAAATTTCAAAATTAAAAACAATAATGGATCACACAATCCTTTTTTGTGTTCAAATCAATGTCCAAGAAGGAACAAAGTTCCCATAAATTTCGGTAGAAAATTCTGATTTTTATATTTTAGAGTACCCTATAAACGGGTTTGGATACACATGAAAGATCAATTTAATGTGAGAGCAAGGCAGTAAAGAAAGTAGACTGCAAATGATATTTGAGTTTAAACCCAACAAGCAACCAACCCATTTCAATTGGTAGAGTCTTTCGCCCATTGCTTTTTATTTAAAGGATGATAGAGACTCTCTACAACGTTAATTGATAACTAACTTCAACTTTAAAATATTATTGTCATCTCGTACTTGATGCCGTTTAAAAAATGGTTGCGGATAAGAAAGGAGAAATAACTTAAGAAAGATGAATATCCTAATGGAAACTTTTTGGCATTGTCGCATACTTGAGAGAACATGATCCAGCCTCGTGTTTATTTATTAAAAAAAATATAGAGTTCTGCTGAATAAATAGCCTTACATACCGAATTGAACATTACGGTTTGCTTGGAATTCTCATTGAACTTAACATTTGTTAAATTTGGTGATACAAAATCACAAATTGATTGGAGAAAATTTGCAAAGAATAGAAAGTAAATATTTTTATAATGGGAATGCATTGATTGCATTTAATGAGGTGGTAGAGAAATAAATGAAGGGATTAATTTCTTCCATCTATGCTAAAGAAACAGATTGATTTACTTCCTATGTTTGCACATTTGTTGTTATGGTAATTTGCCTCCATTATATTATTACCATATGTTGGTAATTTAATTGATGACTCACATAGATTTGCACTGGCTATATATATATATTGAGGGGTAGACTTAAGTGTAAACCCATCCTGGCTTGGAGCCAGTGATCCCCAAGGGTGTCTCTTCTTGTTAAACCTGATTGAGGTTTGGATATGTAAACTCTTATTTTGTAATCTCTTGTAATTCTCTTATATGGAATAAAATCTCTCTCTGTTAGACTGGACATACACTATGATGATAGTGGAACCAGTATAAACATTGTGTGTCTCTTTATTTCTCTGTTATAGTTATTTACTATTTTCTTGATGTAATAGAATAATTGCTATCAGATTAGATTGATGTTCAATTGGCAAATCTAGATCCTATTTATTGTGCTTCCGCATTTGTGCAATTTTCATAACAGATTGGTATCGGAGCGAGGCGATTTGTTTTAAATTGTGCATCAATTATTTCTACAAAGGTTAGTAGATTCAGTGGTGATTATGCTATTACTATTTTGGGAGAAACGGAAGACTTTGGTGAAGGAGATTATGTTGAGAGTGAAGAGCGTTCCAATCTGGGAACTTTGACGTGATATGGAGTTATTGTGTTGAAGGGGCTATGGATTTGGGAAGTTTTGATCATGTTTCTGACAGGGGTCTTCATGTTGATGATGCTCGAAGGATCCATGATGATCAGGAAAGGAGTTCATGTCAGGTGATAGACGGGTGTCGAGACAGAGATCATTGTGGTTTAGACAGGGGTCTTCACGTTGATGATGCTTGAGGGATCCAGAGTGATCGAGGAAGGAGCTCAGATCAAATGGTAGATGGGTGTTGATGTGTATTGCAAGCATTTTTAGACCGTTGGTTTATGTGTGGTGCAACTCATGGTGGTAGATTCGTCTTTTGCAGGCGGTGGGTAAAGCTTGTAATGGTTTTGATTAAGTTGCAGGAGAGAGATTTTTTGGCGATTGAGAGAATTATTTTTTGGTCTTAGCCGTGTTGAGATTACATTGGTGTCTGCCTTCTTTGTTATTTTGGATATTTGCAACATTTGTTGGCGGGCGGGGACGTAGTCTGAGCTCGTTAACAATTGTGTGATGGGGGGTGGCTTTGCTGGAACCCATTTGGTAAATATTCATTTTTTGGTGTATCTCGTTGTGAGATTTTGATTGAAGGTGGGGTTCTGTTGAAGAGTTTTATGTTGTGAAGAGAATTTGATTGGAGATGGGGTGTTGCAGATATGTGAATTTGCATCAAGGTGGAGTGTTAAATTTGGTGATACAAAATCACAAATTGATTGGAGCAAATTTGCAAAGAATAGAAAGTAAATATTTTTATAATGGGAATGCATTGATTGCATTTAATGAGGTGGTAGAGAAATAAATGAAGGGATTATGTAACGACCCGTATTCTACACATCATAGGATTATAGAATATTTATTTCTTTCCCATGTGAAGTCGTATGGTCATGTAACTTTGGGAAACATCCAATAGAGTCATTTCCCATGTTCATGATTTTTGTCGATTTTTAAATGACCATTTTGCCCCTAGTTGGTACTGTTTTGGCCATAACTTTTGATTGGAAAGGAATTTTGACTTGAAACCACTTCCATTAGATTCGTTTGATGGTTTACCTTTCCGTAGAGTGGTCATAATAGCCAAACGAACTTACCGTTTGGGAGGTATGGCTGAAATAAAGTTTGGAGGGTGAAAAACTGCTTAACCGGGCCAAATCGGGTGATTAGTGAGTAGGCCCATAACCCATTTCGGGATTAGGGTTTTGGGGATGCTGAAATGAGATAAAGGATCATTCCATTTCAGTTTTCTAGCCTCCACTTATCACCAAGGAACCCTAAAAATGGCCTCTAACTTCTAAATCACCTCCAAATCATCTTTTGGTCAAGGATTAAGCCTAGCAACCCCTAATCAAGGAAGATCTTCACCAAAGCAACATAGGAGATGCTGTTTGGCATTGGGATTCACATCAAATCAGAGGATTATTTCAGATCTTAGTTTATTTGTGGCTAAGGTGAGTGATTTGCATAGTTTTACACTAATTATGGCTAATTAGGGGTGAACAACTCCATGGGGCAAGTGGACATAGTAAGGATTGGTAAGGCTATGAGCCAGCGCAGATGGGGTGAATAACTCCATGGGGCAAGTGGACATAGCGAGGAATTTGTGGCTACGTTATCAGTGTAGTGAAGCCACTTATGGCTTCATGGGGGCAGAGTGATCGTAGCAAGGTATGTTGGGTGATCGAAGTGGTGAATATCGTATGCTTTACGCACTGAGTGAGAAATGTGAGGATGGATGCTATGTTTGATTGTTTGCCATCCCTATGACATGAACACCTCCCCCACCTCTGTATCTTTGCACCGTTTGATATAGTACCTTAGAGTGTTGTACAGTATGTAGTGCTAACTCTTTGGTTGCAGGTCCAGGTATTTTTAGTCTACCTGTTATTGTTCACTTTAGATGCTTATCGCTCATACCAGGCTTTATGTCTGACCCAGAGTTTTATGTCTCCTCTTATTACTCTGGGTGCTCACACGAGCAGACTAGAGACAGGTTAGCTGGTGATGCGCGAGTAGCTGATTCGGAGGCGGGCAGGAGGCTTCCACGTATGATATATATATACACATTCTCCCTGTGTCGTTGGTGGTCGCTACTTGGGCATTAGTAGTGTACCTCGTTTATCTTACTTTTGCTTTGAGACAGTTTGAAAGTTGTAATAAGCTGTATTTTGGATTTCCGCTGCTATGATGTTTAGTTCTGATTTTCAGCTTATGCACTGTCTCACCTGTTTTATGTCAAGTATGTTATTATTATATTTTATTCTATGCGCTGTGAGACATTCTACAGGTTCTTGTATGTTCATTTCCTTCTTCCTTTTTCCTTCTGACGACCCGTTCCGTGCTAACTGGACATGTGTACAGCGCACCTTTGGAGTAAATGTCGGTTGGCGCGGGGCGGGCCGTCACACTTGGTATCAGAGCTCTAGGTTGCGTAGTTAACCTAGGAAAGACACTAGGGAGAGTTAGTACATATATGAGAGCGCGTATTTGTGATTACTTTGGTTTTCAAAAGCTATGTATATATATACTATTAGTAGTGTAAGGATGAAGTCGCACTGCACTAGCACCACTATGGGGTCGTTAATCGTTTCCCTTTTTCAGATTGACGATGAGCCGAGACACGAGGGGTGCTGGTAGAGGGACCAACCAGGGGAATGCCGCTGACATGAGGGCGATGTTTACTAACCTCATGAGAGACATGCTTAGAGAAGTGCAAGGAGCAGTTCCCAATCTCGGGGTTGGTGTTGGCCCAGTAGTGCAGGCGCCTAGGGTCGATTTTGCCAAGTTGTGCAAGGATTACACTAATCTTGGTGGAAAGCCGTTCCATGGGACGGAGTCGGCCACAGATGTTCAAGATTGGATGGATAGCTGTGATCGTATCTTCGATGACTTGGGTCTTGAGGATGCGATGAAGAGAAGCCTAGCGTCTCGTCAGCTGCAAGGGCGAGCGATGAATTGGTGGAATGCCATTAGAACAACTACTCCAGAGGATCAGGTTACTTGGGATCAGTTCAAGGCTCGCTTTAGCGAGAAGTTTATTCCAGCTGCCCAGAAGTCAGTGTTGTTTAAGAGGTTCTTGGAACTCAAGCAGAACGGAAGGGCAGTTTCTGATTATATTGCTGAGTTCGACACCTTGTCGAAGTATGGACTGTCTCTCATTGATACTCCTGAGAAGAAGAATGAGAAGTTCATTACTGGTTTAGATGGATACTTGGGGGAAAGGCTTATCAATCACATCGATGAGACTTTTGAATCGATTGTGGGGAAGGCTTTGAGATCAGAGAGCCTTTACCCTAAGTCAAAGACTGAGGCTGCATCTGCAGAAGGGCCGAAGCCGCAAGCAGGCGGTGGAGGCAAGAATAACTCTCAGAATAAGAGGAAGCAGGACCAATCTAAAGGTGGCCAGAAGAAGAGCAAGAAGGATGTTGAGTGCTTCAGCTGTGGTAAGAAGGGCCATTATGCCAAAGATTGTCGGGCCAAGCCAGCGGATAAGAAGTGCTTCAACTGTGGTCAAGTGGGACATTTCAAGGATAAGTGTCCGCAACCTCTTAAGGAGAAGCAGATTGTGAAAGCATATACTATTGATGCTGTTCCTTCTTCGTCGAATGCCCCAACTGCGGCGGAGAAAGGAAAGAATGTTGTTATTCAAGGTATGCTTTCTATTTATGATGTACCAGTTCGAGTTTTGTTTGATACTGGGGCTTCCCGTTCCTTCATATCTAGTGACCTGATAGATAGGTTGGGACTGGAACCCGAGATAGTCGATAGACCATTGGTTGTGACGAACCCGATTGGTGGTTCGACTAGCCTTAGTATGATTTGCAGGAATTTGGTCTTATCGAGTGATGGATGTATGTTTGTATGTGATTGCTTTGTTTTGGGCTTGACTGGGTATGGCATTATATTGGGAGTCGATTGGCTCCAAAGATACGGGGTGGTGGTAGACTGTGAGGGATTTTTGGTGACAGTGAGGGCGGATGATGGGCGGAGGGTAGTGTTTGGTAGTCTACCTAGTGATGGGGTTATGGCTAGTTTTGTAAATTCCCTCGACATCCCACAGGATGAGTTGTCAGATGTGCCCGTGGTTGGCCAGTATCCGGACGTCTTCGAGGAGGTGACCGGGCTTCCACCACACCGAGAGATTGAGTTCCGTATTGATTTAGTGAGAGATGCCAGACCTATAGTGATGCCACTTCGTCGTATGGCACCAAGGGAGCAGGGAGAGCTCGGGGTGCAAGTCAGCAATCTTTTGAAGAAGGGATTTATTAGAAGGAGTGTCTCCGAGTGGGGAGCACCAGTTGTGTTTGCCACTAAGGCAGATGGTTCCATTCGTTTGTGTGTGGACTATCGCGAGTTGAATAAGGTAACGAGGAAGAATAAGTATCCTCTACCACGGATAGATGATTTGTTTGATCAGCTGGAAGGAGCTAGAGTGTTCTCCCAGTTGGACCTCGCGACAGGATTTCATCATCTTCGAGTAGCGGATGAGAGTGTTCCGAAAACGGCATTTAGGACGTTGTCTGGATTTTATGAGTGGTTGGTCATGCCATTTGGGTTGACCAATGCACCAGCCTACTTTGTGGATCTCATGAATCGAGTATTCAGAGATAAGTTGAATAATTTTGTTCTTGTGTTCATGGATGATATCCTTGTTTATTCAAGGACAGAGGAGGAACACAAGGGACACTTGAGGATAGTGATGGAGGTGTTGAGGAAACACCAATTGAAAGCGAAATTCTCTAAGTGTCATTTTTGGAGAAGAGAAGTGAGATTCTTGGGTCATGTTGTTTCAGAGAGTGGTATTGCCGTGGATCCTGCGAAGGTGGCTACGGTACAAGATTGGCCTACGCCCAAGAATGCAACAGATGTGAGAAGTTTCTTGGGATTAGCTGGATATTATCGTAAGTTTATCCAGGACTTCTCCAAGATAGCAGCACCGTTGACTCAATTGACTAAGAAGAATCAGTCCTTCTGAGACGGAGTGTGTGAGGATGCCTTCAAGAGTCTAAAGCAGAAGTTGACGCGTGCGCCAGTGTTAGTCATTCCTAAAGGGAATGAAGAGATGACGGTATACACGGATGCTTGTGGTACCGGACTGGGTGCAGTATTGATGCAAGAAGGTAGGGTTGTAGCTCATGCTATTCGACAGCTAAAGCCGCATGAGAAGAAGTATCCTACCCATGATTTGGAATTGGCAGCGATTGTATTTGCGCTGAAGATGTGGAGACACTATCTCTTGGGAGAAAGGTTTGAGTTGTTTACCGATCATAAATCGTTAAAGTATCTCTTCTCTCAGAAAGATCTGAATCTCCGTCAGCAGAGATGGTTAGAGTTCTTGGCTTCGTATGATTTTGATATCGCATACACACCTGGGAAAGGTAATGTGGTAGCCGATGCCTTGAGTAGGAGACATGCCAGCTTAGGGGCAATGTTTCTTGAGTGGAAGCAACTGGAGTATATCGCGGGGTTTGATTTCAGACCAAAGTGCGAATTGGATCCAGTCATGCTAGCTAGTTTGACGATCAGACCCACTTTGATAGAGCGGATTGGTTCCAGCCAGAGGGACGATCCTAATCTATTAGAAATCATCTCCAAGTTAGAGATGAACATCGACGGTGAGGAGATGAATGTGTATGGGCTTGATCGAGATGGATGGCTTAGAAGGAATGGAAGGCTAGTTGTACCCAACGTGAATGGTTTGAGAGATGAAGTGCTTAGAGAATGTCATCACTCAAAACTAACTATACATCCCAGTGGTAATAAGATGTATCGAGACATGAGACAGACTTACTACTGGGAAGGGATGAAAAGAGACGTTGGGAAGTTTATATCCAAATGCATGAATTGCCAGCTAGTTAAAGCCGAGCAAAAGAAGCCTAGTGGTTTGTTGCAACCATTAGAAATTCCCGAATGGAAATGGGAGCAAGTCTCGAAGGATTTCATCGACGGTTTACCAAGGACTAGATCGGGATATGATAGCATTTGGGTAATTGTGGATAGATTGACTAAGAGCGCAAGATTTATACCAGTCAAATCGACCAGAACGGCAGCCAAGTTGGCAGAATTGTATATGAAGTGGGTAGTGAGATTTCATGGAGTACCCAAAAGCATTGTGAGTGACCGAGACCCGTTGTTCACTAGTGGGTTTTGGAAGAGTTTACAAGAGGCTCTAGGGTCATGATTACATCTCAGTACCGCATATCATCCTCAGACCGACGGTCAGACGGAGATGGTGAATCGTATATTGGAAGACCTCGTGAGAGCTTGTATATTGGATTTTGGTGGATCATGGGATGACCATTTGCATCTAGTAGAGTTTGCATATAATAATAGCTACCAATCCAGTATCGGTATGGCTCCATATGAAGCTTTGTACGGAAGACCGTGCAACTCACCATCATGTTGGATAGAGACTGGCGAGAAGTTTGTGCTTGGACCAGATGTGGTGAGGGAAACTTCGGATAAGATTAAGATCATTCAGCAACGAATGAAAGCTGCCCAAGATAGGCAGAAGAGTTACGCTGATAAGAGGAGAAGATACTTGAAATTCTCCGTTGGTGACTTGGTGTTTGTCAAGATCTCTCCGTTGAAGAGCGTGATACGATTTGGCAGGAGAGGCAAATTAGCACCAAGATTTGTTGGCCCATTCCCTGTTCTTGAACTAGTCGGGAATTTGGCATATAGAGTTGGCTTACCAGAGAAAATGGCGGGAGTTCACAATGTATTTCATGTTTCCCAACTAAGGAAGTTCGTTCACGACTCAGATATGACTATTTCACCTGATCAGTTAGAGGACTTCGAAGTAGAACCCGAGGCAGTTGGGAACCGCAAGCCGATTCGTATTGTGGGGCACGATACAAAGCAACTTCGAAGGAAGGCGGTGAAGCTAGTCAAAGTTCAGTGGGGCGAGGACGAGAGTGATTGTACTTGGGAGACAGAGGAGAGCATTAGGAAGGCATATCCAGAACTCTTTGCCTGGTAAGATTTACTTTGCAATTTAGTTTTCCGCATGCTAGGGTAGACTTGTTTTGCTTGTTTGCATGTTTGATTGTTGTTTTATGATTGATAGGCATGTGGGACCTTTGTGTGTGTTTGGATTAGGGAATTTCGGGGGCGAAATTTCTTAAGGGGGGAGAGTGTAACGACCCGTATTCTACCCATCATAGGATTGTAGAATATTTATTTCTTTCCCATGTGAAGTCGTATGGTCATGTAACTTTGGGAAACATCCATTAGAGTCATTTCCCATGTTCATGATTTTTGTCGATTTTTAAATGACCATTTTGCCCCTAGTTGGTACTGTTTTGGCCATAACTTTTGATTGGAAAGGAATTTTGACCTGAAACCACTTCCATTAGATTCGTTTGATGGTTTACCTTTCCGTAGAGTGGTCATAATAGCCAAACGGACTTACCGTTTGGGAGGTATGGCTGAAATAAGGTTTGGAGGGTGAAAAACTGCTTAACCTGGCCAAATCGGGTGATTAGTGAGTAGGCCCATAACCCATTTCGGGATTAGGGTTATGGGGAGGCTGAAATGAGATAGAGGATCATTCCATTTCAGTTTTCTAGCCTCCACTTATCACCAAGGAACCCTAAAAATGGCCTCTAACTTCTAAATCACCTCCAAATCATCTTTTGGTCAAGGATTAAGCCTAGCAACCCCTAATCAAGGAAGATCTTCACCAAAGCAACATAGGAGCTGCTGTTTGGCATTGGGATTCACATCAAATCAGAGGATTATTTCAGATCTTAGTTTATTTGTGGCTAAGGTGACTGTTTTGCATAGTTTTACACTAATTATGGCTAATTAGGGGTGAACAACTCCATGGGGCAAGTGGACATAGTAAGGATTGGTAAGGCTATGAGCCAGCGCAGGTGGGGTTAATAACTCCATGGGGCAAGTGGACATAGCGAGGAATTAGTGGCTACGTTATCAGTGCAGTGAAGCCACTTATGGCTTCATGGGGCAGAGTGATCGTAGCAAGGTATGTTGGGTGATCGAAGTGGTGAATATCGTATGCTTTACGCACTGAGTGAGAAATGTGAGGATGGATGCTATGTTTGATTGTTTGCCATCCCTATGACATGCACACCTCCCCCACCTCCGTATCTTTGCACCGTTTGATATAGTACCTTAGAGTGTTGTATAGTATGTAGTGCTAACTCTTTGGTTGCAGGTCAAGGTTCAGGTATGTTTTAGTCTACCTGTTATTGTTCACTTTAGATGCTTATCGCTCATACCAGGCTTTATGTCTGACCCAGAGTTTTATGTCTCCTCTTATTACTCTGGGTGCTCACACGAGCAGACTAGAGACAGGTTAGCTGGTGATGCGCGAGTAGCTGAGTCGGAGGCGGGTAGGAGGCTTCCACATATGATATATATACACACATTCTCCCTGTGTCGTTGGTGGTCGCTACTTGGGCATTAGTAGTGTACCTCGTTTATCTTAATTTTGCTTTGAGACAGTTTGAAAGTTGTAATAAGCTGTATTTTGGATTTCCGCTGCTATGATGTTTAGTTCTGATTTTCAGCTTATGCACTGTCTCACCTGTTTTATGTCAAGTATGTTATTATTATATTTTATTCTATGCGCTGTGAGACATTCTACAGGTTCTTGTATGTTCATTTCCTTCTTCCTTTTTCCTTCTGACGACCCGTTCCGTGCTAACTGGACATGTGTACAGCGCACCTTTGGAGTAAATGTCGGTTGGTGCGGGGCGGGCCGTCACAGATTAATTTCTTCCATCTATGCTAAAGAAACAGATTGATTGATTTACTTCCTATGTTTGCACATTTGTTGTTATGGTAATTTGCCTCCATTATATTATTACCATATGTTAGTAATTTAATTGATGACTCACATAGATTTGCACTGGCTATATAGATTGATGGGTAGACTTAAGCGTAAACCCATCCTGGCTTGGAGCCAGTGATCCCCAATGGTGTCTCTTCTTGTTAAACCTGATTGAGGTTTGGATATGTAAACTCTTATTTTGTAATCTCTTGTAATTCTCTCATGTGGAATAAAATCTCTCTCTGTTAGACTGGACGTACACTATGATGATAGTGGAACCAGTATAAACATTGTGTGTCTCTTTATTTCTCTGTTATAGTTATTTACTATTTGCTTGATGTAATAGAATAATTGCTATCAGATTAGATTGATGTTCAATTGGCAAATCTAGATCCTATTTATTGCGCTTCCGCATTTGTGCAATTTTCATAACAACATTTTGGATAGACTTAACATTTTGGATGGACTTAGACATTGGAACAGCCTAATATCTACAGCATGTATTCTATGCAACTACTCAGTAGAACCCAGATATCATATTTTTGAATATGAGTATGCTAAGAATGATGGACTGCTATCAATCAGGGATTCTTTCCGACTGTACCTATTTATACAAGTTTGTTTCAAACCTTACATAATCTTTCGAACCAACATAGGGTAAGAAAATCATTGAAGATGCATTATGCACCACAGTATAGACAGAATTAGATAGTTTTTCTTTCCAACCTACATTAATAATTTATTGAAAATTGTGTTTGATGCCGCATCCAAATGAACTTTTGAAAATACAAAGAATTCTGGCATGCTTAAAAATTAGGGTACTTTGTTCGATCTAACTTTCCACGTGTTGAAAACGAAAATTTTAACATTATTATGTCAATCACCTGATTTTTCAGAAGCATGCGGACCAGCCCATCTAATTCTATAATTTTTTTCTGCATGCTGATTGTCTCTTTATCCTTTACGTGTTACCAAATTGCCTTTGTGTAAGTTATACCCCTTCCCATGCCCCTCAGTCGTCTGGGGCTATCTCGTCCCAACACTTGTGCAAGCACGGTCTTCTTTGTAATTAGATGTTGAGCCAGAATTTGAATCATTCTCAATTTGTTTAATTTTTTCCTATACATGTTGTCATATATGCATATATTATACGCAATCGAAATATCAAAATAGCAAACAAATTGTTGTTTAATAAAATATCAAAGTACTTACGATAGCATCTGCAGCAATCATATTTACCGGTTCGCCATTTTTTCGAGTGTGAGATTTGATCCAAACTCGAGATCGAGGGACAAAAGATGGACAAGGACTCGTATTTTTCTATGTTTGACGAATATTTATTACAATACAACACATTAACTAATTAATAAATATTGCAGTAGATAAATTGGCAATTCTTACCAAATCATCAGCTATCCAAGCCATTCCTTTACGGCTACATGTATGTGGTATTTGAATCTTTCTAATAGCTTTGAATTTGCAACTCAATTCCTAAGAATAAAAAATTCATTATTTATGTTTGTTCACTAATTTAAACTGCACACCTTTCAGCCAATGTGATAATAAATAAACATTTTTATTTGAAGAATTAGTCAAAAAAATTAAGTACCGGTTGTAGGTTTCTTTTAAACAATCAAATCAATACTAAAATACCTTAAACTCTAGAGTTGTTTTGGACTTGACAAACTTCTTCCACTCATTCATGCTTAAGTTGTCCGGTTTCAGCTGAATTCTTTCTTCTTCGTTGTTTGCATTTGCTATTTTACAAACTAATCTAGCTTTTGAACCTCTAGAAATACATCCCATTTGCTGAAATATGCTCTCTTTTTGCCATTCTTCATCCAGTTTAAATCTAGCCTGCAATATAAAAAATTACCAAAATTAAACATTGAATAAGTGTATAATTAACAAAACAAAACAAGTTAGGAAAACATTTTTACCCATAAACTCAAAAACAAAAAAGTGCACTTTCTTTATGTGGTGCCCTGTATATGCATTTTATTGCACCTTCTCATTTGATCCATACCTTAAAATAATGATGTGTTATTGCAATGTTGTGTTAACCCACAAACCACGACACTTGTTAATGCATCTTTTAGAATAATATAGTGTATATTGTATTATTATTTCCAGCGCGGATCTTACATAACAAGGTTGCGCTTCAGTTTGTGCAATTTGTGTCGATGTTTCAAGAACTAAGATATGAACAACTGAACAAAAGCAATATTTAATATTTCAAATAAGAAAAACTACCTATTTATACACAAATATTATCCTAGTAAATTATGTATATAATCTCAAATTAGGTAACTATCAAACACTTGTCAAAAACCGAGATAGCTAAGAATAGCTGCTGCATTTGTCAATAAAGATCAATGTTTATGCGCACATGCTCACCAAATACGTACATGCATAAATAAATTAGAAGCAGAATATAAGCAGTTTTTTCATAAGCATCCACACAAATTAAATGCTGTTTTTTCAGCTTGGTTTTCAATCTAGTATGGGCCAAATTCCTTGCTCAATTCAATTCGACAATATTAGAAGAGAGGAGGAACTTGTAATACAAAATGCATCATTTTCATATATATTTTAACTAAATTTGGAAAATAAATCAGACATATACCTGAATACATCCCCACAAAGCAACTTCTTTTGCGTCACTTAGATTTTTCCTTCTATCAAGTGTAACTGGAACATGTTCTCATACTAGCGGACCTAAATATGAAGACAACTTGATAGACTCATCTCCTATTGGTTTGTCATTCTCATTAAATTTGACTTCAATACGATTCAATGGATTTACTGGAAGCCTTTTCACTTTAGTCGGACCTCTACGTTTGCGCTTCATAACTGGATTTGTGATGGCATCTCGAGTAGTTCTCCCATCCATGTCAACTTCAAAATCTTCTTCAACTTGGATTGTATTTTCCTCAGCCACTTCAGCTATTTCTTGATTTTGATCATCATTATTCTCCACATTTCCAACTTCTCTCTAGTTATTTTCAATACGTGAGTTGCTATCGACCCTACAATCCTTGTGTTTTGCATTAGCCTTGGATATGGTGGATTTATCCGTTGTTTCCCTACAATCCTTGTGTTTTGCATTAGCCTTGGATGTTGTGGATTTATCCATTGTTTCTAGCCATTTTAGAGCAGCCGATTTTTTTTTACCCATTTTTGCTGCATATTAAAAAAATGGATGTTAAAATGCATTCAAGGTTGAAAACAAAGAGAAAATGAAGTCTTATGCACTACTCACATGCCCATGCGTTGTTCATCATGATATGAATTTGCAATTTCAAAGTAATTAATTGATTCTAAACAACATACCATAGGAATGTCGGATGCAAATAAGTCATACCAAAAATTGCATTCTATATTTGCCGGTGTTTCCAATCACTTTGGGATATCATGCATATGTTGTACAAGGTTTTGATCATATATATGCATAGCTTAGATTTGGATTACTTAGTTATGGCTATTGGTAAAAGGCACATACTTCTGCTTTTGACAGTTAAATGACATGAAAGAAAATGATCAATAATTAAAAACGATGTTTAGCATCTTTATATTACCTTTAATATGGAAAGAACATTATATGACATATAAGTATGTTAATAAGCTAACATTTCGGTCCCAAATACGTGTATATTATTCATCTAAGATAACGACCATCAAAAATCTATTAGCGCATACAAAATTCAAGCATAAAGAAAATAGTTGTTTTTTTGGAAAACTTACACAACATCCCCTGCTCTCTTTATTGGATCACCACTCTTGAATGTACCCATCACAATAAACACACCGTTGCAGTCAAGCTGCATAATGAGGGCAACATGTACAGGCTTCAGTACCCTATAACATTGACGAACAAATTAGAACCAGGTTTGAACTCGTGTGTTTAAGATCAAGTTTCTTTATTTAATTTTTAGATCCAAGGATACTTTTGTCTAAGTTTGCATCTTTTATTATTATTATTATTGGAAATTACTTAATTGGAACTGAACCAAACGGAACTGATCACTACAATTCCATCACAAAACTATAATCATTTACACCACAACATCCTCGTTACCTATTCA
This sequence comes from Allium sativum, assembly GCA_030737875.1. Lineage (NCBI taxonomy): Eukaryota > Viridiplantae > Streptophyta > Magnoliopsida > Asparagales > Amaryllidaceae > Allium > Allium sativum. The sequence goes on along the minus strand of CM060925.1, from coordinate 203,067,595 downwards.
TCACTAAAATCAGAATTCAAACCCAAAAGGAAAAACACCTGCACTTACTAAAGATGAATATTACTGGTTCATGCACACACTCGTTTACATATAAATGTACCCTCACGTACTAAGATGAAACACATATGCATGAAGTGACACAGCCATGAACTCAACTTTATAAGTTAATTAATTTTAGTTTATTATATTTTAGTATATGCACATATATAGAAACCAGTAAGGAAAAGAGGAAAACAGAATTCTGAAAATAATAACATTTAACACTCCATTCCAAGTAATCCTATATACCTATCAAACTTAACCATTCTATTTATGGTACTGCATATTCAATGGTTTCATTTGTGTCTCATTTCCAGCTATATAAACTATTCCACCTTGTATTATGAGTGGTTGAATTACCACATAGCATATAGTGCATGAAAAAGTAGCTCTTATTAGATTGTTATCGGTTTTAAATGAATTTCTTATTTGATAAATTGTGAGCTCTTTTGAACATTTCTTTGTTAGAGTTAACTTAGACAACTTTCTCTTTTTAATGATAGATATATGTACATTTTCATTCGTAATACTCAAAAGAGAATAAAGCCAGTGAAATACTTTATTTTCCCAAGGTAATGACTCCAACAGAAGTAAGTGTGCATTTTAATTCGGTTTTCTTTTACTTATCAACACTAAATGTCTAAAAACACATTAACAAACAATCTAGATACAATGTGCATACAATCTACATACAAACAATCTACACTAACCGAAGCTGTTGTTTTGATTGATAAGGTTACCAAACCGAACTAACTTTGAATGCTTAGTCACCAATACAACTCCATGCACAGACCACAAAATGACACCCACTTAGGCCTAACCAAAAAAACCAGGAATAGAAACTCCAATCATAGCAGTACATACCAAAGGAAGAAGCATGCTCAGCAAATCCAAGAAGTGATCAGAAAACCCAACACCCCAAAAGAGCTACTAAAAAAGCATCACTTCAGCAAACAGGCCTCAGGACCAAGAACAAATTAAAACAAGATGAATTACTCTCACTATTTATACAAATTACTGTCATTATTTTACAGTAATTATTTTATAAGTAATTACTGTCAACATTCATATTGCTTTTGTATTTACTGTCAAAAGAACTCGGATTAATATGAATATTGCTTTTGATCACATATGAATATTATTTACAAAAGAAAATCAACTTACAAAAGAACTTGGATTCATGACGGTAATTATTTACGTTGTTACTGTCAATTAATTTATAATAAGTTTTTCAAATGTATTTGTTTCTTATTTATCACTTTATTTATTTGCAATACTGTTAATATTGACAGTAAATAATAAATATTTACAAAGAAATATTCATTATTTACTGTCAATTTAATTAATGAAAAGCAACAATTTGGCAGTTGTCCTCCACTTTTCCTCTTACAAAATTGAAAACTCTGTCAACAATGCTTTTGCGGCAATAGTTTTGCATTTATGGATTGATAGTTTGATGCTATTCCAGTACTAAAATAACCAAGAGCACTCAAAGCAAAGTAATCTATCGACAAGGCAGTCAATGCTAAATTTTCATTCATCTCTAATGGTTAATAGGATAGTGGATACAAAAACTAATTCAAGCATAATCAATGATGGTTTCTAGAACTTTTCTCAAGTATGCCTTCACGGTCTTCCCTAACATAACTAGCATCCTCCACATAATCCACATCCATCAAGTTTTCTTCGCAATCTTGAATAACATAGCCCGTGTCTTCAATATAATCATATGTCTCTAATTCATGAAAATCTCTTGGTGGTGCCTTCATTACAACATACCAATTCAAAGTATCATTCTCTCTTAAATAAAAAATTAGTTTCTCTTGAGATGCAAGAATATATGGATCCCTCGAAAATGAAGCTTGATTTTGATGCAAATTAACAAGAGTAAATCCATCTTCAACCTTCACTCCATTTCCAATGTTTTCCCAGTGACACTTAAAAATTGGAACGTAAAATTTGTGATAGTTTAACAAGATTATGTCAGTCAAATTCCCATAGTATGTGACCACATCAGCTACTTGAGAGACATCTTTCACACTTTCTCTACACATGGTAGTAGCATCATAAGTCACTCCAGAATTTTGAGTTTCTCTCTTAACATCTTTTGTATGAAAACAAAACCCATTAATTATATATCCTTTGTAGGACAAAGCATTACTACTTGGACCACAGGCAATCCATTTTAATAATTCATAGTGTTCGCTTGAGTTAATAGATATCTGAAGAAAAAACAATTGATTCAATATAGATTAAAAAATAATATTTTCAAACCTATAAACAAAATTTAAAAGAGTTATTTAACCTTCTTTTTAATCCAATCAGCAAAGTTTTTTGTGTTAGTTTTCCATAGCAATGTAGCATTTCTTTCCATGCGTCTGTCTGAGCTTTGCAACTCTTCCAAATGCATACTACCATAATATGAAAGATACTAAGTTATATTTAAAATTACACATATTACGACAATAAATAAGAAAACAATATGCGCTTACTCGAAAAATGGCTCGGTTATAGTCATATTCATTAGCACAACAAGGTGAGCAACTTCCTTCTCATTAGTTGTCAATGTAATTGTGTTGCATGTTGATATCGGACGCCCTTCGAGTATTGCATCATCATTCTCATAATCACCGTTTCTACCTTCTTTCTCCTCAAACTATGATGATTTCTTTAGGAATTCTCCAAAGAATTTTATAGATTCTTCTACGAGATAGTTTTCTGCAATGCGTCTTTCTGGATGTGCATAGTTCCTAACATACTCTTTAAGCGTTTTCATGTACCTTTCGAAGGGGTACATTCAACGAAAATTAACTGGTCCACACAGTCGAGCTTCTTTTCTAAGATGAACTGTTAGATGTATCATTATGTCGAAAAATGAAGGTGGAAAATATCTTTCGAGATCACATAAAATTGTAGTGATCTCATCATCGATTTATTGTAGCTTCTCTCTATCAAGAACACGTTGGCATATTTTATTAAAAAATAAACACAAATGAGTTATTACTTTTCTCGCCCTTTTTGGAAGCAGTCCTCTCAGTGCAACTGATAACATTTATTGCATTAAAACATGGTAATCTTGCGACTTCAATCCACTAAATTTACAATCCTCCAACAACACACATCTTTTGAAATTTGAGCAGTAATCATCGGGTCCCTTGAAGTCATACAATCTTTTACAACTTTTTTTTTTCAGAATTGGACATAGTATGTGGAGCCGGTGGAAGATATGTTTTCTTCCCACGAGGTTGTGCATATAGAGCAGGTCGAATTCCCCAATCCTCTAAATCCTTTCTAGAATTAAGGCCATCTTTCGATTTGCTATCATGCAACATTGTACTGAGTAAACTTTCGCCCACATTTTTCTCAATATACATCACGTCTAAATTATGGCGGATTGGAAGCTCCTACCAACATCAGCATTACGACCACTTTAACATTATATAAGCTTATAATTTAATTATTATGGATAAAAAATAATTTGAACACTAACCTCCCAATATGGTAAATCAAATAAAATTGATTTTTTTTCCATCTTCATAGCTCTATTTTTGCAGGATAATTTTCATCTTCTCTGTTGTTAGTACACTTCCTCTTCCTACATGTAATCTTTATAATTTGCTTCTTATTCTTTCTCTTCTTAGCCGCTTTTATTTCTTCATTTTCATCTTTTCCAAAATCATTGGTAAAAATCTTTCAAAATAACAGAAATATCTCTACCTGTAAGAATTCTTGGTTTGTTACCTTTCTCCACAGTGTTATCAAACCAAGACTTTTGTTTTCTTTGTGGATCTAAAGGAGGTAAGAATCTTCTATGTCCCATATACACATTTTTTCTACTATGATTTAGCCATCTATGGTGAGTATTCACGCCACATAATGGACAACCTTTTTTGTCTTTTACACAACATCCGACAAGATTTACATAAGCTGGAAAATCATTTACAGTCCATAACAAGATTGCTTTTAAGTTAAAAAGTGTCTTGCTAAATGCGTCATAAATCTCCACCCCGTTACTCCATAAATGCTGCAAATGTTCTACCAAAGGAGCTAAATATACATCGATACCATTTCCAGGTTGCTTTGGACCACGAATCAATAATGATAACATAATATTCTCCTTTTTCATACACAATATAGGTGAAAGATTATATATGACAAGCAGCACTGGTCAGCAACTATACTTGGTAACCTTAATGTCAAATGGGGTAAAACCATCAATAGCAAGACCAAGTCGAAAGTTACGTGGATCATTTGAAAATGGCTTCCATTTATCATTCACCATGGTCCATGTCAAAGAATCCACAGGATGACGCATTTTATCATCATTACTTTTGTTACTAAAATGCCATCTTACATCTTATGCCATCTATGGGGATCTAAACATTCTTCTGAATCTTGGAATAATTGGAAAATATCTCAACACATTGACCAGAATACCTAGCAATATCTCTTTCGTTTGATCATTTATCTTCCATCTCGAAGAGCCGCATTTCGGACATTTATTCAAATCATTGTACTCTTTCCTAAAAAGACAACAATCATTCTTGCATGCATGAATCTTCTCGAATCCCATATCGAATACTTTAAGAAACTTCTTTAGTTCATATAAAGATTTTGGAAGGACATTATTTTTGGGTAATAATAGCTGTTGCACATTTAGAAGCTTATCAAAACCAGTATCGGATAATCCAGTTTCACATTTAAATTTATACAATGCAGTGATAGCAGATAATTTTGTTTGATCTACGCAATCAGGGTATAATGGAGTTTCTGCATCTTCTAAATTCTTAAGAAAATCATCCACTTGCTTCTGTGCATCATCATTATTTTTATCATTGGAGAAAGTATGATTGACAAATGCTTCATCTTCAAAGTGAATGGCTTGAAGTAGTTCATATGTGTCATTCACCTCCACTTTTTTAGTTATATTCATTTGCTTACCATGACTGTACCACTTATTACACTTATATAAAGGAACCATTCCTCTTATAATCAAATGCTCGACAACAATATCACCATATTGATGGGTGAGATTTCGACAATCTAAGCAAGGACACAATTTTTTTCCATGTTTCCTAAGTTTCTCTTTGCGGTATGCACAAAATTCCATGCTCCTTGCTTGTATTCGCTACTAGTTCTATGATAAAATTAAAAACAAAATAATCAACATAACCAATCATGTTTTTATTTTAATTTCCAAGATAAATTTTAAGCTAAATATTGTATTAATACCTGTGTAAATTGAAAAAGGTCGGTTGTGTACGACTTATGCAGGATCTATAATATGGCTATGCGGAATATGATAACAAACTTTAAATGCAGTAAAGTAAAGTAAAGTAGAGTAACGACACCAGGATTTTTATACTGGTTCGGACCTCCAGTCCTACGTCCAGTCCCGAAGCTTCTCTTCGGCTTTTCACTAAACAACACCCTCGCTTCACCCGGAGGAACAGGTTCACAACTACTTGATTTATGGGCTACAAGTTTACCCACTTGATTTCACGGGCTACAAGCTTACCCACTTGATTTACGGGCCACAAGCTTACCCACTTGATTTCACGGGCTACAAGCTTACCCACACAGGACAATTACAAGAGTTTGACTTCTGATTGTGTTCTTCTTTCAACACTGATTTGCCAACGAATGAGTACACCCTTCCTATAATCTTATCCTCAAGTATATGATTTGAATGCAAAGATTTAAGGAAGAAAGATTGCTTGTTGAATCAAATGATATAAAATTGATTCAAGGATTCAACAAGTATTGAATATTTGAGAGAGCTTTTAGAATGCAAGAGAGTATAGAGTTAAGATCAGAAAATAGAAAAAGATTCGGTGATTTGAAAGTATGATTTCAAGTCTATTTATAGTGTAGAATAGTTGCATTCCTTCATGAAGAGTTTCTATAAAGAGTTGTGTCCATTTCTCTTGAAATTGAATAGAAATCTCTTCACAAAAAGAAGCATCCTTTCAGAAAAATTACAGCAAGAAAAAAGGTCGACAGGTCGAAATTAACAGGTCGACAGGTATTTGAAAAAAATAGCCGTTATGTGAAAAAAACAGCAGGACCGGTCGACAGGTCCTTTTTGGGCGGTCGACCGTTTTCTTGCTGTGGACCAGAGGACCTCGGTCCATGGTCTATATCACTCTGCACTCTTTCCCGGTCGAAGCCTGGACCGTTTGGGCTTTTTCTGTGACTTTTCAATTCTTCAAATATATAGATTTCAGCCCCAGCTAATTTCAATTTCTAAATTGTTTTGTGCATTCGTGTTATACTTTGAGGATAGATTTTAACATAAATCTAACACGACTCCATACCTACACATATATAATCTTAGCTCCATGTCATGATTTCCATTGATCTTCACTACGATCTTCATTGATTTCCACTTTGATAAATATGAATTCAGCTCGTCAATGATCTCTATTTCTATGTTGTCATTAATCAAAATCTTGTGTATCAACATTCTCCCCCTTTTTGATTGATGACAATATCTTGCATATATTTTTGAGATACTGAGTAGCTCCCCCTGAATATATATGCTTATATATTTCTATCTCCTCCTGTCCAAAAGCTTTCTGCACATTTTGTTAGTATATATAATAAAAACTTACTGTTTCCTGTAACAAAATGTTAGTGCATATAAAATGAATATTTATATGATACATGAATATATATATATATTTATATATGCATATTTCTCCCCCTTTGTCATCGATTAAAAAGAATAAATATCATGATAGAACAGTAATCGAACATAAGACATAAATTAAAGTACCTTCGGGAGATATTGGATCATGTGCAATTTGATAAACTGAATTTTGTTTTCAGAGACATTTGGAGAAATCAAAATCGCCTTCCTTTTATTGTGGTGTACCTGCAAAAAAGTAGAATATATATACTTTGGTACCCACTTGCTTTGTTTGGGTCCATGGGTTAGATGGAAGGTAACCATACCCAAGAGGGTTTAACGGAACCTTTAAAGATAAAATTTTGGTTATTAACTACCGAATCAAAATAATCATCGATATATTTTTCTCTGCTTTTCCAACTTACAGGAACCCAAATACTTAAGTAATCTCTATTGATATTCCTTTTCGTACTTCTAGATCTATTATACAGATCTCTAGTCATAGAAGTATTCGAATTTCTATAATAATTGGATCTAGGATGAGCATTAGTACTAGCAGTAATATTTTTATTGTACATGAAAGCATATCTAGTACTATTTCTAAGATTAGTTTTATTATATCCTAAACCACTTTTGTCATGTAAAGGTCGAGATCTAGATAAAATCATATTTAAATCATTTTGACCTTTATTAAATTTTGCGAACTTATTTGCACTTTTATCAAATTTATTTCCAAAGCCACTATTGACATTTTCAAAAGAAATTTTGTTATTCTTTAAATCATCAATTTCCTTATTTAATTCAGAATTTTTCCTTTTTAAAGTACCATTCTCAGTTTTGAGACCTAAAATTTGAGATTCTGAATTATCTAAAGAAGATTGTAACCTTTCAAAATTTTCTTTTGAGTCAGAAATTTCATTTTGCAAAATATTATTATTCACCTTTAAAAACTCACATTCTTTAGATAGTTCTAAATTCTTTTCAGTTAAAGCTCCATTCTCTTTTTCAAGAGACGAAATTAAAGAACTAGAATTATTTAAAGAATCTTCTAATGATATATTTCTATTTTGCAAAAGATCGATTTCCTTTAAAAGAACATTGTTTTTATCTTCTAGTTGCTCATTTTCTTTTTGAAGGAAATCTTTTTGAGAAACAAGCTCTTCTAAGGTATCTTCAAAACATTTGGCTTGTTTTACCAAACGATTGTTTTCTTCTTTTAATTTGGAATTTTCTTCCTTATACTTTTTTGACATAGCTAAAACAATTTTATGGAGTTTCAATAATTTTTCATGGTCTAACATAAGATCTTTATATAATGAATCTGTACATACCGATTGTGATCTGACTTTAGCCATGAGACATTTGTTTCCTTGCTCTCCTGATTCTGCTTTGTTGCTCTTCCATTTTCTATATCCCTGACTAGATTTCTTTATTTCCATTTGTTCTAAGATGTTGTTACGATCTCTAGAACAACCTTGCTCTGATACCAATTGAAAAAGTCGAGTGTGTACGACTTATGCAGGATCTATAATATGGCTATGCGGAATATGATAACAAACTTTAAATGCAGTAAAGTAAAGTAAAGTAGAGTAACGACACCAGGATTTTTATACTGGTTCGGACCTCCAGTCCTACGTCCAGTCCCGAAGCTTCTCTTCGGCTTTTCACTAAACAACACCCTCGCTTCACCCGGAGGAACAGGTTCACAACTACTTGATTTATGGGCTACAAGTTTACCCACTTGATTTCACGGGCTACAAGCTTACCCACTTGATTTACGGGCCACAAGCTTACCCACTTGATTTCACGGGCTACAAGCTTACCCACACAGGACAATTACAAGAGTTTGACTTCTGATTGTGTTCTTCTTTCAACACTGATTTGCCAACGAATGAGTACACCCTTCCTATAATCTTATCCTCAAGTATATGATTTGAATGCAAAGATTTAAGGAAGAAAGATTGCTTGTTGAATCAAATGATATAAAATTGATTCAAGGATTCAACAAGTATTGAATATTTGAGAGAGCTTTTAGAATGCAAGAGAGTATAGAGTTAAGATCAGAAAATAGAAAAAGATTCGGTGATTTGAAAGTATGATTTCAAGTCTATTTATAGTGTAGAATAGTTGCATTCCTTCATGAAGAGTTTCTATAAAGAGTTGTGTCCATTTCTCTTGAAATTGAATAGAAATCTCTTCACAAAAAGAAGCATCCTTTCAGAAAAATTACAGCAAGAAAAAAGGTCGACAGGTCGAAATTAACAGGTCGACAGGTATTTGAAAAAAATAGCCGTTATGTGAAAAAAACAGCAGGACCGGTCGACAGGTCCTTTTTGGGCGGTCGACCGTTTTCTTGCTGTGGACCAGAGGACCTCGGTCCATGGTCTATATCACTCTGCACTCTTTCCCGGTCGAAGCCTGGACCGTTTGGGCTTTTTCTGTGACTTTTCAATTCTTCAAATATATAGATTTCAGCCCCAGCTAATTTCAATTTCTAAATTGTTTTGTGCATTCGTGTTATACTTTGAGGATAGATTTTAACATAAATCTAACACGACTCCATACCTACACATATATAATCTTAGCTCCATGTCATGATTTCCATTGATCTTCACTACGATCTTCATTGATTTCCACTTTGATAAATATGAATTCAGCTCGTCAATGATCTCTATTTCTATGTTGTCATTAATCAAAATCTTGTGTATCAACATTCTCCCCCTTTTTGATTGATGACAATATCTTGCATATATTTTTGAGATACTGAGTAGCTCCCCCTGAATATATGCTTATATATTTCTATCTCCTCCTGTCCAAAAGCTTTCTGCACATTTTGTTAGTATATATAATAAAAACTTACTGTTTCCTGTAACAAAATGTTAGTGCATATAAAATGAATATTTATATGATACATGAATATATATATATTTATATATGCATATTTCTCCCCCTTTGTCATCGATTAAAAAGAATAAATATCATGATAGAACAGTAATCGAACATAAGACATAAATTAAAGTACCTTCGGGAGATATTGGATCATGTGCAATTTGATAAACTGAATTTTGTTTTCAGAGACATTTGGAGAAATCAAAATCGCCTTCCTTTTATTGTGGTGTACCTGCAAAAAAGTAGAATATATATACTTTGGTACCCACTTGCTTTGTTTGGGTCCATGGGTTAGATGGAAGGTAACCATACCCAAGAGGGTTTAACGGAACCTTTAAAGATAAAATTTTGGTTATTAACTACCGAATCAAAATAATCATCGATATATTTTTCTCTGCTTTTCCAACTTACAGGAACCCAAATACTTAAGTAATCTCTATTGATATTCCTTTTCGTACTTCTAGATCTATTATACAGATCTCTAGTCATAGAAGTATTCGAATTTCTATAATAATTGGATCTAGGATGAGCATTAGTACTAGCAGTAATATTTTTATTGTACATGAAAGCATATCTAGTACTATTTCTAAGATTAGTTTTATTATATCCTAAACCACTTTTGTCATGTAAAGGTCGAGATCTAGATAAAATCATATTTAAATCATTTTGACCTTTATTAAATTTTGCGAACTTATTTGCACTTTTATCAAATTTATTTCCAAAGCCACTATTGACATTTTCAAAAGAAATTTTGTTATTCTTTAAATCATCAATTTCCTTATTTAATTCAGAATTTTTCCTTTTTAAAGTACCATTCTCAGTTTTGAGACCTAAAATTTGAGATTCTGAATTATCTAAAGAAGATTGTAACCTTTCAAAATTTTCTTTTGAGTCAGAAATTTCATTTTGCAAAATATTATTATTCACCTTTAAAAACTCACATTCTTTAGATAGTTCTAAATTCTTTTCAGTTAAAGCTCCATTCTCTTTTTCAAGAGACGAAATTAAAGAACTAGAATTATTTAAAGAATCTTCTAATGATATATTTCTATTTTGCAAAAGATCGATTTCCTTTAAAAGAACATTGTTTTTATCTTCTAGTTGCTCATTTTCTTTTTGAAGGAAATCTTTTTGAGAAACAAGCTCTTCTAAGGTATCTTCAAAACATTTGGCTTGTTTTACCAAACGATTGTTTTCTTCTTTTAATTTGGAATTTTCTTCCTTATACTTTTTTGACATAGCTAAAACAATTTTATGGAGTTTCAATAATTTTTCATGGTCTAACATAAGATCTTTATATAATGAATCTGTACATACCGATTGTGATCTGACTTTAGCCATGAGACATTTGTTTCCTTGCTCTCCTGATTCTGCTTTGTTGCTCTTCCATTTTCTATATCCCTGACTAGATTTCTTTATTTCCATTTGTTCTAAGATGTTGTTACGATCTCTAGAACAACCTTGCTCTGATACCAATTGAAAAAGTCGAGTGTGTACGACTTATGCAGGATCTATAATATGGCTATGCGGAATATGATAACAAACTTTAAATGCAGTAAAGTAAAGTAAAGTAGAGTAACGACACCAGGATTTTTATACTGGTTTGGACCTCCAGTCCTACGTCCAGTCCCGAAGCTTCTCTTCGGCTTTTCACTAAACAACACCCTCGCTTCACCCGGAGGAACAGGTTCACAACTACTTGATTTATGGGCTACAAGTTTACCCACTTGATTTCACGGGCTACAAGCTTACCCACTTGATTTACGGGCCACAAGCTTACCCACTTGATTTCACGAGCTACAAGGTTACCCACACAGGACAATTACAAGAGTTTGACTTCTGATTGTGTTCTTCTTTCAACACTGATTTGCCAACGATTGAGTACACCCTTCCTATAATCTTATCCTCAAGTATATGATTTGAATGCAAAGATTTAAGGAAGAAAGATTGCTTGTTGAATCAAATGATATAAAATTGATTCAAGGATTCAACAAGTATTGAATATTTGAGAGAGCTTTTAGAATGCAAGAGAGTATAGAGTTAAGATCAGAAAATAGAAAAAGATTCGGTGATTTGAAAGTATGATTTCAAGTCTATTTATAGTGTAGAATAGTTGCATTCCTTCATGAAGAGTTTCTATAAAGAGTTGTGTCCATTTCTCTTGAAATTGAATAGAAATCTCTTCACAAAAAGAAGCATCCTTTCAGAAAAATTACAGCAAGAAAAAAGGTCGACAGGTCGAAATTAACAGGTCGACAGGTATTTGAAAAAAATAGCCGTTATGTGAAAAAAACAGCAGGACCGGTCGACAGGTCCTTTTTGGGCGGTCGACCGTTTTCTTGCTGTGGACCAGAGGACCTCGGTCCACGGTCTATATCACTCTGCACTCTTTCCCGGTCGAAGCCTGGACCGTTTGGGCTTTTTCTATGACTTTTCAATTCTTCAAATATATAGATTTCAGCCCCAGCTAATTTCAATTTCTAAATTGTTTTGTGCATTCGTGTTATACTTTGAGGATAGATTTTAACATAAATCTAACACGACTCCATACCTACACATATATAATCTTAGCTCCATGTCATGATTTCCATTGATCTTCACTACGATCTTCATTGATTTCCACTTTGATAAATATGAATTCAGCTCGTCAATGATCTCTATTTCTATGTTGTTATTAATCAAAATCTTGTGTATCAACATAAATGCACCCAATCTTTTTCCATCGCCATATATAATACTATAACAAGCAAATTTCTAAACAAAAAAAAGAAAACAATTCAATAGGTGTTAAATATACATGTATTTACACATACATATACATATTTACATGCTAAAAACTATTTTTGAGTATCGAAGTGATATTTCGTAGGAATAAAACAGAACTGAAAATTAATTGAACATCTCAGCAATTTCACTTATCCTTAACTTTTATCTATTTCAAATAAAAATCATATTGATCACAAGAATGACCATGTCACCTAACAAGAGTGACCCTGTCACTAGCATGTTCGTATATGGGTTGTACAAAATTCTTGGATAGTTTTTCTGTAAACTTACTTTTAGAAATGGTTGTGTGCACACAATACTAAGCATGGGTGGTGTTATTGTTTTCTTTGTGAAAAATAATAATTAATGAATTACTTGAAAGGCATAGAATACAACATGAATACCTGCCAAACCAAATACAACATGAAAACTTGTCAAACCGATTGAAGAGAACATATTTTATACTAAGGAATGCAAATTAAAAAAAAAAACATTTTGCTGTTATTTAATGTGGGAAATAATTTTTCCTGCAAATAAGTTTAGGCATTTTTAAATAAATCCAATTATAGTCAATTCTACTAATAACTTCAATAATATTGCACATGCATTTGGAATAGTTCTAATAAAATTTCCATACTTCCCAAACGTGCTATTGTGATCACCTCTAACACAGCCAATTTCCATACTTCCCAAACTATAATTAAATAAATCCAATTATAGTCAATTCTGCTAATAACTTCAATAATTTTGCTAATAACTTCAATAAAGGAATTTTGTTTTTCCACCACTTTTTTTTTTTTTTTTTTTTTTTTTTTTTTGAATTCTTTCGAATAACTAAACATCCAAGAGATCGCTGTTACAAAATGAACTCAAATATAGAATTGCTGCTATTATATAAACATCAACTAAAAAACTCACCTCCTAACTTAAACATGGAAGAACTAACATTAACCGATTAACTTATATTGAAAACATATTTTTCAAAGAACGTTTTATGTACTGATTTATTTTTTGGTCCAATTAGCGATGTGATGACATAAGCAGCAGTATTTATAAAAGAAGGTAGAAAGCACCATTAGACTTGTAGGAAATTACATTGACGTCTGGAAACTACCTACTACAAATTATAGAAATATTTACTTGTACAAGGTTGACTTAAAATTTCCAAAAAATTGTTGTTGGAATATATGCATGCAAAATTGATTATCAAAAGTAAAAGATATTAGGATATCAAAGTAAGCACAGATGTAAGTAACACACATCATGTGGCAACCAAGAGAGAGGATACATCAGTGAACATGGGTTCGATTCCTGATAATAGTGGCTTGGGTTCAGGCAATAAGGACATGGCCAGTAGGGACGACATGTATATTATCAAGTGCAGGCATGAACCAGACATTAATAAAAGGGAATGCACACAACAATACTGAAAAGACACTCTAATTGTTCACATACCAGTATTAAATGTATTTACAAATATGTGGGTAAGTGTTTAACTATTGCAATTTAAAGGTACAACATGCAAACCGAGATATAATTCAACCCCACAATATCAAAATGAGTATGCCAGTGGTGCCTGGTAATAGTCTTGCCAAAGTACATGTAGTGGTCAAGTCTAGGTAGGCATGAGTTTCAACTAGCAAAGCATGAACTATGAAATGTAAAGTACCAAACTGCATGCAAATTTATATATAATGGTTCTTGAATAAAGTGTAGCGCATACATAAATATTTTATCAACTCAAATAAATAAATTAAAAAAAATGACTTAAGTTAGATAACCAAACTTTTATAAACAGGAAGGCCAGGCTCAAACATGTCATTTTGCAGTCCGCGCATGTAACATTAAAACTCAACATATAATGAACATACCCAAGGACAGTACGTGTATGGGATAATTTCATCATGAAAATCCAAAACAAGGTAGCTATGAGATTTATGCAGAATTTATTTTTGGTCAAAAAATTCAAAAAAGAAAATCAGGCCATTACGTTCTTTGAGATATGTAAAGGTATATTAGGATGAGAATCAAAGTTTTTCCTTTTATGTAATTTTAACTCTAGTATTTCATCAAAGAAACACATAATTTATCTCCAAATAAGTTATAGTTACTAAAAAAATTTGTTTCATGATAAAACAAAATTACTTGGACAATTTTTGACATTTTGCTGCATAACATTCCAACTTCTATTATATCTTCTTTCTATGTTAACATAATCTCATCTTTGTGTTGTTTACAATACACCTATCCATAATAAAAAAATCATTTTGATAATAATCTAAGTTTAATGTATATTTTTATAACAAGATCGATACTTTAATTATGTTGTTCTCTCATTATGGTATCTCAAGGGCACTAAACCATAACCTAAAGAACCATCATCTAAAACGCCAAACTAACCATTGAAACTAGCGGTCCTTGACACTATTTCTAACGACTCAACGTGTTAATTGTTGTTCTTTACACCATTCTGTCTTATTCTGTTTTTGTAATGAAATGTCATGAAAAAATCAGCTTTATGCATGTTACAGTATTTCAATTTTAAGTAATATACAATTTTTCATTAAATTGCGTTAATTGTTATGTTGGTTTAGTTGTTTCATGTATGAATAATTAAATTAATGGAAGATGATTATTATCAAGTTGTTCTAGAATTTTGATTGTATTCATATTCTACACGTATTTTTTATGTCATATTATCCTATGTATGTTCAGAAATATAATGTCCCAAAGTTACTTTAACCTTTTTATAATGCATTTAGTACTGGATAATGTCGAAAGTAGGCATGTTCTAATCTTAGATGGTATTTTTTAAACCAAAATTTTAACAATAATTTGGCTCAAGTGTTATTTTTGGTTAAGTATGGAAAACTTCTATCGACAAACTATGTGCTTACATATATGAGTGTGTGTTATAGAATAAACGTATATTAGCTATATGTTTCTTAAATTGGGAAACATAACGTAGTGATGCATTTCTTAATATGTTAAGAATAATTAAACGCTAATATTATCTTTACTTACATGAAGTTATTATGCTTTAAAAATGTGTTATACGTTGTATGCTTTGAGATTACTTAAATACATTTTTCAGTAAATATTTATCAATAGTGTTTAAAAAAATGTAATATATTATATAAAATATATAAACATACTATTCATCGTTAAAACTTAAAAAACTAAGAAGCATAAAACAAATTATGTTGTGAACTCCATGTGCGTAGCACGGGTTCGCACTAGTTACATTATATAACTAATAGACAAGCAAACAATAGTATCTTAGTTTGTTCACATATGATGCACAGTCTGTACACTTTTGGTACTAGCACCCTATATATCCCTCTCCAAACCAGAGAGGATTAATAATGTAGAAAATCCACTTATAGATTTAGTTTAATTCTAGTTTAGCACAAAATAATTTGAATGGCAAATGTAAATATAAAATAGAGGGACAATGAAGCTTCTCTTGCTGTCTTGCCTGAACTACTGTAACGAAGTAGAAAATTCAATGTTCGAATTTTCGACATAAATACAACCCATGTCCAAATTCGAGTATCGAAAATCCTGAATGTTAAAGAAAGAAGTCAGAGGGTGAGATAAGAAAGAAAGAATTAAAATAGAAGAAAAAGAAAGAAGAATCAAATAACTACAATACACAGTCTCACAATGCAGCGGAATAAAATATAATACAGAAATAAATATTTATTGAAAACTTTAAGAATAATACTTACAATTTATTAGAGTACAACGGGCATTCAATTCATCTAGACAGTTATAACAGTCTGTCCTCTTTTACAACACACAGCGAAATGATATATCATACGTTTGAACTTCTCCAGCTTGTCTCCTGAAGTCCATATCTTCTTACACCGTACTTGTACAACTCGGTCTGACCCAATTCGGTCGGACTCGAGCATTACAAACGCACAGGTCAGTCTGGTGAACTAGTGTGAGAAAAATTCACTAAATTATTGGTAGCATCCAACTTGATTTTAAAGTTAAAATCATTTCGAAAGAAAAGGATAATCGTAAGACCAGCCCATACATAAACACGGATGGTTTTTACCTTACGATAACCCAAACCATTTTTGAAATCATAATTATTATGATATGACGATAGTGTCTAAATACAAATAAATAGCAATCTAGCAGAACACTTGTGTCTCACGCTCTACATATATAGTATACAATCAAAACCACAGGCGCTTATTGGGAATTGGATTAAAACTACGACAAGGTATGGGACCACCTTCCGATAGTGTATCTTTAGGGGGAATACACTGGGTTTAACAAGAACGTCTTGCAAACCGACCCACACATGACCGACCACTCATTTCTCTTAAGTGTATCGAATAAATTATCACCTTACGGTTGCTAGCAACATAACTGTTCCCGGGAGATACAGAAGCGAAATGAAGTAACAAATATTAATATTCTCTAGATGGTGACAATACACCCTAGCCATGATGCCTGCCCGATTTTTGTCATTTTCCCGTTGTGAGGCTTGAGGATATAATCGTATTTCTAGATCATCTGGACACCATTCACTTTGAATGCCACATCGTCAGATCCGTCGGATATCACTAATTGATGTCCACAAAAATATTCTAGTATTCAGGCTAAGAGAACGACCATTCTCCGCCATCAACAGAAAAACGTTTGTAAAAATTAAAGTACGTGATCCCTTGGGAAATACTCTATCAAACATTTCGTCCATACAAGTTGTCCTTGGACTCGACAAACCAAAGGCACTCTCCTACCACATCCTAGGAATCACCCTGTGGATCAGTAGCGAGTAGTCCTTGCAATCCGTCAATTTCAATCATGACAGGATCACCATCAAAATATCTCTAGACGTAACTCCAGAGAATTCAACAAGTAGTCCTTTTGCTTTTGAAGATGCACGGTCTTCACTGCTCCATCTTTAATCCATATATTCTACGTTTACGTATTAGTTGTTTTGGAATGGTTTACGAACAAATTCGATCCCGATCTTTCCGTACCAACAATCGTATAGGCCAGATTTGACTGTTGGTTATTTAACTATCAAACAAAACAACCATTCATTCATAAAAGAAAATTGAATTCACCGTTTTAATATTCTCCATTACTTTAGCCTCTTTTTATTTAACCATTCGTTAATTTAAAACTCTCCTTCCTTTCCAATATTTGGAATTCTAATTTCTTTGGATATATATATAAGCAAATTCAAAAGCCCCTTTCATTTTAAAATCTCTTTAAGAACGTATTTCTGATCTCGGTCATTAGTCTCTAACCGTAAACCAGTAAGAGAATAATTCTCTAAGTATCAACCACGAAGGCCGAAGCCAACATCAGATTGACACTTAGAAAATTATTCAACTCACCCATCTCCAGTCAGTTATAATTTCCTTCACTCCATTTTTAAACTTCTAAAGAATAAAAAATTTCAATTTTTCATTTTCACCTTAAACAAGATATTCATCTCAAATTTTCACCATTTCAAATATTTTACGTTAAGGTATGATTTTCAAAACCATCATCGAATATTCTATAAATATTCTTTATAACTCCTTTATAGTTTTATTACAACTTATCTCTGTTAGATTTCAATAACTTCATTTCATAAAAATATTCGTATAATTTACCAATTCATAATTATTATCTATAAATCTTATATAAAATTATTTATTATAATCTATTTTATATTATTCAAATTAATTGACTTAAATTCAATTAGAATTTATAATTTAAAAACAACCCTTCCTAACCTTCCTTCATTTGCAAAATATTTGCTTTATTCCTTATTCATTCCAATTGTGAAATGGGATTCATATTTGACTAATTTATTCAATTATATTTCATACTATCAAAATTCAAGTTTCAGTTGTAACTTCTAATCATAGAGTTGTCTTATATTCCCTTTGCACTTGGAAAATTAAAATCTATTTCAAATACCGGTTTCAAATCCGATTTCTATTTTTTTTCTCCTAAATTCTCACTTAAAATATAGTTCTTTAGAATTCTCCAATAACAATAACTTCACCTCTTTTATCAATGTCCCTTATAAGATCAACTTTTCCAAAATATTCGTTTTAAACAAATATTTACATTTAAAATCTATTTAATTTGAATTCTAAGTAACCATTTTCATTTGAAATTCAATATCCTTTAAGCACTTTTTATAATTCAAATTTCTTTTTTCAACTCCTTTGTTTTAACACCTGTTCACCTCTCCCGTGAATAATATTTCTCAACACAAATCCATACTTGACTCATTTAATCAAATTCCATTTTATACTTGAAACTTCAAGTTTTATCTATTTATAACTTCTAATTGTTGAGTTATATATTTTCTTTTATATTTTCCTTGTAACTGGAAAATTTCAATCTATTAAATATAAATTTTATATTCGTCTTCTATTCCTTTTCCAAATTTCACACAATTTACCTTTTTCTTAAATTCCTCAATAAAAATAATTCCACTTCTTGAAATGTCATTTATAAAATCACCTCTTCTTGATATTTGGTTTAAACAAATATTTACCTTTTTAAATTCTATTTAATTTGGATTCTGAATAACACTTTATGTTTGGAAATAAATTTTCTCTTTTAAAATTCTTTTTACATTGCATTTCTGTATTGAAATTCATATATTATTGAAGGTATTCAAAATTTCCACAATTAAGGTCCAGCTCTATTTACACATCCAAACATTCCATAAAAATAACCCGGTTTATGGATCATATTAGCGTATAATTTCAAAAACCCTTTTTACTTCCTTTTGACAATTCACATTTTGTAAAATATTTGCTTCAACCCTTATTCACCCCACCCATGAATAATATCTCTTATTACGAATCCTCTCTCGACTTGAATTCATAATTGCCATTTCAAATTCAATTCTATTATAACTTCTAATTATAGAGTGTTATATATATATATATATATATCTTATTTAAAATTTCCATTTATAGTTGGAAGAATTCAAATCTATTTCAAATATCGATTTTAAACCCAATTCCCATATATCTTCCAAATTCATACTCAGATTATATATATATTTTGAATTCTCAATAAAAATAATTATTACTATTATTATTTCACTTCTTCATAAACGTTAATTATAAAATCAACTTTTTTTATTTGTTACAATAAATCTTTTTATTATTCAATTCCATTTGTTATTCGGTTCCAAATAACACTTTTATTTGAAAATAAAATTTTCTTTAAATACTTTTATTTATTTAAATTCTATTTTAAAATCCATATATTATTTTTGGCACTCAAGAATATCAAAAATCAAGGTCAAATGTTATCACACACCCCAAACATGTCATACACTATCATAGGTGATCAATTATACCATATAACAACATATATATGGAAACAAATAAATAAACGTTGAGGAATCCAGTTGGATCCCTCCAATCTGTTTTCCTGCATCCACAAATGTTAGTCAACAATAATAATACCCATCCTGCGTCGAGGCAGGATATAGCGGTACAGAAGGCCATCCACTATATATATTATGGGGCGCATAGGGAAATCATCCGCTAATGGTATTGCGGGAATTATCCAATCACCAATCACTAATATTATTATTATATTATATATATACTATAATCACCTTATATCAATCAAGTTATCAGCCAATAAGCAATCAATAAAATTTGAATTATTAAAAATAGTTCCAAATAATTACTAGGTGAGTTTAACTCACCTCAATTTTCCATTTCTGAATATCTCATTTTATTTCCATACCGTTGTAGCTACGAATCGTCTTGGATCAGATTAAATGAGTTTATTCGTACGATTATTTATTTTATTTCAACGATTAATTATCATATTAATTTTAAAATAATAAATTAATTTAAATTTCAAAAGTATACCTTACGACTTTAACCAATAATAAAGCAAATTTCACGATCATCGGCTGCCATTAGCTCCAAAGATTGCACCATCCCTTCCTGATAGTTTGCCAAACATCTTGTAGTAAATTACCATTCCTTTTTACTACCATAAAACCATTGTTGTACTCATTAACATCAACCCCTTCACAAATCCAACAGCAGCCTCTCCTTTCATTCCATTGCCTTTATCAATACATGCTCCACCCAAACACCTACTGCCAAACTCCGATAATCCCAAAAACAGATCGAACTCTCCCCTTGGTTCAGTCCATCTATGCAGGATACTCCTCCCAATCTCCCCTCTATCTCACTGCGCATCCCTTCCCATATCAACTGCGATTACTTGTAAATTTCAATGACTACACACAGTCCCCTTTGAAAATGTTGCAACAACAATTTGATTTCCCTCAATTCCACGCCGTTGAATCACGTCGGCCCTCCTTAAATTGCAATAACCATTGTGCTCTGTATTGACAGAACCCCTCTGCAACAAACCTATGACATCGAAACCTCATCACGTTTGAATCCACTTTGACAAACCCATTTCCAAATTTTGCGATTTTGCTTCGACCACAGGCGCCCTTCACAGTATCAATCTATAAAATTTGCAGCGCCTCCCATCCCGATGTTAAGCATCAGTATTTTGTCAAGCTTTAGATGAACTGTAGCCTGCGATTTCCATTTTAGATCGCGGTTCAGATATTTGTTTTTTTATAATATATCTGAGGAGCGATGTAACAATCCAAGATTTTAACCAAGTTTAATGGAATTTCAATTGTATAATTTGAGTTATCTATGTATAAATTTAAAATTTTAAAGATTTAAGTACGAATTTTTACAAGCTTTATATCTTTTTGGGTTTGATAAATAATTGGTCTTGTTTTATAAGTATAATTTTGAATAAGAAAATTTATTTCAAGTTATGTTGACAATAAAATTTTTATAGTTAAGGACATTATTTATATTTTATAAATTATTGATTTTTGTGTAAGGGATAATTTTATCTTTGGCTGTTAGTCAAATACATTGAGTTTGTAAAGAATGGAAATTTATTTTAAAGAGATGTTTGAATTAAAAAATTTTGTTTTTGGTAAATATCTGGTTTATATTTAAAATTCGATAAAAGAAAATTTGCCTTAAGGATATGATTAGTTATAAGAATATAAGTAATAATATTTTGCTAAATATATATATTTGAAGTTTTAATTAGATTTATATTGGTTAAGCTATATATATATATAAAGTAATAGTATTTTATTTACGTATGGAAAATCGGTGAATTATAAATTTTATAACGTATGATGATTATATAGAAATTTTTATATGTTTAGTGCTTGTAAGCTTATAATCATTTTTGTTTTGTAAAATTTTGAAGTAGTATATATTTAAATAATGTTTTGAAATTTATGTATATAAAATTTTGGATTGGTTACACATAAGATTGTTACAAAGGTATCACAATAAACTCAATTTACAATAAATAAATAAAGGCCTAATTTTATCAAGCATGCATTTGTTGAATTTCAAATAAAAATGATGTGTCCTTTTGCATGAACATTGCATGCCAAGTGTCTTAATTTGGACCGAAATATATGGAGATTAAAATTTTAAAAGTAGAAAATGAAAACGTTTAGCATTTGATTTTCGGTCCCCTCTCCCACTTCATTATTATCTTCCTTGGAAAAAGGAGAAATAACCCACCTCTTACACGCCATTCTTCCCTTCCCAACGTATTTTCCACTCTAGTCTTTCTTCCCGTGTCCATTTTCTTCCATTTAATTCTTCACCGGAATTCTCTTTCTCCATTTACTTCTTTCCACTCTCCACACCTTCTCAACTGTAGCTCCACGCCAACTACCAGAACTACTACCTCCGCTCCTTTCTACTTAGCCATGCTCCTCCAGTTAGAACCACCGCCAACGCAACCACCTCCTCAGCTTTCCAGTGCATCTCCAGCACCACCAAGTTGCAAGCCCTCTCTCACCAAACCCACTTTAACTATCCCCTCTTCTCAAAAACAGTCCGCAAACTCCCACTCCTCTTCTCCAAAATCTGCAGCACCATTTTCTTTCTCCACCTTTGTCACTTCATCTGAAACCTGCTGGTTCATCCATCGTACTAGTTCCCAGCCTGCCACTTTCAGGCACTCTGCCACCTTGCCAACTCTCGTCGCACCAACCCTATGCCAACCGCTGGAACCCGCTACCGCTCCATGACTAGAAACCTCCTTGGACAGTCTATTCGTTCATCCGTTTCACCACTCTTCCAGTTTGCATTTGAAAGTGGTTGGCTTTCCATTTTTAAAACTAGTCCGCAACCTTTCTAAAATAAAAAAAAGTGCAAAATACTTTGGCATACTTGAAATCAACATCATTCCCCTCTCTTTTGTTTGCCATTGGTCCTCCCTTCACTGTGTTGAGAGAAAACAAAAGAAACATGTGCATAAGTGAAGTATACATACTTATATACTTTGCAACTGCAAAGAGAACGTAAGTGCATGTGTACTGATTTATATATATATATATATATACACGTTAGTTTACTTTTAGTTGCTAAGAACAGCAATTTAACATTGTAATGACCCCATTTAGGTGGTCCACTTATAAAAAGAAGTTCCGATCAGCGAAAGAAATTTGGAAGCATGAAGGTGAGAACCGTTAATTTAATTATTTACTTTAAATTTATATAGACGATAGATTGTAATTCATTGGTAATGACCATTAGTTCATGTTAATGGATTATATGTGGATATGAATGGTTGCATGTCATGTTTGGAAAGTCGATTATGTAGTGAAACACTTGAACACTACGCGTTATTGAACAGAATGCGTTGGCACATAAAGAAAATTGGTTGTTGCAATAGTTATGTTTGTAATGGATGGATAAATGTTCATATGATTGTTTATTGTTTTGTCGATGGTTGCATCACACACCACAGTTATGGGATTATGCGAATAATCGATTTCATTTTTCTTCCCATGAACGACTATTTAAATATTAAATGTTTGAAAAGTCAATCGAATTTGGTTGTCAAGCGGGTTGATAAGCTAAATTATGAATGTTAACAACTACCGTCGAAGACAGAACTAAAGAAAAGGGTTTTGAACAAATTTTCATATTATCGAAGTTGAAATAAGTTTGAACTTTAAAACAATAAAGTGATACTGGAATTTATTTATATATTTTATTTCACTATATTATGATATGCTCGGAAAAATTTAATCGAGTTGAAATATGTCGTACTGTTCTTTTGATTTAATTAAAATGGAAATATTTCAAATTATTATACGCCATTACCCTTTGAATTTAGTCTAAAGTTAACATAAAAAAAAGGGGATTTGGGTTATGTATCAAAAATGAGTTTTATTTAAATAATTGAGGACATAATGACTAGTTGTAAGTTCCAATGCGTTTAAATGAGCATTGAGGAAATAATTATTAAGCCAAATTACATTTGACAAGTAGATTTGGAAATTTTTGTTTTAAGTTTTGATTTACCTTGAATATGAATATTTGGAAGTTTGAAGCAATGATTTCAAAGTAAAGTGATTTTGAAACTCAACGTGAATGTAAAATGTTATTTGGAATATGGTTTTAAAAATCTAAGTTTAAAAGTTAAGTTTATTTGGAGAAGAATAGGATGATTTACATTAAATCATTGTATGGTCGAGTTGAACGAGTTGCATAGTGACTGTTCACTAATATCGATATTGAATTTCAAACAACTATAACTTGAACATTTTGAATCAGATTAATGCAAAACGAAAAACGTTTGATTTCTATGAATAATAACTTCTGATTTGAAAAGAAATTTTCAAATTTCGACACACGAAATAAAATCTGAAAATATCGCTATACGTGCAGTTCGATGACCGTAATGAAAATCGAAGAAATAGGTTATTAAAACTTATTAAAAGTTTGGAAAATTTATGATAAATCTTATTTCATTATTTAGAGGTAGTTAAAGATGAAATATTTGAATTTTGAATGATTTTGGTCAAGTTGATTTAAATAGTTATTTTATTTTCGTAACGATGGTTAGCGTGAATTATAACATTCTTTGAAATCAACTGGGTTTGAAGTTTATAAATCGTAAAATATTGTGAATTGGTTTTGTTAAATATTTTGAAGGATTTAGGGAACTTAAATTATTCATATGGAATTTTATTTAATGATTTTCTAATTTAAGTAAGACATTGGAAGTTTGAAATTTTAAAAGAAGCGAGTTTGGGTAGAGTTAATCTTCGAATATTCAATATAAAATTCCAGGGCTGGACAAATATTATCTGTGTAACAACCCATATTTTTATAACATGTTAAAACAAGAAATCAAGGCAGCATTAAATTTTAAAATCAAAATCAGGGGAAAGGGTTACGCCATTGCGTTCATCTCGAAATTTTACATGAAATAGAGTCTAAGTTTTCGAAAATCAGAGTCCGGATGAAGAAGTTATGGCATGTACAAGTTTCAGCAGTTTTCAGGCAGACTGGACCAGGGGGTCGACCATAGGGTCGATCTACCCCCCCCCCCCCAGGTCGACCATAGGGTCGACCTACCCCCCAGGTCGACCATAGTGTCGACCCCCACCTTACAGGTCGACCTGGTCAGCCTGGTTTGACCCAGAACTCATTTTTGAAGCGTGAGACGTGTTTTGACGGTCCGGATTGATTCCAGGGTTAATCTAAGGGCCTAAACTAGTTGCTACACCTATAAAAACACCCTTAGACCTAACCAAATTCATATCAATTCATTCTTACACTATTATGTTGTTGAACTCCCTCTTGAACCATGGCCGTCGCCCCCAAATTAAAGAACAAGCATTCAAACTCAATCCAATTCGAAGATTAAAGCTTGTACAATGATTCAAGACAATAAATCAACACTACTACAACGTTCTATGATAATTTCACTTCCTAAATTCACTAGCCATGCTATGTAAGTTCTAGTTGTTTTTAGATTTAAACATTTAATTATAATATAGACATGAAATAAAGTGGAATTGGATCTAAGTATGTTTATCAATTCTGATCTATTTCTGTTGCTCCTTGAATCTTCTGTTTTGGGACTTGTCTATCTTTATGTTCATGACAAGTTTATGATCTATTCAGCAGTTTTCTTGATTTGTGATAACGTTATCATCAAGTTGTAATATTTATGCCTATGATGATGTTTTCCTCTGATCTCATTTTTATTCAATTTCTATCTCCCCCAATTTATTTTCTTTTCATGAACCTTGGTCAATTTCAGACCTTGGCCTAAAATCGCGATTTGCGTACGATATGTATACGGGGGAATTATGGGATTATTGCCTTTATGAACATGATGTAATAATTGGCAACATGAAATTGGATATTATCATTGTATTTGCAAGTTTGGGCTTGATCTGTAAATTTTGGTATAATCTTGTTAGGAACAAATTTGCATAAATATTATATACATGGAATTTGGCACAAATAGGATCTATGTAATGTAACATGAGATTTGGTATATATAACATGTATGTAATTTGGCATGTAAATTAAACCACGAGTTCGGGCCTATGTAAATTAAATCAAAAGATTTGGCTTACGATTGGGCATATGTAGATTTGGGGATTTGAATATAAAAGCGATTGTTAATTTGATAATTGGCATAAATATGTATTATGAACTTGGGTAGTTGGCGTGTGTTGTAATAAAAAGATTACAATTTGGGATAACTACATAATGAATCATGATTTGGGTTTATTTGGGCATGATACATGCAATTTTGGCTAGAACTCGATATGGGTGAAATAGCATAAACTTGGCATACATGTAAATAGGCAAGAATTGGACATATGTAAACTGACTAGAATTGGGTATATATATCCATATATATATACATATATATATATATATATATATATATATATATATAAATTGGCATGTAATTTTGGAACTTGGGCACTTGTTTACTTGGGAATTTGAAACATGAAAATGACTGTGTATTGGATAATTGACTTGAACACGAACACGAATATTTCTATATGTTAAACACATGAACTGATATTGGGATTTTGGGGGAAATACGATCATTAATGAAACTTTGACACGTTGTTAGACTCGGTTTGTGGTGTAAATCTTCCCGGAACTGCCCGGCAAATTCAGTAGCCACAAAGTGTCAGTCTAATGTGAGAGGTCGAAGGCCAAATTGTAGGCGTAACGATTTATGACACGAGGTTAGACCCAGTTTGTGGTGTAAATCTGCCCGGAACCGCCCGGCAAATCCAATGATCACAAAGTGCACGGTCTAATGTGAGAGGTCACGATTCGTTCGTCATAATGAATGAATTAAGGAATACTAACCATAATAAGACGTGGGTATGGTTAGAGGGTTAGGTGGGATAACGTGGAAATTTGACATGTAAATGTGGACCTAACCGGTATGAGGTAAGAACATGTAAAACTTACAAGTGTAGGCTTAACCAACGTAACAGTTAATCAAACCAATGGGTGGGTTAAGTAATATGACTAGACTAATGACACTTAACCAATATAACATGACACGTGGCAGGGTTAAGTCAACTGGAACATATAGATAATACTTAACCAACTTTGCATGATACGTGGGCGGGTTAAGCCATGAATTACTTGAAATACTTAACCAATTTGACATGATGATTCGATAGGGTTAAGTCATGAACCAATTGAATATACTTAACCAATTTGACACGATGATTTGATTGGGTTAAGTCATGAACCGCTTGAATATACTTAACCAATTTGACACGATGATTTGATAGGGTTAAGTCATGAACCGTTTGAATATACTTAACCAATTTGACACGATGATTTGATAGGGTTAAGTCATGAATCGCTTGAATATACTTAACTAATTTGACACGATGATTTGATAGGGTTAAGTCATGAATCGCTTGAATATACTTAACCAATTTGGCACGATGATTTGATAGGGTTAAGTCATGAACCGCTTAAATATACTTAACCGATTTGACACGATGACTTGATAGGGTTAAGTCATGAATCGCTTGAATATACTTAACTAATTTGACACGATGATTTGATAGGGTTAAGTCATGAATCGCTTGAATATACTTAACCAATTTGACACGATGATTTGATAGGGTTAAGTCATGAACCGCTTGAATATACTTAACCGATTTGACACGATGACTTGATAGGGTTAAGTCATGAACCGCTTGAATATGCTTAACCAACTTGACACATGATTCGTAGGGCTAAGTCATGAACTTGAACGACAACACTTAGCCAATTTGACATGACACGTAGGCGGGTTAAGTCACGAACTTGAATGACAACACTTAACCAACTTGATATGCTAGACCGATGGGGTTAAGTCTCGAATTTAAATGACAACACTTAACCTACTAGACGGAAACCCTAGTTACGCGGTCCGTTTCAGCAGTAACCCACTAGATGTATCATGGTACCCTGGAACTAGGCAGGGTGGGGCACGATTACTGGTCTAATTGTAAGTGACCAGAACGACGGCTGTGTGGGTGTGCTAGTGTAGGTTCTAACGGAGTGCGGGCGTGCACACACTCCGGAGCAAAAAAAGAAGGCATTGGGCACGAGTAGGTTTACTCTGTGCGTGCTTGATTCGTGTCGGTGGTTGGTACCCTAGGGCTTGATACACCCTATGGTGGACCTAGCACAGGTAACTACATTTCATGATTGGGTCGTATGACACAGACACATGAACGAGCTAGGACTTGTAGGGAGCCGATCGATTAATAGATCGTTACGTGGAATTCGTTAGGTAGCATAATCCCTAATGGTCCTAGGTGGCATAAACCCTAATCGAATCTAGAAAACGTTCAATAGGTAGCATAATCCCTAGTGGTCCTAGGTGGCATAAATCCAAGTTGAACACGCGATAGTTCATGATAAGGAAACCTAGCCAGAACAAGGGTGGCAATCCAAACGATTTTAAGGATGGTGGCACTACGTTGAAGTAGTATAGAAATACGTGATGAAACCCATACGATATACGGCAAGGGACTATACATATACATGGAAAGGATGATACGGGTTGGGGTACTAGTACAGTTGGTGCAGAGAATATAGGAAATCAAAGAAAATAGTGGAATGGTGAAGCTTAGAAATCTTGCGATGTTATACTTAATAGAAACCTTGCAATGTTATACTTGATTCATTGTGCCTGTAGCCTACCTTGTCATCATGCTTATGTTTACTTTCAGTTTATTCATGTCATACTATCTTCACCTGTTTTTATGCTGAAAGCCACTAGGACTTACTCAGTCTTTATGACTGACCCAGTTTGTTTCGCCTCTTTTTCTTTCGTCCCCCCCCCCCAGGTTCGCAGGGTGGGAATACAGCTTAGTTCGGATCTTACCAAGCTCCAAGGCTCTTTCATGTACTACTTGGATCTCTCTTGGCTATGGCTTGCTTTGCTGTTTTACTTGGGGAATGATTTATAACTATGGTTTTATGCTTCTTTACTATTGTAAGACAGATTTCGATGTAATGGATTTAATAGCATCTTGATGTAAAAGGCTTTAGACCTTTCTAGATTTTAAAGCAATGAAATTTGGTTCTTCTTCCGTTGTTTTATATGTTATGTCTTGTAATATTTCTGTGAATGTTTACCTAGATAATGCTCCACCAAAGCTAGTGCATTCCCTTTGTGAGTGACCCTAGCGGAGGTATGGTGTTACAATCTGAAACCATTAAACACTTACATTTGGATTCTGATGGAGTTTCGCCAGGCCTGCGGATGGACATAATATAAGTTGATTAAACTCTATTTAAACTTATATTTGGAATATCAAATTTGTTGAATAATAGTAAATCAAAACTTGAAATCCAAATTTGAGCTTTCGTGATTAAGAAGACTTATCGAATGATAATGGCGAATAAAGAATTTTATTTGAAATATAAGATTTGAAATTTGAGTATCGGTTTGGAAAAGAAGAATTTAAAATGGTGAAGGATCTTTTGAAACTTAAATGAATCTAACTTTGTTTTGTAATTATGTTAGTAGTGATGTGTAAGGAGGTTCAAATCGAAATCCTATATAATCCATAACTATCATTTTAAATACGCTTATTACCTGGAAAGACCGGGATCGAATATATGTTCGAAAACCATTCCAGGAAATAGTATGACATTTAAATAATCAAAGGCATGGAAATCGATAAGCGAAGACCGATAATCTTTGAATTGCTTGGATTGATTGCCGATGTCTCGGTTGGGCCGAACACCCGATACGAGGTTATAAGTGGCACGAGATGTAATGTCCCGTATTTTTACGGTGTAATAATAAATTTATTTAATTATTTAAATAATGGTTTAGAGATTTATATGGTTGTTTAATTAAATAATATTGAATATTTAATTAATATAAATAATAGAATAATATATTTATTTATGAAATAGTTAGAAATAGTGAATTGACAATATTGTGTGAATTGGATCATTTATAATATATAATTCAGTTTAGAATTGAAGTAGAATAACGAATATATTATTTGAACTACAGTTGAACATATAATTTTATTATAATTATAATTGAGCTCGAAATGACGCGGTAGTTCGCTATTTGGCGATTCGAACTTTAAATGGATATACAGAATCCGTTTTAAATCGGATTTTTATGAAACAAGAAACGTTTGGAGCAGGGGAAATATATATTTCTAATGGAAGAGAAAAATCGAGATTTCATTGTATAGATTTTGAGTTATGTCGAAATCAAAATTTCGAAAAATTGCTATGGAATTCCTTTATAAATTATCATTTATTTATATTATAAATGGAATTTTCAATATAAATTGAATATCGTTTCAACCAGGATTTGAATATCGAGTTATAAATCCAATTGGAGCTGTATGATATTCTGTGTGAATATATATATATATATACGATAATAAATATTTATTTATATTTAATTTAATTGTTTTTAAATATATTTATATATTTAAATGGGTTATTTAGAGCTTTAAAAATAGTCAGTTTTGCAAACGACCTCTGTTTTCGACAAAACTAATTTTGTTGGTTCCGCAATGTTAAATTATTGTTAGATGTCAAATTTCATGATTTTGAGGCAGTATGTGGCCGTACGGATTTTTAATGTGAAAAACAGTCAGTATTTTAACGGTTAAAAATACGCTGTGTGAGCAAACGGAGTCGGAATTCGACGAAACCAATTTCGTTGGGTTCGTAATGTCAAACTGCAGCTGCATGCCAATTTCCATGATTTTTGGGTATCATGTGTGTTCATAGGAATTTTTAAATAAGAGCAGTTGATTATAAATTAATATTATAATGAATATAAATATATTTAAACAATCCTATAAATACCTTTACATCATCCTAATCCTAATTCTATTTTTCTTTGGTCAAGAAAAAAAACACCGTCATGTTTTAGTTGGAAACCTAAAATGGCGATCCTTGAAAATTCAAACAATTCATGAAAATTTCTATAAATCATTATAGATACATGTATGGATTCGTTAAACCATCCTCTTCTAACTAATGTGCATTTCACCGTGTTCGAATGTATTTTCATTCGTTGTTGTTCAACAACGTTTTTAGGGTTCGCAGTTTTTAAAGGCATTCAAGTATCGATTCGAATTTTTGGTGTAAGATTTGAGTTTAGCATGCGGTTTAGAATTTGTATGCAAATTTCTGGGATTTTCCGCAATGAAGAATGTCGTTCGAATTCCCTGGATCTCGACAGAAGCTGTGTCGATGCGGTTTACATTGGAGAGGCGGAGATGTTCCAATGTTGATGGAGTCGATGGGGGTTTGAAGGGAAGAGCAATGGTGGTGATTTCAGGTGATACGGTGGAGTTAAGAGGTCGGTAGGTGGGTTTAAACTGTCGGCAATGGAAAAATCGGAGGAGCAGGCTACCGAAGGAAGCATCGGGGAAGAAGGGATTTTCTTGGATTGGGTGGGCCATAAAATATAAGGGTAAATGACCAGTAAACATTTTTATTTAGTTAATTTGAATTTAAATTTAGTATAGTAAATTATAAACGCAATATCTCATTCATACAGTGTCGGTTTGACGAATGGTCAGATCCGCTGGGATCGTATGTACAAGCGCTTCACAATGAATCTGACGGGGACTGAATTGGAGTCCATTACAATTTATTGAAAAATAAATTATCTGATATGAATCGACAACAGTTATCGATATTTAACGATAAACCGCCAATGTGAGTAAAAGTCACCAACTCTATCAGTTCATATTTTTATAACGTATTTTAAAATTGATAAATGATGGTTGATTCTGTGTGTTGACTGTTTGGTTGAACTGCTAAGTGATTGATTGAAATTATAGATAACGAAATATATCGTTAATCAAATATTGATTCTGTTTATCAGAATATTTCATAGTGAAATGAAGTTGATGTTAATTATATTGTTTAACATCTGTGGATGCAGGGAAACAGGTTGGAGGGATCCAACTGGATTCCTCAATATTTATAATACTGTTCTTTTCATATATTGTAATATATGGTGTGATATATAATTTGTTGTTGATTATGTGTGTTTGAATGATATCAATCATTGTGAATTGGTATTTTAAATACCGTAAGAAATACTGGGATATAGAAAAGTGGATTTTCAAAATGTATTTTGAAAATAAATTATTTATATAAAATCAATGGATTTTATATATAAAAGGAAAAGGGTTTTATAAAAGAAAATAATTATAAAATCAAAGGAGTTATAAGAGAAATATTTGTTTGTTAAATAAATAGAATTGAAAAGGAAATATTTGGTAACCATTTACAAATAAAATTAAAAGGGAAATATTTGTAAAACATTTACAAAGAGAGTTATAAAAAGGAAATAATTATTTATGAAATAAATAGAGTTAAAAAAGGGAATTTTAAAGGAGATTTAAGTGTTAGAAATAGAAAAGAGATTTTGTATGAATAAGTCTGTAAATAGAAGTATACATAGAATTTGGAAATGGAATATTATTTTAAAATACGAAATCAAACTTAATGGATTATATAAAATAGTTAATCGATTAAAGTAAATCGAGAGAGGGTTAATCGAATTATAGTTAATCGATTAGAACTAGAGTTAATCGATTAGAGTTAGATTTAATCGATAAGAGTTAGAGTTAATCGATTAGAACTAGAGTTAATCAATTAGAGTTATCGATTAGAGTCAATCGAATAGAGTAAATCAATTAGAGTTATCGATTAGAGTTATTTAATAGAGTTAATTGAATAGAGTTAATTGATAGAGTTAATCAATTAGAGTAAGCCGAATCGAGTTAAAGGAGTTATCGAATATAGTTTATTTGAAAGGAATTAATCGAATATAGTTTATTCGAAAGGAATTAATCGAATATAGTTTATTTGCAAGGAATTAATCGAATATAGTTTAATCGAAAGAGAGTTATCGAATATTGGTTATTCGAAAGAGAGTTATCGAATATTGGTTATTCGAAAGAGAGTTATCGAATATTGGTTATTCGAAAGGAGTTATCGAATATTGGTTATTCGAGAGAGATTTAATCGAATATTGGTTATTCGAGAGAGAGTTAATCGAATATTGGTTATTCGAAGAGAGTTATCGAATATTAGTTATTCGGATTAGAGTTATCAATTAGAGTTATCGATTAGAGTTAATCGAATAGAGTAAATCAATTAGAGTTATCGAATAGAGTTTATTCGAATAAATTTAAAGGAGTTAATCGAATATAGTTTATTCGAATAGAGTTAAAGGAATTAATCGAATATAGTTTATTTGAATAGAGTTAAAGGAGTTAATCGAATATAGTTTATTCGAATAGAGTTAAAGGAGTTAATCGAATAGAGTTAAAGGAGTAAATCGAATATAGTTTATTCGAATAGAGTTAAAGGAGTTATCGAATACAATTTATTCGAAAAATAGAGTTAAAGGAGTTATCGAATATAGTTTATTCGAAAGGAGTTAATCAGATATAGTTTATCGAAAGGAGTTAAGTGATAAGAGTTAACGAATTAAAGTTAATGGAGTTAGGGTTAATTGATTTGAGTTAATCGAGTTATATTTTGGAGTTAGATATTTCAGAAGTACGGATTATAACACTATAGTTATAATCAATGTTTTTCAATAAAGAAGTGGATTCGTAAATAGAATCCAAGAGTTACGTAAGGAAGTTTGTTAAAGATTAAAGGGTGAACTTTGTCTATTTCGAGGTTAGAAATGTTGTTCTGTTAAGGTCTGAGAGGTACTTATACCCCAACTTGATTGACTTTGTTTTTAACTATGGAATGGCCAAGGTTCGATAGTGAATGTTGGTTAAGTGAAATTAGTTAATGAGTGCAATGGTTTGAGTGGGCACAGCGATGTTTTATTTAAACATCTGTTTAAATCCAATGAATGAGTTTTGGAAACATTTTCCAAATATAATCAGAGATATTTTCTAATCATAGAAAATGAAATGTTTGATGATAAAGAATACTGGAATGACATTGATATGTGCAAAAGAGATGGAAATGTTTTCCAATGATTAATAACATATATTTTCTAAATTTAGAAAATAAGAAATGTTGCATATATGGAGACAGGAGATAAAAAAATGAACTAAAGAGAGAAATGTTAAATGATGTTTGATTGATATAATTTCCATCTGGAAATAATATCGTTGTTTGCACACGTGTTTTTATTTGATAGTTAACTCACCGACTATCGAAGTTTTTGACTATTTTTCCATCATCAATACAGAGAGATCGGGATCAGATTCATTATCAGAAAACCACTCTGTATGGGTGTTAGCGTTGCGATCAAATATGATGAAGATAATTGAAGACAGAGTTATGCAAGGGCTGTCCTGTTTACAGAATAGTGCCTTCGGTTTGTCCAGTCCCAGGATGACCTGTATGGAAGAATGTCTGACAGAGTATATTTAATAGATCGCGTAAGTTGATCACTTCAAACGTATATACATTTGGTGGCGAAGGAATTCGTTTCTCTTAGCTATATACCCGTTGTATTTTTGGGGAACTCAATTTGTGATTTGGCGGTTATGACGATGTGACATTCAAAGTAAAAATCTGTCAGAGATAAGCATGGCCTCTAGCCTCACAATCGGGAAACGACAAAAATCGGGCAGGCAGCATGGCTAAGTGGTTGGCTGCCAATTGGGGTGTATTATCACCTATCTAGAGATATTCATTTCATTCTATAATCTACTGTCGATGCTGTCCCATTCGGGAAACGATTGCTGATCCCAACCGTTGGTGATATACATTCAATACACTCAAGCGAACTGAGTGGTCGGTCATGTGTGGCCGGGTTGCAAGATGTTCTTGTTGAACCCAGTGTATTCCTCTCTAGAGGTACACTATCGGAAGGTGGTTCCATACCTTGTCATAGTTGGAAATCCATTATCCAATAAGTGCTCGCGGTTTTGATTGTATACTATGTATGTAGAGCATGAGATGAAAGCGTTTCTTCTAGATGATTATTATATTATGATTGATAGACATTATTATAATATCAGAAGGAATTTGATATAAGATTATTTGGGTTAACGTAAGGTAAAAACCATCCGTGTTTATGTGTGGATCGGTCTTACAATTATCCTTTCTTTCAAAATGATTTGAAAGTTAAATCAAATTAATTTGGATTCTCATAAGGGAAAAATCCGTTTTGTTATACGATGTGGTCTTATGAGATATCGTTTAATTGCACAAACTGTTTTACTCACACCAGTCCCATGACTGACCTGGAGTTTATTTTGTTTTGTTTTCCCTAAACTCTTGGGTGCCCATTTTTGTACGTGTAACGACCCGTGTTTTTATAACGTGTAATAACCATAAATCAGGGCAGAATTAATTTTTAAAATAAGAATCAAGCGTAATGGGACACGCCATTGCGTTCGTCTTGAAATTCTGCTTGGAAACGAGTCCGAGTTTTCGAAAATCGGAGCCCGTATGACCAAGTTATGACCTGTAACGTCCCGCATTTTTGGTCGGTTTGAATTTGAATATTTGAATCAGTTTAAATATTGAATTTTGAATATAAGTGGATTTATATTTTAATTAAAACGAAGTTGAAAGTATATAAATATATATTAATTATAATCGAGCTCAGAATGACCCTGCAGTTCGTAATTTAACGTTCTGAACTTCAACTGAGTGTACCGGACTCGTTTTGAATCGGATTTCTTCGAAACGAGAAACGTCGGAATCTGTTGAACTATATCTTTCTAATAGAAGCGAAAAATCAGGATTTCGTCGTATATACTGCAAGATATGTCCAAATCAAATATTCGAAAAGTCGCTCTGAAATCATATATCGACCGTAACAGTTATTTGAATATAACTTGATATCGGGTGCAAATCGGGACAAGGTTCTTTTGAGGCGCAGCGATAATTTAATTTTTAGAATTTTACTGTAATTTTTAATTAATTAAATAAGCAACTTTTTATTTGGGGTATTGTGCACCCTGTATCGGTATTTCGGGATTTCAAAATACGAGTCAATCTACCGGTATTATTGTATTTTTGGGATCGTGACACCTCGCTGGACACGACCGTATCCTTATTTCTGTCCGTAGCGACTAGGACATGAATGAAATCTTACGTAACAGGGTAGACTAAAAATGTAAACATAAAATACACGCACCCTAAAACTAAAGATTTCAGGAAGTTTACCTACCTTAAATTGTCAACATATGGAAAAGAAATACCATGCCGCATCTCCCTAAAACACGCATGGCCATCCCTATTTGGTTTTGCACATGTTCTCAAAGGGTATTCACTTCTTTTGTACCAAACTTAGCTATAGAGTATATCTAAAACTTGGCCATTAAGTAATGCTGACGAACCTAGCTGTATACACGTTGTAACGGTACTCAGCTAAGAAAAGTATTATATATATATATTTTGCGCAGAGTACAAACCTATCCTAGAATACCCATACCCAAGCAATATAGAGTTCTTCCTTTTCGTATTGACTAGCACTGAAGTATATAAATGGAAAATATATATATATATATGTCTACCGACATACTAAATAAACAATATATAGACAAACTACGAAGCTACAGACCCATACTCTACAGTGCCTGCCCATTTGTTCATTTACTTAATGACTAAGCTCCCTTTAGACCTAGCTACCCCTACCGTTAATACTTACATATGAAGGAATCAACAGTCACCTACCCCTATATCTCTACAAACTCTATGCACGTCCTATTACTTCTCCATTAAGGGTTGGAAAATGTATAAATATAGGCTGCCTTCATTGTCTTCTGGATCATCTGAAAAACGAGAGAGATCGAAACAACAGCAACAAATAAAAACTTCCATTCTACACTAAATCGAAAGGCCTTGCTATGCTGTCAGACGTGTAGTAGCATGTAACGGCAGGAGGCTCTCGGCGGAAGCAACAAGGAGCGCTGTGTGCATGCTTTTGCATGGAGAAGGGGGAAGGGGTTGCCGTGAAGAGTTGTGTTCGGAAGAGGATGCACATGAATGGGCGGCGGTGATCTTTCATCTTCAGCAGTGAAAGGGGTGAGTATGGTGGCTCCGACAGGATCGATGGTATAGTTTCTGGATGGGTGCACTGTGTAGAGCTCGAGAGGGATGATCCAGTACGGTGTTTATGGGTCT
This sequence comes from Allium sativum, assembly GCA_030737875.1. NCBI lineage: Eukaryota > Viridiplantae > Streptophyta > Magnoliopsida > Asparagales > Amaryllidaceae > Allium > Allium sativum. The sequence continues at coordinate 203,030,785 of CM060925.1, read as the reverse complement.
TTAGCAGCGACAGGACGTGTCGCGTTGAGTGGAGGAGTTCATAAGTAAATTGAATGTGAAGACATTGGTGGTTTCATGAAATGTGTACGTATAAGGGGTAGAACCTGGGTGTTGTGCATGCGTGGATAGTAGCATAGGGGAGCGAGCTGGTTCTTTTGTGTCAAGAGGAAGTAAAATGTTCGGTGATGGAGAATTAAGAAGTGCAGGCGGTTGCGAAGTAGAACTGTAGTTTGAGGTTGCCATATGAAGTGTGGGAGCACGAGCTGTCTTTTGACGTGAAGATGATTGAGTGGAGAAACGTGGGTTTTGTTGTGTTCAAGAAGAAGGCCTGCTGTTTCAAGTGGGCATGAGAATACGTGAGATACAGTTTTGAATTACCGGTGCAGTTTGCTGTGTATATTTTACGTATGGGAGAAAGAGTTTTGGGTACTGAATGAGTAGGAGCACGACAGGTGTTTAAATACACTGGAAGGGGCGAATTTGTGTTTGTAGGAGAAGTTTAAAACGAGAGTAAAAGGAAAGGACGATGGGGGTGTCACTGAAGCTTGCGGTCTGTAAGCGGAGAAGAGAACGTACCGATCATTTCGGTAACAGGCTAAACATAAAGACGGGCTGATAATGATGGATCAAATGGACGCAGACTATGCATTGAAATTGATCCGGAACAGTTGGAGCTCGTTGGAAATTATAACGTCTGATCCGGGGTACCGACGCAAATCGTTATTTAACGGTTAACGCGCGAAGGTGAGTAAAATCACTAACTCTGATCTAATTTGAAAATATTTTAATTATATTTTAATGTTGTTTGAATGCTGTGTGATGGTCGATTAGGTAGATTACAATTAATTTGGTTGAATATTATATACCGTTAAATATGTACACATCATCGGTTGGACACTGATTCCATCGATTAGAATACCCCCTAGTATAGAGTTAGTGTAAATTGTGTTGACTGACATCTGTGGATGCGGAAACCGGTTGGAGGAATCCGACCGGATTCCTTGATAATTATATGTACTGTTTGTTTTGTATGAACCCGAATTATATTTAAAACCCCATGTGAATATTGATGTTGAACGAAAATTCAACATTTGTTTCGATACATCAATAAACGATATCAATTTAGAATGTGATAACAGTCGACCTTAAAACCATCGTTTTGTTAAGGAGTTGATTGGCCGTCAGGAAAATCAACGAGGTTAATTATAAAAAAAAATTATAATTAAAAAGAAGATTTAAATTTATAATAGAAGTTCTATTATAAACCAGTATGTTAGAGTTCGTTTTTATAAAATAAATAAAAACGATAGTTGACATTTAAATAAGTTATAAAGCAGAAATTATCTGATGAGTAAATATGTGGGTAATTATATTTAAGATAAACCATTTAGAAATATTATTAGATTAATTAAAATTAACCTAATGTTAGGAAGTAATTAAAATCAGTTAAGGAATTTACTGATGGAATGAAGTTGATTTTAATCAACTGTTATTTGGGAAAATAATTATTAGATTAATTGGTCTTTAATTAATCTAATGAAACAGTTTAGAAATAAATAAATCCAGATTAATGAGATTGAAATACCTTTTGGTTAAGAAGTTATAAACAGAAACTGTGAGATGGAGAAAGCGAAGAATAAATGTTAATATAAATAATAATAAACACCAGAGATTTCAAAGTAAGGGTATGGTATTATAAAACCATAGTTCAAATTAGACAAGTAAATACGATCTGATAGATTATAAGTAATAAGAAGTTTAGAGTTACGGACGTATATCTATTCTAAGGTAAGAACGTTGTCGATCAAGGTCTGAGAGGTAAATAGAATACCCCAACTTGAGCGACTTCACTATTATCGAGGAACGATATCAGTTTGTAACGAAAAGAGATGTCAAGATTTTTGTAACAGAAAGAGATGTCAAGATTTTTGTAACAGAAAGAGATGTCAAGATTTTTGTAACAGAAAGAGATGTCAAGATTTTTGTAACAGAAAGAGATGTCAAGATTTTTGTAACGGAAAAAGACGCCGAGATTAGTTATAAAGTGGCATATAGCAGCGTATTGCAAGTTTGAACTATAGCGATAAAATAAACGCTGTTGATTAGGCTTAAGCGTGACTGTATGTCAAGATTAGTTATAAAGGAGAATATTACAGCGTATGGCTAGTTTAGAACTATAGCGATAAATTAACGCTGTTAACCAAACTTAAGCATGATTTTTATATATGGCAACACTTCCTAGGAAATGCTACAGTTTAGTTAAAATCCACTTATTCGAAAATGATAAATAACGATGTCGTAAGAGAATATAAGAATCAGATTTAGAAAGATTAAATTGGAGAATCGTGTTAGAAAACGATGACAGCATTTCGATGTTCGAAATGTGATTAGAATTTAATCGTTAGGATTTGGAACTAGAATCTGACGATATCGAATGTATTAAAGTTGAACCATTTTTAGGGATTATATTCTGATAGGATAATTAACATTTAGTTTAAACAAATAAATGTTAATAGGATATGAAGCAGTATTTAGTTATAAACTTGATATTTATTTGATAAGAAATCGACTTAGAAACAGAGGTTATAAAGTGGATTTGGAAATATAAAGTGTGAAAGTGATTTCGGTAAACGAGATAATGATATTGATTTTCTAAATAAAGAAGTTATTGGATAAAGGTGTTCAGATTTCTATAATAGTATGATATTCACCTTTTAAAGTGAATAATGTTTTAAAAGTGAACGTGGGGCCGATTAAAAGGTTAAAAGGAAATTGGAAATATTTTCCAATATAAATATGGTAGATTATCCAAGTATAGAAATAAAGATGTGAAATTAATGGAAACAGTTCGAACGTTAATAACGTATGTTTTCTGAAACATGAAAGAGTAAGAGTTTAAAATAACTGGAAATGTTTTTCCAAGAGGTATGAAAAGGCTAAAATGGGATTTGAGAAATATCTAGTAAGATATGAGAATTCGAATAATAAAGTCGAATGTTGAAATTAAAAACACCCGTGGTTGTGTGATGATTTAGAATGGATGTTGTTTTTACTTCGATAGTTAAATAACCGACTATCGAAGTGTTTTGACAATCGTTGTCAATACAGAGAGACCGGTTGGATATATTATCCGGAAACCACTCCGTATAGGCATAAGCGCTGCGAATTAGATATGCTGAAGAAAGTTGAAGATGGAGTTAAACGCAAGGGTCGTCCAGTTCCAGAATGGTGTTTTCTGTTTGTCCAGTCCCAGGACAACTTGTATGGACGAGTGTCTGACAGAGTATTTCCAACGGTCGCGCCGTTGATTTTACGAATATACCGAGTTGGTGGGGAGAAGATAACTTCTCTTTATTCTACACCCAGTGTGCGTTTGTGTAATCAATGTGTGATTACGGATTTGACGATGTGACATTCAAAGTGAATGGTGATCAGATGTTCTGAAGATAGACGTAGCCTCTAGCCTCACAACCAGGAAGTAACAAAAGTTGGGCTAGGCAGCATGGCTAGTTGGGTCATCCCCAAGCAGGGTGTATTGTCACCGATCTAGAGAAAATTCATATTTATACTTCTATTCGATTCTGTATCTTCAGATTGACGGTTGGATGGCCTACAACCGTGGTGGCAATATATTCGCGACACTCAAGCTAAATGAGTGAGCGGTCATGTGTGGCCGGGTTGCAAGACGTTCTTGTTGAACCCTGAGTGTATCCCCTCTAGAGTACACTATTCAGAAGGTGCTCCCATACCTTGTCTGTTGCAATCCATTCTTCGATAAGTGCCCTGCGGTTTATGATTTTATACTATATATATGTGGAATGTGAGATGCAAGCGTTCTGCTACTTGTATAATTATTTGTTTAGACATTATCATAATATCACTGGTTTTTGATATCAAGAATACTTTGGGTTATAGTAAGGTAAAAGCCGTCCATGTTTATGTGTGGGCTGGTCTTACTATTATCTTCTTATTTGAAAAGGATTTCAAAGTAAACAGTATGGTTGGAATTTACTCACACCAGTCCCATGACTGACCCAGAGTTTATTTTGTTTGTGTTTTCCTAAACTCTTGGGTGCCCAAATTTGTACGGACAGTCAAGTGTTTCAGGCTTTTACAGATTCATTTGGAGGAGGTGGAAACAGAAGGCTTCACCATTAATTAGTTAGAGATTATTTCCGCTGTGATACGATGTATTGTACTCTGATATATGGTATGTATATATACATATTCAGATTTTTATTTCAAAGTTATGTTGTAATAAAATTTATTCATTTCGCTGTGAGTTTCGTGTTTACTCTGATTCTGTTTAGTGAGTTTTTCTTCTTCTTCCATTCTATTAGTTCTATCCTTTCTTTCTCACCCTCTAAATTCTTTCTATTAATGTCCCGGTATTTTCGATGCTCGAGAAATTGACAGTGTATTTATGTTGATTTTCTGGGTCGAAAATCCCATCCATTACAGTTGGTATCAGAGCTGAAGGTTAAGTGATTACCTTGGCTCTGTGGCGTAACTCAATATAGATGGAGTTAGTAATACTCTAGATTGAGTCGAGTGTATATATATATATATATATGAGCGCGTATTTGTAAATTAATATCAAAACTGTTTTATATTGTGTTGACTGGTCAGTCGAGTGGTTTATGAATTCTGGTCGAAACAGTAATGCAAACTGGGTCGATAAGTGTTTCTAAACTCTTGAACAGAGTAATTCGACACAATATGTTTTGAAAAGAGGGTAAATGAAATAATTTTACCCAAATTATATTTTGATATACAAAGAAGTATATATTCAGATTATTACAATATATTGGATGTGTTGATCATTCTTATGATCGAATAAGATTTATAATTGACTTGGTTATATAAATAACCAATAGAAATATTATATTAGTATAATATGAAAAACCAGATGAATAAAATCTGAGTTTAAAACTAAAATTGAAATAAAACTCTAGGAGTTTGAGAAGATGTTGTAAATAAATTTTGGATTAAATATATGGAAATTTTAAGATCCTGGGTAAATTTAGAAATGTTTTCTAAACGTTGTGAAGTATATTTTGTAGTGATTTCAAAATGAAAATGTTTGAAAATAAGTTTTGAAAGTGATATAGTATTGAACTCACTTTATCGCTGGGAAATAAATTCCGATGATGAAGTCGACCATCATCGGTGTTCATTTTCGAGTTGCTAAGTGACGAATTACTACCAAAGATTTTGTTTTGAAACAAAATTGTTAGAAATTCAAATGTTTTGAATTTGCTATTATGATATATGATTTCAAACTGATTTGAAATAAATCCCAGGAATTTGAATTCTGAAATAGAAATTTAACATATGAAGTGAAATAAATTAAATAGTAAAAATGAATAAATAATTTAGAGTTTAACTTAATCTGAGTTGAATAAAAATTGGATTAGATAAGGGGTAATCCGGAATGGAATTGGATTATTAAGTTAGATTGTGATATGGAGTTTAAATATTGAATTCGAAGTGGATATAAGCAAATGACTGGATTTGAAGATAAGTTGATTGGAGATAAAGTGGAAATGCACTTATATGTGTTGAAGGGTATCAAATTGAAGAGATAAAGATGATGAACGACCGACGAAAGTGTACGAGTTTATATTTGAATATGGGATTTATGAGTCTGTTTGGCAAGCCGTTTTGGCTGTTTGATTTTCTTTTGAATTGGAGAAGGCCCAGAGTTGCAAGTTGTAGCAGTACTGATAAGCCATGCAGAGGAGATGCTGGCGAACTTCTCTGAAAATTTAAGCTGTTAGGAAATTTTCAGAATTTTCGAAAATATTCGGTAATAAGAAGAAATTAATATTTTAATCGGAATTAATCAGTTCAGTTGAAAATGAAATTATGAAGTAAACCAAAAAGATTTTCAACCTGTTTATAACAGAGATTGTGGCATTTTCCCTATCTTAGCAATTTCGAGGACGAAATTATTTTAAGGGGGAAGGACTGTAACGTCCCGCATTTTCATCGGTTTGAATTTGAATATTTAAATCAGTTTTAATATTGAATTCTGAATATAAGTGGATTTATATTTTAATTAAAACGAAGTTGAACGTATATAAATATATATTAATTATAATCGAGCTTAGAACGACCCTGCAGTTCGTAATTTAACGTTCTGAACTTCAACTGAGTGTACCGGACTCGTTTTGAATCGGATTTCTTCGAAACGAGAAACGTCGGAATCTGTTGAACTATATCTTTCTAATAGAAGCGAAAAATCAGGATTTCGTCGTATATACTGCAAGATATGTCCAAATCAAATATTCGAAAAGTCGCTGTGAAATCATATATCGACCGTAACAGTTATTTGAATATAACTTGATATCGGGTGCAAATCGGGACAAGGTTCTTTTGAGGCGCAGCGATAAATTAATTTTTAGAATTTTACTGTAATTTTTAATTAATTAAATAAGCAACTTTTTATTTGGGGTATTGTGCACCCTATATCGGTATTTCGGGTTTTCAAAATACGAGTCAATCTACCGGTATTATTGTATTTTTGGGATCGTGACACCTCGCTGGACACGACCGTATCCTTATTTCTGTCCGTAGCGACTCGGACATGAATGAAATCTTACGTAACAGGGTAGACTAAAAATGTAAACATAAAATACATGCACCCTAAAACTAAAGATTTCAGGAAGTTTACCTACCTTAAATTGTCAACATATGGAAAAGAAATACCATGCCGCATCTCCCTAAAACACGCATGGCCATCCCTATTTGGTTTTGCACATGTTCTCAAAGGGTATTCACTTCTTTTGTACCAAACTTAGCTATAGAGTATATCTAAAACTTGGCCATTAAGTAATGCTGACGAACCTAGCTGTATACACGTTGTAACAGTACTCAGCTAAGAAAAGTATTATATATATATTTTGCGCAGAGTACAAACCTATCCTAGAATACCCATACCCAAGCAATATAGAGTTCTTCCTTTTCGTATAGACTAGCACTGAAGTATATAAATGGAAAATATATATATGTCTACCGACATACTAAATAAACAATATATAGACAAACTACGAAGCTACAGACCCATACTCTACAGTGCCTGCCCATTTGTTCATTTACTTAATGACTAAGCTCCCTTTAGACCTAGCTACCCCTATCGTTAATACTTACATATGAAGGAATCAACAGTCACCTACCCCTATATCTCTACAAACTCTATGTACATCCTATTACTTCGCCATTAAGGGTTGGAAAATGTATAAATATAGGCTGCCTTCATTGTCTTCTGGATCATCTGAAAAACGAGAGAGATCGAAACAACAGCAACAAATAAAAACTTCCGTTCTAAACTAAATCAAAAGGCCTTGCTATGCTGTCAGACGTGTAGTAGCATGTAACGGCAGGAGGCTCTCGGCGGAACCAACAAGGAGCGCCGTGTGCATGCTTTTGCATGGAGAAGGGGGAAGGGGTTGCCGTGAAGAGTTGTGTTCGGAAGAGGATGCACATGAATGGGCGGCGGTGATCTTTCATCTTCAGCAGTGAAAGGGGTGAGTATGGTGGCTCCGACAGGATCGATGGTATAGTTTCTGGATGGGTGCACTGTGTAGAGCTCGAGAGGGATGATCCAGTACGGTGTTTATGGGTCTTTAGCAGCGACAGGACGTGTCGCGTTGAGTGGAGGAGTTCATAAGTAAATTGAATGTGAAGACATTGGTGGTTTCATGAAATGTGTACGTATAAGGGGTAGAACCTGGGTGTTGTGCATGCGTGGATAGTAGCATAGAGGAGCGAGCTGGTTCTTTTGTGTCAAGAGGAAGGAAAATGTTCGGTGATAGAGAATTAAGAAGTGCAGGCGGTTGCGAAGTAGAACTGTAGTTCGAGGTTGCCATATGAAGTGTGGGAGCACGGGCTGTCTTCAGACGTGAAGATGATTGAGTGGAGAAACGTGGGTTTTGTTGTGTTCAAGAAGAAGGCACTGTTGTTTCAAGTGGGCATGAGAATACACGAGATACAGTTTTGAATTACCGGTGCAGTTTGCTGTGTATATTTTACGTATGGGAGAAAGAGTTTTGGGTACTGAATGAGTAGGAGCACGACAGGTGTTTAAATACACTTTGAAGGAGCGAATTTGTGTTTGTAGGAGAAGTTTAAAACGAGAGTAAAAGGAAAGGACGATGGGGGTGTCACTGAAGCTTGCGGTCTGTAAGCGGAGAAGAGAACGTACCGATCATTTCGGTAACAGGCTAAATATAAAGACGGGCTGATAATGACGGATCAAATGGACGTAAACTATGCATTGAAATTGATCCGGAACAGTTGGAGCTCGTTGGAAATTATAACGTCTGATCCGGGGTACGGACGCAAATCGTTATTTAACGGTTAACGCGCGAAGGTTTGTAAAATCACTAACTCTGATCTAATTTTAAAATATTTTAATTATATTTTAATGTTGTTTGAATGCTGTGTGATGGTCGATTAGGTAGATTACAATTAATTTGGTTGAATATTATATACCGTTACATATGTACACATCATCGCTTGGACACTGATTCCATCGATTAGAATACCCCCTAGTATAGAGTTAGTGTAAATTGTGTTGACTGACATCTGTGGATGCGGAAACCGGTTGGAGGAATCCGACCGGATTCCTTGATAATTGTATGTACTGTTTGTTTTGTATGAACCCGAATTATATTTAAAACCCCATGTGAATATTGATGTTGAACGAAAATTCAACATCTGTTTCGATACATCAATTAACGATATCAATTTAGAAAGTGATAACAGTCGACCGTAAAACCATCGTTTTGTTAAGGAGTTGATTGGCCGTCAGGCAAATCAACGAGGTTAATTATATAAAAAAAATATAATTAAAAAGAAGATTTAAATTTATAATAGAAGTTCTATTATAAACCAGTATGTTAGAGTTCGTTTTTATAAAATTAATAAAAACGATAGTTGACATTTAAATAAGTTATAAAGCAGAAATTATCTGATGAGTAAATATGTGGGTAATTATATTTAAGATAAACCATTTAGAAATATTATTAGATTAATTAAAATTAACCTAATGTTAGGAAGTAATTAAAATCAGTTAAGGAATTTACTGATGGAATGAAGTTGATTTTAATCAACTGTTATTTGGGATAATAATTATTAGATTAATTGGTCTTTAATTAATCTAATGAAACAGTTTAGAAATAAATAAATCCAGATTAATGAGATTGAATTACCTTTTGGTTAAGAAGTTATAAACAGAAACTGTGAGATGGAGAAAGCGAAGAATAAATGTTAATATAAATAATAATAAACACCAGAGATTTCAAAGTAAGGATATGGTATTATAAAACCATAGTTCAAATTAGACAAGTAAATACGATCTGATAGATTATAAGTAATAAGAAGTTTAGAGTTACGGACGTATATCTATTCTAAGGTAAGAACGTTGTCGATCAAGGTCTGAGAGGTAAATAGAATACCCCAACTTGAACGACTTCACTATTATCGAGGAACGATATCAGTTTGTAACGAAAAGAGATGTCAAGATTTTTGTAACGGAAAGAGATGTCAAGATTTTTGTAACAGAAAGAGATGTCAAGATTTTTGTAACGGAAAAAGACGTCGAGATTAGTTATAAAGTGGCATATAGCAGCGTATTGCAAGTTTGAACTATAGCGATAAAATAAACGCTGTTGATTAGGCTTAAGCGTGACTGTATGTCAAGATTAGTTATAAAGGAGAATATTACAGCGTATGGCTAGTTTAGAACTATAGCGATAAATTAACGCTGTTAACCAAACTTAAGCATGATTTTTATATATGGCAACACTTCCTAGGAAATGCTACAGTTTAGTTGAAATCCACTTATTCGAAAATGATAAATAACGATGTCGTAAGAGAATATAAGAATCAGATTTAGAAAGATTAAATTGGAGAATCGTGTTAGAAAACGATGACAGCATTTCGATGTTCGAAATGTGATTAGAATTTAATCGTTAGGATTTGGAACTAGAATCTGACGATATCGAATGTATTAAAGTTGAACCATTTTTAGGGATTATAATCTGATAGGATAATTAACATTTAGTTTAAACAAATAAATGTTAATAGGATATGAAGCAGTATTTAGTTATAAACTTGATATTTATTTGATAAGAAATCGACTTAGAAACAGAGGTTATAAAGTGGATTTGGAAATATAAAGTGTGAAAGTGATTTCGGTAAACGAGATAATGATATTGATTTTCTAAATAAAGAAGTTATTGGATAAAGGTGTTCAGATTTCTATAATAGTATGATATTCACCTTTTAAAGTGAATAATGTTTTAAAAGTGAATGTGGGGTCGATAAAAAGGTTAAAAGGAAATTGGAAATATTTTCCAATATAAATATGGTAGATTATCCAAGTATAGAAATAAAGATGTGAAATTAATGGAAATAGTTCGAACGTTAATAACGTATGTTTTCTGAAACATGAAAGAATAAGAGTTTAAAATAACTGGAAATGTTTTTCCAAGAGGTATGAAAAGGCTAAAATGGGATTTGAGAAATATCTAGTAAGATATGAGAATTCGAATAATAAAGTCGAATGTTGAAATTAAAAACACCCGTGGTTGTGTGATGATTTAGAATGGATGTTGTTTTTACTTCGATAGTTAAATAACCGACTATCGAAGTGTTTTGACCATCGTTGTCAATACAAAGAGACCGGTTGGATATATTATCCGGAAACCACTCCGTATAGGCATAAGCGCTGCGAATTAGATATGCTGAAGAAAGTTGAAGATGGAGTTAAACACAAGGGTCGTCCAGTTCCAGAATGGTGTTTTATGTTTGTCCAGTCCCAGGACAACTTGTATGGACGAGTGTCTGACAGAGTATTTCCAACGGTCGCGCCGTTGATTTTACGAATATACCGAGTTGGTGGGGAGAAGATAACTTCTCTTTATTCTACACCCATTGTGCGTTTGTGTAATCAATGTGTGATTACGGATTTGACGATGTGACATTCAAAGTGAATGGTGATCAGATGTTCTGAAGATAGACGTAGCCTCTAGCCTCACAACCAGGAAGTAACAAAAGTTGGGCTAGGCAGCATGGCTAGTTGGGTCATCCCCAAGCAGGGTGTATTGTCACCGATCTAGAGAAAATTCATATTTATACTTCTTTTCGATTCTGTATCTTCGGATTGACGGTTGGATGGCCTACAACCGTGGTGGCAATATATTCGCGAAACTCAAGCTAAATGAGTGAGCGGTCATGTGTGGCCGGGTTGCAAGACATTCTTGTTGAACCCTGAGTGTATCCCCTCTAGAGTACACTATTCAGAAGGTGCTCCCATACCTTGTCTGTTGCAATCCATTCTTCGATAAGCGCCCTGCGGTTTATGATTTTATACTATATATATGTGGAACGTGAGATGCAAGCGTTCTGCTACTTGTATAATTATTTGTTTAGACATTATCATAATATCACTGGTTTTTGATATCAAGAATACTTTGGGTTATAGTAAGGTAAAAGCCGTCCATGTTTATGTGTGGGCTGGTCTTACTATTATCTTCTTATTTGAAAAGGATTTCAAAGTAAACAGTATGGTTGGAATTTACTCACACCAGTCCCATGACTGACCCAGAGTTTATTTTGTTTGTGTTTTCCTAAACTCTTGGGTGCCCAAATTTGTACGGACAGTCAAGTGTTTCAGGCTTTTACAGATTCATTTGGAGGAGGTGGAAACAGAAGGCTTCACCATTAATTAGTTAGAGATTATTTCCGCTGTGATACGATGTATTGTACTCTGATATATGGTATGTATATATACAAATTCAGATTTTTATTTCAAAGTTATGTTGTAATAAAATTTATTCATTTCGCTGTGAGTTTCGTGTTTACTCTGATTCTGTTTAGTGAGTTTTTTTTCTTCTTCTTCTATTCTATTAGTTCTATCCTTTCTTTCTCACCCTCTAAATTCTTTCTATTAATGTCCCGGTATTTTCGATGCTCGAGAAATTGACAGTGTATTTATGTTGATTTTCTGGGTCGAAAATCCCATCCATTACATGACCTTTCGAAGTTTTCAGAAGTTTTCAAGTTCAAAACAGACTCAATTCGAATTCAAAATTCGAATTTCAAACCTCCAATTGGACTGGCCGGGAAATTTCCCGCCCAGGACCAGGTCGACCTTGGGGTCGATTATGTAGTCGACCTACTAAGGACCAGGTCGACCATAGTGTCGACCTGGGGGTCGACCTGGTGCCCGAGCCCATTTCTGAAGCTGGATTCACTTTGATGTATTTGGCCTCGTTTCTGTCCACATTCGTTGACCTAACCCTATAAATACAGCTCCTAACACCAGTCTCTCTACAAAAAATTCTTTCTGACTTCATGCTGCTCTAATTCCGGTTGAAAAGTTTGAGAGAGGGACTGCTTCTTCTACGTTGAGACCGCGTTAAGGGAATTGCTGATTTGGGAACCTCTATTTAGGACTGGACTAAGCATATTCAACATCAACTCTCTTTTTCTAATTCTCGAACCACGATCTGTAAGCCCCAGTTATTTTCAGATTTAAACTGTAAATGTAATATGAATATGTTGTAAATTGAAATTGGAACTATGTATGATGACTGATTTACATCCATTCTTGTTCATCTTGGATCTTGACTCTTGGATATTACTATGACATTGATTTGGGGCCTATTCATGTTGTAAACCAAAAAGAGAAACCCCTCATATTATCATGTTGAATCTGCTATTAGTCACATGTTTATAACTATCACCTTATGACAATCGTTACCATGACTATACTATCACCTTATAACAGTCGTACCATGACTATACTATCACCTTATGACAATCGTTACCATGACTATACTATCACCTTATGACAATCGTACCATGACAATACTATCACCTTATGACAGTCGTTACCATGACTATACTATCACCTTATGACAACTATTACCTTGACTAGTACCTTATTTTGCTAGATTTGGAATCTTTATGGTTTAGGCCAATATTCCATTTGCCAGTAATGTTTTAATCTTCTGTTTCAAGTCATACCATGCTATGCTAGTAATCACTTTTTGCCACCTTATACCCATTCCTTTTTATGTTATTCCCTAATTAGATTTATTTGTATCGATTCGAGCTTACGTGCGATGGGAATACGATTTGGGTAGACTAGGTAAAACATAAATTAGCTTTAAACTTTAACATGAACGTTGTTATGACTTGAACCTGAATATGGACATGAACTTGACACGATTTGACATGAAACATGACCTGAAACTTGACATGAATCTAGATATGAAAACTTGAACGTGGGCATGACAATTAGATAAACTTGAAAATGAACAACTCGAGGTTGGGTTGAGTTTGCAGTGTAAATCTGCCCGGAACCGCCCGGGAAATCCAGTGGCTGCAAACAATAGGATCCAATGTGGGCAGTTGGTCATATCGCACGTAAAAACCCGAGTTTAGACTATGTTGTGGTGTAAACCTGCCCGGAACCGCCCGGCAAATCCAGTAACCACAACAGTCAGTCTAATGTGAGAGGTTGGCATGCACTAATGAATTAATGCCGCACGATAGGGTTAAGTCATGAACCACTAGAATATACTTAACCAAATTGACACGATAAATTGATAGGGTTAAGTCATGAACTGCTTGAACACATTTAACCAACTTGATACACAATCTGGATAGGGTTAAGTTACGAATTTGAATGACAACACTTAACCCATTAGAAACCATAGTTACGCGGTCCTTTTCAGCAGTAACCCACTTAGATGTATCACGATACCCTGGGACTAGGTAGGGTGGGGCACGATTACTGGGCTGATTGTAAACGACCAGAACGACGGCTGAGTAGGAGCGCCATTGTAGGTTCAGGCGGGCTATGGTCGTGCACGTAGTCCGAAGTTGAAAAAGCAGGAATTGGGCACCCGTAGATTTACATTGTGTGTGCTTGATTCGTGTTGATGGTTGGCACTATAGGACTTGATACACCCTATGGTGGACCTAGCACAGGTAACTACATTTCAGGATAGGGCCGTATGACATAGACACATGACGAGCTAGGACTTGTAGGGAGCCGACCGACTAGTAGATCGTACTGTAGGACCCCGTACTGGGTCACTTCATGGTACTGGGCCAAGGGATCATTTCATGGTTAATACTTGACATGGGTTAGAATACTAGTACAGTTGGTGCAGCGAACCTTGAATATGCGATGCCAGACTTGACTTATCTTGTTATCTTAATTATCCTACTAGTTCTGCTATCATCCTTATGTTTAATTCCAGTTTTCACATATCATGTTACCTTTACTAGTTTTCATGCTGAAAGTCATTAGGGCTTACCAGTCTTTATGACTGACCCTTTTTCTTTCGCCTCTTTTACTTTCGTCCCCCCTAGGTTCTCAGGGAGTAAACACTAGCTCTTAGCTTGGATTTGGCTTGCTTTCTGACAGCTCATGTACGGTTTGGTCTTGAGCTATGCTATGGCTGCTTCTACTATTTATGGGGAATAATTTACTTTTGCTTTAAGTTTATGCTTCTTTATTATGAACTTGATGTAAAGGAATAATTTGTATCTTGGATATATGAGCTTTTGACTCTTTTCTGGAAAATAATAAAAAGTTGGTTTTTAATTTCTACCGCTGCTTTATTTATGTTCTGCCTAGAGATATCTCTGCGCATGTTTACCTCGATAATACTCCACCAAAACTAGTGCATTCCCTTTGTGAGTGACCCTAGCGGAGGTGGGGTGTTACATTTGGTATCAGAGCAGAAGGTTACCAGGCTGGGAAAAAGTTTTCAAACCCTTCCGAAACTATTTTCAAAACCATTTATAAAGAAGCATTTTTCAAGAAAAGTTTTATGTTTAAAAAGGTTATTCCCCAAGATGTCATTAGCACTTTCCTTTGTTTCCTCGTTTGAATCTTTTCTTTTCGTTTTTCAGCATGGCCGATCTTAACCTTCCTGAGGGAATACCCATGCCTGGATGGTTCCGAAGGTACTTAGAAGCCAGGGCCAACGACGCAGGCACGGCAGACATCCCTCCTCCTCCTCCCCCAGTGGTTGCGGTTCCTCCTCCTCTTGGTACCGCCTTTGCCAAAATATGCAAAGACTTTAAAGCAATGGGCGGCAAGAACTTCGTTGGAACTGAAACCTTTGTTGAGGCACGAAACTGGCTTAAGGAGACAGAAGACTTGTTCATTATCTTTGATATGGAGGACCATAGGAAAGTTCAGTTGGCAGCATGGTTGTTGAAAGAAGAAGCTGCATTTTGGTGGGAAGTCACCAGCGCTACCAGGCCAATTGAGACATGGGCGGACTTTAGAGAAAGGTTTGGGCTTAAATTCTTATCATCAGCAGAAGAGAACCTTCAGATGGAGAGGTTCCTAGCCCTCAAGCAAGGGGACATGTCTGTTAGGGAGTACGTGAATAAGTTTAATCAGCTTGCTCTGTTCGGTTTGGATTTGGTCAACACAGCCCAGAAAAAGGCTGTACGCTTTGCTCGAGGATTGAACGAGCCACTACACAGCTTGGCCCTAACTCATATACCCATGGGGGCGACCTTTGAAAGCTTGGTGGATATGGCTCTACTCCATGAGGAAGACAAGAATAGCAAGGAGGAGGTTAAGCCTAATGAAACTCAGAATAAGAAAGCTGACTTCAAGAAGGGGAACAACAAGAATAACAAGAGCAACAACAAATCACGTGAGACGAGGAAATGCAACTTCTGTGGTATTACTGGACATCTAGCTAAAGACTGTAGAAAGAAGAAGTGGAAGTTGGGTGAATGCTTTCATTATGGAGATACTGGACACATTGGCAAGGATTGCCCTAAGAAGCAAGGACAGGGGCAAGGGCAGACCCCTCGAGCAGGACCTTCTGGAGGGCAGTTGCATGCTCTCAACACCACTCCAGCTCCTGACCGAGGTAGTAATATTTCCGTAGAAAGCGTTGTTTACATTTCTGACTTTCCTGTTCGAACCTTATTTGACTCTGGCGCATCGCATACTTTTATTTCTTCTGATATTGTTGAAAATCTGCACCTAAGTACTAGTCTGGTTGAGGATCCCGTTATAGTTTCAAATCCAATTGGGGGCTCCGCCCATTTATCTATGATGTGTATGGATTTGAGGATCTCTATCTTAAGCGTAGAATTCAAGTGTAATGCTTATGTTCTCGGATTCGTGGGATACGGTTTGATCCTAGGTATGGATTGGCTATCCGATTATGGAGCCATTCTTGATTGTGAACGAAGGGTAGTAAGGCTCATGACTCGCCTTGGTAATACCCTTGAAATTTCTTGTAACCCTAAGGGTCCGGTCTTGTTATGTTATCTTGAATCTCTTGACTCGTCCGACGACAATTTGCAATCTGTAAGGGTGGTCCGAGAATATCCAGATGTCTTTGATGAAGTGAGGGGATTACCTCCTAAACGCGAGATAGAGTTTCGAATTTATCTTGTTGATAATGCCAAGCCAGTTTCATTGCCCGTTAGGCACATGGCCCCGCGAGAAAGAAGAGAGCTCAGTAAACAAATTAATGAGTTGTTTGAGAAAAATTTCATAAGAAGAAGCAATTCTGAATAGGGTGCTCCGGTGGTATTCGCTACTAAGGCGGATGGATCGCTTCGTCTATGCGTAGATTATCGTGAGTTAAACAAGCTGACAAAGAAGAATAGGCACCCACTACCAAGAATCGACAATCTGTTTGACCAGCTTGTGGGAGCATCTGTTTTCTCTCAACTTGATCTAGCCACAGGATTCCATCAGCTCAGAGTGGCTGAGGATAGCATTGACAAAACTGCGTTTAGGACTCCATATGGGTTCTTCGAATGGCTCGTCATGCCGTTTGGGTTAACTAATGCACCCGCGTATTTTGTAGATTTGATGAGTAGGGTGTTTCGGGAGTTCCTTAACAAGTTTGTGGTAGTTTTCATGGATGATATTTTTATCTTCTCAAAAGATGAAGAAGAGCATGCTAGGCATCTCAAGGAAGCCATGGAAACACTTAGAGCACACCAGTTAAAGGCTAAGTTTTCCAAATGCCATTTTTGGAGGAAGGAAGTTCGGTTCCTTGGACATGTAGTTTCTAAGCAAGGCATAGCCATGGACCCCGCAAAGGTAGTTGCGGTACATGACTGGAAAATTCCTAAGAATGCAACGGAGGTGAGGAGCTTTCTCGGTTTGGCGGGCTACTACAGGAAGTTCATTAAGGACTTCGCTAAGATTTCAGCCCCTCTTACTAAATTAACAAAGAAGAACCTACCTTTTGCATGGGACATAGAATGTGACGCTGCTTTTCAAAGACTCAAGAGAGCCCTCACCACAGCTCCAGTTTTGGCATTACCCGATGGAGGTAAGATGTTTACCGTGTACACAGATGCGTGCGGCATGGGGTTAGGCGCTGTCCTAATGCAAGAAGGAAGAGTAATATGCTACGGGGGCAGACAACTTAAATTCCATGAGAAAAACTATCCCACGCATGACTTGGAGTTGGCCGCGATTGTTTTTGCACTTAAAGCTTGGCGCCATTATCTTCTAAGGGAGAGGTTCGAGCTGTATACGGAGCACAAATCGCTTAAGTACCTCTTCTCACAGAAAGACTTGAATCTGAGACAACAGTGGTGGATGGAGTTCTTGGCATCATATGACTTCGATATAGCTTATACCCCTGGCAAGGGTAATGTGGTGGCGGATGCGCTAAGTAGAAAAAGGTTAACTTTGAGCCCCTTGTTCGTGGAAAGGAAAAGCCTTGAGTTTATAGAAACCTTTGATTTTACACCTGCTGTTGAGTCATTGACTGCTACGTTTGTGTCTCTTGAGTTAAGACCTACACTTCTAGATCAAGTAGGGACTTCACAGAAGGAAGACCCACAGATAGTCGAAATCATGGACAAGCTGATTAGGGGTGAGACGTTGAGTCACCTCAGTAGGTATGCCATAGATGACAAGAGATGGCTAAGGCGCGATGGAAGGCTATGTGTCCCACAAGTGGGAGACCTGGTAAGGAATGTTCTTGAAGAAGCGCATCACTCGAAGATGACTATACATCCCGGAGGGGATAAGATGTACAGGGATATGAAACGCATTTTCTTTTCGGTTGGAATGAAAAAGGACGTGGCAGAGTTCATTTCGAAGTGCATGGTGTGCCAACAAGTAAATGCCGAGTCGAAGAAGCCTGGTGGGCTATTACATCCTTTGGAGGTTCCGTAATGGAAATGGGAGAGTATCTCGATGGATTTCGTGGATGGACTGCCTAGGTCTAGGAGGGTAAATACTAGCATATGGGTCATAGTTGATAGATTCACGAAAAGTGCTCACTTCATTCCGGTGAAAAGCAAGAGGACCACATCAGGGCTAGCGTCTATTTACCTTCGAGAGATAGTATGATTGCACGGAGTTCCTTCTAGTATAGTTAGTGATCGTGAACCGATTTTCACTAGCCAGTTCTGGAATAGTCTACAAGAAGCAATGGGAACACGACTGAACTTGAGCACGGCCTATCACCCACAGACTGATGGACAAACCGAAAGGGTAAATAGGGTACTAGAAGATCTCCTGAGGCTATGTATTCTTGACTTTGGTGGTACTTGGGAAGACCATCTTCCTCTCGTGGAGTTTGCATATAACAATAGTTACCAAGCTAGCATCGGAATGGCATCGTTCGAAGCCCTGTATGGAAGACCGTGCAAGTCGCCAACTTGTTGGTGGGAGACGACAAAAAAACTTATACTTGGGCTCGACATGATAAGGGACACTTCTGAGAAGATTGAGTTGATATGAAGACGGATGAAAACGACCCAAGATAGACAGAAATCTTATGCGGACCAGAGAAGGACAGACCTAGAGTTCAAAGTCGGAGATATGGCCTTTATAAAAGTTTCTCCGTTACGCAATGTAGTTCGTTTTGGAGCAGTTGGAAAGCTAGCACCAAGGTTTGTAGGACCGTTCCCCATCACTGAGAGGATTGGACGGATGGCCTATAAGGTAGACTTACCCGAGAAGCTGGCTGGGGTGCACAATGTCTTTCACGTCTCGCATCTCCGGAAGTGTTTGCACGAGTCAGCCGAAGTGGTTGAGCCAAGCATCCTTGAAGATGTTGAAGTGGAAAAAGAAGCGACATTGAGGCGAGTTCCGATTCGTATCTTAGGAACGGAGATTAAGAAGCTAAGGAATCGAGAAGTCAAGCTAGTGAAAGTGCAGTGGAGTGAAACCCAAGAAGACGCAACTTGGGAAACCGAAGAGAAGATACGCGCGCTTTACCCATTTCTTTTTGAGGGTACATTCTTGATCTATTTTTCCTATAAACTTGAAAACCTTTTCGTATCATGCTTCTAATATCTACGTTTGTCTTGTTATCTTCTCGATCTTATCTTGAGAACCTTAGGTAGAACCATATGGATGTAAACATGTGATTGAAACATGTTATGGTTGATGTTTGCAAATGGTTGCAAGTGGTTGCAAGTGGTTGCTAGTGGATGCATGACACACATTAGGTACTAGACCGGCTCAGTCACATTTTCATGTTGCATATGCATGAGTGCTAATACTTGTACATGGATGGAACTTGTTATGCTATCACTTGGATGTTGCATATGGATGAATGTTTGTGCACTCATGTAGAGATTATAAACTATGTTCGGAATTTGCATACATGTTGGATTCATGACACTAACATATTTTGCATTAAGGAGGTTTACTGAATCAGTAACCGCCTGATCTTTTGCATTAGATAAGTACATATACACACACTTTCTCCATATGTTCATACAGCACTAGAAATCTTTTAAGGACAATGGTTGCCTATGGATGATGCTTTGAGTAGATGGATGATGGATGGTAGGACACATCCTCCCTAACTTGGAGATTTCGGGGACGAAATCCTTTAAGGGGGGGAGAATGTAACGACCCGTGTTTTTATAACGTGTAATAACCATAAATCAGGGCAGAATTAATTTTTTAAATAAGGATCAAGGGAAACGGGTTATGCCATTGCGTTCGTCTCGAAATTTTGCTTGGAAACGAGTCCGAGTTTTCGAAAATCGGAGCCCGTATGACCAAGTTATGACCTTTCGAAGTTTTCAAGTTCAAAACAGACTCAATTCGAATTCAAAATTCGAATTTCAAACCTCCAAATGGACTGGGCGGGAATTTTCCCGCCCAGGACCAGGTCGACCTGGGGGTCGTCTATGTAGTCGACCTACCAAGGACCAGGTCGACCATAGTGTCGACCTGGGGGTCGACCTGGTGCCCGAGTCCATTTCTGAAGCTGGATTCACTTTGATGTATTTGGCCTCGTTTCTGTCCACATTCGTTGACCTGACCCTATAAATAAAGCCCCTAACATCAGTCTCTCTACACAAAATTCTTTCTGACTTTATGATGCTCTAATTCTGGTTGAAAAGTTTGAGAGAGGGACTGCTTTTTCTACGTTGAGACCGCGTTAAGGGAATTGCTGATTTGGGAACCTCTATTTAGGACTTGACTAAGCATATTCAACATCGACTCTCTTTTTCTTTTTCTCGAAACACGATCTGTAAGCCCCATTTATTTTCAGATTTAAACTGTAAATGTAATATGAATATGTTGTAAATTGAAATTGGACCTATGTATGATGATTGTTTTACATCCATTCTTGTTCATCTTGGATCTTGACTCTTGGATATTACTATGACATTGATTTGGGGCCTATTCATGTTGTAAACCAAAAAGAGAAACCCCTCATATTATCATCTTGAATCTGATATTAGTCACATGTTTATAACTATCACCTTATGACAATCGTTACCATGACTATACTATCACCTTATGACAGTCGTACCATGACTATACTATCACCTTATGACAATCGTTACCATGACTATACTATCACCTTATGACAGTCATACCATGACTATACTATCACCTTATGACAGTCGTTACCATGACTATACTATCACCTTATGACAACTGTTATCTTGACTAGTACCTTATTTTGCTAGATTTGGAATCTTTATGTTTGAGGCCAATATTCCATATGCCAGTAATGTTTTTATCTTCTATTTCAAGTCATACCATGCTATGCTAGTAATCACTTTTGCCACTTTATACCCATTCCTTTTTATGTTATTCCCTAATTAGATTTATTTGTATCGATTCGAGCTTACGTGCGATGGGAATACGATTTGGGTAGACTAGGTAAAACATAAATTAGCTTTAAACTTGAACATGAACGTTGTTATGACTTGAACCTGAATATGGACATGAACTTGACACGATTTGACATGAAATATGACCTGAAACTTGACATGAATCCAGATATGAAAACTTGAACGTGGGCATGACAATTAGATAAACTTGAAAATGGCCAACTCGAGGTTGGGTTGAGTTTGCAGTGTAAATCTGCCTATAACCGCCCGGGAAATCCAGTGGCTGCAAACAATAGGATCCAATGTGGGTAGTTGGTCATATCGCACGTAAAAACCCGAGGTTAGACTATGTTGTGGTGTAAACCTGCCCGGAACCGCCCGGCAAATCCAGTAACCAAAATAGTCAGTCTAATGTGAGAGGATGGTGTGCACTAATGAATTAATGCCGCACGATAGGGTTAAGTCATGAACCACTAGAATATACTTAACCAACTTGACACGATGAATTGATAGGGTTAAGTCATGAACTGCTTGAACACACTTAACCAACTTGATACACGATCTAGATAGGGTTAAGTCACGAATTTGAATGACAACACTTGACCCATTAGAAACCCTAGTTACGCGGTCCTTTTTAGCAATAACCCACTTAGATGTATCACGATACCCTGGGACTAGGCAGGGTGGGGCACGATTAGTGGACTGATTGTAAGCGACCAGAACGACGGCTGAGTAGGTGCGCCATTGTAGGTTTAGGCGGGCTATGGTCGTGCACGTAGTCCGAAGTTGAAAAAGCAGGCATTGGGCACCCGTAGATTTACAATGTGCATGCTTGATTCGTGTCGGTGGTTGGCATCATAGGACTTGATACACCCTATGGTGGACCTAGCACAGGTAACTACATTTCAAGATAAGGCCGTATGACACAGACACATGACGAGCTAGGACTTGTAGGGAGCCGATCGACTAGTAGATCGTACTGTAGGACCCCGTAATGGGTCACTTCATGGTACTAGGCCAAGGGATCATTTCATGGTTAATACTTGACATGGGTTAGAATACTAGTACAGTTGGTGCAGCGAACCTGGAATATGCGATGCCAGACTTGACTTATCTTGTTATCTTAATTATCCTACTAGTTCTGCTATCATCCTCATGTTTAATTCCAGTTTTCGCATATCATGTTACCTTTACTAGTTTTCATGCTGAAAGTCACTATGGCTTACCAGTCTTTATGACTGACCCTTTTTCTTTCGTTTCCCCCCAGGTTCTCAGGGAGGAAACACTAGCTCTTAGCTTGGATTTGGCTTGCTTTCCGACAGCTCATGTACGGTTTGGTCTTGAGCTATGTTATGGCTGCTTCTGCTATTTATGTGGAATAATTTACTTTTGTTTTAAGTTTATGCTTCTTTATTATGAACTTGATGTAATGGAATAATTTGTATCTTGGATATATGAGCTTTTGACTCTTTTCTGGAAAATAATAAAAAGTTGGTTTTTAATTTCTACCGCTGCTTTATTTATGTTCTGCCTTGAGATATCTCTGTGCATGTTTACCTCGATAATACTTCACCAAAACTAGTGCATTCCCTTTGTGAGTGACCCTAGCGGAGGTGGGGTGTTACAGTACGGGCAGTCAAGTAGTCAGGATTTTACAGATATACTTGGACAGCTTAGAGCAGGAGGGTTCAGGATTTTATAGCTATTGTTATTTCTACTGTGTTATACTCTGATAATGTTACTGTATACATTTACTGATTTTATTTCAAAGTTATGTATCTATTATATATTGTTCGTTCCGCTGTGAGATTCGTGTTACTCTGATGTTGTAGGTTCTTCTTCTTCTATTCTAAGTTTCTATCTTATCTACTCTAACCCTCTTCTTTCTTTCTATTAGTTTTCTGGTTTTTAGTGTAATTGGGGTTGGACTTGTGTTATTTGGTCAGCTCAAATTGTACCGAAATTTTGGGACACTACACGAGATCTGAATATATTTGGAGATTTTCGGATTGTTTTTCCATTTAGACCCAGATCGGAATTGTATGGATTGTTTGTCTGACATCATAATAAACCGCGTAGCAATGATTTATGTTAATACATATCGAATTTGTGGCAATGGAAGTATTCTCAACTCTGAGTCATATGAACTTAGAGGTTATGTATTAATCGAAATCAGTGACACGTAGTGAATGGACAATGTGACATATTCGAGTTATGAAATGAGCTAAATGACGATCAAAGCACGGCTTATTAGAGAATAGCTTTGTGTATATCATGACCTCGACGAACCTCGCACCCAGGAATGATGATAAAATGGCAGTTAGGTTGTGTACATATACATAAACTCTATTGAAATTTGAAAGCTTCGGCCAATGGATCCATTTTTGAAATATGAGGGAATAGAGTATATACGGTGTCCAGTATCTGGATGTTATCTGGGATATATACTTTTGCGCTATGTATTCGGTGTCCGTTATCTGGATGTTAACCGGAAGATACTTAGCTTCGTGTCCTCGATTGATCTTTCGTGCCATGAACCATCATGTTGGTAACCCAATCTCCAATACTAGCCATGCGATTTTTATTGTATACCTATATAAATATAACCAATTGGGATTATAGGGCTATGATTCTATATTTATTTGCGAAATGATTTTTCAACACTATGCACTAATAATAGTACTAAAAGAGGATTTTCACGTATAAAAGCATTTTTGGTTATCATAAGATAAACTCTCCCAATTGGTGGGCGCTTGCATTTTTTGATGTGGGACGGGCTTATGATAGCTTCATTCTTTTCCAAAGTCATTGCGAATTTCAATGCACGGGTATTCACATGGAGTAAACCCATTCCGCGAGAGCGGCGTGGTCCGATGAAATTTCCAACTTTAAAATAAACTGTATATATTGTATAAAAACTGTTTTGAGTTCTCACACCAGTCCCACGACTGACCTAGAGTTTATTGGTTCCCACACCTAAACTCTGGGTGCTATATATTTCTGCACGGGCATCCAGTAGTTTAGTTTGCAGGTTTAGTATACGAGTTGTTTTAGTTTTGGAGCTGTCTTGCCTGCTAGATGAAGCGTGAACATGCTAAGAGTTAGGTTTTGGATTGCATTTCTTCCGCTAAGAGCATTCGTTTTGTGTTTCCGCTGAGCTAATGGTATATTCTGATTCCTTGTAATTCTGATGTAAACATTTTGTAATGAAATAAAAGTCCCATTGTTTGTGTTCAAGTATGTTAGTACCTATAACTATCCGTCTTTGTGAATGATTTTAGTTAGTTTAATTAACAGTGAGAATCGGGCAAAAAAGGCAGGTCGTTATAGTTGGTATCAGAGCTTTGGTTTATACAAAGCTATGAGGTACGACACATTTGAACAAAAGAATGGGACTCATCAGAATTATAACATCTCATTAGAGACAGGGTTAGAAATACCCTAGAATGGAATTTGGGAATATTACATTGAGAGAGCGTCTTTTATCGCGAAACTAAGTTGTTAAACTAAAGATTAGTAAACCAAAAATTTAAGTATTGGATTGGTAACTATTAGAAACCTGGTATAGATTCCATAACTTGATTAAGTAAAACCCTTAAAAATTTGTAAGGAAGTATTGAATTTATAAATATTTTCTTGACGCTATGGGTGAATCATTTAAGTATGAAAACCTTAAAAAGGATAACTAGGAAAGATTGGACTTGCATTAAAACTTAAGTAAAGTTCATAAACCACTTGGCATAATAATGATAATGATTTTGGTTGGTAAAAACTTAAGAAAAATCCTTAACCGTTTTTGAATACTTGGAAATTTTGGGTGCAAACACTTAATAAGGAATTAACTTAAATTTTGGGTGCAAACACTTAATAAGGAATTAACTTGAACTATTTAGTTAACTTAAGTAAATTTCACTAAACATTTAGTATAAGAATGAATTCTTGTTTGGTAATAAGGAATAGGAATGATTTGAATTTAAGTCCCTTAACTATTTTAGGATATTAAAGTACATAAGGTAAGAAATTCACCCTTAATTAGTATGGCCCCATTATTGGAATTGAATTGTTTTAAATAGGAATAGTAAACGATAATCTCTGTAAATTTTGATTTAATAATAAATTTAGATGATTTCTAAATTTAGTTTTTTTTTGTTTTAGCGCGGCAGACCCCTTAGTGTGAAATAGTACATAGCCCAGTTCTTCCCTACTGGTAACACTAGCAGTAGCAGTAGCAGCTCGGGATCGGATCCAGAGGATTCTTTCGTAGATATTTCCAGCGATCCGGGCGAACATGGCATCATAGGACATCGTCGGACGCTACCCCAACGGAGGACATGGCCCTATCTTTTGATAGCGATGAGGAGGACATTGAGCCACTGGTAGACGAGGCGGATATTGTGGCCATGGATGATGTTCTCATAGGGGATGAGGATATAGGGGTTGGCGATGATGGTGTTATGGCTGATGACGAGGAGGAGTTTGAGGAGGAGGAACCAGAAGAATTTGAAGAAGAAGAAACAGAGGAGATTATTCAATCTGGTCCATCAAACGATGGATCAGATACGTCAGATGATTAGTAGATGATGGCCTGGATCCTTGTATATAGTATGTATGGTTTGCTTAGATGTACTAAGAGGTTTTGGGATAGGACAGATTTTTGGGACTAGTACCTCAATAGGTATACCTTTTGTGACCTTATATTTTGGACTACCTTAAATACGGAGTACATACTAGGCTAGGGATACCTTTTGTATGCTGACTAGGATGACTTTATGATATGATCTTTCGGATGACTATAATATATATGTTCTGTTTTATGTGATAACCCGTGTCTGTTCATTTTAATATTTTGAAACCTGTTTCAAACCATATAGAGGATTTTGGGTTCAGATTTCGTATAAGTAAAACCAACTATTTCCCCTTTTCGAAGATGAAAAGCCTTAAGTGGGGAGGGGGGTTGAATGTAACAATCCAAGATTTTAACTGAGTTTAATGGAATTTGAATTGTATAATTTGAGTTATCTGTGTATAAATTTAAATTTTTAAAGATTTAAGTACGGATTTTTACAAGCTTTATATCTTTTTGGGTTTGATAAGTAATTGGTCTTGTTTTATAAGTATAACTTTAAATAAGAAAATTTATTTTAAGTTATATTGACAATAAAAATTTTATAGTTAAGGACATTATTTATATTTTATAAATTATTGATTTTTGTGTAAGGGCTAATTTTATCTTTGGCTGTTAGTCAAATACATTGAGTTTGTAAAGAATGGAAATTTATTTTAAAGGGATGTTTGAATTATAAAATTTTATTTTGGTAAATATCTGGTTTATAGTTAAAATTTGATAAAAGAAAAATTGTCTTTAGCATATGATTAGTTATAAGATTTTATAAGTAATAATATTTTGATAAATTTATATATTTGACATTTTAATTAGATTTATATAGGTTAAGCTATATATATATATATATATATATATATATAAAGAGTAATAGTATTTTATTTACGGATGGAAAATCGGTGAATTATAAATTTTATAACGTATGATGATTATATAGAAATTTTATTTGTTTAGTGCTTATAACCTTATAATCGTTTTTGTTTATATAAAATTTTGAAGTAGTATATATTTAAATAATGTTTTGAAATTTATGTATATAAATGTGTGGATTGGTTACACATAAGATTGTTACAAAGGTGTCACAATAAATTCAATTTACGATAAATAAATAAATAAATGCCTAATTTTGTCAAGCATGCATTGGCTGAGTTTCAAATAAAAATGATGTGTTCATTTGCATGAACATTTCATGCCAAGTGTCTTAATTTAGACTGAAATATATGGAGATTAAAATTTTAAAAGTAGAAAATGAAAATGTTCAGCACTTGATTTTCGGTCCGCTCTCCCACTTCATTATTATCTTCCTTGGAAAAAGGAGAAAGAACCCACCTATTACACACCATTCTTCCCTTCCCAACGTATTTTCCGCTCTACTCTTTTTTCCTATGTCCATTTTCTTCCATTTAGT
Organism: Allium sativum; assembly: GCA_030737875.1. Lineage (NCBI taxonomy): Eukaryota > Viridiplantae > Streptophyta > Magnoliopsida > Asparagales > Amaryllidaceae > Allium > Allium sativum. The sequence continues at coordinate 203,003,633 of CM060925.1, read as the reverse complement.
TCTTAATCGGAATTCTCTTTCTCCATTTACTTCGCTCCACTCTCCACGCCTTCTCAACTGTAGCTCCACGCCAACTCCCAGAACCGCCACCTCCGCTCCTTTCTGCTTAGCCACGTTCCTCCAGTTAGAACCATCGCCACTGCAACCACCTCCTCAGCTCCCCAACGCATCTCCAGCACCACCAAGTTACAAGCCCTCTCTCACCAAACCCACGTTAACTTTCCCCTCTTCTTAAAAACAGACTGCAAACTCCCCCTCCTCTTCTCCAAAATCCACAGCACCATTTTCTTTCTCCACTTTTGTCACTTCGTCTCACATCTGCTGGTTCATCCGCCGTACTAGTTCCCGGTCCACCACTTTCAGGCACTCTGCCACCTTGCCAACTCTCGCCGCACCAACCCTGTGCCAACCGCTGGAACCCGCTATTACTCCTTGACCAGAAGCCGTCTTGGACAGTCAATTCGTTCATCCGTTTCACTACTCCTCCAGTTTGCATTTGAAAGTGGTTTGCTTTCCATTTTTAAAACCAGTCCGCTACGTTTTTGAAAGAAAAAAAAGTGCGAAACAGTTCGGCATACTTGAAATCAGCATCATTCCCCTCTCTTTTGTTTTCCATTGGTCCTCCCTTCACTATGTTGAGAGAAAACAAAAGAAATACGTGCATAAGTGAAGTATACAAATTTATATACTTTGATACTGCAAAGGAAACGTAAGTGCATGTGTACTGATTTATATATATACATTAGTTTACTTTTAGTTGCTAAGAACAGAAATTTAACATTGTAACAACATCATTTAGGTGGTCCATTTATAATAAGAAGATCCGATCAGCGAATGAAATTTGGAAGCATGAAGGTGAGAACCATTAATTTAATTATTTACTTTAAATTTATATAGACGATAGATTATAATTCATTGGTAATGATCATTAGTTAACTTAATGGATTATATGTGGATACGGATGATTGCATGTTATGTTTGGAAAGTCGATTATGTAGTTAAACACTTGAACACTACGCGTTATTGAACATAATGCGTTGGCACACAAAGAAAATTGGTTGTTGCAATAGTTGTGTTTGTAATGGATGGATAATTGTTCATATGATTTTTTATTGTTTTGTCGATGGTTGCATCAGACACCACAGTTATGGGATTATGCGAATAATCAATTTCATTTTTCTTCCCATGAATGACTATTTAAATACTAAATATTTGAAAAGTCAGTCGAATTTGGTTGTCAAACGGGTTGATAAGCTAAATTGTGAATGTTAACAACTGTCGTCGAAGACTGAACTAAAGAAAAGGGTTTAAACAAATTTTCGGATTATCGAAGTTGAAATAAGTTTGAAATTTAAAACAATAAAGTGATACTGGAATTTATTTATATATTTGGTTTCACTATATTATGATATGCTCGGAAAAATTTAATCGAGTTGAAATATATCGTATTGTACTTTTGATTTAATTAAAATGGGAATATTTCAAATTATTATACGCCATTACCCTTTGAATTTAGTTTAAAGTTAACATCGAAAAAAGGGGATTTGGGTTATGTATCAAAAATGAGTTTTATTTAAATAATTGATGATATAATGACTAGTTGTAAGTTCAAATGCGTTTAAACGAGAATTAAGGAAATAATTACTAAGTCAAATTACATTTGACAAGTAGATTTGGAAATTTTTGTTTTAATTTTTTATTTACCTTGAATATGAATATTTGGAAGTTTGAAGCAACGATTTCAAAGTAAAGTGATTTTAAAGCTCAACGTTAATGTAAAATGTTATTTGGAATATGGTTTTAAAAATCTAAGTTTAAAAGTTAAGTTTATTTGGAGAATAATGGGATGATTTTCATTAAATCATTATCTGGTTGAATTGAACGAGTTGCATAGTGACTGTTCACTAATATCGTATTGAATTTCAAACAACTATAACATGAACATTTTGAATCAGATTAACGCGAGACGAAAAATGTTGGATTTCTATGAATTATAACTTCTGATTTGAAAAGAAATTTTCAAATTTTGACATACGATTTTCAAGTTATGTTTAAAACAAAATTTGAAAATATCACTATACGTGTAGTTTGATAACCGTAATGAAAATCGAAGAAATAGGTTGTTAAAAATTATTAAAAGTTTGGAAAATTTATAATAAATCTTATTTCATTATTTAAAGGTAGTTAAAGACGAAATATTTGAATTTCGAATGATTTTGATCGAATTGATTTAAACAATTATTTTATTTTCGTAACGGTAGTTAGCTTGAATTATAACATTCTTTGAAATCTACTGGGTTTGATGTTTATAAATCATAAAATATTGTGAAATGGTTTTGTTAAATATTTTGAAGGATTTAGGAAACTTAAATTATTCATACGGAATTTTATTTAAGGATATTATAATTTAAATAAGACATTGGACGTTTGAAATTTTAAAAGAAGCGAGTTTGGGTAGAGCTAATCTTCGAATATTCGATATAAAATTCCAGGGCTAGATGAATATTATCCGAAACCATTAAACACTTACATTTGGATTCTGATAGAGTTTCGCCAAGCCTGCGGATGGATATAATATAAGTTGATTAAACTCTATTTAAACTTATATTTGAAATATCAAATTTGTTAAATTATGGTAAATCGAAACTTGAAATCCAAATTTGAGCTTTCGTAATTAATAAGACTTATCGAATGATAACGATGAATAAAGAATTTTATTTGAAATAAAAGTTTGGAAATTTGAATATCAGTTCGGAAAAGAAGAATTTAAAATGGCAAAGAATCTTTTGAAACTTAAATGAATCTAACTTTGTTTTGTAATTATGTTAGTTGTGATGTGGAATGAGGTTGAAATCGAAATCTTGTATATTCCATAACTATCATTTTAAATACGTTTATTACCTAGAAAGACCAGGATCGAATATACATTCAAAAACCATTCCAGGAAATAATACGATGTTTAAATAATCAAAGGCGTGGAAATCGATAAGCAAAGACCGATTATCTTCGAATTGCTTGGATTGATTGCCGATGTCTCATTGGGACAATCACCCAATACGAGGTTATAAGTGGCATAAGATCTGAATATAGTTGGAGATTTTCGGATTGTTGTTCCATTCAGACCCAGATCAGAATTGTATGGATTGTGTGTCTGACATCATAATAAACCGCGTTGCACTGATTTATGTTAATACATATTGAATTTGTGGCAATGGAAGTATTCTCGACTCTGAGTCATATGAACTTAGAGGTTATGTATTAATCGAAATCAGTGACACGTAGTGAATGGACAATGTGACATACTCGAGTTATGAAATGAGCTAAATGGCGATCAAAGCACGACTTATTAGAGAATAACTTTGTGTATATCGTGACCTCGACGAACCTCGCACCCCGGAATGATGGTAAAATAGAGGTTAGGTTGTGTACATGTAAATAAACTCTGTTGAAATTTGAAAGCTTCGGCGAATGGATCCATTTTCGAAATATGAGGGAATAGAGTATATACGGTGTCCGGTATCTAGATGTTATCTGGGATATATACTTTTGTGCTATGTATTCGGTGTCCGTTGTTTGGATGTTAACCGGGAGATACTTAGCTTCGTGTCCTCGATTGATCTTTCGTGCCAGGAACCATCATGTTGGAAACCCAATCTCCAATACGAGCCATGCGATTTTGGTTGTATACCTATATAGCAATATAGCCAATCGGGATTATAGGGCTATGATTCTATATTTATTTGCGAAATGAACTTTCAACACTATGCACTAATAATAGTATTAAAAGAGGATTTTCACGTATAAAAGAAATTTTGGTTATCATAAGATAAACTCTCCCATTTGGTGTGCGCCTGCATTGTGTGATGTGGGACGAGCTTATGATAGCTTCATTATTTTTCAAAGTCATTGCAAATTACAATGCACGGGTATTCACATGGAGTAAACCCGTTCCGCTAATGTATGGTCCAGTGAAATTTCCAACTTTAAAATAAACCGTATATATTGTATAAAAACTATTTTTAGTTCTCACACCAGTCCCACGACTGACCTGGAGTTTATTGTTTCCCACACCTGAACTCTGGGTACCTATATATTTCTGCATGGGCAGCCAGTAGTTTAGTTTGCAGGTTTAGTATGCGAGTTGTTTCAGTTTTGGAGCTGTCTTGCTTACTAGATGAAGCGTGAACATGCTAAGAGTTAGGTTTTGGATTGCACTTCTTCCGCTGAGAGCATTCATTTTGTGTTTCCGCTAAGCTAATGGTATATTCCGATTCCTTGTAATTTTGATGTAAAATTTTTGTAATGAAATAAAAGTCCTGTTATTTGTGTTCAACTATGTTAGTACCTATAAATATCCGTCTTTGTGAACGATTTTAGTTGGTTTAATTACTAGCGAGAATCAGGCAAAAAAGGTGGGTCGTTACAAGCGAATTAATAGAAGAATAAAGGGCAATGAAGTTGAACTGAATTGGTTTCAAATGATTTCGACTTAAAAAAAGAATTTAAAGCTGAGAATTTTATATTAGTTTTTCATTTGTTTTGGGATGAAAGAAATACAATGCGATAACTTCAATTTATAGGCGCGAGCAACAAACAGAGAGTACTCCGGCCATTAAATCGATAGTAAATTTTGAAGTGAAAGAACGAAATAGAGGGTACATGAAATGAAAGAACAAGGAGTAGCTGAAGCTAAAAATAGGTTACAGCTTACCTTTTACGAAGCTTAATGGAGAAGAATTTTGAATTTTGATGTGAACGTGAAAAGAGAAGACGATGGTAGCTTACAGAATGGTCTTCGATAGATAAATTAGGTTGTCTCCTATTATAACTTATAATATATATATTACTTTGATTTTATTTAACGCGGCACCTTCAATTAAAATACCCTACAGTTCTGAACTCCTATTTGAGCGCAACAAACGGCATTTCCAGGGTTCTACCACCATTCTGAACCCGCTAGAACAGTTTCCATAGTCTAATCCGATCATGTAAAGAAGATATTAAATTAAATCGATAATTTAACATTAAATTTGATTTAATATAAATCGTTCAAAAATAACAAATAAATTATTATTATCATATAAATATACGCAAACAGAAATAACCGAAATTCGCCTTTACGGGAAAGCCCGGATTGAGTTGTGAACACGACACATCAGAACACAAACAATAGAACATTTTATTGCTTATTACAACAATTACATCAGAGTACAAGAATATATCAGAGTACGAATAAATATTACACATTGGAAATATAATATCAGAGTTTTAAATTGCAAAGTAGCAGATAAATAATACATAACACAACTGAAAGAAATACACGGATACAGAGCTTTCCGAATATAACTTCAAATGTAAATCCAGGATCCTGAAAAAGAAATATCTGCGAAACCAAAACTACTAGTTGTCCGTGTGGAAAATAAGGGCACCCAGAGTTTAGGTTGAAACAATAAACTCTAGGTCAGTCATGGGACTGGTGTGAGAACTAGAACAATTGTTAGCTTGATTTTAAAGTTAGGTAAATCATGGGACCACGCCGTATAACACGGAACGGGTTTACTCCGCATGAATCTTAGTTTAAAATAAAACAACGTAGTGCTTTTTGGAAAAATGAAGCTATTATAAGACTCAGGTTCCATCACACAATGAACGCAGTCGAGGATAAAGTTTTCCCTTATAATAGCCAAATATGCTTGATACGTGAAATTTCATCTTTTATTATTACTATAAGTGAAGAAATCAACTTCAAATACAAATGTATCGATCATAGGCGGTGTAGGTACCATTATATTACATCGCCATATATATATATATATATATATATATATATATATACAACTAAAACGGAATATCGCGTATTGAAAATTGGGTTTCCATCTATGAAACAAGGCAAGCGATCGTCCTTACCGATTCGAGACTCTCTATCCCGAGCCTCAGGATATAGCCGCAACTGCACCTGCGGTTAGCGACAGGGCCGATCATCCTTCGATGATTGGCAATACCATAAACTCTATTTAGCCTTCCCTGTGGGGCATAAAATAATCTGGTCAGTATATCGACCATAAAATCCATCGATCCCATAGTGACCGATATATCCGAGGCGCCTCGCAATCCATAATCCAGTAATAATAAGCAACATCCACATGAGTAAACAGTCTGGGCTCCATACCATGTCGTTACTCCTAGCTAGAAACTAATATATGTTCATTTCCCTGAAGTCCTCATCACGTTTTTGGTTCATACCCGGGTGTGAAGCTCGCGAATTAACGCTACACAAAGCTATGCTAATTAAAGCTATGCTTTGATCATCATCCACAAGGCTTTGCTTTTCAACAAAAGCCTTGATCCATGCATCTCAGCATGTCACATTGTCAGTCCATACCATACCAATGATTTCTGCCAATATATAACCTCTAAGCTCGTACGTCTCAGAGAAGGGTGTTAAGAAAGGGAATAAATTCCCGGCCACCAAACAGATATATATTTAGGAGAGATCAATGAATACAACATAAAGGAATACCACGTCAGACATACCATCCATTTACAAGTCTGTTCTGGGTCTAAACGAAACCGGAGGCACCTATTCCTTATCCTATATGTCCAATACAGGAGAGAGATCCTCGCATATCCGTCGATCTCCAAGTACATTTGAATGATCACCACTTATTACCTTGTCTTGGGTGCACGACCCAATCAAGACATCAGTAATCATCCAAACGATGTGAAGATGTAACGACCCAGAAAATCTGAACTAATTTAAAATTTTTAAATTGGCTACAATAATGAATTTTAAATATTTAAAATAAATATTTTAAATAATAGAGATGAAAACTGAGTTTGAATCGACAATTGAAAACGAATATAATTAATTATAATTATAAACAAGGCCTGAAAGGGCGCTGCAGTTTCAAAAATTGAATTCAAACTTTGTCGGACTGTACCGGGTGCAAAACAAAATGGATTTGGGTGAAACCAAAAATATTTAAATCTGTTAGCGAATACCTTTCTAACGAATCTGAAAAATCGAATTTTCATAGCAGAAAGCAAAAGTTATGGCCGAATGAATTTTCAGAAAGGTCGCTATGGAATTTATATAGCCCGGGAAATTGGCCATTTTGCATACGACCTCGGAATTCGACGAAACCACTTTTATTGGATCCGGAATGTGAAGTTATTGCTAGGTTTCAAATTTCATAATTTTTGAAGCTAATATGTGAGCGTGGGAAAGGAAAATGTGTTTTGGTCAATTACAGTTAAATTGGATCGACCAGAAATGGGCCTTTTTGCAAACGGTCTCAGAATTCGACGAAACTAGTTTTGTTGGGACCGTATCGTCAAAACATAGCTAGATTTATTTTTCTGGAATTTTTCGAATCAGTTTGTGGCCCTGGCAAATTGAAATGCACGTTCAAATCAAATATTGAATGTTTTATATTTTAATTTGAAGGAAAACTGACTGAAACAGTCGAATGGGCCTTCGAAACATATCCCATTGTGTTCGGAATGGGGGTAAAACACTAGGGATGGCAGTCGTTGGGTTTCGATTGGTGGTCGTGTCAGAAAACCCCTTTAAAACCTCCCCGACCAATCAAAATTTTTATAAAAAAGAAAAATCACTTTCTCTCTCCCGATTTGAACGGCGGCTAGCCTCCAAAGCTTCCCTCCCCATTTCCGATCGCCACAGCCACTTTCAGCACCTCCGCCAGTTGAACTTTTTGAAGCCCTCCTCACCACCTTCGAATCCATACCCAAGTTGACCTCCACCATTCAGTGTACGACGAGATCGAGGCCCTCAAAGACCGCAACTTCGACGCGCCGCCGATCCCTCCTGGCTGTTTCGATCGGAACGCCACTGGTGGCGTTGGGTGCGTGCCTCGGAACTCTACGACGCTGCGAAGTCTGATTCTCCTCAAGATTCACGGATTAGCCGATATTTGAAAACCTAGTTTTGAAGAAAACAAAGAGGTATACGGCCATGTTAATTTTCAACAGTTTAAAAGTGTTGCAAACTTTGAAAAATCATATCTTTTTCGTTCGTTAACGAAATTCGATGAAACAGGAAACATCGTGACCGTGAGGACGCCTTCTACATTTTAGAATAGACCGCATATTTTTCTGAGCCTTCTGCTATTTTTGGTGGAGTGGAACCCAATGTGAGATTTCTAATTTATAAACGATATGGAAAACGACGATGTATAAATTATATAGTCGATGTATGAGTTATATAAGCGTTGTACACCTCTTGTATAAGCGTTGTATAAGTTGTATGTTCGATGTATAAGTTATATATGCGTTGTAAAAATTATATATGTGTTGAAATAGAAGTGAATTGCTATATATATATATATATATATATATATATATATATATATATACGCCCCTCGTCCACAAACCATGGACGATATTTATTGGTTGTGATTGGTGTGAAAATTGATTGATAGCGAATAGTTGTTTGGGATTGTTTGTGGTTGATATTGATTGATTGTGGTTGAAAAATACCCGTTTGTGGTTGAGAAATATTTGGTTGAAACCACATAGGATTAGTTTGTGGAAATGAAATAAATATATACATGCCGCCTGCGTGCGAACTAGATGCATGATCCCCATTGTCAAAAATCGCGAGGTTTTAAGGTAGAGCGAGGAGCCGTACTAGGGACGGTCCCGGTTTTATCTACCCTGCCGTTATGCTGCCGAAATTTTGAATAATATTCATGTGTTTGAATTATTTTCATTTGCTGAAACTATATTTATTCATTGAATAGAAAACCTTCATGTGTTGAATTGATATTCATTCGTTGATTAGAAATTCATGTGTTGAATGGTATTCGTGTTTTAAATATAAAAATCACATTTTCATCTATATATAGAAACTATAGAAAACCTTCATGTGTTGAATCGATATTCATTCGTTGAATTGAAATTCATGTGTTGAATGGTATTCATATTTTGAAATAAATTGTTTCATAATAAAAATCACCTTTTATCAACTATATGGGCTATGTAAAATAATCTCGTTTTAAAAGAAATTGTTTTATAATAAAAATCCTATTTTTATCACCTATATAAACTTTATAAAATAATAGTGTTTTGAAATGAATAGTTTTACAATAAAAATCACATTTTTATTATATACATGAATTGTTGAGATGCGAAGTGTTAAAAATAGCGACTCGTTCAAATAAATATGCATGAGTCGAAATATTCATTAATTAGCTAATGATATGATTTTTGCCTATGCATGCAACATTAGAATGAATGGTATTTTTAAACCAAATGGAATCAAATATGAAGTTGAATGGAAAAAGATAAGTGATAAGAACTGTATATATGTACATGCATATTTATTGAACAGGTTATAGCAAAGGGGCTAGAGAAGAGGAATAAAATTTTGTGCCCGACAAATAGGTACACATTTACTGTTTTGTTTGGCTGATGATTTTATGAGCCTGTTGGCTAGCCGCTTGGCTTTTTCTTTTTCTTTTCGACATGAGACGCCCTTGTGGCTATTTGGGAATTTTCCCAGCCCCTCCCATACAAAGGAGGTTATGGCGAATTTTTCAAAATTTAAAGGCATTAGTGAAATATTTGAAGTGAAAACGATATAGGAAATTGTTGAATGAACTATATTTATATAAATATATAAATATAAATAAAATTAAAACGAAACGTGGCCGTGCAGTTCGTGTTTCGAAACCGTGATTTCAAACAACTAGTGTGGGAAATCCGACCATTGGATTTTCCCGAAAACGCAACCGTCGGGTTCGCCTTGGAAATATCTTTCCAACGGCACCAACCTTGTAAAAATCCAACGGTTGGATTGTCTGGAATGTTTAATTCAAATCTGAAGAAAAACATAGCCAGAAACGATTATATTTATATATATAAATATAATTATATTTAATCGAATAATGACGCTGCAGTTCGTATTTTGAAATCGAAACTTCAAACGATTGTACCGAGAGATCCGACCGTCGGATTTTCCCGAAACTGGAACCGTTGGATTGGTTTTGAAAAGATCTTTCTAATGATGTAAATTTTGTAAAGATCCAATGGTTAGATTTTCAGATATGTGTAAATCAAATCTGAAGAAAAACAGCGCCACGGCCGCGTTATGGCCCGAAGCGTCGTTTTGAATAAATTGGCTATTTTAAAATAAATAAAAATAGCGATAAATTGTTATAAAATATCATAAACGATATGGAATAGAAATAAACTGAATTTGCTCGATTTATGTAGTATTTGATGGTTGAATGTGTTTGGTGTGAAAATTACATTAAAGAACAAAATTGGTGTTGTCGAATGATTTAACCATTGAAATAAATTGATTTGAAATTCTAAATATACGTGAATTATTTGAAAAGGCCGAGTTAATTCTCATTTCAAATAATTGACCGACGATTGAAAGTCGAAGATGAAGACGATGGTCGAAGACCGGAGATCTTCACCTCGTTTGGATGGTAACCGAGGTCCTGATTGGGAGGCATCCCGAAATATGGATAATGAGTAGTGATCGTCCAGGCGTACGTGGTGATCGATGGGTTTGTGAGGTATTTAGTGCCTCCGGTTTCGTTCAGACCCAGAACGGACTTGTAAATGGACTGTGTGTCTGACATTGGAGTTTATTCTGTGTTGATTGATCTCTATTAAATATACATCTGTTTGGCGGCGAAGAATTTATTCTTTTGCTTAACGCCCTTCTCTGAAACGCACGAGCTCAGAGGTTGTATATCGACGAACATCAGTCGCATGGCATGAATTGCCTGTGTGGCATGCTAAGATGCAGTGATCAGGGCTTCTGTTGAAAAGCAAAGTCTTGTGGTGATGATCAAAGCACCGCCGGTGTGGCGTAGCTTTGTGTATAACGTAAAATCGCGAGCCTCACACCCCGGTATGAACCAGAAACGGGAGAGGACATCAGGGAGGGCCTGCGTTTCTTTCTAGCTAGGGTGGTGTCAGTGACCTACCAGCCCTGACATTTATATACTTTTCACCTGTGTGGTTGTTGCTGTTGCGAGGCGCCTCGGTTTGATCGGACGATCCGGGTCCGATGGAGTCATTCGTTGGCTCGTTTACGCCCCTAGTGTTCAGGCATAATAATCCACATCGGTGGACCGGCCCTGACGATCCAAGGGGCAGTTGCGGCTGTTCCTGAGGGGCGGGCTAGAGCGTCTCGAAGTCGGTAAGGACTATCTTTTGCCTTGGTTCATGACGGAAATCCAATTTCCAAATACGTGACTGTGCGGTTTTGATTGTATACCTATATATGGCGACATAGTGGTATGGGGCATTAATGCCGTCTATGATTGATAGTTATGATTTGAAATTGTTTTCAAAACATATAAACACTAGCAATAATATCAAATGCCTTTGTTTTATTCGTATCAAGCATATTTTGGCCGTTATAAGGAAAAAAACTCTATCCTCCGGTTTGCGTTGCATTGTGTGATGGGAACTGAGTCTTATAACGACTTCATTTTTATAAAATACATTGCTTTGTTTAAAAGAAAGATTTGTTTTAAAGCACTGGCAATCCAATGGAGTAAACCCGTTCCACGAAAGTGGCGTGGTCCTGTGATTAGCCATATTATATATGTGTTGAATAGATTTCTCATACCAGTCCCATGACTGACTCGTAGTTTATTTCACTTTCAAACTCGGGTGCCCATTTTTCTACACGGGCAGCCTTGTATTCAGGTTTAGCTGGTTCTTTCTGGATAGCTGGAGCTGAAGATGGATTCTATCATTTATCTCTTTTTATGCTGTTCAGCTCCTATTGTACATATTTTGTTTGTTTTCCGCTGTAGACATTTATGTATAGCTGAACTGTATTTGTACTAAGTAAGGTCATGTATACTGTGTAACTCTGATGATTACTTTTATCCAGTATATTCTATTGTTCCTTATCTGGTGTATTTATTTAATTTTGTTCTGCCATTATCTGTTTCTGTGTTATATTCCACAGATTACCCTTGCCACCGTCAGTACGGGGTTTGGGGTCATCTCAGAAGATCTCCGGTCTTCAACCACCGTCTTCATGTTGACTTTTAATCGTCGTAGTAATTATTCAGAATGGGTTAAACCCGGTCTGTAAGGACCCCAAACTTCCCCGGTCTCCGAAGAGAAGAGGAAGAACGGATTGCTTTGAGAACAAGACGAATCAGAACACAAACAGAAGAACATTTCATTGCTTATTACAACAATTCCATCAGAATACAAGAATATAACAGAGTACGAATAAATAATATACATTCGACAAATATCAGAGATTTAAATTACATTTAAATACATAACAGCGAAAAAATAATACAAAACACAACTGAAAGGAATATACAGATACGGAGCTTTCCGAATATCATTCCAGCTGTAAACCAGGATCCTGTGAATATAAATCTGCAAAACCAAAACTACTAGTTGCCCATGTGGGAAATAGGGGCACCCAGAGTTTAGGTTAAAACAATAAACTCCAGGTTAGTCATGTGACTGGTGTGAAAACTAAAACAGTTACTTAAAACTTCACTTTAAAATCAGATATATCAAGGGACCACGCCGTATAACACAGAATGGGTTTCCTCCCAAGAATACAAGTGCATATAACAAAACAGCGCAATGCTTTTTGAAAAAAATGAAGCTATTATAAGACCCAGGTCCCATCACACAATGCAACGCAAGACGGAGGATAGGGTTTTCCCTTATAATAGCCAAACATGCTTGGTACATTAAAATAAATCATTTGATACTTTTATAAGTGCATAGTGTATAAAACAACTTTAAATATAAATGTATCAATCCTAGACAGCATGGGTACCATATATCATGTCGCCAATATTAGGCTCTATAATTAAAACCACAAATGTCACGTATTGGAAGTTGGATTTTCGTCTGTGAACCAAGGAAAGGGATCGTCCTTACCACTTCGAGACAATCTAGCCCATGTCTTAAGATCAGAACGCATCGACCCTTAGGAGCCGCAGGGCCGGTCCATACGGAGTGGATTAAAATGCCTGAACACTGCGTTTCCCCACCCTATGGGGCGTAAATCTGGTCTGTATAAAGACCATCTATCGACTCCGCAAAGACCAAAATAACTGAGGCTCCTCGCTATCCATCATCCACATAAGGAAAACGCCAGGGCTTGTAAAACGCTGACACCACTCCTAGCTAGAAGGAAACGCATGCCCTCCCTGAGGTCTTCTCCCATTTTTGGTTCACACCGGGGTGTGAGGCTCGTGAATTAACACTGCACAAAGCTATGCTATATTAAAGCCGTGCTTTGATCATTAACCATAAGACTCTGCTTTTCAACAGAAGCGTTGATCATTTGCATCTCAGCATGCCACACAGGCATTTCATGCTATGCAACCAATGTATATCAATCACACATGATGAAATCAATGTCAGACACACATCCATTTACAAGTTCGTTCTGGGTCTGAACGAAACCGGAGGCACCTTATTCCTCGTCCTGTATGTCCAATACAAGAGAGAGGTCCCCGCATATTCGGTCGATCTCTAGGTGCATCTGGACGATCACCACTTATTACCTTGTCTTAGGTGTATAGCCCAATCAAAACATCAGTAATCATCTAAACGATGTGAAGACCTCCGGTCTTCAACCACCGTCTTCATCCTCGACACATCATCGAATCAGTTATTCAGAATGGGATAAACCCTGTTAGACCAAAAAGTGGTTCTAACACCCAAATTGATTAAAAGCAAAAATGAAATGAGATAAAAATAAAAATGAACACACAGGATTTATAGTGGTTCGGCGAAGAAATGCCTACGTCCACTTGTTTTTCACTATTTTCAATGATTCAGTTGCAAATACAATGAAATTCTCACTTGATCTCTCTCACAACTCACTCACAATCACTCAATTGTTTGAAAATAAATAATGAAAGAAGATTTGGATTTTCCGGGAGTGCTGGAATTCGAGTTATGAAGGTAGTTGAACTCTCCAAGTGCCAGAAAAAAGATCCTTTTCTTTGTCTCCAGAGGGGGTATTTATAAGTGTGAGCTTGCTCAAAACCCGATCCGGATCGGAGCCACGTGTCGTCCATCCCATTAGCCTCGGGTTCGGATGAATTATTGTGTTGACAACGCATCAGAGCGATGAACGTTATGGGTAGGAACTGGTCATAGCCGATCCGGATATCCAGGCGTTTTTGCTGGAGAATGATATGGAAAATGGGCTCGGGTCGGAGACACACATATAAGGGGTTCGGATCGGGATACCCGATCCGACCCGGATTGGCTTGGAGGCAACGCTCTCTCTTCTTTAATCTGCTCCGCTCCGCTCCGCTCCGACCTATCTCTGTAGCAACTGGGTGGCTTTCCGATCCATCTTGAAGAATACTGCCCTCCGATCCGAACACGCGCTCTCCGCCTTCAAAAGCAATAGCTCACTGATCCGAACAGGAGATTTTATCCGCTCCGAACCGATACGTTGCTTTGACCCGATCCGAACGATTGCAGCTGTCCGATCTAGGCTATAGTGTCTTCTTCGATCCGAACCGAAGTCTTCTAATTAAAAATGCTCTTCAATGTCTGATATCTTGACTTTGTGTTGCCTAGTTCACAAAGTAGGCTAACACTTTGCCACCTCAAAGGATGCTTCTGTTGGAAACGGAGCATGCTTTGATTGCTGTTGCACAACGCCTTCATCTTTCCCTTTGAATTCACACGCCAAGCTGTTGTACTGCATCCTGTTCGGTTCGGATTCCGACCCGAACGGATTTCTGGTTCGGGTTCCGACCCGGACGGATCTTCTTCTTCCTATACTCTGCAGTGGATTAGTGGGCCAAGCTGCGTCATTGGGCTTTTCGAGCCGGTCCGATCGGGAATACAAATAGTCAGCTTGTTTTCTATATAAATTCACTTCACTTTTCTTCTTTTCTTTCATTCACTGCTTTTGCCCAACCGAACCGATTCCACATCGAAGCCCTAGCCTTTCCAAGAAATTTCAAAATTCTCGTTTCAATCCTTGAATCAAGTACATAGGTAGTCTTGTAGTCTTGAATCTCGTTGCCATAATTGTTTTTAATTTACATTCGCAGTTAAGTTGAACGATTCGAGCAAAGTATTTTGACTTTTTCCATCGCCACGGCTTCCTTCATCCTCCGCCTTCGTCGTTGATGGCGTCGACGCCGTTTCGAGGCGTTGGTGGAGGGTGTTGAGTTTCGTCGTTGAATACTTGAGTGCTTAAGCACTTGATTTTAATTAAAGCTTGGGATATCGAGTTGGGTTCGCTACTTAAGAGAAGGAAGAGGAAGGAAATTGAAGGAGATCGGTTCGGATGGGGGAACGGTAGGAGAAAAAGGAAAAGAGAGAAATTCACAGAATCGGACCGGGTCGGAGCAACAAGGCAAAGAAATGGGACTTAACTTGTTTGACCGGGTCGGATCAGACTTATGAATAAAATGGAGGTCAAGACTTATGCGCTCGGATCGGACCGGGTTGTGAAACAAAAGAGAGAATAGGTGCATGGTTATTCAGGTTAATCCGACCCGCCCCGAAAGTCAATCCCCGAACCGATCCGAATTTATCTCTCAGAGTGTGAGCCTTTGCTCATCCGATCCGAACCTGGTGTCTGCATCCGAACCGAAAACTACTCAATCTAAAACAGAAACTTTCGTCCAACTATTTAAAAGATATTACTTCCAACTTCATGAACAGTTAGGATAGTGCCTTGCGGACATAAATGAACATTAAGAACTACTCTGACTATCACTTTCTCTTCAAAGTTTCGTCTTACATTGTTGCACTTTTACTTTGCATTTCTCACATTCGCTGCACACATTTTAGTTCACACACATACACAGGGGGGTACGGGCTAATTTACTCTAATCCGTGCTATTGCTTCTTCAATAGTTCTATGACAATGAGGCCCAGACGCTCTTCCAGACTAGCTGAGAGGAAAGAAGCCCCGGAAACCTCTAACAAAATCACTCTTGAGGATATATCTTCTCCTTCGGATCCAGAATGGGACAGCGAGGGTCCAGATTACGGGGTTGGAAGTCGAGAAAGCAACGAGGTGTCTTCAGAGAATGAAGTTTCTCTAGGTTTCGAGGAGGAAGGAGGGATTGGTGACGATCGAGCCCCTGACGAATTTGAATCGGCCATTATATTGGAATCACCTCCAGACTCCGTTGAATCAACAATCGACAACGATCGACTTATCCGAATTTGCTTAAAGTACGGGATAATGAAAAGGGACACTCTAGTGCCTTCACGCTCTGACCGTCCCCACAACCCTCCAGAAGGATATATGGCGGTCACTCGATTGATGTGCATGGTTGGCGCCATTCCTCCATTCTCTCCCTTCATCGTTGACTTTTTAAGACAAATGCGGATTGCCCCCATGCAGTTGCATCCCAATTCATATGCCTATTTGCATACCTTGTACATAGCATATCGTGAAATCTTAGGCATAGAGCTCACATTCGATGACGTTCACTTCTTCTATAATTTCAAGCATCGGACTCGAGAGACTCCATCTTTCTGCTACTTTGAGTCAGTTCCAAAAAGGAAGATAATCTCTGCACCATTCAGCAGTAAAGCTGGAGATTCCAGACTAGAATGTTTCTACGTGAAGCGACAGCCTGGATGCGCCAGGAGGTGGACAAAATCAAGTAAAGCACTGATTTTCCAAATCCGGGCTCTATACACTTGAATCATCACCTTGACTTGTTTTCCTTTTTGTTTGCAGTCGACAATCCCAAACAGATATCAGACCAGGTGTTCTTCGACCGGATGCACCGACTTCTTAATGGCGATCAGAAATTCTTGACTATCGACGAAGCCCTTAAAGACGAATATCTTCACTTTCATGGGCTGTTATCTGTTTTTCGTAGCATTGGTCATGGGACGGTTCCATACGCATACATTCCTCCAGTGGAGGTAGTCCCAGAGACAGGAGAAGGCTCAGGAGTTCCTACAGCGCCTCTTCAAACTTCACCTTCTCCATCTTCTACACAAGATGATGAATTGGCTAATTTGGCTGAAAAGCATCGTAAAGGATATATTGCCCCCGAGGAAACTACTTCTCTAGAAAAGTCAAAATCCTCCCAAGAGTCGCCACTTCATGCTTCCGAGGGGGATGTCCCTAGTACCGATGAGCAAATATTTCAGGGTTTGGGGGATCTCCCCTTACCTGAGACTATATATACTTCAGAGGATTTTAGGAAGGATCCTTTAGTCTTCACGTCTTCTGAAGAGACCACTCCCGCTAAGGCCAAAGAGCCTGCCCGTACTAGTCTAGCTTCAGACTCGGGTTGGTTGGGGGGAAACACACCACTTAGGATACACTTTATAACGGCATTAGCATTCATTGCACCTCTTTCCTTGTGAACCCATTAATTCTAAATTTCGTTTGTTTATCGTGCAGGTACGATGTCTCGGTCCTACTACGATATTAGGAAGCTTCGTCGCAGCATGTCCAATCCTCCTCAGGATGTCGAGTATGATCGCCGGGATGATCGTGGTAGGGAGGAGAGAAGACCTTATGATCCCTTTCGTTCTCGACCCTCACGTTCCCGCTCACCAGTTCGACCGGAACAAGAGAAATATAAGGGTTATCAAAGCCGCAGGGAAGAGGACAGACCACCATCTAAAGACTCCACTTCTTCCCATGAAAAGCGCAGTAGAGAGAGAACTCCTCCAAAAGAAACTGGGTCTCGAAGCAAGCACAAGGTCCCTGCTACTAAACGACCTAGGACAGACAAAGAGACCACCGAATCCTCTTCACACAGGGACACCGAATTATCGATCCCTGCTCCTCCCCCACTAGATGCGGAAACTGCAGTAAAGCGGGCATATTTGGTGGAGCAATTTCCCGAGCACTACTTCGAGACTTTGACTTTTTTACCTGCCCTTGAACCTATTTCGTCTAAATGGGCAGATGAGGCCAAAGCAAAAATAGATGCGGTGGAAAAACAGTATACTGAGATGTTCAAATATTCACGCAATCTTTCTAGAATCATCCGCACTCTAATCACAAATACTGATTCAATGCAAAAGACCGCGGAGGAGGATGCTAAGGCCTTAAAAGCTCTAGGAAAAGATTTGGAAGACACTCAAGCTCAGCTAGCTGTCGCTCAAAGGGACGCTTCTAATTTCAAACAACAATTCGAGGACATGCAAAAGCGTTATCATGACTTGCTTGAATCTCACACTCAGGAGCGCTCTGAATTAAAAAAGCAAGCTGACGAGGCCAAGTCAGAAGCTGCTAAGACACGTCTTGCTTATGCTGAGCTTGAACGGAAAAACGCCGAGTTAGCAAAGAGGAGCGCTGAACTAGAAAAGAAGAACGCTGACTTGGCTTCAAAGCTGTTGGAGGCAGAGAACAGAGCTGCCCTGGCTGAGGGCAATGTGGAGTGTGCTATTAAATCTGCGGAGGAAGCCCGCAAGCAACTATCAGAGGCGGAGGCTGATATTCAGGGTTTCGGCGAACTAATGATTGAATTCTTCGCACATATTATTCGTCGCTGAAACATTTCTTGGATTGAGGACTATCCATCCACTCTAGTTCAAGTATGGAATCAGATCGTCGAGTGGGAAAAAGAGGAACTTAAGGTTGATTCCCTCGATGAAGATAAACTAATGGAGAAATACTTGAGGGATGATGAACCGGAGCGCCTAGCTGAAGGGCGCCGCCTTATTGCTGAGGCCATGGAAGAAGAGAGACGGAAGTCTAAACAAAAAACTGTTCTCGAAGCTGGTTCCTCTTCTTCTGCCCCTGCAACTTCTAAAGTAGAGGGGTATGATCCTGAAAATCCGGGAATTCCCCGAACAACTCTGCTATCCCCTATTCCTGAAACAACACCAGAGGTAGTAGCCACCCCCGCAGAAAAGTCCTCGGAAGGTATCCCTACCTTTTCTCCTCAATTTGCCAAGGCTATTTCTACCTTTCGCCACGTGATTGAACAATCGATGAAAGACTCATTGTTTTCGCCTGAGTTGATAACTGTTGCTTCTCATTCTGTAGGTGTTGAATCATCCGTAAATACAGATGTGACTCAGGGAGCCACCGCTGGGACAAAGCCCGCAGATAAGGCCAAAAAAGGGGAAGACAAGGCTGCTTCTATAGACTTGGGAGAAGGAAGTGAGCCAACTAAGGTCGCCACTCCCCATGATGAAGAAATGATAGCAGCTTTAAAGGACGATGGCGGAGACGGGGGGCATGAAGAGGAACCAGAAGTTGCAATAGTCGGGAAGTCAAAAAATGCTGATGATGTTACCTTGGCTGCAATGAAAGCCGATCAAGACAAACGCTTGCAATTAAAAGCTGAAGAGCTAGACCCCGAAGTCCTCAAACCCCTCGCAGTCGTGGATGCGGGATCAAGGTTAGTTGTTAAGCTCTCAACTAGATCTATTACAGAGGAACTCGCTAAAAAATCTTCTCTTGATTCCAGCGCCCCGCCTTCCGGGAAGAAGTCTACTGGCTCCAGCACCGCATCTTCAGGAAAAAAGAAGTCAAAGCGAGTCTTGACGGAGGCTGAGAAAGAAGCAAAGGACGCGGAGAAAGCCGCCAAGAAATCCAAGGCTCATTCAAAATCTAAGTAGTGGATTTCCTTGTATCGTTTTAGCATTTAGTGAACCAATAATTGCTGCTACAAAAGTAGCTCCTGCACTTTCTTTTTTAGCTATTTTCCTATACAAATTCATTCATTTGTAAATAAAAATAACTCATTTTTTGCAATGTTTGCTTGTTAGTAGTTCTGCACTTATGTAAAAATGCATGTCTATAGTTATGAAACGAAGTCGTGGAGGGGGAAATATGCGTATACATACGTGTCCCCAGTCAATCCCCACAAATTATTTAATGCTTAATCAAGCAATCTGAATGCTCCCGATTCTCTGACGGGATAGCACTTCCTGTGTCGTCAGTACCTGTCGTTTTTTCTGGCATTTCTTTTATACTCTTTCTCTTAAGAGTTAG
This sequence comes from Allium sativum, assembly GCA_030737875.1. Classification (NCBI taxonomy): domain Eukaryota; kingdom Viridiplantae; phylum Streptophyta; class Magnoliopsida; order Asparagales; family Amaryllidaceae; genus Allium; species Allium sativum. The sequence goes on along the minus strand of CM060925.1, from coordinate 202,983,694 downwards.
AGTTCGAGCTCTGTCATCTATCTATTCCACGGTCTTTCAACGGAGAAAGATTTCTTTCTCAGCGCTCAGTCGGAGACGCCTTTATACTCTCTTTCTCTTTGGAAAGTTAGAGTTAAGAGGAGAATTTCTTTTTCAGCGCTCAGTCGGAGACGCTTTTATACTCTCTCTCTCTCTGGAGAGTTAGAGTTAGGAGGAGAATTTCTTTTTCAGCGCTCAGTCGGAGACGCTTTTATACTCTCTCTCTCTCTGGAGAGTTAGAGTTAAGAATGTCGTTTTCTCATTCTTTTATGTCTTATCGCACAAATAGTCATTGTGCTTCTTTTTATGTCTAAACTGTTTTCAACCTTTTTTTTAGGCTGTGAGTTATCCTGTATCTTATAATCACAACAGAATAACTGATAAATGTATATATGTAATGCATAAAAGTAAATAACACACAGTATTTTTATAGTGGTTCGGCTAAGTCGTAGCCTACATCCACTTTATAGTTCTTCATTCATATCGTCAGATTTTCCTAAGGCAAGTAGTGCCTTATTACAGAGTTTATAAGAAAAATAACACAAAGTACAGCATTTCTAATCCAAATATCGCATTAAGTGTTGGGCATTCCATGCTCTGGGGACTTCTTCGCCATCCACGGTCGTTAACTTGAAGGTTCCTTTTTCAAGTTTCCGTTGAATGACAAAGGGTCCTTCCCATTTTGGACCAAGGTGAGGAAGGGATGGAAAGACTCTTTTTAGCACCAAATCTCCTGGTTCAAAAGTCCTGAGGCGAACTTTTTTGTCGTAATAGCGTGCCATCTGACGCCGATGTCTTGCCGCACGCAAATCTGCTTCGTCCCTTTTCTCTTCGACTTCATCAAGAGACTCAAGTAAAAGTGCCCGATTTGTCATCGGGTCATAATATGTCACCCTGTGGGAAGGAACTTCTAGTTCAACTGGAATTACAGCTTCTGAGCCAAAGGAGAGAGAGAAAGGGGTATGACCGGTGGCCGTTTTAAATGTTGTTCGATATGCCCACAAAGCTAGGGGCAATTCATCAACCCACTTTGCCTTTGCACGCTCTAATCGTTTCTTGAGGATGGATTTTATTACTTTGTTTATTGCCTCTACTTGCCCATTCGATTGCGGATAGGCAACTGCAGTATATCGTTTGTCTATCTTATACTTCTGGCAGAAATTTCTGAATTCAGTACTATCAAATTGGGTTCCGTTGTCAGTTATAATCGTCCTTGGGATCCCGAACCGGCATATAATATTTCTGACCACAAAACTTATCACCTTTCTTGTTGTGATCTTGGTCAAGGGCTCAGCTTCCACCCACTTCGTAAAATAGTCCACGGCCACTATTGCATACTTAGCTCCTCCTTTAGCAATTGGTAGAACTCCAATGATATCAATTCCCCACGTGGCAAATGGCCAAGGACTCACCATTGATTTAAGTTGGGTCGATGGTGCCCTGGGGATTTTGGCGAATCTCTGGCACTTATCGCAGCGTCGTGAATAATCAGCTGCATCTTTATTGATCGTAGGCCAGAAGTATCCGTACCGCAATATCTTCTTTGCTAAAGTTTGACCTCCTGTATGATCTCCACACTCACCTTCGTGCACTTCTCTTAGTACACGCTTGATGTCGTCGTGTGCTATACATCGCAACAGGGGCATAGAAAATCCTTGCCTATAAAGAGTATCATCTTGTATGACATATCTGGTAGCTTTGCGAACTACGGCTCTTTTCTCACTCTTCTTTGATGGGAGTGTCCCATTCTTAAGGAAATTCTTAATTGGAGTCATCCACGACTCCTTCTCTGGTTCCGCTTCAAAAGCGAATTCAATTTCCATTGACTCAAAGCTTGGCGATTCCAACGTTTCAACTGGAATTATTTCAGTCTCTTCTGGATTGTCAGAACTAGCCAGCTTTGCCAGCCTATCCGCTTTCTGGTTTTCAACTCTGGGAATGTGTGTTATGTTGTACCGCTCTAAGCTATTCAATAGCTCTTTCACTTTCTTGAGGTAGGCGATAAGTCGAGGTCCTCGAGCCACAAATTCCTCTCGCACTTGGCAAACAACAATTTTAGAATCACAGAATATATCTAACATTTTTACTCCGAGGTCTTTAGCAAGCTTCAGCCCGGCAATCAGGGCTTCATATTCAGAGTCATTGTTAGTCGCCGAAAATTCTAATCGCAGGGCGTAATATAACGACCGTCCTTCGGGAGTGACTAAGACGATTCCAGCTCCGGACCTTCGGTCGTTCTTGGCTCCATCTGTATATAGTTTCCACGGATCTATTTTTAACTCATCCTCGGACTTAACCACTCTATCATCGACTACCTCCTCCTCTGGAATGGTGAACTCCACAATAAACTCTGCTAGAGCTTGCCCCCTGATTGACTTTCGTGGTTGAAAATTCAAATCAAACTGACTTAGTTCTATGTTACATTTGATCAACCTTCCCGATGCTTCGGGTCTCTGCAACACCTGCCTTAAGGGCTGGTCGGTGTATATGGTTATTGGATGAGCTTGGAAATAGTGACGAAGTTTTCGGGATGCGATCAAGAGGCTGTAAGCGAGCTTCTCAATTTTTGGGTAGTTGCGCTCTGCCGCTGCTAATTTCTTGCTTACATAATACACTGGCCTTTGTATTTTGTCTTCTTCTCGAACCAGGGCTGTGCTGACGGCGTGAGCCGAGACTGCCAAGTAAACAAACAATTCTTCGTGATCTACGGGCTTTGATAAAATCGGCGGTTTCTCTAGCAGTTCCAATAGATTTCGAAAGGCCTAAACACAGTCCGGAGTCCACTCGAAGTTCTTCTTTCCTCTTTTAATCAAATCAAAAAACGGAACACATTTGTCTGTGGCTTTGGAGATGAATCTACTCAGCGCCGCTACTTTCCCTGCAAGACTTTGGACGTCTTTAATTCTCCTCGGCTCTTCGATATTTCTAATCGCTGCTATCTGGCTAGGATTGATTTCAATTCCTCGGGAACTCACAATGAAGCCAAGGAACTTTCCCGATGCCACTCCAAATGAGCATTTCAGAGGGTTCAATTTCATCCGGTACTTTCGCAGGATACCAAACATTTCCGCCAAGTCTTGCGTATGGCTGGAGGACTGCTTCGATTTGACAAGCATATCATCCACATAAACTTCCATAGTTTTTCCTATTTGATTATAAAACATTCTGTTCACCAAGCGCTGATAAGTAGCTCCAGCGTTTTTCAATCCGAATGGCATTACAACATAACAATATAACCCCAAATTCGTAATGAAGCTCGTATGTTCTTGGTCTGGTACGTGCATAGGAATTTGGTTATATCCAGAATATGCGTCCATGAAAGAGAGAAGTTCATGACCTGCTGTCGAGTCTACAAGCTGGTCAATCCTGGGAAGTGGGAAACTATCTTTTGGGCAAGCTTTGTTTAAATCTGAAAAGTCAATGCAAGTCCGCCACTTTCCGTTTGGCTTCTTTACTAAGACGGGATTCGATATCCAGTCGGGATATGTCGAATCTCGAATAAATCCATTCTGCTTCAACTTCTCTACTTCCTCTTTGAGAGCAGCCGACCTTTCTGGGCCCAGCATGCGTCTCTTTTGCTTCACAGGCGGATGCTTCGGATTTACATTCAATTTGTGACTTATAATGGATGGCGATATCCCACACATGTCAGCATGGGTCCAGGCAAACACGTCTAAGTTTGCCTTCAAGAAGTCCGTTAGTTATTTAGCTCGACGTGGATCCAATTGAGAACCAATCTTCAAAACTTTTGTCGGATCAGCTTTATCAATGGGAATTTCCACTGTCGCTTCATTAGGAGTTGCATTCCTAGCCTCTGGTTCCTCGTCTTTTATGGGATCCAGGTCTTCGGGCGTTCCTTTGGGCAACTCCTTTGGGGTCAATCTCTCTAATTGCTATGTCGAGCCCCCCTTTGAGGGAGACGAGGCATCTTTACTCTCAACGTTAAGTCCTTTCATCAACATCTTTAATTCGGCCACGTAGCAGGCCCGTCCAGAAACTTGATCCCCTCTCATTACTCCAGTTCCGGCTTCGGTTGGGAACTTAAGTAACAAGCACCAAGGGGCGATACCAACTCTGAATTCAGCAAGGGCAGGCCTCCCCAAAAATGCATTATAAGGCGAATCTACATCCAATACTACGAACTGAAGCATCCGCACTCTTCTACGTTCTCCTTGCCCCAGGGTCACGGGCAACTCTATGTATCCCATGGGAGATGTCGACGCCCCGTTGAAGCCTCTGATCCATCCTTCACATGGCTTCAAATCTTCAGATTCAAGCTTCATCTGATCAAATGACTTCTTGAACAAAATATTAACGGAACTTCCGTTGTCTACTAATACCTTATGGACCAAGGCCGGCCCAATGGTGGTAGTAATAACTAACGGATCATCGGTGGGTGACTGGATCCCAGTATTGTCTCGGCTGCGAAATACCACATCGTCAAACATGGTCTTCTGTTGTTTTATGGGGGTGATATCTTCCAAATCATCACCTTCATTCACGTCTAGATGCTTGGCAGCATTTACATATTGATCCATTGATCTAAAACTTCGGATTGCTGGGTGAGGTCCGCCTACTATGGAGTTGATAACAATTCCTTTACCTTTCTGCTGCGCTGTAGGCTTGGGAGCAGGTAGAATCTGTTTTGGAGCCTGCTCTCCTTACCCCTGTCCCTCGGGGCAACCTTGTATTCATCCAACTTCCCTTCACGCAGCAGCTTCTCAATCACATCCCTCAAATGCCGACATTCATTGGTTGAATGCCCATGAGTTCCATGAAACAAACAAAATTTCCCTGTCGCCATTTCTTTCTCAGTCGAATCACGAGGTGGCGGTCTTTTGTACTGTAACACATTGTACGTATCCAGGTAAATATTTTCCAGGGTGTCGTTCAATGGTGTATAATTCTCGTAGTTCTGGAATCGGGGTCTTTTGTTAGGATCACTTCCCCTATTTCTGTTTCTTCTGTTACCGTTCGGATTACGGTTATTGTTGTTGTTACCACCGCTTCCAACATTGCTGTTTCCACCCTTGTTTCCTACATTTACTTCAACCTTGCCAGAACTTTCCCCAGACTTCTTCACGGCGATATTACTCTGCACATTCTCCTTTGAAGCCGTCTCAGACTTTCTCTTTCGGTTTGCCCTGGCCTCCTCTCGCCTTAGATAAATATCGGCTTTTCCGTAGAATATCTCCCTTGTGGAGGGTGTTTTCCCAGAAAGGTAATCTCCAAACTCAGATTCAGGATCGACTCCTTCCTTCAATGCCATCAGAATAGTGGGCTCATGCGGGTCACTGACCTCAGTCACAGCTTGGTTAAAACGGTCAAGATATGCCCTCAAAGACTCTCCTGGTGCCTGCTTGATTCTCGATAATTCAATAACACTTTTGGACTTTCGGGCATGGAGTCGGAACTGGTTCATGAAACACTCGCTTAGTTCCTTGTAATTCGAAATCGAACGAGGAGGAAGTCGGGTAAACCAGAACAGCGCCACATCTTCTAAGTAGATTGGGAATGCTTTGCACTTCACTTCATCAGGGGCAGCAGCAGCATTCATGAGCCACGAGTATCGCATCAAGTGTTGTCCCGGATCAGTCCTTCCGTTGTACTTGTCCATCTATGGCAAGTTAAAGCGTCGGGGAAATTGGAAGTCGAGGATATCGTCGGTGAAGGGAGTGTGGCTTCGCTCAATGCCATAATCTTCATTTGTATAGTTCCGGCTCTCGGACATGATCTGGCGAACCATTGCCTGCACATCAGCATTAGTTAGGGGGCGCTCAGGTTCCCTAGCCCTAGTATCCGAGTTCCTTCTCGGCTCTTGTTCAGGAGATGCCCTTCTTCTTCAGGCTGCCTCTGCTCGATTCCGTTCCCTGCGCTCCCGGTCGATCTCGGGAGGAGGGGACTGGAGTCTTTGCCCCCGAGTGGGGTCATTGTTTCCTAGCGCTCGTTCAATATCCTCACGAGATCCCAAAGATCCAAATGTCAGCTGCTCCACATTCTGAGGTCGTTCGAGCGGCCTTCGTTCACGGGGCCGCTCTTCCTCGGAAGATGAAGATTGATCCGCTGGTGTATGACGAACCGGTGATAGAGTTCTCTGTCGACGGAGTTCACTAATCTCCCGACTCATGAGCCTCATATTTTCCTGCATCATGAGATTAGTGCGCTCGTGAACTTTCATAGCCTCCCTTGTGCTCTCAAGCATGTCAAGTAAGCGCGAGAAATCTCCTTGAGTGATGGGCGCGGATGGATTGACCTGATCACTAACCCTGGTGGCTGGAATCGGAGCATTCGTAGGGACTCGAGTAGAGGTTCCAGCTTCACCAAGCATCGGGTCGGATCGGAGGTAGGAGGTCGGGTCGGTTCGGAGCTGAGGGGCCTGGTCGGATCGGTACGTGACAAGCTGCTCGGGTCGGTTCAGATTGGGGGAATGCACTGCTTCAGAATCTCCTACCCGGATCGGATCGGAGCTTTCCCCCTGTTGGCGGCTCGGATTTCCTGCATTGGTTCTTCCTGCTGCTGAACTCTGCCCCCGAGACCTTGTTACAACCGCATTTTGCTGATCTTCGCCAGCTCCATTTCCTCGAACAGACTGAACTTCTTTGCCTTTTCCTTTGGCCATGACTCTTTGACAATCACTTCAACAAATATAAAAGAGCGGAGAAACTTAAGAATTAACTTCTTTGAACTCAACGGTCCAAAAAGTAGAAAGAAATCCAGGAAAATAAAGAATTTAGATGAGGGTTCTCAGTGAAAGCACCAAAATGTTAGACCAAAAAGTGGTTCTAACACCCAAATTGATTAAAAGCAAAAATGAAATGAGATAAAAATAAAAATGAACACACAGGGTTTATAGTGGTTCGGCGAAGAAATGCCTACGTCCACTTGTTTTTCACTATTTTCAATGATTCAGTTGCAAATACAATGAAATTCTCACTTGATCTCTCTCACAACTCACTCACAATCACTCAATTGTTTGAAAATAAATAATGAAAGAAGATTTGGATTTTCCGGGAGTGCTGGAATTCGAGTTATGAAGGTAGTTGAACTCTCCAAGTGCCAGAAAAAAGATCCTTTTCTTTGTCTCCAGAGGGGGTATTTATAAGTGTGAGCTTGCTCAAAACCCGATCCGGATCGGAGCCACGTGTCGTCCATCCCATTAGCCTCGGGTTCGGATGAATTATTGTGTTGACAACGCATCAGAGCGATGAACGTTATGGGTAGGAACTGGTCATAGCCGATCCGGATATCCAGGCGTTTTTGCTGGAGAATGATATGGAAAATGGGCTCGGGTCGGAGACACACATATAAGGGGTTCGGATCGGTATACCCGATCCGACCCGGATTGGCTTGGAGGCCACGCTCTCTCTTCTTTAATCTGCTCCGCTCCGCTCCGACCTATCTCTGTAGCAACTGGGTGGCTTTCCGATCCATCTTGAAGAATACTGCCCTCCGATCCGAACACGCGCTCCCCGCCTTCAAAAGCAATAGCTCACCGATCCGAACAGGAGATTTTATCCGCTCCGAACCGATACGTTGCTTTGACCCGATCCGAACGATTGCAGCTGTCCGATCAAGGCTGTAGTGTCTTCTTCGATCCGAACCGAAGTCTTCTAATTAAAAATGCTCTTCAATGTCTGATATCTTGACTTTGTGTTGCCTAGTTCACAAAGTAGGCTAACAAACCCGGTCTTTCTGAATAACTCGCATATATAATAAATAAGTGCTATAAAAACACAACATACGCCTCATTCCAATCCAGAATATTTCTTTATCTAAATATTCATATACTTTGGGAAAGGTTCCATTAATTTTATCAAAGATAAATTCTTCCAATTTATTCTTTAATCTTCCCTTGGATATATATTCAAACCAAATTATGGTTTATCCAAACTAGTCGGGATTAGCGCACCTTACTGAAGTAATCATTTTTTAATTTCCCAATCCTAACCTATTCATCCAATGAAGCAAAACTGGCAATACTTCATATCTAACACCACAGTGTTATTGGTAAATTCAATTACCATTTCACGTTCAAATATAATTAAAGATTTAACTATCGCCTGGAGCAAAACTGGTGATACTCCATTCTCGATCATTTCTTGAATTTGATAAATTTAGTTATCAAATTCATCTTTCAATCTATTTAATGATTCATTAAAACACTATTTCAGTTTTAATCTCCAAAAATCATTACTTAATGATTATTCAAAGTTATGAAATAAATCTTATCTTTTAATTGGGTTAAAGAACTAATGTCATTTAAAACACAGCCGACGATAAACCCAAAATCACATTCCATTAACAATGAAATCTTCAAGGAAAACAGATCAATATATATAATCGATATGAACTTCCATATCTAACTGATACTATAAATGGAATAATGGCAAAGCCTCTTAAATTCCATATACAGTAACAGTCCTCCTCCATAGAAGTCCACTTCGACTATTACCAAATCGAATTCCATTCCATTCCAATTTATTTTATTAAATTGAAAAACTTGACTTTGGAAAATTTCGTTTAAACCTTAATAAAATATTTATAAATTCCAAATCACATTTCACTGTAAATAAGGTTAAAGAACGAATGTCGTTAAAACACAGTTTATGATAAGCCTAATTCACATTCCATCAGCCTCTAACCGTTAATTAGTAAGAGAAAAATTCCCTAAGTATTAATCCCGAAGGCCGAAACCAACATCAGATTAATGCCCAGGAAACCATTCAACTTAGCTAATCTCTAGTTAGTTTCTAAGTTTCTTAACTCAACTGGGTTTAAGAACAGTGTTAGTGAAGACACCGTTCACGACAAACCCAAAATCCCATTTGATATTAAATACAAGGCTCTGAATAGAAAATATATCGGCTTATATTCAATATCAAATTCTGAAATCAACAAATATCGTATTGGAATAACGATATATATATGTCTTCCAAATTCCTCCACAATGTCCGTATAATCACAGAATCCAATATCAAAATATTCCGAAGATAATTTCGATTCAAATCCATTCTAATTCATATATTGGAAATTGCGGTTATTTTTAAAACCATTTCAAATCTAATTCATTTTATTTAAAAATATTGGATTTATAATTCTAGTTCATAACTAATTCATTTTTATCCTTTCAAATATGGAAATTTCATCCCAATTCCTTCCAAATCATTTATTATGATTTTACACAAATTATTGCTATTTTTAATGATTTTATCAATGCCCGTACAGTCGATTTCCATAAACGGCCATCGAACTGCACTTACAGCGACCTTTTCCAAATTTGATTTGGACATAATTCCAAATCCAACAGTTAGATTTTAAATCTTTAATATTCTTTAGAAAGATCTTTTCGATACGAACCCAACGGTTCCGGTTTTAGGAGAATCCGACGGTCGGATCTCCCGTAATGTCCGTTCGAAGTCAATGGTCATAATTCGCGAATTGCGGCGGCGCTGCGCGTTCTATTCAGGCCATTATATATAATAAATATATTATATATATTTCATCGATTTCCATTTAAAACGTATTTTATAAGTCGTTTTATATTCATTTTCAAAACGGTTTCAACTTCATATTCAATTTCAAATCAAAATTGAATATTCCATATCATCGATATATAAATGATAGTATTTTTAAAACATTATATTTTGAAATCAATTCCTTTTCGATATTCATTATAAAAATGAATAAAATCGATATAAATATCGTTCGCGTCAAAATGGCGTTAATCTAATCAACACGGCTTTATATATTTATATATATTCGTGTCCATCCCAAACCGAACATCAAAATCAGATTTTGATTCTTTTTTGAATATTATTTTAAAATATTCATTATTTCAAAATAATCGTTATTTTAAAATATTCCTTCTTTCTGAACTGGAATCAGACACAGTCAATCACCATATAATGTGATTTATATGGATTTCATACAACACATGTATACAACAACAATCTAACATAGTCAACCATCATCCAGAGTGCATTCTACACTATATAAGCATCAAATATAAATATTCAACACTTATAATAGTCTGTCAACCAATCGATTGACATACAACTAATTATTGGGACTAGTGTATGTCATATATCATCCTAATACCCATGTGGGGTTTCAATCAATCAAACACAGATTTTATTTGTGCAGTTGGGCGATGTGTAAAATTTATCGTACTAATCAATATCCGTCAAAATGTGTGTACATAAACCAATCGCCCGATTTGTTAATGGATATTTTTCTTATTCATATACACGTTAAAAATTATATTTTTAACGATAAAATATTTTATTTCAACTGATGAATATTTTACATTCCACTACACATCACAATCAATTCAAACAAACAAATCAACCAAACCAAACAAGTCGTCCATGGTCTGTGGACGACGGGGAGCAGTTCATATATGTAGTTATAAAATAAATAACTATATAAATAAATTCAGTGAGAGAGTTTTCACCTTTGGGATCCACCTGCCATTCTCTATTTCAGAACGATTCGGATTTGTCCAAAATTCCAATGCGATCTTTTCCCGCTGTTCATAGTAAAAATCACATTTTTATTCCAATTTTATATATAAAAATCAAATTTTTATATCGTTACTTCGTTATAAAAATTATATTTTTATAACGCTAACTTCTATATAAAGATTATATTTTTATTTCTCTACTGAAACATTATAAAAATCACATTTTCCTTATATCACTACATGTATAAAAATCGGATTTTTATTTTGCTAATGCATATATAAAAATTGAATTTTTATAATGCTACGTAAATAAAAATCATATTTTTCACATCAAAGAAACCTAATTTTCATACATACTAAAAATCATTTCTTTGCAAAACTAAAAATCATATCTTTGCATCGATTAAAAACCTTATCTTTTAAATTAAAAATCTTACCTTTTCGCTATTAATATAATAAAAATTATATTTTTATTATGCTTCTTACTATGTAATGATTTCATTTTTATAAATCACTTTGTATAAAAATGATATTTTTATACATCGCTTTATATAATTAAAAACCTCTACTTTCCTTATATAAAGATCTAGTCTTTTATATTGCTAATTCGTATATAAAAATCTATTATCTCTTGTATATAAAAAAATCAACTCTTTATCATATATATATAAAATACATCTTTTATAATCTTAAAAATCAAAACCAAATGCTTACATTGCTTGGTTCGGAGGAGGTTCAATAGCCCTCTCTGTTGGAGCTTGCCGTCGTCGTCATCACGTTGCGTGCTGACTGAAAGGGGGGTTTCTGCGGTGGCGGCGACGTCGGAGTAGGGTTGTGGTGGTTCGATTTGGGGGCGTCGCTTTAAATCAGAAGAGTAGAGCGAAGAGGGGGTCCGAGGGGGGGATATGGTGGTCGGAGTCGACGAGGAGGAGGCGACGCGTTAGAGGTAAGGTGGCACGATCGAGGCACTGATGGCTAGGGTTTTCTACGATGTGGATTTTTTTATTTCTTTTTCCGAGGTCAATAGTTAGGAGGGAGGGAAAGGGGGAAAAAGGGAATTATAGGGGAGAGAGGGTTTCTATTTAATTAATTTATTTTATTTTATTACCCAAAAAGCAACCTTTTGTTTCAGCCTCCTAAACAAAACCTACCGACTGTCGCCCCTAGCTAATTACCTCCGTTCCGAACACAATGGATTATATTTCGTAACCCAATTCGGCAGTTACGATTAGTTTCTGTTAAAATTAAAATATGAATCCTTATATTTTAAGTTCAAACGCACATTTTAAATTACCGGTGCCACATGCTAACTCTAAAAATTCCAGAAAAATTATTTCTAGCCTCGTATTGATGATACGGTCCTAATAAAACTAATTTTGTCAAATTTTGAGACTGTTTGAAAAATGGCCATTTTCTGGTCGATCCAAATTGATTGAAACTAATAAAACGCGTTTTCTTGTGCCACGCTCACATATTGATTCCAAAAATTATGAATTTTGGAATCTAGCAATCACTTGACATCCCAGATCCAACAAAAGTGGTTTCATCGAAAACGGAGGTCGTTTGAAAAATGGATATTTTTAAGGGTTATATTTTCCATAGCGACTATTCTGAATTTTCAACTGGGCATAAATTTTTATTCCCGCAATAAAATCTGGATTTTTCAGATTCATTGGAAAGATATTTTCAAATAAATTCTAATATTTTTTTCACTGAAATCCGGTTTATTTTGAATCCTGTACATTCATTTGAAATTTGAAATCGAATTTTCAAACTACCGCGCCATTTTCAGTTCCTTTTATAATTAAAAATATATTTATATTCTAACGTCGATTCAAATAAATATATACGTTCTAATTCTATTCAAAATAAATTTCTAGTCGTTATTATTTAATATAATTCATTTTAAATATTCAAAATTTACTAAAATTGCCAAAATAAATTTTTTAAATTGGTTCAGTTTTTCCGGGTTGTTACGCGGTCTTTCCGAATAATTCGCGTATTTTATAATCAATAATCAAGAGCTATAAAAACACATCTTATGCCTCATTCCAATTCAGAATACTCTTTTAATAAAATATTCACATTATTAGGGAAAGGTTCCCATTAATTTTATCAAAGATAAATTCTTTTAAATTTAATCTTTAATCTTCCTTTGGTTATCCATTTCAAAAGATTTTATTTTATCTTTTCACAATTCTAAACCAAATTATGGTTTATTCACTAGTCGGGATTAACGAACCTTACCGAAGTAATCATTTATTATTAATTATCCCAATCCCGCCCTATTCATCCCATGGAGCAAAACTAGTAGCACTCCATATCTAATACCCATGGTGTTTTCGGTAAATTTAATTACCATTTCACATTCAAATCTAATTAAAGATTTAACTATCACCTAGAGTAAAACCGGTGGTACTCCATTCTCGATTAATTCAAGAATTCAATAAATTTAATTATCTCATTCCCATTTCAATCTAATTTATTTAAATTCCAATTTGGTTTTAATATCTAAAATAATTACTTTATGATAATTCAAATTTAGTAAATTAATCTTTATCCTTAACTGGGTTAAAGAACTAATGTTATTTAAAACATAGTTCACGATAAACCCAAAATCATCTTCCATCAAAACAGAATCTACACGTAAATCATAACAGTGCATAACCGATATAAATTCCCGTGCCAGACTAGTAATATAAATATATAGCGGAAAAGCCTTTAGAATTCCATATATAGTAATGGTCTTCATTCACAAAAACTCATCTTGATTATTACCAAATCGAATTCCATTCAATCCCAATTTAGGATATTAAATTGGAAAACTTTACTTTAGAAAATTTCCATTTAAATCTTAATAAAAGATTTATGAATTTCAAATTATATTTCCACTGTTAATTGGGTTAAAGGACAAGTGTCGTTTAAAACACAGTTCACCGTAAACCCATAATCAATTTTCATTTCAATTCTATTTAAATAATAATTAATTAGTAAACTTCTCTAAATCTTAATTAAAAGATTTATTCTTTTCTCATCAGGTTTTAAAAACAGTGTTATTGAAGTCATCATTCACGAAAAACCCAAAATACAATTTATTTTATTCAATTCAATTAAATATTAATTAATTGGAAAACTTCATTAAATCTTAATTTAAAGATTTATTCTTTTCTCATTGGGGTTTAAGAACAGTGTTGTTGAAGACACCATTCACGACAAACCCAAAATCCAATTTAACATTAAATAAAAGGTTCTGAATAGAAACAATATTGGCTTATATTGAATATCAAATTCTAAAGTCAACAAATATTGTGTTGGGAATAACGATGTTTATATATTCCGAATCCCCACAACAATATCTATATAATCATGGAATCCAATATCGAAATATTCCGAAGATTATTTCTTCTCAAATCCTCTCCAATTCATACATTAGAAAATTTGGTTATATTAAAACCATTGCAGATCCAATTTATTATTTCTAAAATAATTGGATTATTATTCTAGTTAATAACTAGTTCATTTCAATAAAAATACATTTTTATCCTTTCAAATATGGAATTTTTCATCCAAAATCTTCCCAAACCATTTATTATGATTTTACACAATTTATTAATATTTTTAAAAAAAATTATCAAGGCCTGTGCAGTCGGTTTCCAATAACAACCACCAAACTGCATCCATAGCGACCTTTTCTGAAATTGATTTGGACATAATACCAAATCTAACCGTTAGATTTTAAACTTCTTATATTCATTGGAAATTTCTTTTTGATACGAAGCTAATGGTTTCGGTTTTAGGAGAATCCGACGGTCGGATCTCCCGTTACATCAATTGGAAGTTAATGGTCGAAATTCGTGAACGGTCGCTGCGTGGCGCGTTCTATTCAGGCCATTAAATATATAATATATATATTATATATTTCATTGATTTCCATTTAAAACGTATTTTTATAAATTGTTTATATATTCGTTTTAAAACGATTCCAACTTCATTTTCAATTTTAAATCAAAATTGAATATTCTATGTCTTTATCATATTAAAATGATAATATTTTCAAAATATTAAATTATGAAATCACTTCTTTTCGATAATCATTATAAAATGAATAACTTGATCGATAAAAAGGGCGTTTAACTACATAACTGTTTTTATTGTTCACAAATTTTATTCAACACATGAATATTTTATATGGTTCATACATTCAATTAAAATGATGTTTTTACTGTTCAAACATTTTATTCTCATTAGCATGTTAAAGATGACATTCATAATGTACAAAAATATAATTCAACAAATGATTAATTTATTATCATTAACATGCTAAAGATGACATTTTTAATGTACAAAAATATAATTCAACAAATGATTAATTTATTTTCATTAACATGTTAAAGATGACATTTTTAATGTATAAAAATATAATTCCACAAATGATTCATTTATTTTCATTAACATGTTAAAGATTACATTTTTAATGTACAAAAATATAATTCAACAAATGATTAATTTATTTTCATTAACATGTTAAGGACGACATTTTTTTATCTAACAAAAATGTATTCTAACACATGATTCTTTTATTCTTTATACATACAATAAAAATGTGTTTTTTTATTATTAAAAACATTTTATTTTAAAATATTCTTTAGTTTAAAAGATTCTTTATTTTAAAAAAATATTCTTTATTTTAAAATGATCTTTATATTAAAATGTCCTTTATTTTGAAATGTTCTTCATTTAAAAATTCTCTTTTATTTAAAAATGATCTTTTATTTAAAAATGCGCTTTTGCGACTTAATCAATTACCATATAATCTCAGTTATGTGGATTTCATACATCGCATGTATGCAACAATAATGATAAATAATCAACACACAGTCCATTCACATCCAGAGTGAAATTTACAACTGTGTGAGCATTAAAATAAATAAATAACGCTTATCACAGACTATCAGTCCATCGATCGACATACAACTAAATACCGGGACTAGTGTATGTCAAATATCATCCCAATACACATGTGGGGTTTTCAAACAACAACAGTGAATTTAAATAAATTATTGATCAACAAATTTAACCAATTCTAATTTAGATTGAATTATTTTTAAACTTAACCAATTTTCACTGTTTTAAATTATAAATAAATATTTATAATTTACTTTCACTATCACATTAGTATTAACATTATTTTTTTATACGTTAAAAATTTCAACATCACAACCAACATACAATGCAGTCAATTTAAATCGTCCATGGTCTGTGGACGAGGAAGGTGATCTAACAGGTACCGTGTACAATTTATAATGATTTAGCTGATATGAATCTACACTGGCAATTTTATTTATTTTTCAGTTATGAAAATAAATAAATAACTGTGCAGAATTCTTAGTGAGGAGTTCTCACCTTGACTGGATAGAAAATCATTATTAAAACGATTATTTTAATATAATTAAACCGACATTTAATTATATAAAAAAACCCAACTGCATCCGTTCTTGTCCAGACTGATTCCATCGTGTAACATTCTTCATCGCGATTCTAATGCATTCTGCTTTTCTGAATTCTGTTTTGGTATGCAAAAGATATGCCGATTTATATATTAATTACACTAATAAGTATAATTAAAACTTAATTAAATTATTACATTTCTTTAATCCCCCTTATCCCGTCTTCCTCTTCATTCTGTTTTCTGGACATAAAAGAAACCCGTTGCACAAAAGAATCTGCCACCGTCGCACGTGATTCCAAGTGGCCAGACCCCGATCCAACTCCGCCGCGCCATCGACCATCAATAGAGATTCCACCGCCCACCGATCTTAGGGAACTCGGTGCTTCCAAGAGCCTCAAGTTCTGTTGTGAAAGTGGCGAATTCGAGGACCAAATTCGAGTTCCATACACCATTAAAATCGATCACTACCATTGGAATCAAAGATCTCATTGTGTTCTTTGTTTTTGCCTTTGGATGTTCATGGAATTGTTGCTTGGATCGTGAAATCGAAGGGGAGGAAGATCGAAGAACAAGGGCCACTAAACTTAACTTGTAGCGGCTTTGTTCTAGAGGGTTAGGGTTTGGCTCGAAAACTGAGGGGTATCTATATAAAAAAATATTAATATTTAATTCAATTAATTAGTTTATTGTGACATTTCGCATCCGAACTCCAAATCAAACCCAATGACTGTCTCCCTTAGCCAAATACCCTCATTCCGAACACAATGGGATATGTTTCGTGAGCTAATTCGGTTGTTTCGAATAGTTTTTCTCAAAATTAAAATATAAATCAACGTATATTGAATTTGAACATACATTTTAATTTACTTGGGCCACATACTGACTCCAAAAATTACAGAAAATTTATTTCTAGTTATGTTTTTACGATACGGTCCTAAAAAAACTAATTTCATTGTATTTGGAGACTGTTTGAAAAATTGCCATTTTCTGGTTGATTAAATTCAACTGAAATTGACAAAACACGTTTTCTTTTGCCACGCTCACATATTAATTCCAAAAATTCTGAAAATTGAAACCTAACAATAATTTGACATTCCGGATCCAACAAAAGTAGTTTTGTCGAAAACGGAGGTCGTTTGCGAAATGGCTATTTTTAAGGGCCATATATTATATAAAAGATATATATATATATATATATATATATATATATATATATATATATTCCATAGCGACTATTTTCAATTTTAAACTGGACATAACTTACAATTTATAAAGTGAAATCTCAGTTTCTTACATTCGTTAGAAAGATATAATTATATCAATCCTAGCTTTGATTTAAAATGAATTCTGTATACTCAATTGAAATAAAAAATTGAATGTAACAACCCGGAAAATCTGAACCAATTTAAAAATTTTAAATTGGCTATTTTAGTGAATTTAAAATATTTAAAATAAATATTTTAAATAATAACGGTGAGAAGTAAGTAAATCGATGTTTGAAAATAAATATAATTATTTTAAATTATAAACAAGGCCTGAAATGGCGCGGTAGTTTCAAAATTTGAATTCAAACTTTGACTAACTGTATCGGGAGCAAAACAAAACGGATTTTAGTGAAACCAAAAAGATTTAAATCTGTTAGTCAATATCTTTCTAACGAATCTGAAAAATCGAAGTTTCGTAGCGGGAAGCAAAAGTTATGGCCAAATGAATTTTCAGAAAGGTCGCTATAAAGTTTATATAGCCCGTGAAAATGGCCATTTTGCAAACGACCTCAGAATTCGACAAAACCACTTTTGTTGGATCCGGGATGTCAAATTATTGCGAGGTTTCAAATTTCAAAATTTTTAAAGCTAGTATGGGAGCGTGGCAAAGGAAAATGTGTTTGGTCGATTTCTATTAAATTGGATCGACCAAAAAAGGGCCATTTTGCAAACGACCTCAGAATTCGACGAAACTAGTTTGTTGGGACCGTATCGTCAAAACATAGCTAGATTTATTTTTCTGGAATTTTTAGGATCAGTATGTGGCCCCGGCAAATTGAAATGTACGTTCAAAATAAATATTGAATGTTTTATATTTTAATCAGAAGAGAAACTGAGTGAAACAGTCAAATGGGCCTACGAAACATATCCCATTGTGTTCGGAATGGGGGTATTTAGTTAGGGACGGCAGTCGTTGAGATTGAATTGGTGTTCGTATGTGGTAAGGGGTATTTTTGAATTTTGAAAATATATAAATAAAATAAAAAAATTCTATTGGTCAGTCATAATTCTCTCTCCCCGTAAAACATCAAAATCGACGGCGGCTCCCCCTTCGATTCTTCTTGCCCCGATTCCACGTCATCCACGCACCATTACCCATCGACCCAGTTGAAGAAATTGTAGATCGCAGCTCGAGCTTTAAATCCATACCAGGTTTTGATTTTTTCATTGACTAAATCGTGAGATCCAAGCCTCGAAAGTCGGAGCCTTTCAACCGCCGCCGCCGACGATAGAGACCACCGAAGTGGGTCCCTACACCGCGCGCAGGTGCGCCCTCCGCCCCTCTTCAACGCTGTATCGTCCAATCGTGCTATAGCTTCGTGGATTAATCGAAAAAGCTAAACCTAGTTTGGAAGAATTTCAGAGAGGTATGGCCTGTTTTATTTTAAACAGTTTATAGCACTTTAAAACACTACGGTTTATGATTTCACTATAAAAATCATATCTTTTTCGTTTGTGGTCGAAATCCAGTGAAACAAGAGACAATGGACTCGTGCGGGCGTCTTCTACATTTTAGAAGAGACCGCATATTTTTCCGAGCCTTCTGCTATTTTTGGTGGAGTGGAACCCAATGTGAGATTTCTGAATTATAAACGATATGGAAATGACGATGTATAAATTATATATTCGAAGTATGAGTTATATAAGCGTTGTACACCTCATATATAAGCGTTGTATAAGTTGTATGTTCGATGTATAAGTTATATATGCGTTGTAAAAATTATATATATGTTGAAATAGAAGTGAAATACTTATATATATATATATACGCCCCTCGTCCACAAACCATGGACGATATTTATTGGTTGTGATTGGTGTGAAAATTGGTTGATAGCGAGTGGTTGATTAGAATTGTTTGTGGTTGAAATTGATTGATTGTGGTTGAAAAATACTCGTTTGTGGTTGAGAATTATTTGGTTGAAACCACATAGGATTAGTTTGTGGAAAAGAAAAAAATAAACATGCCGCCTGCGTGTGAACTAGATGCATGAAATCCCCATTGTCAAAAGCTGCAAGGCTTTAAGGTAGAGCGAGGAGCCATACTAGGGACGGTCCCGGTTTTAACTACCCTGCCGTTATGTTGCCGAAATTTTCAATAATATTCATGTGTTAGAATTATTTTCATGTATTGAAACTATATTCGTGTGTTGAATAGAAATTCATGTGTTGAATAGAAATTCATGTGTTGAACGACATTCGTGTTTTGAAATAGATTGTTTTATAATAAAAATCATATTTTTATCATCTATATGAACTATATAAAATAGTCGTGTTTTGAAATAAATTGTTTTATAATAAAAATCATATTTTTATCATCTATATGAACTCTATAGAATAGTCGTGTTTTGAAATAAATTGTTTTACAATAAAAATCGCATTTTTATTATATACATGAAGTGTTAAAAAAATAGTGAAGTGTTGAAATAAACGTCTATTGGATAAAAATATCGTTTTTATCAAATATGTGAAGTGAAAATGGTTTTGAAATCGAAGAATAGATTATATTTAAATATATATAAATATAATTAAAATAAATCGAATAACGAAACTGCAGTTCGTGTTTTGAAACCGTGATTTCAAACGATTAGTGCGGGAGATCCGACCATCGGATTTTCCCGAAACCAAAACCGTTGGGTTCGCCTTGGAAATATCTTTCCAATGACACCCACTTTGTGAAGATCCAACGGATGGATTGTCTGGAATGTTTAATTCAAATCTAAAGAAAAACAGCGCCAGAATCGATTATATTTATATATATATATATATAAATATAATTAAATTAAATCGAATAACGACGTTGCAGTTCGTATTTTGAAATCAAAACTTCAAACGAGTGTACCGGGAGATCCGACCGTCGGATTTTCCCAAAACTGAACCCGTTGGATTCATTTTGAAAAGATCTTTCTAATGATATAAATTTTGTGAAGATCCAACAGTTTGATTTTCAGGTATGTGTAAATCAAATTGGAAGAAAAACAGCGCCACGACCGCGTTATGGCCTGAAGCGTCGTTTGGATAAATTGGCTATTTTTAAATAAATAAAAATGGTGATAAATTGTTATAAAATATTATAAACTATATGGAATGGAAATAAACCGAATTTACTCGGTTTATTGGATATTTGATGGTTGAATGTGTTTGACATGAAAATTATACTAAAGAAATTATCTTTGATAAAAATAATGGGAACTTACCCCTAAAAATGTGAAATTTATAAATTAACTGAAGGTTAGCTAAGTCGAATAGTTTCCTGGGTTTTGATCTGATGTTGGTTTCGGCCTTCGGGGTTAATATTTAGGAAATCGTTCTCTTACTAATTTACGGTTAGTGACTGATGAATTGGAAAAAGGCGTATGTTGTGTTTGTGTAGCACTTATTAATTATATACGCGAGTTGCTCAGAAAGACCGGGCTTATCCCATTCTAAATAACTGAATCGACGATAAGAAATCGATGATGAAGACGGTGGTCGAAGACCAGAGAGCTTCACGTCGTTTGGATGATTACTGACGTCTTGATTGGGAGGCATCCCAAGATGCAGATAATTAGTGGTGATCGTTCAGATGTACTTGGAAATCGATGGGTATGCGAGGTATATAGTGCCTCTGGTTTCGTTCAGACCCAGAACGGACTTTAAATGGATTGTGTGTCTGACATTGGGGGACCGATGGAGTCATTCGTTGGCTCACTTACGCCCCAAAGGGCAGGGAAACACAGTGTTCAGGAATTTTAATCCACATCGGTAGACCGGCCCTGTCGCTCCAAGGGTCACTCGAGCTCTGATCCTGAGGCTCGGGCTAGACAGTCTCGAATTCGGTAAGGACTATCTTTTGCCTTGGTTCATGACGGAAATCCAATTTCCAGATACGTGACTGTGCGTTTTTGATTGTATACCTATATATGGCGACATAGCGGTATGGGGGCATTAATGCCGTCTATGATTGATACTTATGATTTGAAATTATTTTTGAAGTATGTAAACACTAGTAATAATACCAAATGCTTTTGTTTTATTCGTATCAAGCATATTTTGGTCATTATAAGGTAAAAACTCTATCCTCCGGTTTGCGTTGCATTGTGTGATGAGAACTGAGTCTTATAATGGCTTCATTTTTGTAAAAAGCATTGTGATGTTTAAAAGATTTACTTGTTGTAAAGCACTGGCAATCCAATGGAGTAAACCCGTTCCGCGAAAGTGGCGTGGTCCTGTGATTAGCCAAATTATAAAATGTGTTAAGTAGATTTCTCATACCAGTCGCATGACTGACTCATAGTTTGTTTCACTTGCAAACTCGGGTGCCCCTTTTTCTACATGGGCAGCCTTGTGTTCAAGTTTTAGCAGGCTCTTTCTGGATAGCTGGATCTGAAGATGGATTCTATCATTTATCTCTTTTTATGCTGTTCAGCTCCTATTGTACATATTATGTTTGTTTTCCATTGTAGACATTTATGTATAGCTGGGCTGTATTTGTACTAAGTATGATCCTGTATACTGTGTAACTCTGATGATTACGTTTATCAAGTGTATTATTTGTACATTATCTGGTGTATTTATTTAATTCTATTCTGTTATTATCTGTTTATGTGTTATATTCCAAATATTACCCTTGCCACCGTCCGTACGGGGTTTGGGGTCGTCACATTGAATTTTCAATCTACCGCGCCATTTCAGGCACGTTTTATAATTAAAATAAATTTATACGTTCTAACTTTGACTAAATAAATTTTTAGTCATTATTATTTAAAATAAACCATTTTAAATATTCCAAATCCACTAAAATATCTAAAATTAAAATTTTAAATTGGTTTAGAAATTTTGGGTTGTTACACAAACTTAATTTATAAAATTTCCAAAATAAGCTAACTTGAAATTTTAAACTTGATATTTCATCTTCACGTTAAACAAATATTAAATTGATTAAAAATAGGTTTTTTTTATTAAATAAATTGCTACGGTTTATAAACGATTTCATAACAACTATTTGAAATTTTGATTTGGACATAAATCACAATATCAAATAAGAAATTCTGATTTTTCTCTTTCATTAGAAAATTATAGTTCAACAGATTCAAGTATTTCTTGTTTCAGCGAATTTCGACTTATAATGAATTCAGTATACTCAATTGAAGTTCAAACTACGTATTACGAACTACCACGCCATTTCGAGCTCACTTATATTTAATATATATTTATATGTTTAAAAATTCGTTTTAATTAATATAAAAATCCATTTATTATACTAATTCAATATTTAACCTTAAATAAATATTTTAAACTTAAGTGAAAAAAACACGAGTCGTTACATTCCTGCCCCCTTAAAAGAATTTCGTCCCCGAAATTACTAGTAGGGAATGTAGTTATACCTTATTAACTTCTCATAATCCACTCGTGCAACTAGGCACTTACTCCAATATCCTTTCTATTCGACCAACTTGTTAGTTTCCAATTCCTCCTAGAAATCCTTAACATTCGATAACTTTTTGTTAACAAAAATTTTCGAAAATGTTGAAAAAAAATTTAACTCCCTAAAATTTCAAAAAAATTCGCCAGCACCTCCTTTGTACAAGCTGATCGGTACAACTACAAAATGCCTCTCTGGGCCTTTCCCAATCAAAAAGAAAATTAAAAAGCCAAACGGTTTGCCAAATAGGCTCAAAAAATCCCATATTAAATTAAACATGTACCTTGCTTCACTTGTTATAGTTTAAGACAACCATGTTTAAAATATATGCTTATGCTTACCAACAAGTTGCATTTTATTTTTAACTCGAGTTCCAGGTTTTATTTTCAATCTACAAGTTCATATAAATTTAC
Organism: Allium sativum; assembly: GCA_030737875.1. Classification (NCBI taxonomy): domain Eukaryota; kingdom Viridiplantae; phylum Streptophyta; class Magnoliopsida; order Asparagales; family Amaryllidaceae; genus Allium; species Allium sativum. Next base: position 202,960,686 of record CM060925.1, on the reverse strand, counting down.
ACTTGAGTTCCAAATTTAGTTAAACTCAATTCTGTTCATGCTTCATTTTTTTTGTTCATCTTAAATTTATATAATCTAAGTTTATATACACATTCACTTCTATTTCAAGACTCATTTTAAGTCATATTCAGTTATCACTACTCAAATGAATTTATTTTCATTCACTTCTCATTTCAATCGACACATTCAACTATATACATCGAGCTCTATTTGGATTACCATATTCAATTTATTTAGATTTCAACTTGAATTCCATATTGATTTAATAATATGGTTTTAACTTCAATCTGAATCTGCTTAACTTACTTTTCAGCCAAGTTTTAATCAATTAAATTCATTGTACTGGAATTTGTTTCTTAGCTTCCGATTTATTTTTCGAATTCTGATTTTTATCTCAAACATTATTTATTTTATCTTTTGGTTATACTTAATCATTCCATAATTATATTTGAATTACAATTCAAATCAAAATCGATCAAGCAATCAAATATCAACAATAATTTGATAAAATCACTTATTTTCGATACAAAAATATAATTTGGGCAAAATTATTTCATTTACCATCTTTACAAAACAATATTGTATCAGTTTCCAGTTCAAATTTGAACCGATCAAATAACATAATATAAAACATTTTTATAAAATATACAAATACGCTCTCTTATATATATACACTCAAACTCAATCTAGGGTATTACTAACCCTATCTCTATCGAGTTATGCCATAGAGCCAAGGTTATTCCTAAACCATTGCTCTGGTACCACTGTAACGAACCGGAAAACTCGATGTTCGAATTTTCGACAAAAATACATCCCGTGTCCAAATTCGAGTACCAAAAATCCATAATGTTAAAAAAGAAGTTAGAGAGTGAGATAAGAAAGAATTAGAATAGAAGAAAAAGGAAGAAGAATTAACAAACCACAATACACAGTCTTACATCGCAGCGAAAAAAAATATAATATAAAAATAAATCTTTATTGAAAACTTTAAGAACAGTACTTACAATTTATCAAAGTACATCGGACATTCAATTCATCTGGACAGTTTATAACAGTCTGTCCTCATTTACAACACACAGCGGAATAATATATCATACGTTTAAACTCCTCCAGCTTGTCTCCTGAAGTCTGTATTATCTTACCCCGAACCTGCACAACTCGGTCTGACCCAACTCAGTATGACCCGAGCATTACAAACGCACAGGTCATTCTGGTGAACCAATGTCAGAAAAATTCACTAAATTATTCGTAGCATCCAACTTGATTTTAAAGTTAAAAATCATTTCGAAAGAAAAGGATAATCGTAAGACCATCCCACACATAAACACAGACGGTTTTTACCTTATGATAACCCAAACCATTTTTGAAATCATAATTATTCTAATATTATGATAGTGTCTAAATACAAATAAATAGCAATCTAGTAGAATGCTTGCAACTCACGTTCTACATATATAGTATACAATCAAAACCGCGGGTGCTTATTGGGAATTGGATTACAAATATGACAAGGTATGGGACCACCTTCCGATAGTGTATCTCTAGAGGGGAATACACTGGGTTGAACAAGAATGTCTTGCAACCCGACCCATACATGACCGACCACTCATTTCACTTGAGTGTATCAAATATATTGCCACCTTACGGTTGCTAGCAACATAACCATTCCCATGAGATACAGAAGCGAAAAGAAGTAACAAATATGAATATTCTCTAGATGGTGACAATACACCCTAATGGGGGCGACCCATATAGCCATACTGCATGCCCTATTTTTCATTTTCCGGTTGTGAGGATTGAGGTTATAATTTTATTTCTAGATCATCTGGCCACCATTCACTTTGAATGCCACATCGCCAGATCTATCATATATCACTAATTGACATCCACAAAAATATTCTAGTATTCAAGCTAAGAGAACGACCGTTCTCCGCCATCAATAGAAATATGTTTGTAAAAATCAACGTACGTGATCCCTTGGGAAATACTCTATCAGACATTTCATCCATACAAGTTGCCTGGGATAGGACATACCAAAGACACTCTCCTACCACATCCTAGTAATCACCCTATGGATCAGTAGCAAGTAGTCCTTGCAATCCGTCAATTTCAACCATGATAGGATCACCATCAAAATATCTCCGGGCGTGACTCCAGAGAATTCGACAAGTAGTCCTTTCGCTTATGAAGATCCACGGTCTTTACTGCTCCATCTTTAATCTAAATATTCTAAATGATTTTCGAATAAATTCAATCCCAGTCTTTTCGTACCAACAATCGTATAAGCCAGATTTCATAGTCGGTTATTTAACTATCAAATAAAACAAACATTCATACATAAAAGAAAATTGAATTCATCCATAAAAGAAAATTGAATTCACCATTTTAATATTCTCCATTACTTTAGCCTCCTTTTATTTAACCATTCGTTAATTTAATACTCTCCTTCCTTTCCAATATTTGGAATTCTAATTTCTCTTGATATATATATAATCATATTCAAAGGCCCCATTCATTTTAAAATCTCTTTAAGCACGTATTTCTCAACTCAGTCATTAGTCTCTTACCATAAACCAGTAAGAGAATAATTCCCTAAGTCTCAACACCGAAGGCCGAAACCAATATCAGATCGACACGCAGAAAATCATTCAACTCGCCGATCTCCAGTCAGTTATAATTTCCTTAACTCCATTTTTAAACTTCTAACGAATAAAAAATTTTAATTTTTCATTTTCACCTCAAATGAGATGTTCATCTCAAATTTCCATCATTTCAAATATTTTACTTTAAGGTATGATTTTCAAAACCATCATCGAATATTCTAGAAATATTCTTTATGACTCCTTTATAGTTTTATTACAACTTATCCCTGTTAAATTTCAATAACTTCATTTCATAAAAATATTCGTATAATCTACCAATTCATAATTATTATCTATACATCTTGTATAAAATTCTTTACTATAATCTGTATCATATTATTCAAATTAGTTGACTTAAATTCAATTAGAATTTATAATTTAAAAAAACTCTTCTTAACCTTCCTTCATTTGCAAAATATTTGCTTTATTCCTTATTCATTTCAATTGTGAAATGCGATTCATATTTGACCTATTTAGTCAGTTATATTTCATACTTTCAAAATTCAAGTTTCAGTTATAATTTCTAATTATAGAGTTATCTTATGTTCCCTTTGCACTTAGAAAATTCAGATCTATTTCAGATACCGGTTTCAAATTCGATTTCTATTTTTTTTCTGCCAAATTCCCACTTAAAATATATTTCTTTAGAATTCTCCAATAACAATAACTTCACCTCTTTTATCAATATACCTTATAAAATGGACTTTTCCAAAATATTTGTTTTAAACAAATATTTACATTTAAACTCTATTTAATTTGAATTCTAAGTAATCATTTTCATTTGAAGTTAAATATCCTTTAAGCTCATTTTATAATTCAAATTTCTATTTTCAACTCCTTAGCTTTAACACATATTCACCTCACCCGTGAATAATATTTCTCAACGCAAATCTATACTTGACTCATTTTAATCAAATTCGATTTTATACTTGAAACTTTGAGTTTCAATCTATTTATAACTTCTTATTGTTGAGTTATATAATTTCTTTTATATTTTCCTTGTAACTTGAAAATTTCAATCTATTAAATATCAATTTTGTATTTGCCTTCTATTCTTTTTCCAAATTTCACACAATTTACCTTTTTCTTAAATTCCTCAATAAAAATAATTCCACTTCTTAAAATGTCGTTTATAAAGTCACCTCTTCATGATATTTGGTTTAAACAAATATTTTTCTTTTTAAATTCTATTTATTTTGGATTTTGAATAACACTTTCTATTTGGAAATAAATATTTCCTTTTAAAATTATTTTTATATTTCATTTCAATTTTGAAATTCATATATTATTGAAGGTATTTAGAATATCCACAATCAAGGTCCAGCTCTATTTACACATCCAAACATTCCATAAATATAACTCGTGTTATGGATCATATCAGCATATAATTTCAAAAACCCTTTTTACAATTCCCATTTTGTAAAATATTTGCTTCAACCCTTATTCACCTCACCCATGAATAATATCTCTTATTACAAATCCTCTCTCGACTTGAATTTATAATTGCCATTTCAAATTCAATTCTATTATAACTTCTAATTATAGAGTTATATATATATATATATCTTATTTAAAATTTCCACTTATAGTTAGAAGAATTCAAATCTATTTCAAATATCGATTTTAAACCCAATTCCCATATATCTTACAAATTCATACTCAGATCATATATATTTTGAGTTCTTTAATAAAAATAATTATTACTATTATTATTTCACTTCTTCATAAACATTACTCGTAAAATCAACTTCTCGTTTTATTTTTACAATAAATCTTTACTATTCAATTCCATTTATAATTCGGTTCCAAATAACACTTCTATTTGAAAATAAATTTTTCTTTAAATAGTTTTATTTATTTAAATTCTATTTTAAAATCCATATATTATTATTGACACTCAAGAATATCAAAAATCAAGGTTAAATGTTATCACACACCCCAAACATGTCATACACTATCACAGGTGATCAATCATACCATAACAACTTATATATAGAAACAAATTAATAAATTTGGGGAATCTAGTTGGATCCCTCCAATATGTTTTCCTGCATCCACAGATGTTAATCAACAATAATAATACCCATCCCGCTTCAAGGAAGGATATCACAGTATAGAAGGTCATTCAGTATATATATTGTGGGGTGCATAGGGAAATCATCCGCTAATGGTACTGCGGGCATCCGCTAATGATACTACGGGAATTATCCAATCACCAATCACCAATATTATTGTTATTTTATATATACTATCACCTTATATCAATCAAGTTATCAGCCAACAAACAATCAATAAACTTTGAACTATTAAAAATAGTTCCCAATAATTACTGAGTGAGTTTAATTCACCTCGATTTTCCATTTCTGAATATCTCGTTTAATTTCCATATCGTCGTAGCTACGAATCATCTTGGATCGGATTGAATGAGTTTATTACTACTATTATTTGGATTGAATGAGTTTATTACTGTGATTATTTATTTTATTTCAATGATTAATTATCATATTAATTTTAAAATAATAAATTATTTAAATTTCAAATGTATACCTTACGACTTTGACTAATAATAAAGCAAATTTCACGATCATCGGCTGCCATTAGCTCCAAAGATTGCACCATCCCTTCCCGACAGTTGCCAAATATCTTATAGTAAATTACCATTCCTTTTTACTACCGTAAAACCACTATTGTACTCATTAACACCAACCCCCTTCACAAATCCAACAGCAACCTCTCCTTTCATTCCATTGCCTTTATCAAGACATGCTCCTCCCAAACACCTACTGCCAAACTCCGATAATCCCAAAAACTGATCGAACTCTCCCTTTGGTTCAATCCATCTATCCAGCATACTCCTCCAATCCCCCATCTATCTCACTGCACATCCCTTCCCATATCAACTGCGATTACTTGAAAATTTTAGTGACTACACACAGTCCCCTTTGAAAATGCCACAACAACAATTCGATTTCCCTCAACTCCACACTGTTGAATCACGTCGGCCCTCCTTAAATTGCAATACCCATCACGCTCCATACTGACAGGACCCCTCTGCAACAAACCTATGACATTGACACCTCATCACGTCTGAATCCACTTTAACAAACCCATTTCCAAATTTCGCGATTTTGCTTCCACTACAGGCGCCCTTCACAATATCGATCTATAAAATTTGTAGCGCCTCCCATCCTGATATTGATCATCAGTCCTTTGTCGAGCTTTAGATGAATTGTAGCCTGCGATTGCCATTTTAGATCGTGATTCGGAATTTTTTAATATATCCGAGGAGTGAATTAACAGAAGAAAAAGAGGCAAGGAAATTGAACTGAATTGGTTTCCAATGATTTCGACTGGAACAAAAAGAAATTAACACTGAGAATTTGATATTGGTTTTTCATTGCTTTGGGGATGAAAGAAATCCAACGCGATAACTTCAATTTATAGGCGCGAGCAATAGACAGAGAGTACTCCGGCCATTAAATCGATAGTAAATTTTGAAGTGAAAGAACGAAACCGAGGGTACGTGAAATGAAAGAACAAAGGAGTAGATGAAGCTAATAATAGGTTACAACGTACCTTTTACGAAGCTTAAGGGAGAAGGAATTTGAATTTTGATGTGAACTTGAAATGAGAAGACTATGGTAGCTTACAGAGCGGTCTGCGATAGATAAACTAGTTCGCCTCCCATTATAATTTATAATATATATGTATATATATTTTGATTCTATTTAACATGGTGCCTTCAATTAAAATACCCCGTAGTGCCGAAGTCCTATTTGAGCGCAACAAACGGCTTTTCCAGGGTTCTACCACCATTCTGAACCCATTGGGACAGTTTCCACAGTCTAATTCAATCATATAAAGAAGATATTAAATTAAATTGATGATTTAACATTAAATTCGATTTAATATAAACTGATTCATAAATAACAAATAAATTATTATTATCATATAAATATACACAAACTGAATTTATAAAATTTCCAAAATAAACTAACTCAAAATTTTAAACTTGATATTTCATTTTGACGTTAAACCAGTATTAAATTGATTAAAAATCGATTTATTTTATTAAACAAATAGTTACGGTTTATAAATGATTTCATAACAATTATTTGAAATTTTGATTTGGCCATAAATAACAATATAAAATACGAAATTCTGATTTTTCTCTTTCATTAGAAAATTATAGTTCAACAGATTCAAAAATTTCTTGTTTCAACGAATTCCAACTTATAATGAATTCGGTATACTCAATTGAAGTTCAAACTCTATATTATGAACTACCATGCCATTTCGGGCTTGCTTATATTTAGTAATATTTATACGTTTAAAACTTCGTTTTAATTAATATAAAAATTCATTTATTATAATAATTCAATATAGAACCTAAATTAAATATCTAAAACTTAAGCGAAAAAAATACAGGTCGTTACACCTACTTACGGATCTTGACAGTATGAATAAGAAGGACAGATTTCTTGCTCTTATTGAAGGTGTTCTAGGTGTAAATATCATCGACTGGGATTCTAGTGCTTGCGTTGACCTTTATCACAAGGGAATAATCATTGAAATATAATGAATGAGTCATGATAAAATTAAACATCCTTGGTGAGTGAATAATTTTTGATATTTTCTAAAGGAGAATGCTTGGTTGTATGGAACAAAAATCTCAATCATATACGAGATCAGCCCCGCTACAAGCCCAGCAAAAACAACTGAACCTATACCCTAAGGAGATTAACACTCTTTGAAGATAACATAACAGCCTACAAGAAAAATGTAGTCTATCATACTACCTAAATATCGACATTGAAGTCAAGAAGAGTTGTGCTATAATTTGCAAGGAGTTCTGTAACAACCCGAGATTTCAGAACTAATTTTTTTTTTAATTTTAGCTATTTTAATGAATTTTGAATATTTAAAATGATTTATTTTAAATAATAACAACTAAAAATTTATTTAAAATGAAGTTAGAATGAATAAATTTATTTTAATTATAAAACGAGCCTGAAATGCCGCGTTAGTTTGAAAATTCGATTGTAAATTTTAATTGAATGTATAGAATTCAAAATAAGTCAAAATTGGGCGAAACTATATACATTTAAATTTGATTAATCATATCTTTCTAACGAATGTTAAAAATTCAGATTTCATAATATAAATTGAAAGTTATATCCAGTTTAAAATTCAAAATAGTCGCTATGGAAATTATATATTTTTATATAATATATAACCCGTAAAATTAGCCGTTTTTCAAACGAACTCTGTTTCCGATGAAACAACTTTTGTTGGATCCAGAATGTCAGATTATTGTTATATTCCCATATTCATAATTTTTGGAATTGATATGTGAGTGTGGTGGATTTAAACATGTTTGGTAATTTCAGTTTGAATTTAATCGACTATAAAGTGACCATTTTTCAAACGGTCTCCAAATTCACCGAAATTAGTTTTGTTAGGACTATACCGTCAAAACATAGAAAGATTTATTTTTCTGGAATTTTCGAAGTCAGTATGTGGCCCCGGTAAATTAATATATACGTTGAAATCAATTTTGAACGTTATATTAATTTATATTTTAATTTTGATGAAACCTGATCGAATCAATCGAATTACTAAAGGGACACATCCCATTATGTTCGGAGTGGGGGTATTTAGCTAGGAGCGACAACCGTTGGGTTTGATTTGGTGTTCGAATGAAAAATTAACTTTTTGGAGAACTAAATTAAATAATTATATATTGGTCAACCCACCCTCACATTCTCTCTCCATCGTTCAAAGTGAAAAAAAACGATCGAGGCCACCGTCGCTCAAGCAACCACCGCACCCCCTAGTGCCGCCGCCAGCCCCCCTCCCCCCCCCCCCCCCCCCCGCTGTGCCTCCTCATTCCTCCTCTTCCCTCTCCTCCTCCTCCTTCTCTCTCCATTTCTAAATCCCTAACCACCGAATCAGCCCAACCCGCAACCCATGGCCACCGCCACCCTCCACCACCACCCCAGTCAGGCCGCCACCCCCTCAGACCCCCACGCCGCTGCCTGCAGCCTCCACCGCCGACTGTGGACCCCCCCCCCTCGGTATAAAAAATCTAATTTTTATAAAATTACAGTTTTACATTAAAGCCGCTGACATTCCCGAACCCATATCTTCCAAACCGTGCACTTCTGGCCAAAACTCCAAAATACCAAAATCAAAGAGCAAAATTTTCTCTTCGATTTGGTTATATGGAAGCCATATTTTAGATTGAGGGGTTGTCCAGAAAACGCGTCCAAAGTCTGTTGTCCAAATACTGTCTTTTCGCAAATTCTGGCGAAATGAAGCATTTTTGGGAAAAATGCCACTAGGCGAAAATTGTCCGGAATTGCGCGCTTAAGCTAGAAAAAGAAATCGTGTGAAGACTGGAGCTCGTTTGCAAATTCTGGAACCATAACAGCAAATCAGAGCATCAAAAAATAACGGCGGAGTGGATCCCAATGTGAGAACACCTTCTCACTCAATTTAATTTAAAGTTAAATGTATCCTAGGTTGCAGACAGGGCTTAGTAGCTCTTGACACTATTTATTGTACAAACCATGGTTGTTTGTTTGGATTGTATTATGGAAAATTGACTATATTGTGGTTATTGATTGTATTGTGGTTTTGTTGATTGGATTGTGTATGGCGCGAGCCAGTGTCAGGAAGGGGTAATGCTAGACATTACCGCAGTTCTAATATCGCGTCGTTATAATGCCGAAATTTTCTGAAATAAATATTTGTTCATTAAAAATATAATTTTTAATGTGTATATGAACTATATAAAATAATCAAGTGATAAAATAAATATTTGTTCATTAAAAATATAATTTTTAACGTATATGTAAATGTCATAAAATTCTCCTAAAATGAAAATGAATATTCATTTACAAATCGGATGATTTGTTTATGTACACCCATTTTAACTGACATTGATTGGGACGATAAATTTTACACATCAACCAACTGCACAAACAATAAATAGTATTTGTTCGTTGAAACCCCACATGGGTATTCGGATGATATTTGACGTACACTAATCCCAATTGTTTAGTTGTATGTCAATTGATGGGTTGAAAGACTATTGTAAGCATTAATTATTTATATTTAATGCTTATGTAGTTGTGTAATGCACTCTGAATGATGGTTGATTGTGTATCATTATTGTTGTGTACATGTGATGTATAAAATCCATACAAATAAATTATATAGTAATTGATCGGGTCTGATTCCAATTTCGAAATAACAAATATTTTAAAATAACGAATAATTTAACGAATATTTTAAAATAATATTTCGTAAAGGATTAAAATGTGAATTTGATGTCCGATTTTGGATGGACACGAAAATATTGAAGTATGTGAAGCCGTGTTGATTAGATATGCGCCATTTCAACGCGAACGATATTTATATCGATTTTGTTCATTTATATAATGAATATCGAAAAGCAAATGATTTCAAAATCAGATATTTTGAAAAGATTATCATTTAAATATTATAACGATAAGGAATATTTAATTTTGATTTAAAATTGAAAGGATAGTGGGAATCGATTTTAAAACGAATTTACAAAATATATTTTGAACAAAATATATATTATATATTATATGTATATATATTAATGGCTTGAATAGAACGCGCCGCGCAACGACCGTTCGCGAATTTCGACCATTGACTTCGAATCAACATTACAGGAGATCCGACCATCGGATTCTCCTAAAACTGGAATCGTTGGGCTCGTATCGAAAAGAGCTTTCCAGTGAATATAAGAGATTTGAAATCTAATAGCTGGATGCGAAATTATGTCCAAATCAAATTTGGAAAAGGTCGCTATGGATGCAGTTTGGTGGCCGTTGTTGGAAACCGACTGTACGAGCTTGATAAAATTATTAAAAATATCAATAATTTGTGTAAAATCATAATAGATGATTTGGAAAGAATTTGGATGAAAAATTCCACGTTTGTAAAGATAAAAATATTTTTTTATCAAAATGAACTAGTTATTAACTAGAAAGATAATCCAACGTTTTTAAATAAAAAATTGGATTTGTGAATGGTTTAATCTAACTAGAATTTTACCATTTATTAATTAGAATGGATTTTAATAGAAATAATCTCCGGAATATTTTGATATTGGTTTCTGTGACTATACGGATATTATGGAGGAATTTGGAAGATAGATATATATCGTTATTCCCCATACGATATATGTTGGTTTAAGAATTTGATATTGAATATAAGCCGATATAATTTCTGTTTAGAGCCTTGTATTTAATATCAGATTGGATTTTGGGTTTGTCATGAATGGTGTCTTAAATAACACTGTTCTTAGACCCCGTATGAAAACAATAAATCTTTTAATTAAGATTATTAGAGTTTCCAATTTTATTTGGTAATTGGAATAAAAATAGAATGTGAATTGGGTTTATTGTGAACTGTGTTTTTAATGACATTCGTTCTTTAACCCAATTAACAGTGAAATGTGATTTGGAATATATAAATCTTTTAATTAAGATTAATGGAATTTTCCAAAGTAAAGTTTTCCAATTTAATATATCAAATTAGAATTGAATGGAATTCGATTTGGTAACAATCGAAGTGACCTTCTGTGGAGGAAGACTGTTAATATATATGGAATTTAAAAGGTTTCTCGTTATTCCATTTATATTATTAGTCGGATACGAAAATTGATATGGATTATATATTGATATGTTTTCGTGAAGATTCCATAGTTAATGGAATATGATTTTGGGTTTATCGTAAACTTTGTTTTAAATGACATCGGTTCTTTAACCCAGTAAAGGACATGATTACATGTCTAACATTGTACTTCGATCTGTATTGTTGATCAATATAAAATATGCCTGTGTGGTGGCGGAAAATTTATTCTCTTTCTTAACACCCTTCTCTGAGACGTACAAGCCTAGAGGTTATATATTGGTAGAAATCAGTGGTACAGTGTGGATTGTCAATGTGGTATGTTTGGGGTTCCCAAAGTTAAATTATCATTAAATAATGATTGTTGGAAGATTAAAACTAAGCGAAGTTTTAGAGAATCTTTAATTAGATTGAAATGTGAATGTGATAATTTAAATTATCAAATTTGGGAAATGATCGAGAATGGAGTGAAAAATGCGTGTATGTGCTAGTAGTACACACGGATCGTGTAATATGGTGTATAATAGACGAGTATGAAATAATAACGAATCACAAATATAAAAACGGAAAATGCGGTAAAATAGAAAAATCACACCAGGGATTTTTATACTGGTTCGGAGCACCATCCTACGTACAGTCACAGACTTCTATCTGGATTTTCACTAACAATCACTTCACTTCACCCGGAGGAACAGGTATATAACACCCGAGCAGACGAACGGGATTTCACTCCTCTAATAACATTGAGGACTTCAACACTTGCCTCTTACAACACCGAGGACTTCAACAAAGATGAATGTAATTGTTATTGATGATATGTGTTCTCAATAACACGATTTTGTCACATGTAGTACAAACTTCCTATAATCTTATCCTCAAATAGAATATTTGTGTAAATGAAGATTTGGAAGTGGATATCATATTGAATCAAAAGAATGTTAAATATATTCTAGGATTCAAAACGATATAGGATAGAATATGAGCAATTTGAGCGCTTTTATAGTTCAAGAATGAGATCAATAGAATAGAAATTAGATTGATAGAATCAGTGAATTGGAATGATGAAATCATGATGTTTATATAAGGAATAAATAGTTGTAACTATTTGTGAAAAGTTACAAACAATGGTCATGATCATTTGTGAAGAGAAAGAGAAGCAACTCTTGAAGAAATGGAAGTGTCTATATGAAAGGTTGTTTCTGTTTAAAAATGGTCGACAGGTCAAAAAGAACCAGTAGACAGGAATTTGAATATATATATATATACGTTATGTACACTTGTGCACGTTATCTGTGCATTCTGCGCAGAAACGGTCAACCGCCTGGATTTAACCGGTCGACCGGTTTGGCCCAGATTGCACAGTTAATGTGAACACATATATTCTTATATATATATATATATTTAAAGATTAAAGGTGTGAGATTATTTAAGGATAGATTTTAACATAAATAACACTACTAACATACCAAATAATCAACCTCTAATGTATGTAGCTCTTTGTGTCTCTTTAAACAAATGAATAACTTCTTTTTGTCGATCACGGCTTATCTCTTCATCAAAAATCAAAATTTTAGGAAATTCTTGACTCAACATTCTCCCCCTTTTTGATTGATGACAACATACTTATGAATCTCCCCCTGTATATGATCCCATTATTGTGCCTATAAATCTATATTTTCCAGCATATACACTGCTAGCACAATTTTCTCCCCTTTGTCATTGACAAAAAGGAGTTGATGAATGAATAAGAGCATAAATGAAATGAGCTAGATTATAAGCAAAATAAACCACTACCATAGAACAAGAGTTATCAAGAGTCACAAAATACGATCATACACATAAGTCTAATATGAAATAAACAACAACACTATTTAGATACTAGTGCCGGATTATGTCTTAAAGAAAAATAAAGGCGTAAGTACGTAAAAAGAATTAAAGAGATAAACTAAGAAATCTTATTCTGACTCCATCTCATCTCCCTCTTCTTCTTCTTCTTCTTCTTCAACAAGCTGACTTTTCCCGCGTCCACGTCTATGACTTGTTCCCGAGCTTGCACCCTCTTCCAAAAATGTCCAGTTAAAAGAAGGAGTTGGACGTGTGTTGTGGTCTTGAGCTTGCATAGATGAGGTTGATGCACCACATTATATTGCTTCCCACAAAGACCCGAAGAAAGATTTAAGTTTGTTAAAGCATTTATCCATTTTTGTATCCATACGCTTAAGTCGTGCTTCAAGAAGGAGTTGATTGTGAGCAATAGTTTTAAGTGATCATAGCAGTTTAACTTCCTCAGGTTTTGGGAGAGATGCTTGTGAATAAGCTCCTTGATGCCCTTTTCTTTCTATTGTTCAAAGTCATAATACTGAAGTATGGAGCAGGAAGCTTCATCCGTGAAATCAAGGCATTGTTAATGCATTTGGGTTTTGAAACAGTCGAATCAAGAGGTTTGATGCCACAATCAAGCAGTAGACGCATGATATATTCATTATAAAATAAATGTGGCCTAGAACTCTCATTAACTTACAATATTTCATCAAAAATCATACCAATCCAGTTGATATGAATATACCTGTAGATTGCATATAATGCTTTGAAATTTTCTTTGTTGACGACATCAAAATTTCCTTTTCTCGGAAAAAGGGATTGCATAAGGGTGTGATGAATAACTCTTCCAGTAGGTCGTAATCCAATAGATTTTGTACTATCCTTATCATCTTCAATGAAATGATGATTAATATGATCACGTACATGTATATTACAAAAGTTACTATAGAATTTTTGACCTAAGAAGGAAGAACTAAGGACATTTGCCATTCTTTCGCATGAGACAAAGACTTGTTTTCCACAAATCACGGATCAAAGGCATTGAGAGGAATTTTTGGGCTTGTATTTCACTAAGTTTAGGTTAGCGTAGAATAACTTTATCACAACATGGTTAATTGCCACATTATTTGGATCAAAGTCAAGTAGGTTTTCAGTATCAACATTCTTTGGTAAGCCAAGAACATGATAATTAGAGAAATCATCGAATTCAATATACGAACCCGGATGGATTTTAAAATCTTTCATCTCATTCCACCTTTTGACTGCAACTGGATCTACAAGCCATTTCTGAACAAAGAGATTGATTGGTTGTGTTTCAGATGATGAAGCTTGCTTTAATTTCTTTTGTGGAGGAGCCATTAGGGTGAGATTGGAAGAAGAATTGAGTTCTAGGGTTATGAAGGGTTTTAGAGTAGAAAACGTATGAAGAAAAAGTGATTGGATGGTGTAAAAAATCTGGCCATATATGCCTTTTTAGAAACATAATTCCCCATTACCGGTCGACCGCTTGAAAATCACCAGTCAGCCATTTTCAACCAGAAGACAAAACGCTCGACTGGTGGATTTTGGCCGGTCGACTGGTTTGTCTAGGTGCAGATTATATGATTTTATTTTGCTCTATTTCTGTTTTTGAACGGTCCAGACAAATATAAATTTATTTAAAAAGAGATACACATATATTAGTACATGAATTATATACAAGAGTACAATCATAATATTAATAAAATCTAATGAGAGGTAGAGGAGTTGTAATCGGTAGACTCTTCTTTGACATCGTTAATGCGTGGTGTCCATGGCGACCACTTTTCTTTTGCCCCTTCGTTACGATTGTAGTTTCGTTCCCAAGAGTTTGGGCTTCTAGAGGATGAAGGTACGTGTGGTATTGGCTCATATACGCCATGTTTGTTTGAACCGCAAAAAAATGATGCCATTCGTTCTAAAAGAGATAGACGTTTTGAAGTTAGTTGTTACTCATAATGTAGCTGTCTTTGAAGATCGATTTGATTTTTTTGATAATGATGAATCTCGTTGATCTTCTCTATGGTGTGGGGTGAACAAAACAATGCTTTCTTTGCCTGTTTCGAAGTTGGCGTATCATCAGGAGTATGATTGCATTTGTGATGACACTTTGATTTGTGTTTTGGTGTTTCGGGAGAGTAGTACTCTTCCAGCTCAGAACTTGTGACAGAAATATGGGAGTTTTGAGCACATTCATCACAAATATGTGCCATAATGAACTATATAAACTTTAGGTTCAGGTAGGGAGAGATGAAAAGGAGAAATTTTGACAAGCTTATATAGAAGTTCTTATATATAAACTTGTAGAGGAGAATTCTTAGGTAAAATTTGGGCGGAGAAAAAAATGAGAAGCTCATATTCAATTTTTTTAAGATAGTAATAGCTAACAATAGTTGAGATTTTGATTAAACATAAACCGAATGTGAAGAGAATCAAAATATAATATTAGTTATAACATTACTTATCAAGTTCTTTTCGAGAAACGAGATCAAGCTCTCTACGTAATTTAATGAAACTAGACTCAAGTAAAGGCTTAGTGAAGATGTCTGCTAGTTGATTATCAGTTTGGACATATTCAAGACATATATATCCTTTTTCGATATTGTCTCTAAGGAAATGATGATGGATATCAATGTGTTTGGTTCGAGAGTGATTTACTGGATTCTTAGAAAGATTTATAGCACTTGTGTTATCACAGTATATAATAGAATTTGATAAATGTATATCAAAATATTGAAGTTTTTGTTGCATGTATATTACCTGAGTACAAGCGAGAGCTATTGATATATATATTCAGCTTCACATGTTGATAGTGAAACATAATTCTGTTTCTTACTAAACCAAAAGACAAGTGATTTTCCTGTAAAATGGCATGTGCCACTTGTACTCTTTCTATACGTTCGAAAGCCTCCGAAATCAGCATCGCTATATGATACTAATTCGAATGAACATTCTTTTGGGTAGATAGGACCGAAATCTTTGGTATTATTAAGATAACGAATTATATGTTTCGCTACACGTAGGTGTGATTCTTTTGGATCTGCTTCAAACCGTGCACATAAACAAACACTCATCATTATATCTGGATGACTAGTTGTAAGATACAGAAGAGAACCAATCATGCTTTGATAAATTTTCTGATCAACATTCTTACCATTTTTATCCTTTTCAAGATGTGTAGTTGTACTCATGGGAGTAAGTTTACCAAATGTATTTTCTAATCCGAAGCGTTTGATAAGATTTCCACAGGATTTTTGATTAAAAAAAATACTGTTCGAAAGTTGTTTGATTTGAAGTCCAAGAAAATATTACATTTCAAATTCTTTGGTCATAATATTTTGCAAACTCTTTGCAGAGTTTATCGTTTGTTGAACCAAAGATGATGTCGTTTACATATATCTGGATAACTAGAATATCTTTTCGAGAATGTTTGATAAACAAAGTTTGATCAACTTTACCTACTTGAAATCCTGAGTTAATAAGATAGCTACGTAGTCGTTCATACTAAGCACGAGGTGCTTGTTTTAAACCATACAGAGCCTTCTTAAGTTTGTACACATAGTCAGGATATTTTTCATGTACGAACAAAGGAGGTTGTTCGACATATACATTCTTTTTGATAAATCCATTTAGAAAAACACTCTTGACATCCATCTGATAAAGTTTGAAATTATGGTTACAAGTAAAAGATAATAGGATTCTAATAGATTCTAGTCGAGCAACTGGTGCAAATGTTTCTTCATAATCGATACCTTCTTCCTGATTATGCCCTTGTGCTACTAACCTTGCTTTATTTCTGGTGATATTACCTTGTTCATCAGCCTTAGTTTTAAAGACCCACTTAGTACCAATAACTGATTGTTCAGTTGGTCTTGGAACAAGTTCCCAGACATCATTGCGCTCGAACTGATTTAGTTCTTCCTGCATGGCAATGATCCAGTAATCATCAGTAGCAGCCTCTTTTGGATTCTTAGGTTCGATGTTTGAAAGAAACGCGACATGACCCATTTGATGGAGTTGACTCCTTGTCCTGACTTGTGATGTTACTTCTCCAATTATATTTTGAGTAGGATGATCTCTTAATATTCTCGGTGGAGATTGCATCCTTGGTGGATATTGTATCCCTGGTGGAGATCGTAACTCACATGGTTGAGGAATATATTCAAAAACTATTTCAGAGTTAGAATCATTTGTGATGATAGGAATCTCAGTGAGTATAGTTTCGTCATCATCTGATATATTTTGAGGATGATGATAGAATTCATCAAAAGAGACATGAAGTAATTCTTCAATAGTTTTGGTTCGTTTATTAAATATACGATAGGCCTTTCTTCGTTCCGAATAACCGACAAATATACCTTCATCGGCTTATGGATCAAATTTACCGAGATGGTCTTTTGTATTTATGATAAAGCACTTAGAACCAAATACTTTGAAGTATAAGATGTTTGGCTTTCTTTGGTTAAATAATTCATAAGACATATTCTTGGTGAGAGGTCGAATGGATACACGATTCAAAACATAACAGGCGGTTGCAACTTCTTCTGCCCAGAAATGTTTTGGTAAAGTGGTTCCATTTAATAATGTTCTTGCACATTCTTGTAAGGTTCGATTTTTCCGTTCTACAACTTCGTTTTGTTGTGGAGTTCTAAGAAACGAAAAATTATGATATATACCTTTCTTTGTACAAAAATGTTCAAATTCACTATTTTCGAACTCTCTGCCATGATCACTTCTTATATTTTTAACTTTAAGCCCTTTTGCTTTCTGATTTTTCTTGACGAAAGATTTGAAATGATCGAAAGTGTCACTTTTGTTTTTTAAGAAAATTGTCCAAGTATAACGAGAGTAATCATCAACAATTACAAACACATATCGACTATGATTTATTGACTGAACCTGAGTTGGTCCGAATAAATCCATATGCAATAGCTCAAGTGGTTGTAATGTTGATATGACTTTCTTGGATTTAAAAGAAGATTTAGTCAATTTTCCTAATTGACATGCATCACAAATATTGTCAACCTTGAAGCTCATTTTGGGTAGTCCTCTAACTAGATCGTTTTTGGCTAGCTTGTCGATAGTTCTGAAGTTAATATGACAGAAGCGTTTGTGCTATAGCCAATGTAAGAACCCGTTACTTCCCCGTGAAGGAAAGAGCGGATACTTTGAGAACAACACACAAATGAACGCAGACGGAAGAACATTTCATTGCTATTACAACAATTCCATCAGAATACAAGAATATACAGAGTATAATTGAATAAATTACATTTGAATAAATATCAGAGATTACAACAAATTACATAGCAGCGGAAAAATAATACAAAGCACAACTGAAGGTGATATACGGATACAGAGCTTTCCGGATATCATTCCAGCTGTAAATCAGGATCCTGTGAATATAAATCTGCAAAACCAAAACTACTAGCTGCCCGTGCGGAAAATAGGGGCACCCAGAGTTTAGGTTAAAACAATAAACTCCAGGTCAGTCATGTGACTGGTGTGAGAACTAAAACAGTTATTTAAAGCTTTACTTTAAAAGAGAGTAATTCAAGGGACCACGCCGTATAACACGGAACGGGTTTACTCCCAAGAATACCAGTGCATAGAAAAGACAACGCAATGCTTTTTCGAAAAATGAAGCTATTATAAGAATCAGGTCCCATCACACAATGCAACGCAAGCCGGAGGATAGGGTTTTCCCTTATAATAGCCAAACATGCTTGGTACGTTTAAAACAAATCATTTGATACTATAATAAGTGTATAGTGTCAAAACATTTTCAATCATAAATATCAATCATAGGCGGCATAGCTACCATCTACTATGTCGCCATACTAGTTCTACAATTAAAACCGCAATACACGTATTGGAAATTGGATTTCCGTCATGAGTCGAGGCAAGGGGCAAGCTCCTCTCCGCGTTCGAGACACTCTAGCAAATGTCCTAGGGCTACGCACTCTGGGCAACCCCTGGATCTTCAGGGCCAGTCCTCACTTACGTTAGAGGATTATTTATTCCTGAACACACGTTTCCCGGTCCTTACAGACCTATAATCGAGGCGCCTCATCCAACAACCACATAGGTGAAAAGTATATAAATGTCAGGGCTGGTAAGTCACTGACACCACCAAAGCTAGAAAGAAACGTCGTGCTCTCCCTCCAGTCCTTATCCCGTTTTTAACTCATACCGATGTGTGAGGCTCGCGAATTCACGCTATACACAAAGCTACGCCACGAAGGCCGTGCTTTGATCATCAACCACAAGACTTTGCTTTTCAGCAGAAGCCTTGATCTATGCAACTCAGCGTGCCACACAGGCAATTCATGCTATGCGATTGATATCTATCGATATATAACCTCTAAGCTCGTACGTCTCAGAGAAGGGCGTTAAGCAAGAGAATAATTCTCCGCCGCCAAACAGATATATATTTAACAGAAATCAATCAACACAGAATAAAATCCAATGTCAGACACACAATCCATTTACAAGTTCGTTCTGGGTCTGAACGAAACCGGAGGCACTTTCCTCGCATATCCTTCCATCTCCAAGTGCGACTGGACGACAACCAACTAATTCCCTCATCTTGGGTGTACAGTCCAATCAAGATCATCAGTAATCACCCAAACGATGTGAAGACTTCCGATCTTCAGCCACCGTCTTCATCTTCGACATATCGTCGAATCGGTTATTCAGAATGGGTATAAACCCGGACTTTCCGAACAACCCGCGTATATTAAAAACAAATGTTACACAAACACAACATACGCCTCATTCCAATTCAGCAGCCACTAACCGCATATTTCATATTCTTAGGGAAAGGTTCCCATTAATTTTATCCAAGATAAATTCTTTAAAATTTATCCTTTAATCTTCCTTTGGATGTCATTTCAAACCAAATTATGGTTTTCCAACTAGTCGAGATTAGCGAACCACACCGAAGTAATTATTTATTTTATTTCCCAATCCCAACCTATTCATCCCATGAAGCAAAACTGGTAATACTCCATATCTAACACCACGGTGTTATCGGTAAAATTAATTACCATTTCACGTTCAAATCTGATTAAAGATTTAACTATCGCTTTGGAGCAAAACTAGTGATACTCCATTCTCGTTCACTTTCCAAATTTGATAATTTAAATTATCAATTCACATTTCAATCTAATTGCAGATTCATTAAAACTCCTTTTACTGGGTTAAAGAACTAGTGTTATTTAAAACACAGTTCACGACAAACCCAAATCACATTCTAATTATTATCGGGTTAAAGAACTAGTGTTATTTAAAACACCGTTCACGATAAACCCATTTCAAATCCAATCAAATATATTAGAAATTCCGATTATTTAAAACCCCTTTTTAAATCTAATTTATTTATTTAAAAACAATTGGGTTTTAATTTTAGTTCAAAACTAGTTCATTTCGATAAAAATTCATTTTTATCTTTTCAATTATGGAGTTTTTCACCCTAATTTTTCCCAAATCATTTCTTATGATTTTACACAAATTATTACTATTTTTAATAATTTTATTAAGGCCCGTACAGTCAATTTCCACCAATGGCCATCGAACTGCACTTATAGCGACCTTTTTTCGAATTTGATTTGGATGTACCTCCAAATCCAACCGTTAGATTTCAAATTTCTAATATTCGTTAGAAAGCTCTTTTCGATACGAACCCAACGGTTTCGGTTTTAGGAGAATCCAACGGTCGGATCTCTTGTAATGTCCATTTGAAATATATGGTCGAAATTCACGAACTGCCGCGGCGCGGCGCGTTCTATTCAGGCCATTATATTATATATATAATATATATTTCGTCGATTTCTATTTAAAACGAATTTTATAAACAGTTTTGAATTCGTTTCAAAAACAATTTTAACCTTTATTTCAAATTCAAATCAAAATTGAATTTTCTCTTATAAATTCATTTATATTCAATTCAAATTTCAATTCAATTTGAATTCATTTCAATTCGTTTTCAATTAAATTCGAATTCGTTTTCAATTCAATTCGAATTCAAATTGGTTTTCTATTCAATTCAAATCAAATTTGTTTTCTATTCAATTCAATTCGAAATCGTTTCATATTCAATTCATTTCGAAATCGTTTTATATTCAATTTATTTCGAAATCGTTTTATATTCAATTCATTTCGAAATCGTTTAATATTCAATTCATTTCGAAATCGTTTTATATTCAATTCATTTCGAAATCGTTTTATATTCAATTCATTTCGAAATCGTTTTATATTCAATTCATTTCGAAATCGTTTTATATTCAATTCATTTCGAAATCGTTTTATATTCAATTCATTTCGAAATCGTTTTATATTTAATTTAAATCAAATTTGTTATATATTCAAAAACGAATATAATCGATATAAATATCGTTCACGTCAAAATAGCGCATCACTAATCAACACGGCTTTATATTCAACAAATGGGTCTATATTTCTTTCAATACACGACTCTATATCTTTGTCAACACACGACTAATCTCAGCGAATGAGTACTGTCCACGTGTGACTATTTTTGTTATTTAATATATTTTATGAAAATTAAGGTATCTATCGTTTGATATTAAATCAGACTCCAACCGTAAATTAGTAAGAGAACGATTCCCTGAATATTAACCCCGAAGGCCGAAACCAACATCAGATTAATATTCAGGAGACCACTCATCTCATCTATTTTCCAGTTGATTTATAATTCTATATATGATAAAGATGTAAATTTTATTATTAAAATATTTCGTTCAACACATGACTAATCTCAACGGATGAGTACAGTCAACACATGAACCTTTACTTTATAGTGATAAAGATATAAATTTTATTGTTAAAATATTTCGTTCAACACATGACTAATCTCAACGGATGAGTACAGTCAACACATGAACCTTTATTTTATAAAGATATTTATTTTCTAAATTGGAATGAGGCCCAATCAATCACCATATAATATTAATTATATGGATTTTCATACATCACACGTATATAATAGCATTGAAAAATAATCAACCATCAACCAAAGTGCACTACACTGTATAAGCATCAAATATAGATATCCAACGCTTATAACAGCCTGTCAATCAATCGATCGACATATTTAATCAATCAGGATGAGTGTAACGACCCGAATTTTGAGCGACTTTGGTTATCGACGTAAGCTCGACGTCGATAACCAAAACATCGAAAAATCCCGGTAATTAATGAAAGAAATTAGAAGGTGAGAATAGATAAGATAGAACTTATAGAATAGAAGAAGAAGAAGAACATCATCATCAGAGTAAACACGAATCTCACAACGGAACGAATAAAATATAACATAACATATCTTTGAAATAACATCAGTATATGTATACAATAACACTTATCAGAGTACAACACTTACAACAACAGCGGAAATAATAATAGTTATAGAATCCTGAAGCCTCCTGCTCCAAGCTCTCCAGGTGTATCTGTAAAATCCCGACTACTTGACTGCCCGTACAAATTTAGGCACCCAAGAGTTTAGGAAAAACAACAAAATAAACTCCGGGTCAGTCATGGGACTGGTATGAGTAAACTCAAATCACTTAAACAGGTATATGATATCTCATAAGACCACGCCGTGAATACGGAACGGGTTTTTCCCTTATGAGAATCCAAATAACTTTTCAAAGCAATATCATTCTGATATTATAATATTGTCTAAGTACAGATAAATATCAATCTAGCAGAAACGATTGCATCTCACGTTACTACATATATAGTATACAATCAAAATCGCAAGCACGTATTGGATGATTGGATTTCCAACTATGACAAGGTATGGAACCACCTTCCGATCAGTGTACTCTAGGAACGATACACTGGAGTTCAACAAGAACATCTTGCAACTCAGCCACACATGACCGACCACTCATTTCTCTTGAGTGTATCGAATGTACATCACCAACGGTTGGGATCAGCAACCCTTCCCGTATATATATATGGGACAGCATTGATAGATTTAAGAAACAAATGAATATTCACTAGATAGGTGATTATACACCCTACTTCGGTGCGACCGACTTAGCCATGCTGCCTGCCCGATTTCTGTCATTTACAGGATGATGAGGCTAGAAGCTACGCTTTATCATTACATCAAATTCACTTCGAATGCTACATTGTCAAATCCATCGAAAATCACTAATTGACGTCTACAACAATACATTACGTGTCAGCTAAAGAAGTTTTCCTTCTCCGCTTCTACTCTTGGTACGGTTGAAGAAATCAATGTACGTGACCTTTCTGGAAATACTCTGTCAGACATCCATCTTCATTCACTTAGAATGTCACATCGTCATACCCGCCAAATCACAAATTGACTTATCCAAAAATAACACGGGTATACAGCTAAGAGAAATGAATTCCTCCGCCACCAAACGTGAATACGTTTGAACAGATCAACTTACGCGATCCATTGGATATACTCTGTCAGACCTTCGTCCATACAAGTTGTCCTGGGACTGGACAAACCGAAGGCACTATTCTGTAAACAGGATAGCCCTTGCATTTTTCTCCGTCTTCAATTTTCTTTGGCATATATGATTCGCGACGCATATGCCAATACAGAGTGGTTCTATGGATAATAATCCAACCGGTCTCTCCATATTAACAACGTTAAAATGGTCAAAACTTCGATAGTCTGTGATTTAACTATCAAATGAAAACATGTCCGTGTACAAACAACGATCTAAATTCCAAATGGAATGTCAATCGATCAATCAGCATGTATATCTATACATATTTCCTTATTTTCTATATTTAGAAAATATTTGTTATCAATGTTGGAAAACATTTCCATTGTTTATTTACGTATCACTATCCTTCCACAACTATCAGACTCTAACTATAAACTAACAAGAGAACAACTTCCTAAGTATAAACCCCGAAGGCCGAAACCAACATCAGATCGATACCCAGGAAACCATTCAACTTATTAATCTCTAGTCAGGTTCTAATTTTGCTTAACTCTATATTCTTTAACTCCATTCGCTCAACTCTAGATTGCAGCGATCACAATGGTTACGCCTGATTCCCTCAGGAAACATCCGAACGCCGTAGGCTATTTACAGCCCTGCGAATTACGCTAGCAGTCGTGCTAAATGGCAACTCATCCTGAATAACTATGTTTGTTTTAACTCTAACTGTTTAACTCTAACTGTTTAACTCTAACTGGTTTTACTTGGTTTGACTAACTCGATTTATTTACTCGACTGACTAATTCAACTCGATTACCCTAACTTGATTTACTTATCTCGATTAACTGAACTAATCACTTTGATTAACTCGACTAATTCACTTTGGTTAACTTAACCAATTCACTTAACTAATTCACTTAGTTTAACCTAACTATTCACTTAACTCCTGTCGAATAAACTATATTCGATAACTCCTCTAATTCTATTCGAATAAACTATATTCGATTAACTCCTCTAATTCTATTCGAATAAACTATATTCGATTAACTCCTTTACTCTATTCGAATAAACTATATTCGATTAACTCCTTTGATTTAACTCTAATTGATTTAACTCCATTTAACTCTATTCGAATAACTAATTCGATTAACTAACTTCGAATACCATATTCGATTAACTAACTTCGAATACCATATTCGATTTACTTTATTCACTTTATAAAGATTTCCTTTTTAACAACGTTTTATTCATTTGAAAAGATTTACTTTTAAATAACGGTTCTACACTTTAAAAATGATTTCCTTTTTATAATGTTTCCTTTTCAATTCTATTTGTAAATGGTTTACAAATATTTCCTTTTCAAATTTATTCTTGAAATATTCTAACTCCTTAAATTCCCGGGAAAATTCGCCATAACCTCCTTTGTATCAGGAGCATCGGGAAAATCCCCAAACTCGCCACACAGGCCTTTCCATTCAAAAAGAAATGTTTTGAATTTATTTCCTTTTCAAATTTCTCCTATTTATAAATATTCCAATTTATAAACATTTCTTATTTATAAATATTCCACTTTATAAATATCTCTTATTTATAAATATCCCAATTTATAAATATGCTATTTTCGATATCACTTTGAAAATTCCCTTATCTACATTCCGGTATGTTATGGTATTCAATCATATAAAATCACGATGTCTAATCTCGTTCATACACATATAATCGCCCACAGATTTTATATCACATCATATACCAATATATGAAAAACAATAAAATAACTGTTGAGGAATCCAGTCGGAATCCTCCAACCTGTCTCCCTGCATCCACAGATGTTACACAATATGATTATCATCACTTTCAGTTCTATATTATATATTCTGTTAAACAGAATCGATATAGAAAATTCAACTAACTGACTAGCAGTTCAATCAAACAGTCAACATACAGTCAATCAACCAATATCTAACAGTTCTAAAAATACAACATGAAATTATAAACTGTTCAGAGTTAGTGAGATTTACTCACATTGGCGCGTTAGCCGTTAAATAACGGTTTGCGTTATCTGATTCAGTCAGACAATTTATTTCGCCATAAATTGTAACGAGCTCGGATTCACTCCCGGTCAGTCTCATTGTGTTGCTCCCGTCCATACGATCCCAACGCAACTTACGGTTCGTTAATCGGGCTTCGTACGAGCTAGATACGAGCAATACAAGTTAATACACTAAATTGAATTTAAAATAACTTAAGATATTTAAATCTTGGGCTTTAACCTTTTCCTGTCGGCCCAACCACCCTTGAACAAGCCCAAATCCTTAGAACCCAAACCCGCACCGTATGTCTCTTCCCCAAACACACATCGCGACTTACAGGAAATCCCAATGGCCATTCCCGATTCTTCTTCCTCCCACCATTCATTGAACACTCCATTATTCTTCAAACTGAAATCACCAATCTCTTCCTTATCTCGAGCTCGTCCTCCCTATACCCAATTTGCAGAACTTGGAGTCCCTTTCTGGAACGCGTCGACAGCCCATTCTCGAGTCAACAGTGGTTCGATCGACATCTTTATACCCCAAATTTCATCAGAGGATCACACAACGTGCGCCTCGCCTCCCTGATCGCCCTACTACCCTTGGTTTTCCTCCTTGTCGCCTGTACTCCTTGCGACGACCAACCCTAACTTCCGCTGCGACAATTTCTGGTACGAGAGGACCTCGTCGAGTCCCATAAAAATGCCACTGCGTTGAAGCTCTTCGAGAAGTGAATCCGAATATACATAGAATAGGATTTATATGATTTGATTTATATTCCTTCTTGAATTTTGAAGGATCGCTTTCACGTTGAGATAGAGGGAAAAGAAAACAGAAACCACGGCCGGTTTCTGAGCTTTGGTTTAGGTCTTAAGGAAGTTAGTTGAGTGCTTTTATAGGGTAGATAATTTTATTTATTTATTTTTTATATTCGATTTTAAGCAAAAGCTGTGTATTTTTGTCCTTAAAAATTCATGTGGTCATATACGATATTCAAAAATCACGAAACTGGACATGTAGCTAGAGTTTGACATTACGGTCCCAACGAAACTGGTTTCGTCGAATTCCGACTTCGTATGCTCACACAGCGTATTTTTTAAAGCTCTGGATGACCCATTTAAATATATAAATATATTTAAATATTATTAAATTAAATATTAATAAATTAATATTATCGTATATATCCATATATGATATCGTACAGCTCCAGAGTATCATATCAGAATTTACAGCTTGATATTTCAGATTCCAGATTATCTCGGTATTCAGTTTATACTGAAAATCCTTTTATAACGTATATAAAGCGTCGCAAATTATAAAGGAATTCTACAGCGACTTTTCTGAAATTTGATTTGGACATAACTCAAAATCTACACGATGAAATCCCGATTTTTCTCTTCCACTAGAAAGATACACTCCACCAGCTCCACACGTTTCTTGTTTCATAGAAATCCGGCTTAAAACGAATCCTGTACATTCAGTTGAAGTTCGAATCGCCAATTCGCGAACTGCAGCGCCATTTCAAGCTCGATTTTAAATTATAATATAATTATACGTTCAAACTGTCGTCGATTGAATATATTCGTCAATATAATTCAACTCTAAGCTGAATTAAATATTGGGGATGACCCTATTCACATTATATTGTGATTTCCAATATTTTTGATTATTTCTGAATTAAATATATTATTTAATTATTTAATTTAATTAAATATTCCCTATTATTAAATTAACGACCATTTGAATTCTCTAAACCACCATTTATATAATTAAATAAATTAATTATATACCCCGGGAAATGCGGGTCATTACATTCTTCCCCACTTAAAATAATTTCGTCCTCGAAATTGCTAAGTTAGAGGACGACCCTATCTATTGGAATTCCTAAGATTTGTTTACCCCTTATTTCTAATTTTAACTGAACCAATTAATATCGACTAAAATATTTATTCATTCCGACTAAATAAATTTTCAAAAATTTTGAAAATTTTCTAACACTTTGAATTTTCGGAAAATTTCGCCAGCACCTCCTTTGTACTGGTCAATAGCTCAAACTCCAACTCGCCTCTCTGGGCCATCTCCAACCCAAAAGAAAATCAAACAGCCAAGCGGCTTGCCAATTCAGCTCATCAAAATCTCAAATCCATATATAATATAACTGGTACCTTTTTGTCGGGCATGTCAACTCTATCACTTCCATATGCTATCGACTCAGCATATACCAGTGTTATCTCAATCAAATTCCAATCAGTTCATATCCTCAAATCCAAATCGAATTTCATTCGAACCCCAATATCAAATTCCAAATTATTGACTTATCAATTTGGTTCCATTCTAGATTATCGCTAATCCAATTCAATTTTATTTAACTTAGTTCAAGTTAAATTCAATTTATTTTTCTCAATTTTTACCATCTCAATCTCTTTAACTTCATTAGTTAAATTTAAATTCCATAATTTAAATTCCTGGGTTTATTTCAAATCAATTTGAAATTACAATGCCAATTCAAAACCTTTGAATTTCTAAACAACTTGTTTTCTCAAAACAATTCAAAAACAAAACCTTTGGTAGTAATCCACCACTTAGAACTCGAAAATCACACCGATGATACTGCGCAGTCATCATCGGGATTATTTTCCAGCGACCCAAGTGATTCCAATACTATATCATTTTCAATACCGTTACTAAATACTTCCATTTTGAAAACATTTCAAAATCTCCCAGGAACTTAAAATTTCCTTATTTTAATTCCAAATCTGATTTAAATTCATATTTAATTCATCTTATTTCATATACTTCACTTATATGATTCTGATTGGTTATATACTTAACCATTTAATTTATAATCTTACTCGATTATAATAGTAACAAATATATCCTATTTATGATAATATATTACATATCCATACTGTGTCGGTCCATCGTATTCAAGTATTTATTTACTCCTACCGATACAGTGGATCAAACTGATCGTCCAGAACTCATAAACAACTCAGCCAATGAATCCCCACAATATAAAACCATTTTTATATCAAATACAAATACGCACTCGTATATATACACTCAAACTCAATCTAGGGAATTACTAACCCCATCTCTACCGAGTCACGCCACAGAGCCAAGGTAATTCTTAACTTAAGCTCTGATACCAACTGTAACGACCCGGATTTTGAGCGACTTTGGTTATCGACGTAAGCTCGACGTCGATAACCAAAACATCGAAAAATCCCGGTAATTAATGAAAGAAATTAGAAGGTGAGAATAGATAAGATAGAACTTATAGAATAGAAGAAGAAGAAGAACATCATCATCAGAGTAAACATGAATCTCACAGCGGAACGAATAAAATATAACATAACATATCTTTGAAATAACATCAGTATATGTATATAATAACACTTATCAGAGTACAACACTTACAACAACAGCGGAAATAATAATAGCTATAGAATCCTGAAGCCTCCTGCTCCAAGCTCTCCAGGTGTATCTGTAAAATCCCGACTACTTGACTGCCCGTACAAATTTAGGCACCCAAGAGTTTAGGGAAAACAACAAAATAAACTCCGGGTCAGTCATGGGACTGGTATGAGTAAACTCAAATCACTTAAACAGGTATATGATATCTCATAAGACCACGCCGTGAATACGGAACGGGTTTTTCCCTTATGAGAATCCAAATAACTTTTCAAAGCAATATCATTTTGATATTATAATATTGTCTAAGTACAGATAAATATCAATCTAGCAGAAACGCTTGCATCTCACGTTACTACATATATAGTATACAATCAAAATCGCAAGCACGTATTGGATGATTGGATTTCCAACTATGACAAGGTATGGAACCACCTTCCGATCAGTGTACTCTAGGAACGATACACTGGAGTTCAACAAGAACATCTTGCAACTCAGCCACACATGACCGACCACTCATTTCTCTTGAGTGTATCGAATGTACATCACCAACGGTTGGGATCAGCAACCGTTCCCGTATATATATATGGGACAGCATTGATAGATTTAAGAAACAAATGAATATTCACTAGATAGGTGATTATACACCCTACTTCGGTGCGACCGACTTAGCCATGCTGCCTGCCCGATTTCTGTCATTTACCGGATGATGAGGCTAGAAGCTACGCTTTATCATTACATCAAATTCACTTCGAATGCTACATTGTCAAATCCATCGAAAATCACTAATTGACGTCTACAACAATACATTACGTGTCAGCTAAAGAAGTTTTCCTTCTCCGCTTCTACTCTTGGTACGGTTGAAGAAATCAATGTACGTGACCTTTCTGGAAATACTCTGTCAGACATCCATCTTCATTCACTTAGAATGTCACATCGTCATACCCGCCAAATCACAAATTGACTTATCCAAAAATAACACGGGTATACAGCTAAGAGAAACGAATTCCTCCGCCACCAAACGTGAATACGTTTGAACAGATCAACTTACGAGATCCATTGGATATACTCTGTCAGACCTTCGTCCATACAAGTTGTCCTGGGACTGGACAAACCGAAGGCACTATTCTGTAAACAGGATAGCCCTTGCATTTTTCTCCGTCTTCAATTTTCTTTGGCATATATGATTCGCGACGCATATGCCAATACAGAGTGGTTCTATGGATAATAATCCAACCGGTCTCTCCATATTAACAACGTTAAAATGGTCAAAACTTCGATAGTCTGTGATTTAACTATCAAATGAAAACATGTCCGTATACAAACAACGATCTAAATTCCAAATGGAATGTCAATCGATCAATCAGCATGTATATCTATACATATTTCCTTATTTTCTATATTTAGAAAATATTTGTTATCAACGTTGGAAAACATTTCCATTGTTTATTTACGTATCACTATCCTTCCACAACTATCAGACTCTAACTATAAACTAACAAGAGAACAACTTCCTAAGTATAAACCCCGAAGGCCGAAACCAACATCAGATCGATACCCAGGAAACCATTCAACTTATTAATCTCTAGTCAGGTTCTAATTTTGCTTAACTCTATATTCTTTAACTCCATTCGCTCAACTCTAGATTGCAGCGATCACAATGGTTACGCCTGATTCCCTCAGGAAACATCCGAACGCCGTAGGCTATTTACAGCCCTGCGAATTACGCTAGCAGTCGTGCTAAATGGCAACTCATCCTGAATAACTATGTTTGTTTTAACTCTAACTGTTTAACTCTAACTGTTTAACTCTAACTGGTTTTACTTGGTTTGCCTAACTCAATTTATTTACTCGACTGACTAATTCAACTCGATTACCCTAACCCTATTTACTTATCTCGATTAACTGAACTAATCACTTTGATTAACTCGACTAATTCACTTTGGTTAACTTAACCAATTCACTTAACTAATTCACTTAGTTTAACCTAACTATTCACTTAACTCCTGTCGAATAAACTATATTCGATAACTCCTCTAATTCTATTCGAATAAACTATATTCGATTAACTCCTCTAATTCTATTCGAATAAACTATATTCGATTGACTCCTTTACTCTATTCGAATAAACTATATTCGATTAACTCCTTTGATTTAACTCTAATCGATTTAACTCCATTTAACTCTATTCGAATAACTAATTCGATTAACTAACTTCGAATACCATATTCGATTAACTAACTTCGAATACCATATTCGATTTACTTTATTCACTTTATAAAGATTTCCTTTTTAACAACGTTTTATTCATTTGAAAAGATTTACTTTTAAATAACGGTTCTACACTTTAAAAATGATTTCCTTTTTATAATGTTTCCTTTTCAATTCTATTTGTAAATGGTTTACAAATATTTCCTTTTCAAATTTATTCTTGAAATATTCTAACTCCTTAAATTCCCGGGAAAATTCGCCATAACCTCCTTTGTATCAGGAGCATCGGGAAAATCCCCAAACTCGCCACACAGGCCTTTCCATTCAAAAAGAAATGTTTTGAATTTATTTCCTTTTCAAATTTCTCCTATTTATAAATATTCCAATTTATAAACATTTCTTATTTATAAATATTCCACTTTATAAATATCTCTTATTTATAAATATCCCAATTTATAAATATGCTATTTTCGATATCACTTTGAAAATTCCCTTATCTACATTCCGGTATGTTATGGTATTCAATCATATCAAATCACGATGTCTAATCTCGTTCATACACATATAATCACCCACAGATTTTATATCACATCATATACCAATATATGAAAAACAATAAAATAACTGTTGAGGAATCCAGTCGGATTCCTCCAACCTGTCTCCCTGCATCCACAGATGTTACACAATATGATTATCATCACTTTCAGTTCTATATTATATATTCTGTTAAACAGAATCGATATAGAAAATTCAACTAACTGACTAGCAGTTCAATCAAACAGTCAACATACAGTCAATCAACCAATATCTAACAGTTCTAAAAATACAACATGAAATTATAAACTGTTCAGAGTTAGTGAGATTTACTCACATTGGCGCGTTAGCCGTTAAATAACGGTTTGCGTTATCTGATTCAGTCGGACAATTTATTTCGCCATAAATTGTAACGAGCTCGGATTCACTCCCGGTCAGTCTCATTGTGTTGCTCCCGTCCATACGATCCCAACGCAACTTACGGTTCGTTAATCGGGCTTCGTACGAGCTAGATACGAGCAATACAAGTTAATACACTAAATTGAATTTAAAATAACTTAAGATATTTAAATCTTGGGCTTTAACCTTTTCCTGTCGGCCCAACCACCCTTGAACAAGCCCAAATCCTTAGAACCCAAACCCGCACCGTATATCTCTTCCCCAAACACACATCGCGACTTACAGGAAATCCCAATGGCCATTCCCGATTCTTCTTCCTCCCACCATTCATTGAACACTCCATTATTCTTCAAACTGAAATCACCAATCTCTTCCTTATCTCGAGCTCGTC
The DNA here is from genome assembly GCA_030737875.1 of Allium sativum. Taxonomy (NCBI): domain Eukaryota; kingdom Viridiplantae; phylum Streptophyta; class Magnoliopsida; order Asparagales; family Amaryllidaceae; genus Allium; species Allium sativum. The sequence continues at coordinate 202,928,102 of CM060925.1, read as the reverse complement.
CTCCCTATACCCAATTTGCAGAACTTGGAGTCCCTTTTTGGAACGCGTCGACAGCCCATTCTCGAGTCAACAGTGGTTCGATCGACATCTTTATACCCCAAATTTCATCAGAGGATCACACAACGTGCGCCTCGCCTCCCTGATCGCCCTACTACCCTTGGTTTTCCTCCTTGTCGCCTGTACTCCTTGCGACGGCCAACCCTAACTTCCGCTGCGACAATTTCTGGTACGAGAGGACCTCGTCGAGTCCCATAAAAATGCCACTGCGTTGAATCTCTTCGAGAAGTGAATCCGAATATACATAGAATAGGATTTATATGATTTGATTTATATTCCTTCTTGAATTTTGAAGGATCGCTTTCACGTTGAGATAGAGGGAAAAGAAAACAGAAACCACGGCCGGTTTCTGAGCTTTGGTTTAGGTCTTAAGGAAGTTAGTTGAGTGCTTTTATAGGGTAGATAATTTTATTTATTTATTTTTTATATTTGATTTTATGCAAAAGCTGTGTATTTTTGTCCTTAAAAATTCATGTGGTCATATACGATACTCAAAAATCACGAAACTGGACATGTAGCTAGAGTTTGACATTACGGTCCCAACGAAACTGGTTTCGTCGAATTCCGACTTCGTATGCTCACACAGCGTATTTTTTAAAGCTCTGGATGACCCATTTAAATATATAAATATATTTAAATATTATTAAATTAAATATTAATAAATTAATATTATCGTATATATCCATATATGATATCGTACAGCTCCAGAGTATCATATCAGAATTTACAGCTTGATATTTCAGATTCCAGATTATCTCGGTATTCAGTTTATACTGAAAATCCTTTTATAACGTATATAAAGCGTCGCAAATTATAAAGGAATTCTACAGCGACTTTTCTGAAATTTGATTTGGACATAACTCAAAATCTACACGATGAAATCCCGATTTTTCTCTTCCACTAGAAAGATACACTCCACCAGCTCCACACGTTTCTTGTTTCATAGAAATCCGGCTTAAAACGAATCCTGTACATTCAGTTGAAGTTCGAATCGCCAATTCGCGAACTGCAGCGCCATTTCAAGCTCGATTTTAAATTATAATATAATTATACGTTCAAACTGTCGTCGATTGAATATATTCGTCAATATAATTCAACTCTAAGCTGAATTAAATATTGGGGATGACCCTATTCACATTATATTGTGATTTCCAATATTTTTTATTATTTCTGAATTAAATATATTATTTAATTATTTAATTTAATTAAATATTCCCTATTATTAAATTAACGACCATTTGAATTCTCTAAACCACCATTTATATAATTAAATAAATTAATTATATACCCCGGGAAATGCGGGTCATTACAATGAGTGAACTTCAAATTTCATCCCAACACCCGTGTGGGGTTTCAAACAATCAAACATAGATTTTATTTGTGCATTTGGGCGATGTGTAAAATTTATCGTCCCAATCAATGTCTTTCAAATATGTGTACATAAACAAACCGTCCGGTTTGTAAATGAATATTTTATTTTATTCACTTCCACGTTAAAAAATTATATTTTTAACGACCAAAATATTTTATTCAAACTATGAATATTCTATTCGGTTCATTTACACAATAAAAATGATATTTTTATTTTTCTAACATATTTTAGAAAATTTCGGCGGCATAACGGCACGATACTAAAAACGGGACGAGGCCTAGCCTTATCCCCGGTCTAGTGAAGGCCCACGCCATTCACACATCAATCAATCCATTCCATTTCCCCAAACAACTCAAATTTCAATCAAATAATCTAACTAATTTTTTTGAAATCAAACAAACAAGTCCATGGTCTGTGGACGATTATGTCGGGTGCTACTAAACACCGTCTGCATCCTAGTATATATATATATATATCTAGAAAAAGAAATTGAAGAGTGAGAAATTATCACCAATAGCTATCCTAACTCCACGGCACTTCCTTTAGAGAAATCTTCATCGTTACCACATTTTTGTCATCTTCGTTGCCCATATTCTCTACATATGTAAAAATCGAATTTTTACTTCGCTATTCAATTTATAAAAATCGAATTTTTATTCCACTTTTCAAACAAATATAAAATCAAAATTTTATATTGTTAATACCTAAACGAAAATCACATTTTTACGTTGTTCACTTACAATATAAAAATCTATTTTTACCTTGCTTTCACGATGCTAAAAATCTCATCTTCATCTTATAAAAATCTAATTTTTATTAACTTAAAACTAACTACATTTAAATACTTAAAACCAGTATCTAAATCAGGTAATAAAACTTACCGTTCGCTGTTGGAGGAGATGGGTTTTCAGTCGAAGAAGAAGAGAGACCGTGGGGGAAGCTGCTCGCCGACGCTCAGGCGAAGGGGGCACTGGCCGGTGGTTCGGTGATGGCAGGGGTGGGGTTTGGCGCGGTGGTCGCGCGATGGGAAGGAGGACTCGCGGTTGTCGAGGTCTTCGAGGGGGGGGTTCAAGAGGAGGTCGGCGGTCAATCGGGGGGCTATCGGCGAACGACAGTGGCGGCTAGCTAGGGGGGGCGGCGTCAGCAGGGGCCTCCGGCGGTGGATGGGGTGGCGGCTTCCGTCTTCGTCGAATCCCTTTTTTTTATCTCCCTGAAATCGAACGGTGAAGAATGAAAAGGGGAGAGAGAAAGCATAGAGTGGGGGTTAAGTGAAATAAGGGTTGACCCCTTTTTTTTAATTTAATCTCAAAAAGCAACTTTTATTTTCGACCTCAAAACGAGGCCCACCGCCTGTCGTCCATAGCGTTTTACCCCCATTCTGAACACAATGGGATATGTATCGTAAGCTGATTCGATCGTTTGAATCAGTTTCCATTAAAATCTACATATAACTCTATATATTGAATTTGAACGCGCATTTCAATTTACTGAGGTCACATACTAACTCTATAAATTCCCGAAAAATATTTTCTAGCTTCGTATTGACAATACGGTCCTAACAAAACTAGTTTCGTCAAATTCTGAGGCCGTTGGAAAAATGGCCATTTTCCAGTCGATTAAAATCAACTGAAACTGGTCAAACGCGTTTTCCCTTGCCACGCTCACATATTGATTCGAAAAATTATGAAATTTGAAACCTAGCAATAATTTGACATCACGGACCCAACAAAAGTAATTTCGTCAAATCCAAGGTCGTTTGCAAAAGGTCCATTTTTAAGGGCCTGAATTCCATAGCGACTATTCAGAATTTTCAACTGCACATATCTTTTGATTCCCGCTATGAAATTTCGATTTTTTGGATTCGTTGGAAAGATATCATCAATTAGATCCTAATATTTTTGGTTTCACTAAAATCCAGATTGTTTTGCACCCGGTACATTCAATTGAAGTTTGAAATCGAATTATCGAACTACCGCGCCATTTTCAATTCTATTTATAATTATATATAAATATTTATATTCTAACGACGACGCGTATAAATATATACGTTCTAAATATATTCAAAATAAATTTCTCGTCGATATTATTTAAAATTATCTATTTTAAATATTCAAAATTCGCTAAAATTGCCAAAATAAAAATTTTAAACTGGCTCGCATTTCCGGGTTATTACAATCTCCCCCACTTAAAACTTTTCATCCCCGAAAAGGAACGAAGCCGAAAGTGGTTTGATTAAGCAGCTCTACGTTCGATCTGGCTTCCATTCTCCAACTTTTCAGTTTCTGAGAATTTTCAAATTCTTCAAAAATTTGGCTAACACCCTAAATTTTCGAAAAATTTCGCCATAACCTCCCCTGCACCGGGAGCCACGGGAAAATCCCAAAATTGCCATATAGGCCTTCTGATCTCAAAAAGAAAAAGAAAAAGCCAAGCGGCTAGCCTATAGGCTCATAAAATCATCATCACCCAAACAAAACGGTAAATTATGTAGTAAACATGTACCTATTTGTCGGGCAAACTAATTTTATTCTCTGCTCTAGCCTCCTTGCTATGACCTGTTCAATGTAAGTACATGTATATGCAAGCAAATGCGACCAATCTCAATACAGTTCAATATTTGGTTCAATTAGGCATAATGGTTCAAAATTATTAAACAAATAAACAAACAACACAAACATCAATCAATTAGTGAATTTAACGTTTCAAATTCATAATTTTGATACATATACAAAAATCATGTTTTGGTGCCAAATCACAACAAATGAATCTAGCTATATTAGTTTTGGTTCTCACACCAGTCTAATGGAAATATATAGATATCACACCTTCGAAACACGAACATAAATATTGATGATGCCATGGTCATTATCAACATTATCTCTGGGCGACTAGAGTGTAATTCTATATCTATCCAGTATATTAAAACTTCGAATATACGTTCATGACGCGTATATGCAAAACCTTTATATAATGGATTGTCCAAATTCAAAATAAATAAATATTCAAATACGTTTAAAACGATTTAAATTTCAAAACAAAATTGTTTTCATTTGAAAAATATACTCTTCACACTCGTTCTAGGATACTACTGATCCTATCTCTAACGAGTCATTCTAATTGGATATTGCTAATCCAATATCTGATGAATTCTTTCGTATGGTTCTAATGTGTCTTGTTCTCGAGCTCTGTAAACCAAAGCTCTGATACCACTGTAAGAACCCGTTACTTCCCCGTGAAGGAAAGAGCGGATACTTTGAGAACAACACACAAATGAACGCAGACGGAAGAACATTTCATTGCTATTACAACAATTCCATCAGAATACAAGAATATACAGAGTATAATTGAATAAATTACATTCGAATAAATATCAGAGATTACAACAAATTACATAGCAGCGGAAAAATAATACAAAGCACAACTGAAGGTGATATACAGATACAGAGCTTTCCGGATATCATTCCAGCTGTAAATCAGGATCCTGTGAATATAAATCTGCAAAACCAAAACTACTAGCTGCCCGTGCGGAAAATAGGGGCACCCAGAGTTTAGGTTAAAACAATAAACTCAAGGTCAGTCATGTGACTGGTGTGAGAACTAAAACAATTATTTAAAGCTTTACTTTAAAAGAGAGTAATTCAAGGGACCACGCCGTATAACACGGAACGGGTTTCCTCCTAAGAATACCAGTGCATAGAAAAGACAACGCAATGCTTTTTCGAAAAATGAAGCTATTATAAGACCCAGGTCCCATCACACAATGCAACGCAAGCCGGAGGATAGGTTTTTCCTTATAATAGCCAAACATGCTTGGTACGTTTAAAACAAATCATTTGATACTATAATAAGTGTATAGTGTCAAAACATTTTCAATCATAAATATCAATCATAGGCGGCATAGCTACCATCTACTATGTCACCATACTAGTTCTACAATTAAAACCGCAATACACGTATTGGAAATTGGATTTACGTCATGAGTCGAGGCAAGGGGCAAGCTCCTCTCCGCGTTCGAGACACTCTAGCAAATGTCCCAGGGCTACGCACTCTGGGCAACCCCTGGATCTTCAGGGCCGGTCCTCACTTGCGTTAGAGGATTATTTATTCCTGAACACACGTTTCCCGGTCCTTATAGACCTATAATCGAGGTGCCTCATCCAACAACCACATAAGTGAAAAGTATATAAATGTCAGGGTTGGTAAGTCACTGACGCCACCAAAGCTAGAAAGAAACGTGGTGCTCTCCCTGCAGTCCTTATCCCGTTTTTAACTCATACCGAGGTGTGAGGCTCGCGAATTCACGCTATACACAAAGCTACGCCACGAAGGCCGTGCTTTGATCATCAACCACAAGACTTTGCTTTTCAATAGAAGCCTTGATCTATGCAACTCATCGTGCCACACAGGCAATTCATGCTATGCGATTGATATCTATCGATATATAACCTCTAAGCTCGTACGTCTCAGAGAAGGGCGTTAAGCAAGAGAATAAATTCTCCGCCGCCAAACAGATATATATTTAACAGAAATCAATCAACACAGAATAAAATCCAATGTCAGACACACAATCCATTTACAAGTTCGTTCTGGGTCTGAACGAAACCGGAGGCAATTTCCTTGCATATCCTTCCATCTCCAAGTGCGTCTGGACGACAACCAACTGATTCCCTCATCTTGGGTGTACAGCCCAATCAAGATCATCAGTAATCACCCAAACGATGTGAAGACTTCCGGTCTTCAACCACCGTCTTCATCTTCGACATATCGTCGAATCGGTTATTCAGAATGGGTATAAACCCGGACTTTCTGAACAACCCGCGTATATTAAAAACAAATGTTACACAAACACAACATACGCCTCATTCCAATTCAGCAGCCACTAACCGCAAATTTCATATTCTTAGGGAAAGGTTCCCATTAATTTTATCCAAGATAAATTCTTTAAAATTTATCCTTTAATCTTCCTTTGGATGTCATTTCAAACCAAATTATGGTTTTCCAACTAGTCGAGATTAGCGAACCACACCGAAGTAATTATTTATTTTATTTCCCAATCCCAACCTATTCATCCCATGAAGCAAAACTGGTAATACTCCATATCTAACACCACGGTGTTATCGGTAAAATTAATTACCATTTCACGTTCAAATCTGATTAAAGATTTAACTATCGCTTTGGAGCAAAACTGGTGATACTCCATTCTCGTTCACTTTCCAAATTTGATAATTTAAATTATCAATTCACATTTCAATCTAATTGCAGATTCATTAAAACTCCTTTTACTGGGTTAAAGAACTAGTGTTATTTAAAACACAGTTCACGACAAACCCAAATCACATTCTAATTATTATCGGGTTAAAGAACTAGTGTTATTTAAAACACCGTTCACGATAAACCCATTTCAAATCCAATCAAATATATTAGAAATTCCGATTATTTAAAACCCCTTTTTAAATCTAATTTATTTATTTAAAAACAATTGGGTTTTAATTTTAGTTCAAAACTAGTTCATTTCGATAAAAATTCATTTTTATCTTTCAATTATGGAGTTTTTCACCCCAATTTTTCCCAAATCATTTCTTATGATATTACACAAATTATTACTATTTTTAATAATTTTATTAAGGCCCGTACAGTCGATTTCCACCAATGGCCATCGAACTGCACTTATAACGACCTTTTTTCGAATTTGATTTGGACGTACCTCCAAATCCAACCATTGGATTTCAAATTTCTAATATTCGTTAGAAAGCTCTTTTTGATACGAACCCAACGGTTCCGGTTTTAGGAGAATCCGACGGTCGGATCTCCCGTAATGTCCATTTGAAATATATGGTCGAAATTCCCGAACTGCCGCGGCGCGGCGCGTTCTATTCAGGCCATTATATTATATATATAATATATATAATATATATTTCGTCGATTTCTATTTAAAACGAATTTTATAAACAGTTTTGAATTCGTTTCAAAAACAATTTCAACCTTTATTTCAAATTCAAATCAAAATTGAATTTTCTCTTATAAATTCATTTTAAAATTCATTTATATTCAATTCAAATTTCAATTCAATTTGAATTCATTTAAATTCGTTTTCAATTCAATTCGAATTCGTTTTCAATTCAATTCGAATTCAAATTGGTTTTCTATTCAATTCAAATCAAATTTGTTTTCTATTCAATTCAATTCGAAATCGTTTCATATTCAATTCATTTCGAAATCGTTTTATATTCAATTTATTTCGAAATCGTTTTATATTCAATTCATTTCGAAATCGTTATATATTCAACTCATTTCGAAATCGTTTTATATTCAATTCATTTCGAAATCGTTTTATATCCAATTCATTTCGAAATCGTTTTATATTCAATTCATTTCGAAATCGTTTTATATTGAATTCATTTCGAAATCATTTTATATTCAATTCATTTCGAAATCGTTTTATATTCAATTCATTTCGAAATCGTTTTATATTCAATTCAAATCAAATTTGTTATATATTCAAAAACGAATATAATCGATATAAATATCGTTCACGTCAAAATAGCGCATCACTAATCAACACGGCTTTATATTCAACAAATGGGTCTATATTTCTTTCAATACACGACTCTATATCTTTGTCAACACACGACTAATCTCAGCGAATGAGTACTGTCCACGTGTGACTATTTTTGTTATTTAATATATTTTATGAAAATTAAGGTATCTATCGTTTGATATTAAATCAGACTCCAACCGTAAATTAGTAAGAGAACGATTCCCTGAATATTAACCCCGAAGGCCGAAACAAACATCAGATTAATATCCAGGAGACCACTCATCTCATCTATTTTCCAGTTGATTTATAATTCTATATATGATAAAGATGTAAATTTTATTATTAAAATATTTCGTTCAACACATGACTAATCTCAACGGATGAGTACAGTCAACACATGAACCTTTACTTTATAGTGATAAAGATATAAAATTTATTGTTAAAATATTTCGTTCAACACATGACTAATCTCAACGGATGAGTACAGTCAACACATGAACCTTTATTTTATAAAGATCTTTATTTTCTAAATTGGAATGAGGCCCAATCAATCACCATATAATATTAATTATAAGGATTTTCATACATCACATGTATATAATAGCATTGAAAAATAATCAACCATCAACCAAAGTGCACTACACTGTATAAGCATCAAATATAGATATCCAACGCTTATAACAGCCTGTCAATCAATCGATCGACATATTTAATCAATCAGGATGAGTGAACTTCAAATTTCATCCCAACACCCGTGTGGGGTTTCAAACAATCAAACACAGATTTTATTTGTGCATTTGGGCGATGTGTAAAATTTATCGTCCCAATCAATGTCCTTCAAATATGTGTACATAAACAAACCGTCCGGTATGTAAATGAATATTTTATTTTATTCACTTCCACCTTAAAAAATTATATTTTTAACGACCAAAATATTTTATTCAAACTATGAATATTCTATTCGGTTCATTTACACAATAAAAATGATATTTTTATTTTTCTAACATATTTTAGAAAATTTCGGCGGCATAACGACACGATACTAGAAACGAGACGAGGCCTAGCCTTATCCCCGGTCTAGTGAAGGCCCACGCCATTCACACATCAATCAATCCATTCCATTTCACCAAACAACTCAAATTTCAATCAAATAATCTAACTAATTTTTTTGAAATCAAACAAACAAGTCCATGGTCTGTGGACGATTGTGTCGGGTGCTACTAAACACCGTCTGCATCCTAGTATATATATATATATATATATATATATCTAGAAAAAGAAATTGAAGAGTGAGAAATTATCACCAATAGCTATCCTAACTCCACGGCACTTCCTTTAGAGAAATCTTCATCGTTACCGCATTTTTGTCATCTTCGTTGCCCGTATTCTCTACATATGTAAAAATCGAATTTTTACTTCGCTATTCCATTTATTAAAATCGAATTTTTATTCCACTTTTCGAACAAATATAAAATCAAAATTTTATATTGTTAATACATAAACGAAAATCACATTTTTACGTTGTTCACTTACAATATAAAAATCTATTTTTACCTTGCTTTCACGATGCTAAAAATCTCATCTTCATCTTATAAAAATCTAATTTTTATTAACTTAAAACTAACTACATTTAAATACTTAAAACCAGTAACTAAATCAGGTAATAAAACTTACCGTTCGCTGTTGGAGGAGATGGGTTTTCAGTCGATGAAGAAGAGAGACCCGGGGGGGAAGCTGCTCGCCGGCGCTCAGGCGAAGGGGGCACTGGCCGGTGGTTCGGTGATGGCAGGGGTGGGGTTTGGCGCGGTGGTCGCGCGATGGGAAGGAGGACTCGCGGTTGTCGAGGTCTTCGAGGGGGGGGGGTTTCGAGAGGAGGTCGGCGGTCAATCGGGGGGCTATCGGCGAACGACGGTGACGGCAAGCTAGGGGGGCGGCGTCAGCAGGGGCCTCCAGCGGTGGATGGGGTGGCGGCTTCCATCTTCGTTGAATCCCTTTTTTTTATCTCCCTGAAATCGAACGGTGAAGAATGAAAAGGGGAGAGAGAAAGCATAGAGTGGGGGTTAAGTGAAATAAGGGTTGACCCCTTTTTTAATTTAATCTCAAAAAGCAACTTTTATTTTCGACATCAAAACGAGGCCTACCGCCTGTCGTCCATAGCGTTTTACCCCCATTCCGAACACAATGGGATATGTATCGTAAGCTGATTCGATCGTTTGAATCAGTTTCCGTTAAAATCTACATATAACTCTATATATTGAATTTGAACGCGCATTTCAATTTACTGAGGTCACATACTAACTCTATAAATCCCCGAAAAATATTTTCTAGCTTCGTATTGATAATACGGTCCTAACAAAACTAGTTTCGTCAAATTCTGAGGCCGTTGGAAAAATGGCCATTTTCCAGTCGATTAAAATCAACTAAAACAGGTCAAACGCGTTTTCCTTTGCCACGCTCACATATTGATTCGAAAAATTATGAAATTTGAAACCTAGCAATAATTTGACATCACGGACCCAACAAAAGTGGTTTCGTCGAAATCCGAGGTCGTTTGCAAAATGTCCATTTTCAACTGCACATATCTTTTGATTCCTGCTATGAAATTTCGATTTTTCGGATTCGTTGGAAAGATATCATCAATTAGATCCTAATATTTTTGGTTTCACTAAAATCCGGATTGTTTTGCACCCGGTACATTCAATTGAAGTTTGAAATTGAATTATCGTACTACCGCGCCATTTTCAATTCTATTTATAATTATATATAAATATTTATATTCTAACGACGACGCGTATAAATATATACGTTCTAAATATATTCAAAATAAATTTCTCGTCGATATTATTTAAAATAATCTATTTTAAATATTCAAAATTCGCTAAAATTGCCAAAATAAAAATTTTAAACTGGCTCGCATTTCCGGGTTATTACAGCCAAGGATCATTATCATTAGCTACAAGACACATATCTGAATTATGATTAATATTCATATTCAGAATATATATATTTCTGTCTCTATATCCTTCAAAACTAAATTATGATCTTTATCTAAGATACTACACTTATTATCTGAAAAGGAGATTGTAAAACTGTAACACCCCACCTCCGCCAGGGTGACTCATGCAAGCACTCTGACTTTGGAGGGGCGTTTGAATCAGGTAAACATGCATAATGATATATCAAGGCAGAACAAGAACATATGTATATATGTAAACAGAGTAAATAGCATAGATAAAACAGCGGAAGAATTTCAAACCATTTCAAAATAAGTCTGGTACAACATAATGTTATCTTTCCAAATAAACAAGTCTAGATAAAACAACATCAACTGACAAACTGAAATACATAAGTGCTATCCCCAAAATAAGAGAGAACCATAGCTAGCTACATGTCGAAAGCGTACATGAGCTGAAATCCCACAAGCAAGCAATCCAAAATCCAAGCTAGGCTCCAGTATTCCCTCCCTGAGAACCTGGGGGGGGAAACGGAAGAAAAGAGGCGAAAGAAAACAGGTCAGTCAAAAAGACTGAGTAAGCCCTACTACAATCAATGTAAACTGATAAAGTTAACTGGTATGAGCAGCAGGGATGAACATAAGGATAACAACATACTAGCATGATGATTAACTAAAAAGGTAGATAAAGGTGTCATCGCATAATCAGGATTCAGGTTTTGCACCACAGGTGTACTAGCAAACTAACATGACTTGAATAAACAAGTATTGATCCCTTGGCCCAAGCTTTGGCCCAATAACATAAATGACCCTAATACAAGGTCCAAGAACATGAAGTGACCCTAACACGAGGTCCAATAACATGAAGTGACCCTAACACGAGGTCCAATAACATGAAGTGACCCTAACACGAGGTCCAACCCAAACGGTCGAGTCGATCGGCTCCCTAAGCCTAACTCGTCACGTGTTGGTGTCAATACGGCCCAAACATAATTGTAGTCGAACTGTGCCGGGTCCACCCTTCGGGTGTATCAAGCCCTAGGGTGTCAACCCCTGGACACCATGAACATGAGTGCACAGTCTCGATCTACTGGTACCAGTGCATGTTTTCTTCGGCTACGGACTATGTGCACGACCAGAGTCCGCCCGGAACTACACCGGCGTACCACCCTGCCATCGTTTATTGGTCGCTTAGCTCCAGCCCAGTAACCGTGCCCCCACCCTAGCCTAGTCCCTAGGGTCATGATGATACAAACTAGGGATTACTGCTGGAGTGGACCCCCCATTGCTAGGATTTTTCTAGTGGGTTAAGTACGGTTTAACCCCTTTACTAATCATGGATTAACTTGGTTAAGTGTAACGATGAGTTCACGACTTAACCCCGATTAATCTACCAATCCCAAATTGGTTAAGTATTAAATGGACCATGACTTAACCCTAGTCATGAGGCATTAATTAATTAATGCGCCTTAACCTCTCACATTAGACTTTGTTGTGGTTACTAGTTAAGCCGGGCGGGTCCGGGTAGCTTTACACCACAACTTGGTCTAACCTCGGGTCCAAGGTACCACATGACCAACTTCTCACATTGGGTCCTATTGTTTGTAGCAACTAGTTAGGCCGGTCGGTTCCGGGTAGGTTTACGCTACAAACTCAACCCAACCTCGAGTTGGCCACACTTATATTTTCTAAGTGTCATGTCCATCGTGTTTCCAAAACATATTACAAGTTTTCAAGCAATTGGGTAGACCTAAATTAATAGGTAAATTCCCAATGGGTAGACCTAACTTAATAGGTAAATTCCCAAGCTCATGTTTTTATGTCTTTTAAGTTTACCCAACCCCAAACGCAATCCCATCGCTTACATATCGCAATAGCGCATAAAGGATAGAAAGAGGGAACTTGGCATAATCATGACATAAAAGTGTTGAAGCCACAAGTTCAACATGGTGGCATATGAAATGTACATATGTTCATATACTTGCATTAGGCCTCAAAAAGCATGCATAACTTGCATATCATATGACAACTTGCATATCAAACTTGCATATCAAACTTGCATAGCATAACTTGCATATCATATGACAACTTGCATATCAAACTTGCATAGCATAACTTGCATATCATATGACAACTTGCATATCAAACTTGCATAGCATAACTTGCATATCATATGACAACTTGCATATCAAACTTGCATAGCATAACTTGCATATCATATGACAACTTGCATATCAAACTTGCATAACATAACTTGCATATCATATGACAACTTGCATATCAAACTTGCATAACATAACTTGATGAACTTGCATAACACATCATAGTAAACTTGCATATCATATGACAACTTGCATATCAAACTTGCATAACATAACTTGATGAACTTGCATAACACATCATAGTAAACTTGCATAGCATAACTTGCATATCATATGACAACTTGCATATCAAACTTGCATAACATAACTTGATGAACTTGCATAACACATCATAGTAAACTTGCATATAAACTCGCATATCATACATTTAACTTTAAAGTTTAAGTATGAAAGTAGAATAGGGCTTACAATGCTTATGCGGACTCAAATGAGTATAGCAAATGTAAGAAGACCCTTATGCAACCAATTAAACCCCAAAAATGCAAGCAAAATTGATCAAAACTCTTTCTTTATGGTGCAAATATAGAGACTTGACTTGAATGCAAGCTAATGATGATCATACAAGTCTAAAAACACTTGTATGCATGGAAAATCTCATAAAAATTTGTTTAGGAATTTTATGAAGAGAGTGGAGGCCATGAGAGGATTGATTTTGCCATAGTTTAGTTGCTAGAATGAATAATGATGATTTAGGCTAGGTTAGGGTCTTATTTATAGATTAGGCAAGTGTTTTAGGCCATAGGATTAAACCCTAGTTGCAATCTCAGCCCTTAAAACCGAATCTGGCCCCCAAGCTCAACACAAACCCAAAATGGTGCACCAGGCTAAACAGCCCGTCTGAGCCAAGTCGACAGCCCAGTCGACAGGGCTGTCGACTTGGTCTAACCAAGTCGACTCCCAAGTCGACAGGGCTGTCGACTTGGGGTGTTCTGGCGGGAATTTTCCCGCCTGGCCCAATAACCCCAATTTCCAAATTTAGATTTGAATTTGAAATCTGTTTTTACTTTGAAATTTTCTAAAAACTTCGTTGGGCCTTAATCGGGTCATACGGACTCCGATTTTCGAAAACTCAGACTCTATTTCGCGTATTTTTCCGAGACGAACGCAATGGCCTAGCCCGTTTCCCTTGATTCAGATTTATAAATTAAATTCTGCCTCGATTTATGTTATAACATGTTATGGAAAATACGGGTTGTTACATTCTCCCCTCCTTAAAGGATTTCGTCCCCGAAATCTTCAAGTTAGGAAGAACGTATCCTACCATCCAATCATCCATCTACTCAAAACATCATCCACGAGCAATCATTGTCCTTACAAGATTCTAAATGTTGTATGAACATATGCAAAGGTGTGTGTACATGTACTTATCTAATGCAAATATCATCAATTCAAATTATGTTAGTGAAATGAATCCATATGTATGCAATTCCTAACATAATGTATAACATCTATATGTTTGCACATAACATACATCCATATGCAGCATCCATGTGATAACACAAAAATTTTCATCCATGAATAAGCATAAACACTCATGCATATGCAATATGAGGAGTGTGTGAGCCGATCTAGTGCCTAACGTGTATAATGCATCCACGAGTAACCACTTGCAAACACTTGCAACCATCAAGCATAACATGTTTCAAACACATGTTTCATCCAAAGGGTTTCTACCTAAGGTTCTCATGACAAGATTAACACGATAAACTAGATAAACATGGATAGCAAAGAGAAAGATATGCTAACAAAAAGAGATTGAGAGTGTACCCTCAAAAAGGAATGGATAAAGCCCACGCATCTTCTCCTCGGTTTCCCAAGTTGCGTCTTCTTCGGCTTCACCCCATTGAACCTTCACCAATTTGACCTCTCGATTCCTTATCTTCTTGGTCTCCGTCCCCAAGATACGAATCGGAGCTCTCCTTAAGGTAGCCTCTTTCTCCACTTCCACGTCTTTCAGAATACTTGGCTCAACAACCTCTGCTGATTCATGTAAACATTTCCGGAGATGCGAGACATGAAAAACATCGTGTACTCCGGCAAGCTTCTCGGGCAACTTCACTCTATAAGCCATCTGCCCGATGCTCTCTATAATAGGGAATGGTCCAACAAACCTCGGTGCTAACTTCCCAACGGCTCCAAATTGGACCACATTCCGCAAAGGAGAAACCTTCACGAAAACCATATCCCCAACATCAAACTCCAAATCAGTTCTTCGCTTATCAGCATAGGATTTCTGTCGGTCTTGGGCCGCTTTCATCCGTCTCCGAATCAACTCGACCTTCTCGGATGTATCTCTGATCATATCAGGCCCAAGTATAAGCTCATCTGTAGTCTCCCACCAACATGTAGGCGACTTGCATGGCCTCCCATATAAAGCTTCAAATGGTGCCATCCCTATGCTTGCCTGATAACTGTTATTATATCCAAACTCAACAAGAGGGAGGTGGTCTTCCCAAGTACCACCAAAATCCAGAATACAAAGCCTCAACAGATCCTCGAGTACCCTATTCACCCTTTCGGTTTGACCGTCCGTCTGTGGGTGATAAGCAGTACTTAGATTCAACCTCGTGCCCATGGCTTCTTGCAAGCTATTCCAGAATTGACTTGTAAAGATTGGATCACGGTCACTGACAATACTAGAAGGGACTCCATGTAGTCTCACAATCTCACGAAGATATACAGACGCTAGCCAAGATGCAGTCCTCTTGCTCTTCACTGGAATGAAATGAGCACTCTTCGTAAGTCTGTCCACAATAACCCAAATGCTCGTATTCCCTTTCCTTGACCTTGGTAGCCCATCGATAAAATCCATGGAAATACTCTCCCACTTCCAAAGTGGAACGTCTAGAGGATGCAATAGCCCACCGGGCTTCTTCGACTCGGCCCTAACTTGCTGGCAAATGATACATCTAGAGACAAACTCTGCCACATCCTTCTTCATCCCAGGCCAAAAGAAAATGCGCTTCATATCTTTATACATCTTATCTCCGCCTGGATGTATAGTCAACTTAGAGCGATGTGCTTCCTCAAGAACTCTTCTTACTAGGTCTTCTACCATTGGAACACATAACCTTCCGTCTCTCCTCAGCCAACCCTTGTCATCAATAGAACATCGAGCGAGATGACTAGACGTCTCTCCTCGAATCAGCTTATCCATAATCTCAACTATCTGAGGGTCTTTTCTCTGCGAAGCCCCAACTTGATCAAGAAGGGTAGGTCTGAGTTCCAGAGATGCTAAAGAACCGGTCATCGACTCAATCGCCAAAGAGAAATCAAAGGTTGCCACATATTCTAAATTCTTCATCTCAACGAATAGAGGACTCAGAGTCAACCTTTTTCTACTCAATGCATCTGCTACCACATTCCCCTTGCCAGGGGTATAAGCTATCTCAAAATCGTAGGACGCCAAGAATTCCATCCATCTTTGTTGCCTCAGATTCAGATCCTTCTGAGAAAAGAGATACTTTAATGACTTGTGATCGGTATAAAGCTCAAATCTTTCTCCCAGAATATAATGGCGCCAAGCCTTGAGTGCATATACTATTGCTGCCAACTCTAAGTCATGAGTGGGATAATTCTTCTCATGCACTTTGAGTTGTCTACCGCCAAAGCATATCACTCTTCCTTCTTGCATCAGAACAGCTCCTAACCCCGTGCCACATGCATCGGTGTATACTGTAAATAACTTCCCTCCATCGAGCAAAGCTAGAACAGGTGCTGATGTGAGAGCTCTCTTGAGCTTCTGAAAAGCAAGCTCGCATTCTATGCTCCAAGCAAAAACTAAATTCTTTTTCGTCAATTTAGTGAGAGGAGCGGATATCTTCGCGAAGTCCTTGATGAACTTCCGGTAAAAACCCGCAAGACCTAGAAAACTTCTCACTTCGGTTGCATTCCTTGGAGTCTTCCAATCCTGAATTGCAACTACCTTAGCGGGATCCACCGCTAAGCCTTGCTTAGATACTATATGCCCAAGGAATCTAACTTCCCTTCTCCAAAAGTGACACTTGGAGAACTTGGCCTTCAACTGATGCGCTCTAAGCGTATCCATCACCTCCACGAGATGCCTTGCGTGCTCTTCCTCATCCGAGAAGATCAGAATATCATCTACGAAGACCACGACAAACTTGTTCAAGAACTCCCTGAACACCCTACTCATCAAGTCCACGAAATATGCGGGTGCATTAGTCAAGCCGAACGGCATGACAAGCCATTCGAAGAATCCATCTGGAGTCCTGAACGCAGTCTTGTCTATACTATCTTCAGCTACCCTGAGCTGATGGAATCCCGTAGCAAGATCAAGCTGAGAGAAAACAGAAGCACCGACAAGCTGGTCAAAGAGATCATCAATCCTCGGTAACGGGTGTCTGTTCTTCTTAGTCAGCTTATTCAACTCTCGATAGTCAACACAAAGTCGGAGAAAACCATCTGCCTTGGTAGCAAATACCACAGGCGCTCCCCATTCAGATATACTTCATCTAATGAAGTTCTTCTCAAGCAATTCCTTCACTTGCTTACTTAGCTCCCGCCTTTCACGCGGAGCCATGTGCCGAACGGGCAAAGAAACCGGCTTTGCATTATCCACCAGATAAATGCAGAAATCAATCTCTCGCTTAGGGGGCAACCCCCTAACTTCATCGAAAACATCTGGATACTCTCGAACCACTCTCACAGACTGAATAGTTTCCATTGACGAGTCGAGTGATTCAAGATAGCACAACATGACGGGACCTCTCGGATCACAAGAAATTTCTAGGGTATTTCCGAGGCGAGTCACGAGCCTCACAACCCTATGCTCACAATCAAGGATGGCTCCATATCTGGACAGCCAATCCATGCCCAATATCAATCCGTATCCCCTAAAACCAAGAACATAAGCACTGCACAAGAACTCTACACTCAGTATAGAGATCCTCAAATCCCCACATATCATAGACAAATGGGCGGAACCCCCAATAGGATTTGAGACACAAACGGGATCATCTACCAAGCTAGTACTAAGGTGCAAACTATCAACAAGATCAGATGAGATAAAGCTATGCGATGCACCAGAATCAAACAAGGTACGAATTGGAAAATCAGAAATATATACAAGGCTCTCAACAGAAATACTACCTCGATCGGGAACTGGAGCGGTATTGAGAGCATGAACTTGCCCTCCTGAAGGTCCAGCACGCTGAGTCTGACCCTGGCCTTGCCCTCGCTTCTTCGGGCAATCCTTACTGAAATGTCCAGTCTCACCGCAGAAAAAGCATTCACCATTCTTCCTTTTTCTCTTCTTACAATCCTTGATAGGATGCCCAGCTGAACCGCAATAATGGCACTTTCCCTTGGTGTTCTTGCCCTTGTTGTTGTTCCCCTTGTTGCCTTGACTCTTGTTCTTGTTCTGATTGCCTTGACTGCTTTGACCACTTGGATTACCCTGATTTCCTTTTCCCTGGGAATCAGTCTTCTTGACTTGAGTATCATTTTTCTTGACATCTCCCTGAAGTAACGCCATATCAACCAAGCTCTCAAACGTGGCCCCATGGGGAATATGTGACATAGCCAATCCTTGCAACGGCTCATTCAATCCTCTAGCAAAACGAAGAGCCTTCTTCTGAGGAGTATTCACCATATCCAAGCCAAAACGAGCTAACTGACTGAACTTGTTCACATATTCTTTGACAGACATATCTCCTTGTTTCCACGTTATGAACCTCTCCATTTGCAGATTCTCCTCAGCAGAAGATAGAAACTTAAGCACGAACCTTGCCCTGAAATCGGCCCAAGTCTCAACAGGCCTAGTACCATTGGTGACTTCCCACCAATAAGCGGCTTCATCCTTCATAAGCCAAACTGCCAACAAGATCTTCCTCTGATCGTTTAACCCAAAGATAGCAAATAAATCCTCGGTCTCTTTCAACCAATTTCTGGCCTCTACAAAAGTCTCAGTGCCTTGAAAGTTCTTGCCGCCCATTGCTTTGAAATCTTTGCAAGTCTTTGCGAAGTCAGCTTGAGGATGCTGAGGGGGAGGAGGAAGAGGAACCTCAGCGACAGGAGGAGGAACATTAACGACAGGAGGAGGAGGAACATTAACTACTGGAGGAGGAGGAGGAGGGACATCTGCGGGGCCGGCTTCGGTCGCCCTAGCCTCCAAAAGTCTCCTATACCAAACAGGTACGTGCACTCCCTCCAGAATAGCAAAGTTATCGGCGATACTGAAAACGAAGAAAAAGACAGATTCAGAATGGAGAAAAACGAAGGAATTTTGCTAATGGCTTTTTGGGGAATAGCCCTTAAAATAAACTAGACTTTTCTTTGGAAAATACTTTATACTTGGTTTTGAAAATAGTTTTCCAAAAGTTTTAAAAACCTTTTTGTTCCTTCTCGTAAACCATATGCTCTGATACCAAATGTAACACCCCACCTCCGCCAGGGTGACTCTTGCAAGCACTCTGACTTTGGAGGGGCGTTTGAATCAGGTAAACATGCATAATGATATATCAAGGCAGAACAAGAACATATGTATATATGTAAACAGAGTAAATAGCATAGATAAAACAGCTGAAGAATTTCAAACCATTTCAAAATAAGTCTGGTACAACATAATGTAATCTTTCCAAATAAACAAGTCTAGATAAAACAACATCAACTGACAAACTGAAATACATAAGTGCTATCCCCAAAATAAGAGAGAACCATAGCTAGCTTCATGTCGAAAGCGTACATGAGCTGAAATCCCACAAGCAAGCAATCCAAAATCCAATCTAGGCTCCAGTATTCCCTCCCTGAGAACCTGGGGGGGGGGAACGGAAGAAAAGAGGCAAAAGAAAACAGGTCAGTCAAAAAGACTGAGTAAGCCCTACTACAATCAATGTAAACTGATAAAGTTAACTGGTATGAGCAGCAGGGATGAACATAAGGATAACAACATACTAGCATGATGATTAACTAACAAGGTAGATAAAGGTGTCATTGCATAATCAGGATTCAGGTTTTGCACCACAGGTGTACTAGCAAACTAACATGACTTGAATAAACAAGTATTGATCCCTTGGCCCAAGCTTTGGCCCAATAACATAAATGACCCTAATACAAGGTCCAAGAACATGAAGTGACCCTAACACGAGGTCCAATAACATGAAGTGACCCTAACACGAGGTCCAATAACATGAAGTGACCCTAACACGAGGTCCAACCCAAACGGTCTAGTCGATCGGCTCCCTAAGCCTAACTCGTCACGTGTTGGTGTCAATACGGCCCAAACATAATTGTAGTCGAACTGTGCCGGGTCCACCCTTCGGGTGTATCAAGCCCTAGGGTGTCAACCCCTGGACACCATGAACATGAGTGCACAGTCTCGATCTACTGGTACCCGTGCATGTTTTCTCCGGCTACGGACTATGTGCACGACCAGAGTCCGCCCGGAACTACACCGGCGTACCACCCTGCCGTCGTTTATTGGTCGCTTACCTCCAGCCCAGTAACCGTGCCCCCACCCTAGCCTAGTCCCTAGGGTCATGATGATACAAACTAGGGATTACTGCTGGAGTGGACCCCCCATTGCTAGGATTTTTCTAGTGGGTTAAGTACGGTTTAACCCTTTACTAATCATGGATTAACTTGGTTAAGTGTAACGATGAGTTCACGACTTAACCCCGATTAATCTACCAAGCCCAAATTGGTTAAGTATTAAATGGACCATGACTTAACCCTAATCATGAGGCATTAATTAATTAATGCGCTTTAACCTCTCACATTAGACTTTGTTGTGGTTACTAGTTAAGCCGGGCGGGTCCGGGTAGCTTTACACCACAACTTGGTCTAACCTCGGGTCCAAGGTACCACATGACCAACTTCTCACATTGGGTCCTATTGTTTGTAGCAACTAGTTAGGCCGGTCGGTTCCGGGTAGGTTTACGCTACAAACTCAACCCAACCTCGAGTTGGCCACACTTATATTTTCTAAGTGTCATGTCCATCGTGTTTCCAAAACACATTACAAGTTTTCAAGCAATTGGGTAGACCTAACTTAATAGGTAAATTCCCAATGGGTAGACCTAACTTAATAGGTAAATTCCCAAGCTCATGTTTTTATGTCTTTTAAGTTTACCCAACCCCAAACGCAATCCCATCGCTTACATATCGCAATAGCGCATAAAGGATAGAAAGAGGGAACTTGGCATAATCATGACATAAAAGTGTTGAAGCCACAAGTTCAACATGGTGGCATATGAAATGTACATATGTTCATATACCTGCATTAGGCCTCAAAAAGCATGCATAACTTGCATATCATATGACAACTTGCATATCAAACTTGCATAGCATAACTTGCATATCATATGACAACTTGCATATCAAACTTGCATAGCATAACTTGCATATCATATGACAACTTGCATATCAAACTTGCATAACATAACTTGCATATCATATGACAACTTGCATATCAAACTTGCATAGCATAACTTGCATATCATATGACAACTTGCATATCAAACTTGCATAACATAACTTGCATATCATATGACAACTTGCATATCAAACTTGCATAACATAACTTGATGAACTTGCATAACACATCATAGTAAACTTGCATAGCATAACTTGCATATCATATGACAACTTGCATATCAAACTTGCATAACATAACTTGATGAACTTGCATAACACATCATAGTAAACTTGCATAGCATAACTTGCATATCATATGACAACTTGCATATCAAACTTGCATAACATAACTTGATGAACTTGCATAACACATCATAGTAAACTTGCATATAAACTCGCATATCATACATTTAACTTTAAAGTTTAAGTATGAAAGTAGAATAGGGCTTACAATGCTTATGCGGACTCAAATGAGTATAGCAAATGTAAGAAGACCCTTATGCAACCAATTAAACCCCAAAAATGCAAGCAAAATTGATCAAAACTCTTTCTTTATGGTGCAAATATAGAGACTTGACTTGAATGCAAGCTAATGATGATCATACAAGTCTAAAAACACTTGTATGCATGGAAAATCTCATAAAAATTTGTTTAGGAATTTTATGAAGAGAGTGGAGGCCATGAGAGGATTGATTTTGCCATAGTTTAGTTGCTAGAATGAATAATGATGATTTAGGGTAGGTTAGGGTCTTATTTATAGATTAGGCAAGTGTTTTAGGCCATAGGATTAAACCCTAGTTGCAATCTCAGCCCTTAAAACCGAATCTGGCCCCCAAGCTCAACACAAACCCAAAATGGTGCACCAGGCTAAACAGCCCGTCTGAGCCAAGTCGACAGCCCAGTCGACAGGGCTGTCGACTTGGTCTAACCAAGTCGACTCCCAAGTCGACAGGGCTGTCGACTAGGGGTGTTCTGGCGGGAATTTTCCCGCCTGGCCCAATAACCCCAATTTCCAAATTCAGATTTGAATTTGAAATCTGTTTTTACTTTGAAATTTTCTGAAAACTTCGTTGGGCCTTAATCGGGTCATACGGACTCCGGATTTCGAAAACTCGGACTCTATTTCGCGTATTTTTCCGAGACGAACGCAATGGCATAGCCCGTTTCCCTTGATTCAGATTTATAAATTAAATTCTGCCTCTATTTATGTTATAACAGGTTATGGAAAATACGGGTTGTTACATTCTCCCCTCCTTAAAAGATTTCGTCCCCGAAATCTTCAAGTTAGGAAGAACGTATCCTACCATCCAATCATCCATTTACTCAAAACATCATCCACGAGCAATCATTGTCCTTACAAGATTCTAAATGTTGTATGAACATATGCAAAGGTGTGTGTACATGTACTTATCTAATGCAAATATCATCAATGCAAATTATGTTAGTGAAATGAATCCATATGTATGCAATTCCTAACATAATGTATAACATCTATATGTGTGCACATAACATACATCCATATGCAGCATCCATGTGATAACACAAAAATTTTCATCCATGAATAAGCATAAACACTCATGCATATGCAATATGAGGAGTTTGTGAGCCGATCTAGTGCCTAACGTGTATAATGCATCCACGAGTAACCACTTGCAAACACTTGCAACCACTTGCAACCATCAAGCATAACATGTTTCAAACACATGTTTCATCCAAAGGGTTTCTACCTAAGGTTCTCATGACAAGATTAACACGATAAACTAGATAAACATGGATAGCAAAGAGAAAGATATGCTAACAAAAAGAGATTGAGAGTGTACCCTCAAAAAGGAATGGATAAAGCCCACGCATCTTCTCCTCGGTTTCCCAAGTTGCGTCTTCTTCGGCTTTACCCCATTGAACCTTCACCAATTTGACCTCTCGATTCCTTAGCTTCTTGGTCTCCGTCCCCAAGATACGAATCGGAGCTCTCCTTAAGGTAGCCTCTTTCTCCACTTCCACGTCTTTCAGAATACTTGGCTCAACAACCTCTGCTGATTCATGTAAACATTTCCGGAGATGCGAGACATGAAAAACATCATGTACTCCGGCAAGCTTCTCGGGCAACTTCACTCTATAAGCCATCTGCCCGATCCTCTCTATAATAGGGAATGGTCCAACAAACCTCGGTGCTAACTTCCCAACGGCTCCAAATCGGACCACATTCCGCAAAGGAGAAACCTTCACGAAAACCATATCCCCAACATCAAACTCCAAATCAGTTCTTCGCTTATCAGCATAGGATTTCTGTCGGTCTTAGGCCGCTTTCATCCGTCTCCGAATCAACTCGACCTTCTCGGATGTATCTCTGATCATATCAGGCCCAAGTATAAGCTCATATGTAGTCTCCCACCAACATGTAGGCGACTTGCATGACCTCCCATATAAAGCTTCAAATGGTTCCATCCCTATGCTTGCCTGATAACTGTTATTATATGCAAACTCAACAAGAGGGAGGTGGTCTTCCCAAGTACCACCAAAATCCAGAATACAAAGCCTCAACAGATCCTCGAGTACCCTATTCACCCTTTCGGTTTGACCGTCCGTCTGTGGGTGATAAGCAGTACTTAGATTCAACCTCGTGCCCATGGCTTCTTGCAAGCTATTCCAGAATTGACTTGTAAAGATTGGGTCACGGTCACTGACAATACTAGAAGGGACTCCATGTAGTCTCACAATCTCACGAAGATATACAGACGCTAGCCAAGATGCGGTCCTCTTGCTCTTCACTGGAATGAAATGAGCACTCTTCGTAAGTCTGTCCACAATAACCCAAATGCTCGTATTCCCTTTCCTTGACCTTGGTAGCCCATCGATAAAATCCATGGAAATACTCTCCCACTTCCAAAGTGGAACGTCTAGAGGATGCAATAGCCCACCGGGCTTCTTCGACTCGGCCCTAACTTGCTGGCAAATGATACATCTAGAGACAAACTCTGCCACATCCTTCTTCATCGCAGGCCAAAAGAAAATGCGCTTCATATCTTTATACATCTTATCTCCGCCTGGATGTATAGTCAACTTAGAGCGATGTGCTTCCTCAAGAACTCTTCTTACTAGGTCTTCTACCATTGGAACACATAACCTTCCGTCTCTCCTCAGCCAACCCTTGTCATCAATAGAACATCGAGCGAGATGACTAGACGTCTCTCCTCGAATCAGCTTATCCATAATCTCAACTATTTGAGGGTCTTTTCTCTGCGAAGCCCCAACTTGATCAAGAAGGGTAGGTCTGAGTTCCAGAGATGCTAAAGAACCGGTCATCGACTCAATCGCCAAAGAGAAATCAAAGGTTGCCACATATTCTAAATTCTTCATCTCAACGAATAGAGGACTCAGAGTCAACCTTTTTCTACTCAATGCATCTGCTACCACATTCCCCTTGCCAGGGGTATAAGCTATCTCAAAATCGTAGGACGCCAAGAATTCCATCCATCTTTGTTGCCTCAGATTCAGAGCCTTCTGAGAAAAGAGATACTTTAATGACTTGTGATCGGTATAAAGCTCAAATCTTTCTCCCAGAAGATAATGGCGCCAAGCCTTGAGTGCATATAATATTGCTGCCAACTCTAAGTCATGAGTGGGATAATTCTTCTCATGCACTTTGAATTGTCTACCGCCAAAGCATATCACTCTTCCTTCTTGCATCAGAACAGCTCCTAACCCCGTGCCACATGCATCGGTGTATACTGTAAATAACTTCCCTCCATCGGGCAAAGCTAGAACAGGTGCTGATGTGAGAGCTCTCTTGAGCTTCTGAAAAGCAAGCTCGCATTCTATGCTCCAAGCAAAAACTAAATTATTTTTCGTCAATTTAGTAAGAGGAGCGGATATCTTCGCGAAGTCCTTGATGAATTTCCGGTAAAAACCCGCAAGACCTGGAAAACTTCTCACTTCGGTTGCATTCCTTGGAGTCTTCCAATCCTGAATTGGAACTACCTTAGCGGGATCCACCGCTAAGCCTTGCTTAGATACTATATGCCCAAGGAATCTAACTTCCCTTCTCCAAAAGTGACACTTGGAGAACTTGGCCTTCAACTGATGCGCTCTAAGCGTATCCATCACCTCCACGAGATGCCTTGCGTGCTCTTCCTCATCCTTAGAGAAGATCAGAATATCATCTACGAAGACCACGACAAACTTGTTCAAGAACTCCCTGAACACCCTACTCATCAAGTCCACGAAATATGCGGGTGCATTAGTCAAGCCGAACGGCATGACAAGCCATTCGAAGAATCCATCTGGAGTCCTGAACGCAGTCTTGTCTATACTATCTTCAGCTACCCTGAGCTGATGGAATCCCGTAGCAAGATCAAGCTGAGAGAAAACAGAAGCACCGACAAGCTGGTCAAAGAGATCATCAATCCTCGGTAACGGGTGTCTGTTCTTCTTAGTCAGCTTATTCAACTCTCGATAGTCAACACAAAGTCGGAGAAAACCATCTGCCTTGGTAGCAAATACCACAGGCGCTCCCCATTCAGATATACTTCATCTAATGAAGTTCTTCTCAAGCAATTCCTTCACTTGCTTACTTAGCTCCCGCCTTTCACGCGGAGCCATGTGCCGAACGGGCAAAGAAACCGGCTTTGCATTATCCACCAGATAAATGCAGAAATCAATCTCTCGCTTAGGGGGCAACCCCCTAACTTCATCGAAAACATCTGGATACTCTCGAACCACTCTCACAGACTGAATAGTTTCCATTGACGAGTCGAGTGATTCAAGATAGCACAACATGACGGGACCTCTCGGATCACAAGAAATTTCTAGGGTATTTCCGAGGCGAGTCACGAGCCTCACAACCCTATGCTCACAATCAAGGATGGCTCCATATCTGGACAGCCAATCCATGCCCAATATCAATCCGTATCCCCTAAAACCAAGAACATAAGCACTGCACAAGAACTCTACACTCAGTATAGAGATCCTCAAATCCCCACATATCATAGACAAATGGGCGGAACCCCCAATAGGATTTGAGACACAAACGGGATCATCTACCAAGCTAGTACTAAGGTGCAAACTATCAACAAGATCAGATGAGATAAAGCTATGCGATGCACCAGAATCAAACAAGGTACGAATTGGAAAATCAGAAATATATACAAGGCTCTCAACAGAAATACTACCTCGATCGGGAACTGGAGCGGTATTGAGAGCATGAACTTGCCCTCCTGAAGGTCCAGCACGCTGAGTCTGACCCTGGCCTTGCCCTCGCTTCTTCGGGCAATCCTTACTGAAATGTCCAGTCTCACCGCAGAAAAAGCATTCACCATTCTTCCTTTTTCTCTTCTTACAATCCTTGATAAGATGCCCAGCTGAACCGCAATAATGGCACTTTCCCTTGGTGTTCTTGCCCTTGTTGTTGTTCCCCTTGTTGCCTTGACTCTTGTTCTTGTTTTGATTGCCTTGACTGCTTTGACCACTTGGATTACCCTGATTTCCATTTCCCTGGGAATCAGTCTTCTTGACTTGAGTATCATTTTTCTTGACATCTCCCTGAAGTAACGCCATATCAACCAAGCTCTCAAACGTGGCCCCATGGGGAATATGTGACATAGCCAATCCTTGCAACGGCTCATTCAATCCTCTAGCAAAACGAAGAGCCTTCTTCTGAGGAGTATTCACCATATCCAAGCCAAAACGAGCTAACTGATTGAACTTGTTCACATATTCTTTGACAGACATATCTCCTTGTTTCAACGTTATGAACCTCTCCATTTGCAGATTCTCCTCAGCAGAAGATAGAAACTTAAGCACGAACCTTGCCCTGAAATCGGCCCAAGTCTCAACAGGCCTAGTACCATTGGTGACTTCCCACCAATAAGCGGCTTCATCCTTCATAAGCCAAACTGCCAACAAGATCTTCCTCTGATCGTTTAACCCAAAGATAGCAAATAAATCCTCGGTCTCTTTCAACCAATTTCTGGCCTCTACAAAAGTCTCAGTGCCTTGAAAGTTCTTGCCACCCATTGCTTTGAAATCTTTGCAAGTCTTTGCGAAGTCAGCTTGAGGATGCTGAGGGGGAGGAGGAAGAGGAACCTCAGCGGCAGGAGGAGGAGGAACATTAACGACAGGAGGAGGAGGAACATTAATTACTGGAGGAGGAGGAGGAGGGACATCTGCGGGGCCGGCTTCGGTCGCCCTAGCCTCCAAAAGTCTCCTATACCAAACAGGTACGTGCACTCCCTCCGGAATAGCAAAGTTATCGGCCATACTGAAAACGAAGAAAAAGACAGATTCAGAATGGAGAAAAACGAAGGAATTTTGCTAATGTCTTTTTGGGGAATAGCCCTTAAAATAAACTAGACTTTTCTTTGGAAAATATTTTATACTTGGTTTTGAAAATAGTTTTCCAAAAGTTTTAAAAACCTTTTTGTTCCTTCTCGTAAACCATATGCTCTGATACCAAATGTAACACCCCACCTCCGCCAGGGTGACTCTTGCAAGCACTTTGACTTTGGAGGGGCGTTTGAATCAGGTAAACATGCATAATGATATATCAAGGCAGAACAAGAACATATGTATATATGTAA
The DNA here is from genome assembly GCA_030737875.1 of Allium sativum. Taxonomy (NCBI): domain Eukaryota; kingdom Viridiplantae; phylum Streptophyta; class Magnoliopsida; order Asparagales; family Amaryllidaceae; genus Allium; species Allium sativum. The sequence continues at coordinate 202,900,069 of CM060925.1, read as the reverse complement.
ACAGAGTAAATAGCATAGATAAAACAGCGGAAGAATTTCAAACCATTTCAAAATAAGTCTGGTACAACATAATGTTATCTTTCCAAATAAACAAGTCTAGATAAAACAACATCAACTGAAAAACTGAAATACATAAGTGCTATCCCCAAAATAAGAGAGAACCATAGCTAGCTTCATGTCGAAAGCGTACATGAGCTGAAATCCCACAAGCAAGCAATCCAAAATCCAAGCTAGGCTCCAGTATTCCCTCCCTAAGAACCTGGGGGGGGGGGGGAGAAACGGAAGAAAAGAGGCGAAAGAAAACAGGTCAGTCAAAAAGACTGAGTAAGCCCTACTACAATCAATGTAAACTGATAAAGTTAACTGGTATGAGCAGCAGGGATGAACATAAGGATAACAACATACTAGCATGATGATTAACTAACAAGGTAGATAAAGGTGTCATCGCATAATCAGGATTCAGGTTTTGTACCACAGGTGTACTAGCAAACTAACATGACTTGAATAAACAAGTATTGATCCCTTGGCCCAAGCTTTGGCCCAATAACATAAATGACCCTAATACAAGGTCCAAGAACATGAAGTGACCCTAACACGAGGTCCAATAACATGAAGTGACCCTAACACGAGGTCCAATAACATGAAGTGACCCTAACACGAGGTCCAACCCAAACGGTCTAGTCGATCGGCTCCTTAAGCCTAACTCGTCACGTGTTGGTGTCAATACGGCCCAAACATAATTGTAGTCGAACTTTGCCGGGTCCACCCTTCGGGTGTATCAAGCCCTAGGGTGTCAACCCCTGGACACCATGAACATGAGTGCACAGTCTCGATCTACTGGTACCCGTGCATGTTTTCTCCGGCTACGGACTATGTGCACGACCAGAGTTCGCCCGGAACTACACCGGCGTACCACCCTGCCTTCGTTTATTGGTCGCTTACCTCCAGCCCAGTAACCGTGCCCCCACCCTAGCCTAGTCCCTAGGGTCATGATGATACAAACTAGGGATTACTGCTGGAGTGGACCCCCCATTGCTAGGATTTTTCTAGTGGGTTAAGTACGGTTTAACCCCTTTACTAATCATGGATTAACTTGGTTAAGTGTAACGATGAGTTCACGACTTAACCCCGATTAATCTACCAAGCCCAAATTGGTTAAGTATTAAATGGACCATGACTTAACCCTAATCATGAGGCATTAATTAATTAATGAGCCTTAACCTCTCACATTAGACTTTGTTGTGGTTACTAGTTAAGCCGGGCGGGTCCGGGTAGCTTTACACCACAACTTGGTCTAACCTCGGGTCCAAGGTACCACATGACCAACTTCTCACATTGGGTCCTATTGTTTGTAGCAACTAGTTAGGCCGGTCGGTTCCGGGTAGGTTTACGCTACAAACTCAACCCAACCTCGTGTGATGGCAAGGAATTTCGCTCGGTCCGAACCAGTCGCTAAACCGACCCAGACCGTTCGAAACGCCCTATCGTTTGAGAACACGACAAAGTAGAACGCATACAGAAGAACATTTCACTGTATATTACAACAATGCATCAGATTACAAGAATATACAGAGTAAAAAGAATATTACACAGAAATATCAGAGATTTAAATTACATTTAAATACATAGCAGCGGAAAATAATACAATACACAACTAGAAGAGATATACGGATACAAAGCTTTCCGGATATCGTTCCAGCTGTAAACCAGGATCCTGTGAATATAAATCTGCAAAACCAAAACTACTAGCTGCCCGTGTCAAAATAAGGGCACCCAAAGTTTAGGTTAAAACAATAAACTACAGGTCAGTCATGTGACTGGTGTGAGAACTAAAACAGTTAATCTTTATTTTAAATCATTAGGTAAATCAAGGGACCACGCCGTATAACACGGAACGGGTTTCCTCCCAAGAATACCAGTGCATAAAACAAACAGCGCAATGCTAAATAAAGAAAAATGAAGCTGTTATAAGACCCAGGTCCCATCACACAATGCAACGCAGTCGAGGATAGGGTTTTCCCTTATAACAGCCAAAGAATGCTTGATACGTTTTAAAACAAATCATTTGATACTATTATAAGTGTATAAAACAACTTCAAATCATAAGTATCAATCATAGGCGGCATAAGCGCCCCATCCCACTATGTCGCCATATATAGGGTTACAATTAAAACCGCAAATGTCACGTATTTGGAAATTGGATTTCCGTCTATGAACCGAGGCAAAAGATAGTCCTCAACCGATTCGAGACGCTCTAGTCCGTGTCTTAGGACCCAGACACAGGTGGGCCCTTGGATCGTCAGGGCCGGTCCACCGATGTGGATTAAAATGCCTGAACACTACGTTTCCCCACCCTATGGGGTGTAAGTCTGGTCCGTCAGCCGACCAGAATGCATCGGCCGAAACCGATATAACCGAGGCGCCTCGCAACAGCAACAACCACATAAGTCAAACTCGTCAGGGCGTGTAAAACCACTGACGCCACTTCTAACTAGAAAGAAACGCAAGTCCTCCCTGAGGTCCGTCTCCCGTTTTTGGTTCATACCTGGTGTGAAACACGCGAGGTAAACGTTACACAAAGCTACGCCACAAAGGCCGTGCTTTGATCATCACCACAAGACTTTGCTTTTCAACAGAAGCCTTGATCATTTGCATCTTAGCATGCCACACAGGCAAACCATCCTATGCAACCACTATCAGTCACACAGAATGAAATCCGATGTCAGACACACAGTCCATTTACAAGTCCGTCCTGGGTCTGAACGAAACCGGAGGCACCTAGTACCCCGCATATCCATCGATCTCCAAGTACGTCTGGACGATCACTAACTGTTTCCATCTTCTTGGGTGTACAGCCCAATCAAGATCATCAGTAATTACCCAAACGACGTGAAGACCTCCGGTCTTCGACCATCGTCTTCATCTTCGACTTATCGTCGTATCAGTTATTCAGAATGGGATAAACCCGGTCTTTCCGAATAACTCGCGTATATATTATAAAAGTGTTACACAAACACAACATACGCCTCATTCCAATTCATTAGTCACTAACCGTAAATTAATCAAGAGAATAATTCCCCAAATATTAACCCCGAAGGCCGAAACCAACATCAGATCAATATCCAGAAAACCATTCTGCTTAGCTAACCGACAGTTAGTTTCTAAATTTCACATTCATAGGGAAAGGTTCCCATTAATTTTATCCAAGATAAATTCCTGAGTTTATTCTTTAATCTATCTTTGAATATCAATTCGAATTAGTCGGGATTAACGAACTTTACCGAAGTAATCATTTGTTTTAATTTCCCAATCCCAACCTATTCATCCCATGAAGTAAAACTGGTAATACTTCATATCTAACACCACAGTGTTATCGGTAAATTCAATTACCATTTCACGTTCAAATCTAATTAAAGATTTAACTATCGCCTGGAGCAAAACTGGTGATACTCCATTTTCGATCTTTTCAATCTAATTAAAGATTCATTAAAACTCCACTTAGTTTTAATCTTCGACTGGGTTAAAGAATCAGTGTCATTTAAAACACGGTTCACGATAAACCCAAAATCACATTCCATTAATTATCGGGTTAAAGAACAAGTGTTATTTAAAACACTGTTCACGATAAACCCAAAAATCAATATCAATTCAATTCCAATTAAATATTATTTAATTGGTACACTTCATTAAATCTAAATAAAAAGATTTAATCTTTTCTCAACTGGGTTCAAGAACAGTGTTAGTGAAGACACCATTCATGACAAACCCCAAATCACATTTGATATTCAATACAAGGCCCTGAATAGAAAATATATCGGCTTATATTCAATATCAAATTCTACGACTAACAAAAGTCGTATTGGAAATAACGATATAAATATATATATCTTTCAAATTCCCATAACAACATCTGTATAATCACGAATTCCAACATCGAAATATTCCGAAGACAATTTCGATTCGAATCCACTCCAATGCAATCATTGGAGATTTTGGTTATTTTCAAAACCCTTTTTAAATTCAATTTATTTATTTAAAAATAAATAGAATTATATTTCTAGTTCAAAACTAGTTCATTTCGATAAAAATCTATTTTTATCTTTTCAAATATGGAGTTTTTCATCCCAAACTTTCACAAATCATCTCTTATGATTTTACACAAATTATTACTATTTTTAATAATTTTATCAAGGCCCGTACAGTCGATTTCCATCAACGGCCATCGAACTGCACTTACAGCGACCTTTTTCGAATTTGATTTGGTCGTATCTCCAAATCCAACCGTTAGATTTCAAATTTCTAACATTTATTAGAAAGCTCTTTTCGATACGAACTCAACGGTTCCGGTTTTAGGAGAATCCGACGGTCGGATCTCCCGTAATGCCCGTTTGAAATAAATGGTCGAAATTCGCGAACTGCCGCGGCGCGGCGCGTTCTATTCAGGCCATTATATTATATATAATATATATATAATATATATATCGTCGATTTCTATTTAAAACGAATTATATAAATAGTTTTGAATTCGTTTCAAAAACATTTTCAACTTCCATTTCAATTCAAATCAAAATTGAATTCTTCTTTATAAATTCGTTTTAAAATCCATTTCTATTCAATTCAAATTTCAATTCAATTTGAATTTATTTCACTTCGCTTTCAATTCAATTCGAATTCGTTTTCAGTTCAATTCATTTCGAAATCGTTTTCAATTCAATTCATTTCGAAATCGTTTTCAATTCAATTCATTTCGAAATCGTTTTCAATTCAATTCATTTCGAAATCGTTTTCAATTCAATTCATTTCGAAATCGTTTTCAATTCTATTCATTTCGAAATCGTTTTCAATTCTATTCATTTCGAAATCGTTTTCAATTCAATTCATTTCGAAATCGTTTTCAATTCAATTCATTTCGAAATCGTTTTCAATTCAATTCATTTCGAAATCGTTTTCAATTCAATTCATTTCGAAATCGTTTTCAATTCAATTCATTTCGAAATCGTTTTCAATTCAATTCATTTCGAAATCGTTTTCAATTCTATTCATTTCGAAATCGTATTCAATTCTATTCATTTCGAAATCGTATTCAATTCTATTCATTTCAAAATATTCGATTTCGAAATCACTTTTCAATATTCATTTTAAAATGAATAAAATCGATATAAATATCGTTCACGTCAAAATGGCGTCAATCTAATCCTCACGGCTTCACATATTTCTATTTTCAAATATTCTATTTCAAATATTTCTATTTCAAATATTTCTATTTCAAATATTTCTTTTTTTTTTCGAAACTGGAATGAGGCCCAATCAATTACCATATAATGTTAATTATATGGATTTTCTACAACACATGTATATATCAACAACGATGAATAATCAACCATCAACCAAAGTGCACTACACTGTATAAGCATCAAATATAGACATTTAACGCTTATAGCAGCTTGTCAATCAATCGATCGACATATTTAATCAATCAGGATGAGTGAACTTCAAATTTCATCCTAACACCCGTGTGGGGTTTCAAACAATCAAACACATATTTTATTTGTGCAGTTAGGCGATGTGTAAAATTTATCGACCCAATCAACGTCATTCAAATAGGTGTACATAAACAAACCGTCTGGTTTGTAAATGAATATTTATTTATTCACATTCACGTTAAAAATTATATTTTTAACGATAACACATTTTATTTCAACATATGAATTTCTATTCAATTCATTTACACAATAAAATGATATTTTTATTTTCTAACATATTTTAGAAAATTTCGGCGGCATAACGGCACGATACTAGAAACGGGACAAAGCCTAGCCTTATCCCCGGTCTAGTGAAGGCCCACGCCATTCACACATCAATTTCAATCAATTTCCAATTCAACCAAACGAATAAATCAATCACCCAACATTCAACTAAACAAACAAGTCCATGGTCTGTGGACGGGTGTCGGGTGCTTCTAATAAGCACCGTCTGCATCCTAGTATATATATATATAACTAAAGAAATAAATTGAAAGGTGAGAAATTCTCACCTATAGCTATCCTAGCTCCACGGCACTTCATTGATAGAAATCTTCATCGCTATCGCATCATCGCCATCTTCGTTGCCCGTAGTCACTATATATATAAAAATCGAATTTTTATTTCAAAGTTCAATATATAAAAATCGAATTTTTAGTTCGCTATTCAATATATAAAAATCGAATTTTTAGTTCGCTATTCAATATATAAAAATCGAATTTTTAGTTCGCTATTCAATATATAAAAATCGAATTTTTAGTTCGCTATTCAATATATAAAAATCGAATTTTTACTATGTTATTCAATATATAAAAATCGAATTTTTACTATGTTATTCAATATATAAAAATCGAATTTTTACTATGTTATTCAATATATAAAAATCGAATTTTTACTATGTTATTCAATATATAAAAATCACATTTTATTTCGAAGTTCAATATACAAAAATTCTATTTTTCTATCGAAGTTCAATATATAAAAATCTCGCCCTTTCATTATTAAAAATCTCGCCTTTTCATTATCAAAAATCTTTTTCACTTTCTATTTTCAAAAAAGTATGTTATTTCGATTTTCAAAACAAAGTATGTTATTTCGATTTTCAAAACAAAGTATGTTATTTCGATTTTCAAAACAAAGTATGTTATTTCGATTTTCAAAACAAAGTATGTTATTTCGATTTTCAAAACAAAGTATGTTATTTCGATTTTCAAAACAAAGTATGTTATTTCGATTTTCAAAACAAAGTATGTTATTTCGATTTTCAAAACAAAGTATGTTATTTCGATTTTCAAAACAAAGTATGTTATTTCGATTTTCAAAACAAAGTATGTTATTTCGATTTTCAAAACAAAGTATGTTATTTCGATTTTCAAAACAAAGTATGTTATTTCGATTTTCAAAACAAAGTATGTTATTTCGATTTTCAAAACAAAGTATGTTATTTCGATTTTCAAAACAAAGTATGTTATTTCGATTTTCAAAACAAAGTATGTTATTTCGATTTTCAAAACAAAGTATGTTATTTCTATTTTCAAAACAAAGTATGTTATTTCGATTTTCAAAACAAAGTATGTTATTTCGATTTTCTTTTCGAAGTTCAAAACATAAAAATCCTATTTTCTTTTCGAATATGAAGTTTTTTAAAAATATGATCTTTTCCTTTAAAAGTTCTAATTTTTTCTTTAAAAAGATTAAACCTTTTTCTATTCTAAAGTTTAAACCTTTTCCTTCTAACTTAAAATTTAAAATTTAAAATCAGTTTAAAGTTCAAGTCTTTTTCTTTTAACTTAAAATTTAAAATCAGTTTATATGCTTTATATAATTCAGTTTTAAATCTTATAAAATTCAGTTTTAAAGCTAAAGAAAATTCAGTTTTAGAAATAAATAAAATCAGTTTTAATCTTAAATTAAAAAATCAGTTTTAAAGCTTTTAAAATCGAAATCAGTTTTTTTTTCAGTAAAATAAAAATCAGTTTTAATTGTAAAATAAAAAACCAGTTTTTTTACAATTAAATAAATAATAATAAAAAAAAACAGTTAAATAAATCATTAAAAACTCACAGGGGGGGCTGCGGTTGCGTCAGGTGATGGTGTGGATCATGTCGGTCGTCGCGGTGATGGATGGAGGCGAGCGGAGCTGGGTGCGGCTCAGTTGCTGGCGAGTGGACAGGGGGTATGGGCTCTCGAGAGAGGAGGAGAGGCGGTGGGAAGAAGGAGGAGGATCGGGAGGCGGAGGGCACCAGTGACGGGGTCGGTGTGGCTTCAACGGCGGGGCGACATTGGGTTTGGGGGCGACGGCTAATTTAGGTTTTTTTTTTTTTTTTCCTTTTATAAATCGATTTCTATCTGGTAAAAAAAAGGGGGGCCTGAGCGGGTTTAAGGGGGGGGGGGGAGATTTCTTTTTTTTTTTTATTATTATTATTTAATTATTAAAAAGTTGACTTTCACATACGACCTCTATACGAGGTCCACCGCCTGTCGCCCATAGCGTTTCACCCCCATTCCGAACACAATGGGATATGTACCGCAAGCTGATTCGATCGTTTCGATCAGTTTCTGTTGCATTTACATTTAAATCATTATATTGAATTTTAAACGTACATTTCAATATACCGGGGTCACATACTAACTCTAAAAATTCCAGATAAATATTTTCTAGCTTCGTATTGACGATACGGTCCTAACAAAACTAGTTTCGTCGAATTCTGAGACTGTTAGAAAAATGGCCAATTTCCAGTCGATTAAAATCAACTGAAACTGGTCAAACGCGTTTTCCTTTGCCACGCTCACATATTGATTCGAAAAATTATGAAATTTGGAATCTAGCAATAACTTTACATCCCGGACCCAACAAAACTGGTTTCGTCGAAATCCGAGGTCGTTTGCAAAATTGCTATTTTTAAGGGCCTTATATATATATAAATATATATAAATTCCACAGCGACTATTTCTAATTTTAAACTGGACATATCTTATCATTTCTAAGATGAAATCTCAGTTTGTTAACTTCGTTACAAAGATATAGTTATACAGATTCAAATATTTCTTGTTTCGTTCAATTCTGACTTATATTGAATACTGTATATTCATTTGAAATTAGAAATCGAATTTTCGAACTACCGCGCCATTTTCAATTCCTTTTATAATTATATATAATTATTATATATTCTAACGACGACGCGTATAATATATACGATCGAATTATATTCAAAATAAATTTCTCGTCGATATTATTTAAAATAATTCATTTTAAATAATCAAAATTCGCTAAAATTGCCAAAATAAAAATTTTAAACTGGCCCAGATTTTACGGGTTGTTACAATCTCCCCCACTTAAAACTTTTCGTCCCCGAAAAGGAACAAAGTCGAAAGTGGTTTGATCAATTCAACTCTACGCTCGATCTGTATTCTATTCTCCAACCTTTCAGTTTCTGAGAATTTTCAAAATTTCAAAAATTTGGCTAACACCCTAAATTTTTGAAAAATTTCGCCATAACCTCCCCTGCAATGGGAGCATCGGGGAATTTCAAATAGCTTCCCCGGTCCTTCAGATCTCAAAAAGAAAAAGAAAAAGCCAAGCGGCTAGCCAATAGGCTCACAAAATCATCATCACCCAAACAAAACAGTAAATTATGTAGTAAACATGTACCTATTTGTCGGGCAAACAAATTTTATTCTCTGGCTCTAGCCTCCTTGCTATGACCTGCTCAATATAAGTATATGTATATGCAAGCAAATGCGACCAATTTTCAATATAATCCAATATTTGATTCAATTAGGCTAAATGGTTTAAAATTAGCAAACAAATGAACAAACAACACAAACATCAATCAATTAGTGAATTATCATTTGAAATTTATAACTTTTGGTACATATACTAAAAATCATGTTTTGATGCCAATTCACAACAATGTGTTCTATCTATATAATCTTTGGTTCTCACACCAGTCTAATGGAAATATATAGATATCACACCTTCGAAACACGAATATAAATACTGATGATGTGGCCACATCATCAGAATTATCCCCGGGTGTCTAGAATGTGACTCTATATCTATCCAGTATATTAAAACTTCGAATATACGTTTGCAAGGCGTATATGCAAATTTTTTATATACTGAATTGTCCAAAATCAATATAAACAAATAATCAAATACGAATAGTTGATTTAAATTTTCAAAACAAAATTTGTTTTCATTTGAAAAATATACTCTTCACACTCGTTCTAGGATACTACTGATCCCATCTCTAACGAGTCATTCTCGTTGGATATTACTAATCCAATATCTGATGAATTCTTTCGTATGGTTCTAATGTGCCTTGTTCTCTAAGCTTTGTAAACCAAAGCTCTGATACCAAATGTGATGGCAAGGAATTTCGCTCGGTCCGAACCAGTCGCTAAACCGACCCAGACCGTTCGAAACGCCCTATCGTTTGAGAACACGACAAAGTAGAACGCATACAGAAGAACATTTCACTGTATATTACAACAATGCATCAGATTACAAGAATATACAGAGTAAAAAGAATATTACACAGAAATATCAGAGATTTAAATTACATTTAAATACATAGCAGCGGAAAATAATACAATACACAACTAGAAGAGATATACGGATACAAAGCTTTCCGGATATCGTTCCAGCTGTAAACCAGGATCCTGTGAATATAAATCTGCAAAACCAAAACTACTAGCTGCCCGTGTCAAAATAAGGGCACCCAGAGTTTAGGTTAAAACAATAAACTCCAGGTCAGTCATGTGACTGGTGTGAGAACTAAAACAGTTAATCTTTATTTTAAATCATTAGGTAAATCAAGGGACCACGCCGTATAACACGGAACGGGTTTCCTCCCAAGAATACCAGTGCATAAAACAAACAGCGCAATGCTAAATAAAGAAAAATGAAGCTGTTATAAGACCCAGGTCCCATCACACAATGCAACGCAGTCGAGGATAGGGTTTTCCCTTATAACAGCCAAAGAATGCTTGATACGTTTTAAAACAAATCATTTGATACTATTATAAGTGTATAAAACAACTTCAAATCATAAGTATCAATCATAGGCGGCATAAGCGCCCCATCCCACTATGTCGCCATATATAGGGTTACAATTAAAACCGCAAATGTCACGTATTTGGAAATTGGATTTCCGTCTATGAACCGAGGCAAAAGATAGTCCTCAACCGATTCGAGACGCTCTAGTCCGTGTCTCAGGACCCAGACACAGGTGGGCCCTTGGATCGTCAGGGCCGGTCCACCGATGTGGATTAAAATGCCTGAACACTACGTTTCCCCACCCTATGGGGTGTAAGTCTGGTCCGTCAGCCGACCAGAATGCATCGGCCGAAACCGATATAACCGAGGCGCCTCGCAACAGCAACAACCACATAAGTCAAACTCGTCAGGGCGTGTAAAACCACTGACGCCACTTCTAACTAGAAAGAAACGCAAGTCCTCCCTGAGGTCCGTCTCCCGTTTTTGGTTCATACCTGGTGTGAAACACGCGAGGTAAACGTTACACAAAGCTACGCCACAAAGGCCGTGCTTTGATCATCACCACAAGACTTTGCTTTTCAACAGAAGCCTTGATCATTTGCATCTTAGCATGCCACACAGGCAAACCATCCTATGCAACCACTATCAGTCACACAGAATGAAATCCGATGTCAGACACACAGTCCATTTACAAGTCCGTCCTGGGTCTGAACGAAACCGGAGGCACCTAGTACCCCGCATATCCATCGATCTCCAAGTACGTCTGGACGATCACTAACTGTTTCCATCTTCTTGGGTGTACAGCCCAATCAAGATCATCAGTAATTACCCAAACGACGTGAAGACCTCCGGTCTTCGACCATCGTCTTCATCTTCGACTTATCGTCGTATCAGTTATTCAGAATGGGATAAACCCGGTCTTTCCGAATAACTCGCGTATATATTATAAAAGTGTTACACAAACACAACATACGCCTCATTCCAATTCATTAGTCACTAACCGTAAATTAATCAAGAGAATAATTCCCCAAATATTAACCCCGAAGGCCGAAACCAACATCAGATCAATATCCAGAAAACCATTCTGCTTAGCTAACCGACAGTTAGTTTCTAAATTTCACATTCATAGGGAAAGGTTCCCATTAATTTTATCCAAGATAAATTCCTGAGTTTATTCTTTAATCTATCTTTGAATATCAATTCGAATTAGTCGGGATTAACGAACTTTACCGAAGTAATCATTTGTTTTAATTTCCCAATCCCAACCTATTCATCCCATGAAGTAAAACTGGTAATACTTCATATCTAACACCACAGTGTTATCGGTAAATTCAATTACCATTTCACGTTCAAATCTAATTAAAGATTTAACTATCGCCTGGAGCAAAACTGGTGATACTCCATTTTCGATCTTTTCAATCTAATTAAAGATTCATTAAAACTCCACTTAGTTTTAATCTTCGACTGGGTTAAAGAATCAGTGTCATTTAAAACACGGTTCACGATAAACCCAAAATCACATTCCATTAATTATCGGGTTAAAGAACAAGTGTTATTTAAAACACTGTTCACGATAAACCCAAAAATCAATATCAATTCAATTCCAATTAAATATTATTTAATTGGTACACTTCATTAAATCTAAATAAAAAGATTTAATCTTTTCTCAACTGGGTTCAAGAACAGTGTTAGTGAAGACACCATTCATGACAAACCCCAAATCACATTTGATATTCAATACAAGGCCCTGAATAGAAAATATATCGGCTTATATTCAATATCAAATTCTACGACTAACAAATGTCGTATTGGAAATAACGATATAAATATATATATCTTTCAAATTCCCATAACAACATCTGTATAATCACGAATTCCAACATCGAAATATTCCGAAGACAATTTCGATTCGAATCCACTCCAATGCAATCATTGGAGATTTTGGTTATTTTCAAAACCCTTTTTAAATTCAATTTATTTATTTAAAAATAAATAGAATTATATTTCTAGTTCAAAACTAGTTCATTTCGATAAAAATCTATTTTTATCTTTTCAAATATGGAGTTTTTCATCCCAAACTTTCACAAATCATCTCTTATGATTTTACACAAATTATTACTATTTTTAATAATTTTATCAAGGCCCGTACAGTCGATTTCCATCAACGGCCATCGAACTGCACTTACAGCGACCTTTTTCGAATTTGATTTGGACGTATCTCCAAATCCAACCGTTAGATTTCAAATTTCTAACATTCATTAGAAAGCTCTTTTCGATACGAACTCAACGGTTCCGGTTTTAGGAGAATCCGACGGTCGGATCTCCCGTAATGCCCGTTTGAAATAAATGGTCGAAATTCGCGAACTGCCGCGGCGCGGCGCGTTCTATTCAGGCCATTATATTATATATAATATATATATAATATATATATCGTCGATTTCTATTTAAAACGAATTATATAAATAGTTTTGAATTCGTTTCAAAAACATTTTCAACTTCCATTTCAATTCAAATCAAAATTGAATTCTTCTTTATAAATTCGTTTTAAAATCCATTTCTATTCAATTCAAATTTCAATTCAATTTGAATTTATTTCACTTCGCTTTCAATTCAATTCGAATTCGTTTTCAGTTCAATTCATTTCGAAATCGTTTTCAATTCAATTCATTTCGAAATCATTTTCAATTCAATTCATTTCGAAATCGTTTTCAATTCTATTCATTTCGAAATCGTTTTCAATTCTATTCATTTCGAAATCGTTTTCAATTCAATTCATTTCGAAATCGTTTTCAATTCAATTCATTTCGAAATCGTTTTCAATTCAATTCATTTCGAAATCGTTTTCAATTCAATTCATTTCGAAATCGTTTTCAATTCAATTCATTTCGAAATCGTTTTCAATTCATTTCGAAATCGTTTTCAATTCTATTCATTTCGAAATCGTATTCAATTCTATTCATTTCGAAATCGTATTCAATTCTATTCATTTCAAAATATTCGATTTCGAAATCACTTTTCAATATTCATTTTAAAATGAATAAAATCGATATAAATATCGTTCACGTCAAAATGGCGTCAATCTAATCCTCACGGCTTCACATATTTCTATTTTCAAATATTCTATTTCAAATATTTCTATTTCAAATATTTCTATTTCAAATATTTCTTTTTTTTTTTCGAAACTGGAATGAGGCCCAATCAATTACCATATAATGTTAATTATATGGATTTTCTACAACACATGTATATATCAACAACGATGAATAATCAACCATCAACCAAAGTGCACTACACTGTATAAGCATCAAATATAGACATTTAACGCTTATAGCAGCTTGTCAATCAATCGATCGACATATTTAATCAATCAGGATGAGTGAACTTCAAATTTCATCCTAACACCCGTGTGGGGTTTCAAACAATCAAACACATATTTTATTTGTGCAGTTAGGCGATATGTAAAATTTATCGACCCAATCAACGTCATTCAAATAGGTGTACATAAACAAACCGTCTGGTTTGTAAATGAATATTTATTTATTCACATTCACGTTAAAAATTATATTTTTAACGATAACACATTTTATTTCAACATATGAATTTCTATTCAATTCATTTACACAATAAAATGATATTTTTATTTTCTAACATATTTTAGAAAATTTCGGCGGCATAACGGCACGATACTAGAAACGGGACAAGGCCTAGCCTTATCCCCGGTCTAGTGAAGGCCCACGCCATTCACACATCAATTTCAATCAATTTCCAATTCAACCAAACGAATAAATCAATCACCCAACATTCAACTAAACAAACAAGTCCATGGTCTGTGGACGGGTGTCGGGTGCTTCTAATAAGCACCGTCTGCATCCTAGTATATATATATAACTAAAGAAATAAATTGAAAGGTGAGAAATTCTCACCTATAGCTATCCTAGCTCCACGGCACTTCATTGATAGAAATCTTCATCGCTATCGCATCATCGCCATCTTCGTTGCCCGTAGTCACTATATATATAAAAATCGAATTTTTATTTCAAAGTTCAATATATAAAAATCGAATTTTTAGTTCGCTATTCAATATATAAAAATCGAATTTTTAGTTCGCTATTCAATATATAAAAATCGAATTTTTAGTTCGCTATTCAATATATAAAAATCGAATTTTTACTATGTTATTCAATATATAAAAATCGAATTTTTACTATGTTATTCAATATATAAAAATCGAATTTTTACTATGTTATTCAATATATAAAAATCGAATTTTTACTATGTTATTCAATATATAAAAATCACATTTTATTTCGAAGTTCAATATACAAAAATTCTATTTTTCTATCGAAGTTCAATATATAAAAATCACGCCCTTTCATTATTAAAAATCTCGCCTTTTCATTATCAAAAATCTTTTTCACTTTCTATTTTCAAAAAAGTATGTTATTTCGATTTTCAAAACAAAGTATGTTATTTCGATTTTCAAAACAAAGTATGTTATTTCGATTTTCAAAACAAAGTATGTTATTTCGATTTTCAAAACAAAGTATGTTATTTCGATTTTCAAAACAAAGTATGTTATTTCGATTTTCAAAACAAAGTATGTTATTTCGATTTTCAAAACAAAGTATGTTATTTCGATTTTCAAAACAAAGTATGTTATTTCGATTTTCAAAACAAAGTATGTTATTTCGATTTTCAAAACAAAGTATGTTATTTCGATTTTCAAAACAAAGTATGTTATTTCGATTTTCAAAACAAAGTATGTTATTTCGATTTTCAAAACAAAGTATGTTATTTCGATTTTCTTTTCGAAGTTCAAAACATAAAAATCCTATTTTCTTTTCGAATATGAAGTTTTTTAAAAATATGATCTTTTCCTTTAAAAGTTCTAATTTTTTCTTTAAAAAGATTAAACCTTTTTCTATTCTAAAGTTTAAACCTTTTCCTTCTAACTTAAAATTTAAAATTTAAAATCAGTTTAAAGTTCAAGTCTTTTTCTTTTAACTTAAAATTTAAAATCAGTTTATATGCTTTATATAATTCAGTTTTAAATCTTATAAAATTCAGTTTTAAAGCTAAAGAAAATTCAGTTTTAGAAATAAATAAAATCAGTTTTAATCTTAAATTAAAAAATCAGTTTTAAAGCTTTTAAAATCGAAATCAGTTTTTTTTTCAGTAAAATAAAAATCAGTTTTAATTGTAAAATAAAAAACCAGTTTTTTACAATTAAATAAATAATAATAAAAAAAACAGTTAAATAAATCATTAAAAACTCACAGGGGGGGCTGCGGTTGCGTCAGGTGATGGTGTGGATCCTGTCGGTCGTCGCGGTGATGGATGGAGGCGAGCGGAGCTGGGTGCGGCTCAGTTGCTGGCGAGTGGACAGGGGGTATGGGCTCTCGAGAGAGGAGGAGAGGCGGTGGGAAGAAGGAGGAGGATCGGGAGGCGGAGGGCACCAGTGACGGGGTCGGTGTGGCTTCAACGGCGGCGCGACATTGGGTTTGGGGGCGACGGCTAATTTAGGTTTTTTTTTTTTTTTCCTTTTATAAATCGATTTCTATCTGGTAAAAAAAAAGGGGGGCCTGAGCGGGTTTAAGGGGGGGGAGATTTCTTTTTTTATTATTATTATTATTTAATTATTAAAAAGTTGACTTTCACATACGACCTCTATACGAGGTCCACCGCCTGTCGCCCATAGCGTTTCACCCCCATTCCGAACACAATGGGATATGTACCGCAAGCTGATTCGATCGTTTCGATCAGTTTCTGTTGCATTTACATTTAAATCATTATATTGAATTTTAAACGTACATTTCAATATACCGGGGTCACATACTAACTCTAAAAATTCCAGATAAATATTTTCTAGCTTCGTATTGACGATACGGTCCTAACAAAACTAGTTTCGTCGAATTCTGAGACTGTTAGAAAAATGGCCAATTTCCAGTCGATTAAAATCAACTGAAACTGGTCAAACGCGTTTTCCTTTGCCACGCTCACATATTGATTCGAAAAATTATGAAATTTGGAATCTAGCAATAACTTTACATCCCGGACCCAACAAAACTGGTTTCGTCGAAATCCGAGGTCGTTTGCAAAATTGCTATTTTTAAGGGCCTTATATATATATAAATATATATAAATTCCACAGCGACTATTTCTAATTTTAAACTGGACATATCTTATCATTTCTAAGATGAAATCTCAGTTTGTTAACTTCGTTACAAAGATATAGTTATACAGATTCAAATATTTCTTGTTTCGTTCAATTCTGACTTATATTGAATAGTGTATATTCATTTGAAATTAGAAATCGAATTTTCGAACTACCGCGCCATTTTCAATTCCTTTTATAATTATATATAATTATTATATATTCTAACGACGACGCGTATAATATATACGATCGAATTATATTCAAAATAAATTTCTCGTCGATATTATTTAAAATAATTCATTTTAAATAATCAAAATTCGCTAAAATTGCCAAAATAAAAATTTTAAACTGGCCCAGATTTTACGGGTTGTTACACCTCGAGTTGGCCACACTTATATTTTCTAAGTGTCGTGTCCATCGTGTTTCCAAAACACATTACAAGTTTTCAAGCAATTGGTTAGACCTAACTTAATAGGTAAATTCCCAATGGGTAGACCTAACTTAATAGGTAAATTCCCAAGCTCATGTTTTTATGTCTTTTAAGTTTACCCAACCCCAAACGCAATCCCATCGCTTACATATCGCAATAGCGCATAAAGGATAGAAAGAGGGAACTTGGCATAATCATGACATAAAAGTGTTGAAGCCACAAGTTCAACATGGTGGCATATGAAATGTACATATGTTCATATACTTGCATTAGGCCTCAAAAAGCATGCATAACTTGCATATCATATGACAACTTGCATATCAAACTTGCATAGCATAACTTGCATATCATATGACAACTTGCATATCAAACTTGCATAGCATAACTTGCATATCATATGACAACTTGCATATCAAACTTGCATAACATAACTTGCATATCATATGACAACTTGCATATCAAACTTGCATAGCATAACTTGCATATCATATGACAACTTGCATATCAAACTTGCATAACATAACTTGCATATCATATGACAACTTGCATATCAAACTTGCATAACATAACTTGATGAACTTGCATAACACATCATAGTAAACTTGCATAGCATAACTTGCATATCATATGACAACTTGCATATCAAACTTGCATAACATAACTTGATGAACTTGCATAACACATCATAGTAAACTTGCATAGCATAACTTGCATATCATATGACAACTTGCATATCAAACTTGCATAACATAACTTGATGAACTTGCATAACACATCATAGTAAACTTGCATATAAACTCGCATATCATACATTTAACTTTAAAGTTTAAGTATGAAAGTAGAATAGGGCTTACAATGCTTATGCGGACTCAAATGAGTATAGCAAATGTAAGAAGACCCTTATGCAACCAATTAAACCCCAAAAATGCAAGCAAAATTGATCAAAACTCTTTCTTTATGGTGCAAATATAGAGACTTGACTTGAATGCAAGCTAATGATGATCATACAAGTCTAAAAACACTTGTATGCATGGAAAATCTCATAAAAATTTGTTTAGGAATTTTATGAAGAGAGTGGAGGCCATGAGAGGATTGATTTTGCCATAGTTTAGTTGCTAGAATGAATAATGATGATTTAGGGTAGGTTAGGGTCTTATTTATAGATTAGGCAAGTGTTTTAGGCCATAGGATTAAACCCTAGTTGCAATCTCAGCCCTTAAAACCGAATCTGGCCCCCAAGCTCAACACAAACCCAAAATGGTGCACCAGGCTAAACAGCCCGTCTGAGCCAAGTCGACAGCCCAGTCGACAGGGCTGTCGACTTGGTCTAACCAAGTCGACTCCCAAGTCGACAGGGCTGTCGACTTGGGGTGTTCTGGTGGGAATTATCCCGCCTGGCCCAATAACCCCAAATTCCAAATTCAGATTTGAATTTGAAATCTGTTTTTACTTTGAAATTTTCTGAAAACTTCGTTGGGCCTTAATCGGGTCATACGGACTCCGATTTTCGAAAACTCGGACTATATTTCGCGTATTTTTCCGAGACGAACGCAATGGCATAGCCCGTTTCCCTTGATTCAGATTTATAAATTAAATTCTACCTCGATTTATGTTATAACAGGTTATGGAAAATACGGGTTGTTACAAAAACCCTTGTCGCATAACTGACTAATACTAAGTAAATTTTCTTTCAAATTTTTAACTAACATGACATTTGTAACAAGAGGTAAGTTAGATGTACCACAATTGCTCACATCGCCTTTGCCGATGATATAGCCTTTTGAATTATCTCCAAAAGTGATGGAGCCACCGTCCGAGTATGTAATATTTGTTAATAAGCTCTTAACTCCAGTCATGTGCTTCGAGCAACCACTTTCCAATATCCACTTTCCTCTTTTCTTAAGTGGGACCTGCAAAAAATAAAATTAAGTCCACGGTACCCACTTTTTATGGGGTCCTAAGACTTAGGTCTTAGGAGTCCAAACCCATTCCGGTATCCTCTTTATATATATAATTAGAATTGAAATGTGCAGAATTCATGAAATGCTAAATATATTTGTTCCTAATCAAACTGTTATTTTTTTAGGAACCCATATCTTGATAGTTTTGACATTTTTCTTTTGAAAATCCACAGCCGATTTTGGGTTGGAATATAATAAACTAAGATTTTTCTTAGCTTTATTTTTTACTACATCTTTTTTCTTGAGATGTTTCTTGGTTTCTTGTTTTTAATATCCTAAACCTTGTTTGTTTGAAGTAGATTGTGAACTTCCAATGATCTTTGTCAAATTTTCTCGACCTTTGTTGAAGTTAGAAACATTTTGAGTAATATTATCTAACTTAGTTTGTAAACTAGCTTTTTCTAGATCAAGAATTTTGACTTTTGCCTTTAGCTGATGATTTTCAGTAGTAAGAACATCGTTTTTCTCTTTTTGAGTTTTAATTCTTGACTCAAAAGAGTTAATTGAGAGTCGATATTAGATGATGATTCTTGAAGCTTTTCAAGTTCTTCTTCTAATATTTCCTTCTCGTCTTTTAACATATCTCGTTCAAACTCTGCTTTACTCAAATCGGCTCTGGCTTCTTTGAGTTGACGTTTCATGTCTTTATATTTGACTATCAATTCAGCATTAATATCGAGTACTTTATCAAATGTAGAAATTTGTACCTCATCTTCTGCTGCCATGAAACAAACATTTTCTTGTTCATCCTCTGTATCACTTTCACTTTCTGATGAAGACAAGTCTGAATCATCCCATGTTACTTAGAATGCTCGTTTCTTTGATTTGTCCTTGTATTTGAACTTGTCATTTTCTGACTTCTTTTCTGGACAATCTTTGTTCATGTGCCCCTTTTTGTGGCAGTTAAAACATTCTATAGCGGACAATGATGGTTTATTTGATCCAATCTTCTTTTTGCTATAACGATTAGCTTTTCGTTGCTTTAGGAATTTTTTGAAACCTTTAGCAATGAATGCCATATCTTCATCTTCAGACTCTGATTCATCTTCATCTTTTTCAGCATGGAATGCTACATTTTTCTTTTCTTCTTTTTGTTCCTTTCTAACCTGCAAATTAGCTTCATAGGACATTAAATTTCCTATCAATTCATCTGGCTTCATGACGGAAAGGTCATTAGCTTCTTCAATTGCTAATACTTTTTCTTCCCATTCACTAGTCAGAGAATGTAGGACTGTCGAAACAACATCAAAATTTGAATATTTTTTCCTAAACCAATTAATGCATGGTGAATAGTTTGAAACCGTGAATACATATCATTGATTGTCTCATTCGGCTTCATTTTGAAATTTTGAAACTGACTTTTCAGCATGACTATTTTTGCTTGTTTAACCTTGCTGGTACCTTCATGAGTGTTTTTTAGCGTTTGCCAAATTTGATATGCGGTGGTATAGATACTAACACGGTATTATTCATTTTGGTCTAATACACAAAACAACATTTTTATTGCCTTTGCATTTACGGCTACTGCCGTTTTCTCAGCCAGTGTCCATTCCGAATAATCAGTTGTTGGATTCACTATTTCCTTTTGGGTAGCATTCCAGGCATCATAGCTATTTGATTGCATAAAGAATGCCATACGTGTTTCCCAATAGCTATAGTTGAGACCATTAAAGAATGGAGGTCTTTGTGTTGATTGACCTTCCGTGTAAGTGGTAGTGTTGGTGCTTGCATTATTTGCCATATTACTAGAATATATCAAATAACTGTGTTACGATTATATGATGACCATGCTCTGATACCAATTGAAAAATGCACACGGATCATGTAATATGGTGTATAACAGACGAGTATGAAATAATAATGAATCACAGAGATAAAAACGGAAAATGCGGTAAAATAGAAAAATCACACTAGGGATTTTTGTACTGGTTCGGAGCACCATCCTACGTACAGTCCCAGACTTCTATCTGGATTTTCACTAACACTCACCTCACTTCACCCAGAGTAATAGGTACACAATGCCCGAGCAGACGAACGGGATTTCACTCCTCTAATAACACTGAGGACTTCAACACTAGCCTCTTACAACACTGAGGACTTCAACAAAGATGAATGTAATTGTTGTTGACGATATGTGTTCTCAATAACACGATTTTGTCACTTGTAGTACAAAGTTCCCATAATCTTATCCTCAAATATAATATTTGTGTAAATGAAGATTTGAGAGTGGATATTGTATTGAATCAAAAGAATGTTAAATATATTCTAGGATTCAAAATGATATAGGATAGAATATGAGCAATTTGAGCGCTTTTAGAGTTCAAGAATGAGATCAATAGAATAGAAATTACATTGATAAAATCGGTGAATTGGAATGATGAAATCATGATGTTTATATAAGGAATAAACAGTCATAACTATTTGTGAAAAGTTACAAATAATGGTCATGAACATTTATGAAGAGAAGGAGAAGCAACTCTTGAAGAAATGGAAGTGTCTATACGAAAGGTTGCTTCTGTTTAAAATGGTCGATAGGTTAAAAAGAACCGGTAGACAAGAATTTAAATGTATATACGTTATGCACACTTGTGCAAGTTATCTGTGCATTCTGGGCAGAAACGGTCGACCGTCTGGATTCAACCGGTCGACCGGTTTGGCCCAGATTGCACAGTTAATGTGTACACATATATTCTTATATATATATTTAAAGATTAAAGGTGTGAGATTATTCGAGGATAGATTTTAACATAAATAACACTACTAACATATCAAATAATAAACCTCTAATGTATGTAGCTCTTTGTGTCTCTTTAAACCAATGAATATCTTTTTTTTGTCGATCACGGCTTATCTCTTCGTCAGAAATCAAAACTTTATGAAATTCTTGACTCAACATGGAGTACCAGTAGTTTTACTCCAAGCGATAGTTAAATCTTTAATAAGATTTGAACATGAAATGGTAATTAATTTTATCGATAACACTATGGTGTTAGATATGGAGTATTACCAGTTTTGCTCCACGGGATGAATCGGTTGGGATTGGAAAATAAAACAAATGATTACTTCGGTAAGGTGCGCTAAACCCGACTAGTTTGAAAACCTTAATTTAATTTAAATTGTGAAAAGAATATTCTGGATTGGAATGAGGCATATGTTTTTTTATAGAACTTGATTATAAGATACATGAATTATTCGAAATGGCCGGGTTTATACCCATTCTGAACAATTGGTTCGACGAGAAGTCGACGATGAAGATGGCGGTTGAACACCGGAGTTCCTCACACCATTTGGATTATTACTGATGTCTTGATTGGCCTATACACCCAAGACAAGGTAATAAGTGGTGATCGTCCAGACATACTTGGAGATCGACCGGATATGCGAGGACCTCTCTCCTGTATTGGACATATGAGACGAGGAATAATGTGCCTTCGGTTTCGTTCAGACCCAAAAGAACTTGTAAATGGATGTGTGTCTGAAATTGGATTTTATTCTGTGTACTTCTATTAAATATATATCTGTTTGGTGGCGGAGAATTTATTCTCTTGCTTAACACCCTTCTCTAAGATGTACGAGCTTAGAGTTTATATATTGATAGACATTAGTTGCATGGCATGAATTATCAGTGTGGCATGATGAGATGCAAATGATCAAGGCTTTTTTTGAAAAGCAGTGTCTTGCTGTTGATGATCAAAGCATGACTTTAAATAATATAGCTTTGTATATAGCGTTAACTCAAGAGTCTCACGCCCCGATATGAGTCTAAAACGGGATCAGGGACACAGGGAGAACACGACGTTTCTTTCTAGCTAGAGGTGGTGTCATGGTATGGAGCCCAGACGTTTATATTTTTATCTATGTGGATGGTGGATAGCGAGGCGCCTCAGATATATCGGTCACTACGGGGCCAATGGATGGGTCCGATAGGACTGGGAAACGAGTGCTTAGGAATAACTAATCCACAAACGTAAGTGTGGACCGGCCCTGTAGGAACCAAGGGTTCATTGCGGGGGATCCTAAGGCATTTGCCAGAGTGTCTCAAATCAGAAGGAGCCATCGCTAGCCGTGACTCATGGTGGAATACAATTTCCAATACGTGAATTTTCAATTTTATTTGTAGAACTAGTATGGCGACATAGTAGCATGGGATATTATGCCGCCTATGATTGATACATTTATATTTGAAGTGATTTTGACACTATATACTTATAGTAATATCAAAATGATTTTTTTTAAACGTACCAAGCATGTTGGGCTATTATAACGGAAAACTCTATCCTTCGGCTTAAGTTGTATTGTGTGATGGGAACTGAGTCTTATAATAGCTTCATTTTTTGAAAAGCATTGTGCTGTTTATAAACTGTTTTATGCACTGGTATTCTTGGGAGAAAACCTGTTCCATGTTATACGGTGTGGTCCCTTAATTTATTTTATTTTTAAAGTAATGTTTTAAATATATGTTTTAGTTCTCACACCAGTCCCATGATTGACCTGGAGTTTATTGTTTTAACCCTAAACTCTCGGTGCCCCTATTTTCCACACGGGCAGCTAGTAGTTTTGGTTTTGCAGATTTCTATTTTACAGGATCTTGGTTTACAGCTGAAGCTATTTTCTAAAAGCTTTGTATCTGTGTATTTCTTTCAGTTGTATTTGTTAATGTATTTTCGCTGCTCATTGTACTAATTTTCCGCTGCTTTGTATTTTAATCTCTGATATATTTCTTATGTATATTATTTATTCATACTATGTTATATTCTTGTACTCTGATGTAATTGTTGTAATAGCAATGAAATGTTCTATTTTTTGTGTTTTGATTTGTCGTATTCTCATTAAAATCCGTGTTTTCTGCTCTCCTCAGAGGCTAGCGAATTCAGGTCATAACATTTATGGTATCAGAGCGTTGGTTTACAGAGCTCGAGAACAAGACACGTTAGAACCAAACGAAAAAATTCATCAGAGTTTGGATTTATAATATCCAATAGGAATGACTCTGAAACACCCCACCTCCGTTAAGGTCACTCACAAAGGGAATGCCTTAACTTTGGTGGAGAGTTATAGGTACAAGACACAGAAAAATTTACAAGACAGATAAATTTAAGCAGCGGAATCCAAATATTTATTTCATACGTAGTTCAATACAAAAGCATTACATCAAATTGTCTCAAAACAACTTCAAAACATTACACCATAATTTCTGTCTTGATTATTCAATAAAGAAGCTAAAACTAAAAGGCAAAAATGCATAAATCCCCAAGGATCATATCCAATGCCACAGCCAATGCAAGAGAGTCCAAGTCATACGTCTACTTTCTTGAAGCTAGTAAAGAATCTGATTAAGCTGGAGTATTTCCTCCCTGTGGACCTGAGGGGGGAAAACGGAAGAAAAGAAGACGGAAGGAAACGGGTCAGACAATAAGTCTGATAAGTTCAATGGTTACTAGTATTTAAACAAGAAAAGAGATCATGACAGTAATGACAGAACATAGGACAATACCCTAATATAAGATAAGAGGGACGTGTGATCGCACCCATTACTATAGTCTCTGCACCTACTTAACCATTGGCTCAACCAGCCCACGTGTTTACAACAAACGACCCCCTTACTGATCGGCTCCTACTCGTACGCATTCATGTCCTGCGTCATTCGGCCCCCGCTTGACTGTAGATACATGTGTTGGTCCCACCATGGGGTGTATCTGTCCCTCTAGTGGCAACCCAACACGATTCAAGATGTACAGTGTACACTACTGATGCCCCATGCCTGATTTTTCCACTCCGGAGTACGTGCACGCCCATACTCCACCGGAACCTACACTGGCCCACCAACCGCCGACGTTTTGACCGCTTATAATTCAGCCCAGTAATCGTGCCCCACCCTTCCTAGTTTCAGGGTACCGTGATATATCTATGTGGGTTACTGCTGAAATGGATCCCCGTTACTAGGGTTTTCTAATCAACATTTTTATTTGGTTAAGTGTCCGAGTTTACCTAACCCAGCCCATTCGTTTTAGTTAACATGTTGAATCGGTTAAGTGTTTTCCTAATTTACTTAACCCTACCAATCTTGACTTAGCTTTAATTTTATTAAAGCACCAACTACTCACATTAGATAGGTCTTGTTTTTGTCACTGGATATGCTGGTCGGTTCCGGGCAGATTTACACTACAACTCAGTTTAACCTTGGGTTCTTTTTGGGCTTGATGCACTAACCACCCACATTAGACAGGTCTTGTTGTGGTCACTTAATATGCCGGTCGGTTCCGGACAGATTTACACCACAACTTAGTCTAACCTCGGGTTAGGCATATTCGTCTTTTCTAAATTCATATTTTTCTATATATGTCAAATTTCTTTATGTAAATTAATTTTAATTTACTCATGCCATAATTATCTTTTCAAATATTGCTCACAATAAATGGTATATCAAATATACCATTTTATGAACAAACCTATGCCATGTATTTTCATGTTTCCCCATTGATATCCCCGTAGAACGTATGTATTAATTACATAAGATGTTGGGCTAACAAATTAGCCCAAATCCATAAACAAAAAGGGGTAAAAATCAAGGAACATGACATAAACATAAAATAGCATACATTAAACTTATCACATGTACTTGGCATAGATGTATCATTATCTCAACTAAACAAGTAAAGGTGAACTTGCGACTGAGTCATGTAAACTTGATATGGGTCTAACATGGAGGTTTAACACATAAACCAGATTTAAACTGCAATTTAACATACTAACTTATGTATGTCAAAACACAAGAAAGCTACTCTAACAATTTTTAAATTGCAACTTAGCATGATAACTTATATGTGTTAAACATAAGAGGATTGCAATTCCAACTTTTTACAACATAAATAGATTCAACTTGACATGGTTCTAACTATTCATGAATGTTGATCTACATGTAGGCATGTGATTTAGATCCTAGACTTGCAAATAACCATCAAATTTCAACATGATGTGTTTCACCATTTTGTTGGCATAACAAGTTCTTTACCCAATCCTAATAACATACAATGTTGTACATCACCCAAACATGTAGACATGAAATATACAACATGTTCATCGCCATAAGCATATATGACATGAAATATACAACATGTTCATTGCCACAAGCATATAGACATGATTAATTACTACGAAATTTTAAGATAAACGAAAATCAAATCTTATACATAAGCATCGTACTATATTCCAATTACAACATGTCATGAATTCAGTCGAAAGGAATTTTTAAATTTGTGCAACAACTAACTTACAAACTAAAAAGAATTCTTGCGTTCTGAAATCAAAATTCTGAAATTGGAGATGTTCTCCTTTGAAGAAGATCGTTGAATTAGACTCGCTTTAATTTGATTTTTGATTCAAGTTCTTTAACTCGTCTTTGAATTGGAAATGGCGACGGCTACTCCAAGTCTTCTACTGATGGCATTTCAGTTCTAGGTTTATTTCTTTGTGTGCTTTTGGGTTAGGCATTGAGTTGTTTATATAGAATTTTAGTTTGATTATAGCCGTCAGATAAACCTAGGGTTAATCGCAGCCACTCAGACCTGATCAGGACCATCCAGAAACCCTAGTGACTCAGCAATGAGTCAGCAGTCGTTCAAATTTCAAATCTGGCCGGGGGCCAGGTCGACCCTAAGGTCAACCCCCAAGTCGACCTCTAGGGGGGAGGTTGACACTAGGGTCGACCCCCCTGGTCGACCAGCCTGGGCGGGAATTTTCCCTACCAGCCTGCTTCTGGCTTCTGTTTGAATTTTGAACTCGTTTTCGAACTGTTTGAATTTACTTGAATTTCTGAAACTTCCGGCAGCCATAACTTCTTCATACAAAGTCCAGTTTACGCAAACTTGGACTCTATCTCAACCAAAATTCCGAGACGAACACAATGGCGTAACCCATTTCCCTTAATTCTTACATTTTAAATTAAGTATTCTACGATTCATTATTATAACGTGAATAGAAAATACGGGGTGTTACATTCTTCCCTCCTTTTAGGATTTCGTCCCCGAAATCTCCAGGTCAAGAAGAATTATATCCTACCATCAAATCAACCATCTACTCAACCATCAAACACAGGCGTCCAATGTCCTTAAAAGATTTCTAATGCTTCATGATCATATGCATAGTGTGTGTATATGTCCTTATCTAATGCAAAATCAGGTGGTCTACTGATTCAGTTGACCTCCTTAATGCAAATTATATCAGTGCCATGAGTCCATTATGAATGCAAATTTTCCCTACTCAAAATTTCTTACATGAGTGCACAACCATTCATACAAATGCAACGTCCATATGATAACACATCAAGTTTAAATCCATAAACCAATACATATATGCATATGCAATATGGAAGTGACTGAGCCGATCTAGTACCTAATGTGTGTGTATATGCACCCACTAGCAACCACTTGCAACCATCAATCATGACATGTTTTAATTACATGTTTACATCCAAATAGGTTCCTACCTAAGGATAAAGGATAGGATCGAGGAGATATATCTAAAAAGATAGATACGAGCATAAACTTGAGGAAAAAGAGATTAAAGACATACCCTCAAAAAGAAAAGGGTAGGTTGCGCGTATATGGTCCTCAGTTTCCCAAGTCACCTCTTCCTCGGCGTCGCTCCATTGAACCTTGACGAGCTTGACTTCACGGTTGCGTAGCTTTCTGACCTCTGTTCCCAAGATATGGGTTGGAACTCTTCTCACAGTTGCTTCTCGTTCAACTTCAACTTCTTATAGCATACTTGGTTTTACCACTTCCACAGACTCGTGTAAGCACTTCCGCAGGTGAGAGACATGAAAGACATTATGAATCCTGACAAATCTTTCGGGCAGATATACCCTATAAGCCATCTTCCCAATCTTCTCGATGATAGGGAACGACCTACAATCTTGGTGCTAACTTTCTTGCGGATCCAAAGCGAACGACGTTCCTCAAGGGAGATACTTTAAGGAACACCTTGTCTCTAACTTCGAACTCAAGGTCAGTTCTTCTTTTGTCTGTGTAGGACTTCTGTCTATCTTGGGCGGTCTTCATTCTTCTTCGTATTAAGTCTACTTTCTCTGAAGTCTCCCTAATCGTGTCTGGTCCAAGTATGAGCTTGTCTGTTGACTCCCACCAGCAAGTTGGTGACATGCACGGTCTTCCATATAAAGCTTCAAAAGGTGCCATGCCTATGGTGGCTTGGTAGCTATTATTGTAAGCGAATTCCACCCATGTATCTCCGAAGTCAATAATGCATAACCTCAAGAGGTCTTCTAATACTCTGTTGACTCTTTCCGTTTGGCCATCAGTTTGAGGGTGATAGGCCGTGCTTAAGCATAACTGTGTGCCTACAGCCTCTTGTAAACTCTTCCAAAACTCGCTTGTGAATATAGGGTCTCGATCACTCACTATGCTGGAGGGTATCCCATGGAGTCGAACTATTTCCTTAAGATATATGGATGCCAGAGATGAGGCAGTCCTTCTACTCTTGATGGGTATAAAGTGGGCGCTTTTTGGCAGCCAGTCCACTGTTACCTAAATGCTAGTATTGCCCCTTCTTGACCTAGGCAACCCATCTATAAAGTCCATCGAGATGCTATCCCATTTCCACTATGGGACCTCTAGAGGATGGAGCAGAACACTAGGCTTGTTCTTCTCTGCCTTAACTTGTTGGCATATTAAACACTTAGAAACACATTTAGCTACGTCTTTCTTCATGCCATTCCAAAAGAAAACTCTTTTGATATCTTTATACATTTTTTCTCCGCTTGGGTGTATGGTCAGCTTGAAATGGTGTGCCTCTTCTAGAGCCGTCTTTACCAAGCCCCTTGCCTGTGGGACACATAGTCTTCCATCTCGTCTCAACCAGCCCTTGGCATCCATGGAATATCTATTGAGGTGACTAGAAGTCTCACCCCTAATTAATTTGTCCATTACTTCGGCTAGCTGAGGGTCTTCTCTTTGCACGGCTCCGACAGAGTCTAATAGAGTTGGTCGCACTTCTAGTGTTGCTAGCAAGCCAGGTACAAAGTCAGTGGAGGGTCTGAAGTTAAAGCTTGCTATGAACTCCAAGCTTTGCCTTTCCACAAAGAGAGGGCTTTAGGTTAGCTTCTTTCTACTTAAGGCGTCTGCTACTGCATTGCCCTTGCCAGGATTGTAGGAAATCTAAAAATCGTACGAGGCGAGGAACTCCATCCACCTTTGCTGCCTCAAGTTGAGATCTTTCTACGAGAATACGTATTTCAACGATTTATGGTCAATATACAGTTCAAATTTCACACCTAGGAGATAATGGCGCCAAGACTTAAGCGCAAAAACGATGGTTGCCAACTCTAGGTCGTGGGTCGGGTAGTTTTTCTCATGTACTTTCAACTGTCTTCCACCATAAGCCACTACCTTCCCTTCTTGCATCAGAACAACGCCTAGTCCCTTTCCGCATGCATCTGTGTATACTATAAACATCTTGCTTCCATCAGGCAATGTCAGAACCGGGGCTGTTGTTAGAGACCTTTTCAAACGTTGGAAAGCAATATCGCAATCCAAGTCCCAATTGAAAGCTAGGTTCTTCTTTGTCAATCTTGTTAGTGGAGCTGAGATTTTTGCAAAATCTTTGATGAACTTTCGATAAAAGCCTGCTAGCCCCAGAAAGCTTCGGACTTCGGTTGCGTTTCGAGGAACCTTCCAATCTGGCACGGCAACCACTTTCGTAGGGTCCACAACTATCCCCTCTTTGGATACTACATGCCCAAGGAACCTAACTTCTTCTCTCCAGAAATGGCATTTGGAGAATTTCGCCTTCAACTGATGTGCCCGGAGGGTATCCATGACTTCCTTTAGATGTTGAGCATGTTCTTCCTCATTCTTTGAGAAGATCAAAAATCGTCTACGAAGACCATCATGAACTTATTGAGGAACTCTCGGAACACCCTGCTCATTAAATCAACGAAGTAAGCGGGTGCGTTTGTCAAGCCGAAGGGCATGACAAGCCACTCGAAGAAACCATCGGGAGTTATGAATGCGGTCTTATCAATGCTGTCTTCAGCCACCCTTAGCAGATGAAACCCGATAGCTAAATCTAACTGGGAGAAAACCGATGCACCTACAAGCTGATCAAACAAATCATCTATTCTTGGGAGTGGGTGTCTATTCTTCTTGGTTAGCTTGTTTAGCTCCCTATAATCAACGCACAGGCGGAGTGAACCATCAGCTTTGGTTGCAAACACTACATGAGCACCCCATTCAGAAATACTCTGTAATAACCCGGAAATCCGAGCCAATTTAAAATTTTTATTTTGGCAATTTTAGCGAATTTTGATTATTTAAAATGAATTATTTTAAATAATATCAATGAGAAATTTATTTTGAAAAGAATTCGAATGTATATATTTATTCGAATCGTCGTTAGAATATAAATATTTATTTATATATATAAAAGGAACTGAAAATGGCGCGGTAGTTCGATAATTCGATTTCAAAATTCAAATGAATGTACCGGGTGCAAAATAAACCGGATTTTGGCGAAACCAAAAATATTAGAATCTAATTGAGAATATCTTTCCAACGAATCCAAAATATTTGAAATTTCCTTGCGGGAATCAAAAGATATGTCCAGTTGAAAATTCAGAATAGTCGCTATGGAATTCTGGCCTTTAAAAATAGCCATTTTGCAAACGACCTCGGTTTTCGATGAAACCACTTTTGTTGGATCCACGATGTCAAATTATTGCTAGGTTTCAAATTTCATAATTTTTCGAATCAATATGTGGGCGTGCCAAAGGAAAACGCGTTTGACCAGTTTTAGTTGATTTTAATCGGTTGGAAAATGGCCATTTTTCAAACGGTATCGGAATTTGACGAAATTAGTTTGTTAGGACCGTATCGTCGGTACAAAGCTAGAAAATATTTTTCGAGAAATTTTAGAGTTAGTATGTGGCCCCAGTGAATTGAAATGTGTGTTCAAATTCAATATATAGAGTAATATGTTGATTTTGACGAAAACTGATCGAAACAGTCGAATCATCTTACGATACATATCCCATTGTGTTCAGAATGGGGGTAATTAGCTATGGACGACAGGCGGTGGGTCTCGTTTCGAGGTCGAAAATAAAAGTTGCTTTTTGAGTATTAAAAATAATAATTAAATAAATTATAAAATCTCCTTTATCTGTCAGCCCCCCTCGGTCTTCATTCAGATTGACCCGAGGGAAAAAAAGAAAAAAACGAAAACGCGCCATCGCGCGTTGCTCCTACCGGCGGTGCCCCACCGCGTCGCCACCCCACATCCGCCCAGGCGCCCCCCTTTTCCTCTCGATCCTCTCTCTCCTCGCTCCATTGAGGACCCACAAACCCTAAGCGCCGCCGAGCCCCCTCCGACCTCCTCCAGCGCCGCTGAGGCCCCTCCGACCTCCTCCAGGGCCGTCGAGCCCCCTCAGCTCCTCCCCTCCAGTGACGCGCAGGCCTCCCCCTTTTTCTGAAAACAAAGACTGATGAACCCGGTGAGCTTTTGCTTACCTTATTTACTTTATTTTATTTCCAATTTAAATCTGAAATTAAAGTGGTGATTCTTATATTGGAAATCTGAAAATAAAAATGCAAGTTAGTATAGGGGAAAATGTGGTCTTTTGCTTATGGAAAGATTATATTTTTATTACCAATAAAGATTTGATTTTAATAATGATAAAAATATGATTTTTATCTATGTAGAGTATTAAAAATGTGATTTTTATATTATAGAAAGGTTAAAAATATAATTTTTATATTATAGAGAAGTTAAAAATATAATTTTTATATAAGCAAGAAGTTAAAAATATAATTTTTATATAAGTAGGATAATAAAAATATGATTTTTATTAGATGTGAAGATCAAAAATATAATTTTTATAAGGTAGAGAATATAAAAATACGATTTTTATATATAGTGAAATAAAAAAATCTGATTTTTATTATATGTAGAGTGATATAAAAATGTGATTTTTATCCATGGAGTGGTAATATAAAAATGTGATTTTTATATATGTAGTGAATACGGGCAACGAAAGTGACAAAAGGCGAGCACAGCGAAGATATTCTACAATAGAAGAGTCTAGGCATTTGGTTTAGCTTCTAGGTGAGAACTTCTCACTTTAAATCTCGTTTTCTAGTTAAAAATATATACTAGGATGCAGATAGTGTTTAGTAGCACCCGACACCCGTCGTCCACAGACCATGGACGGCTTGTATGCTTGTTTGTTTGATTTTGATGTGTAGTTGATTGTGTGATGTGATGTGATGTGAAAGGAAATAAAATATTTACATAGTTAAGAATATTTTATAGTTGAAAATAGAATTTTTAACGTGTATTAAAATGAAATAAATATAAACAAATCGAAGGATTTGTTTATATACACACATTTGACTGATATTGATTGGGACGATAAATTTTACACATTGCCCAACTGCACAAATAAAATCTGTGTTTGATTGTTTGAAAACCCCACACGGGTATTGGGATGATATATGACATACACTAGTCCCAATAATTAGCTATATGTCGATCGATTGATTGACAGGCTGTTATAAGCGTTAAATATTTATATTTGATGCTTATACAGTATAGAACACACTCTGGATGATGGCTGATTATTTGTCGTTGTTATTGTATACATGTGTTGTAGAAAATCCATATAATTAACATTATATGGTAACTGATTGGGCCTCATTCCAGTTTTGAAATAGAATATTTGAAATAGAATATTTGAAATAGAAATATTTGAATAGAAATATTTGAAATAGAAATATTTGAAAAAGAAATATTTGAAATAGAATATTTGAAAATAGAAATATATGAAGCCGTGTTGATTAGATTTACGCCATTTTGACGTGAACGATATTTATATCGATTTTATTCATTTTATATTGAACATCGAAAGTGAATTCAAAGTATGATATTTTGAAATGAATTGAAATTCGAATAAAATTAAAAAGAAATGAAATTCGAATTAAATTAAAAAGAAATGAAATTCGAATTAAATTGAAAAGAATTGAAATTCGAATTAGATTGAAATAGAATTGAAATCGTTTTTGAATTGAATTTAAAACGTATTGAAATTGAACTGAAATCGATTTAAATTAAAACCGATTTGAATTGAAATGGATTTGAATTGAAATCAAGTTGAAATGAATTTAAAACGAATTTATATTGGAGAGATTCAATTTTGATTTGAATTTGAGATGGAAGTTGAAATCGTTTTGAAAATGAATTTAAAACGATTTATAAAATTCGTTTCGAAAGGAAATCGATGGAGTATATATTATATATATATAATATAATGGCCTGAATAGAGCGCGCCGCGCCGCGGCAGTTCGCGAATTTCGACCATTGTCTTCGAATGGATATTGCGGGAGATCCGACCGTCGGATTCTCCTAAAACCAAAACTGTTGGGTTCGTATCGAAAAGAGCTTTCTAGCGAATATTACATATTTGAAATCTAACAGTTGGATTTGGAATTATGTCCAAATCAAATTTGGAAAAAGTCGCTGTAAGTGCAGTTCGATGGCAGTTGATGGAAATCGACTGTACGGGCCTTGATAAAATTATTAAAAATATCAATAATTTGTGAATCATAAGAAATGATTTGGGAAGAATTGGGATGAAAAACTCCATATTTGAAAAGATAAAAATAGATTTTTATCGAAATGAACTAGTTTTGAACTAGAATTATAATTCTATTTATTTTTAAAATAAATAAATTGGATTTGAAATGGTTTTGAAAATAACCAGGATTTCCAATAAGTGAATTGGAATGGATTTGAATCGAAATTGTCTTCAGAATATTTCGATGTTGGATTTCGTGATGATACATATATTGTTATGGGAATTTGAAAGATATATATATATATATATATCATTATTTCCAATACGATATTTGTTGGTCGTAGAATTTGATATTGAATATAAGCCGGTATATTTTCTATTCAGAGCCTTGTATTTAATATCAATGTGATTTGGGTTTGTCGTGAATGGTGTCTTCACTAACACTGTTCTTAAGCCCAGTTGAGAAAAATATTAAATCTTTTATTTTGATTTAATGAAGTGTACCAATTAAATAATATTTAATTGGAATTGAATTGGAATTGATTCCTGGGTTTATTGTGAATGGTGTTTTAAATAACACTTGTTCTTTAACCCGATAATTAATGGAATGTGATTTTGGGTTGTCGTGAACGGTATCTTCAATAATACTGTTCTTAGACCCAACGGAGTAAGAAAATCAGAAACTAACTGGAGATTAGTTAAGTTGAATGGTTTCTTGGGTATTGATCTGATGTTGGTTTCGGCCTTCGGGGTTAATACTTAGGGAATTGCTCACTTGCTAATTTACGGTTAGGGACTGATTCAAATGTGATGTGATTTTGGGGTTTTTCGTGAACTGTGTTTTAAATGACACTGATTCTTTATCCCAGTTAAAGATTAAAACTAAGTGGAGTTTTAATGAATCTTTAACTAGATTGAAATGATCGAGAATGGAGTATCACCAGTTTTGCTCCAGGCGATAGTTAAATCTTTAATTAGATTTGAACGTGAAATGGTAATTGAATTTACCGATAACACCGTGGTGTTAGATATGATGTATGACCAGTTTTACTTCATGGGATGAATAGGTTGGGTTTGGGAAATAAAATAAATGATTACTTTGGTGTGGTTCGCTAATCCCGACTAGTTTGAAGTGATATTCAAAGGGATTAAAGAATAAAATTAAAAAGAATTTATCTTAGATAAAAGTAATGGGAACCTATCCCTAAGAATGTGAAATTTAGAAACTAACTGTAGGTTAGCTAAGCAGAATGGTTTCCTGCGTATTGATCTGATGTTGGTTTCGGCCTTCGGGGTTAATATTTAGGGAATTATTCTCTTCTTAATTTACGGTTAGTGACTGATGGATTGGAATGAGGCGTATGTTGTGTTTGTGTAACACTTGTTTATTATATACGCGAGTTATTCAGAAAGACCGGGTTTATCCCATTCTGAATAACTGATATGACGATAAGTCGAAGATGAAGACGATGGTCGAAGACCGGAGGTCTTCACGTCGTTTAGGTAATTACTGATGATCTTGATTGGGCCGTACACCCAAGAGGAGGGAATCAGTTAGTGATCGTCCAGACGTACTCTGAGATCGATGGATATGCGGGGTACTAGGTGCCTCCGGTTTCGTTCAGACCCAGAACGAACTTGTAAATGGACTGTGTGTCTGACATTGGATTTTAGTTTGTGTTATTGATTTCTATTTAATATATATTTGTTTGGCGGCGGAGAATTTATTATCTTGCTTAATGCCCTTCTCTGAGACGTACGAGCTCAGGGGTTATATATTGATGGATATCAAACGCATGGAGTGAATTGCCTTATGGCATGCCTAAATGGCAAATGATCAAGGCTTCTGTTGAAAAGCAAAGTCTTATGGTTGATGATCAAAGCACGGCCTGTGTGGCATAGCTTTGTGTAGCGTGGATTCGCGAGCCTCACACCCCAGTTGTAAGCTAGAAACGGGAGAAGGACCTCAGGGAGGACATGCGTTTCCTTCTAGTTAGAAGTGGCATCAGTGGTTTTACACGCCCTGACGAGTTTGACTTATGTTGTTGCTGTTGCGAGGTGCCTCGGATATATCAGTGACTATGTGAAGCCGATGGAGTCATTTGTTGGCTCACTTACGCCCCATAGGGCGGGGAATGGCAGTGTTCAGGAATTTTAATCCACATCGGTGGACCGGCCCTGTCGCTCCAAGGTCACTCGAGCTCTGACATGAGGCTCGGGCTAGAGAGTCTCGAATCGGTGAGGACTATCTTTTGCCTCAGTTCGCAGATGGAAATCCAACTTCCAATACATGACTTTGCGGTTTTATTTCTAGAGCCTAGTATGGCGACATAGTGGGATGGGGCACTTATGCCGTCTATGATTGATATTTATAATTGAAATTGTTTTGACACTATACACTTATAATAGTATCAAATGATTTATTTTTAACGTACCAAGCATTCTTGGTTATTATAAGGTAAAAATCCTATCCTCCGGCTTGCGTTGCATTGTGTGATGGGACCTGGGTCTTATAATAGCTTCATTGTTCTTTATTTAGCATTGTGCTGTTGTTTTATGCACTGGTATTCTTGGGAGGAAACTCGTTCCATGTTATACGCCGTGGTGCCTTGATTTACCAAACTTTTAAAAAAAGATTAATAACTGTTTTAGTTCTCACACCAGTCACATGACTGACCTGGAGTTTATTGTTTTAACCTAAACTCTGGGTGCCCTTATTTTCGATACGGGCAGCTAGTAGTTTTGGTTTTGCAGATTTATATTCACAGGATCCTGGTTTACAGCTGGAACGATACTCGGAAAGCTCTGTATCCATATATCTCTTTCAGTTGTGTTTTGTATTATTTTCCGCTGCGATGTATTTAAATGTAATTTAAATCTCTGATATTTTACGTTGTGTATTATTTGTTTTTACTCTGTATATTCTTGTATTCTGATGGAATTGTTGTAATTAACAATGAAATGTTCTTCTGTCTGCGTTCTTCTGTGTGTTGTTCTCAAAGCAATCCGTGCTTTCCTTACCGGGGAAGTTCGGGTCGTTTCATACTCCTTCTTATGAACCCCTTTTCAAGTAGCTCTTTGATTTGCTTACTGAGCTCCTTTCTCTCCCTTGGGGCCATGTGCCTAACGGGTAAAGCAACGGGCTTTGCATTGTCAACGAGGTATATGCGGAAGCCTACCTCCCGCTTCGGGGGTAAACCCTTTACTTCTTCAAACACATTAGAATATTCACGGACTACCTTTACAGACTGCAAGTCCTAAACAGACACATCAAGAGATTCTAGATAGCTTAGCATAACAGAGTTCAGGGGATTGCAAGAAATTTCAAGAGTGTTACCAAGGCGAGTCAGGACTCTAACCACTCTTTTTTCACAGTCGAGGATGGCACCATTACTGGATAGCCAATCCATGCCTAGAATCAATCCATAGCCCGTGAAGCCCAAAACATAGGCATTGCACCTAAACTCAACGCTTAGGATAGATATTTTCAAATCCAAATAAACCATTGACAAATAAGCTGAGCCCGCGATTGGATTTGAAACAACCAAGGGATCCTCTACTAATCTAGTGTCTAGGTGTAGAGATTCGACTAAATCAGCAGATACAAATGAGTGCGATGCACCGGAATCAAATAATGTACAAACAGGATGATAAAAAATATAGACTAAACTTTCGACAGAAATATTTCTACCTCATTCTTGCGGAGGTGCTGTAAAGCGTGAACTTGTCCTCCCGAAGAAGGTCCAGCTCCCTACCCTTGCTTCTTTGGGCAAGCCCTAGCCATGTGTCATGTCTCACCACAGTGGAAAAAGCCACCCATCTTCCTTTTCTTCTTCCTGCAGTCTTTGACCAGATGTTCAAGAATGCCACAGAAATTACACTTTCTCTTTTCACGGGGTTTGTTGTTCTTCCCACCTTTCTTTGGATCAGTCTTCTTGTTCAGTGACCCTTCCCCCTTCTTATCTTGAGGCACTTCTGCTTTTGCCTCATTCTTGCCCTTGTCTTCCTCATTTAAGAGTGTCATGTCCACTAACCTTTCGTAAGTAGCCTCCATAGGTATGTGGGTCATAGCCAAGCTGTGAAGTGGCTCATTTAATCCCTTGACAAAATGGAGAGCCTTCTTATGAGGAGTATTCACTAAGTCCAGTCCAAACCGGGCCAGCTGATTGAATTGATCGACGTACTCCTTGACCGTCATACTTCCTTGCTTAAGAGATAAGAACTTTTCCAGCTGTAAACTTCATTCAGCTTGTGAGAGGAATTTCATCTCAAACCTTATTCTGAAATCCATCCATGTTTCAACCGGCCTCTCAGCGTTAGTGACTTCCCACCAATAGGAAGCTTCGTCTTTGAGGAACCACACTATCAACTATACCTTTTGTCTATAGTTCACCTCGAAGATAACGAATAGATCCTCAGTTTCTTTGAGTCAGTTCCTTGCTTCTACGAATGATTCAGTCCCCTTGAAATCCTTTCCACCCATGGCCCTAAAATCTCTACAGATCTTTGAGAAAGCATTTGCACGAGGAGGAGGAGGAACCGCTGCAGCTGGAGGAGGAATATCTGCTGGGCCTGCACCGTTGGCCCTAGCCTCTAAGTACCTCCTGAACAGCCAGGTATTCGGACACCCTCTGGAAGGTTAAGATTCCCAGACATGCTGAAACGAAAAAGAAAAGATTCAAAATGAAGGATAAAAAGATAGTGCATACGGCTTTAGGGATTATGCCTTTTTAAATTTTAAAACAACACTTTTCCTTGTAAAATGCTTCTTTATATTTCTTTTGAAAATAGTTTTTCAAAAATTCTTATCTAATCTGGTAAACCTTTGCTCTGATACCAAGTGAAACACCCCACCTCCATTAAGGTCCCTCACAAAGGTAATGCCTTAACTTTGGTGGAGAGTTATAGGTACAAGACACAGAAAGATTTACAAGATAGATAAATTTAAGCAGCGGAATCCAAATATTTATTTCATATGTAGTTCAATACAAAAAGATTACATCAAATTGTCTTAAAACAACTTCAAAACATTACACCATAATTTCTGTCTTGATTATTCAATAAAGAAGCTTAAACCAAAAAGTAAAAATGCATAAATCCCCAAGGATCATATCCAATGGCATAGCCAATGCAAGAGAGTCCAAGTCATACATCTACTTTCTTGAAGCTTGTAAAGAATCTGATTAAGCTGAAGTATTTCCTCCCTGTGGACCTGAGGGGGGGGGGACGGAAGAAAAGAAGATGAAATGAAACGGGTCAGACAATAAGTCTGGTAAGTTCAGTGGTTACTAGTATTTAAATAAGAAAAGGGATCATGACAGTGATGACAGAACATAGGACAATACCCTAATATAAGATAAGAGGGACGTGTGATCGCACCCATTACTATAGCCTCTGCACCTACTTAACCATTGGCTCAACCAGCCCACGTGTTTACAACAAACGATCCCCTTACTGATCGGCTCCTACTCGTATGCATTCATGTTCTGTGTCATTCGGCTCCTGCTTGACTGTAGCTACCTGTGTTGGTCCCACCATGGGGTGTATCAGTCCCTCTGGTGGCAACCCGACACGATTCAAGATGCACAGTGTATAATACTGATGCCCAGTGCCTGATTTTTCCACTTCGGAGTACGTGCACGCCCATACTCCGCCGGAACCTACACTGGCCCACCAACCGCCGACGTTTTGACCGCTTATAATTCAGCCCAGTAATCGTGCCCCACCCTGCCTGGTTTCAAGGTACCATGATACATCTATGTGGGTTACTGTTGAAATAGGTCCCCGTTACTAGGGTTTTCTAATCAACATGTTTATTTGGTTAAGTGTCCGAGTTTACCTAACCCAGCCCATTCGTTTTATTTAACATGTTGAATTGGTTAAGTGTTTTCCTAATTTACTTAACCCTACCAATCCTGAATTAGCTTTAATTTTATTAAAGCACCAACCACTCACATTAGACAGGTCATGTTGGGGTCACTGGATATGCCGGTCGGTTCCGGGCAGATTTACACCACAACTCAGTCTAACCTCGGGTTCTTTTTGGGCTTGATGGACTAACCACCCACATTAGACAAGTCTTGTTGTGGTCACTGGATATGCCGGTCGGTTCCGGGCAGATTAACACCATAACTTAGACTAACCTCGGGTTATGCATATTCGTCTTTTCTAAATTTATATTTTTCTATATATGTCAAATTTCTTTATGTAAATTAATTTTAATTTACTCATGACATAATTATCATTTCAAATATTGGTCACAATAAATGGTATATCAAATATACCATTTATGAACAAACCTATGCCATGTATTTTCATGTTTCCACATCGATATCCCCGTAGAACGTATGTATGAATTACATAAGATGTTGGGCTAACAAATTAGCCCAAACCCATAAACAAAAAGGGGTAAAAATCAAGGAACATGACATAAACATAAAATAGCATACATTAAACTTATCACATGTACTTGGCATAGATGTATCATTATCTCAACTAAACAGGTAAAGGTGAACTTGTGACTGAGTCATGTAAACTTGATATGGTCTAACACGGAGGTTTAACACATAAACAAGATTTAAACCGCAATTTAACATACTAACTTATGTATGTCAAAACATAAGAAAGATACTCTAACCATTTTTAAATTGCAACTTAGCATGATAACTTATGTGTGTTAAACATAAGAGGATTGCAATTCCAACTTTTTACAACATAAATAGATTCAACTTGACATGGTTCTAACTATTCATGAATGTTGATCTATATGTAGGCATGTGATTTAGATCCTAGACTTGGAAATAACCATCAAATTTCAACATGACGTGTTTCACCATTTTGTTGGCATAATAAGTTCTTTACCCAATCGTAATAACATACAATGTTTACATCCCCAAACATATAGACATGAAATATACAACATGTTCATCGCCATAAGCATATATGACATGAAATATACAACATGTTCATCGCCACAAGCATATAGACATGATTAGTTACAACGACGTTTTAAGATAAACGAAAATCAAATCTTATACATAAGCATCGTACTATATTCCAATTACAACATGTCATGAATTCAGTCGAAAGGAATGTTTAAATCTGCGTAACAACTAACTTACAAATTAAAAAGAATTCTTTCGTTCTGGAATCTGAATTCTGAAATTGGAGATGCGCTCCATTGAAGAAGATCGTTGAATTAGACTCGCTTTAATTTGATTTTTGATTCAAGTTCTTTAACTCGTCTTTGTATTGGAAATGGCGACGGCTACTTCAAGTCTTCTACTGACGGCATTTCAGTTCTAGGTTTATTTATTTGTGTGTTTTTAGGTTAGGCATTGAGTTGTTTATATAGAATTTTAGTTTGATTATAGCCGTCAGATGAACCTAGGGTTAATCACAACCACTCAGACCTAATCAGGACCATCCAGAAACCCTACTGACTCAGCAGTGAGTCAGCAGTCGTTCAAATTTCAGATCTGGCCGGGTGCCAGGTCAACCCCTAGGTCGACCCCCAGGTCGACCTCTAGGGGGGAGGT
The DNA here is from genome assembly GCA_030737875.1 of Allium sativum. Taxonomy (NCBI): domain Eukaryota; kingdom Viridiplantae; phylum Streptophyta; class Magnoliopsida; order Asparagales; family Amaryllidaceae; genus Allium; species Allium sativum. The sequence continues at coordinate 202,858,878 of CM060925.1, read as the reverse complement.
CGACACTTGGGTCGACCCCCGGGTCGACCTGCCTGGGTGGGAATTTTCCTGCCCAGCCTGCTTCTGGCTTCTGTTTGAATTTTGAACTCATTTTCGAACTGTTTGAATTTATTTGAATTTCTGAAACTTCCGACAGTCATAGCTTCTTCATACGAAGTCCAATTTACGCAAACTCGGACTCTATCTCAACCAGAATTCCGAGACGAACACAATGGCATAACACGTTTCCCTTAATTCTTATATTTTAAATTAATTCTAGGATTCATTATTATAATGTGAATAGAAAATACGGGGTGTTACAGACTCATTAGAGATGGGATCAGTAGTATCCTAGAATGAGTTTCAAAGAGTGTTATTTTTAAAATGAAAATGAAAACAAATTTTGTTTTGAAAATTTAAACCTTATTATACGTATGTGAGTATTTTATTTTAAATTGATTTTGCACTATCGGGTATATAGAGATTTTAATATACGTCTAATCCACGTGTATATGAAGTCTCAAATATACTGAATGGATATAGAATCACACTCTAGACGTCCGGTAATAATTCTGGTGATACCGCGGCATCGTCACTATTTAATTTCGAGTTTCGAAAGTGGGATATCTATATGTTTCCAATTGACTGGTGTGAGAACCAAAATTATGATTTGTTGCTGTGATTTGGCCTTAGTAATGTGATTTTTGAGTATGTATAAAATTATATATTTGAAAAGCTAATCAACTAATTGATTGCTGGTTGTGATGTATGATTATTAGTTAACTAATTAAAATTTTGGAACAATAAAACCAATATGTGAATGAAAGTTAAATTTACTTAAATCAAATCAAATATTGAACTCAATTGAAAATTGATTGAAATTGCATATACGTGCATGTATATATATTGAACAGGTCATAGCATGGAAGCTAAGAATAGGAATAAAATTGTATGCCCGACAATTAGGTACATTTTTACTGTATTTCTTGGGTTTTGGTGATTTTATGAGCTGATCGGCAAGCCGCTTGGCTTTTTCTTTTTCTTTTTGGTTGACGAGGGCCCTGTGAAGCAAGTTGCGGTTTTAAAGGTCTCCCCGTACAAAAGAGGTTATGGTAAAAAAAATCGAAAATTTAGGGTATTAGCCAATTTTTTTATAAATTAGAAAATCGTTAGAAACTCAAAAGTTGAAGAATGAAATCCAGAATGAAAGTTAAGTTGGTTAGTTAATCAACTTTCAGCTCCGTTCCTTTTCGAGGACGAAAAGATTTTAAGTGGGCGAGATTGTAACAACCCAGGAATTCAGAACCAATTTAACATTTTTATTTTAGCTATTTTAATGGATCTTGAATATTTAAAATGATTTATTTTAAATAATAATGACTAAAAAATTATTTTAAATGAAGTTAGAATGAATATATTTATTATAATTATAAAACGAGCCTGAAATAGCGCGGTAGTTTGAAAATTCGATTTTAAATTTCAACTGAATGTATAAAATTCAAAATAAATCAGAATTAGGCGAAACCAGAAACATTTGAATATGTTTAATCATATCTCTCTAACAGATATGAAAAATTCAGATTTCATAATATAAATTGAAAGTTATGTCCAGTATAAAATTTAAAATAGTCGCTATGGAAATTATATATATTTTTATATAATATATAGCCCTTAAAAATAGCTGTTTTGCAAACAAACTCCATTTTTGATGAAACCACTTTTATTGGATCTGAAATGTCAAATTATTGTTATATTCCAATTTTCATAATTTTTGGAATTGATATGTGAGTGTGGTGGATTTAATTATGTTTGGTAATTTCAGTTTGAATTTAATCGACTGGAAAGTGACCATTTTTCAAATGGTCTCCAAATTCTACGAAACACTACGCTATAGATTGCATACGGCAATCCTAGAGAAGTGATGCAGGAAGTGCAAAAAAATGTATCTTTAAGCCAAAAATGATCTGTGGCAACACTTTTTTGGGATTACCTTTTGCCGCGTTGCCTTAGAGTCAAAGACAACGTCTTTGCTATCCTAAGGTAACATCGCTACAAGTGTTGCTACCAATACTAAATTTACATAAATGTGGGCCCACTAAATTCTGAATCTTGGGTTCACGGAATCCTGTTGTGCCACTAAAATCTGTAGCCGGGTTCACGGAATCCTGTTGTGGGGCCCATATACATTAATTTATGGCAACACTATATTATAGCTACGACAACATTTAGCATTACAGACTGCAACATTATATCATAGCTATTGCATCATTATATAACATACTACAACGTAACAGCAATTAACATCACACATTGTAATAAATAAACAACTTTTAATTTCAAATTAACCAGTAACACAAATACTGTTTAGTCAACTACATAATAACAAAAAATAGCCAATAAATTCAGTTTTACAGAGTAATTACAAACACAACCAGAACTAAATTCATGTTTACATCAAACAAAAACAGTTTCAAGCTAGTAAAGCGCGAGCCACTAGTGCATTCAGTACCTCTACTGTCTCGTTCACCTGCAAAATAAAGTAGTTTCAAAAGTCATGCATTTCAGCAAAAGCCGTTAGTACAACTAATGCATTTCAACACAACCAAAGCCATGCATGCCTCGGCTACAAACTGATGCAATGCCTCGTTTACATTGCAATACAAAATGGAAGACATGCATGCCTTAGTTGCATTTCAGCACAAACTATGGCCATAGTATAACTGACTTGCACTTCAGCACAAAGACATTTCAGCACAAACTATGGCCAGAGTTGCATTTCAGCACAGAGTTGCATTTCACAATCTATGGCTGAGTTGCAAATTCATGCAATGACTCAGCTTGTTCAAAGCACGAACGATATTAAGGAATGCAATAGTATGCCTGAGGCACAAAAAATTAGACATGCCACGACTCGTTCAAGTACAAACTCAACCATTGCATCAGTTACGAACTTACACGATCATTACTGATTGAAGTGAAAATAAAATTCTTAAAATTCAGTAGTTCGTTACTAAAGCATCATTCTTGTATATGACCAGTTACATACCAACATTGAACTGCAGAATTGTAAGAATTAGACTGATGCTTCAACAAGCGGAAATTATAAGAATTCTGAAGCATACCTCCAGCCAACTATAAAAATAAGCAAAAATACATACCAGCAGTGTGTGTCTGTATATGATCTTCGATTTGCACAATTTGTAAGGGCCTTGGACTACAAAAACATGAAATTAAGAAGCCATGTTTTTCACTTTGCTAGGTGGAAGGCGGATTCGTCTTATTGGGACATCATCTCTACACCAACGAACATCAAAATCTTGATTTCCCATTCTATACGCAGGCTGGATATCATTCAAATCTTCATTTTCATATTCTCTTTCGAGTTCACACCAGTCTTTCGACAATTTCTTGATAACATTATGGCACATCTTATCAATTGGATCTTCTATATAAAATACCTGTTTTACTTGTGAAGCCATAACATAAGGATCATATTTCTGGCACAGTCGACTAAAATTGACACAAGTCAGCCTATATAAATCTTTCTCTTCTTGGTACAATTGACACAAGTCAACCCATATAAATCTTTCTCTTCTTGGTACCAACAACACTTAAATAAAACCACACTAAATTCTCCCTAATAATCTTGTTCTAATATCTTCAATTGATCCATAGTAATTAACTTCACCAACCAATGGATTTTGATCTTTCGAACTTGCAAAGCTAGTAGTCAAGGATGTCAAAAATACACCACTGTTTTGTGTTGTACATTTGGCATCTCTGAACCTTGTATAAAATCTGTATCCATTGATAACATATCTAGTAAACCACTTAGTTGTTGGAAGAGGCCGCATTGCAAGTGTAACACCCCATATTTTCTATAACATTAAGTTTTACAAATTAAAGTATAAATAATTTTTAGAAGAAGAATTAAGGGAAATGGTTTATGCCATTGCGTTCATCTCGAAATTCTGCTTGAGATAGAGTCCGAGTTTGCATAAATCGGACTCCGTATGAAGAATTTATGGCCTTTAGAAGTTTCAAGAATTTAAATAAATAAAAACATATTCAAAATTCGAATTCAAAACACACACACGGGCTGGGCGGGAAATATCCCGCCCAGGACCCAGGTTGACCAAGGGGTTAACCTGGGGGTCGACTTGTGTACATAGGTCGACCAGGGGGTCGACCTCACCCCTATAGGTCGACCCGGGGGTCGACCTGCCCTGTTTTTCCAGATCCGAGGCAGAATTCATTTTTATGTATCTGGGCTGATTTCTGGACCAAATTCATGAGTTCTACGCTATATAAATGCCCCCAAACTTCTCTTTCTCTACACAACTTCATTACGCCTACACTCTACCTCAATTCTAATTAAAATAAATCTTATTCTCCATTAAAACAAGTTATAGTTCTTCTTCAAATTGGAGATTCAAATCAAGTTAAAGCTTCAATAAGGGAATCAAAGGCTAATTCAACGGCTTCGAGCAACGTTACGCGAATCATAGCAAATCACCACAACGCTATCTTATTATCCTTTTCTAAACCGATCACTGTAAGTTCGGTTATTCCTTAGATTTGAACGTGTAATTGGAATTGTGAATTTAATGAATCAAAATATAGAACTATACCAATTTGCAAGTTAATCATCTTTGATTCATGCTTATGTCAAATCTAACGTTATCTATGTCTTTGGATCTGATTCTCGATTGTGGCCTAGAACTTATTGTGGCTAATTGCCAATGACTATGATTATGGGACTTTTGCCTAAGACTATGACTATGAAACTGTTGCCCATGAAACTATCGCCCATGACTACGATTCATGACAAAGAGACTATTACATATGACTATAAGACTGTTGCCTATGACTATGACTATGATTCATAATTTTGAGACTATTGCATATGATTCATGACTATGAGACTATTACCAAGATTCATGACTATGAGACTATTGCCTATGATACTGATTAAGAAACTATTGTGATTAGTCGCCCATGACTATTGTGGTTAATTGCCTATAACTATTGTAGTCAGTGACTTATGCATATTCCCATTAACCTATTAGGTTGTACTTCAAACTGGCATTATGTTGGACCAAATCACCTATGCCTATTCCCTTAATTATGTTGGATCTCATTTCTTGGGATGTAACTTGTCTACTTTATTCCTATTCACTATTATGTACATCAAACCCATGGGAACCATTATTTTTGTATTTGGTTCATTCTTGCATGGCTATTCTTTTATGTCAATTCTCGTTCTTATCCCCTATTCCTTGCTTTGATACTATAAGTATCATTTCATGAGTACTTAGAAACTTGTGAAATCATATTATACGTACGAGCGGGAATTTGGGCATAGCTTAATTAAGTTAATTTGGCATAAAAAAATATGTTGGCATAATCTGAATTTGGTATAATAGTGAATGATTTACATGCATATTAGACTTGGGCTTAAATTGATAGATTTAATTGGCCGTAAAGTGTGTAATTGGCATGTAAACCAAGTTTTGGACATAAACGATAAACTAGAATATTAAATCTAGTTTTGACATGAACCGTAAATTGGAATATTAATCTAGACTGGACATGAATTGAAAAAGGGGAATATTAAATCTAAATTGGTATAAACTGCAAGTTGGGTTAATTGATTGGTAAATCAAGTTTTGGCATAGAATATAAGTATGTTAATTTGCATGACAGTTGAATATGATCTAGGCTAAATTGGTTTACGGAAAAATTTACATAAATAGTAAATATGTAAATTTAGTAAAAGACGAATATGCCTAACCCGAGGTTAGACTGATTTGTGGTGTAAAACTGCCCAAAATCGACCGGCACATCCCATGACCACAACAGTACCTGTCTAATGTGGGTGGTGAGTGCATCAAGCCTAGAAAGACCCGAAGTTAGACTGAGTTGTGGTGTGAACCTTCCCGGAATCGACCGGCACATCCAGTAACCATAACAATATCTATCTAATGTGAGTGGTTGGTGCTATAATTAATTAATTAAGGCTCATGAATAAATCAAGCTAGAAATGGTGAGGTTAAGTAAATTTAGAACACTTAACTGTAATAACATGATAACTAGGCAAGTGGGTGAGGTTAAGTAAATTTAGTACACTTAACCAAAATAAATAATGACATGTGGTGGGGTTAAGTAATACAAGAGGAAAACACTTAACCAATTATATAACATGATGTATGGGAAGGGTTAAGTTAACACGAGAACAACACTTAACCAATATAACATGATTTGAGGTAGGGTCAAGTCAACACCAGACGGAAACACTTAGCCAACATGACGTGACGGGCGGATGGGTTAAGTCAACTTGAATTGATTAATGACACCTGACCAATATAACTTGATGAGCGAATGAGGTTAAGCTAAATGGGAAATACTTAACCAATATAACCTGGTGAATGAATAGGGTTAAGTTAATAAATCACACTTAACCAATACAACATGATAAGCAAGAAAGGTTAAGTTAATAAAAACCACTTAACCAACACGACTTGATGAGTAGGAGGTTAAGTACACGTCGGGTTGGTGGGTAATATTAGTAAATATATGCCCACAAACTTAACCATTATATAAACATGCTTGGATCGATGGGAGGGTTAAGTACATCTCGTGTAGGTGAGTAATATTAGTACATTTAGGCCCACAAACTTAACCGTTAAGAAAACATGCTAGAATCGGTGGGAGGGTTAAGTACATCTCATATAGGTGGGTAATATTTGTATACATAGGCCCAAAACTTAACCAGTAGGAAACCCTAGTAACGGGGACCCATTTCAGCAGTAAGCCACATAGATGTATCATGGTACCCTGAAACTAGGCAGGGTGGGGCACTATTACTAGGCTGATTATAAGCGGTCAAAAAATAGCGGTAGGGGGTACGTCAGTGTAGGTTTTGACGGTTTACGGGCGTGCACTTACTCCGAAGTGGAAAAAGTAGGCACTGGGTACTAGTAGTTATACATTGTGCATCTTTAATCATGTTGGGTCGCTATCATAAGGCTTGATACATCTTATGGTGGGGCCAGCACAGAGTATCTAGACGCAAGAGAGGGTCGACTTACACAGACACATGGAAAATTAATACAAGTAGGTAGCATAATCCCTAGTTGGACCTAGGTTGCGTAAACCCTGAATCCGAGAAGCGTTCAATAGGTAGCATAAACCCCAGTGGCCCTGGGTAGCGTAAACTCTGCTTGAATCTAGGAAGCGCTCGATAGTAAACCCTAGATTAGATCTAGGTAATAAATGGAACCCCCATAATAGATGTACACCTGAAGGCAACCGCAAATACGGGGATTGGGATCACGTTATCATATGATCATAGATTACTAGTTTGGACACTAGTAGGTAGTGCTGAGATATAGAAATCAGTATAACAGGGTAGTTGCGAAGCAGAGACGGAGAAGAAGCGCATTCAGTTTATCAGTACATTCAGTTTATCGGTACATTCAGTTTATCGGTACATTCAGTTTATCTTGCCATATCCCATGATTACCCCATGTTATCTTGTTACTATGGTTTAGTCTTATATTTAGTTTATTCATGTCATAACCCTTTTCCTCGTTTAAATACTAAGAATCACTGGACTTACCAGACTTTATGTCTGACCTAGTTTGCTTTCGCCTCTTTTCTTCCGTTTCCCCCCAGGTAGTCAGGGAGGGAAAAGCTCAGCTCATTTTGGGGCCGTTACTCTTTCCGAGCTTGTAGATTCTTTGGCGCATTGCTTTGAACTCCATTTTCTACTGCTATGGCTAGCTCATGCTTTATTGGGGAATATCATTGTCATTTTGTGCGTTTTATATATTAAACAAGACAGATGTTTTCTTGTAATAAGTATTGGTGTTGTAAAACAATCTTTGTAAAAGCTGTTTATCAATGAAATAAAGTTTTATTTATTTTTCGCTGCTTTATTTGTCTGTCTTGTAATTTTTCTGCATCTTGTACTAAAAATTCTCCATTGAAGTTAAGGCATTCCTTTTGTGAGTGACCTTAACGGAGGTGTGGTGTTTCAGCAAGCAGTTGTACTTCTTTTGAAATGTCCTCCTTTTTCCCAACCTCTTCCTTTAACCACTTCCAAGATTCTTCACTGTGTTCTCTCTCTCTCTTTTATTTTTTTTTTGATGATGCACGACCATCAATTAAAGCTCGATGTTCCCTAGAACAAAGACCGGGTTAATAAAAGATAGAAACAAATTTGGCTGGATCTATTACTAAAGCTGAAACTGACCATACCAAAAACAATTCTGTATGAGTGAGAGCATAGCATAAGTACAAATCATGCCTGAAATCCCTGAAAGTGCTGAAACTTGGAATTTACAACTAATACTACGTGAGGCTAGAATCAATAACATGTTTGTAGTTTGTTTAAAAGAACTGATTTTGCTGGCAAAAGGATGACATCAAAAATAGTTTTTTTAATCTAGTTGACATCATTTCACAAGCTACGCGAAGAATATTATTATTGATGTTAACCGAACTTGTCCACTTTTCTAATTAAATAAACCATTGAAAACTTTAATTACATAAAATTCCGTCTGCCAGGTTCAAAAAGGAAAACAATATTTATTATGAAAAAAAGGAACAAAATAACTAATAAAGGATTCATAAAGATAAGGATAATACTTCAATACGTACTAAAATAAAAATACTTACCCAAGTAAACTCTCTATTTCCATGTTACCACAATTGAATAGAATGTAACGGCGACATTCCTTCCATTGAGAATTTTTAAGATGAATAGTTTTTCCATCTTTGTTTCTTCTGGTGCCAATAGGATATTCCAGATTTTGTGGACATGTTTCAAATTCCATTTTTCCTGCTCCATCGCCACCTAAGGACCTTGAATAGAATATCAAACATTCCTCTGCAAGATAACCTCTAGCAATGGATGCCTCGGGTTTACTTTTGTTTCGAACATATGATTTCAGTTTACAAAGATAACGCTCAATAAGAAACATACAACGATCATGTGCAGGTCCACCATATTCAGGTTCCTTGCATAATTGAACTATCAAGTGCACCATTGTATCGAGGAAAGCATTTGGGAATATCATCTCAAATTGACAAAGAATTTCCACAATTTCCTTTTTTAGCCTCCTGAGATCAGCCAAATCGATAGTTTTACTCCAAAGACTTCTTAGAAATGCACTTAAACGTATTATAGGTATTGCAACTTCAGGTTTTACAGATTTCATCATGCAAACAGCAGCAAGTAGTGGAGAAGAAAATGAGCATCATGGGTCTTATACCCTGCAATTTTCCTCTCTTTCTTATTTATGTACCGGCTGATATTAGCTGCAAAACCATAAGGCATTTTAGCATTCTCCAACACCGAGAAAAATAGTTCTTTCTCCTTGTTCGTCATTTCAAATATGGCCGCCCTCATCTCAAGGTAATTCCCATCAGTTGATAGGAACGGATGAAGAACCTCCCTGATGCCTATCTCTTGTAAATCATACCAAGCATTTAAATGGTCTTTCAACTTCCTATCAATATTTAGTAAAGTACCAAAGATGTTATCACAAATGTTTTTCTCTATGCTCATAACATCAAGGTTATGTCGACATACATTTTGAATCCAATATGGTAAATTAAAAAATATTGACTTTTTTAAAAGAAGATTCATTTTTATGCTTCTTGACCTCTTTCTTCCCAAAAATATTTTCATAACCATCCAACAATTCTTTAATGTCAGTCCCAGATAAAATACCGGGAGGTGTTCCCATTTTAATTTCACCATTGAACCTTTCCTTATCAAACATCCACTTGTGTCCCGGGTCTAAAAATTTCCGATGATTCATGTAGCACATTTTTCTACTATGTTTCAAGTAAGTTTAAGTAGTCTCGAAATGGCATACGGGACAAGCTAAATAACCCTTTGTGGTCCAGCCGGATAACATTGCATAGCCCGAAAAGTCGTTGATCATCCGTAACACGCTTGCATGTAATGTGAAATAATCACCAGTGAAGGCATCAAAAGTTTGTATGCCAAGATCGCATAATTCTTTCAATTCTGCGATAAGAGACTGCATGTAGACATTAATGTAATTGTTAGGAGACTCTGGACCAGGGATAAGGGTTGAAAGTATCAAATTTTCTGTCTTCATGCATAACCAAGGTGGAAGGTTATAATTTACCAATATGATAGACCATGCGTTGTGTTGTGCAGTCATTGTACGAAAAGGACTGAATCCATCAGATGCTACTCCTAACCTGATATTTCTGTTTTCAGATGAAAAATGAGGATGATTGGCATCCATCATCTTCCATACCTCGCCATCAGCTGGATGTCAAAGTCTACCATCATTTTTTCGTCCCACTGCATGCCATAACATAAGTTCTGTGTACTCCTTCGACATGAACATCCTTTGCAACCTTGGTTTTAGTGGAAAATAACGCATCACTTTTGCTAGTACTTTGTAAATCCGCTTCTCCGAATCTTTGTCAATAACCACTTTCTCTTCCGGTATAACCCACCTTGAAAAACCACAACTTTTACAGTTATTTTCCTTTTCATTTTCTGCCCAATATAGCATGTAGTCATTTGGACATGCATGTATTCTTTGGTAATCGAGGCCTAAATCTTTAATGATATTTTTAGTAGAATTGAAAGATAAAGGAATGTGGGCTTGTAGAAAAGCTTCTTTCATCAACTCTAATAAATCGCTGAATGCAGACTCAGTGATTCTATGTAGGCATTTTAAAGAACAAAGCCTGACAATGAAACTTAATCGCGAAAATTTAGTACACCCGACATCGACATCTATTCCATTTGACCCATCAAAAGATTCATCTTCATTGTTCTGCATATTTCCACAAGTACGTTGCAACATCTCATCGAGATTATCTCTAAAGTTTATTCCTGCTTCACAATCCATATCGTTATCGCTCCTTTCAGGATCTAAATAGGAAACTTCACAAATCCATTCCATGTACAATTCAGATGGACCATTCCAAATCAGATGGTTGTAGACTACTTCTTGACAATGCCACTTGCGATTATGACACTTTTTGCAAGGGCATGTAATTTCATCACCTACCACAAATCTAGAAAATTTATTTGGAATAAAAAGTTTCACTCCACTGATGTACCTTTCACTGAACTTAGGAAGTTCTACCCATAGCTTTTCCTCAACGTTCATAAAGTGATACCTTAAAGCAGTAAATTAGGCACAAGTAAATCAGTACATTACGCAACACAACAATCAAATCAGAAAAAATTGAAATATACATTGAGTGGTACCTAAAGCAGCAGATTAAATCGAAGCCCTAACTGAAATCTGAAACCCAAACGAACCCCAATTGAAGACCTAATTGAAACACCGAAGCTTGAACTCGAACCTTCCCTACTCAAACCCTAATTAAGCTTGTAAACTTGAACTTTAACCCCTAATTGAACCCGAGAGTGAGTGTTTGAGAGGTTGAGCGGCGGTGTATTTTTTAAAATTTCGATTGAAACTTTCAATATTTTGTTAGTTTCCCCCCTTTGTTTTTGCTTCCCGTCGTAAACATTATTTCATGCGCGGATTGATAATCTGGACTAAACATTATTTCACATGGATCGCTAAATTGGACCGTTGGATCGTGTTGACTTGGATTGATAATTTTATTCACGAGGCTAATGCAACCCATGTTGATATATATGCTAATACATTTAAGAGTGCGTTGCAATAGACAAAAAAAGCATAGCAATGGCAACATTGTAGCTAGCAACACCATGGAATTTCATTGTGATAGGTCATCTGTGGCATAGTGAAATTAGATTTGTTAAGACCGTATCATCAAACCATAGCTAGATTAATTTTTCTAGAATTTTTGGAGTTAGTATGTGGCCCCGGTAAATTAAAATGTACGTTGAAATCAATTTTGAACGTTATATTAATTTATATTTTAATTTTGATGAAAACTGATCGACTCGTTCGAATTGGCTTACGGGATATATCCTATTGTGTCCGGAATGGGAGTATTTTACTAGAGGTGACAGTCATTAGGTTCGATTTGGTGTTCGAATGAAAAACTAACCTTTTGGAGAATTAAATTAAATAATTATATATTGGTCAACCCTCCCTCACATTCTCTCTCTCTCTCCATCGTTCAAAGTAAAAAAAGAAATAAAACCGATCGAGGCCGCGGTCACTCCATCCACCACCGCACCACCCAGAGCCACCACTTATCGTCAGCCCCCTCTGTTGCGTCCCCTCCTTCCTCCTCTTGCCTCTCCATCTCCTTCTTCTCTCTCCATTTCTAATTCCCTAAACCCTAAATCAACCCAACCCGCAACTCACAGCCACAGCCACCCTCCACTGCCACCCCAATAAGGCCGCCACCCCCTCAGATCCCCACGCTGCCGCCTGCAGCCTCCATCGCCGGCTATGGACCGCCCCCTGTATAAAAATCTAATTTTTATAAAATTCCAGTTTTACAATAAGCCCCTGACCTTCCCAAGCCCATATCATCCAAACCGTGCACTTCTGGCCAAAGCTCCACAATACCAAAATCGAAGAGCACGATTTTCTTTTCGATTTGGGTATATGGAAGTTGTATTTTGGAATGCGAGGTTGTTCAGAAAACACGTCCAAAGTCTGCTATCCAAATACTGTCTGTTCGCAAATTCTGGCAAAATGGAGCATTTTCGGGAAAAAGGCCACTAGGTGAAAGTTGTCCGGAATGGCACGCTTAAATAAGACGAAAAGACCCTATAAAGATTGGAGCTCGTTTGCAAATTCTAGAACCAGATCAGCAAATCAGAGCGTTAGAAAATAACGGTGGAGTGGATCCCAACATTAGGACACCTTGTCACTCAATTTAATTTACATTTAAATATATCCTAGGTTGAAGATGGGGCTTAGTAGCTCCTGACACTATTTATTGTACAAACCATGTTTGTTTGTTTGGACTGTATTACGGGAAAATTGACTATATTGTGGTTATTGATTGTATTGTGGTCTTGTTGATTAGATTGTGTATGGCACGAGCCAGTGTCAGGAGAGGGGTAATGCTGACATTACTCCGGTTCTAATATAACGTCGTTGTAATGACAAAAGTTTCTAAAATAAATATTTGTTCATTAAAAATATAATTTTTAATGTGTATATGAACTATATAAAATAGTCAAGTGTTAAAACAAATATTTGTTTGTTAAAAATATAATTTTTAATGTATATGTGAATGGCATAAAATTCTCCAGAAATGAAAATAAATACTCATTTACAAATCAGATGATTTGTTTATGTATACCCATTTAACTTACATTGATTGGGTCGATAAATTTTACACATCGCCCAACTGCACAAATAATAAACAGTATTTATTGGTTGAAACCCCATACGGGTATTGTAACACCCCACTCCCGCTATGATCACTCACTAAGGGAATGCCATAGCATCGGTGGAGTATTTTAGTGAATATAGAACAGAAAAATTACAACAAGACAGATATAAATAGTACTTGAAATTTAAAACATCATCTCATAACAGCGGAAGTAAAACATGTCTGGTTACATCATAAAACCACAATAAAAGTCAAGTACAATATCCATCAAAATAAAGAAGTACATAATCCCACTCTCATACAATAGCCATGACAAAAGAAAAGATAACTGGGTAACTGGAGCTTTACATCTATCCAAGCTCCTAAAGACTGGAACAGCAATCCGATCAAGCTCCACTACTGCTAGGATCCACCGTAGGACCTGAGGGTTGGGAAAAAGATAAAAACAACGGGGTCAGACATAAGTCTGAGCGAGTCCTATAACTTTAACAATACAATCGTTAAAGTAACCAGAGAAGACATAAACTGATATACGGTAACTGATGGGGATGAATGGCTACACTAAGCAGTCAACTAAACTAAGATAAAAGATAAAGACGCATCTACCCTTCCAAAGGTAAATTACTAAACTGCACCACACCAGTCATTCCTAACTTAAAGGTTGATCCCACCCATGGACTTATAAAATTAACTTAATAGTTCTCGCGTACCCCTAGGTGACTAAGTAGACGCCACGGGGCCCTACAAACCACTAGGTGTACACACTACTCCCCATTCGATCGGCTCCCTAACGTAGATACCCTTGCTGGCCCCACCGTGGGGTGTACCATTCCCCAACGTGGCAACCTGATAAAACTAACGGTGCACGGCTTATATCTACACGATGCAACAACGTCTTATTTACCAGCCCGGGTCCACACACACATATGAAACCCGTTGGTCATGCGTTGCCACCGCTAACCCATTTTGGCCTCTTATAGTCAAGCCCAATATGCGTGTCCCGTCACTCGACTAGAGTCGAGCCCACTAAGATACGTTTGGGATATTGGTTGAAATGGGCCCCCACAAGCTACCACCTAAGCTTGTTATTTCTAGTGAATCCCGCTTAACCCTTTAACCATGTCCACTTACATGTTATAAATTTTGGTTAAGTCATTAATCATATTTTAATTGCCATTCAAGGCACCCACTAGATTTCCACATGCCACCCAAAGCACTGACTTAACCCTTTAACCATGTTTTAATTACATGTTCCACTTTGGTTAAGTATTCTAATCGTATTTTCTATTGCCACCCAAGGCAACCCACAAGATTCCTCATGCCACCCAAGGCACCCACTTAACCCCTCATGTCCCTCTACATGCTAATATGGTTAAGTGTTTCTTAATTAATTAATTAAGATCATGACCTCATAAAGACCTCTCACATTAGACCGTCTTTTATGACTGCTGGATATGCCGGTTGGGTCCGGGCAGTCTTACGTCATAAAAAGGGTCTAACCTCGTGTCTTTACTTTAATCACGTATTTAATTTGTGCCTAAGACCTCTCACATTGGGCTAACAATTGTAGCAACTGGTTAAGCCGGTTGGGTCCGGGCAGTTTTACGCTACAACTGAGTCCAACCTCGTGTCTTAGTCGATTAATTACACCTAATTAATCACCCTCATAATTTATATTAATTATCCCTAATTAATTAATCATGTTTTCCAGAATATGGGTAGACCTAACTCAATAGGTAAATTCCCAACTCCGTAGTATGGGTAGACCTAACTCAATAGGTAAATTCCCAACTCCATAATATGGGTAGACCTAACTCAATAGGTAAATTCCCAATTATGTCCATTTAATTTATGTTACTCTTAAGCATACCCATTCCACATCATTTTATTAACATGCATATTAACCCCATCGTTCCCCACGTAATTCGTTCTCGTAACGTGACATAATAAAAGGGAAGATTCATCACAAATGTCATGGGTTTAACCAACATAGCTTATAACTTTATCATGGGTTCAAAAGGTGTCAACTTGCATATATGAGCATACATTAAACCCAACTAGCATTTAACCCAAACTTGCATTATGCATGTCATAAAAAGAGACAAACTTGCATATGAACTTGCACATAAACTTGCATATGAACTTGCACATAAACTTGCATGTGAACTTGCATAACATGTCATACATAGAGGCAAACTCGCATATGTTATGCATATCATAAAAAGAGACAAACTTGCATATGAACTTGCATCATAATAGGGTAAACATGCATATGTATGCATAGCATACAAAGGTGTCATCTTGCATATGTATGCATCTTATTTAGAAAAAGGGTAAACTTGCATGTCATAATGTATGCATAAAACCAAACACTTAGCATGCATAAAATCAAATACTTAGCATGCATAAAACCAAACACTTAGCATGCATAAAATCAAATACTTAGCATGCATAAAATCAAATACTTAGCATGCATAAAATCAAATACTTAGCATGCATAAAACCCAATGCTTAGCATGCATGAAACCCAATGCTTAGCATGCATGAAACCCATCACTTAACTTGCATAAACCCACATACTTAACTTGCATAAACATAGGGTTAACATTAAACATAGATTAGCAAACTAACATCATATCATATGACTTAAAACCCACAAATCTGCATACAAAACCGCATGATCTCATCATATCTCATCTACTTAATTTAGCAATTGGTTATTAAAGTGATAGAAACTCACCAAAACCAAGATTAGCAAACTTATGTAGTAGAACTAGTTGCTATACAAGAAGAAGATGATGATTAGAGGTTGATTAGCTTGCAACTTTCTTCATAAACTAGTGGAGGTTCCTCTCAAGTTTGATTTTGGCGGCATGGTGGCATCATTTCTATTTTTAGTATGAATTAGGGTAGTATTAGGGTGTATTTATAGATTAGGCAAGTGTTTTAGGCCATTAGATTAACCCTAAATTAGATTAGGACCCTTAGATTTCGGAACCTTCCAGAAACCAGCCCTAAGACCAAGCCCAAACCCCAAACTGGTGCACCCAACCACAGAACTCTCTAGAAACTGTGCAGGTTTCCTGTCCCGACATGGGCGCACTTCCCAAGTGCGCCAGTGTATTTTTGTGCTGGCGCACTTCACAAGTGCGCCAGTGCATTTCTGGCATGTTTCGGGTTTTTCTGTCTAACTTCGTTCGTCCATATCTCTTTCATACGGTACACGTTTTACGCAAACTCGGACTCTATTTCGCGTATTTTTCCGAGACGAACGCAATGACGTAGCCCGTTTCCCCTGATTCTCACATCTGAGATTAATTGTACTTTAATTACTAACCATTAGTGTTAATTGAAATTCGGGGTGTTACATTCTCCCCTACTTAAAGGATTTCGTCCTCGAAATCTCTAAGTCAAGAAGAACGTATCCTACCAACCAAACAACCATCTACTAAACCATCAACCACAAGCAACCATTATCCTTAGAAACTTCTAATGATATATGAACATATGCAGAAAGTGTGTGTATATGTCCGTATACTAATGCAAAATCAGGCGGTCTACCGATTCAGTCGACCTCCTTAATGCAAACCATGATAGTGCCATGCATCCAATATGTATGCGAAACCCTATTGACACATACAATTTCTATATGCGTGCACAACCATACACAAAAATGCATCATCCACATGATAACACAGCCATGATACATCCATCAATCTAACTACCACATCCATTTATGCGATATGCAACATGAAGTGACTGAGCCGATCTAGTGCCTAATGTGTGTGTATATGCATCCACGAGCAACCACTAGCAAACAATTGCATCCACATGCATCCATCAACCATAACATGTTTCAAACACATGTTTCAACCATAGGTTTTACCCTATCTAAAGGTCATAGGTACTAGCGAGAGGATATACTAAAGATAAGATAAGTACTAGACAAGCGATAAAGGAGAAGTTAAAAGACATACTCTCAAAAAGAAATGGGTACAAAGAACGCATCTTCGCTTCCGTCTCCCAAGTAGCATTGCTTTCGTCATCTCCCCATTGCACTTTAACTAGCTGAACTTCTCTGTTCCTCAACTTCCTAGTTTCTGACCCAAGGATGCGAGTAGGAGCTCGTCGAATCGTCGCATCACGCTCTACCTCTACATCTCTAAGCAAGCTCGGCTCTACCACCTCTGCGGTCTCATGTAAGCACTTCCTCAAATGTGATACATGGAATACATCATGAACACCACTAAGTCTGTCGGGCAACTCCACCCTATATGCCATCCGTCCAATCCTTTCCTTAATAGGAAACGGCCCAACAAACCTCGGTGCTAACTTCCCAACGGACCCAAAGCGAACAACATTTCTCAACGGAGATACTTTGACAAAAACCATGTCCCCAACCTCAAACTCAAGATCCGTCCTTCTCCGATCCGCATAAGATTTCTGTCTATCTTGCGCTGCCTTCATCCTTCTTCGAATCAAATCAATCTTCTCTGAAGTCTCTCTAACCATATCTGGCCCAAGCAAGATCTTATCCGTAGATTCCCACCAACATGTAGGAGATCGACAAGGCCTTCCATAAAGAGCTTCGAAAGGTGCCATGCCAATACTAGACTGAAAGCTGTTATTGTATGCGAACTCCACCAAAGGAAGATGTTCTTCCCATGTACCTCCAAAATCCAAGATACAAAGCCTCAAGAGATCTTCTAAGATACGGTTCACCCTCTCGGTCTGACCGTCCGTCTGAGGATGATATGCGGTGCTCAAACACAACTGAGTCCCTACCGCCTCTTGCAAACTTCTCCAAAACTCACTAGTGAAGATAGGATCTCGATCACTCACAATGCTGGATGGTATGCCATGCCATCTAACAATCTCTCTAACATAGACTGAAGCAAGCCATGGAGCGGTCCTCTTACTCTTCACGGGTATAAAATGGGCACTCTTGGTAAGTCTGTCTACCACAACCCAAATTCCCGTATTGCCCTTCCTCGATCTCGGTAACCCATCGATGAAATCCATCAAGACACTATCCCACTTCCATTGCGGAACTTCCAATGGGTGTAGCAACCCACCGGGTTTCCTTTGCTCCGCTTTAACTTGTTGGCACACTAAGCATCTAGCCACATACTCGGCCACATCTTTCTTCATACCGGCCCAGAAGAAAACTCTCTTCATGTCTTGGTACATTTTGTCTCCACCGGGATGAATAGTCATTCTTGAACGATGTGCATCATCCAAAATAGCCTTCCTCAGCCCTCGTCTTGCGGTACACAAAGTCTACCGTCTCTACACAACCACCCCTTTCCATCTAGGGTGTACCTACTCAAATGGCTGGACGACTCCCCCCTTATAAGCTTCTCTACCAACTCAACCAACTGTGGGTCGTCTCGCTGAGCCTCGCCAATCCGCCCCAAAAGAGTAGGCCTAACCTCCAAGGAGGCTAGCAAACCGGGTACAAAGTCAACGGAAGGTCTAAAGTCAAACATAGAATTAAACTCCAAGCTTCGCCATTCCACGAACAATGGACTCAAAGACAGCCTTTTTCTGCTTAAGGCGTCTGCCACCACGTTACCCTTGCCAGGGGTATACGCTATCTCAAACTCATAGGATGCTAAGAATTCCATCCACCTTTGTTGTCTTAAGACAATGCGCTCAAAGAGTCTCCAACACTTCCCTAAGATGTAGGGCATGCTTTTCTCCACTTCTAGAGAAAATCAGGATATTCTCCCATGTAAAATCGTCACAACTATCCATCTCTCACGCAGACCACCCTAGTCGAACTCGACATCCCCCAAATGCAAGCCCCAAAGGCCTAAACCAATATCAGACAAACACCCAAGGGATACCTCCTTCGAATTCAGACGACCTACGTGAGATGATACTAGTAAAAACGGCTAAATAATTAAGCCCTTGTCCAACTCTGGATGTCCTTGCCAGTCTCGCTCCAAAACCACCGTTTATCCCGTAACGGGCTTTGCTCAACCTATTGAGCACATACGAAAATTTATTTCGCTCCTAGAAAAGACCAAGATGTCATCCACCAAGATCATCACGAACTTATTTAGGTACTCCCTGAACACCCTTCTCATCAAATCAACAAAGTATGCGGAGGCGTTCGTCTAACCAAATGGCATCACCAGCCACTCATAAAACCATCCGGAGTCCTAAAGGCAATCTTCTCTATACTATCCTTAGCCACTCTCAACTGACGAAACCCCGTGGATGAGTCCAACTTGCGAAAATACTGAGGCGCCAACCAACTGATCAAAGAGATCATCAATCCTCGGCAATGGGAGTCTATTCTTCTTTGTGAGTTTATTTAGTTCTCTTTAGCCTACACAAAGTCTGAGGGACCCATCCGCCTTCGTAGCAAAAACTACTGGAGCACCCCACTCCGATATACTTTGTCTTATGGACCCCTTCTCAAGTAACTCCCCTACTTGCTTATGGAGTTCCCTCCTCTCGCGAGGAGCCATGTGGCGCACTGGTAAAGATACAGGTTTAGCATTGTCTACCAGATATATTCGGAAGTCAATCTCCCGCTCCGGAGGTAAGCCCTTCACCTCCTCAAACACATCCGAGTATTCCCGGACCACTCTAACAGATCGCAAACTCTCGACCGACGTGTCAAGCGATTCTAGATAACTTAGCATAACAGATTCCATGGGATTACAAGAGATCTCGAGAGTGTTACCCAAGCGGGTCATAAGCCTAACAACTCTCCCTTCAAAATCAAGAACGGCACCCCTACTGGATAACCAGTCCATGCCCAAACTAACCCATAGCCCGTGAAGCCCAAAAAGCATCACATCTAAACTCAACGCTAAGTATAGAAACTTTCAAACCCAAACACATCATGGAGCCCCAATTGGGTTTGAAACAACTAAGGGATCATCTACCAAACTGGTGTCTAAGTGCAGTGACTCAACTAACAATGATGAGATAAACGAACTCGATGCGTCAGAATCTAATAAAGTTCGAACCGGATAATAAAGAAATCCAAATTCCAACCTAGACGGTCCTATCCCCATCTGGTACACTAGCCGCGAGGGAATACAACTACCCTCCAGGAGATTCCATACCTTGCCCATGCCCCTTTGGACAATCCTAATACGGTGTCCCATTCCTCCAAAAGGATAACTACTCGCCTTCTTCTTCCCATTCTCCACTCGTAACCTCCCACCAATGAGGTTTCATCCTTCATTAACCAAACAACTATTTGAGCCTTCCTCCCATCGTCTATCCAATAGATACCTACCAGTCCTCCTCCTTCTTGAACCAATTTCTAATCCGCCTAATGTCTAAGTCCCTTGAAGTGGTTTTCCGTTCTTATCTATCTTAGAAAGGTCATCTATACGCGGAGGGGAAACTCAAAACGAGAGAGGAAGAGGTTCAAAACGGAGAATTCGAAAGATATAGATATGGCTATTGGGGATTATGCTTTTCTTTCAAAAACTTTTCTCTTAAAAGACATGTTTTTGAAAATACTCCTTTCAAAAATATTCTTAGAAAATAGTTTTTCTAAAAAATTTATCTGTTCTGGTAACCTTAAGCTCTGATACCACGTGTAACACCCCACACCCGCTACGATCACTCACTAAGGGAATGCCATAGCATCGGTGGAGTATTTTAGTGAATATAGAACAGAAAAATTACAACAAGACAGATATAAATAGTACTTGAAATTTAAAACATCATCTCATAACAGCGGAAGTAAAACATGTCTGGTTACATCATAAAACCACAATAAAAGTCAAGTACAATATCCATCAAAATAAAGAAGTACATAATCCCACTCTCATACAATAGCCATGACAAAAGAAAAGATAACTGGGTAACTGGAGCTTTACATCTATCCAAGCTCCTAAAGACTGGAACAGCAATCCGATCAAGCTCCACTACTGCTAGGATCCACCGTAGGACCTGAGGGTTGGGAAAAAGATAAAAACAACGGGGTCAGACATAAGTCTGAGCGAGTCCTATAACTTTAACAATACAATCGTTAAAGTAACCAGAGAAGACATAAACTGATATACGGTAACTAATGGGGATGAATGGCTACACTAAGCAGTCAACTAAACTAAGATAAAAGATAAAGACGCATCTACCCTTCCAAAGGTAAATTACTAAACTGCACCACACCAGTCATTCCTAACTTAAAGGTTGATCCCACCCATGGACTTATAAAATTAACTTAATAGTTCTCGCGTACCCCTAGGTGACTAAGTAGACGCCACGAGGCCCTACAATCCACTAGGTGTACACACTACTCCCCATTCGATCGGCTCCCTAACGTAGATACCCGTGCTGGCCCCACCGTGGGGTGTACCATTCCCCAACGTGGCAACCTGATAAAACTAACGGTGCACGGCTTATATCTACACGATGCAACAACGTCTTATTTACCAGCCCGGGTCCACACACGCATATGAAACCCGTTGGTCATGCGTTGCCACCGCTAACCCATTTTGGCCCCTTATAGTCAAGCCCAATATGCGTGTCCCGTCACTCGACTAGAGTCGAGCCCACTAAGATACGTTTGGGATATTGGTTGAAATGGGCCCCCACAAGCTACCACCTAAGCTTGTTATTTCTAGTGAATCCCGCTTAACCCTTTAACCATGTCCACTTACATGTTATAAATTTTGGTTAAGTCATTAATCATATTTTAATTGCCATTCAAGGCACCCACTAGATTTCCACATGCTACCCAAAGCACTGACTTAACCCTTTAACCATGTTTTAATTACATGTTCCACTTTGGTTAAGTATTCTATGCGTATTTTCTATTGCCACCCAAGGCAACCCACTAGATTCCTCATGCCACCCAAGGCACCCACTTAACCCCTCATGTCCCTCTACATGCTAATATGGTTAAGTGTTTCTTAATTAATTAATTAAGATCATGACCTCATAAAGACCTCTCACATTAGACCGTCTTTTATGACTGCTGGATATGCCGGTTGGGTCCGGGCAGCCTTACGTCATAAAAAGGGTCTAACCTCGTGTCTTTACTTTAATCACGTATTTAATTTGTGCCTAAGACCTCTCACATTGGGCTAACATTTGTAGCAACTGGTTAAGCCGGTTGGGTCCGGGCAGTTTTACGCTACAACTGAGTCCAACCTCGTGTCTTAGTCGATTAATTACACCTAATTAATCACCCTCATAATTTATATTAATTATCCCTAATTAATTAATCATGTTTTCCAGAATATGGGTAGACCTAACTCAATAGGTAAATTCCCAACTCCGTAGTATGGGTAGACCTAACTCAATAGGTAAATTCCCAACTCCATAATATGGGTAGACCTAACTCAATAGGTAAATTCCCAATTATGTCCATTTAATTTATGTTACTCTTAAGCATACCCATTCCACATCATTTTATTAACATGCATATTAACCCCATCGTTCCCCACGTAATTCGTTCTCGTAACGTGACATAATAAAAGGGAAGATTCATCACAAATGTCATGGGTTTAACCAACATAGCTTATAACTTTATCATGGGTTCAAAAGGTGTCAACTTGCATATATGAGCATACATTAAACCCAACTAGCATTTAACCCAAACTTGCATTATGCATGTCATAAAAAGAGACAAACTTGCATATGAACTTGCACATAAACTTGCATATGAACTTGCACATAAACTTGCATGTGAACTTGCATAACATGTCATACATAGAGGCAAACTCGCATATGTTATGCATATCATAAAAAGAGACAAACTTGCATATGAACTTGCATCATAATAGGGTAAACATGCATATGTATGCATAGCATACAAAGGTGTCATCTTGCAAATGTATGCATCTTATTTAGAAAAAGGGTAAACTTGCATGTCATAATGTATGCATAAAACCAAACACTTAGCATGCATAAAACCAAACACTTAGCATGCATAAAATCAAATACTTAGCATGCATAAAATCAAATACTTAGCATGCATAAAATCAAATACTTAGCATGCATAAAATCAAATACTTAGCATGCATAAAATCAAATACTTAGCATGCATAAAACCCAATGCTTAGCATGCATGAAACCCAATGCTTAGCATGCATGAAACCCATCACTTAACTTGCATAAACCCACATACTTAACTTGCATAAACATAGGGTTAACATTAAACATAGATTAGCACCCAACCACAGAACTCTCTAGAAACTGTGCAGGTTTCCTGTCCCGACATGGGCGCACTTCCCAAGTGCGCCAGTGTATTTTTGTGCTGGCGCACTTCACAAGTGCGCCAGTGCATTTCTGGCCTGTTTCGGGTTTTTCTGTCTAACTTCGTTCGTCCATATCTCTTTCATACGGTACCCGTTTTACGCAAACTCGGACTCTATTTCGCGTATTTTTCTGAGACGAACGCAATGACGCAGCCCGTTTCCCCTGATTCTCACATCTGAGATTAATTATACTTTAATTACTAACCATTAGTGTTAATTGAAATTCGGGGTGTTACAGGTATTGGGATGATATTTGACGTACAGCTAATCCCAATTGTTTACTTGTATGTCAATCGATAGGTTGACAGATTGTTGTAAGCGTTAATTATTTATATTTAATGCTTATGCAGTTGTGTAATGCACTCTGGATGACGGTTGATTGTGTATCATTATTGTTGTGTACATGTGATGTATGAAATCCATATAAATAAATTATATGGTAATTGTCTGGGTCTAATTCCAATTCAAAAATAACGAATATTTTAGAATAATATTCCGTAAAGGATTAAAATGTGAATTTGATGTCCGATTTTGGATGGACGCGAAAATATTGAAGCATGTGAAGCTGTGTTAATTAGATATGCGCCATTTCAACGCGAACGATATTTATATCGATTTTATTCTTTTTTATAATGAATATAGAAAAGAAAATGATTTCAAAATCAGATATTTCAAAAAGATTATCATTTAAATATTATAATGATAAGGAGTATTCAATTTTGATTTAAAATTGAAACGAAATTGGGAATCGTTTTTAAAACGAATTTATAAAATATGTTTTGAATGAAAATATATATTATATATATGAATATTGTATATATACTAATGGCTTGAATAGAATGCGTCGCGCCACGACTTTGCGAATTTAGACCATTGACTTCGAATCGAATTACAAAAGATCCGACCGTCGGATTCTACTAAAACTAGAACCGTTGGGTTCGTATAAAAAAGAGCTTTCCAATTAATATAGGAGATTTGAAATCTAACTGTTGGATTTGGAATTATGTCCAAATCAAATTTGAAAAAGGTTGCTATGGATGCAGTCCGTTGGCCGCTATTTGAAACTGACTGTATGGGCCTTGATAAAATTATTAAAAATATCAATAATTTGTGTAAAATCATAATAGATGATTTGGAAAGAATTTGGATGAAAAGTTCCATGTTTGTAAAGATAAAAATATATTTTTATCAAAATGAACTAGTTATTAACTAGAAAGATAATCCAACATTTTTAAATAAATAAATCAGAATTGTGAATGCTTTTAATCTAACCATAATTTCTCCATGTACGAATTGGAATGGAATTGAATATAAATAATCTCCAGAATATTTCGATATTGGATTCCGTGACTATACGGATATGGTGGAGGAATTTGGAAGATAGATATATATCGTTATTCCTCATACAATATGTCTTGGTTTCAGAATTTGATATTAAATATAAGCCAATATAATTTCTGTTTAGAGCCTTGTATTTAATATCAAATTGGATTTTGGGTTTGTCGTGAATGGTGTCTCAAATAACACTGTTCTTAAACCCCTTGTGAAAAGAATAAATCTTATAATTAAGATTATTAGAGTTTCCAATTATATTTGGTAATTGGAACAAAAATGGAATGTGAATTGGGTTTATTGTGAACTGTGTTTTTAACGACATTCGTTCTTTAATCCAATTAACAGTGAAATGTGATTTGGAATATATAAATCTTTTAATTAAGATTAATGGAATTCTCAAAAGTAAAGTTTTCCAATTTAATATACTAAATTGGAATTGAATGGAATTGGATTTGGTAATAATTGAATTGAGCTTCTGTGGAGGAAGACGTTAATATATATATATATATATGGAATTTAAAAGGTTTGTCGTTATTCCATTTATATTATTAGTCGGATATGGAAACTGATATCGATTATATATTGATCTATTTTCTGCGGAGATTCCATAGTTAATGGAATATGATTTTGGGTTTATCGTGAACTGTGTTTTAAATGACATTTGTTCTTTAACCTAGTAAAAGAAAGGATTACATGTCTAACATTGTATTTCGAACTGTATTGTTGATATCTATAAAATATATATCTGTTTGGTGGTGGAGAATTTATTCTCTTGCTTAACACCCTTCTCTAAGACGTATGAGCTTAGAGGTTATATATTGGTAGAAATCAGTGGTACGGTGTGGATTGTCGATGTGGCATGTTTTGGGTTTCCAAAGTTAAATAATCATTAAATAATGATTGTTGGAAGATCAAAACTAAGTGAAGTTGTAATGAATCTTCAATTAGATTGAAATGTGAATGTGATGATTAAAATTATCAAATTTGGGAAATGATCGAGAATAGAGTACCACTAGTTTTACTGTAACAACCCGAATTTTAACAACGTGTTAAAACAAGAATCAAGGCAGAATTAAATGTTATATTCTGAATCAAGGGAAACGGGTTGCGCCGTTGCGTTCATCTCGGAAAAATACGCGAAATAGAGTCCGAAATTTCGTAAATCGGAGTCCGTATGACCGAGATATGGCCTCGCGAAGTTTCACGAAATATTCAAATTCAAAACAGATTCAAAATTTCAGAAAAATCAGGGTAGGCGGGAAAAATCCCGCCCAGACCAGGTCGACCAGGGGGTCGGCCTGGGTGTCGACCTGGGTGGGACCAGGTCGACTGGGGAGTCGACCCCAGGGTCGACCTGGGGGTCGACCTGCCTGGTCGAGCCCAGGCAACCTGGTGCACCTGCTTGGCTTTTGGCTCGGTTTTGGAGGCTTGTGATGATTTTGGAGGGCTTGGATCTATCCTAGGGTTAATCCTATGGCCTAAACTACTCCTAATCTCTATAAAAAGACCCCTAGACCTAGCTTAAACCCTCACAAATCACTCTTGCAACGAAGTGCTTCCCAAATCTCCATTGATCATGGCCTCTATCTCCAACTCCAAGAGACTATGCATTCAAACTAGATCTGAATCAAAGGTGCTAGCTTGCTACATCAAATCAAGGGAGTGGATCAACGTTGCTAGGCCAATTTCATGACGATTCATGCTCATAATCCCTTAGCCACGCTACGTAAGTTCTAGCTACTTGTAGATCTAAATGATAGTTCTAATGTGACATGGAATAAAATGCGATGAACATAAGTATGCTAGCCTATATGAACCTCGTCATGCCTCTTTTGCTTGAACCTATGACTTTAGGCTATGTTTAGTGACTAAATCAAGTTACTCATGTTGCATTGGACTTAGTTTGCCATGCAAGATTAAACCTTTATTTGTGGGATGTTGGCATGAAAACTTGGAAACATTTTGACTTGTGAAATATGTGCATGAAATTGACTTGGGGCTTATGCATGTAAAAGAACCCAAAAACCCTTATGATTTCATGTTTATGTGAGGCCAAACCCCTTATGATATTATGCATGTTTGAGGCCAAACCCCTTGTGATACCGTGCATGTTTGTGGCCAATCCCTTTATGACATCGTGCATGTTTTGAGGCCAATATGCAATATGCTAGTTATGTGAACACCTATGCCTCAATTTTCACCATGTTTAACTTGTGATTCATCTTTTCCATCTTGTACCCATCTTTGCCATATTATTCCAAATATGTTGATTCGCTTTCATGTGCGTTGGGGACACGTTTTGGGTAGTTTAGGCAAACTTGAAAATGGGCTATGAACTTGACATGGAATTACATGGAACATGTAATGATAATAAACGTGAATAGGACACGAAAACTTGACATGGGGTTACATGAAAACATAGACTTAAAAAGGGGTCTAAACTTGACATGAACATGACACGTAGAAAAACATGGAAGTGGCCAACTCGAGGTTGGGTTGAGTTTGTAGCATAAATATGCCCGGACCCGCCCGGCAAATCCAGTGGCTACAAACAATAGGACCCAATGTGGGTAGTTGGCCATATTGCGCTTGAAACCTGAGGTTAGACTAGGTTGTGGTGTAAATCTGCCCGGACCCGCCCGGCGTAACCAGTAACCACAACAACGTCTAATGTGAGAGGTTGAGAGTGCATTAATTCAATTAATGCCACATGATAAGGTTAAGTAAATCTGACTAATGACACTTAACCGTAAAATACAGTTAGGGGATGGGGTTAAGCTAATCCATACTTAACTAATCCGACTCGGTAATTAGATGGGGTTAAGTAACCTACACTTAACAAATCTAAACACGGTAATTAGATGGAGTTAAGTTAACCTAGACTTAACTAATATAAACACGGTAATTAGATGGGGTTAAGTAACCTACACTTAACTAATCTAAACACGGTAATTAGATGGAGTTAAGTTAACCTAGACTTAACTAATCTAAACACGGTAATTCGATGGGGTTAAGTTAAACACTTAAACAATCTAAACATGATAATTCAATGAGGTTAAGTAACCAATACTTAACCAATTTAACATGATAATTCAATGGGGTTAAGTAACTTATACTTAACCAATTATACATGATGATTTGATGAGGTTAAGTAAGCTATACTTAACCAATCTAATATGAGAACTTGATAGGGTTAAGTCACAAGACCGTTTAAATATACTTAACCATTGTAATACGATTAGTGGATGGGGTTAAGCTAACCCATACTTAACCAATCCGACTTGATAATCTGATGGGGTTAAGATAATCTATGCTTAACCAATCTAACACGATAATCTGATAGGGTCAAGACAAACTAATACTTAACCAATCTGACTTGATAATTGAATAGGGTTAAGTCATGAGCTTCTTGGTATACTTAACCAACTTGTAGGGCTAAGTCTTGAGCTTAAATACTTAGCCAATCTTGACATGATTCGTAGGCGGTTTAAGTCATGAAATGGAATGACAACACTTAACCCATTAGACAAAACCCTAGTTCAGGGGACTAGGTGGAAAATCGTAGTTAACGAGGATAACGGGAAAGGGAACTAAGTGATAAACCTTAGTTTAGGATAACTAAGTAATAATTCTTAGTCAAGGGATTTGGACCAGTTCACAGATAGATGAGTAACCCGATATGGTAGGTCATCGCTTAAACACACGAGGAGGAGCAAATCATCTGACTTAGATAAAGGCTCCAACGAACTGGGTGACGAAGAAGTAGCTTCGGGGGACGTGAGGGTACTCTTGGTGTCCCTCTGTGAGGTTGCAGATGATCCGCCTGGGCTCACAGAGGTTAAGGTCTGCGGTAGAAGAACCAAGAGTATGCCTTGGTTGCTGTGCGAGCAACCTAAAGACGGGGATGGATTAGCGTGGAGTCGACGATACTTGATTTTTTCCCTGGATAGCGCGTCGTCGACTACCTACCATCTTTAGTCAATCGTGTACGTATACGGAAAGGCAGAGAACTCCCAACAGACCATATACTTGCTATTGAGTTATGGGTGAGGTTGGCCAATAGGTAAGTGGGGCATAGGGGGCCGGAGTATAGTTCTCGTGCATGATTTTTCTTGGATTGCCTTTCTGTAGTTGAGGGAGGGGTCACGTGGGACCATAGCCACGGATACAAAAACAGAACTTGACATATGCATTCGGCAGACGACTTAAAGCTCCCGACCGAGTCTCATATTTCTTGATTTGCCCTGGCACGGGACTCGGATGGCACATTGAGATACATGTGCAGTTAGACATGGAAAAACGATTCACGGTGCTTACGTGGGAAAAAGGGCGCGGTTGACGGGTAGCATAATCCCTAGTGGCCCTAGGTGGCTAAAACCCAAACCGAGATACGAAAACGTTCATTAGGTAGCATAATCCCTAGCGGTCCTAGGTGGCATAAATCCTAGGTGAACACGCGATAGTTCATGGTAAGAAAACATAACCAGATCAAGGGTAGCAGTCCAAAACAACTTCAAGTATAAAATGGTACTACGTTGAGGTGGTATAGATTTACATGGGAAAGCCTGTACGGCCTACGGCAAAGGACTGAACTTATACATGGAAAGAAACATACGAGTTAGGAAAACCTATGTAAGCGATATATTAGGTTGACGTGGACCATTTCATGACTTTGGTCAAGGGACATTTTATAGTTAACTCATGACACGGGTTGGGATACTAATACGGGAGGTGCAGAGCAAATATACATGATGGATACCTTGGGATATTATACTTGATAGAAACCTGACGATGTGATACTTTGATTTACCTTGATACCGTAGTTTATCATGATACCTTAGTTTATCTTGATACAGTGGTTCGTCCTGTTATCTTGGTCTAGCTTATCTATCTTGTCACCATCCTTATGTTTACTTTCAGTTTATGCATGTCATGTTACCTTTACCTGTTTTTATGCTGGAAGTAGATAGGACTTACCAGTCTTTATGACTGACCCCGTTTTCTTTCGCCTCTTTGTCTTCCGTTCCTCCCCCCCCCCCAGGTTTTCAGGGAGGAAATGCTGTTGTTTAGTTCGGACCTCTTATGCTTGAAGCTCATCATGTATAGCTTGGTCTTCTCTTGGCTATGGCTGCTTCACCGCTTTATTTTGGGGAATAATTTATGAAAAGGTTTTATGCTTCTTTACTATAGCAAGACAGGCTTTGATGTATTCTGATGTAAAAGGCTTTAGACCTTATTTTATAAGGTAATGAAATTTGTTTTACTTCCGCTGTTTTATATATGTTCTGTCTTGTAATATTTCTGTGCATGTTTACCTCGATAATACTTCACCAAACCTAGTGCATTCCCTTTGTGAGTGACCCTAGCGGAGGTGGGGTGTTACATTTTGGTATCAGAGCAGAAGGTTACTAGATTGGGCAAAAGTTTTTAAAAACCTTCTGAAACTATTTGAAAAACCGTTTACAAAGAAGCATTTTTCAAGAAAAGTTTTTAAAGGCTATTCCCCAAAAGGCCATTAGCACTATCCTTTGTTTCCTTGATTGAATCTCTTTTCCTTTCTTTCCTCCATCGGTAGTCACAGTAGTTTTAACTGCGACTAATCCTTGTCTAGCCACGTAAGTGTTTTCCGTGCGATGGAGGAAGTTCTCGAGAGACCTGTTGCCGCGTTATAAGAAAGGATAGTAAGAACAAGGATAAGGGACACGAGCTTAAGGATAGGCAACTTGTTGGTATGGCTTAAGCCACAATGGAGGAAAAACGGGACGGATAGTTAAGAATTATGGGACAAGGACAAGATCATCGAGAGGGCAATTGTATACTCTCATTTCTAGCGTATCTCGTAAGGATGGTAACGATCTTGTTAAACGTTTAGCTTTTCCTCTCTATCATCCCGTCAGGACTTTGTTTTGATCATAACATCATTTAAGTCTGCTTCGATAGTTGAGTCTCTGCACCTTAGTACTAGCATGGTAGAGGATCCCATTTTTGTCCCAAATCTGGTTGGAGGATCGGTCCATTTATTCATGACTTGTTTGGAATTGAGAATGTAAATGCCAAGTGTTGAGATTAGAAGCAATGCTTATATTGTTGAGCTATGGATGGATTCTAGGGATAAAGTGGTTATCCAGTGAGGGACACCATTCTCGGTTTTGGAAAGAGGGTAGTTAGACTCTTGACTTGCCTTGGTAATACCCTCGGAGTCTCATATAACCTTTTGGATTCTGTCATGGTTAGTTACCTAGAATCTCTTGATGCATTTATCGGAAATCTCTGATCCGATCGAGTAACGTTCGCCAATAAGGCGGATGGTTCATTCCGCTTAAGCATGGGTTATAGGAATCACCCTAGTAAGTGCACGTGGTAACATGGATTGGCATCGGTAAACGAGATCCAGAATTCACTAGTGAATTTTGGAGAGCTTGCATGAGTACGCAGATATGTTTGAGCCGAGCATACTAGGGAAAGAATAAGTGAAACTGAAACGAGAGGCGATAGTGAAATGAGTTCCAACTCATACCTTGGAAATAGAATCAAGAAGCTACGAAATCATGGAGTTAAAAGATGGTCGAGGTACAATGGAATTAAGCTCATGGAAATGCAGCTTAGACGCGCGCATCATATCTCTTTTTAAGAGTATATCTTTGATCCCTGGTTTTTCCTGTGGAGCTTACTTGTATGCCATCTGTTGTGGACATCCTCTCGGTCATGTTTTCAATCTTATTTCTGATACAAACCCCGTAAGGAGTTTGTCTTGTTTATCTCCTCGATCCTATCTTGAGAACCTTAGGTAGAACCCTATGGATGCAAACATGTATTTGAAGCATGTTATGATTGATATGGTTGCAAATGGTTGCAAGTGGTTGCTAATGGATGCGCGAATACACATTAGATACTTGATCGAATCACTCACATTTCGTATTGCATATGCACGAGTATTTATATTTGTTTATGGATGAAATTGAATGTGTTATCATGCGGATGTTGCATATGAATGAATGTTTGTGCACGCATATGTGTATATATGACTAGGACTATTTGCATACATGTTGGATTCATGGCACTAAACATACTTTGCATTAGAAAGATCATTCAGGCCTGATCATTAGCATTAGCTAAGGACCATATACACACACTTTCTGCATGTATTCATAAAGCATTAGAAGTCTTTTAAGGACCATGGTTGCTTGTGGATGATTTTTTGAGTAGATGGATGATGATGGTAGGATACGTTCTTCCTAAATCGGAAAGATCGGAGACGAAATCCTTAAAGGAGGGGAGAATGTAACAACCCGAATTTTAACAACGTGTTAAAACAAGAATCAAGGCAGAATTAAATGTTATAATCTGAATCAAGGGAAACGGGTTGCGCCGTTGCGTTCGTCTTGGAAAAATACGTGAAATAGAGTCCGAAATTTCGTAAATCGGAGTCCGTATGACCGAGATATGGCCTCGCGAAGTTTCACGAAAAATTCAAATTCAAAACAGATTCAAAATTTCAGAAAAATCAGGGTAGGCGGGAAAAATCCCGCCCAGACCAGGTCGACTAGGGGGTCGACCTGGGTGTCGACCTGGGTGGGACCAGGTCGACTGGGGAGTCGACCCCAGGGTCGACCTGGGGGTCGACCTGCCTGGTCGAGCCCAGGCAACCTGGTGCACCTGCTTGGCTTTTGGCTCGGTTTTGGAGGCTTGTGACGATTTTGGAGGGCTTGGATCTATCCTAGGGTTAATCCTATGGCCTAAACTACTCCTAATCTTTATAAAAAGACCTCTAGACCTAGCTTAAACCCTCACAAATCACTCTTGCAACGAAGTGCTTCCCAAATCTCCATTGATCATGGCCTCTATCTCCCACTCCAAGAGAATATGCATTCAAACTAGATCCGAATCAAAGGTGATAGCTTGCTACATCAAATCAAGGGAGTGGATCAACGTTGCTAGGCCAATTTCATGACGATTCATGCTCATAATCCCTTAGCCACGCTATGTAAGTTCTAGCTACTTGTAGATCTAAACGATAGTTCTAATGTGACATGGAATAAAATGCGATGAACATAAGTATGCTAGCCTATATGAACCTCGACATGCCTCTTTTGCTTGAACCTATGACTTTAGGCTATGTTTAGTGACTAAATCAAGTAACTCAGGTTGCATTGGACTTAGTTTTCCATGCAAGATTGAACATTTATTTGTGGGATGTTGGCATGAACACTTGGAACCATTTTGACTTGTGAAATATGTGCATGAATTTGACTTGGGGCTTATGCATGTAAAAGAACCAAAAACCCCTTATGATTTCATGTTTATGTGAGGCCAAACACCTTATGATATTATGCATGTTTGAGGCCAAACCCCTTATGATACCGTGCATGTTTGTGGTCAATCCCTTTATGACATCGTGCATGTTTTGAGGCCAATATGCAATATGCTAGTTATGTGAACACCTATGCCTCAATTTTCACCATGTTTAACTTGTGATTCATCTTTGCCATCTTGTACCCATCTTTGCCATATTATTCCAAATATGTTGATTCGCTTTCATGTGCGTTGGGGACACGTTTTGGGTAGCTTAGGCAAACTTGAAAATGGGCTATGAACTTGACATGGAATTACATGGAACATGTAATGATAATAAACGTGAATAGGACACGAAAACTTGACATGGGGTTACATGAAAACATAGACTTAAAAAGGGGTCTAAACTTGACATGAACATGACACGTAGAAAAACATGGAAGTGGCCAACTCGAGGTTGGGTTGAGTTTGTAGCATAAATCTGCCCGGACCCGCCCGGCAAATCCAGTGGCTACAAACAATAGGACCCAATGTGGGTAGTTGGTCATATCGCGCTTGAAACCTGAGGTTAGACTAGGTTGTGGTGTAAATCTGCCCGGACCCGCCCGGCGTAACCAGTAACCACAACAACGTCTAATGTGAGAGGTTGAGAGTGCATTAATTCAATTAATGCCACATGATAAGGTTAAGTAAATCTGACTAATGACACTTAACCGTAAAATACAGTTAGGGGATGGGGTTAAGCTAATCCATACTTAACTAATCCGACTCGGTAATTAGATGGGGTTAAGTAACCTACACTTAACTAATCTAAACACAGTAATTAGATGGAGTTAAGTTAACCTAGACTTAACTAATCTAAACACGGTAATTAGATGGGGTTAAGTAACCTACACTTAACTAATCTAAACACGGTAATTAGACAGAGTTAAGTTAACCTAGACTTAACTAATCTAAACACGGTAATTCGATGGGGTTAAGTTAAACACTTAAACAATCTAAACATGATAATTCAATGCGGTTAAGTAACCAATACTTAACCAATTTAACATGATAATTCAATGGGGTTAAGTAAATTATACTTAACCAATTATACATGATGATTTGATGAGGTTAAGTAAGCTATACTTAACCAATTTAATATGAGAACTTGATAGGGTTAAGTCACAAGACCGTTTAAATATACTTAACCATTGTAATACGATTAGTGGATGGGGTTAAGCTAACCCATACTTAACCAATCCGACTCGATAATCTGATGGGGTTAAGATAATCTATGCTTAACCAATATAACACGATAATCTGATAGGGTCAAGACAAACTAATACTTAACCAATCTGACTTGATAATTGAATAGGGTTAAGTCATGAGCTTCTTGGTATACTTAACCAACTTGTAGGGCTAAGTCTTGAGCTTAAATACTTAGCCAATCTTGAGATGATTCGTAGGCTGGTTAAGTCATGAACTGGAATGACAACACTTAACCCATTAGACAAAACCCTAGTTCAGGGGACTAGGTGGAAAATCGTAGTTAACGAGGATAACGGGAAAGGGAACTACCTTAGTTTAGGATAACAAAGTAATAATTCTTAGTCAAGGGATTTGGACCAGTTCACAGATAGATGAGTAACCCGATACGGTAGGTCATCGCTTAAACACACGAGGAGGAGCAAATTATATGACTTAGATAAAGTCTCCAACGAACTGGGTGACGAAGCAGTAGCTTTGGGCGACATGAGGGTACTCTTGGTATCCCTCTGTGAGGTTGCAGATGATCCGCCTGGGCTCACAGAGGTTAAGGTCTGTGGTAGAAGAACCAAGAGTATGCCTTGGTTGCTGTGCGAGCAACCTAAAGACGGGGATGGATTAGCGTGGAGTCGACGATACTTGATTTTTGCCCTGGATAGCGCGTCGTCGACTACCTACCATCTTTAGTCAATCGTGTACGTATATGGAAAGGCAGAGAACTCCCAACAGACCATATACTTGCTATCGAGTTATGGGTGAGGTTGGCCAATAGGTAAGTGGGGCATAGGGGCCGGAGTATAGTTCTCGTGCATGATTTTTCTTGGATTGCCTTTCAGTAGTTGAGGGAGGGGTCACGTGGGACCATAGCCACGGATACAAAAACAGACCTTGATATCTGCATTCGGCAGACGACTTAAAGCTCCCGACCGAGTGTCGTATTTCTTGATTTGCCCTGGCACGGGACTCGGATGGCACATTGAGATACATGTGCAGTTAGACATGGAAAAACGATTTACGGTGCTTACGTGGGAAAAAGGGCGCGGTTGACGGGTAGCATAATCCCTAGTAGCCCTAGGTGGCTAAAACACAAACCGAGATACGAAAACGTTCATTAGGTAGCATAATCCCTAGCGGTCCTAGGTGGCATAAATCCTAGGTGAACACGCGATAGTTCATGGTAAGAAAACATAACCAGATCAAGGGTAGCAGTCCAAAACAACTTCAAGTATAAAATGGTACTACGTTGAGGTGGTATAGATTTACATGGGAAAGCCTGTACGGCCTACGGCAAAGGACTGAACTTATACATGGAAAGAAACATACGAGTTAGGAAAACCTATGTACGCGATATATTAGGTTGCCGTGGACAATTTCATGACTTTGGTCAAGGGACATTTTATAGTTAACTCATGACACGGGTTGGGATACTAGTACGGGAGGTGCAGAGCAAATATACATGATGGATACCTTGGGATATTATACTTGATAGAAACCCGACGATGTGATACTTTGATTTACCTTGATACCGTAGTTTATCATGATACCTTAGTTTATCTTGATACAGTGGTTCATCCTGTTATCTTGGTCTAGCTTATCTATCTTGTCATCATCCTTATGTTTACTTTCAGTTTATGCATGTCATGTTACCTTTACCTGTTTTTATGCTGTAAGTAGATTGGACTTACCAGTCTTTATGACTGACCCCGTTTTCTTTCGCCTCTTTGTCTTCCGTTCCCCCCCCCCCCAGGTTTTCAGGGAGGAAATGTTGTTGTTTAGTTCAGACCTCTTATGCTTGAAGGTCATCATGTATAGCTTGGTCTTCTCTTGGCTATGGCTGCTTCATCGCTTTATTTTGGGGAATAATTTATGAAAAGGTTTTATGCTTCTTTACTATTGCAAGACAAGTTTTGATGTATTCTGATGTAAAAGGCTTTAGACCTTATTTTATAAGGTAATGAAATTTGTTTTACTTCCGCTGTTTTATATATGTTCTGTCTTGTAATATTTCTGTGCATGTTTACCTCGATAATACTTCACCAAACCTAGTTCATTCCCTTTGTGAGTGACTCTAGCGGAGGTGGGGTGTTACATTTACTCTAAGCTATAGTTAAATCTTTAATTAGATTTGAACGTGAAATGGTAATAAATTTTACCGATAACACCGTGGTGTTAGATATGGAGTATTACCAGTTTTGCTCCATGGGATGAATAGGTTGGGATTGGGAAATAAAACAGATGATTACTTTAGTAAGGTGCGCTAATCCCGACTAGTTTGGAAAACCTTAATTTGGTTTAAATTGTGAAAAGAATATCCGAATAAAAGAATATTCTGGATTGGAATGAGGTGTATGTTGTGTTTTTATAGCACTTGATTATATGTTACGTGAATTATTCGCAAAGGCCGGGTTTATACCTGTTCTGAATAATTGATTCGAGGATTAGTCGACGATGAAGACGGTGGTTGTAGAATGGAGTTCTTCACATCGTTTGGATGATTACTGATATCTTTATTGGGATGTACACCCAAGACAAGGTAATAAGTGGTGACCGTCCAGACGTACTTGGAGATCGACCGGATATGCGAGGACTTCTCTCCTGTATTAAACATATGGGACGAGGAATAAGGTGCCTCCGGTTTCGTTTAGACCTAGAATGAAGTTGTAAATGGATGTGTGACTGACATTGGATTTTTTGTGTTGATTGATTTCAACTAAATATATATCTGTTTGGTGGTGGAGAATTTATTCTCTTGCTTAACACCCTTCTCTTAGACGTACGAGCTTAGAGGTTATATATCGACAGACATCAGTTGCATAGCGTGAATTGTCAGTGTGGCATGCTGAGATGCAAATGATCAAGGCTTTTGTTGAAAAGAAGAGTCTTCTGGTTGATGATCAGAGCACGACTTTAAAAAGCATAGCTTCGTGTATAGCATTAATTCGCGAGTCTCACACCCCAGTATGAGTCTAAAACAGGATTAGGGACGCAGGAGAACATGACATTTATTTCTAGCTAGAGGTGGTGACATGGTATACAGCCCAGGCATTTATATTCTTACCTATGTGGATGATGGATAGCGAGGTGCCTCGGATATATCAGTCACTACGGGGCCGATGGATAGGTCTGATGGGACCAGGAGACGTGTGTTAAGGAATAACTATACACAAACGTAAGTGTGAACCAGTCTTGCAGGAACTATGGGTCCACTACGGGGGATCCTGAGGCATTTGCTAGAGTGTCTCGAATCATAAGGAGCCATCGCTAGCCTTGACTCATGATGGAATCCAATTTCCAATATGTGACTTTTTTGTTTTACTTGTAGAACTAGTATGGCGACATAGTAGCATGGGATATTTTGTCGTCCATGATTGATACATTTATATTTGAATTGAGTTCGGCACTATATATAACGACCCGAACTTCCCCTGTAAGGAAAGCACGGATTGAGATGAGAACAACACACAAAGGAGCTCAGACGGAAGAACATTTCATTGTATATTACAACAATTCCATCAGATACAAGAATATACAGAGTATAAATGAATAAATTACATTCGAATAATATCAGAGATTTAAATTACATTTAAATACATCACAGCGGAAAATAATACAAAAGCACAACTAGAAGTAATGCACGGATACAGAGCTTTCCGAGCATCGTTCCAGCTGTAAATCAGGACCCTGTGAATATAAATCTGCAAAACCAAAACTACTAGCTGCCCGTGTGGAAAATAGGGGCACCCAGAGTTTAGGTTAAAATAATAAACTCCAGGTCAGTCATGTGACTGGTGTGAGAACTAAAACAGTTATTATTCTTTATTTTAAAGTTCGGTAAATCAAGGGACCACGCCGTATAACACGGAACGGGTTTCCTCCCAAGAATACCAGTACATAAAATAAACAGCGCAATGCTAAATAAAGAAAGATGAAGCTATTATAAGACCCAGGTCCCATCACACAATGCAACGCAAGCCGGAGGATAGGGTTTTAACCTTATAATAGCCAAAGTATGCTTGATACGTTTAAAACACATTATTTGATACTATTATAAGTGTATAGTGTCAAAACAATTTCAATCATAAATATCAATCATAGGCGGCATAAATGACCCATACCACTATGTCGCCATACTAGGTTCTACAAATAAAACCACAATATCACGTATTGGAAATTGGATTTCCGTCATGAGTCGATGCAAGGGGCAAGCTCCTCTCCGATTCGAGACACTCTAGCAAATTCCTCGGGACCGCACACAGCAATCCCTGGATCCTCCAAGGCCGGTCCTCTCTTACTTTTGAGGATTGGAAATTCCTGAACACACGTTTCCCGGTCCTTACAGACCTATATCCAAGGCGCCTCGTATCCAACAACCACACAGGTGAAAAGTATATAAATGTCAGGGCTGGTAGGTCACTGACACCACCATAGCTAGAAAGAAACGTCATGCACTCCTTGGGTCCATATCCCGTTTTTGACTCATACCGAGGTGTGAGGCTCGCGAATTCACGTTATACACAAAGCTACGCCACACAGGCCGTGCTTTGATCATCAACCACAAGACTTTGCTTTTCAACAAAAGCCTTGATCAATTGCCACTTACGCGTGCCACACTGGCAATTCACTCCATGAGACTAATATCCATCGATATACAACCTCTGAGCTCGTACGTCTCAGAGAAGGGCGTTAAGCAAGAGAATAAATTCTCCGCCGCCAAACAGATGTATATTTAATAGAGATCAATCAACACAGAATAAAATCCAATGTCAGACACACAATCCATTTACAAGTTCGTTCTGGGTCTGAACGAAACCGGAGGCACTTTCCTCGCATATCCATCGATCTCCAAGTACGTCTGGACGATCACCAACTGTTTCCCTCATCTTGGGTGTATAGCCTAATCAAGATCATCAGTAATCACCCAAACGATGTGAAGACTTCCGGTCTTCAACCACCGTCTTCCTCTTCGACATCTCGTCGAATCGGTTATTCAGAATGGGTATAAACCCGGCCTTTCTGAATAACCCACGTATAAGATAAACAAATGTTATACAAACACAACAAACACCTCATTCCAATTCAGAATATTCTTTTATTCACAAATACACATTCTTAGGGAAAGGTTCCCATTAATTTTATCCAAGATAAATGCTTTTAAATTTATTCTTTAATCTTCCTTTGGATATCATTTCAAACTAGTCGGGATTAGCGAACCACACTGAAGTAATTATTTATTTTATTTCCCAATCCCAACCTATTCATCCCATGGAGCAAAACTGGTAATACTCCATATCTAACACCATGGTGCTATCGGTAAAATTAATTACCATATCACGTTCAAATCTAATTAAAGATTTAACTATCGCATAGGAGCAAAACTGGTAGTACTCCATTCTCGATCACCTTTCAGATTTGATAATTTAAATTATCAATTCACATTTCAATCTAATTAAAGATTCATTAAAACTCCACTTAGTTTTAATCTTCACAAAAATCAACATCCGGCCTTTAACTGGGTTAAAGAACCAATGTCATATAAAACACGATTCACGATAAACCCAAATCACATTTGATATTAAATACAAGGCTCTGAATAGAAAATATACCGGCTTATATTCAATATCAAATTCTGAAACCAACAAATATCGTATTGGAAATAACGATATAAAATATATCCTTCAAATTCCCATAACAATATCTGTATAGTCACGAAATTCAACATCGAAATATTCCGAAGATAATTTCGATTCAACTCCAGTCCAATCCACGTATTGGGAATATTGATTATTTTTAAAATCACTTTCAAATTCAATTTATTTATTTCAAAAATAAATTGATTTTAATTCTAGTTCAAGACAAGTTCATTTCGATAAAAATTTATTTTTATCTTTTCAAATATGGAATTTTTCAGCCCAATTTTTCCCAAATCATTTCTTATGATTTTACACAAATTATTGATATTTTTAATAATTTTATCAAGGCCCGTACAGTCGATTTCCAACAACGGCCATCGAACTACACTTACAGCGACCTTTTCTGAAATTGATTTGGACATAATTCCAAATCCAACCGTTAGATTTCAATTTTCTAATATTCATTGGAAATCCCTTTCCGATACGAACCTAACGGTTCCGGTTTTAGGAGAATCCGACGGTCGGATCTCCCGCAACGTCAATTCGAAGTCAATGGTCGAAATTCACGAACTGCCGCGGCGCGGCGCGTTCTGTTCAGGCCATTATATATATAATATATATATTATATATATTTCGTCGATTTCCTTTTTAAAACGTATTTTATAAATCGTTTTAAATTCGTTTTCAAAACCATTTCAACTCTATATTCAATTTCAAATCAAAATTGAATATTTCATATCATTACTATATAAATGATAATATTTTCAAAACGTTATATTTTGAAATCACTACCTTTTCTATATTCATTATAAAAACGAATATAATCGATACAAATATCGTCCACGTCAAAATAGCGCAGCTCTAATCAACACGGCTTTATATATTTCAGTAAATTCGTTATTCTATTCAACAAATGAATATTTATTCTATTCAACACATGAATCTATATTTCTTTCAACCCACGACTAATCTCAACATATGAGTACTGTCAACACATCACTATTTTTGTTATGTAAAATATTTTATAAAATTATGGTATCTATCGTTTGATTTTTAAATCAGACTCCACCGTGAAGTAGTTCTAATTTTTAAATATGATGAAGATGTAAATTTTATTATTTAAAATATTTTACTCAACACATGAATAGTTTCAACACCTGAACATCGTCAACACATGAATATTTTCCCCGATTGGAATGAGGCCCAATCAATTACCATATAACGTTAATTATATGGATTCCATACAACACATGTATATAATAGCAACGATAAACCATCAACCATCATCCAAAGTGCACCACACAACTGGATAAGCATCAAATATAAATAATCAATGCTTACACAGCCCGTCGACCAATCGACCGACATACAATGAAATAATTGGGATTAGTGTACGCCAAATATCATCCCAACACCCGTGTGGGGTTTCAAATCAACAAACACAGATTTTTATTTGTGCAGTTGGGTGATGTGTAAAATTTATCATCCCAATCAATATCAGTCAAATCAGTGCATATAAACAAATCGGCCGATTTGTTTATAAATATTCATTTATTCACATTCACGTTAAAAATTATGTTTTTAACGATAATTAATTTATTTCAACACATTAATCTATATTATCGATTTCACATCAACATCACAAACAATTTTCACAACATATCAATCAAACAAACAAACCATCCATGGTCTGTGGATGACGGGTGTCGGGTGCTGCTAAGCACCGTCTGCATCCTAGTATATATATAACTAGAAAAAGAAATTTAGAGTGAGAAGTTCTCACCAAAGCTAATCCAAACGCCTCGACTCTTCATATGTAGAAAATCTCCGCCGTTTCTCGCCTTTCGTCACTTTCGTTGCCCGTATTCACTACATATATAAAAATCACATTTTTATATTGTTGCCATGTATATAAAAATCATATTTTTATAATTACTCCATATGGATAAAAATTCTATTTTTATTCCGCTACTATATAGATAAAAATTCTATTTTTACGTCGTTGCTATATAGATAAAAATTCTATTTTTACATCGCTACTATATAGATAAAAATTATATTTTTATGTCGTTGCTATATAGATAAAAATTCTATTTTTACATCGTTGCTATATAGATAAAAATTCTATTTTAACATCGCTACTGTATAGATAAAAATTCTATTTTTACATCGCTACTATATAGATAAAAATTCTATTTTTACAACGGTGTTCATATAATAAAGATTATATTTTTATCATGGTATTCTCTATATAAAGATTTCGCCTTTTCAAATATAAAGATTTCGCCTTTTCACATATAAAGATTTTACCTTTTCACATATAAAGATTTTACCTTTTCAATTTCATCACTATAAAAATCACATTTTTATTTTGCTACATATATAAAGATGATATTTTTACTATCTATATAATATAAAAATCGTATTTTTATACTTTCCATACTATAAAAATCATATCCTTCTAAAATAAAAATCAAACCTTTGTGTTGTCCTTCATATGATAAGAACCATATTTTTTCATTCTAATCTAAATCAGTTTTTAAATGAATTTAAAAAAACAAAAATAAAATTAAAATTAAAGAAAACATACTGCGAATGGGGGGGAATCCACTATCGTCGCAGGTGGTTGGGGCTGAGATGGTCGCCGTTCTCCTGTGGTGGCGCGACAGGGGGTTTCTGGGCTGAAGGGGAGGGGGGGTGCGGGCGCGCCCGAAGAAGAAGAGGAAGGGGAGAGAAGAAGGAGGCGACGAAGGAGAAGAAGGGGGAGATGGAGGGGGTGCGGTGGACGACGCGCCACCTGGGGCGGCGGCGCTCGATCCCGT
This sequence comes from Allium sativum, assembly GCA_030737875.1. NCBI lineage: Eukaryota > Viridiplantae > Streptophyta > Magnoliopsida > Asparagales > Amaryllidaceae > Allium > Allium sativum. The sequence goes on along the minus strand of CM060925.1, from coordinate 202,816,035 downwards.
CGCTCCTCTCTGCGTTCTTTTTTTTTTCCTTTGATTTCTGTTTTGACGGTCAACGAAAGGGAAGGGGGGAAGAGTATAAAGAGAGTGAAGGATATTTTTTTAATTATTATTTAATTCCAAAAAGGTACTTTTTATTTCGACCTCGAAACGAGGCCCACTGCCTGTCGTCCATAGCTATTTACCCCCATTCCGAACACAATGGGATATATATCATAGGCTGATTCGATCGTTACAATCAGTTTTCGTCAAAATCAACATATAACTCTATATATTGAATTTGAACGCGCATTTCAATCTACCGGGGTCACATACTAACTCGAAAAATTCCAGAAAAATATTTTCTAGCTTCGTATTGACGATACGGTCCTAACAAAACTAATTTCGTCGAATTCTGAGACCGTTGGAAAAATGGCCATTTTCCAGTCGATTAAAATCAACTAAAACTGGTCAAACGCGTTTACCTTTGCCACGCTCACGTATTGATTCGAAAAATTATGAAATTTGAAACCTAGCAATAATTTGACATCACGGATCCAACAAAAGTGGTTTCGTCGAAATCCGAGGTCGTTTGCAAAATGGCTATTTTTAAGGGCCTGAATTCCATAGCGACTATTCAGAATTTTCAACTGGACATATCTTTTGATTCCCGCTATGAAATTTCAATTTTTCGGATTCGTTGGAAAGATATTCTCAATTAGATCCTAATGTTTTTGGTTTCACTAAAATCCGGTTTATTTTGCACCCGGTATATTCAATTGAAGTTTGAAATCGAATTATCGAACTACGGCGCCATTTTCAATTCTATTTATAATTATATATAATAATTTATATTCTAACGACGACGTATATAATATATACGTTCGATTCTATTCAAATTAAATTTCTCGTTGATATTATTTAAAATAATTCATTTTAAATAATCAAATTTCGCTAAAATTGGCAAAATAAAAATTTTAAACTGGCCCAGATTTTCGGGTTGTTACAATCTCCCCCAGTTAAAACTTTTCGTCCCCGAAAAGGAACAAAGTCGAAAGTGGTTTGATCAATCAACTCTACGTTCGATCTGGCTTCCATTCTCCAACTTTTCAGTTTCTGAGAATTTTCAAATTCTTCAAAATTTGGCTAACACCCGGAATTTTCGAAAAATTTCGCCATAACCTCCTTTGTACGGGGAGAGGTTTGGAAATTTATTGGGCCGTATTAGGTACCCAATAAATCCTAATAAGTATAAACATATTTATAGTGATATATTCTGGTGTTTACAGGGGAGAGTGTATTGATAATAACTCCAGAGAATAAATTCTCGTCACCCTGTCAAAGCCTGAGGGAGTGTGTATTTTAAATGCTCCAGAGGATAAATCCTCATCACCTCGTCCCGTGTGGGAAATAAATAGTCCATGTGCTATATCTAATAACTAGAGAGACGTGATTATTGTCAACTCTAGACCCGTGTGGGGTTTTTATTAATCTGGCAATTTTACCGTTACAATTTAAATAGTCCATATCAGTCATCAGTTCAACCTGTAAAATATAGTCATCGCCATACAAGCCTCTCGCTCATATGGTAAATCTTCCACCTCGTCACACAAGCTCCAAATGCTTATGTGGTATATAATGAAGTATGCCTATCTTCCAGAAGTATGCCATGCAGTGTAGTTCAAAATTAATTGTTGCTATCCTATGGCGATGTTTATTATTTACACACAGAATAACCAGCACTCCGCATCCAATGGCACTCACAAGAGTTGATATAATAATATTTTGCATCCAACTCATTAAGGTTTACCTATTTGTCGGGCACGCAAATAAAATCTTTACTCAACAGCTATCCAATTTCATGTTCAAACATATATAATGCACAAGTATATATTTCTGACTATTTTCTTATCAGTTCAATGTGTGATTTAATTGAATATATTTGTTCTGGTTTTTATTGATGATATTCTAATCTTCTCTAAATCAAAGGCCGAAAAGGAACATAACAATGGAAGCCGAAAAGGAACAAAGACGAAAGTTGTTTAACAAATCAACTCAACTTCCATTATTTTGACTACGGCTTAAGTTCTTCAACTTTTCATTTTCTAAGAACTTTTCAAATTTTTCAAAAATTTGGCTAACACCCTAAATTTTCGAAAAATTTCGCCATAACCTCCCCTGCACCGGGAGCAACGGGAAAATCCCGAAATTGCCATATAGGCCTTCTGATCTCAAAAAGAAAAAGAAAAGGCCAAGCGGCTAGCCAATAGGCTCATAAAATCATCATCACCCAAACAAAACAGTAAATTATAGTAAATATGTACCTATTTGTCGGGCAAACAAATTTTATTCTCTGCTCTAACCTCTTTGCTATGACCTGTTCAATGTAAGTACATGTATATGCATGCAAATGCGACCAATTTTCAATACAATTCAATATGTGATTCTATTAGGCTAAATAGTTCAAAATTATCAAACAAATAGACAAACAACACAAACATCAATCAATTAGTGAATTAGAGTTTCAAATTCATAATTTTGATACATATGTATAGAAAATCATGTTTTGATGCCAAATCACAACAAATAAATCTAGATATATTAGTTTTGGTTCTCACACCAGTCTAATGGAAATATATAGATATCACACCTTCGAAACACGAATATAAATACTGATGATGTTGCCACATTACCAGAATTATCCCCGGGTGTCTAGAATGTGATTCTATATCTATCCAGTATATTAAAACTTCGAATATACGTTCATGACGCGTATACGCGAAATCTTTATATACTCGATTGTCCATTTTCAAAATAAATAAATATTCAAATACGTATAAAGCGATTTAAATTTCAAAACAAAATTGTTTTCATTTGAAAAATATACTCTTCACACTCGTTCTAGGATACTACGGATCCTATCTCTAACGAGTCATTCTAATTGGATATTACTAATCCAATATCTAATGAATTCTTTCGTATGGTTCTAATGTGTCATGTTCTCGAGCTCTGTAAACCAAAGCTCTGATACCACTCTATAACGACCCGAACTTCCCCGGTAAGGAAAGCACGGATTGAGATGAGAACAACACACAAAGGAGCTCAGACGGAAGAACATTTCATTGTATATTACAACAATTCCATCAGATACAAGAATATACAGAGTATAAATGAATAAATTACATTCGAATAATATCAAAGATTTAAATTACATTTAAATACATAGCAGCGGAAAATAATACAAAAGAACAACTAAAAGTAATGCACGGATACAGAGCTTTACGAGCATCGTTCCAGCTGTAAATCAGGACCCTGTGAATATAAATCTGCAAAACCAAAACTACTAGCTGCTCGTGTGGAAAATAGGAGCACCCAGAGTTTAGGTTAAAACAATAAACTTCAGGTCAGTCATGTGACTGGTGTGAGAACTAAAACAGTTATAATTCTTTATTTTAAAGTTCGGTAAATCAAGGGACCACGCCGTATAACACGGAACGGGTTTCCTCCCAAGAATACTAGAGCATAAAACAAACAGCGCAATGCTAAATAAAGAAAGATGAAGCTATTATAAGACCCAGGTCCCATCACACAATGCAACGCAAGCCGGAGGATAGGGTTTTTACCTTATAATAGCCAAAGTATGCTTGATACGTTTAAAACACATTATTTGATATTATTATAAGTGTATAGTGTCAAAACAGTTTCAATCATAAATACCAATCATAGGCGGCATGAATGACCCATACCACTATGTCGCCATACTAGGTTCTACAAATAAAACCGCAATATCACGTATTGGAAATTGGATTTCCGTTATGAGTCGAGGCAAGGGGCAAGCTCCTCTCCGATTCGAGACACTCTAGCAAATGCCTCGGGACCGCACACAGCAATCCCTGGATCCTCCAAGGCCGGTCCTCTCTTACTTTCGAGGATTGGCAATTCCTGAACACACGTTTCCCGGTCCTTACAGACCTATATCCGAGGCGGCTCGTATCCAACAACCACACAGGTGAAAAGTATATAAATGTCAGGGCTGGTAGGTCACTGACACCACCATAGCTAGAAAGAAACGTCGTGCACTCCTTGGGTCCATATCCCGTTTTGACTCATACCGAGGTGTGAGGCTCGCGAATTCACGTTATACACAAAGCTACGCCACACAGGCTGTGCTTTGATCATCAACCACAAGACTTTGCTTTTCAACAAAAGCCTTGATTAATTGCCACTTACGCGTGCCACACTGGCAATTCACTCCATGCGACTAATATCCATCGATATACAACCTCTGAGCTCGTACGTCTCAGAGAAGGGCGTTAAGCAAGAGAATAAATTCTCCACCGCCAAACAGATGTATATTTAATAGAGATCAATAAACACAGAATAAAATCCAATGTCAGACACACAATCCATTTACAAGTTCGTTCTGGGTCTGAATGAAACCGGAGGCACTTTCCTCGCATATCCATCGATCTCCAAGTACGTCTGGACGATCACCAACTGTTTCCCTCATCTTGGGTATACAGCCCAATCAAGATCATCAGTAAACACCCAAACGATGTGAAGACTTCCGGTCTTCAACCACCATCTTCCTCTTCGACATCTCGTCGAATCGGTTATTCAGAATGGGTATAAACCCGGCCTTTCTGAATAACCCACGTATATGATAAACAAATGTTATACAAACACAACAAACGCCTCATTCCAATTCAGAATATTCTTTTATTCACAAAATCACATTCTTAGGGAAAGGTTCCCATTAATTTTATCCAAGATAAATGCTTTTAAATTTATTCTTTAATCTTCCTTTGGATATCATTTCAAACTAGTCGGGATTAGCGAACCACACCGAAGTAATTATTTATTTTATTTCCCAATCCCAACCTATTCATCCCATGGAGAAAAACTGGTAATACTCCATATCTAACACCACGGTGCTATCGGTAAAATTAATTACCATATCACGTTCAACTCTAATTAAAGATTTAACTATCGCATTGGAGCAAAACTGGTGGTACTCCATTCTCGATCACCTTTCAGATTTGATAATTTAAATTATCGATTCACATTTCAATATAATTAAAGATTCATTAAAACTCCACTTAGTTTTAATCTTCACAAAAATCAACATCCGGCCTTTAACTGGGTTAAAGAACCAATGTCATATAAAACACGATTCACGACAAACCCAAATCACATTTGATATTAAATACAAGGCTCTGAATAGAAAATATACCGGCTTATATCCAATATCAAATTCTGAAACCAACAAATATCGTATTGGAAATAACGATATAAAATATATCCTTCAAATTCCCATAACAATATCTGTATAGTCACGAAATTCAACATCGAAATATTCCGAATATAATTTCGATTCAACTCCAGTCCAATCCACGTATTGGGAATATTGATTATTTTTAAAATCACTTTCAAATTCAATTTATTTATTTCAAAAATAAATTGATTTTAATTCTAGTTCAAAACTAGTTCATTTCGATAAAAATCTATTTTTATCTTTTCAAATATGTAATTTTTCAGCCCAATTTTTCCCATATCATTTCTTATGATTTTCCACAAATTATAGATATTTTTAATAATTTTATCAAGGCCCGTACAGCCGATTTCCAACAACGGCCATCGAACTGCACTTACAGCGACCTTTTCTGAAATTGATTTGGACATAATTCCAAATCCAACCGTTAGATTTCAAATTTCTAATATTCATTGGAAATCCCTTTTCGATACGAACCCAACGGTTCCGGTTTTAGGAGAATCATACGGTCGGATCTCCCGCAACGTCAATTCGAAGTCAATGGTCGAAATTCACGAACTGCCGCGGCGCGGCGCGGTCTATTCAGGCCATTATATATATAATATATATATTATATATATTTCGTCGATTTCCTTTTTAAAACGTATTTTATAAATCGTTTTAAAATCGTTTTCAAAACCATTTCAACTCTATATTCAATTTCAAATCAAAATTGAATATTTCATATCATTACTATATAAATGATAATATTTTCAAAACGTTATATTTTGAAATCACTACCTTTTCTATATTCATTATAAAAACGAATATAATCGTTACAAATATCGTCCACGTCAAAATAGCGCAACTCTAATCAACACGGCTTTATATATTTCAGTAAATTCGTTATTCTATTCAACAAATGAATATTTATTCTATTCAAAACATGAATCTATATTTCTTTCAACCCACGACTAATCTCAACACTTGAGTACTGTCAACACATCACTATTTTTGTTATGTAAAATATTTTATAAAATTATGGTATCTATCGTTTGATTTTTAAATCAGACTCCACCATGAAGTAGTTCTAATTTTTAAATATGATGAAGATGTAAATTTTATTATTTAAAATATTTTACTCAACACATGAATAGTTTCAACACCTGAACATCGTCAACACATGAATATTTTCCCTGATTGGAATGAGGCCCAATCAATTACCATATAACGTTAATTATATGGATTCCATACAACACATGTATATAATAGCAACGATAAACCATCAACCATCATCCAAAGTGCACCATACAACTGGATAAGCATCAAATATAAATAATCAACGCTTACACAGCCTATCGACCAATCGATCGACATTCAATGAAATAATTGGGATTAGTGTACGCCAAATATCATCCCAACACCCGTGTGGGGTTTCAAATCAACAAACACAGATTTTTATTTGTGCAGTTGGGTGATGTGTAAAATTTATCATCCCAATCAATATCAGTCAAATCAGTGCATATAAACAAATCGGCCGATTTGTTTATAAATATTCATTTATTCACATTCACGTTAAAAATTATATTTTTAACGATAATTAATTTATTTCAACACATTAATCTATATTATCGATTTCACATCAACATCACAAACAATTTTCACAACATATCAATTAAAAAAACAAGCCATCCATGGTCTGTGGATGACGGGTGTCGGGTGCTGCTAAGCACCGTCTGCATCCTAGTATATATATAACTAGAAAAAGAAATTTAGAGTGAGAAGTTCTCACCAAAGCTAATCCAAACGCCTCGACTCTTCATATGTAGAAAATCTCCGTCGTTTCTCGCCTTTCATCACTTTCGTTGCCCGTATTCACTACATATATAAAAATCACATTTTTATATTGTTGCCATGTATATAAAAATCGTATTTTTATAATTACTCCATATGGATAAAAATTCTATTTTTATACCGCTACTATATAGATAAAAATTCTATTTTTACGTCGTTGCTATATAGATAAAAATTCTATTTTTACATCGCTACTATATAGATAAAAATTATATTTTTACGTCGTTGCTATATAGATAAAAATTCTATTTTTACATCGTTGCTATATAGATAAAAATTCTATTTTTACATCGCTACTATATAGATAAAAATTCTATTTTTACATCGCTACTATATAGATAAAAATTCTATTTTTACAACGGTGTTCATATAATAAAGATTATATTTTTATCACGGTATTCTCTATATAAAGATTTCGCCTTTTCAAATATAAAGATTTCGCCTTTTCACATATAAAGATTTTACCTTTTCACATATAAAGATTTTACCTTTTCAATTTCATCACTATAAAAATCACATTTTTATTTTGCTACATATATAAAGATGATATTTTTACTATCTATATAATATAAAAATCGTATTTTTATACTTTCCATACTATAAAAATCATATCCTTCTAAAATAAAAATCAAACCTTTGTGTTGTCCTTCATATGACAAGAACAATATTTTTTTCATTCTAATCTAAATCAGTTTTTAAATGAATTTAACAAAACAAAAATAAAAATAAAAATAAAGAAAACTTACTGCGAATGGGAGGGGGGAAATCCACTATTGTCGCAGGTGGTTGGGGCTGAGATGGTCGCCGTTCTCCTGTGGTGGCGCGACAGGGGGTTTCTGGGCTGAAGGGGGGGCGGTGCGGGCGCGCTCGAAGAAGAAGAGGAAGGGGAGAGAAGAAGGAGGCGACAAAGGTGAAGAAGGGGGAGATGGAGGGGGGGTGCGGTGGACGGCGCGCCACCTGGGGCGGCGGCGCTCGATCTCGTCGCTCCTCTCTACGTTCTTTTTTTTTCTTTTCCTTCGATTTCTGTTTTGACGGTCAAAGAAATGGAGGGGGGAAGAGTATAAAGAGAGAGAAGGATATTTTTTTTAATTATTATTTAATTCCAAAAAGGTACTTTTTATTTCGACCTCGAAACGAGGCCCACCGCCTTTCGTCCATAGCTAATTACCCCCATTCCGAACATAATGGGATATGTATCGTAGGCTGATTCGATCGTTACAATCAGTTTTCGTCAAAATCAACATATAACTCTATATATTGAATTTGAACACGCATTTCAATCTATCGGGGTCACATACTAACTTGAAAAATTCCAGAAAAATATTTTCTAGCTTCGTATTGATGATACGGTCCTAACAAAACTAATTTCGTCGAATTCTGAGACCGTTGGAAAAATGGCCATTTTCCAGTCGATTAAAATCAACTTAAACTGGTCAAACGCGTTTTCCTTTGCCACACTCACTTATTGATTCGAAAAATTATGAAATTTTAAACCTACCAATAATTTGACTTCACGGATCCAACAAAAGTGGTTTCGTCGAAATCCGAGGTCGTTTGCAAAATGGCTATTTTTAAGGGCCTGAATTCCATAGCGACTATTCAGAATTTTCAACTGGACATATCTTTTGATTCCCGCTATGAAATTTCAATTTTTCGGATTCGTTGGAAAGAAATTCTCAATTAGATCCTAATGTTTTTGGTTTCACTAAAATAAGGTTTATTTTGCACCCAATACATTCAATTGAAGTTTGAAATCGAATTATCGAACTACCGCGCCATTTTCAATTCTATTTATGATTATATATAATTATTTATATTCTAACGACGACGTATATAATATATACGTTCGATTCTATTCAAATTAAATTTCTCGTCGATATTATTTAAAATAATTCATTTTAAATAATCAAAATTCGCTAAAATTGGCAAAATAAAATTTTAATCTGGCCCAGATTTTTGGGTTGTTACACTATATACTTATAGTAATATCAAAATAATTTGTTTTTAAACGTACCAAGCATGTTTGGCTATTATAAGGGAAAACTCTATCCTCTGGCTTGCATTGCATTGTGTGATGGGACCTGAGTCTTATAATAGCTTCTTTTTTCGAAAAGCTTTGCACTGTTTATAAACTGTGTTATGCACTGGTATTCTTGGGAGAAAACCCATTCCATGTTATATGGCGTGGTCCCTTGATTTTGCTTTATTTTTAAAGTAAAGTTTTAAATAAATGTTTTAGTTCTCACACCAGTCCCATGACTGACCTGGTGTTTGTTGTTTTAACCTAAACTCCGGGTGCCCCTATTTTCCACATGGGCAGCTAGTAATTTTGGTTTGTAGATCTCTATTTTACAGGATCCTGGTTTACAGCTGGAGCTATTTTCGTAAAGCTTTGTATCTGTGTATTTCTTTCAGCTGTATTTGTTAATGTATTTCCGCTACGCATTGTTTTAATTTTCCGTTGCTTTGTATTTTAATCTCTGATATTTTTCTGATATGTATTATTTATTCATACTCTGTTATATTCTTGTACTCTGATGTAATTGTTGTAATAGCAATGAAATGTTCTATTGTTTGTGTTTTGATTTTTCATGTTCTCATCACAATCCGTGTTTTCCAGACTCCTCGGAGGCTAGCGAATTCGGGTCGTAACAAGTTCAAATGCATTGTGGTTAGCAAACTCTTCAAATCGTAGTTCATAAAAACTAAACTCATAACCAAATTTCTCATTACCAATAGATTTTCCTATGTAAACGAAAGATTATCTGAATAAGGACTTTTCCCCATAGTTTTGTTTGATGGAACTCACAAATTCATGCTCTTCGCGTACAGTAGAAGTTATATAACAACAGAAAATTCCTGTTAGATTCAAAGCATATGCTCCCACTTTATCCAAAGTTGCAAGCACATTTGTATTTTTTCTCAAAGAAAATGTTTTGCTGAAATTTGGGCTTATAATCAATGTAAAACATAACATAGAAAGCTGAATAACTATTGCAAAGGATTCAAAATGAAACTTCATCCAGCTTACATGGTTGATCTTCTCCATTGCAACAAATCAACAATGGTCTCTTCAAATTGTAGTTAGTATAGCTTTCCTGCAGTAAGTTAAAAATATTTGTCAACTCCCTATCATATTTTATTGAAAGTACATAAAAATAAGCAATCTAATTATTTTTACATGGTTATGATACAAATATGTTAAAAAAAGTATCATTCATAATAAATTCTAGAAAATCGCATAATCTACACTTTTCTATTGAGAATTATAATTTCTAATCAAACACGTGTAATAATATTCTAATATTTGAGTTTAAGACATCATGTAATAGTTATGTTGCCTTGCAATATAATTGTTCTAACATAAGAAAATAATGAACCTTATCATATGTAAATATATGAATCATATTTAATGCATATAATCTATTTCGCAGTTTTTCTGACAATTAATTGTTTATTTGATAATCATTCTAGCAATGAAGGTCGCGGTAAAAATTGTTCAAACTTATTGAAGGCTGTTGTACATGTAATGAACAATATCGTACTCAATGAAGGCTATTGTGAAATTGATAGTATTAAGTAAAGAGAATTTTAGGTGCCGTGCAAAATATTTTTTGCTAAAATACAATTTTTAAAAATTCATTATTTAGAAACAAAAAATATAGACTGAAACATCGATTTGGAAATGCCGGAGAAAGATTGCCAAACTAAGAATCCATCACTCTTTCCCATTTTGACCAAATAAAAAAATGTATGAATACAAAAAATAAAATTGTACATCTACCATTAATGGCTTACCATGAATTTCGTAGACCATTTTAGCACTAAAACTATTCATTAAACACTCAGATTAGATTAGGTCAGATGGTGAACGTTAAAAAAAATTCAAAATCCAGCCGCATCCACAACATATTACTATCCAAAAATGTTAATACCAGACATAACCGGGATTGTATATGAACTAATAATCTTTTCACAAATGGAAGCAGAAGAATAAAGTTGTTCTAGTAAATCAATCATGTGAAACCAAGACGAATCAAATGCAGTTAGTACCAAGATATAACTTGCAACTTAATAAACAATTAGTAAACTAAAATAACACTAGTAAAACCTGAAAAAAAGAAGAAAAAACCGCAATCACCCGTCAACAAAGATAATGTGGTAGAAAACTCATATGTAGTTTTGTAATTATTAACCTCTAGTCCAAAGTTTAAAATTATTAATTATGATCAATCGGTTCAATGATTTTATTTTTACAACAGATATGATTTAAATTGTACCTATATATATTCTTTAAAGCAGGACATTGCCCAAATTTGATGTATGCTTTAACAAATAGGAAATCTACTGAACTGTATATAAATTATTGAAGATACAGGGGAAACTGAAATAAAAAAGAAGCAAAATACATTGAAGTTGAAATCGGAAATCATAGAAACCATTTATGAAATAATCATACCTAGAGGATCATAAATCATAAAACATAAGAAGGAGAAATCCAAGCGATAGTCGTTCAATTGATGATCTTGGATCAAAATCGGCTTTCAGTTTCTTTGTTTCAAATTCGGTTTTTTTGGAGTTTAGAAAAAGGAATTTGTGACTGAATCCAATCCGTGAGAAAATCTGATTTGTTGGAGGACGAATAAGTGAATACGTAAGAGGCTAAGCCATTAGAAATAGTGAGAAAACAGAGGATTTTGCGCGTTGTTTTGGATTTCATAGAAAGAAACGGAGAAGAAAGAAGGGGGATGCAAAATCGAAGATATTACAGCCGAAAATAATTAACTTTAGAAATTTTTATTTTTGGTCTCTTGCAGTAGGGAAACTTCCCTAACGGTCGGTTTGATAAAAAAAATTCATGATGCAGTTAAAGTCAATCATGCCAAAGCCAACATCATTAACATTTCTAACTCCTTGCTTAGCAGTGCGATAATGGTATTGAGGTTGAACAAGACCTTTTAAATTTCTAAACCAAATAACCCTGAAGGTTCCTTTCAGGTATATTTTTCCAGTTTTAGTCAATTTCATTAAATTCAAATCCTTATGTTTTGATTGTTACAGTGTAAACAAGGCATGATTACTCTATTGTTATAAAACAACATGCATATCAACCATGCACACAAACCTCAAACCTGCATATCAACTTCGTCATCGTCCAGCCAAACATATGTCACCATCCAACTTCACGAACCATCACTTCAGCCACTGCCTCACAAACGCAACAAAACAAGCAAAAACTGTTGTGGAGAAATTTTGATTCAAGACCGCTTAAATCCAAGATCCCCAAATCAGCGGAAGAAGAGATCATGGTAAACGTGCAAAAACAACCAATCAATATCGAAGACAATCTCAACCCAATTCAAAAGCCAATCACAATCACCACATAAGAGAAATAACTGGGCAATAACGAAAAATAAATCACATAGGGATTTATAGTGGTTCCACTAACAACATGCTAGTGTACGTCCACTTGAGAGAGAGCCTTTTATTAACACCAATGAAGAGTACAAGAGATTGATTACAATGGTCACTCAATTCACTCTAGAATTTTATTTATGGAGATAATGAGTTGAAGAATTAGGAGAGATAAAATGAATGAATTGAATTGAATTCCATTCAATTACCTTTCCTTCACCCCTTTAGGCCCTTTTTATTAAACCAATTACCTCATGCCTAAGTTACTTGATCTCCAAGTAAAATTGGCACCCAAGTTATTCATTACTTCATGCCCAAGTTTTCTTTACCTCCAAGTAAATTTGGCATCCAAATTATCTATTACTTCATGTCCAAGTTTTCTTGACCTCCAAGTATACTTGGCACCCAACTTATATAGCCTTTCTTTCCATATGAAAATTTCATTCCATTTATTTAGCATCACCAATTTTAAGACTCCACCTTGATATAAAATCACCTGTCTCCAACTCCGTGACCTAATGGTATCCATACCATTACTTGTAAACGATAGCTCCAACTATCATCATATCTACTTTCACTAAGCTTGAATGTTTTCCCAATGAGTTCCGACAAAGCCACCCCCCATTGCACTCCATCGATGAATTCAGGCAAAGCCCCCACCCGCTAGTAAAGTGTTGAAAACAATCAAATCCCAAACTAGTCTCACCAAAAGACAAACATACTAAGAAGATATAATTTCAACCTCTCACCGATAATCTTCTTCATCCATGGCCAAGCTTCTCTCTCAACTGTGCCACCCCGTGGCACCTAGCACCTCTCCAAGCGAATTAAGTTCGAGTAATGCTTGAACTTACCAATCAGCAATGCCTTACTGAACGTATCCGCCACATTATCCTTTGTTTGTATTTTCCGATGGAATACTTGCTTGTCTTTGTCCATGGCTACTAGAAATGACTCCCTCACTTCAATATGCTTCGTCCATGAGCTAAATGCCAAATTCTCCACTAAATGAATAGGACTTTGGCAATCACATTGAACATCAACACTGTCATGTTCAAAGCCCAAGTCACACAACAGTCCCTTCAAATAGAGTGCTTCCTTTAATGCCTCCACCATAGCTATCAACTCCGCCTTCGTAGTGGATAAAATAACTATGGTCTGCAATCTCGATCTTCAACTTATGGTTGTACCACCAAGAGTGAAGACATATCCATAATTTGATTTTCTCCGATCCCTATCACCAGCGTAGTTTGAATCACAATAACCAACCAACATGCAATTCTTCTCTTTACTACTCCCAAAAACAAGACCACGAGATGTTGTACCTTTCAAGTATATCAAGATAAGCTTTACTGCTTCCCAATGCGATTTCCTCGGATTAGCCATGAACTGACTAATCATCCCGGTGGCATTTGCAATATCAGGTCTTGTACACACCATGGCATACATCAAACATCCAACTGCACTAGCATATGGCACCTTTGCCATATATTCCTTGTCTTTCTCCTCGATAGGTGATCCCTTACTCGAGAGGTTTACATGCAAAGGTAAAGGTGTATTTGACGCCTTTGCATCTTCCATGCTAAACCAGTAAAACACCTTTCTAATGTATTGCTTTTGAGTCAATTTAAATACAAAATGCTTTCTATCCCTCTCAATCTCCATGCCCAAAATCTTCTTTGCTTCTCCAAGGTGTTTCATCTCGAACTCCGCCTTTAATTTCAATTTCAACTTGTTGATTTCTTCCTTGTCATTAGAAGCAACGAGCATATCATCTATATACAAGAGTAAATACACCTAACAATCATTTCCTAACCTCATGAAATAAATGCAAGCATCCTTGATGCTTCAATGGAAGCCAATTTCAAGCATGAAATGATCAAATCTCTTGTACCATTTCCTAGGTGATTGCTTCAACCATATAGTGATTTTTTCAACTTGTAAACTAGTTCTGACTTACCTTCTACGACAAATCCTTCCAGTTGCTCCATGTAGATGTCTTCATCCAAGTCTCCATGCAAGAAGACGGTTTTCACATCTAGTTGCTCTAACTCTAAGTCGTGAATAGCAACTATGGCAAGTAATATCCAGATAGAAGTATGCCTCACAACCGGTGCGAAGATTTCGTCATATTCCTTTTTTTCCTCTGTGCAAACCCCTTAGACACTTGCCTAGCTTTGTATCTCCCATCATCCTTCACCTTATATATCCATTTACACCCAATAGCATGGTTTCCTTAAGGAAGTGGAACCAACTCCCAAGTCTGGTTCTTCATCAACGATTGCATCTCTTCCTCCATGGCGCAAATCCACTTCGAGCTATCACTCGAATCCATGATGTCATCAAGGTCCATCGTCTCATTTTGGACTACATGAAGAACATAGTACAAATTCTCACAAAAGCTAAGATAGTTCCAATCACCGTATCTTTCGGGTGGCCTTATAGAGCAACAACCAACCCGAGTAGCAATACCATCACCTGGTCTTCCTTTAGGTCCACCTTGAATTGAATCTTCTCTAGGCTCGTGCACATCACCAACACTGCTGGAGGAATCCCATGCACTATGTGACGTAACATCAACCGCATTCACCTCGCAAGCACATCCAACAACTCTACTCTCTCTTGGCCTGAAAGTGGGAATAACTTCCTTCTCCCTTGATTCACCATGAACCAAATCTGGAATATCCGATAAGCCTTCATTCTCCTTGAACATAGCCGACTCATCAAAAGTAACATGACGAGAAACCATAGCCTTCTTCATTTTCGGATTCCAAATCCGATAGCCTTTGACGCCATCCATATTACCGAGAAAAATCCCATTGAAAGCTCTAGGTGAGGGCTTATCATTCCCCTGATCATGCACATAAACTGGACTACCAAATACCCGAAGATAACTCAAGTCAACGTACTTCCTTTTCCCTTCCTCCGGAATTTTGTTACCAATAGCCGAGCGTGGAATTTGATTAATAATATGCACCGCTGTTAACAAAGCTTCGGCCCAAAATCCCTTAAACAAACCCGATGTCAATCTCAAACATCGAGCTTTCTCTAGTAGAGTTTGATTCATTCTTTCTGCCACTCCATTAGATTTCGGATCTCTCAGTGTAGTAAAATGCCTCTGAATACCATGATGCTTGCAAAAATTCAGAAATTCTTCGGAAACACACACGCCGCAATTATCGGACTTAAGCACCTTCAAAGTCTTTCCACTCTCATTCTCAACAAAAGCCTTCCTTTCTTTGAATCTTGCAAATGCTTCCGACTTGGCCTTCATTACATACATGCAAACCTTCTGAGAAAAATCATCAATGAAAGAAATATAATATCTTTCTCCTCCCAAAGAAGCTATAGGCGCCGGTACCCAAACGTCCATGTGCACATACTCAAGAATCCCTCTTGAATCATGTTTTCCTTCACCGAATGACACTCTAGTTTGCTTCCCCATGACACATTCCTCACAAAACTCCAACTTGCTGAAACTCTCACCATCAATCATCTCCCTTCGACGAAAAACATCTAAACTCTTCTCCGAGACATGACCCAATCTAAAATGCCAGAGCAGTGTTGCATCTAAGCCACGAGAACTATCAACATCGACATAAGTTTCGCCTTCCACGGTCACTCCTTGAAGCAAATAAATACCATGAGTTCTAGTACCCTTCATAACCACAAGCGCACCCTTCGAAAACCTCAAGCTATCACTCTTAATGGTGATCTTGCAACCTAAAGAATCCAACTGTCCTAAAGAGATAAGTGACTTCAGTAGTCCTGGAACATAGCGCACATTAGTGAGAACGAACTACTCCGTCAAACATCCGAATTTGCACGGATCAAATGCCTTTCGACTTGCAAACTGCACCATTTCCCATAAAAATTGAATTTCCTTCCCATTCAACATAAGAAGAAAAAAATACCTATTAGGCAACATGTGATACGAAGCCCCCGAATCAAGCCCCCATCCGCTGCTCGAAACATCCGAAGATACAACCGACAGAACATCTACGTCTTCCTCACCAACATCTCTCTCCACCTCAACTTATGAAGATGCTACTTCCTTTTTCCCCTTGTCTGGACAATCATTCTTTCAGTGACCAAGTTTCTTACATATAAAGCACTTGCCATTTCTTTCCTACGATTTTCCTCTTCCACCAGGCTTCCTAAACTTAGAACGCCCCTGGTATCACTTCTTCTCTGTCTTTTATTTCTCCGCATATAAACCTTGACCATTACCAGTGCCACTACAACCATCACTCAGCTCCTTCATCTGATCTCGCAATTCCTCACTAAGAAGATCCATCTTGACATCATTTAGAGTCAATGTATTCTAGCCATAGATCAAGCTATTTGAGAACCCAATATAGCATTCAGGCAATGAACATAATAATATCATTGCCTTTTGCTCCTCCTCAATCTTCAAATCTACCGCCTTCATCTTCATTAGAAAATCATCAAACACATTTAAGTGCGCCTTTAGCAAAGTTCCTTCCTTCATCTTGTAAATAAAGAAAGTTCGCAATAAGTTCAGTCGATTTGTTGGTGATTTCTTCATACACAACTCCTCCAACTTGTTCCAAATACCTGTAGCAGTCGCCTGACCACTAATTTCAGAAATAACATTCTCCCCCATGGAAAGTTGAAGTGTAGTGAATGCCTACTCTTCCATTTCTTCTCTCTCTCTACATCTGAGATGTCCGCTGGCAACAAATGTGTATCAAACACTACGCGATGTACCCGATTCCGCCTAAGAACTGCTTTTATCATCTATTGCCACTTTTTGAAATCATTATCGCCATTCCACTTGTTGATAACCAATTGTGAACCAGAAGCTGCATACGATCCATGTATATAAGGAGCTACACCACATGGACGAACTGTTGAGACATTATTTGAATCTAATTCCGACATTTTTACAGCTATCTACCAACACCAATGCTCCGATACCAAATGTTGCGGAGAAATTTTGATTCAAGACCGCTCAAATCAAAGATCCCCAAATCAGCGGAAGACTAGATCGTGGTAAACGTGCAAAAACAACCAATCAATATCGAAGACAATCTCAACCCAATCCAAAATCCAATCACAATCGCCACACAAGAGAAATAACTGGGCAATAACGAAAAATAAATCACATAGGGATTTATAGTGGTTCCACTAACAACTTCTTAGTGTACGTCCACTTCAGAAAGAGCCTTTTATTAATGTAACGACTCGTGTTTTTCGACCATTTGAATCTGAATATTTAAATTGGTTTTAAATATTTTATTTGAAATATAAATGGATTGTTTCATATTTAAATCGCTATTTAAAATGAAGTTGAACGATATATACTCATATATAATATAAATCGAGATTGAAAATGGCGTGCAGTTCGTAATTTGGAGTTTTGAACTTCAAATCGATATACAGGATCCGATATAAGTCGGATTTCTGTGAAACGAGAAACGTTGGAACCGTAGTGACGATAGTTTTCATATGAAAGAGAAAAATCCAGATCCCATTTTGTAGATTGTTAGCTATGGCCAAATCAAATTTTAAAATAATCGCTGTGAAAATCGTTATTAAAATATAAGCCTTTAAAATAGCCATTTTGCAAACGGTCACCGATTTCGATGAAACCAGTTTCATTGGGACCGTAACGTTAAATTATTTCACGGTGTTAAATGGCATGGCAAACCGATATCGTATGTGACCACGGCAGCCACAAACGCCCGTTAAATTTTTATAGCGTGTATTTAATTTAATAAAGGGATATTCGAGTGTAACTTGAACATACGATCGAATTAGGCCGCGTAACCAATTCCATTGAGTTCGTATCATCGACTACAGTCAGAATAGGTATATAGTTTGTTATTTTTGGAAACCGGGTAATTTGGCGTTAAAAATGGCATTGCGGTACGCGTAAAAATAGCCTACCGGGGAAAGAGTCTCAAAATGCAACGAAACTGGTGCCATTGGGTTCATATTGAAGAGTTATTATAAGATTGCAAGGTTTCAAGTTGATTTGATTTACCTGGTGATCGTGGAAAAATTAAATGCGTGTTTATTTCTAGTTTTATAAAGGAAATGTTTTCATACGACCTCGGATTTCGATGAAACTTGTCCCATTAGATCCGGAATATCTTTTTACGTCAAGATTAGCTTTTTTATCAGTAGATAGAAATCGTTTGTAGTGGTTTTAATCAATTAATTTACGATGAAGTTTCATAAATAATATTTTAATAATTCTCATACCCTATATATACTCATTCACAAGTCAACAACCCTAATTCTATTATTTGTGGTCAACGAAAGTAAAGCGCCTCCACCTTATCAATTCACGGCCGAAACATCCACTCTTCAATCCAATTTTCCTTTAAATCATGGAGTTGAAATCCGAAATCTTCCAACGCTAAATAGATGAAGGTAGCGACCTCTTTAGACTGACCGGTGGAGATCGTCTCCTGTCAACGATGATGACCAGAATTGGTCCACGAAGGGCCAGCGTTTGAAAAGCTATTGGGGATGAATGGCGCGATCGAGTATGCTGTGAAGGGAGGCGTTGGCAAGGGAGACTTCGACGCTCCAGTCACGGGTCTTGGATGGGGTTCTGATTGCCGGATTCCGGTGCGACAGTGGAAGTTTTGGCGGATGGTGGGTTTGAGCAACAGTAAGGAGTATACGAAGACAATGGGATCAATTCTATTACTGGCCGACCCTTCTTTAAATATGAAAGCTTGGAACGCGAACAAACCCGGGAGAAGTAGAGAATCAAACCGGCCTTTGTATCAGTAAATTAAGTACTTAACTTGTTAAGTAGTTAAAGATTTACTTAGTTGAATTAATAGAAGGATTAAGGGATTTTAAGGCTTATTAGTTCTTGCACAGGATTGGAAGGAAGTTTGGTGCGTAGATAAGAGTGCCGAAGCCTTGATGGGGTACATGAAAGCTGAAAGAAAGAATTGAGCAGTTTAGCTTTTGTTTAAATGTAATAATTTGGTTAATCTTAAAAACTTAATTAAAGATTAATTATATTAATTAAAAACATGTATTAAGAAGGTTTATAACTTACATAGCATTCTGAACGAATAAAGAGCAATAAGAAGAAAGGAGAATATTGGTGCATACTTGTAACCGGGATATTATAACACAGTAATCAAGCGGTAATATTTAAGGAATTTAATTAATAATTTAAAATGGTGAATTTATATGATGTATAACTCGTGCGTTGAATGGAACCGAACAAACTGCATTACGATCATGGTGACGCGCATTATATGCTGGAACAGCCTGGACGGATCTGGAAGCAACAACGGTTTTTCAGTTAAATTAAACGTTGTTTAATTTAACCGTAACCAAACCATTTCAACAAATGGAATCAAATCAAGGTGAGTTAAACTCACTCAGTTCTTCCAATTTATATTTTAAATATAAATTGGGTTTTTATTTTGTGTGCTCTGCTTGTTGATGATTGATTGCTTGCTGATTTTATATTTATTCATTGATTTAACTAATGAAATTAAACAGTCGTTTAATTTCAGTGAAATACCAAATCGTTATTCTAACGATTGGTTCCAATAAAGGTAACTTACCTTGTTGATCACGTTTATAAAATAAACGTGTTTAGTTGGTTGAATTGTTTTGAATTGTTTGTGATTGAGGTTAAATGGTCGTTGGTTATTATCAATTAAGTGAGACTGAATGATCTGATTTGAGATAACTGTTTTGATTTCAGGGAAGGACAGGTTGGAGGGATCCAACGGGATTCCTCAAAATATATTATTTATTTTCATATTATCATATGAACTATCATGTTTGGGTAATGGATTTGAGTATTGATCATTGATTGAAAAGTCAACCTGTGTTGTGTTTTAACCAATGGGCTATATTGGTTGAGTAATCAGCAGTGAATGACCTAAAAGTAAATTTGTTTTGTTTATACTGATTTACCGTTAGGTGAATTGATAGAACTGAAGTTATAAAATTTATTTTATAACTGGAGATAGATATTGAAATATGTATTTTGAATAAAACTTTATAAAAAGGGAATAAATATTCATGGTTATAATCAATTGTAAATTGATTTTATAAAGTCAAAACTGATGTTAATCAGATTTGTAAAGGTGAGAATAGGGAAGTTAACGTAACGGTTAATTTGGATAATTATGTTATTAAGAAACAAATTTAATGAAATTATTTAAATTAATTAATTGTATTATTAATTAATTTAAAGGGAAAAACAAATTGGAATCGATTTATGGTATAACCATGTTGGGTTGAATAAATTGACAGTTTTAATTGGAATTGATTATTAAATAAGTATGTTTTAAATAAAACAGTTCAATGAATATTGTTTAAATTTTAATAAGATTTACTATTTATTTTAGTTAACAAAGGGAGTAATTATTTTTACAGCAGTTAATGATCGAGGTAAATTATTATTATTTTATAATAATTTAGAAAATTTCTCTTTAAATGGGAATTCATTTAAAGGTAATTGGAGTTGGAACCAAATCTAGTTGGATGGTGAAAGGAGTTTATGTACGGTTTTATATTTAAAACCCAAAATTTTATAACAAGGTTATAACAGAAATTTCAAGCAAATACAGTAACTTGAAATAAAGGTTACTTAATTATTTGAATTAAGTCAAAGGAGTTTGGGATAAAATGGTTTATATTAAACCAGAGTTAGATAAAAGGAGTTTATAAGTGTTAAAGCGTTAATTTTACATTAACGTTACGAAATTATAGAGTTAAAGGAAAGTGGAGAATTGAAATGTGAATTTCAAGGGGGAAGTGTCAAAAGGGATTGAAAAAGAGTTGGAAAAGTGAATTCCATAAAAGAAGCGGATCGTAGGATTTTGTAAATAAATCCGAGTTATGAAATGAATTTGTTTAAAAGGGATCGAGTTAAAATGTGGTATTTTATAGGGAATTATTTAATCATTGAATTAAAAGAATAATAAGGAATAGATTTCAAAAAAGTAAGACGGTTGTATGAAACCGTATTTTGAGTAAAATAGTTAAATGGAATTTGAAGGGCTATTAGAGTGAAATGTGGGTTTGGATTATCTGCAGATATGAACGTTGTTGATCAAGGTCTGAGAGGTAATTAAAATACCCCAACTTGAACGACATCAGGATTATCTGCAGATAATATTAGTTGTAATGGTAAAGGAGGTTAGTAAATATGTATTATTCCCATTAGAGAAACAACAGTGTAACGGTTAATGGGAACGTGAAGAATATATAACAAGAGTTCCAAGTAAAAGTAGAAAACTGGAGATGATATAGGATTTTACTAAGGAATAAAATGAATTGGTTTAAGGTGTAATCTCATGTTAAATAAGAAGCGAAAAGTTATATTTATAATATCGATATATTTAAGAGTTTTAAATTACATTTGTTTTATTTAAAAGCCAAGTGATGATGAATACTGAACCAGTGAACTCATTGGATTGTCATGATTGAAACACTGATTATTTTGATAGTTAAATCACCGAATACCAAATCTGTCCAATACGATTGTTGGTACGGAAAGACCGGGATCGAATTTATATTCGAAAACCATTCCGACCAACAAATACGTGGAGATATCAGAAGACGGTCGAGATGGAGCATTGAAGACCGTGGATCTTCATTAAACAGAAGAACCGCTAATAATCTCTGGTTAGCTCCTAGAGATAAACTGTGGTTCTGTCGTAGTTGGAATCTACGGGTTGCAAGGACTTCTCGCTACCGATCCATAGGGTGATTCCTATATTGGATGCAGTAGGAGAGTACCTTTGGTCCATCCTGTTCTTGGATGACTTGTATGGACGGATGTCTGACAGAGTATTTCCAAAGGAATTACGTACGTTGATTTTCTGCAAACGTACCATAGTTGATGGAGGAGAAAGGGTTTTTCTCTAGCCAAATAACTAGAGTATTTTTGTGGACATCAATTAAGTGATATCTGGCAGTGCTGACGATGTGGCATTCAAAGTGAATGGTGACCAAAATATTCCAAAAGGAAATTAAAACCTCAAGCCTCACAGCCGGGAAATGACAAAAATCGGGCAAGCAGCATGGCTATGTGGGTCACTCCCATTAGGGTGTATAATCACCTATCTAGAGAAAATCCTATTGTTTCTTTAATCTATTTCGATGTTGTCCCTTTTCGGGAAACGGTGGTTTGAGCCCAACCGTTGGTGATATACATTCGATACACTCAAGCGAAATGAGTGGTCGGTCATGTGAGGGTCGGGTTGCAAGACGTTCTTATTGAACCCAGTGTATTCGCCTCTAGAGATACACTATCGGCAGGTGGTCCCATAACTTGTCATAGTCGGAATCCAATCTCTAATAGGCGCCTGCGGTTTTGATTTTATACTATTTATGTGGAACGTGAGGTGCAAGCGTTCCACTAGATTGCTATTTACTTGTATTTAGACATTATTATAAGTGAATATTAGGCACAGGTCCCTAAAACGAAACTTAATTAGGCTCACATCCGGTCATAAACTTATTGTAAATTTAGTCCCTATTTTTTGAAAACATATAAAAACATACAAAAAAAATATTAAAAAACCATGTAAATTCGTATTTAATTAAAACAATTAATCGTGAAAAAAATCAGGTCAAAAAAACATTAAAAACAACGTCGAAATCATGAAATACAGAAAATCAACGAAATGCAGTAAATTGCATCAAAACATGCATATAAATAGATTAGTTGCATACATGTATGCATTTATTTCAAATCTGTGTCAAAACTGCAGTATAAATGCATACATGTATGCACATATTGTAAAAACATGCATCTGCTGATGCATTTGTTTAAAAACTGCATACCTACGTGCAACTTATTCACGTTTGCATGTATTTTGACATATATGCACACATGTATGCAGTTATATAGAAAAACTGCATACATGTATGCAATTTTTCAAACAGGCGTGCATAAGTATATGCATGTGTATTCGAATAGTTGCATAAATGTATGCAACTATTCGTAAAAGTTGCATACATTTATGCAACTTTTTTTTTTAAATTTCTGTGGACTTCCGAGAATATTTATAGATTTTAGAATTTTTTTTTTTTTTTTAAGTGATAGCGCCTGAAAATTTGGACAGAAAACGAAAGAGGCGGAGGTATGGAAAGTGGCAGGCGGAAGATTCCAGGCGGCAGCTAAAATAGGGGGCGGGTTTACAGAGAAAACATTAATTACAGGGATGTATTGTGAATTTAAAAACTTGCAAATAGTTGCATACATGTATGCAACTTTTGCCAATAGTTGCATACATGTATGCAAGTATTTCTGAAGCTGTTTTAGTTGAAAATGCATGCAGAAACCTGCATACATGTGTGCAACTATTTGAAATACTTGCGCACATGTATGCAAGTATTAACATGTGAAAATAAAATGTGTGCAGAAACTTGCATACATGTATGCAACTATTTGAAATACTTGCACACATGTATGCAAGTATTGCATGTAAAAATATAACAGAGAAATACTTGCACAGATGAATGCAAGTATTCCAAATATGTGCATGATTTGATGCAGATTACTGCATTTTTCGCTGTTTTCTGTATTTTTTTGATTTTGATGCGTGTTTTGATTTTATTATGATCTGAATTTTTGGGCGAGTACATGTTTAATTTAAATACGAATTATCGTGATTTTTTTATATTTTTTTAATATTTTTTTTATGAATTTTCGAAAAACAGGGACTAAATTTACAATAAGTTTATGACCGGGTTTTTTTTATATTTTGAAACTTAATAGGGACCTCTAAAAAACGCACCCTTATTATAATATCAGAAAGGATATTGATTTCAAAAATGGTTTGGGTTATCATAAGGAAAAAACCGTCTGTGTGTGGATTTGGTCTTACGATTATCCTTTTCTTTTTAAAAGATTTTGAACTTTAAGATCATGTTGGATGATTGACCCTTAATAATGTGTGAGTTTTACTCACTCTGGTTCACCAGACTGACCCGGTGTTTTGTAAATGCTCGGGTTAGCCCGAGGTATACAGGTTCAGGTTATCGAATGCTGTGAAGTCCAGAGACGAGCTGGAAGAGTCCATACGTATGATATTTTATACCTACTGTTCCGCTGTGTATTGTATATGGGAACAGCTATTATAACTGGCCCGTTGTGTGATGTACTCTGATATTGTAAGTATTTTTAAAAGCTCTCAATAAAGTTTTATTTCTGTATTATATTTAGTTCCGCTGCGATGTGAGACTCTGATTCTGTGTTGTGTTGATTCTTCTTCTTCTATTCTAATATTCCTTTCTTTCTATCTCACCCTCTAAATTCTTTCTAATAACGTCCAGTGTTTTCGGTGTTTGAAACGTCGGCATTAGTTACGGTAAAGGTATTTATGTCGATTTTCGGGGCCGAAAATTCCTGGGTCGTTACAATTAACACCAATGAAGAGTACAAGAGATTGATTACAATAGTCACTCAATTCACTCTAGAATTTTATTTATGGAGATAAAGAGTTGAAGAAATTAGGAGAGATAAAATGAAGAATTGAATTTAATTCCATTCAATTAACTTTCTTTCACCCCTTTAGGCCCCTTTTATAAGACCAATTACTTCATGCCCATGTTATTAATTACTTTATGCCCAAGTTTTCTTTACCTCTAAGTAAACTTGACATCCAAATTATCTATCACTTCATGCCCAAGTTTTCTTGACCTCCAAGTATACTTGTCACCCAAGTTATCTATCCTCTCTTTCTGTAGGAAAATTTCATTCCATTGATTTAGCATCACAAATTTTAACACCAACCTCCTTCCAACTACAACCATCTCGACCCGCCTTCTCACTTCAGCCATCAAAATGACCCTCCTCCGTCAAGCTGCTATACCACCAACTTCCTTAATCATAGTCTATAACCTTTACACCATTCACTATATCTCTGAAAATCAATACAACCACTGAGCATCTCAAACCACCAAACAACTCCATCACCAGTCATTAACAAACACCTGCTCATCTTCGTCATTACGATGTTCGACTAAACTCTCAACACAACTACTCTAATCACTAAACCATCACACACTTTAGTCTGCATATTTCATCAACAGCCTCTACAACATTCAACCCGCATCCCCCTTCAAGAACTTCTCCACCTGCCAAACTATACCTCCATTAGCTGAGCTCCGACAACCATTAAATACCATCACCCACTACACCCAGTGGGTTCACCACTCTAACTCGAATTCACTGCAGCATGAACAAACCCTTCCACCACATTTACATAAAATTTTATTGTTGCCTATGTTGTTTCCATTTAACATCTCTAATACCTAATTCTGTTTGCTTATATTACTTGTTAACACTACAAGAAAACCAGGTTTTAATAGCACTGAAATATTAAAAACTGGAGCATTTGGAAAGCCACTACTATGTTTCGGCTTACTAAACCCAATAGTTCTTTTCCAAAATGTTGTACTTGCGATGCCCTATATTTTTTGAAGGTAGAGTCCATGACTATTCCTGCAGTCTTTTTTGTCACTTTGGGTTGATACAACAAAGAAAATCATTAGAAGCCCTAAGTTCGTCCTCTATCCCTAAATTAGTCCCTTATCCTTTTTCGGCCTTCTCTACTAAGTATTTTAATAAGGCGAGCTCTATAACCGTGAAGCTTTGTATGCCTTCTTCTCGTTTTAAGAATTCCATTATGTCCTCATTGAGATTACTATTGAAGATTATCGATTGAGATTTTCTTCACGGCAGATTAGAAAAAATCCCAAATGAAATTTTGGTTGACCTTTTATCGTCAATAGCTTCTTGTCACCCCTTCCAATTAACACATCTGCACCTTCTTATAGGTAAACTCTTTCCGCGCTTGAATATTACAACGGTGCTAGAAGGTCCGAAAGAATTTTTGTCAAAATGTGCGGATCTAAAATTGGAGGGTTGAAAATAAGGGAGGGATGCAAATCATACGGTTCAATTTTTTTTATCACATTCCCTGACCTATTTTTCTGTCCTCTAAGCATTTTTGTGACTATTAACGCATCAGTTAAACATCGCATATGTTATCCTACCCGATGATAGTTGGGTTTCTGCATATATTATAGTTTATGGGCCTTTACTTCAGGGCCATTTACATTTTCTAATTACTGCAAGTTCTATTTTCCTTTGCTATATAATCACCAAGTATTAGCCGTTTAGACTTGAATCAATATACATCAATAATGTTACAACTGAATTATTCAAATACTTCCTTCTTTTCAATATGATATCAGGGAAGCATTTGCCGAAATGCATCTTTTGAGATCCAGTCTTCATCACCCAGGAAGGTGGTTTTTTCAAACTTTCTACTCAGTTATCTCTTCATCATCGAAGAGTTCATCTTTTTGGATAATTGGGTCTTTGTTTCTTTGGATTATCGACATAGATCTATCATGCCAAGCAAAGTTCCCCTTACTGGCTGCAATATCTCTTGCCTCACCTCTTTTTCAAACTTTGGTGAAGTAATTTGCGGCTGCAATATTAGTATTGCCCTGCCTAGCATTATTTGCGGCTACAATATCTAATTATTTGTCGTACCTGCACAATCCTTCACCATCGCTTGTGCCTTTTTTCTTCGGTCTCTTTTGAACATACTGCAGTTTTCAAAACTGCCTTGCTATATTATGGTATTTTTCTCCTTTCACTACCAATTATGACACAAGGTAACGAGGAATCTTCTGCCTTATCTCGAAGTACAAATAATGGAGCTTCCACGAACACCACCCACCTGATCAAGCCAAAAAGCGAAGTTCTAACTACATCATTGGATGAACACAATTATATATTGTGGCCATATCAAATCAAAATAGCACTAAGAGTATATGGACTACAAGAATATATCAAAGGGGCTGTCGACATCCCCTCAGTTGTGATCACTAATCAAGATGGCAACATAATGCTTGTTAATGTGGAAAATTGTCGTTGACTCAACGTATTCCAACACCCAAGTGTATGTGTATTAGCGACACAGTGACCAAATGTATAGTAATGTAATGCAAGAGAACACAACTGTTTATAGTGGTTTGGCACTAACACCTATGTCCACTTTATAGTAGCTATTCATCGTATAATTGACGATTACAAAGTTTGTACAAGTTCAGACAATATCACTGTACAAAGCTATATGATAGAATGACAAAAGGTTTGCAAAATCTAAACTTTGTCCGAAATGTCCATCCTCTTCTTTTTTGTTGAATGAATACTGAGTTGACTTAGTCAACTGTGTCCAGATTCAGCTTCAATGTCCAAAAAATCCAAAACAGTCCAAAAATTGTGAAAATGTCCTTGCAAATGTCCAAAAGATAATGGAAAATGTGTATGCAATGTTTTAGTGGTTTAGGCTATGTCTAATAGCTATAGCGAAGAATATGGAAGCCATTAATGGTGCTTTGAAGCCCTAAGATGTAAAAAATTCAACTCCTTTTATAACGACCCGTATTTTTCGGTTGAATAATTAATTTATTTAATTATTTAAAATAATGGTTTAGTAATTTGAAGGTTGTTTAATTAAATGATATTGAATATTTAATTAAATTAAATAATAGAATAATATATTTTATTCTGAAATAATCAGAAATAGTGAATTGACAATATAATGTGAACTGGATAGTTCAAAATATATATAATTCAGTTTCGAATTGAATTCGAATTAAACGACAGTTGAACGTATAATTATAATATAATTATAATCGAGCTCGAAATGGTGCGGCAGTTCGCTATTTGGCGATTTGAACTTCAACTGAATATACAGGGTCCATTTTAAATAGGATTTCTATGAAACAAGAAACGTTCGGAGCTGGTGAAGCATATTTTTCTAATGGAAGAGAAAAATCGGGATTTCATTGTATAGAATTTGATTTATGTTCAAATCAAGATTTAGAAAAGTCGCTATGGAATTCCTTTATAATATATATATATATCGATTTATTTATATTTTAAAAAGGATTTAAATATAAATCGAATATCGATATAACTGAGAACTTTGAACTATCGAATTATAAATCCCATTGGAGCTGTATGATATTCTATTGTGAATATATACGATAATATTTATTTTTAAATATTTAATTTAATTGTTTTTAAATATATTTATATATTTAAATGGGTTATTTAGAGCTTTAAAAATAGCTAGTATTGTAAACGACCTCCGTTTTCGACGAAACTAATTTTGTTGGATCCGCAATATTAAATTATTGCTAGATTTCAATTTTCGTGATTTTTGAAGTCAGTATGTGGCCGTACGGGATTTTAATGTGAAATAAAATCAGTATATTGACGGTTAAAAATACGCTGTGTGAGCAAACAAAGTCGAAATTCAACGAAACCAGTTTCGTTGTGTCCGTAATGTCGAACTGTAGCTGCATGTCCATTTTCGTGATTTTTGGATATCGTATGTGATCATAGGAATTTTTAGAGGACGAATACAATTAGCGATTAATTAAAATAAAATAAAACAACTAATATAAAAAAATTATAATCTACTATAAATACGCCACATTTCCTTCTAAACCTATACTTTCTCTGATCAATTTCTCCTAGCCGCCATTGAATCAAAGAAAACGTGAAACTTTCCCTCTTTGTAAATTCATAGAAATCAAAATAAAATTCCTAAAATTTGTTAAAGCAATATATCTAGGATTGTTTCCATCTATTATTTACACCGATACTCTTCATTTCACTCGCGATGGGGTTTTATTGCATTGCGACTTGGAAGCAGTAGCCCTAGGACTTCGTTTTGGCGATGCTAGAGGAAGGGTCGATGGGTGGTTAGTGAAGAAGAAAGAGAGAGGGAGGAACGACGATCCTATTGGTGACTGTAGTGTCAAACTCGATGCTCTCTGGTTATCGAGTGGATCTGGAAAACCACGATGAACTGGGTGTATACGGGTCTTTGAGTGAAGTGTGTTGTTCGAAGAGCGATGTGGTAAGGGGTTAACCTCCGATGGGTCTGGCGACGGGGAGGATATAGAGAGTGGCATGGTTCCTGAAATTTGTGACTGGGATGGAGCTCGAGATGGGAAAACTTCGGTGAAGTCGCTGGTAAATCGAGGTGTGGAAGGCGGTATATTTGTCCTGAACGATGGGATCAGAAGAGGAAGACGTGGCGAGCTGAGTTGCACTGCGAGTTTTATACTCTTGGCTGTGGTGATAGATCTCAGGAAGAGGAGGAGCGGATGGTTAAAGGTATATAAGTGGATTAGAAGTTATTATTTAGGTCATAATTATATTATCATTAGTGTTAATCAGTTTGGGGGTGAACACGGTGATCTCATTTTGTGGTGTAGTGAAAATGAGGAGAAACAAGGGGAGATTAAGTCAGTTGAGCGTGTGTATGTGGTTTTGTCTGGAGCAGGAGTAAATTTGTCGGGGAAGAAGGAGTTAAGGACAGTGAAAAAGTGATTAAGGGATTTTGATGTTAAGTTAATCAAGGTGAGAGAAGTCTTGGAGCTTTGTGGTGTACAACTAAGGGGTGTTGGACAGAAGTTGAACTGGAAAATAAATACACAGAAGTTTCGAATGATTTTTCCAAAAGGAGGAGCCTTGGTTAAGAATTGATAAAGGTTAATTAATCACCTATTTAAATCGTTAATGATCTATAATTCATATATTACTGTAAAACGTATAACTCTCTCATACAATATCAGAATTAGATGAAACAAGATCCGACAGGATCATATGGACGGGAGCTACACAAGGAACTGACTAAAAGTCCATTGGAGCTCGTTATAATTTATAGCAAAATAAATTGTCCGTCTGAATCAAGTGATGGTTATTGTTATTAACGATGATCGTCCAATGTGAGTAAAACTCACTATCTTTGATAAGTTTATATTTTTATAAACTATACTTTATTTTTGATAAATAATGATTGATTGCTGTGTATTGATTGTTTGGACTGTTAAATAGATTTGATTGAAAACGTAGATACAGTTATATATAAAAATCGACAATCAAATATTGATCATGTTTAATAGTATATTTCATGTTGAAATTAAATCGATGTTATATATATTGTTTAACATCTGTGGATGCAGGGAAACAGGTTGGGGGAATCTGACTGGATTCCTCAATATTTATTTTTACTGTTTTCATATATTGTGATATATGATGTGATATATAATCTGTTATTGATTGTATATGTTTGGATGATATTCACCACTGTGATTTGGTATTTTAAATACCATAAGAAATAATGAGATATAGAAAGAGAAATTTTCAAAGAGTTATTGAAAATGACTTATTTATAAATAGAATAAAGGAATAAAGGAATATTTATTTAGAAAATAAATAGAATAAAGGAATATTTATTGGGAAAAATAAACAGATTTAATGAAAAGGAGTTAATCGAATATGGTAATCGAAAGTTAGTAAATCGAATATGGTATTCTAAAGTTAGTCGAGTGAGTCGAGTATGGTTAATCGAATCGAGTGAGTCGAGTATGGTAAATCAAATCGAGTTAGTCGAGTAGGGTTAAATCAAATCGAGTTAGTCAAACTAAGTTAGTCGAATCAAGTTGGTCGAACCAAGTTAGTCGAGTATGGTTAGTCAAACCAAGTTAGTCGAGTATTAGTTAGTCAAATCGAGTTAATCAAACCAAGTTAATCGAATCGGGTTAGTCAAGTATAGTTATTCGAGATAGAGTTAAAACAGACATAGTTATTCAGTATGAGTTTCCATTTAGCATTACTGCTAGCGTAATTCGCAGGGTTGCAGATAGCCTACGGCGGTCAGATATTTCCTGAGGGAATCATGCATAACCATTGTGATCGCTGCGATCTAGCGTCAATCGAATGGAGTTAAATCGAATATTTGCTATTCGAGATAGAGTCAAAACAAATATAGCTATTCGAAATAAGCTAATCGAATATTAGTTATTCGATAGGAGTTAATGAAATAGAGTTAACCATAAGAGTTAATCAATTAGAGTCAATCGAATATTAGTTATTCGAGAGAAAGAGTTAATCGAATATAGTTTATTCGAAAGATTTAATCGAACATAGTTTATTTGAAAGAGTTAATCGAATATAGTTTATTCGATGGAGATATTATCGAATATAGTTTATTCGAGAGAGAGTTAATCAAATAGAGATTACTCGAAAGGGAGTTATACGTCGAATTCGATTTTATCAAATTCGGGAAAGTATTATTTACTTTCCGGTTTGTAGATCAAGATTTATTTAATTATAAATAAATTAGTTATTAGGTTAATTATTCAAAGTAAGAATAAAAGTTAGATAGTTAAGTTAGGTATTTTAGAAGTAGGGTTTATAACGTTAACGTTGTAATAAATGTTTTTATAAGGAAGTGGATTCGTAATCTGAATCCGAGAATTTGCAAAAGGAAACGATTGTAGAAATTGAAGTGATGAGCTTTATCTATTGCAAGGTTAAGAACATTGTTCAATTAAGGTCTGAGAGGTAATTATACGCCAATTTGATTGACATCGAAATGAACTAAGGAATAGTTGAGGTTCGATGGCGAAGATTG
This sequence comes from Allium sativum, assembly GCA_030737875.1. NCBI lineage: Eukaryota > Viridiplantae > Streptophyta > Magnoliopsida > Asparagales > Amaryllidaceae > Allium > Allium sativum. The sequence goes on along the minus strand of CM060925.1, from coordinate 202,784,055 downwards.
ACTAGAGATGAAGTAAGTTAATAAGCGATAAATGGATTAAGGGGTCATAATGATGTTTTATACAAATGTTCATTTGAAACCCATATAAATGAGTATTGGGAACATTTTCCAAATATAATCAGAGATATTTTCTAAGCATAGAAAATGAAATGTTTTGTTGATATGTAAATAAACTATGGAAATGTTTTCCAGTGTTAAAACATTTATTTTCTAAATATAGAAAATAAGAGAATATGAATATATATATTTATATATATGATGGATCAGTAGAAATCCCAATTAGGAATAAGATTGTTGTCTGTACACGAACATGTTTTCATTTGATAGTTAAATGACCGACTATCAAATTTTTTTCCATTTTACGTTGTTACTATGGGTAGACCGGTTGGATTCTTATCCAAAGAACCACTCCGTATTGGCATAAGCATTGCGGAATTATATATGCCAAAGATATATGAAGACGAAGTAAAGTGTAAGGGCTATTGTATAAGTCTTAGGTAGAGATTTCCTAGGATGGATGCACGGAATAGTGCCTTCGGTTTGTCTAGTCCCAAGACAACTTGAATGGACGAATGTCTGACAGAGTATATCTGGTAGATCGCGTAAGTTGATCGTTTCAAATGTAATTATTTTGGTGGCAGGGGAATTCGTTTCACTTAGCTTATACCCGTTGTATTTTTGCGGAAATCAATTTGTGATTTGACGGGTATGATGATGTGGCATTCAAAGTAAATGAAGACGTGATCTGTACAGAGATACGTTATAACCTCAAGCCTCATCAACTGGGAAATGACAGAAATCGGGCAGGCAACATGGCTACGTGGGCTGCACCCAATTAGGGTATATTGTCACCATCTAGAGTATAATAATATTTGTACTTCTTTCAATTTTGTATCTCCCGGGAACGATTATGTTGGAATACTTACCGAGGGGTGGCAATATATTTGATACATTCAAGAGAAATGAATGGTCGGTCATGTGTGGCCGAGTTACTAGATGTTCTTGTTGAACTCCAGTGTATCGCTTCTAGAGTACACTGAGAGGAAGGTGGATCCATACCTTATCATAGTTGGAATACATTCCCCAAATAAGAGCCCGTGGTTTTGAATGTATATTATATATGTAGAATGTTAGATGCAAGCGTTTCACTAGATTTCTATTTACTTAATCTAGACATTATTATAATATCAGACAAGTATCGTTTTAGAAATATTTTGAGTTATCATAATGTAAAATCCATCCATGTTTATGTGTGGATCGGTCTTATGATTATCCATTGCTTCAAAAGGATTTTGAAAGTTAAATCAAATGATTTGAGTTTACTCGCACCAGTCCATGTTGCTTAACTAGTACGTCTGATAGGGGGTTCTCGCTTCGTGGTTTGGTGGCGAACGGGGGACTCTTACCCCTATAGGTCCTGTAATATAACGGGTTGGTCGAGTCGAGAGGCTGGCCATAAAGCATGGAGTTGGGGTACCTCTGTAAGTCACAGAGGGAGGTTGGCCCTCTGCCTTGGGGGATAAGGGATGGTTGAAAATCCTACCAAATTTCTGGCACGTTATAGTAGGTATCAGAGCTTAAGGTTAAGTTATTACCTTGGCTTTGTGGCGTGACTCGATAGAGATAGGGTTAGTAATGCCCTAGATTGAGTTTGAGTGTATACATACGAGTGAACGTATTTGTTATTCAATATAAAATGGTTTTATATTGTGGAGATTTATTGATTGAGTTGTTTATGGGTTCTGGTCGATCAGTTTGATCCACTGTATCGTTATGAGTTTCTAAACACTCAAATACGATGGGTCGACACGATATGTTTTGAAAAGAGGGTAAATAAAAATAAGTTTACCTAAAGTATATTTTGATATAGGGAAGATATATACATTGGAATTATAATATATTGGTTGTTATTATAGTCAAGTAAGATTATAAATGGAATGTTTACATAAATAACCAATCAGAATTCATATAAGTGAAATATATGAAATCGAAATGAATTAAATTTGAAATTTAAATCAGAATTGGAATTAAAAGTTGGAGAAGTGCTTGTAAATGGAATTGGGTTAAATATATGCGAATTTTAAAATCCTGGGAGATTTTAAATTGTTTAAAGCATTGCAAATGATATTTTGAATTGATTTCAAAATGAAGTGTTTGAAAATATGGTTTTGAAAGTGATATAGTATTGAATTCACTTCGATCGCTGGAAAATAATTCTGATAATGACTGCGCAGCATCATCAGTGTTTGTAACAACCCATATTTTAATAACGTGTTATAAGCATAAATCAAAGCAGAATTAATTTTTAATGTAAGAATCAAGGGCAACGGGTTACGCCATTACGTTCGTCTCGAAATTCTGCTTGGAAACAAGTCCTAGTTTTCGAAAATCGGAGTCCGTATGACCAAGTTATGTCCCTTTAAAGTTTCAGAAATTTCAAGTTCAAAAACAGCTCAGAATTCGAATTCAAATTTCGAATTCAAACCCCAGAACGGTCTGGGCAGGAAATTTACCGCCCAGGACCAGGTCGACCTGGGGGGCGACCATAGTGTCGACCTTCCCAGGACCAGGTCGACCATAGAGTCGACCTGGGTGTCGACCTGGGTGCCGAGCCCATTTTTGAGTCAGAGTTCACTCTGATGTTTCTAGTCCGATTTCTGTATAAATTCATTGGCATGACCCTATATAAACAGCCCCTAACTCTAGTTTCTCTACACAAATTCTCTCTGGTCTTATGCTGCTAAAACTCTGGTTGAAAAGTTAGAGAAAAAGGAATTGCTTCTTCTCCAACAAGGCTACGTGTAGAGTATTGTTGTTTGTGGGATTTCTGTTAGACTAGAGATTCAACATCACCTCTTTGTTTTCTAATTCTCAAACCACGATCTGTAAGCCCCAGTTACTTTTAGATCTAAACTTTAAACTTAATATGGACATGTTGTAAATTTAAATTGAACCTAAGTATGATAATTATCTTGGATCTGTCATTGTATATCTTGGGTCTATTATTGTTTCTTTTGGGTCTATTATTTTGGATCTACTATTATTCACCTGGGATCTATTCATCTTGAATCTTGACTTGTGGGAATATTTATATGAAATTGATTTGGGGCCTAAACATGTTGTAAACCTAAACACCTCTTGTCCATGATGTTAACTTGCGTGTGATGTTGAATTAGTTGTTATCCACAAGTTTGGGGTTATTATCTTATGTCAACTGTTACCATGACTATCACCATATTTTGCTAGGTTAGATATTTAAGACGACTATTCCATATTCCAGTATTGTTGTAGTCATTTATCTCAAGTTATACCATGCTTGACTTATAATCACTTTTGCCACCTTATGCCCTTTCTTTCTATGTTATTCCCTAATTAGATTTGTTTGTGTCGATTCGAATTCACGTGCGATGGGAATACGATTTGGGTAGTTTAGGCAAACCTGAATTTACTATAAACTTGAAACATGAACATTGTTATAACTTGAACCTGGATAGGGACATGAACTTGACACGATTTGACATGAAACATGACATGAAAACTTGACATGAATTTAGACTCGAAACTTGAACCTGGACATGACACTTAGAATAAACATGAAAATGGCTAACTCGAGGTTGGGTTGAGTTTGCAGTGTAAATCTGCCCGGAACCGCCCGGCGAATCCAGTGACTGCAAACAATAGGATCCAATGTGGGTAGTTGGTCATATCGCTCCTAAAACCCGAGGTTAGACTATGTTGTGGTGTAAATCTTCCCGGAACCACCCGACAAATCCAGTGACCACAACAACTAGTCTAATGTGAGAGGTTGTGGTGCATTAATGAATTTATGCTACAGGGTAGGGTTAAGTCATGAACCACTTGAATATACTTAACCAATTTGACACGATGATTTGATAGGGTTAAGTCATGAACCGCTTGAACACACTTAACCAACTTGATACATGATTTGGATAGGGTTAAGTCACGAATTTGAATGACAACACTTAACCCATTAGAAACCCTAGTTACACGGTCCTTTTCAGCAGTAACCCACTTAGATGTATCACGATACCCTGGGACTAGGCAGGGTGGGGAACGATTACTGGGCTGATTGTAAGAGACCAGAACAACGGCTGAGTAGGTGCGCCATTGTAGGTTCAGGCGGAATATGGTCGTGCATGTAGTCCGGAGTTGAAAAAGCAGGCATTGGGCACTAGTAAGTTTACACAGTGCGTGCTTGATTCGTGTCGGTGAATGGCACCCTAGGGCTTGATACACCCTATGGTGGACCTAGCACAGGTGACTAATTTCGTGATTGGGCCGTATGACACAGACACATGACGAGCTAGAACTTGTAGGGAGCCGATCGATTAGTAGGTTGTACTGTAGGACCCCGTAATGGGTCATTTAATGATATTGGGCCAAGGGATCATTTAATGTTTAATACTTGACATGGGTTAGAATACTAGTATAGTTGGTGCAGCGAATCTTGAATATCTGATGCTAGACTTGATTTATCTTGTTATCTTGCCAGACTTATTATCATCCCTATGTTTACTTTCCGTTTACTCATGTCTTGTTAACTTTACTAGTTTTTATACTGAAAGTCACTAGGACTTACCAGTCTTTATGACTGACCCTTTTTCTTTCACCTCTTTTTCTTTCATTTTCCCCCCAGGTTCTCAGGGAGGAAACGCTAGCTCTTAACTTGGATTTAGCTTGCTTTCTGTCAGCTCATGTACAGTTTGGTCTTGAGCTATGCTATGGCCGCACTTCTGCTATTTTTGGGGAATAATTTACCTTTGTTATCTTAAGTTTATGCTTCTTTATTTAGAACTTGATGTAATGGAATAATTTGTACTTTGGAAATATGAGGTTTTGACTCTTTTCTTGAAAGTAATGAAATTCGGTTTTTAATTTCTACCGCTGCTTTATTTATGTTCTGCCTTGTGATATCTCTGTGTATGTTTACCTGGATAATACTCCACCAAAACTAGTGCATTCCCTTTGTGAGTGACACTAGCGGAGGTAGGGTGTTACATTTGTTATCAGAGCAGAAGGTTACCAGACGGGGCAAAAGTTTTAAAAACCTTCTAAAACTATTTTCTAAAACCGTTTATAAAGAAGCATTTTTCAATAAAAGTTTTATGTTTAAAAAGGCTATTCCCTAAAAGCCATTAGCACTTTCCTTTGTTTCCTCGTTTGAATCTTTTTCTTTTCTTTTTTCAGCATGTCTGATCTTAACCTTCCTGAGCGAGTACCCGTACCTGGATGGTTCCGAAGGTACTTAGAAGCTAGGGCCAACGGCGCGGGCCCGACAGACATCCCTCCTCCTCCTCCCCCAGTGGTCGCGGTTCCTCCTAGTACCGCCTTTGCCAAAATATGCAAGGACTTTAAAGCAATGGGCGGCAAGAACTTCGTTGGAACTGAAACCTTCGTTGAGGCACGAAACTGGCTAAAGGAGACTGAAGACTTGTTTATTATCTTCGATGTGGAGGATCATAGGAAAGTTCAGTTGGCAGCATGGTTATTGAAAGAGGAAGCTGCATTTTGGTGGGAAGTCACCAACGCTACCAGGCCAGTTGAGACTTGGGCAGACTTTAGAGAGGGGTTTGGGCTTAAATTCTTATCGTCAGCAGAAGAGAACCTTCAGATGGAGAGGTTCCTAGCACTCAAGCAAGGGGACATGTCTGTTAGGGAGTACGTGAATAGGTTTAATCAGCTTGCTCGGTTCGGTTTGGACTTGGTCAACACATCCCAGAAAAAGGCTGTACGCTTTGCTCGAGGATTGAACGAGCCACTACACAGTTTGGCCATAACTCATATACCCATGGGGGCGACCTTTGAAAGCTTGGTGGATATGGCTCTACTTCATGAGGAAGACAAGAATAGCAGGAAGGAGGTTAAGCCTAATGAGACTCAGAATAAGAAAGTTGACTTCAAGAAGGGAAGCAACAAGAATAACAAGAATAACAAGGGCAACAACAACAATAATAACAAGGCACGTGAGACAAGGAAGTGTAACTTTTGTGGGATTATGGGGCATATAGCCAAGGACTGTAGAAAGAAGAAGAGAAAGTTGGGTGAATGCTTTCATTGTGGAGATACTGAACACATCAACAAGAATTGCCCTAAGAAGCAAGGACAGGGGCAAGGGAAAACCCAGCGAGCAGGACCTTCTGGAGGGCAGTTGCATGCTATCAACACCACCCCAGCTCTTGACCGAGGTGGTAATATTTCTGTAGAAAGCCTTGTTTACATTTCTGACTTTCCTGTTCGATCCTTATTTGACTCTGGCGCATCGCATACTTTTATTTCTTCTGATATTGTTGAAAATCTGCACCTAAGTACTAGTCTAGTTGAGGATCCCATTTGTGTTTCAAATCCAATTGGGGGCTCAGATCATTTACTATGATGTGTGTGGATTTGAGGATTTCTATCTTAAGCGTAGAATTCACGTGTAATGCTTATGTTCTCGGATTTATGGGATACGGTTTGATCCTAGGTATGGATTGGCTGTCCAATTATGGAGCCATTCTTGATTGTGAACGAAGGGTAGTATGGCTCATGACTCGCCTTGGTAATACCCTTGAAATTTCTTGCAACCCGAAAGGTCCGGTCATGTTGTGTTATCTTGAATCTCTTGACTCGTCCATCGACAATTTGCAATATGTAAGAGTGGTCCGAGAATATCCAAATGTCTTTGATGAGGTGAAGGGGTTACCCCCTAAACGCGAGATAGATTTCCGTATTTATCTTGTTGATAAGGCCAAGGCAGTTTCATTGCCCGTTAGGCACATGGCCCCGCGAGAAAGAAGAGAGCTCAGTAAACAAGTTAAGGAGTTGCTTGAGAAAAATTTCATAAGACGAAGCATTTCTGAATGGGGTGCTCCGGTTGTATTCGCTACTAAGGTGGATGGTTCGCTTCGTCTATGCGTAGATTATCGTGAGTTAAACAAGCTAACTAAGAAAAATAGACACCCACAACCAAGAATCGACGATTTGTTTGACCAACTTGTGGGAGCATCTGTTTTCTCTCAACTTGATCTAGCCATAGGATTCCATCAGCTTAGAGTGGATGAGGATAGCATTGACAAAACTGCGTTTAGGACTCCAGATGGGTTCTTCGAATGGCTCGTCTTGCCGTTTGGGTTAACGAATGCACCCGCGTACTTTGTAGATTTGATGAGTAGGGTGTTTCGGGAGTTCCTTAACACGTTTGTAGTGGTTTTCGTAGACGATATTTTGATCTTCTCAAAGGATGAAGAAGAGCATGCTAGACATCTCAAGGAAGTCATGGATACGCTTAGAGCACACCAGTTAAAGGCTAAGTTCTCCTAATGCCATTTTTGGAGGAAGGAAGTTCGGTTTCTTGGACATGTAGTTTCTAAGCAAGGCATAGCCGTGGACCACGCAAAGGTAGTTGCGGTGCAAGACTGGAAAGTTCCTAAGAACGCAACGGAGGTGAGAAGCTTTCTCGGTTTGGCAGGCTACTATAGGAAGTTCATTAAGGACTTCGCTAAGATTTCAACCCCTCTTACTAGGTTAACGAAGAAAAACCTAGCATTTGAATGGGACATAGAATGTCAGATTGCTTTTCAGAGGCTCAGGAGAGCCCTCACCACAACTCCAGTTTTGGCATTACCCAACGGAAGTAAGATGTTTACGGTGTACACAGATGCATGTGGCACGGGATTTGGCACAGTCCTAATGCAAGAAGGGAAAGTGATTTGCTACGGGGGTAGACAACTTAAAGTTCATGAGAAGAACTATCCCACACATGACTTGGAGTTGGCGGCGATCGTTTTTGCACTTAAATCTTGGCGCTATTATCTTCTAGGGGAGAGGTTCGAGTTGTATACCGACCACAAATCACTTAAGTACCTCTTCTCACAGAAAGATTTGAGTCTAATACAATAGGGGTGGATGGAATTCTTGGCATCATATGACTTTGATATAGCCTATACCCCTGGCAAGGGTAACGTGGTGGCGGATGCGCTAAGTAGGAAATGGTTGACCTTGAGCCCCTTGGTTGTTTAAAGGAAAAGTCTAGAGTTGATAGCAACCTTTGATTTTACACCTGCTATTGAGTCAATGACTGTTACGTTAGCATCTCTTGAGTTAAGACCTACACTTCTAGATCAAGTAGGGACTTCACAGAAGGAAGACCCACAGATAATCGAAATCATGGACAAGCTGATTAGTGGTGAGATGTCAAGTCGCCTCGGTAGGTATGCCATAGATGACAAGGGATGGCTAAGGCCTGATGGAAGGCTATGTGTCCCACAAGTGGGAGACTTAGTAAGGAAAGTTCTCGAAGAGGCGCACCACTCGAAGATGACCATACGTCCCGGAGGGGATAAGATGTACAGAGATATAAAACGCATATTCTTTTGGGCTGGAATGAAAAAGGACGTGGCAAAGTTCGTTTCAAAGTGCATGGTGTGCCAACAAGTAAAGGCCGAGTCGAAGAAGCCCGGTGGGCTATTACATCCTTTGGAGGTTCCGCAATGGAAATGGGAGAGTATCTCGATAGATTTCGTGGATGGACTGCCTAGGTCAAGGAAGGGAAATACTAGCATATGGGTCATATTTGATGGACTCACGAAAAGTGCTCACTTCATTCCGGTGAAAAGCAAGAGGACCGCATCATGGCTAGCGTCTATTTACCTTCGAGAGGTAGTACGGTTGCACGGGGTTCCTTCTAGTATAGTTAGTGATCGTGACCCGATTTTCACTAGCTAGTTTTGGAATAGTCTGCAAGAAGCAATGGGTACACGACCGAGCTTAAGCACGGCCTATCACCCGCAGACGGATGGACAAATGGAAAGGGTAAATAGGGTACTAGAGGATCTTTTGAGGCTATGCATTCTTGACTTTGGTGGTACTTGGGAAGACCATCTTCCTCTCGTGGAGTTTGCATATAATAATAGTTACCAAGCTAGTATCGGAATGGCACCATTCGAACCCCTGTATGGAAGACCGTGCAAGTCGCCAACTTGTTGGTGGGAGACGACAGACATGCTTATACTTGGGCCCGACATGATAAGGGAAACTTCTGAGAAGGTTGAGTTGACACGAAGACGGATGAAAACGGCCCAAGATAGACAGAAATCTTATGCGGACAAGAGACGGACAGACCTTGAGTTCGAAGTCGGAGATATGGTCTTTATAAAAGTTTCTCCTTTACCCAATGTGGTTCGTTTTAGAGCGGTTGGAAAGCTAGCACCAAGGTTCGTAGGACCGTTCCCTATCACTGAGAGAATTGGCCAGATGGCCTATAAGGTAGAATTACCCGAGAGGCTGGCTGGAGTACACAATGTCTTTCATGTCTCGCGTCTCCGAAAGTGCTTACATGAATCAGCCGAAGTGGTTGAGCCAAGCATCCTCGAAGGCGTAGAAGTGGAAAAAGAAGCAACATTGAGGCGAGTTCCGATTCGTATCTTAGGAACGGAGATCAAGAAGCTAAGGAATCGAGAAGTCAGGCTAGTTAAAGTACAGTGGAGTGAAGCCCAAGAAGACGCAACTTGGGAAACCGAAGAGAAGATACGCGTGCTTTACCCATTTCTTTTTGAGGGTACATTCTCGATCTCTTTTCCTATAAACTTGAAAACCTTTTGTAACATGCTTTTACTACCTATGTTTGCCTTGTTATCTTCTCGATCTTATCTTGAGAACCTTATGTAGAACCATATGGATGTAAACATGTGATGGAAACATGTTATGGTTGATGTTTTCAAATGGTTGCAAGTATTTGCAAGTGATTGCTAATGGATGCATGACACACATTAGGCACTAGATCGGCTCAGTCACATTTTCATGTTGCATATGCATGAGTGCTTATACTTGTACATGGATGGAAACTGTTATGCTATCACTTGGATGTTGCATAGGAATGAATGTTATGTGCACTCATGTAGAAATTATAAATTATGTTAGGAATTTGCATACAATTTGGACTCATTACACTAACATATTTTGCATTAAGGAGGTTTACTGAATCAGTAACCGCCTGATCTTTTGCATTAGATAAGTACATATGTAACGTCCCAGATTTTGGTCATTTAATATTTAACATTTGATTTAGATTTAAATGTTGAGTTAGAAAATATAAATGGATTTTATATTGAATTTATCGATTTAATAATCGATATACGATTTAATATCGAATTAGAGTGGTAATAATTATTTGTTTCCAATGAATTAAATTGTTTTGAAATCAATTTATATTAATTGAATGTATTATTAATCATCAATGGAAATTAGTTATCCTCTTTATATAGTCGAATTTAATTTCAGGAACTGTTCCGTTGAATTCAGAAAAATGAATTACATTGGGAACATCTGTCGCTAAAATTAATAGTGATTCATGTTCAAGTTAAGGGGCCATGAGAATTTAAGTTATTTAATTAAATCAAAATTAAATCAAAATGAAAAAAAATCTCATCAGCCAACCCTGTTGAGTATGAACACGACATATACTTTTAAATCACACAGCTCATCTTTCTCCTCGAGCAGCAAACTTTGCCTTCCCACTTTAATATCAAGGAGACCAAAATTTAATAGCTAGTACGAAGTGTCTCCATCCACGCCTATATAATAACCCATTATTCCTCTTTCCATTCTCAGAAACCCGAAATCAATTCTAAGCCCCTCTTCATCTGTTTCCAGTAAATCAAATTCAAAGTCAATCCTTCAAACAAACAAAGAAATAGAAAAGAGAAGAAAAAAACATCACAACTGGAAATTTCAACTAGAAGCTTGACTCGAGCTGGAGAGTGCGTGACGTTATTCGAATGGGGAAATCGCGATTGGAACCACGGTGCTCGAAATCGGTGCGTGTTCGGAAAGGGGGTGCTGCGATTCTGGAGAAGGTGACATTGGAGCAGGTACGGGTCTTCGAAGGAGCAATTGAGAGAGGGAATTCAAATGGTGCGATGCCATTTTTTTTAAAGCTCGACGTGAAACTGGGGGATTTCACGATGACTGTTGGGGTTCGAATTGGAGGCTAGGAGTTCTATAGTCGACATTTGGGGTATTGCGGTGGATGTTGTGGGACTGTTGGGAAGGAGTTCGAAATGATGGGCTGTTGGATTTTTGGGTGGACTGGATTATATTGATGGTGGTATTGGTTAAGAGGTCATGGTGATTGAGGCAGCAGCGATGAGGAGTTCGACAGTGGAGTAAGGGCTTGGAACGTAGTAGAAGGGTGAGGTCAGTTTGGACTTTCAGGAAGGAGTTGCGTGGATTGTACAGAGCGGTGTTAGTCAAGGTCTATAATGGGGCAATTGGAGCAAGAAAGGAACGGGCATGATTTTTTTTATTAAGGAGCAGTTTCTAGTGGAAACAATGTCAGGTTTGGGTCGTTATTTTTGCAAAGATGAACTGTTGATAATGTTGATCGTAGTAACTTGGTCGAGAGGTTAGCTAGGAAATAAGGTATGCGCCTAAATTACATAGAAAAGTTATTTATTTATTTAAGAAGTTAATTTAAATAATAAAATGTTAAATCAATAAATAAAAAATTAAATCATCTTAGGTACAGAAACAATTTATTCGAGATGACCTGTAGCTAAGGCGATATGAGAATTAACTGGATATTCGGCAGATGAGAATCACGGTGAGCAAATCTCACTCACCTTTTATTTAGAATTATTTTTTTCATTAAAAATAATTGTTTGTTGCTTGTTTGAATGCTCCCTGGTTGTTTTAAATATATTAGTTTGGTGTTGGATTCCCGTAGTATTATTAGCGGATGCCCGCAGTATCATTAGCGGATGACCTTACGCCCACGTATATAAGTGGATCCCCTTTTATACCGCGATATCCTACCTCGAAGCAAGATGGGTATTACTATGTTGACTAACGTCTGTGGATGCAAGACAACAGGTTGGAGGAATCCAACTGGATTCCTCAAAAATATATTGTCTGTTTATTTATTTGTTTGCATATATACTGTCATATATGATGAGTTAGAAAAATAAATAATTGGTTATTTGGTGTTTAAATATCACTGGGCCCAAATATTGATATTTAAAAATATCATGAAAAGGAATTTCGTAGATTCAAAAGGAAATTCTATTTTTCTAAAATAGAATTTTGAAATTTCAAATGAGGAATTCAAATAGAATTTGAATATGAGGAATTCATATAGAAGTTCGAATACGAGAAATTCAATGGAATTTGAATACATAAAATGCAAAGAAAATTTTCAAAAGTAAGATTTTGGTTTTAAATGGATTTCGAAATAGGCTTGTTTAAATAAAACAGGAAAATTTATAAAATAGTGTTGATATATATAATGAATAAATTATCAAGAGATAAATTGAATATTTGAATTCAAAGGAATTGAAATAGATTTGAAGTCAAAGGAATTGAAATAGATTTGAATTCAAGGGAATTCAAATAGATTTGAATAAAGAAAGTTCAAATGAAATTTAAATATAGAATTTGAAAATAGAAGTGAAATGGAGTTAAATATGGAAATTCAAATGTAAGTTGAATATAGAATTCAAATTGAATTTAAATTGAATTTAAACAAAAGAAATTCAAATTTTGAATTGGGATGTAGAAATTTAAATGAAATTTATTTATAGAAATTGAATGGAATTTGGGTATAGAAAATTCAAATATGAATTCAAATATAGTAATTCAAATGGAATATGAATATAGAGATTAAAGTAGAATTTGAATAAAGGAAATTCAAATAGGAATTAAATATAGAGATTTGAAATAATGGAATTTAAACTATGGAATTTGAATAGAGAATTCAAATGGAATTTAAAAAATGGAATTTGAATATAGGATTCAAATAGAAAATTCAAATGGAGTTTGAATATATGAAATTCAAAGAAAATTCAAATATAGAATTTGAACGTAGAAATTATTTGAATAAAGGAAATTTAAATATAGAAATTCAAATAGAATTTGAAAAAATAGAAATGGATTGAAATTTGAATGTAGAATTTCAAATAGAAGTGAAATAGATTGGAAATATTATGTTGAATTGGAAAATGGATTTGATATATATTAAAATATATCAGAATAGAGTTGAATTTATATAAACGAAGTTTTAAAACGTTTATATATATAAATATAACTAAAACGAACTCGCCGCAGCGCTGCAGTTCATAAATTGGCGATTCGAATTTAAATTGAATGTACTGGACTCAATTGAAGTCGGAATTCTTTGAAACAAGAAAAGTCAGGACCGATTTGATAATAGTTTTCTAATGGAGAAGAAAAATCTAGATTTCGTCGTATAGATTTTGAGTTACATCAAAATCAAATTTTCAGAAAAGCAGCGCCATAACCATTTAAAAACCATAACGTTTTATTTAATTTTATAAAAGGATTTTTAAGCAAATAAAATCCAAATTTCTATTTAGAAAAATTCAGATTTGAGTTATGAAATATATCTGAACTCAAGTGGAGTAATGAGTTGACTTTTGAAACAGAAATCAGATTATTGATTATTGAATAGAATTAACTAATTTGAATCGTAATTAGTTAATGGGATTTTGAATTGATATTGGGCTTTGAATAAGTGAATTCGATTTGGAAATTTATATTTGAAATTAAAAAAAAACTAGAATTGAAATTCAATTTTGAATTAAGCAAGTTAAATATTTTGTTTGAACATGTTAAGTTCAAACAAAGAAGTGAAATAGGCAAAATAGCTAATTAAAGGATAAATGAGCGAAACTGAATTCAAACGATTGGATTGAGTTGAGTTGAATTGAATTGAAAAAAAGCTGAGCATGTGTTAGACAAGTATGGGGTGAAATATATGAAGGTTATAATTTATGTTAATGACAAAAAGGTACATGTTTAAATTTATATATGTGGTTTTATGCGCCATATCGGCAAGCCGGTTGGCTTTTTTTTTCTTTTGGATTGGTGAGGGCCATGGGAGGCTATTTGAAACATCCCGAAGCTCCCGGTACAAGGGAGGTTATGGCGAATTTTTCCGGGAATTTAAGGAGTTAGAATATTTTTAAGAAAGTTTGATAGTTAGAAATAAATGTATCGATATATATTAAATTTGATAAGGAAACGAATTTAAAATAGAATATTATAAACAAAAAGGAAATCGATAGGCTGGTAATAGAAAGAGAAGTATACGTTTTAGAAATGAATAATTGGGTTTTATAGTGTGTTCATTCGAGGTAAGTGGTTTTGCCGTTTTGAAGTTGAGGTTGTTTTCAGTCAAGGTCTGAGAGGTAATTTTACCCCAACTTGATTGATTTCATTTTTAATTGACAAATAGCAGGATCATTCTCAAAGAGAAGTGTTTGAAAAAGGTTTAGTTGAATAAAATATTTTGGGTTATCGTAACAATGGTTTACACAGCATTCGTTTTAACCCAGAATGTTGAAATTTTGGAAATATAAAAGTAAATATTCCCTAAGTGTAATTATAGTACTCGGGAAAGAGATAAGTGATTGAAATTGTTTCCAATTGCAAATAAGGGCATTTTCTTGATATAGAAAATATAAGAAGTTGATATTTGGAAACGTTTTCCCAAATGGCGTAAGAGTCTAAGATGAATATCGAAATTATTTGGTTAATAAATATTGATAGAGAAGTAGAGAAGTGAATTAATGAATGAAATATTAATTAACAGGCCCAGTGATGGATTGATGTTATGGATGAATGGATGTTTGTTTATTTTTCTTCGATAGTTAAATAACCGGTTATCGAAGTGTTTGCCAATATCGTTGTCAATATGGAAAGACCGGTTGGATTATTATCCGAGAACCACTATGTATTGGCAGTAACTTTTCGAATCAGATTATATGAAGATAATCGAAGACGGAGTGAATTGCAAGGGCTTTTTATATTAATAGGAATCGTGCCTTCGGTTTTGTTCTGTCCCAGAACGAGCGTGTATGGACGAATGTCTGACAAAGTATTTCCAATGATCAAATGGGTTGGTCTGTATAAATATATATGGTTGCAATGGATTTATTCCCTTAGCATAACATCCAGAATATTTGTGCAAATCAATTAGTGATTAATGGATCTGACAATGTGGCATTCAAAGTGATTGTGCTATAAATGAATGGCAAGTGAGCGTAGCCTCAGGCCTCAACAATCGGGAAATGACAAAAATCGGGCAGGCAGCATGGCTATGTGGGTCGCTCCCATTAGGGTGTATAATCACCTATCTAGAGATTCATTCAATTCCTTATTTTATTTGATGTTGTCCCATTCGGGAGACGGTTGCTGATCCCAACCGTTGGTGATATACATTCGATACACTCAAGCGAAATGAGTGGTCGGTCATGTGTGGGCCGGGTTGCAAGATGTTCTTGTTGAACCCAGTGTATTCCTCTCTAGAGATACACTAGCGGAAGGTGGTTCCATACCTCGTCATAGTTGGAAATCCAATCTCCAATAAGCGCCATGCGGTTTTTTAATTTTGTACTATGTATGTGGAGTGTGAGATGCAAGCGTTCTACTATTTGGTTATTTATTTTGATTAGACATTATTATAAGATCACTGGATTTTTATATCAAAGTGTTTTGGGTTATCGTAAGGTAAAAACCATCCGTGTTTATGTGTGGATCGGTCATACGATTATCAATTCTTTTCGAAAGGAATTTGAAAGTTAAACAAATGTTTGGAGTTTACTCACACCAATCCCATGACTGACCCAGAGTTTATTTTATTTGTTTTTCCTAAACTCTTGGGTGCCCAAATTTGTACGGGCAATCAAGTAGTCGGGATTTTACAGATTTATTTGGAGGAGTTGGAAGCAGGAGGCTTCCCCAGTTAGCTATAGATTATCATATTTCCGCTGTGTACTATGTTGTATTTGGAAACAGGTGTTTATAACTGTTCCAGGAATAACTGTTGTGCTCTGATGATGGTATGTATATAAAGTTACTGATTTGTATTTCAAAAGTTATGTGATATAATATATTTTATTCGTTCCGCTGTGAGATTTGTCTTCTTTGTTTTCTCCTATTCTAATATTTCTTTCTTTCTATTTCTCATCCTCTAACTTCTTTCTAATAATGATTCGTATTTCTGTGCAATTTGGGTTGGACGTGTGGTGTTATTAGTCAACTCAAAGGGTACGTATTTCCGGGTCATTACAGTTGGTATCAGAGCCTAGGTTGAGCGAATACGTAGGCTTTAGTGGGGTTGTGCTCATTAGAGATAGGGTCATTAGTACCCTAGAATGAGTTAAGTGTATATACGAGGGCGCGTATTTGTAAATTGATATAAAAATTATTTTATATTATGTTGGCTAGTCTGTTAAGTGGTTTATGAATTCTGGTCGATTCGTGGGACGCCATGACGTCGATAAGAGTTTGTAAATACTTGGACAGAACATTGAACACAGTATTGTTTTAGAGTGGGTAAATGGAATAATTTTGCCCAAAATTCTGTTTTTATAGAAAACGAATAATTTTCTAGAACTATTATATTATATGGATGCATTGGTTGTTATTATCATAATCAAATTTGATTATAAAAATTGAAATGGTTATATAGAACCAAATAGAATTTGTATATGAATGAAACATACAAATGAGATGAATTAAAATTGAATTTAAAACAGAATTCAGAATTTAAATCCTGGGGAGTTGGAAATATTTTCCAAAGTATATTGAAACAATATAGCTTTGATTTAGGAAGGATTTGAATAAAAATCATTTTAAATAGATTCTGAAAGTGTGAAAGCATCGAACTCACTTCAGTGGCTGGGAAATAATTCTAATGATGGTCGCGACATCATTAGTGTTCATTTTCGAGTTTCTAAGTGATGAATTGCTACCGTAGAAAAGTTTTTGATGAAAATTTGTTTGAAGGAAAACAAATTGGTTTGAAAATTCAAATGTTTTGAATTTGAAATAGAAATAAATATATATATATGTATATATTTATGTAATTTCAGAAGAATTTGAAAGGAAAACCCAGGAATTTGAATTCTGAAGTTTAAATTTACCTTAAGCAAGTTAAATGAATTAAAATGAATAAATTAATTAGAATTAACTTGAATGTATTTGAATGCAAATGAATTAAACATGAATACATGCAATGTTGAACAAAGGTTTGGTTGGAACAAAAAAAAGAGAAAAAGTATGAAATGTTGGATTTCAACAAAATGGGTTTCTGAAAAGTTAAAGGGTCAGTAGCATTTCTTCTTCTTTAGTAATTTCGGGGACGAAATTCTTTTAAGGGGAAAGGAATGTAACGTCCCAGATTTTGGTCATTTAATATTTAATATTTAATTTAGATTTAAATGTTGAATTAGAAATTATGAATGGATTTTACATTGAATTTATCGATTTGATAATCGATATACGATTTAATATCGAATTAGAGTGGTAATAATTATTTGTTTCTAATGAATTAAATTGTTTTTAAATCAATTTATATTAATTGAATGTAGTATTAATCATCAATTGAAATTAGTTATCCTCTTTATATAGTCGAATTTAATTTCAGGACCGTTCCGTTGAATTCAGAAAAATGAATTACGTTGGGAACATCTGTCGTTACGATTCATAGCGATTCATGTTCAAGTTAAGGGACCATGAGAATTTAAGTTATTTAATTAAATCAAAATTAAATCAAAACTAAAAAAATCTCATCAGCCAACCCTGTTGAGTACGAAGCGACATATACTTTTAAATCACACAGCTCATCTTTTTCCTCGAGCAGCAAACTTTGCCTTCCCACTTTAATATCAAGGAGACCAAAATTTAATAGCTGGTACGAAGTGTCTCCATCCACGCCTATATAATAACCCATTATTCCTCTTTCCATTCTCAGAAACCCGAAATCAATTCTAAGCCCCTCTTCATTTGTTTCTAGTAAATCAAATCCGAAGTCGAATCCTTCAAACAAACAAAGAAATAGAAAAGAGAAAAAAAAAACATCGCAACTGGAAATTTCAACTAGAAGCTCGACTCGAGCTGGAGAGTGCATGATGTTATTCGAATGGGGAAATCGCGATTGGAACCACGGTGCTCGAAATCGGTGTGTGTTCGGAAAGGGGGTACTGCGATTCTGGAGAAGGTGACATTAGAGCAGGTATGGGTCTTCGAAGGAGCGACTGAGAGGGGGAATTCAAATGGTGCGATGCCATTGTTTTTAAAGCTCGACGTGAAATTGGGGGATTTCGCGATGACTGTTGGGGTTCGAATTGTAGGCTAGGAGTTCTATAGTCGACATTTGGGGTATTGCGGTGGATGTTGTGGGACTGTTGGGAAGGAGTTCGAAATGATGGGCTGTTGGATTTTTGGGTGGACTGGATTATATAGATGGTGGTATTGCTTAAGAGGAGGTCATGGTGATTGAGGCAGCAACGATGAGGAGTTCGACAGTGGAGTAAGGGCTTGGAACGCAGTAGAAGGGTGAGGTCAGTTTGGACTTTCAGGAAGGAGTTGCATGGATTGTACAGAGCGGTGTTAGTCAAGGTCTATAATGAGGCAATTGGAGCAAGAAAGGAACGGGCATGATTGTTTTATTAAGGAGCAGTTTCTAGTGGAAACAATATCAGGTTTGGGTCGTTATTTTTGCAAAGATGAACTGTTGATAATGGTGATCGTAGTAACTTGGTCGAGAGGTTAGCTAGGAAATAAGGTATGCGCCTAAATTACATAGAAAAGTTATTTATTTATTTAAGAAGTTAATTTAAATAATAAAATGTTAAATCAATAAATAAAAAATTAAATCATCTTAGGTACAGAAACAATTTATTCGAGATGACCTGTAGCTAAGGCGATATGAGAATTAACTGGATATTCGGCAGATGAGAATCACGGTGAGCAAATCTCACTCACCTTTTATTTAGAATTATTTTTTATTAAAAATAATTGTTTGTTGCTTGTTTGAATGCTCTCTGGTTGTTTTAAATATATTAGTTTGGTGTTGGATTCCCGTAGTATTATTAGCGGATGCCCGCAGTATCATTAGCGGATGACCCTACGCCAAGTATATAAGTGGATCCCCTTTTATACCGCGATATCCTGCCTCGAAGCAGGATGGGTATTACTATGTTGACTAACGTCTGTGGATGCAGGAAAACAGGTTGGAGGAATCTATCTGGATTCCTCAAAAATACATTATCTGTTTGTTTATTTGTTTGCATATATGCTGTCATATATGATGAGTTAGAAAAATAAATAATTGGTTATTTGGTGTTTAAATATCACTGGGTCCAAATATTGATATTGAAAAATATCATGAAAAGGAATTTCGTAGATTCAAAAGGAAATTCTATTTTTCTAAAATAGAAATTTCAAATTTCAAATGAGGAATTCAAATAGAATTTGAATATGAGGAATTCAAATAGAAGTTTGAATACGAGAAATTCAACGGAATTTGAATATAGAAAATGCAAAGAAAAATATAAAAAGTAAGATTTTGGTTTTAAATGGATTTCGAAATAGGCTTGTTTAAATAAAACAGAAAAATTTATAAAATAGTGTTGGTAGATATAATGAATAAATTATCAAGAGATAAATTGAATATTTGAATTCAAAGCAATTGAAATAGATTTGAATTCAAAGGAATTGAAATAGATTTGAATTCAAAGGAATTTAAATATGGGATTTGAATTCAAAGGCATTGAAATAAAATTTGAATTCAAAGGAATTCAAATAGAATTGAATAAAGAAAGTTCAAATGAAATTTAAATATAGAATTTGAAAATAGAAGTGAAATGTAGTTAAATATGGAAATTCAAATGTAGTTTGAATATAGAATTCAAATAGAATTCAAATGGAATTTAAACAAAGGAAATTTAAATTATGAATTTGGATGTAGAAATTTAAATGAAATTTGTTTATAGAAATTGAATGGAGTTTAGATATAGAAAATTCAAATATGAATTCAAATATAGAATTTGAATATAGTAATTCAAAAGGAATTTGAATATAGAGATTCAAGTAGAAATTGAATAAAGGAAATTCAAATAGAAATTGAATATAGAGATTTGAAATAATGGAATTTAAACTATGGAATTTGAATAGAGAATTCAAATGGAATTTAAAATATGGAATTTGAATATAGGATTCAAATAGAAAATTCAAATGCAGTTTGAATATATGAAATTCAAAGAAAATTCAAATATAGAATTTGAACGTAGAAATTCAAATGAGATTTGAATAAAGGAAATTCAAATAAAGAAATTCAAATAGAATTTGAAAAAATAGAAGTGGATTGAAATTTGAATGTAGAATTTCAAATAGAAGTGAAATAGATCGGAAATATTATGTTGAATTGGAAAATGGTTTTGATATATATTAAAATATATCAGAATAGAGTTGAATTTATATAAACAAAGTTTTAAAACGTTTATATATATAAATATAATTAAAACGAACTCGCCGCAGCGCTGCAGTGCGTAAATTGGCGATTCGAATTTCAATTGAATGTACAGGACTCAATTGAAGTCGGAATTCTTTGAAATAAGAAACGTCAGGACCGATTTGATAATAGTTTTCTAATGGAGAAGAAAAATCTAGATTTCGTCGTTTAGATTTTGAGTTACATCAAAATCAAATTTTCAGAAAAGCAGTGCCATAACCATTTAAAAACCATAACGTTTTATTTAATTTTATAAAAGGATTTTTAAGCAAATAAAAACCAAATTTCTATTTAGAAAAATTCAGATTTGAGTTATGAAATATATCTGAACTCAAATGGAGTAATGAGTTGATTTTTTTAACAGAAATCATATTTTTGATTATTGAATAGAATTAACTAATTTGAATCGTAATTAGTTAACGGGATTTTGAATTGATATTGGGCTTTGAATAAGTGAATTCGATTTGGAAATTTATATTTGAAATTTAAAAAAAAATAGAATTGAAATTCAATTTTGAATTAGGCAAGTTAAATATCTTGTTTGAACATGTTATGTTCAAACAAAGAAGTGAAATAGGCAAAATAGCTGATTAAAGGATAAATGAGCGAAACTGAATTCAAACGATTGGATTGAGTTGAATTGAATTGAAAAAAAGGTGAGCACGTGTTAGACAGGTACGGGGTGAAGTATATGAAGGTTTTAATTTATGTGCCCGACAAAAAGGTACATGTTTAAATTTATATATGAGGTTTTATGCGCCGTATCGGCAAGCCGCTTGGCTTTTTCTTTTTCTTTTGGATTGGTGAGGGCCATGGGAGGCTTTTTGAAATATCCCAAAGCTCCCGGTACAAGGGAGGTTATGGCGAATTTTTCCGGGAATTTAAGGAGTTAGAATATTTTTAAGAAAGTTTGATAGTTAGAAATAAATGTATCGATATATATTGAATTCGATAAGGAAACGAATTTAAAATAGAATATTATAAACAAAAAGGAAATCGATAGGCTGGTAATAGAAAGAGAGGTGTATACGTGATAGAAATGAATAATTGGGTTTTATAGTGTGTTTATTCGAGGTAAGTGGTTTTGCATTTTGAAGTTGAGGATGTTTTCAGTCAAGGTCTGAGAGGTAATTTTACCCCAACTTGATTGATTTCATTTTTAATTGATAAATAGCAGGATCCAGTCTCGAAGAGAAGTGTTTGAAAAAGGTTTAGTTGAATAAAATATTTTGGGTTGTTGTAACAATGTTTTACACAACATTCGTTTTAACCCAAAATGCTTAAATTTTGGAAATATAAAAGTTAATATTCCCTGAGTATAATCAGAGTAGTCGGGAAAGAGATAAGTGATTGAAATTGTTTCCAATTGCAAATAGGGACATTTTCTTGATATAGAAAATATAAGAAGTTGATATTTGGAAACGTTTTCCCAAATGGCGTAAGAGTCTAAGATGATTATCGAAATTATTTAGTTAACAAATATTGATAGAGATGTAGAGAAGTGAATTAATTAATGAAATATTAATTAACAGGCCCAATGATGGATTGATGTTATGGATGAATGGATGTTTGTTTATTTTTCTTCGATAGTTAAATAACCGACTATCGAAGTGTTTGCCAATATCGTTATCAATATGGAGAGACCGGTTGGATTATTATCCGAGAACCACTCTGTATTGGCAGTAACGTTGTGAATCAGATTATATAAAGATAATCGAAGACGGAGTGAATTGCAAGGGCTTTTTCTATTAATAGGAATCATGCCTTCGGTTTCGTTCAATCCCAGAACGAGCGTATATGGACGAATGTCTGACAAAGTATTTCCAATGATCAAATGGGTTGGTCTGTATAAATATATATGGTTGCAACGGATTTATTCCCTTAGCATAACATCCAGAATATTTGTGCAAATCAATTAGTGATTAACGGATCTGACAACGTGGCATTCAAAGTGATTGTGCTATAAATGAATGGCAAGTGAGCGTAGCCTCAGGCCTCAACAACCGGGAAATGAAAAAAATCGGGCAGGCAACATGGCTATGTGGGCCGCTCCCATTAGGGTGTATAATCACCTATCTGGAGATTCATTCAATTCCTTATTTTATTTGATGCTGTCCCATTCGGGAGACGGTTGCTGATCCCAACCGTTGGTGATATACATTCGATACACTCAAGCGAAATGAGTGGTCGGTCATGTGTGGGCCAGGTTGCAAGATGTTCTTGTTGAACCCAGTGTATTCCTCTCTAGAGATACACTAGCGGAAGGTGGTTCCATACCTTGTCATAGTTGGAAATCCAATCTCCAATAAGCGCCATGCGGTTTTTGATTTTATATTATGTATGTGGAGCGTGAGATGCAAGCGTTCTACTATTTGGTTATTTATTTTGATTAGACATTATTATAATATCACTGGATTTTTATATCAAAGTGTTTTGGGTTATCATAAGGTAAAAACCATCCGTGTTTATGTGTGGATCGGTCTTACGATTATCAATTCTTTTCGAAAGTAATTTGAAAGTTAAACAAATGTTTGGAGTTTACTCACACCAGTCCCATGACTGACCCAAAATTTATTTTGTTTGTTTCCCTAAACTCTTGGGTGCCCAAATTTGTACGGGTAGTCAAGTAGTCGGGATTTTACAGATTTATTTGGAGGAGCTGAAGCAGGAGGCTTCACCAGTTATCTATAGATTATCATATTTCCGCTGTGTACTATGTTGTATATGGAAACAGGTGTTTATAACTGTTCCAGGAATAACTGTTGTGCTATGATGATGGTATGTATATAAAGTTACTGATTTGTATTTCAAAAGTTATGTGATATGACATATTTTATTCGTTCCGCTGTGAGATTTGTCTTCTTTGTTTTCTCCTATTCTAATATTTCTTTCTTTCTATTTCTCATCCTCCTACTTCTTTCTAATAATGATTCGTATTTCTGTGGAATTTGGGTGGGACGTGTGGTGTTATTAGTCAACTCAAAGGGTACGGATTTCCGGGTCATTACAACATATACACACACTTACTGCATATGTTCATATAGCACTGGAAATCTTTTAAGGACAATGGTTGCCTGTGGATGATGTTTTGAGTAGATGGATGATTGGATGGTAGGATATATGCTTTCTAACTTAGAGATTTCGGGGACGAAATCCTTTAAGGAGGGGAGAATGTAACAACCCGTATTTTAATAACATGTTATAAGCATAAATCAAAGCAGAATTAATTTCTAAAATAAGAATCAAGGGCAACAGGTTACGCCATTATGTTCGTCTCGAAATTCTGCTTGGAAACGAGTCTGAGTTTTCGAAAATCGGAGTCCGTATGACCAAGTTATGTCCCTTCAAAGTTTCAGAAATTTCAAGTTCAAAAACACCTCAGAGTTCTAATTCAAATTTCGAATTCAAACCCCAGAACGGACTGGGCGGGAAATTTCCCGCCCAGGACCAGGTCGATCTAGGGGTCGACCATAGTGTCGACCTGCCCAGGACTAGGTCGACCATAGAGTCGACCTGGTTGCCGAGACCATTTTTGAGTCAGAGTTCACTCTGATGTTTCTAGTCCGATTTCTGTCTAAATTAGTTGGCCTGACCCTATATAAACAGCCCCTAACTCTAGTCTCTCTACACAAATTCTCTTTGGTCTTATGCTGCTAAAACTCTGGTTGAAAAGTTAGAGAAAAAGGAATTGCTTCTTCTCCAACAAGGCTACGTGTAGAGTATTGCTGTTTAGGGGATTTCTGTTAGACTCGAGATTCAACATCGCCTCTTTGTTTTCTAATTCTCAAACCACGATATGCAAGCCCCAGTTAATTTTAGATCTAAACTTTAAACTTAATATGGACATGTTGTAAATTGAAATTGAACCTAAGTATGATAATTATTTTGGATCTGTCATTGTATATCTTGGGTCTATTATTGTTCCTTTTGGATCTATTATTTTGGATCTACTATTATTCACCTGGGATCTATTCATCTTGAATCTTGACTTGTGGGAATATTTATATGAAATTGATTTGGGGCCTAAACATGTTGTAAACCTAAACCCCTCATGTCCATGATGTTAACATGCCTGTGATGTTGAATTAGTTGTTATCCACAAGTTTGGGGTTATTATCTTATGTCAACTGTTACCATGACTATCACCCTATTTTGCTAGGTTAGATATTTAAGACCACTATTCCATATGCCAGTATTGTTGTAGTCATTTATCTCAAATTGTACCATGCTTGACTTATAATCACTTTTGCCACCTTATGCCGTTCTTTCTATGTTATTCCCTAATTAGATTTGTTTGTGTCGATACGAATTCACATGCGATGGGAATACGATTTGGGTAGTTTAGGCAAACCTGAATTTACTATAAACTTGAAATGTGAACATTGTTATAACTTGAACCTGGATAGGGACATAAACTTGACACGATTTGACATGAAACATGACATGAAAACTTGACATGAATTTAGACTCGAAACTTGAACCTGGACATGACACTTAGAATAAACTTGAAAATGGCCAACTCGAGGTTGGGTTGAGTTTGCAGTGTAAATCTGCCCGGAACCGCCCGGCGAATCCAGTGACTGCAAACAATAAGATCCAATGTGGGTAGTTGGTCATATCGCACCTAAAACCCGAGGTTAGACTATGTTGTGGTGTAAATCTGCCAGGAACCGCCCGGCAAATCCAGTGACCACAACAACTAGTCTAATGTGAGAAGTTGGGGTGCATTAATGAATTTATGCTACAGGGTAGGGTTAAGTCGTGAACCACTTGAATATACTTAACCAATTTGACACGATGATTTGATAGGGTTAAGTCATGAACCGCTTGAACACACTTAACCAACTTGATACATGATTTGAATAGGGTTAAGTCACGAATTTGAATGACAACACTTAACCCATTAGAAACCCTAGTTACGCGGTCCTTTTCAGCAGTAACCCACTTAGATGTATCACGATACCCTGGGACTAGGCAGGGTGGGGCACGATTACTGGGCTGAGTGTAAGCGACCAGAACGATGACTGAGTAGGTGCGCCATTATAGGTTCAGGCGGACTACGGTTGTAACACCCCGTAATTTTATAACATTAAAATTCACAAATTAAAGTATACTTAATTTTTAGAAAAGAATTAAGTGAAATGGGTTGCGTAGAGAAATATATATATATATTGATATATATATATATATATATATATAAATTAAAAATTAAATAAATAAATATGCGAAAAAGTTCAAAACAGTGAATTGGGAGGGGGAATAACCGAACCGGCCCATTTTTGAGGTCGACCTGAGCCCTGCTGGGTCGACTAGGGGTTAATCCAGGGTGTTTGGCTGTCAACCCGTGGGCCGATTCGCTCAAATGCCGATTTTGCATTTGATTGGTTCTCATGGTTTAGGGTTAATCTAATGGTCCTAAATAACTTCCTACACCTATAAATACATCCTAATGCTAACCCTAAACCTAATTAAAATAGAATAGTTACCGTCATACCATCACCATGGAAATCAATGGAGCCGCCGCCAACTAAGAAAGAAGAAAAGCAAATTCAATTCTAATACTCTCAACCCTAAAGCAAAGCAAAACTCTCTCTTTTCTTCTCTAAATTGTGAGTATGATGATCTTAACAAGATTATTATCATTTTAATTAGGTTGAGTTATGAATGGATTATGAGTAGATGATGTGAATTATCATATATGTTGTTGTAAACCCCTTTTGCTATCATGTATATTGTAAATCCAATGTTATGTGATGATGATATCTTATATGTTGTAAATCATGCTATGATGATGTTATGTATGTTGAAAGTTTCTATGCTAAGTTGTGATGAATCATACATGTTGAAAAGGCCATGATGTTACCATCTATGCTAGTTAGTTCATATTAATTAAATCATCATGTTTGGGTTATGTTGATATATATGACAAGTCACATATGCAAGTTAGATTGATTAGAAAAATTATGAACATATGCCATTACATCTATTATGACATCTAGAATTATGCTATGACATATGTGATATCCTATGCTAGTTCACACCATCATTATGTTGCCTAAAAACCCCATATGCAAGTTTATGTATAGATTTGGGCTATGATCATATCATATAAATTGAGACATTTAACAAGTTGACACCTTTAGATCCTTAACATGTGTAGTTTATGCAAGTTTCACCCCTATTATGATTAGATTTATTTTAATTGTCTATATGTTGTGATAATTTATCTTTGTGTTATGTGTTAGACTATTCAAGTCTAGCCTATATTATGCGTTGAATAAGCGAACGTATAAACGTTGGGTAGGGGTAATATTAAGGATTTAATATTAAAAAGTTGGGGTGCAATTGATATGATTTTGCATGCCATAAGTGGATGGCCATAATTGAGTCAATTATGGACATCATTAAAGTTGACTTAATTAATAATTTGAATAGGGAATTATTAAAACTGGGGTAAAAGATTTTAAGTGTTAATCAATGCTTAGGACACGAGGTTGGACTCGTTTGTGACGTAAACCTGCCCGGACCCGACCGGCAAATCCAGTGGTCACAAATGTCAGCCCAATGTGAGAGGTCCTAGGCCTAAACTAAAGCATAACAGTTGTAAAGACACGAGGTTAGACTCTTTTATGGTGTAATACTGCCCGGACCCGCCCGGCAAATCCAGCTGCCATAAATGCCAGTCTAATGTGAGAGGTCTTTATGAGGTTATGGCCTGAATGAATTAAGAAATACTTAACCAGATAAACATGTAAGGTGGGACATGGGGGTTAAGTAGGTGCCTTGGGTGGCATGAGGAATCTAGGGGGTGCCCTTAGTGGCATGTGAAATACGATTAGTAAGACTTAACCAAACACACATGTAAATGAACATGACTAAGAGGGTTAAGTGGGATATACTAGTGACAAGCTTAGGTGGGTAGCTTGTGGGGGCCCATTTCGACCACTATCCCAAACGTATCTTTGTGGGCTCGACCCAAGTCGAGGACGGGACACGCATGCTGGGTTCGACTGTAAGAGGCCAAAACGGGGAGCGGTGGCAACGCAAGTCCAACGGGTTTCGTATGCGTGTGTGGACCCGGGCTGGTAGGTAAGACGTTGTTGCATCGTGTAGGTATAAGCCGTGCATTCTCAAGTTGTATCGGGTTGCCACTTTAGGGGAGTGATACACCCCACTGTGGGGCCAGCATGGGTATCTACGAGTAGGGAGCCGATCGAAAGTGGGTAGTGGGGTACACCTAGTGGAGATAGGGGCAGACGGCACCTATGTAGTCAGCTAGGGGTACGTAAGGCTATTTATAAAGTTTCTGTGTGAAGCAAGTGGGATCAAACAATAGGGTGACTGGTGTGGTGCAGTGTAGTAAGGTGCGGTGCAGTGTAGTAATCATTCGTTAGTAATTAGGTGTGCCTTTACCGTTATCTTTAACGTTATCTTAAACGCTATCTTTATCTTCCTAAGAGTTCATAGACATTTACTTGTCTTCCAGCTTATGCCTTAGTCTAGTTATTTTGATAATAGTATTGTTAGAATTATCATACTCGCCAGACTTTATGTCTGACCCCCTCTATTTCTATCCTTTTTCCCCCTCCAGGTCCTCAGGTTGGGCCCAGCTCTAGTGGAGTTTGATTGAATTGCTTCATCTCTCTTTGGAAAGCTTGGACCGTTGAAGTAAAGTCCAGCTTGTTATCTTTTTAATGGCTATTTATGTAATGGGATTATGTATTTTGTTTTTATGAAGATGGATATTGTACTTGGTTATGATCTATGGTTTTATGATGTAACAAACATGTTTAATTTCCGCTGCAATAAAATGAAGTTTTAGATTTCCTAGTACTATTTATTATCTGTCTTGTTGTAATTTTTCTGTTCTATATTCACTTATAACCTCCATGGAAGTTAATGCATTCCCTTTGTGAGTGACATTAATGGACGTGGGGTGTTACACGTGGTATCAGAGCTTAAGGTTACCAGAACAGATAAAAATACTTTAGAAAAATAGTTATTTTTGGAAGAAGTGTTTTCAAAAACATGTTTTAATGAGAAATTTAAAGAGAAAAGTTTTTAAGAAAAACATAATCCGCAATAGCCACATATCTTTATCTTTCGAATTCTCCATTTTGAATCTTTCCTTTTTCGTTTCAGCATGGCTGATGATCTTAATCTACCCGACGGTGTAACGATACCAGTATGGTATAGGAGGTTATTAGAGGCTAGGGCTGCTGCAGGTCCAGCCAATGTTCCTCCACCACCAGTTGCACCCGTTCCTCCTCCTCCTCCTCCTCGCGTAGATACTTTTGCAAAGACGTGCAAGGAATTCAAGGCTATGGGTGGAAAACCATTTCAAGGGTCAGAAACGTTTGTGGAAGCTAGAGATTGGCTTAAGGAGGTGGGAGAATTGCTAGAAATCTTTGAAGTAGAAGAAGGGAGGAGAGTTCGATTAGCAGCTTGGTTGATGAAGGGAGAGGCCTCGTTTTGGTGGGAGGTCACTAATGGGGAGCGTCCTGTTGACTCTTGGGCGGATTTCAGACGTAGGTTCGAGGCGAAGTTTCTCTCAAGGGCGGAAGAAAATCTATATATGGAAAGGTTCTTGACATTGAAGCAAGGAAGCTCATCAGTGAAAGAATATTTCAATAAATTTAAACAGTTAGCAAGGTTTGGCTTGGACTTAGTGAACACGCCGGAGAAGAAGGCGCTGAGGTTCGTGAATGGCTTGAATGAACCATTGCAAGGGTTGGCTATGACCCACATCCCTATGGGGGCCACCTTTGAGAAGTTAGTAGAAATGGCGCTTATGCATGAGGAGAAAAGCGCTAAAGCTGATAAGGCACCCAAGAAGAAGGGGGATCAGAAGAAACCACAACAGCAAAACAAGAAGGGTGGTAAAGACAATAACGACAAGGGAAAGAAGAAATGTTTTAACTGTGGGACACCAGGCCATCTCAGCAAGGATTGCCGAAAGAAAAAGAAGACAGGCTGTTTTCAATGTGGCGATGCGGGACATTTGGTGAAGGACTGCCCAAAGAAGGGGCAGAGGGCAGGAGCTACCTTGGGAGGACAGGTGCAGGCTCTTATGGCACCAAGGCAGGCAAGGGGACAAGTTCAGGCTCTCGCGGTCCCACCGCTGCAAGAACGAGGTAGAACCATTTCCGTTGAAAGCTTAGTTTTTCTGTTTGATCATCCTGTCCGTACCTTATTCGATTCGGGCGCATCATATTCGTTTATCTCTACATCATTATTTGAATCACTACACTTAAACACCAGTTTAGTAGAGGATCCCTTAGTTGTTTCGAATCCAATAGGCTGCTCAGCTTATTTGTCCATGATGTGTTTGGATTTGAAAATTTCCATACTTAGCGTTGAATTTAGATGTGATGCTTATGTGTTGGGCTTCAAGGGCTATGGGCTAATTTTAGGAATGGATTGGTTATCCAGAAATGGGGCCGTTCTTGATTGTGAAAGGAGAGTAGTTAGGCTCGTGACTCGCCTTGGCAACACTCTCGAAATCTTCTGTAATCCCATAAATTCGGTTATGCTAAGTTATCTAGAATCGCTTGACGCGTCTGAGGAAAATCTACGATCTGTTAGAGTGGTCCGAGAATATTCGGATGTGTTTTAGGAGGTGAAGGGCTTGCCTCCGAAGCGGGAGATAGATTTTCGAATATATCTTGTGGATAATGCGATACCAGTATCTTTGCCAGTACGCCACATGGCTCCACGTGAAAGGAGGGAACTCGATAAGCAAGTGAAGGAGTTGCTTGAGAAGGGGTTCATAAGACGAAGTATATCGGAGTGGGGTGCTCCAGTAGTATTTGCCACGAAGGCGGATGGGTCCCTTAGACTGTGTGTGGACTATAGAGAAATTAATAAACTTACTAAGAAGAACAGACACCCACTGCCGAGGATTGACGATCTCTTCGATCAGTTAGTTGGCGCCTCAGTGTTTTCGCAGTTGGACTCAGCTACTGGGTTCCATCAGTTGAGAGTGGTTGAGGACAGCATAGACAAGACTGCCTTTAGGACACCGGACGGTTTCTATGAATGGCCAGTGATGCCCTTCGGTTTGACAAACGCCCCAGCATATTTTGTTGATTTGATGAGTAGGGTGTTTAGGGAGTACCTTAACAAATTCGTGGTAGTCTTTGTAGATGACATCTTGATCTTTTCTAAGGATGAAGAAGAGCATGCCCTACATCTTAGGGAAGTGTTGGAGACCCTACGAGCGCATAGCCTTAAGGCTAAATTTTCTAAGTGTCACTTCTGGAGGAAGGAAGTACGGTTCTTGGGGCACGTGGTTTCCAAAGAAGGGATAGCCGTGGATCCCGCGAAGGTGGTGGCCATCCAAGATTGGAAGGTCCCTAAAAATGCTACCGAAGTGAGAAGTTTCTTGGGGTTGGCTGGCTACTATAGGAAGTTTATCAAAGACTTCGCAAAGATATCAACTCCATTGGCACGCTTGACGAAGAAGAACCTAGTTTTCACATGGGACGTAGATTGTGATGATGCGTTCCAACGTTTGAAGAGAGCTTTGACTTCAGCCCTAGTCTTAGTATTGCCAGACGGGAGTAAGCCGTTTACCGTTTATACTGATGCTTGTGGGACAGGACTAGGCGCAGTCTTAATGCAAGAGGGTAGGGTAATAGCCTATGGTGGAAAGCAGTTGAGAGCGCATGAGAAAAATTATCCTACACATGACCTAGAATTCGCCGCTATTGTTTTCGTGCTTAAGTCTTGGCGTCATTATCTTCTTGGCGAGAAATTCGAATTATTCACTGACCACAAGTCTTTAAAATACCTATTCTCTCAAAAGGACTTGAACTTAAGGCAGCAAAGGTGGATGGAGTTCTTAGCGTCCTACGACTTCGAAATATCCTATACCCCTGGCAAGGGTAACGTGGTGGTAGACGCCTTAAGTGGAAAAAGATTATCCTTAAGTCCTTTGTTTGTTGAGCGGCGAAGTTTAGAATTCATTTCGATGTTTGACTTTAGACCTTCCGTTGACTTCGTACCCGGTTTGCTAGCATCCTTGGAGGTCAGACCTACGCTTTTGGGACGGATTGGCGAGGCACAGCGAGACGACCCGTAGTTGGTTGAGTTAGTAGAAAAACTCAAAGGAGGGGAGTCATCAAGCCATCTCCGTAGGTATACCCTAGACGATAAGGGTTGGTTACGTAGGGACGGTAGGCTTTGTGTACCAAAAGACGATGACCTAAGGAAGACTATTCTTGACGAAGCACATCATTCGAAGATGACCATTCATCCCGGCGGGGACAAGATGTACAAAGACATGAAGAGAGTTTACTTTTGGGCCGGCATGAAGAAAGATGTGGCCGAGTTTGTCTCTAGATGCTTGGTGTGCCAACAAGTAAAAGCGGAGCAAAAGAAACCCGGTGGGTTGTGTAACGACCCAGGGATTTCGGCCCCGAAAATCGACATAAATACCATCACCGTAACTCATGCCGATCCTTCAAGCACCGAAAACACTGGATAGTTTTAGAAAGAATTTAGAGGGTGAGATAAAAAAGAAAGAAATATAAGAATAGAAGAAGAAGAAGATCACAACCCAGAGTCTCACATCGCAGCGGAACAAAATATAATATAGAAATAAATCTTTATTTAAAGCTTTAAATAAAACTTACATCATCAAAGTACATCATCATCAATGGACAGTTCTAATAATCTGCCCTTTATACAACACAGCGGATTAATATCATACGTCTGAACTCTTCCAGCCCGTCTCTTCACAGCTTTCGAACTTGAACCTGTACATTTCGGGCTAACCCGAGCATTTACAAAACACCGGGTCAGTCTGGTGAACCAGAGTGAGATAAACTCGCACAATATTAAGGGTAATCATTCAATCATGAATTCGAAATCCTTTCAAAAGAAAATGATAATCGTAAGACCGAATCCACACATAAACACGGACGGTTTTTACCTTACGATAACCCAAAACAGTTTTGAAACCAATATCTTATCTGATATTATAATAAAGTCTAAATACAAGTAAATATCAATCTAGTGGAACGCTTGCATCTCATGCTCCACATATATAGTATACAATCAAAACCGTAGGCGCTTATTGGAGATTGGATTCCAACTTTGACAAGGTATGGGACCACCTGCCGATCGTGTATCTCTAGAGACGAATACACTGGGTTCAACAAGAACGTCTTGCATCCCGGCCCACACATGACCGACCACTCATTTCGCTTGAGTGTATCGAATGTATATCACCGACGGTTGGGATCAACAACCGCCTCCCGAAAAGGGACAGCATCGAATATAGATTTAAGAAAGAAAATGGAATTCCTCTAGATAGGTGATCATACACCCTAATGGGAGCGACCCACATAGCCATGCTGCCTGCCCGATTTTTGTCATCTTCTGGTTGATGAGGCTTGAGGTCATAATTTTCTTTGAACCTTTGATCATCATTCACTTTGAATACCACATCGTCAGATCCATTAGATATCACTAATTGACGTCCACAAAAATACTCTAGTGGTTAAGCTAAGAGAACCGTCATCCTCCGCCACCAACTATAGTACGTTTGAAGAAATCAACGTACGTAATTCCTTTGGAAATACTCTGTCAGACACTCGTCCATACAAGTCACCCAGGAACAGGATGAACCGAAGGCACCCTCCTACTTCGTCCTAGGAATCACCCTACGGATCAGTAGCGAGAAGTCCTTGCAATCCGTTGATTCCAATCACGACAGAATCACTGTCAAAAAATCTTCGGCCGCTAAACCAGAGAAATCCAATCAGTGGTTCTTCCGCTCATGAAGATCAACGGTCTTCAATTCCTCCATCTTCGAGAATCTTCTTCCACGTACTCGATGGTCGGAATGGTTTTCAAATATAAATTCGATCCCGGCCTTTTCGAACCAACGATCGTATAGGTCAGATTTTGATAGTCGGTGATTTAACTATCAAATAAATAAACAGGTGTGCAAACAACGATATTATTTCCAAATGGAAATTCTATCGACCAATCATCATTCAATGTTTATTTCTTTTTAGATTTAAATTATCCTCGACTTAGTCATCTCCCATTTATATATATATATATACATAAATCCTTATTTCCTATATTTAGAAAATACTTGATTAACATTGGGCATTTCTATAATTTACTTCTTTTGCTTATTTCTATATATATTAAGACATTTCTGATCTTTATTTGGGAAAACATTTCCCAACTTCTTCGTCTGCTTTAAAATCGATGTTTAAATAAAACATCACTCAGTCAATTTAACTTCTTTCACTCATTGGCTCAATTTACTTGACCAATCTTCACCACCCAACCTTACCCACCCTTAGTTAAAAACGAAGCCAATCAAGTTGGGGTATGATTACCTCTCAGACCTTGATTGAACCACATTTCCAACCTCGAAGTAGACAAGGTTCATCTTCGAAATCCTTAACAACTTCCTTTCGAATAACCATACTCAATTTATGATTCTTTCGAATAAACTGTATTCGATAATATTTCTCTTGCGAATAAACTATATCCAATTAACTATCTCTTCGAATAACTGGTATTTCATTTAACTCACCTCTAAGATAAACTATGTTTGATAACTCTACTTCGAATAAGTGTTCTTTGATTAATCTTTTTTTTTCTAACTCTATTCAGTTCACTACTACTCGATTTAGCTCAAACCTGATTAACTCCATTTGAATAACTTAAAATTTGATTTAATTCCAATTGATTTTTCTTTAATCGATTAGCCATAACTGGTTAACTCTACCTGACTAACTTCACCTGATTTACTCTAACTGGTTACTCTAACTGATTAACTCTAAATGGTTAACTCTAACTGGTTACTCTAACTGATTAACTCTAACTGATTAACTTCACTCGACTAACTCGACTTATTCAACTAAATTTGGCCAACTCGACCAAATTAATTCAACTTTGACTAACTCGATTTAATTAACCTTTATTGATAACTACTATTTGATTTAACACCATTCGCTCGACTCTAGATCGCAGCGATCACAATGGTTACACCTGATTCCCTCAGGAAACATCCGGCCGTCGTAGGCTATCTGCAGCCCTACGAATTCCGCTAGCAGTCTTACGAAATGGTACTTATCTTGAATAACTATGTTTGACTAACTCTGGTCTCAATTGACTATATTCGATCAATTTAAATTTAATAACAAATATTCAATTAAATCCTAACTCGATTAACTGGATAATAGAAATCCTTATTTCCTTTAAAATTTCCCTATTCAAATAATATACTTAAACTTATTTTAATTATAAAATAGACTTATATATTTCATAAGGGTCGACCCACTTGATGATAAAAATCCATGATTCTCTGACACGCAAAGTGATACCAAATTATTCAACCAATACTGGTTAAACCAAATCAAACATTGAATTTCAATCCAACTGTTCATCAATCAACTCAATTGCCCAATCCAACTATTTCCTTTATCTTGTAATAAAGGACGACCCTCAATCAACAACCAGATCATGCAAACAATTCACATAATTTCAAACACGATTATTTTATAAACGTGTAAATCAAGGAAAAATTTCCTTTATTGGATTTAATCGTTAAAAATAACGATTCTATATTTCACCGAATTTAAACGACCGTTTAAATTCCATTGTTCAAATCAAAAAGATATAACAAATAGATAGTCCATTTCTAGCAACCAGAGCATATAAAACAAGAACCCAACTTATATCAAATATAAACGGGAAGAAACTGAGTGAGGTTAACTCACCTTTGATTCTCACTGTCGCCAGCTTCTTTCTGATTTTGTTCTGCTTGTCGTTATCATCGTAACACGAGTTGTTCTGCCCATTTCTGTTCATATACGAACGAGTTATAAATTTTTAAATATTAACGCCTTTAAATTAATTAAATCCTTAGTTATAAATAAACTAATCCTATTTTATTGAACTAATTCTGTTTAATTAATCTAATTACCTTGTTATGCAGATCCTAACTAATTTCCTTTAATCCTTATTTTCAAATTAAATTAATTACCTAAATTAAAACGATAAACCTTAATCACATTTGTTAACAACAACATTATATTAACAAATAATTGATTTCGTTTTAAAAATTTATTAACGAAAATATCACAACTAATTAGACCTGCAAGGTACTGTTATGAAATGGTTTTAAATTTCGTTAATTGGATCAATCTTACTTTTAATTAGATCCCTTAATTAATCACTAATAAACTAAAACAAGCCTTTATTAAATTTTAACTAAACAAATATATTAAATTTCAAACCAGGCCTTACCTTTCTGGCCTAGCCCGTCTCTTTTTGACCCGCACCCTCTTCATCCATTTAAACCCTAAAACGTCGGCCCCCCTTCATTCTTCAAACCCTCAACCATTCTTGCCGCCGCCACAAAACCTTCCAGAGGAAAAGAAATCGGAACCCTCCTGAATCCTAGTCCGTCGCTTCCCTGACGACCACCGCGACGCCTGATGTCTCGACCTCCTTCCACCCGATTCAACCCAAACCAAAACCCAAAAGCTAAGTCTTTTTTTCCAATATTTAATTTCTATTTTGATGTTCTGGTTTGTTTTGAATCGGGTTTACTTTGTTGTATTGGTATGGATTTTTTTTTTGCTGTGGCAACTAGCACACCCTGCTAGTGTATTTATACTTGCGAATGATCCCTGTTCATCTCGAATTGTTACATCCTCGTTTTAGATTTAGCTGTAACTAAATCTTAGGTTCTATCCTTCTCGTTTTAGCTGTGATGTAAGACCGAACTGTTGGTGATTGACATATTGATGTTTGTGGTTACTTAGCAGAGATGTGTGAAAGTTTTTGTTAGATCTTCATGTACTATTTCTGTTCTAATATGCACATGGATCGAATTTTCCCCTATGTAGATTTGATTCAGTCATTAATTTGTTGAGAAATGTTCATTGTCTTGTTCTTCTTATGGATTTGAAATGATGTACCTATGCATACATTAGTCAAGATTTTGTACATACGATCCTCTAATTTCAGCTGTAGATTAGCTGTTTAGATTTTTGTAAAGCTTTGATTTTCTTTATTGTACATTGTCTAGGAAATTGGGATTTTTTTCAGATTTATAACTGATGTATAGGTTCCATAAGCTATGGCTTGGTTGTTCAATTCAGAAAATTTTAGATAATATTGTAGTTGTAAGCTATTTCTGGCAGCTACTTGAATTGCTATTTTAATTGAAGATTTGATCTATAACTGTACACCCTGCATTACTTGTATGCAGAACAAATCTTAGTGTGGATTTTCTCATGAGATTTCGACCATACATACAGATATACTCAACTGTTTATTTGATGTATACTCTATTTGTTTTCTTTAGGATTGATTTGTGTACTGTTTTTGGTTGATTGAAATAATGTTTGACAGGGTAATATGAAGGTTTGTATTGGATTTTTTTCCATGTGTGAATCCTGTTTAAATACACATGGATGGAGTTCTCCTTGTATAGATCTGAATATTTTAATTAGATTTGTATTAGGTTTGGTACAGCTATATATTTTCAGCATCTTGGTCTATTCGAAAAATAGATTTTGGTCGATCTGTATTGTAAACGTATATTTAGTTGTTATATTCACTGTTTTTCATAGCTGTTGAATTTTTCTGTTTCACTGTGGTAATTTTTCCTCTTTCAAAATCTTTTAACCATATATGTATCTATATATTACTAGCTATTTATAGCTCTGTTTCTTCTTTTTTCTAGGTTGATTCTCTGAGGGACAGTGGTGCAAGCAGTGAAGATTTGGTTGGATTCAAGTATCCTTTATTCACATGATCTGTTCGAGATTTCTTGTTCACGTGGTCTGTGTACACAAATCTTTTGATTTGTTTATTCATGTTGTCAATTTGTTTTGTATATTCATTTGAAGATTTGCACTGATGTATGTATATAAGGCAGACATGATTTTGTATATAATATTTTCTGATTTTAATGTATATTCGCTGTTTCGATTCGATGGTAAAGATATATTCATTTGTTTACTTTAATTGTTTCCTTCCACTGATTTTTCTTTTGTTGAATTCACTCTTTTTAGCTTCTTTAGCCGTCTTAGCCGTCTGTGTACCGTACCACTTCTAGTTGTTCACTAATGTATGAAATACATACATAGATTTGGTGTATTTATTATGGATATTCACGTGTAATGGTAGGAAAATGTGAATTTGTACAGCTTCTTGTGGTCAGAAATAATATCATATAATTTGAGTTTTTTTTTCCTAGAAACTAACATGGCAGGAATTCAGGAACTTAATAAAATATGATCATGAGAAACTGAAATTAAGAACAGAAGAAGGTTGAAAAGAAATATAAAACTGTGTACCCTATTGTCCCTTGAGTCGTTGAATCACTGTTGTAATATATATATATATATATATATCTTATAAAATGGTCAAACCCAATATTAAAATTCAAATCAATAATTTAAATAAATATTTCAAATAAATGGTCAAAAAAATACGGGACATTACATTCTCCCCCCTTAAAATAATTTCGTCCTCGAAATTGCTAAGGTAAGAAAAATGTTATAAATCCCATTAATTTTAAAAATATAATTTATTTCAAAGCAAAACCAATTTATTTTGATAAAACAAAATTTTCAAAAATATCTAAAATATTCTAACAATTTAAATTCTCAGAAAAATTCAGCAGTTTATTTAATTCTTTTTCAATCCATGGATGGATTATATTCAACCTGTCTAACGAACAGTCACCAATAAATCAATACTCAGGGCACCCTAATCTTAATCAAATCAACCAAATTCACATTCAATATTACTATTTAATTTAATTCAACATATTTTAACATCAATCGATAATATTCAATTTATTTTTATTTAGTTATTATTCACTAAATTTCCAATTTCAATTCAAATTTATTTAATTTTAACATCATTTCTTATTTTTATTCTTAACACCATTATTTATTATAAAGTCCATATCACTTAACCCAGTTAAGTCCAATTCAAATTAATCAACCAACGGTATTCCAATAATTTCATAAAATTATTTTCTTTCTATACAAAAATAAATTTGGGGTAAAATTATTTCATTTACCCATTTTATAATAATAATAATATTGTGTTTCTTACCAGTTCAATGCTTTCCAACACTTGAACCGGTCAACGAACACAATACAAAACATTTGTATATAAAATTTACAAATACGCTCTCATATATATATACACTCACTCTCAATCTAGGGTGTTACTAACCCCATCTCTATCGAGTTACGCCACAGAGCCGAGGTTATTACTAAACCAATAGCTCTGATACCAACTGTAACGACCCAGGGGAAGTGGGCTAACCTCCCACCGTGGCTTACAGAGATACCTCAGAACTGCTTTTACGGCCAGCCTCTCGACTCGACCAACCCACATTGTCGGGAGATGTAGGGGTAAGAGTCTCCCGTTCGCCACCAAACGCGAAGCGAGAACCCCCTATCATCCGTACCAATTAAGCAACCAGCTCTGATACCAACTGTAACGACCCAGGGATTTCGGCCCCGAAAATCGACATAAATTCCATCACCGTAACTCATGCCGATCCTTCAAGCACCGAAAACACTGGATAGTTTTAGAAAGAATTTAGAGGGTGAGATAAAAAAGAAAGAAATATAAGAATAGAAGAAGAAGATCACAACCCAGAGTCTCACATCGCAGCGGAACAAAATATAATATGGAAATAAATCTTTATTTAAAGCTTTAAATAAAACTTACATCATCAGAGTACATCATCATCACTGGACAGTTCTAATAATCTGCCCTTTATACAACACAGCGGATTAATATCATACGTCTGAACTCTTCCAGCCCGTCTCTTCACAGCTTTCGAACTTGAACCTGTACATTTCGAGCTAACCCGAGCATTTGCAAAACACCGGGTCAGTCTGGTGAACCAGAGTGAGATAAACTCGCACAGTATTAAGGGTAATCATCCAATCAGGAGTTCGAAATCCTTTCAAAATAAAATGATAATCGTAAGACCGAATCCACACATAAACACGGACGGTTTTTACCTTACGATAACCCAAAACAGTTTTGAAACCAATATCTTGTCTGATATTATAATAATGTCTAAATACAAGTAAATATCAATCTAGTGGAACGCTTGCATCTCACGCTCCACATATATAGTATACAATCAAATCGCAGGCGCTTATTGGAGATTGGATTCCAACTTTGACAAGGTATGGGACCACCTGCCGATCATGTATCTCTAGAGACGAATACACTGGGTTCAACAAGAACGTCTTGCAACCCGGCCCACACATGACCGACCACTCATTTCGCTTGAGTGTATCGAATGTATATCACCGACGGTTGGGATCAACAACCGCCTCCCGAAAAGGGACAGCATCGAATATAGATTTAAGAAACAAAATGGAATTCCTCTAGATAGGTGATCATACACCCTAACGGGAGCGACCCACATAGCCATGCTGCCTGCCCGATTTTTGTCATCTTCCGGTTGATGAGGCTTGAGGTCATAATTTTCTTTGAACCTTTGATCATCATTCACTTTGAATACCACATCGTCAGATCCATTAGATATCACTAATTGACGTCCACAAAAATACTCTAGTGGTTAAGCTAAGAGAACCGTCTTCCTCCGCCACCAACTATAGTACGTTTGAAGAAATCAACGTACGTAATTCCTTTGGAAATACTCTGTCAGACACTCATTCATACAAGTCACCCAGGAACAGGATGAACCGAAGGCACCCTCCTACTTCATCCTAGGAATCACCCTACGGATCAGTAGCGAGAAGTCCTTGCAATCCGTTGATTCCAATCACGACAGAATCACTGTCGGAAAATCTTCGGCCGCTAAACCAGAGAAATCCAATCAGTGGTTCTTCCGCTCATGAAGATCAACGGTCTTCAATTCCTCCATCTTCGAGAACCTTCTTCCATGTACTCGATGGTCGGAATGGTTTACGAATATAAATTCGATCCCGGCCTTTTCGAACCAACGATCGTATAGGTCAGATTTTGATAGTCGGTGATTTAACTATCAAATAAATAAACAGGTGTGCAAACAATGATATTATTTCCAAATGGAAATTCTATCGACCAATCATCATTCAATGTTTATTTCTTTTTAGATTTAAATTATCCTCGACTTAGTCATCTCCCATTTATATATATATATATATATACATGAATCCTTATTTCCTACATTTAGAAAATACTTGATTAACATTGGGCATTTCTATAATTTACTTCTTTTGCTTATTTCTATATATATTAAGACATTTCTGATCTTTATTTGGGAAAACGTTTCCCAACTTCTTCATCTGCTTTAAAATCGATGTTTAAATAAAACATCACTCAGTCAATTTAACTTCTTTCACTCATTGGCTCAATTTACTTGACCAATCTTCACCACCCAACCTTACCCACCCTAAGTTAAAAACGAAGCCAATCAAGTTGGGGTATGATTACCTCTCAGACCTTGATTGAACCACATTTCCAACCTCGAAGTAGACAAGGTTCATCTTCGAAATCTTTAACAACTTCCTTTCGAATAACCATACTCAATTTATCATTCTTTCGAATAAACTGTATTCGATAATCTTTCTCTTGCGAATAAACTATATCCAATTAACTATCTCTTCGAATAACTGGTATTTCATTTAACTCACCTCTAAGATAAACTATGTTTGATAACTCTACTTCGAATAAGTGTTCTTTGATTAATCTTTTTTTTCTAACTCTATTCAGTTCACTACTACTCGATTTAGCTCAAACCTGATTAACTCCATTTGAATAACTCAAAATTTGATTTAATTCCAATTGATTTTTCTTTAATCGATTAGCCATAACTGGTTAACTCTACCTGACTAACTTCACCTGATTTACTCTAACTGGTTACTCTAACTGATTAACTCTAACTGGTTAACTCTAACTGGTTACTCTAACTGATTAACTCTAACTGATTAACTCTAACTGATTAACTTCACTCGACTAACTCGACTTATTCAACTAAATTTGGCCAACTCGACCAAATTAACTCAACTTTGAATAACTCGATTTAATTAACCTTTATTGATAATTACTATTTGATTTAACACCATTCGCTCGACTCTAGA
Source organism: Allium sativum (assembly GCA_030737875.1). Classification (NCBI taxonomy): domain Eukaryota; kingdom Viridiplantae; phylum Streptophyta; class Magnoliopsida; order Asparagales; family Amaryllidaceae; genus Allium; species Allium sativum. The sequence continues at coordinate 202,742,631 of CM060925.1, read as the reverse complement.
TCGCAGCGATCACAATGGTTACGCCTGAGTCCCTTAGGAAACATCCGGCCGCCGTAGGTTATCTGCAGCCCTACGAATTCCGCTAGCAGTCTTACGAAATGGTACTTATCTTGAATAACTATGTTTGACTAACTCTGGTCTCAATTGACTATATTCGATCAATTTAAATTTAATAACAAATATTCAATTAAATCCTAACTCGATTAACTGGATAATAGAAATCCTTATTTCCTTTAAAATTTCCCTATTCAAATAATATACTTAAACTTATTTTAATTATAAAATAGACTTATATATTTCATAAGGGTCGACCCACTTGATGATAAAAATCCATGATTCTCTGACACGCAAAGTGATACCAAATTATTCAACCAATACTGGTTAAACCAAATCAAACATTGAATTTCAATCCAACTGTTCATCAATCAACTCAATTGCCCAATCCAACTATTTCCTTTATCTGGTAATAAAGGACGACCCTCAATCAACAACCAGATCATGCAAACAATTCACATAATTTCAAACATGATTATTTTATAAACGTGTAAATCAAGGAAAAATTTCCTTTATTGGATTTAATCGTTAAAAATAACGATTCTATATTTCACCGAATTTAAACGATCGTTTAAATTCCATTGTTCAAATCAAAAAGATATAACAAACAAATAGTCCATTTCTAGCAACCAGAGCATATAAAACAAGAACCCAACTTATATCAAATATAAACGGGAAGAAACTGAGTGAGGTTAACTCACCTTTGATTCTCACTGTCGCCAGCTTCTTTCTGATTTTGTTCTGCTTGTCGTTATCATCGTAACACGAGTTGTTCTGCCCATTTCTGTTCATATACGAACGAGTTATAAATTTTTAAATATTAACGCCTTTAAATTAATTAAATCCTTAGTTATAAATAAACTAATCCTATTTTATTGAACTAATTCTGTTTAATTAATCTAATTACCTTGTTATGCAGATCCTAACTAATTTCCTTTAATCCTTATTTTCAAATTAAATTAATTACCTAAATTAAAACGATAAACCTTAATCACATTTGTTAACAACAACATTATATTAACAAATAATTGATTTCGTTTTAAAAATTTATTAACGAAAATATCACAACTAATTAGACCTGCAAGGTACGGTTATGAAATGGTTTTAAATTTCGTTAATTGGATCGATCTTACTTTTAATTAAATCCCTTTATTAATCACTAATAAACTAAAACAAGCCTTTATTAAATTTTAACTAAACAAATATATTAAATTTCAAACCAGGCCTTACCTTTCTGGCCTAGACCGTCTCTTTTTGACCCGCACCCTCTTCATCCATTTAAACCCTAAAACGTCGGCCCCCCTTCATTCTTCAAACCCTCAACCATTCTTGCCGCCGCCACAAAACCTTCCAGAGGAAAAGAAATCGGAACCCTCCTGAATCCTAGTCCGTCGCTTCCCTGACGACCACCGCGACGCCTGATGTCTCGACCTCCTTCCACCCGATTCAACCCAAACCAAAACCCAAAAGCTAAGTCTTTTTTTCCAATATTTAATTTCTGTTTTGATGTTCTGGTTTGTTTTGAATCGGGTTTACTTTGTTGTATTGGTATGGATTTTTTTTTTGCTGTGGCAACTAGCACACCCTGCTAGTGTATTTATACTTGCGAATGATCCCTGTTCATCTCGAATTGTTACATCCTCGTTTTAGATTTAGTTGTAACTAAATCTTAGGTTCTATCCTTCTCGTTTTAGCTGTGATGTAAGACCGAACTGTTGGTGATTGACATATTGATGTTTGTGGTTACTTAGCAGAGATGTGTGAAAGTTTTTGTTGGATCTTCATGTACTATTTCTGTTCTAATATGCACATGGATCGAATTTTCCCCTATATAGATTTGATTCAGTCATTAATTTGTTGAGAAATGTTCACTGTCTTGTTCTTCTTGTGGATTTGAAATGATGTACCTATGCATACATTAGTCAAGATTTTGTACATACGATCCTCTAATTTCAGCTGTAGATTAGCTGTTTAGATTTTTGTGAAGCTTTGATTTTCTTTATTGTACATTGTCTAGGAAATTGGGAGTTTTTTCAGATTTATAACTGATGTATAGGTTCCATAAGCTATGGCTTGGTTGTTCAATTCAGAAAATTTTAGATAATATTTTAGCTATAAGCTATTTCTGGCAGCTACTTGAATTGCTATTTTAATTGAAGATTTGATCTATAACTGTACACCCTGCATTACTTGTATGCAGAACAAATCTTAGTGTGGATTTTCTCATGAGATTTCGACCATACATACAGATATACTCAACTGTTTATTTGATGTATACTCTATTTGTTTTCTTTAGGATTGATTTGTGTACTGTTTTTGGTTGATTGAAATAATGTTTGACAGGGTAATATGAAGGTTTGTATTGGATTTTTTTCCATGTGTGAATCCTGTTTAAATACACACGGATCGAGTTCTCCTTGTATAGATCTGAATATTTTGATTAAATTTGTATTAGGTTTGGTACAGCTATATATTTTCAGCATCTTGGTCTATTCGAAAAATAGATTTTGGTCGATCTGTATTGTAAACGTATATTTAGTTGTTATATTCACTGTTTTTCATAGCTGTTGAATTTTTCTGTTTCACTGTGGTAATTTTTCCTCTTTCAAAATCTTTTAACCATATATGTATCTATATATTACTAGCTATTTATAGCTCTGTTTCTTCTTTTTTCTAGGTTGATTCTCTGAGGGACAGTGGTGCAAGCAGTGAAGATTTGGTTGGATTCAAGTATCCTTTATTCACATGATCTGTTCGAGATTTCTTGTTCACGTGGTCTGTGTACACAAATCTTTTGATTTGTTTATTCATGTTGTCAATTTGTTTTGTATATTCATTTGAAGATTTGCACTGATGTATGTATATAAGGCAGACATGATTTTGTATATAAGATTTTCTGATTTTAATGTATATTCGCTGTTTCGATTCGATGGTAAAGATATATTCATTTGTTTACTTTAATTGTTTCCTTCCACTGATTTTTCTTTTGTTGAATTCACTCTTTTTAGCTTCTTTAGCCGTCTTAGCCGTCTGTGTACCGTACCACTTCTAGTTGTTCACTAATGTATGAAATACATACATAGATTTGGTGTATTTATTATGGATATTCACGTGTAATGGTAGGAAAATGTGAATTTGTACAGCTTCTTGTGGTCAGAAATAATATCATATAATTTGAGTTTTTTTTTCCTAGAAACTAACATGGCAGGAATTCAGGAACTTAATAAAATATGATCATGAGAAACTGAAATTAAGAACAGAAGAAGGTTGAAAAGAAATATAAAACTGTGTACCCTATTGTCCCTTGAGTCGTTGAATCACTGTTGTAATATATATATATATCTTATAAAATGGTCAAACCCAATATTAAAATTCAAATCAATAATTTAAATAAATATTTCAAATAAATGGTCAAAAAAATACGGGACATTACAGGTTGCTTCAACCATTGGAGGTTCCACTATGGAAGTGGGAAAGTGTCTCGATGGATTTTGTGGATGGGCTACCGCGATCAAGGAAGGGTAATACGGGAATTTGGGTTATAGTAGATAGACTTACTTAAAGCGCCCATTTCATTCCCGTAAAGAGTAAGAGGACTGCTCCATGGTTAGCCTCCGTATACGTTCGAGAAATAGTTCGTTTGCACGGTGTTCTTTCTAGCATAGTGAGCGACCGCGATCCTATTTTCACTAGCGAATTTTGGAGAAGCTTACAAGAGGCGGTAGGGACTCAGTTATGTTTGGGCACCGCATATCATCCTCAGACGGACGGCCAGACCGAGAGGGTGAATCACATTCTAGAGGATCTGTTGAGGATATGTATCCTAGACTTTGGGGGTACGTGGGAAGAGCATCTTCCATTGGTGGAGTTCGCATATAATAACAGCTTTCAGTCCAGCATTGGTATGGCACCATTCGAAGCTCTTTATGGACGACCTTGTCGTTCACCTACATGTTGGTGGGAATCTACGGATAAGATCTTACTTGGGCCCGATATGATTAGGGAGACTTCGGAGAAGATCGACTTGATTCGAAGGAGGATGAAAGCAGCACAGGATAGGCAGAAATCTTATGCGGATAAGAGGAGGACAGATCTCGAGTTTGAAGTTCGGGACATGGTCTTTGTCAAAGTGTCTCCATTACGGAACGTTGTTCGCTTTGGGTCCGTTGGGAAATTAGCACCAAGGTTTGTAGGGCTGTTTCCTATTAAGGAGAAAATTGGACAGATGGCGTATAGAGTGGAGTTGCCCGAGAGACTTAGTGGTGTACACGACGTATTCCATGTGTCACATTTGATGAAGTGCTTGCACGAGACCGCAGAAGTTGTAGAGCCGAGCTTTCTTAGAGAGGTGGAGATAGAGCGTGATGCGACAATTCGACGAGCTCCTACGCGCATTCTTGGGTCGGAGATCAAGAGGTTGAGGAATCGAGAGGTCAGACTAGTCAAAGTGCAATGGGGAGATGATGAGAGCAACGCTACTTGGGAGACAGAAGAGAAGATGCGTTCACGATACCCTTTTCTTTTTGAGGGTATGTCTTTTAATTTCTCCTTTATCGCTTAACTTGTACTTATCTTATCTTTAGTATATCCTCTCGCTAGTATCTTTGACCTTTAGTTAGGATAATCCTATGGTTGAAACATGTGTTTGAGACATGTTATGTATGGTGGATGCAAAGTGGATGCAAGTGTTTGCTAGTGGTTGCTCGTGGATGCATATACACACACTATTAGGCACCAGATCGGCTCAGTCACTTCATATTGCATATTGCATATATATGGATGTATTTAGTAAAATGGATGTATAATGGTTGTATTATCATATAGTTGCTGCATTCGGGTGGATGGTTGTGCACGCATATAGAATTAATATGTATCATTAGGAATCTTTTGCATACATATTGGACGCATGGCACTATCATGAATTGCACTAAGGAGGTCGACTGAATCAGTAGACCGCCTAATTTTGCAATAGATATGGACATATACACACACTGTGCATATAAACATTAAAGCATTAGAAGTCTTTTAAGGACAATGGATGCTGGTGTTTGATGGTTGAGTAGATGGACGATTAGATGGTAGGATATACATTCTTCTTGACTTGGAGATTTCGGGGACGAAATCCTTTAAGGAGGGGAGAATGTAACACCCCGTAATTTTATAACATTAAAATTCACAAATTAAAGTATACTTAATTTTTAGAAAAGAATTAAGTGAAATGGGTTGCGCAGAGAAATATATATATATTGATATATATATACATAAATTAAAAATTAAATAAATAAATATGCGAAAAAGTTCAAAACAGCGAATTGGGAGGGGGAATAACCGAACCGGCCCATTTTTTAGGTCGACCCGAGCTTCGCTGGGTCGACTAGGGGTTAATCCAGGGTGTTTGGCTGTCAACCCGTGGGCCGATTCGCTCAAATGCAGATTTTGCATTTGATTGGTTCTCATGGTTCAGGGTTAATCTAATGGTCCTAAATAACTTCCTACACCTATAAATACATCCTAATGCTAACCCTAAACCTAATTAAAATAAAATAGTTACCGTCGCCATGGAAATCAATGGAGCCGCCGCCAACTAAGAAAGAAGAAAAGCAAATTCAATTCTAATTCTCTCAACCCTAAAGCAAAACAAAACTCTCTCTTTTCTTCTCTAAATTGTGAGTATGATGATCTTAACAAGATTATTATCATTTTAATTAGGTTGAGTTATGAATGGATTATGAGTAGATGATGTGAATTATCATATATGTTGTTGTAAACCCCTTTTGCTATCATGTATATTGTAAATCCAATGTTATGTGATGATGATATCTTATATGTTGTAAATCATGCTATGATGATGTTATCTATGTTGAAAGTTTCTATGCTAAGTTGTGATGAATCATACATGTTAAAAAGGCCATGATGTTACCATATATGCTAGTTAGTTCATATTAATTAAATCATCATGTTTGGGTTATGTTGATCTATATGACAAGTCACATATGCAAGTTAGATTGATTAGAAAAGTTATGAACATATGCCATGACATCTATTATGACATCTAGAATTATACTATGACATATGTGATATCCTATGCTAGTTCACACCATCATTATGTTTCCTAAAAACCCCATATGCAAGTTTATGTATAGATTTGGGCTATGATCATATCATATAAATTGAGACATTTAACAAGTTGACACCTTTTGATCCTTAACATGTGTAGTTTATGCAAGTTTCACCCCTATTATGATTAGATTTATTTTAATTGTCTATATGTTGTGATAATTTATCTTTGTGCTATGTGTTAGACTATTCAAGTCTAGCCTATATTATGCGTTGAATAAGCGAACGTATAAACGTGGGGTAGGGGTAATATTAAGGATTTAATATTAAAAAGTTGGGGTGCAATTGATATGATTTTGCATGCCATAAGTGGATGGCCATAATTGAGTCAATTATGGACATCATTAAAAGTTGACTTAATTAATAATTTGAATAGGGAATTATTAAAACTGGGGTAAAAGATTTTAAGTCTTAATCAATGCTTAGGACACGAGGTTGGACTCGTTTGTGACGTAAACCTGCCCGGACCCGCCCGACAAATCCAGTGGTCACAAATGTCAGCCCAATGTGAGAGGTCCTAGTCCTAAACTAAAGCATAACAGTTGTAAAGACACGAGGTTAGACTCTTTTATGGTGTAAGACTGCCCGGACCCGCCAGGCAAATCCAGCTGCCATAAATGTCAGTCTAATGTGAGAGGTCTTTATGAGGTTATGGCCTGAATGAATTAAGAAATACTTAACCAGATAAACATGTAAGGTGGGACATGGGGGTTAAGTAGGTGCCTTGGGTGGCATGAGGAATCTAGGGGGTGCCCTTAGTGGCATGTGAAATACGATTAGTAAGACTTAACCAAACACACATGTAAATGAACATGACTAAGAGGGTTAAGTGGGATATACTAGTGACAAGCTTAGGTGGGTAGCTTGTGGGGGCCCATTTCGACCAGTATCCCAAAGGTATCTTTGTGGGCTCGACCCAAGTCGAGGACGGGACACGCATGTTGTGTTCGACTGTAAGAGGCCAAAACGGGGAGCGGTGGCAATGCAAGTCCAACGGGTTTCGTATGCGTGTGTGGACCCGGGCTGGTAGGTAAGACGTTGTTGCATCGTGTAGGTATAAGCCGTGCATTCTCAAGTTGTATCGGGTTGCCACTTTAAGGGAGTGATACACCCCACTGTGGGGCCAGCACGGGTATCTACGAGTAGGGAGCCGATCGAAAGTGGGTAGTGGGGTACACCTAGTGGAGATAGGGGCAGACGACACCTATGTAGTCAGCTAGGGGTACGTAAGGCTATCTATAAAGTTTCTGTGTGAAGCAAGTGGGATCAAACAATAGGGTGACTGGTGTGGTGCAGTGTAGTAATGTGCGGTGCAGTGTAGTAATCATTCGTTAGTAATTAGGTGTGCCTTTACCGTTATCTTTAATGTTATCTTAAACGCTATCTTTATCTTCCTAAGAGTTCATAGACATTTACTTGTCTTCCAGCTTATGCCTTAGTCTAGTTATTTTGATAATAGTATTGTTAGAATTATCATACTCGCAAGACTTTATGTCTGACCCCCTCTATTTTTATCCTTTTTCCCCCTCCAGGTCCTCAGGTTGGGCCCAGCTCTAGTGGAGTTTGATTGAATTGCTTCATCTCTCTTTGGAAAGCTTGGACCGTTGAAGTAAAGTCCAGCTTGTTATCTTTTTAATGGCTATTTATGTAATGGGATTATGTATTTTGTTTTTATGAAGATGGATATTGTATTTGGTTATGATCTATGGTTTTATGATGTAACAAACATGTTTAATTTCCGCTGCAATAAAATGAAGTTTTAGATTTCCTAGTACTATTAATTATCTGTCTTGTTGTAATTTTTCTGTTCTATATTCACTTATAACCTCCATGGAAGTTAATGCATTCCCTTTGTGAGTGACATTAATGGACGTGGGGTGTTACACTGGTCGTGCACGTAGTCCGGAGTTGAAAAAGCAGGCATTGGGCACCAGTAAGTTTACACTGTGCGTGCTTGATTCGTGTCGGTGGTTGGTACCCTAGGGCATGATACACCCTATGGTGGACCTAGCACAGGTGACTACATTTCGTGATTGGGCCGTATGACACAGACACATGACAAGCTAGAACTTGTAGGGAGCTGATCGATTAGTAGGTCGTACTGTAGGACCCCGTAATGGGTCATTTCATGATATTGGGCCAAGGGATCATTTCATGGTTAATTGTAACAACCCGTGTTTTTATAACATGTAATAACCATAAATCAAGGCAGAATTAATTTTTAAAATAAGAATCAAGGGAAACAGGTTGCGCCATTGCGTTCGTCTCGAAATTCTTCTTGGAGACGAGTCCAAGTTTTTGAAAATCAGAGTCCGTATGACCAAGTTATGACCTTTCAAAGTTTTCAAAAATTTTCAAGTTCAAAACAGACTCAATTCGAATTCAAAATTCGAATTTCAAACCTTCAAATGGACTGGGCGGAAAATTTCCCCCCCAGGACCAGGTCGACCTGGGGGTCGACTATGTAGTCGACCTACCCAGGACCAGGTCGACCATAGTGTCGACCTGGGGGTCGACCTGGTGCCCGAGTCCATTTTCGAAGCTGGATTCAGTCTGATGTATTTGGCCTCGTTTCTGTCCACATTCGTTGACCTGACCCTATAAATACAGCCCCTAACACCAGTCTCTCTACACCAAATTTCTTTCTGACCTTAAGCTGCTCTGATTCTGGTTGAAAAGTGTGAGAGAGGGACTTCTTCTACTACGTTGAGACTACGTTAAAGGAATTGCTGATTAGGGGACTCTAATTAGGACTTGACTAAGCAACAAACAACTCTCTTTTTCTAATTCTCGAACCACGATCTGTAAGCCCCAGTTATTTTCAGATTTAAACTGTAAATGTATTATGAATATGATGTAAAATTGAAATTAGACCTCTGTATGATGATTGTTTACATTCATTCTTATTAATCTTGGATCTTGACTCTTGAATATTACTATGACATCGATTTGGGGCTATTCATGTTGTAAATCAAAAAGAGAAACCCCTCTTATTATCATGTTGAATCTGTTATTAGCCACATGTTTATGATTATCATCTTATGACAATCGTTACTATGACTATACTATCACCTTATGACAGTCGTTGCCATGACTATACTATCACCTTGTGACAACTGTTATTTTGACTAGTACCTTATCTTGCTAGATTTGGAATCATTATGTTTGAGGCCAATATTTCATATGCCAGTAATGTTTTAATCTTTTATTTCAAGTCATATCATGCTATGCTAGTAATCACTTTTGCCACATTATACCCGTTCCTTTTTATGTTATTCCCTATTAGATTCATTTGTATCGATTTGAAATTACGTGCAATGGGAATACCATTTGGGTAGACTAGGTAAAACATAAATTAGCTTTAAACTTGAACATGAACGTTACTATGACTTGAACCTGAATATGGACATGAACTTGACACGATTTGACATAAAACATGACTTGAAAACTCGACATGAATCTAAACATGAAAACTTGAACGTGGGCATGACAGTTCGATAAACTTGAAAATGGCCAACTCGAGGTTGGGTTGAGTTTGCAGTGTAAATCTGCCCGGAACCGCCCGACAAATCCAGTGGCTGCAAACAATAGGATCCAATGTGGGTAGTTGGTCATATCGCACATAAAAACCCGAGGTTAGACTATGTTGTGGTGTAAATCTGCCCGCAACCGCCCGGCAAATCTAGTAACCACAACAGTTAGTCTAATGTGAGAGGTTGGCGTGCACTAATGAATTAATGCAACATGATAGGGTTAAGTCATGAACCACTTGAATATACTTAACCAACTTGACACGATGATTTGATAGGGTTAAGTCATGAACTGGCTTGAACACACTTAACCAACTTGATACATGATCTGGATGGGGTTATGTCACGAATTTGAATGACACCACTTAACCCATTAGAAACCCTAGTTACGCGGTCCTTTTCAGCAGTAACCCACTTAGATGTATCACGATACCCTGGGACTAGGCAGGGTGGGGCACGATTACTGGGCTGATTGTAAACGACCAGAACGACGGCTGAGTAGGTGCGCCATTGTAGGTTTAGGTGGGCTATGGTCGTGCACGTAGTCCGAAGTTGAAAAAGCAGGCATTGGGCACCCGTAGATTTACACTGTGCGTGCTTGATTCGTGTCAGTGGTTGGCACCATAGGACTTGATACACCCTATGGTGGACCTAGCACATGTAACTACATTTCTGGATAGTGCCGTATGACACAGACACATGACGAGCTAGGACTTGTAGGGAGCCGATCGATTAGTAGATCATACCGTAGGACCCCGTGATGGGTCACTTCATGACACCGGGCTAAGGGATCATTTCATGGTTAATACTTGATATGGGTCAGAATACTATTACAGTTGGTGCAGCGAACCTTGAACATGCGATGCCAGACTTATACTGTTATCTTAATTATCCAACTAGTTCTGTTATCATCCTTATGTTTAATTCCAGTTTTCACATATCATGTTACCTTTACTAGTTTTCATACTGAAAGTCACTAGGGCTTACCAGTCTTTATGACTGATCCATTTTCTTTCGCCCCTTTTTCTTTCGTTTCCCCCCAGGTTCCTAGGGAGGAAACACTAGCTCTTAGCTTGGATTCAACTTGCTTTCTGACAGCTCATGTACGGTTTGGTCTCGGGTTATGCTATGGCTGCTTCTGCTATTTATGGGGAATAATTTACTTTTGTTTTAATGTTTATGCTTCTTTACTATGAACTTGATGTAATGGAATAATTTTTATCTTGGATATATGAGCTTTTGACTCTTTTCTTGGAGATAACAAAAAGTTGATTTTTAATTTCTACCGCTGCTTTATTTATGTTCTGCATTGTGATAACTCTGTGCATGTTTACCTAGATAATACTCCACCAAAACTAGTGCATTCCCTTTGTGAGTGACCCTAGCGGAGGGGGGGTGTTACAATTTGGTATCAGAGCAGAAGGTTACCTGGCTGGGCAAAAGTTTTAAAAACCTTCTGAAACTGTTTTCAAAACCATTTATAAAGAAGCATTTTTCAAGAAAAGTTTTATGTTTAAAAAGGTTATACCCCAAGAAGCCATTAGCACTTCCCTTTGTTTCCTCGTTTGAATCTTTCCTTTTCGTTTTTCAACATGGCCGATCTTAACCTTCCTGAGGGAATACCCGTGCCTGGATGGTTCCGAAGGTACTTAGAAGCCAGGGCCAACGACGCGGCACGGCAGACATCCCTCCTCCTCCACCCCCAGTGGCTGTGGTTCCTCCTCCTCCTAGTACCGCCTTTGCCAAAATATGCAAAGACTTTAAAGCAATGGGCGGTAAGAACTTCGTTGGAACTGAAACCTTCGTTGAGGCACGAAACTGACTAAAGGAAACAGAAGACTTGTTCATTATCTTTGATATGGAGGACCATAGGAAAGTTCAGTTGGCAGCATGGTTGTTGAAAGAGGAAGCTACATTTTGGTGGGAAGTCACCAACGCTACCAGGCCAGTTGAGACTTGGGCAGACTTTAGAGAAAGGTTTGGGCTCAAATTCCTATCGTCGGCTGAGGAGAACCTTCAGATGGAGAGGTTCCTAGCACTCAAGCAAGGGGATATGTCTGTGAGGGAGTACATGAATAAGTTTAATCAGCTTGCTCGGTTCGGTTTGGATTTGGTCAACACAGCCCAGAAAAAGGTTGTACGCTTTGCTCGAGGATTGAACGAGCCACTACACAGCTTAGCCCTAAATCACATACCCATGGGGGCGACCTTTGAAAGCTTGGTGGATATGGTTCTACTCCATGAGGAAGACAAGAATAACAAGAAGGAGGTTAAGCCTACTGAAACTCAGAATAAGAAAGCTGATTTCAAGAAGGGGAACGACAAGAATAATAAGAATAACAAGAGCAACAACAAATCACGTGAGACGAGGAAGTGCAACTTCTGTGGTATTACTGGACATCTAGCTAAAGACTGTAGAAGGAAGAAGAGGAAGTTGGGTGAATGCTTTCATTGTGGTGATAATGGACACATCAGCAAGGATTGCCCAAAGAAGCAAGGGCAGGGGCAAGGGCAGACTCAGCGAGCAGGACCTTCTGGAGGGCAGTTGCATGCTCTCAACACCACTCCAGCTCCTGGCCGAGGTAGTAATATTTTGGCAGAAAGCCTTGTTTACATTTCTGACTTTCCTGTTCGAACTTTATTTGACTCTGGCGCATCGCATACTTTTATTTCTTCTGATATTGTTGAAAATCTGCACCTAAGTACTAGTCTGGTTGAGGATCCCGTTATAGTTTCAAACTGATTGGGGGCTCCGCCTATTTATCTATGATGTGTGTGGAATTGAGGATCTCTATCTTAAGCGTAGAATTCACGTGTAATGCTTATGTTCTCGGATTTATGGGATACGGTTTGATCCTAGGTATGGACTGGCTGTCCGATTATGGAGCCATTCTTAATTGTGAACGAAGGGTAGTGAGGCTCATGACTCGCCTTGGTAATACCCTTGAAATTTCTTGTAACCCTAAGGGTCCGGTCATGTTATGTTATCTTGAATCCCTTGACTCGTCCGACGATAATTTGCAATCTGTAAGAGTGGTCCGAGAATATCCAGATGTCTTTGATGAAGTGAGGGGATTACCTCCTAAACGCGAGATAGAGTTCCGAGTTTATCTTGTTGATAATGCAAGCCAGTTTCATTGCCCATTAAGCACATGGCCCCGCGAGAAAGAAGAGAGCTCAGTAAACAAATTAACGAGTTGCTTGAGAAAAATTTCATAAGACGAAGCATTTCTGAATGGGGTGCTCCGGTAGTATTCGCTACTAAGACGGATGGATCGCTTCGTCTGTGCGTAGATTATCGTGAGTTAAACAAGCTGACAAAGAAGAATAGGCACCCATTACCAAGAATCGACGATTTGTTTGACCAGCTTGTGGGAGCATCTGTTTTCTCTCAACTCGATCTAGCCATAGGATTCCATCAGCTCAGAGTGGCTGAGGATAGCATTGACAAAACTGCGTTTAGGACTCCAGACGGGTTCTTCAAATGGCTTGTCATGCCGTTTGGGCTAACAAATGCACCCGCATACTTTGTAGATTTGATGAGTAGGGTGTTTCGGGAGTTCCTTAACAAGTTTGTGGTAGTTTTCGTGGATGATATTTTGATCTTCTCAAAGGATGAAGAAGAGCATGCTAGACATCTCGAGGAAGTCATGGAAATGCTTAGAGCACACCAGTTAAAGGCTAAGTTCTCCAAATGCCACTTTTGGAGGAAGGAAGTTCGGTTCCTTGGGCATGTAGTTTCTAAGCAAGGCATAGCCGTGGACCCCGCAAAGGTAGTTGTGGTACAGGATTGGAAAATTCCTAAGAATGCAACGGAGGTGAGGAGCTTTCTCGGTTTGGCGGGCTACTACAGGAAGTTCATTAAGGACTTCGCTAAGATTTCAGCCCCTCTTACTAAATTAACAAAGAAGAACCTACCTTTTTCATGGGACATAGAGTGTGACGCTGCTTTTCAAAGACTTAAGAGAGCCCTCACCACAGCTCCAGTTTTAGCATTACCCGATGGAGGTAAGATGTTTACCGTGTACACAGATGCGTGCGGCACGGGATTAGGCGCTGTCCTAATGCAAGAAGGAAGGGTAATATGCTACGGGGCAGACAACTTAAAGTTCATGAGAAAAACTATCCCACGCATGACTTGCAGTTGGCTGCGATTGTTTTTGCACTTAATGCTTAGCGCCATTACCTTCTAGGGGAGAGGTTCAAGCTATATACCGACCACAAATCGCTTAAGTACTGCTTCTCACATTAAGACTTGAATCTAAGACAACAGCGGTGGATGGAGTTCTTGGCATCATATGACTTCGATTTAGCTTATACCCCTGGAAAGGGTAATGTGGTGGCAGACGCGCAAGTAGAAAAAGGCTGACTTTGAGCCCCTTGTTTGTTGAAATGAAAAGCCTTGAGTTTATTGCAACCTTTGATTTTACACCTGCTGTTGAGTCATTAACTGCTACGTTTGCATCACTTGAGCTAAGACCTACACTTCTAGATCAAGTAGGGACTTCACAGAAGGAAGACCCACGGTTAGTTGAAATCACGGACAAGATGATTAGAGGTGAGACGTCAAGTCACCTTAGTAGGTATGCCATAGATGACAAGGGATGGCTAAGGAACAATGGAAGGTTATGTGTCCCCCAAGTGGGAGACTTAATAAGGAGAGTTCTCGAAGAAGCGCACCACTCGAAGATGACTATACATCCTGGAGGGGATAAGATGTACAGGGATATGAAACGCATTTTCTTTTGGGATGAAATGAAGAAGGACATGGCAGAGTTCGTTTCGAAGTGCATGGTGTGCCAACAAGTAAAGGCCGAGTCAAAGAAGCCCGGTGGACTATTACACTGTTTGGAAGTTCTGCAATGGAAATGGGAGAGTATCTCGATGGATTTCGTGGATGGACTGCCTAGGTCTAGGAAGGGAAATACTAGCATATGGGTCATAGTTGATAGACTCACGAAAAGCGCTCACTTCATTCCAGTGAAGAGCAAGAGGACCGCATCAGGGCTAGCATCTATTTACCTTCGAGAGATAGTACGATTGCATGGAGTTCCTTCTAGTATAGTTAGTGATCATGACCCGATTTTCACTAGCCAGTTTTGGAATAGTCTGCAAGAAGCAATGGGAACACGACTGAACTTAAGCACGGCCTATAACCCACAGACGGATGGACAAACCGAAAGGGTAAATAGGGTACTAGAAGATCTCCTGAGGCTATGCATTCTTGACTTTGGTGGCACTTGGGAAGACCATCTTCCTCTCGTTGCGTATAATAACAGTTACCAAGCTAGCATCGGAATGGTACCGTTCGAAGCCCTATATGGAAGACCGTGCAAGTCGCCAACTTGTTGGTGGGAGACGACAGACAGACTTATACTTGGGCCCAATATGATAAGGGACACTTCTGAGAAGATTGAGTTGATACGAAGACGGATGAAAACGGCCCAAGATAGACAGAAATCTTATGTGGACTAGAGAAGAACAGACTTAGAGTTCGAAGTCGGAGATATGATCTCTATAAAGGTTTCTCCGTTACGCAATGTAGTTCGTTTTGGAGCAGTTGGAAAGCTGGTACCAAGATTTGTAGGACCGTTCCCCATCATTGAGAGGATTGGACGGATGGCCTACATGGTAGACTTACCCGAGAAGTTGTCTGGAGTACAAAATGTCTTTCACGTCTCGCATCTCCGGAAGTGTTTGCATGAGTCAGCCGAAGTGGTTGAGCCAAGCATCCTTGAAGACGTAGAAGTGGGAAAAGAAGCAACATTGAGGCGAGTTACGATTCGTATCTTAGGAACGGAGATTAAGAAGCTAAGGAATCGAGAAGTCAAGCTAGTGAAAGTGCAGTGGAGTGAAGCCCAAGAGGACGCAACTTGGGAAACCGAAGTAAAGATACTCGCTCTTTACCCATTTCTTTTTGAGGGTACATTCTCGATCTCTTTTTCCTTGAAAACCTTTTCGTATCATGCTTCTAATATATATTTTTGTCTTGTTATCTTCTCGATCTTATCTTGAGAACCTTAGGTAGAACCATATGGATGTAAACATGCGATTGAAACATGTTATGGTTGATGTTTGCAGATGGTTGCAAGTGGTTGCAAATGGTTGCTAGTGGATGCGTGACACACATTAGGCACTAGATCGGCTCAGTCACATCTTCATGTTGCATATGCATGGATGCTTATATTTGTACATGGATGGAACTTGTTATACTATCACTAGGATGTTGCATATGGATGAATGACTGTGCACTCATGTAGAGATTATAAACTATGCTAGGAATTTGCATACATGTTGGATTCATGACACTAACATATTTTGCATTAAGGAGGTTTACTGAATTAGTAACCGCCTGATCTTTTGCATTAGATAAGTACATATACACACACTTTCTGCATATGTTCATACAGCACTATAAGTCTTTTAAGGACAATGGTTTCCTGTGGATGATGCTTTGAGTAGATGGTTGATTGGATGGTAGGACACATCCTCCCTAACTTAGAGATTTCGGGGACGAAATCCTTTAAGGCGGGGAGAATGTAACAACCCGTGTTTTTATAACATGTAATAACCATAAATCAAGGCAGAATTAATTTTTAAAATAAGAATCAAGGGAAATGTGTTGCGCCATTGCGTTTGTCTCAAAATTCTGCTTGGAGACGAGTCCAAGTTTTCGAAAATCGGAGTCCGTATGACCAAGTTATGACCTTTCAAAGTTTTCAGAAATTTTCAAGTTCAAAACAGACTCAATTCGAATTCAAAATTCGAATTTCAAACCTCCAAATGGACTGGGCGGGAAATTTCCCACCCAGGACCAGGTCGACCTAGGGGTCGACTGTGTAGTCGACCTACCCAGGACCAGGTCGACCATAGTGTCGACCTGGGAGTCGACCTGGTGCCCGAGTCCATTTTTGAAGCTGGATTCAGTCTGATGTATTTGGCTTCGTTTCTGTCCACATTCGTTGACCTGACCCTATAAATACTGTCCCTAACACCAGTCTCTCTACACCAAATTTCTTTCTGACCTTATGCTGCTCTGATTCTGGTTGAAAAGTTTGAGGGACTGCTTCTACTACGTTGAGACTGCGTTAAAGGAATTGCTGATTAGGGGACTTCTATTAGGACTTGACTAAGCAACAAATGACTCTCTTTTTCTAATTCTCGAACCAATATCTGTAAGCCCCAGTTATTTTCAGATTTAAACTGTAAATATATTATGAATATGATGTAAAATTGAAATTGGACCTCTGTATGATGACTGTTTACATTCATTCTTGTTTATCTTGGATCTTGACTCTTGAATATTACTATGACATCGATTTGGGGCCTATTCATGTTGTAAATCAAAAAGAGAAACCCCTCTTATTATCATGTTGAATCTGTTATTAGCCACATGTTTATGATTATCATCTTATGACAATCGTTACTATGACTATACTATCACCTTATGACAGTCGTTGCCATGACTATACTATCACCTAGTGACAACTGTTATTTTGACTAGTACCTTATCTTGCTAGATTTGGAATCTTTATATTTGAGGCCAATATTTCATATGCCAGTAAAGTTTTAATCTTTTATTTCAAGTCATATCATGCTATGCTAGTAATCACTTTTGCCACATTATACCCGTTCCTTTGTATGCTATTCCCTATTAGATTCATTTGTATCGATTTGAAATTACGTTCGATGGGAATACGATTTGGGTAGACCAGGTAAAACATAAATTAGCTTTAAACTTGAACATGAACGTTACTATGACTTGAAACTGAATATTGATGTGAACTTGACACGATTTGACATAAAACATGACTTGAAAACTCGACGTGAATCTAAACATGAAATCTTGAACGTGGGCATGACAGTTAGATAAACTTGAAAATGGCCAACTCGAGGTTGGGTTGAGTTTGCAGTGTAAATCTGCCTGGAACCGCCCGACAAATCCAGTGGCTACAAACAATAGGATCCAATGTGGGTAGTTGGTCATATCGCACGTAAAAACCCGAGGTTAGACTATGTTGTGGTGTAAATCTGCCCGGAACTGCCCGGCAAATCCAGTAACCACAACAATTAGTCTAATGTGAGAGGTTGGCGTGCACTAATGAATAAATGCCACATGATAGGGTTAAGTCATGAACCACTTGAATATACTTAACCAACTTGACACGATGACTTGATAGGGTTAAGTCATGAACTGGCTTGAACACACTTAACCAACTTGATACATGATCTGGATAGGGTTAAGTCACGAATTTGAATGACAACACTTAACCCATTAGAAACCCTAGTTATGCGGTCCTTTTCAGCAGTAACCCACTTAGATGTATCACGATACCCTGGGACTAGGCAGGGTGGGGCACGATTACTGGGCTGATTGTAAGCGACCAGAACGACGGCTGAGTAGGTGCGCCATTGTAGGTTCATGCGGGCTATGGTCGTGCACATAGTCCGGAGTTGAAAAAGCAGGCATTGGGCACCCGTAGATTTACACTGTGCGTGCTTGATTCGTGTCGGTGGTTGGCACCATAGAACTTGATACACCCTATGGTGGACCTAGCACAGGTAACTACATTTCTGGATAGGGCCGTATGACACAGACACATGACGAGCTTGGACTTGTATGGAGCCGATCGATTAGTAGATCGTACCGTAGGACCCCGTAATGGGTCACTTCATGATACCAGGCTAAGGGATCATTTCATGGTTAATACTTGATATGGGTCAGAATACTAGTACAGTTGGTGCAGCGAACCTTGAACATGCGATGCCAGACTTGACTTATCTTGTTATCTTAATTATCCAACTAGTTCTGTTATCATCCTTATGTTTAATTCCAGTTTTCACATATCATGTCACCTTTACTAGTTTTCATACTGAAAGTTACTAGGGCTTACCAGTCTTTATGACTGATCGTTTTTCTTTCGCCCCTTTTTCTGTCGTTTCCCCTCCCAGGTTCCCAGGGAGGAAACACTAGCTCTTAGCTTGGATTCAACTTGCTTTCTGACAGCTCATGTACGGTTTGGTCTCGGGCTATGCTATGGCTGCTTCTGCTATTGATGGGGAATAATTTACTTTTGTTTTAAAGTTTATGCTTCTTTACTATGAACTTGATGTAATGGAATAATTTGTATCTTGGATATATGAGATTTTGACTCTTTTCTTGGAGATAATAAAAAGTTGGTTTTTAATTTCTACCGCTGCTTTATTTATGTTCTGCCTTGTGATATCTCTGTGCATGTTTACCTAGATAATACTCCACCAAAACTAGTGCATTCCCTTTGTGAGTGACCCTAGCGGAGGTGGGGTATTACATTAATACTTGACATGGGTTAGAATACTAGTACAGTTGGTGCAGCGAATCTTGAATATGCGATGCTAGACTTGATTTATCTTGTTATCTTGCCAAACTTATTATCATCCCTATGTTTACTTTCCATTTACTCATGTCTTGTTAACTTTACTAGTTTTTATACTGAAAGTCACTAGGACTTACCAGTCTTTATGACTGACCCTTTTTCTTTCGCCTCTTTTTCTTTCATTCCCCTCAGGTTCTCAGATAGGAAACGCTAGCTCTTAACTTGGATTTAGCTTGCTTTCTGTCAGCTCATGTACGGTTTGGTCTTGAGCTATGCTATGGCCGCACTTCTGCTATTTTTGGGGAATAATTTACCTTTGTTATCTTAAGTTTATGCTTCTTTATTTAGAACTTGATGTAATGGAATAATTTGTACTTTGGAAATATGAGGTTTTGACTCTTTTCTTGAAAGTAATGAAATTCGGTTTTTAATTTCTACCGCTGCTTTATTCATGTTCTGCATTGTGATATCTCTGTGTATGTTTACCTGGATAATACTCCACCAAAACTAGTGCATTCCCTTTGTGAGTGACCCTAGCGGAGGTGGGGTGTTACAGTGTTCATTTTCAAGTTCTAAGTGACGGATTACTACCAAAGGTTTTGTTTTTGAATTGATTTGAGAAAAGCAAGTTGTTTTGAATCCTGAAAAGGAAAGTTGATTTTCGATATGGTGAACTGTTTAAAATTCCCTAGGAAAGACTGTTTGAATTAAAACCAAATTGAATTGAAATTTGGGAAAGCAAATTGAAATTGAATTAAAGCGGATTTAGTGGAAATTGAACAGAGATGTGCAAAAATAAATTGAAGATGAATTGGATTAGAATGTTATCGAAAAACTTGGATTTATGTGATCAGAATTTGAAATGGAACCAGATTAGCGGACTTAAGAGTTTGGAATCGAAATGAAACTCGATATTGAAATGAAATTCAACTTTGGTATAAGCAAATGATTTGGTTTGAGAATGAATTGATTGGAGTTTGGTTGGGATAACATTGGTATATGCTCAATTAACAGCAGACGGAAGTGATAAATTCGATATGCCCGACAAAAAGGTACAAGTTTATATTTGGTATAAGCATGAGATTTATGAGCCGATTTGGCAAGCCGCTTAGCTGTTTGATTTTCTTTTTGGTTGGAGAAGGCCCAGAGAGGCAAGTTGGAGTTAGATCTATTGACCAGTACAAAGGAGGTGCTGGCAAAATTTTCTGTAAAGTTAAGGTGTTAGTAAATTTTCGGGTCTATTTGAAAATTTTCGTTAACAAAAATAAATTAATATTTTTATTGGAATTAATTGGTTCAGTTGAAACTGAAGTCAAGAAGTGAAGAAATAATTTTAATCAGTTAGTAGGGTTTGTTTTCTACCTTAGCAATTTCGAGGACGAAATTATTTTAAGGGGGAAAGAATGCAACGACCCGTATTTTTCGGTCGATTAATTTATTTATTTAATTATTTACAATAATGGTTTAGTAATTTAAAGGTTGTTTAATTAAATGATATTGAATATTAAATTAAATTAAATAATAGAATAATATATTTAATTCTGAAATAATCAGAAATAATGAACTGACAATATAATGTGAACTGAACAATTCAAAATATATAAAATTCAGTTTGGAATTGAATTCAAATAACGAATATATTATATAAACGACAGTTGAACGTATAATTATAATATAATTATAATCGAGCTCGAAATGGTGCGGCAGTTCGCTATTTGGCGATCTGAACTTCAACTGAATATATAGGGTTCGTTTAAATCGGATTTCGGTGAAACAAGAAACGTTCGGAGCTGGGAAGTATATTTTGCTAATGGAAGAGAAAAATCGGGATTTCATTGTGTAGATTTTGATTTATGTTCAAATCAAGCTTTAGAAAAGTCGCTATGGCATTACTTTATAATATATATCGATTTATTTATATTTTAAATAGGATTTAAATATAAATCGAATATCGATATAACCGAGAACTTTGAACTATCGAATTATAAATCCCATTGGAGCCGTATGATATTCTATTGTGAATATCTACGATAATATTTATTTTTAAATATTTAATTTAATTGTTTTTAAATATATTTATATATTTAAATGGGTTATTTAGAGCTTTAAAAATAGTCAATTTTGCAAATGACCTCCAGTTTCGACGAAACTAATTTTGTTGGATCTGCAATATTAAATTATTGCTAGATTTCAATTTTTGTGATTTTTGAAGTCAGTATGTGGCCATACGGGATTTTAATGTGAAATACAGTCAGTATATTGATGGTTAAAAATACGCTGTGTGAGTAAACAGAGTCGGAATTCGACGAAACTAGTTTTGTTAGGTCCGTAATGTCGAACTGTAGCTGCATGTCCATTTTCGTGATTTTTGCATATCGTATGTGATCACAGGAATTTTTAGAGGATGAATACAATTAGCGATTGATTAAAATAAAATAAAATAACCAATATAAAAATATTATAATCTACTATAAATACAGCACATTTCCTTCTAAACCTAACTTCTACTTTCCCTAGTCAATTTCTCCTAGCTGCCACTTAATCAAAGAAAACATGAAACTTTCCCTCTTTGTAAATTCTTAGAAATCAAAATAAAAATCCTAAAATTTGTTAAAGCAATATATCTAGGCTTGTTTCCATCTATTATTTACACTAATACTCTTCATTTCACTCGCGATGGGGTTTTATTGCATTGCGACTTGGAAGCGGTAGCCCTAGGGCTTTGTTTTGGCGATGCTAGAGGAAGTGTCGATGGGTGGTTAGTGAAGAAGAAAGAGAGAGGGAGGAACGACGATCCTATTGGCGGCTGTAGTGTCAAACTCGATGCTCTCTGGTTATCGAGTGGATCTAGAAAACCACAATGAACTGGGAGTATACGGGTCTTCGAGTGAAGTGTGTTATTCGAAGAGCGATGTGGTGAGGGGTCAACCTCCGATGGGTCTGGCGACAGGGAAGATACAGAGAGTGGCCCGGTTCCTGAAATTCGTGACTGGGATGGAGCTCGAGATGGGAAAACTTCGGTGAAGTCACTGGTAAATCGAGGTGTGGAAGGCGGTAGATTTGGGTTTATTTGTGCTAAACGACGGGATCAGAAGAGGAAAAAGTGGCGAGCTGAGTTGTAATGCAAGTTTTATACTCTTGGTTGTGATGATAGATGTAACACCCCATGTCCGCTAGGGTCACTCACAAAGGGAATGCACTAGTTTTGGTGGAGTATTATCTAGGTAAACATACACAGAGATATCACAAGGCAGAACATAAATGAAGCAGCGGTAGAAATTAAAAACCAACTTTTTATTTCTTTCAAGAAAGAGAGTCAAAACCTCATATATCCAAGGTACAAATTATTCCATTACATCAAGTTCCAAATAAAGAAGCATAAACTTAAAACAGAAGTAAATTATTCCCCATAAATAGTAGAAGCAGCCATAGCATAGCCCAAGACCAAACCGTACATGAGCTGTCAGAAAGCAAGCTAAATACAAGCTAAGAGCTAGTGTTTCCTCCCTGAGAACCTGGGAGGGGAAAACGAAAGAAAAAGAGGCGAGAGAAAAAGGGTCAGTCATAAAGACTGGTGAGACGACCCCAAACCCCGTACTGGCCGTTGCAAGGGTAATCCGTGGAATATAACACAGAAACGGATAATAGCAGAACAGAAATAAATAAATACACCAGATAATGAACAATAGAATATACTGGATAAAAGTAATCATCAGAGTTACACAGTATACATGATCATACTTAGTACAATTACAGTTCAACTATACATATATGTCTACAGCGGAAAACAAACATAATGTACAATAGGAGCTGAACAACATAAAAAGAGATAAATGATAAAATCCATCTTCAGCTCCAGCTATCCAGAGAGAACCAGCTAAACCTGAATACAAGGCTGCCCGTGTAGAAAAAGGGGCACCCGAGTTTGAAAGTGAAACAAACTACGAGTCATTCATGGGACTGGTATGAGAAATCTATTCAACACATTTATAATATGGCTAATCACAGGACCACGCCACTTTCGTGGAATGGGTTCACTCCATTGGATTGCCAGTGCTTTAAAACAAATCTTTCTTTTAAACATCGCTATGCTTTTTATAAAAATGAAGCCATTATAAGACTCAGTTCCCATCACACAATGCAACGCAAACCGGAGGATAAAGTTTTACCTTATAATGGACAAAATATGATTGATACGAATAAAACAAAAGCATTTGATATTATGACTAGTTTTTATATGTTTCAAAAACAATTTCAATCATAACTATCAATCATAGACGGCATGGGTACCATATATCATGTCGCCATATATATATACAATCAAAACCGCACGATGTCGTATTTGGAAATTGGATTTCCATCATGAACCAAGGCAAAAGATAGTCCTTACCGAATTCGAGACTGCCTAGCCCGGGTCTCAGGCAAGCGCGCAGGCAAGCCTTGGATCGTCAGGGCCGGTCCACCGATGTGGATTATTATGCCTGAACACTACGTCTCTCCGCCCTTTGGGGCGTAAACGAGCCAACGAATGACTCCATCGGACCCGGATCGTCCGATCAAACCGAGGCGCCTCGCAACAGCAACAACCACACAGGTGAAAAGTTTATAAATGTCAGGGCTGGTAGGTCACTGACACAACCCTAGCTAGGAAGAAACGCAGGCCCTCCCTGATGTCCTCTCCCGTTTCTGGTTCATACCGGGGTGTGAGGCTCGCGATTTTACGTTATACACAAAGCTACGCCACACCGGCGGTGCTTTGATCAACACCACAAGACTTTGCTTTTCAACAGAAGCCCAGATCACTGCATCTTAGCATGCCACACAGGAAATTCATGCCATGCGACTGATGTCCATCGATATACAACCTCTGAGCTCGTGCGTTTCAGAGAAGGGTGTTAAGCAAAAGAATAAATTCTCCGCCGCCAAACAGATGTATATTTAATAGAGATCAATCAACACAGAATAAAATCCAATGTCAGACACACAGTCCATTTACAAGTCCGTTCTGGGTCTGAACGAAACCGGAGGCACTAAATACCTCGCAAACCCATCGATCACCACGTACGTCTGGACGATCACCACTCATTATCCATATTTTGGGATGCCTCCCAATCAGGACCTCGGTTACCATCCAAACGAGGTGAAGATCTCCGGTCTTCTACCATCGTCTTCATCTTCGATTTATTATCGTCGATTCAGTTATTCAGAACGGCAAAAACCCGGTCTTTCTGAGCAACTCGCGTATATAATCAACAGGTGCAACACTAACATATACACGCATCATTTCAATTCATTAGTCACTAACCGTCAATCAGTAAGAGAACGATTTCCCAAATATTAACCCCGAAGGCCGAAACCAGCATCAGATCAACACCCAGGAAACCATTCGACTTAGCCAACCTTCAGTTAGTTTCTATATCACATCCATATTGTTTATAATATTTTATAACGATTTATCGCTATTTTTATTTATTTTAAAATAGCCAATTTATTCAAAAAGACGCTTCGGGCCATAACGCGGCCGTGGCGCTGTTTTTCTTCAGATTTGATTTACACATATCTGAAAATCTAACCGTTGGATTTTCAAAAAATTTACATCATTAGAAAGATCCTTTCAAAACGACTCCAACGGTTCCAGTTTCGGGAAAATCCGACGGTCGGATCTCCCGGTACAATCGTTTGAAGTTTCGATTTCAAAATACGAACTGCAGCGTCGTTATTCGATTAAATATAATTATATATATGTATAATCGTTTCTGGCGCTGTTTTTCTTCAGATTTGAATTAAACATTCCAGACAATTCAACCGTTAGATTTTTACAAAGTTGGTGCTGTTGGAAAGATTTTTCCAAGGCGAACCCAACGGCTGCGGTTTCGGGAAAATCCAATGGTCGGATTTCCCGCACTAGTTGTTTGAAATCACGGTTTCGAAGCACGAACTGCACGGCCACGTTTCGTTTTAATTTTATTTATATTTATATATTTATATAAATATAGTTCATTAAACTATTTCAATTTCGTTTTCACTTCAAATATTTCACTAACGCCTTTAAATATTGGAAAATTTCGCCATAACCTCCTTTGTACGGGAGGGGATGGGAAAATTCCCAAATAGCCACACGGGCGTCTCATGTCAAAAAGAAAAAAGAAAAAGCCAAGCGGCTAGCCAACATGCTCATAAAATCAACACCCAAACAAAACAGTAAATGTGTACCTATTTGTCGGGCACAAAATTTTATTCCTCTTCTCTAGCCCCTTTGCTATAACCTGTTCAAATAAATATGCATGTACAGATATACCGTTTTTATCACTTATCATTTTCCATTCAACTTCATATTTGATTCCATTTGGTTTAAAAACACCATTCATTCTAATGTTGCATGAATAGGCAAAAATCATATCATTAGCTAATTAACGAATATTTCAACTCATGCATATTTATTTGAACGAGTTGCTATTTTTAACACTTCACATTTTCTACAATTCATGTATATAATAAAATGTGATTTTTATTGTAAAACAAATTATTTCAAAACACTATTATTTTATATAGTTAATATAGGTGATAAAAATAGGATTTTTATTGTAAAACAATTTCTTTTAAAACGAGATTATTTTACATAGTCCATATAGTTAATAAAAGGTGATTTTTATTATGAAACAATTTATTTCAAAATATGAATACCACTCAACACATTAATTTCTAATCAACGAATGAATATCGATTCAACACATGAAGGTTTTCTATAGTTTCTATATATAGATAAAAATGTGATTTTTATATTTAAAACACGAATACCATTCAATACATGAATTTCTAATCAACGAATGAATATCGATTCAACACATGAAGGTTTTCTATTCAATGAATAAATATAGTTTCAGCAAATGAAAATAATTCAAACACATGAATGTTATTCAAAATTTCGGCAGCATAACGGCAGGGTAGTTAAAACCGGGACCGTCCCTAGTACGGCTCCTCGCTCTACCTTAAAACCTCGTGGTTTTTGACAATGGGGATCATGCATCTAGTTCGCACGCAGGCGGCATGTATATATTTATTTCATTTCCACAAACTAATCCTATGTGGTTTCAACCAAATATTTCTCAACCACAAACGGGTATTTTTCAACCACAATCAATCAATGTCAACCACAAACAATCCCAAACAACCATTCGCTATCAATCAATTTTCACACCAATCACAATCAATAAATATCGTCCATGGTTTGTGGACGAGGGGCGTATATATATATATATATATATATATATATATATATATATATATATTATATAGCAATTCACTTCTATTTCAATACATATATAATTATTACGACGCATATATAACTTATACATCGAACATACAACTTATACAACGCTTATACAAGAGGTATACAACGCTTATATAACTCATACATCGACTATATAATTTATACATCGTCGTTTTCCATATTGTTTATAATATTAGAAATCTCACATTGGGTTCCACTCCACCAAAAATAGCAGAAGGCTCAGAAAAATACGCGGTCTCTTCTAAAATGTAAAAGACGTCCACACGGTCACGATGTTTCCTGTTTCATCGAATTTCGTTAACGAACGAAAAAGATACGATTTTTCAAAGTTTGCAACGGTTTAAAGGCGTTAAAACAGTTGAAAATAAAACAAGCCGATACCTCTCTGAATTCTTCAAAACTAGGTTTTGAATTTTCTTCAAATCCGTTGATTGTTGCTTCGATCGGCCAGCGCCACCTTGTCGGGCTAGGAGAGGCGCACGTGCGCCAGGGAGGGGGTCGAACTCGGTGGTCCCCAGGCGGCGGAATCCAGGTGCGAATGACCGAACTTTCGAGGGTGGTTCTCCTCCTACAGGCCACGAAAAAATCCAACACTTATATGGATTTGAAGATCATGAGAAGCACTACAAAAACCTTAACTGTGGCGTTGGATTTCATTGAGCGGATCAAAAGAAAAAGAGGAGAGAAGGCGGCGGCCAATTTCCGTCGTTCGTTCGAGTCGGGGAGAGAGAAAAGCGGGGGGGGGGGGGGGGGTGCGTTCTGACGTGGACCAATGTAATTTTTTATTTATTTATAAAGTTTTAAAAATCCGAAAATACCCCTCGTCACACACGAACACCAATCCAAGCCCAACGACTGTCGTCCCTAGCGTTTTACCCTCATTCCGAACACAATGGGATATGTTTCGTAGGCCCATTCGACTGTTTCAGTCAGTTTTCCTTCAAATTAAAATATAAAACATTCAATATTTGATTTGAACGTGCATTTCAATTTGCCAGGGCCACAAACTGATTCGAAAAATTCCAGAAAAATAAATCTAGCTATGTTTTGACGATACGGTCCCAACAAAACTAGTTTCGTCGAATTCTGAGACTGTTTGCAAAAAGGCCCATTTCTGGTCGATCCAATTTAACTGTAATTGACGAAAACACATTTTCCTTTGCCATGCTCACATACTAGCTTCAAAAATTATGAAACTTGAAACCTAGCAATAACTTCACATCCCGGATCCAACAAAAGTGGTTTCGTCGAATTCCGAGGTCGTATGCAAAATGGCCAATTTCACGGGCTATATAAGTTCCATAGCGACCTTTCTGAAAATTCATTTGGCCATAACTTTTTCTTTTCGTTATGAAAATTCGATTTTTCAGATTCGTTAGAAAGGTATTCACTAACAGATTTAAATATTTTTGGTTTCGCTAAAATCCGTTTTGTTTTGCACCCGGTACTGTCCGACAAAGTTTGAATTCAATTTTTGAAACTGCAGCGCCATTTCAGGCCTTGTTTATAATTATAATTAATTATATTCGTTTTCAATTGTCGATCCAAACTCACTTTTCATTTCCAATATTTAAAATATTTATTTTAAATATTTAAAATCCATTATTTCAGCCAATTAAAAATTTTTAAATTGGTTCATATTTTCTGGGTTGTTACAATCTCCCCCACTTAAAACTTTTCGTCCCCGAAAAGGAACAAAGTCGAAAGTGGTTTGATTAATCAACTCTACGTTCGATCTGGCTTCAATTCTCCAACTTTTCAGTTTCTGAGATATTTCAAATTCTTCAAAAATTTGGCTAACACCCGGAATTTTCGAAAAATTTCGCCATAACTTCCCTTGTACGGAGAGAGGTTTGGAAATTTATTGGGCCGTATTAGGTACCCAATAAATCCTAATAAGCATACACATATTTATAGTGATATATTCTGGTGTTTACAGGGGAGCATGTATTGATAATAACTCCAGAGAATAAATTCTCGTCACCCTGCCCCGTGTGGGAAATAAATAGTCCATGTGCCGTATCTAATAACTAGAGAGACGTGGTTATTGTCAACTCCAGACCCGTGTGGGGTTTTTATTAATCTGGCAATTTAATCGTTACAATTTAAATAGTCCATATCAGTCATCAGTTCAACCTGTAAAATATAGTCATCGCCATACAAGCCTCTCGCTCGTATGGTAAATCTTCCATCTCGTCACACAAGCTCCAAATGCTTATGTGGTATATGATGAAGTATGCTTATTCTTCTGAAGTATGCCATGTAATGTAGTTCAAAATTAATTGTTACTATCCTATGGCGACGTTTATTATTTCACACAGAAAAACCAGCACTCCACATCCAATGGCATTCACAGGAGTTGATATAATAATATTTCGCATCCAACTCATTAAGGTTTACCTATTGGTCGGGCACGCAAATAAAATCTTTACTCAACAGCTAATCCATTTACCTGTTCAAACATATATAATACACATGTATATATATTTCTATTTATTTTCTAATCAGTTCAATGTGTGATATAATCAAATAAATTCTAACATTATTCTATTATTGATCAAATTAACTATCGTTTTAATAATTTTAATTAGTCTAATCTACAATCACACAACACAACCAACAAGCAATTTGTTATTAACTTTTCAAAACCATTTAAATTAACTCCTATTCTCCTTTTAAAATCATTCAGACTATAGAGTTAAAAGTGCACATCCATGGAAAAAAAATTAACAATAGAATAGAGAATTAAATGGTGATGTAAAGTGTGGTAAATATACCTTGCACCGGAGTCAATCAGAGATATCTACTCGGCATCTAGGATAAGCTTTCTGAATGCTCTCCTCAGTTTCCCAAGTACAATCTCGCGGATCTCCACTCCATTGCACTTTGACTAAGTGAACCTTCTTGTTCCTCAGTTCTTTGGTTTCTTTGCCGATGATCTTTAGCGGCTCTCTTCTCATAGCTAGTTCTGGAGTAATTTCAATATCCTGTTGAGCTGCTTCTTCCACGATCAAGTTTGGATCATGAACGTGCTTTCGAAGTTGAAATATATGAAATACATCATGAACTCCAGGTAACCAGTCAGGCAGTTTGACCCTATAAGCGAGAGTTCCGATCCGTTCCAGAATAGGAAACGGACCAATGAATTTTGGCGCCAACTTTCCAGTTTTACCGAACCGAATAACTCTTCTCATCGGCGATACTTTCAAATACACGTAGTCGCCAACAGCAAAGGATATATCTCTTTTTCTTCTATCGGCATAGCTCTTTTGTCGGCTTTGAGCGGCGAGTAATCGCTTCTTAATAAAGTCGACTTTGTCGGCGGCTTCTCGGATCATATCAGGCCCCAATACAAGTCTATTACCGGGTTCGACCCAACAAGCAGGAGATCGGCACGGTCTACCATACATCGCTTCGAATGGCGACATTGTCAGACTCGCCTGGTAGCTGTTGTTATAAGAGAATTCAGCCAAATGCAGATGGTCTTCCCATGATCCACCGAAATCTAGAACACAAGCCCGCAACAGATCTTCTAAAATGCGATTCACCCTCTCAGTCTGACCGTCTGTCTGAGGATGATAAGCGGTGCTCAAATTCAACTTCGTTCCCAACTCGACCTGAAATGCCTCCCAAAATTTGCTAGTGAATATTGTATCTCTATCACTAACTATACTGAGAGACACTCCATGTAGTCTAACTATTTCCCTGAAGTATATCTGCGCCAGACTCTGAGCAGTTCTGTTTGATCTGACAGGTATAAAATGGGCGGTCTTCGTGAAGCGGTCTACGATCACCCAAATACTGTCATTCCCTTTTCTGGTTCTGGGCAGACCATCAATGAAATCCATAGAGATATGTTCCCACTTCCAACCAGGAACTTCTAGCGGTTGTAACAATCCAGCCAATTTCTGTTGGTCGCTCTTGACTAGCTGGCAAGTAGGGCATCAGCTGACATACAAAGAAATGTCCCTCTTCATCGACTTCCACCAGAAAGTGCGTTTGATGTCATTATACATTTTTCTTACTCCCGGATGGATACTAAGTTTCGACTAGTGGCATTCATCTAGTACTTCCTTTCGAAGCTCAGGAATGTTAGGGACACAGATTCGACCTTTCAGCCTTAGAATCTCCTCATTATCAACTTGAAAACTCGAGAGCTCGCCTTTCTGAATTATCCCTCTGATCTTCTGAATGAAGTGATCATCCTTTTGAAGAGCAGATATTTTATCTATCAATGAAGTCGTGATAATAAAACTGGCGATCATCTCATTCTTTCGGCTTAACGCATCGACCAAGACATTGGCTTTCCCTGGAGTGTATATAATTTCAAAGTCATATGCTGCAAGAAACTCTAGCCAACGTTGCTGCCTCAGATTCAGGTCCTTCTGAGTGAACAGATACTTTAACGACTGGTGATCTGTAAACAGTTCAAATCTCTCACCCAGAAGATAGTGCCTCCAGATTTTCAAGGCGAATACTATAGCCAATAACTCAAGATCATGAGTTACGTAGTTTTTCTCATGTGGCTTCAGCTGACGGCTAGCATAAGCAATCACTTGACCTCTTTGCATTAACACTGCGCCAAGGCCTTCTCTAGAAGCATCAGTCCAGACTTTTAAATCTTGGTTGCCATCGATGATGGTTAACACTGGAGCAGTCGTTAGTCTTAATTTTAGCTCTTCGAAAGCCTCCTCACTTTCTGGAGTCCATTTGAATTTAGAGTGCTTCTTTGTAAGCTTCGTTAAATGACCAGATATCTTCGAAAAGTTTTTAACGAACTTCCGGTAATAGCTAGCCAATCCGAGAAAACTGCGGACTTCAGTGGGGGTACTGGGCTATTTCCAATTCTGAATAGCTGTGATTTTGCTTGGATCCACAGCAATTCCTTCTTTCGATACGACGTGGCCTAGAAATTTTACTTCATCTTGCCAGAAGATACATTTGGAAAATTTGGCTTTTAATACATTCCGTCTCAGAATTTCTAGAACCTGTTCCAGATGCTTTTCATGTTCGGCTTTTGATTTAGAGAAGATTAGAATATCGTCAATGAAAACCAGAACAAATTTATTCAATACTCCTCTGAATACTCTGTTCATCAGATCGACAAAATAGGCTGGAGCGTTACATAAGCCGAATGGCATTACTAACCACTCGTAGAATAAGTCGGGACCTTTGAATGCTGTCATTGGAACACACTCTTCGGCAATTCGAAGTTGATGGAAGCCTGTAGCTAGGTCCATTCATGAAAATACTTGTGCGCCATTTAATCGATCCAACAAATCATCAATCCGCGGCAGTGGATATTTATTCTTTATGGTCTGTTTGTTTAGATCACGATAATCCACATACAGACGTAGAGTACCGTCAGATTTTGGGACAAACACCACTACTGCACCCCAATCAGAGAAGCTAGGCCTGATCAGACCCTTCCATACTAGCTGTCGTGTTTGATTGTCTAATTCCTCCTTCTCTTTCAAGGACATTCTTCGAATAGCGTGAACTACCGGCCTTGCATTGGGAATCAAGGCGATCTTGAAATCTATTTCTCTCTGCGGAGGTAAGCGAACAACTTCTTCGAACACATCCGCATAGTTCTTGACGACAGGGATATCTTTGATGAGATCTAGAATATTCTCTATAACTTCAGGGATATTTTCTATTTGAGCTGGAGAAACATTCAAAGCTGCCCAGAAGTCTTTTCTATTAGATTTCTGACCTTCACACGCTATAGTTATATAACTTCCTGATTTAATCCTAGCCCTAACAACTCTCTCGGCACATCTAACCTCTGCTTCATATTTGGTTAGCCAATCCAATCCCAAAATAAGATCGAATTCATTAAAATTCATAACGACAGAGATAGTAGGGAATTTATAGCAGGAAAAGGAGACAGGTACTGCACAAATCCAACTGAGATTGATAGAACCCCCGACCGGATTCTGGACAGTCATTGGTTCCTTGAGCTTCCTCAAATTCAAATCCAGCTTCTTAGCTGCACTCATGGCAATAAAGCTTCGTGACACGCCTGTGTCAAACAGTACTTTGACTGGAATGTTTTTGACAGTAAGCGTTCCTTCTAAAACATCAGCCCTTTCGTGAGCAGGCGAAGATGCAGGCACTTCGGCCACTTCATTTACCTGAGCCTTTTTGGTCTTTTTTAACAGCCAGCAATCTCGCTTTATATGACCGGCCTGATGACAAAGATTGCACTCCCGAGTCACAGGAAACTTGTCCTTGGATTTAGACCCACCATCCTTTCGCTTCTTCGAGGTTTTACACTTCCTAGTCAGATGCCCCTGTTTATTGCAGTTAGAGCATGTGGCAGTCGTTGCCGGTTCCTTTTCAGATTTAGCCCTTTTTCTCTTGGCACTGGGCTTCTTACTGACATCAGACTTTGTACTGGCCTCAGGACGATCAGTTTCAGACTCATTTCCATTACTAGAGTTGACTTCTTCTTCGTACTGTAGCATACCTTTCTTGTCTAGATCTTCGTACTGATAAGCCATGTATATCATTTCAGAAAAGGGGAGCTTCACGTTCCTCGTTACACTGTTTTGATATTTTCTTTGAAGCCCGTGAATAAATCTAAGATTCTTCCTCTTTGGGTCTTTAATCAGATGAGGAGCAAAGTGAGAAAGTTCGTTGAATTTCTTATGATATTCTGGGATGGTCATATCACCTTGTATCAAATAAGAAAATTCATCACATAATCGCTCGGTTGCTTCGGGAGGAGTAAATCTTTCTAAGAAAATCACTTTGAATCTGTCCCAGGTGATATCACCTTCTGGATTATCTTTAATAACTGAATCCCACCAAAACAAAGCTTCTTCTTTGAGTGCCCAAGACACCAGTAATCTTTTTTGATCATCTCTCAGCTTTAAACCCTCAAAGATTTTCTCTGTAGAACGAATCCAAGCTTGTCTTTCCATAATGGACTCTTTGCCTAAGAATGGTGATCCACCCAGATTTCGAAATCTCTTGAATAGAACTTCTATATTTGATTCTGGCTGTGGGAGCGCAACTGGCTCAATAGTTGGTCGAGTCATACGATTATTTCTTCTGTTCCTGTCACTCATTTTCTAGTGCGTCTGCAATTAGCAGACTAAGTGTCAGGTCAATAGAAAAGATATTTCAAAATATAGAGACAAATACTTGAATGTAAATGTGTCTATCGAGGTGTAATTTCATTCTGCTTTACTCATACTAGGATATTGCTGATCCTATCTGTATAGAGTTACCCGTCCTAGAACACTACTGGTTCTATTTCTGACGAGTTCATTCAAGTGTTATATTCCAGAACTAAGCTTAACCAAAGCTCTGATACCAAATGAGACGACCCCAAACCCCGTACTTGCGGTGGCAAGGGTAATCCGTGGAATATAACACAGAAACGGATAATAGCAGAACAGAAATAAATAAATACACCAGATAATGAACAATAGAATATACTGGATAAAAGTAATCATCAGAGTTACACAGTATACAGGATCATACTTAGTACAATTACAGTTCAACTATACATATATGTCTACAGCGGAAAACAAACATAATGTACAATAGGAGCTGAACAGCATAAAAAGAGATAAATGATAGAATCCATCTTCAGCTCCAGCTATCCAGAGAGAACCAACTAAACCTGAATACAAGGCTGCCCATGTAGAAAAAGGGGCACCCGAGTTTGAAAGTGAAACAAACTACGAGTCAGTCATGGGACTGGTATGAGAAATCTTTTCAACACATTTATAATATGGCTAATCACAGGACCACGCCACTTTCGTGGAACGGGTTCACTCCATTGGATTGCCAGTGCTTTAAAACAAATATTTCTTTTAAACATCGCTATGCTTTTTATAAAAATGAAGCCATTATAAGACTCAGTTCCCATCACACAATGCAACGCAAACCGGAGGATAGAGTTTTACCTTATAATGGCCATAATATGATTGATACGAATAAAACAAAAGCATTTGATATTATGACTAGTGTTTATATGTTTCAAAAAAATTTCAATCATAACTATCAATCATAGACGGCATGGGTACCATATATCATGTCGCCATATATATATACAATCAAAACCGCACGATGTCGTATTTGGAAATTGGATTTCCATCATGAACCAAGGCAAAAGATAGTCCTTACCGAATTCGAGACTGCCTAGCCCGAGTCTCAGGCAAGCGCGCAGGCAAACCTTGGATCGTCAGGGCCGGTCCACCGATGTGGATTATTATGCCTGAACACTACGTCTCTCTGCCCTTTGGGGGCGTAAACGAGCCAACGAATGACTCCAACGGACCCGGATCGTCCGATCAAACCGAGGCGCCTCGCAACAGCAACAACCACACAGGTGAAAAGTATATAAATGTCAGGGCTGGTAGGTCACTGACACCACCCTAGCTAGGAAGAAACGCAGGCCCTCCCTGATGTCCTCTCCAGTTTCTGGTTCATACCGGGGTGTAAGGCTCGCGATTTTACGTTATACACAAAGCTACGCCACACCGGCGGTGCTTTGATCATCACCACAAGACTTTGCTTTTCAACAGAAGCCCTGATCACTGCATCTTAGCATGCCACACAGGCAATTCATGCCATGCGACTGATGTCCATCGATATACAACCTCTGAGCTCGTGCGTTTCAGAGAAGGGCGTTAAGCAAAAGAATAAATTCTCCGCCGCCAAACATATGTATATTTAATAGAGATCAATCAACACAGAATAAAATCCAATGTCAGACACACAATCCATTTACAAGTCCGTTCTGGGTCTGAACGAAACCGGAGGCACTAAATACCTCGCAAACCCATCGATCGCCACGTACGTCTGGACGATCACCACTCATTATCCATATTTTGGGATGCCTCCCAATCAGGACCTCGGTTACCATCCAAACGAGGTGAAGATCTCCGGTCTTCTACCATCGTCTTCATCTTTGATTTATTATCGTCGATTCAGTTATTCAGAATGGGAAAAACCCGGTCTTTCTGAGCAACTCGCGTATATAATCAACAAGTGCAACACTAACATATGCACGCATCATTTCAATTCATTAGTCACTAACCGTCAATCAGTAAGAGAACGATTTCCCAAATATTAACCCCGAAGGCCGAAACCAGCATCAGATCAACACCCAGGAAACCATTCGTCTTAGCCAACCTTCAGTTAGTTTCTAAATCACATCCATATTGTTTATAATATTTTATAACGATTTATCGCTATTTTTATTTATTTTAAATTAGCCAATTTATTCAAAAGGACGCTTCGGGCCATAACGCGGCCGTGGCGCTGTTTTTCTTCAGATTTGATTTACACATATCTGGAAATCTAACCGTTGGATTTTCACAAAATTTACATCATCAGAAAGATCCTTTCAAAACGAATCCAACGGTTCCAGTTTCGGGAAAATCCGACGGTCGGATCTCCCGGTACAATTGTTTGAAGTTTCGATTTCAAAATACGAACTGCAGCGTCGTTATTCGATTAAATATAGTTATATTTATATATATAAATATATATATATATATATAATCGTTTCTGGCGCTGTTTTTCTTCAGATTTGAATTAAACATTCCAGACAATTCAACCGTTGGATTTTTACAAAGTTGGTGCTGTTGGAAAGATTTTTCCAAGGCGAACCCAACGGCTGTGGTTTCGGGAAAATCCAATGGTCGGATTTCCGGCACTAGTTGTTTGAAATCACGGTTTCGAAACATGAACTGCACGGCCACGTTTCGTTTTAATTATATTTATATTTATATATTTATATAAATATAGTTCATTCAACTATTTCAATATCGTTTTCACTTCAAATATTTCACTAACGCCTTTAAATTTTGGAAAATTTCGCCATAACCTCCTTTGTACGGGAGGGGCTGGGAAAATTCCCAAATAGCCACACGGGCGTCTCATGTCAAATAGAAAAAGAAAAAGCCAAGCGGCTAGCCAACAGGCTCATAAAATCATCACCCGAACAAAACAGTAAATGTGTACCTATTTGTCGGGCACAAAATTTTATTCCTCTTCTCTAGCCCCTTTGCTATAACATGTTCAAATAAATATGCATGTACAGATATACCGTTCTTATCACTTATCATTTTCCATTCAACTTCATATTTGATTCCATTTGGTTAAAAAACACCATTCATTCTAATGTTGCATGCATAAGCAAAAATCATATCATTAGCTAATTATTGAATATTTCAACTCATGCATATTTATTTGAACGAGTTGCTATTTTTAACACTTCACATTTTCTACAATTCATGTATATAATAAAAATGTGATTTTTATTGTAAAACAAATTATTTCAAAACACTATTATTTTATATAGTTAATATAGGTGAATAAAATAGGATTTTTATTGTAAAACAATTTCTTTTAAAACGAGATTATTTTACATAGTCCATATAGTTAATAAAAGATGATTTTTATTATGAAACAATTTATTTCAAAATATGAATACCATTCAACACATGAATTTCTAATCAACGAATGAATATCGATTCAACACATGAAGGTTTTCTATAGTTTCTATATATAGATAAAAATGTGATTTTTATATTTAAAACACGAATACCATTCAACACATGAATTTCTAATCAACGAATGAATATCGATTCAACACATGAAGGTTTTCTATTCAATGAATAAATATAGTTTCTGCAAATGAAAATAATTCAAACACATGAATATTATTCAAAATTTCGGCAGCATAACGGCAGGGTAGTTAAAACCGGGACCGTCCCTAGTACGGCTCCTCGCTCTACCTTAAAACCTCGCGGTTTTTGACAATAGGGATCATGCATCTAGTTCGCACGCAGGCGGCATGTATATATTTATTTCATTTCCACAAACTAATCCTATGTGGTTTCAACCAAATATTTCTCAACCACAAACTGGTATTTTTCAACCATCAATAAATATCGTCCATGGTTTGTGGACGAGGGGCGTATATATATATATATATTTATTATATAGAAATTCACTTCTATTTCAACACATATATAATTATTACGATGCATATATAACTTATACATCGAACATACAACTCATACAACGCTTATACAAGAGGTGTACAACGCTTATATAACTCATACATCGACTATATAATTTATACGTCGTCGTTTTCCATATTGTTTATAATATTAGAAATCTCACATTGGGTTCCACTCCACCAAAAATAGCAGAAGGCTCAGAAAAATACGCGGTCTCTTCTAAAATGTAGAAGACGTCCACACGGTCACGATGTTTCCTGTTTCATCGAATTTCGTTAACGAATGAAAAAGGTACGATTTTTCAAAGTTTGCAACGGTTTAAAGGTGTTAAAACAGTTGAAAATAAAACAAGCCGATACCTCTC
Organism: Allium sativum; assembly: GCA_030737875.1. Classification (NCBI taxonomy): domain Eukaryota; kingdom Viridiplantae; phylum Streptophyta; class Magnoliopsida; order Asparagales; family Amaryllidaceae; genus Allium; species Allium sativum. The sequence continues at coordinate 202,704,928 of CM060925.1, read as the reverse complement.
TGAATTCTTCAAAACTAGGTTTTGAATTTTCTTCAAATCCGTTGATTGTTGCTTCGATCGGCCAGCGCCACCTTGTCGGGCTAGGAGAGGCGCACGTGCGCCAGGGAGGGGGTCGAACTCGGTGGTCCCCAGGCGGCGGAATCCAGGTGCGAATGGCCGAACTTCTCGAGGGTGGTTCTCCTCCTACAGGCCACGAAAAAATCCAACACTTATATGGATTTGAAGATCATGAGAAGCACTACAAAAACCTTAACTGTGGCGTTGGATTTCATTGAGCGGATCAAAAGAAAAAGAGGAGAGAAGGCGGCGGCCAATTTTCGTCGTTCGTTCGAGTCGGGGAGAGAGAAAAGCGGGGGGGGGGGGGTGCGTTCTGACGTGGACCAATGTATTTTTTTTATTTATAAAGTTTTAAAAATCCGAAAATACCCCTCGTCACACACGAACACCAATCCAAGCCCAACGACTGTCGTCCCTAGCGTTTTACCCCCATTCCGAACACAATGGCATTTGTTTCGTAGGCCCATTCGACTGTTTCAGTCAGTTTTCCTTCAAATTAAAATATAAAACATTCAATATTTGATTTGAACATGCATTTCAATTTGCCAGGGCCACAAACTGATTCGAAAAATTCCAGAAAAATAAATCTAGCTATGTTTTGATGATACGGTCCCAACAAAACTAGTTTCGTCCAATTCTGAGACTGTTTGCAAAAAGGCCCATTTCTGGTCGATCCAATTTAACTATAATTGACCAAAACACATTTTCCTTTGCCGCGCTCACATACTAGCTTCAAAAATTATGAAATTTGAAACCTAGCAATAACTTTACATCCCGGATCCAACAAAAGTGGTTTCGTCGAATTCCGAGGTCGTATGCAAAATGGCCAATTTCACGGGCTATATAAGTTCCATAGCGACCTTTCTGAAAATTCATTTGGCTATAACTTTTGCTTTTCGTTATGAAAATTCTATTTTTCAGATTCGTTAGAAAGGTATTCACTAACAGATTTAAATATTTTTGGTTTCGCTAAAATCCGTTTTGTTTTGCACCCGGTACAGTCCGACAAAGTTTGAATTCAATTTTTGAAACTGCAGCGCCATTTCAGGCCTTGTTTATAATTATAATTAATTATATTCGTTTTCAATTGTCGATTCAAACTCACTTTTCATTTCCATTATTTAAAATATTTATTTTAAATATTTAAAATCCATTATTTCAGCCAATTTAAAATTTTTAAATTAGTTCAGATTTTCTGGGTCGTTACAACTGGTAAGCCCTAGTGACTTTCAGTATGAAAACTAGTAAAGGTAACATGATATGTGAAAACTGGAATTAAACATAAGGATGATAACAGAACTGGTAGGATAATTAAGATAACAGGATAAGTCAAGTCTAGCATCGCATATTCAAGATTCACTGCACCAACTGTACCAGTGTTCTAACCCATGTCAAGTATTAATCATGAAATGATTCCTTGGCCCAATATCATGAAGTGACCCATTACGGGGTCCTACGGTACATCTACTAATCGATCGACTCCCTACAAGTTCTAGCTCGTCATATGTCTGTGTCATACGGCCCTATCCTGAAATGTAGTTACCTATGCTAGGTCCACCATAGGGTGTATCAAGTCCTATGGTGCCAACCACCGACACGAATCAAGCACGCACAGTGTAAATCTACGGGTGCCCAATGCCTGCTTTTTCAACTCCGGACTACGTGCACGACCATAGTCCGCCTGAACCTACAATGGCGCACCTACTCAGCCGTCGTTCTGGTCGCTTACAATCAGCCTAGTAATCATGCCCCACCCTACCTAGTTCCAGGGTATCGTGATATATCCAAGTGGGTTACTGCTGAAAAGGACCGCGTAACTAGGGTTTCTAATGGATTAAGTGTTGTCATTCAAATTCGTGTCTTAACCCTATCCAGATCATGTATCAGGTTGGTTAAGTGTGTTCAAGCGGTTCATGACTTAACCCTATCAAATCATCATGTCAAGTTGGTTAAGTATACTCAAGTGGTTCATGACTTAACCCTATCATGTGGCATTAATTCATTAGTGCACCTCAACCTCTCACATTAGACTAATTGTTGTGGTTACTGGATTTGTCGGGCGATTCCGGGAAGATTTACACCACAACTTAGTCTAACCTCGGGTTTTACGTGCGATATGACCAACTACCCACATGGGATCCTATTGTTTGCAGCCACTGGATTTGCCGGGCGGTTCCGGGCGGATTTACACTGCAGACTCAACCCAACCTCGAGTTGGACATTTTCAAGTTTATCTAATTGTCATGCCCACATTCAAGTTTTCATGTCGAAATTCATGTCGAGTTTTCATGTCATGTTTCATGTCAAATCGTGTCAAGTTCATGTCCATATCCAGGTTCAAATTATAATAACGTTCATGTTTAAGGTTCAAAGTCAATTCATGTTTAACCTAGTCTACCCAAATCGTATTCCCATCGTACGTAAGCTCGAATCGATACAAATAAATCTAATTTGGGAATAATATAAAAAGGGATGGGTATAAGGTGGCAAAAGTGATTACTAGCATAGCATGGTATGACTTGATAAAAGATTATAACATTTCTGGCATATGGAATATTGGCCTCAAAAATAAAGATTCCAAATCTAGCAAAATAAGGTACTAGTCAAGATAACAGTTGTCATAAGATGATAGTATAATCATGGTAACGATTGACATAAGGTGATAATATAGTCATGGTAACGATTGACATAAGGTGATAGTCATAAACTTGTGACTAATAGCAGATTCAACATTATAATATAAGGGGATTTCTTTTTGATTTACAACATGAATAGGCCCCAAATCAATGTCATAATATATCCAAAAGTCAAGATCCAAGATGAACAAGAATGGATGTAAAACAGTCATCATACATAGGTCCAATTTCAATTTACATCATATCCATATCACATTTACAGTTTAAATCTAAAAATAACTGGGGCGTACAGATCGTGGTTCGAGAATTAGAAAAAGAGAGTCGATGTTGAATCTTTATATGCTTAGTCAAGTCCTAATAGATATCCCCAAATCAGCAATTCCCTTAACGCAGTCTCAATGTAGAATAAGCAGCCCCTTTCTCAAACTTTTCAACCAGAATTAGAGCAGCATAAGGTCAGAAAGAATTTGGTGTAGAGAGACTGGTGTCAGGGGCTGTATTTATAGGGTCAGGTCAACGAATGTGGACAGAAACGAGGCCAGAAACATCAGAGTGAATCCAGCTTCAAAAGTGGGCTCGGGCACCAGGTCGACCCCCAGGTCGACACTATGGTCGACCAAGTCCTGGGTAGGTCGACTACATATTCGACCCCCAGGTCAACCTGGTCCTGGGCGGGAAATTTCCCACCCAGTCCATTCTGAGATTTGAAATTCGAATTTTGAATTCGAATTGAGCTGTTTTGAACTTGAAAACTTCTGAAAACTTCGAAAGGTCATAACTTGGTCATACGGACTCCGATTTTCGAAAACTCGAACTCGTTTCCAAGAAGAATTTCGAGACGAACGCAATGGCGCAACCTGTATCCCTTGATTCTTATTTTAAAAATTAATTCTGCCTTGATTTATGGTTATTACACGTTATAAAAACACGGGTTGTTACATTCTCCCCCCTTAAAGGATTTCGTCCCCGAAATCTCTAAGTTAGGGAGGATGTGTCCTCCCATCCATCATCCATCTACTCAAAGCATCATTCACAAGCAACCATTGTCCTTAAAAGATTTCTAGTGTTGTATGAACATATGCTGTAAGTGTGTGTATATGTACCTATCTAATGCAAAAGATCAGGCGGTTACTGATTCAGTAAACCTTCTTAATGCAAAATATGTTAGTGTCATGAATCCAACATGTATGCAAATTCCTAGCATAGTTCATAATCTCTACATGAGTGCACAAACATCCATCCATATGCAATATCCAAGTGATAGCATAACAAGTTCCATCCATGTACAAGTATAAGCACTCAGGCATATGCAACGTGAAAATGTAACTGAGCCGATCTAGTGACTAATGTGTGTCATGCATCCACTAGCAACCACTTGCAACCATTTGCAAACATCAACCATAACATGTTTCAATCGCATGTTTACATCCATATGGTTCTACCTAAGGTTCTCAAGATAAGATCGAGAAGATAACAAGACAAACGTAGATAGTAGAAGCATGATACGAAAAGGTTTTCAAGGAAAAAGAAATCGAGAATGTACCCTCAAAAAGAAATGGGTAAAGCGCGCATATCTTCTCTTCGGTTTCCCAAGTTGCGTCTTCTTGGGCTTCACTCCACTGCACTTTAACTAGCTTGACTTCTCGATTCCTTAGCTTCTTAATCTCCGTTTCTAAGATACGAATCGGAACTCGCCTCAATGTTGCTTCTTTTTCCACTTCTACGTCTTCAAGGATGCTTGGCTCAACCACTTCGGCTGACTCATGCAAGCACTTCCGGAGATGCGAGACGTGAAAGACATTGTGCACCCCAGCCAGCTTCTCGGGTAAGTCTACCTTATAGGCCATCCGTCCAATCCTCTCAGTGATAGGGAACGCTCCTACGAACCTTGGTGCTAGCTTTCCAACTGCTCCAAAGCAAACTACATTGCGTAACGGAGAAACTTTTACAAAGACCATATCTCCGACTTTGAACTCTAGGTCTGTCCTTCTCTGGTCCACATAAGATTTCTGTCTATCTTGGGCCGTTTTCATCCCTCTTCGTATCAACTCAATCTTCTCAGAAGTGTCTCTTATCATATCAGGGCCAAGTATAAGCCTGTCTGTCGTCTCCCACCAACAAGTTGGCGACTTGCATGGTCTTCCATACAGGGCTTCGAATGGTGCCATTCCGATGCAAGCTTGGTAACTATTGTTATATGCAAAATCCACGAGAGGAAGATGGTCTTCCCAAGTGCCACCAAAGTCAAGAATGCATAGCCTTAGGAGATCTTATAGTACCCTATTTACCCTTTCGGTTTGTCCATCCGTCTGTGGGTGATAGGTCGTGCTCAAGTTCAGTCGTGTTCCCATTGCTTCTTGCAGACTATTCCAAAACTGGCTAGGGAAAATCGGGTCACGATCACTAAGTATACTAGAAGGAACTCCATGCAACCGTACTATCTCTCGAAGGTAAATAGATTCTAGCCCTGATGCAGTCCTCTTGCTCTTTACCGGAATGAAGTGAGCACTTTTCGTGAGTCTATCAACTATGGCCCATATGCTAGTATTTCCCTTCCTAGACCTAGGCAACCCATCCATGAAATCCATCGAGATACTCTCCCATTTCCATTGTGGAACCACCAAAGGATGTAATAGCCCCCAGGCTTCTTCGACCCGGCCTTTACTTGTTGGCACACCATGCACTTCGAAACGAACTCTGCCACGTCCTTTTTCATTCCATCCCAAAAGAACATGCGTTTCATATCCCTGTACATCTTATCCCCTCCGGGATATATAGTCATCTTCGAGTGATGCGCCTCTTCGAGGACTTTCCTTACCAGGTCTCCCACTTGTGGGACACATAGCCTTCCATCGCGCCTTAGCCATCCCTTGTCATCTATGGTATACCTACTGAGGTGACTTGACGTCTCACCACTAAACAGCTTGTTCATGATTTTGACTAACTGTGGGTCTTCCTTCTGTGAAGTCCCTACTTAATCTAGAAGTGTAGGTCTTAGCTCAAGAGATGCTAACGTAGCAGTCAATGACTTAACAGCAGGTGTATAATCAAAGGTTGCTATAAACTCAAGGCTTTTCCTTTCAACAAACAAGGGGCTCAAAGTCAACCTTTTTCTACTTAGCGCGTCCACCACCACATTACCCTTGCCAGGGGTATAAGCTATATCGAAGTCATATGACGCCAAGAATTCCATCCACCGCTGTTGTATCAGATTCAAATCTTTCTATGAGAAGAGGTACTTGAGCGATTTGTGGTCGGTGTACAGCTCGAACCTCTCCCCTAGAAGATAATGGCGCTAAGCTTTAAGTGCAAAAACAATCACGGCCAACTCCAAGTTATGCGTGGGATAGTTTTTCTCATGAACTTTAAGTTGTCTGCCCCCGTAGCATATTACTCTTCCTTCTTGCATTAGGACAACGCCTAATCCCGTGCCGAACGCATCTGTGTACACGGTAAACATCTTACCTCCATCGGGTAATGCCAAAACTGGAGTTATGGTGAGGGCTCTCTTAAGTCTCTGAAAAGCAGCGTCACATTCTATGTCCCATGCAAACGCTAGGTTCTTCTTTGTAAACTTAGTAAGAGGGGCTGAAATCTTAGCGAAGTCCTTAATGAACTTCCTGTAGTAGCCCGCCAAACCGAGAAAGCTCCTCACCTCCGTTGCATTCTTAGGAATTTTCCAGTCTTGTACCGCGAATACCTTTGCGGGGTCCACTGCTATGCCTTGCTTAGAAACTACATGTCCAAGGAACCGAACTTCCTTCCTCCAAAAATGGCATATGGAGAACTTAGCCTTTAACTGGTGTGCTCTAAGCATTTCCATGACTTCCTTGAGATGTCTAGCATGCTCTTCTTCATCTTTTGAGAAGATCAAAATATCATCCACGAAAACTACCACAAACTTGTTAAGGAACTCCCGAAACACCCTACTCATCAAATCTACAAAGTACGCGGGTGCATTCGTTAATCCAAACGGCATGACGAGCCATTCGAAGAACCCATCTGGAGTCCTAAACGCAGTTTTGTCAATGATGTCCTCAGCCACTCTAAGATGATGGAATCCTGTGGCTAGATCGAGTTGAGATAAAACAGATGCTCCCACAAGCTGGTCAAACAAATTGTCAATTCTTGGTAGTGGGTGCCTATTCTTCTTTGTCAGCTTGTTTAACTCACGATAATCTACGCATAGACGAAGCGATCCATCCGCCTTAGTAGCGAATACCACCGGAGCACCCCATTCAAAAATGCTTCGCCTTATGAAATTTTTCTCAAGCAACTCATTAACTTGTTTACTGAGTTCTCTTCTTTCTCGCAGGGCCATGTGCCTAACGGGCAATGAAACTGGCTTGGCATTATCAACAAGATAAATTCAGAAGTCTATCTCGCATTTAGGAGGTAACCCCCTCACTTCATCAAAGACATATGGATATTCTCGGACCACTTTTACAGATTGCAAATTATCGTTGGACGAGTCAAGGGATTCAACATAACACAACATGACCGGACCCTTAAGGCTACAAGAAATTTCAAGGGTATTACCAAAGCGAGTCATGAGCCTCACTACCCTTCGTTCACAATCAAGAATGGCTCCATAATTGGACAACCAATCCATACCTAGGATCAAACCGTATCCCATGAATCCGAGAATATAAGCATTACACGTGAATTCTACGCTTAAGATAGAGATCCTCAAATCTACACACATCATAGATAAATGGGCGGAGCCCCCAATTGGATTTGAAACTATAACGGGATCCTCAACCAGACTAGTACTTAGGTGCAGATTTTCAACAATATCAGAAGAAATAAAAGTATGCGATGCGCCAGAGTCAAATAAGGTTCGAACAGGAAAGTCAGAAATGTAAACAAGGCTTTCTACGGAAATATTACTACCTCGGTCAAGAGCTGGAGTGGTGTTGAGAGCATGCAACTGCCCTCCAGAAGGTCCTGCTCGCTGGGTCTGCCCTTACCCCTGCCCTTGTTTCTTAGGGCAGTCCTTGCTGATTTGTCCAGTATCTCCACAATGAAAGCATTCACCTAACTTCCTCTTCTTCTTTCTACAGTCTTTAGCTAGGTATCCAGTAATACCACAGAAGTTGCACTTCCTCGTCTCACGTGCTTTGTTGTTGCCCTTGTTATTCTTGTTGTTCCCCTTCTTGAAATCAGCTTTCTTATTCTGAGTCTCATTAGGCTTAACCTCCTTCTTTCTATTCTTGTCTTCCTCATGAAGTAGAGCCATATCCACCAAGCTTTCAAAGGTCACCCACATGGGTATATGAGTTAGGGCCAAACTGTGTAGTGGCTCGTTCAATCCTCGAGCAAAGCGTACAGCCTTTTTCTGGGTTGTGTTGTCCAAATCCAAACCGAACCGAGCAAGCTGATTAAACTTATTCACGTACTCCCTAACAGACATGTCCCCTTGCTTGAGTGCTAGGAACCTCTCCATCTGAAGGTTCTCTTCTGCTGACGATAAGAATTTAAGCCCAAACCTCTCTCTAAAGTCTGCCCAAGTCTCAACTGGCCTGGTAGCGTTGGTGACTTCCCACCAAAATGCAGCTTCCTCTTTCAATAACCATGCTGCCAACTGAACTTTCTTATGGTCCGCCATATCAAAGATAATGAACAAGTCTTCCGTCTCCTTTAGCCAGTTTCGTGCCTCAACAAAGGTTTCAGTCCCAACGAAGTTCTTGCCGCCCATTGCTTTAAAGTCTTTGCATATTTTGGCAAAGGCGATACCAGGAGGAGGAGGAAACGCGACCACTGGGGGAGGAGGAGGAGGGATGTCTGTCGTGCCCGCGTCGTTGGCCCTGGCTTCTAAGTACCTTCGAAACCATCCAGGCACGGGTATTCCCTCAGGAAGGTTAAGATCAGCCATGTTGAAAAACGAAAAGAAAAAGATTCAAACGAGGAAACAAAGGAAAGTGCTAATGGCTTTTTGGGGAATAGCCTTTTTAAACATAAAACTTTTCTTGAAAAATGCTTCCTTTATAAATGGTTTTGAAAATAGTTTCAGAAGGTTTTTAAAACTTTTTGCCCAGCCTGGTAACCTTCTGCTTTGATACCAAATGTAACAACCCACCTCTACTAGGGTCACTCACAAAGGGAATGCACTAGTTTTGGTGGAGTATTATCTAGGTAAACATACACAGAGATATCACAAGGCGGAACATAAATAAAGCAGCGGTAGAAATTAAAAACCAACTTTTTATTTCTTTCAAGAAAGAAAGTCAAAACCTCATATATCCAAGGTACAAATTATTCCATTACATCAAGTTCCAAATAAAGAAGCATAAACTTAAAACAAAAGTAAATTATTCCCCATAAATAGCAAAAGCAACCATAGCATAGCCCTAGACCAAACCGTACATGAGCTGTCAGAAAGCAAGCTAAATCCAAGCTAAGAGCTAGTGTTTCCTCCCTGAGAACCTGGGGGAGGGGGGGGAACGAAAGAAAAAGAGGCGAGAGAAAAAGGGTCAGTCATAAAGACTGGTAAGCCCTAGTGACTTTCAGTATGAAAACTAGTAAAGGTAACATGATATGTGAAAACTGGAATTAAACATAAGGATGATAACAGAACTGGTAGGATAATTAAGATAACAGGATAAGTCAAGTCTAGCATCGCATATTCAAGATTCGCTGCACCAACTGTACTAGTGTTCTAACCCATGTCAAGTATTAATCATGAAATGATTCCTTGGCCCAATATCATGAAGTGACCCATTACGGGGTCCTACGGTACGATCTACTAATCGATCGGCTCCCAACAAGTTCTAGCTCGTCATGTGTCTATGTCATACGGCCCTATCCTGAAATGTAGTTACCTGTGCTAGGTCCACCATAGGGTGTATCAAGTCCTATGGTGCCAACCACCGACACGAATCAAGCACGCACAGTGTAAATCTACGGGTGCCCAATGCCTGCTTTTTCAACTCCGGACTACGTGCACGACCATAGTCCGCCTGAACCTACAATGGCGCACCTACTCAGCAGTCGTTCTGGTCGCTTACAATCAGCCCAGTAATCGTGCTCCACCCTGCCTAGTTACAGGATATCGTGATACATCCAAGTGGGTTACTGCTGAAATGGAGCGCGTAACTAGGGTTTCTAATGGGTTAAGTGTTGTCAGTTAAATTCGTGTCTTAACCCTATCCAGATCATGTATCAAGTTGGTTAAGTGTGTTCAAGCGGTTCATGACTTAACCCTATCAAATCATCGTGTCAAGTTGGTTAAGTATATTAAAGTGGTTCACGACTTAACCCTATCTTGTGGCATTAATTTATTGGTGCACCTCAACCTCTCACATTAGACTAAATGTTGTGGTTACTGGATTTGCCGGGCGGTTTCGGGAAGATTTACACCACAACATAGACTAACCTCGGGTTTTACGTGCGATATGACCAACTACCCACATTGGATCCTATTGTTTGCAGCCATTGGATTTGCCGGGCGGTTCCGGGCAGATTTACACTGCAAACTCAACCCAACCTCGAGTTGGCCATTTTCAAGTTTATCTAATTGTCATGCCCACATTCAAGTTTTCATGTCAAAATTCATGTCGAGATTTCATGTCATGTTTCATGTCAAATCGAATCAAGTTCATGTCCATATCCAGGTTCAAGTTATAATAACGTTCATGTTTAAGGTTCAAAGTCAATTCATGTTTTACCTAGTGTACCCAAATCGTATTCCCATCGTACGTAAGCTCGAATCGATACAAATAAATCTAGTTAGGGAATAACATAAAAAGGGATGGGTATAAGGTGGCAAAAGTGATTACTAGCATAGCATGGTCTGACTTGATAAAAGATTATAGCATTACTGGCATATGGAATATTGGCCTCAAACATAAAGATTCCAAATCTAGCAAAATAAGGTACTAGTCAAGATAACAGTTGTCATAAGATGATAGTATAGTCATGGTAACGATTGACATAAGGTGATAGCATATTCATGGTAACGATTGACATAAGGTGATAGTCATAAACTTGTGACTAATAGCAGATTCAACATGATAATATGAGGGGTTTTCTTTTTGATTTACAACATGAATAGGCCCCAAATCAATGTCATAATATATCCAAAAGTCAAGATCCAAGATGAACAAGAATGGATGTAAAACAGTCATCATACATAGGTCCAATTTCAATTTACATCATATCCATATCACATTTACAGTTTAAATCTAAAAATAACTGGGGCTTACAGATCGTGGTTCAAGAATTAGAAAAAGAGAGTCGATGTTGAATCTTTATATGCTTAGTCAAGTCCTAATAGAAATCCCCAAATCAACAATTCCCTTAACGCAGTCTCAACGTAGAAGAAGCAGCCCCTTTCTCAAACTTTTCAACCAGAATTAGAGCGGCATAATGTTAGAAAGAATTTGGTGTAGAGAGACTGGTGTTAGGGGCTGTATTTATAGGGTCAGGTCAACGAATGTGGACAGAAACGAAGCCAGAAACATCAGAGTGAATCCAGCTTCAAAGTGGGCTCGGGCACCAGGTCGACCCCCAGGTCGACACTATGGTCGACCTGGTCCTGGGTAGGTCGACTACATAGTCGATCCCAAGGTCGACCTGGTCCTGGGCGGGAAATTTCCCGCCCAGTCCATTCTGAGGTTTGAAATTCGAATTTTGAATTCGAATTGAGCTGTTTTGAGCTTGAAAACTTCTGAAAACTTCGAAAGGTCTTAACTTGGTCATACGGACTCCGATTTTTGAAAACTCGGACTCGTTTCCAAGCAAAATTTCGAGACGAATGTAATGGCACAACCCGTTTCCCTTAATTCTTAATTTAAAAATTAATTCTGCCTTGATTTATGGTTATTACACGTTATAAAAACGGGTTGTTACAATAGATCTCAGGAAGAGGACGGGCGGATGGTTAAAGGTATATAAGTGGATTAGAAGTTATTATTTCGGTCATAATTATATTATCATTAGTGTTAATCAGTTTGGGGGTGAACACGGTGATCTCATTTTGTGGTGTAGTGAAAATGAGGAGAAACAAGGGGCGAATAAGTCAGTTAAGCGTGTGTATGTGGTTTTGTATGGAGCAGGAATAAATTTTTCGTGGAAGAAGGAGTTAAGGACAGTGAAAAAGTGATTAAGGGATTTCGGTGTTAAGTTAATCAAGGTGAGAGAAGTCTTGAAGCTTTGTGGTGTACAACTAAGGGGTGTTGGACAGAAGTTGAACTGGAAAATAAATACACAGAAGTTTTGAATGATATTTCCAAAAGGAGGAGCCTTGGTTAAGAATTGATAAAGGTTAATTAATCACCTATTTAAATCGTTAATGATCTATAATTCGTATAATACTGTAAAATGGACAAATCTCTCATACAATATCAGAATTAGACGAAACAAGATCCGACAAGATCGTATGGACGGGAGCTACACAACGGAACTGACTGGAAGTCCATTGGAGCTCGTTACAATTTATAGCAAGTTAAATTGTTCGTTTGAATCAAGTAATGGTTATCTTTATTATTGATGATCGTCCAATGTGAGTTATACTCACTATCTCTGATCAGTTTATATTTTTATAAACTGTACTTTATTTTTGATAAATAATAATTGATTGCTGTGTATTGATTATTTGGACTGTTAAATAGATTTGATTGAAAACGTAGATACAGCTATATATAAAAATCAAAAATCAAATATTGATCATGTTTAATAGTATATTTCATGTTGAAATGAAATCGATGCTATATATATTGTTTAACATCTGTGGATGTAGGGAAACAAGTTAGGGGAATCCGACTGGATTCCTCAACATTTATTTTTACTATTTTCATATATTGTGATATATGATGTGATATATAATTTGTTATTGATTGTATATGTTTGGATGATTTTGATCACTGTGATTTGGTATTTTAAATACCATAAGAAATAATGAGATATAGAAAGAGAAATTTTCAGAGATTATTGAAAATGAATTATTTATAAATAGAATAAAGGAATATATATTTAGAAAATAAATAGAATAAAGGAATATTTATTGGGAAAAATAAATAGAGTTAATGAAAAGGAGTAAATCGAATATGTTGATCGAAGGTTAGTAAATTGAATATGGTATTCGAAAGTTAGTCGAGTGAGTCGAGTATGGTTAATCGAATCGAGTGAGTCGGGTATAGTAAATCGAATCGAGTTAGTCGACTAGGGTTAAATCGAATCGAGCTAGACAAACCAAGTTAGTCGAATCGAGTTGGTCGAACCAAGTTAGTCGAGTATGGTTAGTCAGACCAAGTTAGACGAGTACGGCTAGTAAAACCAAGTTAGTCGAGTATGGTTCGTCAAATCGAGCTAGTCAAACCAAGTTAATCAAATCGAGTTAGTCGAGTATAGTTATTCGAGATAGAGTTAAAACAGACATAGTTATTCAGTATGAGTTGCCATTTAGCACGACTGCTAGCGTAATTCGCAGGGTTGCAGATAGCCTACGGCGGTCGGATGTTTCCTGAGGGAATCATGCGTAACCGTTGTGATCGCTGCGATGTAGCGTCAATCGAATGGAGTTAAACTGAATATTAGCTATTCGAGATAGATTCATGACAAATATAGTTATTCTAATATAAGCTAATCGAATATTAGTTATTCGTTAGGAGTTAATGAAATAGAGTTAACCATAAGAGTTAATCAATTAGAGTCAATCGAATATTAGTTATTCGAGAGAAAGAGTTAATCGAATATAGTTTATTCGAAAGATTTAATCGAATATAGTTCATTCGAAAGAGTTAATTGAATATAGTTTATTCGAAGGAGATATTACCGAATATAGTTTATTCGAGAGAGTTAATCGAATAGAGATTACTCGAAAGGGAGTTATACGTCGAATTCGATTTTATCGAATTCGGGAAAGTACTATTTACTTCCGGTTCGTAAATCAAGATTTATTTATTTATAAATAAATTAGTTGTTAGGTTAATTATTCAAAGTAAGAATAAAAGTTAGACAGTTAAGTTAGGTATTTCAAAAGTAGGGTTTATAACGTTAACGATATAATAAATGTTTTAATAAAGAAGTGGATTCGTAATCTGAATCCAAGAATTTGCATCAGCAAATGATTATAGAAATTGAAGCGATAAGCTTTATCTATTGCAATGTTAAGAACGTTGTACAATTAAGGTCTGAGAGGTAATTATACCCCAACTTGATTGACTTCGAAACGAACTAAGGAATAGTTGAGGTTCGATGGCGAAGATTGATTAGAGATAAAACAAGTTAATAAGCAATTAATGGACTGAAGGGTCATAACGATGTTTTATACAAATGTTCATTTGAAACCCATATAAATGAGTATTGGGAACGTTTTCCAAATATAATCAGAGATATTTTCTAAGCATAGAAAATGAAATGTTCTGTTGATATGTAAATAAACTATGGAAATGTTTCCAGTGTTAAAACATATATTTTCTAAATATAGAAAATAAGGGAATATATATATATGATGGATCAATAGAAATCCCAATTGGGAATAAGATTGTTGTTTGTACACTGACATGTTTTCATTTGATAGTTAAATCACCGACTATCAAAGTTTTTACCATTTTACGTTGTTAGTATGGGGAGACCGGTTGGATTCTTATCCAAAGAACCACTCCGTATTGGCATAAGCGTTGCGGAATCATATATGCCAAAGATAATTGAAGACGAAGTGAAGTGCAAGGGCTGTTGTATAAGTCCTTGGTAGAGATTGCCTAGGATGGATGTACGGAATAGTGCCATCGGTTAGTCCAGTCCCAGGTTAACTTGAAAGGACGAATGTTTGACAGAGTATATCTGGTAGATCATGTAAGTTGATCGTTTCAAACGTATTTACGTTGGTGGCGGAAGAATTCGTTTCTCTTAGCTTATACCCGTGGTATTTTTGGAGAAATCAATTTGTGTTTGATGGGTATGAGATGTGGCATTCAAAGTAAATAAAGATGTGATCTGTATAGAGATACGTTATAACCTCAAGCCTCATCAACTGGGAAATGACAGAAATCTGGCAGACAGCATGGCTTAGTGGGTCGCACCCAATTAAGGTATATTGTCACCATCTTGAGAATATTCATATTTGTACTTCTTTCAATTCTGTATCTCCCGGGAACGGTTATGTTGGAATACTAACCGAGGGGTGGCAATATATTCGATACATTCAAGAGAAATGAATGGTCGGTCATGTGTGGCCGAGTTACAAGATGATCTTGTTGAAGTCCAGTGTACCGCTTCTAGAGTACACTGAGCGGAAGGTGGATCCATACCTTATCATTGTTGAAATCCATTCCCCAAATAAGAGCCCGCGGTTTTAATAGTATATTATATATGTAGAACGTTAGATGCAAGCGTTCTACTAGATTTCTATTTAATTAATCTAGACATTATTATAAAATCAGGCAAGTATCGTTTTAGAAATATTTTGGGTTATCATAAGGTAAAAGCCATCCGTGTTTATGTGTGGATCAGTCTTATGATTATCCTTTTTTTCAAAAGGATTTTGAAAGTTAAATCAAATGACTTGAGTTTACTCACACCAGTCACATGACTGACCCAGAGTTAATTTTGTTTTGTTTTCCCTAAACTCTTGGGTGCCCAATTTTGTACAGGCAGTCAAGTAGTCGGGATTTACAAATACTTGAAGAGATGGAGCAGAAGGCTTCAGGATTATATATAGCTATTATTATTTCCGCGGTGTTGTAAGTGTTATATTCTAATAATGGTTGTAACACCCCGAATTTTCTGAGAATATTAAAATTAACAAATTCAAGAACACTTAATTTTTAGAAGAAGTTATTAAGCCTTGAAGTTTGTATGCAGATGAGAAAAATATATATATAGATATATATATAAATTAAATAAATAAATATGCAAAAAAAGTTCAAAGCAGCGAATTGGGAGGGGGAATAACCGAATCGGCCCATTTTTGAGGTCGACCCGAGCCTTGCTGGGTCGACTAGAGGTTGATTCAGGGTGTTTGGCTGTCAACCCGTGGGCCGATTCGCTCTAAGGAAGATGTGGCATCTGATTGGTTCTCATGGTTCAGGGTTAATCTAATGGTCCTAAAACACTCTCTACAACTATATAAGGACCCTAAACCTAAAACCTAATTCTATTATTCACTCTCATCTAAACCTAGCCGCTACTAAAACCTAACGCAAATTAAATCTAATCTAATTCAACTGAGAGAATTCAACGATCTATATCAAAGGCGAGCAATTCAGTTTCAGAATACAGATCCCTGAAATCAAGTTTTTCCTTTTGATTGTAAGTGTGGTTATCTTTCAGATGTGAATAAATTAAAGACATGATTTGTAAAGAATTGTAAAATAGAATTGTATCAAGTTGTATGTGATGCTGATTCATGTTTATTCATGTCTATTCTATCATATATGCCTATGAACTATTGTGGTCTATCGAACCTATCATGTTATATGGAAATTGGTGAGTAAACCTACGATGTTGTATAAGAATTTGGGAATGAAATTATCATATGTAAGTTTGGTGATATTATTGTACATACAAGTTTTAGGCTAAGTCATGTCGTTTATACCTAATTGCTTAGAGCCATTATGCATACATGTTTGATCTACGACCTTATATGTTTAGATCTACAACTTTATATGTTAGATCCATATGCCTTTATGATAGATCTAATTTGCAAGTTCACCACTACATGCCAAGTTTAACTTGTATAGTTTTATGTAAATTCATATGCTTGTGGTTCATGTTGAATAGATCAAATTTGCAAGTTCATAGCGAAAAGTATATTGTTCTATGCCAAATCCATGTGACATATGTGTAGTTGGATCCATACTTTTGTATGATGTTGGAATGTTGCAAAGTTCCTCTTTTCCCTTTTTGTTTGTTTTATAAGTTAGGCTGAAATATCGAGCCTAACATTCTATGTAATTTTGCAAACGTACAACGGGGGTAACGTTGGGGAAAACACGAAATTACATGTAATTGGCATGTTTGACACATAAGCATAATAAGTGGCATGAAAATGGTATAATCTATATACCTAAAATTTTGAAAGTGATTTAGAAGGAAAGTGGGCCATGAAAATAATTGATTTACAATTTACATAAAAATATGTAGGATAAACATGAAAAATTACATGGCATAGATTGGTTCATGAAATGGTATATTTAGTATACCATTAATTGTGAGCATAATTTAAAGGATAATTATGGAATAATTAAATTGGGAATAATTTACATTTGGAATTTGTCATAAATAAGAAATATGAAAATTTAGAAAAGACGAATATGCCTAACCCGAGGTTAGACTGAGTTGTGGTGTAAAACTGCTTGGAACCGACCGACACATCCAGTGACCGCAAAATACCTAACTAATGTGGGTGGTTAGTGCATTGAGCCCAAAAAGGACCCAAGGTTAGACTGAGTTGTGGTGTAAAATTGCCCAGAACCGACCGGCACATCCAGTGACCGCAACAATACCTGTCTAATGTGAGTGGTTGGTGCTTTAATAAAGCTAAGTCAAGATTGGTAGGGTTAAGTAAATTAAGGAAACATTTGACCAATTCAACGTGTTAATTAGACAAGTGGGTGAGGTTAAGTAAATTTAGAACACTTAACCGTTATAACATGTTAATTAGACAAGTGGGTGAGGTTAAGTAAATTTAGAACACTTAACCGTTATAAAATGTTAATTAGACAAGTGGGTGAGGTTAAGTAAATTTAGAACACTTAATCGTTATAACATGTTAATTAGACAAGTGGGCGAGGTTAAGTAAATTTAGAACAATTAACCGTTATAACATATTAATTAGACAAGTGGGTGAGGTTAAGTAAATTTAGAACACTTAACCGTTATAACATGTTAATTAGACAAGTCGGCGAGGTTAAGTAAATTTAGAAACACTTAACCAGTATAACTTGATTTATGGAAAGGTTAAGTTAAAATAAGAGGGCAACACTAAACCAATATAACTTGATTTGTAGTAAGGTTAAGTTAACACAAGAAGGAAACACTTAACCAAAGTAACATGACACGTAGGTGGGTTAAGTTAACTTGAATTGTGTAACGTCCCGGAATTTTGATAGTCACATATTTATTTTATTTTATTACATTAAATATTTATTTAGAATATTAATGGATCTAAAATATATATTCCATTTATAAAACGAAGCTCGAACGTTATAATTTATATATAATAATAAACGAACTAGAAATGCCGCGGTAGTTCGTAAATTTTCGTTCTGAACTTCAACTGAATATACAGAATCCGTTTTAAGTCGGAATTCTGTGAAACTAGAAGCGTTTGAATCGATTTGATTATATTTTTCTAGTGGAAGAGAAAACTCTTAATTTCGTGTTTTAAATTGTTTGTTATTCCCAAATCAAATTTTGAAATAGTCGCTATGGAAATCGTTTATAAATGATAACATTTGTTTAATTAATTAAATAAGGATTTATATATATTTTTGATATCGTTTAACCAAATTTCTGAGTGTCGAGTTTTTAATCCATCTTAGCCTTATTCGAAGTTTTTGTTTTGAATATATTCGATAATATCGGTTTATTATTATTTGATTAAACTGTTTTGGAATTTAATTTGTATTGTATCCACATTATAAAATATTTATAAATAACTCAATCTATAGCTTGTGTACAACATTCACAGCTTACATTTTCAATGCATATCCATCAGCATTTTCATTCAGCAAATCAAATGAAGTCATTACATATTCACTAGAAGTGGCATACAAAGAAAACAACATATATTCATACTAATGCAAAGCCTATTGGACAAAGACTTAGGAGTCCTTATGTTAGTCATATGCTCATTAACTGAAGACTTTACTCCTTATCCACATTTCTATTTTAAACATTCATACTCACAAAGTTAAATGCATTGAAATTGTTGTTTGTAATACTAATTGACTTTTGCATTGTGCATGCACATTCAACAATTTTATATGCATCAATGCTGAGACGGCCCGCCCCGCACCAGCCTGCATTTCCTCCGAAAGTGCGCTGTACACATGCCCGACTAGCACAGGACGGTCGTCAGGAGAATGGAAAGAAGAGAATGAACTAATCAAGAAACCTGTAGAATGTCTCACAGCGCATGGAATAAAATATAATAATAACATACTTGACATAAAACAGGTGAGACAGTGCATAAGCTGATAACTAAAATCAACATCAATCATCAAAGCAGCGGAAATCCAAATATAGCTTATTACAATTTTTCCAAATTTACTGTCTCTAAACAAAAGAAAGCTAAAGTAGAAGATACACCAACAATGCCCAAGTAGTGATCTTCGACAACACAGGGAGAATATTATGTATATAGTACGTGGAAGCCTCCTGCTCGTCTCCGGATCGTCTACCCGTGCATCACCAGCTAACCTGTCTCTAGTCTGCTCGTGTGAGCACCCAGAGTAATAAGAGGAGACATAAAACTCTGGGTCAGACATAAAGCCTGGTATGAGCGATAAGCATCTTAAACAGAACAATAACAGATATACTAAACCATACCTGAACCTGGACCTGCAACCAAAGAGTTAGTACCACATACCGTACAATACTCCAAGGTGCCATAATGAATAGTGTAAAGAATACGGGGGTGGGGTGTGCATGTCCTAATGATAGCAAACAAATCATCCATAGCAACCATCCTCACATCTCTCACTCAGTGCGTAAAGTGTACGACATCTACCACTTTGGAACACTAGACAAACTGAGGTAACGACGAATCCCGACTTGTAGAAACCCTGCTGTGACCAAGCCAAACACTTGGAGTCATGACCAAACATTTCAATGACCCACTTCATTGGTCGTAGCCCTTGGTTCTACCGATGCCATAATGGCCCTGAATCCGCCTTCGTACCTCCTACCATAGTGGTTCAAAACTATAGACGTCGATAACTCCTTGGCACGCGTCCCGCAGCAAAGCCCAACCATGAAGTGAACTCGTCGATTCCCATCTGAATCTTAAGCTCTAACTTCTCATTTGGACTTCCTTTGCATCTCGGGTTTGGTCGAATTGGAGTGGGTCTTCAGAAGAGTTGTCGCGCATTAACAGTCCTAGAATTCGGTTCGGTTCGGTAGTCATCACCTTCATCGGTTCGGGTCGGTAGTCATCGCCTTCATCGGTTCGGGTCGGTACTCCACTTCGGGTCGGGTCGGTGTCCTCCTCCGGGTCGGGTCGGGTCATTGTCTTCCTTCCAGTTTTCTCCGATCAGCTCCCTCGTTTTCCATCTACTCTGATCCGATCCGCTCCCGTTCTTCATCTGCCTTGATCCGATCCGCTCCCTTCGCCTTGCTCCAGTCGTGGCCTTCCATTCTTGAGCCGATCCGATCTGGTCTCCATTTTCCTTCCGATCCGATCCCCTTTGTCCACTCCAACTCTAAGTAAACAGCCTTCCTTCTCGCCAAGTCCCCTGTGTGCCAAACTCCGGTTCGGGTCGGGTTTCTTGCCCATTCACATTTCCGATCCGAGCCCCCCCATCCGATCCGATCCGGTTAGGAACCTGCACATTTCTGCAACTTTCCAGCGAGCTTTCTACGCCATTCGACGACGTTTTCGAGCAATTTAACTATTCTAATCAATCATAAAGCATACCATAGGGTCATAGCAACATGTAATAGCAACCACAAACAGCAAACAACAATTCAGATGAATCAAAAGGGGTCAAAAGTGACTAAAACTTCACATTTTCCCATAGTCCCTCTTAATCATGTTTAAGTACATACTTAGTAAAACTTAACCAAATCGTCTAAATTTTATAACAGAGGCATGAAATATTATTTAAGAATTTCTAAACATTTTTCCAGAGTTTATTGGCGTATAAATTCGCCAATCTTCACTAATCACCCTTAATTAACTGTAATTAGTGTCAAAATGATGCTATCACTCACCTTGGCCACAAAATAGAACACCAAATCTGAAATACTCTCTGTTTGGGTCGAATTCCTATGTGTAGCAGCAGCTCCAACCTTGCTTTGTTGCTATTTGGCCTTGTTTTGATGTAGTTTAGGCTTAATCTTCACTAAAAATGTGTTTTGGAGTGGTTTTAGAGGACGGAGGCCATTACTAAGGTCTCAGGAAGGTTTGTGGCGGCTCAAATCTGAAATGAAAGTGATAACCTAACCCTAATCAGTCCTCCTATACCTCTAACCCCGAAATTCCCCTTGGGCCTAGCTGCTAATCACCCGGTTAAGCCCAATTAAGCTGTTTTTCACCATCTGAAACTTGTTTCAGCCATATCTCCCAAACGGTAAGTCCGTTTGGCTAATGTGACCACTCTACGGAAAGAGAAACCATCATCCGAAGCCAATGGAAGTCGTTTCAGGTCAAAATTCCTTTCCAGTCAAAAGTTATGGCCAAAACAGTGCCAACTAGGGGTAAAATGGTCATTTAAAAATCGAGAAAAATCATGAACATGGGAAATGACCCCAATAGTCGTCTCCCAAAGTTACACGACCATACGACTTCGTATGTGAAAGAAATAAATATCCTACGATCCTATGATGCGTAGAATACGGGTCGTTACACTCTCCCCCCCTTAAGAAATTTCGTCCCCGAAATTCCTTAACCCAAAACATACAAGGGACCCCGCATGCCTAACAACCATATACAACATTCAAATATGCAAAACAAGCAAACAAGCCTATCCTAGCATGCGGAAAACTAAATCGAAGTCAAAATCTTACCAGGTAAAGAGTTCTGGGTGTGTCTTCCTGATGTTCTCCTCTGTCTCCCAAGTACAATCATTCTCGTCCTCGCTCCACTGTACCTTGACTAGCCTCACCGCCTTCCTTCGAAGTTGCTTCATGTCGTGCGCGACAATACGGGCCGGCTTGCGGTTCCCAACCGCCTCGGGTTCTACTTCGAAGTCCTCTAACTGATCAGGTGAAATAGTCATATCTGAGTCATGAACGAACTTCCTTAGTTGGGAAACATGAAATACGTTGTGAACCCCCGTCATCTTCTCTGGTAAGTCAATTCTATATGCCAAATTCCCGACTAGTTCAAGAACAGGGAACGGGTCAACAAATCTTGGTGCCAACTTGCCTCTCCTGCCAAATCGTATTACGCTCTTCAACGGAGAAATCTTGACAAACACCAAGTCGCCAACGGAGAATTTTAAGTCTCTTCTCCTCTTATCAGCATAACTCTTCTGCCTATCTTGGGCAGCCTTTATTCGTTGTTGAATGATCTTAATCTTATCTGAAGTTTCCCTCACCACATCTGGTCCAAGCATAAACTTCTCACCAGTCTCTATCCAACATGATGGTGAGTTACACGGCCTTCCTACAAAGCTTCAAACGGAGCCATACCGATACTGGATTGGTAGCTATTATTATATGCAAACTCTGCTAGATGCAAATGGTCATCCCATGATCCACCAAAATCCAATATACATGCTCTCAAGAGGTCTTCCAAAATACGATTCACCCTCTCTGTCTGACCGTCGGTCTGAGGATGATATGCGGTACTAAGATGTAGCTCTGACCCTAGAGCCTCTTGTAAGCTCTTCCAAAACCCACTAGTGAACAACGGGTCTCGGTCGCTCACAATGCCTTTAGGTACTCCATGAAATCTCACTACCCACTTCATATACAATTCTGCTAACTTAGCTGCCGTTCTGGTCGATTTGACTGGTATAAACCTTGCACTTTTAGTCAGTCGATCTACAATTACCCAAATGCTGTCATATCCCGATCTAGTCCTTGGTAAACCATCGATGAAATCCATCGAGACTTGCTCCCATTTCCATTCGGGAATTTCTAAAGGCTGTAACAACCCACTAGGCTTCTTTTGCTCGGCTTTAACTAGCTGGCAATTCATGCACTTGGATATAAACTTCCCAACGTCTCTTTTCATCCCTTCCCAGTAGTAAGTCTGCTTCATATCTCGATACATCTTATTACCACCGGGGTGTATAGTCAGCTTTGAGTGATGACATTCTCTAAGCACTTCATCTCTCAATCCATTGACATTGGGTGGAACAAGCTTTCCATTCTTTCTAAGCCATCCATCTCGATCAAGCCCATACTTGTTCATCTCCTCATCGATACCCATCTCTAACTTGGAGATCATTTCCAATAGGTTAGGATCGTCCCTCTGACTAGAGCCGATCCGTTCAATCAAAGTGGGTCTGATCGTCAAACTTGCTAACATTTCTGGATCCAATTCGCACTTTGGTCTGAAATCAAACCCCGCGATAAACTCCAGTTGCTTCCATTCAAGGAACATAGCCCCTAAGCTGGCATGTCTTCTACTCAATGCATCAGCCACCGCATTGCCCTTTCCCGGTGTATATGCGATGTCAAAATCATAGGAAGCTAAGAACTCTAACCATCTCTGCTGACGGAGATTTAAATCCTTCTGGGAGAATAGATACTTCAACGACTTATGATCTGTAAATAGCTCAAATCTTTCTCCCAAGAGATAGTGTCTCCACATCTTTAACGCGAACACGATCGCTGCCAATTCTAAATCATGGGTAGGGTATCTTCTCTCGTGCGGTTTCAACTGCCGACTTGCGTAAGCTACAACCCTACCGCCTTGCATCAATACAGCACCCAGTCCGGTACCACAGGCATCCGTGTATACCGTCATCTCTTCATCCCCCTTAGGAATGACTAACACTGGTGCGCTTGTCAACTGGTCCTTTAGACTTTTAAATGCATTCTCGCACCTTTCATCCCAGACAAAAGCTTGATTCTTCTTGGTCAACTGGGTCAATGGTGCAGCTAACTTGGAGAAACCTTGGATAAACTTACGATAATATCTAGCTAACCCCAAGAAACTTCTTACATCTGTTGCATTCTTGGGCGTAGGCCAATCTTGTACCGTAGCCACCTTTGCTGGGTCCACGGCAATACCGTTCTCTAATACAACATGGCCCAAGAACCTCACTTCCCTCTTCCAGAAGTGACACTTAGAAAACTTGGCTTTCAATTGGTGTTTTCTCAACACCTCCATCGCTACTCTTAAATGTTCCTTGTGTTCTTCCTCTGTCCTCGAATAGACCAAAATATCATCAACGAACACAAGGACAGACTTATTCAACTGATCTCTGAATACCCTATTCATAAGATCCACAAAATATGCCGGGGCATTAGTCAGCCCAAATGGCATAACCAACCATTCATAAAATCCAGACGGCGTTCGAAATGCCGTTTTAGCTATACTCTCAGCTTCCACTCTAAGCTGATGAAAACCTGTCGCGAGATCCAACTGAGAAAATACTCTCGCGCTACTCAACTGA
Organism: Allium sativum; assembly: GCA_030737875.1. Taxonomy (NCBI): domain Eukaryota; kingdom Viridiplantae; phylum Streptophyta; class Magnoliopsida; order Asparagales; family Amaryllidaceae; genus Allium; species Allium sativum. The sequence continues at coordinate 202,680,999 of CM060925.1, read as the reverse complement.
TCGAACAAATCATCTATCCGCGGTAGAGGATACTTGTTCTTCCTCGTCACTTTATTCAACTCGCGGTAGTCTACACACAAACGAAGGGAACCATCCGCCTTGGTAGCAAACACAACAGGTGCTCCCCATTCAAAAACACTCCTTCTGATAAATCCCTTCTTCAAAAGATCGCTGACTTGCACCTCGAGCTCCCGCAGCTCTCTTGGTGCCATACGACGAAGTGGCATCACTATAGGCCTGGCATCCTTTATCAAATCAATACGAAACTCAATCTCTCGGTGTGGTGGAAGTCCATTCACTTCTTCGAAAACATCCGGATACTGGCCAACCACGGGCAAACCTAACAACTCACTATGCGGAATGTCGAGGGAGTTTAGAAAACTAGCCAATACCCCCTTACTGGGCAGACCACCAAACACTATCCTCCGCCCATCATCCGCTCTAGCTGTCACCAAAAAGCCCTCACAGTCTACCACCACCCCATACCTTCGGAGCCAATCTACTCCCAAAATAATGCCAAACCCAGTAAAGCCCAAAACAAAGCAATCACAAACAAACATGCATCCATGACTCGATAAGACCACATTACGACAAATCATGCTAAGGCTAGTCGAACCACCAATCGGGTTCGTCACTACTAAAGGTCTATCGACAATCTCGGGCTCCAATCCCAACCTATCTACCAGGTCACTAGATATGAAAGAACTGGAAGCTCCGGTATCAAACAAAACTCTAACAGGAACATCATAAACAGAAAGCATACCTTGAATGACGACATTCTTTCCCTTCTCCGCCGCAGTTGGGGCATTCGACGAAGAAGGAATAGCATTAAGGGCATATGCTTTCACCATTTGCTTTTCTTTAAGGGGCTGTAGACACTTGTCCTTGTGATGTCCCATTTGGCCACAGTTGAAGCACTTCCTATCCGCTGGCTTGGCCCGACAATTACTAGCATAATGGCCCTTCTTACCACAGCTGAAGCACTCAACATCTTGCTTATTCTTTTTCTTCTGGCCATCCTTAGCTTGGTTCTGCTTTCTTTTATTCTGGGAACTACCCTTGCCTCCACCACTAGCTTGTGGCTTTGGCTCATCTGCGGATGCAACCTCAGTCTTCGACTTAGGGTAGAGGCTCTCTGATCTTAACGCTTTCCCCACAATCGATTCAAACGTCTCATCGATGTGGTTAATAAGTTTTTCCCCCAAGTACTGATCCAAACCAATTATGAATTTCTCATTCTTTTTCTCGGCAGTATCAATAAGAGATAACCCATATTTTGACAAAGTGTCAAATTCAACAATATACTCCGAGACAGCTCTGCCATTCTGCTTGAGCTCCAAGAATTTCTTAAACAGCATTGACTTCTGAGCAGCTGGAATGAACTTCTCGCTAAAGCGAGCCTTAAACTGCTCCCAAGTAATCTGATCTTCGGGAGTAGCTGCCTTTATAGCATTCCACCAATTCATTGCCCGCCCTTGCAGCTGACGGGACGCTAGCTTTCTCTTCATCGCATCCTCGATACCCAAATCCTCGAAGATGCGTTCGCAACTATCCAACCAATCTTGAACATCCGTAGCCGACTCCGTTCCATGGAACGGCTTCCCACCAAGGCTAGTATAATCCTTATTAAACTTGGCGAAGTCGACTCTTGGCGCCTGCACTATTGGACCACCACCATTTCCACCATTTGGAGCTGCCCTCTGCACATCTCTAAGCATCTCTCTCATGAGGTCAGTAAACATCGTCCTCATGTCAGCAGCATTCCCATTATTGGCTCCCCTACCGGTACCTCTAACATATCGGCTCATCGTCAATCTGAAAAAGGAAATGATTAACGACTCCATAGTGGTGCTAGTGCAGTACGACTTCATCCTTATACTACTAATAGTATATATATATATAGCTTTTAAAAACCAAAGTAATCACAAATACGCTCTCTCGTATACGTGTATTATCTCCCCCTGATAACTTCCCTAGGTTAACTACGCAACCTAGAGCTCTGATACCAAGTGAGACGGCCCGCCCCGCACCAGCCTGCATTTCCTCCGAAAGTGCGCTGTACACATGCCCGACTAGCACAGGACGGTCGTCAGGAGAAAGGAAAGAAGAGAATGAACTAATCAAGAAACCTGTAGAATGTCTCACAGCGCATGGAATAAAATATAATAATAACATACTTGACATAAAACAGGTGAGACAGTGCATAAGCTGATAACTAAAATCAACATCAATCATCAAAGCAGCGGAAATCCAAATATAGCTTATTACAATTTTTCCAAATTTACTGTCTCTAAACAAAAGAAAGCTAAAGTAGAAGATACACCAACAATGCCCAAGCAGTGATCTTCGACAACACAGGGAGAATATTATGTATATAGTACGTGGAAGCCTCCTGCTCGTCTCCGGATCGTCTACCCGTGCATCACCAGCTAACCTGTCTCTAGTCTGCTCGTGTGAGCACCCAGAGTAATAAGAGGAGACATAAAACTCTGGGTCAGTCATAAAGCCTGGTATGAGCGATAAGCATCTTAAACAGAACAATAACAGGTATACTAAACCATACCTGAACCTGGACCTGCAACCAAAGAGTTAGTACCACATACCGTACAATACTCCAAGGTGCCATAATGAATAGTGTAAAGAATACGGGGGTGGGGTGTGCATGTCCTAATGATAGCAAACAAATCATCCATAGCAACCATCCTCACATCTCTCACTCCGTGCGTAAAGTGTACGACATCTACCACTTTGGAACACTAGACAAACTGAGGTAACGACGAATCCCGACTTGTAGAAACCCTGCTGTGACCAAGCCAAACACTTGGAGTCATGACCAAACATTTCAATGACCCACTTTATTGGTCGTAGCCCTTGGTTCTACCGATGCCATAATGGCCCTGAATCCGCCTTCGTACCTCCTACCATAGTGGTTCAAAACTATAGACGTCGATAACTCCTTGGCACGCGTCCCGCAGCAAAGCCCAACCATGAAGTGAACTCGTCGATTCCCATCTGAATCTTAAGCTCTAACTTCTCATTTGGACTTCCTTTGCATCTCGGGTTTGGTCGAATTGGAGTGGGTCTTCAGAAGAGTTGTCGCGCATTAACAGTCCTAGAATTCGGTTCGGTTCGGTAGTCATCACCTTCATCGGTTCGGGTCGGTAGTCATCGCCTTCATGGGTTCGGGTCGGTACTCCACTTCGGGTCGGGTCGGTGTCCTCCTCCGGGTCGGGTCGGGTCACTGTCTTCCTTCCAGTTTTCTCCGATCAGCTCCCTCGTTTTCCATCTACTCTGATCCGATCCGCTCCCGTTCTTCATCTGCCTTGATCCGATCCGCTCCCTTCGCCTTGCTCCAGTCGTGGCCTTCCATTCTTGAGCCGATCCGATCTGGTCTCCATTTTCCTTCCGATCCGATCCCCTTTGTCCACTCCAACTCTAAGTAAACGGCCTTCCTTCTCGCCAAGTCCCCTATGTGCCAAACTCCGGTTCGGGTCGGGTTTCTGGCCCAGTTCACATTTCCGATCCGAGCCCCCCCATCCGATCCGATCCGGTTAGGAACCTGCACATTTCTGCAACTTTCCAGCGAGCTTTCTACGCCATTCGACGACGTTTTCGAGCAATTTAACTATTCTAATCAATCATAAAACATACCATAAGGTCATAGCAACATGTAATAGCAACCACAAACAGCAAACAACAATTCAGATGAATCAAAAGGGGTCAAAAGTGACTAAAACTTCACATTTTCCCATAGTCCCTCTTAATCATGTTTAAGTACATACTTAGTAAAACTTAACCAAATCGTCTAAATTTTATAACAGAGGCATGAAATATTATTTAAGAATTTCTAAACATTTTTCCAGAGTTTATTGGCGTATAAATTCGCTAATCTTCACTAATCACCCTTAATTAACTGTAATTAGTGTCAAAATGATGCTATCACTCACCTTGGCCACAAAATAGAACACCAAATCTGAAATACTCTCTGTTTGGGTCGAATTCCTATGTGTAGCAGCAGCTCCAACCTTGCTTTGTTGCTATTTGGCCTTGTTTTGATGTAGTTTAGGCTTAATCTTCACTAAAAATGTGTTTTGGAGTGGTTTTAGAGGACGGAGGCCATTACTAAGGTCTCAGGAAGGTTTGTGGCGGCTCAAAACTGAAATGAAAGTGATAACCTAACCCTAATCAGTCCTCCTATACCTCTAAACCCGAAATTCCCCTTGGGCCTAGCTGCTAATCACCCGGTTAAGCCCAATTAAGCTGTTTTTCACCATCTGAAACTTGTTTCAGCCATATCTCCCAAACGGTAAGTCCGTTTGGCTAATGTGACCACTCTACGGAAAGAGAAACCATCATCCGAAGCCAATAGAAGTCGTTTCAGGTCAAAATTCCTTTCCAGTCAAAAGTTATGGCCAAAACAGTGCCAACTAGGGGTAAAATGGTCATTTAAAAATCGAGAAAAATCATGAACATGGGAAATGACCCCAATAGTCGTCTCCCAAAGTTACACGACCATACAACTTCGTATGTGAAAGAAATAAATATCCTACGATCCTATGATGCGTAGAATACGGGTCGTTACAAATGCTTTAGCCATTTTGCCTTTCCTCTTTTATTTTTACAAATCAGCCAGACTAAAGGAAAACAAAAGTCCCCTTTACAGGAAACTTCCAATCTACTTGTGCTCAATGGAATGTGCTTGGATCAAACACGTTTCATGTAAATGTCATTAATTTGGATTGGGTTTTTGCTTGTGTAATCCATTTTCAACGTGTTTTGTTGCTTTCAGTAAGAAAGGACTTGAACAAAATTTTCTCCATTTAAACAAGCAAGACAACTACTTCAGAAAATAGTAAAACATATAAATTTATTCATCTAATCCAGAACAGTAAAATTCAACAGCTATGGAAGCGAAAGAAAATAGTAAAATGCACAGATGAAGAAATAGTAAAATATATATACATCAAATCGGCAAAAGATGAAAAAGGAAAGAAAAATATATAATTTTTACCATCAAATTTCTGAAATAAAACAGCTATACATTTATATATATATATATATATATATATATATATAATCTGTTAATCTCATGTACGAACTGTTTTGCATTTCATATGATATCATAGCTCGAATCTGCAAATCGAAAAGGGGAGAAAAAGTCAATAGCTTACAGTATGTACAAGACAATTCAAACAGAAAAAAAAATTTGAATTTATACCGTAAATTTTCAGACAATCGAAACAGGATATCTTCACATAAACAGCTAATTCGCAGTACAAATCTGCACAAAACCACTCTGTCCTACGTCAGTTCAAATCTGCAAAGACGAACGGAGGAAACAATACAGAAGTAAATAAATCAATTTATAAGACAACTCAGGAACAGTCCTAGATTCTCTCTGAAACCATATATGCTGAAGTAACATCAAGGCTAAGTAAAGAAACCAAAATCAAAGGTAAAACCTATAATATAAATATCGTATACAATATTCATATAGGACTGTTGCCACACATACAAAAACCCAACGCAGAATCCATACCATACGGATTTCAAATCCTAGATGTAATAAACAATTCATAGACCACAGTCTAAACCTATGATATAACCAACCGATTGAGACATTGATCATATCTAGATCACCCATAACTATAAAAACGCAAGCACTCAAACGTTCCAAACGGATCCAATGAGAAAATAAAATACCATTCGAATTGTTAAAAAAAAATCGATAATCAAAAAGTAAGTTAATAACATATCTGTATTCGTGGATCTCATACTTCAAATCTGGTTCGGGGATCTGAACGATGGAAGTCCCGGGTTGATGACCTAAAGTCTGAAATGGATAGATACGAAGCTACTTCATTTCTGGGAGTGGGGTTCGGCGAGGTTAGATGGCGCACCATCGCTGAGTGAAAGGGATTGGGGATCGACGAGTTTTAGGGTTTGGCAAGGAAGGAAAAGAGATGACCGAAGTGTGGCTGCGTAGGGGAGAGGAGCCGTGGTTATTTTCGATCTGCGATGAAGAAGAAGGGAGGAGAGGGAGGATCTGATTGCGGCATGAAGGGTTTTCTTTTGTTTGTTTGAGGCGGCGGTGAGTTCTGAGGGTAAGGAGGGGGATCCGTTGGTTAATGGTGAAAAAGTGGATGCGGGTTGACTAATTCGAGCTGGGCTGGACGAGGTAACGGTTGAGGCCCAATAATTTACTTAAATTAAAGGTTATTTAATAAACTTTGAATATTAATACCGGATGCATACGTGATCGGAATTCGATATAACAGGAAGCAGCGGAACCGCGTTGACGAGCACTTCATCGTGTAGCCGGTCTAGTCAGTATTGAAAGCAGCTATAATTTTTTGTCAAATTAAACGCTGTTTAATTTGACTAAGCCAAAATGTTTTATCGACAAATCAATTCAAGGTGTGTTAAACTCACTCGGTTTTTCCCATTTATATTTTATATAAATTGGGTTTTTTATTTTGTGTGCTCCGTTTGCTATGTTTATCTGTTTGCTAATTACATCATTATTTGTTGATTTAACCAATGAAATTAAACTGTCGTTTAATTTCAGTAAAATACTAAATCGTTATTTTAACGATTGATTCCAATAAAGGTAACTCACATTGGTTGGTCACGTTTATAAAATAAACGTGTTTTAAATTGTTTGAATTGTTTGCATTTCTTGTAAACTGGTTGATGTTAATTGTTCGTTATTTATTGTTATCAGTTAAATGAAATTGATTGACCAGATTTGAGATAACCATTTGTACACAGGGAAGAACAGGTTGGAGGGGTCCAACGGGATTCCTAAATATATTATTTATTTCATATTATCAACATATGAACTGTCATGTTTAGGGTGAATGATTTGATTATTGATTTTTTGATGAAATTTTAACATCTGCTTAGTTTAAACCAATGGGCGGTATTGGTTGAGTATTTGGCGACATATGGCCTACAAGATCAATCGTTTGATAAATGCTAATTTACCGTCAGGCAAATCGACAGAGATGAAGTTATAAAATTTATTTTATAACTGGATATAGATTACAAAATATATTACTTTGAATTAAAGTTTATAAAAGGAAATAAATAGATATTATATTTATTTAAGACTTTGATTTATTATTAATTTATTTTATAAAGTCAATCCTGATATTGATCAGATTTATAAGTATGAGAATAAGAACTTAACCTAACGGTTAAAGTGAATAAGTGTTTTGTTAATAAATTAAGTGAAAAGGGAAATAAAAGAGGATTGCGTGGAGTTCTAAAGGTAATTTTCGAGTTAAAAAGAAAATGTAAAGGATGAGTTTGATCTATAAGAATAAGCATGGATTATCGTTTTCAAGTAATGAATAAAAAATATGTCGTAACGTTGTTTTATATATAAATAAGTTGAATTGATTTCCCATTATTGGATAATAATGTAGCTAATGTTTTGAAAGTGAAATAGAAACTGAATATGATATAAGATTTTCCTAAGTATTAAAAGAGAATTTGTTCAAAGAATTATCGTATGTGAATAAGAAGCAAAAACTATATTTATAATATCGAAATATTTAAGAGTTTGAATTTACATTTGTTTTAATTAAAAGGCCAAGTGGTACTGAATACTGAACCAGTGAACTCATTGGATTGTCATGATTGAAACACTGTTTATTTTGATAGTTAAATCACCGACTATAAAATCTGTCCAATGCGATTGTTGGTACGGAAAGACCGGGATCGAATTTATATTCGAAAACCATTCCGACTAACAAATACGTGAAGATATCAGAAGATGATCGAGATGGGGCATTGAAGACTGTGGATCTTCATTAAACGGAAGAACCACTAATAATCCCTGGTTAGCTTCCAGAGATAACTGCGTTTCTGTCGTGCTTGGGATCTACGGAGTGCAAGTGTAATGACCCGCATTGGCAGAGGTATTATAATTAATTTATTTAATTTTATAAATAGTGATATAGTGAATTTAATGGTCGTGGAATTAAATAATGTTGAATATTTAATTAAAATAATAATTAAATAATATATTTAATTCTGAAATAATCATAATTGGCTGAAATGGAGATATAGTGTGAACTAGATCATCTGTGATATTTAATTCAGCATGGAATTTAATTTGAATAACGAATATATTATATAAACGGCAGTTTGAACGTATAATTATAATATAATTATAATCGAGCTCGAAATGGCGCGGTAGTTCGCGATTTGGCGATTCGAACTTTAAACGAATGTACAGGATCCGTTTTAAATCGGATTTCTGTGAAACAAGAAACGTTGGGAGCTGGTGGGGTATATTTTTCTAGTTGAAGAGAAAAATCGAGATTTCGTCGTGTAGATTTTGATTTATGTCCAAATAAAATTTTAGAAAAGTCGCTATGAAATTCCTTTCTAATATATATCGATTTATAAAAGGATTTAAATATAAATAAAATATCAATATTACTCTGATGAGGAAATATCGAGTTAGAAATCCATATAGGATTATTCTAAGGCTGTATGGTGTTCTAGTATGAATATATACGACAATGTAAATTTATTTATATTTAATTTAATTGTTTTAAATATATTTAAATATTTAAAATGATTATTTAGATCCTTAAAAATAGCCAGTTTTACAAATGACCTCAGAATTCGACGAAACTAATTTTGTTGGATCCGCAACATCAAATTATTGTTAGATTCCAAGTTCCGTGATTTTTAGAGTCACCGTGTGGCCGTACGGATTTTTAAGGTGAAGAACAGTCAGTATTTTGACAGTTAAAAATACACTGTGTGAGCATACGGATTCGGAATTCGACGAAACTAGTTTCGTTCGGACCGTAATGTCGAACTGTAGCTACATGTCCAGTTTCGTGATTTTTGGGTACCGTATGTAATCACAGGAATTTTAGAGGACACAGAAGAACAACGTTTGCTTATAATAAATTAAATAATCGAATATAAAAATATTAAAAATATCCCATATATTCCCCCCTAAAATATCTCTAAACCTAAATTCCCTTTTCGTCAGTCAAAAACCCACCGTAACAGTTTTGTTCAAAGAAAATAAAACATGTGTTTGTTAAAATCAAAACAAATCCTTAAAAAAATCCTAAAATCAAAAAGTTTATATGATTGAGCTCCCATGGTTTTGCTCTACAACCTGGTACCGATTTCTTAAGGTGCGAACACCTTTCATTTTGCTGTAACCATGACAACGTGTTCTAGGGTTCGGTGGTTTGTGCATTTAAAGGGGTAATCTATGATTTCGACTTTGGTTTGAGGTTCCTAGGGAGGAATAGCACCTCGTGGAGGAGTTTGGTGGGTATCGGTGGTTATTTGGGTTGAGCGACATGGTACAGGACGCGTGAAATTCCCCAGGTCGCGACGAGCAAATTGATGGCGAGCTACAGGTTTTTGGTATGGTTGGGTAGAGGTTGCGGAGTGGTGAATTATGGTGATTTTAGTTTGAATTTAAATGTATGGGTGGAGGAGCAGTTGGTGAAGGAAGAATGGAAATGGCTGTGTGTTCACTGGAGTTCGATCGTGTATTGGGGAAGAGGAAGTTGCTGGGCGCGGGTCAAGGGTAATGGGCCAACGAATCAAGGTTAAGCCCGATAGGAGAAATAATTAAATATATTTTTCTTGTTTAAAAAGGAATACCATCTTATAAAATGTTTATCTTTATCGTACGTTATCAGAAATTGACAAAACTGGATCCGTTAGGATCGTATGGACGAGAGCTGCACAATGGAACTGACTGGGAGTGGATTGGAGATTGTTTGAATTTAGGGCGAAATAAATTGTTTGATTCAAATCAAACAAACAGTTTATCGTTCTTTAACGATGAACTGCCAATGTGAGTAAATCTCACTAACTCTGAACAACTTATAATTTCATGTTATATTTTTAGAACTGTTAAATATTGGCTGATTAACTGTGTGTTGACTGTTTGATTGAACTGCTAGTCAGTTAGTTGAATTTCTGTATTGATTCTGTTTATCAGGATAATTCGTATTGAACTGAAAGTGATGATAATCATACTGTGTAACATCTGTGGATGTAGGGAAACAGGTTGGAGGAATCCGACTGGATTCCTCAATAATTATTTTACTGTTTTTCATATATTGTGATATATGATGTGTTATATAATTTGTTATGGATTATGTGTGTTAGAATGATATTGATCCTTGTTATTCGATATTTTAAATATCATAAAAAGACCCTGGGATGTAAAAAAAGAATCATTTCAATGTATATTGAAATAAAGGGATTTTATAAAATCAACAGATTTTATGAAAGAAAATATTTCGAAAGTAAATAAAAGGGAAAATGTTGATAAAACGAATAGAATAGAATAAAGGAATATGTATTTAGAAAATAAATAGAATAAAGGAATATTTATTGGGAAAGTAATTAGAGTAAATGAAAAGGAGTTAATCGAATTTAGTTATCGAAACAAGTTTGTCAAATATGGTTAGTCTAGTCAAGTAAATCGAAAAGAGTTATTCAATTAGCGTTAATCGAAATGGAGTTAAACAAAAATTAGAAACTGACTAGAGATTAATAAGTTTAATGGTTTCCTGAGTATCGATCTGATGTTGGTTTCGGCCTTTGGGGTTTATACTTAGGAAGTTGTTCTCTTGTTAGTTTATAGTTAGGGACTGATAGTTGTGGAAGAATAGTGATATGTAGTTAAGCCATGGAAATATTTCCCAGTGTTAATAACGTATATTTTCTAAACATAGAAAATAAGGAAATATGAATATATATAGATATATATATATGATTGATGATTGATTGATAGAATTTCCATTTGGAAATAATATCGTTGTTTGCACACGTGTTTTTCTTTGATGGTTAAATCACAGACTATCGAAGTTTTGACCATTTTAACGTTGTTAATATGGAGAGACCGGTTGGATTATTATCCAAAGAACCACTATGTATTGGCATAAGCGTTGCGAATCATATATGCCAAAGATAATTGAAGACGGAGTATAGTACAAGGGCTATTGTATAAGTTTTAGATAATAGTGCCTAAGAGGGATATACTGAATAGTACCATTGGTTCATCTTGTCACCCATAAGTTTTAGATAATAGTGCCTAAGAGGGATATACTGAATAGTACCATTGGTTCATCTTGTTCCTGGGTGACTTGTATGGACGAATGTCTGACAGAGTATTTCCAGAAAGGTCATGTACATTGATTTCTTCAACCGTACCAAGAGTGGAAGCGGAGAAGGAAACTTCTTTAGCTAACACGTAATGTACTGTTGTAGACGTCAATTAGTGATTTTCGATGGATCTGACAATGTGGCATTCGAAGTGAATCTAATGTGATGAGGAAGCGTAACCTCAAGCCTCACATCCGGTAAATGACAGAAATCAGGCAGGCAGCATGGCTAAGTCGGTCGCTCCGAAGTAGGTTGTATAATCACCTGATCTAGAGTTTCATTTGCTTCTAAAAATCTATTGTTGATGTTGTCCCATTCGGGAAACGGTTGCTGATCCCATCCGTTGTTGATATACATTCGATACACTCAAGCGGAATGAGTGGTCGGTCATGTGTGGCCGGGTTGTAAGATGTTCTTGTTGAACCCAGTGTATTCCTTTCTAGAGGTACATTAGCGAAAGGTGGTTCCATAACTTGTCATAGTTGGAAATCCATTACCCAATACGTGCTTACGGTTTTGATTGTATACTATATATGTAGAACGTGAGATGAAAGCGTTTCTGCTAGATGATTATTATATTGTGGTTGATAGACATTATTATAATATCAAAGGTTTTTGATATAAAGATAATTTGGATTCTCATAAGGGAAAAACTCGTTCCGTTGTACGGTGTGGTCTTATGAGATATCGCTTACTTGTTCAAACGGTTTTAAACTGTTTTACTCATACCAATCCCATGACTGACCCGGAGTTTATTTTGTTGTTTCCCTAAACCCTTGGGTGCCCAATTTTGTACGGGCAGTCAAGTAGTCAGGATTTACAGATATACTGGAAGAGCTTGGAGCAGGAGGCTTCAGGATTATATAGCTATAGTTATTTCCGCTGTGTTGTAAGTGTTGTACTTTGAAAATGATGTATATTCAAGTACAAAATTATATTTTTAAGTTATGTTATATATTATATGTTATTCGTTCCGCTGTGAGATTCGTGTTACTCTGATGTTGTGTTGTTCTTCTTCTTCTTCTATTCTAAGTTTCTATCTTATCTTTCCTCACCCTCTGTTTTCTTTCTATAATCATCCGGTATTTTTCGATGTTTGGTTAGTCATCATTGAGTTTATGGCAATAACCAAAGTCGACAAAAACCAGGGTCATTACAATTAGTATCAGAGCTTAAGGTTAAGTAATTACCTTGGCTCTGTGGCGTGACTCAATAGAGATGGGGTTAGTAATACCCTAGATTGAGTTTGAGTGTATATATACGAGTGAACGTATTTGTAGATGATATAAAAGTAACTTTATATTGTGGAGATTTATTGGTTGAGTAGTTTATGAGTTCTGGTCGATCAGTTTGATCCACTGTATCGGTAGGGACTTTGTAAATACTCGAATACGATGAACCGTCATGGTATGTTTTGAAAAGAGGGGTAAACGAAATAATTTTACCCAAATTATATTTTGATATAAAGGATTTATATTGGAAAAATTATAATATATTGGATATATTTGTTGTTATTATAATCGAGTAAGATTATAAATTAAATGGTTATGTAAATAACCAATCAGAATTCATATAAGTGAAATACGTGAATCAGATGAGTTAAATCTGAAATTTAAACCAGAAGTTGAAAATTAAAACTCGGGAAAATTGAAAAAGTGTTTGTAAATGGATTTGGATTAAAAAAAAGGAAAATTTAAGATCCTGGGAGATTTTGAATTGTTTTACAAGCAGTGTGAATTATATTTTGAATTGAATTTCAAAGTGGAAATGTTTAGAAATGGTTTTATAGTATTGAACTCACTTCGGTAGCTGGAAAATAGATTCTGATGATGAATCTAGACATCATCAGTATTCATTTTCGAGTTCTAAGTGACGAATTACTACCAGAGATACTGTTTTGAATTTGTTTTGGGAAAGACAAGTTGTGTTGAATTTCAAAATGGGATTTACAATATAAAATTTGAATAGAAATTGAATAGAATTAACTAAGTCGAAGAGGAATTAGTTAATCGAGTTTTGAATTTGAAGTTGAACTTTGAATGGTGAATTGGATTTGTAAATGGATATTCGAAATCGAATATAGAACTTAAATTTGAAATTTGGATTCAAATTAGTTAATAAGCAAGTGAAAATATATTTGAACATGTCATGTTCAAATAGAAAAGTGAAATAGATTAAGGAGTTAATTAATTTTGTTTATTAACGAATTGAGTTAAAAACGATCAGGTATAGTTAAAATAGATTGGGAAGGTATAAATATACATGAGATAGGTATGGATAAAGTATGAAGGTATATAAATAGAATGCTCGACGAAAAGGTATGTATTTAATTCATATATAAGATTTTATGCGCCGTATCGGCTAGCCGCTTGGCTTTTTCTTTTTCTTTTGGATTGGTGAAGGCCATGGGAGGCTATTTGAAATATCCTGATGCTCCTGGTACAAAGGAGGTTATGGCAAATTTTTCCGGGAATTTAAGGAGTTAGAATATTATTAAGATAGTTTGATAGTTAGAAATCAACATATCAATATATATATATATATATATATATATATATATATATATATATAGGAGTCGATAAGGAAACGAACTTAGAAATAGAATAGTATAATCAAAAAGGAAAACTAAGAATAAAATCTAGTAAGAATAGAAAGAGGAAGCGTATACGTGTGTAAAAGTGAATAAGTAGTTGTATGGTATTGATTATTCGAGTAAGTAGTCATATCTGTTTTGACGTTATAAATGTTATTCAGTCAAGGTCTGAGAGGTAGTTATACCCCAACTTGATTGATTTCATTATTAACAAATAAATGGTAGATTTCAGGCTCGAAGATCAATGTTGAATAAGAGTTAGTTGAATATAGTATTTGGGTTCGTAACGATATTTTACACAACATCCGTTTTAACCCAAATAAGTGTAAGCTTGGAAATATAATTAAGAATATTTCCTAAGTATAGAAATAAATGAGATCGGAAAAGAGATAAGTAATTGGAATATTTTTCAATTATAAATAACTTATATTTTCTAAAGTTTAGAAAATAAAGGAAGGCGATATTCGGAAATATTTTCCAAATAACATAAAAGGCCAATATGGTTATTGAAAATATTTGGTTAACAAATATTGATAAAGAAATGGAGAAGTGATTTAACTAATGGAATATTAATTAAGGGCTCAGTGACATGTTCAAAAAGGAAAATTTGATTTTTGAAAAGAGTAAACTATTTAAAAACTCCCAGGGAAAGACTGTTTGAATTAAAAACAAATTTAACAGAAATTTGTGGAAGCGATTTTGAATTAAAGTAAAGCCAATAAAGGGTAACTAAGATTGAATTAGAATGATATCAAGACAAATTGGATTGTGAGATTCAAATTTGAAGTGTAATGTGATAATCAACTTAAGAGTTGGGAATCGAGAAGAATCGAGTTGAAATGATATATAGCTCGGATATAAGCGAATGGTTGTGTTATGGATAAAAGCAGATTAGAATTTGATTGGGATGACCCTTGTATCTGCTGAATTGATAACAGGTGGAAAGGATATAATGATATGTCGACAAAAGGTACAAGTTTATATTTCTATTGGATATAAGATTTATGAGCCGAATTGGCAAGCCGCTTGGCTGTTTGATTTTCTTTTGGGTTGGAGATGGCCCAGAGAGGCGAGTGGGAGTTTGACCGATTGACCAGTACAAAGGAGGTGTTGGCGAAATTTTTCGAAAAGTTAAGGCGTTAGAAATTTTTTAGGATTTTTGAAAATTTTCGTTGATAAGAATTAGTTAATATTTAGTTGAAATTAAATTGGTTCAGTTGAAAATGAAGTTAAGAAGTGAACAAATATGTTCTGACAAGTCGATAGGGTCGTTCTCTACCTTAGCAATTTCGAGGGCGAAATTATTTTAAGTGGGGAAGATTATAATGACCCGCATTGGCAGAGGTATTATAATTAATTTATTTAATTTTATAAATAGTGATATAGTGAATTTACTGGTCGTGGAATTAAATAATGGTGAATATTTAATTAAAATAATAATTAAATAATATGTTTAATTCTGAAATAATCAGAATTGGCTGAAATGGCGATATGGTGTGAACTGGATCATCTGTGATATTTAATTCAACATGGAATTTAATTTGAATAACGAATATATTATATAAACAACAGTTTGAACGTATAATTATAATATAATTATAATCGAGCTCGAAATGGCGCGGCAGTTCGCGATTTGGCGATTCGAACTTTAAACGAATATACATGAGCCATTTTAAATCGGATTTCTGTGAAACAAGAAACGCTGGGAGCTGGTGGAGTATATTTTTCTAGTGGAAGAGAAAAATCGAGATTTCATCGTGTAGATTTTGATTTATGTCCAAATCAAATTTTAGAAAAGTCGCTATGAAATTCCTTTCTAATATATATCGATTTATAAAAGGATTTAAATATAAATAAAATATCAATATAACTCTGATGAGGAAATATCGAGTTAGAAATCCATATAGGATTATTCTAGGGCTGTATGGCATTCTAGTATGAATATATACGACAATATAAATTTATTTATATTTAATTTAATTGTTTTAAATATATTTATATATTTAAAATGATTATTTAGAGCCTTAAAAATAGCCAGTTTTACAAATGACCTCAGAATTCGACGAAACTAATTTTGTTGGATCCGCAACATCAAATTATTGTTAGATTCCAAGTTCCGTGATTTTTAGAGTCACTGTGTGGCCGTATGGATTTTTAAAGTGAAGAACAGTCAGTATTTTGACGGTTAAAAATACGCTATGTGAGCATACGGATTCAGAATTCGACGAAACCAGTTTCGTTGGGACCGTAATGTCAAACTTTTGCTACATGTCCAGTTTCATGATTTTTGGGTATCGTATGTAATCACAGGAATTTTAGAGGACGCAAAAGAACAATGTTTGCTTATAATAAATTAAATAATCGAATATAAAAATATTAAAAATATCCTATATATACCCCCCTAAAATATCTCTAAACCTAAATTCCCTTTTCATCAGTCAAAAACCCGCCGTCACAGTTTTGTTCAAAGAAAATAAAACGTGGGTTTGTTAAAATCAAAATAAATCCTTAAAAAAATCCTTAAATCAAAAAGTTTATATGATTGAGCTCCAATGGTTTTGCTCTACAACCTGGTACCGATTTCTTCAGGTGCGAGCACCTTTAATTTTGCTGTAACCACGACAACGTGTTCTAGGGTTTGGTGGTTTGTGGATTTAAAGGGGTAATCTATGATTTCGACTTTGGTTTGAGGTTCCTAGTGAGGAATAGCACCTCGTGGAGGAGTTTGGTGGGTATCGGTGGTTATTTGGGTTGAGCGACATGGTACCGGACACGTGAAATTCCCCAGGTCGCGACGAGCAAATTGATGGCGAGCTACAGGTTTTTGGTATGGTTGGGTAGAGATTGCGGAGTGATGAATTGTGGTGATTTTAGTTTGAATTTAAATGTATGGGTGGAGGAGCAGTTGGTGAAGGAAGAATGGAAATGGCTGTGTGTTCTTTGGAGTTCAATCATGTATTGGGGAAGAGGAAGTTGCTGGGCGCGGGTCAAGGGTAATGGGCCAAGGAATCAAGGTTAAGCCCGATAGGAGAAATAATTAAATATATTTTTCTTGTTTAAATGTATACCATCTTATAAAATGTGTATCTTCATCATACGTTATCAGAAATTGACAAAACTGGATCCGTTAGGATCATTTGGATGAGAGCTCCACAATGGAACTAACTGGGAGTGGATTGGAGATTGTTTGAATTTAGGGCAAAATAAATTGTTTGATTCAAATCAAACAAATAGTTTATCGTTCTTTAACGATGAAATGCCAATGTGAGTAAATCTCACTAACTCTGAACAGCTTATAATTTAATGTTATATTTTTAGAACTGTTAAATATTGGTTGATTAACTATGTGTTGGCTGTTTGATTGAACTGCTAGTCAGTTAGTTGAATTTCTGTATTGATTCTGTTTATCAGGATAATTCATATTGAACTGAAAGTGATGATAATCATACTGTGTAATATCTGTGGATGCAGGGAAACAGGTTGGAGGAATCCGACTAGATTCCTCAATAATTATTTTACTGTTTTCATATATTGTGATATATGATGTGTTATATAATCTGTTATGGATTATGTGTGTTAGAATGATATTGATCCTTGTTATTCGATATTTTAAATATCATTAAAAGACCTTGGGATGTAAAAAAAAGAATTATTTCAATGTATATTGAAATAAAGGGATTTTATAAAATCAACAGATTTTATGAAAGAAAATATTTCGAAAGTAAATAAAAGGGAAAATGTTGATAAAACTAATAGAATAGAATAAAGGAATATGTATTTAGAAAATAAATAGAATAAAGGGATATTTATCGGGAAAGTAAATAGAGTAAATGAAAAGGAGTTAATCGAATTTAGTTATTCGAAACGAGTTAGTCAAATATGGTTAGTCTAGTCGAGTAAATCGAAAAGAGTTATTCAATTAGAGTTAATCGAAATGGAGTTAAACAAAAATTAGAAACTGATCAGAGATTAATAAGTTGAATGGTTTCCTGAGTATCGATCTGATGTTGGTTTCAGCCTTCGGGTTTTATACTTAGGAAGTTGTTCTCTTGTTAGTTTATAGTTAGGGACTGATAGTTGTGGAAGAATAGTGATATGTAATTAAGCCATTGAAATATTTCCTAGTGTTAATAACGTATATTTTCTAAACATAGAAAATAAGGAAATATGAATATATATATATATATATAATTGATGATTGACTGATAGAATTTCCATTTGGAAATAATATCGTTGTTTGCACACGTGTTTTTTCTTTGATGGTTAAATCACAGACTATCGAAGTTTTGACCATTTTAACGTTGTTAATATGGAGAGACCGGTTGGATTATTATCCAAAGAAGCACTCTGTATTGGCCTAAGCGTTGCAAATCATATATGCCAAAGATAATTGAAGACGGAGTAAAGTGCAAGAGCTATTGTATAAGTCTTAGATTAAAATGCCTAAGAGGGATATACTGAATAGTACCTTCGGTTCATCCTGTTCCTGGGTGACTTGTATGGATGAATGTCTGACAGAGTATTTCTAGAAAGGTCATGTACATTGATTTCTTCAACTGTACCAAGAGTGGAAGCGGAGAAGGAAACTTCTTTAGCTAACACGTAATGTACGGTTGTAGATGTCAATCAGTGATTTTCGATGGATCTGACAATGTGGCATTCGAAGTGAATCTGATGTGATGATGAAGCGTAACCTCAAGCCTCACATCCGGTAAATGATAGAAATCGGGTAGGCAGCATGGCTAAGTCGGTCGCTTCGGAGTAGGGTGTATAATCACCTGATCTAGAGTTTCATTTACTTCTAAAAATCTATTGTTGATGCTGTTCCATTCGGGAAACGGTTGCTGATCCCAACCGTTGGTGACATACATTCGATACACTCAAGCGAAATGAGTGGTCGGTCATGTGTAGCCGGGTTGCAAGATGTTCTTGTTGAACCTAGTGTATTCCTTTCTAGAGGTACACTAGCGAAAGGTGGTTCCATACCTTGTCATAGTTGGAAATCCATTACCCAATACGTGCTTGCGGTTTTGATTGTATACTATATATGTAGAACGTGAGATGAAAGCGTTTCTGCTAGATGATTATTATATTTTGGTTGATAGACATTATTATAATATCAAAGGTTTTTGATATAAAGATAATTTGGATTCTCATAAGGGAAAAACTCGTTCCGTTATACGGCATGGTCTTATGAGATATCGCTTACTTGTTCAAACAGTTTTAAACTGTTTTACTCATACCAGTCCCATGACTAACCCGGAGTTTATTTTGTTGTTTCCCTAAACTCTTGGGTGCCCAATTTTGTACGGGCAGTCAAGTAGTCAGGAGTTACAGATATACTGGAAGAGCTTGGAGCAGGAGGCTTCAGGATTATATAGCTATAGTTATTTCCGCTGTTTTCTAAGTGTTGTACTTTGAAAATGATGTATATTCAAGTACAAAGTTATGATATATATTATATGTTATTCGTTCCGTTGTGAGATACGTGTTACTCTGATGTTGTGTTGTTTTTCTTCTTCTATTCTAAGTTTCTATCTTATCTTTCCTCACCCTCTGTTTTCTTTCTATAATCATCCGGTATTTTTCGATGTTTGGTTAGTCATCATTGAGTTTATGGCAATAACGAAAGTCGACAAAAACCAGGGTCATTACAGCAAGGACTTCTTGCTGCTGATCCTTGGGGTGATTCCTATATGAGATGCAGTAGGAGAGCACCTTCCGTTCATCCTATTCCTAGATGAATTTTATGGACGAATGTCTGATGGAGTATTTCCAAAGGAGCTGCGTACGTTGATTTCTTCAAACGTATTTCTATTGATGGCGAAGAAGGTTGTACACCTTCTCTTAGCTAAACTGCAAAGTATTTTTTGTGTACGTCAATTAGTGATATCTGGCGGATTTGACGATGTGGCATTTAAAGTGAATGGTGACCATTTGTTTTAAAAGTAAATTCTGACCTCAAGCCTCATTAACCGGGAAATGACAAAAATCGGGAAGGCAGCAAGGCTATGTGGGTCGCTCGCATTAGGGTGTATAATCACCTATCTAGAGAAATTCCTTTTGCTTCTTTAATCTACATTCGATGTTGTTCCTTTTCGAGAAACGGTGGTCTGAGACCAACCGTTGGTGATATACATTCGATACGCTCAAGCGAAATGAGTGGTCGGTCAAGTGAGGGTCGGGTTGCAAGATGTTCTTGTTGAACCCAGTGTATTCGCCTCTAGAGATACACTATCGGCAGGTGGTCCCATACCTTGTCATAGTTGGAATCCAATCTCCAATAAGCGCCCGTGGTTTTGATTGTATACTATATACGTGGAGCGTGAGATGCAAGCGTTCCACTAGATTGATAATTACTTGTATTTAGTCACTATTATAATAGCAGAACAAGATATTGATTTCAAAACTGTTTTGGGTTATCGTAAGGTAAAAGCCGTCCGTATTTATGTGTAGATTTGGTCTTACGATTATCCTTTTCTTTTAAAAGATTTTAACTTTAAAATTAGGTTGTGTGATACCCTTAAACTTAGCGTGTTCATCTCACTTTGGTTCACCAGACTAACCCGGTGTTTTGTAAATGCTCGAGTTAGCCCGGGGTGTACAGGTTCAGGTTATCGAATGCTATGAAGGGACGAGCTGAAGGTGTTCAGATGTATTATACCTAGTCTATTCCGCTGTGTGTTGTATATGGGACAGATTATTATAACTGTCCAGATGTGTGATGTACTCTGATAATTTCTAAAAGCTCTCAGTAAAGATTTAATTATGTATTATATTTTGTTCCGCTGCGATGTGAGACTCTGATTCTGTGTTGTGTTGGTTCTTCTTCTTCTTCTATTTAAATATTTCTTTCATTCTTATCTCACCCTCTAAATTCTTTCTAATAACGTTCCAGTATTTTCGGTGTTTGGGAGGTCGGTATGAGTTACGGTAAAGGTATTTATGTCGATTTTTAGGGCCAAAAATCGCTGGGTCGTTACAGTGGTATCAGAGCTATTGGTTTAGTAATAACCTTGGCTCTGTGGCGTAACTCCATAGAGATGGGGTTAGTAGCACCCTAGATTGAGTTTGAGTGTATATATATGAGAGCGTATTTGTAAATTTTATATACAAATGTGTTGTATTATGTTGTTGATCGGTTCAAGTGTTGAAAAGCGTTGAATTGGTGATGAACACAATATTGTTTTATAGAGGGGGTAAATGAAATAATTTTACCCGAAATTTATTTTTGTATTGAAAAGAAATAATTTTCTAAAATATTTAGATATGGTGTGTTGACTGATTGGAATGGAATTCAAAATTTGGTTAAAATTTTGAATTGGAATTTAACTGGGTTAAGTGAAATCAAATTAATAATTAGTAATGATATTGGAATTAAATTAAGAAATAACATTGTAATTAAATAATATTGATTTGAATTTGGAAAATTAATGAATAATAATTAAATAGAAATCAATTGAATATTAATTGGTTGATATTCAAATATGTTGAATTAAATTAGATAGTAATATTGAATGTGGATTCAGTCGATTTGATGAGTTTGTTGTGCCCTGATTGGTGACTGTTTGTTAGACAGGCAGAATATAATTCATCCATGGGTTAATAAAGAGTTAAATAAACCGAAACCAGAGAAATGAAGTTTTATTTAAATATTTCATATATCTGTTACTTATACGATGGATTGAGTTAAGTACAGGTGCCAGATGACTAAGGGAATTGAGTTTGATGGCTTTGATAGCACGAAAATTGAGTAGCAGACTCAACAGCGCTCAAAAAGCTATGCCTACGCGAGAATATATAAATTATGGGTTGTGATCTTTGTTTTTTCCAACCGTATGGGTCGATATTATTTGTTCCTGCCATATCGCAGAAGCCCTTCCGTGCAGGGGAGACTCTACTGAATTTTTCTGAGAATTTAAAGTGTTAGAATATTTTCGATATTTTGAAAATTTTGTTTTACCATAATAAATTAGTTTTGTTTTAAAATAAAATATTTTTTAAAAGTTAATGGGGTTTACAACATTTTTCTTACCTTAGCAATTTCAGGGACGAAATTATTTTAAGGGGGAAAGAATGTAACGTCCCGGAATTTTGATAGTCACATATTTATTTTATTTTATTATATTAAATATTTATTTAGTATATTAATGGATCTAAAATATATATTCCATTTATAAAACGAAGCTCGAACGTTATAATTTATATATAATTATAAAAGAACTAGAAATGGCGCGGTAGTTTGTAAATTTTCGTTTGGAACTTCAATTGAATATAAAGAATCCGTTTTATGTCGGAATTCTATGAAACCAGAAGCGTTTGAATCGTTTTGATTATACTTTTCCAGTGGAAGAAAAAACTGTGAATTTCATGTTATAAATTGTTAGTTATGCCCAAATAAAATTTTGAAATAGTCGCTATGGAAATCGTTTATAAATGATAACGTTTGTTTAATTAATTAAATAAGGATTTATATCTATTTTGATGTCGTTTAACCAAATTTTTGAATGTCGAGTTTTTAATCCATCTTAGCCTTATTCGAAGTTTTTGTTTTGAATATATTCGATAATATCGGTTTATTATTATTTGATTAAACTGTTTTGGAATTTAATTTGTATTGTATCGACATTATAAATGATTTATAAATAACTCAATCTATAGCTTGTGTACAACATTCACAGCTTACATTTTCAATGCATATCCATCAGCATTTTCATTCGGCAAATCAAATGAAGTCATTACATATTCATTGGAAGTGGCATACAAAGAAAACAACATATTTTCATACTAATTCAAAGCCTATTGGACAAAGACTTAGGAGTCCTTATGTTTGTCATATGCTCATTAACTGAAGACTTTACTCCTTATCCACATTTCTGTTTTAAACATTCATACTCATAAAGTTAAATGCATTGAAATTGTCATTTTTACTACTAATTGACTTTTGCATTGTGCATGCACATTCAACAATTTTATATGCATCAATGCTTTAGCCATTTTGCCTTTCCTCTTTTATATTTACAAATCAGCATGACTAAAGGAAAACAAAAGTCCCCTTTGCAAGAAACTTCCAATCTACTTGTGCTTAATGGAATGTGCTTGGATCAAACACGTTTCATGTAAATGTCATTAATTTGGATCGGATTTTTGCTTGTGTAATCCATTTTCAACGTGTTTTGTTTCTTTCAGTAAGAAAGGACTTGCACAAAATTTTCTTCATTTAAACAAGCAAGACAACTACTTCAGAAAACAGTAAAACATATAAATTTATTCATCAAATCCAGAACAGTAAAATTCAACAGCTACGGAAGCTAAAGAAAACAGTAAAATGCACAGATGAAGAAATAGTAAAATATATATACATCAAATCTGCAAAAGATGAAAAAGGAAAGAAAAAATTATAATTTATACCATCAAATCTTCTGAATTAAAACAGCTATACATTTATATATATATAATCTGTAAATCTCATGTACAAACTGTTCTGCATTTCATATGATATCATAGCTCGAATCTGCAAATCGAAAAGGGAAGAAAAATTCAATAGCTTACAATATGTACAAGACAATTCAAACAGAAAAAATATATATGAATTTATACCATAAATTTTCAGACAATCGAAACAGGATATCTTCAAATAAACAGCTAATTCGCAGTACAAATCTGCACAAAACCACTATGTCCTACTTTAGTTCAAATCTGCAAAGACGAATGGCGGAAACAATACAGAAGTAAATAAATCAATTTATAAGACAACTCAGGCACAGTCCTAGATTCTCTCTGAAACCATATATGCTGAAGTAACATCAAGGCTAAGTAAAGAAACCAAAATCAAAGGTACAACCTATAATATAAATTTCCTATGCATCATTCATATAGGACTGTTGCCATACATACAAATAAAACTAATGCAGAATCCATACCATACGGATTTCAAATCCTAGATGTAATAAACAATTCATAGATCACAGTCTAAACCTATGATATAACCAACCGATTGAGACATTGATCATATCTGGATCACCCACCACTATAAAAACGCAAGCACTCAAACGTTCCAAACGGATCCAATGAGAAAATAAAATACTATTCGAATTGTAAAAAAAATTAGGTAATCGAAAAGTAAGTTAATAACTTATCTGTATTCGTGGATCTCATACTTCAAATCGTGTTCGGGGATCTGAACAATGGAAGTCCGGGGTTGATGACCTAAAGTCTGAAATGGATAGAGAGGAAGCTACTTCATTTTTGGGAATGGGGTTCGGCGAGGTTAGATGGCGCTCCATCGCTGTAACAACCCGGAATTTTGGAGCCAATTTAAATTTTTTATTTTTAAGTAATTTAGTGGAAAATGAGGCAGAATTTAAAATTTTCATTTTTTAATAATATTTAAAGCCAGTGAAAATAGCCAATTTTCAAACGACCTCTGTTTTCGACGAAACCACTTTTGTTGGAACCGGAATGTCAAATTATTGCTAGGTTTCAATTTTTAGAATTTTCCGAGTTAATATGTGAGTGTGGCAAGAGAAACTGTGTTTTGTACAATACAGTTAAATTTAATCGACTTAAAAATAGCCATTTTTCAAACAGTCTCAGAATTCGACAAAATTAGTCTTGTTAGAACCGTATCGTCAAAACATAGCCAAATATAATTTTTCTGTAATTTTTAGAGGCAGTATGTGGGCCCGGTAAATTTAATTGTGCGTCAGAATTAAATAATTAAAAGATTTATATTTTAAATTAAATAAAAATATATCGTAACAGCCGAATTAGGTTACGAGGCCTGTCACATTGCGTCCGGGATGGGGGTTATTAGCTAGGAACATTTTTCGTTGAATTTAATTTGGAGTTCCAGACGATATACGGATTTAAAAGGATTAAATTCGTTAAAATACACTAGAAATACGCGTATAAATACCCACCGTATACGCTAACCCTAAACCTATCCCTATGGCCGCCGTATACACGTTCTCAATGGCCGAAATGATCCCAAATTCAAACCCTCTTTTCTCCCAATCCACTCAACGAAATTCAGAGTTCTATATATCAAACTGAAGAGGAGATCGAGGGCTTCAAGATGGACGGTTATGATCGATTCTGGTGTTCGCTGGTGGTCGTGGCGTCATGGCAAAGGGGCTAACTTCGGATGGGGATTGCGATGTCAGGGGGCGTGCGAGTTGGCTCATGTTGTGGGCAGTGGATGCTCTCGGGTTGACCTTCGACGTGGCGGTAGTGGATGAGGTTCCGGTGGGCTGTGGAGGTAGCGGCGTGGAACCCTAAGGTTCAACGTTGGGTTCGATTTTGCCAAAGAAGGATACGGAGTTCACGAAGAAGGAAGGCGGCTCTCTCTGCTGATGTGGCATCCAAGTATTGGTGGGAATAGTTGATTTTTATTTTTATAATTTAATTATCCAATCTTTAAACGCGCGTAACTTCTTCATACAGCGACGAAATCGAATGATTTCAGTTGCGTTGGGATCGTATCAGAAAGATCTTCGCGATGGTACCAACCGTAGTTGAAACCGAGATAGTTGAATTTTCAGTCAAATTTTGAATGCGAACGACTTCTGAAAACCAACCAAGGTGAGAATCCCAGATTTTTTTTATTTAAATGATGTATCAAATTATTTATTCAGTTAAATATCTGTCTGTATGTTATTTAATCTGTGCTGTGATGTGATGAAATTTTGGGTGCTTGATCTGTTTGTGTTGTACTGTATTGTATGGATCTGACATGATAAAGTTATATCTGTAATTGTGGTTAAAATAAATCATTTTTGTCAATATATTGATCGATAATATATATAGCCAAAAATTTATCAACATTTTAATTGTTAATAAAAAGGACAGGATATAGACAAAATTTTATTAACATTTTAATTGTTAATAAAAAGATAAGATTAAAGCACACTGTTATCAATATTATATTTGGGGGGGCAATATTAAATAAAAACATTTTTGTCAAATTTGTTAGTTAAAACAAAAACAAACATTTTTGTCAAATTGGTTAGTTGAAACAAAAAAATAAACATTCTTGTAGATTAAAAAGGTTGAAAACAAAAATACTCCTTTTGTCAATATAGAATGGTTAAAAACAAAATACTCAATTTTTTTTTATAGTGTAGTTAAATAAAAACATTTATTCTTGTCAATTAGTATAGTTGAAATAAAAACATTTAATTTTTGTCAAATTAGAATGATTGAATAAAATATTACATAGAAAATAAAGTCTTTCTTTTTGATTTGTGCTTTAACACAAATATATATATATTGAAAATAAAAATTACTCTTTTATTTGTATTCACTAATACAAATATATGTTGAAATTAAAGTATATTCTTTTATTTACATCCACAATTGTAAATATACCTTGAAATTAAAGATTATTCCTTTATTTACATTCACAAATGTAAATATACATTGTAATTGAAGTTTATTCTTTATTTTCTTTACTCGGTGCAAATATTCTTTGATAGTAAAATTTGTCCTTTTATTTGCATTACTCGATGCAAATATACTTTGAAAAATAAAACTGTTCTTTTATTTGCATCCACAAAAGCAAATATACTTTGAAATAAAAACTGTTCTTTTCTTTGCATTCTCAATGCAAGTATACATTAAAATTAAAGTTTGTCCTCTTATTTGCATTTACTAATGCATATGTACAGTGGAATCAAAATTCATTCTTTTATTTACACTCACCAATGTAAATATGCGTTGAAATTAAAAGTGGTTCCTTTATTTGCATTCACCAATGCAAATATAACATAGAAATAAAAGCTTTACTTTTTATTTGCATTCTCCTATACGAATATACATTGAATAAAAATGTTCTTTTATTTGCTTCCTCCGTTGCAAATAAACATTAAAAGGAATAGGTGCATTTGTTTGCAAATTCTAGATGCAAACAAAATAGGATTAAAAAAGTTACATTAGAAATAAATTGTCACTTTATTTAGAAAAAGTTACATTAGAAATAAATTGTCACTTTTGTTAGAAAAGTCACATTAGAAATAAATTGTCACTTTTGTTAGAAGAGTTACATTAGAAATAAATTGTCACTTTGTTAGAAAAGTTACATTAGAGTAAAAAGGGTGAAATTTGTTAGAAACATGTTATGTTAACTAAACAGACCATTTTGTTATGAAAATCAAAACATGCTACTTCATGTTTTGTTGATTAAAAGACATTTTTATGTTAGATAAAAACTAAATAACACTTTTGTAAGTAAATTTGTGCCAAAAACACAAATAGCATTTTGTCAACAAAATGAATTAAAATACCACTTTTGTCTAAATTAGAATTGACACATTACAATGTCATTTTTGTTGAAGTTAAAGAGATCAAAAATAGACATTTTTGTTAAAAGGAATATGGACAGAAGACTTACATTCTCAATGTAAAAGGAATATAAAAAGAAAAACATTTATTTACAATTAGGTAAATAAACAAGGATTAGAAAAAGAATATTTATTTAAATATGTTTAGTATGAATACATAATAAGAAAAAGTATGCTTAACCCGAGGTTGGATTGAGTTGTGATGTAAACCTGCCCGGACCCGCCCGGCTGTCCAGTAATCACAACAATACCTATCCAATGTGGGAGGTTAAAGCATATTCTAATTGTCTAAATTTACATTTAATATTACTTCAAAATATTTAGTATAAATAAAATAAAACATAGAGCAAGAAAAACATATATTTACATTAGATAAATGAGAGATTAAATAAAATTACATTTTTATTAAGTAATTAAAGTATACGTTTTACATTGTAAATATAAATTACTTTTTATGTAATTAGGATTATAAACAATAAAATTACATTTTTATGTAATTAAGGTTATAAAGTAAAAACTACATTTTTATGTAAATAGGATTTATTTACATTTTCTTATGTAAATAAAATAATAACAGAAAATGTTAGAAAAGAATTAACATAAGATATTCTTTTTTTTATGTTAAAAAGAAATATTAGAAAAAGGATTAAAGAACTACATTTTTCAATGTAATTAGAAAAGAATTTAAGAATTACACTTTTCAATGTAAAGAAAAGAAATAAAGACATTTACATTTGTTCAATGTAAATAAAGGATTTAATAAAAGTACATTTTCAATGTAAGTAAAGATATATATATATATATATATATATATATATATATATATGTTTTACATTGTAAATAAAATCACATTTCTATGTGATTAAGATTACAAGAACAAATATGTGAATAAGGATTATTTACATTTTCTTATGTAAATTAAAGGGATTAAAAGAATAATTGTGTGAATAATATTTATTTATATTTTCTTATGTAAATAAATAAGATAAAAGGAAAAGGTACATTTATTTATAACTAGTGTAAATAAATATAGTAAAAGTAAAGGTAAACATTTATTTACAAATAGTGTAAATAAATAAGAAAAGGAATTAGAAACATTTATTTATAAATAATGTAAATAAATAAGATAAAAGAAGTAGAGAAATATTTTATCGTCATTTTAGATGCGATAAAAAGAATAGACTTTTATAATTGAAATAGTAAAACGATTTATATATATATATATATATATAAATTAAATTTAAACGAAACACGCGCGGTAGTTAGCGTATCGACAATCGTAACTTTAAACGGTTATACCGAAAGACCCTACGGTCGGATTTTCCCAAAACAGGAACCGTTAGGACCGCTTTGGGAAAATCTTTCCAACGATATAGATTTCGTCAAAATCCAACGATTAGATTTCAAGTTATGTGTAAATCAAATTTGGTTGCAAACAGCGCCAGGGTCGCCCATTTACCCGAAGCGTCGTTAAATTAATTTAGGCTATTTTTATATAAATAAAAAAAAAGCGATATGTTGTTATCAAATATTAATAACGATATGAAATGTTTTCAAATTATATATATATATATATGCGAGAATCATTTGAGAAGACCGAGTTCAATCTCATTTCAAATGATTATACGACGTTTTAAATCTAAGAGTTGAAGACGGCGATGGAAGACCGACGATCTTCACATCGAATGGGTAACTAGCGTTGAGGTCCTTGATTGATTTGCTCCCAAGACGGGGCTAAGATGGTAGTTATCCGGACGTAGTGTTGATTTGTACGGATTTGACTTTCGCTCAGACCCAGAGCATAAGTTTATAAATGGAATGTATGTTTGACGTTGTAGTCCTTTATACTACATTCGTTGATCTCTCTTAATATATATCTGTTTGGTGGTTAACACCCTTCTCTGAGACGTACTAGCTTAGAGGTTATATATTGGTAGAAATTAATGGTATAGTATGGACTGACAATGTGGCATGCTAAGATGCATTGATCAAGGCTTTTGTTGAAAAGCAGACCTTGTGGTTGATGATCAAAGCACGGCCTGTTTAGGCGTAGCTTTGTGTATAGCGTGACTTCGCGAGCCTCACACCCTGGTATGAGTCAAAAACGGGATACAGACTGCAGGGAGTGCACACGTTTCTTTCTAGCTAGAGTGGTGTCAGTGACCTACCAGCCCTGACATTTTACTTATGTGGATGATGGATTTTGAGGCGCCTCGTTATTTTTATAGGCTGTTGGTGGTCATACTATAGGTCCAAAGGGACCGGGAAGCGTGTGTTTAGGCATAACTAATCCACTGCCCATAGGCGGGGACCGACCCTGAAGATCCAAGGGTTCACTGTGGGGGATCCTGAGGCATTTGCTAGAGTGTCTCGAATCGGAGAGGAGCTTGCCCCTAGCCTCGACTCATGATGGAATCCAAATTCCAATACGACCTTGCGGTTTTGATTGTAGAACTAGTATGGCGACATAGTAGGATGGGGTACTATGCCGTCTATGATTGATACATTATGATTTAAATGTTTATTATATATATACCTATATATATACACACTAATAATAATAATATCGTTTTCACGTATCAAGCATCTTTTGACCATTATAAGGTAAAACCCTATCCTCTGGTGTGCGTTGCATTGTGTGATGGGACCTGGGTCTTATAATGGTTTCATTTTTTCAAAAAGACATTGCGTTATTTCTCGATTTACTTTAGTTTATGCACCGACAATCCATTGGAATAAAACCCGTTCCGCATTAGCGGCGTGGTCCTTGGATTTGTCTTATTAATTAAATTAGTTTAGAATTCTCACACCAGTCCCATGACTGACTCGTAGTTTGTTTCACTTTGCAAACTCGGGTGCCCTCTTTTCCACACGGGCAGTCGAGTAGCTTTTTGCAGATATCTCTCTCTTTAGCAGGATCCTGGATCGAAGCCTAAAGCTGTGTCCAGAACTTAGAAGTCTTCAGCTGTTTAATGTATTAAATCTGTTGTAATTTATCTTCCGCTGTAGTTTACCTTATTTGTACTCTGATATTCTGTACTCTGATGATATATTATTGTAATGTAATAAAAGTCTGCTGTTATTGTTCTAATGTTTTGTATTCCCAAAGTTAAAGTATTCGAAGATTTCCATCCTTTGGGTCAGACCTGTGTGGTTTATGGTCGATTCAAAGAGCGGGAATTTCCGGGTCTTTAGAAGTGATTTATGGTCGATTCAAAGAGCGGGAATTTCCGGGTCTTTACAAGTGGTATCAGAGCTCTGGTTAGCTCAAATCTTTGGGATACAACTCGTTAGAACTAAACAAAAGACTCATCAGAGATTGGATTAGTAATATCCAATAAGAATACTCATTAGAGATAGGATCAGTAGTATCCTAGAATGAGAAAACTCGTTAGAGATGGGGTTAGCAATGCCCTAGAACGAGTTAAGAGTAACAAGTTCATAATTAACGTATTTTGATTATATATATAATCCAATATTTGGAAATATAATTTTTGAATATATAAAAGCTATATATTTGATAAGTTAGTCCACAATTGAAATTAATAAAAGAAAATTAAAATTTAGTTAGTAAATTAAACAACTTTTACCTTAGTTCCTTTTCGAGGACGAAAAGATTTTAAGTGGGGGAGACTGTAACAACCCGGAATTTTGGAGCCAATTTAAAATTTTTATTTTTAAGTAATTTAGTGGAAAATGAGGCAGAATTTAAAATTTTCATTTTTTAATAATATTTAAATCCAGTGAAAATAGCTAATTTTCAAACGGCCTCTGTTTTCGACGAAACCACTTTTGTTGGAACCGGAATGTCAAATTATTGCTAGGTTTCAATTTTTAGAATTTTCCGAGTTAATATGTGAGCATGGCAAGAGAAACTGTGTTTTGTCAATTACAGTTAAATTTAATCGACTTAAAAATAGCCATTTTTCAAACAGTCTCAGAATTCGACAAAATTAGTCTTGTTAGAACCGTATCGTCAAAACATAGCCAAATATAATTTTTCTGTAATTTTTAGAGGCAGTATGTGGGCCCGGTAAATTTAATTGTGCGTCAGAATTAAATAATTAAAATATTTATATTTTAAATTAAATAAAAATATATCGTAACAGCCGAATTAGGTTACGAGGCCTGTCACATTGCGTCCGGGATGGGGGTTATTAGCTAGGAACATTTTTCGTTGAATTTAATTTGGAGTTCCAGACGATATACAGATTTAAAAGGATTAAATTCGTTAAAATACACTAGAAATACGCGTATAAATACCCACCGTATACGCTAACCCTAAACCTATCCCTATGGCCGCCGTATACACGTTCTCAATGGCCGAAATGATCCCAAATTCAAACCCTCTTTTCTCCCAATCCACTCAACGAAATTCAGAGTTCTATATATCAAACTGAAGAGGAGATCGAGGGCTTTAAGATGGACGGTTATGATCGATTCTGGTGTTCGCTGGTGGTCGTGGCGTCGTGGCAAAGGGGCTAACTTCGGATGGGGATTGCGACGTCAGGGGGCGTGCGAGTTGGCTCAAGTTGTGGGCGGTGGATGCTCTCGGGTTGACCTTCGACGTGGCGGTAGTGGATGAGGTTCCGGTGGGCTGTGGAGGTAGCGGCGTGGAACCCTAAGGTTCAACGTTGGGTTCGATTTTGCCAAAGAAGGACACGGAGTTCACGAAAAAGGAAGGCGGCTCTCTCTGCTGACGTGGCATCCAAGTATTGGTGGGAATAGTTGATTTTTATTTTTATAATTTAATTATCCAATCTTTAAACGCGCGTAACTTCTTCATACAGCGACGAAATCGAATGATTTCAGTTGCGTTGGGATCGTATCAGAAAGATCTTCGCGATGGTACCAACCGTAGTTGAAACCGAGATAGTTGAATTTTCAGTCAAATTTTGAATGCGAACTACTTCTGAAAACCAACCAAGGTGAGAATCCCTGACTTTTTTATTTAAATGATGTATTAAATTATTTATTCAGTTAAATATCTGTCTGTATGTTATTTAATCTGTGCTGTGATGTGATGAAATTTTGGGTGCTTGATCTATTTGTGTTGTACTGTATTGTATGGATCTGACATGATAAAGTTATATCTGTAATTGTGGTTAAAATAAATCATTTTTGTCAATATATTGATCGATAATATATATAGCCAAAATTTTATCAACATTTTAATTTTAATAAAAAGGACAGGATATAGACAAAATTTTATTAACATTTTAATTGTTAATAAAAAGATAAGATTAAAACACATTGTTATCAATATTATATTTGGGGGGCAATATTAAATAAAAACATTTTTGTCAAATTTGTTAGTTAAAACAAAAACAAACATTTTTGTCAAATTGGTTAGTTGAAACAAAAAAATAAACATTCTTGTAGATTAAAAAGGTTGAAAACAAAAATACTCCTTTTGTCAATATAGAATGGTTAAAAACAAAATACTCAATTTTTTTTATAGTGTAGTTAAATAAAAACATTTATTCTTGTCAATTAGTATAGTTGAAATAAAAACATTTAATTTTTGTCAAATTAGAATGATTGAATAAAATATTACATAGAAAATAAAGTCTTTCTTTTTGATTTGTGCTTTAACACATATATATATATATATTGAAAATAAAAATTACTCTTTTATTTGTATTCACTAATACAAATATATGTTGAAATTAAAGTATATTATTTTATTTACATCCACAATTGTAAATATACCTTGAAATTAAAGTTTATTCCTTTATTTACATTCACAAATGTAAATATACATTGTAATTGAAGTTTATTCTTTATTTGCATTACTCGGTGCAAATATTCTTTGATAGTAAAATTTGTCCTTTTATTTGCATTACTCGATGCAAATATACTTTGAAAAATAAAACTGTTCTTTTATTTGCATCCACAAAAGCAAATATACTTTGAAATAAAAACTATTCTTCTCTTTGCATTCTCAATGCAAGTATACATTAAAATTAAAGTTTGTCCTCTTATTTGCATTTACTAATGCATATGTACAGTGGAATCAAAATTCATTCTTTTATTTACACTCACCAATGTAAATATGCATTGAAATTAAATGTGGTTCCTTTATTTGCATTCACCAATGCAAATATAACATAGAAATAAAAGCTTTACTTTTTATTTGCATTCTCCAATACGAATATACATTGAATAAAAATGTTCTTTTATTTGCTTCCTCCGTTGCAAATAAACATTAAAAGGAATAGGTGCATTTGTTTGCAAATTCTAGATGCAAACAAAATAGGATTAAAAAATTTACATTAGAAATAAATTGTCACTTTTGTTAGAAAAAGTTACATTAGAAATAAATTGTCACTTTTGTTAGAAAAGTCACATTAGAAATAAATTGTCACTTTTGTTAGAAGAGTTACATTAGAAATAAATTGTCACTTTGTTAGAAAAGTTACATTAGAGTAAAAAGGGTGAAATTTGTTAGAAACATGTTATGTTAACTAAACATACCATTTTGTTATGAAAATCAAAACATGCTACTTCATGTTTTGTTGACTAAAAAGACATTTTTATGTTAGATAAAAACTAAATAACACTTTTGTAAGTAAATTTGTGCCAAAAACACAAATAGCATTTTGTCAACAAAATGAATTAAAATACCACTTTTGTCTAAATTAGAATTGACACATTACAATGTCATTTTTGTTGAAGTTAAAGAGATCAAAAATAGACATTTTTGTTAAAAGGAATATGGACAGAAGACTTACATTCTCAATGTAAAAGGAATATAAAAAGAAAAACATTTATTTACAATTAGGTAAATAAACAAGGATTAGAAAAAGAATATTTATTTAAATATGTTTAGTATGAATACATAATAAGAAAAAGTATGCTTAACCCGAGGTTGGATTGAGTTGTGATGTAAACCTGCCCGGACCCGCCCGGCTGTCCAGTAATCACAACAATACCTATCCAATGTGGGAGGTTAAAGCATATTCTAATTGTCTAAATTTACATTTAATATTACTTTAAAATATTTAGTATAAAAAAAATTAAATCATAGAGCAAGAAAAACATATATTTACATTAGATAAATGAGAGATTAAATAAAATTACATTTTTATTAAGTAATTAAAGTATACGTTTTACATTGTAAATATAAATTACTTTTTATGTAATTAGGATTATAAACAATAAAATTACATTTTTATGTAATTAAGGTTATAAAGTAAAAACTACATTTCTATGTAAATAGGATTTATTTACATTTTCTTATGTAAATAAAATAATAACAGAAAATGTTAGAAAAGAATTAACATAAGATATTCTTTTTTTTTTTATGGTAAAAAGAAATATTAGAAAAAGGATTAAAGAACTACATTTTTCAATGTAATTAGAAAAGAATTTAAGAATTACACTTTTCAATGTAAAGAAAAGAAATAAAGACATTTACATTTGTTCAATGTAAATAAAGGATTTAATAAAAGTACATTTTCAATGTAAGTATATATATATATATATATATATATATGTTTTACATTGTAAATAAAATCACATTTCTATGTGATTAAGATTACAAGAACAAATATGTGAATAAGGATTATTTACATTTTCTTATGTAAATAAAAGGGATTAAAAGAATAATTGTGTGAATAATATTTATTTATATTTTCTTATGTAAATAAATAAGATAAAAGGAAAAGGTACATTTATTTATAATTAGTGTAAATAAATATAGTAAAAGTAAAGGTAAACATTTATTTACAAATAGTGTAAATAAATAAGAAAAGGAATTAGAAACATTTATTTATAAATAATGTAAATAAATAAGATAAAAGAAGTAGAGAAATATTTTATCCTCATTTTAGATGCGATAAAAAGAATAGACTTTTATAATTGAAATAGTAAAATGATTTATATATACATACATATATATATATATATATATATATATATATATATATATATAAAAAAATTAAATTTAAACGAAACACGCGCGGTAGTTCGCGTATCGACGATCGTAACTTTAAACGGTTATACCGAAAGACCCGACGGTCGGATTTTCCCAAAACAGGAACCGTTAGGACCGCTTTGGGAAAATCTTTCCAACGATATAGATTTCGTCAAAATCCAAAGATTAGATTTCAAGTTATGTGTAAATCAAATTTGGTTGCAAACAGTGCCAGGGTCGCCCATTTACCCGAAGCGTCGTTAAATTAATTTTGGCTATTTTTATATAAATAAAAAAAAAGCGATATGTTGTTATCAAATATTAATAACGATATGAAATGTTTTCAAATTATATATATATATATATATGCGAGAATCATTTGAGAAGACCGAGTTCAATCTCATTTCAAATGATTATACGACGTTTTAAACCTAAGAGTTGAAGACGGCGATGGAAGACCGACGATCTTCACATCGAATGGGTAACTAGCGTTGAGGTCCTTGATTGATTTGCTCCCAAGACGGGGCTAAGATGGTAGTTATCCGGACGTAGTGTTGATTTGTACGGATTTGACTTTCGCTCAGACCCAGAGCATAAGCTTATAAATGGAATGTATGTCTGACGTTGTAGTCCTTTATACTACATTCGTTGATCTCTCTTAATATATATCTGTTTGGTGGTTAACACCCTTCTCTGAGACGTACGAGCTTAGAGGTTATATATTGGTAGAAATTAATGGTATAGTATGGACTGACAATGTGGCATGCTAAGATGCATTGATCAAGGCTTTTGTTGAAAAGCAGGCCTTGTGGTTGATGATCAAAGCACGACCTGTTTAGGCGTAGCTTTGTGTATAGCGTGACTTCGCGAGCCTCACACCCCGGTATGAGTCAAAAATGGGATACGGACTGCAGGGAGTGCACACGTTTCTTTCTAGCTAGAGTGGTGTCAGTGACCTACCAGCCCTAACATTTTACTTATGTGGATGATGGATTTTGAGGCGCCTCGTTATTTTTATAGGCCGTTGGTGGTCATACTATAGGTCCAAAGGGACCGGGAAGCGTGTGTTCAGGCATAACTAATCCACTGCCCATAGGCGGGGACCGGCCCTGAAGATCCAAGGGTTCACTGCGGGGGATCCTGAGGCATTTGCTAGAGTGTCTCTAATCGAAGAGGAGCTTGCCCCTAGCCTCGACTCATGATGGAATCCAAATTCCAATACGACCTTGCGTTTTTGATTGTAGAACTAGTATGGCGACATAGTAGGATGGGGTACTATGCCGTCTATGATTGATACATTATGATTTAAATGTTTATTATATATATACCTATATATATACACACTAATAATAATAATATCGTTTTCACGTATCAAGCATCTTTTGACCATTATAAGGTAAAACCCTATCCTCTGGTGTGCGTTGCATTGTGTGATGGGACCTGGGTCTTATAATGGTTTCATTTTTCCAAAAAGACATTGCGTTATTTCTCGATTTACTTTAGTTTATGCACCGACAATCCATTGGAATAAAACCCGTTCCGCATTAGCGGCGTGGTCCTTGGATTTGTCTTATTAATTAAATTAGTTTAGAATTCTCACACCAGTCCCATGACTGACTCGTAGTTTGTTTCACTTTGCAAACTCGGGTGCCCTCTTTTCCACACGGGCAGTCGAGTAGCTTTTTGCAGATATCTCTCTCTTTAGCAGGATCCTGGATCGAAGCCTAAAGCTGTGTCTAGAACTTAGAAGTCTTCCGCTGTTTAATGTATTAAATCTGTTGTAATTTATCTTCCGCTGTAGTTTACCTTATTTGTACTCTGATATTCTGTACTCTGATGTTATATTATTGTAATGTAATAAAAGTCTGCTGTTATTGTTCTAATGTTTTGTATTCCCAAAGTTAAAGTATTCGAAGATTTCCATCCTTTGGGTCAGACCTGTGTGGTTTATGGTCGATTCAAAGAGCGGGAATTTCCGGGTCTTTACAAGTGGTTTATGGTCGATTCAAAGAGCGGGAATTTCCGGGTCTTTACAATCGCTGAGAGAAAGGGATTGGGGAACGACGAGTTTTAGGGTTTGGCAAGGAAGGCAAGGAGATGAATGGAGTGTGGCTGCGTAGTGGAGAGGAGCCGTGGTTATTTTCGATCTGCGATGAAGAAGAATGGAGGAGAGGGAGGATCTGATTGCGGCATGAAGGGTTTTCTTTTGTTTGTTTGAGGCGGCGGTGAGTTCTGAGGGTAAGGAGGGGGATCCGTTGGTTTGTGGTGAAAAAGTGGATGCGGGTTGACCAATTCGAGCTGGGCTGGACGAGATAACGGGTGAGGCCCAATAATTTATTTAAATTAAAAGTTATTTAATAAACTTTGAATATTAATACTGGATGCATACGTGATCGGAATTCGATATAACAGGAAGCAGCAGAACCGCATTGACGAGCAATTCATCGTGTAGCTGGTCTGCTCAGTATTGAAAGCAGCTATAATTTTTAGTCAAATTAAACGCTGTTTAATTTGACTAACCCAGAACGTTTTATCGACTAATCAATTCAAGGTGAGTTAAACTCACTTAGTTTTTCCTATTTATATTTTATATAAATTGGGTTTTTATTTTGTGTGCTCTATTTGCTAATTACATCATTATTTGTTGACTTAAGCAATGAAATTAAACCATCGTTTAATTTCAGTAAAATACTAAATCGCTATTTTAATGATTGATTCCAATAAAGGTAACTCACCTTAGTTGGTCACGTTTATAAAATAGACGTGTTTTAAATTGTTTGAATTGTTCGCATTGCTTGTGAATTGGTTGATGTTAATTGTTCGTTATTTATTGTTATAAGTTAAATGAAATTGATTGACCATATTTGAGTTAACCATTTGTATATAGGGAAGAACGGGTTGGAGGGGTCCAACGGGATTCCTCAATATATTATTTATTTCATATTATCAACATGTCCTGTTTAGGGTGATTGATTTGATTATTGATTTTTTGATGAAATTTCAACATCTGCTTAGTTTAAACCAATGGGCGGTATTGGTTGAGTATTTTGTGAAATATGGCCTACAAGATCAATCGTTTGATAAATGTTGATTTACCGTCAGGCAAATCGACAGAGATTAAGTTATAAAATTTATTTTATAACTGGATATAGATTAGGAAATATATTACTTTGAATTAAAGTTTATAAAAGGAAATAAATGGATATTATATTTTTTTAAGACTTTGATTTATTATTAATTTATTTTATAAAGTCAATCCTCATATTGATCAGATTTATAAGTATGAGAATAAGAACTTAACCTAACGGTTAAAGTGAATAAGTGTTTTGTTAAGAAATTAAGTAAAAAGGGAAATAAAAGAGGATTGCGTGGAGTTCTAAAGGTAATTTTCGAGTTAAAAAGAAAATGTAAAGGACGAGTTTGATCTATAAGAATAAGCATGGATTATCATTTTCAAGTAATGAATAAAAGATATGTCGTAACGTTGTTTTATATATAAATAAGTTGAATTGATTTCCCAATATTGGATAATAATGTGGCTAATGTTTTGAAAGTGAAATAGAAATTCAATATTATATAAGATTTTCCTAAGTATTAAAAGCGAATTTGTTCAAAGAATTATCGTATGTGAATAAGAAGCGGAAAGCTATATTTATATTATCGAAATATATAAGAGTTTGAATTTACATTTGTTTTTATTAAAAGGCCAAGTGGTGCTGAATACTGAACCAGTGAACTCATTGGATTGTCACGATTGAAACACTATTTATTTTGATAGTTAAATCACCAACTATCAAATCTGTCCAATACGATTGTTTGTACGGAAAGACCAGGATCGAATTTATATTCGAAAACTATTCCGACCAACAAATATGTGAAGATATCAGAAGATGATTGAGATGGGGTATTGAAGACCGTGGATCTTCATTAAACGGAAGAACCACTAATAATCCCTGGTTAGCTCCCAGAGATAACTGTGTTTCTGTCGTGCTTGGAATCTACGGAGTGCATGGACTACTCGCTACTGATCCTTGGGGTTATTCCTATATGAGATGCAGTAGGAGAGTACCTTCGGTTCGTCCTATTCCTGGATGACAAGTATGGACGGATGTCTGACGGAGTATTTCCAAAGGAGTCGCGGACGTTGATTTCTTCAAACGTATTTCTGTTGATGGCGGAGAAGGCCGTACACCTTCTCTTAGCTAAACTGCAGAGTATTTTTGTGGACGTCAATTAGTGATATCTGCTGGATTTGACGATGTGGCATTCAGAGTAAATGGTGACCAGATGTTTTAAAAGTAAATTCTGACCTCAAGCCTCATCAACCGAGAAATGACAAAAATCGGGCAAGCCGCATGGCTATGTGGGTCGCCCCCATCAGGGTGTATAATCACCTATCTAGAGAAATTCCTTTTGCTTTTTTAATCTATATTCGATGTTGTTCCTTTTCAGGAAACGGTGGTTTGAGCCCAACCGTTGGTGATATACATTCGATACGTTCAAGCGAAATGAGTGGTCGGTCATGTGAGGGCCGGGTTGCAAGACGTTCTTGTTGAACCCAGTGTATTCTCCTCTAGAGATACAGTATCGGCAGGTGGTCCCATACCTTGTCATAGTGGGAATCCAATCTCCAATAAGTGCTCGCGTTTTGATTGTATACTATATATGTGGAGAGTGAGATGCATGCGTTCCACTAGATTGATAATTACTTGTATTTAGACACTATTATAACAGCAGAACAAGTTATTGATTTCAAAACTGTTTTGTGTTATCGTAAGGTAAAAACCGTCTGTATTTATGTGAAGATTTGGTCTTACGATTATCCTTTTCTTTTGAAAGATTTTATCTTTAAAATCAGGTTGTGTGATACCCTTAAACTTAATGTGTTCATCTCACTCTGGTTCACCAGACTGACCCGGTGTTTTGTAAATGCTCGGGTTAGCCCGGGGTGTACAGGTTCAGGTTATCGAATGCTATGAAGGGACGAACTGAAGGTGTTCAGACGTATTATACCTAGTCTATTCCGCTGTGTGTTGTATATGGGACAGATTATTATAACTGTCCAGATGTGTGATGTACTCTGATAATTTCTAAAAGCTCTCAATAAAGAATTAATTATGTATTATATTTTGTTCCGCTGCGATGTGAGACTCTGATTCTGTGTTGCGTTGGTTCTTCTTCTATTCAAATATTTCTTTCTTTCTTATCTCACCCTCTAAATTCTTTCTAATAATTTTCCGGTGTTTTCGGTGTTTGGAAGGTCGACATGAGTTACGGTAAAGGTATTTATGTCGATTTTCAGGGCCAAAAATCGTTGGGTCATTACAAATTGATTGATGACACTTAACTAATACAACAAGATGAATACGTGGGGTTAAGTTAACAAGAAACTCTTGACCAATATAACTTGATGAACGAATGGGGTTAAGTTAACAGGAAACACTTAACCTATCCAACATGATAAGTATGGAGGGTCAAGTTAATAAGAAATACTTAACCAACATGACATGATGAATGAGTGGGTTAAGTTAACATGAGCGGACAACACTTAACTAATATGGCGTAATGTGCAGGAGGGTTAAGTACATATCGGGTTGGTGGGTAATATTATTAAATATAGGCCCACAAAACTTAACCATTAAATAAACATGCTTGAACCAGTGGAAGGGTTAAGTACATATCGGGTTGGTGGGTAGTATTAGTAAATATAGGCCTACAAAACTTAACCATTAAATAAACATGCTTGAATCAGTGGAAGGGTTAAGTACATATCGGGTTGGTGGGTAATATTAGTAAATATAGGCCCACAAAACTTAACTATTAAATAAACATGCTTGAATCGATGGGAGGGTTAAGTACATCTCGTGTAGGTGGGTAATATTAGCACATATAGGCCCAGAAAACTTAACCGTTTATTAAAAATGCTTGGATCGATGGGAGGGTTATGTATATATCGGGTTGGTGGGTAATATTAGTAAATATAGACCAACAAACTTAACCAATAGGAATAACGGAGACCCATTTCAGCAGTAACCCACATGGATGTATCACAGTACACTGAAGTAGGCAGGGTGGGGCACGATTACTGGGTTGATTATAAGCGGTCAATGCAGCAGCAGGGGGTACGTCAGTGTAGGT
The DNA here is from genome assembly GCA_030737875.1 of Allium sativum. Classification (NCBI taxonomy): domain Eukaryota; kingdom Viridiplantae; phylum Streptophyta; class Magnoliopsida; order Asparagales; family Amaryllidaceae; genus Allium; species Allium sativum. The sequence goes on along the minus strand of CM060925.1, from coordinate 202,639,844 downwards.
TTCGATGGTTTACGGGCGTGAAAGTACTCCGGAGTGGGAAAAAGTAAGCATTGGGTACCAGAAGTTATACACTGTGCATCTTGAATCATGTCGGGTTGTTATCATATGGATTGATACACCTTATAGTGGGACCAGCACAGGGTTTCTACACGCACGAGACGGCCGATTGACACAGACACATGGAACATGAATACAAGTAGGGAGCCGATCGATAGGGTAGTAAGGGTACATCTAACATGTTCATGGCAATTAGGCTGATTGAGATGGAATCCTCACGATAGATGTATACCTGAAGGCTACCATAATTACGCGGGGTTGGGATCACGATTATCATTTTATACAGATTACTAGTTGGGACACTAGTTAGGTGGTGCAGAGATAAATACAGAAATCTGATTAACATAGTAGTAGCGAAGCAGAGAAAAAGTAGAACTGCATTCAGTTCACCTTGCACTTATCTTGTCTTTAGTTACCTTGTTTTTATGGTATTGTCCTGTTTTCGGTTTATTTATGTCATGATCCTTTATCTTGTTTGCATGTTGAAAGATCACTGGACTTACCAGACTTATGTCTGACCTAGTTTGTTTTTCGCCCTTTTCTTCCATTTCCCCCGCCCCCAGGTAGTCAGGGAGCGAATAGCTCAGCCTAACTTGGACCTCTTCTCTTTCCAAGCTTGAAGATTAGTTGGTGTATCGCTTCGGACTCTCTCTCTTCCATTGCTATGGCTGGTTCATGCTTTATTGGGGAATATCATTGTTTTTATGCTTCTTTTATTCTTGGAAGTTTTTAAATCAAGACTGAAGTTCTATGTATTACATTTAAGTATGATTGAGGAAATTATTGTAAAAGCTTGACTGAATTAAGTTGTTTATAAAATGACTTTGTTTTCCGCTGCTTTATTTGTCTGTCTTATAATTTATCTGCATCTTTTACCTATAATGCTCCACCGAAGTTAAGGCATTTCCTCTGTGAGTGACCTTAACGGAGGTGGGGTGTTACACTTGGTATCAGAGCTGAAGGTTACCGGATCAGATAAAAGATTTGAAAAATTATTTTCGAAACGATTTTAAAAGAAGCATTTTCAAAAGAAAAGTTTTTTTTAAAGGCATATTCCCCAAAGTCATATGCACTATCTTTTTGATCCTCTGTTTGAATCCTTGTTTCCTTCTTTCTTGAGTCTCCGGGGCTCCTGGCTTTCTGGGAGGTAACCTCATCGCGGCATGGTTCCGTAGGCTCGACGAGACTACGACACTTGTCAAAGGGCAAACAAGTGCCCAACTTCCATCTACAGCCGTAGTAGTTTCACCTGCGGATAATTTTCTTTTGAGCTTTGTAGGATTCTCCGTGCGATGGAGGCAGCTTTCGAGAGACCTGTCAACAAGTTACACAAGGATGGCAAAGATGAGAATGAGGGAGTTTGGCTAAGGAGCACAACACAAGGATGAAGAACTCATGGATATGGACTTGGTTCACAAAGGAGGGGAGGAAAGAATAGTAAAACCTAAAACAAGCGGAAGTATCTTTATTTTGGTATAACGGGTCATATAATTAAGGGCAAGGGCAAGAACAAAAGACAGGATTTTCCGGAAGGCAAGTGCATCTCTCACCACCAGCATACCTGTCAGAGAGGTAGTAAGGTTTTTGTTGAAAAGTTTAGTTTTTCTTCTTGATCATTCTGCTAGTACTCTTTTTGATTTTTGTGCTTCGCATTCATTTATATATGCTTCCATAGTTGAGTCTCTGCACCCTTGAGCTTGTCTAGTAGAGGACCGTATTATTGTCTCAAGTCCAATTTATGGTTCGGCTCATTTATTTTTGGTTTGTAAGGATTTGAGATACTTATGCTTTTGGTTTCATGGGCTATGGGTTGATTCTAGGCATGGATTAGTTAGCTAGTAATTGTGAAAGGAGGGTAGTTAGACGTTCGACTTGCCTCGGGAATACCCTCGAAATTTCGTGCGATACTAAGGGATTAGTTTGTCTTAGCTACCTAGAATCACTTTATGTATTTATCGACGATTTTCGATCCATTAGAGTAGTCCATGAGTACGCAGATGTTTTTTTATTAAGGTTAGGAGTTTTCCCCGTAAAAACTCAAGATAGACTTCTGCATATATCTAGTTGACAATGCAAAGCCAGTTATGCGATCGACGATAGTTTTGGAGCAGGATGGGCGAGGATAACCAGAGTCGGTTAAGTGCTCAACTGTTTGGTTGTTTTACTAGTATCATCTCACATAAATCATCCAAATTCGGAGGAGGTATTCCTTGGGTGCTTGTCTGATATTTATTTAGGCCTTTGGGGCTTGTACTTGAGGGATGCCAAGTTCGACTAGGATGGTTTGCGTGAGAGATGTCGACCCTCAGATTTGTGACATGAGGGATAAGCTAAGTAGAAGAGAGACCTTTACTCATCTTAGTATATACACTTGGTATCATGGTTAACTTCTTTTTATCTTGGAAAGATAGTTCGACAATATTGGATACCCTCTAGCATAGTAAATGATCGAGGTCCTATCTTTACTAGTGGGTTTTACAAATGGAGGTCAAGAAGCTTCACAATCGTAAAGTTAAATTAGTTAAGGTACAGTGGAGTGAAGCTCAAAGAAGATGCGACTTAGAAGACTGAAGACTAGATATGCGCATCATACCCTTTCTGAGGGTATATCCTTGATTCCTCCTTTTTCTGTAATATTTATTTGCATGCTAGTCTTTATCTTTTAAGTATATCCTCTCGGTCCTATCCTCGATCCTTAGGTAGAATCCAATGGATGAAAACATGTGTTTGAGACATGTTATGATTGATGGTTGCAAGTGGTTTCAAGTGTTTGCTCGTGGATGCATATACACACATTAGGCACTAGATCGGCTCAGTCACTTTCATATTGCGTATGCATATGAATGTATTTGTATATGGATTGAAACTTGATGTGTTATCATATGGATGTTGCATATGGATGAGTGAATATGCACACATATAGTATTTACATGATTAGAGATATTTGCATACATATTGGACGCATGACACTCTCATGATTCGCATTAAGGAGGTCAACTGGATCAGTAGACCGCCTGATTTTGCAGTAGATAAGAGACATATACGCACACTCTGCATATGTTCATATGGCATTAGAAGTCTTTTAAGGACAACGGATGCTTGTGGATGATGGATGATTGGATGTTAGAATGCATTCTTCTAAACTTGAAGATTTCGGGGACGAAATTCTTTAAGGAGGTGAGAAAGTAACACCCCGAATTTTCTGAGAATATTAAAATTAACAAATTCAAGAACACTTAATTTTTAGAAGAAGTTATTAAGCCTTGAAGTTTGTATGCATATGAGAATATATATATATAAATTAAATAAATAAATATGCAAAAAAAAGTTCAAAGCAGCGAATCGGGAGGGGGAATAACCTAACCGGCCCATTCTTCATGTAACGACCCGTATTTTTCAACATATTTATTTGAATTATTTTAATTATTTAAAATATGGTTTTGAATTTAAATATTCGAATTTGACGATTTAATTTGGAATTTATTATTTAAATAAATAATGAAATAATATTTTAATTCCAGACCGGTCAGAAAATGTTGTGTCAGATATACAGGATGGCCGGGCAGTTTAAAACGGTCAAATATGGTATGTATATAAAATATATCGACGATATCGCGCAGTTGGCGACGATCGCGCGATAAGGTTTATAATTTAATTAAATAACGAACTGCAGGGGCGCGGCAGTTCGCGTTTTGGCGTTTTGAACTTCAAGGGGTCGTCCCGGGTTCAAAATAAGTCGGATTTCCTCGAAACAAGAAACGTCGGGACCGGCTTGACGATATCTTCCCAACGGCAGAGAAAAATCCAGTTTTCATCGGGTAGATTTTGTTTTATGGCCAAATCAAATTTTCAGAAAAGCAGCGCCAGAATTCCTTTTATATATATAGCGCTGCAGTTATATAAAATAATGGTTTTTAAATATTTTTAATATCAATTTGGCTTGAAATTCAACCTGTGATATTTTTCCTTGATAATACATCAAATCCTGGTCGTGTATGGCCAACTGCAGTATTTTAATAATATTATATTGAAGTACTTTAAAATTGGGTTATTTTATTCAAAATTGGCCAGTTCAAAAGGGACATTTTTCAAACGACCTCTGTTTTCGATGAAACAAATTTTGTTGGGACCGTATCGATAAACCATTGCCAGATTTTCAGACGGCGCGTCAATCGGGGTTATTCTGTGAGCGTGGCAAAATAAAATGTAAAATAAAACGACCAAATTGGACATGTACAAACGCTGTTTGAGCATACGAGCACGGAATTCGACGAAACAAGTTTCGTTAGGACCGTATCGTCGAAATATACTATGCCGTCCAGTTGCGTCTCGAACGGGGTTCGTATGTGAGCGCAGCAGTGAATAAACACTATCAGAAATAGCGATAGACACGAAATAAAAATCGTCGGTCGTTGTCAGTTGTCAAATCAACATTAAAATATATTTTCCTCCATTATATAAACCCCCTTCCTCACAAATTTTCAGCCACCATTTCTTATCTCCATGTAAATTTGCAAAAAAGTCCACATTTACAAAATCAATTTTATCTTTCAATCCGTGAAGAGTTTGTGGGGGCGTTCTGAAGCAAAAGCGTAGATCGGGGGACGGGCTAGCTGCTGTAAAAAGTTGGTGGAGTTTCGTCGAGAGTGGTGGTCGAAATCGGGTTTTAAAGGCAGAAAACCCTTTTCGTTCTTGGCCAGAATTCGCGACCTATGGTTGATTTTAGTGGCCGGGACCATGGGGCTTTGGTAGAGGGGAGATTAGGCTTCCAAATGGCGGTGGTCTCGGTGTCTGAAAGGGCCTGTAGTGGCGGTGTTGGTTAGATGAACGGAGGCGTGTTTATTTGGTTCGGTTTTTGAAGGTGGCGATGGTTTTTGATCAAAATACGGCGGCTCTGGCCATGGGTGGTGTCGGGTGGCTGGGGGAAATCGAAGGCCGAGGCGCGGCGGTCAGAACGTGGGTGGTCCGGTGGGCCACCATCACCTGAGGCGATGGGAATTCGGGGATAAACGGAGGACAGTCGGGGAGGTTTTCTGGCGAATTGGCGACGATTGGGGGATGGTGGCTCTGGGCGACGGAGCGTGGTGGAGGCGTGGTCCATCTGGAATGGTTGCTGGGTCCTCCGGTAGTCAGCTGGCGGCGGTAACGAGGGAGGAAGGTCGGGTCTTTTTCCGTTCATGGTTGAAGGGAGGAACGAGAGGGAGTATCGGGTTTGAGGGGGTCAGTCTTTGAAAACGCGTGAGGGAACAGTGAGAGAGCTGACGTGGCAGGGCTTTATAGATTTAAAGGTAATTATTATTTAATTAAATAATTAATATCTCGTTTAATTTATGAAACTTTAAACCGCCATATCTTTGTCGTACGTTAACGAAATTTAACGAAACAAGGTGCGCTGGGATCGCAGGGACGAGACCTACGCGATGGCACTGACTAGGAGTCAATCCGAGGCGGTTGAAAAATCAGCTAATTTTGGACGGTCGTCCCAAATTAAAAGCGACAAACAAGTCAACCGCTGATCAGAACAAACTCTGGTGAGTTAATTCTCACACCTTCTGGAATACTGTGATGTGGTACATTCACAGTTAAATATAATTTGCAGTTTACAGTTTAAATTGGCTGATTGGATGCGATGGATGCAAATGGTTTGATATTGTTTGATGGTTGCAGTTATTTATAATCTGCAAAGTATATAACTCATATATTGATATCAACTGACATCTGTGATGCAGAGAAGGACAGGTTGGAGGGATCCGACCGGATTCCTCAAATAAACTGTATTTTTGTTGTTGTGCATATATATGGATTGTTCACAATGACTGACACCAAAACTGTGTGAGTGTTGGTAGTTGAATATACAACTGTCGTTGTTGTGGTTAAACTCAACCGACTGTGTGGATTGAGAAATTGGCAGTAATGGCCAAATTGTGTGGATTTAACGTCATTCGACCATCGAGTGAATTGACGTATTTTTAAGGTTAAAAAAATTCAATTAATAGGATTAAAAGTTATTCGAGTACTTTATACGAGTATTTAAATTGAAAATTTAAATTAAATATATTAATCGAATTATTTAGAAAATTTGGCAAAATGGTTTTGACCAGTTGAGAAGCAGAAATCAGGACTTTTACATGGGTTGGTAAAAGGGGACATAATTGTTTTCAAACAATTAAAAGTTGACTTTAATTAATTAAGTTAATTAATTAATTTTAAGAAAGGGAAAATGAAAATTTAGATTTCAGTTAATATTAAACTGATGTGTATGGTGGGTAGGTCCACCGTTTCGAGTGAAATGGGCAAAGGAAATTAAGGTGGGTTTAAATGTTCGTTAAGTGTAACAAATAGTGTTAGATATTAGTTAATCATCGATTAACTATAATCTAAAGGAATAACTGAATTGGTTATTGTTAATAACCTAGATTATTTTTGAGTAGACGTGTAAAATGTTAAAAATACTATTTGGGTTAAGATTAAAGTTACCATGTTTTGAATATAGTAAAGGATAAAACAAATTATTCGTTAATTTAAAAAAATTTAAAGTAGTGGATTCAATTTAATGTTAAGGAAGAATTTATTCATAGGATTTGTAAATCCAAGTTACACCCAAGGTTGGATAAATGGAATTCAATGGACAAGGGTAACTGACGACGATGTTTATCCAAAAAGGGCGATAAAGGTATTATGGGATATCCAATTAAATAGAACCAAACTATTTGACGAAGGGTCTAATTTATAACCCAAAGGGTATAAGTGAAAGGATATTTGCAGTTGAGGTGGTGATGTAAATGAGGTGTTACTTAACCAAAGGAATTAAGTAAAAAGGATTTAAACGAGATTCAAATGTGAACAATGGTTTTAAACCCAGAATTGAAATCAAAAAGGGGCAATAAAGGTGATTATGAAAATGTCCAATTGGATGGAACCAAAATATTTGACCAAGGATTTATATTATGAATCAAAAAGGTCATGAGTGAAAGAATGGTTAAAGTATGTTGGAATATTTACTTAATTGAGAATTAAGTGGAGAAAGTCTTGAACGGGGTTTCAAATGTAAGAAACAGTTTTTAAAACCCAAATTTGAAACCAGATAGTAAATAAGATTTGAGAGGTGGTTAAGTTCAAACTAACATTCTTCTGAGGTAAGAACAGGTCGATCAAGGTCTGAGAGGTAACTAAAATACCCCAACTTGGTTGGCTTCACTAGTATCGAGGAACAATATTAGTTTGACGTGAGTAAAGCTGATGAATTGGGTTATCTGATACAAGAAATATCAAACTTTGATGCAAGATTGGTAAATTTAATAATATTGCAATATCAGTTTCAAAGGAGTAAGAATAGTGATTTCAATTATATTGAACATTTGTTATTCAACTAGAATTGATCAAATATAGTTAGAATTGGGAAAATATAGTTAATCAAGAAGAGTTTCCATTTCGTACGACTGCTAGCGTAATTCGCAGGGCTGCAGATAGCCTACGGCGGTCGGATGTTTCCTGAGGAAATCAGGCGTAACCATTTGTGATCGCTGTGATCTAGAGTCAAACGAATGGAATTAAGTCAAACATTTGTAAATCAATTAGAGTTAAATCGAATTAGAGATTCAAGTATCATATTTTTGAATATTAAAGAGTTAGAGTCTTATTTAACAAAAGTAAATCAGTGTTGAATACTGAACCAGTGTACTCATTTGTTGTGATGTGTTGAAACACTGTTATTTTGATAGTTAAAACACCGACTATCAAACCAGACCAATACGATTGTTGGATCGGAAAGACCGGGATCGAATTTATATTCGAATACCATTCCGACCAACAAGTACGTGAAGACGTCGATTGAAGACGGAGCAAATGAAGACCGTGGATCTTCATAAGCGGAAGGACCACTGGTTGAATCTCTCTGGATTGCAACCGGAGTTATTCGATTTGTGATTCTATCGTGGTTGAATCCACGGATTTGCAAGGACTTCTCGCTACTGATCCATGGGGTGATTCCTATATGTGATGCAGTAGGAGAGTACCTTCGGTTCATCCTGATCCTGGATGACATGTATGGACGGATGTCTGACAGAGTATTTCCAAAGGAATTACATGTGTTGATTTCTCCAAACGTACCATAGCTGAGGGCGGAGAAATGGTTATTCTCTAGCCTGACGGCTAGAGTGTGTTTGTGGACGTCAATCAAGTGTGATCTGGCGGATCTGACAATGTGGCATTCAAAGTGAATGATGACCAGATGTTCTGGAGATAAGATTCTTGCCTCAAGCCTCATCAACCGGGAAATGACAAAAATCGGGCAGGCAGCATGGCTATGTGGGTCGCACCCATTAGGATGTATGATCACCTATCTAGAGAAATTCCTATTGCTTCTTTATCTATGTTCGATGCTGACCCTATTCGGGTGGCGGTTGCTGATCCCAACCGTCGGTGATATACATTCGGCACACTCAAGCGAAATGAGTGGTCGGTCATGTGAGGGCCGGGTTGCAAGACGTTCTTGTTGAACCCAGTGTATTCGCCTCTAGAGATACACGTGCGGAAGGTGGTCCCATACCTTGTCAAGTTGGAAATCCAATATCCAATAAGCACCCGCGGTTTTCGATTGTATACTATATATGGGGAGCGTGAGATGCAAGCGTTCCTCTAGATTGCTAATTACTTGTAATTAGACATTATGATAATATCAGATCAAAGTATGATTTCAAACAAAATGGTTTGGGTTATAGTAAGGTAAAAACCGTCCGTGTTTATGTGTGGGCTGGTCTTACTATTATCCTTTTGTTTCGAAAAGGATTTCCAAAGTTAAACAGGTGTGTGTGTAAACAAGTGTGTGTTATGTGAATTTATCACTGATAGTATTCCAGACTGACCCGGTGTATTTTTGTTTTAAATCAAATGTGCTCGGGTCAGACCGAGTATGTTCCAGGTTGGGTTTCGCTTGGAATTTCAGGAGCTGGAAGCAGGAGGCTTCATCGCTAGTTATTTAAAGTTATTTCCGCTGTGATAGATGAATGTTGTACTCTGATGATTGGTACGTATACAAAGTTCTTTTGTATAAAGGTATTTGATATTATATTTTATTCGTTCCGCTGTGAGATTCTGATGTGTTCTTCTTCTTTCTTCTATTCTAATATTCTTTCTTTCTTATCTCACCCTCTAAATTCTTTCTAAACAATCCGGTGTTCTCGGTGCTTGGAGGATCGATATGAGATACGATCACGGTATTTATATCGATTTTCGAGGCCGAAAATCCCCGGGTCGTTACAGTGGTATCAGAGCTATTGGTTTAGAAGTAACCTTGGCTCTGTGGTGTGACTCAGTAGAGATGGGGTCAGCAGTACCCTAGATTGAGTTGGAATGTATATAGATACGAGAGAGCGTATTTGTAGATTTGATATAAAATGGTTTTATATTGTATTGATTGATTTGTTGAGTGGTTTATGAATTCTGGTCGATGCAGGGTGTACAACTGTATCGATAGGTGTTTCTAAACTCTCGAACAAAGCATTTCGATACAGTATTGTTTTAAAGAGGGTAAATGAAATAATTTTACCCAAAACATATTTTGTATAAAAAGGAAATTATTTTATCGAAATATTGGGATATCTGATTGTTGGATTGATTTGGATGGAGTTAAAACCAAAGGTGGAATGTGACTTGACTTGGTCAAGTCAAGTTGGATCAGAATTGGAGATGGTGTTGGAACCAAATCAAATACTTTGGAATTTGGTAATCGAACCAATAATTGAATGAGAGATCAATTTGATATGAACCAAGTGATACTGGAATAAGTAAAACCAGAATGAAACCAAACAAGAAACAGGAATGTTAAGTCAAAATGTTTCCGTTGGATTGTTGCAGTGTTTGTTGGATGTGTGATATGTTTGGATTTGTGTGGTGATTACTTGAATATAAATCTGAATATGAATAGACAGGTTAAAACCCAATCTGAAGTAAATAAGTTGGATAATCAATCCAGAGTGATAAGTTTAAATGGATAATTAAATAAGTAAATAAAGTAATATGATCTCGTGTGGATTGAACTGTGTGTAAAATGAGTTGATAGGAAATTATATAGATGTTTTAAAACATAACTGACCTTATGTGATAGCTGATGAGTTTGTATGAGTAAGAACTGGTGCCGAAGTGCCAGTTCAGCTTTAAAAGCCAGCCAAGAAATTCTTGAGTTAATCAAGCCCAGTTTGAATAAAGCTGCACAATAATTGAGCAGGCTCGAATATAAAATATATCGCTTATCGCATAATAACGCTCGCCAAAAGGTACGCTTACGCAAATATGAAATTTTGGATTTTGGGATTTGATTTTGAATTTTTCCGACCATGAGAGTCGATGTATGCATATTTCTTGAACCTGCGATTTTGCAGATGTCCTCCGTACAGGGGAGACTCTGCCGAAATTTTTCTAAAATTTAAGGAGTTAGAAAATTTTGGAAAGTTTTGGGAAATTATTTTAAACCCAATTGGGTCGGTTTGAAATTTAAATCGAGTTTTAAATTAATCATTTTTGAAAAAGACAACAGTTAACGACATTTCTTCTACTTAGCAATTTCGAGGACGAAATTATTTTAAGGGGGAAGGAATGTAACGACCCGTATTTTTCAACATATTTATTTGAATTATTTTAATTATTTAAAATATGGTTTTGAATTTAAATATTCGAATTTGACGATTTAATTTGGAATTTATTATTTAAATAAATAATGAAATAATATTTTAATTCCAGACCGGTCAGAAAATGTTGTGTCAGATATACAGGATGGCCGGGCAGTTTAAAACGGTCAAATATGGTATGTATATAAAATATATCGACGATATCGCGCAGTTGGCGACGATCGCGCGATAAGGTTTATAATTTAATTAAATAACGAACTGCAGGGGCGCGGCAGTTCGCGTTTTGGCGTTTTGAACTTCAAGGGGTCGTCCCGGGTTCAAAATAAGTCGGATTTCCTCGAAACAAGAAACGTCGGGACCGGCTTGACGATATCTTCCCAACGGCAGAGAAAAATCCAGTTTTCATCGGGTAGATTTTGTTTTATGGCCAAATCAAATTTTCAGAAAAGCAGCGCCAGAATTCCTTTTATATATATAGCGCTGCAGTTATATAAAATAATGGTTTTTAAATATTTTTAATATCAATTTGGCTTGAAATTCAACCTGTGATATTTTTCCTTGATAATACATCAAATCCTGGTCGTGTATGGCCAACTGCAGTATTTTAATAATATTATATTGAAGTACTTTAAAATTGGGTTATTTTATTCAAAATTGGCCAGTTCAAAAGGGACATTTTTCAAACGACCTCTGTTTTCGATGAAACAAATTTTGTTGGGACCGTATCGATAAACCATTGCCAGATTTTCAGACGGCGCGTCAATCGGGGTTATTCTGTGAGCGTGGCAAAATAAAATGTAAAATAAAACGACCAAATTGGACATGTACAAACGCTGTTTGAGCATACGAGCACGGAATTCGACGAAACAAGTTTCGTTAGGACCGTATCGTCGAAATATACTATGCCGTCCAGTTGCGTCTCGAACGGGGTTCGTATGTGAGCGCAGCAGTGAATAAACACTATCAGAAATAGCGATAGACACGAAATAAAAATCGTCGCTCGTTGTCAGTTGTCAAATCAACATTAAAATATATTTTCCTCCATTATATAAACCCCCTTCCTCACAAATTTTCAGCCACCATTTCTTATCTCCATGTAAATTTGCAAAAAAGTCCACATTTACAAAATCAATTTTATCTTTCAATCCGTGAAGAGTTTGTGGGGGCGTTCTGAAGCAAAAGCGTAGATCGGGGGACGGGCTAGCTGCTGTAAAAAGTTGGTGGAGTTTCGTCGAGAGTGGTGGTCGAAATCGGGTTTTAAAGGCAGAAAACCCTTTTCGTTCTTGGCCAGAATTCGCGACCTATGGTTGATTTTAGTGGCCGGGACCATGGGGCTTTGGTAGAGGGGAGATTAGGCTTCCAAATGGCGGTGGTCTCGGTGTCTGAAAGGGCCTGTAGTGGCGGTGTTGGTTAGATGAACGGAGGCGTGTTTATTTGGTTCGGTTTTTGAAGGTGGCGATGGTTTTTGATCAAAATACGGCGGCTCTGGCCATGGGTGGTGTCGGGTGGCTGGGGGAAATCGAAGGCCGAGGCGCGGCGGTCAGAACGTGGGTGGTCCGGTGGGCCACCATCACCTGAGGCGATGGGAATTCGGGGATAAACGGAGGACAGTCGGGGAGGTTTTCTGGCGAATTGGCGACGATTGGGGGATGGTGGCTCTGGGCGACGGAGCGTGGTGGAGGCGTGGTCCATCTGGACTGGTTGCTGGGTCCTCCGGTAGTCAGCTGGCGGCGGTAACGAGGGAGGAAGGTCGGGTCTTTTTCCGTTCATGGTTGAAGGGAGGAACGAGAGGGAGTATCGGGTTTGAGGGGGTCAGTCTTTGAAAACGCGTGAGGGAACAGTGAGAGAGCTGACGTGGCAGGGCTTTATAGATTTAAAGGTAATTATTATTTAATTAAATAATTAATATCTCGTTTAATTTATGAAACTTTAAACCGCCATATCTTTGTCGTACGTTAACGAAATTTAACGAAACAAGGTGCGCTGGGATCGCAGGGACGAGACCTACGCGATGGCACTGACTAGGAGTCAATCCGAGGCGGTTGAAAAATCAGCTAATTTTGGACGGTCGTCCCAAATTAAAAGCGACAAACAAGTCAACCGCTGATCAGAACAAACTCTGGTGAGTTAATTCTCACACCTTCTGGAATACTGTGATGTGGTACATTCACAGTTAAATATAATTTGCAGTTTACAGTTTAAATTGGCTGATTGGATGCGATGGATGCAAATGGTTTGATATTGTTTGATGGTTGCAGTTATTTATAATCTGCAAAGTATATAACTCATATATTGATATCAACTGACATCTGTGATGCAGAGAAGGACAGGTTGGAGGGATCCGACCGGATTCCTCAAATAAACTGTATTTTTGTTGTTGTGCATATATATGGATTGTTCACAATGACTGACACCAAAACTGTGTGAGTGTTGGTAGTTGAATATACAACTGTCGTTGTTGTGGTTAAACTCAACCGACTGTGTGGATTGAGAAATTGGCAGTAATGGCCAAATTGTGTGGATTTAACGTCATTCGACCATCGAGTGAATTGACGTATTTTTAAGGTTAAAAAAATTCAATTAATAGGATTAAAAGTTATTCGAGTACTTTATACGAGTATTTAAATTGAAAATTTAAATTAAATATATTAATCGAATTATTTAGAAAATTTGGCAAAATGGTTTTGACCAGTTGAGAAGCAGAAATCAGGACTTTTACATGGGTTGGTAAAAGGGGACATAATTGTTTTCAAACAATTAAAAGTTGACTTTAATTAATTAAGTTAATTAATTAATTTTAAGAAAGGGAAAATGAAAATTTAGATTTCAGTTAATATTAAACTGATGTGTATGGTGGGTAGGTCCACCGTTTCGAGTGAAATGGGCAAAGGAAATTAAGGTGGGTTTAAATGTTCGTTAAGTGTAACAAATAGTGTTAGATATTAGTTAATCATCGATTAACTATAATCTAAAGGAATAACTGAATTGGTTATTGTTAATAACCTAGATTATTTTTGAGTAGACGTGTAAAATGTTAAAAATACTATTTGGGTTAAGATTAAAGTTACCATGTTTTGAATATAGTAAAGGATAAAACAAATTATTCGTTAATTTAAAAAAATTTAAAGTAGTGGATTCAATTTAATGTTAAGGAAGAATTTATTCATAGGATTTGTAAATCCAAGTTACACCCAAGGTTGGATAAATGGAATTCAATGGACAAGGGTAACTGACGACGATGTTTATCCAAAAAGGGCGATAAAGGTATTATGGGATATCCAATTAAATAGAACCAAACTATTTGACGAAGGGTCTAATTTATAACCCAAAGGGTATAAGTGAAAGGATATTTGCAGTTGAGGTGGTGATGTAAATGAGGTGTTACTTAACCAAAGGAATTAAGTAAAAAGGATTTAAACGAGATTCAAATGTGAACAATGGTTTTAAACCCAGAATTGAAATCAAAAAGGGGCAATAAAGGTGATTATGAAAATGTCCAATTGGATGGAACCAAAATATTTGACCAAGGATTTATATTATGAATCAAAAAGGTCATGAGTGAAAGAATGGTTAAAGTATGTTGGAATATTTACTTAATTGAGAATTAAGTGGAGAAAGTCTTGAACGGGGTTTCAAATGTAAGAAACAGTTTTTAAAACCCAAATTTGAAACCAGATAGTAAATAAGATTTGAGAGGTGGTTAAGTTCAAACTAACATTCTTCTGAGGTAAGAACAGGTCGATCAAGGTCTGAGAGGTAACTAAAATACCCCAACTTGGTTGGCTTCACTAGTATCGAGGAACAATATTAGTTTGACGTGAGTAAAGCTGATGAATTGGGTTATCTGATACAAGAAATATCAAACTTTGATGCAAGATTGGTAAATTTAATAATATTGCAATATCAGTTTCAAAGGAGTAAGAATAGTGATTTCAATTATATTGAACATTTGTTATTCAACTAGAATTGATCAAATATAGTTAGAATTGGGAAAATATAGTTAATCAAGAAGAGTTTCCATTTCGTACGACTGCTAGCGTAATTCGCAGGGCTGCAGATAGCCTACGGCGGTCGGATGTTTCCTGAGGAAATCAGGCGTAACCATTTGTGATCGCTGTGATCTAGAGTCAAACGAATGGAATTAAGTCAAACATTTGTAAATCAATTAGAGTTAAATCGAATTAGAGATTCAAGTATCATATTTTTGAATATTAAAGAGTTAGAGTCTTATTTAACAAAAGTAAATCAGTGTTGAATACTGAACCAGTGTACTCATTTGTTGTGATGTGTTGAAACACTGTTATTTTGATAGTTAAAACACCGACTATCAAACCAGACCAATACGATTGTTGGATCGGAAAGACCGGGATCGAATTTATATTCGAATACCATTCCGACCAACAAGTACGTGAAGACGTCGATTGAAGACGGAGCAAATGAAGACCGTGGATCTTCATAAGCGGAAGGACCACTGGTTGAATCTCTCTGGATTGCAACCGGAGTTATTCGATTTGTGATTCTATCGTGGTTGAATCCACGGATTTGCAAGGACTTCTCGCTACTGATCCATGGGGTGATTCCTATATGTGATGCAGTAGGAGAGTACCTTCGGTTCATCCTGATCCTGGATGACATGTATGGACGGATGTCTGACAGAGTATTTCCAAAGGAATTACATGTGTTGATTTCTCCAAACGTACCATAGCTGAGGGCGGAGAAATGGTTATTCTCTAGCCTGACGGCTAGAGTGTGTTTGTGGACGTCAATCAAGTGTGATCTGGCGGATCTGACAATGTGGCATTCAAAGTGAATGATGACCATATGTTCTGGAGATAAGATTCTTGCCTCAAGCCTCATCAACCGGGAAATGACAAAAATCGGGCAGGCAGCATGGCTATGTGGGTCGCACCCATTAGGATGTATGATCACCTATCTAGAGAAATTCCTATTGCTTCTTTATCTATGTTCGATGCTGACCCTATTCGGGTGGCGGTTGCTGATCCCAACCGTCGGTGATATACATTCGGCACACTCAAGCGAAATGAGTGGTCGGTCATGTGAGGGCCGGGTTGCAAGACGTTCTTGTTGAACCCAGTGTATTCGCCTCTAGAGATACACGTGCGGAAGGTGGTCCCATACCTTGTCAAGTTGGAAATCCAATATCCAATAAGCACCCGCGGTTTTCGATTGTATACTATATATGGGGAGCGTGAGATGCAAGCGTTCCTCTAGATTGCTAATTACTTGTAATTAGACATTATGATAATATCAGATCAAAGTATGATTTCAAACAAAATGGTTTGGGTTATAGTAAGGTAAAAACCGTCCGTGTTTATGTGTGGGCTGGTCTTACTATTATCCTTTTGTTTCGAAAAGGATTTCCAAAGTTAAACAGGTGTGTGTGTAAACAGGTGTGTGTTATGTGAATTTATCACTGATAGTATTCCAGACTGACCCGGTGTATTTTTGTTTTAAATCAAATGTGCTCGGGTCAGACCGAGTATGTTCCAGGTTGGGTTTCGCTTGGAATTTCAGGAGCTGGAAGCAGGAGGCTTCATCGCTAGTTATTTAAAGTTATTTCCGCTGTGATAGATGAATGTTGTACTCTGATGATTGGTACGTATACAAAGTTCTTTTGTATAAAGGTATTTGATATTATATTTTATTCGTTCCGCTGTGAGATTCTGATGTGTTCTTCTTCTTTCTTCTATTCTAATATTCTTTCTTTCTTATCTCACCCTCTAAATTCTTTCTAAACAATCCGGTGTTCTCGGTGCTTGGAGGATCGATATGAGATACGATCACGGTATTTATATCGATTTTCGAGGCCGAAAATCCCCGGGTCGTTACACTTCAGGTCGACCCAAGCCACGCTGGGTCGATTAGGGGTTGATTCAGGGTGTTTGGCTGTCAACCAGTGCGCCGATTCGCTCTAAGGCAGACGTGGCATCTGATTGCTTCTCATGGTTTAGGGTTAATCTAATGGTCCTAAAACACTCTCTACAACTATATAAGGACCCTAAACCTAAACCCTAATTCTATTATTCACTCTCATCTAAACCTAGTTGCCACTAAAACCTAAGTCAGATTAAATCTAATCTAATTGAACTAAGAGAATTCAACGATCTACATCAAAGGCGAGCAATTCAGTTTCAGAATACAGATCCCTGAAATCAAGTTTTTCCTTTTGATTGTAAGTGTAGTTGTCTTTCAGATGTGAATAAATTAAAGACATGATTTGTAATGAATTGTAAAATAGAATTGTATCAAGTTGTATGTGATGCTGATTCATTTTTATTCATGTCTATTCTATCATATATGCCTATGAATTATTGTGGTCTATCGAACCTATCATGTTATGTGGAAATTGGTGAGTAAACCTATGATGTTGTATAGGAATTTGGGAATGAAATTATCATATGTAAGTTTGGTGATGTTATGATACATTCAAGTTTTAGACTAAGTCATGTCGTTTATGCCTAATTATTTAGAGCCATTATGCATACGTGTTTAGATCTATGACCTTATACGTTTAGATCTACAACTTTATATGTTAGATCCATATGCCTTTATGATAGATCTAATTTGCATGTTCACCACTACTTGCCAAGTTTAACTTGTATAGTTTTATGTAAATTCATATGCTTGTGGTTCATGTTGCATAGATCAAATTTGCAAGTTCATAGTTAAAAGTATATTGTTCTATGCCAAATCCATGTGACATATGTGTAGTTAGATCATACTTTTGTATGATGTTGGAATGTTGCAAAGTTCATCATTTCCCCCTTTTTTTGGTTTTATAAGTTAGGCTAAAATATCGAGCCTAACATTCTATGTAATTTTGCGAATGTACAATGGGGGTAACGTTGGGGAAAACATGAAATTACATGTAATTGGCATGTTTCACACATAAAGCATGATAAGTGGCATGATAATGGTATAATCCATATACCTAAAATTTTGAAAGTGATTTAGAAGGAAAGTGGGCCATGACAATAATTGATTTATAATTTACATATAAATATGTAGGATAAACATGAAAAATTACATGGCATAGATTGGTTCATGAAATGGTATATTTAGTATACCATCAATTGTGAGCATAATTAAAAGGATAATTATGGCATAATTAAATTGGGAATAATTTACATATGGAATTTGTCATAAATAAGAAATATGTAAATTTAGAAAAGACGAATATGCCTAACCTGAGGTTAGACTGAGTTGTGGTGTAAAACTGCCTGGAACCGACCAGCACATCCAGTGACCACAACAATACCTGTCTAATGTGGGTGGTTAGTGCATTGAGCCCAAAAAGGACCCAAGGTTAGACTGAGGTGTGGTGTAAAACTGCCCGGAACCGACCGACACGTCCAGTGACCACAACAATACCTGTCTAATGTGAGTGGTTGGTGCTTTAATAAAGCTAAGTCAAGATTGGTAGGGTTAAGTCAATTAAGGAAACACTTAACCAATTCAACATGCTAATTAGACAAGTGGGTGAGGTTAAGTAAATTTAGAACACTTAACCGTTATAACATGTTAATTAGACAAGTGAGTGAGGTTAAGTAAATTTAGAACACTTAACTGTTATAACATGTTAATTAGACAAGTGGGTGAGGTTAAGTAAATTTAGAACACTTAACCCTTATAACATGTTAAATAGACAAGTGGGTGAGGTTAAGTAAATTTAGAACGCTTAACCGTTATAACATGTTAATTAGACAAGTGGGTGAGGTTAAGTAAATTTAGAACACTTAACCGTTATAACATGTTAATTAGACAAGTGGGTGAGGTTAAGCAAATTTAGAAACACTTAACAAATATAACTTGATTTATGGAAAGGTTAAGTTAAAATAAGAGGGCAACACTTAACCAATATAACTTGTTGTGTAGTATGGTTAAGTTAACACAAGAAGGAAACACTTAACCAAAGTAACATGAAACGTAGGTGGGTTAAGTTAACTTGAATTGATTGATGACACTTAACTAATACAACAAGATAAATACGTGGGGTTAAGTTAACAAGAAACACTTGACCAATATAACTTGATGAACGAATGGAGTTAAGTTAATAGGAAATACTTAACCGATCCAACATGATAAGTAAGGAGGGTCAAGTTAAAAAGAAATGCTTAACCAACATAACATGATGAATGAGTGGTTTAAGTTAACTTGAGCGGACAACACTTAACTAATATGGCGTAATGTGCGGGAGGGTTAAGTACATATCGGGTTGGTGTGTTATTTTAGTAAATATAGGCCCATAAAACTTAACCATTAAATAAACATGCTTGAATCAGTGGAAGGGTTGAGTACATATCGGGTTGGTGGGTAATATTAGTAAATATAGGACCACAAGACTTAACCATTAAATAAACATGCTTGAATCAGTGGAAGGGTTAAGTACATATCGGGTTGGTGGGTAATATTAGTAAATATATGCCCACAAAACTTAACTATTAAATAAACATACTTGAATCGATGGGAGGGTTAAGTACATCTCGTGTAGGTGGGTAATATTAGTACATATAGGCCTACAAAACTTAACCATTTATTAAAAATGCTTGAATCAATGGGAGGATTAAGTACATATCAGGTTGGTGGGTAATACTAGTAAATATAGGACCACAAACTTAACCAATAGGAAACCCTTGTAATGAAGACCCATTTCAGCAGTAACCCACATGGATGTATCACGGTACCCTGAAGTAGGCAGGGTGGGGCACGATTACTGGGCTGATTATAAGCGGTCAAAGCAGCGGCATGGGGTACATCAGTGTAGGTTCCAACGGTTTATGGGCGTGCACCTACTCCGGAGTGGGAAAAAGCAGGCACTGGGTACCAGTAGTTATACACTATGCATCTTGAATCGTGTCGGGTTGCTATCATAAGGATTGATACACCTTATGGTGGGACCAGCACGGGGTATCTACACGCAAGAGAGGGCCGATTGACACAGACACATGGAACATGAATACAAGTAGGGAGCCGATCGATAGGGTAGTAAGGGTACATCTAACATGTTCATGGCAATTGGGCTGATTGAGGTGGAATCCTCACGATAGATGTACACCGGAAGGCTACCACAATTACGGGGGGTTGGGATCACAATTATCATTTTATATAGATTACTAGTTGGGACACTAGTTAGGTGATGCAGAGATAGATATAGAAATTAGATTAACAGAGTAGTAGCGAAGCAGAGAAAAAGTAGAAGCGCATTCAGTTCACCTTGCACTTATCTTGTCTTTAGTTACCTTGTTTTTATGGTATTGTCTTATTTTCGGTTTATTCATGTCATGATCCTTTATCTTATTTGCTTGCTAAAAGATCACTGGACTTACCAGACTTATGTCTGACCTAGTTTGTTTTTCACCTCTTTTCTTCCGTTTCCCCCCAGGTAGTCAGGGAGGGAATAACTCAGCCTAACTTGGACCTCTTCTCTTTCCAAGCTTGAAGATAGTTGGTGTATCGCTTCGGACTCTCTCTCTTCCACTGCTATGGCTGGCTCATGCTTTATCGGGGAATATCATTGTTTTTATGCTTCTTTTATTCTTGGAAGTTTTTAAATCAAGACAGAAGTTCTATGTATTACATTTAAGTATGATTGAGGAAATTGTTGTAAAAGCTTGACTGAATTAAGTTGTTTATAAAATGACTTTATTTTCTACTGCTTTATTTGTCTGCCTTGTAATTTATCTGCATTTTTTACCTATAATGCTCCACCGAAGTTAAGGCATTCCCTATGTGAGTGACCTTAACGGAGGTGGGGTGTTACAGGTATTGTATACAGATACTGTTTTATTTCAAAGTTATGTTATGAAATATATTTATTCGTTCCGCTGTGACATTCATGTTTACTCTGATGTTGTATGTTCTTCTTCTTCTTCTATTCTAAGTTTCTATCTTATCTATTATCACCCTCTAATTTCTTTCATTAACTACCAGTATTTTCGATGTTTGGATAATCGACGTTGGTTTTATGTCGATGACCAAAGATCACAAATTTCCGGGACGTTACACCTTTAAATGAGAAGTTTGAGGATATTTATAGGTGAGAAGTTACGTAGGAGTAGGTGAGTTTTGGGATGTAACGACCGGGATTTTTGTCGATTAATTTTAAATATTTAATATTTGTTTTAAATATTTAGTTGATAATATAAATTAATTTTTATATTGAGTTATCAATTTAATAATCGAATATAATTTAATTTAGAATATATCAAATTTTTGTAATTCGAAATATAATTGAGATCGAAGTTAAAAACTGAATCAAAATGATTTAGATGATAAGTAGGAATTTTATTTGATATATACGATAATAAATAATAATTTATTATCAAAGAATTTGTGGTTTTCGAATTTAAATTATATTATATTAATTTAATATGGTATATATGTTGAAATTAATTTTCAAAATATTTAACGTTGGGTTTAGAAAAGGGTTATTACATTGAAATGTCGGCCGGTACGCTAAAATAGCGGTTCACGATTTTTAATTGTGAACCCCGAGATATTTATAATGGATAAGATCGAAATCGAATCGAAAATCAAATCGATATCTGTTTAAAAAGAATAAAAAAGTCTCTTTATATCAAATCGAATTTAATACAAATCAAATCGATACCTGTTTAAAAAGAATAAAATTTTCATTAAATCAAATCATATTAAAGATTTCTATACCATACGCAGATGGAATACCTTAGTACCTAAGCTTCTTCTCCTATAAATCCACGCATCATATCCTCTTTGTTTCATTCCTAAGAAAAATGGTAGAATAAATCAAGTGCTTCAGAATAAAATGGCCGCATCTCCTTCCGTTTAAAATCACAACTACCCCGTCTAATTCCTTATCTATTATTGTTCGTGTATTCAATAATTCAGAAACCTGAATTACCAATTACTGAATAAAATTGGTGTTGTCCTCAATTTTGACAATCACCGTGAAAACCAAACTGTAAGCTTTCCTCTTTTAATCTCCATTTTTTTATGGATCGAACTCCTCACGAGTTCGAATGGTATGAGATTCGGTGAATCTCTGAGATCGAAAGCATCAATACTGCGTCTTCGAGAAAGGTGCGCGACATCAAACAGTTTAGGAGTACGATCGATTTCTTCTAGGGGGCATCACTGTTGCGAGTTGATGAGGGTGGCAAGGTACGTGAGTGAGCGAGTGGCGATGATCGGTTACAAAATGGTTTTGCGCCTCTCTAACCTTCTCGTTGGTGTGCCGATGTGAGTGACGAGCTTCAAAATTAGAAGCAACGATTTTGGGAAAGAATGATTAGGATGATTTGAAGGAGCTCAACAATAGAGTAGTAAGGAGTTAGGATTTGTTTTTGGAGTGGATTCATTGGTGTTGTCTGGGTTGAATAAGATGGGGCGACTGACTGGAATGATGGATTAGGTGATCATTTTTTTCCAATAGGATTAGGGAAGCTGTGTTCTTTGTGTGGAACAAGCAGTGAAGTGAGATGAGGGTGATAAAAGAGTAGTTTCAAGATAAGGAATGGCTATTTAAGAAATTAAAGGAAGTGCAGTTTGGGGTGCATTAGTGTCTGCAAATGGTGGAGGTTCATGAGTTTGGATATCCTTTTAGTGAGGACATAGCAGGTTCAATTTATTGTTGGCAAAGGGGGAGAAGACTGTTTCGTCACTTTTCTGCACGAAGGGAACAATTAGATTCAATTCAAAATTGTTCATCGCATTGGACGCTTAGTAGCAATATCTACATGCCGGATTGGTTTGTTAGAGTTTTGAGCCCGTTCAGATTTATGTTAAAATCAAATGCCATTTGATTTTAATTTAAATCAAATAGTTCGACGAATAAAAATCACGGTGAGTAAACTTACTTTCTGAATTTTATTTAAATAATTTTTATATACTATTTGTTGGTTGTTAGCATGCATTAAAATATTATTGTGCCTATTAAATATATGTTAGTTATTTAGGATCGGTGTTTGTGGCTATTATATATATATATATATTTATATATATTGGTGGTTGGAAAATTCCTGCAGTATCATTAGCCGATGACCTTATACGCCCCACGCTATGATAGTGGATGACCTTCTATACAAGCGATATCTTGCCTCGAAGCAGGATGGGTATTATTTATGTTGGCTAACGTCTGTGGATGCAGGAAACAGGTTGGAGGGATCCAATTGGATTCCTCAAAAATATTATTATTTGTTTGCTTTCACAGATATTATCATATATGATGTGTTGATCGATAATTGAGTGGTTTGATTGTTTAAATATTACTGGGGCCAAAATGTTAATTTATTAAAATATTTTGAAAAAAGATTTGGAGATTTAAAAGGAAAATTCTATTTTTTTAAATAGAATTTGGATTTAGAATGTGCTAAAAATATTTACTTGTTTCACATAAATAAAATAAGTATTGAATCTATAAACGATGTTTGTAAATTGAATAATGTGGGGAATTGAAATAAATTTATAAACGGTGTTTATAAATAGAAATGGGAAAAAATTATCATTGGATAATTTGAATATTTAAATTCAAATGTGAATTTGAAAATAGAAATGGGGAAATCGTTTTAAAGAAATAAACGATGGAATTTATTATGATGTTTAGAATATAAATTGAACTAAATAAATCTGTAAGAATTTATGATTTGAATTCGATTAATTTGAATTTATTTAAATAGAAGAAATTGAATATGAAAATAAAATGGATGTTGTATATATAAGTTATTATAAATAGTAATTTCCAAAATAAGATTTTGGTTTTAAATAGATTTCAAAATGGACTTGTTTAAATATAAAATAAGGAAATTTATAAAATGGTGTTTATAAATATAATGAATTAATTATCAAGAGATAATTTGAATATTTAAATTCAAATATGAATTTAAAAATATAATTTGAAATCATTCGAAAGGGAATAACGGGTTTTATTCCGAAATTCGGAATATCAAGGGATGGAGTTTCAAATAGAAATTTGAAAAGGGAACTTGTTTAAATATACGAAACAAGGAAGTTGAATTTATAAATAGTATTATAAATTTAGTGAAATAAATTATCATTTGATAACTTAGGAATTTAAATTCAAATATGAATTTAAATGTAAATTGGGAGGTGTTTTAAAATGGAATGATTGATTATATTTCGGAATTCGAAATATAAGCTGAATTGAGAAAAATCCATTGGGTTTATAATTGAAATTCGATTATATCGAATTTTAAAAATAATTTATCTATAAAAGGAATTGGAATTAAATATAGAAGATGGAAGTATAAATAAATTTATTACCGAGTAAGGAAAAATCAACAATTATAGATAATCAAAAATATTATGTTGAATTGGGAAACTGATTTGATATATATTAGAAATATATCTGAATGGAGTTGAATTTATTATAAACAAAGTTTAAATGTTTATATATATTTAAATAGAATTAAAACGAACTCGCCGCAGCGCGGCAGTTTGTAAATTGGCGTTTTGAACTTCAATTGAGTATATAGAACTTAATTGAAGTCGGAATTCTTTGAAACAAGAATCGTCAGGACCGATTTGATAATAGTTTTCTAGTGGAAGAGAAAGATCTGTATTTCGTCTAATAGATTTTGAGTTATGTCAAAATAAAATTTTCAGAAAAACAGCGCCATAACCATTATTTAACCATAATGGTTTTATTTAAATTAATAGAAGGATTTCAATCAAATCAAATCCGAATTACCATTAGAAAAATCCATACTTGAGTTATAAAATAAATATAAACCCAAGTGAAGTATATGAAATGATTTTTGAAACAAAAAACATATTTTTAATTTTTGAATAGAATTAACTAAGTTAAAGAAGTATTAGTTAATTGAATTTTAGAATGAGTTTAACCTTAAATAGGAAGATGGAATTTATGAAATTTTATTCGCAATCGAATATGAAACATAAATTAAAAATGGGATTTCAATTAGCTTATAAGTGAATTGAAATATTTTTGAACATGTAATGTTCAAATATAAAAGTGAAATAGGCAAAATAACTAATTAGAGAATTAATTAGCAAATCGAGTTTAAACTGACCGGATTGAGTTGTAATAAATTAGGAATGGATAGATATATATTAAACAGGTATGAAATGAAGTGTATGAAGAGATTTAAATAGAACGCCCGACAAAAAGGTACATGTTTAAATTCCATATGAGATTTTATGTGCCGAATCGGTAAGCCACTTGGCTTTTTGATTTTCTTTTTGAGTTGAAAGGGCCTAGGAAGGCGAGTTGAGGTGTGAACTGTTGACCGGTACGAAGGAGGTTATAGCAAAATTTTCCAGAAATTTAAGGAGTTAGAATATTTTGAAGAAATTTTGATAGTTAGAAATCAATATATCGATATATATAGAATTCGATAAGGAAACGAAATTAAAAATAGAATATTGTAAACAAAAAGGAAATCTATAAATTAGATTTGTTAAAAATAGAATGCGAACCATATACATGTTTTTAAAATGAATAATTGGTTTATATGGTGTGTTTATTCGAGGTAAGTGGTCTTGTCTGTTTTGAAGTTAACTATGTTTTCAATCAAGGTCTGAGAGGTAGTTATACCCCAACTTGATTGATTCCATTATTAATCGATAAGTAACAAGATTCAGTCTCAAAGAAAGATGTTTAAAGAAATTTAGTTGAATGAAATATTTTGGATTGTTGTAATAATGTTTTATACAACATTCGTTTTAACCCAAGAAATTGGAATTGTGGAATATAATAAATAAATATTTTTTGAGTGTAGAAATGTACGGGCATGAAAGAGATAAGTAATTGGAATGTTTCCAATTATAAATAGAAGATATTTTCTACATATAGAAAATAAAAGGAGGCGATATATGAAAATGTTTTCCAAATAGCGAAAAGGGCCAAGATGATTGTTGAAAATATTTGGCTAACAAATATTGATAAGGAAATGGAGTAGTGATTTAATTAATGAAGGAAATATCAATTAAATGGCCCAGTGATTTGTTTGATGCTTTGAATGAATGTTTTTTTCTTTGATAGTTAAATAACCGACTATCGAAATGTTTGCCAATATCGTTGTCAATATGGAGAGACCGGTTGGATTATTATCAGAGAACCACTCCGTATTGGCAGTAGCGTTGTGAATCAGATTATATGAAGATAATCAAAGACGGAGTAAAGTGCAAGGACTTTTTCTATTAATAGAAATTGTGCCTTCGGTTTCGTTCAGTCCCAGAACGAACGTGTATGGACGAGTGTCTGACAAAGTATTTCCAATGATCGAATATGTTGGTCTGTTTAAATATATATGGTGGCGGAGGATTTATTATCTTAGCATAATATCTAGAATATATTTATGCAAATCAATTAGTGATTAACGGATCTGACAATGTGGCATTCAAATTGATTGTGCTATCAATGAATGATAAGAAATCATAGCCTCAGGCCTCAACAATCAGGAAATGACAAAAATTGGGCAGGCAGCATGGCTATGTGGGTCGCTCCGGTTTGGGTGTATAATCACATATCTAGAGAAAATCCTTTTTACTTCTTTAATCTATCTGTGACGGCCAGGAATTTCGCTCGATCCAAATCAGTCGTTATATATTCCATTGAAATCAAATTCGTTATATATTCAAATCAAATCAAATTCGTTTTATATTCAATTGAAATCAAAATCGTTTTCAATTCAAATCAAATTCGTTATATATTCAATTGAAATCAAAATCGTTTTCAATTCAATTCATTTCGAAATCGTTTTCAATTCAATTCATTTCGAAATCGTTTTCAATTCAATTCATTTCGAAATCGTTTTCAATTCAATTCATTTCGAAATCGTTTTCAATTCAATTCATTTCGAAATGAATAAAATCGATATAAATATCGTTCACGTCAAAATGGCGTTAATCTAATCAACACGTCTTCATATAATTCTATTTTCAAATATTCTACTGGACAAATGAATATTTATCTTTTTCCTCCACACACGACTAATCTCAACGAATGAGTACTGTCCACGTGTGGCTATTTTTGTTATTTAAAATATTTTATAAAATTTGGGTATCTATTGTTTGATTTTCAATTAGACTCCACCGTGAAGTAGTTCTAATTTTAAATATGATAAAGATGTAGATTTTATTGTTAAAATATTTCGTTCAACACATGACTAATCTCAACGGATGAGTACAGTCAACACATGAACCTTTACTTTATAATATTGATAAAGATGTAAATTTTATTATTAAAATATTTCGTTCAACACATGACTAATCTCAACGGATGAGTACAGTCAACACATGAACGTTTACTTTATAATATTGATAAAGATGTAAATTTTATTATTAAAATATTTCGTTCAACACATGACTAATCTCAACGGATGAGTACAGTCAACACATGAACCTTATATTATATAATATTCTTTATCTTCTAAATTGGAATGAGGCCCAATCAATCACCATATAAAATTAATTATATGGATTTCCATACAACACATGTATATAATAGCATTGAAAAATAATCAACCATCAACCAAAGTGCACTACACTGTATAAGCATCAAATATAGATATCTAACGCTTATAATAGTCTGTCAATCAATCGATCGACATATTTAATCAATCAGGATGAGTGAACTTCAAATTTCATCCCAACACCCGTGTGGGGTTTCAAACAATCAAACACAGATTTTATTCGTGCAGTTGGGCGATGTGTAAAATTTATCGACCCAATCAATGTCAGTCAAATCAGTGTACATAAACAAACCGTCTGGTTTGTAAATGAGTATTTTATTTTATTCACTTCACGTTAAAAATTATATTTTTAACGATAAAATATTTTATTTCAATACATGAATTTCCATTCAGTTCATTTACACAATAAAAATGATATTTTTATTTTTCTAACATATTTTAGAAAATTTCGGCGGCATAACGACACGATACTAGAAACGGGACGAGGCCTAGCCTTATCCCCGATCTAGTGAAGGCCCACGCCATTCACACATCAATCAAAATCACCAAACAACCAAATTCAAATCAAATCATCTAACTAATTTATGCAACCAAACAAACAAGTCCATGGTCTATGGACGTTTGTGTCGGGTGCTACTAAGCACCGTCTGCATCCTAGTATATATATAAAACTAGAAAAAGAAATTTGAAAGGTGAGAAATTCTCACCTATAGCTATCCTAACTTCACGGCACTTCATTGATAGAAATCTTCAACGTTCTCGCCTTTTGTCATCTTCGTTGCCCGGATTCTCTACATATGTAAAAATCGAATTTTTACTTTGATATTCAATATATAAAAATCGAATTTTTACTATGCTATTCAATATATAAAAATCGAATTTTTATTTGGTTATTCAATATATAAAAATCGAATTTTTATTTCGTTATTCAATATATAAAAATTGAATTTTTACTATACTATACAATATATAAAAATCTCGCCTTTTCTATTTTTAAAATCTAATCCTTTCTATTTTAAAAATATCGTCTTTTCACTTTTAAAAATATCGTCTTTTCACTTTTAAAAATATCGTCTTTTCACTTTTATCACTGAAAAAATCACAATTTTATTTCAACGTATATATAATAAAAATCAGATTTTTATTTCGCTATATATATAAAGATGATGTTTTTGCTATCTACATAATATAAAAATCGTATTTTTATACTTCTACTTTATAAAAATCATATTTCTGAATATGCTACCTATATAAAACTGGTTTTATATATGGTATTTCTAATTAAAAATTCTATTTTTAATTACATGAATAAAAATGACTTAAAGAAAAACGCACCTTTTTCTCAAACGAACTAGGGGCTTGCTGTGGACGGGGGTGGTGCTGATGGTCGGAGGCGGGGCTTCGAAATGGGGAGGAGAGAGGGGCGGCGGGTCAGGGTTTTTGGGTGCGGTGGGCTCGCTGATCGAGGTGGAGGGGGTAAGGGGAAGGCGGCGCAGGGGGGGGGAGGTGTGCGGCGGTGGAGGAAGGGGGGGCTCTCGCTGCTGCGGCGCGGCTCATCGGGGGGGGGGGGGGGCTCTCGCGCTTCGAGGTGACGGAGGAGAAGAAGAAGGGGAGGGCGGCGAGCTTGGACGGAGGTGGGCGCCTCCGGTGGCGGCGTCGATGGAGGAGGCCGCTCCGTCCTCTTCTCTTTTCCTTTTTTTTTTTATTTTTTTATTTTTGATTTCTGATTTAAATCGTGGGGGGGCCTGGTTAAGGAGAAGGGGAGAAAGAACTTTTTTTTATTAATTATTTTATTTTCAAAAAGTTGACTTTTACATACGACCCCTGAACGAGGTCCACCGCCTGTCGCCCATAGCGTTTCACCCCCATCCCAAACACAATGGGATATGTATCGTAAGCCGATTCGACTTTTTCGATCAGTTTCCGTTGAATTTACATTTAAATCGCTATATTGAATTTTAAACGTACATTTCAAATTACCGGGGTCACATACTAACTCTAAAAATTCAATAAAAATATTTTCTAGCTTCGTATTGACAATACGGTCCTAACAAAACTAGTTTCGTCGAATTCTGAGACCATTGCAAAAATGGCCAATTTCCAGTTGATTAAAATCAACTAAAACTGGTCAAACACGTTTTCCTATGCCACGCTCACATATTGAATCGAAAAATTATGAAATTTGGAATCTAGCAATAATTTAACATCACGGACCCAACAAAAGTGGTTTCGTCGAAATCCGAGGTCGTTTGCAAAATTCCCATTTTTAAGGGCCTGAATTCCACAACGACTATTCAGAATTTTCAACTGGACATATCTTTTGATCCCCGCTATGAAATTTTGATTTTTCGGATTCGTTGGAAAGATATTATCAATTAAATCTTTAATGTTTTTGGTTTCACTAAAATCCGGATTGTTTTGCACCCGGTACATTCAATTGAAATTGAAATCGAATTATCGAACTACCGCGCCATTTTCAATTCCTTTTATAATTATATGTAATTATTTATATTCTAACGACGACGTATATAATATATGCGTTCTATTATATTCAAAATAAATTTCTCGTCGATATTATTTAAAATAATTCATTTTAAATCTTCAATATTCGCTAAAATTGCCAAAATAAAATTTTTAAACTGGTTCAGAATTTCCGGGTTATTACAATCTCCCCCACTTAAAACTTTTCGTCCTCGAAAAGGAACAAAGTCGAAAGTGGTTTGATTAATTAACTCTACGTTCGACCTGGCTTCCATTCTCCAATTTTCAGTTTCTGAGAATTTTCAAATTTTCAAAAATTTGGCTAACACCCTAAATTTTCAAAAAATTTCGCCATAACCTCCCCTGCACCGGGAGCCACGGGAAAATCCCGAAATTGCCATATAGGCCTTCTGATCTCAAAAAGAAAAAGAAAAAGCCAAGCGGCTAGCCAATAGGCTCATAAAATCATCATCACCCAAACAAAACAGTAAATTATGTAGTAAACATGTACCTATTTGTCGGGCAAACAAATTTTATTCTCTGCTCTAGCCTCCTTGCTATGACCTGTTCAATGCAAGTATATGTTTATGCAAGCAAATACGACCAATTTTCAATATAATTCTATATTTGATGCAATTAGGCTAAATGGTTCAAAATTATCAAACAAATAAACAAACAACACAAACATCAATCAATTAGTGAATTAGAGTTTCAAATTCATAATTTTGATATATATACAAAAAATCATGTTTTTGATGCCAATTCACAACAACGTGTTCTAGCTATATTAGTTTTGGTTTTCACACCAGTCTAATGGAAATATATACATATCACACCTTCGTCACTCGAAAATAAATACCGGTGATGGTATACTTCATCATCAGGACCATGTCCGGGCGACTAGAGTGCGACTCTATATCTATCTAATATATTAAAACTTCGAATATACGTTCATGACGCGTATATGCAAAACCTTTATATACTGGATTGTCCATATTCAAAATAAATATTCAAATACGTATAAAATGATTTAAATTTTCAAAACAAAATTGTTTTCATTTGAAAAATATACACTTCACACTCGTTCTAGGATACTACTGATCCTATCTCTAACGAGTCATTCTAATTGGATATTGCTAATCCAATATCTGATGAATTCTTTCGTATGGTTCTAACGTGTCTTGTTCTCGAGCTCTGTATACCAAAGCTCTGATACCAAATGTGACGGCCAGGAATTTCGCTCGATCCGAATCAGTCGTTAAATCGATCTAGACCGTTCGAAACCCCTGTTCGTTTGAGAACAGGACAAATCAGAACGCAGACGGAAGAACATTTCATTGCTATTACAACAATTCCATCAGATACAAGAATATACAGAGTATGAATGAATAAATTACATTCGGTAAATATCAGAGGTTACAATAAATTACATAGCAGCGGAAAAATAATACAAAGCACAACTGAAGGTGATATACGGATACAGAGCTTTCCGGATATCATTCCAGCTGTAAACCAGGATCCTGTGAATATAAATCTGCAAAAACCAAAACTACTAGCTGCCCGTGCGGAAAATAGGGGCACCCAGAGTTTAGGTTAAAACAATAAACTCCAGGTCAGTCATGTGACTGGTGTGAGAACTAAAACAGTTATTTAAAACTTTATTTTAAAAGAGAGTATTTCAAGGGACCACGCCGTATAACACGGAACGGGTTTACTCCCAAGAATACTAGTGCATAGAATAAACAGCGCAATGCTTTTTCGAAAAATGAAGCTATTATAAGACCCAGGTCCCATCACACAATGCAACGCAAGCCGGAGGATAGGGTTTTCCCTTATAATAGCCAAACATGCTTGGTACGTTTAAAACAAATGTTTTGACACTATACACTTATTATAGTATCAAATGATTTGTTTTAAACGTACCAAGCATGTTTGGCTATTATAAGGGAAAACCCTATCCTCCGGCTTGCGTTGCATTGTGTGATGGGACCTGGGTCTTATAATAGCTTCATTTTTCGAAAAAGCATTGCGCTTTTTATTCTATGCACTAGTATTCTTGGGAGTAAACCCGTTCCGTGTTATACGGCGTGGTCCCTTGAATTACTCTCTTTTAAAATAAAGTTTTAAATAACTGTTTTAGTTCTCATACCAGTCACATGACTGACCTGGAGTTTATTGTTTTAACCTAAACTCTGCGTGCCCCTATTTTCCGCACGGGCAGCTAGTAGTTTTGGTTTTTGCAGATTTATATTCACAGGATCCTGGTTTACAGCTGGAATGATATCCGGAAAGCTCTGTATCCGTATATCACCTTCAGTTGTGCTTTGTATTATTTTTCCGCTGCTATGTAATTTATTGTAACCTCTGATATTTACCGAATGTAATTTATTCATTCATACTCTGTATATTCTTGTATCTGATGGAATTGTTGTAATAGCAATGAAATGTTCTTCCGTCTGCGTTCTGATTTGTCCTGTTCTCAAACGAACAGGGGTTTCGAACGGTCTAGATCGATTTAACGACTGATTCGGATCGAGCGAAATTCCTGGCCGTCACACTATCGATGCTGTCCCTTTTTGGGAAATGGTTGCGCATCCCAACCGTTGGTGATATACATTCGATACAATCAAGCGAAATGAGTGGTCGGTCATGTGTGGGTCGGGTTGCAAGATGTTTTTGTTGAACCCAGTGTATTCCCCTCTAGAGATACACTATCAGAAGGTGGTTCCATACCTTGTCATGTTGGAAATCCAATCTCCAATAAGCGCCCTACGGTTTTTGATTTTATAATATTTATGGAGCGTGAGATGCAAGTGTTCCGCTAGATTCTATTTATTTGATGTAGACATTATTGTAATATCACTGGATTTGATATCAAAAATATTTTGGGTTATCGTAAGGTAAAAACCATCCGTGTTTATGTGTGGATCGGTCTTATGATTATCATTTCTTTCGAAAGGGTTCTTAAATTTAAACAAATGATTGGAGTTTACTCACACCAGTCCCATGATTGACCCATAGTTTATTTTGTTTTTGTTTTCCCTAAACTCTAGGGTGCCCAAATTTGTATGGGCTGTCAAGTAGTCGGGATTTTACAGGCTCACTTGGAGGAGTTTGAAGGAGGTGGCTTCACCAGTTAGCTATAGACTATTATATTTCCGCTTTTTACTATGTTGTATATGGAAATAGGTGTTTATAACTGTTCCAAGAATAAATTTTGTTCTCTGATAATGGTATGTATATACAGTTACTGAATTGTATTTCAAAGTTTATGTTACCTAATATATTTTATTCATTCCGCTGTGAGTTTGTGATCTTCGTTTGCTTCTATTCTAATATTTATTTCTTTTTATTTCTCATCCTCTAACTTCTAATAATGATTCGTATTTCTGTGCAATTTGGGGTTGGACATGTGGTTTTATTAGTCAACTTAGACAGTACGGATTTGCGGGCCATTACAGTTGGTATCAGAGCTTAGGTTGAGCGAATACCTAGGCTTTCGTGTGATGTGCTCATTAGAGATAGGGTCAGTAGTACCCTAGAATGAGTTGAGTGTATATACGAGAGCGCGTATTTGTTAATTGATATAAGAACTGTTTTTTATTGTGTTGGCTAGTCTATTGAGTGGTTTATGAATTCTGATCGAATCGTGGGACGCCACGATGTCCATAAGAGTTTGTAAATACTTGAACAGAAGATTGAACATGATATTGTTTTAAATGGGTAAATGAAATAATTTTACCCAAAATTCTATTTTGATATAGAAATGAATAACTTTCTGAAATTATTATAATATATTGATGAGTTGGTTGTTAATATTATAATCGGATAATATAATAAAATTGAAATGGTTATATATAACCAAATAGATTTGTATATGAATAAAATAAACAAATGAGATGAATTAAAATGAATTCAAACCAGAATCTCGAATTTAAATCTTGAGAAGTTTGAAAATATTTTATGAAGTATATTAAAATAATATAGCTTTGTTTTGAAAGGATTTTTGAATCAAAATCATTTAAGATGGATATTGAAAGTGATAAAGCACTGAACTCACTTCAGTGGCTGGAAAATAATTCTAATGATGACTGCGGCATTATCAGTGTTCATTTTCGAGTTTCTAAGTGATGGATTGCTACCTTAGAAAAGTTTTGATAGACATTTTTTTGAAAGAAAACAAGTTGGTTTTGAAAATTCAAATGTTTTGAATTTGTGATGAGTTATATATAAAGGTATATGTTTATATGATTTCAAAGGGATTTGAAATAAAAACCCAGGAATTTGAATTTTGGAATTTAAAATATAACTTAAGTAAGTTAAATGGATTGAAGTGAGTAAATTGATTAAAATCAATTTGAATGAATATGAATTGAATTTGGATATATTAGTTGTAAATCATTTGAACTAAATGAATGTAAGCCTATATGATGTGGAATATGAATAAAAGCAAAAGTTTTGTAGGAATTAAACTTTGTTGAAATAGAAAGAGTTGAGTTTCAACATAAGTGGATTTTGGAAAGTAAATAGGTTTATAGCATTTTTCCTACCTTAATGAATTTCTGGGACGAAATTCTTTTAAGGGGGGAAGAATGTAACGACCCGAATTTTTGTCGATTAATTTTAAATATTAAATATTTGTTTTAAATATTTAGTTATCGATTTAATGATCGATTATAATTTAATTTAGAATATATCAAATTTTTGTAATTCGAAATATAATTGAAATCGAAGTTAAAAATTGAATCAAAATGATTTAGATGATAAGTAGGAATTTTATTTGACATATACGATAACAAATAATAAATTATTATCAAAGAATTTGTGGTTTTCGAATTTAAATTATATTATATTAATCTAATATGGTATATAGGTTGAAATTAAATTTCAGAATATTTAACTTTAGGTTTAGAATAGGGTTGTTACATTGAAATGTCGGTCAGTACGCTAAAATAGCGGTTCACGATTTTTAATTGTGAACCCCGAGATATTTATAATGGATAAGATCAAAATCGAGTCGAAAATCAAATCGATATCCGTTTAAAAAGAATAAAAAAGTCTCTTTATATAAAATCGAATTTAATACAAATCAAATCGATATCTGTTTAAAAAGAATAAAAATTTCATTAAATCAAATCATATTAAATATTTCTATACCATACGCAGATGGAATACCTTAGTACCTAAGCTTCTTCTCCTATAAATCCACACATCATCTCCTCTTTGTTTCATTCCTAAGAAAAAAGATAGAATAAATCAAGTGCTTCAGAATAAAATGGCCGCATCTCCTTCCATTTAAAATCACAACTACCCCGTCTAATTCCTTATCTATTATTGTTCGTGTATTCAATAATTCAGAAACCTAAATTCCCAATTACTGAATAAAATTGGTGTTGTCCTCAATTTTGACAATCACCGTGAAAACCAAACCGTAAGCTTTCCTCTTTTAATCTCCGATTTTTTTTCTTGATCGAACTCCTCATGAGTTCGAATGGTATGAGATTCGGTGAATCTCTGAGATCGAAAGCATCGATACTGCATCTTTGAGAATGGCGTGCGACATCTTTACAGTTTAGGAGTACGATCAATTTCTTCTAGGGGGCATCGACTGTTGTGAGTTGATGAGGGTGGCAAGGTACGTGAGTGAGCGAATGGCGATGATCGGTTACAAAATGGTTTCACACCACTCTAACCTTCTCGTTGGTGTGCCGAGGTGAGTGACGAGCTTCAAAATTGGAAGCCGCGATTTTGGGAAAGAAGGACTAGGATGTTTTGAAGGAGCTCAACAATAGAGTAGTAAGGAGTTAGTATTTGTTTTTGGAGTGGATTCATTGGTGTGGACTAGGTTGAATAGGATGGGGCGACTGACTGGAATGATGGATTAAGTGATCGGTTTTTCCAATGGGATTGGGGAAGCTATGTTCTTTGTGTGGACCATGCAGTGAAGTGAGATGAGGGTGATCAAAGAGTAGTTACAAGATAAGGAATGGCTGTTTAAGAACTTAAAGGAAGTGCGGTTTGGGGTGCATTAGTGTCTGCAAATAGTGGAGGTCCATGTGTTTGGATATCCTTTTAGTTAGGACATAGCAGGTTCAATTTATTGTTAGCAACGGGGGAGAAGACTGGTTCGTCACTTTTCTGTACGAAGGGAACAATTAGATTCAATTCAAAGTCGTTCATCGCATTGGATGCTTAGTAGCAATACCTACATGCCGGATTGGTTTGATAGATTTTTGAGCCCGTTTAGATTTATGTTAAAATCAAATGCCGTTTGATTTTAATTTAAATCAAATAGTTCGAAGAATAAAAATCAAGGTGAGTAAACTTACTTTCTGAATTTTATTTAATTAATTTTTATATACTATTTGGTGGTTGTTTGCATGCATTAAAATATTATTGTGCCTATTAAATATATGTTAGTTATTTAGGATTGGTGTTTGTGGATATATATATATATATATATATATATATATATATATATATATATATATATATATATTTGTGGTTGGAAAATTCCCGCAGTATCATTAGCAGATGCCCGCAGTATCATTAGCGGATGATCCTATACGCCCCACGCTATGATAGTGGATGACCTTCTATACCGCGATATCCTGCCTCGAAGCAGGATGGGTATTATTTATGTTGGCTGACATCTGTGGATGCACGAAACAGGTTGAAGGGATCCAACTGGATTCCTCAAAATATTATTATTTGTTTGCTTTCACATATATTATCATATATGATGTGTTTATTGATGATTGAGTGGTTTGATTGTTTAAATATTATTGGGGCCAAAATGTTAATTTATTAAAATATTGTGAACAGAGATTTGGAAATTTAAAAGGAAAATTCTATTTTTTTAAGATAGAATTTGGATTTAGAATGTGCCAAAAATATTTACTTGTTTTAAATAAATAAAACAAGAATTGAATCTATAAACGATGTTTATAAATTGAATAATGTGGGGAATTTAAATAAATTTATAAACGATGTTTATAAATAGAAATGGGAAAAAATTATTATTGGATAATTTTAAATTTTAAATTCAAATGTGAATTTGAAAATAGAAATGGGGAAATCGTTTTAAAGAAATAAACGATGGAATTTATTACGATGTTCAGAACATAAATTGAAATAAAGTAAATCCATAAGGATTTATGATTTGAATTTGATTAATTTGAATTTATTTAAATAGAAGAAATTGAATATGAAAATAAATTGGGTGTTATATATATAAGTTATTATAAATAGAAATTTCCAAAATAAGATTTTGGTTTTAAATAGATTTCGAAATGGACTTGTTTAAATATAAAACAAGGAAGTTTATAAAATGGTGTTTATAAATATAATGAATTAATTATCAGAGGTAATTTGAATATTTAAATTCAAATATGAATTTGAAAATAGAATTTGAAATCATTCGAAAGGGAACAACGGGTTTTATTCCGAAATTCAGAATATCAAGGGATGGAGTTTCAAATAGAAATTTAAAAAGGGAACTTGTTTAAATATACGAAACAAGGTAGTTGAATTTATAAATAGTGTTATAAATTTGGTGAAATAAATTATCAATTGTTAAATTAAGAAATTAAATTCAAATATGAATTTAAAAGTAAATTGGGAAGTGTTTTGAAATGGAATGATTGATTATATTTTGGAATTTGAAATATAAGCTGAATTGAGAAAATTCCAACGGGTTTATAATTGAAATTCGATTATATCAAATTTTATAAATAATTTATATATAAAAGGAATTGGAATTAAATATAGAAGATTGAAGTATAAATTAATTTATTACTGAGTAAGGAAAAATCAATAATTATAGATAATCAAAAATATTATGTTGAATTGGGAAACTGATTTGATATATATTGAAAATATATCAGAATGGAGTTGAATTTATTATAAACGAAGTTTAAATGTTTATATATATTTAAATAGAATTAAAACGAACTCGCCGCAGCGCGGTAGTTTGTAAATTGGCATTTTGAACTTAAATTAAGTATATAAAACTCAAATGAAGTCGGAATTCTTTGAAACAAGAATCGTCGGGACCGATTTGATAATAGTTTTCTAGTGGAAGAGAAAGATCTGGATTTCGTCTAATAGATTTTGAGTAATGTCAATCAAATTTTCAGAAAAACAGCGCCATAACCATTATTTAACCATAACGGTTTTATTTAAATTAATAAAAGGATTTCAAGCAAATCAAATCCGAATTACAATTAGAAAAATCCATACTTGAGTTATAAAATAAATATAAGCCCAAGTGAAGTATATGAAATGATTTTTGTTATATTTTTAATTTTTGAATAGAATTAACTAAGTTAAAGAAGGATTAGTTAATTGAATCTTAGAATTAGTTTAACCTTAAATAGGAAAATGGAATTTATGAAATTTTATTTGAAATCGAATATGAAACATAAATTAAAAATGGGATTTCAATTAGCTTATAAGCGAATTGAAATATTTTTGAACATGATATGTTCAAATATAAAAGTGAAATAGGCAAAATAACTAATTAGAGAATTAATTAGCAAATCGAGTTTAAAATGACCGGATTGAGTTGTAATAAATTGGGAATGGATACATATATATTAGACAAGTATGGAATGAAGTGTATGAAGAGATTTAAATAGAACGCCCGACAAAAAGGCACATATTTAAATTCCATATGAGATTTTATGCACCGAATCGGCAAGCCACTTGGCTTTTTGATTTTCTTTTTGAATGGTAACGACCTAGGAAGGCGAGTTGAGGTTTGAACTGTTGACCGGTACCAAGGAGGTTATGGCGAAATTTTCTGGAAATTTAAGGAGTTAGAATATTTTTAAGAAATTTTGATAGTTAGAAATCAATATATCGATATATATAGAATTCGATAAGGAAACAAAATTAAAAATAGAATATTGTAAACAAAAAGGAAATCTATAAATTTGATTTGTTAAAAATAGAATGCGGACCATATACATGTTTTTAAAATGAATAATTGGTTTTTATTATGTGTTTATTTAAGGTAAGTGGTCTTGTCTATTTTGAAGTTAATGATGTTTTCAGTCAAGGTCTGAGAGGTAGTTATACCCCAACTTGATTGATTCCATTATTAACCGATAAGTAACAAGATTCAGTCTCGAAGAGAGATGTTTAAAGAAATTTAGTTGAATGAAATATTTTGGGTTGTTGTAACAATGTTTTATACAACATTCGTTTTAACCCAAGGTAGTGGAATTGTGGAATATAATAAATAAATATTTCCTGAGTGTAGAAATGAACGGGCGTGAAAGAGATAAGTAATTGGAATGTTTCCAATTATAAATAGAAAATATTTTCTACCTACAGAAAATAAAAGGAGGCGATATATGGAAATGTTTTCCAAATAGCGAAAAGGGCAAAGATGATTGTTGAAAATATTTGGCTAATGAATATTGATAAGGAAATGGAGTGGTGATTTAAATAATGAATGAAATATCAATTAAATGGCCTAGTGATTTTATTGATGCTTTGAATGAATGTTTGTTTTTCTTCAATAGTTAAATAACCGACTATCAAAGTGTTTGCCAATATCGTTGTCAATATGGAGAGACCGTTTGGATTATTATCCGAGAACCACTCCGTATTGGCAGCAGCGTTGCGAATCAGATTATATGAAGATAATCGAAGATGGAGTAAAGTGCAAGGACTTTTCTATTAATAGAAATTGTGCCTTCGGTTTTGTTCAGTCCCAGAACGAACATATATGGACGAATGTCTGACAAAGTATTTCCAATGATCGAATATGTTGGTCTGTATAAATATATATGATGGCGGAGAATTTATTCTCTTAGCATAATATCCAGAATATATTTGTGCAAATCAATCAGTAATTAACGGATCTGACAATATGGCATTCAAAGTGATTGTGCTATCAATGAACGATAAGAAATCGTAGCCTCAAGCCTCAACAATTGGGAAATGACAAAAATCGGGCAGGCAGCATGGCTATGTGGGTCGCTCCCATTAGGGTGTATAATCACTTATCTAGAGAAATTCCTTTTTACTTCTCAAATCTATCAATGCCGTCCCTTCTCGGGAAATGGTTGCTGATCCCAACCGTTGGTGATATACATTCAATACTCTCAAGCGAAATGAGTGGTCGGTCATGTGTGGGCCGGGTTGCAAGATGTTCTTGTTGAACCCAGTGTATTCCCCTTTAGAGATACACTATCGGAAGGTGGTTCCATACCTTGTCATGTTGGAAATCCAATCTCCAATAAGCGCCCTGCGGTTTTTGATTTTATATTATATATGGAGCGTGAGATGCAAGCGTTCCACTAGATTCTATTTATTTGATGTAGACATTATTATAATATCAATGGATTTGTTATAAAAAATATTTTGGGTTATCGTAAGGTAAAAACCGTCTGTGTTTATGTGTGGATCGGTCTTACGATTATGATTTCTTTCGAAAGGGTTTTTAAAGTTAAACAAATGATTGGAGTTTACTCACACCAGTCCCATGACTGACCCAAATTTTATTTTGTTTTTGTTTTCCCTAAACTCTTGGGTGCCCAAATTTGTATGGTCAGTCAAGTAGTCGGGATTTTACAGATTTACTTGGAGAAGTTTGAAGCAGGAGGCTTCACTAGTTAGTATAGACTATCATATTTCCACTGTGTACTATGTTGTATATGGAAACAGGTGTTTATAACTGTTCAAGGAATAACTGTTGTGCTCTGATAATGGTATGTATATAAAGTTATTGAATTGTATTTCAAAGTTTATGTTACCTATTGTATTTTATTCGTTCCGCTGTGAGTTTGTGTTCTTCGTTTGCTTCTATTCTAATATTTCTTTCTTTCTATTTCTTATCCTCTAACTTCTTTTTAATAATGATTCTATTTCTTTGCAATTTGGGGTTGGACGTGTGGTGTTATTAGTCAACTCAGATAATACAGATTAGCGGGCCATGACATGGGAACTACACACCAAAATTTCGCATCTCGAAGCATCGCCATCCAAAAAATTGCAACCTCGCCCATATTTTAAAAAAATTCGCATCTCTTTTGGGGATGCAATCCTGTGAGTTTGCATCCAAGGGATGTCAACTTTTACATCTGATGGATGTGAAAACTCGCATCTGAGGGATGAGAACCATGGTGAGGGTGAGCACGAGCCTTTGGATGCGGAGGAGAGGTGATGCGATCGTCTGGATGCTGAGCGGAGGTGAGTGATGCGAGGCTTGGAGGGATGTAGACCGTATCCCTAGGGATGCAAGATGCACATTTTGCAACCCCTGAAGGATTCAAAATGTGCATTCTCGCATCCCAAAGGATGCGAAAAACTTGGGATATGCTGAGTTGCACGAGCGGTTTTGAGCGACTGGTCTGGTGCGTGCAAGCTTTTGTTGGAGACTTTTTCACATGTTCACCGAAATGGGCTTAACTTTCAAACTGTAAGGCCGTTTGGTGTTAACGTGAAAAGTTCCGTAATTGGTGTTTTTGGGCCCAAAAGAGGTCATCTACATGGGTTTTGGGCCATTTTTATGTTTACGACGCGAATTCGACCAAATCGCTTTGTATTTGCTAACGATGTTATTGACGTGTGACAACTTCGACTAAAAAGCGTGTCAACAGTGCCAAACCCAGATCACACTAAATTTCAAAAACAAGATAGTCTCCTGTCATACTGGCTATTATCCACAATCAGATCGAACTTGCTATCACAAATTGTTTGATGCAACTCATTTCATGAAATATGGATTTCCGTTGAACATATTTTTAGTTCACAATCTGCTGTAAAGATAATGTAATATAGAGAGATTTATGGAACTGCAGAAAGGAAGACATGAACATGAAAGACTATATGAGTAAAATAAAGAATCTTTGTGATAAATTGAATGCTGTAGGATAGAAAATCAGCGACAATAAATAAATTTATTTATTACCAATGGTCTTGATAGGGAATACAAATCACCAGTTACTGTCATTGGAACACAACAAGTCTTTCCAGATTTACAATTTGTTCAATCTGATCTTCTTGCTTATAAATGCATAATAGACCAGAGAAAAGTGAATCAAGGTGAATTTTTTGCAAACTATGCAACATCTACTAAAAACAAACCCCCACAAAGGAACAATGACAACCTCAACAGGCAGGACAATCAAAGTCAAAGGGGAACCAGCCTCAATGGGCATATCAACCCCAAGAGGTCGTGGAAGAGGCAGA
The DNA here is from genome assembly GCA_030737875.1 of Allium sativum. NCBI lineage: Eukaryota > Viridiplantae > Streptophyta > Magnoliopsida > Asparagales > Amaryllidaceae > Allium > Allium sativum. The sequence continues at coordinate 202,598,026 of CM060925.1, read as the reverse complement.
TGGAACAATAATAACAGGGTGAACTCTCAAACCTGTGAGAAGTTTGGACACATGGCTAATAAGTGTTATTTCAGGTTCAACTCAGAGTTTAATGGTACACAACCTAACCAAAATAATTTAGCACAAAGGAGACCTAATGCCAATTTAGCAACGATGAGCAGTCAAAGCATGAACAACAGTGATAGTAACGGAGGTTAAAGCACTAGCAATGATGATACATGCAGGGTTGATGACATTAACTTTGATGAATGGTAATATGGTATCCATATTCGGGTGAAACTCATTATATCACTAACAATCTTCAGAATCTAAATGCTAAAAGCAAAAGCTACATAGGTATGAAATCTTTATATATGGGTAATGGTGAACTACAACTATCACACACATTAATAAGGGTACTATATCTAGGAAGAGTCAATCTAAACTAAACAGTTTACTTAGCGTTCCCACTATTAATAAAAATCTATTAAGTGTCTCAAAATTTTCTAATGATAATAATGTGAACTTTGAGTTTCACCTTAGATTCTACTTAGTTAAAGACTTAGTAAGTCAAGAAATACTACTGTAGGGTAATCTGCATGATAGACTTTACAAATTTGGTAACTTGATGACTGGAAATTATTCAAGTAAAGAAATTCCGTGTAATAATGTAGATGCTAGTAGTAATAATGATAATAATGTTACTGAATCTTGGCATATTAAACTGGTCCATCCCAATTTAGAAAATGTAAGAATTATTTTGACACTACAAGAAAACTGCTCATTCAAAGCATTGAAAAAATACTCTGATAGCCTTTAACAATGTTTTGATTAATGCTGTCTACCAACAAGTTGTTATAGGTCATGAAAATATTACAATACATACCAAAACGCTGTAGAAAACTGACATACTACAACTTTTCAAATGGCGTTGTGTTTATGTTTGTACAACGTTTTATATTGTGGTGTTTTCATAGTATATCGTAGTGTTTTTCCACATATCACAACGTTTCTGGATGTTTACATGCTCTGTATTCTACAGCGTTTTATTTAATGTTCAAATGTTTTTTACAACGTTTTTGGTTTTTTATAGAGTTTTTGAGGTACATCTATCACATCATTTATCATTTTCTACAGCATTTTCACATAATGCATATATATTCAAAATAATCACTAAATTCAAATAGCACAAAATAATTATAATCTTAAAACTTTATCACATAAGTTACAATAATTCCATATGTTAAATAAATGATAATCGTGCATAACATTTTGCTATCGGTATTCCCGTCAAAGATATTACTAATATGATTTTACAAAAGGTGCTTACTAAGGAAAATAAATTATGAATCGCTGAATGTCCAAGCTCTATGCTCTAAAGTTGAGTTTCCTACATGGGGAAAATATTAGAATTAAAACCAGAAAATCATAATCATGGGCACCAGCAAGGAAACACCAGATGCACAACAAAGTGGTCCTGCTACACCACTAAGTGGTGCAGTGCACCAATATGGTTGCACACAACAATGCAGCAGATACACCACACAGTGGTGCAGCAGCACCACTATGTGGTGCTTTTGCACCACTGCTATGTGCCAGCGGTTAGATTGGCGATCGAGTGCGCCAACGGTTGGTGAAAAGGGCGGCGGCGCGATCAGCTCTGGCGTGGTGGAGACGGATCCGACTTCGGTCAAGTTAGGAGGTGGCGACAGGGGATTCTTGAATGGGAGCGTGGGTTTGAAATGGTCCAGGGAGTTCAACGATGAAGAAGAAAGGGTGTCGGCCCAGATTTCTTTAAACCATGTAATTAGCAACTTAATTAATTTTTCATTATGTTTTTAAAGCAATTAATATTTAAACAACAATATTTTGTTCAAATCTTATCAGAACTGAATAAAATTGGTGATGTCGGAATCGTAAAATCAAGCACTACGAAATGGTATAGGTTTGGCAGAAACAGAGCAAGATACAAAATTTGATTAAATTAAACGCACGATTTAATTTAACAAAAACGATCATTATTAAACGATTTTATATCCGATTAGGGTGAGAATTCTCTTGCTAAAATTCATTTTGTACAGTTAATTACATTATAACTGCATATATGAACTGCTCCCCGTCGTCCACAGACCGTGGACGACTTGTTTGATTGTATTGTGTTGTGACTGTGACGTGAAAATAATATATATATATATATATGAAATGGAAATAATATATATATGAAATGAAAATAATATATATATATATATATGAAGTATGAAAATAATATCTATACGAAAGTTGAAAAATATATATATGAAGTATGAAAATAATATATATATATATATACATATGAAATGAAAATGATATATATGCGTTGTGAAAATAATATATATACGAAGTGGAAAATTATATATATATATTACGATGTGAAAATTATATATATATATATATATATATGCTGTGTGAATAAGATATATATATACGAAGTGGAAAATTATATATATATATTACGGTGTGAAAATTATATATATATATATATGAAGTGTGAATGAAATAAATATTGGTTAAAAATATTATTTTTAACATATATATGAGATGTATAAATTGGTCATGTAATGGAATATTCGATTTTGATTAAAAATTGAATATGTAGTTGAAATCGTCTTGAAAACGAATTTAAAACGATTTATAAAATACGTTTCAAATGGAAATCGATGAAATGTATGTAATATATATTATATATATAATGGCCTGAATAGAACGCGCCGCGCCGCGGTGGTTCGTGAATTTTGACCAATGACTTCGAACGGACATTATGGGAGATCCGACTGTCGCATTCTCCTAAAACCGGAACCTTGGGTTCATATCGAAAAGAGATTTCCTACGAATATAAGAAATTTGAAATCTAATGGTTGGATTTGGAATTATTTCCAAATCAAATTTGGAAAAGGTCGCTGTTAGTGCAGTTCGGTGGCCGTTATTGGAAACCGACTATACGAGCCATGATAAAATTATTAAAAATACAATAATTTGTGTAAAATCATAATAAATGATTTAGAAAGAATTAGGATGAAAAATTTTCATATTTGAAAAGATAAAAATATATTTTTATCGAAATGAACTAGTTATAAACTAGAATTATAAATCCAATATTTTAAAATAAATAATTTGGACTTGAAATGGTTTTAAAATAACCAGAATTTCCAATATATGGATTTGAATCAAAATTATCTTCGGAATATTTTGATATTGGATTTTGTGGTTATACAGATATTGTGGAGGAATTTGGAAGATATATATATATATATATATATATATATATATCGTTATTCCAGTATGATATTTGTTGATTTCCGAATTTGATATTGAATATAAGCCGATATCACTTTTATTCAGAGCCTTGTATTTAATATCGAATTGGATTTTGGGTTTGTCGTGAACTGTGTTTAAATGACATTAGTTCTTTAACCCGAGTAAAAGCAGGATTAATTTCTAGAAAGTTGAACAATCAATAAGAAATGATTTTTGGGATTAAAACCAATTGGAGTTTGAATAAATCTTTAACTAGATTGTGAATGAATAAATGGTAAGTGAATTTACCAAAACACGTGATGTGATTAAACAAAATTTACTTGGTTGTTGATATTCATGATTGTGATTGATTGATTATTCGGATTGTGCTCGACCAGTTTATAAGCAAGATATGGTTTTGCATTTAGCATTGGGTTGGGTAGAAATACTGGTATGCTAACATCTTGTGAAACACTTCACGATTTGACTATGAGATGTGTGGTGTTGTTGTAGTGTTCATTTCAAATTTAATGAATGATTTTGAAATGATATTTTTCTTACGTGAAAAGAAATGTATTCCCGATTTTGGACAGGTAATGTTTTATAAAAATGTTTTATAAAACATAAAGGATTTCGACGGCTAAACCTGATATTGTCGAAATGATTTTGAAATGTATTATGTGTTTGACATTGCAGTTCATCACATACACAATTAGTTGCTATTGACGATATATCTGTTTGGTGGTGAAGAATTTATTCTCTAGCTTAACACCCTTCTTTGAGACGTACGGGCTCAAAGGTTATGTGATTAATAGTGACTGATCATACGTGTGAATTGTTAATGTATGGTACTATATTTTAGAAAGTACTTGTGATTATTATGTTGTGAAATGATTTTCCCTACTTCGGGATATGAAACGATTTGTTATGTGGCTAAAATTTGAGTAACCCGGATGACTAAAAGTATGGGTGAGATGGGCGGTGTATGCTTTCATGCGTGGGAGGTGCATCATCGCTGTAGCCCGCACCATAGTGGGAGGTGCACATATATATATATATATATATATATATATATATATATATATATATATATATTGAGTTGCTTAGGTGCGCACCCTTTGCCTTGTCTAAGGGGAGTTCGATATTTGGTTCCATACTTGTTTGTATGCATTGTTATGTTTTGGAATTCATATTTCCAAATGATTTGATTTGAGATCCCGAAGTTAAATCTACTTTGATATAAAAGCTAGATATGTATTTCAAATAATTTGAAATAGAAATCGGGAAATAAAGTCCAAAGGAATAATTTCTATAAATTGAATTGGATTTGGAAAATCTAAGCGTGGTGATTAATCCAAATGGGTAGATTGGAATATAGCATGTTGATTGATGCATAGTAGATCCATATATCTATACGGATTGTTGTTTATACACTAACATTCATGGGGATAAACCCGTTCCACGTTAGCGGCGTGGTCTTGTGATTTGCCTTATCATTTATATAAGTTTATAACTGTTTTAGAGTTTCTCACACCTGTCCCATGACTTAGCTGTAGTTTGCTTTTCCCTTGCAAACTCGGATGCCCCTATTTTCCATACCGGTAGTCGAATCATTTTATTTTGCAGATATATTGAGTAGGATTCTGGATTGAAGCTTTAAGCTGTGTCCAGACATTTATAGTCTTCTGCTTTGCATTGTATTACATTTATTGTAAATTAATCTTCCGTTGTATTATTATTTTTCGATATACTTTGATATTTTGTACTTTGATGTAACATTATTATGACGTTTATAAAAGTCTTCTGTAATTTGTTCTGATGTGTTGTATGCCCAGAGTGAGTGTATACGGGATTCGAACGGTCTTGGTCTATTTGGCGATCGATTAGGTCCTCGCGAAATCCGTATCGTTATAGATGGTATCAGAGCTTTGGTTAACTCAAATCTTTGGGGTACAACTTGTTAGAACAGAATAAAAGACTCATCAGATATTGGATTAGTAAAATCCAATTGAAGAATTCTCATAAGAGATAGAATCTATAGCATTCTAGAATGAACAACTCATTAGAGATGGGGTTAGAAATGCCCTAGAATGAGTTAAGAGTGAAAAATTTATAATTAATGTACTTGTGATTATATATATATATATAATCCAGTCTTAGAAAATATGATTTAAGTATATAAAATTATATATTTAAAAGGTTAATCCACTAATTGATTGCTGGTTGTTATGTTTGATTATTAGTTGAACTAATTAACATATTGGATTGATAATACTCATAAGAGTAAATTAGCCAAATTGAATCGAATATTGAACTGAACAGAAAAATTGTTTGAAATTACATGCATGTACATATATATGTGTGAACAGGTCATAGCAAGGAGGCTAGAGAAGAGGAATAAAATTGTATGCCCAACAAATAGGTACATGTTTACTAATTTATTGGCTTTGGATGATTTTATGAGCCGCTTGGCCTTTTCTTGTTCCTTTTGAGATGAGAGGGCCTGTGTGGTGGTTTAGGGATTTTCCCGATGCTCCCCGTACAAAGGAGGTTATGACGAAATTTTTCGAAAATTTAGGGTGATAGCCAAATTTTTGAAAAATTAGAAATTCTTAGAACTTGAAAAGTTGAAGAATGAAAGCCGGAATGAAAGTTGAGTTGGTTAGTTAAACAACTTTCATCTCCTTTCCTTTTCGAGGACGAAAATATTTTAAGTATGGGATTTTGTAACAACCCAGAAAATCAGAACCAATTTAAATTTTTTATTTTAGCGATATTAATGGATTTTGAATATTTAAAATGATTTATTTTAATAATAACGACGATAAATTTATTTTCGATGTAGAACGAATAAATTTATTTTAATTATAAAATGAGCCTGAAATGGTGCGGTAGTTCGAAAATTCGATTTCGAATTTCAAATGAATATATAGAATTCAATGTAAGTCAGAATTGGACGAAACAAGAAATATTTGAATCTGTTCAACGATATCTTTCTAAGGAATGTAAGAAACTGAGATTTGTTTTATAAGTTGCAATATATGGCTAAATTAAAATTCAGAAAAGTCGTTGTGGAATTTATATATATTTTAAAATATATACATAAAGGCCTTAAAAATAGCCATTTTGCAAACGACCTCCGTTTTCGACGAAACCACTTTTGTTGGATCCGGGATGTCAAATTACTGCTAAAATCCAATTTTCATAATTTTCTGAATCAATATGTGAGCGTGGCGAAGTTAAATGTGTTTTGACAGTTTTAGTCAATTTGGATCGACAAGAAAATGGCCATTTTTCAAACGGTCTTCAAATTTGACGAAATTATTTTTGTTACGAAGCTAGAAATAATTTTTCTAGAATTTTCAGAGTCAGTATGTGCCCCAATAAATTTAAATGTACGTTTAAAATTTAATATAGTGATTGATATTTTAATTTAAATGAAAAGTGATCGAAACGATGAAATTCGCTTGCGGGGCATATCCCATTGTGCTCGGAATGGGGATGTTTGGTTTGGGGCGACAGTCGTTGTGTTTGATTTGGAGTTCGGTGCATGAAGTTTCAGTGAAAAAAATAAAAGAATTAAATATTATTAAAATTTAGTATAAATAAACATATTCCTTTCCAAACCCTAGTTCTCCTTTAAACGTTTTGAGTCATCGGTCCTAAAAGCGATTCAACGGTCCTCATTCTCCAAATTTTGCTCCTCATTTTCACGAAATCCAAGTTGAAAATCTAGAAATTCGTAACGCAAAAACTCAAGAGCTCTCCACGAGCTTTGATTTCATATGGCAAAGATGGATTTTCTTGAAATGGTTCTCTTGAATTTGTAGCCCAAACCCTTGTCATTGTTGCGCTGTTTCAGGGTTGGATTGGCGATCGAGTGCACCAGCGGTTGGTGCATAGGGCGGCTGTAACGACCCGTATTTTTGGCGATAATAATTAATTTATTTAATTGTTTAAATAGTGATTAATGGATTGAAATGACCGTTTAATTAAATAATATTGAATATTTAATTGAAATAAATAATTAAATAATATATTAAATATCTGAAATAATCAGAATTAGCTGGATTAGCAATATAATGTGAACTGGACGACCCAGAATATATATTTCAGTTGAGAGTTGAATTATAATAACGTATATATTGAATCGACGATATTTGAGCGTATAATTATATTATAATTAAATTCGAGCCCGTAATGGCACGGCAGTTCGCAGTTTGGCGATTTGAACTTCAACTAGATATACAGGGTCCGTTTTAACTCGGATTTCAGTGAAACAAGAAACGTTAGGAGCCGGTGAAGTATATTTTTCTAATGGAAGAGAAAAATCATGATTTCGTCGGGTAGATTTTTATTCACGTCCAAATCAAGTTTTAGAAAAGTCGCTATGGAATTTATATATAATTTATAACGATATATATAAAGGAATTTCAGTATAAATCGAATATCGACTAATCGTGATTTGAAATATCGGGCCAGAAATTCATATAGGATTTTTCTGGAGTTGTATGATATTCTATTGTGAATATATACGATAATATGAATTTATTTTTATTTAATTTAATTATTTTTAAATATATTTATATATTTTAATGGTCTATTTTGGGCTTTAAAAATTGCCAGTTTTGCAAACGACCTCAGAATTCGATGAAACTAATTTTTTTGGATCCGCAATATCAAACTGTTGTTAAATGTCAAGTTTCGTGATTTTTAGGGTCCGTATGTGGTCGTACGGATTTTTAGAGTGAAAAACAATCAGTATTTTGACGGTTAAAAATACGCTGTGTGAGCAAACGGAGTCGGAATTTTACGAAACTAGTTTTGTTGGGACCGTAATGTCGAACTCTAGCTGCATGTCAATTTTCGTGATTTTTGGGTATTGTATGTGAACATAGGGATTTTTAAACTGCAAATTCAAGTAGCGATTGATTAAAATAAATAAAATAATTGAATAAAAAAATATAAAACCTCTCTATAAATACCCACTATCCCTTTCTAAACCCTATTCTCATTTTCTTTTGGTCAAACAACTTCCACGCCGCCACGAAAATCTCCTAACAATATAAACCCATCTTAGAAAAATCATAGAAAAGAAAATAAAAATCTATAAATCATATAATACATATGTATGGAATCGCAGAAGGATTCTCTTCAGTCTCGTACCATTCTTTCTGTATTCGACGTCAGTTCCTGGAGTGAGAAAATGAACAACCGAGCTTAGGGTTCCAGTTAATTGTCGATGTAAGCAACCGGATGGAGTTTGGCACTTGTATTTGTGGTTAGGATGTATAGAGGGTTCGATACTGATTTTTTTGTGGAATTTTGAGGCAAAATGGTTTGGTGATTTTTGCTACGTGCATGGGAACCTGGTTTCGACGCGATGAGGATCCGAGGTGCGAGATGAAGAAATTGGTATCGGAAATGAAGAGGAAGGAAGGAGAAGTAGTTTGGTGTGATTCGTTTTGATTTTAATGAAGAAATGAAAGAGTTTGAGCTTGGAAAAAAATCAGTAATGGCCATAGCAGGCGCACGGCAGTTCATTGGGAAGGAGGAGAGGAAGGAAGGTCAGCGGGTTGGATACTGATGTGGGCCAGTGGAAGTGTAAAGCCCAAGTATAGGAATAAGTTTAGTTTTTTTTAATTGAAATCGTTTACAAAGTTGTTTAAACCATAACTTCCTCATACGATGTCGGTTTTCAGCGAAACAAGATCCGACAGGATCGTATGGACGAGAGCTCCACAATGGAACTGACCGCGAGTGAATTGGAGCTCGTTTGGATTTATGGTGAAATTTAACGTCTGAACCAAATCAATGACCGATTATCGTTATTCAACGATAAACCGTCCAATGTGAGTAAATCTCACTAACTCTGAACACTTTATATTTTTATAAAGTATTTTTAGAACTGATAATTATTGGTTGAATTGCTGAGTGTTGATTGTCTGGTTGAACTGCTAGTCAATTGATTGAAAATACCGATATAGTTATATATATCATTAACCGATGTTGATTTTGTTTATCATAATACCTCATATTGAAATGAAATTGATGTGAATTATATTGTGTAACATCTGTGGATGCAGGGAAACAGGTCGGAGGGATCCAACTGGATTCCTCAACATTTATTTACCGTTTTTCGTATATTCTGTTATATGATGTGTTATATCATCTGTCGTTGAACCCGTGTGTTTGGATGATGATCAAACCTTTTGATTTGGTATTTTTATACCATAAATGATAACGGGAAGTGAAAAGGAATTTTCAAAGTATATTTTGAAAATAAATTATTTATATAAAATCAATAGATTTTATATATAAAAGGAAAAGAGTTTCATAGAGGAAAATAATCATAGAATCAAAGAAATTGAGTAAAGGAAAATATTTGTGAAATAAAATATAAAGGAGAAGATTTGAAAAGAAAAACAAACATAGAGGAAATACATTTGTAAAACAAATGTAAAGGAAAATATTTGCAAATCAAATAGAATAGGGAAAAAGTAGCTATTTGTGAAACCTTTACAAATAGAAATCAAAAGGGAATCATTTGTAAAACGATTACAAATGGAATTGAAAAGCGAATATTCATTTTGGGAATAAAGGAAAGTTAAAAGAGATATTTATGAAGAGAATAAATGGAAAAGCTAAAAGCAATAATTATTTGTTAAATAAATAGAAGTAAAAAGGGAATAGTTATTTGTTAAGTAAACAAATAGGAAAAAGTATTATTCAAAAGAGCTATTCAAAAAGTGTTATTCAAAAGAGTTATTCAAAAGAGTTATTCAAAAGGAGTTATTCAAATGGAATTATTCAAAAGAGAAAATTCAAAGGGGTTAATTCATTAGAGTTAATCAGAAAAGTTAGTCAGTTAGAGTGAAACCGTTAAAGTTAAACAGTTAGAGTTAAACCATTAGAGTTAAACTGTTAAAGTTAAACTATTAGAGTCTAACCGTTGGAGTTAATCTATTAGAATTAAACCGTTGGAGTTAAGCTGTTAGAGTCAAACAGTTAGAGTTAGTTAGTTAGAATTAACTAGTAGAGTAAATCAATTAGACTTAAGCGGTTTGAATCAAATCGGACTAGAGTTATTCGAATATAGTAACCGAATAAGGGTTAAATTGAATATTAGTTATTCAATTAGAGTTGATCGAACTTAGTTATTCGAGATAGAGTTAAACAGAAGTAGTTATTCAATATAAATTGCCATTTAGCACGACTGCTAGCGAAATTCGCAGGGCTGCAGATAGCCTAAGGTGGTCGGATGTTTCCTGAGGGAATCAGGCGTAACCATTGTGATCGCTGCGATCTAGAGTCAAGCAAATGAAGTTAAATCAAATATTAGCTATTCAAAATGAAGTTAAAAACAGACATAGTTAGTCGAATATAAGTTAATCGAATATTAGTTATTCGATAATAGTTAGTCAAATTAAGTTAAATAAGTTGAGTTAAATAAGTCGAATTAATTAAGTTAAGTTAGTCAAGTTGAGCTGATCAAGTAAGTTGGTCGAGTTGAGTTAATCAAGATGAGTTAATCAAACCGAGTTATCCAAATAAGAGTTAATCCAGTAAAAGTTAATATAATAAGGGTTATAGATTATAGTTAACCGAATAGGAGTTGATAAAATTAGTTGTTCGTGTATTTATTTGAGCTAGAAAGAAAAAGTCATATTAAAGTTATTATATTTCGGACGCAGGGGATTATAACACCATAATCAAATGACTTCCGTAAGGAAGTGGATTCGTAAATAGAATCCGAGAGTTACATAAGTAAGTGGTTGAAAGTGTAAAAAGATGCACTTTGTCTGTTTCGAAGTTAGAAATGTTGTTCAGTTAAGGTCTGAGAGGTAATTATACCCCAACTTGATTGACATCAGTGTTAACTAAGAAGTGGATAAGTTCGATAGTGAAAAGTGGTTAAGTGAATTTAGTTAATGAGCATAATGGTCTGTGTTGACATAGCGATGTTTATTCAAACATCTGTTTAAACCCAATGAAGGAATTTTGGGAATGTTTTCCAAATAAGATCAGGATATTTTCTAATATAGAAAACAAGAAGTGGAAATGTTTTCCATTGTTAATAACGTATATTTTCTAAATATAGTAAATAAGAAATATAGGGAAACAGGAATAAGGAAAAGAATAAATTTATGATAATTTAATTTAAGAATTAATGATGATTGATGATTGATTGATAGAATTTCCATCTGGAAATAATTTGCACACAGACATGTTTTCATTTGATAGTTAAATCACCGACTATCAAAGTTTTTGACCATTTTACGTTGTTAATATTGAGAGACCGGTTGGATTAGTATCCACAGAACCACTCCGTATTGGCATAAGCGTTGCGAATCAAGTATGCTGAATATATTGAAGATGGAGTAAAGTGCAAGGGCTATCCTGTTTATAGGATAGTGCCTTCGGTTTGTCCAGTCCCAGGACAAACGTGTATGGAAGAATGTCTGACAGAGTATATTCAATGGATCGCATAAGTTGATCTCTTCAAACATACTTACGTTTGGTGGCGGAGGAATTCGTTTCTCTTAGCTTTATACCCGTGGTGTTTTTAGGGAAATCAATTTGAGATTTGGCGAGTATGACGATGTGGCATTCAAAGTGAATGATCTGTCAGAGATAAGCGTGGCCTCTAGCCTCATCAACCGGGAAATGAAAAAAATCGGGTAGGCAGCATGGCTATGTGGGTCGCACCCATTAGGATGTATAATCACCTATCTAGAGAAATTCCAATTGCTTCTTAAATCTATCGATGCTGCCCCATTCGGGAGACGGTTGCTGATCCCAACCGTTGGTGATATATATTTGATACACTCAAGCGAAATGAGTGGTCGGTCATGTGAGGGCCGGGTTGCAAGATGTTCTTGTTGAACCCAGTGTATTCGCCTCTAGAGATACACTATCGGCAGGTGGTCCCATACCTTGTCAAAGTCGGAATCCAATCTCCAATAAGTGCCTGCGAGTTTGGTTTGTATACTATATATGTAGAGCGTGAGATGCAAGCGTTCTACTAGATTTTAATTACTTGTGATTAGACATTATTATAATATCAGATAATATATGATTTCCAAAGTGTTTTGGGTTATCGTAAGGTAAAAGCCATCCGTATTTATGTGTGGATTGGTCTTACGATTATCTTTTCTTTTGAAAAGGATTTTGAAAAGTTAAACCAAATGATTTGAGTTTACTCACACCAGTCCCATGACTGACCCAGAGTTTTATTTTGTTTTGTTTTCCCTAAACTCTTGGGTGCCCAAATTTGACGGGCAGTCAAGTAGTCAGGATTTTACAGATAGACTTGGAGAGCTTGGAGCAGGAGGCTTCAGGACTTATATAGCTATTGTTTATTTCCGCTGTGATGCAAGGGTTGTACTCTGATAATGGCATTGTATGCATATACTGCTTTTGATTTCAAGTTATGTGATATATTATATTTTATTCGTTCCGCTGTGAGATTCGTGTTACTCTGATGTTGTGTTCTTCTTTTTCTTCTTCTATTCTAATTTTCTATTTTATCTATCCTCACCCTCTAATTTCTTTCATGGACTATCCGGTAATTGTCGACCCTTGATGTTCGATATGTGTTGTATATCGGATAATCAAGGTCGTCTTTTCCCGGGTCGTTACAGCGGCGGCGCGAGCAACTCTGGCATGGTGGAGACGGATCCGACTTCGGCCAAGTTTGGAGGTGGCGATAGGGGATTCTTGAATGGGAGCGTGGGTTTGAAATGGTCCAGGTAGTTCAACGATGAAGAAGAAAGGATGTCCGCCCCAATTTGTTTAAACCATGTAATTAGCAGCTTAATAAATTTTTAATTATGTTTTTAAAGCAATTTATATTTAAACAACAATATTTTGTTCAAATCTTATCAGAACTGAACAAAATTGTTGATTTTGGAATCATAAAATCAAGCACTACGAAATGGTACAGGTTTGGGCAGAAACAAAGCAAGATACAGAATTTGATTAAATTAAATGCACGGTTTAATTTAACAAAAACGATCATTATTAAACGATTTTCTATCAAATCAAGGTGAGAATTCTCTCACTAAAATTCTTTTTATACAGCTAATTATATTATAACTACATATATGAACTGCTCCCCGTCGTCCACAGACCATGGACGACTTGTTAGATTATATTGTGTTGTGATTGTGATGTGAAAATAATATATATATGAAATGAAAATAATATATATATGAAATCAAAATAATATATATATATATATATGTATATGAAGTATGAAAATGATATATATATATGAAGAATGAAAATAATATATATATATATATATATATGAAGTATGAAAATAATATCTATACGAAAGGTGAAAAATATATATATGAAGTATGAAAATAATATATATATATATATATGAAATGAAAATGATATATATATGAAGTGTGGAAATAATATATATATGAAATGATAATAATATATGCGAAATGAAAATAGCATATATGTAAAATGAAAATAATATATATGCATTGTGAAAATAACATATATACAAAGTGGAAAATTATATATATTACGATGTGAAAGTTATATATATATGCTGTGTGAATAAAATATATATACGAAGTGGAAAATTATATATATACATATTACGGTGTGAAAATTATATATATATGAGGTGTGAATGAAATAAATATCGGTTAAAAATATTATTTTTAACATATATATGAGATGTATAAATTGGTCATGTAATGGAATATTCGATTTTCATTAAAAATAGAATATGAAGTTGAAATCGTTTTGAAAACGAATTTAAAACGATTTATAAAATAAGTTTTAAATGGAAATCGACAAAATCTATACTATACTATTAAAGCTGAGTTGTTTTTGGATGGCTCACAAGCCGCTTCCAATTTTTTCCAAGGACTGCATACGAGCATTACACGTGGAATGTTTACTCAATCGTCTCTACCATTTCTCGAATCTTTCTTTCGCGTAGGCGTCCACCTTTCTCTCCCCTTATGCCTTTCACCTTCGTTTTGCCCTACAAATCGTTCATACCTGATGCCCTAATTTCATCTCAGTGTTTGGAGTACGTCTCCATTTTTCCTTCATCCTCCACTTATTTTCTCTGACCGCAATGCTTTTTTCCTTCCCAAACCCCAAATTAAATTGGGGCTATTCAATTCTGTGTTACAGGAGTTGATTTGCAAGCATGGCTATATCCTATCATTTCCCCCTTGATTTTACGTCCGCCTTTCCTCCACCGCAGGGGACTTATGTGTTCCGCCTTAATTGTCATCTGCTAGACCGTGTACGTTCGGTTTAAGGTAAGAACCCTAAATTCAGTACGTTCGTTCTTACTGGTGCTTTCACAGTTTGCCTTGCCATCTGACTTATCTATTTGTTTTTCATTTTTCTTTTTGTTTGTATTCTCCAATTAGAGCAGTCTGATTACCGTCCTTTTACGTACTGTTGATGAGTTGCTGCGCTTTGCATTCTCTTCTAGATCACGTTTTGGTACTCTCCGTTCCTAGCGCTGTCTATGTACAGACTGACTTCGTTTTTTGCTGGGATTTGTGTTCTTCCTATTTTCGCAGTGGTTGGTTTCCGATAAGGTAAAATTTACTAATTGTTCTTCCTATTCAGACAAATCATTGTATTCTTACGGCTTGATTTGATCATCGACTGCATCACATAACCCTTACTTCCTCCTCTTTGGTCGGAAAACATATATTTATAAGCGTTGCTTCAGATCTACGATGGTCTTCTCCATTTTGGGATGTTAAAATTTAATCTTTGATTTCTTTTATCTTACTATTCTGCAATTGTGAACCAAACAATTAATACTTTTGGTCGGTTCCGATCTATATTAGGCCCCCTTTTTTTTTTTTTTACGTACGTTCTTATTTCTTTTTTCGCTATATGATTGAACCTTAGTAGACAGTATGAATAAAAGAATTGCAATCGGATATAAGCTTTCTGAAGCATGATTTGTAGTCATTTTAAAATGTAGTCTAAATCCTTTGGATTTTTGGTGCACATGTAAAGCATACCCTAAACTTTCAACCCATAATAAATATGTACATTTCCTTAAGTTTTTTCCCCCTTAATTTCATCCTTTAAATATATTTTTCCTACAATGAATAATTATATTACGATCAAGTACCCTGAATTTTATCGTACACATCAGTTTTCAGTCTATATAATAATCATCACAACACAGTTAACAGTTGAAAATATAACATGATGTTTGGTACTAGGATGCTTAAAAATCACTTTAACATAATATACTATACATAACTGTATTTTCAGTTGATGGTGCTCTGAGAAAAGAAGAGTGCCAAATAAATACAGTTCAATATAACTTTTAGTGATGAACAAATTGAAATAAACATAAGATAGTTAATTTGTGTACATGGTTTTATAGCCCAGTCGATTATTGATGTACTAAATGATTTGTTTTAGTTTTTAGCACACTGCACATATATATGTATTGTTGATGTTGAGGTCACTGCTCATTGTGCCATAATCTGCATTTCATAATGATCTATTAAAGATAATCATAATTCATGATGTTATCTATATTTTAATTAGTTCTCTCTCCTTTCAGTACTGTTTCCAGTGTTTCACGTTCTCTTCTATCAACATTTTTCCATATTCTACCCATGTAATCTCTTCCTTCTTTTCTGCAGTTTCTGATTATGATTCACTAGAAATTTCTCAATGATAGGCTTGAATCAAATGAGATTCTTTCCATTAAAAACTAAGAAATCATAGAAGCTACCTAGCGTCAACTGCTTCCTCTAACGATCAATGTTTACTTGTGCCTTGAACCTATCATTTTTTTTCTGTTATACCTTCGATGCTGAATTTGCAGTAACTTTTTTGCCATATTCGACATTGGCAGGCCATTCACTACTGCTGCTTACTTTGGTTTTAGAAGCAAAAATCCATATTATTATTCTCATGCTTTGGTCAGTTTTCAATTTTTTGTATATTTTTTTTTTTTTTTGAATTTGCAGGTTTTGGTTTCTAATTAAAGATCCAATCGTGAATCTAACCTATGGTAAATGATTATTTAAATAAACGGAGGATAACAATCTGAATAATCCATGCTTTTGTGAACTGCAATAGTTTGTAATTATCGTTAAAATGCATTTGACAGGATCTACTAATGGACGTTTAAACCGTATATTTGAACTATGTGATATTTGTATGAATTGGCTATAAATTGTTTGTACATTTAAAGGGATGTGATCACCTGCAAGCTTATGAAATTATCTCAAGCTTATATGTTTAACCTTCGATTTTATACCATAAATCTGGAATGAGAACCATGGAACTGATGTATTTTTCTATAAGAGCATTACTGTATTAAATTGATTTGTTAGTATGTTATT
This sequence comes from Allium sativum, assembly GCA_030737875.1. Taxonomy (NCBI): domain Eukaryota; kingdom Viridiplantae; phylum Streptophyta; class Magnoliopsida; order Asparagales; family Amaryllidaceae; genus Allium; species Allium sativum. The sequence goes on along the minus strand of CM060925.1, from coordinate 202,581,401 downwards.
TAATAGGATCACCTGTTTATTTACGTTTTACTTTTCCAATTTATAAGACACATTAGGGAGATTTTCAGAATGTCATCACCAAAATCCTGAAAAGCTTATATAATGACATACACAAATTATGGAATCATACGAGCGCCATCATTTATGGCTGTGGATAACTAATATTGGGATGGGAGTACAAGTTTGCAAAGCAAGCTTACATTTATTTCTGTGTTTCCTTTTGTTTGAGTACATTAAACATAAAAAATTCTATTTTCATGCCATGCTTACAATTTATTTACGCTCACTTAGATGGAACAATTTTGTTGGAACTGTTGCCAAAAACCAATAGTGCAGAACATGAAAATGCACTCTCATATAAGTCAGTATGTTGCCACACTGCACCTGGAATGCAAATGTACTTATGTGATGAATTAAACTGCTTTTTGAATTATTTATATATTCACGAGTTTTGATATTCTTCTGAATCTATACGAGGATAGGTCACATATTGTATTGCATGTCTTAGAAGGTAACTTTTATTAAATTTATATGACAACTATTTCTCCAAGCAAAAAATACGTCTTCAATTGCATTATAAAAAGATCTTTCGATCATCAAAGAGAAACACATATCTACACACGTTACTGTATCAGTTTTCATACTATGTGAGCAACCTATGGAATATTTAATGAATATATAAAAAAGAGTGCTCAATGTTGTGTTCATTTTTATCAGGAAATAGAGGAGGCACGACCAAATCTTTTGGGGGTTTATTTCTGTGATTTTCATTCCATTTATTTTCCTTAATATTATATGTATTAAAATGTGCTTAAATGTTGCTGTTTTAGGACCACAGAACATAGTCCTTAACATTATAGTCTTCCTTATGTTTAATTACTAAATGAATTTTGTGTTAAGTAATAACTATTTTGAAGTTATACAATGCTTCTTGGATCATTACATTTTGAAGCAATTTTGAAGTTGATCTATACATCTTCTTAGTTGAAATATACAAAGTTAAAAGCACGAGAGTAAGTTATACTTGCATGGTCTCCATTTATTCTTATGTACTTTCCACTTAGCCTTTATCTATTACTGCTGTTAACAATGTTTGCATCCAACCCTAGAAATATTTAGAACTAAAAGGATCATATATTCTTTATTGTTATTCCATTGTCATGACTAATCAATAAGCTGCATGCTTCAACTATAAATGATTCCAACTACCCTTTTTCCTTATTACATCACAATCATGATTATCAAACTAAACCACAAGCTTCTGAAGCCTAACAGCAAATTAAGGTCCAAACTTTTGAAACTACCATCCATAATGCATATAATTAAACATATTCATACCTTTTAAATAACACACGTAATTAGACTAGAATCGTATGTGCAGCACTGATTTTCAATCCACAGTTGTGGCAATTGTACTAGAGCTGTCAATTAGAAATTTAGAATTGAGAACGTAAGAGTTTAATATATTGGATTATTAATACTCATTTTTCCTGAGAACTTTTTGTCAACGTGCGCTTCCTCATTTTTTACAGGATATAGATAGTGTATTGCTATCATCGGAAATATACAATCTAAGCTTCAAAAAAACAAATTTTACTTCGCTACGTACTATATTTCCATGTTAGATGCCCCCTCATCGGTTAGCAATCCGCTTAAAAAATTAAACGACTAAAAATATTCATCATCTTTAGGTGAACAATTGTTTTGTTTTATTGAGTTGATGTTTGAGCTTACTGAGTATAAGGACAATGCATTTTTGGTAGATAGTTTGTACATTACCATTTAAGTACTCAATGGCTTACTTAGTTTTTTTTTTTTTTTGTTCCTATATCCTACAAACTGTGCTTGCATCGTCCTTGAGAACTGTCCACGTACTGTAACAAACTATGCTTGCGCCACCAGTTATCAAATGTTAATCATCGTTACTGTAACAAACTGCATGCTTTGGCATTTTTGTAGGTAACCGTCTGCATAAATGATTCTATAGGCAGTGTATACGTTTCAACTGAAGACTTACTCAGTGCGTTGTATTCACAAAGCTTCAACAACAAACAAATACCCAAAGCATCCTTAAGTCCTGCTTAAAACGTAGGTACCTTTTATTCGTCTACTTCCTCCCTTTAACAAAATGCTTCTTTCCTTACGCCCAAAAACTAACATTAACACAACATCTACCCTATAAATCACAAAAACTAACATTACTACTACATTTGTTGATATAACATGTTACTGATTTTTACTATTATGGTTTCGACTGTGTTAGTTAAACTAGAATTTTTTATGCCTTTATTTTTGGCTAATTATGCACTAAACATATGTATATGTTTAGTGACTAGCTAAAGAACTATGCATGATGGTTCACTGAAAAAGAACATGTGCGCATTGGATACAATTTCATATAAAAACTATAGATGTTGTATCTTCATGCATAATTAAAAAACCTCCTCAGAATTCTCAAAAATCAAATTAGATATAGTAGATGATTCTTATTTTTCAACAAGCGAATAGAGCTTATTATTAAAAAAAAAAATCAATCTAAAAATGCATGAATTTCCTTAATTAGCTGTAGTAGATGATTCTTATATTTTTCAACAAGCAAATAGAGCGTATTATATTATTTAAAAAAAATGCATGAATTTCCTTTGTCCATAACGTCAACAAAGATTCATTGACATGTCCTTTGGGCCCATCTGCATTTTTTGCACAGTTAGGATAAGAGGTGTAAGTTTAATGTTTTTTTCTTGCGGGCTTTGGTTTAATAGTTAATAGTTTTATGAACATAGCACTTGCGTTCTGTTAGGGCGTTACTATCCTGACAATTTTTTTGGCATTTACAAGGCCATCGAACCTGCAAAATAGATGGTTAATGATGATAATAAATCATTTATGTAATTTATATTACATGTGATGGACACATTATTTTAGGTTATCAGTTCCGCTAGAAGGGTGAAAAATACACATTAGTCATATTCATTCGTCCTGGATTTTTTTTCCCCAATTACAGGACCAAAAAATAGATTACTAATATTGAAGGAGAAATTATTTTATTTTAAAATACTTAATTTAATGCCATAGAATTTTCTTAGCCAAAAGATCGTTTGTGTCAGTGATGGTTGTGATGTCGCTACTTCAAAATATTACCATGCTACGGTTGTGTAGGATTTTCCAAAAATGTATATTATACAAAATAAATCATTTTGTGTTGATTTGTTGACACTTATGTTTTGTTCAAGCTACTTCGTAGATCAACTTGCATCAATTCCAAAATTTAAAAGTTAGAACTTAATAGGGAATAAATGTAACTTGCATGAAATTAAAACATTTTTCATTGCGCCGTTGATTTTAGTAAGAAAGGCCTACTGTGAGTTTTGCCAAACATATAATTCTAAAGTATTAGAATTTTTACCCAAAAAGGAGGAATAAACATATGGTTATGGTTATCCCTCATGAAAAACAAGCATATCCTATATGGCTTTAACATAAATTATTACAATGGGATCTTTCTATATATCTAAATTGGTTATTTTCTTTTGCTTTTTGAAGAATTCATAGTTGAGTTTGAACGTGCAGCCCTGGAAAATAAGTCTCCCATTCGTACAACTTGCTAAAACTTCTGAATAAGTGCTCTTAAATGAATCAACATTGGCTGAAATTGGGAGTTCTACAAAAAGGCGATTGGTCACCCAATATTTATCACCTTGAACTTCCATTCAGGTAAAAATATATTCATTTCAAGACCACGAAAAGTCAGTAAGCTACACCTTTTATACAGAATCACACATTACAAGTTGGATGCAATGTGAAACATGCGGAGAATGTACTTAGACCAGATTGTAAATGTTTAAAAAATATGAAATGTATATATTTATGTCAACCTGTTATAAATGCAATTGATTTTGTTTAGATTGCCGCAATTAAAAATTCTGTCTTATTTGTTACTATTTGAAACTATTATTGATGCATAAAGCATTTAGAATCCATGCCTGCAGGCTATTAAATATTTGGAATTGCGCTATTTACCACTTTGGTTACTGCACTTAAGGACTTATGGGATATACTTGGGTTATAAAGATTATATCTATCAAGGCTCATTTATGAGATTAATTTCTTCATTGGTTGTCATTCGTGCAGGTTTACATTTGTCATTCGTGCACGTTTACATCGATTTTGCTGTTCTGTAGCTTTTCTGTTATTATTTGATATTTTTTTTGGGTCTCTTCTATTTTCGTCCTCGAGTGAAGATGGCAGGTTTAGCATTTGTACATAATATAATTTTAACCTTCTTCGCGCTTTAATAGTATCATATGTTATTTTAAGAATGAGGGCTATTGCGCTAAAAGATGGATGTTATCTTGGTGCTTACCTCAGATGCATGATTAAAGTTTAATCACTAAATGGATAATAAAGTGGGTTTGATATTTATTACTTCTTAGGGGAATTAGTTGAATTTTTATGTCAAGATACGGTTGTTTCCATTTTAGCAACATATAATACATTGCTGGCGCAAATAACGCAATATAGATTGGAAGCAATTCAAGCAGATATGGTTTCTTCTTCTTAAATTTTCTTGGCATCGTGCTTTCTCATTTACACTGTAGCTATCTTACCAACATAAATTACTGTTAACTACACAACCTGGGTGCATTTCAGACAGCTGACATTTTTTACTTATTGTAGGGGAAAGCGTTGCCTACAAGAACTGACATAAAGTACTTGAGCTTTCAGCCGTTGCAGCAAGAATTGCAAAACCTTGGTATTAAGTAGCGTACTGTATAAGTTCATTGCAGTGTAACTGCATTGACCTTTAATTGTTATGTTATTTAAACCTTTATTGAACATATATCTGTGTATTATTGTTGTCAGTCATATTTTTATTTTTTACTATTGCCTTATTGTTATGTGTTTTTGTTTCTCTTACCTGTTGCCGCTGGGACTGTGAATTTCTGTTCAAATAGGCAGCCAACTGGAAACACGTACAGGGTGTATACAAATTCTCTTTGGATAGCATGTCAGCCTGGCGTCTGCTTCATGCACACATTAACTTTTCTATAAGGTTTGATTAGCATGTGTTACTCTTTCTTCTAATTTCTCTCTCTTGCGTATATGTTTTGATTAGATGGCGTTTGTACGGCATTCTGCGTTATAGATTTCATCTATCAAGCTTATGTCTGAACTTATGGACGGATTTGATAATTTCTTTCCTGTAGTATGAATATCCTAAAGCTAATACACTTAAAACTAATGCGCAAGCCTTTATTCATGGCATAAAGCTTTCATTACTACACATCCTTTCCTTGGAGAAAACAATGCTTATCACAGTTTGCAAATATTATTATAGGGAATAATAACATTCAACAGTCATGGAAAAATATGGTCATGACCCGTGTGCGTAGCACGGGTTCACACTAGTATATACAATATTATATATATATATATAATGGCATGAATAGAACGCGCCGCACCGCGGTAGTTCGCGAATTTCAACCATTGATTTCGAATGGACATTACGGGAGATCCGACCGTCGGATTCTCCTAAAACTGAAACCATTGGGTTCGTATCAAGAAATAGATTTCCAACGAATATAAGAAATTTGAAATCTAGCAGTTGGGTTTTGAATTATGTCCAAATCAAATTTGGAAAAGGTCGTTGTAAGTGTAGTTCGGTGGCCGTTATTGGAAACCGACCGTACGAGCCTTGGTAAAATTATTAAAAATATCAATAATTTGTGTAAAATCATAATAAATGATTTAGAAAGAATTAGGATGAAAAATTTCCATATTTGAAAAGATAAAAATATATTTTTATCGAAATGAACTAGTTATGAACTGGAATTATAAATCCAATATTTTAAAATAAATAAATTGGATTTGAAATGGTTTTAAAATAACCAGAATTTACAATATATGAATTGGAATGGATTTGAATTGAAATTATCTTCGGAATATTTCGATATTGGATTCCATGGTTATACAGATATTGTGGAAGAATTTGGAAGATATATATATCGTTATTCCCAATACGATATTTGTTGATTTCAGAATTTGATATTGAATATATGCTGATATAATTTTTATTTAGAGCCTTATATTTAATATCGAATTGGATTTTGGGTTTGTCGTGAACTGTGTTTAAATGACATTTGTAATGGATGGATTTTCGACCCAGAAAATCAACATAAAAACACACTGTTGACTATTCAAGCATCGAAAACACCAAGACGTTAATAGAAGAATTTAGAGGGTGAGAAAGAAAAGATAGAACTAATAGAATAGAAGAAGAAGAAGATCACAACTGAACAGAATCAGAGTAACACGAAACTCGCAGCGGAACAAAATAAGATGCATTATATAACATAACTTTGAATACAAAACTGTATTGTATATACATACCATTATCAGAGTACAATACATCATATCACAGCGGAAATAACTCTACATAACTAATGGTGAAGCTTCCTGCTTTTGAGCTCCTCCAAGTGAATCTGCAAAGCCTGAAACACTTGACTGCCCGTACAAATTTGGGCACCCAAGAGTTTAGGGAAAACAAACAAAATAAACTCTGGGTCAGTCATGGGACTGGTGTGAGTAAATTCCAACCATACTGTTTAACTTTGAAAATCCTTTTCCAAACAAGAAGGTAATAGTAAGACCAACCCACACATAAACATGGACGGTTTTTACCTTACTATAACCCAACATATTTTTATATCAAACTTCAGTGATATTATAATAATGTCTACTCAATTAAATCATCAAGTAGCAGAACGCTTGCATCTCACGCTCCACATATATATAGTATAAAATCATAAACCGCAGGGCACTTATTGGAGATTGAATTTCAACAAACAAGGTATGGGAGCACCTTCTGAATAGTGTACTCTAGAGGGGATACACTCAGGGTTCAACAAGAACGTCTTGCAACCCGGCCACACATGACCGCTCACTCATTTAGCTTGAGTGTCGCGAATATATTGCCACCACGGTTGCAGGCCATCCAACCGTCATCCGAAGATACAGAATCGAAAAGAAGTATAAATATGAATTTTCTCTAGATCGGTGACAATACACCCTGCTTGGGGATGACCCAACTAGCCATGCTGCCTAGCCCAACTTCTGTCATTCCTGGTTGTGAGGCTAGAGGCTACGTCTATCTTCAGAACATCTGATCACCATTCACCTTGAATGCCACATCGTCAAATCCGTAATCACACATTGATTACACAAGTGCACACTGGGTGTAGAATAAAGAGAAGTTATCTTCTCCCCACCAACTTGGTATATTCGTAAAATCAACGGCGTGACCGTTTGAAATACTCTGTCAGACACTCGTCCATACAAGTTGTCCTGGGACTGGACAAAAACATCATTCTAGAACTGGACGACACTTGCATTTAACTCCGTCTTCAATTATCTTCAGCATATCTAATTCGCAACGATTATGCCTATACGAAGTGGTTTCCGGATAATATATCCAACCGGTCTCTCCGTATTGACAACGATGGTCAAAACACTTCGATAGTCGGTTATTTAACCATCGAAGTTAAAACAAACATCCATTCTAATGTATAACTAAACACCACACAACCACGGGCACTTTTATTTGACATTCGTTTTATTTTTCGAATTCTCATATCTTACCAAATATTTCTCAAATCCCGTTTTAGCCTTTTCATACTTCTTGGAAAACATTTCCAGTTATTATAAACTCTTATTCTTTCATGTTCCCGAAACATACGTTATTAACGTTCGAAACATTTTCATTCTTTTCACATTCCTTGGTTTCTATACTTGGATCGTATACCCTATCTTCATTGGAAAATATTTCCAATTTCATTATAAATATTTTAATCGGTCAACCGTTTACTTTTAAAACATAATTCACTTTAAAATGTGAATACCATTCCTGTTATAGAAATCTGAATACCTTCATCAATTAACTCTTTATTCAAGTAATACTTATCTCGTTTATCGAAACCTCTTTCATACTTTATATTCCCAATCCACTTTATAAACTCTGTTTCTAAGTCAACTTCTTATCTAATCGATATCAAGTTTATAACTAAATACTGACTCCTATCCTATTAACATTTATTTGTTTAAACTAAATGTTAATTATTCTATCAGATTATAATCCCTAAAAATAGTTTACTTTTAATACATTCGGCATCGTCGAATTCTAGTTCCAAATCCTAATGGTTTAATTCTAATCACATTTCGTACATCGAAATGCTGTCATCAGTTTCTAATACGATTCCCCAATTCTTTTTCTAAACTCTTTCTTATATTTCTTTGAACAAACGTCGTTACTTATTACTCTAGAATAATTGGATTTCAAACCAAACTGTTACATTTCCTAGGAAGTGCTGCTATATATAAAAGTCATGCTTAAGTCAAATCAACAGCAGTTAATTTGTCGCTATAGTTCTAAACTTGTCATACGCTGTAATATTCTCCTTATAACTAATTACAGTCACACTTACCTTATCAACAGCGTTATTTTATTGCTATAGTTCAACTTGTCATACGCTGTAATTTTCTTTGTTATAACTAATCTTGACATAACAGTCACACTTATCTTATCAACAGCGTTATTTTATCGCTATAATTCTAAGACTTGCATACGCTGCCATATTCCTTTATTACAAAAGTCTTGACATCTCTTTCCGTTACAAAAATCTTGACATCTCTTTCTGTTACAAAAATATTGACATCTCTTTCCGTTACAAACTGATATCGTTCCTCGATAATAGCGAAGCTGTTCAAGTTGGGGTATTCTGTTTACCTCTCAGACCTTGATCGACAACGTTCTTACCTTAGAACCGATACAAGTCTGCACTCTAATCCCTTATTACTTATAATATCTATCCGATCGTACTTTCATGTTTATTTTTAACTACGGTTTTATAACACCATATCGTTAATTTGAAATCTCTAGTGTTTGATTATTTATATTAAACATTTACTCTTTGCTTTCTCCATTCCACAGTTCTATTTATAACTTCTTAACCAAAAGGTAATTAAATCTTATTACCTTGGATTAATTTATTTCTAAACTGTTTCATTAGATTAATTGAAGACCAATAAACCTAATAATTATTTTCCCAAATAACAGTTGATTTAATCAACTTCATTCCATCAGTAAATTCGTTAACTGATTTTAATTACTTCTTAACATTAGATTAATATAATTAATCTAATAATATTATTATCCAAATATTAAATCGTCGGATAATTTCTGCTTTATAAACTCATTTAAATGCCAACAATCGTTTTTATTTATTTTATAAAACGAACTCTAAAATACTGGTTTATAATAGAACTTCTATCATAAATTTAAATCTTCTTTTTAATTATAAAAATATAATTTTTATAATTAACCTCGTTGATTTGCCTGACGGCCAATCAACTCTTTAACAAAACGATGGTTTTACGGTTGGCTGTCACCACTTTCTAAATCGATATCATTTATTTATTTATCGAACAGATGTTGAATATCCGTTCAACATAAATATTCTCATGGGGTTTTAAATATAATTCGGGTTCAAACAGTGCATACAAAATAAACAATATAAATAAATATCGAGGGATCCGGTCGGATTCCTCCAACCGGTTTCCGCATCCACAGATGTCAGTCAACACAATTTACACTAACTCTATACTAGGGAATATTCAAATTGATGGAATCAGTATCCAACCGATGGTGTGTACATATGTAACGGTATATAATATTCAACCAAATTAATTGCAATCTACCTAATCGACCATCACACAGCATTCAAACAACATTAAAATATAATTAAAATATTTTAAAATAGATCAGAGTGAGTGAATTTACTCACCTTGGTTGTTAATCGTTAAATAATGATTAACGTCACTTGATTCAACTGAGTAGCTTATTTTGCCTATGATTTTGACGGTCTCTAAATCACTTCAGAATAGTTCCACGGTATAGTCTGCGTCCATACGATTTCAGCATGATAGACGACCCTCAATTCACCCCGGTTTACTCGATGAATCCGAAAGTGCCAGAACACTCAACGCAGCATTCATTTCTCCCATATATGTGTGCGACGAACATACTTTAGCACATTCTTCATGTATGCATGTTCTTCATTTCCAATGCATCGTTTATTTCCCACTCACCTTTATTTGTTTTAACACATCATTCAATGCAGCCTACGTTTTTGCCTTTTTCTTTTTATATGGCCCAACGGGAAAGCCCATCCACTTAGTTGAAAATGACCCGTGTGCTTAAGTTTCTTCTTCCCGGAAAGAACACGCTCGCTCCAGTAAAACTTTCGCACCTCATATTCTACTTTAAAACCCCCAAATTATATCCAAATACTCATGTCTTAAACTCTTCTGCTCTTCCTCTCCACCACGCAACTCAAGATACCGAACTCGGCTTCCACCTGACGAACGCGATCTTCAACATTTCCACTGCCTTCTACAGTGACTTGCGTCACTCTTGCTCACGAAAACACCCCTAACCTTGTCGACTTGTCCCTCTCGCTCCCTCGAACACCACTGCACCACCTTCCCAATGTCAGTCCCACTCCGGCAACCGCAGATCTAGCCTCACACACGCCTGTTCCATGTCTACACAGTACACCACACGCATACACCTTCACCATATACTTCAAACCCAAGGTCATGCCACTCCATCCCGACGTCAACACCCAGTTGGTCCCCAGGAGAAACACAACAGTACTTCTCCTCTAACATACCCTCCTTATAGCATACGAAACATGCTCTAATACCCATCTATGCGGACTTGTAGTTTACTTCTTCAATTCCTTCTACTGGTTTAAGACAGTAGCACCCTCTTCATTACACACACGCCATGCAACGGAAACACCCCTCTACGTCGTACCGTCTGCCGAACGGAAACTCGAGCTTTAGAGAAGTAAAACTTTGTTCACGTAAGCCAAGATGAAGAAACCGCCATCCTTGTTTTCTCCAGCGAATACAATGGAGTTCGCTTACTTGAAAAAAAATGCATGTTTATGTTGAAAAGAAAGTTATAAGGTGGAGAAATGAATAGAATTGGTTACAGAGAATTGAAAATGAAAATGGGTTCAATTCTTCCTTCCTTATCTGGGAACAAAGTGGGAACGCCATATATACATAACATTGGATTTTCTATTTCTTGCTGTGTAAACGAGAAGGAGAATACTCTATATTTATAGGAAGAAATTGCTTAATGGTTACGCAGTAGGTCGTAGGGTGGTGAAATTTCTTCAGTAGGCACGATGATTTCCGGTTTTTACTGAAAGGATAGGTTATGGTCTATACAAGAGGTGTATGGCTCTATTGCATCCCATACTGCTATAGTGCTTTCTTAGTCACGAAGAAAAGAAATAAAAACTCTACTAGGTCACTATTCACCACATTATTTATATATATTGGTCCCATTATATTGTATGAAATAATGTTGTACTTATATTAATGCCTTCCATGTAATGTAATTCACGTACCTACACTCTCTGGTTTTTGTATTACTTTTCCCATGTTTCATATATTGGATTTTGTCCCATTAACGTTAGGTTCGAATTCATGATAGAGACATATCTTACTATGGAAAATACCATTCATGTATGGATAGAAGTAAGAGTACATTCGTGCTCAACGAGGTGTCGCGATCCCAAAAATATAATAATACCGGTAGTTTGACTCATATTTCGAAATCCCGAAATACCGATACAGGGTGCACAATACCCCAAATAAAAAGTTGCATATTTAATTAATTAAAAATTGCAGTAAAATTCTAAAAATTAAATTATCGCTGCGTCTTAAAAGAACCTTGTCTCGATTTGCACCCGATATCAAGTTATATTCAAATAACTGTTACGATCGATATATGATTTCACAGCGACTTTTTGAATATTTGATTTGGACATATCTTGCAATCTACACAACGGAATCTTGGTTTTTCACTTCTGTTAGAAAGATACAGTTCAACAGATTCCGACGTTTCTTGTTTCGCAGAAATCCGATTTAAAACGAGTCCGGTACACTCAGTTGAAGTTCAGATCGTTAAATTATGAACTGCAGGGTCGTTTTGAGCTCGATTATAATTAATATATATTTATATACTTTCAACTTCGTTTTTAATTGAAATATAAATTCACTTATATTCAGAATTCAATATTTAAACTTGTTTTAAATATTCAAATACAAATCGACAAAAATGCGCGACGTTACAGACCTTCCCCCTTAAAATAATTTCGTCCTCGAAATTGCTAAGATAGGGAAAATGCTACAATCTCTGTTATAACATGGTTAAAAATCCTTTTTGATTTACTTCATAATTCCAGTTTCCCTTGAACTGATTATTTCCAATTAAAATATTAATTCCTTATTATTTCGAATATTTTCAAAATTTCTGAAAATTTCCTAACAGCTAAAATTTTCAGAGAATCTCGCCAGCATCTCCTCTGCACGGCTCACTCGGTACTACAACAACTTGCCACTCCGGGCCTTCTCCAATCCAAAAGAAAATCAAACAGCCAAACGGCTTGCCCAAACTGACTCATAAAAATCTCATACTCGTATATAAACGTGTACCTTCTCTGTTGGGCATTCAACTCTACCTCTGCCATCTGCTATCAAACCAGCATATCCAAGCATCCTTGGTTGATCTCCCATCAATCCATTCTCAAACCAGTCTTTCGCTTTTACTAAGCCAAATTTCAATTTCAACTACGATTCCACTCTCAGTTCTTAACCTTGTTAAGTTTTATTACGACATTCCATTTACTGATTTATTTCTCAAATCAGTTATCTCCATCTCTAATTCAAAATTCGATTCTTATTCTCCAAGAATCAATTCATTTTTAATAACTCGAATCTCCAATATTTTTCTTTTATAATTTTCATTCTGGATCTTTCCAAATTCAGTCTAGTTTTGTTATCTTTGTTTAAATTCCGTTTTTACCATTTTAACTCTATAATTAAATTTTTATTTCAGAATTCAAATTCCTGGGATTTATTTCAAATCAGTTTGAAATCATATATAATTCAAAAAATTTGAATTTCTGACAACTTGTTTCTCAAACAATACAAAACAAAATCTTTGGTAGTAATCCGTCACTTACCAGCTCGAAAATGAACACCGACAATGTCGCGATCATCATCGGAATTTATTTTCCAACCATCGAAGTGAGTTCAATACTATATTGCTTTAAAAAACTCATTAATAATCACTCTATTTTTGAAATTACTTCAAAATATCTTTCATAGCACTTGGAAAACAAATTTTCAAATCTCCCAGGATTTTAAAATTCCCTTATATTTAATTCAAATTCAATTTCAATTCTTTTCCAAGTTTCTAGAGTTTTATTTCAATTCTGGTTTTTAATTCAGATTTAGCTCATCTGATTTTGCATATCATACTTATATAATATTTCGATTGGTAGTTTATATAACCAACTCAATTATAATCCTGCTCGATCATAATAATGATCACATATCCAATATATTATATTAATATCAAGATATACACTTCTTTTTATATCAAAATATACTTTGGGTAAAATTGTTTCATTTACCCTCTTTCCAAAACATACTGTGTCGAATTACTCTGTTCAAGAGTTTAGAAACACCTATCGACTCAGTTTGCATTACTGTTTCGACCAGAATTCATAACTACTCGACTGACCAGTCAACACAATATAAAACGGTTTTTATATTGATTACAAATACGTGCTCATATATATACACTCAACTCAATCTAGAGTATTACTAACTCCATCTCTATTGAGTTACGCCACAGAGCCAAGATAATCACTTAACCTTATGCTCTGATACCATCTGTAATGGATGGATTTTCGACCCAGAAAATCAACATAAAAACACACTGTTGACTATTCAAGCATCGAAAACACCAAGACATTAATAGAAGAATTTAGAGGGCGAGAAAGAAAAGATAGAACTAATAGAATAGAAGAAGAAGAAGATCACAACTGAACAGAATCAGAGTAACACGAAACTCGCAGCGGAACAAAATAAGATGCATTATATAACATAACTTTGAATACAAAACTGTATTGTATATACATACCATTATCAGAGTACAATACATCATATCACAGCGGAAATAACTCTACATAACTAATGGTGAAGCTTCCTGCTTTTGAGCTCCTCCAAGTGAATCTGCAAAGCCTGAAACACTTGACTGCCCGTACAAATTTGGGCACCCAAGAGTTTAGGGAAAACAAACAAAATAAACTCTGGGTCAGTCATGGGACTGGTGTGAGTAAATTCCAACCATACTGTTTAACTTTGAAAATCCTTTTCCAAACAAGAAGGTAATAGTAAGACCAACCCACACATAAACATGGACGGTTTTTACCTTACTATAACCCAACATATTTTTATATCAAACTTCAGTGATATTATAATAATGTTTACTCAATTAAATCATCAAGTAGCAGAACGCTTGCATCTCACGCTCCACACATATATAGTATAAAATCATAAACCGCAGGGCACTTATTGGAGATTGAATTTCAACAAACAAGGTATGGGAGCACCTTCTGAATAGTGTACTCTAGAGGGGATACACTCAGGGTTCAACAAGAACGTCTTGCAACCCGGCCACACATGACCGCTCACTCATTTAGCTTGAGTGTCGCGAATATATTGCCACCACGGTTGCAGGCCATCCAACCATCATCCGAAGATACAGAATCGAAAAGAAGTATAAATATGAATTTTCTCTAGATCGGTGACAATACACCCTGCTTGGGGATGACCCAACTAGCCATGCTGCCTAGCCCAACTTCTGTCATTCCTGGTTGTGAGGCTAGAGGCTGCGTCTATCTTCAGAACATCTGATCACCATTCACCTTGAATGCCACATCGTCAAATCCGTAATCACACATTGATTACACAAATGCACACTGGGTGTAGAATAAAGAGAAGTTATCTTCTCCCCACCAACTTGGTATATTCGTAAAATCAACGGCGTGACCGTTTGAAATACTCTGTCAGACACTCGTCCATACAAGTTGTCCTGGGACTGGACAAAAACATCATTCTAGAACTGGACGACACTTGCATTTAACTCCGTCTTCAATTATCTTCAGCATATCTAATTCGCAACGATTATGCCTATACGAAGTGGTTTCCGGATAATATATCCAACCGGTCTCTCCGTATTGACAACGATGGTCAAAACACTTCGATAGTCGGTTATTTAACCATCGAAGTTAAAACAAACATCCATTCTAATGTATAACTAAACACCACACAACCACGGGCACTTTTATTTGACATTCGTTTTATTTTTCGAATTCTCATATCTTACCAAATATTTCTCAAATCCCGTTTTAGCCTTTTCATACTTCTTGGAAAACATTTCCAGTTATTATAAACTCTTATTCTTTCATGTTCCCGAAACATACGTTATTAACGTTCGAAACATTTTCATTCTTTTCACATTCCTTGGTTTCTATACTTGGATCGTATACCCTATCTTCATTGGAAAATATTTCCAATTTCATTATAAATATTTTAATCGGTCAACCGTTTACTTTTAAAACATAATTCACTTTAAAATGTGAATACCATTCCTGTTATAGAAATCTGAATACCTTCATCAATTAACTCTTTATTCAAGTAATACTTATCTCGTTTATCGAAACCTCTTTCATACTTTATATTCCCAATCCACTTTATAAACTCTGTTTCTAAGTCAACTTCTTATCTAATCGATATCAAGTTTATAACTAAATACTGACTCCTATCCTATTAACATTTATTTGTTTAAACTAAATGTTAATTATTCTATCAGATTATAATCCCTAAAAATAGTTTACTTTTAATACATTCGGCATCGTCGAATTCTAGTTCCAAATCCTAATGGTTTAATTCTAATCACATTTCGTACATCGAAATGCTGTCATCAGTTTCTAATACGATTCCCCAATTCTTTTTCTAAACTCTTTCTTATATTTCTTTGAACAAACGTCGTTACTTATTACTCAAGAATAATTGGATTTCAAACCAAACTGTTACATTTCCTAGGAAGTGCTGCTATATATAAAAGTCATGCTTAAGTCAAATCAACAGCAGTTAATTTGTCGCTATAGTTCTAAACTTGTCATACGCTGTAATATTCTCCTTATAACTAATTACAGTCACACTTACCTTATCAACAGCGTTATTTTATTGCTATAGTTCAACTTGTCATACGCTGTAATTTTCTTTGTTATAACTAATCTTGACATAACAGTCACACTTATCTTATCAACAGCGTTATTTTATCGCTATAATTCTAAGACTTGCATACGCTGCCATATTCCTTTATTACAAAAGTCTTGACATCTCTTTCCGTTACAAAAATCTTGACATCTCTTTCTGTTACAAAAATATTGACATCTCTTTCCGTTACAAACTGATATCGTTCCTCGATAATAGCGAAGCTGTTCAAGTTGGGGTATTCTGTTTACCTCTCAGACCTTGATCGACAACGTTCTTACCTTAGAACCGATACAAGTCTGCACTCTAATCCCTTATTACTTATAATATCTATCCGATCGTACTTTCATGTTTATTTTTAACTATGGTTTTATAACACCATATCGTTAATTTGAAATCTCTAGTGTTTGATTATTTATATTAAACATTTACTCTTTGCTTTCTCCATTCCACAGTTCTATTTATAACTTCTTAACCAAAAGGTAATTAAATCTTATTACCTTGGATTAATTTATTTCTAAACTGTTTCATTAGATTAATTGAAGACCAATAAACCTAATAATTATTTTCCCAAATAACAGTTGATTTAATCAACTTCATTCCATCAGTAAATTCGTTAACTGATTTTAATTACTTCTTAACATTAGATTAATATAATTAATCTAATAATATTATTATCCAAATATTAAATCGTCGGATAATTTCTGCTTTATAAACTCATTTAAATGCCAACAATCGTTTTTATTTATTTTATAAAACGAACTCTAAAATACTGGTTTATAATAGAACTTCTATCATAAATTTAAATCTTCTTTTTAATTATAAAAATATAATTTTTATAATTAACCTCGTTGATTTGCCTGACGGCCAATCAACTCTTTAACAAAACGATGGTTTTACGGTTGGCTGTCACCACTTTCTAAATCGATATCATTTATTTATTTATCGAACAGATGTTGAATATCCGTTCAACATAAATATTCTCATGGGGTTTTAAATATAATTCGGGTTCAAACAGTGCATACAAAACAAACAATATAAATAAATATCGAGGGATCCGGTCGGATTCCTCCAACCGGTTTCCGCATCCACAGATGTCAGTCAACACAATTTACACTAACTCTATACCAGGGAATATTCAAATTGATGGAATCAGTATCCAACCGATGGTGTGTACATATGTAACGGTATATAATATTCAACCAAATTAATTGCAATCTACCTAATCGACCATCACACAGCATTCAAACAACATTAAAATATAATTAAAATATTTTAAAATAGATCAGAGTGAGTGAATTTACTCACCTTGGTTGTTAATCGTTAAATAATGATTAACGTCACTTGATTCAACTGAGTAGCTTATTTTGCCTATGATTTTGACGGTCTCTAAATCACTTCAGAATAGTTCCACGGTATAGTCTGCGTCCATACGATTTCAGCATGATAGACGACCCTCAATTCACCCCGGTTTACTCGATGAATCCGAAAGTGCCAGAACACTCAACGCAGCATTCATTTCTCCCATATATGTGTGCGACGAACATACTTTAGCACATTCTTCATGTATGCATGTTCTTCATTTCCAATGCATCGTTTATTTCTCACTCACCTTTATTTGTTTTAACACATCATTCAACGCAGCCTACGTTTTTGCCTTTTTCTTTTTATATGGCCCAACGGGAAAGCCCATCCACTTAGTTGAAAATGACCCGTGTGCTTAAGTTTCTTCTTCCCGGAAAGAACACGCTCGCTCCAGTAAAACTTTCGCACCTCATATTCTACTTTAAAACCCCCAAATTATATCCAAATACTCACGTCTTAAACTCTTCTGCTCTTCCTCTCCACCACGCAACTCAAGATACCGAACTCGGCTTCCACCTGACGAACGCGATCTTCAACATTTCCACTGCCTTCTACAGTGACTTGCGTCACTCTTGCTCACGAAAACACCCCTAACCTTGTCGACTTGTCCCTCTCGCTCCCTCGAACACCACTGCACCACCTTCCCAATGTCAGTCCCACTCCGGCAACCGCAGATCTAGCCTCACACACGCCTGTTCCATGTCTACACAGTACACCACACGCATACACCTTCACCATATACTTCAAACCCAAGGTCATGCCACTCCATCCCGACGTCAACACCCAGTTGGTTCCCAGGAGAAACACAACAGTACTTCTCCTCTAACATAACCTCCTTATAGCATACGAAACATGCTCTAATACCCATCTATGCGGACTTGTAGTTTACTTCTTCAATTCCTTCTACTGGTTTAAGACAGTAGCACCCTCTTCATTACACACACGCCATGCAACGGAAACACCCCTCTACGTCGTACCGTCTGCCGAACGGAAACTCGAGCTTTAGAGAAGTAAAACTTTGTTCACGTAAGCCAAGATGAAGAAACCGCCATCCTTGTTTTCTCCAGCGAATACAATGGAGTTCGCTTACTTGAAAAAAAATGCATGTTTATGTTGAAAAGAAAGTTATAAGGTGGAGAAATGAATAGAATTGGTTACAGAGAATTGAAAATGAAAATGGGTTCAATTCTTCCTTCCTTATCTGGGAACAAAGTGGGAACGCCATATATACATAACATTGGATTTTCTATTTCTTGCTGTGTAAACGAGAAGGAGAATACTCTATATTTATAGGAAGAAATTGCTTAATGGTTACGCAGTAGGTCGTAGGGTGGTGAAATTTCTTCAGTAGGCACGATGATTTCCGGTTTTTACTGAAAGGATAGGTTATGGTCTATACAAGAGGTGTATGGCTCTATTGCATCCCATACTGCTATAGTGCTTTCTTAGTCACGAAGAAAAGAAATAAAAACTCTACTAGGTCAATATTCACCACATTATTTATATATATTGGTCCCATTATATTGTATGAAATAATGTTGTACTTATATTAATGCCTTCCATGTAATGTAATTCACGTACCTACACTCTCTGGTTTTTGTATTACTTTTCCCATGTTTCATATATTGGATTTTGTCCCATTAACGTTAGGTTCGAATTCATGATAGAGACATATCTTACTATGGAAAATACCATTCATGTATGGATAGAAGTAAGAGTACATTCGTGCTCAACGAGGTGTCGCGATCCCAAAAATATAATAATACCGGTAGTTTGACTCATATTTCGAAATCCCGAAATACCGATACAGGGTGCACAATACCCCAAATAAAAAGTTGCATATTTAATTAATTAAAAATTGCAGTAAAATTCTAAAAATTAAATTATCGCTGCGTCTTAAAAGAACCTTGTCTCGATTTGCACCCGATATCAAGTTATATTCAAATAACTGTTACGATCGATATATGATTTCACAGCGACTTTTTGAATATTTGATTTGGACATATCTTGCAATCTACACAACGGAATCTTGGTTTTTCACTTCTGTTAGAAAGATACAGTTCAACAGATTCCGACGTTTCTTGTTTCGCAGAAATCCGATTTAAAACGAGTCCGGTACACTCAGTTGAAGTTCAGATCGTTAAATTATGAACTGCAGGGTCGTTTTGAGCTCGATTATAATTAATATATATTTATATACTTTCAACTTCGTTTTTAATTGAAATATAAATTCACTTATATTCAGAATTCAATATTTAAACTTGTTTTAAATATTCAAATACAAACCGACAAAAATGCGCGACGTTACAACATTAATTATTTAACCCGAGTAAAAGCAGGATTAATTTCTAGAAAGTTAAACAATAATAAGAAATGATTTTTGGGATTAAAACCAATTGGAGTTTGAATAAATCTTTAATTAGATTGTGAATGAATAAATGGTAAGTGAATTTACCAAAACATGTGATGTGATTAAATCAAATTTGCTTGGTTGTTGATATTCATGATTGTGATTGATTGGTTGTTTGGATTGTTCTCGACCAGTTTATGAGCAAGATATGCTTTTACATTTAGCATTGGGTTGGGTAGAAATACTAGTATGCCAACATCTTGTGAAACACTTCACGATTTGACTATGAGATGTGTAGCGCTGTTGTAGTGTTCATTTCAAATTTAATGAATGATTTTGAAATGATATTTTTCTTGAGTGAAAAGAAATGTATTCTCGATTTTGGAAAGGGAATGTTTTATAAAAATGTTTTATAAAACAGAAATGATTTCGAGGGCTAAAACACGATATTGTCGAAATGATTTCGAAATGTATTATGTGTTTGACATTGCAGTGCATCACATATACGATTAGTTGCTAATTATGATATATCTGTTTTGTGGCGAAGAATTTATTCTCTTGCTTAACACCCTTCATTGAGACGTACGAGCTCAAAGGTTATGTGATTAATAGTGACTGATCATATGTGTGAATTGTTAATGTAACGTACTATATTTTAGAAAGTACTTGTGATTATTATGTTGTGAAATTATTTTCCCTACTTCGGGATATGAAACGATTTGTTATGTGGCTAAAGATTTGAGTAACCCGGATGACTAAAAGTATGGGTGAGATGGACGGTGTATGGTTCCATGCGTGGGAGGTGCATCATCGCTGTAGCCTGCTCCATAGTGGGAGGTGCACATATATATATATATATATATATATATATATATATCGAGTTGCTTAGGTGTGCACCCTTTGCCTTGTCTAAAGGGAGCTCGATATTTGGTTGCATACTTGTTTGTATGCTTTGTTATGTTTTGGAATTCATATTTCCTAATGATTTGATTTGAGATCCCGAAGTGAAATCTACTTTGATATAAAATCTAGATATGTATTTCAAATGATTTGAAATAGAAATCGGGTAATAAAGTCCAAAGGAATAATTTATGTAAATTGAATTGG
The DNA here is from genome assembly GCA_030737875.1 of Allium sativum. Classification (NCBI taxonomy): domain Eukaryota; kingdom Viridiplantae; phylum Streptophyta; class Magnoliopsida; order Asparagales; family Amaryllidaceae; genus Allium; species Allium sativum. The sequence continues at coordinate 202,560,376 of CM060925.1, read as the reverse complement.
ATTTGGAAAATCTAAGTGGTGATTAATCGAAATGGGTAGACTGGGATATTGCATGTTGATTGATGCATAGTAGATCCATATATCTATATTGATTGTTGTTTATGCACTGACATTCATAGGGGTAAACTCGTTCCGCGTTAGCGACGTGGTCCTGTGATTTGCCTTATCATTTATATAAGTTTATAACTGTTTTAGAGTTCTCACACTAGTCCCATGACTGACCTGTAGTTTGCTTTTCCCTTGCAAACTCGGGTGCCCCTATTTTCCCCACGGGCAGTCGAGTCATTTTATTTTGCAGATATATTGAGCAGGATTCTGGATTGAAGCTTTAAGCTGTGTCCAGACATTTATAGTCTTCCGCTGTGCATTGTATTACATTTATTGTACATTAATCTTCCACTGTATTATTATTTTTCGATATACTCTGATATTTTGTACCCTGATGTAATATTATTATGATGTTTATAAAAGTCTTCTGTTATTTGTCTGATGTGTTATATGCCCAAAGATAGCGTATACGGGATTCGAATGGTCTTGGTGGATTTAGCGATCGATTAGGTCTGAGCGAAATCCGTATCGTTACACATTGGCTACTTCCTTTTTCCAGTTTATTCATGGTATAAATGGCTCCTTTAGTTTTTTAGTGTCTAGTATTAAGATAGGGAGATTAAAGTAAATAAATCAAGGTGATAAGTCAATTTATATTAGGATGTACACGTATGACACAATTTCATTGTCCATGCAGAAAAACCATTTAACAGTATCACTATGTTGCAATACCAACAATAAATAATAGCAAAGTTGAGATACCTCATAATTGTTTGAGCAACATAATAGAATTTACTATTAGTCTAGAAGATAATTTATTTTCTACTTAACTCTGTAAAGGTTGTTTCTAAATTTAGTTAATTATCCAATCGTTCGATCCATCTTTTAGTTAGCTCAATATATTGTTTCATTATATGTTATACTATGTACTCGAAATCCAAATTCGAATTATAAATTTACTTAGTATATTTCTTGAATACTAACGTGCCAATTGTCCTTTTATTTTTATTCATCTTGTTTGCTAATTAATATGCTTAATATGAAATTTGATGATCGTTTTCACTTACCACATTTCTAAATAGTTGTAATACCATACATAAGTGCATCGTAACTATTGTTTTAGTTGCATTTTTCGTTTTTCTTTTGGTTTCTTTTACTTTGTCTATATGTGATATAACAATTACAAACACATTAGTTGTTTATTTGACATTAATAGGGTCACTATTGTTCATGTTAAGCAGAAAATATCAAAAGTAAAGCAAAACTAATTTTATTGTTTGTTTGTTTTGTAACTAATTTGTTAATGTAAAAATGTATAACATATTATATGTAGACATAGAAAAGTTGATAAAACAATATGTATGAAATATTATGTTTTTTGAATGATATGCATGGATATTGTGTTGTAATTTATATATTTGTTTGTGATTTTTTTATATTTATATGCAGATAAGAAATGTTTAAATGTGTGTATATGCATGAAAAAATTGAAATGATGATTAAAAAAATTCATAAATTAATAATATAAGCAATAGCGTTTTAGAAACGCTATTGAATAAAAGATACTATAGAAAGAGACAATGGAAATGTTATAGTATAACTAACGCTATAAAAACACATAAGAAATGCAAACAATTATCAGAACAAACGCCATAAAAATATCACAATAAACACTACAGAAATATATACAAAAACGTTATAAGAAGTAAGTATCGAATAGTACATTTGGTAGCATTTTTGTTTGATAGCAAATAAAAACGCTATATAAAAGTCGTCTTTCATAGCATTTTTGTTTGAGCTATTCAAAGTAGAATGTCTAAGATAGTATGTCGTTACATGTCATTCTCTGAAACGCTATGTTAGGTTATAAAAACGTTTTTCAAAACGCTATGAAAGCCTTATTTTGTTGTAGTGTTAATGATTTTCAGGCAACTGTGAATCAATTAGCTGCTGTGAATTTCAAGGTGGATGATGAGACATAAGGTTTGATGTTGATGAGTTCATTATCTAGGAGTTGGGAAACGCTTGTAGTTTCATTGAGCAATTCAAATTTGGATGGAGTCATTTCAGTGGGTTCATACCTTAATTAATGAGGAGATGGGAAGGACAAACCATATGGAAGGAAAGGATAAGGAGGCAACAAAAATTAAAACTCCAGTTAAAGAGGCTTATCTTGCAAGGAGGGTTAATCATTGAAATATAGAAAGACAATCAAATGGACCAAATATGAAAAAGGTATTCTGCTATTATTGTGAGAAACCTGGTTATCAGCTGAGATTCTGTTATAAGCTTAAAATGGAGAAGGAGAGAATGAAGACATTGAAAGAAGAAGACTGTTAAGATTGCCTCGCATGTTGTTAAGGTAGGAATGGCGGTTTGAATAAAAAAGTCTCACATCATAAACTAAATTAGAGGAGTGGAGTACAAATATGATTTGGTAGGAACGTAACACTAGGGATTCATTTTGTTACAAGGATATGTGTGCCAACTCATATGTGTGCGCCCTATGCGGAAGAAAGGGGGCTTTGTTCCTACCATGTTACATAACACATAGATCATAAGAGAGGTAAAATCTCTAATGATGAAGATTTTCTAAGGAGAAAAATGAAAAACACCCCTCAAGTCTTACAATTTTGGTGATTCACTGTGATCTTGTTGTTGCTGCCATTAGGCTTCAGCTTTGATAATTGTTACGCAGTACTTCATCGGTACATCATCAATAGAAGTAGAGAATGTAGTCTCTATTTATATACAGTGAGCACCGATAATAGTGTAAATGGACTTGGCCCATGATGATGACCCGCTACCTGAATGATATGAAACCCATGTAAATACAATATTCAGAATACTGTTAGTATTCCAATTTCAACAGCTATATTTCGTGATCTAGGAGATATTATCACATGTTGATTTGGAATTTGTGATCAAAGTCGAGATAACATAAAATTCCCTTTGAAAACTAAATTATAAAAATTGAATATTTAAAGCCTTTACATAAAGACTAATTACAGATTTTGTAACAACCCTGCATTTTGTAACCAATTTAAAATTTATTTTTATTTGATTTTAATGGGAATTAAATATTTTAAACGATTTTTTTAGAATAAACGACTTAAATTTATTTAAAAGGAGTTTGAACGTATAAATTTATATTAATTATAAATCGAACTCTTAATGTCATGGTAGTTTGAAAATTAAGTTTTGAACTTTAAATGAATATACTGAATTCAATACAAGTCGGATTTCTGTAAAACAAGAAGCGTCAGGATCTATTTAATTATATCTTTCTAACGGATGTGAGAAATTGAGGTTTCAAGTTATAAATTGTAAGTTATGTCCAAATTAAAATTTAAAATTTAAAATAGTCTATATAAAATCGTTTATAAATTATAACGATTTATTATATATATAATTAAAAGATTTCATGTAAATTGAACACTGGTTAACTAGAAAATTGCAATATTGAGTTATAAACTCAAGCATGTCTATTTTACAGATTATCTAATATTTTATTTAAATATATGCTATAATAATAATTAGTTTATTATTTATTTGAAATTTTTTGGAATTTAATTATATCATAATAATGTTACATAGGCCTTAAACATTGCCATTTTGCAAACGACCTCTGTTTTTACGAAACCAATTTTGTTGGATCCGAAACATCAAATAATTGTCAGGCTTAAAATTTCAAGTCAATTGGAATTAGTATGTAAGCGTAGTAAATTTAAACGCATGTTGAAATGTAGTTATAATTCAATAAAACTAGTTATAAGACCATTTTTCAAACGGTCTCCAAATTCGACGAAACCAGATTCATTACAATCGTATTTCTAAAACATAGTAGGATTTCAAATTTCATAATTTTTGGAGTTAGTATGTGGTCGTGGTAAATTAAAACATAAGTTTAAATTCAACATTTAACATTATATTGATTTATATTTTAATTTTGAGAAAAACAAAAAAATAATCTTATCAGCTTACGAAACCTATTCCATTGTGTTCGGAATAGGGGTATTTGGCTAGAGACGTTAGCCGTTGGGATTCGTTTGGAGTTCAGAGCGATAAAAAAGTAACGTTAGAATTGGATAATATTAAAAAATATTACCTAAAATAGGCTAACCCTAATTCTATCATCAAGAGCAGCCACCATAACAATTTCAATGGCCGAAATGCTCCAGTTTTCAATCCTTAATCATGCCCATTCCACTTCAAATTCGGCTATGGCTTCTAAAAAAAAAATCAAAGAGCAACATGAGATCTACCTTGTCATACGATTGTGACGATGTTTAACGGCGTGCATCAACATAAATTAGGACTCGAATAGCCGTAGTTCGAGCACAAATTCCGACGCAACCAGGGGTTCGAGTGGGTTTATGTTCATGGCAGTGTGGTGGCGCATTGTGTGGTGGTATTCGATCGTTCTCTGGTGGCACGTGGAAGCTCGTGGTTCGAGGAAGAGGAGGCAGTGAAAATGGGCTAAATGGTTCCAGTAGAACCTGGAGTGGAATGATGAAGGAAGTAATTAAGTGAGCATTAGGAAATAGTTAATTAAATTAATTATATTTTAATTATCTTAAATTTTAATCAATGTTTATAAGGTCATAACTTGTTCAAACAGAAACAGAATCGAATGATTTGAGATCCGTTTGAACCGTATAGGTGAGAGCTTCATGATGAAACTAATTTGGACGAGAGTGGAAGCAGTTGCTATTTTTGATTAAATTAAATGCCATGTTTAATTTAATCAGAACAATCGTTTTATAATGATTTCAAACCGATCAATGTGAGATCTCTCTCACTCAACTATTTTGTTAGCAACGACCCAGATTTTTTAGCCTTTGAATTATGAATATTTAAATTTGTTTTAAATATTATATTTGAATTATATATAGGAATTTATAAGGAATTTATTTAATAAAAATGATATTTAAAAGCATAATTTATAATATAATTTAAAACGAGCTCGAAATAATCGCGATACTTCGTAATTTATGATTTAAACTTCAATTGAATATATCGAATTCTATATAAGTCAGAATTCGATGAAACAAGAAACGTTAGGATCCATTTGATTATATTCTTCTAACAAAAGTGAAAAATTGAGATTTCGTCTTACAGGTTGTAAGATATGTGCAAAACAAATTTTCAGAAGGTCGCTGTGGAGTCGTGTACAAGCCATAATAGTTCATTTAACATATTTAAATATCGGTCTTGAATTTGGACAAGCCCTTTGAGATGTAGTGATAATTTAATTTTTAGAATTTTACTGCAATTTTTAATTCGCAAAATAAGCTACTTGTCATTCGGAGTACTTTGCACCCCATATCAATATTTTGGGGTTTCACAATACAAATTAAACTACCAACATTATTATATTTTTGGGATCATGGTACATTGCACGTCACGATCGTACTTTCACTTTTGCTCATAGCGGCTTGTAGGCAAACAAAATCTTATATAACTTGATACACTACAATTTGATAATAGGACATAATCGATAACGTACAAGGAGTCCGCTTAGCATCAAATAATAATAGTAATAAAATTTAAATAGGGCAGAACGTTGTTGCATAATTAGCTGACCGCTCAGCAAAATCTAATAGGAAACAAGTATACAATTTATACACTCGGTTTCATTGCGTAAGTATTACCATGATGCATCAATACATTTTCTATAAACTTTATACAATAAAAAGACAGGAGCACATGCCTACAGGCTACATCTACACTTAGTACGAGCCTCCCAAGCTATTTCAACACTGTGCCTTTTACGCCATCTCAATTCCGTGAGTGCCAAGCAAAATTACTCCTTTAAATAACTGTAGGTCTCGTTCACTTTCTTGTTTTCAAAACAAATCCCTAATCCTTTGAATTTCAAAACCTTTCTTGTGTGTCCTGTTCCTCTTCAAACCAGGATATTTCTTTCTGAAATAAAAACACGATTTGTAAACGAAATGGAAAAAAAGAAATCGCTACTTTCAAATTTCATTAACAAACCAAACCGAGATGAAATTATTTCATTTGCTGATCAGTTTGCCTCGTTTCTCGAGGACTTCACAACGGGTAGACTGCGGTTGGGTTTCGCGAGCTCGGGGGATGACCGGAGGGTATTTCGTGGAAGCATAGGAATCAAGGTGGGAAGTCTCACCTGGGAGGGGCACGGCGGGGGCTCCGGTGGACTAAGTTGGTGGCGGTGGTGGTGAATTAAGGTAGGGAAGATTTCGAATACTGTAGTTTCCCTTTTTAGGCTTCAGACTGGGTTTTTTTATGAACGACCAGTTGTAGAGGGTCGATACCGATCATCGGTGAAAGGTGGGTCATTAGTGGTCACGGATAAGGGTTCGTTGGTCGGTCAACTGGGCTGGTGGCGGCGAAGGGTGGAAGTGGCGATGTCAGCACAGTGCTAAACGAAGGAGAAGGGGCTTATTTCGTTAATCATGGGTTAAGTAATATTATTAACGTTAAAATGGTAATTAAGGGATGGAGGAGTGTGGTTGTTTAACAGATGGGGTTAAAAAATGAATTCAGAAAAAAGGGGAAAGGGGAAGACGCGCAACAGTTTTGTGTTTCTGGACTTGGTGATATGGCAAGTTTTAGAAGGAAGAACATTTTACTGGGTAGTATCCAAGCATTGTTCCAGCAAAGACTTAGAGCAACATTTGCACTTAATCAATATTTGTACAATAAATAGTCTTTGCACACATCTCATGCTCATCATCAGACCTGGGTAAGAACGTTGGGTTAACTGGTGCAATTTATAGTTGCTTTATTTTTATTGTGAGATGCTAGCAGTAATGGTTGCATTTCAGGTCAAAATTTATAATGGGTGGTTGAGCTCGAGGAGACATGTGAAAGTAGTTTGTGGAGATAAAGTGAACATTGTGGGGGATTCGACCTCTGTTGAATTATTGAAGCATGATGGCGAGGGGAAAATATCGGAACAGGTTGGGACGATTTCGAACAAGGAAGGAGGGATTACCAAAGTAATTAACGTTTTAATTTAGTTATTAATTAAATTAATTTTAAGAAATAAGCTATAATCATGGATGATTATAATTGCATAACTTGGTTATATGTGAACAGAATGGGACGCGACTAGATCCAATGGATTCGTAATAACGAAATCCACATCATGGAACTATTTCCGTTGAGAACTGAGTTATTCGAATCTCGCAGAAAAAATCAAACGCTTATTTGATTGTAATCGAAATAAAAGCAAAAATTTCAACTGCATACCAAGGTGAGTAAACTCACTAACTCTGACTCGTTTATACTTTTATATAAACGAGTTTTAAATTTATTTATAGTAATTTTATACTGTGCAATGGTTGCTTGGTTGAATAGTTGGTAAAATTGGTTGATATGGTTACATCGTTGATTGATTATTAGTTCTGATATTTCATATTGATGTGAAATAATATTATTGATGTTGATTAACATCGGTGGATGCAGGGAAACAGGTTGGAGGAATCCAACTGGATTCCTCAACATTTATATTACTGTTTTTTTATTGTGCTATATGATGTGTTTTATAATCTATGATTAATTATTTTGTGTTTGAATATCAATGACCCTAGAATTTTGGTATTTAAATACCGAAAAGTAAAAATATTTTCAAATAAAGAAAAAAAATTGGGGATTTTATAAAGGGAATTTATTTCCAATATAGGAATTTAATTTCAAATTAATTGGAAATAAGATCTTGTTTCAAATGGATAAACAAGAGGTGAATTATAAGTATGTTTATAAATTAAGTGAAGTATTTTTGGAAGAATTGAAATATAGGTTCAAAGTTTTGAATTTATATTGAAAAAGGGAAATGTGTAACAACCCGTATTTTGATAACGTGTTATAACCATAAATCTAGGCAGAATTAAATTTTAAAATAAGAGCCAAGGGAAACGGGTTGCGCCATTGCGTTCGTCTCGGAATTCTGCATGAAATTGAGTCCGAGTTTTCGAAAATCGGAGTCCGTATGACCAAGTTATGGCTTCCCAAAGTTTCAGAAATTTTCAGAGTTCAAAACAGTTCGAATTCGAGTTCAAATTCGAATTTCAAAACCCAGACAGACTGGGCGGGAAATTTCCCGCCCAGCACCCCAGGTCGACTGGGGAGTCGACTGGGCAGTCGACACTCCCAGGACTAGGTCGACTGCGCAGTCGACTTGGGTGTCGACCTGGTCCCCAAACCTGGTTTGGGCCTGGTTGCTCCGGCTTGAACCTGTTGGCTTGTTTGAGGGCCTGTGACAATTTTTGGCGGTTCAGATCGATTCTTGGGTTTATCCAATGGCCTAAACTAGTTGTTGCAACTATAAAAACACCCTAAGACCTAGGCTAATCCACAACAAATCTTTCTAACACCATTATGCTGCTAAGTCTCCTCTTGAACCATGGCCACCGCCTCCAACTTGAAGCTTAAACATTCAAACTATATCCAAATCGAAGGCCAACGTTTCTACAACAATTCAAGGGAATAGATCAACATCTCAACAACGATCCTACGACAATTTCTGTTCTTAGTTCTCAAAAACCACGATCTGTAAGCCCCAGTTACTCTTAGATCTAAACTCTAAACTTAATATGGACATGTGTAAATTGAAGTTGAAAATAAACATGATAACTACTTGAGACCTACTCTTGTATATCTTTGATCTATGACTATTCCTTTTTGATCTATTATTTTAGATCTACACTTGTTCACCCTAGATCTATTCACCTTGAACCTAGTACCGTTCATATTGAACCTTGATTTGTGGAATACTGATAAGAACTTGATTTAGGGGCCTGTTCATGTCATAACCTAAACCCTATCATTATTTTAACATCCTGTGATGTTGTGATGTTGAAACTATTGCTAGTCACAAGTTTAGGATTATCATCTTATGTCATTTATTGCTATGTTTATCGCCCTATTTCATATGCCAGTGATGTTATGATCATATCTCAAGTTACACCATGCTTGCCTTGAAATCACCTTTGCCACTTCATACCCATCCTTGTTATGTTATTCCCTAGTTACATCTATTGCCTTGATTCGAATTCGCGAGCGTTGGGTTGCGATTTGGGTAGTTTAGGAAAACCTTAATTTAGTATGGACTTAAAAACATGAATATCGTTATAACTTGAGCTTGGATAGGAACATGAACTTGACATGAAATTATACTTGAAAATATGAATTTGTGACATGACACTTAGATAACTTGAACGTGGCCAACTCGAGGTTGGGTTGAGTTTGCAGTATAAATCTGCCCGGAACCGCCCGGCGAATCCAGTAACTGCAAACAATAGGACCCAATGTGAGTAGTTGGTCATATCGCACTCGAAACCCGAGGTTAGACTAGGTTATGGTGTAAAACTGCCCGGACCCGCCCGGCACATCCAGTAACCATAACCAAGTCTAATGTGAGAGGTTAGGGGTGCATTAAGTAAATTAATGCCACTGGATAGGGTTAAGTCATGGACCACTTGAATATACTTAACCAATTTGACACGTTGATTTGATAGGGTTAAGTCATGAACCGCTTGAACACACTTAACCAACCTGACACATGATTCGTAGGACTAAGTCTTGAACTAGAACGACACACTTAGTCAATTTGACATGACACGTAGATGGGGTTAAGTCTCGATTTTAAATGACAACTTAACCTGCTGAAAAAAACCCTAGTTACGCGGTCCTTTTCAGCAGTAACCCACTAGATGTATCACGGTACCCTGGGACTAGGCAGGGTGGGGCACGATTGCTGGGCTGATTGTAAGCGACCAGAACGACGGCTGAGTTGGTGTGCCATTGTAGGTTCAGGCGGACTAGGGTCGTGCACTTAGTCCGGAGTTGAAAAAGCAGGCATTGGGCATCAGTAGGATTATCTGTGCATTCTTGATTCGTGTCGGTGGTTGGCACCCTAGGGCTTGATACACCCTATGGTGGACCTAGCACAGGTGACTACATTCGTGATAGGGCCGTATGACACAGACACACGACGAGCTAGACTTGTAGGGAGCCGATCGATTAGATCATACCGTTGGACCCCGAATTGGGTCACTTCACGATATTGGGCCAATCGATTACTTCTTGATTTATAGTTGACACGGAATTAGTATACTAGTATAGTTGGTATGGCGAACCTTGAATACGCAATGGTAGACTTGAATTATCTTGTTAGCTTAGTTATCATGTCAGACTTATCATCATTCCTATGTTTAATTCCAGTTTATTCATGTCTTGTTAACTTTACTAGTTTCTATGCTGATAGTCACTAGGGCTTACCAGTCTTTTTGACTGACCCGTTTTCTTTCGCCTCTTTGTCTTTCGTTCCCCCCCCCCCCAGGTTCTCAGGGAGGAAACTCTAGCTCTTAGCTTGGACTTTGCTTGCTTTCTGACAGCTCATGTACGGTTTGGTCTTGAGCTATGCTATGGCTGCACTCATGCACTTTTTGGGGAATAATAGTTTACTTATGTTGTTTTAAGTACTTTGCTTCTTTAGAACTTGATGTAATGAAATAATGACTTGGCATTTTGATGTAAGAGGTTTTGACTCTATTTTTCGGTAATGAGATTTGGTTTTAAAGTTTATATCCGCTGCTTTATATACTCTATTTTATCTATGTTCTGTCTTGTGTTATCTCTGTGCCTGTTTACTAGATAATACCCCTCCAAAACTAGGGCATTTCCTTTGTGAGTGACCCTAGCGGAGGTGGGGTGTTACATTTGGTATCAGAGATGAAGGTTACTAGACTGGGCAAAAGTTTTAAAAACCTTCTTAAACTATTTTCAAAACCGTTTATAAAGAAGCATTTTTCAAGAAAAGTTTTATTTTTAAGAAAAGGCTATTCCCCAAAAGCCATTAGCACTTTCCTTTGTTTCCTCGTTTGAATCTTTTTCCTTTTCGCTTTTCAGCATGTCTGATCTTAACCTTCCTGAGGCAGTACCCATACCTGGCTGGTTCCAAAGATACTTGGAAGCTAGGGCCAACGGCGCAGGCCCGGCAGATATCCCTCCTCCTCCCCCGGTGGCCACGGTTCCTCCTCCTCCTCCTCCGGGTACCGCCTTCGCCAAAATATGCAAGGACTTTATAGGAATGGGCGGCAAGAACTTCGTTGGAACTGAAACCTTCGTTGAGGCGTGAAACTGGCTAAAATAGACTGAAGACTTGTTTGTTATTTTCGATATGGAGGATCATAGGAAAGTTCAGTTGGCAGCATGGTTGTTGAAAGAGGAAGCTGCATTTTGGTGGGAAGTCACCAACGCTACCAGGCCAATTGAGACTTGGGCAGACTTTAGAGAGAGGTTTGGGCTTAAGTTTTTATCATCCGCAGAAGCGAGTCTTCAGATGGAGAGGTTCCTGGCACTCAAGCAAGGGGACATGTCAGTTAGGGAATACGTGAATAAGTTTAATCAGCTTGCTCGGTTTGGTTTGGACTTAGTCAACACGGCTGAGAAGAAGGCTCTACGCTTTGCTCGAGGATTGAGCGAGCCACTCCACACTATGGCCATGACTCATGTACCCATGGGGGCGACCTTTGAAAGCTTGGTGAATATGGCCCTACTTCATGAAGAAGACGAGAATGGAAGAAGAAGGTCAAGGCGAATGAGTTTCAAGACAAGAAGGTAGACTCCGAGAAAGGAGGAAAGAACAGCAACAACAAGAATGACAAGTCACGTGAGAAAAGAAAATGCAACTTCTGTGGTATTGACGGGCATATAGTCCAGGACTATAGGAAGAAGAAGATGAAGATAGGAGCATGTTTTCAATGCGGTGAAACTGGACACATCAGCAAGAACTGCCCTAGGAAGCAAGGGCAAGCCCCGCAAGAAGGACCTTCTAGGGGTACATCTTTAACTTCTTTTCCCTAGATACTATGTTTTATCTTGTATATCCTTTCGATCCTGCCTTGAGAACCTTAGGTAGAATCCTATGAATGTAAACATGTATTTGAAACATGTTATGCTTGATGTTTGGAGAATGGTTGCAAGTGGTTGCAAGTGATTGCTCGTGGTTGCATAACACACATTAGGCACTAGATCGGCTCAGACACATTTTCATATTGCATATGCATAAGTGTTTATACTTATTTATGGATGAAATTGAATGTGTTATCATATGAATGTTGCATATGGATGAATGTTTGTGCACACATATAGTGCTTACGTGACTAGGATTATTTGCATACATGTTGGATTCATAACACTAAACATATTTTGCATTAAAAAGATCAATCAAGCCTGATCATTTGCATTAGATAAGGAACATATACACACACTTTCTGCATATGTTCATATAGCATTAGAAATCTCTTAAGGACAATGTTTGCTTATGGATGATGTTTTGAGTAGATGGATGATGGATGGTAGGATACGTTCTTCCTAACTTAGAGATTTCGGGGACGAAATCCTTTAAGGAGGGGAGAATGTAACAACCAGTATTTTGATAACGTGTTATAACCATAAATCTAGGTAGAATTAAATTATAAAATAAGAACCAAGGGAAATGGGTTGCGCCATTGCGTTCGTCTCGGAATTCTGCATGAAATCGAGTCTGAGTTTTCGAAAATCGGAGTCCGTATGACCAAGTTATGGCTCCCCAAAGTTTCAGAAATTTTCAGAGTTCAAAACAGTTCGAATTCGAGTTCAAATTCGAATTTCAATACCCAGACAGACTGGGCGGGAAATTTCCCGCCCAGCACCTCAGGTCGACTGGGGAGTCGACTGGGCAGTCGACACCCCCAGGACCAGGTCGACTGCGCAGTCGACTTGGGTGTCGACCTGGTCCCCGAACCTAGTTTGGGCCTGGTTGCTCCTACTTGACCCTATTGGCTTGTTTGAGGGCCTGTGACGATTTTTGGCGGTTCAGATCGATTCTAGGGTTTATCCTATGGCCTAAACTAGTTGTTGCAACTATAAAAACACCCTAAGACCTAGGCTAATCCACAACAAATCTTTCTAACACCATTATGCTGTTAAGTCTCCTCTTGAACCATGGCCGCCGCCTCCAACTTGAAGCTTAAACATTCAAACTAGATCCAAATCGAAGGCCAACGTTTCTACAACAATTCAAGGGAATAGATCAACATCTCAACAACGATCCTACGACAATTTCTGTTCTTAGTTCTCAAAAACCACGATCTGTAAGCCCCAGTTACTCTTAGATCTAAACTCTAAACTTAATATGGACATGTGTAAATTGAAGTTGAACATAAACATGATAACTACTTGAGACCTACTCTTGTATATCTTTGATCTATGACTATTCCTTTTTGATCTATTATTTTAGATCTACTCTTCTTCACCCAAGATCTATTCACCTTGAACATAGTACCGTTCATATTGAACCTTGATTTGTGGAATACTGATAAGAACTTGATTTAGGGGCCTGTTCATGTCATAACCTAAACCCTATCATTATTTTAACATGCCTGTGATGTTGTGATGTTGAAACTATTGCTAGTCACAAGTTTAGGATTATCATCTTATGTCATTTATTGCTATTTTTATCACCCTATTTCATATGCCACTGATGTTATGATCATATTTCAAGTTACACCATGCTTGCCTTGAAATCACCTTTGCCACTTTATACCCATCCTTGTTATGTTATTCCCTAGTTACATCTATTGCCTTGATTCGAATTTGCGAGCGTTGGGGATGCGATTTGGGTAGTTTAGGAAAACCTGAATTTAGTATGAGCTTGAAAACATGAATATCGTTATAACTTGAGCTTGGATAGGAACATGAACTTGACATGAAATTATACTTGAAAATATGAATTTGGGACATGACACTTAGATCACTTGAATGTGGCCAACTCGAGGTTGGGTTGAGTTTGCAGTATAAATCTGCCCGGAACCGCCCGACGAATCTAGTAACTGCAAACAATAGGACCCAATGTGAGTAGTTAGTCATATCGCACTCGAAACCCGAGGTTAGACTAGGTTATGGTGTAAAACTGCCCGGACACGCCCGACACATCCAGTAACCATAACCAAGTCTAATGTGAGAGGTTATGGGTGCATTAAGTAAATTAATGCCACTGGATAGGGTTAAGTCATGGACCACTTGAATATACTTAACCAATTTGACACGTTGATTTGATAGGGTTAAGTCATGAACCGCTTGAACACACTTAACCAACCTGACACATGATTCGTAGGACTAAGTCTTGAACTAGAACGACACACTTAGTCAATTTGACATGACATGTAGATGGGGTTAAGTCTCGATTTTAAATGACAACTTGACCTGCTGAACGAAACCCTAGTTACGCGGTCCTTTTTAGCAGTAACCCACTAGATGTATCACGGTACCCTGGGACTAGGCAGGGTGGGGCACGATTGCTGGGCTGATTGTAAGCGACCAGATCGATGGCTGAGTTGGTGCGCCATTGTAGGTTCAGGCGGACTAGGGTCGTGCATTTAGTCCGGAGTTGAAAAAGCAGGCATTGGGCATCAGTAGGATTATCTGTGCATTCTTGATTCGTGTCGGTGGTTGGCACCCTAGGGCTTGATACACCCTATGGTGGACCTAGCACAGGTGACTACATTCGTGATAGGGCCGTATGACACAGACACACGACGAGCTAGACTTGTAGGGAGACGATCGATTGGATCATACCGTTGGACCCCGAATTGGGTCAATTCACGATATTGGGCCAAGGGATTATTTCTTGATTTATAGTTGACACGGAATTAGTATACCAGTATAGTTAGTATGGCGAACCTTGAATACGCAATGTTAGACTTGAGTTATCTTGTTAGCTTAGTTATCATGTCAGACTTAACATGTAACGACCCGGATTTTGAGAGACTTTGGTTATCGACGTAAGCACGACGTCGATAACCAAACCATCGAAAAATCCTGGTAATTAATGAAAGAAATTAGAGGGTGAGGATAGATAAGATAGAAACTTAGAATAGAAGAAGAAGAAGAACACAACATCAGAGTAACACGAACCTCACAGCGGAACGAATAACATATAATAGATAACATAACTTTGAAATATAACAGTTATGTATACAATAGCACTTATCAGAGTACAGCACTTACAACACAGCGGAAATAAACTATAGCTATATGATTCTGAAGCCTCCTGCTCCAGCTCTTCAATGTATCTGCAAATCCCGACTACTTGACTGCCCGTACAAATTTAGGCACCCAAGAGTTTAGGGAAAACAACAAAGTAAACTCCGGGTCAGTCATGGGACTGGTGTGAATAAACTCAAATCATTTAAAACAGGTATATGATATCTCATAAGACCACGCCGTGAATACGGAACGGGTTTTTCCCTTATGAGAATCCAAACATTTTTGCAAAGCAATATCATTCTGATATTATAATAATGTCTAAGTACAAATAAATATCAGTCTAGTAGAAACGCTTGCATCTCACGTTCTACATATATAGTATACAATCAAAACCGCAAGCACGTATTGGGTAATGGATTTCCAACTATGACAAGGTATGGAATCACCTTCCGATCAGTGTACTCTAGGAACGATACACTGAAGTTCAACAAGAACATCTTGCAACTCAGCCACACATGACCGACCACTCATTTCGCTTGAGTGTATCGAATGTACATCACCAACGGTTGGGATCAGCAACCGTTCCCGTATATATATGGGACAACATTGATAGATTTAAGAAACAAATGAATATTCTCTAGATAGGTGATTATACACCCTACTTCGGTGCGACCGACTTAGCCATGCTGCCTGCCCGATTTCTGTCATTTACCGGTTGATGAGGCTAGAAGCTACGCTTTACCATTACATCAGATTCACTTCGAATGCTACATTGTCAAATCCATCAGAATCACTAATTGACGTCTACAACCATACATTACGTGTCAGCTAAAAGAAGTTTCCTTCTCCGCTTCCACTCTTGGTATAGTTGAAGAAATCAATGTACGTGACCGTCTGGAAATACTCTGTCATACATCCATCTTCATTCACTTAGAACGTCACATCGTCATACCCGCCAAATCACAAATTGACTTATCCAAAAATAACACGGGTATACAGCTAAGAGAAACGAATTCCTCCGCCACCAAACGTGAATACGTTTGAACAGATCAACTTACGCGATCCATTGGATATACTCTGTCAGACCTTCGTCCATACAAGTTGTCCTGGGACTGGACAAACCGAAGGCACTATTCTGTAAACAGGATAGCCCTTGCATTTTACTCCGTCTTCAATTATCTTTGGCATATATGATTCGCGACGCTTATGCCAATACAGAGTGGTTCTTTGGATAATAATCCAACCGGTCTCTCCATATTAACAACGTTAAAATGGTCGAAACTTCGATAGTCGGTGAGTTAACTATCAAAGAAAAACAAGTGTGCAAACAACGATATTATTTCCAGGTGGAAATAATATCAATCAAACATCATTTAACTCTTATCTCATTTAGTTCATTAATTTACTTATCTTCCGTTTCCATATATTCTAAATTCTTATTTTCTTTTATCAGAAAACATTTCTGATTCTCGTTTGGAAAACATTTCCAAAACTCCTTTACGATCAAACCTTACCATTTCTTAGTTAAGAAGGAAGTCACTCAAGTTGGGGTATAATTACCTCTCAGACCTTAACTTCAAAATGGTCAAAGTTTATCTTTTAATCTTTAACAACTTCTTTACGCCTTTCTCGGATCCAATTTTACTAATCCACTTATATATTTAAAACATTGGTTATAACGATAACGTTATAATCCCTCCTTTCGAATTATCTAACTTTAATTATAACTTCTATTCTTATTAGTGAATAATTAACTTAACCCTTATTTATTTATAAATAAATAAATCTCTATTTAAACACTAGAAAGTATAAGTACTTTCCCGAATTCGATATAATCGAATTTGCCGATTAACTCTCTTCGAGAAATCTCTATTTGATTAACTCTTCTTCGAATAACCTATGTTCGATTAGCTCCTTCTCGAATAAACGATATTCAATAATCTCTCTTCGAATAACTAATATTCGATAACTCTTCCTTTTCAAATATCTCATATTTGAAAATCTCACTTCGATTAAACTATAATCGATAACTCCTTTCGATGAAACTAACATCGATAACTCCTTTCGATGAAACTAACATCGATTTATTTAACTCGACGAACTTAACTCGACTAACTTAACTTACTTGGTTCGACCAATTCGATTCAATTAACTAGGCTCGACTAACTTGGTTTATTTAACTCAACTTGATTTACTCCTATCGAATAACTAATATTCGATTTAACTCCATTTAACTCTATTCGAATAACTACTATTCGATTAACTCTATTCAACTCTATTCGAATAAACTATATTCGACTAACTCTATTTAACTCCATTCGAACAACTACTATTCGACAACTCTATTTAACTCCATTCGCTTGACTCTAGATCGCAGCGATCACAATGGTTACGCCTGATTCCCTCAGGAAACATCCGACCGCCTTAGGCTATTTGCAGCCCTGCGAATTACGCTAGCAGTCGTGCTAAATGGCATATTATTTGGATTAACTCTAACTGATTAACTCTATTGGTTTAACTCTAACTGATTACTCTAATTGGTTAACTCTAACTGATTACTCTAACCGATTAATTCTAACTAATTAACTCTAACTGGTTAACTCAAATCGATTAATTCTAACTGATTAACTCTATTTGACTAACTCGACTCGACTAACCCCTTTCGAATAACATATTCGATTAACTAACTTCGAATACCATATTCGATTAACTAACTTTGAATACCATATTCGATTAACTAACTTCGAATACCATATTCGATTAACTAACTTCGAATACCATATTCGATTAACTAACTTCGAATACCATATTCGATTAACTTTATTCACTTTATAAAGATTTCCTTTTTAACAACGTTTTATTCATTGGAAAAGATTTACTTTTAAATAACGGTTCTACCCTTTAAAAATGATTTCCCTTTTTATAATGTTTCCTTTCCAATTCTCTTTGTAAATTGTTTACAAATATTTCCTTTTCAACTTTATTCTTGAAATATTCTAACTCCTTAAATTCTCGGGAAAATTCGCCATAACCTCCTTTGTATCGGGAGCATCGGGAAAATCCCCAAACTCGCCACACAGGCCTTTCCATTCAAAAAGAAAATGTTTTGAATTTATTTTCCTTTTTTTAAAATATCTCCTATTTATAAATATCCCAATTTATAAATATTCCTTATTTATAAATATTCCACTTTATAAATATTCTATTTTTCAATATCACTTTGAAAAATCTCCTTTATCTACATTCCGGTATGTCATGGTATTCAATCATATCAAATCACGATGTTCAATATCGTCCATACACACACAATCAACAACAGGTTATAATTCACATCATATATCAAAATATATGAAAAACAATAAAATAACTGCTGAGGAATCCAGTCGGATTCCTCCAACCTGTTTCCCTGCATCACAGATGTTAGACAGTATAGATAACATCACTTTCAGTTCCATATTATATATTCTGTTAAACAGAATCAATATAGAAATTTAACTAACTGACTAGCAGTTCAATCAAACAGTCAACACACAATCAATCAGTCCATATTTAACAGTTCTAAAAATATAACATGAAAATATAAACTGTTCAGATTTAGTGAGATTTACTCACATTTGCGCGTTAACCGTTAAATAATGGTTTGCGTTTATTTGACTGCGACGGACTATTTATTTCGCCATAAATTGCAACGAGCCCCGATTCGTTCCCGGCCAGTTCCATTGTGTAGCCCTCTCCCTTACGATCCCAACGTGACTAGTTTCGCTTTCTGATCCGGCCCACTAACCTAACTTTCCGTGACCCGCTATTCTCCTTCTCTCCCAGATGAACTTGCAATGGTTGCTCCATCCTTTCACAAATATTCTCGTCACTTCATCATTTCTCTTTTCTTTTATTTCTTCTTTCTTTTTATTTGGGCTACCATTACTTCCCGGCCTAATGTGTCTCCTACCTCATTGGGCCATTCAATTTCATCTCTTCAGTTAGTGTTGATTTCTATGATGGCAAGTCCATTTGCTTATTCGGGTCTGTCTGCATCTGGTGCTTCGGATTTCTTTCACACCATAAACGAAATGTTGCACCTCCCTGCACGCCTCATACTCATCACATGGCATGAAACCTTGGTTCCTTACTCCATGTTCCCAACCTTCTTCACATTAACTACTCCAGAAAATCACGTCTCATACTAACATTGAAACTCCATCATGGTTTGCACTCATCTCCCCAACGTTTCCATTAGTCCGTGCTCATCCATACTTGCGTGTTACATGTACCCACTCACGCCCTCTCCTCATATTTACAAACAAAACTGCTCCCAAACATCTCCAGGCACACCAACAACTCACGCACCAATGTCCCCTCCAATAACTCTTCCTACAAACTGGCCCCACCAATGTTCCACCCCCCTTCAAACGCTGCTCTCCCCCATATTGTCCACACAGGTTCCAGCATGAAACCCACCGTGCACCATATGCCGAACCACAATATCATCCTCGCACCCTGTAATGCAAACGCGATTTCAGCATAAATCCCAACAGTTGCCGTGACTTCAGAAAAACCAAGCACTCCACAAACTCCAGCGAATTCCACCAACAAGAAACGCACTCCAGTACTCACATCGCGTTTAAACCACCTTGCCTTGAAATTTCCAAGTACCCAAAACAAACGAAGTGGACTTCAGTCCCTCTGCTCTTTCATTCAAACAAACAACCTACTCCTCCATTAATTCACCTCCTGAAACACCACCCGCAAGTTCTTCCTTCAGGCAAACCGGAAGTTAAATCACCAGTTGCCAAAGGGTCCGCCCTTGCTTCCACCGTCGTCAGTTGCCAAAGGGCCCGCCTTTCAGAACGGACCAGCGTAAACAAATTGCCCCCCTCCTCCTCACGTTTTAAATATTTTATTTTTGTGGCGGCTGAAGAAGTGTTGCCCGAATTGAAGAAGTAAATTAGGTTTGGGATGTTTAAAAGGGGTATTATATAGTGTATGTGTATACGACGTGGAGTCTTTGTTGCCAAGCAAAATGGTTTCTACTTTCAGATGGAAACGTGGAATTGTTTTGGGCTTAGAAATGGTTAGGATATTTTTGCTTTAAGTTTTAAACTTTTAACATACCCCATTAAATAAATTATATCCATATATGAGCGTTATGGACTGAAGTAGAAATGTCGTTGTGTTCAGCAAAATGCTACGATCCCAAAAATATAATAAAACCGGTAGGTTGACTCATATTGTGAAACCCTAAAATGTTGATATAGGGTGCCAAATACTCCACACCAAAAGTTGCTTATTTAATTGATTAAAAATTACAGTAAAATTCTAAAAATTAAATTATCACTTCGTCTTAAAAGAACCCTGTCTAAATTCAAACCCGATCTCTAGTAATATCGAATAAACCGTTATGGTCGATAAACGATTCTATAGCGACTATTTTAAAATTTGATTTGGACATACATCAAAATCTACATGACGAAATCCCGATATTTCTCTTCCACTAGAAAGATATACTTCACCAGCTCCACCCGTTTCTTGTTTCACCGAAATCCGGCTTAAAACGAATCATGTACATTCAGTTGAAGTTCAAATTGCCAAATAGCGAACTGCCGCGCCATTTCAAGCTCTATTTTAATTGTATTATAATTATACGTTCAAACTGACGTCGACTGAATATATTCGTCAATATACTTCAACTCTAGGCTGAATTAAACCCAAGGGACGACCCCGTTCACAGAATATTGTGATTTCCAATATTTTTGATTATTTCTGAATTACATATATTATTTAATTTATTATTTTAATTAAATATTCCCAGTTATTTAATTCCACAACCATTAAATCCTTTAATTCACCATTCATATAATTAAATAAATAAATTATAATACCTCTGCCAATGCGGGTCATTACATTACATCATTCCTATGTTTAATTCCAGTTTATTCATGTCTTGTTAACTTTACTAGTTTCTATGCTGATAGTCACTAGGGCTTACCAGTCTTTTTGACTGATCCGTTTTCTTTCGCCTCTTTGTCTTTCGTTTCCCCCCCCCTCAGGTTCTCAGGGGGGAAACTCTAGCTCTTAGCTTGGACTTTGCTTGCTTTCTGACAGCTCATGTACGGATTGGTCTTGAGCTATGCTATGGCTGCACTCATGCACTTTTTGGGGAATAATATTTTACTTATGTTGTTTTAAGTACTTTGCTTCTTTAGAACTTGATGTAATGAAATAATGACTTGGCATTTTGATGTAAGAGGTTTTGACTCTATTTTTCAGTAATGAGATTTGGTTTTAAAGTTTATATCCACTGCTTTATATACTCTATTTTATCTATGTTCTGTCTTGTGTTATCTCTGTGCCTGTTTACTAGATAATACCCCTCCAAAACTAGGGCATTCCCTTTGTGAGTGACCCTAGCGGAGGTGGGGTGTTACAAAATGGGTTTTGAAATCGATAATTGAAATGAGATTTTGAACTTAACTGTTATAAAGAAAATTATAACCGTTTATAATAAAAATGAGATATTTTGTGAAAATTTCTAAATAGAAGTTATAAATTGAAATTTGGATTTGTGATGTTATTTACAAGTATAAAATCAATGGATTTGATTTTAGAAGTATGAAATGTATAAAAGTTTAAAAAGGGAATCGAATCATTTTATATAAAGGGAAAGATGTCCGTAGTAGTTTTATAAACATAATTTGAAACTAAAATAGAATATGATATGGGCTTATTAAGTGACTCGGCGACTGAGATTTAAATCTGTGATGATAAAATAAATAAATCAAATCAAGTTTCTTTAATAAACGAATCTAGATTCCTATTAAGGAATAATATTCATATTTGGAAGTGACTAACAATTTGAGAGAAAACGGTTCGCAAATTGATATAGTTATTAGTGAAATTTGAGTTAAAACTGAAATGGTAGATTATTCCGAAGTCGGAGTATAAAATCGAATATAGATTATTCGAGAGAAAATTATTTATTGGAATTCGATTATATTGAATTGAGGGAAGTATTTTTTTTACTTTCCGGTTTGAATCAAATTTAATTAATTATTTATTTATTTACTTATTAATTTATTTATTGAAATTTATAAGTGCAAGTTATATTTTTATAAACTAAATAAATCTAAACAGCGATTTTAACGCAGCCATTATAATAAATGTCTTGTAAAATCTAAACAGCGATTTTTAACGCTGCCGTTATAATAAATGTTTGTAAATCTAAACAACAATCTTAATGTTATTGTTAAAATAAATGTTCTATAATACTACATAGCGATTGTAGCGCTGCTGTTAAAAGCAATGTTTTATAAATCAAATTTTTGGAAACATCGATTATAACGCTACCATTATAATCAATGTCTTCCATAAAGGAATCGGATTCTTAGATTGGATCTGAGAGTCCCGTAAGCGATATTTTGTTTGAGGTTGTGATCTTTGGCTATTTCAACGTTGAGAATGTTGTTCAGTTAAGGTTTGAGAGGTAATTATACCCCAACTTGATTGACTTCATGATTGATGGAGAAATAGTTAAGGCTCGATAGTGAAGTTTGGCTAGCGATATGTTTAGTTAACAAATGGTAAATGGTTTGAGTTATAATAAGATAGGGTATATTTTCTACTTGTAGAAAATGAAATGAATTGGTCAACGAGGAATTAAGAAAGGGAATATGTAACAACCCGGAAATTCTGAGCCAATTTAAAATTTTTATTTTGGCAATTTTGATGAATTTTGATTATTTAAAATGAATTATTTTAAATAATAGCAACGAGAAATTTATTTTGAATAGAATTAAAATGTATATATTTATATGGATCGTCGTTAGAATATAAATATTTATTTTAAAATATAAAAGGAATTGAAAATGGCGCGGTAGTTTGAAAATTCGATTTCAAAGTTCAAATGAATGTAAGGATTCAAAATAAACCGGATTTTGGCGAAACCAAAAATATTTAAATCTAATTGAGAATATCTTTCCAACAAATCCGAAAAATTGAAATTTCATAGCGGGAATCAAAAGTTATGTCCAGTTGAAAATTCAGAACAATCGCTATGGAATTCTGGCCCTTAAAAATGGAAATTTTGTAAACGACCTTCATTTTCGATGAAACCACTTTTGTTGGATCCGGGATGTCAAATTATTGCTAGGTTTCAAAATTCATAATTTTCTGAATCAACATGTGAGCGTGGAGAAGTTAAACGTGTTTTAACAATTTCAGTCAATCTGGGTCGACTAGAAAATGGCCATTTTTCAAACGGTCTCGGAATTTGACGAAATTAGTTTTGTTAGGACCGTATCATCAATACAAAGCTAGGAATAATTTTTCTGAATTTTTTAGAGTTTGTATGTGACCCCAGTAAATTAAAATGTATGTTCAAAACAAAAATATAAAGAACTATACTTTAATTTGAACGGAAACTGGTCGTAACAAGCGAATTGACATATGGGACATATCCCATTACGTTCGGAATGGGGGTAATTAGCTATAAGCGACAGTCGGTGAGTTCGAATTGGAGTTCGAATTGTAAGCTAACTTTTTGAAATCAAAAATAATATTAAATATATAATTATATAAATAAAGGCCCCCCTTTTATATTTTCTTCTTCCTCCTTCGGGAGAACTATCGACTTCAGAAGAAAAAAATCAAAATCGAGCACCGCCCATCGCCTCCGCCTCCAGCGCGATGGCGCCGCCACCCACGGCCTCTCCCTCCGGCCATCGACGCTCCGCCCCCTTCTCCCTCTCGATCCAAATGCTCAGACCCCCAAACCTTCCAAAACCACCGTACTGACCCCTAAACGCCCCACCGCTGCCACCACTTCTAGCCCACACCCTCCGGCGCAAGTACCCCCTCCTTCTCCCTACTGGCAGTGCCCTTCCCTTTCTTTTTATCACTGTAAGTTTTTTATTTGGATTTATTTAATAAAAATCGGGTTTCTATATACATTATACCTTCGAAAGAAAAAAATCAGATTTTTATTATGAAGTATAAAGAGAAAATTTAGTTTTTTTATATATAATATAAAGTTTAAAATTTTAAAATACATGAAAGTTAAAATTTTAAAATACATGAAAGGTAAAAAAATTATCATATCAAAGAAGCGATTTATATCATAGCAAAGAAATGATTTTTCTTAAGATAAAGATTTGATTTTTAGCTTTGAAAAGGTTAGATTTTTAATTTGAAAAGGATTTGCTTTTTTATATTTGAAAGATTAGATCTTTGATTTAGAAAAATGAGATTTTTAATTATATAAAGACGAGATTTTTATTCATATAAAAATATGATTTTTTATATATGTGTGACGACAAAGATATGATTTTTAATTAGAAGATGGCTAGATAAAGATGTGATTTTTATATACATAGCAACAATATAAAAATGTGATTTTTATATATGTAGTGGCTACGGACAGTGAAATTAACAAAAGGCGAGTACGACGAAGATTTCTACATAAGAAGAGTCGTGGTGTTTGGTTTAGCTAGTCGGTGAGAACTTCCCACTTTAAATCTTGTTTTCTAGTTAAAATATATACTAGGATGCAAACGGTGCTTAGCAGCACACGATACCCGTCGTCTACAGACCATGGACGGCTTGTATGCTTGTTTAATGTGTTGTGAATTTTGTTTGTGATGTTGATGTGAAATAGATAATAAACATTCATGTGTTGAAATAAATTAATTATCGTTAAAATATAATTTTTAACGTGAATGTGAATAAATAAATATTCATTTACAAACCGGACGGTTTGCTTATGTACACCTATTTGAAGGATATTGATTGGGACGATAAATTTTACACGTCGCCCAACTGCACAAATAATATTCGGTGTTTGTGGATTGAAACCCCACACGGGTGTTGGGATGATATTTGGCGTACACTAATCCCAATTATTCAGTTGTATGTCGATCATTTGGTCGACAGATTGTGTAAGCGTTAATTATTTATATTTAATGCTTATGCAGTTGTGTGGTGCACTTTGGATGATGGTTGATTATTTAATGTTGCTATTATATACATGTGTTGTATGGAATCCATATAATTAACATTATATGGTAATTGATTGGGCCTCATTCCAATTTAGAAATATAAATTCATGTGTTGAATAGAAGAAAATATATATTCATGTGTTGAATAGAAGAAAATATATATTCATGTGTTGAAAATATTCATGTGTTGAGTAAAATAATTTAACAATAAAATTACATCTTTATCATATATAAAATTAGAAACTAACTGGAAAATAGATAAGATGAGTGGTCTCCTGTTTATTGATCTGATGTTGGTTTCGGCCTTCGGGGTCAATATTTAGGGAATTGCTCTCTTGCAAATTTACGGTTAGAGTTTGATTAAAAATTAAATGATAGAAATAAATTTTTTACAAAATATATTACATAACAAAAATAGTCATGTGTTGACAGTGTTGGATCTAGATTAACCCTAGAGGGGGGGGTGAATAGGGTTTATCACAGTTTTTAACTGAAATGAAAAAAACTGACAGGATATTAAAATAATAAACAGATCACAGAGAATATCAGAAACTGAAATGCAGAAAATAAATCACACACAGATATACCCAGCTTCGGCAAAACCCTGCCTACTGCTGCATTTCTAAGGTTTCTACTAGGTGATAGAACAGTTCCCGCATACAAGACCATGTACACTCGCAAACCCCTGCTCCTATTCTAACCCTACGCTCAAAACCGTAGACTGATCGATATCCCCTCGATCAGATTTGCCCTGATTACAATCCCGTAAACAGTAATCCTAGATTTACAGACTCTAGTGGACTGGCAGTCAACTCCTTGACTGATTTCCTAGAATTTTACAGACCTCTAGAAACTGTTCTGATTGATTTTTACAACACAAAAAAAACAACAACAAAAAAAAAACAAAGGTAAATAAATATAAACCCTTAGGAAATTAAATAAGGGGTCATCCCCTTCTTATCCCTTAAGCAAAGTGGCCGGCCCTTCTCAAATTAGTTCAGCCCGTTCCTCCTTTCTCTGAGAAATAAAAATGGCGGCTAGGGTTTTCTGAAACTTCCCCAAATCGTGACGCAGTTGTTTGATTGTTGAAATTTGGCTCTGGAATTAATCTCTGGTGCTTGAGTTAGATGCTCCTTCGTCGTTCGATTTGGTCCCTCTATCTAGCGATCGGAAACTGTGAGTAAAAATTGATTTTGAATCTTTGTTGCTCTCGAAATTGTGGTTGATTTTCGATGCCGATGTTTGGTTGGTTTTTCCCCCTATGTCGATGATGAAATGGTGTGTATAATATAGGGTAAAAAATAGAAAACCCTAAATCACTGATTTCATATATGACTTGACTGATTTTTCTCGATGATTGATTGCGGTTTCCCTTTTGAAAATTCTCGGCTTTGAATGAATTTTTCTTGAACCCTTGATTACCTCGGTTTAATCACCTTAAATGGATTGTCCCTTTTATTTCCTCGATTTAAATCTACCCTGAATGATTTTGCACGTGTGTTTCCTGAATTGATACATGTGATTCAATCAATGAATACATGATTTGTTGCCCCTTTTGACTCTCTCGATTGAATTTGAGATTTGTTGTGATGAATCTGGTTGGCTTTGAGCTTTGACAAACATAAATACAAAATGATTTTTGCCCATAATGAATTGGATGACATATCTGAACATACTTTGAAAACTTGCCAAGTATTTCTTGCATGTCTTAAAAAACCATGAAATCATTTCTGGAAAGAAATTTTTTGTCTGTCTTACTGGAAATGAAATTGTGATTTCTGAAAAATGCCGAGAATGAATTTGATGCTGATTTCTTGCCCAGAATAAATTCCTTTTGCCTGACCATGCAATTTTCCCTTTATGACTGGAATATTTGAATTGATTTGTTTCTGAAAATGTTATTGCCAGATATGATTTCCTTGGTTTAATTGGTCCATGACTGTTGTGAATTCAAAACTTGAATGAACCTGAAAGTTATTTGCTGCCTTTTTATCCACCTTGAATCGATTTTGTCGAGATGCAAAATTGAAAACAAACATTGTTTTTCCCTGCGTGATTTTTGATGAATCTTGATGTGTTCTTGTCCTTGATAACTTTGAGTGATTCTTTTTGCTAGCTTCCTAAACTAAATGAAATCACTTGCCAAATTTTCATTTCTGAAAAATACTTGAACGTTGCCAAAACTCAGTGAATCAATTCCTTGCCGAATATTGTGATGCTGTGCAATTATTTTGCAAAGAAAAAAAAAAAGGATTTTGCCCCTTTCATTGATTGTAAATAAAAGCTTTTTTTTTTATAATTCCTGTGAATTTCTTTGGCTTTGAATACTTTTTCAGGTCTTTTAAAAAACTGGTCACAGTTGTGTCTTTGCCCTTTGTAATATTGCTGTGCACATGTAAAACTGGCTCTTTTATTCTTGCATGCTCATCTTTACTTTTCTGCTGAACCAAGCTTGTATGTTCTTGAATCTGAAAGCATGCTCTGTTCCATTTACTAAGCCGCACCTTGTAGCCATTTGTTAATGCTGTTTCATGCTTTGGTTTGTAACTCCATGTTGCTCATGAATGTTTTGACATGCTTGCCTATATTGTATATGCTGCTTCTTCTATGCTGCTTTTGCTTTGTTGTTGAGCTCACTGTTTTGCTGTGTGAATTTCTCACCTTGGCCATGCTAAGTACAGCCTTGGACATTCTTGCATTGGTCGAGCTGATTTCTGTTTCATGTTTGTATTGATGATGTTGCACCCTCACTTTGCACTTGCTGTTTTGGCTTGATCACTTTGTGTCCACTTTAAAAATATGGACTGAACCATGCTTTGATCATGACTGAGTTGCACTGTTCATTTACCACCACTTGTACATGCTCACATTCATGCAGATGCCATGTCCATGCTGATCAACATTTGCTTTGATTTGTCATTGTATTTGAGCTGAAATTTCTTGTGCACCAGTGTGTTCGACCACTTTGAGTTTGTTGTTGACTTTTCATTGAGTTGTTTTCATGTGCACTGAGTCGAGAAGGTCCACGTGGCTACTCCTCAGTTGCTCGCTGATTGGCGACGCAATACACATATGTATATTTATACATGTGTGTATATGCAGCCATCAGACATATTTTCCTGTCCCTGCATTGTATATACATACTGTCTACCTTGTGGTATTTACAGTGTATCACTGTGAATATCACAAGATGTCTAGACACAGATTGATGGTTTATATAAATCAGATCAAGTCTTGAAAAATGATGAGAAACACACCAGAAAACTGAGGCAAATAAAATTTTAAAAAATAAAATTTACATTCGCATTTATTCAGTCTAAATTCTATTGCAGTGTACTCTGTGTGTGTGTGTTTCATTGTGACAGGTAAGCAGATGATGACTGAACTAACAGTGAAGATGCTGTGAAGACAGAAGCTAGAAGATTGAAGACAGAAACAGAAACAGTGAATGTATGTACTAGAGAGAGTCTGTAAATGAGTCAATGTGAATGTATATAAAATCAAAGTGTCTGTATAGTTTGTAGTGATGTGTGAGGAGCTTTGTATAGAATGAAATTGATTGTACAGTAAAGAATATCAGTGAGATGTACAAATAGTGGAGTAAAAGAATTGTACTGTTTGATATTGAGATAAAATATTATATTTAAATAAAATACTATGAATATTTAAATTTCTGTACAGTTGTATTTTATTTAAATATAAATATTATATTCCAGTCTGTGATTTACAATAACTGTACAATATCAAACACATTAAAATAATATTTATTTGGTTGTTATCATCAAACAAAAATCATATAATTGTGTATACAACACCGTTATATACAACAATC
Organism: Allium sativum; assembly: GCA_030737875.1. Lineage (NCBI taxonomy): Eukaryota > Viridiplantae > Streptophyta > Magnoliopsida > Asparagales > Amaryllidaceae > Allium > Allium sativum. The sequence goes on along the minus strand of CM060925.1, from coordinate 202,531,486 downwards.
TCCCCCTTTTGATGATGACAAACAAATAAAAGATTTTGTATACAATAGATGTGTTTGACAGTGAATATTGAACTCCCCCTATTTATTAGCTCCCCCTACAACAGACAACTCCCCCTATCACTGTGCATGAGTGAAATGTATGAATAATAAATTTTCAAAATTAAAAATATTTATAAAATATTCACTCATAAATCAAAACCTCTATCCATTCTCCCCCTTTTGTTATCATCAAAAGGATACAGAATTTAAAATATAGATGAAAAATGACTAACAAATACTATATCAGCTTAAGAGGAAGAACAGTCATCATAAATCTCAATCAGTCAAACAAAAATCATAATATTCTAAGAAAAGGTGGCATATTTCACATTGTAGAAAATGACGGATATACGATGAATTTTATAAAAATGAGGAGAGTTATAAAAAAATATGAATATTTCCCAATTATTTTCAAAAGAATTTTATAAAATTAAAGCACCAAAAACGGTGATGGATTTGGATTATAATTAAAAATTCAATTTAAGTGAGAAAATCGAATAATCTCAAATCTCAATATCTATTAATCAACAAATCATAATACGTCATAATATTTTCAACACATTTCACAGATTAGAGAGATGGATTGATAGGTTGATTTTTACACACCATGGAGAATTTCAATTTTATTTCAGTTTTTAGCACATTTTTTTTTTTTTATTTATTTAAGAGCACACTGACCACGCATAACCAGAGCTTGGATTTTTAAATGAGGTCAGTCGCAGCTTAAATTATAAGTTGTCTCTTAACCATGCATGACCAGAGCTTGGATTTTTAAATGAGGTTAGAGACACACTTATATATTTATTATATATATTTATCATTTCATCTTTTAAAAAGAAACACTCCTTGGAATAAAACCAATATATGGATGATAGAAAATGTGGTAGGTACAGAAATGGACTGTGAAATAAATTTCTAAATTAATTATATTATGAAATATGACCAACTGTACCGGGATTATTGAAAATTTTCAATTATCACTAATTCTGAATAATAATATAACCACAATTCCATCACAAATATTTTCACTGTTTATTTAAAATGATTTTAAGAAAAATTAAACTCTCCACATTTATATAAAATCATAACGGATGGCAGAAGGATGATAAGTAATGAAGATGGCCGTGAAATAATTGCCAGTTCAAAGATATTATAATAAATATTCAACCATCATGAAAATCTAAATAAAATTCTCCTCTTGTTGTGAAATATACTGCAGTCACAATTCATCACAATTTCTAAATCTGGTTATAATTTTGATGAATTATAAATACAGTTTAATTTGGATATTGATTTCAATTTCTGAAAGAATAATCAATAAATAATTTTAAAATTGAAAATCAATTACAAGAGGAATATGCTGATCTATACATGACAAGAGGGAAAAAAATATATATACAGCAAAAAACAATATGCAGCACTTTTAAACTGATACCACATGGTGTCTCTACAAAGTGAAAAATCAGAACAGATGGATGAAAAAAAAACTGATACCAAATGTAGTCTCCCTTATTGAGGAAATTAATTACACCATGATGGACTATCATGGACATCTCAGACCAAAGAAATTTAAACACAAATTCAGCCAGACAAATTTAGCACATTTATTTGTATAAGGCAAAAAAAATATGTGTGGATCTATACAAGGTGAAGATTTGAATCTCAGTACAGATGGATGAGACAAATATAAGGCGCTTCTGATACCAAATGTTCTCGCTTTCTCGAGGATTTTAATGACACCCCGGTGGCAAACAATGGTACCTCAGTCAACAGAAAAGACTTAATTAAAAAGCAAGCAACTCAAGCACACAAATTTCATTTATCAGAGTACGATAAATCTTTGATACCAAATCAAGCAGTCCTCAAAAAATATATTTACAAATCAATTTCTTATAATCAGAGCAGCATGATTCCAAAACAAACATTTTTCAAAAACAGTATCAGAGCAGCACAGAGAAATCAGTATCACAACAGACTTGTCAAGATGTTGGTCACATAAGGTGGTTCATGATCCAAGATTTGCAAATATACTCTATTTTAAATCATTTGAAGAAATGTAAAAGTATTAGGATTTAATGAATCAATCACACCAGGTTATATTTCAGATTCAAGATATGTGTGAGATCCAATAAATCAATAATTTCAAATGATTTTAAACAAACATATATTCAAATCAAATAATCATGAAATAACAATGATTTTCAAAGACCATTTTAAAAAAAAAATTCAAGAATTTCTCAAAACTATTTCTGACAAGCCCAAGAGAAATTTCAGGTCATTTACATCAAATTTGAAAATATTCATGATCGGGATAATTTATTTGAAATCACATGAATCAATGTAAAGTTTTGGGATATAATGAATCAGTCACACAAGATTGACAATTTCAAAAAAATAAGAGGTGTGTGATATTCAAAATATCTAGAATTTCAGATGATTTCAAACAAACATATTTCAATATAATGATCATGAATAAAGATGAATTCCAAGATGTATCACTGATACAAGCCAATCTGAAAATGAATGAAATTATCACAACTGATAAATAACAGAGTGCTGTAATGAGTATAATATTTTGAGCTTTTCTAAAATGAATTAGAATAAACTCAGAACAGCAAAGGTGTGTGACATTTCATTAAATATTCAGATCTTCAAAAAATTTAGAATTCAAATTAACAATGTTCAAGATATGACATGAATTCTTCAGCACTGTTATGAATTCAAGAATAAAATAAACTTTTAAACAATTGCAGATAATTACAAGATTAAATTCAGAATCCGGAAATGATTATAAACAAGAGAGTTCTATTCAAATAAAATGAATTTCCAGAAAGTCATGAGACCTGCAATTGGAAGTTTAAGAAGCACAAAATAAACAAAGAGAAATGGTAGTGACTAATCAAAGAAAAAAAACAACCAGAAGAAAAAATAAAATAGAAGGGGTAGAAGAAGGAGAAATAAACCAAAAAAAATATTTACAAGGATGAAGTTAGAAATCATACCTGACATATGATGAGAAACATAATTTCTAACTTATCGGACTTGGCTAAGAAACATTGAATGATTCAATGACATGAAGCAGTTTGAATCGTTTTCTCTTTTTAGCACAGTTGTTTCTCAGCCACTTCAGGTACCTAACAGTTTAGAGAATCGAGTGGTCTAACAAAATTTGTAAAACCACTCACAATTGAATTCATATGTTTTGGTACCCAGACCTGTTTATATAACAATCCATCTGAATTTACCTTTGTACCCTTCGGAACCCAAATCTGTTTGAATTTAACGAGGTTTGTTTTATCTCCTTTTGGGATCCAGGATTGTTTAGATGAATTATTACAAAACAAATTCAAATTTTGCTTTTGAAAAAATCCTTTGGAATTAACAAAGTTCAAATTAGCAAGATGATTCTTTTCAAAGAAAGTTGAAGGATTTTTAAAATCGTTTGAGCTTCTCCTTTCAGAAAACTCAGATTTCCCAAAACCAAGTCCACTTCTATTTCCCAATGAAAATTGATTTTTCAACAACATATTTAAAGATTTCTCACCTTTTGAAAATTTTGCCAGGGTTGTTTCAAGTTGTTGAATTTTAGTTTTAAGATCTCTATTTTCTTTCAATAAATCTGAACAATCATTTTCAGTGATCTTACATCTTTCAAAATTAGATTTCAAAACCAAATTTTCATTTTTAAGCAGATTAATTTTGGTTTGGGACTCAGCAATCTCAGACTCAAAAAGTTTTTGTTTTTCAAACCCAAATTTCTTGGATTTTTCAATCTCGTTTTCCAGTTCTTTCAAAATCAAATCGGATTTCAACAAATTCTCCTTTTCAGCAATTTCAAGTTTGGAATATATATCAGTCTTGAAACTTTCAAGTTCCTTTTTCAAAAGATTATTCAAATTTGATAACTCAGCCTTGTTCTCATTTAAGATCAAAATTTCATTTTCAAACTTTTCAATATTTTTATTGAAATGAACAAGATTGGTTTTCAATTTCAGACAATTTTTGCAAACTGAATTTGAAGAATTTTTAAAATAGTCAAGCTGTGATTCCAAATAATCAATTTTGCTGGTCAACTCAGAATTCCCAGATTTCAGAGATTTGTTTTTAGATTTGAGTTTATCAACAGATTTAGTTAAATCAACAGACATATAAACCAAATCTTCGTATGAGAAATTTTCAACTTCAGCATCTGTTGATTCTTCATCATCTGATCCTTCTGAATTTTCATTTGTAAATCCTGTTAAACAGACTTCTGAATCTGAGTTGACTTTCTCTGGTTTTGAGCTGCAGTTGTCAATTTGTCCAAACTTTGTATTGAGAGCTATCCAGATTTCCTGCGCAGTTAAACAATGGGAGATCAGACTGTATTGATCATTGTCAAGATAAGAATACAGAATATGTGTAGCACGAGAATTAAAAACTTTATCTACCATATCGTACCCATTGATAACAACATCCCAACATTTAATATTGACAGATTTTAAATAAAATTCCATTCTGGATTTCCAGTTTAAAAAAATCTGTTCCAGTGAAAATAGTTGGAGATGAACTGGACTGACTCTCTATCGACTGACAACAAGGATTCACCATTTCTCTAGAGTTAAACAAAACCTGCTCTGATACCACTTGTTGGATCTAGATTAACCCTAGAGGGGGGGTGAATAGGGTTTATCACAGTTTTTAACTGAAATGAAAAAAACTGACAGGATATTAAAATAATAAACAGATCACAGAGAATATCAGAAACTGAAATGCAGAAAATAAATCACACACAGATATACCCAGCTTCGGCAAAACCCTGCCTACTGCTGCATTTCTAAGGTTTCTACTAGGTGATAGAACAGTTCCCGCATACAAGACCATGTACACTCGCAAACCCCTGCTCCTATTCTAACCCTACGCTCAAAACCGTAGACTGATCGATATCCCCTCGATCAGATTTGCCCTGATTACAATCCCGTAAACAGTAATCCTAGATTTGCAGACTCTAGTGGACTGGCAGTCAACTCCTTGACTGATTTCCTAGAATTTTACAGACCTCTAGAAACTGTTCTGATTGATTTTTACAACACAAAAAAAACAACAACAAAAAAAACAAAACAAAGGTAAATAAATATAAACCCTTAGGAAATTAAATAAGGGGTCATCCCCTTCTTATCCCTTAAGCAAAGTGGCCGGCCCTTCTCAAATTAGTTCAGCCCGTTCCTCCTTTCTCTGAGAAATAAAAATGGCGGCTAGGGTTTTCTGAAACTTCCCCAAATCGTGACGCAGTTGTTTGATTGTTGAAATTTGGCTCTGGAATTAATCTCTGGTGCTTGAGTTAGATGCTCCTTCGTCGTTCGATTTGGTCCCTCTATCTAGCGATCGAAAACTGTGAGTAAAAATTGATTTTGAATCTTTGTTGCTCTCGAAATTGTGGTTGATTTTCGATGCCGATGTTTGGTTGGTTTTTCCCCCTATGTCGATGATGAAATGGTGTGTATAATATAGGGTAAAAAATAGAAAACCCTAAATCACTGATTTCATATATGACTTGACTGATTTTTCTCGATGATTGATTGCGGTTTCCCTTTTGAAAATTCTCGGCTTTGAATGAATTTTTCTTGAACCCTTGATTACCTCGGTTTAATCACCTTAAATGGATTGTCCCTTTTATTTCCTCGATTTAAATCTACCCTGAATGATTTTGCACGTGTGTTTCCTGAATTGATACATGTGATTCAATCAATGAATACATGATTTGTTGCCCCTTTTGACTCTCTCGATTGAATTTGAGATTTGTTGTGATGAATCTGGTTGGCTTTGAGCTTTGACAAACATAAATACAAAATGATTTTTGCCCATAATGAATTGGATGACATATCTGAACATACTTTGAAAACTTGCCAAGTATTTCTTGCATGTCTTAAAAAACCATGAAATCATTTCTGGAAAGAAATTTTTTGTCTGTCTTACTGGAAATGAAATTGTGATTTCTGAAAAATGCCGAGAATGAATTTGATGCTGATTTCTTGCCCAGAATAAATTCCTTTTGCCTGACCATGCAATTTTTCCTTTATGACTGGAATATTTGAATTGATTTGTTTCTGAAAATGTTATTGCCAGATATGATTTCCTTGGTTTAATTGGTCCATGACTGTTGTGAATTCAAAACTTGAATGAACCTGAAAGTTATTTGCTGCCTTTTTATCCACCTTGAATCGATTTTGTCGAGATGCAAAATTGAAAACAAACATTGTTTTTCCCTGCGTGATTTTTGATGAATCTTGATGTGTTCTTGTCCTTGATAACTTTGAGTGATTCTTTTTGCTAGCTTCCTAAACTAAATGAAATCACTTGCCAAATTTTCATTTCTGAAAAATACTTGAACGTTGCCAAAACTCAGTGAATCAATTCCTTGCCGAATATTGTGATGCTGTGCAATTATTTTGCAAAGAAAAAAAAAGGATTTTGCCCCTTTCATTGATTGTAAATAAAAGCTTTTTTTTTTTATAATTCCTGTGAATTTCTTTGGCTTTGAATACTTTTTCAGGTCTTTTAAAAAACTGGTCACAGTTGTGTCTTTGTCCTTTGTAACATTGCTGTGCACATGCAAAACTGGCTCTTTTATTCTTGCATGCTCATCTTTACTTTTCTGCTGAACCAAGCTTGTATGTTCTTGAATCTGAAAGCATGCTCTGTTCCATTTACTAAGCCGCACCTTGTAGCCATTTGTTAATGCTGTTTCATGCTTTGGTTTGTAACTCCATGTTGCTCATGAATGTTTTGACATGCTTGCCTATATTGTATATGCTGCTTCTTCTATGCTGCTTTTGCTTTGTTGTTGAGCTCACTGTTTTGCTGTGTGAATTTCTCACCTTGGCCATGCTAAGTAACAGCCTTGGACATTCTTGCATTGGTCGAGCTGATTTCTGTTTCATGTTTGTATTGATGATGTTGCACCCTCACTTTGCACTTGCTGTTTTGGCTTGATCACTTTGTGTCCACTTTAAAAATATGGACTGAACCATGCTTTGATCATGACTGAGTTGCACTGTTCATTTACCACCACTTGTACATGCTCACATTCATGCAGATGCCATGTCCATGCTGATCAACATTTGCTTTGATTTGTCATTGTATTTGAGCTGAAATTTCTTGTGCACCAGTGTGTTCGACCACTTTGAGTTTGTTGTTGACTTTTCATTGAGTTGTTTTCATGTGCACTGAGTCGAGAAGGTCCACGTGGCTACTCCTCAGTTGCTCGCTGATTGGCGACGCAATACACATATGTATATTTATACATGTGTGTATATGCAGCCATCAGACATATTTTCCTGTCCCTGCATTGTATATACATACTGTCTACCTTGTGGTATTTACAGTGTATCACTGTGAATATCACAAGCTGTCTAGACACAGATTGATGGTTTATATAAATCAGATCAAGTCATGAAAAATGATGAGAAACACACCAGAAAACTGAGGCAAATAAAATTTTAAAAAATAAAATTTACATTCGCATTTATTCAGTCTAAATTCTATTGCAGTGTACTTTGTGTGTGTGTGTTTCATTGTGATAGGTAAGCAGATGATGACTGAACTAACAGTGAAGATGCTGTGAAGACAGAAGCTAGAAGATTGAAGACAGAAACAGAAACAGTGAATGTATGTACTAGAGAGAGTCTGTAAATGAGTCAATGTGAATGTATATAAAATCAAAGTGTCTGTATAGTTTGTAGTGATGTGTGAGGAGCTTTGTATAGAATGAAATTGATTGTACAGTAAAGAATATCAGTGAGATGTACAAATAGTGGAGTAAAAGAATTGTACTGTTTGATATTGAGATAAAATATTATATTTAAATAAAATACTGTGAATATTTAAATTTCTGTACAGTTGTATTTTATTTAAATATAAATATTATATTCCAGTCTGTGATTTACAATAACAGTACAATATCAAACACATTAAAATAATATTTATTTGGTTGTTATCATCAAACAAAAATCATATAATTGTGTATACAACACCGTTATATACAACAGACAGTACTCATGTGTTGAGATTAGTCATGTGTTGAAAGAAATATAGATTCATGTGTTGAACAGAATAAATATTCATTTGTAGAATAGAATAACGAAGTTATTGAAATATATAAAGCCGTGTTGATTAGAGATGCACTATTTTGACACGAACGATATTTATATCGATTATATTCGTTTTTATAATGATTATAGAAAAGGAAGTGATTTCAAAATATAACGTTTTTGAAAATATTATCATTTGTATATCGATGATGTGGAATATTCAATTTTGATTTGAAATTGAATATGAAGTTGAAATCGTTTCGAAAACGAATTTAAAACGATTTATAATATAAGTTTTAAAAGGAAATCGACGAAATATATATAATATATATGTATTATACATAAAATGGCCTGAATAGAACGCACCGCACCGCGACAGTTCGTGAATTTCGACCATTGACTTCAAATGGACATTACGGGAGATCCGACCGTCAAATTCTCCTGAAACCGGAACCGTTGGGTTCGTATCGAAAAGATATTTCAATGAATATTATAATTCTGAAATCTAACGGTTGATTTGGAATTATGTCCAAATAAAATTTGGAAAAGGTCGCTGTAAGCGCAGTTCGATGGTCGTTGATGGAAATCGACTGTACGGGCCTTGACAAAATTATTAAAAATATTAATAATTTGTGTAAAATCATAATATATGAATTGGAAAGAACTGGGATAAAAAATTCCACATATGAAAGGATAAAAATAGATTTTATCGAAATGCACTAGTTTTGAACTAGAATTAAAATCCAATTATTTTTAAATAAATAAATAAAGTGGATTTGAAGTGGTTTTGAAAATATTCAGAATTTCCAATATACGAATTTGAATGGATTTGAATCAAAATTATCTTCGGAATATTTCGATGTTGGATTTCGTGATTATACAGATATGGTTGTGGAAATTTGAAAGATATATTTGTATCGTTATTTCCAATATGATATTTGTTGGTCGTAGAATTTGATATTGAATATAAGCCAATATATTTTCTATTCAGAGCCTTGTATTTAATATCAAATGTGATTTGGGTTTGTCATGAATGGTGTCTTCATTAACACTGCTCTTGAACCCAGTTGAGAAAAGATTAAATCTTTCTATTTAGATTTAATGAAGTGTACCAATTAAATAATATTTAATTGGAATTGAATTTGAAAGTGATTTTGGGTTTATCGTGAATCGTGTATTAGGTGACATTGGTTCTTTAACCCTGTTAACGATAGGATATTGATTTTTGAGAAGATTAAAACTAAGGGTAGTTTTAATGAATCTTTAATTAGGTTGAAAAGATCGAGAATGGAGTATCACCAGTTCTGCTCCAAAGCGATAGTTAAATCTTTAACTAGATTTGAGTGTGAAATGGTAATTAATTTTACCGATAACACCGTGGTGTTAGATATGGAGTATTACCAGTTTTGCTCCATGGGATAAATAGGTTAGGATTGGGAAATAAAATAAATAATTACTTCAGTGTAGTTTGCTAATCCCGACTAGTTTGGAAAACCTTAACATGGTTTGAAATGATATCCAAAGGAAGATTAAGGAATAAATTTAGAAGAATTTATTTTTGATAAAATTAATGGGAACCGTTCCTTAAGAATGTGTAATTTAGAAACTAACCGTAGGTTAGCTAAGAAGGATGGTTTCCTGGGTATTGATCTGATGTTGGTTTCGGCCTTCGGGGTTAATATTTGGGGAATTGTTCTCCTGCTAATTTACGGTTAGTGACTGCTGAATTGGAATGAGGCGTATGTTGTGTTTGTGTAACATTTGTTTATTATATACGCGGGTTGTTCGGAAAGGCCGGGTTTATACCCATTCTGAATAACCGATTCGACGATATGTCGAAGATGAAGACGGTGGTTGAAGACCGGAAGTCTTCACATCGTTTGGGTGATTATTGATGATCTTGATTCGGCTGTACACCCAAGAGGAGAGAAACAGTTGGCGATCGTCCAAACGTACTTGGAGATCGATGGATATGCGAGGAAAGTGCCTCCGGTTTCGTTCAGACCCAGAATGAACTTGTAAATGGACTGTGTGTCTGACATTGGATTTTATTTTGTGTTGATTGATCTCTATTAAATAAACATCTGTTTGGCGGTGGAGAATTTATTCTCTTACTTAACGCCCTTCTCTGAGACGTACGAACTCAGAGGTTGTATGTCGATGGACATCGGTCGCAAGGAGTGAATTTCCTGTGTGGCATGTCTAAGTGGCAGATGATCAAGGCTTCTATTGAAAAGCAAAGTCTTGTGGTTGATGATCAAAGCACGGCCTGTGTGACGCAGCTTTGTGTATAGCGTGAATTCGCGGGCCTCACACCTCGGTATGAGTCAAAAATGCGATAAGGACCCGAGGAGTGCACGACATTTCTTTCTAGCTACGGTGGTGTCAGTGCTTAAACTGACTGACATTTATATTATTATCACCTTTGTTGTTGTTGGATGCGAGGCGGCTCGATATAGGTCTGTTAGGACCAAGAAACTTGTGTTCAGGAATAATTAATCCTCAAACGTAAGGGAGGATCGGTCTTGGAGGTTCCAGGGGTTACCCAGAGTGTGTAGTCCCGAGGCATTTGCTAGAGTGTCTCGAAGTGGAGAGGAGCTTGCCCCTTGCCTCGACTCATGACGGGAATCCAATTTCCAATACGTGATATTTCGATTTTATTTGTAGAGCCTAGTATGGCGACATAGTGGGATGGGGCACTTATGCCGTCTATGATAGATATTTATGATTGTATCTAAAATTAGAAACTAACTGGAAACGAGCTAAGATGGATGGTTTCCTGGGTATTGGTCTGATGTTGGTTTCGGCCTTCGGGGTTAATACTCAGGGAATCGTTCTCTTACTAGTTTACGGTTGGAGTCTGATTAAGAAATAAACGATAAAATTTACATTTTAAGTGATTTTACCTTATGCGTATTAAGCATATTTTGGCTATTATAAGGTAAAACCCTATCCTCCGGCTTGCGTTGCATTGTGTGATGGGACCTGGGTCTTATAATAGCTTCATTTTTTGAAAAAGCATTGCGCTGTTTAATTTAAGAACTAGTGTTCTTGGGAGGAAACCCGTTCCGTGTTATACGGAGTGGTCCCTTGAATTACTTCCTTTTTAAAATAAATATTAATAACTTTTTTAGTTCTCACACCAGTCACATGACTGACCTGGAATTTATTGTTTTAACCTAAACTCTGGGTGCCCTTATTTTCGACACGGGCAACTATTAGTTTTGGTTTTGCATATTTATATTCACAGAATCCTGATTTACAGCTGGAACGATGCTCGGAAAGCTCTGTATCCGTGTATTACTTTCAGTTGTGTTTTGAATTATTTTTCCGTTGCTATGTAGTTCATTGTAATCTCTGATATTTCTGTGTAATATTTATACTCTGTATATTCTTGTATTCTGATGGAATTGTTGTAATAAACATTGAAATGTTCTTCTGTTTGCGTTCCGATGTGTGGTGTTCTCAACGCCATCCGTGCTTTCCTTACCGGGGAAGTTCGGGTCGTGTCAGTTTGGTATCAGAGCTTTAGTTTACAAAGCTCGAGAACAAAACACATTAGAACCATACGAAAGAATTCATCAGAGATTGGGTTAGTAATATCCAATTAGAATGACTCGTTAGAGATAGGATCAGTAATATCCTAGAACGAGTGTGAAGAGTATATTTTTCAAATGAAAACAATTTTGTTTTGAAATTTAAATCGTTTTAAACATATTTGAATATTTTATTTATATTGATTTTGGACAATCGAGTGTACAAAGGTTTTGCATATACGCGTCATGAAAGTACATTCGAGATTTTAATATACTAGATAGATATAGGATCACACTCTAGTCGCCCGAACATGATTCTGATGATGGCGCGCCATTGCCAGTATTTATTTTCGAGTTTCGAAAGTGTGATATATATATATTTCCATTAGACTGGTGTGAGAACCAAAACTAGATAGATTTATTGTTGTGATTTGGCATCAAAAACATGATTTTCTATATATGTATCAAAGTTATGAATTTGAAACGATAATCCACTAATTGATTAATGGTTGTGTTGTTGTTTATTTGTTTGATAATTTTGAACCATTTAGCCTAATGGAACCGAATGTTGAACTATATTGAAAATTGGTTACAATTGCATGCATATACATGTACTTACATTGAGCAGGTCATAGCAAGGAGGCTAGAGCAGAAGAATAAAACTGTTTGCCCGACAAATAGGTACATGTTTACAAATTTATTGGGTTTGGATGATTTTATGAGCCGATTGGCTTTTTCTTTTTCTTTTGGATTGAAGAAGGCCATGGGAGGCTATATGAAATATCCCGAAGTCCCCGGTGCAGGGGAGGTTATGGCGAAATTTTTCGAAAATTTAGGGTGTTAGCCAAATTTTTGAAAAATTTGAAAAGTTCTTAGAAACTGAAAAGTTGAAGAACTTAAGCCGTAGTGAAAATTATGGAAGTTGAGTTGATTAGTTAAACAACTTTTAGCTTCGTTCCTTTTCGAGGACGAAAATTTTTAAGTGGGGGAGATTATAACAACCCGGAAATTCTGGGCCAATTTAAAAATTTTATTTTGGAAATTTTGATTATTTAAAATGAATTATTTTAAATAATAACGATGAGAAATTTATTTTGAATAGAATTAGAATGTATATATTTATATGGATCGTCGTTAGAATATAAATATTTATTTTAAAATATAAAAGTAATTGAAAATGGCGTGGTAGTTTGAAAATTCGATTTCAAAGTTCAAATGAATGTAAGGATTTAAAACAAAGCGGATTTTCGCGAAACCAAAAATATTTAAATCTAATTGAGAATAGCTTTCCAACGAATCCGAAAAATTGAAATTTCATAGCGGGAATCAAAAGTTATATCCATTTGAAAATTCAGAATAGTCGCTATGGAATTCTGGCCCTTAAAAATGAAAACTTTGTAAATGACCTTCGTTTTCGATGAAACCACTTTTGTTGGATACGGGATATCAAATTATTGCTAGGTTTCAAAATTCATAATTTTCTGAATCAATATGTGAGCATGGCAAAGTTAAACATGTTTTAACAGTTTCAGTCAATTTGGGTCGACCAGAAAATGGCCATTTTTCAAACGGTCTCGGAATTTTACGAAATTAGTTTTTTTAGGACCGTATCGTCAATACGAAGCTAGGAATAATTTTTCTGAAATTTTTAGAGTTTGTATGTGACACCGGTAAATTAAAATGTATGTTCAAAATAAAAATATAAAGAACTATATTTTAATTTGAACGAAAACTGGTCGTAACAAGCGAATTGGCATACAGGACATATCCCATTGCGTTCGGAATGGGGGTAATTAGCTATGGGTGACAGTCGGTGAGTTCTAATTGGAGTTCGAATTGTAAGCTAACTTTTTGAAATCAAAAATATTATTAAATATATAATTATATAAATAAAGGCCCCCTTTTATATTTTCTTCTTCCTCCTTCGGGTCAACTATCGACTTCAGATAAAAAAAGAAAATCAAAATCAAGCACCGCCCATCGCCTCCGCCTCTAGCGCGATGGCGCCGCCACCCACGGCCTCTCCCTCCGCCTATCGACGCTCCGCCCCCTTCTCCCTCTCGATCTGAACGCTCAGACCCCCCAAACCTTCCAAAAACTACCGCGCTGACCCCCAAACGCCCCACCACCGCCACTACTTCTAGCCCACACCCTCCGGCGCAAGAACCCCCTCCTCCTCCTTACTGGCAGCGCCCTTCCCTTTATTTTTATCACTGTAAGTTTTTTTATTTGGATTTATTTAATAAAAATGGGGTTTTTATATACATTATAGCTTAGAAAGAAAAAAAATCAGATTTTTATTATGAAGTATAAAGAGAAAGTTTATATTTTTTTTATATATAATATAAAGTTTAAAATTTTAAAATACATGAAAGTTAAAATTATAAAATACGTGAAAGGTAAAAAAATTAACATATCAAAGAAGCGAGTCATATCATAGCAAAGAAATGATTTTTAATAAGATAAAGATTTGATTTTTAGCTTTAAAAAGGTTAGATTTTTAATTTGAAAAGGATTTTCTTTTTTATATTTGAAAGATTAGATCTCTGATTTAGAAAAGATGAGATTTTTAATTATATAAAGACGAGATTTTTATTCATATAAAAATAAGATTTTTATATATGTATGACGACAAAGATATGATTTTTAATTAGAAGATGGCTAGATAAAGATGTGATTTTTATATACATAGCAACAATATAAAAATGTGATTTTTATATATGTAGTGGCTACGGATAGTGAAATTGACAAAAGGCGAGTACAATGAAGATATCTACATAAGAAGAGTCGTGGTGTTTGGTTTAGCTAGTCGGTGAGAACTTCTCACTTTAAATCTTGTTTTCTAGTTAAAATATATACTAGGATGCAGACGGTGCTTAGCAACACCCGACACCCGTCGTCCACAGACCATGGACGGCTTGTATGCTTGTTTAATGTGTTGTGAAGTTTTTTTTTGATGTTGATGTGAAATAGATAATAAACATTCATGTGTTGAAATAAATTAATTATTGTTAAAATATAATTTTTAACGTGAATGTGAATAAATAAAAATTCATTCACAAAACGGATGGTTTGTTTATGTACACCTATTTGAAGGATATTGATTGGGACGATAAATTTTACACGCTGCCCAACTGCACAAATAATATTCGGTGTTTGTGGATTGAAACCCCACACGGGTGTTGGGATGATATTTCGCGTACACTAATCCCAATTATTCAGTTGTATGTCGATCGTTTGGTTGACAGACTGTGTAAGCGTTAATTATTTATATTTAATGCTTATGCAGTTGTGTGGTGCACTTTGGATGATGGTTGATTATTTATCGTTGCTATTCTATACATGTGTTGTATGGAATCCATATAATTAACATTATATGGTAATTGATTGGGCCTCATTCCAATTTAGAAATATATATTCATGTGTTGAATAGAAGAAAATATATATTCATGTGTTGAATAGAAGAAAATATATTTTCATGTGTTGAAAATATTCATGTGTTGAGTAAATTAATTTAACAATAAAATTACCTCTTTATCATATGTAAAATTAGAAACTAACTAGAAAATAAATAAGATGAGTGGTCTCCCGGATATTGATCTGATGTTGGTTTTGGCCTTCGGGGTCAATATTTAGGGAATTGCTCTCTTGCTAATTTACGGTTAGAGTTTGATTAAAAATTAAACGATAGAAATCAAAATTTTATAAAATATAATACATAACAAAAATAGTCATGTGTTGACAGTACTCATGTGTTGTGATTAGTCATGTGTTGAAAGAAATATAGATTCATGTGTTGAATAGAATAAATATTCATTTGTTGAATAGAATAACGAAGTTATTGAAATATATAAAGCCATGTTGATTAGAGATGCGCTATTTTGACACGAACGATATTTATATCGATTATACTCATTTTTATAATGATTATAGAAAAGGAAGTGATTTCAAAATATAACGTTTTTGAAAATATTATCATTTGTATATCGATGATGTGGAATATTCAATTTTGATTTGAAATTGAATATGAAGTTGAAATCGTTTCGAAAACGAATTTAAAACGATTTATAAATTACGTTTTAAAAGGAAATCGACGAAATATATATAATACATATGTATTATATATAAAATGGCCTGAATAGAACGCGCCGCGCCGCGGTAGTTCGTGAATTTCGACCAATGATTCGAATGGACATTACGGGAGATCCGACCGTCGGATTCTCCTGAAACCGGAGCCGTTGGGTTCGTATTGAAAAGAGCTTTCCAATGAATATTATAAATCTGAAATCTAATGGTTGGATTTGGAATAATGTCCAAATCAAATTTGGAAAAGGTCGCTGTAAGTGCAGTTTGATGGCCGTTGATGGAAATCGACTGTACGGGCCTTGATAAAATTATTAAAAACATTAATAATTTGTGTAAAATCATAATATATGAATTAGAAAGAACTACGATGAAAAATTCCATATTTAAAAGGATAAAAATAGATTTTATCGAAATGAACTAGTTTTGAACTAGAATTAAAATCCAATTATTTTTAAATAAATAAATAAAGTGGATTTGAAGTGGTTTTGAAAAAAATCAGAATTTCCAATATATGAATTGGAATGGATTTAAATCGAAATTATCTTCGGAATATTTCGTTGTTGGATTTCGTTATTATACAGATATGGTTGTGGAAATTTGAAAGATATATTTGTATCATTATTTCCAATACGATATTTGTTGGTCGTAGAATTTGATATTGAATATAAGCCGATATTTTTTTTATTCAGAGCCTTGTATTTAATATCAAATGTGATTTGGGTTTGTCGTAAATGGTGTCTTCATTAACACTGTTCTTGAACCCAGTTGAGAAAAGGTTAAATCTTTCTATTTAGATTTAATGAAGTGCACCAATTAAATAATATTTAATTGGAATTGAATTTGAAAGTGATTTTGGGTTTATCGTGAATCGTGTATTAGGTGACATTGGTTCTTTAACCTAGTTAAAGATAGGATATTGATTTTTGAGAAGATTAAAACGAAGGGGATTTTTAATGAATCTTTAATTAGATTTAAAAGATCGAGAATGGAGTATCACCTGTTCTGCTCCAAAGCGATAGTTAAATCTTTAACTAGATTTGAACGTGAAATGGTAATTAATTTTACCGATAACACCGTCGTGTTAGATATGGAGTATTACCAGTTTTGCTCCATGGGATAAATAGGTTGGGATTAGGAAATAAAATAAATAATTACTTCGGTGTAGTTCGCTAATCCCGACTAGTTTGGAAAACCTTAACATGGTTTGAAATGATATCCAAAGGAAGATTAAAGTATCAATTTAGAAGAATTTGTCTTTGATAAAATTAATGGGAACCATTCCCTAAGAATGTGAAATTTAGAAACTAACTGTAGGTTAGCTAAGAAGGATGGTTTCCTGGGAATTGATCTAATGTTGGTTTCGGCCTTCGGGGTTAATATTTGGGGAATTGTTCTCTTGCTAATTTACGGTTAGTGTGCTGAATTAGAATGAGGCGTATGTCGTGTTTGTGTAACATTTTTTTATTATATACGCGGGTTGTTCAGAAAGGCCGGGTTTGTACCCATTCTGAATAACCGATTCTACGATATGTCGAAGATGAAGATGGTGGTTGAAGACCGGAAGTCTTCACATCGTTTGGGTGATTACTGATGATCATCTTGATTGGGCTGTACATCCAAGAGGAGAGAAACAGTTGGTGATCGTCCAGACGTACTTGGAGATCGATGGATATGCGAGGAAAGTGCCTTCGGTTTCGTTCAGACCCAGAACGAACTTGTAAATGGATTGTGTGTCCGACATTAGATTTTATTCTATGTTGATTGATCTCTATTAAATATACATCTCTTTAGCGGCGGAGAATTTATTCACTTGCTTAATGCCCTTCTCTGAGACGTACGAGCTCAGAGGTTGTATATCGATGGACATCAGTCGCATGGAGTGAATTGCCTGTGTGGCATGCCTAAGTGGCAGATGATCAAGGCTTCTGTTGAAAAGCAAAGTCTTGTGGTTGATGATCAAAGCATGGCCTGTGTGGCGCAGCTTTGTGTATTGCATGAATTCGTGGGCCTCACACCTTGGTATGAGTCAAAAACGGGATAAGGACCCAAGGAGTGCACGACGTTTCTTTCTAGCTATGGTGGTGTCAGTGCTTAAACTGGCTGACATTTATATTATTTTCACCTTTGTGGCTGTTGGATGCGAGGCGCCTCGATATAGGTATGTTAGGACCGGGAAACGTGTGTTCAGGAATAATTAATCCTCAAACGTAAGGGAGGACCGGTCTTGGAGGTTCCAGGGGTTACCCAGAGTGTGTAGTCCCGAGGCATTTGCTAGAGTGTCTCAAAGCAGAGAGGAGCTTGCCCCTTGCCTCGACTCATGACGGAAATCCAATTTCCAATACGTGATATTTCGGTTTTATTTGTAGAGCCTAGTATGGCGACATAGTGGGATGGGGCACTTATGCCGTCTGTGATAGATATTTATGATTGTATCTAAAATTAGAAACTAACTGGAAACAAGCTAAGAAGGATGGTTTCCTGCGTATTGGTCTGATGTTGGTTTCGGCCTTCGGAGTTAATACTCAGGGAATCGTTCTCTTACTAGTTTACGGTTGGAGTCTGATTAAGAATTAAACGATAAAATTTACATTTTAAGTGATTTTACTTTACACGTATTAAGCATATTTTGGCTATTATAAGGGAAAACCCTATCTTCCGGCTTGCGTTGCATTGTGTGATGGGACCTGGGTCTTATAATAGCTTCAATTTTTGAAAAAGAATGCGCTGTTTATTTTATGCACTAGTGTTCTTGGGAGGAAACCCGTTCCGTGTTATACGGCGTGGTCCCTTGAATTAATCTCTGTTTAAAATAAAGATTAATAACTGTTTTAGTTCTCACACCAGTCACATGACTGACCTGGAGTTTATTGTTTCAACCTAAACTCTGGGTGCCCTTATTTTCGACATGGGCAGCTAGTAGTTTTGGGTTTGCAGATTTATATTCACAGGATCCTGATTTACAGCTTGAACGATGCTCGGAAAGCTCTGTATCCGTGTATTACTTTCAGTTGTGTTTTGAATTATTTTTTCGCTGCTATGTAGTTCATTGTAATCTCTAATATTTCTGTGTAATATTTGTACTCTGTATATTCTTGTATTCTGATGGAATTGTTGTAATAAACAATGAAATGTTCTTCTGTTTACGTTCCGATGTGTGGTGTTCTCAACGCCATCCTTGCTTTCCTTACCGGGGAAGTTTGGGTCGTGTCAGAATATGAAAATATTTTCTGATGTTAATAAGGTATATTTTCTGAATATAGAAAAGGAGGACTCGTGAATATTTATAAATGTTTTCTAACTGGAATAAGAGATATTTTCTCGAATAAAGGAATTATAATATTGAAAATGTTTTTCAAAGAATCGAGAGGGGAAATCGAGCTTCAAAAGAATACGAAAGATAGGAAATGAGAATTGTAAATGATAATATAATAAAGAATTGATTTAAAGGGGCCAATGTTGATTGATGATTGATCGATCGAATTCTTACCTGGAAATAAGATCGTTGGTTGTACACTTATTTTTCTTTGATAGTTATATCACCTACTATCAAAGTTTCTGACCATTTTTCCGTCGTCAATACGGAGAGACCGGGATCAGATTCATTATCTGGAAACCACTTTGTATGGGCGTTAGTGTTGCGATCAAATATGATGAAAATAATTGAAGACAGAGTTATGCAAGGGCTATCCTGTTTACGGGATAGTGCCTTCGGTTTGTTCAAGTCCTAGGACAACGTGAATGGACGAATATCTGACAGAGTATATCTAACGGATCGCGTAAGTTGATCTCTTTAAACGTACTTATGTTTGGTGGCGAAGGAACTCGTTTCTCTTAGCTTTATACCTGTGGTATTTTTGGGGAAACCAATTTGTGATTTGGAGGATATGAGATGTGGCATTCAAAGTGAATGATGGCTAGATATTCTGAAAGATAATTTAAACCTCAAGCCTCACAACCGGGAATTGACAAAAATCGGGCAGGCAACATGGCTATGTGGGTCGCTCCCATGAGGATGTATAATCACCTATCTAGAGAAATTTAATTTGCTTCTTTAATCTATCTATGTTGTCACTTTCGGGAAACAGTTGCTAATCCAAACCATTGGTGATATACATTCGATACACTCAAGCGAAATGAGTGGTCGGTCATGTGTGGGCCGGGTTGCAAGAAGTTCTTGTTGAACCCAGTGTATTCGCCTCTAGAGATACACTATCGGAAGGTGGTTCCATACCTTGTCATGTTGGAAATCCAATCTCCAATAAGCGTCCTGCGGTTTTTTTGATTTTATATTATATATGGAGCGTGAGATGCAAGCATTCCGCTAGATTTCTATTTATTTGATTTAGACACGATTGTAATACCACTTGATTTGATATCAACATATTTTTGGTTATCGTAAGGTAAAAACCATCCGTGTTTATGTGTGGATCGGTCTTACGATTATCATTTCTTTCGAAAGGATTTTGAAAGTTAAACAAATGGTTGGACTTTACTCACACCATCCCCATGACTGACCCATAGCTTATTTTTTTTCCTAAACTCTTGGGTGCCCAAATTTGTACGGGCAGTCAAGTAGTCGGGATTTTTCAGATTCACTTGGAAGAGCTGGAAGCAGGAGGCTTCACCAGTTAGCTATAGACTATAATATCTATGTTGTGTACTATGTTGTATCTGGAAACAGGTGTTTATAACTGTTCCAGGAATAACTATGTGCTCTGATGATGGTATGTATATACAGTTACTGATTTGCATTTCAAGAGTTATGTTATATAATATATTTTATTCATTCCGCTGTGAGTTTGTGATCTTCGTTTTCTTGTATTCTAATATTTCTTTCTTTCTATTTCTCATCCTCTAACTTCTTTCTAATAATGATTCGTATTTCTGTGCAATTTGGGTTGGACGTGTGATGTTATTAGTCGACTCAAAGGGTACGGAAATTCAGGCCATTATAGGTTATTATAATCATATTTAAAAATATATTGATTTCCTGTGAGTGCTCCTTACTTTAAATATTTTATTTGTGTAGTTTTTTACAAACGCACCGTTAAATAATTAGTTGTTAAGTGATCAAGTTAATATGAATTTGTGATATGATTAGAAAAGTGAAACTGAATAAACTAGTAAGTAAAAATATTGGTAATTTGTTAATAGATGTGAAAAAACAGAATTTTATTTTGTTCAATTATCATAAATTGTTATACGGTATATGGTAGCTTACATCACAAATTGTTTGCAAACGCGATGGATGAATGGATGACTGATTGTGGTATGATTTGAATGTGATTTTAAAATAATTAACATGTTAAAATGATGTTAAATTATTTATGGTAGTTGAAATTAGAATAAACATCCATTTACAAGTCGAACGACTTGTTTATGTTCAGCTATTTAAGTGATATCGATTGGGTTGAATAATAACTTGAATTGAATAAGTTATGATTGATTTGGAATGAATAAATAATTTCCTATTTGATTATTTATTGGTTGAAAACCCCACATAGGTCTTGGGATGATATTTGATTTACACAAATCCCAAGTAGGCAGTTGTGTGTTAATCGGTTGATTGACAAACCAATGTAAGCATTAAATAATTTTTTAAGGCTTATGAGGGTGTAAGAGCACTCTGGATGTTATTTGTATGTTTGATAGTTGTTTACAACTATTGTTGAATGTATGACATCCATATAAATTAAATTATATGGTGTTTGGTTGATTTTCATTCCAATCCGAAATAAGTATGAATATTTTAATAATATAATATTCAGTGAAATTTGGAAGTTTTATTTTGACATCCAATTTTGGACGAACGCATAGATATAAAAATATAGATGAATATTCGTAACTATAATGAACGGTTTTGAATTAAATTTAATACACTTTTGGCATATCAAAGCTTGATTTGAAACGAATAGTCACTTTTCAAAGTAAAGTTCAGTTAGGCTATGTAGCAAACGTTTTAAACGAAGTTGTAACACCCCACATCCGTTAGTGTCACTCACAAAGGGAATGCACTAAGTTCTGTGGAGCATTTTAAGGTAAAAGATGCAGATAAATTACAAGACAGACAAAAATTAAAACAGCGGAAAATAAAACTTTGCTTTATTGATAAAATGATTTGTACAACGATTTCTTTACAATATCAGAGTATCATCTGTCTTACAAAATAAAGAAGCATAAAATAATATTTATATTCCCCAATGTAACAAGAGCCAGCCATAGCATCTGAAAAGAGAATCCAAGTAAAACTTCGACAAATCTTCAAGCTGGGAAAGAGTGACAGTCCAACTTAACCTGAGCTATACTATTCCCTTCTTTACTAACTGGGGGGGGGGGGGGGGACGGAAGAAAAGAAGACGAAAGAAAAACAGAGTCAGACATAAAGCCTGAGTAAGTTCAGTAACTTCTAGCATATGAACATGGAAAAACAAAACGACATGAATTAACTGAATACAAGATAACACCATGACGATAGGGTCAGCAAGATTAGACAAGATAATCACAAGATATGCTAAGATAAGATAAACTGGATATGCTCTAATACATTCGCCGCTTCGCTATTTTCTTTGTTATACTGGTTTCTATATCTCTGCACCACCTAACCAGTGTCCAACTAGTAACGATAACGTGATCCCAATCCCTGTATTTTCCATTGCCTTCAGGCATACATTTATTATTTATTACCTAGATCTAATCTAGGGTTTTCTATCAAGTGCTTTCTAGATTCAACTAGAGTTTACGCTATCTGCTGAACGCTTCTCGGATTCAGGGTTTATGCCACCTAGTCCAACTAGGGATTATGCTACCTGTCGAACGATGCCCCCAAGTCTAGGACACACTACCTAGAGTGGTATATGTTCCTATACTTCCCCACGCATGTATCGCGAATCGTTATCGCTTGTCTAGATGCACATGTCCTGTAATGTGCGGCCCGAGTCCTGTGGCAGGGAAAATCAAGAAACACAGAACTCGGTCGGGAGCTTTCAAATATCTGCCGATGCAGATGCTAAGGTCTGTTATTATTCCAGTGGCTATGGTCCCACTCGACCCCTCCCTCAACTAATGAAAGGCACACCTTGAAAAATGAGAACTATACGCAGGCCCCCTATGCCCCCACTAACCTATGGCCATCCTCACCCATAACTAGATAGCAAGTATATGGTCTTTTGGAGTTCTCCGCCTTTCCGCTTCACGTTTCTCGACTGACTCAAGATGGATGGTAGACGATGAGTTGCTATCACAAGGCTACCGGTTTCTCGCCGAATCACGCTGGTCCATCCTAGTCTTTAGGTTGCCATATTTTGCAACCAAGGCATACCCTTGGTTCTTCTAACGCAGACCTTAACCTCTGTGAGCCCAGGAGAATCATCTGCAGCCTTACAGAGGGATACCAAGAGTACCCTCACGTCCCCTCGAAGCCTCGGGCTTCGTAACCCAATTCGTTGGAGCCTTCTTTTTACTCAGACGGACATTCGCTCCTTCCCGTGTTATACTAAGAATTACTACTTAGTTTTGCTAACTAAGGTTTACCACTTAGTTTCCAGAATCGTTGTTTTCTTAACTAAGGTTTACTACTTAGCTCTTTTTAACTAAGGTCTACTACTTAGTTCTCTTTCCCGTCAATTTGGATTGGTTAAGTGTCATTAGTCAATTCAAGCTAACTTAACCCTCTTCATTTATCCTGTTAAACTGGTTAAGTGTTATCAGTAATTCATGTTGACTTAACCCTACCACAAACCAAGTTATATTGGTTAAGTATTTCTTATTACTTAACCCTACCCATTCATCCTGTATTGGTTAAGTAATATTTTTAACTTAACCTTGCCCGTCTGTTTTAACTAACATGTTATTAATGGTTAAGTATTATCCCTTCATGTTTTAAACTTAACCCTATTCCTTTACCACAATCTGATGGTTAAGTGTTCAAGTTTACTTAACCCTACGGTCTAGTCCAGCTAACATATCAAATTGGCTAAGTGTATTAAATTTTACTTAACCCAACCTCTAGTCTAGTTAACATGTTAAATTGGCTAAGTGTATTAACTTTACTTAACCCCACCTTCTAGTCTAGTTAACATGTTAATTTGGCTAAGTGTTTTCTTAGTTACTTAACCCCTACAAATCTTGTCTTGTTACCATGTTAAGTTGGTTAAGTGTCCCTATGGACTTAGCCCTCCCATTCTAGCTTAACTGCGTTAAGTTGGTTAAGTGTTCCTATGGACTTAACCCTCCCATTCTAGCTTAACTGTGTTAAGTGTCTGTATGAACCTAACCCCACCCACCGGTCTGGTTATCATGTTGAATTGGTTAAGTGTCTTAGTTAACTTAACCCTACCATTCTTGTTCTAGCTTTAACTAAATAAATTAAAGCCGCGACCACTCACATTAGACAGATATTGTTGCGATTACTGGATGTGCCGGTTGGTTCCGGGCAGGTTTACATCGCAACTCATTCTAACCTCGGGTTAGGCGTATTCGTGTTTTCTAAGTTCAAAGGGTTTTGATTAATTTTCAAATCAGGTTTTGAAAGTAACCATCCCGTCCGCCGGATCAGTTAGGGATAGCCAGGGAGAGCAGGAAACTTGTGTTTTCCAAACCCAAGCCTAGACACTATCCTCTTTGTCACCCTAGAACTTTCTGGTGTATTATTAAAAGAGATGTCGTTAATAAACCTTTAATTTGTCTAAATTTACATTTTCTCATTTAGGACAAATTCTATAAGTAAATTATTCCTAATTTACTTATTTCATAATTACTCTCTTAATGTAAATTGTCAACATTTATTCTAATGGCCCATTTTCCCCTCTATATCATATTTATGCTTTTTGGTATGTAAACTATACCAAATTAAGTGTCACTAACCATGATTCTGCTAAACATGACAATTACTCACAATTATGGCCAATTTCAAATTTATACCAATATACTTATTATGCCAAATTAGCTAATCCAATTCTGATTTAACATTCTAATTACAGTTCATGTCAAACTAGACTTATTATTCTAGTTCACAATTCATGTAGATGCTAGATTTACAAGTCAATACTAGATTCAAATTACGCATCCTATAATTCATGTCAAATTTATCCAATTTGCATTTCTATGAACATGCCATAATACATGTTCCCAATTTATGCCAAATTCCAAGTTTATAACTACGTTTTTAGTAAATTTCATATTTCGCCCAAATCCTATTCCCACCGTTTGTATAATCGTGATTCAATCTAGATTATAGATAAATCTAGATTCGTAGAAAATAGGGAATGAACCAAAGATGCTATGAAAAAGATAGACATAACAACTGGCATAAAATGATAATTTACTAATTACAGACCTAACGAATTTCACTGAAATTGATCTAAAACATCGAAGGCATATAGGTCTGAAAATCTTATGACATAAAAAGGGCTGAATAACGACGTAGGTTCTCAAGAACATGGGTAGACCTAACTTAATAGGTAAATTCCCAAGATCTAAAACCAAAGAAAACCAAGAACAAACAGAATAGATAATCAGGTTTAGACCCAATTTCACAGTCAAAAAACTTAAGCAACACTTTCCTAGTCATGAATCATACGTGTTTAATCACAGTTGTTCTTGTTATGTCATAGGCAATAGTTTATGTTTCCTAATCAAAGGCATAGGCTTGTGTTCATAGTCAAAGGAAATAATTCTCATAGTCATGAGTCACAGTCATAGGCAATGTTCATAGTCATAGGCAATGTTCATAGTCAAAGAGGCATATGGTTTTAAGGTACATAGTTTCATAGTCACAGTCTTATTGGTCCTCGGATCATAACAGTTCTTAATTAGGTCCAAAGATATAAGCAATGATTCGAATAGAAAGTTTTGGCATATTCTTTTATTCCTTTAATTTCATGTCACGAAAATCGATAACGTTCAAATCTAAAAAGTAACCGACTTACATTGATCGGTTTTTAGAATAGAAAGATGGCGTCGCTATGATTCGTGCGACGTTGCTCGAAACCGTTTGAGTTAGCCTTTGATTCTTATCTTGAAGCTTTAATCTTGATTCGAATCTTTTCTTGACAAACTTGTGCAGCATAACCTTGTCTTGGATTTTTGTATTATTTTATTTTAATTGGAATTAGAGCAGAGTATAGGCATAGAGAAGTTGTGAGGAGAAAATATGAGGCCTAGGGGTGTTTTTATAGTGTAGAAGTCAACGAATCTGGTCAGAATGGCGTCCGGATACAGAAAAACGAACCAGGCTGTAGATCTGGAAAAAGCGGGGAGGTCGACCCCCAGGTCGACCTATGGGGGAGAGGTCGACCCCCAGGTCGACACCCTGGTCGACCTGGGTACCTAGGTCGACCCCCTGGTCGACCTGGGTTCTGGGCGGGAAATTTCCCGCCCAGCCCGCTCCAGAGTCTGTTTTGAAATTTGAACTCCGCTGAAACTTCCGGAGGCCATATCTTCCTCATACGGACTTCGATTTACGCAAACTCGGACTCGTTTTCATGCAGAATTCCGAGACGAACGCAATGGCACAGCCCGTTTCCCTTGATTTTGATTTTAAAATTTAATTCTGCCTTGATTTGTGAATCCTAGTGTTACAGAATTACGGGGTGTTACAGAAGTTTTCTTTCAAAAGTTCTTTGTTTATTTTTATAATGACTATAAGGAAAATTTGAACGTAAAATAATGACATTCGAAAAATAATATTATTTTATTCATTAAAATAATATTAAAATTGACTGTAAAGTGAAATACATGATTTTGAAGAGAAATGACTGAAACGAGTTTTCAAAGATAACTATATATATTTTATATAATTTATAAAAATAGTTTGGAAGGATTTCGATTTATTTTTAAAATTATAAATCGATTCGGGCTTGAGTAGATCGCGTCGCACAGCGACAGTTTGTTAATGTCAACCCGCAACTTCGAATTGATGTAATAGGAGATCCGACCGTCAGATTCTCCTGAAACCAGAACCGTTGGGTTTGCATCGAAAAGATCCTTCAAACGATAAGAATAGTTTTGAAATCCGACGGTTTGATTTTAATATAAGCCCAAATCAGTTTTAAAAAAGGTCGCTCTAGATGCAAAACTGACTGTAAGGGCCTTAATAAAGTTATTAAAAATATGAATAAATTATGTAAAATCATAATAAATGATTTAGAATGATTTTGGATGAGATACTCCAAGTTAGAAAAGATAAAAGATGTTTTATCTGGATGAACTAGTTAATAACTATAGTCAAAATCCAATGATTTTATGTTAATAAATTGGATTGAGAATGGTTTTAATATAACCAAAGTTTTCCAACGAATAAATTGTAATGGAAATTATATTCGGATATTCTCGATATTGGATTCCGTAATTATCTGGATATCATTAGAAATTCGGAAGATATAGATATTGTTGTTCCAACACAATATTTGTGGGTTTCGGAATTTGGTATTGAATGTAAATCGACATTATTTCCATTTAAAACCTTATATTTAATATCAAATTTGATTTCTGGTTTGTTGTGATTGGTGGCTTTAATTACACTATTCTTGAACCCTGTTTAAATGTAAGTTATAAAATAAATCTTTTGATTAAGATCTAATGGAATTTACAATTTAATAAATTAAATTGGATTTAAATGAAAGAGGATTTTGGGTTTGTCGTGAAGAATGTTTTAAATGACATTTGCTCTGTAAACCCAATTAAAGACAGGATTTATTTCCTAAAGTTAGATAATCATTAAATAGTGATTTATGAAGATTAAATTTGAATTAGAGTGTAATGAATCTTCAATTAGATTGAATGTAAAAAGAGGTAATTAAATTTACCGAATTCGAGAAATGTTCGAGATGGAGTCCCATCAGTTTTACTCCACACGACGGGTGAATCTTTAATTAGATTTAAACGTTAAATGGTAATTAAATTTACCGATAACACTTTGGGTGTTAAATATGGAGTACCACAAGTTTGGTCCATGTGATGAATAGGTAAGGATTGAGATAATAAAATGAATAATTACTTCGGTAACTCGATAGTCCCGACCAGTTTTATAAACCTTAATTTGGTTTAAGTTGTGAAAAGATATAATAAGATCTTTAGAAATGATATCCAATGGAAGATTTAAACAAAATTTTAAATGATATGTACCTTTGATAAAATTAATGGGAACCATTCCCGGAGTAATGAATATTTGAATAAAAGAATATTCTAGATTAGAATGAGCTGTGTGTTATCTTTATTTATCATTTGATTTTAAAGATGCGTGAGTTATTCAGAAATACTAGGTTTAAGCCATTCTGAATAATTATTACAACAATTAAAATTCAAAGAGGAAGAAGGTGGTTAAATGTAACACCACACGTCCGTTAATGTCACTCTCAAAGGGAATGCATTAACTTTCATGGCGTATTATTGATATGTAGAACAGAATATAACAAGACAAATACATATATTGATACTTGAAAAATTATAAAACAACTTTTATTGCAGTGGAGAAACAGTTTGATTACAACAACATCATAAACCAACAATAAAACCAAGTACACTTAGTATCCATCTTGACAAATTGTTTTCTGAGTACATAAAGTAAAAAAGCATAACCCCAACATAAGTAGCCATAAAAGAGATGAGCTGAACTTTACTTTCAGCAATTCAAGCACTTCCAAAACAGAGAGAAAGATCCAAATCAAGCTCCACAAGCACTAGTCCCACCGTGAGAACCAGGGGGGAAGGGAAGAAAAGAGGCAAAAATAAAGGGGTCAGACATAAAGTCTGGCGAGTCCAATAACTTTAACAATATAATTATTAAAGTAATTATGATAAGGCACAAACTGGTAAAACAAGGAATGATTGTGAAATAAGTGGGCAAGACAAAACAAACAAGAGGAATATTCTGCTGTTAATCTCGCTCCAAATCACTATAGGATAATTACTATATTGCACCATTACTAGTCACCCTAAAAATTGATCCCGCTTACTGAACATAATAATCATAATGGTTGTTTCGTGTACCCCTAGCTGTCTTCATAGGTGTCGCCTGCCCCTATCTCCACTGGTTGTACCCACTACCCCCATGCGATCGGCTCCCTATCTCGTAGATACTCGTTGTAGTCCCACAGTGGGGTGTATCACTCCCCAAAGTGGCAACCCGATACCACTGAAGATGCACGCCTTATATCTACACGATGCAACAA
Source organism: Allium sativum (assembly GCA_030737875.1). Taxonomy (NCBI): domain Eukaryota; kingdom Viridiplantae; phylum Streptophyta; class Magnoliopsida; order Asparagales; family Amaryllidaceae; genus Allium; species Allium sativum. The sequence goes on along the minus strand of CM060925.1, from coordinate 202,502,587 downwards.
CGTCTTACCTACCAGCCTAGGCCTACGCACGCACATGACCCCGTTGGACTTGCGTTGCCACCGTTAACCCGTTTTGACCTCTTACAATCAAACCCAGTCAGTGTGTCCTGTCCTCGATCTAACTCGAGCTCACAAAGATACTTAATGGGTTACTGGTTTGAAAAGGGTCCCCCATGCTTGACACAAGCTTTCCACCTATGCTTGGTCCCCACAAGAATTTCCCACTTAACCCCTTATCATTCATGTCTTCTTACATGTTACAATTTGGTTAGGTGTTTCTAATCGTATTTCACATGTCACCCACTTAACCCCCATGTCTCACCACATGTTTATCTTGTTAAATGTTACTTAATTCAATATAACCGTAACCTTGTAAGACCTCTCACATTAGACTACCGTTTGCGGTTGCTGGATTTGCCGGGCGGGTCCGGGCAGTCTTATACCGCAAACGAGTCTAACCTCGTATCTTTACAATTGTTACGCATTTAATTTATGCCTTTGACCTCTCACATTAGACTACCGTTTATGGTTGCTGGATTTTCCGGGCAGGTCCGGGCAGTCTTACACCACAAACGAGTCTAACCTCGTGTCTTAGGCGCTTATTATTACAAATTATTTCACCATAATATGAGTTAATTATCCTTATTCAAATTGTCAATAATTTCCAACTTATTTATGTCCATAATTGTCACCCAAATTATGTCCATACTTTTTAGGTATATAAATTATACCAATTAATGTCTCAATTTAATTATATGCCTTTAAAGCTATTTTATGGCAACTCACAATTTGCATAATTAATATTTTCCCATTGTCCCCACGCTATTCATATGTTTTTATATGAAATATGTTAGACTCGCAAATAGTTTAACTCATAAAAAGGAAAGAAACATCAAAACTTGCATAACACACAAAATAGATGTATCTTGCAAATAAGAATTATAACATAAGCTTGCACAGCCAATAACTTGCATAAGCAATGAACATATATAACATAAATTTGCATAAACTATGTACTGCCATGGATCTAAATATAGATCTAAACATGAAATTGTGAACTTGCATATGTGAATATGGTTTTTCACCTAAACTTGAAAATGATTTCATAGTTTTTCACCTAAAAATGTGAATATAGTTTTTACCTAAATTTGCATATGGATTTATCACATGTTTGCATATAAACTAGCATATGTATGATCCACATACAGACTTGCATAAGGTTCATATACAAACCAGCATATGATTTAACATCCCAAACTTGCATAAGATTCACATACGAACTCGCATATGTAAACACAGACTTGCATAAGATACAAACTAGCATATGATTTAACATCCCAAACATGCATAAGATTCACATACGGACTAGCATATGATTTACATCCCAAACTTTCATAAACTGAATCAAGTTAAACATGTATAATTGGACATATGAAATAGATCTACAAACTTAAGATAACAAAGCTGTCATATGTTCACCAATAGACGATAACAAAGTTAAATAATATCACATGATTCAACAATCATGTTCTGATAATCCAAATTATAACTCATCATAATTAATTTATTAATTATTTTGTGAAAGAAATTGTACTCACAAAGACAGGTTAGAGAAGAGAATGATTCGTTCGTCTTTTGAATTAGAATTCTGACTTGCTAATCCCTAAGCTTTAGGAAGAAGAACTATCCTAGCAGCAGCATGGTGGCCAAGAGACTAATTTAGTTTAGGCTTACAGTTTGAGTCTAGGCATTATTTTATAGAAGTATAAATCAACCTAAGCCGTTAGATTACCGTAGGAGCAATCCCAACCATCCAGACTAGATAGAGTTATCTAGAATTGCCACCTCTGCCCTAGTGACTTAGCAACAGGTCAGGTAAGACTCGGCAACAAGTCTGGATCGTCAAATTTAAGATCTGCCCCGGGGGTAGGTCGACCCCCTGGTCGACCTGTATAGGGTAGGTCGACCCCCAGGTCGACCCCTTGGTCGATCTGGCCTTGGGCGGAGAAATCCCGCCCAGCCCGCTTCCCTATTTGAATTTTGAATTTCGAATTTTTGTTCAGAACTGTTTTAATTTATATAAAATTACTGAAATTTCCGAGGGCCATAACTTCCTCATACGAAGTCTGATTGAAATACCCCACCTCCGTTAAGGTCACTCACAAAGGGAATGCCTTAACTTTGGTGGAGCATTGTAGGTAAAAGACATAGATAATTTACAAGACAGACATATATAATCAGCGAAAAAAAAACTAACTTTATTTCAAACGTGGTTCATAACAAAACATTACAGCAATCTGTTTCAAATCAATTTCCAAGTCATTACATCAGAATCTCTGTCTTGATTATTACATAAAGAAGCATGGAACAAAATAAAACTGCATAAATCCCCAATTAGTAGTGTGTTCAAAGCCATAGCCAAAGATAAGAAGTTCCAAGCTATACATCACAGAGTCTTCAAGCATGGAAAGATGAACGTTACAAATTAAGCTAAGTTATACCCTCCCTAGATACCGGGGGGGAACGGAAGAAAAAAGGGCAAAAGAAAATGGGTCAGACATAAGTCTGGTAAGTCCAGTGATTATTCCGCATGTAAACTGATAAGAGAACCATGACTTGAATAAACTAGATACAGGACGATAACAAGGAAATAAGGTAACATCGGATAAGGTAAGATAAAAAGGGCAAGATAAACAAGGCAAGATGAACTAATCATACTATCGCACTCATGTCCATATTCTCTGCGCCTACTAGATATTTCAACCATTATCATGAGTTCAAACCCAGTGATTCCTTTTCATTGATCGGCTCCGACTCGCACGCGTTTTCCACTTGTGTCATATGGCCCCGCTTGATTGTAGATACCTATGCTGGTCCCACCATGGGGTGTATCAAATCCTATGGTGGAAACCCGACACGATTCAAGATGGACAGTGTATAAATACTGATGTCCAATGCCTGCTTTTTCCACTCTGGAGTACGTGCACGCCCATACTCCGTTAGAACCTACACTGACGCACCAACCACCGTCGTTTTGACCGCTTATAATCAGCTCAGTAATCATGCCCCACCCTGCCTAGTTCAGGGTACCATGATACATCTATGTGGGTTACTGCTGAAATGGGTCCCCATTACTTTGGTTTCCTAGTCAACATGTTAAATTGGTTAAGTGTCCAAGTTAACCTAACCCCACCCATCAGTTTAGTTAACATGTTGCATTAGTTAAGTGTTGCCTTAATTAACTTAACCCTACCATTCCTAACTTAGCTTTAATTCACTTATTAAAGCACTAACCACTCACATTAGACAGGTATTGTTGCGGTTACTGGATTCGGGTTCCTTTGGGCTCGATGTACTAACCTCCCACATTAGATATATATTGTTATGGTTGCTGGATGTTCCGGGTGGTTCCGGGCAGTCTTACACCGTAACTCAATCTAACCTTGAGTTAGGCATATTCGTCTTTTCTAAATTTACATATTTACCTCTTTATATTTATTTGTAAATTATTGTCATTCAAGCCAAGCCCCACTTTCCTTTTGAAATCAAGTTCATAATGTTAGGTATAAAAATTTATACCACTTTATGCCATAAAACATTTACATGTTCATGAGCCAAATATGCCAATTATATATAATTTCATATTTTTCCCCAACGTTACCCCCGTTAAACGTTCGCATAAATCATGTAAAATGTTAGGCCCGATACATAGCCTAACTTATACACAAAAGGGGAAAAAGAGGAACATGTAATAATTCCAACATCATAAAAATATGCATCTAACTACACATGTGTCATATGAATATGGCATCGAACAATATACACTTAATTATGAACTTGCAAATTTAGATATACTCAACATGAATCATGAAATAGGGGTTTTACATAGAATTACATAAACTTAACTTTAGGCATGTAATTGTGAACTTCGCAAATTAGTTGGATCTAATCTAACATGAACCTAATCATATTAGCATGTAGTTTTGGGTCATATATGTGAACATGGTTGAACTTGCATAAAATTCCCAAATTGACATACAACATATACATGCCATTACCAAATCATGTGACATAAAATGCCATCGCCCAATTATACAACATAGTATGTCATTGCCAATTTACACAATATGATATCCATCGCCAAATTATACAATATGGAATGTCATTGCCAAATTACACAATATGATATCCATCGCCAAATTATACAATATGGTATGTCATCACCAAATTACACAATATGATATTCCATCACCAAATTATAATATGTCATTGCCAATTTATGTCATCGCCAAAATATACAACATAATATGTCATCGACGAATTATACAACATATGGATCTATTTCAAATCATTTAACATTTATCACTATATTACATACAACATGATCACAAACATGATAAGAGTCATGGTCTTAATCAATTCAGTTTTAACAGAAAGGATAGGCATAGATTTACATCAGGCGATGTTCTACATCCAGTTACTTAGTCACAATTCTAATATCGTTTAGGTCTAAATGATAATTGGACTTACAAAAAGGAGGCTAGTCTTGAGTTCTGGGATTTGTATTATGAATTTGAATAGTTCTCCTTTGTTGTAGGCATTGAATTCTCTTAGTTGAATTAGATTTGATTTACAATTCCTACTTGCTTTCTAGTTGAATGAGAATGGCGGCTACTCTAGGTTGAGTGTTGACAGCATGACGGTCTTAGGAATATTTTTGTATGGCTTTAGGGTTTAGATTTAGGTTGCTTATATAAAAGTTTGTTTTAATAGGAGCCACCAGATGAACCTAGATCAAATCAAAGCAATTCAAACCTAAGAGAACCAACCAGAATGTGCCACGCAAGCCCTAATGACACAACAATTTTTCATAGGAGAAAACACGTCAGATTTCAGATCTAACCCGAGGGGGAGGACGACCCCCAGGTCGACATGTATGGGGGGAGTTCGACCCCCTGGTCGATCTCCTCGTGGACCTGGCCTTGGGATGGAAATTTCTCTCCTAGCCCGCTTCTACTTCTGATTTTGAATTTTGATTTTTTCTGAACTTTATTCTGAGCTGTTTATTTTAAATTCTGAATCTTCTGAAGGTCATAACTCCTTCATACGGATTCCAATTTACGCAAACTCAGACTCTATCTCAAGAAGAATTCCGAGACGAACGCAATGGCGTAACCCATTTCCCTTAATCCTCACATTTGTAATTATTTATTCTTTATTTTGTTACTTTAATGTTTATAGAAAATACAGGGTGTTACATTCTCCCCTTCTTAAGGGATTTCATCCCCGAAATCTTCATGTCATGAAGAACGTATATCCTACCATCCAATCTTCCATCTACTCAACAATTAAACAAAGGCGTACATTGTCCTTAAAAGACTTCTAATGCTTCATGATCATATGCATAGTGTGTGTACATGTCCTTATCTAATGCAAAATCAGGTGGTCTACTGATTCAGTTGACCTCCTTTATGCAAGTCATGTCGGTGCCATGAGTCCATTATGTATGCAATCATCCCTAATCATACTTTCTACATGAGTGCACAATCATTCATACAAATGCAACGTCCATATGATAACACATCAAGTTTCAATCATATACAAGTACATTATGAACTCTAATATGCTTGGTTCCACCACTTCCGCAGATTCATGTAAGCACTTTCATAGGTGAGAAACGTGAAAGACATTATGAACTCTAGCCAATCTTTCGAGCAGCTCTACTCTGTAAGCCATCTTTCCAATCTTTTAAATGATAGGAAACAGCCCTACAAATCTTGGTGCTAACTTTCCTGCGGATCTGAAGCGAATGACGTTCCTCAAAGGAGATACTTTAAGGAAAACCCTGTCCCCGACCTCAAACTCAAGGTCGGTCCTTCTTTTGTCTACGTAGGACTTATGTCTATCTTGGGCAGTCTTCATTCTTCTTCGTATCAAGTCCACTTTCTCTGAAGTCCCTCTAATCATATCTGGTCCAAGTATGAGCTTGTCTGTAGCCTCCCACCAACAAGTTGGTGATCGACATGGTCTTCCATATAAAGCTTCAAAGGGTGCCATGCCTATGGTGGCTTGGTAGCTATTGTTGTAGGCAAACTCCACCAAAAGAAGATGATCTTCCCATGTTCCTCCAAAGTCAAAAATGCATAGTCTCAAGAGGTCTTCTAATACCCTGTTCACCCTTTCTGTCTGACCATCGGTTTGAGGGTGATGGGCCGTGCTTAAGCATAGCTATGTGCCTACAGCCACTTGCAAGCTCTTCCAAAACTCGCTCGTAAAGATAGGATCTCGTTCACTAACAATGCTGGAGGGTATCCCATGGAGTCAAACTATCCCTTAAAGGTAAATGGGTGCTAAAGATGAGGCAGTCCTCCTTCTTTTAATGGGTATAAAGTGAGCGCTTTTTGTGAGCCTGTCCACTATTACCCAAATACTGGTATTGCCCCTTCTTGACCTAGGCAACCCATCAATAAAGTCCATTGAAATACGATCCCATTTCCCCAGGGGGACTTCTAGAGGATGAAGCAAACCACCAGCCTTCTTTTGCTCTGCCTTGACTTGCTAGCATATCAAACACTTAGCGACAAATTCAGCTACATCCCTCTTCATGCCATTCTAAAAGAAAACTCTTTTTACGTCTTTATACATTTTGTCTCCACCTGGGTGTATGGTCAACTTGGAATGGTGTGCCTCTTCGAGAACCTTTTTCACCAAATCCCTTGCTTGTGGGACGCAAAGCCTTCCATCCTTCCTTATCCAACCTTTATCATCGATGGAGTATCTATTGAGGTGACTAGAAGTCTCACCCCTAATTAGCTTGTCCATCACATCAACTAGCTGAGGGTCTTCACGTTGCGTGGTTCCTATTGAATCCAAAAGAGTAGGCCGCACTTCTAGCGATGCTAACAAACCAGTCACATGATCGATGGAGGGTCTAAAGTCAAAATTGGCTATGTACTCCAAGCTCTGCCTTTCAACAAAGAGAGGGCTTAAGGTCAGCTTCTTTCTACGCAAGGCGTCTGCTACTACATTGCCCTTGCCAGGGGTATAAGAAATCTCGAAATCGTAGGATGCCAAGAAACCTATCCAGCTTTATTGCCTCAAGTTAATATCTTTCTACGAGAAAATGTACTTCAACGATTTATGGTCAGTATATAATTCAAACTTCTCACCTAGGAGATAATGGCGCCAAGATTTAAGCGCAAAGACAATGGCAACCAACTCTAGATCGTGGGTTGGGTAGTTTTTCTCATGTACTTTCAACAATCTACCTCCATATGCTACTACCTTCCCTTCTTGCATCAAGACAACACCTAGTCCCGTACCACATGCATCCGTGTATACGGTAAACATCTTGCTCCCATCCGACAATGTCAAAACTGGGGCTATTGTTAGAGCTCTCTTTAATCGTTGGAAAGTAATATGCAATCCAAATCCCAATTGAAAGTTATGTTCTTCTTCGTCAACTTTGTAAGAAGAGCTGAGATTTTCGCAAAGTCGTTGATGAACTTTCGGTAAAAGCCCGCTAGCCCGAGGAAGCTCTGAAGCTCGGTCTCATTCCGTGGACCCTTCCAATCTTGCACCGCAACTACTTGTAACGACCCGTGTTTTTCTGGTAATTATTTAATTTAATTTATTATTTAAAATATTGGACTTGATTTAAATAATTTAATTTATTGATTTTCTTTGAATATATTATTTAAATAAATAATAAAATAATATTTTAATTTTCTAAACAATCGGAAAATGTTGTGTTGGCAATATAGAGTGAACAGATAGTTTAAAATGATTCAATATTGGTTATATTGACGATTTTGTTTAGTTGGCGACGATTGAATATATATAGTTATGATTTAATTTTAAAACAAGCTGCAGTGGCGCGGCAGTTCGAAATATGGCGTTTTGAACTTCAAATGGCTGTACGGGCCCAAAATAAGTCGGATTTTCTCGAAACAAGAAACGCTAGAATCTATTTGATGATATCTTTCCAATGGAAGAGAAAAATCGAATTTTCATAGTGTAGATTTTATTTTATGTCCAAATCAAATTTTGAAAAGGTCGCTATGGAATTCCTTTATATATTATATCGATTTATTTTATAAATTTAAAGGTTTTTAAATATTTTAATATCGAACTGACTTTGATTTCAACCCAAGTTATTTTATATTGAATCTATATCAAATTCTGGTCGAGTATGGCCAATTGCAATATTTTATTTTAATTATATTGAAATATTTTAAAATTGATTTATTTGAATTCAAACTGGACCATTTAAAAGGGACTTTATTCAAACGAGCTCTGTTTTCGACGAATTTTTTTTTGTTGGAACCGTATTGACAAATTATTGCTAGATTTTCAAGTTGCATGCAAATCGGGGTTATTCTGTGAGCGTGGAAAAATAAAATGCAAATAAAAACGACTATTTGGACGTAAACAAATGCTATTTGAGCAAACGGGCACGGAATTCGACGAAACAAGTTTCACTAGGACCGTAACGTCAAATAATACTATGATGTCCATTTCCGTTGCGAACAGAGTTTGTATGTGAGCGTAGGAGCGAATAAACGATGTTCGAAATTGCGATAGACACGAAATAAATATCGTTAGTCATCATCACGCGTCACGTCAACTTAAAATATATTAATTCTAATTATTTGTACAGCCAATGTTCAGCCAACTTAAGCAACTTCACTTCCGTTCATCAAATTCTTCAGCCAAATTTACAGAAAACACCCTGGTTGCTAAATAATTTATATCTCCAAATCTAGAAGGAATTTGTGGTAGCAACCTGAAGCAAAGTTATAGATCCAGTCGAGGCCGACCTTCACCAAAAATTCCAGGACTAACGGTCGCCGGATTTGGTCGGAAATCGCCAATTTCCGTTGAAAACCAATTTCGTTCTTTGCCTAAATTCGAGAAATTTACCCAATTTTGGAAGCTCAGACCTTGGGGGAATTAAAGAGGACAGTTCAGGCTTCGTTTTGGCACCAGTTGGAGGTCGTCTGGTGGTCGGAGGAAGGCGCGGTGGTGAGTTGAACGTGGGTGACATTTTCTGGTTCATTTTCGAAAGTTGAAATGGGATTTACCTATTTTCCGGCGGGTCAGGTTGACGAGGGGGCGGAGGGCACGAAGGAGGATGGAGCGTGGAAGTGAGCCAGTTAAGGTGGAGGAGGTCCGATGGCCTGAGTCGTTGTGTGGCGGCTGAATTTTTGGTGGAAGCGGCTTCTGTTCGTGACCGAATTCCGGCAGTTGTGGGAGTTCTGGGGCCACTCGACAGGGGAGGCGCAATGTCAGGGTCAGGCGGTGGCGTGGGATAGTCAGTGGTTAGGCGTAGATCACCGGAGCGGCGGCGGTCGTTGATTTCTGGAGTTGAACCTAGTTGCAAAGGCACGGGGATGTCGGGTTTGAAGGAGTTGTCCAGGGAGAAAACGCGTACAAAAAGTGATGACATGGGAATCATTAGTTAAGGTAATTAGCTGTAGGTTAGTTAATTTTAATTAATCATTAAAAGTATAAATTTTTAATATACAATTAGTTCAATTATCGGTTAACATATATAAACTTGTAATAGCAGTAATTTTTTCATACGTTATCGGTTCTCAGCAAAACTGGACTCGTTGGGACCGTGGCAACGAGCACTACGCTGTCGAGCTGGTCTGAACTGAAATCGAAGCAGTTGGAGATCTGTGTAATTTTAAACACCAGTTTAAAATTATACGGTATAATGCATCAAACATCAACCGTATTAACTGGTGAGTTAATTCTCACACTTTTCTGGACTGCTCTGATGTGATAAATCCACATAAGTAAAAATATTATTAAACATATATTGGTTGATTGGATGCACTGGTTGCTTATGGTTGATTTGATGGTTGCTGTTAATTAGATTATCATCGTTAATTTGTTTAAAAAAATATATGTTATCATGTATAACAATCTGCGATGCAGAGGAGGACAGGTCGGAGGGATCCGACCGGATTCTTCAAAATATCATGTATGTTGTTTATTTTTATATTGTGTACACATGAACTGATTAAACCCCAAATTGACATCAAAACCTGTTTGAATGATAATCGTTGAATGGATGTGATCGTTGATGTGATTTTTAATCAAATCTTCAGTAATTGGCAGTGAGGGCCTAAAATCTATTGTTTTCAAGACATCGTTTGCCGTCAAGCGAATTGACGTTGTTTTTAAGTACAAAATTTATTTTATAACTTGATTAAAGTGTTGAGTTCATTTTATTTATAAAAATGAAAAGAAGTTTATAATTATCCTTATATGTTTATAATCATGTTTTAAATAGAGAATAATAATATTTTATAATAAGGATTCTATGAACTGCAGTCCAAAACTAACCTACGGGTTAGTGAAAGGGAATATTTTTTTTTATAAAACAATTAACTGATGGTTTAAATTAATTAAGTTATTTAATTAATTTAAGGAAGAAATGATAACGTAAATCAGTTAATGGTTAACTGATAAGTACGGTTGGCGAAAGTCAACCAATTTAATTTGAAATTGACAATTGGGTTAAATTGAGTTAAATTAATCAAATTAAGTGTTTCAAAATATTTTTTAATTAATGAATGTTGTTAGAAGTTAGTTAATCTTTGATTAACTAAGAATTTAAGCGATTATTGAATTGTTTATTTACTTTTAAAAGTTAAGTATTATCGAATAACCTTTATAAAAGGATTTAATTCGAGATTACAGACGAAATTGGTAAAAGTGGTTTATAAGTGATTAAGGAGATTTTCGACAAGATTTTAACAAGTTAAAATGGAGTCAATTATGAATGGGATGGCTAAGTGGATTAGTGAAAAGGATATTGGATAGTTGAGTAACGTAAGTAATGAGATTAGAGTGAAATCACCAATATAGGATATGGTGTATAAAAATCATATTGAATTCGAATGGTGATTAAGATTGGAAAGTTTACTCGATGAGGGAAAAGGAATTAACATGAAAACTGGGTTTTCAAATGAAGGGAAATGGTTTATAAAACCAAGTTAAATGGATATGGGGATAATATATTGGATTATTGAGATAGTTTAATACTGGTTTTAAATTACAAGCTTTTATTTATCTTGAGATAAGAATGTTGTCGATCAAGGTCTGAGAGGTAATTAGAATACCCCAACCTGAATGGCTTCGCTATTATCGAGAGATGATATTTGTTTGTAATGGATAGAGAGGTGATCATCGAGTTGTTCACGACCAATGAAATTTATCATTACTTAAAATAACCTTTTAAATGGATTTAACTATGCTTGATTTAGTTAAGTGGAAACATAATTACTTTTAATTAATTATAACCAAAGCAAGTATTTTTCAATTGGAATTCTTTTCTGAAACAAGATAAAGCAAGAAATGAATTAGTATGGTAAAGATTTGGAGTTTAATTCAAATCATATAAACAAGTATGAAAAAGGGTTTTAACCAAACCGATGATTTTAAAAATAAGTGTTCACCTTAGGGCTGAATTAAGTGAAATAGTTTAATCGAAATAAGAGAGAGACTTTGGAATTTATTATATGTCATTTGAGTAAAGTAGAAATATAACGATTTGGCCAAATGGTATTGGAAAAGGGAAGTATGTTTATGTAATAACCCGGAAATCTGAGCCTATTTAAAAATTTTATTTTGGCAATTTTAGTGAATTTTGAGTATGTAAAATGAATTATTTTAAATAATAACGATGGAAAATAAGTTAAAATGAATAAATTTATTTTAATTATAAAACGAGCCTGAAATGACGCGGTAGTTTGAAAATTCGATTTCGAATTTCAAATGAATGTGCATGATGCAAAAGAAATCGGATTTTGGCGAAACAAGAAATATTTGAATCTGTTTGATCATATCTTTCTAACGGATGTAAGAAACGGAGATTTCACTTTAGAAGTTGAAAGTTACGTCCAGTTTAAAATTTAGAAAAGTCGATGTGGAATTTATATATATTTTAATATATATAAAGGCCTTGAAAATAGCCGTTTTGCGAATGACCTCAGTTTTCGACGAAACCACTTTTGTTGGATCCGTGATGTCAAGTTATTGCTAGGTTTCAAAATTCATAATTTTCTGAATCAATATGTGAGCATGGCGAAATTAAATGTGTTTTAACAGTTTCAGTCAATTTTTATCGACCAGAAAATGGCCATTTTTCAAATGGTCTCAGAATTTGATGAAATTAGTTTTGGTAGGACCGTACCGTCAATACGAAGCTAGAAATAATTTTCTGTAATTCTTGGGGTTAGTATATGGCCCCGGTAAATTAAAATGTGCATTCAAATTGAATATATAATGACTTATATTTTAATTTTGACGAATACTCATCGTATAAGCCGAATTGGGTTACGAAACATATCCCGTTGTGTTCGGAATGTAGGTATTTGGCTAGGGGCGACACTCATTGGGTTTGATTTGGAGTTAGTATCAACAAGCAAGTATTTTTAGAAATTAAATAATAAGATATTAATAAAATAAAGGGTATAAAGGGGATTTAGAAACCCTATTCTCTACACTTTGATCAGCCGCCAGCTTCACTCAAAATCAACGGGCCGAATGCTCTGAGTTTCTTCCTCTTTGTTCTTCTAATCCTCACACCAAAATCGAATAATCTAAAATCCAAAATGCTCTACATTTCGAGCTCTCCAAAGTGGACGGGGATGATCTTTTTTAGTTCAAGTTGATGCTCGATTTGGGCCCCTACAGCGCTGCCATTTCACCTCCGTTTCAGGCGAGGTGGTGCGTTCGAGTTGAGTTCTATGGCCAGGCGCAGGAAGCATGTGTGAAGGGCTTCGATATGGCAGGTGGCGATCGTGCTCCGGCCCTCTTGAAGTGCGTGCGAAGACGAAGGAAGGGGTTGAGCGATTCGATTTTTGTTCCAGGAATATACAGAAGAAGGTAACGGATTTTCTCCTTTGTTTTTAAACGCTATGGTATTTGTTATTAAATAATTAACTATACATACTTAGAAAAATCAGTTTTATAAAATAAAATACCATTGTTTTAAAATAAAAATATACATTGTTTTTGAAGATAAAATCGCATTGTTTTTGAAAAATAAAAGATAGAATTATTTTTTGAAAATAAAAATTGCGTTGTTTTAAAAATAAAATTAGAAAGGATTTTTGAAAATAAAAACAACATGGTTTCTTTTCAGTTTTAAAAAGAAAGTAAAATATGCATTTTATATACTCAATAGTGAAAGAAAAATTTGCTTTTTATATATTCAATAGCGAAAGAAAAATATGCTTTTTATATAATCAATAGCAAAAGAAAAATATGCTTTTTATATTTTCAACGGCGGAAGAAAAATATGCTTTTTATATATTCAATAGCGAAAGAAAAATATGCTTTTTATATATTCAATAGAGAAAGAAAAATATGCTTTTTATATATTCAATAGCGAAAGAAAAATATGCTTTTTATATATTCAATAGCGAAAGAAAAATATGCTTTTTATATATTCAATAGCGAAACAAAAATAAGCTTTTTATATATTCAATAGCGGAAGAAAAATATGTGATTTTTTTATATATGTAGTGAATACGAGCAACAAAAGTGACAAAAGGCGAGAACGGCGAAGATTTCCTACATATGAAGAGTCGCGGCGTTTGGTTTAGCTCTTGGTGAGAACTCCTCACCTTTTTATTTATTTTCTATTTGAAAAATATACAAGGATGTAGACGGTGCTTAGCAGCACCCGACACCCGTCGTCCACAGACCATGGATGACTTGCTTGTTTGATTGCTGTGTTATGAAATTTGATTGTGTGATGTGGAATGAGATAAAATATTTTATCATTATAAATATTTTATGGTTAAAAATATAATTTTTATCGTGTATATAAAATAAATATTTATAAACAAATCGGGCGATTTGTTTATATACGCTGATTTGACTGATATTGATTGGGACGATATATTTTACACATCGCCTAACTACACAAATAAAATCTGCGTGTGTTGATTTGAAACCCCACACGGGTATTGGGATGATATTTGACGTACACTAATCCTGATTGTTTAGTTGTATGTCAATCGATGGGTTGACAGACTGTGTAAGCGTTAATTATTTATATTTAATGCTTATGCAGTTGTGTGGTGCACTCTGGATGATGGTTGATGATTTATCGTTGTTGTTATATACATGTGTTGTAGGGAATCCATATAATTATTGTTATATGGTAATTGATTGGGCCTCATTCCAATTTGGAAAATAAGAAATATTAATTCATGTGTTGAATAGAATAAATATTCATATGTTGAATAGAAAAATAAATTCATGTGTTGAATTGGAAATAAATTCATGTGTTGAATAGAAAATAAATTCATGTGTTTAATTGAAAACATTCATGTGTTGAATAAAAGCCATGTTGATTAGATTGACGCCATTTTTACATGAACGATATTTATATCGATTTTATTCATTTTTATAATGAATATAGAAAAGAAAGTGATTTCAAAATATAACATTTTGAAAATATTATCATTTATATATCGATGATGTGGAGTATTCAATTTTGATTCGAAATTGAATATGAAGTTGAAATCGTTTCTAAAAACGAATTTAAAACAATTTATAAAATACGTTTTGAAAGGAAATCGATGAAATATATATAATACATAAATTATATATATATAATGGCCTGAATAGAACACGCCGCGGCAGTTCGCGAATTTCGATCATTGACTTCGAATGGACATTGCGGGAGATCCGACCGTCAGATTGTCCTAAAACTAGAACCGTTGGGTTCGTATCGAAAAGGGATTTCTAATGAATATTAAAGATTTGAAATCTAATGGTTGGATTTGGAATTATGTACAAATCAAATTTGGAAAAGGTCGCTGTAAGTGCAGTTCGATGGCCGTTGATGGTAATCACTGTATGGGCCTTGATAAAATTATTAAAAATAGTAATAATTTGTGTGAAATCATATGAAATGATTTGGGAAGAATTGGGATGAAAACTCCATATTTGAAAAGATAAAAGTAGATTTTTATCGAAATGAACTAGTTTTGAACTAGAATAATAATTTATTTATTTTTAAAATAAATAAATTTGATTTGAAAGGGTTTTAAAAGTAACCAGAAGTTTCAATAATTGTATTAGAATGGATTCGAATCAATATTGTCTTTGGAATATTTCGATGTTGGATTTCGTGATGATACATATATTGTTATGGGAATTTGAAAGATATATTTATATCATTATTTCCAATACGATATTTGATGGTCGTAGAATTTGATATTGAATATAAGCCGATATATTTTCTATTCAGAGCCTTGTATTTAATATCAAATGTGATTTGGGTTTGTCGTGAATGGTGTCTTCATTAACACTGTTCTTAAAACCAGTTGAGAAAAAGATTAAATCTTTTTATTTAGATTTAATGAAGTGTACCAATTAAATGGTATTTAATTGGATTTGAATTTGAATTGATTTTTGGGTTTATCGTGGACGGTGTTTTAAATAACACTTGTTCTTTAACCCGATAATTGATGGAATGTCATTTTGGGTTGTCGTGAACGGTATCTTCAATAATATTGACTGAGTTAAGAAAATCATAAACTAACTGGAGATTAGTCAAGTTGAATGGTTTCCTGGGTATTGATCTGATGTTGGTTTCGGCCTTCGGGGTTATTATTTAGGGAATTGTTCAATTACTAATTTACGGTTAAAGGCCGATGGAAATGAAAAGTGAATTTGATAATTAAAATTATCAAATTCAAGAAATGATCGAGAATGGAGCACCACTAGTTTTACTCCAGACGATAGTTAAATCTTTAATTAGATTTGAACGTGAAATGGTAATTGAATTTACCGATGACACCGTGGTGTTAGATATGAAGTATTACGGTGTGTTTCGCTAATCCCGACTAATTTGAATTGATATTCAAAAAGAGATTAAAGAATAAATTTAAAAGAATTTATCTTTGATAAAATTAATGGGAACCTTTCCCTAAGAATGTGGAATTTAGAAACTAACTGTAGGTTAGCTAAGAAGAATGGTTTCCTGGGTATTGATCTGATGTTGGTTTCGGCCTTCGGGGTTATTACTTAGGGATTTGTTCTCTTACTAATTTACGGTTAGTGAATGATGAATTGGAATGAGGCGTATGTTATGTTTGTGTAACACTTGTTTATTATATACGCGAGTTATTCAGAAAGATCGGGTTTATCCCATTCTGAATAACTGATTCGACGTGGTGTCGAGGATGAAGACGGTGGTCGAAGACCGGAGGTCTTCAACATCGTTTGGATAATTACTGATGATGTTGATTGGGCCGTACACCCAAGAGGAGGGAATTAGTTGGTGATCGTCCAGGCGTACTTGGAGATCGATGGATATGCGAGGTACAAGGTGCCTCCGGTTTCATTCAAACCCAGAACGAACTTGTAAACGGATTGTGTGCTTGACATTGGATTTCATTCTGTGTGATTTATTTCTATTATATATATATCTGTTTGGCGGCGGAGAATTTATTATCTTGCTTAACGCCCTTCTCTGAGACGTACGAGCTCAGGGGCTATATATTGATGGATATCAATCGTATGGAGTGAATTGCCTGTGTGGCATGCCTAAGTGCAAATTGATCAAGGCTTCTATTGAAAACAAAGTCTTGTGGTTGATGATCAAAGCACCGCCTATGTGGAATAGCTTTGTGTGACGTTGATTCGCGAGCCTCACACCCGGTTGTGAACCAGAAACGGGAGAGGACATCAGGGAGGGCATGCGTTTCCTTCTAGCTAGAAGTGGCGTCAGTGGTTTTACACGCCCTGACGAGTTTGACTTATGTGGTCGTTGCTGTTGCGAGGCGCCTCAGATATATCGGTGACTACGTGGAGCCGATGGAGTCATTGGACTCATTGACACCCCAAAGTGGGGGGAAACGCAGTGTTCAGGCATTTTAATCCACATCGGTGGACCGACCCTGACGATCCAAGGGCCCACCTGAGTCTGGGTCCTGAGACACGGGCTAGAGCATCTCGAATCGGTAGAGGACTATCTTTTGCCTCGGTTCACAGATGGAAATCCAACTTCCAATACGTGACTTTGCGGTTTTAATTGTAGAACTAGTATTGGCGACATGATATATGGTACCCATGTCGTCTGTGATTGATACTTATGATTGAAATTGTTTTTGACACTATACACTTATAGTAATAGTAAAACATGAAATTTAGCGTATCAAGCATTCTTTGGCTATTATAAGGTAAAACCCTATCCTCCGGCTTGTGTTGCATTGTGTGATGGGACCTGGGTCTTATATAGCTTCATTGTTCTTTATTTAGCGTTACACTGTTGTTTTATGCACTAGTATTCTTGGAAGGAAACCTTTTCTGTGTTATATGGCGTGGTCCCTTGATCTACCTAACTTTAAAATAAAGATTAATAACTGTTTTAGTTCTCACACCAGTCACATGACTGACCTGTAGTTTATTGTTTAAACCTAAACTCTGGGTGCCCTTACTTTGACACGGGCAGCTAGTAGTTTTGGTTTTACAGATTCATATTCATAGGATCCTGATTTACAGTTGGAACGATACTCGGAAAGCTCTGCATCCGTGTATTACTTCTAGCTGTGTTTTGTACTATTTTCCGCTACGGTATTGTATTTATATCTCTGATATTGAATAATGTGTAATTTTTATTCATACTCTGTATATTCTTGTATTCTGATGGAATTGTTGTAATAAACAATGAAATGTTCTTCTGTTTGTGTCCCAATGTGGCTTGTTCTCAACTCAATCCGTGATTTCCCTTAAAGGGGATTTCGGGTCGTTTCAACGTGGTATCAGAGCTTTGGTTTACAAAGCTCGGAGAACAAGACACGTTAGAACCGAATGAAAGAATTCATCAGAAATTGGATTAGTAATATCCATGAGAATGACTCGTTAGAGATGGGATCATTAGTATCCTAGAGCGAGTGTGAAGAGTGGTATTTTGAAAATAATAAAATGAAAACAATTTTGTTTTGAAAATTTAAATCAATTATTCGTATTTGATTATTTATTTTATATTGAATTTGGACAATCCAGTATATAAAGATTTTGCGTATACGTCTGATCCGCGTGTATTTGAAGTTTTAATATACTGGATAGATATAAAATCGCATTCTCGACACCCGGGGAGGATTTTGATGATGTGGCCACATCATCAGTATTTATGTACGAGTTTCGAAAGTGTGATGTCTATATATTTCCATTAGACTGGTGTGAGAACCAAAATTAGATAGGGCCTATTGTTGTGATTTGGCACCAAAAATGTGATTTTTGACTATGTATTAAAGTTACGAGTTTTAAACGTTAATCAACTAATTGATTGTTGGTTGTGTTATTTGATTATTGTTTGATTAATTAAAATGTTGAAACTTTAGCCAAATTGAACCAAATAGTGAGTTGAATTGAAAATTTGTCGCATTTGCATACATATACATGTACTTACATTGAACAGGTCATAGCAAGGAGGCTAGAGCAGAAGAATAAAATTGTTTGCCCGACAAATAGGTACATGTTTACAAATTTATTGGGTTTGGATGATTTTATGAGCCGCTTGGCTGTTTTTTTTTTTTTTTTGGATTGATGAGGACCATGGGAGACTGTTTGAAATATCCCGAAGTCCCCGGTGCAGGGGAAGTTATGGCGAAATTTTTCGAAAATTTAGGGTGTTAGCCAAATTTTTCAAAAAATTGAAAAGTCCTTAGAAACTGAAAAGTCGAAGAACTTAAGCCGTAATCAAAATACTGGAAGTTGAGTGATTTGTTAAACAACTTTCGGCTTCGTTCCTTTTCGGAGACGAAAAGTTTTAAGTGGGGGAGATTGTAATAACCCGGAAATCTGAGCCAATTTAAAATTTTTATTTTGGTAATTTTAGTGAATTTTGAGTATTTAAAATGAATTATTTTAAATAATAACGATGGAAAATTTATTTTCAACGAAGTTAAAACAAATAAATTTATTTTAATTATAAAACGAGCCTGAAATGACGCGTGTAACACCCCGTAATTTTATAACATTAAAATTCACAAATTAAAGTATACTTAATTTTTAGAAAAGAATTAAGTGAAATGGGTTGCGCAAAGAAATATATATGTATAGATATATATATATATAAATTAAAAATTAAATAAGTAAATATGTGAAAAAGTTCAAAACAACGAATTGGGAGGGGGAATAACCGAACCGGCCCATTTTTGAGGTCGACCCGAGCACCGCTGGGTCGACTAGGGGTTAATCCAGGGTGTTTGGCTGTCAACCCATGGGCCGATTCGCTCAAATGCAAATTTTGCATTTGATTGGTTCTCATGGTTCAGGGTTAATCTAATGGTCCTAAATAACTTCGTACACCTATAAATACATCCTAATGCTAACCCTAAACCTAATTAAAATAGAATAGTTATCGTCGCCATGGAAATCAATGGAGCCGCCGCCAACTAAGAAAGAAGAAAAGCAAATTCAATTCTAATTCTCTCAACCCTAAAGCAAAGCAAAACTCTCTCTTTTCTTCTATAAATTGTGAGTATGATGATCTTAACAAGATTATTATCATTTTAATTAGGTTGAGTTATGAATGGATTATGAGTAGATGATGTGAATTATCATATATGTTGTTGTAAACCCCTTTTGCTATCATGTATATTGTAAATCCAATGTTATGTGATGATGATATCTTATATGTTGTAAATCATGCTATGATGATGTTATGTATGTTGAAAGTTTCTATGCTAAGTTGTGATGAATCATACATGTTAAAAAGGCCATGATGTTACCATCTATGCTAGTTAGTTCATATTAATTAAATCATCATGTTTGGGTTATGTTGATCTATATGACAAGTCACATATGCAAGTTAGATTGATTAGAAAAGTTATGAACATATGCCAAGACATCTATTATGACATCTAGAATTATGCTATGACATATGTGATATCCTATGCTAGTTCACACCATCATTATGTTGCCTAAAAACCCCATATGCAAGTTTATGTATAGATTTGGGTTATGATCATATCATGTAAATTGAGACATTTAACAAGTTGACACCTTTTGATCCTTAACATGTGTAGTTTATGCAAGTTTCACCCCTATTATGATTAGATTTATTTTAATTGTCTATATGTTGTGATAATTTATCTTTGTGCTAGGTGTTAGACTATACAAGTCTAGCCTATATTATGCGTTGAATAAGCGAACGTAAAAACGTGGGGTAGGGGTAATATTAAGGATTTAATATTAAAAAGTTGGGGTGCAATTGATATGATTTTGCATGCCATAAGTGGATGGCCATAATTGAGTCAATTATGGACATCATTAAAAGTTGACTTAATTAATAATTTGAATAGGGAATTATTAAAACCGGGGTAAAAGATTTTAAGTGTTAATCAATGCTTAGGACACGAGGTTGGACTCGTTTGTGACGTAAACCTGCCCGGACCCGCCCGGCAAATCCAGTGGTCACAAATGTCAGCCCAATGTGAGAGGTCCTAGGCCTAAACTAAAGCATAACAGTTGTAAAGACACGAGGTTAGACTCTTTTATGGTGTAAGACTGCCCGGACCCACCTGGCAAATCCAGCTGCCATAAATGCCAGTCTAATGTGAGAGGTCTTTATGAGGTTATGGCCTGAAAGAATTAAGAAATACTTAACCAGATAAACATGTAAAGTGGGACATGGGGGTTAAGTAGGTGCCTTGGGTGGCATGAGGAATCTAGTGGGTGCCCTTAGTGGCATGTGAAATACGATTAGTAAGACTTAACCAAACACACATGTAAATGAAACATGACTAAGAGGGTTAAGTGGGATATACTAGTGGTGACAAGCTTCGGTGGGTAGCTTGTGGGGGCCCATTTCGACCAGTATCCCAAACGTATCTTTGTGGGCTCGACCCAAGTCGAGGACGGGACACGCATACTGGGCTTGACTATAAGAGGCCAAAACGGGGAGCGGTGGCAACGCAAGTCCAACGGGTTTCGTATGCGTGTGTGGACCCGGGCTGGTAGGTTGCATCGTGTAGGTATAAGCCGTGCATTCTCAAGTTGTATCGGGTTGCCACTTTAGGGGAGTGATACACCCCACTGTGGGGCCAGCACGGGTATCTACGAGTAGGGAGCCGATCGAAAGTGGGTAGTGGGGTACACCTAGTGGAGATAGGGGCAGACGACACCTATGTAGTCAGCTAGGGGTACGTAAGGCTATTTATAAAGTTTCTGTGTGAAGCAAGTGGGATCAAACAATAGGGTGACTGGTGTGGTGCAGTGTAGTAATGTGCGGTGCAGTGTAGTAATCATTCGTTAGTAATTAGGTGTGCCTTTACCGTTATCTTTAACGTTATCTTAAACGCTATCTTTATCTTCCTAAGAGTTCATAGACATTTACTTGTCTTCCAGCTTATGCCTTAGTCTAGTTATTTTGATAATAGTATTGTTAGAATTATCATACTCGCCAGACTTTATGTCTGACCCCCTCTATTTCTATCCTTTTTCCCCCTCCAGGTCCTCAGGTTGGGCCCAGCTCTAGTGGAGTTTGATTGAATTGCTTCATCTCTCTTTGGAAAGCTTGGACCGTTGAAGTAAAGTCCAGCTTGTTATCTTTTTAATGGCTATTTATGTAATGGGATTATGTATTTTGTTTTTATGAAGATGGATATTGTACTTGGTTATGATCTATGGTTTTATGATGTAACAAACATGTTTAATTTCCGCTGCAATAAAATGAAGTTTTAGATTTCCAAGTACTATTTATTATCTGTCTTGTTGTAATTTTTCTGTTCTATATTCACTTATAACCTCCATGGAAGTTAATGCATTCCCTTTGTGAGTGACATTAATGGACGTGGGGTGTTACAACGCGGTAGTTTAAAAATTCGATTTCGAATTTCAAATGAATGTGCAGGATGCAAAATAAATCGGATTTTGGCGAAACAAGAAATATTTGAATCTGTTTGATCATATTTGTCTAACGGATGTAAGAAATGGAGATTTCACTTTAAAAATTGAAAGTTACGTCCAGTTTAAAATTCAGAAAAGTCGCTGTGGAATTTATATATATTTTAATATATATAAAGGCCTTGAAAATAGCCGTTTTGCAAACGACCTCGGTTTTTGATGAAACCACTGTTGGATCCGTGATGTCAAGTTATTGCTAGGTTTCAAAATTCATAATTTTCTGAATCAATATGTGAGCGTAGCGAAGTTAAATGTGTTTTAATAGTTTCAGTCAATTTTGATCAACCAGAAAATAGCCATTTTTCAAACGGTCTCAGAATTTGATGAAATTAGTTTTGTTAGGACCGTATCGTCAATACGAAGCTAGAAATAATTTTTCTGTAATTCTTGGGGTTAGTATGTGGCCTCGGTAAATTAAAATGTGCATTCAAATTGAATATATAATGACTTATATTTTAATTTTGTCGAAAACTGATCGTAACAGCCGAATTGGGTTACGGAACATATCCCATTGTGTTCGGAATGTGGGTATTTGGCTAGGGGTGACACTCGTTGGGTTTGATTTGGAGTTAGTATCAACAAGCAAGTATTTTTAGAAATTAAATAATAAAATATTAGTAAAATAAAGGGTATAAAGGGGATTTAGAAACCCTATTCTCTACACTTCAATCAGCCGCCAGCTTCACTCAAAATCAATGGGCCGAATGCTCTGAGTTTCTTCCTCTTCGTTCTTCTAAACCTCACACCAAAATCGAATAACCCAAAATCCAAAACCCTTTACATTTCGAGCTCTCCAAAGTGGACGGGGATGATCTTTTTTAGTTCAAGGTGGTGCTCGATTTGGGCCCCTACAGCGCTGTCGTTTCACCTCCGTTTTAGGCGAGGTGGTGAATTCGAGTTGGGTGCAATGGCCAGGCGCAGGAAGCACGTGTGAAGGGCTTCGATGTGGCAGGTGGCAGTCATGCTCCGGCCCCCTTGAAGTGCGTGCGACGATGAAGGAAGGGGTTGAGCAATTCGGTTTTTGTTCCAGGAATATACAGAGGAAGGTAACGAATTTTCTCCTTTGTTTTTAAACGCTATGGTATTTGTTATTAAATAATTAACTATAAATACTTAGAAAAATCATTTTTATAAAATAAAATAAAATAAAATAAAATACCATTGTTTTAAAATAAAAATATACATTATTTTTGAAGATAAAATCGCTTTGTTTTTGAAAAATAAAAGATAGAATTATTTTTGAAAATAAAAATTGCGTTGTTTTAAAAATAAAATTAGAAAGTATTTTTGAAAATAAAAACAACATGGTTTCTATTCAGTATTAAAAAGAAAGAAAAATATGCTTTTTATATATTCAATAGAGAAATAAAAATATGCTTTTTATATATTTAATAGCGAAAGAAAAATATGCTTTTTATATATTCAATAGCGAAAGAAAAATATGCTTTTTATATATTCCATAACGAAAGAAAAATATGCTTTTTATATATTCAATAGCGAAAGAAAAATATGCTTTTTATATATTCAATAGAGAAAGAAAAATATGCTTTTTATATATTCAATAGCGAAAGAAAAATGTGCTTTTTATATATTCAATAGCGAAAGAAAAATATGCTTTTTATATATTCAGTAGCGAAAAAAATGTGATTTTTTGATATATGTAGTGAATACGAGCAACGAAAGTGACAAAAGGCGAGAACGGCGAAGATTTCCTACATATGAAGAGTCGCGGCATTTAGTTTAGCTCTTGGTGAGAACTCCTCACCTTTTTATTTATTTTCTAGTTGAAAAATATACTAGGATGCAGACGGTGCTTAGCAGCACCCGACACCCGTCGTCCACAGAACATGGATGACCTGTTTGTTTGATTGTTGTATTGTGAAATTTGATTGTGTGATGTGGAATGAGATAAAATATTTTATCGTTATAAATATTTTATGGTTAAAAATATAATTTTTAACGTGTATATAAAATAAGTATTTATAAACAAATCGAACGATTTGTTTATATACACTGATTTGACTGATATTGATTGGGACGATAAATTTTACACATCGCCTAACTGCACAAATAAAATCTGTGTGTGTTGATTTGAAACCCCACACGGGTATTGTGATGATATTTGACGTACACTAATCCCGATTATTTGGTTGCATGTCAATCGATGGGTTGACAGACTGTGTAAGCGTTAATTATTTATATTTAATGCTTATGCAGTTGTGTGGTGCACTCTGGATGATGGTTGATGATTTATCGTTGCTGTTATATGCATGTGTTGTAGGGAATCCATATAACTGACGTTATATGATAATTGATTGGGCCTCATTCCAATTTGGAAAATAAGAAATATTAATTCATGTGTTGAATAGAATAAATATTCATGTGTTGAATAGAAAAATAAATTCATGTATTGAATTGAAAATAAATTCAAGTGTTGAATAGAAAATAAATTCATGTGTTTAATTGAAAACATTCATGTGTTGAATAAAAGCCGTATTGATTAGATTGACGCCATTTTGACGTGAACGATATTTATATCGATTTTATTCATTTTTATAATGAATTTAAAAAAGAAGGTGATTTCAAAATATAACGTTTTGAAAATATTATCATTTGTATATCGATGATGTGGAGTATTCAATTTTGATTCGAAATTGAATATGAAGTTGAAATCGTTTTTAAAAACGAATTTAAAACGATTTATAAAATACGTTTTGAATGGAAATCGATGAAATGTATATAATATATTATATATATATATATATATATACAATGGCCTGAATAGAACGCGCCACGCCGCGGCAGTTCGCGAATTTCGACCATTGACTTCGAATGGACATTGCGGGAGATCCGACCGTCGGATTCTCCTAAAACCGGAACCATTGGGTTCGTATCCAAAAGGGATTTCTAATGAATATTCGAGATTTGAAATCTAACGGTTGGATTTGGAATTATGTCCAAATCAAATTTGGAAAAGGTCGCTGTAAGTGCAGTTCGATGGCCGTTGATGGAAATCGACTGTACGGGCCTTGATAAAATTATTAAAAATAGTAATAATTTGTGTAAAATCATAAGAAATGATTTGGGAAGAACTGGGATGAAAAAGTCCATATTTGAAAAGATAAAAGTAGATTTTTATCGAAATGAACTAGTTTTGAACTAGAATAACAATTTATTTATTTTTAAAATAAATAAAGTTGATTTGATAGGGTTTTAAAAGTAACCAGAAGTTTTAATAGTTGGATTGGAATGGATTCGAATCGAAATTGTCTTTGGAGTATTTCGATGTTGGATTTCGTGATGATACAAATATTGTTATGTGAATTTGAAAGATATATTTACATCGTTATTTCCATTACGATATTTGTTGGTCGTAGAATTTGATATTGAATATAAGCCGATATATTTTCTATTCAGAGCCTTGTATTTAATATCAAATGTGATTTGGGTTTCTCGTGAATGGTGTCTTCATTAACACTGTTCTTAAAACCAGTTGAGAAAAAGATTAAATCTTTTTATTTAGATTTAATGAAGTGTACCAATTAAACGATATTTTATTGGAATTGAATTTGAATTGATTTTTGGGTTTATCGTGGACGGTGTTTTAAATAACACTTGTTCTTTAACCCGATAATTAATGGAATGTGATTTGGGTTGTCGTGAACGGTATCTTCAATAATACTGTTCTTAGACCCAACCGAGTTAAGAAAATCAGAAACTAATTGGAGATTAGTAAAGTTGAATGGTTTCCTGGCTATTGATCTGATGTTGGTTTCGGCCTTCGGGGTTATTACTTAGGGAATTGTTCACTTGCTAATTTACGGTTAAAGGCTGATGGAAATGAAAAGTGAATTTTAATTATCAAATTCAAAAAATGATCGAGAATGGAGTACCACCAGTTTTACTCCAGACGATAGTTAAATCTTTAATTAGATTTGAACGTGAAATGGTAATTGAATTTACCGATGACATCGTGGTGTTAGATATGAAGTATTACCAGTTTTACTTCATGGGGTGAATAGGTTGGGATTGGGAAATAAAATAAATGATTACTTCGGTGTGTTTCGCTAAGCCCGACTAATTTGAATTGATATTCAAAAGGAGATTAAAGAATAAATTTAAAAGAATTTATCTTTGATAAAATTAATGGGAACCTTTCCCTAAGAATGTGGAATTTAGAAACTAACTGTAGGTTAGCTAAGAAGAATGGTTTCCTGGGTACTGATCTAATGTTGGTTTCGGCTTTCGGGGTTATTCCTTAGGGAATTGTTCTCTTACTAATTTACGGTTAGTGACTGATGAATTGGAATGAGGCGTATATTGTGTTTGTGTAACACTTGTTTATTATGTACGTGAGTTATTCAGAAAGACCGGGTTTATCCCATTCTGAATAATTGATTCGACGTGGTGTCGAGGATGAAGACGGTGGTCGAAGACCGGAGGTCTTCAACATCGTTTGGATAATTACTGATGATGTTGATTAGGCCATACACCCAAGAGGAGGGAATCAGTTGGTGATCGTCCAGACGTACTTGGAGATCGATGGATATGCGAGGTACAAGGTGCCTCCGGTTTCGTTCAGACCCAGAACGAACTTGTAAATGGACTATGTGTCTGACATTGGATTTTATTCCGTGTGATTGATTTCTATTAAATATATATCTGTTTAGCGGCGGAGAATTTATTCTCTTGCTTAACGCCCTTCTCTGAGACGTACGAGCTCAGGGGTAATATATTGATGGATATCAATCACATGGAGTGAATTGCCTGTGTGGCATGCCTAAGTGGAAAATTGATCAAGGCTTCTGTTGAAAAGCAAAGTCTTGTCGTAGATGATCAAAGTACCGCATGTGTGGCATAGCTTTGTGTGACGTTGATTCGCGAGCCTCACACCCGGTTGTGAACCAGAAACGGGAGAGGACATCAGGGAGGGCATGCGTTTCCTTCTAGCTAGAAGTGGCGTCAGTGGTTTTACACGCCTTGACGAGTTTGACTTATGTGGTTGTTGCTGTTGCGAGGCGCCTCAGATATATCGGTGACTATATGGAGCCGATGGAGTCATTGGACTCATTGACACCCCAAAGGGTGGGGAAACACAGTGTTCAGGCATTTTAATCCACATCGGTGGACCGACCCTGACGATCCAAGGGCCCACCTGAGTCTGGGTCCTGAGACACGGGCTAGAGCGTCTCGAATCGGTAGAGGACTATCTTTTGCCTCGGTTCACAGATGGAAATCCAACTTCCAATACGTGACTTTGCAGTTTTAATTGTAGAACTAGTATTGGCGACATGATATATGGTACCCATGTCATCTATGATTGATACTTATGATTGAAATTTTTTTTGACACTATACACTTATAGTAATAGTAAAACATGAAATTTAGCGTATCAAGCATTCTTTGGCTGTTATAAGCTAAAACCCTATCCTCCGGCTTGTGTTGTATTGTGTGATGGGACCTGGGTCTTATAATAGCTTCATTATTATTTATTTAGCATTGCACTGTTGTTTTATGCACTGGTATTCTTGGGAGGAAACCCGTTCCGTGTCATACGGCGTGGTCCCTTGATCTACCTAACTTTAAAATAAAGATTAATAACTGTTTTTGTCCTCACACCAGTCACATGACTGACCTGGAGTTTATTGTTTTAACCTAAACTACGGGTGCCCTTATTTTGACACGGGCAACTAGTAATTTTGGTTTTGCAGATTCATATTCATAGTATCCTGATTTACAGCTGGAATGATACTCGGAAAGCTCTGTATCCGTGTATTACTTCTAGTTGTGTTTTGTATTATTTTCCGCTGCGGCATTGTATTTAAATCTCTGATATTGAATAATGTATAATTTTAATTCATACTCGGTATATTCTTGTCTTCTGATGGAATTGTTGTAATAAACAATGAAATGTTCTTCTAGTTGCGTCCCGATGTGGCTTGTTCTCAACTCAATCCGTGATTTCCCTTAAGGGGGATTTTGGGTCGTTTCAGTTTACAAAACCACAGCGATATTTTCAAATATAAGAAAATATGAAAAGGATTTTGAGAATATATAAATGGCATTTCCACGATAAGGAAATAAAAGATGTTTTCATGAAATATGGTAATATTCTTTGATAAAGGAAATTAAAAGAGAGCGTTGAGTAATGTTTTAAGTAACGAAGCCATAAGAGTTTTGATAAGATTAAAGTTATGAAATCGATTACAAGAAATCGATAAAATGGTATGATGAAATATTTCATGTAAAAGGACCTGAGCTACCAATCTACTTAGATACACTGTTCTGATTTGATAGTTAAATAACCGACTATCAAATCTGGCCTTTTATCGATTGTTGGTACGGAAAGACTGGGATCGAATTTATATTCGAAGACCATTCCGATTGGCAAATACGTAACGTTGAAGATACCAGAAGGTGGTCGAGATGGAGCATTGAAGACCATAGATCTTCATGAGCGGAAGAACTACTCGTTAAATTTCTCTGGCAAGCTACCAGAGTTATGATGACTTGTGATTTTGTCGTGATTGAAATCTTCAGATTGCAAGAACTTCTCGCTACTGATCCTTGGGGTGACTCCTATATAGGATGAGGTAGGGGAGTGCCTTCGGTTCATATTGTTCATGGATGACTTGTATGGATGAATGTCTGACAGAGTATTTCCAAAGAGGTCATGTACATTGATTTCTCCAACTTTACCAAGAGTGGAAGAGGAGAAGGAAACTTCTTTTAGCTGACACGTAATGTATTATTGTAGAAGTCAATTAGTGATTTTGATGGATCAGACAATGTGGCATTCAAAGTGAATCTAATGTGAGGATAAAGCATAGCCTCAAGCCTCATCACCCGGTGAATGACAAAAATCGGGCAGGCAACATGGCTATGTGGGTCGCTCCCATTAGGGTGTATAATCACCTATCTAGAGAAATTCCTTTTGCTTCTTTAATCTATCGATGTTGCCCCTTTTCGGGAAACGGTGGTTTGAGCCCAACCGTTGGTGATATACATTCGATACACTCAAGCGAAATGAGTGGTCGGTCATGTGTGGGCCGGGTTGCAAGGCGTTGTTGTTGAACCCAGTGTATTCGCCTCTAGAGATACACTATCGGCAGGTGGTCCCATACCTTGACATAGTCAGAATCCAATATCCAAAAAGCACCTGCGTTTTTGATTGTATATTATATATGTAGAGCGTGAGATGCAAGAGTTCTGCTAGATTATTATTTATTTATAATTTGATAGACACTATTATAATATCAGAAAAGATATTGATTTCAAAAATGTGTTGGGTTATAGTAATGTAAAAGCCATCCGTATTTATGTGTGGGCTGATCTTACTATTATCATTTTATTTCAAAAAGGATTTTCCAAAGTAAACAAGTTGTGTGTTATGTGAATTTATCACTGAAAGTATTCCAGAATGACCCGGTGAATTTTGTTTTAAATCAAATGTGCTCGGTTCAGACCGAGTATATTTAAAGGTTATGTTTCGCTTGGAGTTTTCAGGAGTTGGAAGCAGGAGGCTTCACCGTTAGTTATACAAATTTTATTTCCGCTGTGATTGATGTATGTTGTACTCTGATAAATGGTATGTATATATATACAGTTTCTTTTATAAAGAGATTTGTTATATTATATTTCTTCGTTCCGCTGTGAGATTCTGATGTGTTCTTCTACTTTCTTCTATTCTAAATTTCTTTCTTTCTATTTCTCATCCTCTAACTTCTTTCTATTAACAGTCTGGGGTTCGATATTTGGATTTTTGACAAGTAATACGGGATTATGTATTGTTGTTGAAAATTCGAGCGTTGAATTTTTCCGGGCCGTTACAGTTGGTATCAGAGCTATTGGTTTAGTGATAACCTTGGCTCTGTGGCGTAACTCGATAAAGATGGGGTTAGTAATACCCTTGATTGAGTTGGGTGTATATATGAGAGCACGTATTTGTAATATATTATAAAATTATTTTTATAGTTTTTCTCGGATTATATTTTATATAAATGTATTTTTCTCAAATGATTATGATATGGATTTGTTTGAGAAACTTGAATAAGAATTCAAATTTGAACATTGAACTGAAATAGAGATTTCACTTGTGAAATCGAGTAAATGGTAATTGGATGGAAATTAATCCAATATAAATTAATTGATGTGAAACCAAAGTAAAAGCAAATAAGAAATATTAATCAAAATGGTTTGGTTGAATGTTATGCCTTTGTTGTTTGTTATATATTGGATGGTTCGTATGAAATCCGCCAACAGTTGATTGAAAAACCAGTCTAGAATAAATGAATTGAAACTATTGAGATCGATTGAAGTATAAGGTGGAAATCAAGGAATTGTTTGGTTGAAATATATGATATGGATAATATGGATGATATGGATATTTCGATCTGACTAACTTTGTTTTAAGAACTAATGAAGTTCATTGAAGTTGAGAACAGGTACAGAGTTAATCCAAGAGAATTCTGGAGTAATTCGAATCTAGTTTGGCATGCTAGTCGAGTAAGGATGAATATATTTATCGCTTATCGCATAATAACGATCGCAAAAAGGTACGCCTACGCAAAATATAAAAATTTTGTTTTATTTAGGTTTTGAGTTTGGATTTTGGATTTTTCCGACCCTGCCGGTCGATGTATAGATATTTCTTCAACCTGCAATACTGCAAATGTCCCTCCGTACAGGGGAGGCTCTACCAAAATTTTCCAAGAATTTAAGGTGTTAGAATATTTTTGTAATTTTTGGAAAATTTCATTAATTAAAATAAATTGTTTTAAAACCAGTTGGGTTAGTTTGAAATAAAACTGAGATTTAATTAAAAATATTTTTGTAAAGATAATGGGTTTGCAGTATTTCTTTTACCTTAGCAATTTCGGGGACGAAATTATTTTAAGGGGGAAGGAATTTAACGACCCGTGTTTTTCTGGTAATTATTTAATTTATTTTATTATTTAAAATATTGGACTTGATTTAAATAATTGAATTTATTGATTTTCTTTGAATATATTATTTAAATAAATAATAAAATAATCTTTTAATTTTCCAAACAGTCGGAAAATGTTGTGTTGGCAATATAGAGTGAACAGACAGTTTAAAATGATTCAATATTGGTTATATTGAAGTTATATTGACGATTTTGTTTAGTTGACGACGATTGAATATATATAGTTATAATTTAATTTTAAAACGAGCTGCAGCGGCGCGGCAGTTCGAAATATGGCGTTTTGAACTTCAAATGGCTATACAGGGCCCAAAATAAGTCGGATTTTCTCGAAACAAGAAACGCTAGAATCTATTTGACGATATCTTTCCAATGGAAGAGAGAAATCGAATTTTCATAGTGTAGATTTTATTTTATGTCCAAATCAAATTTTGAAAATGTCGCTATGGAATTTCTTTATATATTATATTGATTTATTTTATAAATTTAAGGGTTTTTAAATATTTTAATATCGAATTGACTTTGATTTCAACCCAAGTTATTTTATATTGAATCTATATCAAATTCTGGTCGGGTATGGCCAATTGCAATATTTTATTTGAATTATATTGAAGTATTTTAAAATTGATTTATTTTAATTCAAACTGGACCGTTTAAAAGGGGCTTTATTCAAATGAGCTCTGTTTTCGACGAAACAAATTTTGTTGGGACCATATGGACGTAAACGAATGCTGTTTGAGCAAACGGGCACGGAATTCGACGAAACAAGTTTCACTAGGACCGTAACGTCAAATAATACTATAATGTCCATTTCCGTTGCGAACAGAGTTTGTATGTGAGCGCAGGAGCGAATAAACGATGTTCGAAATTGCGATAGACACGAAATAAATATCGTTAGTCATCATCACACGTCATGTCAACTTAAAATATATTATTTCTATTTATTTATACAGCCAATGTTCAGCTAACTTCAGCAACTTCACTTCCGT
Organism: Allium sativum; assembly: GCA_030737875.1. NCBI lineage: Eukaryota > Viridiplantae > Streptophyta > Magnoliopsida > Asparagales > Amaryllidaceae > Allium > Allium sativum. Next base: position 202,470,703 of record CM060925.1, on the reverse strand, counting down.
TCATCAAATTCTTCAGCCGAATTTACAGAAGACACCCTGGTTGCTAAATAATTTATATCTCCAAATCTAGAAGGAATTTGTGGTAGCAACCTGAAGCAAAGTTATAGATCCAGTCGAGGCCGGCCTTCACCAAAAATTCCAGGACCAACGGTCGCCGGAGTTGGCAGGAAATCGCCAATTTCCGTCGAAAACCAGTTTCGTTCTTTGCCTAAATTCGAGAAATTTACCCAATTTTGGAAGCTAAGACCTTGGGGGAATTAAAGAGGACAGTTCAGGCTTCGTTTTGGCACCGGTTGGAGGTCGTCTGGTGGTCGGAGGAAGGCGCGGTGGTGAGTTGAACGTGGGTGACATTTTCTGGTTCGTTTTCGAAAGTTGAAATGGGATTTACCAATTTTACGGCGAGTCAGGTTGACGAGGGGGCGGAGGGCACGAAGGAGGATGGAGTGTGGAAGTGAGCCGGTTAAGGTGGAGGAGGTCCGGTGGCCTGATTCGTGGTGTGGCGGCTGAATTTTTGGCGGAAGCGACTTCTGTTCTTAACCGGATTCCGGCGGTTGTGGGACTTCTGGGGCCGCGTCGACAGGGGAGGCGCAATGTCAGGGTCAGCCGGTGGCGTGGGATGGTCAGTGGTCAGGCGTAGATCACTGGAGTGGCGGCGGTCGTTGATTTCTGGAGTTGAACCTGGTTGCAAAGGCACGGGTAGAAAGGGATGTCCGGTTTGAAGGAGCTGTCCAAGGGGAAAACGCATACAAAAAGTGATGACGTGGGAATCATTAGTTAAGGTAATTAGCAGTAGGTTAGGTAATTTTAATTAATCATTAAAAGTATAAATTTTTAATATATAATTAGTTCAATTATCGGTTAACATATATAAACTTGTGATAGCAGTAATTTTTTCATACGTTATCGGTTCTCAGCAAAACTAGACTCGTTGGGACCGTGGCGACGAGCACTACGCTGTCGAGCTGGTTTGAACTGAAATTGAAGCAGTTGGAGAACTGTGTAATTTTAAACACCAGTTTAAAATTATACGGTATAATGCATCAAACATCAACCGTATTAACTGGTGAGTTAATTCTCACACTTTTCTGGACTGCTCTGATGTGATAAATCCACATAAGTAATAATATTATTAAAAAAAAATATATATATTGGTTGATTGGCTGCATTGGTTGCTTATGATTGATTTGATGGTTGCTGTTAATTAGATTATCGTCGTTAATTTATTTAAAAAAATATGTTATCATGTATAACAATCTGCGATACAGAGGAGGACAGGTTGGAGGGATCCGACCGGATTCTTCAAAATATCATGTGTGTTGTTTATTTTTATATTGTGTACACATGAACTGATTAAATGCCAAATTGACATCAAAACCTGTTTGAATGATAATGGTTGAATGGATGTAATCATTGATGTGATTTTAAATCAAATCGACAGTGATTGGCAGTCAGGGCCTAAATTATATTGTTTTCAAGACATCGTTTGCCATCAAGCGAATTGACGTTGTTTTTAAGTATAAAATTTATTTTTTAACTGGATTAAAGTGTTGAGTTCGTTTTATTTATAAAAATGAAAAGAAGTTTATAATTATCCTTATAGGTTTATAATAATGTTTTAAATAGAGATTAATAATATTTTATAATAAGGATTCTATGAACTGCAGTCAGAAACTAAACTACGGGTTAGTGAAAGGGAATAATTGTTTTTATAAAACAATTAACTGATGGTTTAAATTAATTAAGTTATTTAATTAATTTAAGGAAGAAATGATAACGTAAATCAGTTAATGGTTAACTGATAAGTATGGTTGGCGAAAATCAACCAATTTAATTTGAAATTGACAATTGAGTTAAATTAATCAAATTAAGCATTTCAAAATATTCGTTAATTAACGAATGTTGTTAGAAGTTAGTTAATCTTTGATTAACTAAGAATTTAAGCGATTATTTAATTGTTTATTTACTTTTAAAAGTTAAGTATTATCGAATAACCTTTATATAAGGATTTAATTCGAGATTACAGACGAAATTGGTAAAAGTGGTTTATAAGTGATTAAGGAGATTTTTCAACAAGATTTTAACAAGTTAAAATGGAGTCGATTATGAATGGGATGGCTAAATGGATTAGTGAAAAGGATATTGGATAGTTGAGTAACGTGAGTAATGAGATTAGAGCGAAATCACCAATATAAGATATGGTGTATAAAAATCATATTGAATTCAAATGGTGATTAAGATTGGAAAGTTTACTCGATGAGGGAAAAGGAATTAACATGAAAACTGGGTTTTCAAATGAAGGGAAATGGTTTATAAAACCAAGTTAAATGGATATGGGGATAATATATTGGATTATTGAGATAGTTTAATACTGGTTTTAAATTACAAGCTTTTATTTATCTTCAGATAAGAATGTTGTCGATCAAGGTCTGAGAGGTAATTAGAATACCCCAACTTGAACGGCTTCACTATTATCGAGAGATGATATTTGTTTGTAATGGATAGAGAGGTGATCATCGAGTTGTTCGCGATCAATGATATTTATCATTACTTAAAATAACCTTTTAAATGGATTTAACTATGCTAGATTTAGTTAAGTGGAAATATAATTACTTTTAATTAATTATAACCAAAGCAAGTATTTTTCAATTGGAATTCTTTTCTGAAACGAGATAAAGCTAGAAATGAATTAGTATGGTAAAGATTTGGAGTTTAATTCAAATCATATAAATAAGTATGAAAAAGGGTTATAACCAAACCGATGATTTTAAAAATAAGTGTTCACTTCAGGGTTGAATTAAGTGAAATAGTTTAATCGAAATAAGAGAGAGACTTTGGAATTTATCATATGTCGTTTAAGTAAAGTAGAAATATAACGATTTGGCCAAATGGTAATGGAAAAGGGAAGTGTATGTTTACAAAACCATAGCGATATTTTCAAATATAAGAAAATATGAAAAGGATTTTGAGAATATATAAATGGCGTTTCCACGATAAGGAAGTAAAAGATGTTTTCATAAAATATGGTAATATTCTTTGACAAAGGAAATTAAAAGAGAGCGTTGAGTAATGTTTTAAGTAGCGAAGCCATAAGAGTTTTGATAAGATTAAAGTTATGAAATCGATGACAAGAAATCGATAAAATGGTACGATGAAATATTTCATGTAAAAGGACCTGAGCTGCCAATCTACTTAGATACACTGTTCCAATTTGATAGTTAAATAACCGACTATCAAAATCTGGCCGTTAATCGATTGTTGGTACGGAAACACCGGGATCGAATTTATTTTTGAAGACCATTCCGACCGGCAAATACGTAACGTTGAAGATATCAGAAGATGGTCGAGATGGAGCATTGAGGGAGCACAACTGGCTGAGGGAGCACAACTGGCTCATTAGCTGGTCGAGCCATACGATTATTTCTTCTGTTCCTGACACTCATTTTCTAGTTCGTCTGCAATTAGCAGACAAAGTGTCAGGTCAACAGAAAAGATATTTCAAAACATAGAGACAAATACTTCAATGTAAATGTGTCTACTGGGGTGTATTTCATTCTGCTTTACTTATACTGGGATATTATTGATCCTATCTGTATAGAGTTACCAGTCCTAGAACACTACTGGTTCTATTTCTGACAAGTTCGTTTAAATGTTATATTCTAGAACTAAGCTTAACCAAAGCTCTGATACCAAATGAGACGACCCCAAACCCCGTACCGACGACGGCAAGGGTAATCCTTGGAATATAACACATAAACAGATAATAGAAGAACAGAAATAAATAAATACACCAGATAATGTACAATAGAATACACTGGATAAACGTAATCATCAGAGTTACACAGTATACAGGATCATACTTAGTACAAATACAGTTCAGCTATAAATAAATGTCTATAGCGGAAACAAACATAATATGTACAATAGGAGCTGAACAGCATAAAAAGAGATAAATGATAGAATCCATCTTCAGCTCCAGCTATCCGGATAAAGCCAGCTAAACCTGAATACAAGGCTGCTCGTGTAGAAAAAGGGGCACCCGAGTTTGAAAGTGAAACAAACTACGAGTCAGTCATGGGACTGGTATGAGAAATCTACTCAACACATTTAAAATATGGCTAATCACAGGACCACGCCACTTTCGTGGAACGGGTTTACTCCAATGGATTGCCAGTGCTTTAAAAACAAATCATTCTTTTAAACATCGCAATGCTTTTTATAAAAATGAAGCCATTATAAGACTCAGTTCCCATCACACAATGCAACGCAAACAGGAGGATAGAGTTTTACCTTATAATGGCCAAAATATGATTGATACGAATAAACCAAAAACATTTGATATTATTACTAGTGTTTATAGGTTTCGAAAACAATTTCAATCATAACTATCAATCATAGACGACATGGGTACCATATATCATATCTCCATATATATATATATATATATATATATATATATATATATATATATATATATATATATACAATCAAAACCGCACAGTCACGTATTTGGAAATTGGATTTCCATCATGAACCAAGGCAAAAGATAGTCCTTACCGAATTCGAGACAATCTAGCCCATGTCTTAGGCAAGTACTCAGTCAAGCCTTTGGATCGTCAGGGCCGGTCCACCGATGTGAATTAAAATTCCTGAACACTGCGTTTCCCCGCCCTATGGGGCGTAAATGAGCCAACGAATGACTCCATCGCTCCCAGATCGACCAATATAACCGAGGCGCCTCGCAATCCATCATCCACATAAGTAAAATGTCAGGCCGTGTAAAAACACTAACACGACTCCTAGGTAGAAGGAAACGCATGCCCTCCCTGAGGTACTTCTCCCGTTTCTGGTTCATACCGGGGTGCGAGGCTCGCGAATTCACGTTATACACAAAGCTACACCACACAGGCGGTGCTTTGATCATCAATCACAAGACTTTGCTTTTCAACAGAAGCCCTGATCACTGCATCATAGCATGCCACACCGGCAATTCACAACATGCAACTGATGGTTATCTATCGCACATAATGAATTCCAATGTCAGACACACAGTCCATTTGCAAGTCCGTTCTGGGTCTGAACGAAACCGAATGCACTAAATACCTCTCATATCCATCGATCTCCACGTACGTCCAGACAATCACCACTCATTATCCATATTTCGGGATGCCTCCCAATCAGGACATCAGTTACCATCCAAACGAGGTGAAGATCGGTCTTCGACCACCGTCTTCGTCTTCGATTACTTATCGTCGATTCAGTTATTCAGAATGGGATAAACCCGGTCTTTCTGAGCAACTCGCATATATAATAAACAAGTGCAACACAAACACACATACGCATCATTTCAATTCATTATCGCTAACCGTAAATCAGTAAGAGAACGATTTCCCAAATATTAACCCCGAAGGCCGAAACCAACATCAGATCAACACCCAAGAAACTATTCGACTTAGCCAACCTTCAGTTAGTTTCTAAATTTCACATCCATATAGTTTATAATATTTTATAACGATTTATCGCTATTTTTAATTATTTTAAAATAGCCAATTTATTCAAAAAGACGCTTCGGGCCATAACGCGGCCGTCGCGCTGTTTTTCTTCAGATTTGATTTACACATATCTGAAAATCTAACTGTTGGATCTTCACAAAATTTATATCATTAGAAAGATCTTTTCAAAACGAATCCAACGGTTCCATTTTTGGGAAAATCCGACGGTCGGATCTCCCGGTATAATCGTTTGAAGTTTCGATTTCAAAATACGAACTGCAGCATCGTTATTCGATTTAGTATAATTATATTTATATATATATAAATATAATCGATTCTGGCGCTGTTTTTCTTCAGATTTGAATTAAACATTCCAGACAATCCATCCATTGGATCTTTACAAAGTTGGTGCCGTTGGAAAGATATTTCCAAAGCGAACCCAACGATTACGGTTTCGGGAAAATCTGATGGTCGGATGTCCTGCACTAATCGTTTGAAATCACGGTTTCAGAATACGAACTGCAGCTTCGGTATTCGAAATATTTTAATTCTATTTATATATATATATATCGATTCTTCGATTTCAAAGCTATATTCTTTTCATACATTTGATAAAAATTATATTTTTATCCAACAAATATTCACTTCGACACTTCACTATTTTTAACAACTCATGTGTACAGTAAAAATGTGATTTTTATTGTAAAACAATTTATTTCAAAACACGATTATTTTATATAGCTCATATAGGTAATAAAAATATGATTTTTATTATAAAACAATTTATTTCAAAACAAGATTATTTTATATAGTTCATATTGATGATAAAAATAGGATTTTTATTATAAAACAATTTCTTCAAAATATGAATACCATTCAACACATGAATTTCAATTCAACGAATGAATTTCGATTCAACACATGAAGGTTTTCTATAGTTTATATATATAGATAAAAAGGTGATTTTTATATTTAAAACACGAATACCATTCAACACATGAATTTTAATTCAACGAATGAATTTCAATTCAACACGTGAAGGTTTTCTATAGTTTGTATATATAGAGTAATGTAATAACCCGAAAATCTGGGCCAGTTTAAAATTTTTATTTTGGCAATTTTAGCTAATTTTGATTATTTAAAATGGATTATTTTAAATAATATCGACGAGAAATTTATTTTGAATATAATTCGAACGTATATATTATACGCGTCGTCGTTAGAATATAAATAATTATATATAATTATAAATAGAATTGAAAATGGCGCGGTAGTTCGATAATTCGATTTCAAACTTCAATTGAATGTACCGGGTACAAAACAATCCGGATTTTAGTGAAACCAAAAATAATAGGATCTAATTGTGAATATCTTTCCAACGAATCCGAATAATTGAAATTTCATAGCGGGGATCAAAAGATATGTCCAGTTGAAAATTCTGAATAGTCGCTATGGAATTCAGACCCTTAAAAATGGAAATTTTGCAGATGACCTCGGATTTCGACGAAACCAGTTTTGTTGGGTCCGTGATGTCAAGTTATTGCTAGATTCCAAATTTCATAATTTTTCGAATCAATGTGTGAGCGTGGCAAAGGAAAACGCGTTTGACCAGTTTCAGTTGATTTTAATCGACTGGAAATTGGCCATTTTTCAAACGGCCTCAGAATTCGACAAAACTAGTTTTGTTAGGACCGTATCGTCAATACGAAGCTAGAAAATATTTTTATGGGATTTATAGAGTTAGTATGTGACCCCGGTAAATTGAAATGTACGTTTAAAATTCAATATAATGATTTAAATATAAATGCAACGGAAACTGATCGAAACGGTCGATTCAGCTTGCGGTACATATCCCATTGTGTTCGGAATGGGGGTGAAACGCTATGGGCGACAGGCGGTGGACCTCGTTTAGAGGTCGTAGGTGAAAGTCAACTTTTTAATAATTAAATAATAATAATAAAAAAAATTATATATATATTTTCCTACCCTATATTTCCCTCTGGCCCCCCGTTCTAAATTATTCATTTCATATCGATTATAAAAAAAAAAAAAAAAAAAACGAGCGCCCTCGCGCTCGAACCCTGGTCGCCGACCGCGATGCTTCGCCGAACCCCCCCCCCCCCCTCCGACCAGAGCGCCGCTCCACTCCTCCCCCTACTCTCCTCCTCCTCCACTTGAAATCGAGACCCCCGAACCCCCTGAAGCCGTGACGCCAGGACCCACCAACCCTAATCCGCCTACACCCAGCAACCCCGACGCCTACCAGACCTCCGACGCCCTCTTCTTCCCTTCTCCACTTCGAAATCTGCGGTGAACAATTTTATTTTATTTTTATTTTTATTTTCGAATTTAAAAACTGATTTTTTAGGTTGTATAAAAACTGATTTTTTTTAAGATTTAAAAACTGGTTTAAAAGGAATTTTAAAATTGATTTTATTTTAAAGGTTTGAAATAGAAAAAAAGGTTTAAACTTTAAAATAGAAAAGGCGTAATTTTTATTGAGTAAAAATATGATTTTTGTATTTTTAAAGTATTAAAAATATAATCTTTATAGGATAGAGGAAATAAAAATATCATCTTTGTATGTGTAGCGAAATAAAAATCTGATTTTTATTTTATATACGTTGAGGTAAAGTGATGATTTTTATAATGATGAAATCTATATTTTTGAAAAGGCGAAATCTTTATATAGAAAATAGAGAAATAAAAATATGATTTTTATATAGTGAACATCGAAATAAAAATATGATTTTTATATATTGAACTTCGAAATAAAAATATGATTTTTATGTATCGAATAGCGAAGTAAGAATTCGATTTTTACATATGTAGTGAATACGGGCGAAAGCGACAAAAAGGCGAGAACGGAGAAGAAGAGTCAAGATGTTTGGATAGCTTTAGGTGAGAACTTCTCACCTTTCAATTTAAATTTTCTAGTTATATATATATATATATATACTAGGATGCAGACGGTGCTTAGTAGCACCTGACACCCGTCATCCACAGACCATGGATGGCTTGTTTGTTAAATTGTTTGGTTGAGTAGTTAGTTAGAATATTTGATTGAATGGAAATTGTTTGGTGAAATGAAATTGATTTGATTGATGTGTGAATGGCGTGGGCCTTCACTAGACCGGGGATAAGGCTAGGCCTCGTCCCGTTTCTAGTATCGTGCCGTTATGCCGCCGAAATTTTCTAGAATATGTTAGAAAATAAAAATATCATTTTATTGTGTAAATGAATTGAATAGAAATTCATAGGTTGAAATAAAATGTTTTATCGTTAAAAATATAATTTTTAACGTGAAGTGAATAAAATATTCATTTATAAACCGGACGGTTTGTTTATGCACACCTATTTGAATGACATGGATTGGGACGATAAATTTTACACATCGCCCAACTGCACAAATAAAATATGCGTTTGATTGTTTGAAACCCCACACGGGTGTTGGGATGAAATTTGAAGTTCACTCATCCTGATTGATTAAATGTGTCGATCGATTGATTGACAGGCTGTTATAAGCGTTGAATATCTATATTTGATGCTTATACAGTGTAGTGCACTTTGGTTGATGGTTGATTATTTTTCAATGCTATGATATACATGTGTTGTATGAAAATCCATATAATTAACTTTATATGGTAATTGATTGGGCCTCATTCCAATTTGAAAAATAAAGAATATTATAAAATAAAGGTTCATGTGTTGACAGTACTCATCCATTGAGATTGGTCATGTGTTGAACGAAATATTTTAGTAATAAAATTTATATCTTTATCACTATAAAATAAAGGTTCATGTGTTGACAGTACTCATCCATTGAGATTGTTCATGTGTTGAATGAAATATTTTGATAATAACAACTATTTTGAAAAAGAAATATTTGAAATAGAATATTTGAAAATAGAAATTTATGAAGCCGTGTTGATTAGATTGACGCCATTTTGACGTAAACGATATTTATATCGATTTTATTCATTTCGAAATGAATTGAATTGAAAACGATTTCGAAATGAATTGAATTGAAAACGATTTCGAAATGAAATGAATTGAAAACGATTTCGAAATGAATTGAATTGAAAACGATTTCGAAATGAATTGAATTGAAAACGATTTCGAAATGAATTGAATTGAAAACGATTTCGAAATGAATTGAATTGAAAACGATTTCGAAATGAATTGAATTGAAAACGATTTCGAAATGAAATGAATTGAAAACGATTTCGAAATGAATTGAATTGAAAACGATTTCGAAATGAATTGAATTGAAAACGATTTCGAAATGAATTGAATTGAAAACGATTTCGAAATGAATTGAATTGAAAACGATTTCGAAATGAATTGAATTGAAAACGAATTCAAAATGAATTGAAAACGAATTCAAAATGAATTGAAAACGATTTCGAAATGAAATGAATTGAATTGAAAGCGAATTGAAATGAATTCAAATTGAATTGAAATTTGAATTGAATAGAAATGAATTTTAAAACGAATTTATAAAGGAGAATTCAATTTTGATTTGAATTGAAAAGAAAGTTGAAATTGCTTTTGAAACGATTTTAAAACTATTTATATAAGTCGTTTCAAATAGAAATCGACGAAATATATATTATATATATTATATATATAATATAATGGCCTGAATAGAACGCGCCGCGCCGCGGCAGTTCGTGAATTTCGACCATTTATTTCAAACGGACATTACGGGAGATCCGACCGTCGGATTCTCCTAAAACCGGAACCGTTGGGTTCGTATCGAAAAGAGCTTTCTAACGAATATTAGAAATTCAAAATCTAACGGTTGGATTTGGAATTATGTCCAAATCAAATTTGAAAAAGGTCGCTGTAAGTGCAGTTCGATGGCCGTTGATGGAAATCGACTGTACAGGCCTTGATAAAATTATTAAAAATAGTAATAATTTGTGTAAAATCATAAGAAATGATTTAGAAAGAATTGGGATGAAAAACTCCATATTTGAAAAGATAAAAATAGATTTTTATCGAAATGAACTGGTTTTGAACTAGAATTATAATTCTATTTATTTTTTTAATAAATAAATTGAATTTAAAAAGGGTTTTAAAGATAACCAGAATATCCAATGATTGCATTGGAGTGGATTTGAATCGAAATTGTCTTCGAAATATTTCGATGTTGGAATTCGTGATTATACAGGTGTTGTTATGGAAATCTGAAAGATATATATTTATATCGTTATTTCCAATACGACATTTGTTAGTCGTAGAATTCGATATTGAATATAAGCCGATATATTTTCTATTCAGAGCCTTGTATTGAATATCGAATGTGATTTGGGTTTGTCGTGAATGGTGTCTTCACTAACACTGTTCTTGAACCCAGTTGAGAAAAAAATTAAATCTTTTTATTTAGATTTAATGAAGTGTACCAATTAAACAATATTTAATTGGAATAGAATTGATATTGATTTTTGGGTTTATCGTGGACAGTGCTTTAAATAACACTTGTTCTTTAACCCGATAATTAATGGAATGATATTTTGGGTTTACCGTGAACCGTGTTTTAAATGACACTGATTCTTTAACCCAGCTAACGATTAAAACTAAGTGGAGTTTTAATGAATCTTTAATTAGATTGAAATGATCGAAAATGGAGTATCACCAGTTTTGCTCCAGGCGATAGTTAAATCTTTAATTAGATTTGAACGTGAAATGGTAATTGAATTTACCGATAACACTGTGGTGTTAGATATGAAGTATTACCAGTTTTACTTCATGGGATAAATAGGTTGGGATTGGGAAATTAAAACAAATGATTACTTCGGTAAGTTTCGTTAATCCCGACTAGTTGAATCGAAATTCAAAAGAAGATTAGAGAATAAATTCAAGAAATTTATCTTGGATAAAATTAATGGGAACCTTTCCATATGAATGTGAAATTTAGAAACTAACTGTCGGTTGGCCAAGCAGAATGGTTTTCTGGGTATTGATCTGATGTTGGTTTCGGCCTTCGGGGTTAATATTTGGGAAATTATTCTCTTGATTAATTTACGGTTAGTGACTAATGAATTGGAATGAGGCGTAGGTTGTGTTTGTGTAACACTTACTTAAGATATACGCGAGTTATTCGGAAAGACCGGGTTTATCCCATTCTGAATAACTGATACGACGATAAGTCGAAGATGAAGACGATGGTCGAAGACCGGAGGTCTTCACGTCGTTTGGGTGGTTACTGATGATCTTGATTGGGCTGTACACCCAAGAAGATGGAAACAGTTAGTGATCGTCCAGACGTACTTGGAGATCGATGGATATGCGGGGTACTAGGTGCCTCCGGTTTCGTTCAGACCCAGAACGGACTTGTAAATGGACTGTGTGTCTGACATTGGATTTTAGTCCGTGTGATTGATCTCTATTAAATATATATCTGTTTGGCGGCGGAGAATTTATTCTCTTGCTTAACGCCCTTCTCTGAGACGTACGAGCTCAGGGGTTATATATTGATGGATATCAAACGCATGGAGTGAATTGCCTGTGTGGCATGCCTAAGTGGCAATTGATCGAGGCTTCTGTTGAAAAGCAAAGTCTTGTGGTGATGATCAAAGCACGGCCTTTGTGGCGTAGCTTTGTGTAACGTTTACCTCGCGTGTTTCACACCCGGTATGAACCAAAAACGGGAGAGGACATCAGGGAGGGCATGCGTTTCTTTCTAGCTAGAAGTGGCGTCAGTGGTTTTACACGCCCTGACGAGTTTGACTTATGTGGTTGTTGCTGTTGCGAGGCACCTCGGATTGATCGGTCGTTCTCGAACCGATGGAGTCATTTAGTTGGCTCGTTTACGCCCCATAGGGCGGGGAAATGCATGTTCAGGGTTTAAGTTTAATCCACATCGGTGGACTGGCCCTGAGGATCCAAGGGCCCACCTGAGTCTGGGTCCTGAGGCTCGGGCTAGACAGTCTCGAATCGGTTGAGGACTATCTTTTGCCTCGGTTCATAGACGGAAATCCAATTTCCAAATACGTGACTTTGCGGTTTTATTTGTAAACCTATATATGGCGACATGATATATGGTACCCATGCCGCCTATGATTGATACTTATGATTTGAAGTTGTTTTATACACTATGCACTTATTATAGTATCAATAATTTGTTTTAAAACGTATCAAGCATTCTTTGGCTGTTATAAGGGAAAACCCTATCCCCCGGCTTGCGTTGCATTGTGTGATAGGACCTGGGTCTTATAACAGCTTCATTTTTCTTTATTTAGCATTGCGCTGTTTGTTTTATGCACTGGTATTCTTGGGAGGAAACCCGTTCCGTGTTATACGGCGTGGTCCCTTGATTTACCGAACATTAAAAATAAAGATTTATAACCGTTTTAGTTCTCACACCAGTCACATGACTGACCTGGAGTTTATTGTTTTAACCTAAACTCTGGGTGCCCCTATTTTGACACGGGCAGCTAGTAGTTTTGGTTTTGCAGATTTATATTCACAGGATCCTGGTTTACAGCTGGAACGATATCCGGAAAGCTTTGTATCCGTATATCTACTTCTAGTTGTGTATTGTATTATTTTCCGCTGCTATGTATTTAAATGTAATTTAAATCTCTGGTATTTCTGTGTAATATTCATTTTTACTCTGTATATTCTTGTAATCTGATGCATTGTTGTAATATACAATGAAATGTTCTTTTATATGCGTTCTGTTTTGTCTTGTTCTCAAACGATAGGGCGTTTCGAACGGCCTGGATCGGTTTAGCGACCGGTTCGGACCGAGCGAAATTCCATTTCGTCACACGTGGTATCAGAGCTTTGGTTTACAAAGCAGAGAACGAGACACATTAGAACCATACGAAAGAATTCATCAGATATTGGATTAGTAATATCCAATTAGAATGACTCGTTAGAGATGGGATCAGTAGTATCCTAGAACGAGTGTGAAGAGTATATTTTTAAAGTAAAAACAAGTTTTGTTTTGAAAATTTAAATCAATTATTCGTATTTGATTATTTATTTATATTTATGTGGACAATCCAGTATATATAGATTTTGCGTATACGTCTGATCCGCGTGTATTCGAAATTTTAATATACTGGATAGATATAGAATTACACTCTAATCGCCCGGAGATGATTTTGATGATGGAGCTCCATCATTAGAATTATGTTCGAGTGACGAAAGTGGGCTTTCTATATATTTCCTATTGACTGGTGTGAGAACCAAAATTTGATAGGGCTTATTGTTGTGATTTGGCATCAAAAATCTAATTTTTGTATATGTATCAAAATTATCAATTTGAAACTCTAATCCACTAATTGATTGATGTTCGTGTTGTTTGTTTATTTGTTTGATAATTTTGAACCATTATGCCTAATATAACCAAATATTGAATTGTATTGAAAATTGGTCGCATTTGCTGGTATATACTCGTACTTGCATTGAACAGGTCATAGCAAGGAGGCTAGAGCCAGAGAATAAAATTTGTTTGCCCGACAAATAGGTACATGTTTACTACATAATTTCCTGTTTTGTTTGGGTGATGATGATTTTGTGAGCCTATTGGCTTTTTCTTTTTCTTTTTGAGATCTGAAGGACCGGGGAAGCTATTTGAAATTCCCCGATGCTCCCGGTGCAGGGGAGGTTATGGCGAAATTTTTCGAAAATTTAGGGTGTTAGCCAAATTTTTGAAATTTTGAAAATTCTCAGAAACTGAAAAGTTGGAGAATGCAAGCCAGATCGAACGTAGAGTTGAATGATCAAACCACTTTCGACTTTGTTCCTTTTCGGGGACGAAAAGTTTTAAGTGGGGGAGATTGTAATAACCCGAAAATCTGGGCCAGTTTAAAATTTTTATTTTGGCAATTTTAGCGAATTTTGATTATTTAAAATGGATTATTTTAAATAATATCGACGAGAAATTTATTTTGAATATAATTCGAACGTATATATTATACGCGTCGTCGTTAGAATATAAATAATTATATATAATTATAAATAGAATTGAAAATGGCGCGGTAGTTCGATAATTCGATTTCAAACTTCAATTGAATGTACCGGGTACAAAACAATCCGGATTTTAGTGAAACCAAAAATAATAGGATCTAATTGTGAATATCTTTCCAACGAATCCGAATAATTGAAATTTCATAGCGGGGATCAAAAGATATGTCCAGTTGAAAATTCTGAATAGTCGCTATGGAATTCAGGCCCTTAAAAATGGAAATTTTGCAGATGACTTCGGATTTCGACGAAACCAGTTTTGTTGGGTCCGTGATGTCAAGTTATTGCTAGATTCCAAATTTCATAATTTTTCGAATCAATGTGTGAGCGTGGCAAAGGAAAACGCGTTTGACTAGTTTCAGTTGATTTTAATCGACTGGAAATTGGCCATTTTTCAAACGGCCTCAGAATTCGACGAAACTAGTTTTGTTAGGACCGTATCGTCAATACGAAGCTAGAAAATATTTTTATGGGATTTATAGAGTTAGTATGTGACCCCGGTAAATTGAAATGTACGTTTAAAATTCAATATAATGATTTAAATATAAATGCAACGGAAACTGATCGAAACGGTCGATTCAGCTTGCGGTACATATCCCATTGTGTTCGGAATGGGGGTGAAACGCTATGGGCGACAGGCGGTGGACCTCGTTTAGAGGTCGTAGGTGAAAGTCAACTTTTTAATAATTAAATAATAATAATAAAAAAAATTATATATATATTTTCCTACCCTATATTTCCCTCTGGCCCCCCGTTCTAAATTATTCATTTCATATCGATTATAAAAAAAAAAAAAAAAAAAACGAGCGCCCTCGCGCTCGAACCCTGGTCGCCGACCGCGATGCTTCGCCGAACCCCCCCCCTCCGACCAGAGCGCCGCTCCACTCCTCCCCCTACTCTCCTCCTCCTCCACTTGAAATCGAGACCCCCGAACCCCCTGAAGCCGTGACGCCAGGACCCACCAACCCTAATCCGCCTACACCCAGCAACCCCGACGCCTACCAGACCTCCGACGCCCTCTTCTTCCCTTCTCCACTTCGAAATCTGCGGTGAACAATTTTATTTTATTTTTATTTTTATTTTCGAATTTAAAAACTGATTTTTTAGGTTGTATAAAAACTGATTTTTTTTAAGATTTAAAAACTGGTTTAAAAGGAATTTTAAAATTGATTTTATTTTAAAGGTTTGAAATGGAAAAAAAGGTTTAAACTTTAAAATAGAAAAGGCGTAATTTTTATTGAGTAAAAATATGATTTTTGTATTTTTAAAGTATTAAAAATATAATCTTTATAGGATAGAGGAAATAAAAATATCATCTTTGTATGTGTAGCGAAATAAAAATCTGATTTTTATTTTATATACGTTGAGGTAAAGTGATGATTTTTATAATGATGAAATCTATATTTTTGAAAAGGCGAAATCTTTATATAGAAAATAGAGAAATAAAAATATGATTTTTATATATTGAACTTCGAAATAAAAATATGATTTTTATGTATCGAATAGCGAAGTAAGAATTCGATTTTTACATATGTAGTGAATACGGGCGAAAGCGACAAAAAGGCGAGAACGGAGAAGAAGAGTCAAGATGTTTGGATAGCTTTAGGTGAGAACTTCTCACCTTTCAATTTAAATTTTCTAGTTATATATATATATATATATATACTAGGATGCAGACGGTGCTTAGTAGCACCTGACACCCGTCATCCACAGACCATGGATGGCTTGTTTGTTAAATTGTTTGGTTGAGTAGTTAGTTAGAATATTTGATTGAATGGAAATTGTTTGGTGAAATGAAATTGATTTGATTGATGTGTGAATGGCGTGGGCCTTCACTAGACCGGGGATAAGGCTAGGCCTCGTCCCGTTTCTAGTATCGTGCCGTTATGCCGCCGAAATTTTCTAGAATATGTTAGAAAATAAAAATATCATTTTATTGTGTAAATGAATTGAATAGAAATTCAAAGGTTGAAATAAAATGTTTTATCGTTAAAAATATAATTTTTAACGTGAAGTGAATAAAATATTCATTTATAAACCGGACGGTTTGTTTATGCACACCTATTTGAATGACATGGATTGGGACGATAAATTTTACACATCGCCCAACTGCACAAATAAAATATGCGTTTGATTGTTTGAAACCCCACACGGGTGTTGGGATGAAATTTGAAGTTCACTCATCCTGATTGATTAAATGTGTCGATCGATTGATTGACAGGCTGTTATAAGCGTTGAATATCTATATTTGATGCTTATACAGTGTAGTGCACTTTGGTTGATGGTTGATTATTTTTCAATGCTATGATAAACATGTGTTGTATGAAAATCCATATAATTAACTTTATATGGTAATTGATTGGGCCTCATTCCAATTTGAAAAATAAAGAATATTATAAAATAAAGGTTCATGTGTTGACAGTACTCATCCATTGAGATTGGTCATGTGTTGAACGAAATATTTTAGTAATAAAATTTATATCTTTATCACTATAAAATAAAGGTTCATGTGTTGACAGTACTCATCCATTGAGATTGGTCATGTGTTGAACGAAATATTTTGATAATAACAACTATTTTGAAAAAGAAATATTTAAAATAGAATATTTGAAAATAGAAATTTATGAAGCCGTGTTGATTAGATTGACGCCATTTTGACGTAAACGATATTTATATCGATTTTATTCATTTCGAAATGAATTGAATTGAAAACGATTTCGAAATGAATTGAATTGAAAACGATTTCGAAATGAAATGAATTGAAAACGATTTCGAAATGAATTGAATTGAAAACGATTTCGAAATTAATTGAATTGAAAACGATTTCGAAATGAATTGAATTGAAAACGATTTCGAAATGAATTGAATTGAAAACGATTTCGAAATGAATTGAATTGAAAACGATTTCGAAATGAATTGAATTGAAAACGATTTCGAAATGAAATGAATTGAAAACGATTTCGAAATGATTTGAATTGAAAACGATTTCGAAATGAATTGAATTGAAAACGATTTCGAAATGAATTGAATTGAAAACGATTTCGAAATGAATTGAATTGAAAACGATTTCGAAATGAATTGAATTGAAAACGATTTCGAAATGAATTGAATTGAAAACGATTTCGAAATGAATTGAATTGAAAACGAATTCAAAATGAATTGAAAACGAATTCAAAATGAATTGAAAACGATTTCGAAATGAAATGAATTGAATTGAAAGCGAATTGAAATGAATTCAAATTGAATTGAAATTTGAATTGAATAGAAATGAATTTTAAAACGAATTTATAAAGGAGAATTCAATTTTGATTTGAATTGAAAAGAAAGTTGAAATTGCTTTTGAAACGATTTTAAAACTATTTATATAAGTCGTTTTAAATAGAAATCGACGAAATATATATTATATATATAATATAATGGCCTGAATAGAACGCGCCGCGGCAGTTCGTGAATTTCGACCATTTATTTCAAACGGACATTACGGGAGATCCGACCGTCGGATTCTCCTAAAACCGGAACCGTTGGGTTCGTATCGAAAAGTGCTTTCTAACGAATATTAGAAATTCAAAATCTAACGGTTGGATTTGGAATTATGTCCAAATCAAATTTGAAAAAGGTCGCTGTAAGTGCAGTTCGATGGCCGTTGATGGAAATCGACTATACAGGCCTTGATAAAATTATTAAAAATAGTAATAATTTGTGTAAAATCATAAGAAATGATTTAGAAAGAATTGGGATGAAAAACTCCATATTTGAAAAGATAAAAATAGATTTTTATCGAAATGAACTGGTTTTGAACTAGAATTATAATTCTATTTATTTTTTTAATAAATAAATTGAATTTAAAAAGGGTTTTAAAGATAACCAGAATATCCAATGATTGCATTGGAGTGGATTTGAATCAAAATTGTCTTCGGAATATTTCGATGTTGGAATTCGTGATTATACAGGTGTTGTTATGGAAATCTGAAAGATATATATTTATATCGTTATTTCCAATACGACATTTGTTAGTCGTAGAATTCGATATTGAATATAAGCCGATATATTTTCTATTCAGAGCCTTGTATTGAATATCGAATGTGATTTGGGTTTGTCGTGAATGGTGTCTTCACTAACACTGTTCTTGAACCCAGTTGAGAAAAAAATTAAATCTTTTTATTTAGATTTAATGAAGTGTACCAATTAAACAATATTTAATTGGAATAGAATTGATATTGATTTTTGGGTTTATCGTGGACAGTGCTTTAAATAACACTTGTTCTTTAACCCGATAATTAATGGAATGATATTTTGGGTTTACCGTGAACCGTGTTTTAAATGACACTGATTCTTTAACCCAGCTAACGATTAAAACTAAGTGGATTTTTAATGAATCTTTAATTAGATTGAAATGATCGAAAATGGAGTATCACCAGTTTTGCTCCAGGCGATAGTTAAATCTTTAATTAGATTTGAACGTGAAATGGTAATTGAATTTACCGATAACACTGTGGTGTTAGATATGAAGTATTACCAGTTTTACTTCATGGGATAAATAGGTTGGGATTGGGAAATTAAAACAAATGATTACTTCGGTAAGTTTCGTTAATCCCGACTAGTTGAATCGAAATTCAAAAGAAGATTAGAGAATAAATTCAAGAAATTTATCTTGGATAAAATTAATGGGAACCTTTCCCTATGAATGTGAAATTTAGAAACTAACTGTCGGTTGGCCAAGCAGAATGGTTTTCTGGGTATTGATCTGATGTTGGTTTCGGCCTTCGGGGTTAATATTTGGGAAATTATTCTCTTGATTAATTTACGGTTAGTGACTAATGAATTGGAATGAGGCGTAGGTTGTGTTTGTGTAACACTTACTTAAGATATACGCGAGTTATTCGGAAAGACCGGGTTTATCCCATTCTGAATAACTGATACGACGATAAGTCGAAGATGAAGACGATGGTCGAAGACCGGAGATCTTCACGTCGTTTGGGTGGTTACTGATGATCTTGATTGGGCTGTACACCCAAGAAGATGGAAACAGTTAGTGATCGTCCAGACGTACTTGGAGATCGATGGATATGCGGGGTACTAGGTGCCTCCGGTTTCGTTCAGACCCAGAACGGACTTGTAAATGGACTGTGTGTCTGACATTGGATTTTAGTCCGTGTGATTGATCTCTATTAAATATATATCTGTTTGGCGGCGGAGAATTTATTCTCTTGCTTAACGCCCTTCTCTGAGACGTACGAGCTCAGGGGTTATATATTGATGGATATCAAACGCATGGAGTGAATTGCCTGTGTGGCATGCCTAAGTGGCAATTGATCGAGGCTTCTGTTGAAAAGCAAAGTCTTGTGGTGATGATCAAAGCACGGCCTTTGTGGCGTAGCTTTGTGTAACGTTTACCTCGCGTGTTTCACACCCGGTATGAACCAAAAACGGGAGAGGACGTCAGGGAGGGCATGCGTTTCTTTCTAGCTAGAAGTGGCGTCAGTGGTTTTACACGCCCTGACGAGTTTGACTTATGTGGTTGTTGTTGTTGCGAGGCGCCTCGGATTGATCGGTCGTTCTCGAACCGATGGAGTCATTTAGTTGGCTCGTTTACGCCCCATAGGGCGGGGAAATGCATGTTCAGGGTTTAAGTTTAATCCACATCGGTGGACTGGCCCTGAGGATCCAAGGGCCCACCTGAGTCTGGGTCCTGAGGCTCGGGCTAGACAGTCTCGAATCGGTTGAGGACTATCTTTTGCCTCGGTTCATAGACGGAAATCCAATTTCCAAATACGTGACTTTGCGGTTTTATTTGTAAACCTATATATGGCGACATGATATATGGTACCCATGCCGCCTATGATTGATACTTATGATTTGAAGTTGTTTTATACACTATGCACTTATTATAGTATCAATAATTTGTTTTAAAACGTATCAAGCATTCTTTGGCTGTTATAAGGGAAAACCCTATCCCCCGGCTTGCGTTGCATTGTGTGATAGGACCTGGGTATTATAACAGCTTCATTTTTCTTTATTTAGCATTGCGCTGTTTGTTTTATGCACTGGTATTCTTGGGAGGAAACCCGTTCCGTGTTATACGGCGTGGTCCCTTGATTTACCGAACATTAAAAATAAAGATTTATAACCGTTTTAGTTCTCACACCAGTCACATGACTGACCTGGAGTTTATTGTTTTAACCTAAACTCTGGGTGCCCCTATTTTGACACGGGCAGCTAGTAGTTTTGGTTTTGCAGATTTATATTCACAGGATCCTGGTTTACAGCTGGAACGATATCCGGAAAGCTTTGCATCCGTATATCTACTTCTAGTTGTGTATTGTATTATTTTCCGCTGCTATGTATTTAAATGTAATTTAAATCTCTGGTATTTCTGTGTAATATTAATTTTTACTCTGTATATTCTTGTAATCTGATGCATTGTTGTAATATACAATGAAATGTTCTTTTATATGCGTTCTGTTTTGTCGTGTTCTCAAACGATAGGGCGTTTCGAACGGCCTGGATCGGTTTAGCGACCGGTTCGGACCGAGCGAAATTCCATTTCGTCACAAGTAAAAATGTGATTTTTACATTTAAAACACTAATACCATTCAACACATTAATATGATTCAACGAATGAATTTCGATTCAACACATGAAGGTTTTCTATTCAACAGACAAATATAGTTTCAATACAGGAAAATAATTCTAACACATGAATATTATTCAAAATTTCGGCAGCATAACGGCAGGGTAGTTAAAACCGGGACCGTCCCTAGTACGGCTCCTCGCTCTACCTTAAAGCCTCGCAGCTTTCGACAATGGGGAATCATGCATCTAGTTCGCACGCAGGCGGCATGTATATTTTTTTCATTTCCACAAACTAATCCTATGTGGTTTCAACCAAATATTTCTCAACCACAAACGGGTATTTTTCAACCACAATCAATCAATTTCAACCACAAACAAATTCAATCAACCATTCGCTATCAATCAATTTTCACACCAATCACAACCAATAAATATCGTCCATGGTTTGTGGACGAGGGGCGTATATATATATATATATATATATATATATATATATATATATATATATATATATATATATATATATAGCATTTCACTTCTATTTCAACACATATATAATTTTTACAATGCATATATAACTTATACATCGAACGTACAACTTATACAACGCTTATACGAGAGGTGTACAACGCTTATATAACCCACACATCGACTATATAATTTATACATCGTCGTTTTCCATATCGTTTATAAATTAGAAATCTCACATTGGGTTCCACTCCACCAAAAATAGCAGAAGGCTCAGAAAAATATGCGGTCTCTTCTAGAATGTAGAAGACGTCCACCCGGTCCAGGTGTCTCTTGTTTCACTGGATTTCGACAAGGAACGAAAAAGATATGATTTTTACAAGTTTGCAACACTTAAAAGTGTAAAAACCAATTCAAAATAAATTAGCCGTGTACCTCGTTTTACTGCTCGAAACTAGGTATGGGTTTTTCTTTTGATTCGCTATACGGTATGAAGATCGGGTTATATGGTATCGAAGAGGGGGGAGAGGCGCTCCAGGCCGTGGTGGTCGCAGCCCGTTCGGTGGTCGGAGGAAGGAGATCTGGCCGCGGGAAGTTCGAAACTTCCTGGGTCTCGTTCTCGTCGATGGGGAGGAGGGAGAAGGCGAAGGTGGGTCGGATTTGGAGAGGAGGGTCGGCGCGGTCAAGGTAGGGTGGGGCGGCGCTTGTAGGTGGCTGAGGCGGCTAGTTTTTGGTCGGGAAGTAGGGAGCGCGAGCCTCCGTCGATTGGGGGGGATAAAAGGGTTTTTCGATTTTTTTTTTATTTTTAAAATTATGAAAGGAATAATTTGATTGGCCGGTACTTTTAAAAGGGGGTTTTCTAACACGACCTCCAATCCGAACCCAACGACTGTCGTCCCTAGCGTTTTAACCCCATTCCGAACACAACGGGATATGTTTCGTAGACCCATTCAACTGTTTCAGTCAATTTTCCTTCAAATTAAAATATAAAACATTCAATATTTGATTCGAACGTACATTTCAATTTACCAGGGCCACAATCTGATTCTAAAAATTCCAGAAAAATAAATCTAGCTATGTTTTGACGATACGGTCCCAACAAAACTAGTTTCGTCGAATTCTGAGACCGTTTGAAAAATGGCCCTTTTCTGGTCGATCAAATTTAATAGAAATCGACCAAACACATTTTCCTTTGTCACGCTCACATATTAACTTCAAAAATTATGAAATTTGAAACCTAGCAATAGTTTAATATCTCGGATCCAACAAAAGTGGTTTCGTCGAATTCCGAGGTCGTTTACAAAATGGCCATTTTCACGGGCTATATAATTTCCATAGCGACCTTTCAGAAAATTCATTTAGCCATAACTTTTGCTTTCCGCTATGAAACTTCAATTTTTCAGGTTCGTTAGAAAGGTATTCACTAACAGATTTAAATATTTTTGGTTTCACTCAAATCCGTTTTGTTTTGCACCTGGTACAGTCAGTCAATGTTTGAATTCAGATTTTGAAACTACCACGCCATTTCAGGCCTTGTTTATAATTAGAATTAATTATATTTATTTTTCAAACGTCGATTCAAACTCGCTTTTCATTGCTATTATTTAAAATATTTATTTTAAATATTTAAAATCCACTATTTTAGCCAATTTAAAATTTTTAAATTGGTTTAGATTTTCCGGGTCGTTACATAAGTGATATCTCATAAGACCACGCCGTATAACGGAACGGGTTTTTCCCTTATGAGAATCCAACATATCTTTATATCAAAAACCTTTTGATATTATAATAATTTCTATCAGTCACAATATAATAATCATCTAGTAGAAACGCTTTAATCTCATGTTCTACATACATAGTATACAATCAAAACCGCAAGCACGTATTGGGTAATGGATTTCCAACTATGACATGGTATGGAACCACCTTTTGCTAGTGTACCTCTAGAAAGGAATACACTGGGTTCAACAATAACATCTTGCAACCCAGCCACACATGACCGACCACTCATTTCGCTTGAGTGTATCGAATGTATATCACCAAGGTTGGGATCAGCAACCGTTTCCCGAATGAGACAGTATCAACAATAGATTTTTAGAAGTAAATGAACCTCTAGATCAGGTGATTATAAACCCTAATAGGTGCGACCTACATAGCCATGCTACCTGCCCGATTTCTGTCATTTACCAGTTGATGAGGCTTGAGGTTACGCCTTATCATCACATCAGATTCACTTCGAATGCCACATTGTCAGATCCATCGAAAATCACTAATTGATGTCTACAACAGTACATTACGTGTTAGCTAAAGAAGTTTCCTTCTCTGCTTCTACTCTTGGTATGGTTGAAGAAATCAATGTGCGTGACCTTTCTGGAAATACTCTGTCAGACATTCATCCATACAAGTCATCCAGGAACATGATGAACCGAAGGTACTATTCAGTATATCCATCTTAGGCACTGTTATCTAAGATTTATACAACAGCCCTTGCACTTTACTCTGTCTTCAATTATCTTTGGCATATATGATTCGCAACGCTTATGCCAATATAGAGTGGTTCTTTAGATAATAATCCAACCGGTCTCTCCATATTAACAACGTTAAAATGGTCAAAACATTGATAGTCTGTGATTTAACTATCAAAGAAAAACATGTGTGCAAACTACGATATTATTTCCAAATGGAGATTCTATCAATCAAACAACAATCATATATATATATATCCTTATTCTCTTTGTTTAGAAAATATATGTTATTAACACTGGAAGACATTTCCATTGTTTATTTACATATCACTATCATTTCACAACTATCAGTCCCTGACTGTAAACTAGTAGGAGAACAATTCTCTAAGTATAAACCCCGAAGGCCGAAACCAACATCAGATCGATACTCAGAAAACCATTTTAACATATTAATCTCTAGTCAGTTTCTAATCTGGTTTAACTCTATTTCTTTTAAATATGTTCGATTAACTCCTTTTGAATAACTATGTTCAATTGACTCCTATTTGATGACTCTATTTGATAACTCTAATCGATTAACTCTTTTCTATCTCATTAATTTCCTTTTATAATCCTATTTATTTTCCCAATAAATATTCCTTTATTCTATTTATTTACTTTCTGCGTAAATGTCTTTCTTTATACTTCTATTTACTTCTTAAATAAATATCGTTTTACACTTCTATTTACTTGCTAAATAAATAATCTTTTTAGCAAAACATATTCCTTTATTTGATTTTATAATTATTCCTTTATTTGATTTTATTTATTTTCCCAATAAGTAATCTTTTTATTTATTTGATTTTATTTGCTAAATAAATAATCTTTTTACACTTCTATTTATTTTCCCAATAAATATTCCTTTATTTGATTTTATAATTATTCCCTTTCTAAATATCTCCTATTTATAAATATTCCAATTTATAAATATTTTATTTTCAATATCACTTTGAAAATTCCCTTATCAACATTCCGGATGTTATGGTATTCAACATATCAAATCACGATGATCAATATCGTCCAAACACATATAATTGACAACAGATTATATATCACATCATATATCACAATATATGAAAAACAGTAAAATAAATGTTGAGGAATCCAGTCGGATTCCTCCAACCTGTTTCCCTGCATCCACAGATGTTACACAATAATATAAACACCACTTTCAGTTCCATATGATATATTCTATTAAACAGAATCAATATAGAAATTCAACTAACTGACTAGTAGTTCAATCAAATAGTCAACACACAGTCAATCAGCCAATATATAACAGTTCTAAGAATACAGCATGAAATATAAACTGTTCAGAGTTAGTGAGATTATTCACATTTGCAGTTCATCGTTAAAGAACGATAAACTATTTGTATGATTTGAATCAAACAATTAAATTTTCTGTAAATTCAAACGAGCTCCAATCCACTCCCAGTCAGTTCCATTGTGTTGCTCCCGTCCATATGATCCTGACGGATATTGTTTCGTCCAATTCTGATATCGTATGGCGAAGTTATGACCTTACGAAGTAAATGTGCATTATAAATTAATTTAACATGGATTATATATTTCAATTGGGATCACCCAATCCCTAAGGCCCATCATCATATTTTAAATCCCAGGCCCGCATTACCCCCGTTCTTCTTCCACGTTGAGCTCCAGTATTCCATTCATGGCCAAACTGATGGCTACTTCATACCCTACCGCTCCTCCACCTTCCAACGAAACCCAAAACCGAATCCACCATTAAACTTCACTTCAAAATCTCAACCTGTCCAAACCAGTTTTATCTAATTCGAACTCGACCTCACTGTTGCGAGCTACAGTACTCCACCGTGCTTCAGTAAGAAGCATCGACATCCTTTGAAACCGAATCCTCCCAAACTTGTACCCAAAGTGCAGATTTCCATAACAAGGTCAACTGCAGCATTCAATTCGCAAATCAAAGCTTTGATACTTCGAATCAGTGAACCCTAGTTTTCCTAGAACAAAAACCCGAGCTCGAGAAATCAACCGAGTTCAACGAAAATGCCACTGCGTTGAAGAACTCACCCTTGTGAACTCAGAAATAATGGTCCACGGATTTATAGAATTTGATTTCATTTTGTTTTGATTTTTCTTTCGAAGATTCTTCACATTTGAAAGTTAGAAACTGGTGGGAGCTTGGATTTGTTTATATAAGGGGGACGGGTAATTTCTGTGGTTGAGAAAGAAGGGGACGTGGCATGTTTTTGATCACCAATGCTTAGGAAATTTATTTATTTTATTCATTTTCTATTTTTTTTTTGCTTTCTAAAAATCCATGTGATCACACACGACACCCAACAATCGCAAAACTGGACATGTAGCTAGAGTTCGACATTACGGTCCCAACGAAACTGGTTTCGTCGAATTCCGACTTCGTATGCTCACACAGCGTATTTTTAAATGTCAATTTACTGACTGTTTTTCACTCTAAAAATCCGTACGGCCACATACTAACTTCAAAAATCACGAAAACTGAAATCTAGCAATAATTTTACATTACGAATCCAACAAAATTGGTTTCGTCGAATTCTGAGGTCGTATGAAAAACTGGCTATTTTTAATGCTCTGAATGACCCTTTTAAATATATAAATATAATTAAATTAAATATAAATAAATTTATATTATCGTACATATTCACAATGGAATACCATACAGCTCTAGAATATTCCTGTATGAATTTCTAACTTGATATTCACTTCTGGGTCAACCCGATATTCGATTTATATTGAAATTCCTTTTAAAAATATAAATAATTCCTTTATAAATTATGAACGAATTCCACAGCGACTTTTCTAAAATTTGATTTGGACATAAATCAAAATCTACACGACGAAATCCCGATTTTTCTCTTCCACTAGAAAGATATACTCCACCAGCTCCGTACGTTTCTTGTTTCACAGAAATCCGATTTAAAACGAACCCTGGACATTCAGTTGAAGTTCAAATTGCCAAATAATGAACTGCCACGCTATTTCAAGCTCGATTTTAATTATATTATAATTTATACGTTCAACCATAGTTAATTAAATATATTCTTTATTATAATTCAATTCTAAACTGAAATATATATTTTAAATTTGCCCCATTAACCCAATATTGACATTTCAACTAATTCTGATTATTTTAGAATTATATATATTATTTAATTATTATTTTAATTAAATATTCAAAGTAAATTAATTAAACGACCATTTAATTCTCTAAATCACCATTTATATAATTAAATTAATTAATTATACTATCGATAAAATACGGGTCATTACATTCTTCCCCACTTAAAATAATTTCGTCCTCGAAATTGCTAAGGTTGAAAACAACTCTATTAACTGGTTATAACTTATTTGTTCACTTCTTAACTTCAGTTTCCAACTGGACCAATTTAATTTCAATTAAATATTAATTAATTCTTATCAACGAAAATTTTCATAAATCCTGAAAATTTTCTAACGCCTTAATTTTTTGAAAAATTTCGCCAGCACCTCCTTTGTACTGGTCAATACGTCAAACCACCACTCACCTCTCTGGGCTATCTCCAACCTAAAAGAAAATCAAACAGCCAAGCGGCTTGCCAATTCGGCTTATAAATCTTATATCCAATAGAAATATAAACTTGTACCTTTTGTCGGCATATCATTATATCCTTTCCACCTGTTACCAATTTAGCGGATACAAGGGTCATCCTAATCAAATTCCAATCTGCTTTTATCCACAACACAACCATTCACTTATATCCGAGCCAAATATCATTTCAAACTCGAGTTTCATTCTCGATTCCCAACTCTTAACTTGATTATCACATTACACTTCAAATTTGAATCTCAAAATCCAATTTGTCTTGATATCATTCTAATTCAATCTCAGTTACCACTTTACTGGCTTTACTTTAATTCAAACTTGCTTTCACAAATTTTTGTTAAATTTGTTTTTAATTCAAACAGTCTTTCCCTGGGAGTTTTTAAATAGTTTACTCTTTTCAAAAATCAAAATTTATTTTTGAAATTCAACACATTTGTTTTTCCCCAAAACAAATTAAAAACAGTATCTCTGGTAGTAATTCTTCACTTATAACTCGAAAATGAATACTGATGATGCAGCTGTCATCATCAGAATCTATCTTCCAGCGATCGAAGTGAGTTCAATACTATAAAACCATTTCTAAACATTTCCACTTTGAAATTCATTTAAAAATATAATTCACATTGCTTGTAAAACAATTTAAAATCTCCCAAGGATCTTAAATTTTCCTTATTTTTAATCCAAATCCATTTACAAACACTTATCCAATTTTCCAGAGTTTTAATTTAATTTCTGGTTTAAATTCAGATTTAATTCATTTCGTAACACTTGTATGAATTCTACTTGGTTATATATATAACCATTTTGCTTTTATATTCTTACTCGATTATAATAACAACCAATATATCCAATATATTATAATCATTTCAATATCAATCTTCTTTATATCAAAATATAATTTGGGTAAAATCATATCATTTACCCACTTTTCAAAACATACCATGACGGTTCATCTTATTAGAGTGTTTATAAACTCCTACCGATACAGTGGATCAAACTGATCGACCAAAACTCATAAACTACTCAACCAATAAATCTCCACAATATAAAATAATTTTTATATCAGTAACAAATACGCTCACTCGTATATATACACTCAACTCAATCTAGGGTATTGCTAACCCCATCTCTTCTGAGTCACGCCACAGAGCCAAGGTAATTCACTTAACCTTAAGCTCTGATACCAACTGTAACGACCCGGATTTTGTCGACTTTGGTTATCGCCGTAAACTCACTGACGACTAACCAAACATCGAAAAATACCAGATGGTTAATTAAAGAAATTAGAGGGTAAGGAAAGATAAGATAGAAACTTAGAATAGAAGAAGAAGAAGGACAACATCAGAGTAACACGAACCTCACAGCGGAACGAATAACATATAATATATAACGTAACTTTGAAATACAAATATGTACTTGCATATACATATCATTTCAAAGTACAACACTTACAACACATCAGAAATAAACAATAGTTATATGATCCTGAAGCCCCCTGCTCCAAGCTCTCCAAGTATATTTGTAAAATCCTGACTACTTGACTGCTCATACAAAATTGGGCACCCAAGAGTTTAGGGAAAACAAAACAAAATAAACTCCGGGTCAGTCATGGGACTGGTAGGAGTAAAACAGTTTAAAACAGTTTGAGCCATTAAGTGATATCTCATAAGACCACGCAGTATAAGAGAACGGGTTTTTCCCTTATGAAAATCCAAAATATCTTTATATCAAAAACCTTTTGATATTATAATAATGTCAATCAGTCACAATATAATAATCATCTAGTAGAAACGCTTTCATCTCACATTCTACATACATAGTATACAATCAAAACCGCAAGCACGTATTGGGTAGTGGATTTCCAACTATGACAAGGTACGGAACCACCTTTCGCTAGTGTACCTGTAGAAAGGAATACACTGGGTTCAACAAGAACATCTTGTAACCCGGCCACACGTGACCGACCACTCATTTCGCTTGAGTGTATCGAATGTATATAACTAACGGTTGGGATCAGCAACCGTTTCCCGAATAGGACAGTATCAAAAATAGATTTTTAGAAGTAAATGAAACTCTAGATCAGGTGATTATACACCCTAATAGGTGTGAACTACATAGCCATGCTACCTGCCCGATTTCTATCATTTACCGGTTGATGAGGCTTGAGGTTACGCCTTATCATCACATCAGATTCACTTCGAATGCCACATTGTCAGATCCATCGAAAATCACTAATTGGTGTCTACAACAGTACATTACGTGTTAGCTAAAGAAGTTTCCTTCTCCGCTTCCACTCTTGGTACGGTTGAAGAAATCAATGTGCGTGACCTTTCTGGAAATACTCTGTTAGACATTCATCCATACAAGTCATCCAGGAACAGGATGAACCGAAGGTACTATTCAGTATATCCATCTTAGGCACTGTTATCTAAGATTTATACAACAGTCCTTGAACTTTACTCTGTCTTCAATTATCTTTGGCATATATGATTCGCAACGCTTATGCCAATATAGAGTGGTTCTTTGGATAATAATCCAACCGGTCTCTCCATATTAACAACGTTAAAATGGTCAAAACTTTGATAGTCTGTGATTTAACTATCAAAGAAAAACACGTGTGCAAACAACGATATTATTTCCAAATGGAAATTCTATCAATCAATCATCAATCATATATATATATATATATATTTTTCCTTATTCTCTATGTTTAGAAAATATATGTTATTAACACTGGAAAACATTTCCATTGTTTATTTACATATCACTATCATTTCACAACTATCAATCCCTGACTGTAAACTAGTAGGAAGAACAATTCTCTAAGTATAAACCCCAAAGGCCGAAACCTACATCAGATCGATACTCAGAAAACCATTCAACTTATTAATCTCTAGTCAGTTTCTAATCTGGTTTAACTCTATTTCTTTTAACTATGTTCGATTAACTCCTTTTGAATAACTATGTTCAATTGACTACTATTTGATGACTCTATTTGATAACTCTAATCGATTAACTCTTTTCTATCTCGTTAATTTCATTTTATAATCCTATTTATTTTCCCAATAAATATTCCTTTATTCTATTTATTTACTTTCTACGTAAATATCTTTCTTTATACTTCTATTTACTTCTAAAATAAATCTTGTTTTACACTTCTATTTACTTGCTAAGAAAATAATCGTTTTATAAAATTCTTTGATTTTATAATTATTCCCTTTCTAAATATCTCCTATTTATAAATATTCCAATTTATAAATATTTTACTTTCAATATCACTTTGAAAAATCCGTTATCAACATTCCGGTAGTTATGGTATTCAACATATCAAATCACGATGATCAATATCGTCCAAACACATAAAATTGACAACAGATTATATACCACATCATATATCACAATATATGAAAAACAGTAAAATAAATGTTGAGGAATCCAGTCGGATTCCTCCAACCTGTTTCCCTTCATCCACAGATGTTACATAATAAAATCAACATCACTTTAAGTTCCATATGATATATTCTGTTAAACATAATCAATGTAGAAATTCAACTAACTGAGTAGCAGTTCAATCATACAGTCAATGCACAGTCAATCAGCCAATATTTTACAGTTCTAAGAATACGACATGAAATATAAACTGTTCAGAGTTAGTGAGATTTACTCACATTTGCAGTTCATCGTTAAAGAACGATAAACTGTTTGTTTGATTTGAATCAAACAATTAAATTTGCCGTAAATTCAAAAGAGCTCCAATCCCAAAACCGAATCCACCATTAAACTTCACTTCAAAATCTCAACCTGTCCAAACCAGTTTTATCTAATTCGAACTCGACCTCACTGTTGCGAGCTACAGTACTCCACCGTGCTTCAGTAAGAAGCTTCGACATCTTTTGAAACTGAATCCTCCCAAACTTGTACCCAAAGTGCGGATTTCCATAACAATGTCAACTGCAGCATTCAATTCGCAAATCAAAGCTTTGATACTTCGAATCGGTGAACCCTAGTTTTCCTGGAACAAAAACCCGAGCCCGAGAAATCAACCGAGTTCAATGAAAATGCCACTGTGTTGAAGAACTCACCCTGGTGAACTCAGAAATAATGTTCCACGGATTTATAGAATTTGATTTCAATTTGTTTTGATTTTTCTTTTGAAGATTTTTCACGTTTGAAACTTAGAAACTGGTGGCGGCTTGGATTTGTTTATATAAGGGGGACGGGTTGTTTCTGTGGTTGAGAAACAAGGGGATGTGGCATGTTTTTGATCACCAATGCTTAGGATATTTATTTATTTTATTCATTTTCTATTTGTTTTTGCTTTCTAAAAATCCATGTGATCACGCATGACACCCAAAAATCACGAAACTGGACATGTAGCTAGAGTTCGACATTACAGTCCCAACGAAACTGGTTTCGTCGAATTCCGACTTCGTATGCTCACACAGCGTATTTTTAACTGTCAATTTACTGATTGTTTTTCACTCTAAAAATCCGTACGGCCACATACTGACTTCAAAAATCACGAAAACTGAAATCTAGCAATAATTTGACATTACGAATCCAATAAATTTGGTTTCGTCGAATTCTGAGGTCGTATGAAAAACTAGCTATTTTTAAAGCTTTGAATGACCCATTTAAATATATAAATATATTTAAATTAAATATAAACAAATTTATATTATCGTGTATGTTCACAGTGGAATACCATACAACTCTAGAATATTCCTATATGAATTTCTAACTTGATGATCACTTCTGGGTCATCCTGATATTTGATTTATATTGAAATTCCTATTAAAAATATAAATAATTACTTTATAAATTATAAAGGAATTCCACAACGACTTTTCTAAAATTTTATTTTTACATAAATCAAAATCTACATGACGAAATCCCGATTTTTCTCTTCCACTAGAAAGATATACTCCACCAGCTCCATACGTTTCTTGTTTCACAGAAATCCGATTTAAAACGAACCATGTACATTCAGTTGAAGTTCAAATTGCCAAATAACGAATTGCCGCGCTATTTCAAGCTCGATTTTAATTATATTATAATTTATATGTTCAACCATCGTTAATTAAATATATTCTTTATTATAATTCAATTCTAAACTGAATTATATTTTTTAAATTTGCCCCATTAGCCCAATATTGCCATTTCATCTAATTCTGATTATTTCAGAATTATATATATTATTTAATTATTATTTTAATTAAATATTCAATGTAAATTAATTAAACAACCATTTAATTCTCTAAATCACCATTTATATAATTAAATTAATTAATTATACTATCGCTAAAATACGGGTCATTTCATAAATCATAGCAGGATTTCAAATTTCGTAATTTTTGGAGTTAGTATGTGGTCGTGGTAAATTATAACATACATTCAAATTCAATATTTAACGTTATATTGATTTATATTTTAATTTTGGGAAAACTGATGAAAACAATCGAATCAGCTTATGAAACCTATTCCATTATGTCCGGAATAGGGGTATTTAGCTGAGGACGTTAGTCGTTGGGACTCATTTTAAGAGCGATAAAGTAGTAATATTAGAATTGAATAATATAAATATATATATATATAACCTAAAATCGGCTAACCCTAATTTTATCATCAGGATCCACCGCTATAGTAATTTCAGTAGCCAAAATGCTCCAGTATTCAATCCTTAATTGTGCTCCATCCACTTCAGATTAGGCTACGGTTTCTAAATAAAAATCAAAGAGCAATGTGAGATCAACATTTTCATACGGCTATGATGATGTTTAGTGGCATGAATCAACAGAAATTAGGGCTCGAATAACCTCCGTTCGAGCATAAATTCTGAGGCAACCAGGGGTTCAACTGGGCCTACGTTCATGGCGATGGGTGGTGGCACGGCGGCGCATCGTTTGGTGGTGTTAGATCTGTCTTTGGCGGCACGGGGAAGCTAGCGGTTCGAGGAAGAGGAGGTGGTGAAAATGGGTTAAACGATTCAAACAGAACCTGGAGTGGAACAATGAAGGAAGTAATTAAGTGAGGATTAGGAAATAGTTAATTAGATTATTTATGATTTAATTATCTTAAATTGTAATTAATGTTTATAAGATCATAACTTGTTCAAATAGAAATAGAATCGAACGATTTCAGATTCGTTGGAACTGTATCAACGAGACATTCAAGCTGAAACTAATTTAAACGAGATTGGAAGCAGTTGCAAATTTTGATTAAATTAATTGTCTAGTTTAATTTAATCAGAACAATCATTTTTTGATGATTTCAAACCGATCAATGTGAGAACTCTCTCACTCGACTATTTTGTTATGTTATTATAATCATATTTAAAAATATACTGATTGCCGGTGAGAGCTCCTCACTTTAATATTTTATTCGTGTAGTTTCATTACAAACACACCGTTAAATAATTGGTTGTTAAGTGATCATGTTATTATGAATTTGTGATACGATTAGAAAAGTGAAACTAAATAAATTAGTATGTAAAAATATCGCAAATTTGTTAATAGTTGCTTATGTGAGAAAAATGAATTTATTTTGTTTAATTGTCACAAATTGTTATATGGTATATGGTAGTTCACATCACAAATTATTTGCAAACACGATGGATGAATGGATAATTGATTGTGATATGATTTGAATGTGATTTTGAAATAATTAACATGTTAAAATGATGTTTAATTATTTGTCGTGGTTGAAATTGGATTAAACATCCATTTACAAGTCGAACGACTCGTTTTTGTTCACCTATTTAAGTGATATCGATTGGGTTGAATAATAACCTAAACTGAATAAGTTATGATTGATTTGGAAAGAATAAATAATTTACTATTTGATTATTTATTGGTTGGAAACTCCACACGGGTCTTGCGATGATATTTGATTTACAAAAATCCCAAGTAGGCAGTTGTGTGTTAATCGGTTGATTGACAAACCAATGTAAGTGTTAAATAAATATTTAAGGCTTACGCGGGTGTAAGTGCACTCTGGATGTTATTTGAATGTTTGATAGTTGTTTACAACTACTGTTGAATGTATGAAACCCATATAAATTAAATTATATGGTGTTTTTTAGATTTTCATTCCAATCCGGAATAAATATGAATATTTTAATAATATAATATTCATTGAAATTTGGAATTTTGATTTTGACGTTCGATTTTGATTGGATGCATAAATATAAAAATATAGAAGAATATTCGTAACCGTAACAAATAGTTTTGAGCTAAATTTAATACACATTTGGCATATCAAAATTTGAGTTTAAATGAATAGCTACTTTTCAAAGTGAAGTTCATTTAGGCTATGTAAAAAACATTTTAAAAGAAGATTTCTTTCGAAAGTTTTTCGTTTATTTTTATAATGACTATAAGGAAAATTTGAACGTAAATTAATGGCTTTCGAATTAATTCATTAAAATAATATTAAATTGACTGTATAGTGAAATACGTGATTTTGATGAGAAACGACTGAAATGAGTTTTCAAAGATGATTATATATAATTTATATAATTTATAAAAATGGTTTAGAAGGGTTCCGATTTATTTTTAAAATTATAGATCGATTCGGGCTTGAATAGAACGCGTCGTTCAGTGACAGTTCGTGAACGTCAACCCGTAAATTTGAATTGACGTACAGGGAGATCCGACCGTCGGATTCTCCTAATACCAGAACCGTTGGGTTCGTATCGAAAAGTTCCTTCAAATGCTAAGAAGAGTTTTGAAATCCAACGGTTTTCTTTTAATATAAATTCAAATCAGTTTTGGAAAAGGTCGCTAGGAATGTAGTTCGGTGGTCGGTATTGGAAACCGACTATAAGGGCCTTAATAAAATTATTAAAAATATGAATAAATTATGTAAAATCTTAGTAAATGATTTAGAAAGATTTTGGATGAAATACTCTAAGTTAGAAAAGATAAAAGATATTTTATCTGGGTGAACTAGTTCACAACTCGAGTGGAAATCCAATGATTTTAAATTAATAAATTCGATTGAGAATGGTTTTAATATAACCAAAGTTTTCCAATGAATAAATTGGAATGTATTTTAATGGAAATTATCTTCAAATATTTTAGATATTGGATTCTGTAATTATACGGATATCATTGAGAAATTTGGAAGATATAGATATCGTTATTCCAATACGATATCTGTTGGTTTTAGAATTTGGTATTGAATGTAAGTCGACATGATTTCCATTTAAAACCTTATATTTAATATCAAACTGGATTTTGGGTTTGTTGTGAATGGTGGCTTTAATACCACTCTTCTTAAACCCAGTTGAAATGTAAGTTATAAAATAAATACTTTTATTAAGATTCAATGGAATTTTCCAATTTAATAAATTAAATTGGATTTAAATGAAAGAGAATTTTGATTTTATCGTGAACAATGTTTAAATGACATTTTCTCTTTAAACCCAATTAAAGACCTATTCATTTCCTAAAGTTGGATAATAGTTTTATAGTGATTTGTGAAGATTAAAATTGAATTAGAGTTTTAATGATTCTTTAATTCGATTGAAATGTAAAAAGAGGTAATTAAATTTACCGAATTTGAGAAATGTTCGAGATGGAGTACCACCAGTTTTACTCCATGCAATCGATGAATCTTTAATTAGATTTAAATGTTTAACGATAATTAAATTTACCAATAACACTTTGGGTGTTAAATATGAAGTACCACCAGTTTTGCCCCATGGGATGAATAGGTTAGGATTGGGACAATAAAATGAATAATTACTTCAGAAAGGCTCAATAGTCCTGGCTAGTTTTATAAACCTTAATTTGGTTTAAATTTTGAGAAGGTATAACTGTTTTTTAAATGATATCCAAAGAAAGTTTTAAACAAAAATTTAAATAATATGAATCTTTGATAAAATTAAAGGGAACGATTCCCAGAGAAATGAATATTTTATTAAAAGAATATTTTGGATTGGAATGGGATGTGTGTTATCTTTATTTATCATTTGATTTTAAAGATGCATAAATTATCAGGAAAGATCGGGTTTAACCTATTCTGAATAACTATTACGATGATTAAAAGTCGAAAAGGAAGATGGTGGTAGAAGATCGGAGATCTTCACATCGTTTGGGCTATTATTGATGTCTCGATTGGGCCTTCAGCTTCGTTTAGACCCAGAATGAACTTGCAAATGGATTGTATGTCTGATATTGTATTTCGCGTTGTTTTAGTTGATCTTTGCAATATATATATATATATATATATATATATATATGTTTGGTGGAGTAGAATTTATTCTCTTAGCTTAACACCCTACTCTGAGACGTACGAGCTTAGAGGTTATATATTGGTAGTTACCCGTTGTATGGTCTGGAATGAATGTGTGGAATGTTGAGATGCATGGATCAAAGCTTTTGGCGAAAAATAGAGCTTTGTGGATGATGATCAAAGCGTGGTTATAATAAAGGATAGCTTGTGTAACGACCCGAATTTTTGAGCCATTTAATTCTGAATATTTAAATTGGTTTTAAATATTTTATTTGAATTATAAAATGGATTTTTTTAAGGAATTTATTTATTGAAACGATAGTTGATTTTATAATTTATAATTAAATTTAAAACGAGCTCGAAATAGTCGCGGTAGTTCACAATTTACGATTTAAACTTCAATTAGATATACAGGATCCGATATAAGTCAGATTTCTTTGAAACCAGAAATATTCAGATCTATTTAATTATATTTTGCTAATGAAAGAGAAAAATCAAGTTTTCATGTGGTAGATTTTGTTTTATGTCCAAATCAAATTTTCAAATAGTTGCTATGGAATCATTTATATATTATAACGATTTATTATATAAATAAATCGTTTTTAAATAATAAGAATATCATTTAAATTTGAAATATCGAGTTATAAATCAAAATATGTTTATTTTGAAATCATATGATGTTCTATACGGATATGTACATGATACTAATAAGTTATTATTATTAAATTTAATTGTTTGAATTTATTTATAGTTTTAACAGATTTATTTATGCCTTAGAAAAAAATAGTGATTTCGCAAACAATTTTGAAATTTGATAAAATCAATTCCATTGTGTTGGAAATAGTAGTTATTATAGGATTTCGTATTTCGTTTCAATCACGATTATATGATTAAAACATCAAATGTTGATTGCGCGTTAAGAAATAAAGTCATGGTCGCTTTCAAAATAAATCCACACCTCAACTATCCGACTTAAATCTTTACACATCTCATTAGAAATCTTTTATCAATCTTTCGTAGACATTATCTTCTGCCATACCCATATCATATCATCATATATCAGTTCAGTTTGAATTCAACAAATCCTGGCTGCCGAGATAAAAGAAAGAAAAAAATTATTAAATAATGCTGAATCTTTCTTTGGAAGCCAACCCGTTCCTTTCAATAGAAGCCACGTTGAATCTTCGATAGGAAGCCTTACTTTCCTCCTTATATAACCGTTCGCCCCCCTCTCCCATTCATTCAATAGGCAGCCATCCATTTACAATAAATAAAACAGTAGCCCAAAATCAATCAAAGTTAAAAGGAAAGCTTCAATTCGATGGTATTAGTAGGGGTCGCGGTTGACTATGTTTGTAGTTCGAAATTCGAACAGCGGACCTGAGGGCTTGGATTTATAGATGCTGCATTGGTTGTTAGCGAGAAGTTTGAAGGTCAGAGGTTGGCAAGGAGGAGGCGCGGCTACTGGCACCGGTGCGGTGGTCTTCGAAGGTACGGTGGCAGAGTTATTGGGCTTTGTATGGTTTCGCTTCAACTGAGGGTTCTGGCGAATTGTTGTGGCTTTGATTGCCGAGCTTTCTGGTGGAGCAACGTCTTGGAGTGGTTGAGGGAATGTGAGGGTTGTGGCGGTCCAAAGTACAACAGAGGGGCGGCTGTGACGAAGTATGGAGAAGTAGGGTATTAGTGTAGCAGGTCACGAGTTATCTAGGGTATAAGGAAATGTGATTTACAGTGTTTAACGTGGAATGAAAATGTGGATTATGGAATGCTTAATTAAGGAGTTTAAACATATGGGTGGTTTTTTTGAAAATTTGAAATTTACAATGGGAGAAAGACTTTAAAAAAAGATAAAATCAAAAGGGTATTTGATGAATGGTTGTGGTTTTAGGAAGTGATACTTTCAGTTGGGTTAAATGTCAACTCGTTTTTGTGGTATGAAGTTGTGAAGAAGACTAGGAAGCAACGAGCATTATAAATGGGAAAGGAGCATTTGGGTTTGTGTAGTGCTATGCTTGGCTACAGCAAGCATGCACAGTGCGATAGGAGGATTGGGTAAGTTGAGAATGGTGGTTTGTAGGAGGAGCTATAAGTGGAGAAATGTCGGAAATGGCTGAAGGACATGGGGAGCCGTTTGATACGTGCGAACTGGTTCGTATGAATTGTCGGAGAAGATAACATGAAGCATGGAGGAATTTATTGACTGTGTTGTTGTGTGCTGCATTCAAGAGGAGCAGGTTTCGATGTCCTTATTTTGGAAGAAAGAAGATTGGTGGGCCTAAACATGTATAAGGGTAATGATAGTTAGTAAATTATTAATTTAATTTCTAAATGAGGTTAATCTAATTAAAAACTTATAATGTGGATAACTATTTAATATGATGTCATATTCAAGTAAAACCGGTCATGACGAAATCATAGTGACGATGTCTACATTATAGAGCTGATTTTGCGGGAAACGGAGTTACTAATATTTAGTGATAAAGTCAATCACTCGTTTGATTTTAAATAAAAATACAAGTAGAACCGTCAACTGCAAACCAATGTGAGTAAACTCACTACCTCTGGCTCGTTTATATTTTTATATATACGAGTTTTAAATTTATTTATAGTTATTTTATACTGTAATGGTTGTTTGGATGAATAGTTGATAAAATTGGGAAATGGTTGATATAATTACATCATTGATCGATTATTAGTTCTGATGTTTCATATCGATGTGAAATTATATTATTGATGTTGATTAACATCTGTGGATGAAGGAAAATAGGTTGGAGGGATCCAACTTGATTCCTCAACATTAATATTACTGTTTTTATTTGATTTTGATATGTGATGTCTTATAAGATCCGTGATTTGATAGGTTGTGTGTGAATAACCCTGGCCCTAGAAACCTAGTATTTTAAAAATACCATAAAATATTTTCGAATGTGGTGAAGGAAACTAGGATTAAAAAATTATGGAATTTATTCTAGAATAGAAATACTATTTCGTATTGAATTGAAAATAGAAATCGCCTCAAATGGATAAATCAAGAAGTTGTTTATACATGAGATTATAAATTAAGTGAATTTTTTATCATTGGATAAACGAAAATATAAATTCAAATTTGAATTTTATATGGAAAAGTGGAAATTGGTTTTGAAACCAATAATTGAAAAGAAATTTGAACTTAGCAAAATTTTAAAAGAAATTCTAAGCGAGATTTGAAATAATTGAAATAAAGAATGAGAGTTGTATGATAATTCTAAATAGAAGTATAAATAGGATTTGGGTTTAAGATATTATTTATCAGTACAGAATCTAACTGATTTGATTATATAAAAGAAATATATTCACAATTAAAGTGAATAATGGTTTAAAGAAAATATTTTGTAAATGAAATATCTATAAAGGAAATTTAGATTTGTAATTTGAGTCCAAATTGGAACTTGAATGAGAAAGGGAAATGGAGAATTATTTTCAAAAGTAACCGATGAGTTTTATTCCAAAGGTCAGAATATAAATAAATTGAGATAAATCTAAGGAATTTATAATTTGAATTTGACTATGTCGAATTTCATTGTAACAATTTGTTTTTAGAGAAAGATAATTAAAATTCTACTTAATATGAAAACATAATTTAAATAGAGTTTTATGCTTTGAAATGATATGCTATTATTAAGGTTAAATGAGTGGCATTTGTAGAAATCAAATGAAGTCGATTTTGGAGGTTAGGGAATGTATAGCGTGTAAATGTACTTGGAAGGAAATTTGAATTGTTACATAAATAAAATGGTGTTAATAGCAGTTTTATAAAATGAGATATATAAATATAATATGGGTTTATAAGTGACTTAATATGAATCTAAAATCGTAATTACAAATAAAAATCAAGTGGATTGTTAAATGAATCTTGACTCCTATTTAGGAGTGATATTCGTATTTGAAGCGACTAACGATTTGAAAGAAATTATTTTGTGTATCGGAATAATTATAAAGCCAATTTGAGTTAAACTGAAATGGTAGATTATTCTGGAGATAAGAATATTAATCGAATGTGGATTATTCGAAAGATAATTATTTATTAAAATTTCGATTATATTGAATTTAGGGAAATATTCTTCACTTTCCGTATTAATAAAGATTTAATTAATTAATTAATTGTTTAGTTATGTATATATTTAATTAAATGAATAAAAGTGATATTTTAAAACTTATATTTTAGAAATAGGAATTTATAATGCTACCGTTATAATAAATGTTTTTCTAAATCTAAACAACGATTTTATAGCACTGTTGTTATAATAAATGTTTTATAAATCTAAACAGCGATTTTAATGCCACCATTATGATAAATGTTTTATAAATCAAATATTTGGTAACAACGATTATAATGCTACCATTATAATCAATGTTTTTCCCGTAAAAAGAATGGATCCTTAGATTTAATCTGAGAGTCGCGTAAGCGATGTTTTTTTTTGAAGTTGTGAGCTTTGACTATTTAAAAATTGAGAATGTTGTTCAATTAAGGTCTGAGAGGTAATTATACCCCAACTTGATTGACTTCATGATTGATAAAGGAATGGTTAAGGTTTGATACTGAAGATTGGTTAGTTAATAAATGATTAATGGTTTGATTTATAATAACAATGTTTTATAACATCGCGTTAACTTAAAGGATTTTGAAATGTTTTCCCTAAATAAAATGAGAAGTAATTTCTATACATAGAAAATGAAATGAATTGGTCAACGAGGAATTAATAAATGGAATATGGAAATATTTTCAAATATTAATAAGGTATATTTTCTGCATATAGAAAATAAGGATTCGTGAATATTCAGAAATGTTTTCTAACTGGAATAACAGATATTTTCTCGAATAAAGGAATTATGATATTGGACATGTTTCCAAAAATCGAGGACGGTATTTGAATTTTGAAGGCATCTGGAAGATGGAAAATGGGAATTGGAAATGATAATATAATAAGAAATTAATTTAAAAAGGGGCTAATATTGTTTGATGTTTGATCGTTAGAATTTCCATTTGGAAATAGGATCATTGATTGAATGGATGTTCCTTTGACAGTTAAATCACCAACTTTCAATGTTTTGAATTATTTTACCTCCGTTGTCAATATGGAGAGACTGGGATCAGATTTAATATCTGAAAACCACTCCGTATTGGCATAAGCGTTATAGATCGATTTATGCTGAAGATAATTGAAGACGGAGTAAAATGCAAGGGCTGTTCTGTTAATCCTAGGTAGAAATTGCACAAGATGGATTAGTAAAATAGTGCCTTCGGTTTGTCCAGTCCCAGGACAACGTATATGGACAGATTTGACGAAGTGACATTCAAAGTAAATGATGACAAGATGTTTTGAAAGATAACCGTGGCCGTAGGCCTCATTAATTGGGAAATGACAGAAACCGGGCAGGCACCATGGCCATTTGGGTCATTCCCATTAGGGGTATTATCACCTGATTTAGGGAAATTTCATTTGCTACTTATTCTATTCGTTATTGTATGCTTTCGGTAACGGTTGCTGATCACAACCGTTGGTGATAATATGCTCGATACACTCAAGTTAAATGAGTGGTTAGCCATGTGTGGGCCAGGGTGCAAGATGTTCTTGTTGAACCCAGTGTATTCCCCTCTAGAGATACACTATCGGAAGGCGGTTCCATACCTTATCATAGTCGGAATCCAATCTCCAATAAGCGCCCTACGGTTTTTGATTTAATATTATATATGGAGCGTGAGATGCAAGCGTTCCGCTAGATTCTATTTATTTGATTTGATATTATTATAATATCACTAGATTTTGATATCAGAAATATTTTTGGTTATCGTAAGATAAAAACCATCCGTGTTTATGTGTGGATCGGTCTTACGATTATCATTTTTTTGAAAGGATTTTGAAAGTTAAACAAATGGTTGGAGTTTACTCACACCAGTCCCATGACTGGCCCAGAGTTTATTTTGTTTTGTTTTCCCTAACCTCTTGGGTTCCCAAATTTGTACGGGCAGTCAAGTAGTCGGGATTTTACAAGTTCGCTAGGTGGACCATGAAGCAGGAGGCTTCATCAGTTAGCTATAGACTACCATATTTTCCTCTGTGTAATATGTTGTATCTGGAAATAGGTGTTTATAACTATTCCAAGAATAACTGTTGTGCTCTGATGATGATATGTATATATAGTTATTGATTTTGTATTTCGAAAGTCATGATATATAATATATTTTATTCATTCCGTTGTGAGATTTGTGTTCTTTGATATTCTTCTATTGTAAGCTTTCTTTCCTTCTATTTCTCATCCTCTAACTTCTTTCTACTAATGATTCGTATTTCTATGCAATTTGGGTTGGATGTGTGGTGTTATTAGTCGACCTAAAGGGTACGGAAATTCGGGCCATTACATTTGGTATCAGAGCTAAAGGTTCAGTAGTAACCTTGGCTCTATGGCGTAACTCAATAGAGATTGATTTAGTAATACCCTAGATTGATTTTGAGTATATATGTATGAGAGAGTGTAATTGTATATTGATAGAAAATTGTTTTATATTATGTTGACTGGTTTATTGAGTGGTTTATGAATTCTGGTCGGCACAGAATGTACAACTGTATCGATAGGTATTCCTAAACTCTCGAACAAAGCAATTCGATACAGTATTGTTTTTAAATGGGTAAATTGAATAATTAAATGGAATAATTTTACCCAAAATTATTTTGATATAAAAAGAATAATTTCTGAAATATAATAATATATATAAACATAAGATGAACTGGAATTAAATTCAGACTTAGAATTTGAGAATTTAAATCCTGGATGTTTAGAAATATTTTTTGAAGTATTTTTAAAAGTAATCTGAAGTATTTTTAACAGTAATATAACGTTACTATGAAGAATTTTGGATTAAGAATTATTTTACATGGATTTTGAAAGTGATTAAGCACAGAAATCACTTCGGGGGCGAGAAAATAATTCCGATAATGGATCGCGACATTATCGGTATTCATTTTCAAGTCTCTGAGTGATGGATTGCTACCATAGTAGATTTATTGATGGAAATTTGTTTGAGAAAAACGAAGTTGTTTTTAGAAGTTCAAATGTTTTGAATTGCATTAGTTAAAAATATATATGATTTCAAATTTAATTTGAAATAAAAGCCAGGAATTTGAATTTAGCATTTAAATTTAACTTGTAAAAGTTAAATAGCTTAAAATGGTAAAAGTGAATTAAATGAATTAAAATTTATGTTAAATGAAATTGGACTGGATTAGAGATAATGCAGAATGAAATTAAACAAAGAGAAATGTTTGAAATTGGAATTAATAAAGTAAATTCGATTTATATATGAACAAATTGAATATATATTGGATGTTGTTTGGAAATAAACCTTGGTGGAATTGAACTCAAGCAAAATGAGAAGGTTGATTTTTGGAAATAGATTTCAGTTTGGATTATTGAATGGAAGTGAACTAATCAGAAGTTTATTAGAGTGTTAAAAACAATAGGAAGTTGGATTGATTTGAAACCAATTGGAAATGGATATATGTACACTGAGCAGATATTGAATGGAAGCAAATGGAAGAGATAGAATTTGTGCCGACAAAAGGTACATGTTTACAATATTATTTTGGTTTGTTGGTTTTATGAGCCTACTGGGCAAGACGCTTGGCTTTTTGATTTTCTTTTGGATTGGAGAAGGCCTAGAAAGGCGAGTTGTGGTTGTACCGATTGAGCCGTGCAATGGAGATGCTGGCATTTTTTTTAATTTAAAGAGTTAGAAAATTTTCAAGAAATTTTTGATAATTTAAAATCGAGTGTTAATTATAATTGAAATAAGAAAAACCAAAATTGGTTAATAAAATTTCAAGTGGAATAATAAATTTATAAATGGATTTAAAATCAATTGGAATGGGTGTGAATTTGTAGAAGAGCATGTGGATCGAAGGCAAGAATGTGATGATGGACTGTCCAAAAAATGGTGGACAGATCATTTGGAAAGAATTATGAATGTTCGAGTATTG
The DNA here is from genome assembly GCA_030737875.1 of Allium sativum. Classification (NCBI taxonomy): domain Eukaryota; kingdom Viridiplantae; phylum Streptophyta; class Magnoliopsida; order Asparagales; family Amaryllidaceae; genus Allium; species Allium sativum. Next base: position 202,425,831 of record CM060925.1, on the reverse strand, counting down.
GTCTGAGAATTCGAAGGTCGGGTAAGAACTGGGTTATGAAGGTATGGAATATAAGATTTCAACTAATTAGGTTATGAGGAGTTAGAGTTATAGCATTTTTATTGCTTAGCAATTTCGAGGACGTAATTATTTTAAGGGGGAAGGAATGTAACGACCCAGATTTTTAAGCCATTTAATTCTAAATATTTAAATTGGTTTTAAATATTTTATTTGAATTATAAAACGGATTTTATAAGGAATTTATTTATTAAAACGATGGTTGATCGTATAATTTATAATTAAATTTAAAACAAGCTCAAAATAGTCGCGGTAGTTCGTAATTTACGATTTAAACTTCAATTCGATATACAGGATCCGATATAAGTCGGATTTCTTTGAAACCAGAAATATTCCGATCTATTTAATTATATTTTTCTAATGAAAGAGAAAAATCAAGTTTTCATGTGCTAGATTTTGTTTTATGTCCAAATCAAATTTTCAAATAGCCGCTATGGAATCGTTTATATATTATAACGATTTATTATATAAATAAATCGATTTTAAATAATAAGAATATCGTTTAAATTTGAAATATCAAGTTATAAATCAAAATATGTTTATTTTGAAATCATACGATGTTCTATTTGGATATGTACACAATACTAATAAGTTATTATTATTAAATTTAATTTTTGAATTTATTTATAGTTTTAACATATTTATTTAAGCCTTAAAAAAATAGTGATTTCGTAAACGATTTCGAAATTTGATAAAATTGATTCCATTATGCTGGAAATAGTAAGTATTATAGGATTTCGTATTTCGTTTCAATCTCAATTATACGATTAAAACATCAAATGTTGATTGCTCGTTAAGTGATAAAGTCATGGTCACTTTCAAAATAAATCCACACCTCAACTAGTCGACTCAAATCTTTACACATCTCATTCAAAATCTTTTACCAATCTTTCGCAGACATTATCTTCTGCCATATCCTTATCATATCATCATGTATCAGTTCAGTTTGAATTAAACAAATCCTGGTTGCTGACATAAAAGAAAAAATGTATTAAATAACGTTGAAGCTTTCTTTGGAAGCCAACCCGTTCCTTTCCATAGAAGCCACATTGAATCTTTGATAGGAAGCCTTACTTTCCTCCTTATATAACCGTTCCCCCTCCCATTGGTTCAATAGCAGCCATCCATTTACAGTAAATAAAACACTAGCCCAAAATCAATCAAAGTTAAAAGGAAAGCTTCAATTCGATGGTGTTAGTAGGAGTCGCAGTTGGCTTTGTTTGCAGTTCGAAATTCGAACAGCGGACCTGAGGGCTGGGATTTATTGATGTTGCGCTGGTTGTTAGCGAGAAGTTTGAAGGTCAGAGGTTGGCAAGGAGGAGGCATGGCTACTAGCACCGGTGCGGTGGTCTTCGGAGGTAAGGTGGCGGAGTTATTGGGCTTTGTACTGTTTCAGTTCAACTGAAGGTTTCGGCAAATTGTTGTGGCTTTGAGGGCCGAGCTTTCTAGTGAAGCAGCTCTTGGAGTGGTTGAGGGAATGGGAGGGTCGCGGTAGTCCAAAGTACATCAGAGGGGTGATGGTGATGAAGTATGGAGGAGGAGGGTATTAGTGTAGCAGGTCACGAGTTATCTGGGGTACAAGTGTGATGACCCAAACTCCCGTAGTACGAAAGCAAGGATAATCATTGGAATATAACACATAAACAATAACAGCAGAACAGAAATATAGAATTACCACAGATAATGTACATCAAATTACACTAGAAATAATATATCATCAGAGTTACACAGCATAATAGGATCATACTTAGTACATAATACAGTTTTCAGCTTAATATAAAATGTACGTAGCGAAATCAAACATAATATACTAAATGAAGTCTGAACAACATAATAGAAATGATAGGATCCATCTTCAGCTCGATAACTATCCAAAATGAGTCTGCTAAAACCTGAATACAAGGCTGCCCGTGTGGAAAAGAGGGCACCCGAGTTTGCAAAGTGAAACAAACTACGAGTCAGTCATGGGACTGGTATGAGAAATATTACTTAACCTATTCAATAATAATGCTAATAACGGGACCACATCGCTTCTGCTAATGCAGAACAGGTATACTCCATTGGATTGCCAGTGCATAAATAAAGTAAATCGCTAAACAACACAATGCTTTTTCGAAAAATGAAACCATTATAAGACTCAAATCCCATCACACAATGGAACGCAAACCGGAGGATAGAGTTTTACCTTATAATTATCAAAAATGCTTGATACGATAAAACGGATTTGATATTATTATTAGTGTATATATGTTTCAAAACCATTTCAATCATAATATATTAATTATAGATGGCATAGCTACCATATACTATGTCGCCATACTAGTTATACAATCAAAACTCATGGTGTCGTATTGGAAGTTGGATTTCCATCATAAACCAAGGCAAGGCACCGTCCTTACCGAATTCGAGACAATCTAGCCTACCATGTCTCAGGATACAGCTGCAACTTCACCTAGGAATGCCAGGGCTGGTGTAACACCCCGTAATTCTGTTAATATTAATATTCACAAATTAAAGAATAACTAATCTCAGACGTGAGAATTGTAGGAAACGGGTTGCGCCATTGTGTTCGTCTCGGAATTCTGGTTGAAATAGAGTCCGAGTTTGCGTGAATTGGACTTCGTGTGAAGAAGTTATGGCCACCGGAAGTTTCAGAAAATTCAAAACAGATTTCAGAAAATTTAAAATTCAAAATTCGAAGTCAAACAGGCTAGGCGGGAAAATTCCCGCCCAGCACCCCAGCTCGACTGGGGAGTCGACTGGGCAGTCGACACCCCCTCCAGGTCGACTAGGGAGTCGACTGGGCAGTCGACCTGGGTGTCGACCTGGTCCAGTCGGCTAGGGTTTGACTGAGCCCAATCTTGAGCTGCTGATGTATCTTTAGGGCTGAGTTGGCAAATTTAACGGTTCAGTTTAGTTCTGAGTTGATCTGACGGTCTAAATAAATCCTAAACTCTATAAATACCTAGGTAGTCTCTCACTCTAACTCACACGAAAAATAGAATAGCCACCGTCATACCGCCGCCATGGAACTCAGTGTAGCCGTCGCCAACTAGGAAGGAAGAAAAGCTAATCAAAACCCAAATTCTACTCAACTCTAAAGCAAATCAAGACTCTCATTCTCTTCTAATTGTGAGTATGATGATCTTAACAAGATTATTATTAAACTAATTAGATTAAGTTATGAATGGATTATAAGTGAATGATGTGGATTGTCATATATGTTGTTGTAAACCTTATGCTATCATGTATGTTGTAAATCCTATGTTATGTGATGATGATATCCTATATGTTTTAAATCATGCTATGATGATATTGTATAGGTTGTAATTTTCTATGCTAAATTGTGATAAATCATACATGTTATAAAGTCATGATGTTATTATCTATGCTAATTAGTTCATGTTAATCAAGTCATAATGTTGATATTATTTGGGCTATGTTGATGACAAATCATGTATGCAAGTTTAGATTGATTAGTAAAGATTATGAACATATGCCATGACATCTATTTAGATCTAGAATTATGCTATGACATGGGTGAGTTCTATGTGTTAGATGCTAGTTCACACCATCATTATGTTGCATAAAACCCCATATGCAAGTTTATACATGAATTTGGGTTATGATCATATCATGTAAATTGTGACATTTAACAAGTTGACACCTTTAGGTCTTTAACATGTGTAGTTTTATGCAAATTTCACCCCTATTATGATTAGATTTATTTTATTTGTCTATATGTTGTGATAATTTATCTTTGTGCTATGAGTTAGACTATTCGAGTCTAACGTATATTTTGTGTTGAATAAGCGAACGTATAACGTGGGGTAGGGGTAATATTAAGGATTTAATATTAAGAAGTTGGGGTGCAATTGATATGATTTTGCATGCCATGAATGGATGGCCATAATTGAGTCAATTATGGACATCATTAAAATTGGAATTAATTAATAATTTGAATAGGGAATTATTAAAACTGGGGTAAAAGATTGTAAGTGATAATCAATGCTTAGGACACGAGGTTGGACTCGTTTGTGACGTAAAACTGCCCGGACCGGACCAGCAAATCCAGTAGTCACAAATGTCAGCCCAATGTGAGAGGTCCTAGGCCCAAATTAAAGCATAACAGTTGTAAAGACACGAGGTTAGACTCTTTTATGGTGTAAGACTGCCCGGACCCGCCCGGCATATCCAGCTGCCATAAATGCCAGTCTAATGTGAGAAGTCTTTATGAGGTTATGGCCTGAATGAATTAAGAAATACTTAACCAGATAAACATGTAAGGTGGGACATGGGGGTTAAGTAGGTGCCTTGGGTGGCATGAGGAATCTAGTGGGTGCCTTTAGTGGCATTTGAAATACGATTAGTAAGACTTAACCAAACACACACGTAAATGAACATGACTAAGAGGGTTAAGTGGGATATACTAGTGGGGACAAGCTTAGGTGGATAGCTTGTGGGGGCCCATTTCAACAAGTAACCCAAACGTATCTTTGTGGGATCGACCCAAGTCGAGGACGGGACACGCATACTGGGTTTGACTATAAGAGGCCAAACGGGGTAGCGGTGGCAACGCAAGTCCAACGGGTTTCATATGCGTGTGTGGACCCAGGCTGGTAGGTAAGACGTTGTTGCATCGTGTATGTGTAAGCCGTGCATTCTCAAGTTGTATCGGGTTGCCACTTTAGGGGAGTGATACACCCCACTGTGGGGCCAGCACGGGTATCTACGAGTAGGGAGCCGATCGAAAGTGGGTAGTGGGGTACACCTAGCGGAGATAGGGGCAGGCGGCACCTATGTAGTCAGCTAGGGGTACACAAAGCTATTTGTATGATTTCTAAGTGAAGCAAGTGGGATCAACCTTTAGGGTGACTGGTGTGGTGCAGTTGTAACACCCCGTGTATTCTATAACAGTGAAATTCATAAATTAAAGCATAACTAATATTAAATCAAAGAATTAAGGGAAACAGGATACGCCCTTGTGTTCGTCTCGGAAAAATACGCGAAATAGAGTCCGAGTTTTCGAAAAACGGAGTCCATATGAAGAAGATATGGCCTCCGGAAGTTTCAGAATTCAGGTTAAAATTCAAACAGACGAAAACAGCTCAGACAAACAAGTTTAAAATTCAAAATCGGGCCCAATTGGCCAGGGCGGGAAAATTTCCGCCTAAGGCACCCAGGTCGACTTGGCAGTCGACCTGGGCTAGCCAGGTCGACAGGGCTGTCGACCTGGGTGTCGACAAGGCTGTCGACCTGGCCCCAGAGCCAGGTCGAACCCAGCCCATCCTGGCTGGCCAGGTCTGTGTTTGGTCGATTTTCTGAGCCTTGCCTTGTCACTAGGGCTAGGTGTCAGCTCCTGATTGGTCTCTCTTTCGAATGAATGGCTACGATTAACCCAAGCTACATCGACGGTCCGAATCAATTCATAAACTCTATAAAAATGACCCTAGACTCTAACTAATCTATTCATTCAAAAATAAGAATGAGGCCATCATGCTGCTGAGGAACGACTAGGAGTAGCCACCAATTTGAGAGACAATTAGGAGACAAACTCTAAAGCATAAAGCAACTACAAGTTAAACTTAAACAAATCAAATCAACGCCTACATCAAAGGAATAACATCTCCAAATCCAGAATTCAGATTCCTGAATTGAAGAATTCGTCACACGATTGTAAGTAGAGTACTATTCCGATATGAATTAAATAACTGTGTTTGATTTGTGTAAAATGAGAATTACACTTGATTTGTGGTGATAGTAATTCATATTTGTGCGTTGCTATGATTCTAATCGATTTGGAATGTTGTGATATAACGATTGGATATTCGCAAGTATGTAATTCATGATAAAAACTACATGTTAGTGGTAGTTTATTTGAGATTCATGCAAGTATACGATTGGATATTCGCAAGTATGTAATTCATGTTGAAGCTACATGTTTTGTGGTTGTTTAATTGAGATTCATGCAAGTATGTGGTTTTGCTACTATGCCAACATAATGTATATTTTTGTACAAAATCACTTTGTGTGTAATTGGATCAAATTTGGGGTATTATGATTCATATGAAATTATGTTGGAATTATGATCTATGTATAAAACCATACTTTTGTATTAGAAACAAAAGTAAGCCTCTTTGTGAACTTATGTTGATTTTATGAATATGACTAGGCTATGTTTGGTATTATGCCTAATTGAAAAACATGTTAGGCCTATATTGTTAACAAGAATTATATGATAATATATGTGACACATAGCCAAGTTAGATTTACATTCCAATTGCAAGTTTGCATGAATAAAGTAAAAACCATGATTTCATGTTCAGGAATATTTATGCCATGATTACATGAATAGATTAAAAACCATCATTTCATGTTTGGGTATATTTGTGCCATGATTATGTGAATAGATTAAAAATCATGATTAAGTTGGAATAATTCTAGTTGAACTATACTTTTGTATTAGTTACAAAAGTAAGCACCTTTGTAAACATATATTAATTTTATAAACATGATTTGCTTATGTTTGACATTATGCCTAAGTAAAAATATAGGTTTATGTTGTAGTTAAGACTATGTGTCAATAATGATATCTAATTTAGTTAGATTCTTAACTTAACTACAAGTTTACATGGTTTGATTCATGTCACTTATGCTTTATGACCAAAGTATATGTTACCACAATGCAAGTACACCAGTTTCTATTTTGTAGTTCCAACGTTATGTTGCAAGTTCATGCGCTCACATTCCCCTTTTTGTGTATATAATCACGTTTTAAGCCTCCCCTTTTTCACATGGCTAAGTTGGGTTTAAAAGGCTAAGCCCAACATATATTATAATAAACGAACGTATTAAACGGGGAAAATAGCGTTGGGCCAAATTAATTAATAAATGAAAATATAAAAGTAGAGGGGCCCAAATTCAAGAATGGGTTGGGCCCATGATTGGTGTAAACCCTTACACCATTAGCTTAAATTGGTTTTGAATAATGGGCCGCAAATATTTACATATAAGAAAATAAAGAAGAAAGACAAAATATGTAAATCTAGAAAATACGATGTGTTTAACCCGAGGTTGGATTGAGTTGTGATGTAAACCTGCCCGGAACCGCCCGGCTGTCCAGTAGTCACAACAACACCTATCCAATGTGGGTGGTTAAACATGGAGCCCAATAAGGACCCGAGGTTAGACTGAGTTGTGGCGTAAGACTGCCCGGACCCAACCGGCAACAGGCAGCCACAACAATACCTGTCTAATGTGAGAGGTCAAGGCTTTAATAAGACAATTAAGGCTGAGTCAGGATTGATAGGATTAAGTAAATTATACTTAATCAAGATGGAGCATGCTAAACAGACTGATTGGGGGTTAGGTTTATAACACACTTAACCAACTTAGCATGTTGGATAGAAATAGAGAAAAACCTAGTAGCGGGGGACCCTTTTCAGTAGTAACCCTATAAGGTATCATGATACCCTGAAACTAGGGAGGGTGGGGCACGATTACTGGGCTGACTGTAAGAGGTCAAATCGACGGCGGTGATGCAGCAGTGTAGGTTCTAACGGGGTGTGGGCGTGCACTTACTCCGGCGCAGAAAAATAAGGCACTGGGCACCAGTAGCATACCTGTGCATTCTAGGATTGTGTCGGGCCGCCACCATGGGACTTGATACACCCCATGGTGGGACCAGCATAGGTAACTACAACATCGGGGGCCGTAAGACACATGTAACTATGCGAGTAGGAGCCGATCATCATAAAATGGATCACTTCACCCTGATTATGGGGTGCCTGTTGGGAACTAGTTTATATGGGTACAGAGATTAATATGGGGTACAATAGTATATTCGACCCTAGACAACGTAACTAAGTATATGGTGCTTTCCCATTTCTAGTTTATACTTATCATACCCAGTTCTTTATTCATAGACTGAATAGTCCTAGACTTACTCAGGCTTTATGTCTGACTCTACTTTTCTTTCGTCTTCTTTTCTTCCGTTTCCCCCCCCCCCAGGTCCACAGGGAGGGATTACCGCAGCTTGACCAGCCTTCATATCCAGCTTGAAGAGAAAGAATGTATTGCTTGGATCTTTTCGTTTTGGACTATGGCTTTGGACAGCAACTATGGGACTTTTGCAGTTTATTTATGTTTTCTTTATGCTTCTTTAAATAATGTAATCAAGACAGTTATGAAGATGTTATGTTTTTGGAAGTATTGTAAGAAAATTATGGTATGGTTGTTGTAACACGTATTTTTAATGCAATAAAAGTTGTTGTTTTTCCGCTGTTCAAAAATATGTGTTCTTATATCTGTCTTGAATATCTGTGACTTATACTTATAAACCTCCACCAAAATTAGGGCATTCCTTTTGAGAGTGACCCTAACGGAGGTGGGGTGTTTCACTTGGTATCAGAGCATAGGTTTACCTGATAAGATAAAAAGTTCTGAAAAATTATTTTCAAAAAGTAAATTTAAAGAAGCATTTTTTTAAAGAGATATAAAATTATTTTATTTTAAAAGGCAAAGTCCCCCAAAGCCATAGGTACTATCTCTTATCCTTCGTTTTGAATCTATCCTTTTTGTTTCAGCATGTCCGAAGAACTTAACTTGCCAGAGGGTGTACCAATACCTGGTTGGTTTAGACGGTTCTTAGAAGCAAGGGCCACTCAGCCAGGTCCTACCGTTCCTCCTCCCCCAGCTGCAGGAAATCATCCAGCTGCAGCGACACCTCTTCCTCCACATCCTCCGCGGGGAAACACTTTTGCTAAGATATGTAAAGATTTTAAAGCTATGGGAGGAAAGGATTTTCATGGAACTGAGTCCTTCGTGGCAGCTAGAAATTGGCTGAAAGAAACCGAGGACTTATTCATCATCTTTGAGGTAGAAGATAGACAGAAAGTACAACTGGCAGTATGGCTACTAAAGGGTGAGGCTTCCTACTGGTGGGAAGTCACTAATGTAGAAAGACCAGTGGAGACATGGGAGGACTTTAGGGCAAGGTTTGAGGCTAAATTTCTCTCAGATGCGGAAAGGAGTTTGCAGTTGGAAAAATTCTTATTTCTTAAGCAAGGGAACAAGACAGTCAAAGAGTATGTTAATCAGTTCGATGAGCTGGCTAGGTTTGGGCTGGACCTAGTCAACACCCCGCACAAGAAGGCTCTCCGTTTCGTCAAAGGGTTGAATGAGCCATTACACAGTTTGGCCATGACCCATATACCCATGGGAGCTACATATGAAAGGTTGGTACAAATGGCATTGCTAAACGAAGAGGATAAGGGCAAGAAGGAGACAAAGGCAGAAAGCTCTCAAGGGAAGAAAGAGGGTTTGCAGCCTAAGAAGACAGACTTTAAGAAGGGCGGGAAAGGCAACAAAGAGAAGAGGAAGTGTAATTTCTGTGGCAAAGTGGGGCACTTAGTGAAAGATTGCCGAAAAAAGAAGGCCAAGGAGAATGGTGGGTGATTTTCTTGCGGTGAGACAGGCCACAGGGCTAAGGATTGCCCAAAGAAACGAGGACTGGGGCAGAGGGCTGGATCCACCTCAGGGGCACAAGTTCATGTGCTAGAAGCGCCACCTCTGCAACAGCGAGGTATAAATACTTCTGTAGAAAGTGTAGTTTATCTTTATGATCACCCCGTTCGCACTTTATTTGATTCTGGCGCATCACACTCCTTTATCTCGTCTGCTTTAGTAGAATCTCTGCACCTAAAAACTAGTATGGTAGAGGACCCCTTAATTGTTTCAAACCCAATTGGGGGCCTAGCTCATTTGTCTATGATCTGTTTGGGATTGAAAATTTCTATTCTAAGCGTAGAATTTCAATGTAGTGCCTTTGTTTTGGGCTTTTCGGGATATGGTTTGATTTTGGGCATGGATTGGCTATCCAGTAATGGGGCCATCCTTGATTGTGAGAAAAGGGTTGTTAGACTCCTAACTCAGCTCGGTAATACTTTGGAAATTTCTTGTAATCCCTCGTATGCGGTTATGCTTAGTTACCTTGAATCGCTACATGCCTCTGTTGAAAATTTGCAATTAGTTAGAGTGGTCCGGGAATATCCGGATGTCGTCGAAGAGGTGAAGGGCTTGCCTCCGAAGTGGGAGATAGACTTCCGCATATACCTTGTAGATAATGCAAAGCTAGTTGCGTTGCCCGTTAGACACATGGCTCCACGGGAAAGGAAAGAGCTCAGTAAACAGATTAAAGAGCTTCTAGAAAAGGGGTTCATTAGGAGGAGCATTTCAGAATGGGGTGCTCCAGTGGTGTTCGCTACAAAGGCGAATGGTTCACTCCGTCTATGTGTTGACTATAGGGAGCTCAACAAGCTAATGAAAAAGAATAGGCACCCTCTCCCCAGAATTGACGATTTGTTTGATCAGCTTGTAGGAGCGTCTGTTTTCTCCCAACTCGATTTAGCGACCGGTTTTCATCAGCTAAGGGTGGCTGAAGATAGTATCGATAAAACGACATTCAGAACCCCAAACGGCTTCTTTGAATGGCTTGTCATGCCTTTCGGCTTGATAAATGCCCCTGCTTACTTCGTGGACCTGATAAGTAGGGTATTCAGAGATTTCCTCAATAAGTTCGTAGTGGTCTTCGTAGACGATATCCTTATCTTCTCAAAGAGTGAAGAGGAACATGCTCAGCACTTAAGGGCAATCATGGAAACTCTGCGAGTCCATCAGCTAAAAGCCAAATTCTCCAAATGCCACTTTTGGAGAGAAGAAGTGAGGTTCCTTGGGCACATAGTATCCAAACAAGGGTTAGCAGTGGACCCTACTAAGGTAGTGGCGGTACAGGATTGGAAGACACCAAGGAATGCAACTGAGGTCCGAAGTTTTCTAGGACTAGCAGGTTTCTATCGAAAGTTCATAAAGGATTTTTCGAAAATCTCAGCTCCGCTCACGAAATTGACCAAGAAGAATCTAGCATTCAATTGGGACTTGGATTGCGAGTTTGCTTTCCAGCGACTAAAAAGGGCTCTTACAACAGCCCCAGTTTTGACGTTGCCAGATGGAAGCAAGATGTTCACTGTTTATACAGATGCATGTGGGACATGGCTAGGCGCCGTCTTAATGCAAGAAGGAAGGGTAGTAGCTTATGGCAGGAGGCAGTTGAAAGTGTACGAAAAGAACTACCCGACCCACGATCTTGAGTTAGCTGCCATCGTCTTTGCACTCAAGTCTTGGCGACACTATCTCCTAGGTGAGAAGTTCGAACTTTACACTGACCATAAATCGTTGAAATATCTTTTCTCGCAGAAAGATCTTAACTTGAGGCAACAGAGATGGATGGAGTTTCTTGCCTCGTACGATTTCGAGATCTCCTACACTCCGGGCAAAGGCAACATAGTGGCAGACGCGTTGAGCCGAAAGAAATTGACCCTAAGCCCGTTATTTGTTGAAAGACAAAGCCTAGAGTTTATAGCCAGCTTCGACTTTAGGCCTTCCTCCGATTTTGTACCAGGCTTGCTAGCATCTCTCGAAGTGCGCCCGACTTTAGTGGACTCAATAGGGACAGCACAACGCGAAGACCCTCAGCTTGTGGAAACGATTGATAGGCTAATTAGGGGTGAGCCTTCAAGTCACCTCAACAGATACTCCATCGACGATAAGGGTTGGCTAAGGCGAGACGAAAGACTATGCGTCCCACAGACAAGGGATTTAGTAAAGAGGGTTCTCGAGGAAGCACATCACTCCAAGATGACGATACACCCAGGCGGAGATAAAATGTACAAGGACATAAAAAGAACTTTCTTCTAGAACGGCATGAAAAAGGACGTGGCAGAATTCGTTTCTAAGTATATGGTGTGCCAACAGGTCAAGGCGGAACAGAAAAAGCCTGGCGGTCTGCTACATCCTCTACAGGTCCCGCAGTGGAAGTGGGATAGCATCTCAATGGACTTCATCGATGGGCTGCCTAGGTCTAGGAGAGGCAACACTAGCATTTGGGTAATAGTGGATAGGCTTACTAAAAGCGCCCACTTTTTACCTGTCAAAAGTAAAAGAACTGCCTCATCCCTAGCATCTCTTTACCTCAAGGAAATCGTTCGACTCCATGGAATACCATCCAGCATTGTTAGTGACCGAGACCCTATCTTCACCAGTGAGTTTTGGCAGAGTCTGCAAGAAGCGGTAGGAACGCAGTTATGCTTGAGCACAGCCTATCATCCCCAAACCGACGGCCAAACAGAAAGAGTGAACAGAGTTTTGGAGGACCTTTTAAGACTGTGCGTCCTTGACTTCAGAGGGACATGGGAAGGCCATCTTCCTTTGGTGGAATTTGCCTACAATAACAGCTATCAAGCAACCATCGGGATGGCGCCCTTCGAAGCTTTATATGGAAGACCGTGCAAATCGCCCACTTGTTGGTGGGATTCTACTGATAAACTCGTACTTGGACCAGATATGATCCGAGAAACTACAGAGAAAGTAGACTTAATACGAAGAAGGATGAAGACGGTCCAAGACAGACAAAAGTCCTACGCCGACAAGAGGAGGACCGACCTTGAATTTGAGGTTGGAGACAGAGTTTTTCTTAAGGTATCTCCGCTAAGGAACGTTGTTCGTTTTGGAACCACAGGAAAGCTAGCACCAAGGTTCGTAGGGCCATTCCCTATCATCGAGAAAATTGGGAAAATGGCCTATAGATTAGAGCTACCCAAAAAGCTGGTCGGAGTTCACAACGTTTTTCATGTTTCACATCTCCGAAAATGTCTACATGAGTCTGCTGAAGTGGTAGAGCCAAATATCCTAGAAGAAGCTGAGGTGGAGCGCGAAGCAACCGTGAGGAAAGTTCCAACTCGCATATTAGAAACGAAAGTGAAGAAGCTACGCAACCGCGAAGTCAAGCTCGTCAAAGTTCAGTGGAGCGACGCCGAGGGAGACGCGACTTGGGAAACTGTAGCTAGAATACGCACTGCCTACCCTTTTCTTTTCGAGGGTACACCCTTGATCTTTCTTTTTCCTTAAGTTGCGCTTTTATCTATCTTTTTAGGTATATTTCCTCGACCTTATCTTTTAGGAAGAAACCCTTTGGATGAAAACATGTAATTGAAACATGTTATGGATGATGGTTGCAAGTGGTTGCTAGTGGTTGCTCGTGGTTGCATATACACACACCATCTAAGTTTTAGATCGGCTCAGTCACTTCATATTGCATATGAATATATGTTTGCATTCGTATATGGTTGAACTTTAATGTGTTGTCATATGGATGTTGCATTTATATGAATGATTGTGCACTCATGTAGAATCATGAATAGGAGGATTTGCATACATAATGGATTCATGGCACTTACATAATTTGCATTAAGGAGGTCAACTGAATCAGTAGACCGCCTGATTTTGCATTAGATAAGTACATGTACACACACACTTCACATATGATCATGAAGCATTAGAAGTCTTTTAAGGACAATGGATGCTCGTGTTTGATGGATGAGTAGATGGATGTTTGGATGTTAGGATATACATTCTTCCTAACTTGAAGATTTCGGGGACGAAATCCTTTTAAGTGGGGGAGAATGTAACACCCCGTGTATTCTATAACAGTGAAATTCATAAATTAAAGCATAACTAATTTCAAATCAAAGAATTAAGGGAAACGGGATACGCCATTGTGTTCGTCTCAGAAAAATACGCGAAATAGAGTCCGAGTTTTCGAAAAACGGAGTCCGTATGAAGAAGATATGGCCTCCGGAAGTTTCAGAATTCAGGTTAAAATTCAAACAGACGAAAACAGCTCAGAAAAACAAGTTTAAAATTCAAAATCGGGCCCAATTGGCCAGGGCGGGAAAATTCCCGCCTAAGGCACCCAGGTCGACTTGGCAGTCGACCTGGGCTAGCCAGGTCGACAGGGCTGTCGACCTGGCCCCAGAGCCAGGTCGAACCCAGCCCATCCTGGCTGGCCAGGTCTGTCTTTGGTCGATTTTCTGAGCCTTGCCTTGTCAGTAGGGCTAGGTGTCAGCTCCTGATTGGTCTCTCTTTCGAATGAATGGCTACGATTAACCCAAGCTACATCGACGGTCCGAATCAATTCATAAACTCTATAAAAATGACCCAAGACTCTACCTAATCTATTCATTCAAAAATAAGATTGAGGCCATCATGCTGCTGAGGAACGACTAGGAGTAGCCACCAATTTGAGAGACAATTAGGAGACAAACTCTAAAGCATAAAGCAACTACAAGTTAAACTTAAACAAATCAAATCAACGCCTACATCAAAGGAATAGCATCTCCAAATCCAGAATTCAGATTCCTGAATTGAAGAATTCGTCACACGATTGTAAGTAGAGTACTATTCCGATATGAATTAAATAACTGTGTTTGATTTGTGTAAAATGAGAATTACACTTGATTTGTGGTGATAGTAATTCATATTTGTGCGTTGCTATGATTCTAATCGATTTGGAATGTTGTGATATAACGATTGGATATTCGCAAGTATGTAATTCATGATAAAAACTACATGTTAGTGGTAGTTTATTTGAGATTCATGCAAGTATACGATTGGATATTCGCAAGTTTGTAATTCATGTTGAAGCTACATGTTTTGTGGTTGTTTAATTGAGATTCATGCAAGTATGTGGTTTTGCTACTATGCCAACATAATGTATATTTTTGTACAAAATCACTTTGTGTGTAATTGGATCAAATTTGGGGTATTATGATTCATATGAAATTATGTTGGAATTATGATCTATGTATAAAACCATACTTTTGTATTAGAAACAAAAGTAAGCCTCTTTGTGAACTTATGTTGATTTTATGAATATGACTAGGCTATGTTTGGTATTATGCCTAATTGAAAAACATGTTAGGCCTATATTGTTAACAAGAATTATATGATAATATATGTGACACATAGCCAAGTTAGATTTACATTCCAATTGCAAGTTTGCATGAATAAAGTAAAAACCATGATTTCATGTTCAGGAATATTTATGCCATGATTACATGAATAGATTAAAAACCATCATTTCATGTTTGGGTATATTTGTGCCATGATTATGTGAATAGATTAAAAATCATGATTAATTTGGAATAATTCTAGTTGAACTATACTTTTGTATTAGTTACAAAAGTAAGCACCTTTGTAAACATATAGTAATTTTATAAACATGATTTGCTTATGTTTGACATTATGCCTAAGTAAAAATATAGGTTTATGTTGTAGTTAAGACTATGTGTCAATAATGATATATAATTTAGTTAGATTCTTAACTTAACTACAAGTTTACATGGTTTGATTCATGTCACTTATGCTTTATGACCAAAGTATATGTTACCACAATGCAAGTACACCAGTTTCTATTTTGTAGTTCCAACGTTATGTTGCAAGTTCATGCGCTCACATTCCCCTTTTTGTGTATATAATCACGTTTTAAGCCTCCCCTTTTTCACATGGCTAAGTTGGGTTTAAAAGGCTAAGCCCAACATATATTATAATAAACGAACGTATTAAACGGGGAAAATAGCGTTGGGCCAAATTAATTAATAAATGAAAATATAAAAGTAGAGGGGCCCAAATTCAAGAATGGGTTGGGCCCATGATTGGTGTAAACCCTTACACCATTAGCTTAAATTGGTTTTGAATAATGGGCCGCAAATATTTACATATAAGAAAATAAAGAAGAAAGACAAAATATGTAAATCTAGAAAATACGATGTGTTTAACCCGAGGTTGGATTGAGTTGTGATGTAAACCTGCCCGGAACCGCCCGGCTGTCCAGTAGTCACAACAACACCTATCCAATGTGGGTGGTTAAACATGGAGCCCAATAAGGACCCGAGGTTAGACTGAGTTGTGGCGTAAGACTGCCCGGACCCAACCGGCAACAGGCAGCCACAACAATACCTGTCTAATGTGAGAGGTCAAGGCTTTAATAAGACAATTAAGGCTGAGTCAGGATTGATAGGATTAAGTAAATTATACTTAATCAAGATGGAGCATGCTAAACAGACTGATTGGGGGTTAGGTTTATAACACACTTAACCAACTTAGCATGTTGGATAGAAATAGAGAAAAACCTAGTAGCGGGGGACCCTTTTCAGTAGTAACCCTATAAGGTATCATGATACCCTGAAACTAGGGAGGGTGGGGCACGATTACTGGGCTGACTGTAAGAGGTCAAATCGACGGCGGTGGTGCAGCAGTGTAGGTTCTAACGGGGTGTGGGCGTGCACTTACTCCGGCGCAGAAAAATAAGGCACTGGGCACCAGTAGCATACCTGTGCATTCTAGGATTGTGTCGGGCCGCCACCATGGGACTTGATACACCCCATGGTGGGACCAGCATAGGTAACTACAACATCGGGGGCCGTAAGACACATGTAACTATGCGAGTAGGAGCCGATCATCATAAAATGGATCACTTCACCCTGATTATGGGGTGCCTGTTGGGAACTAGTTTATATGGGTACAGAGATTAATATGGGGTACAATAGTATATTCGACCCTAGACAACGTAACTAAGTATATGGTGCTTTCCCATTTCTAGTTTATACTTATCATACCCAGTTCTTTATTCATAGACTGAATAGTCCTAGACTTACTCAGGCTTTATGTCTGACTCTACTTTTCTTTCGTCTTCTTTTCTTCCGTTTCCCCCCCCCCCCCCCCAAGGTCCACAGGGAGGGAATACTGCAGCTTGACCAGCCTTCATATCCAGCTTGAAGAGAAAGAATGTATTGCTTGGATCTTTTCGTTTTGGACTATGGCTTTGGACAGCAACTATGGGACTTTTGCAGTTTATTTATGTTTTCTTTATGCTTCTTTAAATAATGTAATCAAGACAGTTATGAAGATGTTATGTTTCTGGAAGTATTGTAAGACAATTATGGTATGGTTGTTGTAACACGTATTTTTAATGCAATAAAAGTTGTTGTTTTTCCGCTGTTCAAAAATATGTGTTCTTATATCTGTCTTGAATATCTGTGACTTATACTTATAAACCTCCACCAAAATTAGGGCATTCCCTTTGAGAGTGACCCTAACGGAGGTGGGGTGTTTCAGCAGTGTAGTAATTATTCGTTAGTAATCAGGTGTGCCTTTAACGTAATCTTTATCTGCTCTTCCATACCCAATAGTTCATAGACATTTCCTTGTTTTCCAGCTTATGCCTTAATCTAGTTATTTTGATAATAGTATTGTTAGAATTATCATACTCGCCAGACTTTATGTCTGACCCCTCCATTTCTATCTTTTTCCCCCTCCAGGTCCTCAGGGTGGGCCCAGCTCTAGTGGAGCTTGATTGGATTGCTTTATCTCTCTTTTGGAAAGCTTGGACCGTTGAAGTAAAGTCCAGCTTGTTATCTTCTTTAATGGCTATTTATGTAATGTGATTATGTATTTTGTTTTATCAAGATGGATATTGTACTTGACTCTGATTTATGGTTTTATGATGTAACAAACATGTTTAATTTCCGCTGCAATGAAATAAAGTTTTAGATTTCCAAGTACTACTTGTTATCTGTCTTGTTGTAATTTTTCTGTTCTATATTCACTTAAAACCTCCATGGAAGTTAATGCATTCCCTTTGTGAGTGACATTAATGGACATGGGGTGTTACACGTGGTATTAGAGCTTAAGGTTACCAGAACATATTTTTTTTTTAGAAAAACTATTTTTCTAAAGTATTTTTGGAAGAAGTGTTTTCAAAACATGTCTTGATGAGTAATTTTAAGAGGAAAGTTTTTAAGAAAAACATAATCCCCAATAGCCATATCTTTATCTTTTGAATTCTCCATTTTGAATCTTTCCTTTTTCGTTTCAGCTTGGCTGAAGATCTTAACCTTCCGGATGGTGTAACGATACCAGGATGGTATATGAGGTTATTAGAGGCTAGGGCCGCTGCAGGTCCAGCCAATGTTCCTCCACCACCAGTTGCACCCGCTCCTCCTCCTCCTCCTCACGCTGATACTTTTGCAAAGACATGCAAGGAATTTAAGGCTATGGGTGGAAAACCTTTTCAAGGGTCAAAAACGTTTGTGGAAGCTAAAGATTGGCTTAAGGAGGTGGAAGAATTGCTAGAAATCTTTGAAGTAGAAGAAGGGAGGAAAGTCAAATTAGCAGCTTGGTTAATGAAGGGAGAGGCCTCGTTTTGGTGGGAGGTCACTAATGGGGAGCGTCCTGTTGATTCTTGGGCGGATTTCAGACGTAGGTTTGAGGCGAAGTTTCTCTCAAGGGCAGAAGAGAATCTATATATGGAAAGGTTCTTGACATTAAAGCAAGGAAGCTCATCAGTGAAAGAATATGTCAACAAATTTAATCAGTTAGAAAGGTTTGGCTTGGACTTAGTGAACACGCCGGATAAGAAGGCTCTGAGGTTCGTTTATGGATTGAATGAACCGTTGCAAGGGTTGGCTATGACCCACATCCCTATGGGGGCCACCTTTGAGAAGCTAGTAGACATGGAACTCATGCACGAGGAGAAAGGCGCTAATGCTAATAAGGCATCCGAGAAGAAAGGGGATCAGAAGAAACCACAACAGCAAAACAAGAAGGGTGGTAAAGACAATAATGGCAAGGGAAAGAAGAAATGCTTTAACTGTGGGACACCAGGCCATCTCAGCAAGGATTGCCGAAAGAAAAAGAAGACTGGCTGTTTTCACTGTGGCGAAGCGGGACATCTAGTGAAGGACTACCCAAAGAAGGGGCAGAGGGCAGGGTCTACCTCGGGAGGACAGGTGCAGGCTCTTATGGCACCAGGGCAGGCAAGGGGACAAGTTCAGGCTCTCGCAGTCCCACCGCTGCAAGAACGAGGTAGAACCATTTCGGTTGAAAGCTTAGTTTCTCTGTTTGATCATCCTGTCCGTACTTTATTCGATTCGGGCGCATCGCATTCATTTATCTCTACATCATTAGTTGAATCACTGCACTTAAACACCAGTTTAGTAGAGGATCCCTTAGTTGTTTCGAATCCAATTGGGGGCTCAGCTTATTTGTCCATGATGTGTTTGGATTTGAAAATTTCTATACTTAACGTTGAGTTTAGATGTGATGCTTATGTTTTGGGCTTCACGGGCTATGGGCTAATTTTAGGGATGGATTGGTTATCCAGAAATGGGGCCGTTCTTGATTGTGAAAGGAGAGTAGTTAGGCTCATGACTCGCCTTGGTAACGCTCTCGAAATCTTTTGTAATCCCATAAATTCCGTTATGCTAAGTTATTTAGAATCGCTTGACGCGTCGGTGGAAAATCTACGATATGTTAAAGAAGTCCAAGAATATTCGGATGTGTTTGAGGAGGTGAAGGGCTTGCCTCCGAAGCGGGAGATAGATTTTCGAATATATCTAGTGGATAATGCAAAACCAGTATCTTTGCCAGTACGCCACATGGCTCCTCATGAAAGGAGGGAACTCGATAAGCAAGTGAAGGAGTTGCTTGAGAAGGGGTTCATAAGACGAAGTATATCAGAGTGGGGTGCTCCAGTAGTATTTGCCACGAAGGCGGATGGGTCCCTTAGACTTTGTGTGGACTATAGAGAACTTAATAAACTTACTAAGAAAAATAGACACCCACTGCCGAGGATTGACGATCTCTTCGATCTGTTAGTTGGCGCCTCAGTTTTTTCGCAGTTGGACTTAGCCGCTAGTTTCCATCAGTTGAGAGTGGTTGAGGATAGCATTGACAAGACTGCCTTTAGGACTCCGGACGGTTTCTATGAATGGCTAGTGATGCACTTCGGTTTGACAAACGCCCCTGCATACTTTGTTGATTTGATGAGTAGGGTGTTTAGGGATAACAAATTCGTGGTAGTCTTTGTAGACGACATCCTGATCTTTTCTAAGGATGAAGAAGAGCTTGCCCTACATCTTAGGAAAGTGTTGGAGACCCTACGAGCGCATAATCTTAAAGCTAAATTTTCTAAGTGTCACTTCTGGAGGAAGGAAGTACGATTCTTAGGGCACGTGGTTTCCAAGGAAGGGATAGCTGTGGATCCCGCGAAGGTGGTGGCCATCCAAGATTGGAAGGTCCCTAAAAATGCAACCGAAGTAAGAAGTTTCTTGGGGTTGGCTGGCTACTATAGAAAGTTTATAAATGACTTCGCAAAAATATCAGCTCCATTGACACGCCTGACGAAGAAGAACCTAGTCTTCGCGTGGGACGTAGATTGTGATGATGCGTTCCAATGTTTAAAGAGAGCTTTGACCTCAGCTCCAGTCTTAGTGCTGCCAGATGGGAGTAAGCCATTTACTGTTTATACCGATGCTTGTGGGACAGGTCTAGGTGCAGTCTTAATGCAAGAGGGCAGGGTAATAGCCTATGGGGGAAGACAGTTGAGAGCGCATGAGAAAAATTAACCTACACATGACCTAGAGTTGGCCGCTATTGTTTTCGCGCTTAAGTCTTGGCGTCATTATCTTCTTGGCGAGAAATTCGAATTATTCACTGATCACAAATCGTTAAAATACTTGTTCTCTCAGAAGGACTTGAACTCAAGGCAGCAAAGGTGGATGGAGTTCTTAGCGTCCTACGATTTCGAAATAACATATACCCCTGGCAAGGGTAACGTGGTGGCTGACGCCTTAAGTAGGAAAAGACTGTCCTTGAGTCCGTTGTTTGTTGAACGGCGAAACTTATAATTCATCTCTATATTTGATTTTAGACCTTCCGTTGACTTTGTACCCGGTTTGCTAGCATCCTTGGAGGTCAGACCTACGCTTTTGGGACGGATTGGTTAGGCACAGCGAGAAGACCCACAGTTGGTTGAGTTAGTAGAAAAGCTCAAAAGAGGGGAGTCATCAAGCCATCTCCGTAGGTATACCCTAGATGATAAGGGTTGGTTACGTAGGGATAGTAGACTTTGTGTACCTCGAGACGAAGGTTTGAGGAAGGCTATTCTTGACGAAGAACATCGTTCGAAGATGACCATTCATCCCGGCGGGGACAAGATGTACAAAGACATGAAGCGAGTTTTCTTTTGGGCTGGTATGAAAAGGGACGTGGCCGAGTATGTCGCTAGATGCTTGGTGTTCCAACAAGTAAAAGCGGAGCAAAAGAAACCCGGTGGGTTGCTTCACCCATTGGAGGTTCCACTATGGAAGTGGGAGAGTGTCTCGGTGGACTTTGTGGATGGATTGCCAAGATCAAGGAAGGGTAATACGGGAATTTGGGTTATAGTAGATAGACTTACTAAAAGCGCCCATTTCATTACCGTGAAGAGTAAGAGGACTGCTCCATGGTTAGCCTCCGTATACATTCGAGAAATAGTTCGTTTGCATGGTGTTCCTTCTAGCATAGTGAGCGACCGCGATCCTATTTTCACTAGCGAATTTTGGAAGAGCTTACAAGAAGCGGTAGGGACTCAGTTATGTTTGAGCACCGCATATCATCCTCAGACGGACGGCCAGACCGAGAGTGTGAATCGCATTCTAGAGGATCTTTTGAGGCTATGTATCCTAGACTTTGGGGGTACATGGGAAGAGCATCTTCCATTGGTAGAGTTCGCATATAATAATAGCTTTCAGTCCAGCATTGGCATGGCACCTTTCGAAGCTCTTTATGGACGACCTTGTCGTTCACCTACGTGTTGGTGGGAATCTACAGATAAGATCTTACTTGGGCCCGATATGATTAGGGAGACTTCGGAGAAGATCGACTTGATTCGAAGGAGGATGAAAGCAGCGCAAGATAGGCAGAAATCTTATGCGGATAAGAGGAGGACAGATCTTAAGTTTGAAGTTGGGGACATGGTCTTTATCAAAGTGTCTCCATTACGGAACGTTGTTCGCTTTGGATCCGTTGGGAAATTAGCACCAAGGTTCGTAGGGCCGTTTCCTATTAAGGAGAAGATTGGACAAATGGCGTGTAGAGTGGAGTTGCCTGAGAGACTTAGTGGTGTACACGACGTATTCCATGTATCACATTTGAGGAAGTGCCTACACGAGACCGCGGAGGTGGTAGAGCCGAGCTTGCTTAGAGAGGTGGAGATAGAGCGTGATGCGACGATTCGACGAGCTCCTACATGCATTCTTGGGTCAGAGATCAAGAAGCTGAGAAATCGAGAGGTCAAACTAGTCAAAGTGCAATGGGGAGATGATGAGAGCAACGCTACTTGGGAGACAGAAGAGAAAATGCGTTCGTTGTACCCTTTTCTTTTTGAGGGTATGTCTTTTAATTTCTCCTTTATCGCTTAGCTTGTACTTATCTTATCTTTAGTATGTCCTCTCGCTAGTATCTTTGACCTTTAGTTAGGATAATCCTATGGTTGAAACATGTGTTTGAGACATGTTATGTATGATGGATGCAAAGTGGATGCAAGTGTTTGCTAGTGGTTGCTCGTGGACGCATATACACACACTGTTAGGCACTAGATCGGCTCAGTCACTTCATACTGCATATTGCATATAAATGGTTGTATTTAGTAAAATGGATGTATGATGATTGTATTATCATATGGATGCTGCATTCAGATGATGATTGTGCACGCATATAGAGATAATATGTAGCATTAATGAACTTTTGCATACATAATGGACGCATGGCACTATCATGATTTGCATTAAGGAGGTCAACTGAATCAGTGGACCGCCTGATTTTGCATTAGATATGGACATATACACACACTGTGCATTTAAACATGAAAGCATTAGAAGTCTATAAGGACAATGGATGCCTGTGTTTGATGGTTGAGTAGATGGACGATTGGATGTTAGGATATACATTCTTCTTGACTTGAAGATTTCGGGGTCGAAATCCTTTAACGAGGGGAGAATGTAACACCCCGTAATTCTGTTAATATTAATATTCACAAATTAAAGAATAACTAATCTCAGACGTGATAATTATGGGAAACGAATTGCGCCATTGTGTTCGTCTCAGAATTCTGGTTGAAATAGAGTCCGAGTTTGCGTGAATTGGACTTCGTGTGAAGAAGTTATGGCCACCGGAAGTTTCAGAAAATTCAAAACAGATTTCAGAAAATTTAAAATTCAAAATTCGAAGTCAAACAGGCTAGGCGGGAAAATTCCCGCCCAGCACCCCAGGTCGACTGGGGAGTCGACTGGGCAATCGACACCCCCTCCAGGTCGACTGGGGAGTCGACTGGGCAATCAACCTGGGTATCGACCTGGTCCAGTCGGCTAGGGTTTGACTGAGCCCAATCTTGAGCTGCTGATGTGTCTATAGGGCTGAGTTGGCAAATTTAACGGTTCAGTTTAGTTCTAAGTTGATCTGACGGTCTAAATAAATCCTAAACTCTATAAATACCTAGGTAGTCTCTCACTCTAACTCACATGAAAAATAGAATAGCCACCGTCATACCGCCGCCATGGAACTCAGTGTAGCCGCCGCCAACTAAGAAGGAAGAAAAGCTAATCAAAACCCTAATTCTACTCAACTCTAAAGCAAATCAAGACTCTCTTTCTCTTCTAATTGTGAGTATGATGATCTTAACAAGATTATTATTAAACTAATTAGATTAAGTTATGAATGGATTATAAGTGAATGATGTTGATTGTCATATATGTTGTTGTAAACCTTATGCTATCATGTATGTTGTAAATCCTATGTTATGTGATGATGATATCCTATATGTTGTAAATCATGCTATGATGATATTGTATAGGTTGTAATTTTCTATGCTAAATTGTGATAAATCAAACATGTTATAAAGTCATGATGTTATTATCTATGCTAATTAGTTCATGTTAATCAAGTCATAATGTTGATATTATTTGGGCTATGTTGATGACAAATCATGTATGCAAGTTTAGATTGATTAGTAAAGATTATGAACATATGCCATGACATCAATTTAGATCTAGAATTATGCTATGACATGGGTGAGTTCTATGTGTTAGATGCTAGTTCACACCATCATTATGTTGCATAAAACCCCATATGCAAGTTTATACATGAATTTGGGTTATGATCATATCATGTAAATTGTGACATTTAACAAGTTGACACCTTTAGATCTTTAACATGTGTAGTTTTATGCAAGTTTCACCCCTATTATGATTAGATTTATTTTATTTGTCTATATGTTGTGATAATTTATCTTTGTGCTATGAGTTAGATTATCCGAGTCTAACGTATATTTTGCGTTGAATAAGCGAACGTATAACGTGGGGTAGGGGTAATATTAAGGATTTAATATTAAGAAGTTGGGGTGCAATTGATATGATTTTGCATGCCATGAATGGATGGCCATAATTGAGTCAATTATGGACATCATTAAAATTGGAATTAATTAATAATTTGAATAGGGAATTATTAAAACTGGGGTAAAAGATTGTAAGTGATAATCAATGCTTAGGACACGAGGTTGGACTCGTTTGTGACGTAAACCTGCCCGGACCCGACCGACAAATCCAGTAGTCACAAATGTCAGCCCAATGTGAGAGGTCCTAGGCCCAAATTAAAGCATAACAGTTGTAAAGACACGAGGTTAGACTCTTTGTAACACCCCACCTCCGCTAGGGTCACTCACAAAGGGAATGCCCTAGTTTTGGAGGGGTATTATCTAGTAAACAGGCACAAAGATAACACAAGACAGAACATAGATAAAATAGAGTATATAAAGCAGCGGATATAAACTTTAAAACCAAATCTCATTACTGAGAAATAGAGTCAAAACCTCTTACATTAAAATGCCAAGTCATTATTTCATTACATCAAGTTCTAAAGAAGCAAAGTACTTAAAACAACATAAGTAAAATATTATTCCACAAAAAGTGCATGAGTGCAGCCATAGCATAGCTCAAGACCAAACCGTACATGAGCTGTCAGAAAGCAAGCAAAGTCCAAGCTAAGAGCTAGAGTCTCCTCCCTGAGAACCTGGGGGTGGGGGGGGAACGAAAGACAAAGTGGCGAAAGAAAACGGGTCAGTCAAAAAGACTGGTAAGTCCTAGTGACTATCAGCATAGAAACTAGTAAAGTTAACAAGACATGAATAAACTGGAATTAAACATAGGAACGATGATAAGTCTGACATGATAACTAAGCTAACAAGATAACTCAAGTCTAACATTGTGTATTCAAGGTTCGCCATACCAACTATACTGGTATACTAATCCCGTGTCAACTATAAATCAAGAAAATAATCCTTTGGCCCAATGTCGTGAAGTGACCCAATTCGGGGTCCAACGACACGATCTAATCGATCAGCTCCCTACAAGTCTAGCTCGTCGTGTGTCTGTGTCACACGGCCCTATCACGAATGTAGTCACCTGTGCTAGGTCCACCATAGGGTATATCAAGCCCTAGGGTGCCAACCACCGACACGAATCAAGAATGCACAGATAATCCTACTGATGCCCAATGCCTGCTTTTTCAACTCCGGACTAAGTGCACGACCCTAGTCCGCCTGAACCTACAATGGCGCACCAACTCAGCCGTCGTTCTGGTCGCTTACAATCAGCCCAGCAATCGTGCCCCACCCTGCCTAGTCCCAGGGTACCGTGATACATCTAGTGGGTTACTGCAGAACGAAACCCTAGTTACGCGGTCCCGTTCAGCAGTAACCCACTAGATGTATCACGGTACCCTGGGACTAGGCAGGGTGGGGCACGATTGCTGGGCTGATTGTAAGCGACCAGAACGACGGCTGAGTTGGTGCGCCATTGTAGGTTCAGGCGGACTAGGGTTGTGCACTTAGTCCGGAGTTGAAAAAGCAGGCATTGGGCATCAGTAGGATTATCTGTGCATTCTTGATTCGTGTCGGTGGTTGGCACCCTAGGGCTTGATACACCCTATGGTGGACCTAGCACAGGTGACTACATTCGTGATAGGGCCGTATGACACAGACACACGACGAGCTAGACTTGTAGGGAGCCGATCGATTAGATCGTGCCGTTGGACCCCAAATTGGGTCACTTCACGACATTGGGCCAAGGGATTATTTTCTTGATTTATAGTTGACACGGGATTAGTATACCAGTATAGTTGGTATGGCGAACCTTGAATACGCAATGTTAGACTTGAGTTATCTTGTTAGCTTAGTTATCATGTCAGACTTATCATCATTCCTATGTTTAATTCCAGTTTATTCATGTCTTGTTAACTTTACTAGTTTCTATGCTGATAGTCACTAGGGCTTACCAGTCTTTTTGACTGACCCGTTTTCTTTCGCCTCTTTGTCTTTCATCCCCCCCCCCCCAGGTTCTCAGGGAGGAGACTCTAGCTCTTAGCTTGGACTTTGCTTGCTTTCTGACAGCTCATGTACGGTTTGGTCTTGAGCTATGCTATGGCTGCACTCATGCACTTTTTGGGGAATAATATTTTACTTATGTTGTTTTAAGTACTTTGCTTCTTTAGAATTTGATGTAATGAAATAATGACTTGGCATTTTAATGTAAGAGGTTTTGACTCTATTTCTCAGTAATGAGATTTGGTTTTAAAGTTTATATCCACTGCTTTATATACTCTATTTTATCTATGTTCTGTCTTGTGTTATCTCTGTGTCTGTTTACTAGATAATACCCCTCCAAAACTAGGGCATTCCCTTTGTGAGTGACCCTAGCGGAGGTGGGGTGTTACACTCTTTTATGGTGTAAGACTGCCCGGACCCGCCCGGCAAATCCAGCTGCCATAAATGCCAGTCTAATGTGAGAAGTCTTTACGAGGTTATGTCCTGAATGAATTAAGAAATACTTAACCAGATAAACATGTAAGGTGGGACATGGGGGTTAAGTAGGTGCCTTGGGTGTCATGAGGAATCTAGTGGGTGCCTTTAGTGGCATTTGAAATACGATTAGTAAGACTTAACCAAATACACATGTAAATGAACATGACTAAGAGGGTTAAGTGGGATATACTAGTGGGGACAAGCTTAGGTGGATAGCTTGTGGGGGCCCATTTCAACCAGTAACCCAAACGTATCTTTGTGGGCTTGACCCAAGTCGAGGACGGGACACGCATACTGGGTTTGACTATAAGAGGCCAAACGGGGTAGCGGTGGCAACGCAAGTCCAACGGGTTTCATATGCGTGTGTGGACCCGGGTTGGTAGGTAAGACGTTGTTGCATCGTGTAGGTATAAGCCGTGCATTCTCAAGTTGTATCGGGTTGCCACTTTAGGGGAGTGATACACCCCACTGTGGGGCCAGCACGGGTATCTACGAGTAGGGAGCCGATCGAAAGTGGGTAGTGGCGTACACCTAGCGGAGATAGGGGCAGGCGGCACCTATGTAGTCAGCTAGGGGTACACAAAGCTATTTGTATGATTTCTAAGTGAAGCAAGTGGGATCAACCTTTAGGGTGACTGGTGTGGTGCAGTGTAGTAATTATTCGTTAGTAATTAGGTGTGCCTTTAACGTAATCTTTATCTGCTCTTCCATACCCAATAGTTCATAGACATTTCCTTGTTTTCCAGCTTATGCCTTAGTCTAGTTATTTTGATAATAGTATTGTTAGAATTATCATACTCGCCAGACTTTATGTCTGACCCCCCCATTTCTATCTTTTTTCCCCCTCCAGGTCCTCATGGTGGGCCCAGCTCTAGTGGAGCTTGATTGGATTGCTTTATCTTTCTTTTTGAAAGCTTGGACCGTTGAAGTAAAGTCCAGCTTGTTATCTTCTTTAATGGCTATTTATGTAATGGGATTATGTATTTTGTTTTATCAAGATGGATATTGTACTTGACTCTGATTTATGGTTTTATGATGTAATAAACATGTTTAATTTCCGCTGCAATGAAATAAAGTTTTAGATTTCCAAGTACTACTTGTTATCTGTCTTGTTGTAATTTTTCTGTTCTATATTCACTAAAAACCTCCATGGAAGTTAATGCATTCCCTTTGTGAGTGACATTAATGGACTTGGGGTGTTACAGCTGGTCCACAAATAAATTAGTCGATTAGTAATTTCTGAACAATACGTTTCCCCGCCCTATGGGGGCGTACATAAAGAGCCACGACTCAAATCCGAGGTGCCTCATTCCATCATCCACGTAAGTAAAAATGTCTGGGCTCTATACCATGACACCACTTCTAGCTAGAAAGAAATGCATGTCCTCCTTGGAGTCCTTCTCCCGTTTCTGGTCCATACTAGGGTGTGAGGCTCGCGAAGTAGCGCTATACACAAAGCTATGCTAATAACGGTTGTTCATTGATCATCAACCACAAGGCTCTGCTTTTCGACAATAAGCCATGATCATTTGCATCTTGGCATGCCACACTGACAATTCACGCCTTGCGACTGATGTCTACCAATATATAACCTCTGAGCTCGCACGTCTCAGAGAAGGGTGTTAAGCAAGAAAATAAATTCTCCGCTACCAAGCAGATATATATTTAATAGAAATCGATTAGCACAGCATAAAATCCAATGTCAGACATACATCCATTTACAAGTCCGTTCTGGGTCTGAACGAAACCGGAGACACCATATTCCTCTTTCCATATGTCCAATACAGAAGAGAGGCTCTCGCATATCCGGACAATCAACAAGTACGTCCGGACAACTACCACTGTAACACCTTCCTGGGAGATTACCAATCCATGGCATCAATAGTCATCCATTCGATGTGAAGATCGCTGGTATTCAATCCACTGTCTTCAAATCTTCGACTTATAATCGTCGATTAATTATTTGAAATGAGAATTAACTCGGTCTTTTCAAATAATTCGTGAATATATATAATTCAAATCAATTCTTTTCATTCCATATCATTTATAATATTTTATAACGATTTCGCTAATTTTATTTATATAAAAATAGCCATTTTTAAGTAAACGACGTTTCGGGTCATTATGCGGCACTGGCGGTGTTTTCATCAAAATTTGATTTACACATTTCTCAAAATCTAACCATTGGATCTTAGCAAATTTTATATCATCGAAAAGATCTTTCCAAAGAGAACCCAACGGTTCAAGGTTTGGGAATATCCGACGGTCGGTTCTCTTGGTCTAATCTTTTGAAGTTACGATTCCAAATCGTGAACTACAGCAGTGCGATTCGTTTTATTTTAATTTATATATATATATATATATATATATATAATTCATTCATTCAACGATTTCAAATTATATATTCTTTAAATAATTTTCTACACTTTATACGCATGTTAAAAAGAAGATTTTGTCTAATGAAAATGTATTTTCACACATGGCTTTTTTTCTAACTTTGCTTATATGTCAATGATTAATGTTTTGATTTAACAAAAACATATTTACCAAATGATGATTTTTCTTCTTACCTTAAAATGTAAATTTTTAATGTTTACATACATTTCAAACTTGAATCTTTTCCCAATGAATCGTCTTTACATTAATAATGTGAATTTCTAATGTCAACATATTTTTAATGTTAACATATTTTTCATTTCTAGAGTCTTTTTATATAATTCATTTTTACATAAAAATGTAAGTTTTTATGTCAACTCATTTTATCAAACTATGGACCTTTTCTAATGATTCATTTACAATAAAATGTAAATTCTATGTTAACTCATTTTATTATACAATGGATCTTTTCATTAAATCATTTACATTAAAAATGTGAATTCTAATGTTAAATCATTTTGTTAAACAATGAATCTTTTCATTGAATCATTTATCATATTACACATTTACAATAAAAATGTAATCTTTTTATTGTTAACTTCTTTACATTAAACAAATGTTGCATAAGAATATAATCCTTTTATATTGCATATAAATATAATCTTTATATATTACATAAAAATGTAATCTTTTTACATATTGCACAAAAAATTGAAATCTTTCCTGTATTACATAGAAAATGTAATCTTTTCTATATTGCAAAAAAAAAAATCTTTTCTATATTACATAGAAAATGTAATATTTTCTATATTGCACAATAAATGAAATCTTTTCTACATTACATAGAAAATGCAATCTTTTTTATATTGCACAAAAAAAATGAAATCTTTTCTATCTTACATAGAAAATGTAATCTTTTCTATATTGCACAAAAAAAATGTAATTTTTTTTTATTGTGCAGAAATGTAATCTTTATTTGTTAAACCACTTTTCTATTCCACTAATGTTCATTTCCATATATGCTATATATACAATAAAAAAATGAGATTTTTATTGTTTGCCTTTTATTTAAACACTAAATCATTTTCCATGTTTTCTTATTTACAATAAAAATGTAGCTTTTTATTGTTTAACTTTTTAATGCAACAAATGAATCATTTTTCATATATTCTCTTTTTACAATAAAAATGTAAACTTTTTATTTTTTAACTTTTTAATGCAACAAATGAATCATTTTTCATATATTCTCTTTTTACAATAAAAATGTAAACTTTTTATTGTACTCATCTTTACATTAAAATGTGAATATCTATGTAAGAACAAATTCCATTTCAAATAATGATCATTTCTCATATACAATAAAAATGTGCATTTTTTTATTGTTAATAAATTTTCATTTCAAATAAATAAATATTTTTAATCTTTCGTTTACATAAAAAAAATGTAAATTTCAATGTAGAGACATTTCTATTTAAAAATGATAATTTTCTCAGAATTCATTTACATTAAAACTGTGGATCTCAATGTTACTCATTTTTATTTCAACTAATGATCATTTTTTAATTTTATATATACCATAAAAATCCAATTTTGATTGTTCAAACAATTTTATATCATAGCATGAATATTTCACAACACATAAGTATTTCAAAAAAATTCGGCGGCATAATGGCAGGGTAATTAAAACCGGCACTGTCCCAAGTACGGCTCCTCGCGCTAACATAGGCCTCGCGGCGATACAAGGGTCGTACTTTCCTAATACAATTTTTTTTCCACTATATAATGAATTCTCCACAAACATCGATTTCGTTTCAACCAAAATCAAATAACCACAATCACAAACAAATTCACCACAATACAATCAAGTCGTCCGTGGTCTGTGGACGACGGGTGTCGGAAGTTTCTAAACTCCGTCTGCAACCTGATATAATTTTTATTTATTTAATTTAAATTCAGAAATCTCTCATTGCTTTTTATTTATTCTAAAATAGTAGAAGGCTCCAAAAATTCTGCCGTCTCTTCTGAAATGTAGATCTCAAATTTACGGTCCTAGTGTTTCATGTTTCTTCGAATTTCATTATCGTATGACAAAGATATGATTTTACAAAGGTTAATGACATTTTTAAAGAAAATTAACTAATTAATTAATTAACTAATTAATTAATTAACTAATTAAACACCTTCTCCTTCTTCACTTTTTATGCCAACGGGTTTTTTCCTTGAACTCAGAACAAGGGTTTGATACTTTCTCCACCACGACGCGCCGGGGGGATGATCAGAGAACGTCACGAGGAGGGGGGTAGCGCCTTCGGTCACAATCAGTGAGGGCGGCCAACTCGATGGCAGGTCTGGGGGTGAAAATCGAGGTGATGCGGTGGTTGTATGTGAGCAGATTTCGAATGAAATATTCCACTTCACGAGATCCAACCATATGGATCTGAAGATTATTCGATCCCCTTGAATTTTCTCTTAAGAATTGCTTGAAAATATTGTATGGATTAAAAGATATTGGAGGAGGAAAATTTGAAGACCATGGCCATTCAACGATGAAACGGCGGCGGGTTACACTGTTAATTAGGGTTTTCACAAAACTAATATATATATGTATATATTAATTTAATCCAATTTTTACTTAACGTTAAATTTTAAAGCACCGGACTCCAATTGAAAACCAATGAGTGTCGCCACTAGCTAAATACCCCCATTCCGGATATAATGGAATATGTTTCGTCAGCCCTTTTGACTGTTTCAGCCCACCTTTATTTAAATTAAATAATAAAACATTTTAATATTTAATTTGATTGTACATTTTAATTTACTAGGCCATAGACTAACTCCAAAAATTCCCGAAAAATAAATCTAGCTATGTTTTGATGATACGGTCCTAACAAAACTAATTTCATCGAATTTGGAGACCGTTTGAAAAATGGCCATTTTCCAGTCGATCCAAATTGACTGAAATTGACAAAACACATTTTGATTTACCACGCTCACATATTAATTCCAAAAATTATGAAAATTGGAATCTTGCAATAATTTGACATTCCGGATCCAACCAAAGTGGTCTCATCGAAAATGAAGGCTGTTTGCAAAATGGCTATTTATACGGGCTATATATTATATTAAATTCCATAGCGACTATTCTGAATATTCAACTGGCCATAACTTTTTATTCCTGCTATGAAATTTCAAATTTTCAGATTCGATGGAAAGATATTTTTAAACAAATTTAAATATTTTTTGTTTCACTAAAATCCGATTTACTTTGAATCATGTACGTTCAGTCAAAGTTCAAATTCAAATTTTCAAACTACCACGCTATTTCTAACTCCTTTTATAATTAAAATAAAGTGAAAATTAGGCACACATCCCTAAAACGAAACTTAATTAGGCTCACATCCGGTCTAACTTTTCATGTAAATTAGGTCCCTATTTTTCAAAAACGTATAAAAAAATATAAAAAAATCACGAAAATTCATTATTAAATAAAACATGTTCACACCAATAAAATCAGGTGGAAAAATAATCGATAAACAAGTCAAAATCAAAAAATACACAAAACAACGGACTATGCAGTAAAATGCATGAAAACATGCACATATTTCAAATATTTGCATACATGTATGCACATATTGCCATGCCCTCTGCCTTTCAACGCATTACTACATACAAGTATGCAGCTATTCTGAATAGCAGCATATTTGTATGCAAATATTCAGCAGGTTTGCGTTTTTTTTTCATGTGTATTTAAACAGTTGCATACATGTATTCAACTATTAGTAATAGTTGCATACATGTATGCAACTTTTTTTTATTTGCGTGGACTGAGGGGAATATTTCTAGATTTTAGAAATTTTATTTTTTTTATGCAAGAGCGCATTTTTTTTGTGAAAAAATGGAAGAGGCGAAGTGGAAGGAGGTGGAAGGCAGAAGGGACAAAAATGATTAGGAGGCAGCTCAAAAAGAGGGGGCGGAAACGAATGGGAAACTTTGTCTCTATTTTTTTGCCTTTTCTTTATATTTAAAGAAAAGCGCTACAATGTAAAAAAAAATTCTAAAATCTGGAAATATTAACAGAAGTTCACGGAAATTAAAAAAAAAACTTGCATACATGTATGCAACTATTTGAAATACTTGCACACATGTATTCAAGTATTGCATGTAAAAATATGAAGCGAAAATTTTGCCTGAAGATTGTTGCACACTTGTATGCAAGAATCTGTTTACATTGCATACATGCATGCAAAAAAACAAACACAAATTCAATATTTGAAATACTTGCACAGATGAATGTAAGTATTGCAAATATGTGCATGATTTGATGCAAATTACTACATTTTTCGCTATTTTATTGTATTTTTTGATTTTGATGCTTTTTTTATTTTTTTACGAGCTGTTTTTTTAGGTGAGTACATGTTTGATCTAAATACGAATTTTCGTGATTTTCTTTTTGTTTTTAGTGTATTTTTGAAAAATAGGGACTAAATTTACATGAAAAGTTGGACCGGATGTGAACCTAATTTTGAAACTTAATAGGGACCTGTGCCAAACGGACCCTGAAATAAATATATTCGTTCAATCTCCCCCACTTAAAAACTTTTCGTCCCCGAAAAGGAAACAACAGTAAAGTAGGAAACAAAACGGAAAATGTAAAATATTGTAAATGTACCTTGCACTAGAGCTAATCAGATATGTCCACTCTGCACTGGGGATAAGCCTGTTTGATGCTATTCTCGGTCTCCCATGTACAGTCTCTAGGATCTCCGCTCCACTGCACTTAGACTAGATGGATTCTTTTGTTCCTCAGAACTCGGGTTTCTTTGTCAATAATCTTTACCAGCACCCTTATTACTACTAAGCTCGAGGTAGTTTCAAAATCCTGTTGTGCTGCTTCTTCCACAATCAACTCTGGATCATGTACATGTTTTCGAAGTTGAGACACATGGAATACATCATGTACCCCTGGCAACCAGTTAGGCAACTGAACCCTGTAAGTGAGAGTTGCAATTCTTTCGAGAATAGGAAATGAACCAATGAATCTTGGCGCCAACTTCCCAGTCTTTCCGAAATGAACTACTCCTCTCAATGGGGAAACCCTCAAGTACACATAATCGCCAACAACAAATTCCAAATCCCTTCTTCTTGAATCTGCATAACTTTTCTATCGGCTCTGAGCTATTAGTAATCGCTTCTAAATAAAATCAACTTTATCCGAAGCTTCGCGAATCATGTTGGGACCCAATGCCAGTCTATTGTCTGGGTCTACCCAACATGCGGGAGATCTACAAGGTCTACCATACAATGCTTCGAATGGTGGCATTTGCAAGCTTGCTTGGTAACTCTTATTATAAGAAAACTCAATCAAATGCAAGTGATCTTCCCATGACCTGCCAAAATCAAGAATACATGCTCGCAACAAGTCTTCCAGTATACTGTTCACCCTCTTAGTCTGGCCATCTGTTTAAGGATGATATGCGGTGCTCAGATTTAACTTTGTCCCCAGCTCTTCCTGGAATGCTTCCCAGAATTTACTAGCAAATATCGAATCACGATCACTAACAATGCTACTGGGAACTCCATGTAGCCGGACAATTTCTTTGAAATAAATTTTCGCCAGACTTTGAGCTGTTCTAGTTGACCTGACAGGAATAAAATGGGTGATCTTCGTGAAACGATCTACGATCACCCAAATACTGTCATTTCCTTTTTTGGTTCGGGGCAAGCCACCAATGAGATTCATGGAAATTTGATCCCACTTCCAACTTGGAACCTCTAGTGGTTGTAACAATAAGGCAGGTTTCTGTTGATCACTCTTGACTTGTTGGCAAGTAGAACACCTGCTGACATAAATGGAAATGTCTCTTTTCATAGATTTCCACGATAACATGCGCTTGAGATCATGATACATTTTACTCATCCCCGTATGAATACTAAGCTTGGATTTGTGACAGTCATCCATTACTTCTCTTCTGAGCACTGGGATATTCAGGATACGAATTCGGCCTTTTAACCTCAGAACTCTCTTGTTATCAATTTAGAAAATGGAGGGTTCGCCTTCCCGAACTCTTTTACTAATTCTCTGAATAAATTCATCATCCTTCTGAAGAGCAGAGATTTTGTCAATCAATGAAGGTGTAATGATAATATTAGCGATGATAAGATTGGGAACGACCGCATTCTTCTTGCTGAGCGCATCGGCTACAACATTGGCTTTCCCTGGAGTATACAAGATGTCCAGATCATAGGCCGTAAGAAATTCTAACCAACGTTGCTGCCTCAAGTTCAAGTCCCTTTGGGTGAACAGATACTTCAAGAATTTATGATCTATATATAATTCGAACTTCTCACCCAAAAGTTATTGCCTCCATATTTTCAAAGCAAACACGATGCCTAACAACTCAAGATCATGAGTAGGATATATCTTCTCATGCGGCTTCAACTAACGACTAGCATAAGCAAAAAAAATAACCTCTTTGCATTAATACCGCACTAATAACTTCAATAGAAGCATTTGTGTAAATGGTCAAATCTTGATTGCTATAATAATGGTCAACACGGGAGTAGTGGTCAACCTCAATTTCAGCTCTTAGAAAGCTGCCTCACATTCAGATGTCCGACTAAACTTTGTGTGCTTCTTGGTAAGCTTCGTCAATGGACAAGATAGCTTCGAAAAATCTTTAACCAATTTCCAATAATAGCCATCCAATCCTAGAAAACTTCTGACTTCTGTAGGCATGCTAGGCTGCTTCCATCTTGAATGGCTGTGATTTTACTTGGATCCACTGAAATTCCTTCTTTCGATACAACATGACCGAGGAACTTTACTTCTTGCCAAAATATGCATTTAGAAAATTTGGCTTTTAATACATTATTTCTCAGAATTTCTAAAACTTGCTCCAAATGTTTCTCATGCTCGGTAGTTGATTTAGAGAAGACTAAGATGTCATCAATAAAAACTATCACAAATTTATTTAGGACATCACAAAATACTTGATTCATTAAATCATCAAAATAAGTAGGGGCGTTGCACAAGCCGATGACATTACTAGCCACTCATAAAATATGTCTGGACCTCTGAAAGCTGTCAAAGGAACACATTCTTTGGAAATCCACAGTTGATGGATACCTATAGCTAAGTCCATTCTAGAAAATAATTTTCTCCATTCAAACGATCCAATAATTCATCTATACGGGGCAATGGATATTTATTCTTGAGTGTTTGCTTATTGGGATCTCGGTAATCAACACATAGTCTGAGAGTACCGTCCTACTTTAGAACAAACACTACTGCTGCTCCCCAATTCGAAAAGATAGGCCTGATCAGACCCTTCAATAAAAGTTGTTTAGTTTGATTACACAATTCTTCTTTCTCTTTCCATGTCATTCTTCGAATAGGATGCACAACTGGCCTTGCATTCGGAACTAGATCGATCCTGAAGTCAATTTCTCTAGCTATCAACTTCTTCAAACGCGTCAGCATAATTTTTGATGACAGGAATATTTTCAAGAGCAGTGGGGGTGACCTCAAGAGCAGCCCAAAATTCTTTTCTATCTGAATTTGAGCCTACGCGTGGTTTACTAATAATGTCCATAAATTTTTTTCTGAATTTAACAATTCTCTCGGCACATCTAACTTCGGGTTCATACTTAGTTAACCAATCCAGCGCGAGGATTATATCAAATTCAGAAAAATCCATAACAATCAAATTAAAAGAAAACCGGTAATAGGAAAATGAGATAGGCACTCTACAATATAAATCCAAAATAAGAGAGCCCTCTATCGGATTGTGAACTCTAAGCGATTCTTTAAGATCTCTCAATTTTAGATTTAGCTTCTTGACTGCATTACCCGAAATAAAACTTTGTGACACGCCCGTATCGAACAACACTGTAACAGGAATATTGTTGACAGTAAGGGTGCCTTCCAAAACATCTGGTTTTTCCTAACTAACTGAGGGTGCTGGAGCTTCTGCCACTTTATTGACTTGAGCTTCTTTGGTCACTTTCAAAAGCGGGCAATCTTGCATTAATGACTGGTCTGATGACAGATGTTGCATTCTCTATTCTCTTGAAACTTCTTATTGGATTTAGATCTGTCTTTCTTCAAAGATTTACAGTAGCTTATTGAATTCCCTTGCTTATTACACTTGATACATACGATTGTCTTTACCTTTTTCTGACTGACTTTAGGCTTCTTACTGACCTCTGGCTGTGTACTTGCCTCAGGCTTCGTACTTGCTTTTGGACTATCAGTTTTAAACTTCCTTTTGTCGCTTGAACTGCCTTCCTCTTCATCTTCCAAACCATGTTGCTTATCAAGATACTTATAGCGATAAGCCATTTATATCATCTCGGAAAATGGAAGATTCACATGAGCTAGTACTCTACCTTCGTATTTTCTTTGAACTCCCTTAATAAATCTAAGACTCTACCTTATAGGATCTTCAATTAGCTTCGGGGCAAAACGAGAAAGTTCATTCAATTTATTCTGGTACTCCTGGACCGTCATATCTCCTTGTTTCAGATTGTAAAACTCATCATATAGTCGCTCAGTTGCTTCTGGCGGAATATATTTTTCTGTGAACATTTCTTTAAATCTATCCCAAGTAATATTACCTTCTGGATTCTCCTCTGTAATAGTTTCCCACCAGATTAAATCTTTGTCTTTGAGTGCCCAAGATGCTATTAATCTCTTCTGGTCATCTCCCAGCATTAAGCCTTCAAAAATTCTCTCAAAAGAATGCATCCATGCTTGTGTTTCAATAACAGACTCTTTGCCCAAGAATGGTACTCCACCCAGATTTCGATACCTCTTCACTAGAGCTTCTAGATCTGGTTCTTGTTGTGGGAGCATGATTAGCTCATTAGATTACTGAACCAAAGAACTACTTCTTTTGTTTCTGCCACTCATTTTCTACTATGTCTGCAAATAGCAGACAAAGAGTCAGGCCAACAGAAAAGATATTGTAAAGTATAAAGACATATATTTAAGTATAAATGAATCTATTGGATTGAATTTTATTCTGCTCTACTCATTCTAGGACATTAATAGTCCTATCTATGATGAGTTATTTGTCTTAGAATACTGTTGATTCTATTTTTGATGAGTTAAGGATAATCATTGGAATATAACACATAAACAGTAACATCAAAACAGAAATATAGAATTACAGCAGATAAGGACATCAAATTACACTGGAAATAATATATCATCAGAGTTACACAACATAATAGGATCATGCTTAGTACATAATAAAGTTTTCAGCCTAATATAAAATGTCTGCAGCGGAATCAAACATAATATACTAAATGAAGTTTGAACAGCATAATAGAAATGATAGGATCCATCCTCAGCACCATAGCTATCTAGAATGAGTCTGTTAAAACTTAAATACAAGGTTGCTTGTGTGGAAAAGAGGGCACCGGAGTTTGCAAAGTGAAACAAACTATGAGTCAGTCATGGGACTGGTATGAGAAATCTTACTTAACCTATTTAATAATAAGGCTAATCACGGGACCACGCAGCTAACGCGGAATGAGTTTACTCTATTGGATTGCCAGTGCATAAATAAAGTAAGTCGTTAAACAACGCAATGCTTTTTGGAAAAAATGAAACATTATAAGACTCAAGTCCCATCACACAATGCAACGCAAACCGGAGGATAGAGTTTTACCTTATAATGGTCAAAAATGCTTGATACGATAAAAAGGGTTTGATATTATTATTAGTGTATATATGTTTCAATAACATTTTAATCATAATATATTAATCATAAGCGGCATAGCAACCATACACTATATCGCCATACTAGTTATGCAATCAAAACAGCATGGTGTCATATTGGAAGTTGGATTTCCATCATGAACCATGGCAAGGGATCATCCTTACCGAATTCGAGACAATCTAGCCAACCATGTCTCAGGACGCAGCCGCAGCTTCACCTAGGAATGCCAGGGCCAGTCCACAAATATGTTAGTGGATTAGTAATTCTTGAACAATACGTTTCCCTACCCTATGGGGCGTAAATAAAGAGCTACTGTGACGATCCCAAAACCCCGTGCTACGGTGTTAAGGATAATCATTGGAATATAACACGTTAATCATCATAAGAAGAGTACAGAAAATAGCATAAACAAGAAATAGAATAATTTACACAAATATGACAGTGGAATCATATATATCACCACATCAGAGAGCACAGTGCAGGATACTACTTAGTGCATAATAATACATAATCAGTCAGCATCGCCGGAGGCGGAATCATACATAGAGAGTACATAAACTAAACATCAGTCTACATCGCCTGTGGCGGAATCATAATACATATACAATAATGGCGGAAAAAGTCATAGTCATCACGGTGTAGTCAAGCCTCGCCATGAGCCAAAAGTGCACCTCAATTGCGGTGCCAAGCCAAAATATGCCAGCTACCTGTAACTAGGCTGCCCGTGTGAAAATAAGGGCACCCGAGTTTGCAAGGTGAAACAAACTACGAGTCAGTCATGGGACTGGTATGAGAAATCTACTTAACTTATTAAACAACAAGGATAAGGCAAATTAAAGGACCGCGCCACTTTCGCGGAACGGGTTTACTCCAATGAGTGCTTGTGCATGAAATAAAGTAAATGATTAAATCATCGCAATGCTTTTTATAAAAATGAAGCCATTATAAGACTCAGGTCCCATCACACAATGCAACGCAAGCCGGAGGATAGAGTTTTACCTTATAATGGCCAAAAATGCTTCATACGTATAAAACAAAAGTGTTTGATATTATTACTAGTGCATATATGTT
Source organism: Allium sativum (assembly GCA_030737875.1). NCBI lineage: Eukaryota > Viridiplantae > Streptophyta > Magnoliopsida > Asparagales > Amaryllidaceae > Allium > Allium sativum. Next base: position 202,386,033 of record CM060925.1, on the reverse strand, counting down.
TCAAAAGCAAATTCAATCATAAATATCAATCCTAGGCGGCATAAGTGACCCACACCACTATGTCGCCATACTAGTAATAAAATCACATCCGTAATTTCGTATTGGAAATTGGATTCCATCATGAGTCGAGGCAAGGGGCAAGCTCCTCTCCGTTCGAGACACTCTAGCAAATGCCTCAGGACCGCACATAGCAATCCTTGGATCTTCAGGGTCGGTCCTCTCTTACTTTTGAGGATTGGCAATTCCTGAACACACGTTTCCCGGTCCTTACAGACCTATAATCGAGGTGCCTCGTATTCCAACAACCACACAGGTGAAAAGTAGATATAAATGTTAGGGCTGGTAGGTCACTAACACCACCATAGCTAGAAAGAAACGTCATGTTCTCCCTGCAGTCACTATCCCATTTTTGACTCATACCGAGGTGTGAGGCTCGCGAATCCACGCTATACACAAAGCTACGTCACACAGACCATGCTTTGATCATCAACCACAAGACTTTGCTTTGCAATAGAAGCCTTGATCATATGCCACTTAGGCGTGCCACACGGCCAATCCACTCCATACGACTGATTTCTATCGATATATAACCTCTGAGCTCGTACATCTCAGAGAAGGGCGTTAAGCAAGAGAATAAACTCTCCGCCGCCAAACAGATATATATTCAATAGAGATCAATCAACACAGAACAAAATCCAATGTCAGACACACAGTCCATTTACAAGTTCGTTCTGGGTTTGATCGAAGCCGGAGGCACCAAATTCCTCGCTTATCCGCATAATCAACAATAAGTCCAGATGGCTACTACTTTAGCTCCTTCAAGGTAGCTACTCCAATCATGAGCATCAGTAGCGCCCATCCATCCAATGTGAAGATTGTCGGTCTTTAACTCTTCGATTTCTCACCGTCGATCGATTATTTGAAATGAGAATGAACTCGGCCTTTTCAAATAATCCACGTATATTTAGATTTTCAAATCAATTTTTCACATGGTTAAATCACTCAACATTCACATTTCAGTTCCTTAGTATAGTTTTCATGTTAAATACATTCAACTACCAAATATCAAGCAAACCAAGCAAAATCGGTTTATTTCCATTCTATATCGCCAATAATATTTCATAACGATATATCGCCATTTTTATTTATTTAAAAACGACCATACTTATTTAAACGACATTTCAGGTCGTGCCGAGGCACTGGCGCTGTTTCTCGCTAAATTTGTTTCACACATATCTGAAAATCTTACCGTTGAATCTTCACAAATTTTATATCATTAGGAAGATCATTTCAAAACGAATCCAACGGTTTCAGTTTTGGGAAAATCCGACGGTCGGATCTCCCACAATAGTCGTTAGAAGTTACGATTTCAAACTACGAACTACAGCGTCGTTGTTCGATTTAATTTAATTATATTTATATTTATATATAAATATAATCGATTCTGGCGTTGTTTTTCTTTAGATTTGAAATAAACATTCCAGACAATCCAACCGTTGGATTTTTACAAAGTTGGTGCCATTGGAAAGATATTTCCGAGGCGAACCCAACGGTTGCGGTTTTGGGAAAATCCGATGGTCGGATCTCCCACACTAGTCGTTTGAAATCAGGATTTCTAAACACGAACTGCACGGCCACGATTCGTTTTAATTTTATTTATATTTATATTTATATAAAAATATAGTTCATTCGAAGATTTCAATATCGTTTTCACTTCAAATATTTCTCTAACGCCTTTAAATTTTGGAAAATTTTGCCATAACCTCCTTTGTATGGGAGGGGCTGGGAAAATTCCCAAATAGCCACACGGGCATCTCATCTCAAAAAGAAAAAGAAAAAGCCAAGCGGCTAGCCAATAGGCTCATAAAATGATCACCCAAACAAAACAGTAAACATGTACCTATTTGTCGGGCACAAAATTTTATTCCTCTTCTCTAGCCTCTTTGCTATAACATGTTCAATAAATATGCATGTACATATATGCCATTCTTATCACTTATCATTTTCCATTCAACTTCATATTTGATTCAATTTGGTTTAAAGTCGCCATTCATTCTAATGTTGCATACATAGGAAAAAATCATATCATTAGCAAATTAATGAATATTTCAACTCATGCATATCTATTTGAACAAGTGGTTATTTTTAACACTTCACATTTCAATAAAAATGATATTATTGGCGAACTAAAATATATTTCAACACATGACTATTTTATTTAGTTCCTATACACGTTAAAAATAATATTCATTTCACAAATATTTATTTCAACACTAGCATATTTTTAGCAAATCCCATACATGATAAAAATGGTATTTTCATCATCTAAAATATTTATTCAACACATGAATGTTTTTAACACTTCATAATTTCAATAAAAATGATATTTTTATTGTTCAATCTTTTTATTCAACACATGAACCTGTTCAACACACGCCCTTCTCAACACATGAGCATTTCCACACATGGGTATTTTATATAGTTGGTTCATATAAGAAAGATGTAAATCCTATTGTTGAAACAATTTATTTATAATATTTTACATACTTCTTATATATATAATAAAAATGTGATCTTTATTGTTTAAACACTTTATTCATTCAACACATGAATTTAATTTTCAACACATGACTTTGGTTTCAACACATGAAAATAATTTCAACATATGAAAATAATTCTAACACATGAATATTATTCAAAATTTCGGAAGCATAACGGCAGGGTAGTTAAAACCGGCACCGTCCCGAGTACGGCTCCTCGCTCTACCTTAAAACCTCGCAGTTTTTGACAATGGGGATTTCATGCATCTAGTTCGCACGCAGGCGGCATGTTTTATTTTCATTTCCACAATTATTTCAAATTTGTTTCAATCACCAATGGGTATTTTTCAACCACAACCAACCAATATCAACCACAAACAATTATTTTCAACCATTCGCATTATTCACCAAATTTTTCACACTAAATCACAAAAAATAAATATCGTCCATGGTTTGTGGACGAGGGGAGTATATATATATATTATTTCTTGCATTTCAACACACATATCATTTATACAGTGCATGTATAATTCATATTTCGCTCATATAGCTTACACAATGCATGTATACGAGGTGTACAACACGTGTATAATTTATATTTCGCTTATATAATTTATACGTGACATTTTCCATTCAATTTCATTTAATTTAGATTTCTCACATTGGTTTTCGAAGTGCTAAAAATCGTAGATGGCTCAGAAAAATCCGCGGTCTCTTCTATGTGGTAGAGAGCCTCCTTACGGTCACAATACTTCCTGTTTCATCGAATTTCGTTAACACACCATAAAGATATGATTTTTCAAAGTTCAAATATAATAAAGGTCTCACCTTTCAAAGTTGGTTCGAACTAGGGTTTCAAAAATTCGCGAAATCCGTGCAGCGTTGCTTCGATCAGGTGGTGCGGCGTGACAGAGGGGGGGGGGGCGAGGCGGTGCTGTCGATGATCGGAGGAGGGGGATCGGTGGTCGGATCTGGTCGGGGCGGCGGTGGAAAGGTTTGAACTTCGTGGGGCTCGTTCTCGTTGATGGGGAGGAGGGAGAAGACGAGGGTGGGTCGGATTTGAAGAGGGGAGGCGGCGACGTCGATTCCAGGTGGTGGCGGAGGCAGGCATGGGCTGAGGCGGTCGGAATCGGGTCGGGAACGACGTAGCATGACTTCCGTTGGTTAGAAAAGGGGGCGGGGGTATTTTTAAGTTTTTATATTTTCTAAATTATGGAAGAAGAATTTTCATTGGCCCATGGTTTTATGAAATTTTTAAATAGTGTTATTCCACACGGACACCAATTCAAACCCAACGACTGTCGTCCCTAGCTAAATACCCTCATCCCGGACACAATGTGATATGTTTCGTTGGCAAATTCGACTGTTACAGTTAGTTATTTTTCAAACTAAAGTATAAAACATTTAATATTCAATTTGAACGTACATTTCAATTTGCCAAGGCCACAAACTAATTCGACAAATTCCAGAAAAATAAATCTAGCTATGTTTTGACGCTACGGTCCCAACAAAACTAGTTTCGTCGAATTCTGAGATTGTTTGAAAAATGGCCCTTTTCTGGTCGATCCAATTTAACAAAAATTGACCAAACACATTTTCTTTTGCCACGATAAAATACTAGCTTCAAAAATTATGAAATTTGAAACCTAGCAATAGTTTGACATCCCGGACCCAACAAAAGTGGTTTCGTCGAATTCCGAGTTCGTTTGCAAAATGTATATTTTCAAGGGCTATATATTCTATATAGCGACCTTTCTAAAAATTCATTTGGCCATAACTTTTGATTCCCGCTATGAAACTTCGATTTTTCAGATTCGTTAGAAAGATATTCATAAACAGATTTAAATATTTTTGGTTTCACTAAAATCCGTTATATTTTGTACCCGGTGCAGTCAGTCAAAGTTTGAATTCAAAATTTCAAGCTGACACACTATTTCTAATTCATTATTTTATTGAAATATTCTATTTCAATTGTTTAAATTCTTTGACAATAACCAATTTAAAAATTTTAAATTGGCTCGTATTTTCCGGGTTGTTACAATCTCCCCCACTTAAAACTTTTCGTCCCCGAAAAGGAAACAACCAGTAAAGTAGGAAACAAAATGTAAATGCAAAGTATTGTAAAGGTACCTTGCACCGGAGTTAGTCAGAGATGTCCACTCTGCATTTGGGGTAAGCTTGCTTAATGCTTTCTTCAGTCTCCCAAGTACAGTCTCTAGAATCACTACTCCACTGCACTTTAACTAAATGAACTTTCTTGCTCCTTAGCTCTTTAGTTTCTTTGCCAACAATTTTTAATGGCTCTCTTCTGACTGCTAATTCTGGAGTAATTTCCATGTCCTGTTGCGCTGCTTCTTCTACAACAAGATCTGAATCATGCACATGTCTTCTAAGTTGAGATACGTGAAACACATCATGCACTCCAGGCAACCAATCAGGTAATTGAACCCTATAAGCAAGAGTTCCAATTCGTTCAAGTATAGGGAAGGGACCAATAAATCTGGGTGCTAACTTCCCAGTTTTACCGAATCGGATCACTCCTCTTATCGGAGAAACTTTCAAATAAACATGATCACCAACATCAAATGTCAAATCTCTTCTTCTGGAATCTGCATAACTTTTCTGTCGGCTTTGTGCGGTTTTCAATCGCTTCTTAATGAAATCGACTTTATCAGATGCTTCTCTAATCATATCGGGTCCTAACACAATTCTGTTCCCAGGTTCTACCCAACATGCTGGAGATCTGCACGGCCTGCCATATAATGCTTCAAATGGCGACATTCTCAAACTTGCTTGGTAGCTATTGTTATATGAGAATTCTGCCAAATGCAAGTGATCTTCACATGACCCACCAAAATCAATAATAGAAGCCCGTAGTAAATCTTCTAGAATTATATTCACTCTCTCAGTTTGGTCATATGTTTGAGGGTGATAAGCGGTGCTCATATTTAGTTTCATTCCCAATTCTGTCTGGAATGCCTCCCAGAATTTGCTAGCAAAAATTGGGCCTCTATCACTAACTATGCTGATGGGAATCCCATGTAGCTTAACAATTTCTTTAAAATATATCTGTGCTAGACTTTGAGCGGTTCTATTGGATCTAACAGGTATGAAATGGGCAGTCTTCGTGAAGCGATCTACGATTACCCAAATACTGTCATTACCTTTCTTGGTTCTAGGCAAACCATCTATGAAATCCATGGAAATCTGTTCCCATTTCCAACCTGGGACTTCCAACAGTTGCAAAAATCCTGCTAGCTTTTGTTGGTCGCTCTTGACTAATTGACAAGTAGGGCATCTGCTAACATACAAAGAAATATCCCTTTTCATCGCCTTCCACCAGAAAGTGCGTTTGATATCGTTGTACATTTTACTCACTCCAGGATGAATGCAAAGCTTGGATTTATGGCATTCATCGAGCACATCTGTGATGACCCGAAAATCCCCACTCTTTGAATCGACCATAAACCACACAGGTCCGAACCAAAGGTTGGAAATCTGCGGATACATCAACTTTGGGAATACAACAACATCAGAACAAATAACACGGACTTTTATAACATCAATAATAAATGTTACATCAGAGTACAGAATATATCAGAGTACATTAAATATAATATAGCGGAAGATAAATACGATAATTTAATACAATGCACAGCGGAAGTCTTCAATGTTCTGGACACAGCTTTAAGCTTCGATCTAGAATCCTACTAAAGAGATAAACCTGCAGACAAATTACTCGACTTCCCGTGTGGAAAAGAGGGCACCCGAGTTTGCAAAGGTGGAAACAAACTACGAGTCAGTCATGGGACTGGTGTGAGAATTCTTAACTAGTTTAACTAATAGTAATAAGGCAAATCTAAGGACCACGCCGCTAACGCGGAACGGGTTTACTCCAATGGATTGTCGTGCATAATAATAAAGGAAATCGTCAAACAGCGCAATGCTTTTTAGAAAAAAATGAAACCATTATAAGACCCAAGTCCCATCACACAATGCAACGCAAACCGGAGGATAGGGTTTTACCTTATAATGGTCAAGAGATGATAAATACGTAAAACGGTATTATTATTAGTGTGTATATGTTTTAGTAAAACATTCCAAAATAAATGTATCAATCCTAGACGGCATGGGTACCATATATCATGTCGCCATACTAGTTATACAATCAAAACCGCATGGGGCATATTGGAAATTGGGTTTCCATCATGAGTCAAGGCTAGGAACGATCTCCTTACCGATTCGAGACACTCTTGCAATGTCCCAGGATTCGGACGCTGGCGAACCCTTGGATACAGCAGGGCCGGTCCACAAATACTTTAGTGGATTAGTTATGCCTGAACACACGCCTCCCGGTCCTATTGAACCTATAATACGGCCATTGGCGACCGCAAAAATAAACCGAGGCCTCGAAAATTCCATCATCCACATAAGTAAAATGTCAGCGCTGGTAGGTCCCTGACACTACTATAAGCTAGAAAGAGGACGTGTGCAATCCCTGCGTTCCCTTGCTCCGTTTTAGACTCTACCGGTGTGTGAGGCTCGCGAAGTTACGCTACACAAAGCTATGCCAAAATAGGCTATGCTTTGATCATTCCACAAGGCCTGCTTTGCAACAAAAGCCTTGATCATTTGCATCTGGGCGTGCCACATTGACATTTTACGCCATGCAATTCATAACTATTAACATACAACCACTAAGGGTGTTAAGCAAGAGAATAAATTCTCGGCCACCAATGGTTGTATATTAATAAAAATCAATTTACATAGAATGAAATCCAACGTCAGACATGCATCCATTTATAAGCTTATGCTCTAGGTCCGAGCGAAAGCCAAATCCGTCGATCTCCAAACATGTTTGGACGATCATTACCAAATACCTTGCCTTGGGAGGCCAATCCCAATTCAAGTTACCAGTCATCATCATCCCAACGATGTGAAAACCTTCGGTCTTCAACCACCGTCTTCATCTTCGACTCTTGATCGTCGTGATGATTATTCAGAATGGGTTAAACCCGGTCTTTCTGAATAACTCGCATATTTTGTAATTAAAAACCAAACAATGTAAAATCACACCATACGCCACATTCCAACTCAGAATATTCTTTTAATGATATATTCATATTAAAAGATTTTCATTAATTTTATCAAAGATAAACTCTGAAAATAAAATCTTAAATCTTCCTTAAAAGATTTATTAAAACTCTATTTTTGATTTAATATCAAAAATCATTATTAAGAGATCATTTATTTAAAGGGATAAATCTTGTCTTAAATTGGTTAAAGAACTAGTGTCCTTTAAAACACAGTTCACGATAAACCCACAAATCAATTTCCAAAATATAGAATTCCACAGAAATCAAATCAATATATAATCGATATAAATTTCTGTATCGGACTAATAATATAAATGGAATAACGGCAAAGCCTCTTAAATTCCAAATATAATATCGGTCTTCTTTTACAGAAGCCCATTTTGATTATTGCCAATCGAATTCCTACTTAATTCCAATTTAATGTATTAAATTGGGAAAAACTTGATTTTTAGAAAATGCCTTTTTAAATCTATAAAATAGATTTATAAATTCCAAATAATAATTTCAATGTAAATTGGATTAAAGGACAAATATCGTTTAAAACACCGTCCACGATAAATCCACTTCACATCTCAATTTATTTCATATCACAAAATATAATTGCAAATTCTAATGATCTTAATTAAAAGATTTCTCTTTAAATATTAATTTTTAAAAACATATTTAAAATAATCATTAAAAATATTCTTTATATAAAAGATTTTTAAATGGGAAGTATTCTTCATATTACAGATTTTTATCTTTTGCAAATATTCTATATTTTAACATATACTCGATTAAAAATATATTTTCCCTTGTGAAAACATATCCTTTATATAAAAAGGATTTCTAATGTAAAAATATTCTTATTTAAAAGAACACCTGAATCGCAATGCGACTCAATCATTTACCATATAATTTGGATTATATGGATTTCACATACACTACATATATGACCATTATAGTATAATCATCAAGTCAACCATTTACATCCAAAGTGTAATTTCCACTGCGTAAGCGTTAAAATGAAATAATAACGCTCATCGCAGCCTGCCGATCTAACGATCAACTAAATATTGGGATTAGTGTATGTTAATTTTAATCCCAACACCCGTGTGGGGTTTCAACCAACAAACAAATAATACATTTATTTGTGCACTTGGGCGATGTGTGAAAATTATCGTCCTAATCACATACACAAGTCGGGTAACTTGTGAGTGTAATACACAATATATAATTATGACGAGAAAACGTCTCTTTTGTATTAACAATTCTTATGTTGACCCAAACTATATATTTTAGTTTTAACTGAGCCATTAGGACAAAAAGGTGTAATTTGACTCGACTAATCTATTTTGACAAAAGTATATGTTTTGCCAAAATATAAGATTGTTTTAACTAGTTCATTTTGACAAAATGTCTATTTTGATTTAACTAACCTTCTTAATGAAAGATGAACTTCATTAAGAATGTATATATTAATGTACAATCCTTTTATTATTTCTAATTAAAAAAAAAAATAGGAAAAACAATATTTTCAATCTTACCCTCTTATTTACATCTAAAGTGTAAATAGAGATATAATTTCTTAAACTATGTTTTTTTATTTGCATCAAGAGACAAATAAAAAATGTAATCTTTAGAAGTTATGTGTTTTTTCACATTTGGGTTACAAATAGAATTGTAACTTTTTAATATATGTTTTATTTGCATCAATAAATGCAAGTAAAAATGTGACTTCTAATTTTCATGTCTTATTCTTTTAAAATCCTATTTTATTTGCAATGGAGAATGCAAATAAAAGTATCCTTTTTAAATCACATATTATTTTATTTTCAATAAAGAATGCAAACAAAATGTGTTCTTTATTCTAATGTTTTATTCGCATTGTGAATGCGAAAAAAAAATAAGTTTTAATTTTTAATGGTTTGTTCGCATTTGTGGATGTGAACAAAAAGACAGATTTTAATTTTAATGATTTGTTCGCAGTTGTGGATGCGAACAAAAAGATAGATTTTTATTTTAATGATTTGTTCGCAGTTGTGGATGCGAACAAAAAGATAGATTTTTTTATTTTAATGATTTGTTCGCAGTTGGGGATGCGAACAAAAAGGTAGACTTTTGTTTGCAGTTGTGGATGCGAACAAAAAGATAGATTTTATTCTCAAGTTATATTTACATTATGAAATGTAAAAAGTAAATTTTATTCTCAAGTTATATTTACATTATAAAATGTAAATAAAAAGGTAAATTTGTTTTGAAAGGTATGTTTGCATTGTAAATGCAAAACAAAAAGCAAGTTTATTTTTACATTATAAAATGTAAATAAAAAGGTAAATTTTATTCTCAAGTCGTATTTGTGTTTTAAGAACACAAATAAAAATGTAAGTTTTGTTTCAATTCATTTTTTTTATTAATGAATTTGCAAGAAGAATGTAAATTAAAGTACATTTTGTTTTCTATGTATATTTGCATCGAGGAACGCAAATAAAAGAAAAATTTATTTGCATAAAAGAAATGCAAATAAAATAATATTTTATTAAAAGTAATTCTTTTATTTTAATGTCAATCTTTATTTTAACATTTTGTTCGCGTCAAGTGATGCAAACAAAATATAATTCTTTTTACTTTAAAGTAAAACCTTTCCTTTATTTATTTTATATTTTGCTCGCATTGAGGAATGCAAACAAAATACAATCCTTTTATTTTTAATATTGAATTGATAATTTACCTCAATTCAAATAAAAAGATATTTCCCCTTGTTCTTTCTTTTTCATTTTCTATGATGAATTGATAGTCCTAGATCAAATCAAATAAAGAGACAATTTTTTTTTATTTATACGTTAAATTGATTACATAGATCAATTCAACAAAAAAAAAACTTTTTATCTCTATGTTGAATTGATAACATAGATCAATTCAAATAAAAGACAAAGCGATAACATATGAGTGACAAGCCATGTTTCTTTTATTGTGAATGGATAAATTAGATCCACTCAAATCAAACCAAAAGTGTTAATCATCAATTCAAGCTAACACAAGTGATTATGTATAAATGGTGACAATCCAATCTTCTTTTTGAATTAATAACTAGATCAAATCATAATTTGTCAAGTGATAACATATGAAAGTGATAATCAAATTTCTTTGTTTGGAATTGATAAATTAAATCAATTCAATTCTAACACAAGCGATAACACATAAAGGTGATAATCAATTTCTTTGTTTTGGAATTGATAAATTAAATCAATCCAATTCTAATCACAAGGGATAACATATGAATGGTGACCTTTTTATTTCCTTTTACTTTAAATTGATAATTAGATAAATTTAATTTTTAATCCAAAGTGATAACATGGCAGTGATAACATGGCATAGTATAAACATGAAAATCATATGGATCTATACGACTATTCAATCATAAAACAATCATCACCAATCATGACCAAACAAACAGATCTGAATCGTAATCGTATATATATTAACATCGCGAACTAATAATTTAATTAATAAATAAATTTAAATTAAAGAATCTCACCGATAGTTTTGAATTTTTCAAAAATGGTATAACGCTCCATTTTAGATCTGGTATGTTCCATCGTCTGGATCTGGTATTCACGATTCCAACGCAATCGAAATCGTTTGGTTCGGTTTCTGTTTGAGAGAGTTACGGCATTATGAACATTTGAATATTTTAATTTATTAAAAATAAAACTTAGTTAATTACACTTAGCTTAACCCCCACTTAGTCGTAACCCCTCTTCCAATTCACGTCGTCATCTTCCAGTTCGAAGAAACCCATAACCCGCTTCTCCTTGTACCAAATCGCACCACCCCAGAAGACGCCGGGCTAAGATCAGCAAACACCACGACGAAGCCTATGTCCTATGCCACCTCCACCTCCATCAGTGTTGAGCGTGACGGCCCAAGCCACCCCCAAAACCACCGCGAAAGTCACCCCTTTAAGCTCAGAATTTGGCCAAATTATATCATGAAATCAGATCATAACCGTTGACAATAAGGAACTCAAGATTCTCTTTACTTTTGCTTTTATAAATTTCGAATATTTTGGCTTAGATTAGAAGAGATTGAAGATTTTGTTTGGGAGCTTTCTAGCCATTCAATGGATAAACGGTGGCTGCAGTAAATCAAATGGGGATTATGGTTTTGAATTTCTAATATTTATATTTGTTTATAAGTGCATTGTTGGCATTTGCACTTTGCACCTACCTTTTCCTCATCTTTAATATACCTAAATGATTTAAATGAGCACATATTAATTTTATTAAAGCAATGAATGCATTCCATTTTTATGCTTGATTACAATCTCAAATTTTACATTCCATCTTTACATAATCAAAATGTTTCCAATAGCACCCATTTATTTAGAAAAAAACATATTCATTGAAATCTCAAACAAAGTAGAAAACTTATTTTTGGTTAATTTATGAAAGAAATATAATGATAATCTTTTTACAAGGATAGCTCAATTTAACTAAAATATAAAAAAAAATAGTTTGGAAACTGACAAATAATAATTAAAATTTAGAAATATATAAATAGCGAAATTTACAACGGTATTCCTATTAATGAATAAACAATGTAATAATTATAGGACTAAGACTTATGTACATTAATTACATATTTAATTGAAATAATTTGTAATCAACATTTCTAATATGGTATTTGTAAAGGAATTGAGTAGGCATAATACGTGGGCTTTAATACTGGTCAATGTGTAAAAAAAATTAAGGATTGACAAGAGAAAGTCTATTTTGGAATTAATGACCAGTAATTATGATTGATGTGTATTTATTAAAACCAAGAAAAAGAACTAAGGAAGGTTGGTTGATTGATTTACGTTTAATATGTATATGGTTATTTAAAAAGAACTAAAAGGCATGCATTTAAACAAATCATATACAATGTTAAATGAAGAAAGTTATGAGAATTAATAGTCTTAATTAGATATCTGCCAAAATATATTAATTTAAAAGGAAATATTCAAGATTGTAAAATTACATGAATAACATCATGAATTCTACTAACCCCAATAAGAATAATCCAAAATCTTATGAACCAATGAAATAAATTAAAGGTATGAACAGTTTAATTTTTCTTTTTTTTTGACGAACGTTTAAGGAAAGAAATGATATCAATGAATGAACGTTAAACTTTAAATGGTACACATTAATTTCAAAATAAAGAAAAATATAGATATTTAGATCACATGGTTTTTTTTCTCTTTCCTTTTTATTTATTCAAATTTCAAAGGTTAATTAAATGGATGCAGTATTCAATTTCATTTATCCTTAATTCAACTACCCATCTAATCCTGATCCAACATAGGAATAAATTACCTGTGTCATATATCACAAATTCAATTTTCTAACATTTTTAATTGAGCAATTAATGTTTTTAAAACAATCAATTCATTAATCCTTCCTTCCAAACATGACAAAGTTATCATAATGTCTCATTTCAAATTTCTTTTTACACTCGAAATAAACTATTAGGAAAATTTCATTATACTAAATTCCAACATTATATTTCAATTATAAAATTAACTGGTTTGTTTTATTGTATTAATTCAACATTTATTACAGTTCCGTTATTTCCAATTTTTCTTACAATCACTTTTATTACTCAATTTAACATTAAATTATATTTATGTTCAGCTCACTAATTATATATTACCTTAAATTTAACATTCGCATTAGAAACAATCCCCATTTGATTATAATTAAATTTCTAATGAATTGTTATACTCCGATTTTACCACACCATAAATATCATATGACTAATTAGCATTTATTTACACATGTCAATTTCATAAATAGATTAATTCTGAAATTACTTTGAATTTTTACTGACTCAAATTTAAAGAAATTAGTTACTTTTATTTATTGCTTGTTAACAAATTTTGATATGATTCTTCTTACTTAAATGTAGTTACTTACGAAAAAGGTCACGTTAACCAAAGCGATTCATCTTTGTATATGATCACCAAAAATTTGATCATAGTCAATGAGTTCTTCCTATGAAATGTTCATAACCTATTAAGTAACGGTACAGACAAAATTAAAAGCCTAGATCAAGTAAGAACAAAAAGTGGACTGACTTAAGATTATGTATTTAAAGTAAAAAAAAATTATTACAAATTCATTAAAATTTCTAAAATAAAATTTTTAAATTTGTTTAGAATTTGCGGGTTATTACAACATCCCTTTTTAGCTCAGGGATATCGGGAACACAAATTCTTCCATTTAATCTCAAAACTCCCTCACTATCCACTTGGAAACTGGAGCTTTCGCCCCTATGAATTCTTCTGATCATCTCTTTAACAAAATTGTCGTTTTTCTGTAGAACAGAGATCTTGTCATTCAATGAAGACGTAACGATAAAACTGGCGATGATTTCAGTCTTTCTACTGAGCGCATCAGCTACTACGTTAGCCTTTCCCGGCGTATACAGAATATCCAAATCATAGGCGGCAAGAAATTCTAGCCAACGCTGCTGTCTCAAGTTCAGATCCTTCTGGGTGAACAAATACTTTAATGATTGATGGTCAGTAAATAGTTCAAATTTCTCACCCAGCAAGTAATGCCTCCATATTTTCAAAGCAAAAACAATAGCTAACAACTCAAGATCATGAGTTACATAATTCTTCTCATGCGGTTTTAGCTGGCGGCTTACATAAGCGACTACTTGGCCTCTTTGCATTAACACTGCATCAAGACCTCTAATAGAAGCATCTGTCCAAACCGTCAAATCCTGATTGCCATCGATAATGGTTAACACTGGTGCAGTTGTCAATTTCGATTTCAATTCCTAGAAAGCTTCCTCACAGTCGGAAGTCCACTTAAATTTGTCATGCTTCTTCGTAAGCTTTGTCAATGGACCGGATATCTTCGAGAAATCCTTAACGAATTTTCAATAATAACTAGCCAACCCCATAAAACTTCTAACCTCTGTGGGTGTAGTAGGCTGTTTGCAGTCTTGAATTGTTGTAATTTTGCTCGAATCTACAGAAATCCCTTCCTTTGACACGACATGGCCAAGGAACTTCACTTCTTCCTGCCAGAACACACATTTAGAGAATTTGGCTTTAAAGACGTTCTTTCTCAGAATCTCCAATACTTGTTCTAAGTGTTTTTCATGCTCAGGTTTTGATTTAGAGTAGATTAAAATATCATCGATTAATACGAGGACAAATTTATTCAGAACTCCCCTGAACACTCTATTCATTAGATCGACAAAGTATGCTGGAGCATTGCAAAGGCCGAACGGCATTACTAACCATTCATAAAATATGTCCGGACCTGTGAAAGCTGTCAAAGGAACACACTCTTCTGCAATTCTCAATTGATGAAAACCCGTAGCTAGGTCCATTCGGGAAAATACTCTCGCCCCATTTAATTGGTCTAGCAGATCAACAATGAGGGGTAACGGGTATTTGTTTTTGAGCGTCTGTTTGTTGAGGTCTCGATAATCCACACACAATCGAAGAGTATCGTATGACTTTGGGACAAACACTACAGCTGCACCCCAATTAGAAAAACTAGGTCTAATCAGACCCTTCCATAGCAGTTGACGATTTTGATTGCCTAGTTCTTCCTTTTCCTTTGGAGTCATTCTTTTAATTGGATGTACCACTAGTCTGGCATTGGGAATTAGATCGATTCTGAATTCCATTTTTCTTTGCAGTGGTAAGTTTTCAACTTCTTCAAACACATCCGCATAGTTTCTAACAACAGGAATCTTTTCTGAGGAAGTGGGAATAACTTCTAACGCAGACCAAAATTCCTCTCTATCTGGATTTGAACCATGACATGGCACAGTAATATACCCAAGCTTCGTTTGAATTTTTACTATCCTTCCCACACACTTTACTTCAGCTTCGTATTTTGTTAACCAATCTAGCCCGAGAATGATGTCGAACTCAGGAAAGTCCATGGCAATCAAATCAAAAGAAAACTTATAGGACGAATAAGAGACTGGCACTCTACAATATGAACTGAGAATAAGGGATCCTCCTATTGGATTATGAACTTTAACCGATTCTTTGAGCTTTCTTTATTTTAACTTTAATTTGTGAACTGTGTTACTAGCAATAAAACTGCGTGATGCACCCGTGTCAAATAATACAGAAACAGGAATATTTTTAATTGTAAGGGTACCTCCCAAAACATCGGGTTTACCTGCTCCATCGGAAGCAGCTGGCGGGTTCGTCCTGTCATATACGTGAGCTACTGTGGCCTTCTTAAGCAAAGGACAATCTTTGACAAGATGATCTGTCTTGCGGCAGTTAAAGCACAAACGAGGGTTCGGGGAGCCTTGGCTTGAACCTTGAGAATTGGTCTTCTGACGTTTCGGGGCTGTGCAAACATTGGAGTAGTGCCCCACCTTGCCATAATTGTAGTAGCTTCCTTTTGGCGGCCTGCTAGTCTGTGGATTCGAGGATGCCGCTTGGCTTGACTCAACTTGATTCGCAGCGGGCTTGCGTTTATTCCCGGCTTGGCTTTTAGCATGATCCTGATCCAGGTGCCTTTGACCCAGGTCCTCATAGTTGCACGCCATCTCCACTAATTCATTAAACCCCAGCTTGATGTGGGCCATTGCCCTGTCTTGGTACTTTCGCTTCAGCCTGAGGATGAACCTCTTATTCTTGGACTTAGCGGTGGCGACGAGCTCGGGAGCATAGCGGGATAATTGTGTAAATTTGTTCAGATAATCCTGCACCGAGAGATCCCCCTGCTGGAGGTTTGCGAATTCGTCGTGCATGCGCTCAAGGGCTTGATCTGGGACATACTTCTCCTTGAATAATTCTTTGAATTCGTCCCAGGTCCTTCCAGCATTTCTGTTCCCGGCGGTGAGAGCTTCCCACCATAATTCGGCTTCTTCTTGCATAAGCCAGGCACCCATGAAAGCTTTATCTTGATCACCCAGCCTCAGACCTTCTAGTATCTTCTTGCAAGTTTTCAGCCATTCAAGGGCCCCAATTACAGTGCCAGTTCCAGAGAAGGTTTTACCTCCTAGGTTCTTGTACCTTTTAGCCACGCGGTCCAGCTCGAATTGTTGAGCGGTCGGGGGTTGTATTAAGGGTCCACCTTCAGCTGGGACTTCACCTCGTCCTCTGCCACGGCCAACTCGGCCTCCTCTACCAGCGGCTGTTCGGGTAGCCATTGTTCAAGTTCTGTATAAGCAAGAAAAGAGTCAGCTTACAGAAATGATAATTTTATTGTATGATAAAGCAGAAAAACTTAAGGAAAGACAACGATGGACTGATCAAATTGTTTTTGCTATTCTGCTTAGCTCATTCTAGGACATTACTAGTCCTATCTCTAATGAGCTACTCGCTTTAGAATACTACTGATTCTATTTTGACGAAGTGTTTAATGTGCTAAATTCCATAACTAAGGTTAACCAAAGCTCTGATACCACCTGTGACGATCCCAAAACCCCGTGCTACGGTGTTAAGGATAATCATTGGAACATAACACATTAATCATCATTAGAAGAGTACAGATAGTAGCATAAACAAGAAATAGAATAATTTACACAAATATGACAGCGGAATCATATATATCACCACATCAGAGAGCACAGTGCAGGATACTACTTAGTGCATAATAATACATAATCAGTCAGCATCGCCGGAGGCGGAATCATACATAGAGAGTACATAAACTAAACATCAGTCTACATCGCCTGTGGCGGAATCATAATACATGTACAATAATGTCGGAAAAAGTCATAGTCATCACGGTGTAGTCAAGCCTCGCCATGAGCCAAAAGTGCACCTCAACTGCGGTGCCAAGCTAAAATATGCCAGCTACCTGTAACTAGGCTGCCCGTGTGAAAATAAGGGCACCCGAGTTTGCAAGGTGAAACAAACTACGAGTCAGTCATAGGACTGGTATGAGAAATCTACTTAACTTATTAAACAACAAGGATAAGGCAAATCAAAGGACCACGCCACTTTTTCGGAACGGGTTTACTCCAATGAGTGCTTGTGCATGAAATAAAGTAAATGATTAAATCATCACAATGCTTTTTATAAAAATGAAGCCATTATAAGACTCAGGTCCCATCACACAATGCAGCGCAAGCCGGAGGATAGAGTTTTACCTTATAATGGCCAAAAATGCTTCATACGTATAAAACAAAAGTGTTTGATATTATTACTAGTGCATATATGTTTCAAAAGCAAATTCAATCATAAATATCAATCCTAGGCGGCATAAATGACCCATACCACTATGTCACCATACTAGTAATACAATCACATCCGCAATTTCGTATTGGAAATTGGATTCCATCATGAGTCGAGGCAAGGGGCAAGCTCCTCTCCATTCGAGACACTCTAGCAAATGGCTCAGGACCACACACAACAATCCTTGGATCTTCAGGGTCGGTCCTCTCTTACTTTTGAGGATTGGAAATTCCTGAACACACGTTTCCCGGTCCTTACAGACCTATAATTGAGGCGCCTCGTATTCCAACAACCACACAGGTGAAACTGAGATATAAATGTCAGGGCTGGTAGGTCACTAACACCACCATAGCTAGAAAGAAACGTCGTGTTCTCCCTGCATTCACTATCCCATTTTTGACTCATACTGAGGTGTGAGGCTCGCGAATCCACGCTATACACAAAGCTACGTCACACAGACCATGCTTTGATCATCATCTACAAGACTTTGCTTTGCAACAGAAGCCTTGATCATATGCCACTTAGGCGTTCCACACGGGCAATCCACTCCACACGACTGATTTCTATCGATATATAACCTCTGAGCTCGTACGTCTCAGAGAAGGGCGTTAAGCAAGAGAATAAATTCTCCGCCGCCAAACAGATATATATTCAATAGAGATCAATCAGCACAGAACAAAATCCAATGTCAGACACACAGTCCATTTACAAGTTCGTTCTAGGTTTGAACGAAGCCGGAGGCACCAAATTCCTCGCTTACCCGCATAATCAACAATACGTCCGGACGACTACTACTTCAGCTCCTTCAAGGTAGCTACTCCAATCATGAGCATCAGTAGCGCCCATCCATCCAATGTGAAGATTGTCGGTCTTCAACCATCTTCAACTCTTCGACTTCTCACCGTCGATCGATTATTTGAAATGAGAATGAACTCGGCCTTTTCAAATAATCCACGTAAATTTAGATTTTCAAATCAATTTTTCACATGGTTAAATCACTCAACATTCACATTTCAGTTCCTTAGTATAGTTTTCATGTTAAATACATTCAACCATCACATATCAAGCAAACCAAGCAAAATCGGTTTATTTCCATTATATATCGCCAATAATATTTCATAACGATATATCGCCATTTTTATTTATTTAAAAACGACCATATTTATTTAAACGACATTTCAGGTCGTGCCGAGGCACTGGCGCTGTTTTTTGCTAAATTTGTTTCACACATACCTGAAAATCTAACCATTGGATCTTCACAAATTTTATATCAATAGGAAGATCATTTCAAAACGAATCCAACGGTTTCAGTTTTGGGAAAATTCGACGGTCGGATCTCCCACACTAGTCGTTTGAAGTTACGATTTCAAACTACGAACTACAGCGTCGTTATTCGATTTAATTTAATTATATTTATATTTATATATAAATATAATCGATTCTGGCGCTGTTTTTCTTCAGGTTTGAATTAAACATTCCAGACAATCCAACCGTCGGATTTTTACAAAGTTGGTGCCGTTGGAAAGATATTTCCAAGGCGAACCCAACGGTTGCGGTTTCGGGAAAATTCGATGGTCGGATCTCCCGCACTAGTCATTTGAAATCACAGTTTCTAAACATGAACTGCACAGCCACGATTCGTTTTAATTTTATTTATATTTGTATTTATATATAAATATAGTTCATTCGACGCTTTCAATATCGTTTTCACTTCAAATATTTCACTAACGCCTTTAAATCTTGGGAAAATTCCGCCATAACCTCCTTTGTACGGGAGGGGCTGGGAAAATTCCCAAATAGCCACACGAGCGTCTCATCTCAAAAAGAAAAAGAAAAGGCCAAGCGGCTAGCCAATAGGCTCATAAAATCATCACCCAAACAAAATAGTAAACGTGTACCTATTTGTCGGGCACAAAATTTTATTCCTCTTCTCTAGCCTCTTTGCTATAACCTGTTCAATAAATATGCATGTACATATATGCCATTCTTATCACTTATCATTTTCCATTCAACTTCATATTTGATTCAATTTGGTTTAAAGTCGCCATTCATTCTAATGTTGCATACATAGGCAAAAATCATATCATTAGCTAATTAATGAATATTTCAACTCATGCATATCTATTTGAACAAGTGGTTATTTTTAACACTTCACATTTCAATAAAAATGATATTTTTGGCGAACTAAAATATATTTCAACACATGACTATTTTATTTAGTTCCTATACATGTTAAAAATAATATTCATTTCACAAATATTTATTTCAACACTAGCATATTTTTAGCAAATCCCATATATGATAAAAATGGTATTTTCATCATCTAAAATATTTATTCAACACATGAATGTTTTTAACACTTCATAATTTCAATCAAAATGATATTTTTATTGTTCGATCTTTTTATTCAACACATGAACCTTTTCGACACACGCCCTTCTCAACACATGAGCATGTCCACATATGGTTATTTTATATAGTTGGTTCATATAAGAAAGATGTAAATCCTATTTTTGAAACAATTTATTTATAATATTTTACATACTTCTAATATTTATAATAAAAATGTGATCTTTATTGTTTAAACACTTTATTCATTCAACACATGAATTTAATTTTCAACACATGACTTTGGTTTCAACACATGAAAATAATTTCAACATATGAAAATAATTCTAACACATGAATATTATTAAAAAATTTGGCAGCATAACGACAGGGTAGTTAAAACTGACACCGTCCCGAGTACGGCTCCTCGCTATACCTTAAAACCTCGCGGTTTTTGACAATGGGGATTTCATGCATCTAGTTCGCACGCAGGCGGCATGTTTTATTTTCATTTCCACAATTATTTCAAATTTGTTTCAATCACCAATGGGTATTTTTCAACCACAACCAACCAATATCAACCACAAACAATTATTTTCAACCATTCGCATTATTCACAAAATTTTTAACACCAATTCACAAACAATAAATATCGTCCATGGTTTGTGGACGAGGGGAGTGTATATATATATTATTTCTATATTTCACTTGCATTTCAACACACGTATCATTTATTCAGTGCATGTATAATTCATATTTCGCTCATATAGCTTACATAATGCATGTATACGAGGTGTACAACACGTGTATAATTTATATTTCGCTTATATAATTTATACATGACATTTTCCATTCAATTTCATTTAATTTAGATTTCTCACATTGGTTTTCGAAGTGCTAAAAATCGTAGATGGCTCAGAAAAATCCACGGTCTCTTCTATGTGATAGAGAGCCTCCTTGCGGTCACGATGTTTCATGTTTCATCGAATTTCGTTGACACACCATAAAGATATGATTTTTCAAAGTTCAAATATAATAAAGGTCTCACCTTTCAAAGTTGGTTCGAACTAGGGTTTCAAAAATTCGCGAAATCCGTGTAGCGTTGCTTCGATCAGGTGGTGCGACGTGACAGAGGGGGGCGAGGCGGTGTTGTCGATGGTCGGAGGAGGGGGTTCGGTGATCGGATCTGGTCGGGGCGGCGGTGGAAAGGTTCGAACTTCGTGGGGCTCGTTCTTGTCGATGGGGAGGAGGGAGAAGACGAGGATGGGTCGGATTTGAAGAGGGGAGGCGGCTGCGTCGATTGCAGGTGGTGGTGGAGGCGGGCGTAGGCTGAGGCGGTCGGAATCGGGTCGGGAACGACGGAGCATGACTTCCGTTGGTTAGAAAAGGGGGCGGGGGTTTTTTTTAAAGTTTTTATATTTTCTAAATTATGAAAGAAAAATTTTCAATGCCCCGTGGTTTTATGAAATTTTTAAATAGTGTTATTCCACACGGACACCAATTCAAACCCAACGACTGTCGTCCCTAGCTAAATACCCCCATCCCGGACACAATGGGATATGTTTCGTTGGCCAATTCGACTGTTACAGTCGGTTATTTTTTAAATTAAAGTATAAAACATTTAATATTCAATTTGAACATACATTTCAATTTGCCAAGGCCACAAACTGATTCGAAAAATTCCAGAAAAATAAATCTAGCTATGTTTTGACGCTACGGTCCCAACAAAACTAGTTTCGTAGAATTCTGAGATCGTTTGAAAAATGGCCCTTTTCTGGTCGATCCAATTTAACAGAAATTAACCAAACACATTTTCTGTTGCCACGCTCACATAATAGCTTCAAAAATTATGAAATTTGAAACCTAGCAATAGTTTGATATCCCGGACCCAACAAAAGTGGTTTCGTCAAATTCTGAGGTCATTTGCAAAATGTCTATTTTCAAGGGCTATATATTCTATATAGCGACCTTTCTAAAAATTCATTTGGCCATAACTTTTGATTCCCGCTATGAAACTTCGATTTTTCAGATTTTTTAGAAAGATATTCATAAACAGATTTAAATATTTTTGGTTTCACTAAAATCCGTTATATTTTGTACCCGGTGCAGTCAGTCAAACTTTGAATTCAAATTTTCAAACTGACAAACTATTTCTAATTCATTATTTTATTGAAATATTCTATTTCAATTGTTTAAATTATTTGACAATAACCAATTTAAAAATTTTAAATTGGCTCGTATTTTCCGGGTTGTTACAACTACTAGGGACTCGAATCTGAGGTGCCTCATTCCATCATCCACATAAGTAAAAATGTCTGGGCTTCATACCATGACACCACTTCTAGCTAGGCAGAAACGCATGTCCTCCCTGGGGTCCTTCTCCCGTTTCTGGTTCATACCGGGGTGTGAGGCTCGCGAAGCAACGCTATACATAAAGTTATGCTAATAATAGCTGTGCTTTGATTGTCAACCACATCGCTCTGCTTTTCAACAATAAGTCTTTATCATTTGCATCTTCTCATGCCACACCGACAATTCACGCCATGCGACTGATGACTACCAATATATAACCTTTGAGCTCGTACGTCTTAGGGAAGGGTGTTAAGCAAGAAAATAAATTCTCCGCCACCAAGCAGGTATATATTTAATAGAAATCGATCAGCATAGAATAAAATCCAATGTCAGACAAACATCCATTTACAAGTCCGTTCTGGCTCTAAACGTAACCGGGGACACCTTATTCCTCGTTCCATATGTCCAATACAGAAGAGAGGCTCTCGCATATCCGAACAATCAACAAGTACGTCCGGACTACCACTATAACCCCTTCCTGGGAGCTAACCATCCAGAGCATCAGTAGTCATCCATTCGATGTGAAGATCGTCGTTCTTCAAACCACCGTCTTCGAATCTTCGACTTATAATCGTCGGTTAATTATTTGAAATGAGAATTAACTCGGTCTTTTCAAATAATTTGCAAATATATATAATTCAAATCTATTCTTTTCATTCTATATCGTTTATAAAATTTTATAACGATTTATCGCTATTTTTATTTATATAAAAATAGCATTTTTTAATTAAACGACGCTTCGGGTCATTACGTGGCCCTAGCACTATTTTCATCAAAATTTGATTTACATATTTCTCAAAATCTAACCGTTGGATCTTAGAAAATTTTATATCGTTGGAAAGATCTTTCCAAAGAGAACCTAATGGTTCCAGTTTTGGGACAATCCGACGATCGGATCTCTCGGTATAATCGTTTGAAGTTACAATTCCAAATCGCGAACTGCAACAGTGCAATTCGTTTTATTTTAATATATGTATATATGTATGTATGTATGTATGTATGTATGTATATATATATAATTCATTCGTTCGATGATTTCAAATTATTTACTCTTTAAACAATTTTCTACACTTTATGCATAGATTAAAAAGAATATTTTATCTGATGAAAATATATTTTCACACATGGCTTTTTTTCTAACTTTGCTAATACGTCAACGATTAATGTTTTTGATTTAACATAAACCTAATTACCAAATGATGATTTTTCTTCTTACCTTAAAATGTAAATTTTTAATGCTAACATGCATTTCAAACTTGAATCTTTTCCCAATAAATCGTCTTTACATTAATAATGTAAATTTTTAATGTCAACATATTTTTAATGTTAACATATTTTTCATTTCTAGAGATTTTAAATAATTCATTCTTACATAAAAATGTAAGTTTTTATGTCAACTCATTTTATCAAACAATGGACCTTTTCTAATGATTCATTTACAATAAAATGTAAATTCTATGTTAACTCATTTTATTAAACAATGGATCTTTTCATTAAATCATTTACATTAAAAATGTGAATTCTAATGTTAAATCATTTTGTTAAACAATGAATCTTTTCATTGAATCATTTATCATATTACACATTTACAATAAAAATGTAATCTTTTTATTGTTAACTTCTTTACATTAAACAAATGTTGCATAAGAATATAATCCTTTTATATTGCATATAAATATAATCTTTATATATTACATAAAAATGTAATCTTTTTACATATTGCACAAAAAAATGAAATCTTTCCTATATTACATAGAAAATATAAACTTTTCTATATTGCACAAAAAAATGAAATCTTTTCTATATTACATAGAAAATGTAATCTTTTCTATATTGCACAAAAAATGAAATCTTTTCTATATTACATAGAAAATTTAATCTTTTCTATATTGCACAAAAAAAATGTAATTTTTTTTATTGCACAAAAATGTAATCTTTATTTGTTAAACCACTTTTCTATTCCACTAATGTTCATTTCCATATATTCTGTATATACAATGAAAATGAGATTTTTATTGAGACGACCCCAAACCCCGTACTGGCGGTGGCAAGGGTAATCCGTGGAATATAACACAGAAACAGATAATAGCAGAACAAAAATAAATAAATACACCAGATAATGAACAATAGAATATACTGGATAAAAGTAATCATCAGAGTTACACAGTATACAGGATCATACTTAGTACAATTACAGTTCAACTATACATATATGTCTACAACGGAAAACAAACAAAATGTACAATAGGAGTTGAACAGCATAAAAAGAGATAAATGATAGAATCCATCTTCAGCTCCAGCTATCCAGAGAGAACCAACTAAACCTGAATACAAGGCTGCCCGTGTAGAAAAAGGGGCACCCGAGTTTGAAAGTGAAACAAACCACGAGTCAGTCATGGGACTGGTATGACAAATCTATTCAACACGTTTATAATATGGCTAATCACAGGACCACGCCACTTTCGTGGAACGGGTTCACTCCATTGGATTGCCAGTGCTTTAAAACAAATCTTTCTTTTAAACATCGCCATGCTTTTTATAAAAATGAAGCCATTATAAGACTCAGTTCCCATCACACAATGCAACGCAAACCGGAGGATAGAGTTTTACCTTATAATGGCCAAAATATGATTGATACGAATAAAACAAAAGCATTTGATATTATGACTAGTGTTTATATGTTTCAAAAACAATTTCAATCATAACTATCAATCATAGACGGCATGGGTACCATATATCATGTCGCCATATATATATACAATCAAAACCGCACGATGTGGTACTTGGAAATTGGATTTCCATCATGAACCAAGGCAAAAGATAGTCCTTACCGAATTCGAGACAGCCTAGCCCGAGTCTCAGGCAAGCGCGCAGGCAAGCCTTGGATCGTCAGGGCCGGTCCACCGTTGTGGATTATTATGCCTGAACACTACGTCTCTCCACCCTTTGGGGCGTAAACGAGCCAACGAGTGACTCCATCGGACCCGGATCGTCCGATCAAACCGAGGCGCCTCGCAACAGCAACAACCACACAGGTGAAAAGTATATAAATGTCAGGGCTGGTAGGTCACTGACACCACCCTAGCTAGGAAGAAACGCAGGCCCTCCCTGATGTCCTCTCCCGTTTTTGGTTCATACCGGGGTGTGAGGCTCGCGATTTTACGTTATACACAAAGCTACGCCACACCGGCGGTGCTTTGATCATCACCACAAGACGTTGCTTTTCAACAGAAGCCCTGATCACTGCATCTTAGCATGCCACACAGGCAATTCATGCCATGCGACTGATGTCCATCGATATACAACCTCTGAGCTCGTGCGTTTCAGAGAAGGGCGTTAAGCAAAAGAATAAATTCTCCGCCGCCAAACAGATGTATATTTAATAGAGATCAATCAACACAGAATAAAATCCAATGTCAGACACACAGTCCATTTACAAGTCCGTTCTGGGTCTGAACGAAACCGGAGGCACTAAATACCTCGCAAACCCATCGATCACCATGTACGTCTGGACGATCACCACTCATTATCCATATTTTGGGATGCCTCCCAATCAGGACCTCGGTTACCATCCAAACGAGGTGAAGATCTCCAGTCTTCTACCATCGTCTTCATCTTCGATTTATTATCGTCGATTCAGTTATTCAGAATGGGAAAAACCCGGCCTTTCTTCGCAACTCGCGTATATAATCAACAAGTGCAACACTAACATATACACGCATCATTTCAATTCATTAGTCACTAACCGTCAATCAGTAAGAGAACGATTTCCCAAATATTAACCCCGAAGGCCGAAACCAGCATCAGATCAACATCCAGGAAACCATTCGACTTAGCCAACCTTCAGTTAGTTTCTAAATCACATCCATATTGTTTATAATATTTTATAACGATTTATCGCTATTTTTATTTATTTTAAAATAGCCAATTTATTCAAAAAGACGCTTCAGGCCATAACGCGGCCGTGACGCTGTTTTTCTTCAGATTTGATTTACACATATCTGAAAATCTAACCGTTGGATTTTCACAAAATTTACATCATTAGAAAGATCCTTTCAAAACGAATCCAAAGGTTCCAGTTTCGGGAAAATCCGACGGTCGGATCTCCCGGTACAATCGTTTGAAGTTTCGATTTCAAAATACGAACTACAGCGTCGTTATTCGATTAAATATAATTATATTTATATATATATATATATATAATCGTTTCTGGCGCTGTTTTTCTTCAGGTTTGAATTAAACATTCCAGACAATCCAACCGTTGGATTTTTACAAAGTTGGTGCCGTTGGAAAGATATTTCCAAGGCGAACCCAACGGTTGCGGTTTCGAGAAAATCCAATGGTCGGATTTCCCGTACTAGTTGTTTGAAATCACGGTTTCAAAACACGAACTGCACGGCCACGTTTCGTTTTAATTTTATTTATATTTATATATTTATATAAATATAGTTCATTCAACAATTTCAATATCGTTTCCACTTCAAATATTTCACAAACGCCTTTAAATTTTGGAAAATTTCGCCATAACCTCCTTTGTATGGGAGGGGCTGGGAAAATTCCCAAATAGCCACACGGACGTCTCATGTCAAAAAGAAAAAGAAAAAGCCAAGCGGCTAGCCAACAAGCTCATAAAATCATCACCCAAACAAAACAGTAAATGTGTACCTATTTGTCGGGCACAAAATTTTATTCCTCTTCTCTAGCCCCTTTTGCTATAACCTGTTCAATAAATATGCATGTACATATATACAGTTCTTATCATTTATCATTCTCCATTCAACTTCATATTTGATTCCATTTGGTTTAAAAACACCATTCATTCTAATGTTGCATGCATAGGCAAAAATCATATCATTAGCTAATTAATGAATATTTCGACTCATGCATATTTATTTGAACGAGTTGCTATTTTTAAAACTTCACATTTCAACAAATCATGTGTATAATAAAAATGTGATTTTTTATTGTAAAACAATTCATTTCAAAACACTATTATTTTATATAGTTTATATAGGTGATAAAAATAGGATTTTTATTATAAAACAATTTCTTTTAAAACGAGATTATTTTACATAGTCCATATAGTTGATAAAAGGTGATTTTTATTATGAAACAATTTATTTCAAAATATGAATACCATTCAACACATGAATTTCAATTCAACGAATGAATATCGATTCAACACATGAGGGTTTTCTATAGTTTCTATATATAGATAAAAATGTGATTTTTATATTTAGAACACGAATACCATTCAACACATGAATTTCTAATCAACGAATGAATATCAATTCAACACATGAAGGTTTTCTATTCAATGAATAAATATAGTTTCAGCAAATTAAAATAATGCAAACACATGAATATTATTCAAAATTTCGGCAGCATAACGGCAGGGTAGTTAAAACCGGGACCGTCCCTAGTACGGCTCCTCGCTCTACCTTAAAACCTCGCGGTTTTTTACAATGGGGATCATGCATCTAGTTCGCACGCAGGCGGCATGTATATATTTATTTCATTTCCACAAACTAATCCTATGTGGTTTCAACCAAATATTTCTCAACCACAAATGGGTATTTTTCAACCACAATCAATATCAACCACAAACAATCCCAAACAACCATTCGCTATCAATCAATTTCCACACCAATCACAATCAATAAATATCGTCCATGGTTTGTGGACGAGGGGCGTATATATATATAGTAATTCCCTTCTATTTCAACACATATATAATTTTTACAACGCATATATAACTTATACATCGAACGTACAACTTATACAACGCTTATACGGGAGGTGTACAACGCTTATATAACTCATACATCGACTATATAATTTATATATCGTCGTTTTCCATATCGTTTATAAATTAGAAATCTCACATTGGGTTCCACTCCACCAAAAATAGCAGAAGGCTCAGAAAAATAAGCGGTCTCTTCTAAAATGTAGAAGACGTCCACACGGTCACGATGTTTCCTGTTTCATCGAATTTCGTTAACGAACGAAAAAGATACGATTTTTCAAAGTTTGCAATGGTTTAAAGGTGTTAAAACAGTTGAAAATAAAACAAGCCGATACCTCTCTGAATTCATCAAAACTAGGTTTTGAATTTTCTTCAAATTCGTTGATTGTTGCTTCGATCGGCCAGCGCCACCTTGTCGGGCTAGGAGAGGCGCACGTGCGCCAGGGAGGGGGTCGAACTCGGTGGTCCCCAGGCGGCGGAATCTAGGTGCGAACGGCCGAACTTCTCGAGGGTGGTTCTCCTCCTACAGGCCATGAAAAAATCCAACACTTATATGGATTTGAAGATCATGAGAAGCACTACAAAAACCTTAACTGTGGCGTTGGATTTCATTGACCGGATCAAAAGAAAAAGAGGAGAGAAGGCGGTGGCCAATTTCCGTCGTTCGTTCGAGTCGGGGAGAGAGAAAAGTGTGTGGGGGGGGGGTGTTCTGACGTGGACCAATGTAATTTTTTTTATTTATAAAGTTTTAAAAATCCGAAAATACCCCTCGTCACACACGAACACCAATCCAAGCCCAACGACTGTCACCCCTAGCGTTTTACCCCCATTCCGAACACAATGGGATATGTTTCGTAGGCCCATTCGACTGTTTCAGTCAGTTTTCCTTCAAATTAAAATATAAAACATTCAATATTTGATTTGAACGTGCATTTCAATTTGCCAGGGCCACAAACTGATTCGAAAAATTCCAGAAAAATAAATCTAGTTATGTTTTGACGATACGGTCCCAACAAAACTTGTTTCGTCGAATTCTGAGACTGTTTGCAAGAAAGGCCCATTTCTGGTCGATCCAATTTAACTATAATTGACCAAAACACATTTTCCTTTGGCACGCTCACATACTAGCTTCAAAAATTATGAAATTTGAAACCTAGCAATAACTTCACATCCCGGATCCAACAAAAGTGGTTTCATCGAATTCCGAGGGCGTATGCAAAATGGCCAATTTCACGGGCTATATAAGTTCCATAGCGACCTTTCTGAAAATTCATTTGGTCATAACTTTTGCTTTTCGTTATGAAAATTCGATTTTTCAGATTTGTTAGAAAGGTATTCACTAACAGATTTAAATATTTTTGGTTTTGCTAAAATCCGTTTTGTTTTGCACCCGGTACAGTCCGACAAAGTTTGAATTCAATTTTTGAAACTGCAGCGCCATTTCAGGCCTTGTTTATAATTATAATTAATTATATTCATTTTCAATTGTCGATTCAAACTCACTTTCCATTGCCATTATTTAAAATATTTATTTTAAATATTTAAAATCCATTATTTTAGGCAATTAAATTTTTTTAAATTGGTTCAGATTTTCTGGGTCGTTACAATCTCCCCCACTTAAAACTTTTCGTCTCCGAAAAGGAACAAAGTCGAAAGTGGTTTGATTAATCAACTCTACGTTCGATCTGGCTTCAATTCTCCAACTTTTCAGTTTCTGAGAATTATCAAATTCTTCAAAAATTTGGCTAACACCCGGAATTTTCGAAGAATTTCGCCATAACCTCCTTTGTACTGAGAGAGGTTTGGAAATTTATTAGGCCGTATTAGGTACCCAATAAATCCTAATAAGCATACACATATTTATAGTGATATATTCTGGTGTTTACAGGGGAGCATGTATTGATAATAACTCCAGAGAATAAATTCTCGTCACCCTGCCCCATGTGGGCAATAAATAGTCCATGTGCCGCATCTAATAACTAGAGAGACGTGGTTATTGTCAACTCCAGACCCATGTGGGATTTTTATTAATCTGGCAATTTAATCGTTACAATTTAGATAGTCCATATCAGTCATCAGTTCAACCTGTAAAATATAGTCATCGCCATACAATCCTCTCGCTCGTATGGTAAATCTTCCACCTCGTCACACAAGCTCCAAATGCTTATGTGGTATGTGATGAAGTATGCCTATCTTCTGAAGTATGCCATGTAATGTAGTTCAAAATTAATTGTTACTATCCTATGGCGACGTTTATTATTTCACACAGAAAAACCAGCACTCCGCATCCAATGGCATTCACAGGAGTTGATATAATAATATTTTGCATCCAACTCATTAAGGTTTACCTATTTGTCGGGCATGCAAATAAAATCTTTACTCAACAGCTAATCCATTTACCTGTTCAAACATACATAATACACAAGTATATATATTTCTATTTATTTTCCAATCAGTTCAATGTGTGATTTAATCGAATAAATCCTACCATCCATTTTATTGTTGATTAAATTAACTATCGTTTCAATAATTTTAATCCATCTAATCTACAATCACGCAACACAACCAACAAGCAATTTGTTTTTATCTTTTCAAAACCATTTAAATTAATTCCTATTCTCCTTTTAAAATCATTCAGACTATAGAGTTAAAAGTGCACATCCATGGAAAGATAATAACAATAGAATAGAGAATTAAATGGTGATGTAAAGTATGGTAAATATACCTTGCACCGGAGTCAATCAGAGATATCCACTCGGCATCTAGGATAAGCTTTCTGAATGCTCTCCTCAGTTTCCCAAGTACAATCTTGCGGATCTCCACTCCACTGCACTTTGACTAAGTGAACCTTCTTGTTCCTCAGCTCTTTGGTTTCTTTGCCGATGATCTTTAGCGGCTCTCGTCTCACAGCTAATTCTGGAGTAATTTCAATATCCTGTTGAGTTGCTTCTTCCACGATCAAGTCCGGATCATGAACGTGCTTTCGAAGTTGAGATATATGAAATACATCATGAACTCCAGGCAACCAGTAAGGAAATTTGACCCTATAAGCGAGAGTTCCGATCCGTTCCAGAATAGGAAACGGACCAATGAATTTGGGTGCCAACTTTCCAGTTTTACCGAACCGGATAACTCCTCTCATCGGCGATACTTTCAAATATACATAGTCGCCAACAGCAAAGGATATATCTCTTCTTCTTCTATCGGCATAGCTCTTTTGTCGACTTTGAGCGGACAGTAATCGCTTCTTAATAAAATCGACTTTGTCGGCAGCTTCTCGGATCATATCAGGACCCAACACAAGTCTATTACTGGGTTCGACCCAACAAGCAGGAGATCGGCACGGTCTACCATACAACGCTTCGAATGGCGACATTGTCAGACTCGCCTGGTAGTTGTTGTTATAAGAGAATTCAGCCAAATGCAGATGGTCTTCCCATGATCCACCGAAATCTAGAATACAAGCCCGCAACAGATCTTCTAAAATGCGATTCACCCTCTCAGTATGACCGTCTGTCTGAGGATGATAAGCGGTGCTCAAATTCAACTTCGTTCCCAGCTCGACCTGAAATGCCTCCTAGAATTTGCTAGTGGATATTGTATCTCTATCACTGACTATACTGAGCGGCACTCCATGTAGTCTAACTATTTCCCTGAAGTATATCTGCGCCAGACTCTGAGCAGTTCTGTTTGATCTGACAGGTATAAAATGGGCGGTCTTCGTGAAGCGGTCTACGATCACCCAAATACTGTCATTCCCTTTTCTGGTTCTGGGAAGACCATCAATGAAATCCATAGAGATATGTTCCCACTTCCAACCAGGAACGTGTAGCGGTTGTAATAATCCAGCTAGTTTCTGTTGGTCGCTTTTGACTAGCTGGCAAGTAGGGCATCGACTAACATATATCGAGATGTCTCGCTTTAACGACTTCCACCAGAATGTGCGCTTGATATCGTTATACATTTTACTCACACCCGGATGGATACTGAGCTTAGATTTGTGGCATTCATCAAGCACATCCCTTCTGAGTTCAGGAATTTCTGGAACACAAATTCGTCCCTCTAACCTCAGAATCCCTTCGCTATCGAGCTGGAAATCCGAAGCATTGCCTTCACGAATTCGTTGACTCATTCCTTTGATAAATTGGTCGTCTTTTTGGAGAGTCGATATCTTGTCAATCAACGAAGTCGCAATGGTAAAACTGACGATCATTTCATTCTTTCGGCTTAACGCATCCGCCACGACATTGGCTTTCCCTGGAGTGTATATGATTTCAAAATCGTATGCTGCAAGAAACTCCAGCCAACGCTGCTGCCTCAGATTCAAGTCCTTCTGGGTGAACAGATACTTTAACGACTGATGATCTGTAAACAGCTCGAATCTCTCACCCAAAAGATAATGCCTCCAGATTTTCAAAGCGAATACTATAGCCAATAACTCAAGATCATGAGTTACGTAGTTCTTTTCGTGCGGCTTCAGTTGGCGGCTAGCATAAGCAATCACTTGGCCCTTTTGCATTAACACTGCGCCAAGGCCTTCTCTAGAAGCATCAGTCCAGACTTTCAAATCCTGATTGCCATCAATGATGGTTAACACTGGAGCAGTTGTTAATCTCAACTTTAGCTCTTCGAAAGCCTCCGCACTTTCTGGAGTCCATTTGAACTTAGAGTGCTTCTTCGTAAGCTTCGTTAAATGACCAGATATCTTCGAAAAGTTTTTAACGAACTTCAGTTAATAGCTAGCCAATCCGAGAAAACTGCGGACTTCAGTGGGGGTACTGGGCTGTTTCCAATTCTGAATAGCTGTGATTTTGCTTGGATCCACAGCGATTCCTTCTTTCGATACGATGTGGCCTAGAAATTTTACTTCATCTTGCCAGAAGATACATTTGGAAAATTTGGCTTTTAATACATTCCGTCTCAGAATTTCTAGAACCTGTTCCAGATGCTTTCCATGTTCGGCCTTTGATTTAGAGAAGATTAGAATATCGTCAATGAAAACCAGAACAAATTTATTCAAAACTCCTCTGAACACTCTATTCATCAGATCGACGAAGTAAGCTGGAGCGTTACATAAGCCGAACGGCATAACTAACCACTCGTAGAATAAGTCGGGACCTCTGAATGCTGTCATTGGAACACACTCTTCGGCAATTCGATGTTGATGGAAGCCTGTAGCTAGGTCCATTCGTGAAAATACTTGTGATCCATTTAATCGATCCAACAAATCATCAATCCGCGGCAATGGATATTTGTTCTTTATCGTTTGTTTGTTCAGATCACGATAATCCACACATAGACGTAGAGTACCATCAGATTTTGGGACAAACACCACTGCTGCTCCCCAATCAGAGAAACTAGGCATGATCAGACCTTTCCATACTAGCTGTCGTGTTTGATTGTCTAATTCCTCTTTCTCTTTCAAGGACATT
This sequence comes from Allium sativum, assembly GCA_030737875.1. NCBI lineage: Eukaryota > Viridiplantae > Streptophyta > Magnoliopsida > Asparagales > Amaryllidaceae > Allium > Allium sativum. Next base: position 202,352,344 of record CM060925.1, on the reverse strand, counting down.
CTTCGAATAGCTTGAACTACCGACCTTACATTCGGAATTAAAGCAATTTTGAAATCTATTTCTCTCTGCGGAGGTAAGCGAACAACTTCTTCGAACACATCCGCATAGTTCTTGACGACAGGAATGTCTTTGATGAGATCAAGAATATTCTCTATGACTTCTGGGATATTTTCTATTTGAGCTGGAGAAACATCGAGAGCTGACCAGAAATCTTTTCTATTTGAAGTAGGGCCTTCACATGGTATGGTTATATAATTCCCCGATTGGGCCCTTGCTTTAACCACTCTCTCGGCGCATCTAACCTCAGCTTCATATTTGGTTAGCCAATCCAACCCCAATATAAGATCAAACTCCTTAAAATTCATGACGATCGAGATAGTAGGGAATTTATAGTAGGAAAAAGAGACAGGTACTGCACAAACCCAACTGAGATCGATGGAACCCCCAACCGGATTTTGGACAGTCATTGGTTCTTTGAGTTTTCTCAATTTCAAATCCAACTTCTTAGCTGCATTCTTTGAAATAAAGCTTCGTGATGCGCCGGTGTCAAACAGTACTTTAACTGGAATATTTTTGACATTAAGCGTGCCTTCTAAAACATCAGACCTTCCCTGTCTATCTGAGGCCGAAACCAGCATTAGATCAACACCCAGGAAACCATTCGACTTAGCCAACCTTCAGTTAGTTTCTAAATCACATCCATATTGTTTATAATATTTTATAACGATTTATCGCTATTTTTATTTATTTTAAAATAGCCAATTTATTCAAAAAGACGCTTCGGGCCATAACGCGGCCGTGGCGCTGTTTTTCTTCAGATTTGATTTACACATATCTAAAAATCTAACCGTTGGATTTTCACAAAATTTACATCATTAGAAAGATCCTTTCAAAACGAATCCAACGGTTCCAGTTTCGGGAAAATCCGACGGTCGGATCTCCCGGTACAATCGTTTGAAGTTTCGATTTCAAAATACGAACTGCAGCGTCGTTATTCGATTAAATATAATTATATTTATATATATATATATAAATATAATCGTTTCTGGCGCTGTTTTTCTTCAGGTTCGAATTAAACATTCCAGACAATCCAACCGTTGGATTTTTACAAAGTTGGTGCCGTTGGAAAGATATTTCCAAGGCGAACCCAACGGTTGCGGTTTCGGGAAAATCCAATGGTCGGATTTCCCGCACTAGTTGTTTGAAATCACGGTTTCAAAACACGAACTGCACGGCCACGTTTCGTTTTAATTTTATTTGTATTTGTATATTTATATAAATATAGTTCATTCAACAATTTCAATATCGTTTCCACTTCAAATATTTCACTAACGCCTTTAAATTTTGGAAAATTTCGCCATAACCTCCTTTGTATGGGAGGGGCTGGGAAAATTCCCAAATAGCCACACGGGCATCTCATGTCAAAAAGAAAAAGAAAAAGCCAAGCGGCTAGCCAACAGGCTCATAAAATCATCACCCAAACAAAATAGTAAATGTGTACCTATTTGTCGGGCACAAAATTTTATTCCTCATCTCTAGCCCCTTTTGCTATAACCTGTTCAATAAATATGCATGTACATATATAAAATTCTTATCATTTATCATTCTCCATTCAACTTCATATTTGATTCCATTTGGTTTAAAAACACCATTCATTCTAATGTTGCATGCATAGGCAAAAATCATATCATTAGCTAATTAATGAATATTTCGACTCATGCATATTTATTTGAACGAGTTGCTATTTTTAACACTTCACATTTCAACAAATCATGCGTATAATAAAAATGTGATTTTTTATTGTAAAACAATTCATTTCAAAACACTATTATTTTATATAGTTTATATAGGTGATAAAAATAGGATTTTTATTATAAAACAATTTCTTTTAAAACGAGATTATTTTACATAGTCCATATAGTTGATAAAAGGTGATTTTTATTATGAAACAATTTATTTCAAAATATGAATACCATTCAACACATGAATTTCAATTCAACGAATGAATATCGATTCAACACATGAAGGTTTTCTATAGTTTCTATATATAGATAAAAATGTGATTTTTATATTTAGAACACGAATACCATTCAACACATGAATTTCTAATCAACGAATGAATATCAATTCAACACATGAAGGTTTTCTATTCAATGAATAAATATAGTTTCAGCAAATGAAAATAATTCAAACACATGAATATTATTCAAAATTTCGGCAGCATAACGGCAGGGTAGTTAAAACCGAGACCGTCCCTAGTACGGCTCCTCACTCTACCTTAAAACCTCGCGGTTTTTGACAATGGGGATCATGCATCTAGTTCGCACGCAGGCGGCATGTATATATTTATTTCATTTCCACAAACTAATTCTATGTGGTTTCAACCAAATATTTCTCAACCACAAATGGGTATTTTTCAACCACAATCAATATCAACCACAAACAATCCCAAACAACCATTCGCTATCAATCAATTTCCACACCAATCACAATCAATAAATATCGTCCATAGTTTGTGGACGAGGGGCGTATAAATATATATATATATATATATATATATATATTTATATATAGTAATTCCCTTCTATTTCAACACATATATAATTTTTACAACGCATATATAACTTATACATCGAACGTACAACTTATACAACGCTTATACGGGAGGTGTACAACGCTTATATAACTCATACATCGACTATATAATTTATATATCCTCGTTTTCCATATCGTTTATAAATTAGAAATCTCACATTTGGTTCCACTCCACCAAAAATAGCAGAAGGCTCAGAAAAATACGCGATCTCTTCTAAAATGTAGAAGACGTCCACACGGTCACGATGTTTCCTGTTTCATCGAATTTCGTTAACGAACGAAAGAGATACGATTTTTCAAAGTTTGCAACGGTTTAAAGGTGTTAAAACAGTTGAAAATAAAACAAGCCGATACCTCTCTGAATTCTTCAAAACTAGGTTTTGAATTTTCTTCAAATCCGTTGATTGTTGCTTCGATCGGCCAACGGCACCTTGTCAGGCTAGGAGAGGCGCACATGCGCCAGGGAGGGGGTCGAACTTGTTGGTCCCCAGGCGGCGGAATCCAGGTGCGAACGGCCGAACTTCTCGAGGGTGGTTCTCCTCCTACAGGCCACGAAAAAATCCAACACTTAAATGGATTTGAAGATCATGAGAAGCACTACAAAAACCTTAACTGTGGCGTTGGATTTCATTGAGCGGATCAAAAGAAAAAGAGGAGAGAAGGCGGCGGCCAATTTCCGTCGTTCGTTCGAGTCGGGGAGAGAGAAAAGCGGGGGGGGGGGGGGGGTGCGTTCTGACATGGACCAATGTAATTTATTTTTTTATAAAGTTTTAAAAATCCGAAAATACCCCTCGTCACACACGAACACCAATCCAAGCCCAACAACTGTCGTCCCTAGCATTTTACCCCCATTCCGAACACAATGGGATATGTTTCGTAGGCCCATTCGACTGTTTCAGTCAGTTTTCCTTCAAATTAAAATATAAAACATTCAATATTTGATTTGAACGTGCATTTCAATTTGCCAGGGCCACAAACTGATTCGAAAAATTCCAGAAAAATAAATCTAGCTATGTTTTGACGATACGGTCCCAACAAAACTAGTTTCGTCGAATTCTGAGACTGTTTGCAAAAAGGCCCATTTCTGGTCGATTAACTGTAATTGACCAAAACACATTTTCCTTTGCCACACTCACATACTAGCTTCAAAAATTATGAAATTTGAAACCTAGCAATAACTTCACATCCCGGATCCAACAAAAGTGGTTTCGTCGAATTCCGAGGTCGTATGCAAAATGGCCAATTTCACGGGCTATATAAGTTCCATAGCGACCTTTCTGAAAATTCATTTGGCCATAACTTTTTCTTTTCGTTATGAAAATTCGATTTTTCAGATTCGTTAGAAAGGTATTCACTAACAGATTTAAATATTTTTGGTTTCGCTAAAATTCGTTTTGTTTTGCACCCGGTACAGTCCGACAAAGTTTGAATTCAATTTTTGAAACTGCAGCGCCATTTCAGGCCTTGTTTATAATTATAATTAATTATATTCGTTTTCCATTGTCGATTCAAACTCACTTTCCATTGCCATTATTTAAAATATTTATTTTAAATATTTAAAATCCATTATTTTAGCCAATTTAAATTTTTTAAATTGGTTCAGATTTTCTGGGTCGTTACATTTATTGTTTGCCTTTTTATTTAAACAATGAATCATTTTCAATATTTTCTTATTTACAATAAAAATGTAACTTTTTATTGGTTAACTTTTTAATGCAACAAATGAATCATTTTTCATATATTCTCTTTTTACAATAAAAATGTAAACTTTTTATTATTTAACTTTTTAATGCAACAAATGAATCATTTTTCATATATTCTCTTTTTACAATAAAATGTAAACTTTTTATTGTACTCATCTTTACATTAAAATGTGAATTTCTATGTAAGAACAAATTCCATTTCAAATAATGATCATTTCTCATATACAATAAAAATGTGCATTTTTTTTGTTGTTAATAAATTTTCATTTCAAATAAATAAATATTTTTAATCTTTCAATTACATAAAAAATGTAAATTTCAATGTAGAGGCATTTCTATTTAAAAATGATCATTTTCTCAGAATTCATTTACATTAAAAATGTGGACCTCAATGTTACACATTTTTAGTTCAACTAATGATCATTTTCTAATTTTATATATACCATAAAAATTCAATTTTGATTGTTCAAACAATTTTATATCATAGCATGAATATTTCACAACACATAAATATTTCAGAAAATTTCGGCAGCATAACGGCAGGGTAATTAAAACAGGCACCGTCCCTAGTACGGCTCCTCGCGCTAACATAGGCTTCGCGGTGATACAAGGGTCATACTTTCCTAATACAATTTTTTTTCTACTATACAATGAATTTTCCACAAACACGGTCGATTTTGTTTCAACCAAAATCAAATAACCACAATCATAATCAAATTCACCCACAATACAATCAAGTCTCCCATGGTCTGTGGACGACGGGTGTCGGGAGTTTCTAAACTCCATCTGAAACCTAATATAATTTTTATTTATTTAATCTGGATTCAGAAATCTCACATCACTTTTTATTTCTTCTAAAATTGTAGAAGGCTCCAAAAATAATGCGGTTCTCTTATGAAATGTAGATCTTGAATTTACGGTCCCAATGTTTCCTATTTCATCGAATTTCGTTATCGTATGACAAAGATATGATTTTACAAAGGTTAATGACTTTTTTAAAGAAAATAAATAAATTAAATAAACACCTTCTCCTTCTTCAGTTTTTATGCCGACGGGTTTTTTCCTTGTGCTCAAAATTAGGGTTCGATACTTTCTCCACCACGACGCGACGGGGGAAGATCAGAGAACGTCACGTGGAGGGGGTAGCACCGCCGGTCATTGCCAGTGAGGGTGGCCAACTCGATGGCGGGTCTGGGGTGAAAATCGAGGTGATGCAGCGGTTGTATGCGAGCAGATTTCGAATGAAATACTCCACTTCACGAGATCCAACCGTATGGATCTGAAGATTATTCAATCCTCTTGAATTTTCTCTTAAGAATTGCTTGAAAATATTGTATGGATTAAAAAATGTTGGAGGCGGAAAATTCGAAGACCATGGCCATTCAACGAAGAAACGGCGGCGGGTTATACTGTAATTAGGGTTTTTAGAAAACTAATATATATGTATATATATATAATAATTTAATCCAATTTTTACTTAACGTTAAATTTTAACGCACCAGACTTCAACTCAAACCCAACGAGTGTCGCCCCAAGCTAAATACCCCCATTCCGAACATAATGGAATATGTTTCATCAACCCATTTGACTGTTTCAGCCCACTTTTCTTTAAATTAAATATAAAACATTTTATTATTTAATTTGATCGTACATTTTAATTTACTGGGGCCACAGACTGACTCCAAAAATTCCCGAAATATAAACTAGCTATGTTTGGACGATACAGTCCTAACAAAATTTATTTTGTCGAATTTGGAGACCGTTTGAAAAACGGCCATTTTCCAGTCGATCCAAATTGATTGAAATTGACAAAACATGCTTTGATTCACCACGCTCACATATTACTTCCAAAAATTATGAAATTTGGAATCTTGTAATAATTTGACAGTCTGGATCCAAACAAAATGGCCTCGTCAAAAATGGAGGTGGTTAGTAAAATGGCTATTTATGCAGGCTATATATTATACTAAATTCCATAGCGACTATTCTGAATGTTCAACTGGCCATAACTTTTTATTCCCGCTATGAATTTTCAAGTTTTCAGATCCGTTGGAAAGATATTTTTAAACAGATTTAAATCTATTTGGTTTCACTAAAATCCGATTTATTTTGAATCCAGTACATTCAGTCAAAGTTCAAATTCAAATTTTCAAACTATCGTACTATTTCTAACTCCTTTTTTAATTAAAATAAATATATTCGTTCAAACTTCGATTTAAATAAATTTTTTTGAACATTATTATTTAAAATAAGTTATTTTTCTATTCAAAATTCAATAGAATAGCCGAAATAAAAAAATTAAATTGGTTCGGATTTTCTGGATTGTTACAACAAGGAAATGTGATTTACAGTGTTTAATGTGTCATGAAGATGTTGATTAAGGAATGCTTAATCAAGGAGTTTAAACATTTGGGTGTTTTTTCTGAAAATTTGAAATTTACAATGGGAGAAAGACTTTAAAAAAAAGTAAAAAGTAAAAGGGTATTCTATGAATGGTTGTGGTTTAAGGAAGTGATACTTTCAGTTGGGTTAAATGTCAATTCATTTTTGTGGTATGAAGTTATGAAGAAGACTAGGAAGCAACGAGCATTATAAATAGGAAAGGAGCATTTGGGTTTATGAAGTGTTGTGCTTGGCTACAGTAAGCATGCGCAGTGGGATAAGATGATTGGGTAAGTCGAGAGTGGTGGTTTGTAGGAGGAGCTATAAGTGGAGAAATGTCGGAAATGGCTGAAGGACATGGGGAGCCGTTTGAGACGGGCGAACTAGTTCAAATGAATTGTCGAAGAAGATAACATGAAGCATGGAGGAATTTATTGACTGTGCTGTTGTGTGCTGCGGTCAAGAGGAGCAGGTTCCGATGTCCTTAATTTGGAAAAAAGAAGATTGGTGGGCCTAAACGTGTACAGGGGTAATGATAGTTAGTAATTTATTAATTTAATTTCTAAATGAGGTTAATCTAATTAAAAACTTATAACGTGGATAACTATCTAATATGATGTCAGATTCAAGTAAAACCGGTCACGACGAAATCATAGCGACGATGTCTACATTATAGAGCTGATTTTGCGGGAAACGGAGCTACTAAGATTTAGTGATAAAATCAAACAGTCATTTGATTTTAAACAAAAATGCAAGTAGAACCGTCATCTGCAAACCAATATGAGTAAACTCACTAACTCTGGCTCGTTTATATTTTTATATAAATGAGTTTTAAATTTATTTACAGTTATTTTATACTATGATGGTTGTTTGTATGAATAGTTGATAAAATTGGTTGAAATGGTTGATATAATTACATCGTTGATTGATTATTAGTTCTAATGTTTCATATTGATGTGAAATTATATTATTGATGCTGACTAACATCCGTGGATGCAGGGAAACAGGTTGGAGGGATCCAACTGGATTCCTTATCATTTATATTACTGTTTTTATTTGATTATGATATGTGATGTGTTATAAGATCCGTGATTTGATAGCTTGTGCATGAATTACCCTGGCCCTAGAAACCCGGTATTTTAAAAATACCATAAAAATTTCAAATGTTGAGAAGGAAATTAGTATAAAAAAATGAAATTTATTCCAGAATAGAAATAAAATTTTGAATTAAATTGAAAATAGAAACCAGTTCAAATGGATAAATCAAGAAGTTGTTTATAAATGAGATTATAAATAAGTGAATTATTTATCATTGGATAAACGAAAATATAAATTCAAATTTTAGTTTTATATGGATAAGTGTAAATTGGTTTTTAAATCAATAATTGGAAAAAAAATTGAACCGGGCAAAATTTTAAAACAAATTATAAGCGAGATTTGAATTGATTGAAATAAAGAATGAGAGTTGTATGAAAATTATAAATAGAAGTATAAATAGGATTTGGGTTTAAGATATTATTTATCAGTACAGAATCAAACTGATTTGATTATATAAAAGAAATATATTCACGATTAAAGTGAATGATGGTTTAAAGCAAATATTTTATAAATGAAATATCTATAAAGGAGATTTAGATTTGTAATTTGAGTCCAAAATTGGAACTCGAATGAGAAAGGGAAAGGGAGAATTAGTTTTAAAAGCAACGATGAGTTTTATTCCAAAGGTCAGAATATAAATAAATCAGAATATAAATAAATTGAGATAAATCTAAGAAATTTGTAATTTGAATTCGATATGTCGAATTTTATTGTAACTATTTGTTTTTAGAGAAAGATAATTAAAATTCTACTTAATATGAAAACATAATTTAAATAGAGTTTTATGCTTTGAAATGATATACTATTATTATGGTTAAATGAGTAGTATTTGTAGAAATCAAATGAAGTCGATTTTGGAGGTTAGGTAATGTATAGCGTGTAAATATACTTGGAAGAAAAATTGAATTGTTACATAAATAAAATGGTGTTAAAAGAAGTTTTATAAAATGAGATATATAAATATAATATGGGTTTACAAGTGACTTGGTATGAATCTAAAATAGTAATTACAAATAAAAATCAAGTGGATTGTTAAACGGATCTTGATTCCTATTTAGGAGTGATACTCATATTTGAAGTAATAACAATTTGAAAGCAATTATTTTGCGTATGGGAATAATTATAAAGCCAATTTGTGTTAAACTGAAATGGTAGATTATTCTGGAGTTTAGAGTATTAATCGAATGTGGATTATTCGAAAGATAATTATTTATTAAAAATTCGATTATACCGAATTCAGGGAAATATTCTTCACTTTCCATATTAATAAAGATTTAATTAATTAATTGTCTAGTTATTTATATATTTAATTAAATGAATAAAAGCGATATTTTAAAACTTATATTTTAGAAATAGGAATTTATAATGCTACCGTTATAATAAATGTTTTGTAATTCTAAACAACGATTTTTTAGCGTTGTTGTTATAATAAATGTTTTATAAATCTAAACAGCGATTTTAATGCCACCGTTACAATAAATGTTTTATAAATCAAATATTTGGAAACAGCGATTATAACGCTACCGTTATAATCACTCTTTTTCCCGTAAAAAGAATGAATCCTTAAATTTAATCTGAGAGTCACGTAAGTGATGTTTTGTTTGAAGTTGTGAGCTTTGACTATTTAAAAATTGAGAATGTTGTTCAATTAAGGTCTGAGAGGTAATTATACCCCAACTTGATTGACTTCATGATTGATAGAGAATGGTTAAGGTTTGATAGTGAAGATTGGTTAGTTAATAAATGATTAATGGTTTAAGTTATAATAACGATGTTTTATAACATCGCGTTAATTTAAAGGATTTTGAAATGTTTTCTCCAAATAAAATGAGAAGTATTTTCTATGCATAGAAAATGAAATGAATTGGTCAACGAGGAATTAATAAATGGAATATGGAAATATTTTCAAATATTAATAAGGTATATTTTCTTCTTATAGAAAATAAGGATCCGTGAATATTCAAAAATGTTTTCTAACTAGAATAACAGATATTTTCTTGAATAAACGAATTATCATATTGGGCATGTTTCTAAGAATCGAGGAAGATATTTGAATTTTGAAAGAATCTGGTAGATGGAAAATGGGAATGGGAAATGATAATATAATAAGAAATTAATTTAAAAAGGGGCCAGTGTTGTTTGATGGTTGATCGTCAGAATTTCCATTTGGAAATAGGATCTTCTATTGAATGCATGTTCCTTTGATAGGTAAATCACCAACTATCAAAGATTTGATTTATTTTATACCTTCATAGTCAATATGGAGAGACCGGGATTAGATTTAATATCTGAAAACCACTCTATATTGGCATAAGCGTTACGAATCGATTTATGCTGAAGATAATTGAAGACGCAGTAAAATGCGAGGGCTGTTCTGTTAATCCTAGGTAGAAATTGCCCAAGATGGATTAGTAGAACATTGCCTTTAGTTTGTCCTGTCCCAGGACAACGTATATTGATGGATTTGACGAAGTGGCATTCAAAGTAAATGATGGCAAGATGTTTTGAAAGGTAATCGTGGCCTCAAGCCTCATCAACCGGGAAATGACAAAAATCGGGCTGGCAGCATGGCCTTGTGGGTCATTCCCATTAGGGGTATTATCACCTGATCTAGAGAAATTTCATTTGCTTCTTATTCTATTCATTGTTGTATGCTTTCAGTAACAGTTGCTGATCACAATCGTTGGTGATAATATGCTCGATACACTCAAGTTAAATGAGTGGTCAGCCATGTATGGGCCGGGTTGCAAGACATTCTTGTTGAACCCTGTGTATTCTCCTCTAGAGATACACTATCGGAAGGTGGTTCCATAGCTTGTCATAGTCGGAATCCAATCTCCAATAAGCGCCCTGCGGTTTTTGATTTAATATTATATATGGAGCGTGAGATGCAAGCGTTCCGTTAGATTTTATTTATTCGATGTAGACATTATTATAATATCACTTGATTTTGATATCAAAAATATTTTTGGTATTGTAAGATAAAATCCATCCGTGTTTATGTGTGGATCGGTCTTACGATTATCATTTCTTTTGAAAGGATTTCTAAAGTTAAACAAATGGTTGGAGTTTACTCACACCTATCCCATGACTGACCTAGAGTTTTTTTTTCCTAAACTCTTGGGTGCTCAAATTTGTACGGGCAGTCAAGTATTCGGGATTTTACAGGTTCGCTAGGTGGAGCTTGAAGCAAGAGGCTTCATCAATTAGCTATAAACTACCATATTTTCCGCTGTGTACTATGTTGTATCTGGAAACAGGTGTTTATAACTGTTCCCGGAATAACTGTTGTGCTTTGATGATGATATGTATATACAATTATTGATTTGTATTTTGAAAGCTATGTTATATAATATATTTTATTCATTCCGCTGTGAGATTTGTGTTCTTCGAGATTCTTCTATTCTAAGCTTTTTTCCTTCTATTTCTCATCCTTTGACTTCTTTCTACTAATGGTTCATATTTCTATGCAATTTGGGTTGGACGCGTGATGTTAATAGTCGACCCAAAGGGTACGGAAATTCAGGCCATTACAGCTTGTGTATAGCGTTAATTCGCAAGCTTCACACCTTGGTATGAGTCAAAAACGGGATGAGGGACAGTGAGGAGAACATGTTTTTCTTTCTAGATAGAAGTGGTGCATGGTACGAGCCCGTGCATTTTTACTTATGTGGATGATGGATAGGGAGGCGCCACAGATTTGGACACACAAGGCCAAAGTAGTCGATCTGGCTGCACAAGGCCAAAGTGGTCGACGTACCGACTAAGAGGTCCAATACGATCGGGAAACGTATGATTCAAGCATAATTAATTAGCAATGTGCAGACTGACCGGCCATGTCGATCCAAGGGTCATGTGTGTTGGTCGTGGACATCTCGCTAGAGATGGTCCGAATTTGGAAGGAGAGATCCCTTTCCTTGGCTCCTGATGGAAATCCAAATTTCAATACGCGACTTTTCAGTTTTAATTGTAAACCTATATTGCGACATAGTAGGACAAGGTACTATGCCGTCTGGGATTGCATTTATATTCGAAGTTGTTTGTATACACTATGCATTTATAATAAGGACAAAAATATTTGTGTTAAAGCGTATCAAGCATGTTTGGAAACTATAATCTAAAACTCTATCCTCCGGCTTGCATTGCATTATGTGATGGTACATGAGTCTTATAATAGCTTCATTTTCCAAAAAGCATTGTGTTGCTTTGTTATAATGATATTTGTGTGGAGTAAACCCGTTTTGTGCCATACGGCATGGTCCCATAATTTCCCAACTTTTAAATTAAAGTTTTAATAACTATTTTATGTTCTCACACTAGTCCCACAACTAGCCTGGAGTTTATTATTTTTCACCTAAACTCTGGATGTACATATTTTCCACATAGGCAGCTTGTAATTTTGGTTTTGTAGATTTTCTATTCATAGGATTCTAGATTACGGCTAGAGCTGTATTCTGGATATATTTATGATCCTTGGATGTGTTAGTTGATGGTTTTTCATTGTGCAATTTATCATGGTATTAACGTAATTTTATTTTTGCTGCTATGTAATTTACTCTCTGATATTTATTTTTCCGCTGTGTATTTATTCGTACTCTGATATTCTTGTACTCTGATGTAATATTGTTGTAATAACAATTAAAAATTCTCTTGTTCTGTGTTATGATGTGTCGTTTTCCCATAACCATCCGCCATTTTAAACGGTCTTGATTGGTTTAGCGACCGATTCAGATGGGGAAAAATTCAGGTCGTTACAGATTTAGAGTTGTCAATGGATGCTTTCAGATATAGGCGCAATATTTGTATCTATAACTGAAATTATTTTCAAATATCTATTTCTATGGATATGAATAGATATTGAATAGTCATCATATTCACCAACAACCAATAAAGCATGAAACATAAATGAGTTTTTTTAATTTACAATAAATGGTTTTTCAATTCCGTTGATATTAAGGGTAAAATATAAATATGATATTAATGAATAGTTTTGTGTGGTTAATATGTATTTAGTGCATATAAAATAAACTTCTAGCTTAATAAAATCCTGAATTAATATGTTTAGTTGTATTAAAGTACACGAAACTTAAACCATACTTCTGAAATAAATTGAACGGATAATTTTTTAAAGTGGATATCTTCGTATCCATAATAGTTTTTCAGATATTGGTTACAGTCAAATTTTTAGAGTATTTATTAATCATAGAAGTCAGCTTTTTTCTAAAAATTAAAGACTGACGTAGTCAATAAGTGGGTCTATAAATTCTAAAGCGGTTTACATATCGATTTTGTCTTTATTTCAGTTTTTATGTTGGAATATACGTTCAAAAATTTGTTTCACTTTCAAACCCAAAGGCTATATTTTCTGGTTTGGGAGATATGATCAATATTAAATTATTTTCTTTTAATGAAGGTGTACTTTTGCTTTATTCTCCACTCACTAATTTATTGATTTCATTCATCCATTTCTCTTATCACATTTAACATCTTTCAACAAAAGTAAATATTGTTTGTTTGAGACAAGTGATCACTTGTTTGACCACTTATTGCTGAATACGAACTTGGTTTGCGTTTGTTTTGAATAAGCGTTCTAACTTGAACACTTATTTAATGAAAGTGTTAAGCTCTTTTGTAATGTTTTTTTTCTGATTTTGAATGCTTAGTGACAATTTATTCAATAAATACCCTTGGTTATATTTTTTTACATTACCTTAAAAATATACTAAACATAAAAAAATAGAACTGCAAATTTTGGAAATCTATTTACTTAAGGTTTCAGACATTTTGAATTATACTTTCTGTGCATTTTCTAGATTTTGATTCATTTATAAAAATAAAAGACATAGAAATAAAGTCGGATAATATTTGAATTTTTGAAAAAGGATCCAACAATACAAGTTTCTGAATTATGTAATTTCTATAATAATTTTTAGATATTTTTTTAAAAATATGACTTTTGGAAATTTAATTCATGAATTTTTTCTTTGAAAATTGAAATCTTGAAAATAAGAAAAGGAAATCTAAATCATTCATAATGAAATATTTTTTAACATTCAATAAAACTAAAGTATTTTCGAGATTAAAAATTACATAATTTCATATAACAACCTGCATTTTTGACCGCTTCAAGTCGGTAATTGAATTAAACCAACTCGAACCGTTTATTGTTATCACTTAAGGGTTTAACATAATCAACAGAGAATCACATAATATAATTTCTTCCAACGGAATAAATTTTTAAACAAAATATCATATTTATACAATAACTTTTATACAGCGGAAAATACATAGATTTTAAGTAAATAAAATTTATAGAAATTTATTGAACCAGTGCGCGCGTGTCTTCACGAGTCTCTGGCTTCGTCAGCTGAAATCTTAAGCTGCAACACACGGTCTGATCGTAGCGTTTATGCAAAACACAAAAACACTCAAGTTAGGATTAACTTTATTTAAGTAAATCAATTTAAGTAAATCACTGAAATATAATAGCTAATCCTAAGTTAAATGAGAAGTTATTAAATTTCAAGTATGCCAAATATTCAAGAGAAAACTATCATAATATATTCGCCTAAACCGAGACAACCTGGATTTTGATCAAGGCAGCTTGTGTATTCGGTTTCAAGTCAGTATGGTGATTGGTAGCGGGCTAAATGTGGAGCAATGGCATAGTACGCAAAAATTATTGAATGGTATAGAGTCCGAGCACAACTACCAACTTATATGTGTCCAAACGTAAATACATATATGCAATCTAGTTTCAACTAGGTAATGGAATAACATTTAAGCAGAAAGTGCATATTTATTTCAGATTTCATCAACGTGGCAGGTATCAATTTCATGACAATAAAAGAACTTACTACTCATATATGTGAACTATCAGTATAGATTTTTGTTTCAATTCGGGTTCATGTAAAAGCTGGGGTTCAGATCTTCAAACAAACCTGCAAGGTACTTGAAGGTTAAAATTGGTTTGATTCAAGGCAAATGAATAAAGTTGCAACCAAATTAAACATAGATTTCATGAATTGATTTGTAAGTCGAGCATTTTACCTCACTGAAGCTTTGTTGTTCATCGATCGGTCGAATTGAAACTAGTGTTGCTCCGAATCAAAGCCCATAAAATAGCAAGCCCCTATAGAAGCCACGATCGCTCGATCTCGATGGTGTCGAACATAATTGAGATGATGGATAGATGGAGCTAGCCATTTAGGGTTTTAGAGTTTCTATCAAACTAGGTTTTTTATAGCGGCTCAAAATAATGACCGAATAAGAATGAATCAAAGAAGGGTCGGCTTTCCTTTATACATACGGCCAACAAAAATCTAAATTGGAATAAGACCATCAAATCCTTTTACCAATTTAAAATTAAAAGAAAAATCAACATTTTGATTCCCCCTTTTATTGTGAACGGTTCTCATCCATTTCAAGCGTTCTAATGTGTGACCCTATAGGTTATTACAACGTTGGCAATGATTTGAAATCATATTTAAGATCATAAACAGTGATTGGCATCTAGCAATACATCGCTGCTGCCCAAGTTATAATAAGATCAACGATTCGATACAACCTTTCTATGACCAGTGTATCAATATAATATAATCCTTTTAACCATATATCCAGGATTAAACTCAAGGCCTGGATCGTATCATCCTCTTTATGATTCAATCTGTTTATCTTAATCAATGAGTACACTATTTTAAAACAAATCAATAATCGAGCATGGCCATACATTTCACAGTCTCACTCAATCAAGAGGCACATGAATATCACTACAAATATAACATAGGGTTAAGTTCCGTCTAGATCATTCATAACTTTCATTTGACTCGAGATGCATCTACACTCAGTCAAGAGGCCCATGGATATCACTACAAATACAAAATAGGGTTAAATTTCGTCTAGATCATTCATAACTTTCATTCGACTCGAGATGTATCCAATAATCACCGTTATCGTTACTCTGTTACGAATAACTTTATATGATATCAAAACACAAATATCCTTGAATAAAATTATACTGATTTCAGGTCTGAGAACCATTACATCACTGTCACTATGAGAATAACTTATGATACTGTTAATTATATTCCATGTAATTATCTCACGGTCGGTCAGCCCAATACGATATTCTCCAATACGTATTTTTGTTTTGACATTAATATCACGTATATTAATGATCAATGAGATATGATCATCAGTCAATTAACACACTAGTCTCGATGCTTCATTATTGTCCTATATATAAACAATAAAACTTGACTAGGGACATTTAAGAATTATAATACTTAATATATTATATAATCTCAAGTTCAAGTCACTTACTTGAACTATATAATTCCGTATTATAATTCTTAGGACTTCTATTATGTTAATATTTATATTATGCAATAAGTTTAACATAACAGAATATTTTATTCTAAATAAAATAATAACATCAACAGTGTTATCAATCTCATCAAAAGGATTGCCTCTAGGGAATAAACTCTAATAATCTCCCACTTGCACTAGAGTCAATCATTCACGTATCGTATACTCATGAAACTAGTGTGACTATTAAACCTCTGCTGCGACAAAGTTTAGTTCAGTAGGTCTGCAACATTACAACTTTTGCAACTTTGCAAATATGTTTATTTCTTCTGTAAACGGCTTCACATAAAAATTATATTTATTAAATATATGTTTCGATCATTAGTGAGTTTAATGTTTTAGGCCTTAGCATTAGACACATTGTCATCGCAATGTTAATCATTGGATCAACAATGAATTAAGTTCAGTGATGAACTTCTTAATCCAAACATTTTCCGAATCAGTATCTATTTCTTGTTTTGATAACTAACATTATTCTCAATAATTAACGTGTTATCAATATAACATTAGAATTATTGTGATACTCCCACTCAATTTCTTGTCTATACAAGATTTAATAGTATTTTTTGGTTTCTGATACGCTTCGAATTCTATTTTATTCTCTTTCGTATCTAAGATACTGGCTCTCTTTAAAAAGGATACCAATTCGAGCAATAAATATTTTATTCTCAAAGGATTTATAGAAATAATATCCATTTGTTTCTCTTGGATATTCCATAAAATAGTTATCTGATTTGGGTCTGATCTTATCAGATGAAGGACGTTTAATAAATTCCTTGCATTCCAAATCTTTGCATTAGACATACTTGTAATGTCCCGTATTTTACGGTACGATAATTAATTTATTTAATTATGTAAATAGTGGTTCAGATAATTAAATGGTTATTTAATAAAATAATATTGAATATTTTATTAATATAAATAATAGGATAATATATTTATTTCTGAAATAGTCGGAAATAGTGGAATTCGCAATATTGTGTGAATTGGACCATATAAAATATTTAATTCAGTTTAGAATTAAATTATAATAATGAATATATTTAAATAACGACGTTTGAACGTATAATTTATATTATAATTTAAACCGAGCTCGTAATGGCGCGGTAGTTTGTAATATGGAGTTTTGAACTTCATTTGAAAATACAGAATCCGTTTTAAATCGGATTTTTGTGAAACAAGAAGTGTTCGAATCTGTTGAAAGATATTTTTCTAATGGAAGAGAAAAATCGAGATTTCATTGTGTAGATTGGGAGTTATGTCCAAATCAAATTTTCAAATAGTCGCTATGGAATTGTTTATAAACCATAATGATATATTTAATTTTAATTAAATATTGGTTTCGAATTTGGACAAGATCTTCGAGACGTAGTTATAATTTAATTTTTAGAATTTTACTGTAATTTTTATTTTGGAAAATTAGCACTTTTTATTTTGATGTATTTTACACTATAAATCAGCATTTTGGAGTTTCACAGAATGAGTTGACTAGTCTATTTTATTATATTTTTAGGATCGTGGGACATTACTCGTCTCACTGGTATTTTTACTTTTGTCAATAGCGGTTAGTATGTGGACGAAGTTTTATGTTATGGGATACCGGAATTTTATAAACTTAAACAAACATACGCTACATACGTTTGAATAGACCAATTCCTAAGTGTTGTGCATAGGGCCTAAGCTCCAAAGTAACACTAAGTTTATAAATACCTTACACCTTTTCTAGCCTATAACATTGTCAAGACTTGAACTCACGTTGCTTGCATGGGAGACACATAATATACCCTTTTATGTCAGGTTGGCTACAAATTCACTAGCATAATATAGCCTACAGCGAAATTGTAAAAGGTGGAATTTAACCCCAGGTCCCATACTAACCTATAACTTGTTTTAACACAATAGAATGAAATGGATAACCTACCAGGAGAAGGTTTCCTAACACGTTTAAAAGAAAATGAAAATTTTTAGGAACATTTCTTGAAAGAAGAATTGATCAAATGGTGGTACGAGTTTGGTCAGCTGTGTACATACCAAGATTTTTCTTTTATTTAACTTAATATATTTATAGTGTAATGAGCCTGGGAGATACACGTTTACATTTACTGCTTGGGTTTTTCCTTAGTGCCTAAGTTATTTTTCTCATTAAATCTTCTGCCATACTCCACCGTAGGTGTGCCTCACCATCTACATCAGCTATGATCTTTCACCATCATGATGTGATCAACATTTAATCTTCTTGTACTGTCTTTCCTTAGCAATGAAGAAATGATAGCCTATATATATACTGATGGACAAATCGAGTTCCTTTTTGTTTTGAGCAAGGCTTCGAAAACAAACGTCATGTTCATTGAATAAAAGATAAAAATAAAACAATGTCCTGGACCCTATTAGCAACGGTTAAAGCCTCTGCCAATGTCTCCAGTTCAGATTCAAGCAACAAGTTGGAAGGTCAACAATGATTTTTACATGAGTCTAAGTGTACACTGGGTAAGGCAGCGAATGTCTGTTTTAGTTCGATGGAGGTGGGTTGTTCGGTGAGGAGAAGGACACGTGGGTTATGGGGAAGTGATTAAGCGCATGAAGTGGGGAATGCTAAACGCTAGAGCTTGCATGATAAAGAGATGAGTTTAGGAAATGGCAAAATAAAAGACTGGAGCATGCGATCATTTATGGAAAAGGGTGTACGGCAAGTTCATTGTAGTGGGAGTTTATTGTTAAGCACAAGTATATTTTTAACGTGAAGAGTTGTAGTGAGAAGAGGCAGCCGAGGGTGTACTTGCATGGAAGAGGAGGTTGAGTTTGAGTATTGCGTAATGATGATAGAAAGGTGCAGGGATCGAGAAGAGAAATGAGGGTAGTAGCGTAAGTTTTTGTGAAGAATTGGTTGAGTTCTTTGATGATGCTTGCCGTGACATTCATAGTAGGGAGCACTGTTTGAAACAGTGAAGGAAAAAGTAACCTACGTTGAAATGGAGGAGGTAGAATGGATAAGCTGGAGAAGACAATGATGGTGATGTTTTCATTTTAGTTTTAAGGCAGTAAAGAGGTCGAGTGGATGAAGGAAATTATCAGCATGGAAATAAAGAGGAGCAGGTTTCTGTAAATCGGAATAAAGGAGGAGCAACTGTTCATTTGGGCGGTTATAGGAATGAAGTGGGTTTGGGCTTTATTTAAAAGGTGAGCCCAATTAAATATAATTAAGTTTTATTTTAAATTTAAATAGTATATTAACTTTTATAATGTATAACTTTATCATATGTTATCTGAATTGGACAAAACAGGATCCGTTGGGATCGTATAGACGAGCACGACACAATGGAACTGATTCAGAGTAAATTGGAGCTCGTTACAATTTATATATAGCGAAATAAATTGCCTTATTTGAATCGACGATCGCTTATCGTTATATAATGATAACCGTCCAAGGTGAGTAAATCCCACTAACTCTACACAGTTTATATTTTTATAACGTATAGAATTGATAAATTTGATTGATTGTTGTGTGCTAATTTTTTGGATAACTGCAAATTAATTAGTTGAAATTATAGATAACGATATATATAAATATATATCGCTAATCAAATACTGGTTCTGTTTATCAGAATATTTCATATTGAAATGAAGTTGATGTTAATTATATTGTTTAACTTCTGTGGATGCAGGGAAACAGGTTGGAGGATCCAACAGGATTCCTCAATATTTATAATACTGTTTTTTTTATATATTGTGATATATGATGTGATATATAATCTGTGATTGATTATGATGATACTTGTCTTGTTATTTGGTATTTTGAATACCATAAGTAATACTAGAATGTAAAAAGGGAATTTTCAAAGTGTATATTAAAAATAAAATATTAATATAAAATAAATGGATTTTATATAAAAAGGAATTATTTGGAAAACGTAAATAAGAACTTCTGCATAAGATTTTAAACAGTTACATGAATGTTCTAAAAGGCCGTTTTTGGTATAAATACTGAATGAAGGTAATAAGAGGTAAATAAGTCAGTATATGAGGTAAATATAATATTTTCGGAAATTTATAGGATTATAAGAAGAGATTTTTACATTAGGAAGGTTTAGACCAATGCTTCGCACACGGGTGTAACATGGTATGGGTTTCTAGTAAATATTTAAAAAGAATCTGTTTTAACAGATAAATTGAGAAGATTAATTTATAAATAATGTTTAATAAATTAAATAAAATATTTATCATGTGATAAATGGAATATATAAGTCTGAAATTATATAGAGAAGTAAAATCGGTTTTAACAACAATATTTGAAATCGAATGCGAACGTAGCAGTTGTGTAGGGAGTTATAAATAAGGTTTTTACGAATATTCTATACATAGAAGTATAAATAGAATTTGGAATTTGATTATTGTTTTTAAATACGAAATCAAGCTGTTTGATTTGATAAAAGAAATATTTTTCACATTTGATGTAAATAAAGAATTTAAGTACATATTTTGCAAAATGAAAATATTATAAAGGAAACCGGGTTTTGAAATAGGAATTTAAATTGGAGTTAATCGATACGATGCATTTGAAGAGAGTTAATCGAATATAGATTATTCGAAAGAGAGTTAATCAAATATAATTTATTCGAAGAGAGTTAATCGAATATAATTTATTCGAAAGAGAGTTAATCGAATAGAGATTATTCGAAAGAGAGTTATACGTTGAAATTCGATTATATCGAATTCGGGAAAGTACTATTCACTTTCCGTTTTTAATCAAGGTTTATTTATTTATTAGTAAATTAGTTGTATGTTTATTTATCTAAATTAATAAATAAAAGTTATATTTAAGTTATTATATTTTGGAAGCATAAGATTGTAACACTATTGTTATAATCAAATGATTTCTATAAAAGAAGTGGACTTGTAAATAGAATCCGAGAGTTACGTAAGGAAGTTTGTTAAAGATTTAAAAGGTGAACTTTGTCTATTTCGAGGTTAGAAATGTTGTTCAGTTAAGGTCTGAGAGGTAGTTATACCCCAACTTGATTGAATTCATTTTTAACTAAGGAATGGTTAAGGTTTGATAGTGAAGCTTGGTTAAGTGAATTTAGTTAATGAGTGTAATGGTTTGAGTTGGCATAGCGATGTTTTATTTAAACATCTGTTTAAATCCAATGAAGGAGTTTTGGAAATGTTTTACAAATAAGAATCAGAAATGTCTTCTAATATAGAAAATAAGAAATGATAGTAAATATGGAAATGTTTCCCAATGATTAATAATGTATATTTTCTAAATTTAGAAAATAAGAATTTAAGAATATATGGAAACGGGAATAGGCAAATGAATAATTGAATGACAAATTAAATTAAAGGGGATTAGTGTTGATTGATGATTTGCTTAGTAAGATTTCCGTTTGGAAATATGACTGTTGTTTGAACACATGTTTTCCTTTGATAGTTAAATAACCGACTATCAAAGTTTTGACCGTTTTTCCGTTGCCAATACGAAGAGACCGGGATCAGATTCATTATCTGAAAACAATTCTGTATGGGCATTAGGGTTGCGAATCAAATATGATGAAGATAATGGAAGACGAAGTTTGTGCAAGGGTTGTTCTGGCAAATCCTAGGTAGAAATTTCCTAAGATGTGTTTACAGAATAGTACCTTCGGTTTGTCCAGTCCTAGGACAACATATATGGAAGAATGTCTGATAAAGTATATTTAATAGATTGCATAATTTAATCTCTTCAAACGTATTTACGTTTGGTGGCGGAGGAATTTGTTTCTCTTAGCTGTATACCCGTGGTATGTTTGGAGAAATCAATTTGTGATTTGGCGGGTATGACGATGTGACATTCAAAGTGAATAAATGTGTGATCTGTACGTCAGAGATAAGCGTGGCCTCTACCCTGACAACCAGAAAATGGTATAAAATCGGGTAGGTCACATGGCTAAGTGGTTAGCTACCAATTAGGGTGTATTATCACCTGATCTAGAGAAATTCCATTTACTTCTATATTCTATTTCGATCTTGTCCCTTTCGGGAAACAGTTGCTGATCCCAACCGTTGGTGATAATATATTCAGTACACTCAAGCGAAATGAGTGACCAGTCATGTTTAGCCTGGGTTACAAGATGTTCTTGTTGAAACCGGCAAATTCCTCTCTAGAGATACACTGTCGGAACGTGGTCCAATACCTTGCCAGTTGGAATTCATTAACCAATAAGCGCCCGTGGTTTTTGATTGTATATTATGTATGCAGAATGTGAGATGAAAGAGTTCCGCTAGATGATTATTATATTGTGGTTGATAGACACTATCATAATATCAAGGGAGTTTTAATATAAAAGATCATTGTTTCTTACAAAAGGATTTTTGATGTCAAATCAAATTCTTTGGATTCTTATAAAGGAAAAACCTGTTTAGCGTCATATGGCGTAGTCTTATAAGATATCGTTTATTTTCTCAAACTGTTTTAAATTGTTTACTCATGCCAGTCCCATGATTGACCCGCAGTTTATTTTGTTTTTGTTTTCCCTAAACTCTTGGATGCCCAAATTTGTACGGGCAGTCAAGTAATCAGGATTTTATAGACATATTGAGAGCTTGGAGCAGGAGGCTTCAGGATTTTATAGAAATTGTTTATTTCCGTTGTGTTTTAAGTGTTGTACTCTGATAAATGTTATTGTATACATATACTGGTTTTATTTCAAAGTTATGTTATATTTTATTTGTTCCGCTCTAAGATTCTTGTTACTCTTATTCTGTTGTTGTGATCTTCTTCATCTATTCTAATTTTCTATCTTATCAATTCTCACCCTCTAACTTCTTTCTGCAACTATCCTGTATTTTCGATGCTTGAGTAGTCGACATTGAGTCTATGTCGATTACCAAAGATTGCAAATTCCCTAGATCGTTACAATACTATTACATTTCCAACTCCATATCTTATATGGCGTATTCATAATCGATTTAGTGGGGTCTAATACTATTTTTCTAAATTTAACTTATTGGAAATCTACATGACTTATCATTGATGGTACCATATCTAATAAGGCGTGATTTCTCCTTTCAGACACACCATTCCAATATGGTATTCTAGATGGAGTGAGTTATGAAACAATTTCAAACACTTTTGGATAGTCATTAAATAATTGGCTTAAGTATTCTTTTTCGATCTGTTTGAAAAGTAATTATTATAACGACCCGAACTTCCCCGTTGTGACGATCCCAAAACCCCGTACGACGGTGTTAAGGATAATCATTGGAATATAACACACTAATCATCATTAGCAGAGTACAAATAATAACATAAACAGAGAATAGAATAATTTACATCAATATGACAACAGAATCATAATATGTAATAAACATCAGAGTAGCACAGTGCATGATACAACTTAGTGCATGTAAGGAAATGATCAGTCTACATCAAGATCACTGGGATATATACATTAGAGAGTACATAATGGAAGAAAATCTATCTACATCGCGATAAGCAGAATCATATACATAAGGTACTAATGGCGGAATATCACATAGCCAAAATACTGACGAATCTAGTCTTTGCCATACAAGCCAAAAGGTGCACTCCATGCTACAGTGCAAAAGCCAAAATATAACCTGCCATGCGTCACTAGGCTGCCCATGTGAAAATAAAGGCACCCGAGTTTGCAAAGTGAAACAAACTACGAGTCAGTCATGGGACTGGTATGAGAAATCTACTTAACTGGTTAAACAACAATAAGAAGGCAAATCATAGGACAAGGCCACTTTCGCGGAACGGGTTTACTCCAATGATTACCGGTGCATGAAATAAAGTAAATCTTTTGAACAACTCAACGCTTTTTATAAAAATGCAGCCGTTATAAGACTCAAGTCCCATCACATAATGCAACGCAAACTGGAGGATAGAGTTTTACCTTATAATGGCCAAAATATGCTTCATACGTGTAAAGCAAAATCATTTGATATTAGTACTAGTGCATATATGTTTCAAAAGCAAATTAAATCATAAGTATCAATCCTAGATGACATAACTACTACCTACTATGTCGCCATATATAAGTTACAATCAAATCCGTAATTTCATTTTGGAAATTTGGATTCCATCATGAGTCGAGGCAAGGGATATACTCCTCACCGCTTCGAGAAACTCTAGCAAATGCCTCAGGACTACACACTCTGGGTTGCCCTTGGAATCGGCTGGGTCGGTCCTCCCTTACATTTGAGGATTAGTTATTCCTGAACACACGTTTCCTGGTCCTATCAGACCTATTCATCGGCTCCGTAAAGACCGATATAACCGAGGCGCCTCGCATTCCAACATCCAGAAAGGTATAACAATCAACAATGTCAGGGCTAGTAAAACGCTGACACCACCCATAGCTAGAAAGAAACGTCGTTTTCTCCCAACGGTCCTTATCCCATTTTTAAATCATACCGGGGTGTGAGGCTCGCGAATTAATGCCATACACAAAGCTACGCTATATTCAAGCTAAGCTTTAATCATCAACCACTAGACTCTGCTTTTCAACAAAAGCCTTGATCACTGCATCTCCGCATGCCACACAGACCATTCTCTCCATGCGACTGGTTTCTATCGATATATAACCTCTGAGCTCGTATGTCTCAGAGAAGGGCGTTAAGAAAGAGAATAATTCTCCACCGCCAAACAGATATATATTTAATAGAGATCAATCAACACAGAAAAAAATACAATGTCAGACACACATCCATTTACAAGTCCGTTCTGGGTCTAACTGAAACTGGAGGCACCTTATTCCTCGTCCCGTATGTCCAATACAGGAGAGAGGCCCTTGCACATCCGGACGATCAACAAGTACGTCCAGACTACTACCACTGTAAGCTCGTCAAGTGAGCTACCCATTTCAACGGCATCAATAGTAATCTACACGATGTGAAGATCACCGGTCTTGCACCATCTTCATATCTTCCACATTTATTCATCGATCAACTATTTGAAATGAGAATTACTCGGCCTTTTCAAATAATTCACGTATATTAGAATTCAAATCAATTATGTCCATGGTTAAATTATTCGACATCCGCATTTCAATTCTTTATGTAATTTTAATGTCAAACACATTCAACCATCAAATATCAAGCAACCTAGTAGAATCGGTTTATTTCCATTCCATATCACCTATAATATTTTATAATGATATATCGCTATTTTTATTTATTTAAAAATAGCGCCATTTAATTAAACGACGTTTCAGGCTATAACGTGGCCATATCCCTGTTTTTCTCTAATTTTAATTTACACATTTCTCAAAATCTAACCGTTGGATCTTAACGAAGTTAAGTCCATTGGAAAGATCTCTTCAAAGAGAAACCAATTGTTCCAGTTTCGGGAGAATCCGATGGTCGGATCTCTCGATATGATCGTTTAAAGTTACGATTTCAAAACATGAACTACATCGTCGTTATTCATTTTATTTAATATATATATATATATAAATATAATTCATTCTGGCGCAATTTTTATTCAGATTTGAATTAAACATTTCACACAATCCAACCGTTGGATCTTAACAAATTTTATATCGTTGGAAATATTTTTCCAAAGCGAACCCAATGGTCCAGGTTTCGGGGAAATCCGATGGTCGGATTTCTCGGTATAATCGTTTAAAATTACGATTCCAAAACACGAACTGTAGCTACGTGATTCGTTTATTTAATTTATATTTATATATATATAAAAATACAATTCATTCGACGATTTCCATATCATTTGTCACTTTAAATATTTCACTAACGCCTTTAAATTTTAGAAAATTTCGCCGTAACCTCCTTTGTATGGGGAGGGGTTTGGAAATTTATTGGGCCGTATTAGGCACCCAATAAATCCTAAAAAGCATGCACATATTTATAGTGATATATTCTGGTGTCCACAGGGGAGTGTGTGTAGATCATAACTCCAGAGAATAAATTCTCGTCACCCTATAAATGGTTTTTGTGCCTTAATGACTAGAGAGACGTGTTTATTTTCATCTCCAGAACCGTGTGGGGTTTTTATTAATCTGGAAATTTATCGTTATATTTTATATAGTCCATGTTAATCTTCAGTTTCACCTGAAATATAGTCGTCGCCATACAAGCCTCTCGCTTGTATGGTATATCTTCAACCTCGTCACATAAGCTCCAATTGCTTATGTGGTATATGATATGGTATGCTATCATCAAGAAGTATGTCACGTAGTGTGGTTCAAAATTAATTGTTACTATCCTATGGCGACGTTTATTATTTCACACAGAATAACCAGCACTCAGCATCCAATGGCATTCACAGGAGTTTATATAATAATAAAATTGCGTAGCCAACTCATTAAGGCTTACCTATTTGTCGGGTAAAGCAAATATTTTCTTTAATCAATAGCTAATCCATATTCCTGTTCAACATGTGTATATATATGCTGAACCAATGCTAAAAATAATGTTTCTAGCGAACAAATGTTTATTTCAACACACGGTTATTTTTAACATTTCCTTCATAGGAAAAAAATGATATTTTTAGTGAACAAAAATATGTTTTAACATATGTACATTTTTAGCGAGTCATATTCATGATAAAAATGATATTTTTATCGTTCAAAATATATATTCAAGGCATGAATGTTTTTAGCACTTCATATTCACTATAAAAATGTAAATTTTATTGTTCAATCCTTTTATTCAATACATGAATATTTTAAATAGTTCATACATATAATAAAAATGATATTTTTATCGTCAAAACAATTTATTTGAAACATGAATATTTTATATACTTCATACATAAGATAAAAATGTTATTTTTGGTGTTAAAACAATTTATTTAAGACACTAGTATTTTATACAGTCCATATATATGATAAAAATGATATTTTTATCTTTAAATGAATTTATTCAACACATGAATGTTATTCAGCACACGAATATTTCATATACTCCATATGCATAATAAAAATGTGATTTTTATTATCTAAACAATTTATTCGACACATGAATATAATTCAACACATGAAAATAATTCAAACACATAGATATTACTGAAAATTTCGGCAGCATAACAGTAGGGGGTTAAAACTCGGCATCGTCCCGAGTACGGCTCCTCACACTACCTTAGGCCTCGCGGCGTTCCATAAGGGGCTTATCTAAATGATCTAAGATCAATTTCATATCATATGAATATTTCACAACAATTCCCATTGTTTCAACCACAAATAATTATTTTCAACAACAAACAATTATTTCCAACCATTCGCATTTCAACTAATTTTCAACCATTCGCATTATCAACTAATTTTCATGCCATCATAATCAATTCATATCGTCCATGGTCTGTGGACGAGGGGAGTGTATATATATACATATATAAAAATATTTCATTTCCATTTCAATACATATATGATTTTTACAACGCACGTATAATTTATACATCGCTCATATAACTTATACAATGCTCATACATGAGGTGTACAATGCATATATAATTTATACTTCGCTCGTATAATTTATACAATGCATTTCCATTCCATATTTGAATTTAGAAGTCTCATATCGATTTTAATCCTTCTGAATTTTGTAGCAAACTCGGAATATGTTCTAGCTTCTTCTAGAATGTAGATGATGTCGCTACAAGTCCGATGTTTCCTGTTTCATCGAATTTCGTCAACATAGCAAAAAGATATGATTTTTTTTGAAAATCACAATTTGCAACGCTTAGAAGTGTTATAATCAGTTTTTTAAAAAATAAAGGCCGCACCTTTCTGAAATTGTTCGAAACTAGGTTTCGATTTTGCGGCAAATCTGTTGCACTTGGAGGGGATCGGAATACACCACCTCGAAGAGCATGGTACGGCGCTCAGGCGCGTGGGAGAGGGGTCCCACTCGGTGGCAATTGTAGGGCATGGCGGCGCTTCGAAGTCCGGAACTTCCCGGAGGTGATTCTCGAGGTATGGTGAACAATAGGGGGAGCTCCTTATATAGATTTGAAAAGGAGGAGATGTTCTTCAAAAAGTTCCAAAGGGGAAGGGCCTAATTCGAAGTGGATTGGCCAGAAATCGGTCGGGAACGATGGAGCACCCTCCGTCATCAAGAGAAGGTTACAGGGGGGGTTTCTGATTTTTATAAAATTAAATAATAAAAGAAAAAAAATCCTATTAACCGATATTTATATTAATTCAAAAATTAGGGATTTTTCTATACGAACTCCAATTTAAACCCAATGACTATCTCCCCTAGCTAAATACCCCTATTCCGAACACAATGGAATATGTTTTGTAAGCCCATTCGATTGTTACAGTCAGTTATTCTTCAAATTAAAATATAAAACATTCAAATTTGGATTTGAACGTACATTTTAATTTGCCGGGGCCACATACTGATTCCAAAAATTCCCAAAAAATAAATCTAGTTATGTTGGGATTATGCGGTCCCAACAAAACTTATTTCGTCGAATTCTGAGATCATTTGAAAAATGGCCATTTTCTAGTCGATCCAATTTGACTGAAATCAACCAAATACGTTTTCCTTTGCCACGCTCACATATTAATTTGAAACCTAGCCATAAATTGACATCCTGGATCCAACAAAAATGGTTTCGTTGAAAACGGAGGTCATTTGCAAAATGTCTATTTTCAAGGGCTACATTTATTCCATAGCAACCATTATGAATATTCAACTTGCCATAACTTTTGATTCCCGCTATGAAATTTCGATTTTTCAGATTCGTTAGAAAGATATTCTTAAAGATATTTAAATATTTTTATTTTCGTTAAAATCCTTTTTATTTTGCATCTTGTATATTCAGTCAAAGTTCGAATTCAAAATTTTAAACTGCCGCGCTATTTCTAGCACGTTATTTATTTAAAATAAATCATTTCAATTACTCCAAATTCATTAAAATTGCCAAATTAAAAATTTTTAATTGGCTCGGATTTTCCGGGTTGTTACAATCTACCCCGTTTAAAACTTTTCGTCCCCGAAAAGGAAACAGCAGTAAAGTAGGAAACAAAACGGAAATGCAAAGTATTGTAAATGTACCTTGCACCGGAGTTAGCCAGAGATGCCCACTCTGCAATTTGGATAAGCTTGTTTAATGCTTTCTTATATCTCCCAAGTACAGTCTCTAGGATCTCCACTCCACTACACTTTAACTAAATGAACCTTTTTGTTCCTTAGCTCTTTAGTTTCTTTGCCAATAATCTTTATCGGCTCTTGTAACACCCCGTGTTTTCTGTTAACATAAGCTAACGAATTAAACGATACTTAATTTTAAATGTGAGAATCAAGGGCAAACGGGTTACGCCATTGTGTTGGTCTCGGAATTCTGGTTGAGATAGAGTCCGAATTTGCGTAAATTGGACTTCGCATGAAGAAGTTATGGCTATCGGAAATTTCCTGCCCAAGGCCAGGTCGACCAGGGGGTCGACCTTAGTGTCGACCTCCCCTATACAGTTCGACCTTAGTGTCGACCTGGGGGTCGACCTCCCCTTCCCCCCCCCCCTTCGGGCAGATCTGAAAGATGACGATTTTGTGACTCAGTGCTGAGTCATTAGGGCTGAGGTGTCACCCTATCTTGGCTGGATGGTCTTGATTGATTCTAGGTTGATCAAATGGCCCAAATTAATCCTAAATTCTACATAAACACATGTAGACTCAAACTCTAAAGCCTAATCAAAACTAGAACCATGGCCGTTTTGCTATCACCTTGCAACCAAGAATAGCCGTCATCAACTAGAGGAAAAGTAAAGCTAATCAACTCAATTCAACTCAAGTCTATAACAACTACAACAACAAATTTGTCTACTTCAAAGGCGAGCTAAATCAATTTCAGAACTCAGATCCCAGAACTCAAGAACTTCTTTGAGTTGTGAGTTCAATTTTTGTAATAAGATAATCAATAAGTTGATTGGGTTGAGTTATAAATTGGATTATATGGCTATATTTGTGAGAAATTGAAAAAAATGTGATATTTTGTGAATATATGCTAGTTGTTCTTAATGATAATTTTGTTGTGGATCCTTTTTCATATTCCAAATCACCTATGTTCAACTTGATTCACGTTTGACATCATTTTATATGCAAGTTTGGGTGTAGATTATATGCTAGTTTCTACATGAATTATACACCAGTTTACATGTGAATCAAAAAAAGTGACTATATGCAAGTTTATGTAGAAATTGGATTCACATATATGCAAGTTTACCCCTTTAAATTTAGATCTATGACATACATAGTTTTATGCAAGTTTGTGACTATGGGTTATGCAAGTTTTGGGTGAAAACTATATACATATATGCAAGTTTACCCCTTTAGATTTAGATCTATGACATACATAGTTTTATGCAAGTTTGTGACTATGGCCTATGCAAGTTTTGGAATGAAAATTATATTCATATATACAAGTTTTAGGTGAAAAACTATATTACATATATGCAAGTTCACACCTTTTGGCCTATGTTTAGATTCATGATAATACAAAGTTTATGCAAGTTATGTCGTAATCCTTATTTGCAAGATTAGATCCATTTTGTGTGTTATGCAAATTTGCGATGTTTCTTTCCTTTTAATGTGCTAGACTAATTGCTTGTCTAATATACATATATGTCATGATAAACGAACGAACAACGTGGGGACGATGGGGGTAATTTTGAATATACACATATTGAGAATTGGCATAATGGCCTTGAAAAGGCATATAATTAATTTAAGACATTAATTGGAAAAATTGGCATTTATGGACATAATTGAGACAATTATGGACATAATTTATTTGGAATTCATTGACAAATTTGAATAGGGATTTTAATCCAATTTGGGGTTAAATGAAGACGTGTAATAATAAACCGCCTAAGACACGAGGTTAGACTCTTTTGTGGTATAAGACTCCCAGACCCGCCCAGCAAATACAGCAGCCACAAACGCCAGTCTAATGTGAGAGGTCTAAGGCATGAATTAAATGCGTAACAGTTGTAAAGACACGAGGTTAGGCTCGTTTGTGGTGTAAGACTGCCCGGACCCGCCAGGAAAATCCAGCTGCCATAAATGCCAATCTAATGTGGGAGGTCTTTACAAGGTTACAGTATTAATGAATTAAGAAACACTTAACCAGATAAACATGTGGTGGAACATGAGGGGGTTAAGTGGGTGCCTTGGGTGGCATGTGGAGTTAAGAGGGTGCCTTGGGTGGCATGAGAAATACGATTAGATGCACTTAACCAAGATTGAAACATGTAAGAAGACATGAATAAGAATGGGGTTAAGTGGGGAAAACCTTAGAGGGGACCAAGCATAGGTGGAAAGCTTGTGTCATGCATGGGGGCCCTTTTCAAACCAGTAACCCATTAAGTATCTTTGTGGGCTCGAACCAAGTCGAGGACGGGACACGTGTACTGGGTTTGATTGTAAGAGGTCAAAACGGGTTAGCGGTGGCAACGCAAGTCCAACAGGGTCATGTGCGTGTGTGGCCCCGGGCTGGTACGTAAGACGTTGTTGCATTGTGTAGATATAAGCCATGCATTTTTGGTGGTATCGGGTTGCCACTTTCGGGAGTGATACACCCCACCGTGGGGCCAGCACGGGTATCTACGAGTTAGGGAGCCGATCGAACGGGGGTAGTGGGTACACCTAGTGGAGAAAGGGGCAGGCGGCACCTATGAAGAAAGCTAGGAGTACACGAAACTACCATTATCATTATTAAGTTTGGTAGGCGGGATCAAGTTTTTGGGTGTTTGGTGTGGTGCAGTGTAGTAATTATCTTATTGTGATTAGGTGCGCCTTTAACGTTATTCTTGTTCATCTTATTTCCTTTGTTTGCTCTGTCATACCCATTTGTTCATAGTCATTTCCTTATTATCCAGCTTATGCCTTGTCCTAGTTACTTAATGATTATATTGTCAAAGTTATTGCACTCGCCAGACTTTATGTCTGACCCCTTTGTTTCAACCTCTTTTCTCCCTCCCCCCCCCCCCAAGGTGCTCAGGGTGGGACTAGTACTAGTGGAGCTTGATTTTGGACAGCTTTATCTCTTTCTTTGGAAGTTGCTTGGATCACTGAAGTAAAAGTTCAGCCTATCTTACTTATGGCTATTTTATGTTGGGGTTATGTCTTCCATTTTCATGTACTCTGATTTAATCAAGATGGATATTATGTACTTGACTCTAGTCTTTGGGTTTTTTGATGATGTAACCAAACCTATTTGTTTACCGCTGCGATGAATGAAGTTTTAAATTTTTAATTACTGTTTTATATCTGTCTTGTTGTTAAGTTTCTGTTCTATACACACTTAAAACGCTCCATGGAAGTTAATTCATTCCCTTTGTGAGTGACATTAATGGACGTGGGGTGTCACACGTGGTATCAGAGTTGAAGGTTACCAGAACAGATAAGATATTTTGAAAAACTATTTTTCAAAAACCTTTTATAAAGAAATACTTTCAAAAGTATGTTTTGAGGAGAATATCTTCAAGAGAAAAGTTTATTTTGAAAACATAACCCCAAGAGCCATATATATTTCTTTCGAATTCTTCGTTTGAATCTCTTCATTTTCTTTTCAGCATGTCTGGAATTCTCGAGATACCTGAGGGGATATAGATACCTGGATGGTTTAGAAGGTATCTGGAACCTAGTGCCCATATCGTAGTCCCAGCAAATGGTCCTCCTCCTACTCCTCCCCATGTTGACACTTTCGCAAAGATATGCAAGGACTTTCGGGCAATGGGCGGGAAACCTTCTCACGGGTCGGAAATGTTTATTGAAGCTCGAAATTGGCTAAAGGAGGTGGAAAAACTGTTTGGAATCTTTGAGCTAGAAGATGGAAGAAAGGTCCAGTTAGTTGCCTGGTTAATGAAGGATGAGGCCTCGTTTTGTTGGGAGGTTACTAATGGAGAGCGTCCAGTTGATACATTGCCGGATTTCAGGCGTAGGTTTGCGGCGAAGTTTCTCTCACGGGCTGAAGAGAATCTATACATGGAAAGGTTTTTGGCATTGAGGCAGGGGAATTTATCATTGAAAGAATATGCCAACAAGTTCAATCAGTTGGCAAGATTTGGCTTGGACTTGGTGAATACACCCGAGAAGAAGGCCCTGAGATTTGTTAAGGGTTTGAATGAGCCGCTACATGGGTTAGCTATGACCCACATCCCTATGGGGGCAACCTTTGAGAGACTAGTTGACATGGCACTTATGCATGAAGAGGAGAAAGGCGCCAATGCTAATAAGGCACCTGAGAAGAGAGGGGATCAACAGAAACCACAACAGCAACAACAGAACAAGAAGGGTGGTAAAGACAACAATGGTAAGGGAAAGAAAAGATGCTTTAACTGTGGGACTCCAGGCCATCTAAGAAAATACTGTAGGAAGAAAAAGAAGAAGACTGGTAGTTTCCACTGTGGCGAGGCAGGACATCTGATTAAGGACTGCCCAAAGAAAGGGCAAAGGGCAGGGCCTACCTCTGGAGGGCAGATTCAGGCTCTCATGGCACCAGGGCAGTCAAAGGGCAGGTCCAGGCTCTCGTGGTCCCACCGCTGCAAGAACGAGGTAGAACGGTTTCCGTTGAAAGTTTGGTTTATCTTTTCGATCATCCTGTTCGCACACTCTTTGATTCTGGTGCATCACACTCTTTTATATCCACTGCTTTAGTTGAGACACTATACCTAAACACCAGTATCGTAGAGGATCCCTTAGTTGTTTCAAATCCAATTGGGGGCTCAGCCTATTTCTCGATGATTTGTTTGGATTTGGCAATTTCTATACTTAGCGTTGGTTTTAGATGTGATGCTTATGTTTTGGGCTTCACAGGCTATGGGTTAATTTTGGGCATGGATTGGCTATCCAGTAATGGAGCCAGCCTACATTGTGAAAAGAGAAAGGTTAGGCTTATTACTCGCTTGGGCAACACTCTCGAAATCTCTTGTAATCCCATGAATTCTGTTATGCTATGTTATCTAGAATCGCTTGACGCGTCTATTGAGAATTTGTAGTCTGTTAGAGTGGTCCGTGAATACTCGGATGTCTTCGATGAAGTTCGAGGTTTACCCCCGAGGCGTGAGATAGACTTTCGAATATATTTAGTAGATAATGCAAAGCCAGTTAAATTACCAATGCGCCACATGGCTCCGAGAGAGAGAAGAGAACTCAGTAAGCAAGTGAAAGAATTGCTTGAGAAGGGGTTCATAAGAAGAAGTATTTCGGAGTGGGGTGCTCCAGTCGTTTTTGCTACAAAAGCTGATGGTTCACTTAGATTGTGTGTGGACTATAGAGAGCTGAATAAGCTAATAAAGAATAACAGACACCCGTTACCGAGGATAGATGATTTATTCGATCAATTGGTGGGAGCTTCGGTTTTCTCACAACTGGATTTGGCTATAGGTTTTCATCAGCTAAGGGTGGCTGAAGATAGCGTCGATAAGAATACATTTAGAACTCTTGACGGTTTCTTCGAGTGGCTCGTCATGCCTTTTGGTTTGATGAGTGCACCCGCATACTTTGTTGACTTAATGAGTAGTGTGTTTAGGGATTTTCTGAACAAGTTTGTGGTAGTCTTTGTAGACGATATTCTGATTTTCTCGAAGAACGAGGAAGAGCATGCTTTGCATTTGAGAGAAGTCATGGATACTCTCCGTGCACATCAGTTAAAGCAAAATTCTCCAAGTGCCACTTCTGGAGGGAAGAAGTAAGATTTCTTGGGCATGTGGTGTCCAAAGAAGGTTTAGCTGTAGACCCGACAAAAGTAGTTGCGGTCCAGGATTGGAAGGTTCCAAAGAATGCAACCGAAGTCCGAAGTTTTCTTAGACTAGCAGGCTTTTATCGCAAGTTCATTAAAGACTTTGTGAAAATCTCAGCTCCACTTACATGGTTAACGAAGAAGAAACTGACTTTCACTAGGGATTTGGATTGCGAAGTCGCTTTCCAACGATTGAAGAGGGCTCTGACAACAACCCCAGTTTTGAAATTACCAGATGGGAGCAAGATGTTTACGGTATACATAGATGCATGCGGTACGGGACTAGGCACTGTTTTGATGCAAGAGGGGAAGGTAGTAGCTTATGGTGGAAGGCAATTAAAAGTGCATGAGAAAAACTACCCAACCCACGATCTAGAGTTAGCAGCCATCCTTTTTGCTCTCAAGTCTTGGCACCACTATCTCTTAGGTGAGAAATTTGAGTTGTATACTGACCATAAATCGTTGAAATACCTTTTCTCGTAGAAAGACCTCAATCTAAGGTAGCAAATATGGATGGAGTTTCTCGCCTCATACGACTTTGAGATCTCATATACTCCTAGCAAGGGCAATGTCGTGGCAAACGCCCTAAGTAGAAAGAAGCTGACCTTAAGTCCTCTCTTTGTAGAAAGGAAAAGTTTGGAGCACATAGCAAATTTTGATGTTAGACCCTCTATTGATTATGTAACTGGCTTGATGGCAATGCTAGAGGTGCAGCCTACTTTGTTGGAATCAATAGGAACCACGCAACGTGAAGACCCTTAGCTAGTTGATGTGATAGATAAGATGATTAGGGGAGAGACTTCTAGTCACCTCAATTGGTACTCCATCGATGATAAGGTTTGGTTGAGATGGGATGGAAGACTATGCGTCCCGCAACCAAGAGATTTGGTGAAGATGGTTCTGGAAGAAGCACATCATTCCCAGATATGACCATACACCCCGGTGGAGACAAGATGTATAAAGATATCAAAAGAGTTTTCTTTTGGAATGGCATGAAGAGGGATGTAGCTGAATTTGTTTCGAAATGCATGATATGCCAGCAAGTCAAGGCGGAGCAGAAGAAGCCTGGCGGCTTGCTTCATCCTCTAGAAGTTCCGCAATGGAAATGGGAAAGCATCTCGATGGACTTTGTTGATGGGTTTCCTAGGTCAAGAAGGGGCAATACCGGTATTTGGGTAATAGTGGATAGGCTCACGAAAAGCGCTCATTTTATACCTGTCAAGAGTAAGAGGACTGCCTCGTAGCCTCTATTTATCTTAAGGAGATAGTTCGACTCCATGGGATGCCCTCCATCATAGTGAGTGACCGAGACCCTATATTTACAAGCGAGTTTTGGAGGAGTTTGCAAGAGGCTATAGGCACACAGTTATGTTTAAGCACAGCATATCACCCTTAAACCGATGGTCAGACGGAAAGCGTAAACAAAGTACTGGAAGATCTTTTAAGGCTATGCAATCTTGACTTTGGAGGATCTTGGGAGGATCATCTCCCTTTGGTGGAATTCTCTTACAACAATAGCTACCAAACCACTATAGGCATGACACCCTTCGAAGCTTTATATGGAAGGCCATGTCGATCACCAACTTGTTGGTGGGAGTCCACAGATAAACTTATACTTGGGCCAGACATGATTAGAGAGACTTCAGAGAAGGTGGACTTGATACGTAGGAGAATGAAGACTACCCAAAATAGATAGAAATCCTACGCAGACAAGAGAAGGACCGACCTTGAGTTTGAAGTTGGGGATAAGGTGTTCCTTAAAGTATCTCCTTTGAGGAATGTCATCCGCTTTGGGTCCGTAGGAAAGTTGGCACCACGATTTGTAGGACCATTTCCTATCATCGAAAGGATTGGGGCGATGGCCTTCAGAGTAGAGCTACCCGAAAGACTGGCTGGAGTTCATAATTTTTTTCATGTCTCTCAGCTACGAAAGTGCTTAAATGAGTTGGCAGAAGTTGTGGAGCCAAGTATACTAGAGGAAGTTGAAGTGGAACGAGAAGCGACCGTGAGGAAAGTTCTAACTCGTATCCTAGGGATGGAAGTCAAAAAGCTACGCAACCATGAAGTTAAGCTTGTCAAAGTTCAATGGAGCGAAGCTGAGGAAGACGCAACTTGGGAGATTGAGGCCAAAATACGTGTAGCCTACCCTTTTCTTTTTGAGGGTACATCTTTGATCTCTTTTTCCTTAAGTTTATTCAAAGCTTATATATACCTTTTTAGTGTATCTCCTTGGTCATATTCTTTATCCTTAGGTAGAGGCCAATGGATGTAAACATGTATTTGAAACATGTTATGATTGATGGATGCTATTGGATGCAAGTGTTTGCTAGTGGTTGCTCGTGGATGCATATACACACACATTAGGCACTAGATCGGCTCAATCACTTTCATACTGCATATATATGTGTGTTTATTTAGATTAATGGATGTATAATAGTTGTGTTATCATATGGATGCTGCATTCGGATGAATGGGTGCGCACGCATATAGAAATAATATGTATCAATTGGGATCTTTTGCATACATAATGGACGCATGGCACTATCATAATCTGCATTAAGGAGGTCAACGGAATCAGTAGACTTCCTGATTTTGCATTAGATATGGACATGCACACACACTGTGCATATAAACATGAAAGCATTAGAAGTCTTTTAAGGACAATGGATGCCTGTGTTTGATGGTTGAGTAGATGGACGATTCGATGGTAGGATATGTATTCTTCGTAACTTGAAGATTTCGGGGTCAAAATCCTTTAAGGAGGGGAGAACGTAACACCCCGTGTTTTCTGTTAACATAAGCTAACGAATTAAACAATACTTAATTTTAAATGTGAGAATCAAGGGGCAACGGGTTACGCCATTGTGTTCGACTCGGAATTCTGGTTGTGATTGAGTCTGAGTTTGCGTAAATTGGACTTCGTATGAAGAAGCTATGACTGTCGGAAGTTTCCAGAAATTCGAATTTAAATTCAAAAACGAATTCAGACTCAGAACTGGGCAGGGCGGGAAATTTCCCACCCAAGGCCAGGTCGACCAAGGGGTCGACCTTAGTGTCGAACTCCCCTATACAAGTCGACCTTAGTGTCGATCTGGCGGTCGACCTGCCCCCTCCCCCCCTCGGGAAAATCTGAAAGATGACGATTTTGTGACTCAGTGTTGAGTCATTAGGGCTGAGGTGTCACCCTATCTTAACTGGATGGTCTTGATTGATTCTAGGTTGATCGAATGGCCTAAATTAATCCTAAATTCTATGTAAACACATATAGACTCAAACCTAAAACCTAATCAAAATTAGAACCATGGTCGTCATGCTATCACCTTGCAACCTAGATTAGCCGTCATCAACTAGAGGAAAAGTAAAGCTAATCAACTCAATTCAACTCAAGTCTATAACAACTACAACAACAAATTTGTCTACTTCAAAGGCGAGCTAAATCAATTTCAGAACTCAGATCCCAAAACTCAAGACCTTATTTGAGTTGTGAGTTAAATTTCTTTAATAAGATAATCAATGAGTTAATTGGGTTAAGTTATAAATTGGATTATATGGCTATGTTTGTGAGACACTGGAAAAAAATGTGATATTTTGTGAATATATGCTAGTTGTTCTTAATGATAATTTTGTTGTGGATCCCTTTTCATATGCCAAATCACCTATGTTCAACTTGATTCACGTTTGACATCATTTTATATGCAAGTTTGGGTGTAGATTATATGCTAGTTTCTACATGAATTATACACCAGTTTACATGTGAATCAAACAAAGTGACTATATGCAAGTTCAGGTAGAAATTGGATTCATATATATGCAAGTTTACCCCTTTAGATTTAGATCTATGACATACATAGTTTTATGCAAGTTTGTGACTATGGGTTATGCAATTTTTGGGTGAAAACTATATACATATATGCAAGTTTACCCCTTTAGATTTAGATCTATGACATACATAGTTTTATGCAAGTTTGTGACTATGGCCTATGCAAGTTTTGGAATGAAAAATATATTCATATATGCAAGTTTTAGGTGAAAAACTATATTATACATACATACATACATATATATATATATATATATATATGCAAGTTCACACCTTTAGGCCTATGTTTAGATTCAGGACAATACAAAGTTTATGCAAGTTATGTTGTAATCCTAATTAGCAAGATTAGATCCATTTTGTGTGTTTGGCAAATTTGCTATGTTTCTTTCCTTTTTATGTGCTAGATTAATTGCTAGTCTAATATACATATATGTTATGATAAACGAACGAATAACGTGGGGACGATGGGGGTAATTTTGAATATACACATATTGAGAATTGGCATAATGGCCTTGAAAAGGCAAATAATTAATTTAAGACATTAATTGGAAAAATTTCCATTTATGGACATAATTGAGACGATTATGAACATAAGTATATTTGGAATTCATTCACAAATTTAAATAGGGATATTAATCCAATTTGGGGTTAAATGAAGACATGTAATAATAAACCGCCTAAGACACGAGGTTAGACTTTTTTGTGGTGTAAGACTGCCCGGACCCGCCCGGCAAATCCAGCAGCCACAAACGCCAGTCTAATGTGAGAGGTCGAAGGCATGAATTAAATGTGTAACAGTTACAAAGACACGAGGTTAGGCTCGTTTGTGGTGTAAGACTGCCCGGACCCGCCCAGCAAATCCAGCTGCCACAATCTAATGTGGGAGGTCTTTACAAGGTTACGGTGTTAATGAATTAAGAAACACTTAAACAGATAAACATGTGGTGGGACATGAGGGGGTTAAGTGGGTTCCTTGGGTGGCATGTGGAGTTAAGAGGGTGCCTTGGGTGGCATGAGAAATACGATTAGATGCACTTAACCAAGATTGAAACATGTAAGAAGACATGAATAAGAATGGGGTTAAGTGAGGAAAACCTTAGAGGGGACCAAGCATAGGTGGAAAGCTTGTGTCATGCATGGGGCCCTTTTCAAACCAGTAACCCATTAAGTATCTTTGTGGGCTCGACCGAAGTCGAGGATGGGACACGCGTACTGGGTTTGATTGTAAGAGGTCAAAATGGGTTAGCGGTGGCAACGCAAGTCCAACGGGGTCATGTGTGAAACACCCCACCTCCGTTAAGGTCACTCACAAAGGGAATGCCTTAACTTCGGTGGAGGTTCATAAGTAAAAGTCACTGGTAAAACACAAGACAGATATAAACACACACACACACACACACACATATATATATATATATATATATATAAGCAGCGGAAAACAAACAAACTTCCATTTCATAAATACGTGTTCATACAAAACATTTCCATAATTGTCTCACAATAACTTCCAAAACATTACATCATCATTTCTGTCTTGATTATGAAATAAAGAATCATAAAACAAAATTAAAACTGCATAAATCCCCATAGAACGTGTCCAAAAGCCATAGCCAAGGAAAGTGAGTCCAAACCATACATCTACTATCTTGAAACTTGCAAAGAGTCTGACTCAGCTGGGTTGTTTCCTCCCTGTGGATCTGGAGGGGGAAACGAAGGAAAAGAAGACAAAAGAAAAATAGAGTCAGACATAAAGCCTAGTAAGTCTAGTGACTCTTCAGTATGAGAATAAGAAAAAGGGCATGATAGGTATAAACTGGAAACATGAAAGTATCATAAACTAAGATAAAGCAGTTTTGAACCGAATATACTATCGCACCCCACACTATATCTCTGCACCTACTTGTATTTGTTCTGATTGGCGCCCCATAATCGGGGTGAAGTGATCCCCTTCTAAAGATCGGCTCCTACTTGCAAAATCATATGTGTTATACGGCCCCCAATGATGGTAGATACCTATGCTGGTCCCACCATAGGGTGTATCAAGTCCCATGGTGGCGGCCCGACACAATTCTAGAATGCATAGTGTATACCACTGGTGCCCAGTGCCTTGTTTGTCTGCTCCGAAGTGTGTGCATGCCCGCACTCCGTTAAAACCCACATTGATGCACCAACCGCCGTCGCTTTTGATCGCTTACAATCAACCTAGTAATAGTGCCCCACCCTGCCTAGTTTCAGGGTACCATGATACCTAATTGGGTTACTACTGAAATGGGTCCCCGTTACTAGGGTTTTCTAGTCAAACATGTTAAGTGGTTAAGTGTCTGTATTAACCTAACCCCCACCCATCAGTTTAATTAACATGTTGAATTGGTTAAGTGTTTTAGTAAACTTAACCCTACCATCCTCATTCTAGCTTTAATTTATTCATTAAAGCACCGACCACTCACATTAGACAGGTATTGTTGCGGTTACTGGACAGCCGGTCGGTTCTGGGCAGGTTTATACCGCAACTCAGTCTAACCTCGATTCTTCATTGGGCTTAATGCCTTAACCTCCCACATTGGATAGGTATTGTTGTGATTACTGGACAGCCAGGCGGGTTTGGGCAGGTTTACATCACAACTCAATCCAACCTCG
This sequence comes from Allium sativum, assembly GCA_030737875.1. Taxonomy (NCBI): domain Eukaryota; kingdom Viridiplantae; phylum Streptophyta; class Magnoliopsida; order Asparagales; family Amaryllidaceae; genus Allium; species Allium sativum. The sequence goes on along the minus strand of CM060925.1, from coordinate 202,311,036 downwards.
GGTTAAGCATATTCGTATTTTCTAAATTTACATATTTGTCTCTTTTACTTGTTATATGTAAATGTTATGGCCCATTTTTCCAAGTTCGTTATCTTTTTAGGCATGATAATTCATACCATTCAAATGTCACCAATCATTGGCATGTGCCAAACATGCCAACACATATATTTTTCATGTTTAATCCCAATGATATTCCCCCGTTTGTACGTTCGCAAGATTATAATGAATGTTGGGCTAGATATTTCAGCCCAACTTATAAACATAGAAGGGAAAGCCAAGAACATGAAATATTCTAAATAACATAAAGGGTGTGTGACATATGAACTTGCAACTTTGTGAGCTAATTAACATAAATCATGGGTTTCAACTTGTCATGTGAACTTGCATTCAAATAAGAATCTAATTAAAATAGGTCTCACATGAAATGGCATAATTTAGACTTGCATAAAACATAAGTCCAAACATATTTTTATCTGGGCATAACTTCAAACACAAACTAGCATGTGACAAAGTTACAACATGTCCATAAAAAATGTCTATTTTTGGCATTAACCCAAAAGCGTGAACTAGATCAAATCATGTATCCTTTTATAACATGAAACTTGCAATAATCATGTGAAACTAAATGGTACTTGGCATGGACCCAATTACAAACTTGCAAAGGACATAAGAACATATACATGGGATTTAATCATGTAGGCATAATGGTCTTAACATAGAACATGTGCATATAAGTTTTAACTTGGACTTAGAAAAATGTATACAACCTATGTTAAACATATAAACATATAGGTGTAAATTTTAACATTAACCGTATACTTGTATGTGATGTTGCTTTCATTCTAAATGTACAATAGGATCAACATCAAATCAATTATACCACAAACATCCCAATACCATTCAAAATACAATCATTGCAATACACAGATATGAATTTAGCATATAGTTACACAATAGTAAAATTCCATTTCCACTTTACATCGAATCAAGTCTTAATTTTATTCCCATCGGAAAAATCACTAACAAACGACGAAATTGAATTCTGGATTCTGAGTTCTGAATTTGCAATGCTTTCCTTTGGGTAGATAAACATTGTTTGAATCTTTTTTTTACTTTAGTTTTGCTCGTCTCCAAGCTTTCTCCAACTGGCGGCTACTCTTAGTTTCTTCCCGGCAGCATGACGGCTCTAGTTCTATTTTATTTGTGTGAATTGAGGTTGAGTGTTGGGTTGTATTTATAGAATTTCAGATTGATTTGAGCCATCAGATGATCATAGAGTGAATCCAGAACATACACACCAAGAGGAGCCAATCAGAAAGTGACAAATCAGCCCTAGTGACACACTAGAGCTCAGGAATTTGACCAGAACCCGACCAGGCCAGCCAAGACCTGACCAGGTCGACTGGGCAGGTCGACCCCCAGGTCGACCCCTGGTTGACTTGGGTACCCAGGTCGACCCTCAGGTCGACCCCCTGGTCGACCTGGTTCCTGGGCGGGAATTTTGCCGCCTAGCCCAATTTGGGTCTGTTTTCGAATTTTGAATGGGATTTTGAACTGTTTGAATTTTAAATTGAATTCTGAAACTTCGGATGGTCATAACTCCTTCATACGGAGTCCGATTTACGCAAACTCGGACTCTATCTCAAGAAGAATTCCGAGACGAACGCAATGGCATAACCCGTTTCCCTTAATTCTTTAATTTTGAATTAAGCATACTTTAATTTGTTAATTTAATGTTAACAGAAAATTCGGGGTGTTACATTCTCCCCTCCTTAAAGGATTTCGTCCTCGAAATCTTCAAGTTTGGAAGAACGTATATCCTACCATTCAATCGTCCATCTACTCACCAACAAACACAGGCGTCCATTGTCCTTAAAGACTTCTAATGCTTCATGATCATATGCATAGTGTGTGCATATGTCCTTATCTAATGCAAAAATCAGGCGGTCTACTGATTCAGTTGACCTCCTTAATGCGAATCATGTAAGTGTCATGAATCCAATGTATGCTAATTTTTCCCTACTCATAATTTCTACATGTGTGCGCAACCATTCATACAAATGCGACATCCTTATGACAACATATCAAGTTTCAACCACATACAAATATGAATACATATATGCATACGCAATATGGAAGTGACTGAGCCGATCTAATACCTAGGGTGTGTGTATATGCATCCACGAGCAACCATTAGCAACCACTTGCAGCCATCAGCCATAACATGTTTCAACTACATGTTTACATCCAAATGGGTTTCTACCTAAGGATAAAGGGTAAGACCGAGGAGATATACCTAAAATGTAACAGCCCGCACCTCCGTTCACGCAAGATATTGTCCCCAACTTAGCCACCGTATCGGTGTGGGGTTTTGTCCCTCAAAAGGCCTCGGCGTTAGTAAGAGATGGGCTCTACTATATAAGTACCCACTTCACACATGTTTCCATGATGTGGGACTTAGGGGTGTTACATTCTCCCCTCCTACAGAGCCCAACGTCCCCGTTGGCTCACAAACACCTCACCCAGGCACTGCGGTCCACACAGGAGCCACAATTCCGGCTGGGTATTGGCTCTGATACCACTATAACCGCCCGCACCTCCGTTCACGCAAGATATTGTCCCCAACTTAGCCACCGTATCGGTGTGGGGTTTTGTTCCTCAAAAGGCCTCGGCGTTAGTAAGAGATGGGCTCTACTATATAAGTACCCACTTCACACATGTTTCCATGATGTGGGACTTAGGGGTGTTACATGAAATGATAGATACAAGCATAAATTAAGGAAAAAGAGAGATCAAAGATATACCCTCAAAAAGAAAAGGGTAAGCCGCGCGTATTCTGTCCTCAGTTTCCCATGTCGCGTCTTCCTCGACATCGCTCCATTGAACTTTAACAAGCTTGACCTCGCGGTTGCGTAGCTTTTTGATTTCAGTTCCTACGATTCGAGTTGGAACTCTCCTCACAGTTGTTTCTCGTTATATTTCAACTTCTTCTAGAATGCTTGGCTCCACCACTTCCGCATACTCATGTAAACATTTCCGGAGATGAGAAACGTGAAAGACATAGTGAATTCCAGCCAACCTTTTAGGCAGCTCTATTCTATAAGCCATCTTCCCAATCTTCTCGATGATAGGGAATAGTCCTACAAATCTTTGTGCTAGCTTTCCTGCGGATCCAAAGCGAACGACGTTCCTTAAAGGAGATACCTTAAGGAAAACCTTGTCCCCAACCTCAAACTCAAGGTCGGTCCTTCTTTTGTCTGCTTAGGATTTCTGTCTATCTTTGGCAGTCTTCATTCTCCTTCGTATCAAGTCCACTTTTCTGAAGTCTCTCTAATCATGTCTGGCCCAAGTATAAGCTTGTCTGTAGACTCCCACCAACAAGTTGGTGATTGGCACGGTCTTCCATACAAAGCTTCGAAGGGCGCCATGCCGATGGAGGCTTAGTAGCTGTTGTTGTAGGCGAATTCCACTAAAGGAAGATGATCCTCCCATGTCCCTCCAAAGTCAAGAAAGCACAGTCTCAAAAGATCTTCTAATACTCTGTTCACCCTTTCTATCTGACCATCAGTTTGGGGGTGATAGGCCGTGCTCAAGCATAACTGTGTGCCTACAGCTTCTTGCAGACTCCGCCAAAACTCGCTTGTAAAGATAGGATCTCGGTCACTCACTACGCTGGAGGGTATTCCATGAAGTCGAACTATTTCCTTGAGATAAAGAGATGCTATAGATGAGGCGGTCCTTCTACTCTTGACAGGTATGAAGTGGGCACTTTTTATGAGCCTGTCCACTATTACCCAAATGCTAGTATTGCCTCTTCTTGACCTAGGTAACCCATCTATGAAGTCCATTCAAATGTTATCCCACTTCCATTGTGGGACTTCTAGAGGATGAAGCAGTCCTCCAGGCTTCTTTTGTTCCGCCTTGACCTATTAGCATAGCATGCACTTAGAAACGAAATCTGCCACGTCCTTTTTCATGCTGTTCCAAAAGAAAACTCACTTTACGTCCTTATACATCTTGTCTCCACCTGGGTGTATTGTCATCTTGGAATGATGTGCTTCCTCGAGAACCATTTTTACTAAATCCCTTGCTTGTGGGATGCATAGTTTTCCATCTCGCCTCAGCCAACCCTTATCATCGATGGAGTACCTATTGAGGTGACTGGAAGTTTCATCCCTAATTAGCTTATCAATCACATCAACAAGCTGAGGGTCTTCACGTTGTGCGGCCCCTATTGAATCAAAAAGAGCGGGCCGTACTTCTAGTGATGCCAACAAACCAGGTACAAAATCAGAGGAGGGCCTAAAGTCAAAACTGGCTATATACTCCAAGCTTTGCCTTTCTACAAAGAGAGGGCTTAGGATCAGCTTCTTTCTACTCAAGGCGTCTGCTACTACGTTGCCCTTGCCAGGAGTATAGGAAATCTCAAAATCATAAGAGGCAAGAAACTCCATCCACCTTTGCTGTCTTAAGTTAAGATCTTTCTACGAGAAAAGATACTTCAACGATTTATGGTCAGTATATAATTCGAACTTCACACCTAGGAGATAGCGGTGCCAAGACTTAAGCGCAAATACGATGGCGGCTAACTCAAGATCACGGGTTGGGTAGTTCTTTTCATGAACTTTCAATTGTCTTCCACCATAAGCTTCTACCTTCCTCTCTTGCATCAGAACAGCGCCTAGCCCCGTACCACAATCATCCATGTATATTGTGAACATCTTGCTTCCATCAGGCAAAGTCAGAACCGGGGCTGTTGTAAGAGCCCTTTTCAAGCATTGGAAAGCAATATCACAATCCAAATCCCAAGCGAACGCTAGATTCTTCTTTGTTATCCTTGTGAGTGGAGCTGAGATTTTTGTGAAATCTCTAATGAACTTTCGGTAAAACCTGCTAGCCCGAGAAAGCTTCGGACTTCGGTTGCATTTCTTGGTGCCTTCCAATCTTGCACCGCCACTACTTTCGCGGGGTCCACAGCTAACCCCTCTTTGGACACTATATGTCCAAGAAACCTTACTTCTTCTCTCCAGAAGTGGCACTTGGAAAATTTTGCTTTTAGCTGATGAACTCGAAGAGTTTCCATGATCTCCTTTAAATGTTGAGCATGTTCTTCCTCATCCTTTGAGAAGATCAAGATATCGTCTACGAAGACAACCACAAAATTGTTGAGGAATTCTCTGAACACCCTGCTCATTAGGTCCACGAAATAAGCAGGTGCGTTTGTCAGGCCGAAAGGCATGACAAGCCACTCGATGAAACCGTCTGGGGTTCTGAATGCCATCTTATCAATGCTATCTTAAGCTACCCTTAGCTGATGGAACCCAGTAGCCAGATAAAGCTGGGAGAAAATCGACACACCTACAAGCTGATCAAACGAATCGTCTATTCTGGGAAGCGGGTGTCTATTCTTCTTAGTCAGCTTGTTTAGCTCCCTATAGTCCACACAAAGACGTAGTGAGCCATCTACTTTGGTGGCGAACACCACTGGAGCACCCCATTCCGAGATACTCCGCCTTATAAACCCCTTTTCGAGAAGCTCCTTAACTTTCTTACTGAGCTCCTTTCTCTCCTTTGGAGCCATGTGTCTAACAGGTAAAGCTACTAACTTTGCATTATCAACAAGATATATGCGGAAGTCTATTTCTCGCCTCGGAGGTAAGCCCTTCACCTCTTTTAAGACATCTGGGTATTCACGGACCACTCTAACCGACTGCAAATTCTCAACAGAAGCATCAAGCGACTCTAGATAACTAAGCATAACAGCATTCAAGGGATTACAAGAAATTTCTAGAGTGTTACCGAGCCGAGTCAAGAGTTTAACCACTCTCTTCTCACAATCAAGAATGGCACCATTACTGGATAACCAGTCCATGCCTAAAATCAATCCATATCCCGAGAAACCCAAAACAAAGGCAATACATCTAAACTCAATGCTTAGAATAGAGATTTTCAAATCCAAACAAACCATTGACAAATAAGATGAGCCCCCAATTAGATTTGAAACAACTAAGGGATCTTCTACCATACTAGTGTCTAGGTGCACAGATTCTACTAAAGCATATGAAATAAAGGAGTGTGATGCGCCAGAATCAAAGAGAGTGCGAACTGGATGATCATAGAGATAAACTCATCTTTCTACAGAAATATTTCTACCTCGTTCCTACAGAGGTGCCACCAGCGCATGAACCTGTCCCCCTGAAGTGGATCCAGTCTTCTGTCCCTGCCCCCGCTTCTTTGGGCAGTCCTTAGCCATGTGTCCAGTCTCGCCGCAATGGAAACAACCAACATTCATCTTCACCTTCTTCTTTCTGCAGACTTTCGCTATATGTCCAACAATGCCACAGAAATTACACCTTCTCTTTTCACGGGATTTGTTGTTCTTCCCGCCCTTCTTGAAGTCTGTTTTCTTAGCCTGCAAACCCTCTTTCTTTTCCTGAGGCACTTCCACCTTTGCCTCTTTCTTGCCTTTATCTTCCTCGTGTAGCAGCGCCATGTCCACCAAGCTTTCATAAGTCACTCCCATGGGTATATGGGTCATAGCAAGGCTGTGTAGAGGCTCATTCAGACCTTTGACGAAGTGAAGGGCCTTCTTGTGTTGGGTGTTTACTAAATCCAGCCCAAATCTGGCCAACTGATTAAACTGATTGACGTACTCCTTGATCGTCATACTTCCTTGTTTAAGAGTCAGGAACTTCTCCATCTGTAGGCTTCTTTCAGCTTGGGAGAGGAATTTCATCTCAAACCTCATCCTGAAATCTTCCCAAGTTTCCACTTGCCTCTCAGCATGGGTAACTTCCCACCAATAAGAAGATTCGTCTTTAAGCAACCACACTGCTAGCTATATCTTTTGCCTGTTGTCAACTTCGAAGATGACAAACAAATCTTCGGTCTCCTTCAGCCAGTTCCTTGTTACCACAAAGGATTCAGTTCCATAAAAGTCCTTTCCACCCATAGCCTTAAAGTCTCTACACGTCTTAGCGAGAACATTTCCACGAGAAGGAGGAGGAGGAGGAGGAACCGCTGCCACTATGGGAGGAGGAATGTCTACCGGGCCTACACCATTGGCCCTAGCCTCTAGGTACCTTCAGAACCAGCCAGGTATCGGTACTCCTTCTGGAAGGTTAAGATCTCCAGACATGCTGAAACATAAAGGAAAGATTCAAGACAAAAGGATAGAGAGATAGTGCGTATGGCTTTGGGGAATTATGCCTTTTTTTTTAAAAAACAATGCTTTTTCTTGAAAAAAATGCTTCTTCAAACTTCTTTTTGAAAATAGTTTCAAAAACCTTTATCTAATCTGGTAAACCTGTGCTCTGTTACCAAGTGAAACACCCCACGTCCATTAAGGTCACTCACAAAGGGAATTCCTTAACTTCGGTGGAGGTTTATAAGTAAAATTCATAGGTAAAACACAAGACAGATATAAACACACACACACACACACACACACACACATATATATATATATATATATATATATATATATATAAGCAGCGGAAAACAAAAAGACTTCCATTTCATAAATACGTGTTCATACAAAACATTTCCATAATTGTCTCATAATAACTTCCAAAACATTACATCATCATTTCTATCTTGATTATGAAATAAAGAAACATAAAACAAAATTAAAACTGCATAAATCCCCATAGAACGTGTCCAAAAGCCATAGCCAAGGAAAGTGAGTCCAAACCATACATCTACTATCTTGAAGCTTGCAAAGAGTCTGACTAAGCTGGGTTGTTTCCTCCCTGTGGACCTGGGGGGGAAACGAAGGAAAAGAAGACGAAAGAAAAATAGAGTCAGACATAAAGCCTGGTAAGTCTAGTGACTCTTCAGTATGAGAATAAGAAATAGGGCATGATAGGTATAAACTGGAAACAGGAAAGTATCATAAACTAAGATAAAGCAGTTTTGAACCGAATATACTATCGCACACCACACTATTTCTCTGCACCTACTTGTATTTATTCCGATTGGCGCCCCATGATCAGGGTGAAGTGATCCCCTTCTAAAGATCGGCTCCTACTCGCAAAATCATATGTGACATACGGCCCCCAACGATTGTAGATACCTATGCTGGTCCCACCATGGGGTGTATCAAGTCCCATGGTGGCGGCCCAACACAATTCTAGAATGCATAGTGTATACTACTGGGGCCCAGTGCCCTGTTTGTCTGCTCCGAAGTGTGTGCACGCCCGCACTCCGTTAGAACCCACACTGCTGCACCAACCGCCGTCGCTTTTGACCGCTTACAATCAGCCCAGTAATCGTGCCCCACCCTGCCTAGTTTTAGGGTACCATGATACCTAATTTGGTTACTGCTGAAATGGGTCCCCGTTACTAGGGTTTTCTAGTCAAACATGTTAAGTGGTTCAGTGTCTGTATTAACCTAACCCCCACCAATCAATTTAATTAACATGTTGAATTGGTTAAGTGTTTTAGTTAACTTAACCCTACCATCCTCATTCTAGCTTTAATTTATTCATTAAAGCACCGACCACTCACATTAGACGCGTATTGTTGCGGTTACTGGACAGCCAGTCGGTTCCGGGCAGGTTTACACCGCAACTCAGTCTAACCTCGGGTCTTTATTGGGCTTAATGCCTTAACCTCCCACATTGAATATGTATTGTTGTGATGACTGGACAGCCCGGCGGGCCGGGCAGGTTTACATCACAGCTCAATCCAATCTCAGGTTAAGCATATTCATATTTTCTAAATTTACATATTTGTCTCTTTTACTTGTTATATGTAAATGTTACGACCCATTTTTCCAAGTTCGTTATCTTTTTAGGCATGACAATTCATACCATTCAAATGTCACCAATCATTGGCATGTGCAAAACATGCCAACACAAATATTTTTCATGTTTAATCCCAACGATATTCCCCCGTTTGTACGTTCGCAAGATTATAATGAATGTTGGGCTAGATATTTCAGCCCAACTTATAAACATAGAAGGAAAAGCCAAGAATATGAAATATTCTAAATAACATAAAGGGTGTGTGACATATGAACTTGCAAATTTGCGATCTAATTAACATAAATCATGGGTTTCAACTTGTCATGTGAACTTGCATTCAAACAAGAATCTAATTAAAATAGGTGTCACATGAAATGGCATAATTTAGACTTGCATAAAACATAAGCCCAAACATATTTTTATCTAGGCATAACTTCAAACACAAACTAGCATGTGACAAAGTTACTACATGTCCATAAAAAATGTCTATTTTTGACATTAACCAAAAAGTGTGAACTAGATCAAATCATGTATCCTTTTATAACGTGAAACTTGCAATAATCTTGTGAAACTAAATGGTACTTGGCATGGACCCAATTACAAACTTGCAAAGGACATAAGAACATATACATGGGATTTAATCATGTAGGCATAATGGTCTTAACATAGAACATGTGTATATAAGTTTTAACTTGGACTTAGAAAAATGTATACAACCTATGTTAAACATATTTACATGTAGGTGTAAATTCTAACATTAACCATATACTTGTATGTGATGTTGCTTTCATTCTAAATGTACAATAGGATCAACATCAAATCAATTATACCACAAACATCCCAATACCATTCACAATACAGTCATTGCAATACACAGATATGAATTTAGCATCGTCATTACACAATAGTAAAATTCCATTTCCACTTTACATCTAATCAAGTCTTAATTTTATTCCCATCGGAAAAATCACTATACTTACAACAAACAACGAAATTGAATTCTGGATTCTGAGTTCTGAATTTGCAGTGCTTTCCTTTGGGTAGATAAACGTTGTTTGAATCTTGTTTTTACTTTAGTTTTGCTCGTCTCTAAGCTTTCTCCAACTGGCGGCTACTCTTAGTTTCTTCCCGGCAGCATGACGGCTCTAGTTCTATTTTATTTGTGTGAATTGAGGTTGAGTGTTGGGTTGTATTTATAGAATTTCAGATTGATTTGAGCCGTCAGATGATCATAGAGTGAATCCAGACCATACACACCAAGAGGAGCCAATCAGAAAGTGACAAATCAGCCCTAGTGACACACCAGAGCTCAGGAATTCGACCAGAACCCGACCAGGCCAGCCAAGACCTGACCAGGCCGATTGGGCAGGTCGAACCCCAAGTCGACCTGGTTCCTGGGCGGGAATTTTCCCGCCCAACCCAATTTCGGTCTATTTTCGAATTTTGTACAGGATTTTGAACTATTTGAATTTTAAATTGAATTCTGAAACTTCGGAAGGTCATAACTCCTTCATACGGAGTCCGATTTATGCAAACTCGGATTCTATCTCAAGCATAATTCCGAGACGAACGCAATGGCGTAACCCGTTTCCCTTAATTCTTTCATTTTGAATTAAGTATACTTTAATTTGTTAATTTAACGTTAATAGAAAATTCGGAGTGTTACAATGTGTGTGTGTGGCCCCGGGCTGGTTGGTAAGACGTTGTTACATCGTGTAGATATAAGCCGTGCATTTTTTGTGGTATCAGGTTGCCACTTTCGGGAGTAATACACCCCACCGTGGGGCTAGCACGGGTAACTACGAGTTAGGGAGCCGATCGAAAGGCGGTAGTGGGTACACCTAGTGGAGATAAGGGCAGGCGGCACCTATGAAGGCAGCTAGGGGTATACGAAACTACCCTTATCATTATTAAGTTTGGTAGGAAGGATCAACTTTTAGGGTGTTTGGTGTGGTGCAGTGTAGTAATTATCTTATAGTGATTAGGTGCGCCTTTAACGTTATTCTTGTTCATCTTATTTCCTTTGTTTGCTCTATCATACCCATTTGTTCACAGTCATTTCCTTATTTTCCAGCTTATGCCTTGTCCTAGTTACTTAATGATTATATTGTCAAAGTTATTGCACTCGCCTGACTTTATGTCTAGCCCCTTTGTTTCCACCTCTTTTCTCCCTTTCCCCCACCAGGTGATTAGGGTGGGACTAGTACTAGTGGAGCTTGATTTTGGACAGCTTTATCTCTTTCTTCGGAAATTACTTGGATCGCTGAAGTAAAAGTTCAGCCTATCTTACTTATGGCTATTTTATGTTGGGGTTATGTCTTCCATTTTCATGTACTTTGATTTAATCAAGATGGATATTATGTACTTGACTCTAGTCTTTAGGTTTTTTGATGATGTAACCAAACCTATTTGTTTACCGCTGCAATGAATGAAGTTTTAAATTTTTAAGTACTGTTTTATATCTGTCTTGTTGTTAAGTTTCTGTTCTATACACACTTAAAACGCTCCATGGAAGTTAATGCATTCCCTTTGTGAGTGACATTAATGGACGTGGGGTGTCACAGCTCTCTTCTAACTGCTAATTCTGCAGTAATTTCCAAGTCCTGTTGCGCTGCTTCTTCTACAACAAGATCTGGATCATGCACATGCTTTCGGAGTTGAGATACGTGAAACACATCATGTACTCCAAGCAACCAGTCAAGTAACTAAAACCTTTAAGCAAGAGTTCCAATTGGTTCAAGTATAGGAAAGGGACCAATAAATCTTGGTGCCAACTTCCCAGTTTTACCGAATTAGACTACTCCTATCATCGGAGAAACTCTCAAATAAACATAATCACCAACAGCAAATGCTAAATGTCTTCTTCTAGAATCCGCATAACTTTTATATTGGCTTTGAGCTATTTGTAATCGTTTCTTAATGAAATCGACTTTGTCAGAAGCTTCGCGAATAATATTGGGACCAATTACAAGTCTATTGCCAGGTCCAACCAAACATGCGGGAGATCTACACGGTATACTGTATAATGCTTCAAATGGCAACATTTTCAAGCTCTCCTGATAACTGTTGTTGTATGAGAACTCATCCAAATGCAAGTGGTCTTCCCATGATCCTCCAAAATCTATAACACAAGCCCTTAGTAAATCTTCAAGAATTCGGTTCACCCTCTCAGTTTGGCCATCTGTCTGAGGGTGATATGCGGTGCTCAGGTTCAGCTTTGTCCCCAGTTTTACTTGAAATGCCTCCAAGAATTTGCTAGCAAATATTGGATCTCTATTACTAACTATGCTGATCGACACTCCATGTAGCTTAACAATTTCTTTGAAATAAATCTGCGCTAGACTTTGAGCGGTTCTATTGGATCTGATAGGTATGAAATGGGCGGTCTTCATGAAATGATCTACGATCACTCAAATACTGTCATTTCCCTTCCTGATTCGGGCTAAACCATCTATGAAATCCATGGAAATCTGCTCCCACTTCCAATTTGGAATTTGCAATGGTTGCAATAATCCGGCAAGTTTCTGTTGGTCGCTTTTGACTAATTGGCAAGTAGAGCACCTGCTAACATATATAGAAATGTCCCTTTTCATTGCCCTCCACCAGAATGTGCACTTGAGGTCATTATACATTTTTCCAACACCTGGATAGATACTCAGTTTGGACTTATGACATTCATCCATCACTTCTTTTCGGAGCTCAGAAATATTGGGGATGCAAATTCAGCCTTTTAACCTCAGAACTCCCTGGTTATCAATCTGGAAACTCGAGGGTTCACCTTCCTTGATCCTTTTGCTAATCCTCTGAATAAATTCATCGTCTTTCTGAAGTACAAAAATCTTATCAATCAACGACGGCTTGATTTTAAGGTTGGCGATGGTTGCTGTTTTCCTGCTAAGCGCATCCGCCACCACATTGGCTTTTCCCGGCATATACAAAATATCTAGATCATACGCTGCAAGAAATTCTAGCCAACGATGTTGTCTCATGTTCAAGTCTTTCTGAATGTACAGATATTTCAACGATTGATGGTCGGTATATAATTTAAATTTCTCACCCAATAAGTAATGTCTTCAGATTTTCAAAGCAAATACGACGGCGAGCAACTCAAGATCATGAGTAGCATACCTCGTTTCATGCGGCTTCAACTAACGGCTAGCATAAGTGACTACTTGGCTTCTTTCCATTAATACTGCACCAAGACCTATAATAGAAGCATCCGTCGAGACCGTCAAATCCTGATTGCCATAGATAATTGTTAATACTTGAGCAGTTGTCATCTTTAATTTCAGTTCGTAGAAAGCTTCCTCACATTAGGGAGTCCACTTAAATCTTTCATGCTTCTTTGTAAGCTTTGTTAATAAACCGGATATCTTCAAAAAATCCTTAAGGAATTTCCGATAATAATTAGCTAATCCAAGAAAACTTCGGACTTCTGTGGGTGTAGTAGGCTGCTTCCAATCTTCAATTGCTGTTATCTTGCTTGGATCTACAGAAATCCCTTCCTTTGACACGACGTGGCCAAGGAACTTCACTTCATCTTGCCAGAAGATACATTTAGAGAATTTAGCTTTGAAGACTTTCTTTCTCAGAATTCCCAACACTTGTTCTAAATGTTTTTCATGCTCGCTTTCCGACTTGAAGTAGATTAAAATATCATCGATGAATACCAGCACGAATTTATTCAGGACTTCTCTGAACACTCTATTCATTAAATCGATGAAGTATGTTGGAGCGTTACACAAGCCGAACGGCATTACTAACCACTCATAAAATATGTCTAAGCCTCTGAAAGTTGTCAAAGGAACACATTCTTCGGCAATCCTCAATTGATGGAAACCTGTAGCTAGGTCCATTCTGGAAAATATTTGTGCTCCATTTAATTTATCCAACAAATCATCGATGCAGGGTGATGGATATTTGTTCTTGAGCGTCTGCTTGTTGAGGTCTCGGTAATCAACACACAATCGGAGCATACCGTCTGACTTAGGAATAAACACTACAGCTGCACCCCAATTAGAAAAGCTAGGTCTGATCAGACCCTTCCATAGCAATTGACGAGTTTGATCACCCAAATCTTCTTTTTCTTTTAGAGTCATTCTTCGAATTGAATGCACTACTGGCCTAGCATTCGGAATTAGATCGATCCTAAATTCAATTTCTCTTTGTGGAGGTAAGTTATCGACTTCTTTGAACACATCCGCATAATGTTTAACAACAGGAGTCTTCTCTAACAAAGTGGGAATAACTTCAAGCACAGACCAAAACTATTTTCTATCGGTTTCTGAGCCATGGCACGGTATAGTAATATGCCCAAGCGTTGTTTTAATCTTTACTTCTCTTTCGGCACATCTTACTTCGGCCTCGTATTTGGTTAACCAGTTCAGTCCAAGTATAATATTGAATTCGGAAAAATTCAGGACGACCAATTTGAAAGGAAATCAGTATCAAGAAAAAGAGATAGGCACTTTACAATATGAACTGAGAACAATAGAACCTCCTATCGGGTTGTGAACTCTTATCGATTCTTTAAGGTTCTTTAGATTTAACTTTAACTTTTTAACAGTGTTACTTGCAATAAAACTTTATGATGCACCAGTGTCAAATAGTACGGAAACAGGAATATTTTTAATAGTAAGCGTACCTCCCAAAACATCGGGTTTACCTGCTCCTGGAGTAGCAGCTAGCGTGTTCACCCCATCATATACATTTGCAACCTGAGCATTTTTTAGAAAAGGAAATTCCTTTTGATGTGCCCCGTCTAGTGGAAGTTGAAACACTCAACGGGGTTGCAGGGGTTCTGACTCGAGCTTGGTTGGTCAGTCTTCTGCCTCTTTGGAGCAGTGCATACATTGGAGTAATGGCCAGCTTGACCGCAGTTGTAGCAACTTCCCCTGGGTGGCTTATTTGTTTGTGGCTTGGCATTTGCTGCTGTGTTGCTGGATTCGGGCTGCCTTTCTGAAGTCTTGTGCTTGTTGCCTGCTTGGTTCTTTGCGCGATCTACTTGCATGTTCCTCAAATCCAAGCTTTCATAATTACACGCCATATCCATCATGTCAGCGAATACAAGCATAATATGGCTCATTGCCCTATTCTGGTATGTGCGCTGAAGTCCATGTATGAACCTCTTATTCTTCGCCTTAACAGTGAGAATGAGCTCTGGAGCATAGCAGGATAGCTGAGTAAACCTGTTGAGATATTCTTAAATGGAGCGATCTCCTTGTTAGAGATTGGCAAACTCATCATGCAAGTGCTCCATTTCTTACTCTGGAACGAACTTCTCTTTGAACAGTGTTTTGAATTCATTCCATTTCATCACTACCTCTTCCTCATTCAAGGTGATGGCTTCCTACCATAGTTGATCCTCGTCTTGCAGTAGCCAAGCACCTATAAAGCTTTTCCTATGATCCTCAAGACCCATGCCCCTGAAGATCTTCTCACATGTTTTCAACCAACCCAAGGCTTCAACTGTAGTACCGGTGCCCGAGAATGGTATGCCTCCAAGATTCTTATATGTCTTTCTCCTCGGTCCATATCAAATGGATGCAGGGGCTGTGGTGGCTGAATCAAAGGCTCCTCGGCAACGAGAATTTTCCCCTATCCTCTACCTCGGCCTCCTCGACCTCCTCTACCCCAAGCTCCTTGGTTAGTCATCTAAGTTAGTTATGCATAAGCAAGAAAAGAGTCAAGCTCACATAAATGATAATTTTTAAAGATATGGTAAAAGCAGAAGAATATATGGAAAGATAACGATGTACTGATCAAGTTATTTTTCTATTCTGCTTAGCTAATTCTAGGACATTACTAATCCTATCTCTAATGAGATACTCGCCCTAGAACACTACTGATTCTATCTTGACAAGGGGTTTAATGTGTTAAATTCCAGAACTAAGATTAACCAAATCTCTGATACCACCTGTGACGATCCCAAAACCCCGTACGATGGTGTTACGGATAATCATTGGAATATAACACACTAATCATCATTAGTAGAGTACAAATAATAGCATAAACAGAGAATAGAATAATTTACATCAATATGACAACAGAATCATAATATGTAATAAACATCAGAGTAGCACAGTGCAGGATACAACTTAGTGCATGAAAGGAAATGATCAGTCTACATCAAGATCACTGGGATATATATACATTAGAGAGTACATAATGGAAGTAAATCTATCTACATCGTGATAAGCAGAACTATATACATAAGGTACAAATGGCAGAATATCACATAGACAAAATACTGAGGAATCTAGTCTTCGCCACACAAGCCAAAAGGTGCATTCCATGCTGCAGTGCAAAAGCCAAAATATAACCTGCCACCTGTCAGTAGGCTGCCCATGTGAAAATAAGAGCACCTGAGTTTGCAAAGTGAAACAAACTACGAGTCAGTCATGGGACTGGTATGAGAAATCTACTTAACTGGTTAAACAACAATAACAAGGCAAAACATAGGACCATGCCACTTTTGCGGAACGGGTTTACTCCAGTGATTGCCAGTGCATGAAATAAAGTAAATCTTTTGAACAATGCAATGCTTTTTATAAAAATACTGCCGTTATAAGACTCAAGTCCCATCACACAATGCAACGCAAACCGGAGGATAGAGTTTTACTTTATAATGGCCAAAATATGTTTCATACATGTAAAGCAAAATCATTTGATATTATTAATAGTGCATATATGTTTCAAAAGGAAATTCAGTCATAAATATCAATCCTAGACGGCATAGCTACCATCTACTATGTCGCCCTATATAAGTTACAATCAAATCCGTAATTTCGTATTGGAATTTGGATTCCATCATGAGTCGAGGCAAGGGATATACTCCTCACTGCTTCGAGACACTCTAGCAGAGGCCTCAGGACTACACACTCTGGGTAGCCCCTGGAATCGGCTGGGCCAGTCCTCCCTTACGTTTGAGGATTAGTTATTCCTGAACACACGTTTCCCGGTCCTATCAGACCTATTCATCGGCTCCGTAGAGACCGATATAACCGAGGCGCCTCGCTTTCCAACATCTACAAAGGTAAAATAATCAACAATGTCAGGACTAGTAAAACGCCAACACCACCTATAGCTAGAAAGAAACGTCGTATTCTCCCAACGTTCCTTATCCCGTTTTTAACTCATATCGGGGTGTGAGGCTCGCGAATTAACCCATACACAAAGCTACGCTATATTCAAGTCATGCTTTGATCATCAACCACAAGACTCTGCTTTTCAACAAAAGCCTTAATCACTACATCACCGCATGCCACACAGAAAATGCACTCCATGCGACTGATTTCTATCGATATATAACCTCTAAGGTTGTACGTCTCAGAGAAGGGCGTTAAGCAAGAGAATAAATTCTCCGCCGCCAAACATATATATATATATATATATATTTAATAGAGATCAATCAAAACATAACAAAATCCAATATTAGACACTCATAAATTTACAAGTCCGTTCTGGGTCTGAACGAAACCAGAGGCACCTTATTCCTCGTCCCGTATGTCCAATACAGGAGAGAGGCCCTCGCATATCCGGATGATCGACAAGTACGTCCAGACTACTACCATGGTAACCTTGTCAAGGGAGCCACCCATTTCAAAGGCATAAGTAGTAATCTACACGATGTGAAGATTATCGGTCTTGCACCATCTTCATATCTTCGACATTTATTCGTCGATAAATTATTTGAAATGAGAATTACTCGGCCTTTTTCAAATAATTCACGTATATTAGAATTCAAATAAATTTTGTCCATGGTTAAATTATTCAACATCCACATTTTTATTCTTTATATAACTTTAATGTCAAACACATTCAACCTTCAAATATCAAGCAAACCAAGAAGAATCGGTTTATTTCCATTCCATATCGCCTATAATATTTTATAACGGTATATCGCTATTTTTATTTATTTAAAAATAGTGCCATTTAATTAAATGACGTTTCAGGCCATAACGTGGCCCTGGCGCTGTTTTTCTCTAATTTTGATTTACACATTTCTCAAAATTTAACCGTTGGATCTTAACGAAGTTAAGTTCTTGGAAAGATCTCTTCAAAGCGAACCCAACGGTTTCGGTTTCGGGAGAATTCGATGGTCGGATCTCTCAATATGATCTTTTAAAGTTACGATTTCAAAACATGAACTGCAGCGTCGTTATTTGTTTTGTTTAATTTATATTTATATATACAAATATAATTCATTCTAGCGCTATTTTTATTCAGATTTGAATTAAACATTTCACACAATCCAACCGTTGGATCTTAACATATTTTATATCGTTGGAAAGATTTTTCCAAAGCGAACCCAATGGTTCCGGTTTCGGGGAAATACGATGGTCGGATTTCTCGGTATAATCGTTTAAAATTAAGATTCCAAAACGCGAACTGTAGCTGCGCGATTCGTTTATATATATATATATATATATATATATATATATATATATATATATATATAATTCATTCGATGATTTCCATATCGTTTTTCACTTCAAATATTTCACTAACGCCTTTAAATTTCAGAAAATTTCTCCATAACCTCCTTTGTACGGGGAGGGGTTTGGAAATTTATTGGACTGTATTAGGCACCCTATAAATCCTAAAAAGCATGCACATATTTATAGTGATATATTCCGGTGTCTACAGGGAGTGTGTATAGATCATAACTCCAGAGAATAAATTCTTGTCACCCTATAAATGGTTTTTGTGCCTTAATGACTAGAGAAACGTGTTTATTGTCATCTCCAGACCTATGTGGGGTTTTTATTAATTTGGCAATTTACTGTTATATCTTATATAGTCCATGTCAGTCTTTAGTTCCACCTTAAATATAGTCATCGCCATACAAGCCTCTCGCTTGTATGGTATATCTTCAACCAAGTCACATAAGCTCCAATTGCTTATGTGGTATATGATAGGGTATGCTATCTTCAAGAAGTATTCCATGTAGTGTAGTTCAAAATTAATTGTTACTATCATATGGCGACGTTTATTATTTCACACAGAACAACCAACACTCCGCATCCAATGGAATTCATAGGAGTTTATATAATAATAAAATTGCATAGCCAACTCATTAAGGCTTACCTATTTGTCGGGCACGCAAATATATTATTTATTCAATAGCTAATAAATATTCCTGTTCAACATGTGTATTTATATGCCGAACCAATGCTAAAAATAATGTTTCTAGCGAACAAATGATTATTTCAACACACGGTTATTTTTAACACTTCCTTATGTTGAGTCAAGGAATTCAAGGTGTTTTGATCAATGACAAGGAGAAATTCAAGATCGACAAAAAGAAGATATTCGATGGTATAGGTTGATTATTTAGAGTATGAGTGTAGTTAAATATGTTAAAATCTATCCTCAAATAATCATATTCCTATATGGTTTGAATATATATATGTTTATACATGTATGCACATTCATTGTGCATACTAACAGAAACCGGTCGACCGGTTCATATATAGGCGGTCGACCGTTTCTGCGCAGAATGCACAATGAACATGCACACATATATATAACGTACATATATTCAAACACCAGTCTACTAGTCATTTTTTACTAGTCGACTAGTCTACAAACTGAAGCCATCTTTTCGAATAGACACCCTATTTCATCAATGGTTATGATCCTTTCTCTTGGCCAAAAATCATCTCTTTTCATGGTTTCTCTTCACCAATGATTACGTCTCTCCATCCTCTATAAAAGTATCATGAAATCATCATTTTTAAATACAACAATTCCTTCTATTCTTGCTATCTAAGTGCTGATTTTATTCTTACTCTTTAAAAGCATTCAAAAGCTCACTATTCTCATATATCGTTATTTGAATCCTTGAATCTATATATTATTATTTAGATTCAAACAATGATATCATCTTCCAAATCTTCATAATATCAAAATCATATTTGAGGATAAGATTATAGGAAGGTTGTACAAGAATTGACAAATTCATGTTATTAAGAACACACATTGTCAAACTACAAGTTTATATCTTGTTTGAAGTCCTCGGTGTTGTAAGAGGAGAGTTGTTGAAGTGTTGTGTGTGATCAGGCAAGTGTTGAAGTCCTGTGTGTGATCAGGCAAGTGTTGAAGTCCTCGTGTTGTTAGAGGCGCGAAATCCCGTTCGGCTGCTCGGGTGTTGTGAACATGTTCCTCCGGGTGAAGCGAGGTTGTTGATTAGTGAAAATCCAGAGAGAGGTCTGGGACTGGACGTAGGACGGTGCTCCGAACCAGTATAAAAATCCCTGGTGTGATTTTTCTATTACTGCATTCACTTATCTGTGATATTGCTACTGTGAGATCCTTCTTAGTATATATTATATATTCCGCATATCCATATTACTGATCCTGCCTAAAGTCGTCTATCGACACTTTCAATTGGTATCAGAGCAAGGTCATCTCATAACTGTAACACAGTTATTTGATATATTCTAGTAATATGGTAAATAACGCAAGCACTAGTAACACCACTTACACAGAAGGTCAGTCAACACAAAGACCTCCTTTTTTTAATGGCCTAAACTATAGCTATTGGGCAACACGTATGGCTTTTTATATGCAATCAACAAGTTATGATTATTGGAATGCTACTCAGAAAGAAATAGTCAATCCAACAACTGAGTATGCAGAATGGACAGCTGCTGAGAAAGCCGCAACTACTGTAAATGCAAAAGCAATAAATATGTTGTTTTGTGCATTAGATCAAAACGAATATAACCGTGTTAGTATCTGTACCTCTGCATATCAAATTTGGCAAACACTAAAAACCACTCATGAAGGTACTAACAAGTTTAAACAAGCAAAAATAGCTTTGTTGAAAAGTCAATTTCAAAATTTCAAAATGAAGCCGAATGAAACAATCAATGAGATGTATTCAAGGTTTCAAACCATTCATCATGCTCTTATCGGTTTAGGACAAAAATATTCTGATTTTGATGTAGTTTCAACAGTCCTACATTCACTGACTAATGAATGGAAAGGAAAAGTATTAGCAATAGAAGAAGCTAATGATCTTTCCACCATGAAGCCAGATGAATTGATAGGAAATCTTATGTCCTATGAAGCAAACTTGCAGGCTCGAAAAGAACAAAAAGAAGAAAAGAAAAATGTAGCTTTTCATGCTGAGAAAGATGAAGACATCTCAGATTCCGAAGATGAGGATCTAGCATTCATTGAAAAAGGATTCAAAAAATTCTTAAAGCAACGAAAAGCTAGTTGATACAACAGAAAGAAGTTCGGATCAAATAAGCCATCATCATCAAATGTAGAATGCTTTAACTGTCATAAGAAGGGACACGTGCAAATGGATTGTCCAGAACAAAAGAAGAAGACAGAAAATGACAAGTTCAAACACAGAAAGGACAAGTCAAAGAAACGTGCATTCTCAGTGACATGGGATGATTCAGACTCATCTTCATCTGATAGTGAAAGTGACTCAGACAATGAACAAGCTAATGTATGCTTTATGGCTAAAGAAGATGAGGTACAAATTCCGACTTTTGAAGAAGTTCTAGATATAAATGCTGAGTTAATGTATAAATTTAAAGAGGTAAAACGACAATGCAAGCAAGCTCAAGCTGATTTAAGTAGAGAAGAATTTGAACGAGATATGTTAAAAGATGAGAAGAAAATATTAGAGGAGGAACTTGAAAAAGCTCAAGAATCATCATCTAATATTGATTCTCAACTATCTCTTTTGAGTCAAGAAATTGAAACTCAAAAAGAGAAAAATGATGCTCTAACTACCGAAAATCATGAGCTTAAGGCAAAAGTCAAGATGTTAGACCTTGAAAAAGCTAGTTTACAAAAAAAGTTAGACGACATTACTCAAAATGTTTCTAACTTTAACAAAGGTCGAGAAAATTTGACAAAAATTATTGAAAGTTCACAAACTGCTACAAATAAACAAGGTTTGGGATATAAGAAACAAGTTATCAAGAAACATCTTGGTAAAAGAAAAAAGAAAAATAAGGAAGTACGAGAAACTAAAGCTAAGAAAAATCTTAGTTTATTATATTCCAAACCAAAACCGATTGTGAAATTTCAAAAGAAGAATGTCAAATCTATAAAAATGTGGGTTCCTAAAACAAATAACAATTTGATTAGGAACATGTACATTCAAAATTTTTTGAGTTCTATGCATCATAATCCAAATTATATATATAAAG
Source organism: Allium sativum (assembly GCA_030737875.1). Classification (NCBI taxonomy): domain Eukaryota; kingdom Viridiplantae; phylum Streptophyta; class Magnoliopsida; order Asparagales; family Amaryllidaceae; genus Allium; species Allium sativum. The sequence goes on along the minus strand of CM060925.1, from coordinate 202,289,108 downwards.
GGGATACCGGACCCGTATGGGTTTGGACTCCTAAGACCTAACTCTTAGGACCCTATAAAAAGGTGGGTACCATGGACTTAATTTTATTTTTTGCAGGTCCCACTTAAGAAAAGAGGAAAGTGGATACTAGACAGTGGTTGCTCGAAGCATATGACTGGAGACAAGAGCTTATTAGCAAATATCACTTATTCGGATGGTGGCTCAGTCACTTTTAGAGATAATTCAAAAGGCTATATCATCGGCAAAGGCGATGTGAGCAATTACGGTACATCAAACTTACCTCTTATTACTAATGTCATGCTAGTTAGGAATTTGAAACATAATTTACTAAGTATCAGTCAATTGTGCGACAAAGGTTTTATCATTTCTTTTTCGGACAATAAATGTAGTATTCTAGATAAAGATCGAAATATAACCTTTGAAGGATATAGAGACAGAAACATCTATATTCTGAATATGAATACCAATCATAATTCAGATAAGTGTCTTGTAGCAAATGATTATGATCCATGGCTATGGCACGAACGTTTCTGTCACATAAACTTCAGAACTATTGACAAGCTAGCCAAGAATGATCTAGTTAAAGGACTACCCAAAGTAAGCTTTAAGGTTGATAATCTTTGTAATGCATGTCAATTAGGAAAATTGACCAAATCTTCTTTCAAATCCAAGAAAGTCGTATCAACGTTACAACCATTGGAGCTATTACATATGGATTTATTTGGACCAACACAGGTTCAGTCAATAAATCATAATCGATATGTGTTTGTAATTGTTGACGATTACTCTCGATATACATGGGTAATTTTCTTGAAAAACAAAAGTGACACTTTCAAACATTTCAAATCCTTCGTCAAATGAATTCAAAAATCAAAAGGTCTTAAAGTTAAAAACATAAGAAGTGATCATGGCGGAGAATTCGAAAATAATGATTTTGAACATTTTTGCACAAAGAAAGGTATAAATCATAATTTTTCGTTTTCTAGAACTCCACAACAAAACGGAGTTGTAGAACGGAAAAATCGGACTTTACAAGAATGTGCAAGAACATTATTAAATGGATCCACTCTACCAAAACGTTTTTGGGCAGAAGCTGTTGCAACTGTGTGTTATGTTTTGAATCGTGTATCTATTCGACCTCTGACCAAAAATACATCCTATGAGCTATTTAATAAAAGAAAACCAAATATCTCATATTTCAAAGTTTTCGGTTCTAAATGCTTTATTTTAAATACGAAAGACCATCTTGGAAAATTTGATTCCAAATCCGATGAAGGTATATTTGTCGGATACTCGGAACGAAGCAAGGCCTATCGTATATTTAACAAGAGAACTAAAACTATTGAAGAATCACTTCATGTTTCTTTTGATGAATTCTTTAAATCATCTCGTATCATATCAGATGATGAAGAATCCATAGTCACTGATAATCCTGTCATCACAAATAACGACTCTGACTCAGAAATTGTTGACGATATCCCTCAACCTGCTGTGATACCTTCTCCACCAAGATTTAGATCTCCTCCGAGAATTCTAAGAGATCATCCAGTTCAAAATGTTATTGGAGAAGTAACATCACAAATTAGAACAAGAAGTCAACTAAATCAAATGGGTTATGTCGCATTCCTTTCAAATATCGAACCTAAGTATCCGAAAGAAGCTGCTACTGATGATTACTGGATCATTGCCATGCAAGAAGAACTAAATCAGTTCGAGTGCAATAATGTCTGGGAACTTGTTCAAAGACCGACTGATCAGTCAATCACTGGTACGAAATGGGTCTATAAAAATAAGGCTGACGAACAAGGAAATATAACCAGAAATAAAGCAAGATTAGTAGCACAAGGATATAATCAGGAAGAAGGTATCGATTTTGAAGAAACCTTTGCTCTCATAGCTCGATTAGAAGCTATTCGAATTTTACTGTCCTTTGCTTGTCATCATGATTTTAAACTTTATCAAATGGATGTCAAAAGTGCATTTTTAAATGGATTTATCAATGAGAATGTATATGTCGAACAACCTCCTTTGTTCATACATGAGAAATATCCTGATCACGTATATAAACTTAAGAAAGCTTTATATGGATTGAAACAAGCACCTCGTGCTTGGTATGAACGATTAAGAAGCTATCTTATCGATTCTGTATTTCAAATTGGTAAAGTTGATCAGACTCTATTCATTAAACATTCTCACTAAGATATATTAGTTATCCAAATATATGTAGACGACATTATCTTTGGTTCAACAAACGACGAACTTTGCAAAGAGTTTGCAAATATTATGACAAAAGAATTTGAAATGTCTCATATGGGAGAACTATCGTATTTCCTTGGTCTTCAAATCAAACAACTTTCTAACGGTATTTTTATTAGTCAAGAAAAATACTGTGGAAACTTAGTCAAACGCTTCGGTTTAGAAAATACCTCTGGTAAACCAACTCCTATGAGTACGACCACACATCTTGAAAAAGATGAACATGGTAAGAATGTTGACCAGAAGTTATATAGAAGCATGATTGGTTCTCTCCTGTATCTTACGGCAAGTCGTCCTGATATTATGATGAGTGTTTGTTTATGTGCAAGGTTTCAAGCTAATCCTAAACAATCACATTTACGAGCTGTAAAACGAATAATATGATATCTTAATAACACCAAAGACTTTGGTCTTTTCTAGCCGAAATATTGTCCATTTGAATTAGTATCGTATAGCGATGCTGATTTCGGTGGCTCTCGCACAGATAGAAAGAGTACAAGTGGTACGTGCCATTTTATTGGAAAATCACTTGTCTCTTGGTTTAGTAAGAAACAAAATTGCGTTTCACTCTCAACATGTGAAGCTGAATACATATCAGCTGCTCTAGCTTGTACTCAAGTTTTATATATGCAACAAACACTTTGAGATTTCGATATTCATTTATCAAAGTCCATCATATATTGTGATAACACAAGGCAATCAATTTATCAAAAAACCCAGTCAATCATTCCCGAACAAAGCACATTGATATTCGACATCATTTCTTAAGAGATAATATTGAAAAAGGAACAATATGTCTAGAATATGTCCAGACTGAAAACCAATTAGCAGACATTTTTACCAAGCCTCTACTCGAATCTAGTTTTATCTCTTTACGTAGAGAGCTCGGCTTGATTTCTAGAAACGAACTTGGTGTATAATGTATATAAATATATATATACACTGTTGAGTTCTTCTCTAGCTGGAACATTAATTTGTTTTTTAACTTAGCTAATTAATAGTCTTTTACTATTATTAGCAATACATTTTGAGCTTTACAAACTTTGAGTGGTTCATATTCTCTGAATGCTTTCCATCCATTACTTCCTACTTCATAAAAGCTATAAATACATACTCCTTCTTATTGTTTTCTGCATCACTTTCTTAGTGTCTAGTTTTAACATTCATACACAAGTCCATATACTCTTATGGCACACATATGTGATGAATGTGCTCAACGGTCTCACATCTCGGTCACTAGCTCCGAACCGGAGGAGTACTACTCTCCGGAAACACCGAAGAGCAGACCGGAATGTTCGCATATTCCTAGACATACACCCAAACCCAAACGAGCTAAGAAATCACTATTTTGTTCTTCGGGTACGAGAGAGAAGATCAATGAAATTCATCACTACCATGTACATCAGTTGGATCTCCAGCGTCAACTGCATTATGAACAAAAACTCACATCTGATCGTTTAACTCTCTTAGAACGAATGGCCTCATTTTTCTGTAGCACGGATAGACATGGGGTACACGAACCAATACCAATGCCACACCCTCTGTCTACATCTCGAAGTCCTAACTCATGGGACCGTAATTATGCGAGAAATGAAGGATCAAGGGAAAATTGGTCGCCATGGACGCCGAGAGTTTCGAATATTCATGAAATATCCGAAGACAAGTCATCTACCTTTCATTAAGTAATGTTGTTTTCATATTGCAAAATAATTTTTTATTGTTCTATTTGTTTTCACGTTCTTCATTCGAATTCATTTTGGGTTAGAATAAATTTCAAGTTATATGACAGTATATAATCTTTTCAAGCCAGAAAATCAATTTTCAAGCCGAACGGTCGACCGTATTTTTGGACCAGTCGACCGTTTTTATCTCTGGAAATGATCATATATTTGAAACGGTCGACCGTCTAAAAAATACCAGTAGACCGTTCAACTCTCTGGAAATTTTTCGTCTCAAAAGCTTACCAGTCGACCGTTTTATTTCCACCGGTCGACCGGTAAAGTCCTCTGGAATTAATTTCCTCCAGGAACCAGTCGACCGTTTAAAATCCACCGGTCGACTGGCAAACTTCTCTGGAACATATTTACCCAGTAACCAGTCGACTGGTCCATAAAAACCGGTCGACCGGTCACACGTTTTCCAGAATTTTTTTTCCCAATCGATACGTAGATTCATCTCCTATACATCTCTTCACATTGTTTTATACTTCCCTCTTCTCAAACTCTTAGAAATCCAAAAATTCCTTTTTAATTTCTTCAAATTCAATGGCACCTCCTCAGAAGAAACAAAAGTAATCATCCTCCACTTCTCTCCAACCAATAGATTCCAACATAAAACAATGGCTCATGGATTCTATTGCTGTGAGACGATGGAATGCCATGAAGGATTTCACAATCCATGAAGGTTCTTTCATAAATCTCAATGCTTTTATCCTATATGATGTTGAAGAACAGTTGGTTAAGGCTCGTATAAAATCTCTACTTACTTTTGATGAGAACAATGTAGAAATTAATCATATTATGATTAAATTGTTCTATGCCAACCTTAACCTACAAAAATTCAAGCCAGAAAATGCAGCGAATTCCCTTTGGTCCGTAGTTTGTGGTCATCATATTTTCAGTTCCAAGGAACGAATGGCTATGGTACTCGGTTCACCAAATAGCGGAAGAGAATTTTCTTATGACTTTTGCACCGTTCATACTCGTGATAGAATTAGTCATCAGTTCATCGAGGATCATAAAATTAGTATCAAGGAGATTAACTTGCGTCCTACGACTCGGGTTATTCATCATACCCTCATCCATTCTTTATTGCCGAGGGTTGGAAACTTTGATGCCGTTTACAAAGAAAATTTCAAGGCTTTGTATGCGATTTATGGAGATATTGAAATAAATTGGATAAACATGATCTTCGACGAGATTTTGCTTGTTAATGATCGCTAAAGGCCATATATATTTTACAATGAATATGTAATGCGGCTTTTAATCAATTGTGGAGTCCCGTCTTGTGTTTCTAAAATCTCCAAGCCAAAGTGCATCGACAAAGCAACCCGAAAAAGGATGAAGCTCCCTAACCCTTGTATTAATATCATTCTGTTTGATCAATACCAACAACAAGGTCCTTCAGAAACCGCTCCTCCTACTACTCCCAAGCCTAAACCGGAGGAAGTTAAACTCCTTGAACCCTCTTCGTCAACTAAGGACTCACTTGCACAAATTGCACGAAACCAATTTCTTTTAGAAGCTAGACTTAAACGAACCGACACCAAACTCGACCGTTTAGACACAAAGCTCGATAAACGGTTCTCTAAGCTTAAGTCTTTCTTCGGTACTATTTGGGAAGCAATTTCATGTGTATCGACCTCTTCTTCCACTCAAATACAAGATCCGGGAAAACGACCCATGCCTCCAACATTTACATGGTCATCATCTGAGGAAGGCGCAAGTTCAGGAACTAATACTGGATGTGGTCGTGGATCTCACGAGACCGAGGAGGAAGAAGATGACGACGACAACGAAGAAGATGTTCAAGATGAAGGAGACAAGGAAGGAGGTGGAAGGATAGTGAATCATTCTGAATCTACGGAATCCGATTCTCCATCGCACTAGTTTGTTATCATTCATATATTCTTTATGTTTTATTTTGCAAAAACTTAAATGTTACCTGTATGTAAATAGTATCGTATTTATTTTGGGTGTGTACGTCTTAAAACATTTGGTACTTGACTTGCTTTTGGTATGCTTGGGTTGTATAATATGCTACTATGTTAAATGCTTATCGTGTTGTTTATAACTTGTGTAATCTCTACTCCTTTTTGTTGATGACAAAGGGGGAGATAATGCTACTAACATTGTGTTTTGTAGATATTTCTTAAGTATGTATTTCAGGGGGAGTATACGTTCGGGGGGAGTAATAAATCCTTTCAGATCTATATTGTCATCAATCAAAAAGGGGGAGAATGTTGAGTCAAGGAATTCAAGGTGTTTCGATCAATGACAAGGAGAAATTCAAGATCGACAAAAAGAAGATATTCGATGGTATAGGTTGATTATTTAGAGTATGAGTGTAGTTAAATATGTTAAAATCTATCCTCAAATAATCATATTCCTATATGGTTTGAATATATATATGTTTATACATGTATGCACATTCATTGTGCATACTAACAGAAACCGGTCGACCGGTTCATATATAGGCGGTCGACCATTTCTGTGCAGAATGCACAATGAACATACACACATATATATAACGTACATATATTCAAACACCAGTCTACTGGTCATTTTTTACCAGTCGACTGGTCTACGAACTGAAGCCATCTTTTCGAATAGACACCCTATTTCATCAATGGTTATGATCCTTTCTCCTGGCCAAAAATCATCTCTTTTCATGGTTTCTCTTCACCAATGATTACATCTCTCCATCCTCTATAAAAGTATCATGAAATCATCATTTTTAAATACAACAATTCCTTCTATTCTTGCTATAAAAGTATCATGATTACATTCTTACTCTTTAAAGGCATTCAAAAGCTCACTATTCTCATATATCGTTATTTGAATCCTTGAATCTATATATTATTATTTAGATTCAAACAACGATATCATCTTCCAAATCTTCATAATATCAAAATCATATTTGAGGATAAGATTATAGGAAGGTTGTACAAGAATTGACAAATTCGTGTTATTAAGAACACACATTGTCAAACTACAAGTTTATATCTTGTTTGAAGTCCTCGGTGTTGTAAGAGGCGAGTTGTTGAAGTGCTGTATGTGATCAGGCAAGTGTTGAAGTCCTGTGTGTGATCAGGCAAGTGTTGAAGTCCTCGTGTTGTTAGAGGCGTGAAATCCCGTTCGGCTGCTCGGGTGTTGTGAACCTGTTCCTCCGGGTGAAGCGAGGTTGTTGATTAGTGAAAATCCGGAGAGAGGTCTGGGACTGGATGTAGGATGGTGCTCCGAACCAGTATAAAAATTCCTGGTGTGATTTTTCTATTACTGCATTTACTTATCTGTGATATTGCTACTGTGAGATCCTTCTTAGTATATATTATATATTCCGCATATCCATATTACTGATCCTGCCTAAAGTCGTCTATCGACACTTTCACCTTCATAGGATAAAAATGATATTTTCAGCGAACAAAAATATGTTTCAACATATGTGTATTTTTAGTGAGTCGTGTTCATTACAAAAATGATATTTTTATCATTCAAAATATTTATTCAACACATGAATGTTTTTAGCACTTCATATTCACAATAAAAATGAAAATTTTATTGTTCAATCCTTTTATTCAACACATGAATATTTTAAATAGTTCATACATATAATAAAAATGATATTTTTATCGTTAAAACAATTTATTTGAAACACGAATATTTTATATACTTCATACATAAGATAAAAATGTTATTTTTGGTGTTAAAACAATTTATTTAAGACACTAACATTTTATATAGTCCATATATATGATAAAAATGTTATTTTTATCTTTCAAAGAATTTATTCAACACATGAATGTTATTCAACACACGAATATTTCATATACTCCATATGCCTAATAAAAATGTGATTTTTATTTTCTAAACAATTTATTCGACACATAAATATAATTCAACACATGAAAATAATTCAAATACATAGATATTACTGAAAATTTCAGCAGCATAATGGTAGGGGGTTAAAACCCGGCACCGTCCCGAGTACGGCTCCTCGCACTACCTTAGGCCTTGTGGCATTCCATAAGGGGGCTTATCCAAATGATCTAAGATCAATTTCATATCATATGAATTTTTCACAACAATTCCCATTGTTTCAACCACAAACAATTACTTCCAACCATTCGCATTTCAACTAATTTTCAACCATTCGCATTATCATCTAATTTTCATGCCATCACAATCAATTCATATCATCCATGGTCTATGGACGAGGGGAGTGTATATATATACGTATATAAATATATTTCATTTCCATTTCAACACATATATGATTTTTATAACGCATGTATAATTTATACATCGCTCATATAACTTATACAACGCTCATACATGAGGTGTACAATGCATATATAATTTATACTTCACTCGTATAATTTATACAACGCGTTTCCATTTCATATTTGAATTTAGATGTCTCACATCGATCTTAATCCTTCTGAATTTTGTAGCGAGCTCGGAATACGTTCTAGCTTCTTCTAGAATGTAGATGACGTCGCTACGGGTCCGATTTTCCTGTTTCATCAAATTTCGTCAACATAGCAAAAAGATATGGTTTTTATTTGAAAATCACGATTTGCAACACTTAGAAGTGTTATAATCAGTTTTTTAAAAGCAAAGGCCGCACTTTTCTGAAATTGTTCGAAACTAGGTTTCGATTTTGCGGCAAATCTGTTGCACTTGGACGGGATCGAATACACTACCTCGAAGAGCGTGGAACGGCGCTCAGGTGCGTGGGGGAGGGGTCCCACTCGGTGGCGGCTGTAGGGCATGGCGGCGCTTCGAAGTCCAGAAATTCCCAGAGGTGATTTGGGAGCTCCTTATATAGATTTGAAGAGGAGGAGATGTTCTTCAAAAAGTTCCAAAGGGGCAGGGTCTAATTCGAAGTGGATTGGCCGGAAATCGGTCAGGAACGATGGAGCACCCTCCATCGTTGAGAGTAGATTGCGGGAGGGGGGTTCTGATTTTTATAAAATTAAATAATAAAAGAAAAAGTCCTATTCGCCGATATTTATATTAATTCAAAAATTAGGGGTTTTCTGTACGAACTCCAGTTTAAACCCAACGACTATCGCCCCTAGCTAAATACCCCTATTCCGAACACAATGGATTATGTTTCGTAAGCCTATTCGATTGTTATAGTCAGTTATTCTTCAAATTAAAATATAAAACATTCAAATTGGGATTTGAATGTACTTTTTAATTTGCCGGGGCCACATACTGATTCCAAAAATTCCCAAAATAATAAATCTAGCTATGTTGGGATGATACGGTCCCAACAAAACTGATTTCGTCGAATTCTGAGATCGTTTGAAAAATGACCATTTTCTAGTCGATCCAATTTGACTGAAATCAACCAAACACGTTTTCCTTTGCCACACTCACATTTAATTTGAAACCAAGCAATAAATTGACATCCTGGATCCAACAAAAGTGGTTTCGTTGAAAACGGAGGTCGTTTGCAAAATGTGTATTTTCAAGGGCTACATTTATTCCATAGCGACCACTCTGAATATTCAACTAGCCATAACTTTCGATTCCCGCTATGAAATTTTAATTTTTCAGATTCATTAGAAAGACATTCTTAAACAGATTTAAATATTTTTGGTTTCGCTAAAATCCATTTTATTTTGCATCCTGTACATTCAGTCAAAGTCCGAATTCAAAATTTTAAACTGCTGCGCTATTTCTAACACGTTATTTATTTAAAATAAATCATTTCAATTACTCCAAATTCATTAAAATAGCCAAATTAAAAAATTTAAATTGGCTCTGATTTTCCAAGTTTTTACACCCGTAAAGGAAAGCCCGGATTGCTTTGAGAACACGACAAATCAGAACACAAATAGAAGAACATTTCATTACTTGTTACAATAATTTACATCAGAGTACAAGAATATACAGAGTAGGAATAAATATTATACATTTGATAAATATCAGAGATTTAAAAATTACAATGCAGCGGAAAATAATACAAAACAAAGCCGAAAGAGATAAACGGATACAGAGCTTTCTGAATATCATTCCAGCTGTAAACCAGGATCCTATGAATATAAATCTGCAAAACCAAAACTACTAGCTGCCCGTGTGGAAAATAGAGGCACCAAGAGTTTAGGTTAAAACAATAAACTCCAAGTCAGTCATGTGACTGGTGTGAGAACGAAAATAGTTATTTAAAACTTTACTTTAAAATCAGATATATCAAGGGACCATGCCGTATAACACGGAACGGGTTTCCTCCCAAGAATATCAGTGCATATAACAAAACATCGCAATGCTTTTTGGAAAAATGAAGCTATTATAAGACCCAGGATCCATCGCACAATGCAACGCAAGCCGGAGGATAGGGTTTTCCTGTATAATAGCCAAACATGCTTGGTACGTTAAAACAAATCATTTGATACTATTATAAGTGCATAGTGTATAAAGCAACTTCAAATATAAATGTATCAATCCTAGACGACATGGGTACCATATATCATGTCGCCAATACTAGGATCTTAGATCAAAATCGAAATTTCATGTATTGGAAGTTGAGTTTCCATCTGTGAACCAAGGCAAGGGATCATCCTTACCGCTTTGAGACTTTCTAGCTCGAGCCTCAGACAAGCGCGCAGACAAGCCTTGGATCGTCAGGGCCGGTCCACTCGATGTGGTTTAAAATGTCTGAACACTACGTTTCTCCTCCCTATGGGGCATAAAATTGGTCTGTATAAAGACCATACCACCCATCGGCCCCGCAGTGCCGATATATCCGAGGCGCCTCGCTATCCATCATCCACATAAGTAAAACGTCTGGGCGTGCAAAACCCAGACACCACTCCTAGCTAGAAGGAAAAACATGTCCTCCCTGAGGTTCTCTCCCATTTCTGGTTCACACCGGGGTGTGAGGCTCGCGAATTAATGCTACACAAAGCTATGCTATATTAAAGTCGTGCTTTGATCATCAACCACAAGACTCTGCTTTTCAACAGAAGACTTGATCATTTTCATCTCAGCATGCCACACAGGCAATTCACGCTATGCAACTAATGTCTATCAATCACACAGAATGAAATCCAATGTCAAACACACAGTCCATTTACAAGTTCTTTCTGGGCTGAACGGAACCGGAGGCACCTTATTCCTCATCCCATATGTCCAATACAGGAGTGAGGTCTTCGCATATTCAGTCGATCTCCAAGTACGTCTGGACGATCACCGCTTATTACCTCGTCTTGGGCGTACAGCCCAATCAAGACATCAGTAATCATCCAAACGATGTGAAGACCTCCGGTCTTCAACCACCGTTTTCATCTTCGACTTATCGTCGTATCAGTTATTCATAATGGGATAAGCCCGGTCTTTCTGAATAACTCGCGTATATTATAAACAAGTGTTATAAAAACACAACATAAGCCTCATTCAAAACCTGAATATTCTTTATTCAAATATTCACATTCATAGGGAAAGGTTCCCATTAATTTTATCAAAGATAAATTCTTTAAAATTTATTCTTTAATCTTCCTTTAGATATCATTTCAAACCATATTAAGGTTTTCCAAACTAGTTGGGATTAGCGCACCTTACCAAAGTAATCGTTTGTTTAATTTCCCAATCCCAACCTATTCATTCCTCAGCAAAACTGGTAATACTCCATATCTAACACCACGGTGTTATCGGTAAATTCAATTACCATTTCACGTTCAAATCTAATTAAAGATTTAACTATCGCCTGGAGTAAAATTGGTAGTACTCCATTCTTGATCATTTCTCGAATTTGATAATTTTAGTTATCAAATTCACCATTCAATCTATTCAAAGATTCATTAAAACTCTAATTCAGTTTTAATTTACAAAAATCATTACTTAATGATTATTCAAAGTTAATAAATAAATCTTATCTTTAACTGGGTTAAGAACTAATGTCCTTTAAAAACACAACTCACGATAAACCCAAAATCTCATTCCATTAACAATGGAATCTTCACGGAATACGGATCAATATATATAATCGATATGAACTTCCCAGTCCAACCGATAATATAAATAGAATAACGACAAAGCCTTTTAAATTCCATGTATAGTAACAGTCTTCCTCCACAGAAGTTCACTTCGAGTATTACTGAATCAAATTCCATTCCATTCCCATTTATTTTATTAAATTGGAAAACTTTTCTTCGGAAATTTCCCCTAAATCTTAATTAAAAGATTTATAAATTCCAAATCCCATTTCTCTGTAAATCGGGTTAAAGAACAAATGTCGTTAAAAACACAGTTCACAATAAACCCAATTCGCATTCCATTTCAAATCCAATTAATTGTTAATTAATTGATAATTATTCTCTACATCTTAGTTAAAAGATTTATTCTTTTCACACGTGGTTTAAGAACAGTGTTACTGAAGACCCCATCCCATCAGTCTCTAACCATAAATTAGTAAGAGAGCAATTCCCTAAGTATTAATCCCGAAGGCCGAAACCAACATAGATCAATACCAAAGAAACCATTCAACTTAGCTAATCTCCAATTAGTTTCTAATTTTCTTAACTCCATTGGGTTTAAGAATAGTATTATTAAAGATACCATTCACCACAAACCCAAAATCTCATTCCATTGTTAATCGGGTTAAAGAACAAGTGTTATTTAAAACACCATTCACGATGAACCCAAAAACCAATTTGATATTGAATACAAGGCTTTGAATAGAAAATATATCGGCTTATATTCAATATCAAACACTGAAATCAAAAAATATCGTATTTGAATAACGATATATATATCTTCCAAATTCCTCCGCAATGTACGTATAATCACGGAATCCAATATCGAAATATTCCGAAGATAATTTCGATTCAAATCCATTCCAAATAATATATTGGAAACTCTGGTTATTTTTAAAACAATTTCAAATCCAATTTATTTATTTAAAAATATTGGATTATAATTCTAGTTCATAACAAGTTCATTTTGATAAAAATATATTTTTATCTTTTCAAATATTTAATTTTTCATTCCAATTCTTTCCAAATCATTTATTATGATTTTACACAAATTTTTGATATTTTTAATAATTTTATCAAGGCCCATACAGTCGATTTCCATAAACGGTCATCGAACTGTACTTACAACGACCTTTTCCAAATTTGATTTGGACATAATTCCAAATCCAACCATTAGACTTCAAATCTTTTTTATTCATTAGAAAGCTCTTTTCGATACGAACCCAACTGTTCCGGTTTTAGGAGAATCCGACGGTCGGATCTCCCATAATGTCCATTCGAAGTCAATGGTCGAAATTCGCGAACTACCGCGGCGTGGCATGTTCTATTCAGACCATTAAATATATAATATTTACATATATTATATTTCGTCGATTTCCATTTAAAACTTATTTTATAAATCATTTTAAATTCGTTTTCAAAAAGATTTCAACTTCATATTCAATTTCAAATCAAAGTTGAATATTCCATATCATTAATATATAAATGATAATATTTTCAAACCATTAGATTTTGAAATCACTTCCTTTTTGTTATTCATTATAAAAATGAATAAAATCAATATAAATATTGTTCACATCAAAATGGCGTTAATCTAATCAAAACGGCTTTATATATTTAAATGTATTCATGTCCACCCCAAATCGGACATCAAAAATCATATTTTTATCTTTTACTAAATATTATTTTAAACTATTCATTTTTTTAAAATAATCGTTATTTTAGAATATTCCTTCTTTTTGAACTGGAATCAGACACGGTCAATTACCATATAATTTGATTTATATAGATTTCATGCACACATGTACACAACAATAATCAAACACAATCAAGCATCATCCAGAGTGCATTACACAACTGCATAAGCGTTAAATACAAATAATTAACGCTTACAACAGCCTGTCAACCCATCGATTGACATACAACTAAATATTGGGATAAGTGTATGCCCAATATCTTCCAAATACCCGAATGGGGTTTTCAAACAACAAACACTGATTATTATTTGTGCATTTGGGCTATGTGTAAAATATATCGTCCCAGTCAATATCAGTCAAATGTGTGTACATAAACAAATCCTCGGATTTGTAAATGAATATTTATTTTATTCATATACACATTAAAAAATATATTTTAACTATAAAATATTTATTTCAACTCATGAATATTTACATTCCATTTCACATCACAAGCAATTTTCACAACACAATCAAATCAAACAAGTCATCTATGGTCTGTGGACGACGGTGTCGGGTGCTGCTAAGCACCGTCTGCATCCTAGTATATATTTTAACTAGAAAATAAAATTAAAGTGAGGAGTTCTCACCTTGGGATCCACTCTTCCATTCATTATCGTTGCTCAGATTCGCTATTTTGATTCCAACGCAATCTGTTTCATGAAATTTATATTAAAAATCATATTTTTATTCTTATACTGTTCATATAAAAATCACATCTTTATATCACCATTATATGTATAAAAATCCAATTTTTAGCTCGCTACGTATATAAAAATCATATTTTGATCTTTCTAAGAATATTTCCATGCCATAAACTAGTTAAAAATTATATTTTTAACTTGCCAAAAATGTTTTCTTAATACGATAAAAATCATATCTTCATAGCGATAAAAGTCATTTCTTTATACGGATAAAAATCATTTCTTTATACATTAAAAGATCCTAGCTTTAGACATTAAAAATCTCGACTTTATATGATAAAAATCTCATTTTTCTCTTATGTCTTTTACATAAAGATTACATTCTTATTTCGTTAATATATATATATATATACAAAGATCATATTTTTCTAATTAAAAATCATAACTTTTTCAATTTAAAAACCATATCTTTCGAGTGTTAAAAATCTTAACTTCATATGAATAAAGATCTAAACTTCATATTGATAAAAATTTAATCTTTAACCTAATCAAGAATCATATCTTTCCTATAATAAAAATCATGTCTTTTTATATTGCTATATATATTATAAAGATCTTATTTTTATAATGCTACTCTATATAAAATCAAATATTTTTAACTTCGCTAAAAAAAATATTATTTTTTTTCTTTTTCTATCATATTATGTATATATATATAACTGAATTTGTAAATGGTATATTACAAAAACTGGTTTTATTGAATTAAAAAAATTAATTAAACTAAATAAATAAATAAAAACTCACCCCCTTTCTTTCGGTGTTCGTCGAATAGGCTGGAGCGCGCTAGAGTGTGGCCGGAAATCAATGCATGCGGCGGAGGTGATTCTCTCAGGTTGCGGCGGCTTAAGGCTGGGTTTTGGGCTCGGATCTGAACGGAGTTAGGAGTCTCGTGACTGGAGGGGAGGCCGGAGGGGAAGGTGCACAAGGGGGGGGGTCGATCATCGGAGGGGCGGCGCCTGACTGCGAACGGCGGAGACGCGCTGGAGGAAGAGTAGACGTGATTCGATCGTTTGATCAATCTGTTTTTTTCTTCTGTTGAAAAAGGAACGCGGGTTTTCATTTGGGTTGACCACGGTTTCGATGTAATGAGGGTTTGACCAAGTCTTAGTGTATATATAATATATTATTTTAATTCTGAAATTACTTGTTCACTGATACAAACTCCAAATCAAACCCAACGACTATCGTCCTTAGCCAAATACGCCCATTCCGAACACAGTGGGATATGTTTCGTAACCCAATTCGGCTGTTACGATCAGTTCTCATTTAAATTACAATATAAATCAATATATATTTAATTTAAGCGTACATTTCTATTTATCGGGGCCACATACGGATTCCAAAAATTCCAGGAAAATAAATCTGGCTATGTTTTGACGATACGGTCCTAACAAAACTAATTTTGTCTAATTTGGAGATAGTTTGAAAAATGGTCATTTTCCAGTCGATTAAATTCAAACTGAAATTAGCAAACATGTTTAAATCCTCCACGCTCATATATTGATTCCAAAAATTATGAAAATTGGAATCTAACAATAATTTGACATTTCGGATCAAACAAAAGTGATCTCGTCGAAAATGGGGGTAGTTTGCAAAATGGCCAATTTTGAGGGCTATATTTTCATAGCGACTATTCTGAATTTTCAACCGGGCGTAACTTTTTATTCCCACTATGAAATTTTAATTTTTCAAATTGATAGAAAGATATTTTCAAATAGATTATAATATTTTTAGTTTCACTAAAATCCGTTTTATTTTGAATCATGTACATTCATTTTAAATTTGAAATCGAATTTTCAAACTACAGTGTCATTTTCAATTCCTTTTATAACTAAAATAAATATTTATATTCTAATTTCGATTTAAATAAATATATACGTTCTAATTCCATTCAAAATAAATTTCTAGTCTTATTATTTAAAATAAATCATTTTAAATATTTAAAATTCATCAAAAGTAGCCAAAATAAAAAATTTAAATTAGTTCTGATTTTCCGGGTTGTTACGATCTCCCCCACTTAAAATCTTTTCGTCCTCGAAAAGGAACGGAGCTGAAAGTTGTATAACTAACCAACTCAACTTTCATTCTGCTTTCATTCTTCAACTTTTCAGTTTCTAAGAATTTTCTAATTCTTCAAAAATTTGGCCAACACCCTAAATTTTCGAAAAATTTCGCCATAACATCCTTTGTACGGGGAGCACAGGGAAAATGCCCAAACCGCCACACAGGCCCTCTCATCTCAAAAAGAAAAAGAAAAAGCCAAACGGCTTCCCAAGCGGCTAGCCAATCGGCTCATAAAATCATCCAAACCCAATAAATCAGTAAACATGTACCTATTTGTTGGGCAGACAATTTTATTCCTCTGCTCTACCCTCCCTGCTATGACCTGTTCAATGTTTATACATGTATATGCATGCAATCTCAAACAATTTTCAGGCCAGTTTAATATTTTGATTCGATTTGGCTAATGGTTCAAAATTTAATAAACCAAACCAATAATCAAACAACCCAACCAGCAATCAATTAGTTGGTTAACGTTTCAAACACATAACTTTAATACATAGTCAAAAATTCTATTTTTGATGCCAATTCACAATAGTAAACCTTATCTAGTTTTGGTTCTCACACCAGTCAATTGGAAATATATAGAGATCCAACTTTCGAAACTCGAACACAAACACTAATGATGATATATCATCAACCATCAGTATTATCTCCGGGCGACTAGAGTATGATTCTGTAATGACCCGAAAATCCGGTCCAATTTGAGCTGACCAAAAACACAAGTCCAACCCCAAATTAAACTGAAAATCACGAAATTTATAGAAAGAAAACAGAGGGTGAGGATAGATAAGATAGAAACTTAGAATAGAAGAAGAAGAAGAAGAAGAAGAACACAACATCAGAGTAACACGAACCTCACAGCGGAACGAATAACATATAATAGATAACATATCCTTGAAATAAAGGTTTTACTTGGATATACATATCATTATCAAGTACATCACTTACAACAAAGCGGAAATAAACAATAGCTATATGATCCTGAAGCCTCCTGCTCCAGCTCTTCAAGTATCTGTACATCCCGACTACTTGACTACCCGTACAAAATTGGGCACCCAAGAGTTTAGGGGAAACAAAACAAAATAAACTCCGGGTCAGTCATAGGACTGGTGTGAGTAAAACAGTTTAAAACAGTTCAAGCAGGTAAACGATATCTCATAAGACCACGCCGTATAACGGAACGGGTTTTTCCCTTATGAGAATCCAAAATATCTTTATATCAAAAACCTTTTGATATTATAATAATGTCTATCAACCACAATATAATAATCATCTAGCAGAAACGCTTTCATCTCACGTTCTACATATATAGTATACAATCAAAACCGCAAGCACGTATTGGGTAATGGATTTCCAACTATGACAAGGTATGGAACCATCTTTCGCTAGTGTATGTAACAACCCGTATTTTCAATAACCTGTTATAACATAAATCGAGGCAGAATTTAATTCAAAAATCTGAATCAAGGGAAACGGGCTATGCCATTACGTTCGTCTCGGAAAAATACGCGAAATAGAGTCCAAGTTTTCGAAAATCGGAGTCCGTATGACCCGATTAAGGCCCAACGAAGTTTTCAGAAAATTTCAAAGTAAAAAAAAAAAAATCAAATTCAAGTTTGAATTTGGGAATTTGGGCCAGTTTGGGCCAGGCAGAAGAATTCCCGCCAGAGCACCCAAGTCGACAGCCCTGTCGACTTGGGAGTCGACTTGGTTGGACCCAAGTCGACAGCCCTGTCGACTTGGCTGTCGACTTGGTCCAGCCGGGCTGTTTAGCCTGGTGCACCATTTTGAGATTGTGTTGAGCTTGGGGGCCAGATTCGGTTTTGAGGGTTGAGATTGAAACTAGGGTTTAATCCTAGGGTTGAAACTAGTCCTAATATCTATAAATATGACCCTAACCTACCCTAAATCATCATTATTCATTCTAGTAACTAAACTATGGCAAAATCATCCCTCTCATGGCCTCCACTCTCTTCATAAAATTCCTAAATAAATTTCTATGAGATTTTCCATGCATACAAGTGTTTTCAAGCTTGTATGAGCATCATTAGCTTGCATTCAAGTCAAGTTTCTATATTTGCATCATAAAGAAAGAGTTTTGATCATTTTGGCTCAAGGGTTTTTATGTTAGAGCTTGCATTTTGGGTTTGATTGATTTCATAAGGGCTTTGTCATATTTTTGTGACTTCTTAAGCATTGTAAGCCCTATTCTACTTTCATACTTAAACTCTAAAGTTAAATGTATGATATGCAAGTTTACTATGCTATGAAATGCAAGTTTATCATGTTGTTATATGCAAGTTTATATGCAAGTTTATCATGTTGTGATATGCAAGTTTATATGCAAGTTTATCATGTTGTGATATGCAAGTTTATATGCAAGTTTATCATGTTGTGATATGCAAGTTTATATGCAAGTATGCCAAGTTATGTTATGCAAGTTTGGGTTGAACATTTTGTTCATGCTATTATGTTATGCAAGCTTATCTTGGATTTATGAACATAAAGCTTCAAGCTTTATGCCAAAGGTTGCATTTTGGCAACATGTAAGTTATCATATCTCTTATGATAACTTGCATGTGAGGCTAGATGCGAACTTATGGCCATTTCTACATGTCATTTAGCACCATGTATCACCAGTATGCTAAGTTTGGTTTTATGCATGCTTTTGAGGCCTAAAAATGTAATATGCAAGGGTATGAACACATGAACATTTCATATGCCACCATGTTAAACTTGTGGCTTCAATACCTTTATGTCATGATTATGCCAAGTTCCCTCTTTCTATCCTTTATGCGCTATTGCGATATGTAAGCGATGGGATTGCGTTTGGGGTTGGGTAAACTTAAAAGACATAAAAACATAAGCTTGGGAATTTACCTATTAAGTTAGGTTTACCCATTGGGAATTTACCTATTAAGTTAGGTCTACCCAATTGCTTGAAAATTTGTAACATGTTTTGGAAACATGATGGACATGACACTTAGAAAAGATAAGTGTGACCAACTCGAGGTTGGGTTGAGTTTGTAGCGTAAACCTACCCGGACCGGCTTAACTAGTTGCTACAAACAAT
The DNA here is from genome assembly GCA_030737875.1 of Allium sativum. Classification (NCBI taxonomy): domain Eukaryota; kingdom Viridiplantae; phylum Streptophyta; class Magnoliopsida; order Asparagales; family Amaryllidaceae; genus Allium; species Allium sativum. Next base: position 202,269,572 of record CM060925.1, on the reverse strand, counting down.
AGGACCCAATGTGAGAAGTTGGCCATGTTGTACCTTGAACCCGAGGTTAGACCAAGTTGTGGTGTAAAGCTACCCGGAACCGACCGGCTTAACTAGTAACCACAACGAGGTCTAATGTGAGAGGTTAAGGCGCATTGAATTAATTAATGCCTCGTGATTAGGGTTAAGTCATGGTCCACTTAATACTTAACCAATTTGGGCTTGGTAGATTAATTAGGGTTAAGTCGTGAACTCATCGTTACACTTAACCAAGTTAATCCATGATTAGCAAGAGGGTTAAACCGTACTTAACCTACTAGAAAATCCTAGCAATGGGGGCCCACTCCGCAGTAATCCCCAAAAATTGGTATCATTAAGGCCCTAGGGACTAGGCTAGGGAGGGGGCACGATTACTGGGCTGGAGGTAAGCGACCAAATAAACGACGGCCGTGTGGTACGCCGATGTAGTTCCGGACGGACTATGGTCGTGCACGTAGTCCGTATTTGGAGAAGTCACCCATGGGTACCAGTAGATCGAGACTGTGCACTCATGTTTATGGTGTCCAGGGGTTGGCACCCTAGGGCTTGATACACCCGAAGGGTGGACCCGGCACAGTTCGACTACAATTATGTTTGGGCCGTATTGACACCAACACGTGACGAGTTAGGCTTAGGGAGCCGATCGACTAGACCGTTTGGTTGAACCCTGTATTAGGGTCACTTCATGTTATTGGACCTCGTGTTAGGGTCACTTCATGTTATTGGGCCAAAGCTTGGGCCAAGGGATCAATACTTGTTTATTCCAGTCATGTTAGTTTGCTAGTACACCTGTGGTGCAAAACCTTAAACCTGATTATGCGATGACACCTTATCTACCTTGTTAGTTAATCATCATGCTAGTACGTTGTTATCCTTATGATTATACCTGCTTCTCATGCCAGTTAACTTTATCAGTTTACATTGATTGTAGTAGGGCTTACTCAGTCTTTTTGACTGACCTGTTTTCTTCCGCCTCTTTTCTTCCGTTTCCCCCCCCCCCCCCCCCCCAGGTTCTCAGGGAGGGAATATTGGAGCTTAGCTGGATTTCTGATCGCTTGCTTGTGGGATCTTAGCTCATGTACGGTCTTGACATGAAGCTGGCTATGGTTATCATTAATTTTGGGGATAGTACTTATGTATTTATTTCAGTTTTTCAGTTGATGTTGTTTTATCTAGACTTGTTTATTTGGAAAGCTATGTTGTACCAGACTTGTTTTGAAATGTTTTGAAATCTTCCGCTGTTTTATCTATGTTATTTACTCTGTTTACATATATACATATGTTCTTGTTCTGCCTTGATATATCATTATGCATGTTTACCTGATTCAAACGCCCCTCCAAAGTCAGAGTGCTTGCAAGAGCCACCCTGGTGGAGGTGGGGTGTTACATTTGGTATCAGAGCATAAGGTTTACGAGAAGGAACAAAAAGGGTTTTTTAGAAAACTTTTGGAAAACTATTTTCAAAACCAAGTATAAAGTATTTTCCAAAGAAAAGTCTAGTTTATTTTAAAGGCTATTCCCCAAAAAGCCATTAGCAAAATTCCTTCGTTTTTCTCCATTCTGAATCTGTCTTTTTCTTCGTTTTCAGTATAGCCGATAACTTTGCTATTCCGGAGGGAGTACACGTACCTGTTTGGTATAGGAGACTTTTGGAGGCTAGGGCGACCGATGCCGGCCCCGCAGATGTTCCTCCTCCTCCTCCGGTAGTTAATGTTCCTCCTCCTCCTCCGGTGGTTAATGTTCCTCCTCCTCCTGTCGCTGAGGTTCCTCTTCCTCCTCCCCCTCAGCATCCTCAAGTGGACTTCGCAAAGACTTGCAAAGATTTCAAAGCAATGGGTGGCAAGAACTTTCAAGGCACTGAGACTTTTGTAGAGGCCAGAAATTGGTTGAAAGAGACCGAGGATTTATTTGCTATCTTTGGGTTAGACGATCAGAGGAAGCTCTTGTTGGCGGTTTGGCTTATGAAGGATGAAGCCGCTTATTGGTGGGAAGTCACCAATGGTACTAGGCCTGTTGAGACTTGGGCCGATTTCAGGGCAAGGTTCATGCTTAAGTTTCTATCTTCTGCTGAGGAGAATCTGCAAATGGAGAGGTTCATAACTTTGAAACAAGGAGATATGTCTGTCAAAGAATATGTGAACAAGTTCAATCAGTTAGCTCGTTTTGGCTTGGATATGGTGAATACTCCTCAGAAGAAGGCTCTTCGTTTTGCTAGAGGATTGAATGAGCCGTTGCAGGGATTGGCTATGTCACATATTCCCCATGGGGCCACGTTTGAGAGTTTGGTTGATAAGGCGTTACTTCAGGGAGATGTCAAGAAAGAGACCAAGATGAATGATACTCAAGCCAAGAAGACTGATTCCCAGGGAAAAGGAAATCAGGGTAATCCAAGTGGTCAAATCAGTCAAGGCAATCAGAACAAGAACAAGAGTCAAGGCAACAAGGGGAACAACAACAAGGGCAAGAACAACAAGGAGAAGTGCCATTATTGCGGTTCAGTTGGGCATCTTATTAAGGATTGTAAGAAGAGGAAAAGGAAGAATGGTGAATGCTTTTTCTGCGGTAAGACTGGACATTTCAGTAGGGATTGCCCGAAGAAGCAAGGGCTAGGCCAGGGTCAAACTCAGCGTGCTGGACCTTCAGGAGGGCAAGTTCATGCTCTCAATGTCGCTCCAGTTCCCGATCGAGGTAGTATTTCTGTTGAGAGCCTTGTATATATTTCTGATTTTCCAGTTCGTACCTTGTTTGATTCTGGTGCATCGCATAGCTTTATCTCATCTGATCTCGTTGATAGTTTGCACCTTAGTACTAGCTTGGTAGATGATCCCGTCTGTGTCTCAAATCCTATTGGGGGTTCCGCCCATTTGTCTATGATATGTGGGGATTTGAGGATCTCTATACTGAGTGTAGAGTTCTTGTGCAGTGCTTATGTTCTTGGTTTTAGGGGATACGGATTGATATTGGGCATGGATTGGTTGTCCAGATATGGAGCCATTCTTGATTGTGAGCATAGGGTTGTGAGGCTCGTGACTCGCCTCGGAAACACCCTAGAGATTTCTTGTGATCCGAGAGGTCCCGTCATGTTGTGCTATCTGGAATCACTCGACTCGTCAATGGAAACTCTTCAGTCTGTGAGAGTGGTTCGAGAGTATCCGGATGTTTTCGATGAAGTTAGGGGGTTGCCCCCTAAGCGAGTGATTGATTTCCGCATTTATCTGGTGGATAATGCAAAGCCTGTTTCTTTGCCCGTTCGGCACATGGCTCCGCGTGAAAGGCGGGAGCTAAGTAAGCAAGTGAAAGAGTTGCTTGAGAAGAACTTCATTAGACGAAGTATATCCGAATGGGGAGCGCCTGTGGTATTTTCTACCAAGGCGGATGGTTCTCTCCGACTTTGCGTTGACTATCGAGAGTTGAATAAGCTGACTAAGAAGAACAAACACCCGTTACCGAGGATTGATGATCTCTTTGACCAGCTTGTCGGTGCTTCTGTTTTCTCTCAGCTTGATCTTGCTACGGGGTTCCATCATCTCAGGGTAGCTGAAGATAGTATAGACAAGACTGCGTTCAGAACTCCAGATGGATTCTTCGAATGGCTTGTCATGCCGTTCGGCTTGACTAATGCACCCGCATATTTCGTGGACTTGATGAGTAGGGTGTTCAGGGAGTTCTTGAACAAGTTTGTCGTGGTCTTCGTAGATGATATTCTGATCTTCTCTAAGGATGAGGAAGAGCACGCAAGGCATCTCATGGAGGTGATGGATACGCTTAGAGCGCATCAATTGAAGGCCAAGTTCTCCAAGTGTCACTTTTGGAGAAGGGAAGTTAGATTCCTTGGGCATATAGTATCTAAGCAAGGCTTAGCGGTGGATCCCGCTAAGGTAGTGGCAGTTCAGGATTGGAAGACTCCAAGGAATGCAACCGAAGTGAGAAGTTTTCTAGGTCTTGCGGGTTTTTACCGGAAGTTCATCAAGGACTTCGCAAAGATATCCGCTCCTCTCACTAAATTGACGAAGAAGAATTTAGTTTTTGCTTGGAGCATAGAATGCGAGCTTGCTTTTCAGAAGCTCAAGAGAGCCCTCACATCAGCACCTGTTCTAGCTTTGCCCGATGGAGGGAAGTTATTTACCGTATACACCGATGCATGTGGCACGGGGTTAGGAGCTGTTCTTATGCAAGAAGGAAGAGTGATATGCTTTGGCGGTAGACAACTCAAAGTGCATGAGAAGAATTATCCCACTCATGACTTAGAGTTGGCAGCAATAGTATATGCACTCAAGGCTTGGCGCCATTATCTTCTGGGAGAAAGATTTGAGCTTTATACCGATCACAAGTCATTGAAGTATCTCTTTTCTCAGAAGGATCTGAATCTGAGGCAACAAAGATGGATGGAATTCTTGGCGTCCTACGATTTTGAGATAGCTTATACCCCTGGCAAGGGGAATGTGGTAGCAGATGCATTGAGTAGAAGAAGGTTGACCCTAAGTCCTCTATTCGTTGAGATGAAGAATTTAGAGTATGTGGCAACCTTTGATTTCTCTTTGGCGATTGAGTCGATGACCGGTTCTTTAGCATCTCTGGAACTCAGACCTACCCTTCTTGATCAAGTTGGGGCTTCGCAGAGAGAAGACCCTCAGATAGTTGAGATTATGGATAAGCTAATTCGAGGAGAGACGTCTAGTCATCTCGCTCGATATTCTATTGATGACAAGGGTTGGCTGAGGAGAGACGGAAGGTTATGTGTTCCAATGGTAGAAGATCTAGTAAGAAGAGTTCTTGAGGAAGCGCATCGCTCTAAGTTGACTATACATCCGGGCGGAGATAAGATGTATAAAGATATGAAGCGCATTTTCTTTTGGCCTGGGATGAAGAAGGATGTGGCAGAATTTGTCTCTAGATGTATCATTTGCCAGCAAGTTAAGGCCAAGTCGAAGAAGCCCGGTGGGCTATTGCATCCTCTAGACGTTCCACTGTGGAAGTGGGAGAGTATTTCCATGGATTTTATCGATGGGCTACCAAGGTCAAGGAAAGGGAATACGAGCATTTGGGTTATTGTGGACAGACTTACGAAGAGTGCTCATTTCATTTCGGTGAAGAGCAAGAGGACCGCATCTTGGCTAGCGTCTGTATATCTTCGTGAGATTGTGAGACTACATGGAGTCCCTTCTAGTATAGTCAGTGACCGTGACCCAATCTTTACAAGTCAATTCTGGAATAGCTTGCAAGAAGCTATGGGCACAAGGTTGAATCTAAGTACGGCTTATCACCCACAGACGGACGGTCAAACCGAAAGGGTGAATAGGGTACTCGAGGATCTGTTGAGGCTTTGTATTCTGGATTTTGGTGGTACTTGGGAAGACCATCTTCCTCTTGTTGAGTTTGCATATAATAACAGTTATCAGGCAAGCATAGGGATGGCACCATTTGAAGCTTTATATGGGAGGCCGTGCAAGTCGCCTACATGTTGGTGGGAGACTACAGATGAGCTTATACTTGGGCCTGATATGATCAGAGATACATCCGAGAAGATCGAGTTGATTCGGAGACGGATGAAAGCGGCCCAAGACCGACAGAAATCCTATGCTGATAAGCGAAGAACGGATTTGGAGTTTGATGTTGGGGATATGGTTTTCGTGAAGGTTTCTCCTTTGCGGAATGTGGTCCGATTTGGAGCTGTTGGGAAGTTGGCACCGAGGTTTGTTGGACCATTCCCTATTGTAGAGAGGATCGGGCAGATGGCTTATAGAGTGAAGTTGCCCGAGAAGCTTGCTGGAGTACACGATGTTTTTCATGTCTCGCATCTCCGGAAGTGTTTACATGAATCAGCAGAGGTTGTTGAGCCAAGTGTTCTGAAAGATGTGGAAGTGGAGAAAGAGGCTACTTTGAGGAGAGCTCCGATTCGTATCTTGGGGACGGAGACCAAGAAGCTAAGGAATCGAGAGGTCAAATTGGTGAAGGTTCAATGGGGTGAAGCCGAAGAAGACGCAACTTGGGAAACCGAGGAGAAGATGCGTGGTCTTTATCCATTCCTTTTTGAGGGTACACTCTCAATCTCTTTTCTTTGTTAGCATATCTTTCTCTTTGCTATCCATGTTTATCTAGTTTATCGTGTTAATCTTGTCATGAGAACCTTAGGTAGAAACCCTTTGGATGAAACATGTGTTTGAAACATGTTATGCTTGATGGTTGCAAGTGGTTGCAAGTGGTTGCAAGTGGTTGCAAGTGTTTGCAAGTGGTTACTCATGGATGCATTATACACGTTAGGCACTAGATCGGCTCACACACTCCTCATATTGCATATGCATGAGTGATTATGCTTATTCATGGATGAAAATTTTTGTGTTATCACATGGATGTTGCATATGGATGTATGTTATGTGCACACATATAGATGTTATACATTATGTTAGGAATTGCATACATATGGATTCTTTTCACTAACATAATTTGCATTGATGATATTTGCATTAGATAAGTACATATACACACACCTTTGCATATGTTCATACAACATTTAGAATCTTGTAAGGACAATGATTGCTCGTGGATGATGTTTTGAGTAGATGGATGATTGGATGGTAGGATATGTTCTTCCTAACTTGAATATTTCGGGGACGAAATCCTTTAAGGAGGGGAGAATGTAACAACCCGTATTTTCAATAACCTGTTATAACATAAATCGAGGCAGAATTTAATTCAAAAATCTGAATCAAGGGAAACGGGCTATGCCATTACGTTCGTCTCGGAAAAATGCGCGAAATAGAGTCCGAGTTTTCGAAAATCGGAGTCCGTATGACCCGATTAAGGCCCAATGAAGTTTTCAGAAAATTTCAAAGTAAAAAAAAAAAAAAAAAATTCAAATTCAAGTTTGAATTTGGGAATTTGGGCCAGTTTGGGCCAGGCGGGAGAATTCCCACCAGAGCACCCAAGTCGACAGCCCTGTCGACTTGGGAGTCAACTTGGTTGGACCCAAGTCGACAGCCCTGTCGACTTGGCTGTCGACTTAGTCCAGCCGGGTTGTTTAGCCTGGTGCACCATTTTGAGATTGTGTTGAGCTTGGAGGCCAGATTCGGTTTTGAGGGTTGAGATTGAAACTAGGGTTTAATCCTAGGGTTGAAACTAGTCCTAATCTCTATAAATAAGACCCTAACCTACCCTAAATCATCATTATTCATTCTAGTAACTAAACTATGGCAAAATCATCCCTCTCATGGCCTCCACTCTCTTCATAAAATTCCTAAATAAATTTCTATGAGATTTTCCATGCATACAAGTGTTTTCAAGCTTGTATGAGCATCATTAGCTTGCATTCAAGTCAAGTTTCTATATTTGCATCATAAAGAAAGAGTTTTGATCATTTTGGCTCAAGGGTTTTTATGTTAGAGCTTGCATTTTGGGTTTGATTGATTTCATAAGGGCTTTGTCATATTTTTGTGACTTCTTAAGCATTGTAAGCCCTATTCTACTTTCATACTTAAACTCTAAAGTTAAATGTATGATATGCAAGTTTACTATGCTATGAAATGCAAGTTTATCATGTTGTTATATGCAAGTTTATATGCAAGTTTATCATGTTGTGATATGCAAGTTTATATGCAAGTTTATCTTGTTGTGATATGCAAGTTTATATGCAAGTTTATCATGTTGTGATATGCAAGTTTATATGCAAGTATGCCAAGTTATGTTATGCAAGTTTGGGTTGAACATTTTGTTCATGCTATTATGTTATGCAAGCTTATCTTGGGTTTATGAACATAAAGCTTCAAGCTTTATGCCAAAGGTTGCATTTTGGCAACATGTAAGTTATCATATCTCTTATGATAACTTGCATGCGAGTCTAGATGCGAACTTATGGCCATTTCTACATGTCATTTAGCACCATGTATCACCAATATGCTAAGTTTGGTTTTATGCATGCTTTTGAGGCCTAAAAATGTAATATGCAAGGGTATGAACACATGAACATTTCATATGCCACCATGTTAAACTTGTGGCTTCAATACCTTTATGTCATGATTATGCCAAGTTCCCTCTTTCTATCCTTTATGCGCTATTGCGATATGTAAGCGATGGGATTGCGTTTGGGGTTGGGTAAACTTAAAAGACATAAAAACATAAGCTTGGGAATTTACCTATTAAGTTAGGTCTACCCATTGGGAATTTACCTATTAAGTTAGGTCTACCCAATTGCTTGAAAATTTGTAACATGTTTTGGAAACATGATGGACATGACACTTAGAAAAGATAAGTGTGACCAACTCGAGGTTGGGTTGAGTTTGTAGCGTAAACCTACCCGGAACCGACCGGCTTAACTAGTTGCTACAAACAATAGGACCCAATGTGAGAAGTTGGCCATGTTGTACCTTGAACCCGAGGTTAGACCAAGTTGTGGTGTAAAGCTACCCGGAACCGACCGGCTTAACTAGTAACCACAACGAGGTCTAATGTGAGAGGTTAAGGCGCATTAAATTAATTAATGCCTCATGATTAGGGTTAAGTCATGGTCCACTTAATACTTAACCAATTTGGGCTTGGTAGATTAATCAGGGTTAAGTCGTGAACTCATCGTTACACTTAACCAAGTTAATCCATGATTAGCAAGAGGGTTAAACCGTACTTAACCCACTAGAAAATCCTAGCAATGGGGGCCCACTCCGCAGTAATCCCCAAAAATTGGTATCATTAAGGCCCTAGGGACTAGGCTAGGGAGGGGGCACGATTACTGGGCTGGAGGTAAGCGACCAAATAAACGACGGCCGTGTGGTACGCCGATGTAGTTCCGGACGGACTATGGTCGTGCACGTAGTCCGTATTTGGAGAAGTCACCCATGGGTACCAGTAGATCGAGACTGTGCACTCATGTTTATGGTGTCCAGGGGTTGGCACCCTAGGGCTTGATACACCCGAAGGGTGGACCCGGCACAGTTCGACTACAATTATGTTTGGGCCGTATTGACACCAACACGTGACGAGTTAGGCTTAGGGAGCCGATCGACTAGACCGTTTGGTTGAACCCTGTATTAGGGTCACTTCATGTTATTGGACCTCGTGTTAGGGTCACTTCATGTTATTGGGCCAAAGCATGGGCCAAGGGATCAATACTTGTTTATTCCAGTCATGTTAGTTTGCTTGTACACCTGTGGTGCAAAACCTTAAACCTGATTATGCGATGACACCTTATCTACCTTGTTAGTTAATCATCATGCTAGTACGTTGTTATCCTTATGATTATACCTGCTTCTCATGCCAGTTAACTTTATCAGTTTACATTGATTGTAGTAGGGCTTACTCAGTCTTTTTGACTGACCTGTTTTCTTCCGCCTCTTTTCTTCCGTTTCCCCCCCCCCCCCCCAAGGTTCTCAGGGAGGGAATATTGGAGCTTAGCTGGATTTCTGATCGCTTGCTTGTGGGATCTTAGCTCATGTACGGTCTTGACATGAAGCTGGCTATGGTTATCATTAATTTTGGGGATAGTACTTATGTATTTATTTCAGTTTTTCAGTTGATGTTGTTTTATCTAGACTTGTTTATTTGGAAAGCTATGTTGTACCAGACTTGTTTTGAAATGTTTTGAAATCTTCCGCTGTTTTATCTATGTTATTTACTCTGTTTACATATATACATATGTTCTTGTTCTGCCTTGATATATCATTATGCATGTTTACCTGATTCAAACGCCCCTCCAAAGTCAGAGTGCTTGCAAGAGCCACCCTGGTGGAGGTGGGGTGTTACAGTGTACCTCGTGAAAGGAATACACTGGGTTCAACAAGAACAACTTGCAACCCGGCCACACATGACCGACCACTCATTTCGCTTGAGTGTATCGAATGTATATTACCAACGGTTGGGATCAGCAACCGTTTCCCGAATGGGACAACATCAACAATTTTTTTTTTTTGAAGTAAATGAAACTCTAGATCAGGTGATTATACACCCTAATAGGTGCGACCTACATAGCCATGCTACCTGCCCAATTTCTGTCATTTACCGGATGTGAGGCTAGAAGCTACACTTTATCATCACATCAGATTCACTTCGAATGCCACATTGTCAGATCCATCAAAAATCACTAATTGACGTCTACAATAGTACATTACGTGTTAGCTAAAGAAGTTTCCTTCTCCGCTTCCACTCTTGGTACGGTTGAAGAAATCAATGTACGTGACCTTTTTGGAAATACTCTGTCAGGCATTCATCCATACAAGTCATCCAGGAACAGGATGAACCGAAGGCACTATTCAGTACATCCATCTTAGGTACTGTTATCTAAGACTTATACAATAGCCCTTGCACTTTACTCTGTCTTCAATTGTTTTTGGTATATATGATTCGCAACGCATATGCCAATACAGAGTGGTTCTTTGGATAATAATCCAACTTGTCTCTCCAAAATGGTCAAAAACTTCGATAGTCTGTGAGTTAACTATCGAAGAAAAACACGTGTGCAAACAACGATATTATTTCCAGAAGGAAATTATATCGATCAATCATCATTCAACGTTTATCTCCTTATTTCATTAATTTACTTATCTTCTGTTTCCGTATATTCTAAATTCTTATTTTCTATTATCAGAAAACATTTCTGATTCTCATTTGGAAAACATTTCCAAAACTTCTTAATTGGGATTTAAGCAGATGTTTTAAAACTATATTGCGATGACGACTCAAACCACTATACTAAATTACTAAGTCCACTTAACCACTTCACATTCGAACCGTAACCATTTCTTAATTAAAATGCAGTCAATCAAGTTGGGGTATAACTACCTCTCAAACCTTAACTGAACCACCTTTCAAATCTCGAAACAGATAAGATTCGCCTTTTTAACTCTTTAACACTTCTTTACGAACCCTCGGATTCTATTTACGAACCCCCTTCTTTTACAAGTTTACGTGATTATAACAATGGTGTTATAATCTCCTACATCCGAAATATATAACCTTTAATATGACTTTTATTTCCTAACTCGAATAATATAACGACAACTAATTTATTAACTCCTATTTGGTTAACTCTAAGCTATAACTCTTATTCGACGAACTTTTATTCTATTTAACTCTTACTGGATTAACTCTTATTCGAATAACTTGTATTTGATTAACTTACTTTCGAATACTTATATTCGATAATCTCTTTCTTCGAATATATCTTATTCGATTTAACTCTTGTCGAATAACTAGATTCGATCAACTCACTTTGAATATTTCTGATTCGATTATCTCACTTCGAATATCTACTATTCGATTATCTCTCTTCGAATATCTACTATTCGATTATCTCACTTTGAATATTTATGATTTGATTATCTCACTTCTTCGAATAACTAAATTCGATTAACTCATTTCAACTCTATTCAAATAAACTAAATTTGACTAACTCCATTTGAATAACTCTAGTTCGATTTAACTCTATTCAATAAATTCTAGTTCGATATAACTCTATCGATTTACTTTAACTGATTAACACTAACTGTTTAACTCTAGTGGTTAACCCTAATGGTTTTACTCTAACTGGTTTAACTCTGACTGATTTACTCTAACCGGTTAACTCTAACTGGTTAACTCTTATTCGAATAACTAATATTCGATTAACTCTATTCAACTAACTCGACTCGACTAACCCCTTTCGAATAACTAATTCGATTCACTAACTTTCGAATACCATATTCTATTTAACTCCCTTCGAATAACTTATATTCGTTTTAACTCCTTTCGAATACCATATTCGATTTAACTCCTTTCGAATACCATATTCGATTTATTGACTTTATTCGCTTTATAAAGATTTCCTTTCTAACAACGTTTATTCATTTTTAAAGATTTACTTTTAGTAACGGTTCTCCACTTTAAAATGATTTCCTTCTAAAATAGTTTCCTCTTTATAACGTTTTCCCTTTTATAACGTCCTATTCCATTATAAATAAAGTTCGCTTTTTAACACTATTTATTTTTCTAAATATTTCCTATTTATAAATATTCCAATTTATAAATATTTTATTTTCAATATCACCTTGAAAATTACCTTATCAACATTCCGGTATGTTATGGTATTCAACATATCAAATCACGATGATCAATATCGTCCAAACACATATAACTGACAACATATTATATATCACATCATATATCACAATATATGAATTACAATAAAATAAATGTTGAGGAATCCAGTTGGATTCCTCCAACCTGTCTCCCTGCATCCACAGATGTTATACAATATAAAATCAACATCACTTTCAGTTCCATATGATATATTCTGATAAACAGAATAAATATAGAAATTCAACTAACTGACTAGCAGTTCAATCAAACAGTCAACACACAGTCAATCAGCCAATATTTAACAGTTCTAAAAATACAACATGAAATTATAAACCGTTCAGAGTTAGTGTGATTTACTTACTTTGGACGATCATCATTAATAACGATAACCATCGCTCGATTTGATTCAGACGAACAATTTGTTTTGCTGTAAATTGTAACGAGCTCGGATTCACTCCAGTCAGTTCCATGGTGTAGCTCCCGTCCATACAATCCTAAGGGATCTTGTTTCGCTGAATTTCGATTATATATGACCGAGTTATAACATTTTGAAGTTTACACTATTTAAAATAATTTAAAAACTTGGATTTCCTTCAAATGGGCCTTACCAATTTCCAAGCCCAACCACTTTAACCCACCCGCACCAATACGTCTTCTTCCCCTCAAACATACAGACGTCCGCTCCACTTTTCTACTCCTCTATAGCCGATAATTCAAGCTCCTCTTCCTCCTTAATCACTTCATTTAAAATCAAACAAAAATCATAACAAATCTCCACTTTAACTCCTCAACAACCCCATACCATTTTTGTTAAACTCGCATCTCCCCAATTCAGCAGCCGTCGAACCAAACATCTCCAGTCATAGTAAACCATCGACAACAAATTGAACTGAATTCCACCAATCTTTGCAAGCAAGTGCGGTTTTCTTTGCTGAACCCAAATAAAATACCCAAACCGTGAATCCATGACTAAATCCGCAATGAACGTGAACCCTAGCTTCCGCTGGTCCAAATCTTGAGCTCGGAAAATGCATCGAGCTGTGTAAAACTGGTATGCGCGGGTACCCCCGGTCCTCACAAATCAAATGGATTTTGTTTCGAGATTTTTAGAGGATCGAGTGATTTTTTAGAAATTGTTTGAAGATCAGAAAAAGTATACTGGAAGAAACAATTTTCTGGCGGCTCATATTTTTTCTTCTTGTGTTTTTAAAGGTAAGTGTGAGGCTAGGAAAAGAGAACGTGGCCTCATTTATTTCACCAATGACTTAAGATATTTTAGTTTTACTTTCATTTTATTCGTTCTTGCTTTCTAAAAATTCGTGTGATCACACACGATACCCAAAAATCACCAAACTGGACATACAGCTAGAGTTCGACATTACGGTCCCAACGAAATTGGTTTCGTCGAATTCCGACTTCGTTTGCTCACACAGTGTATTTTTAACCGTCAAAATACGGACTGTTTTTCACTCTAAAAATCCATACGGCCACACAGTGACTCTAAAATCACGGAACTTGGAATCTAACAATAATTTGATGTTGCGGATGCAATAAATTTAGTTTCGTCGAATTTCGACTTCGTTTGCAAAACCGACTATTTTTAAAGCCCTAAATAATCCATTTAAATATATAAATATATTTAAATATAATTACATTAAATATTTATAAATAAATATTAACGCCTATATTCACAGTGGAATACCATACATCTCTACTGGGATTTATAACTTGATATTTCAAATCCCGATTAAATCGATATTCGATTTAAAATAAAATTCCTTTTTAAAATATAAATAATTCCTTTATAAATTATATAGGAATTCCACAGCGACTTTTCTAAAATTTGATTTGGACGTGAATCAAAATCTTCACGACGAAATCCCGATTTTCTTTTCCACTAGAAAGATATACTTCACCAGCTCCACACGTTTCTTGTTTCACAGAAATCCGATTTAAAACGAATCCTGTACATTCAGTTGAAGTTCAGATCACCAAATTACGAATTGCAGCGCCATTTCAAGCTCTATTTTAATTATATTATAACTCTACGTTCAAACTATCGTTTATATAATATATTCGTTATTCGAATTCAATTCCAAGCTGAATTAAATATCATAGATGATCCAGTTCACACCATATCGCCATTTTAGTAAATTCTGATTATTTCAGAATTAAATATTTTATTTAATTATTATTTTAATTACATATTCACCAGTATTTAATTCCACGACCATTTAATTCACTATATCACTATTTATATAATTAAATAAATTAATTATAATACCTCTGCAAATGCGGGTCATTACAGATTCTATATCCATCCAGTATATTTGAGGCTTCGAATACACACTAGCTAGGTGTATACGCAAAATCTCTATTTACTCGATCGTCCAAAATCAATATAAAAATAATATTCACATACGTATAACAAGATTTAAATTTTCAAAACAAAATTTGTTTTCATTTTATTTTAAAAATAACACTCTTCCGACTCATTCTAGGATACTACCGATCCCATCTCTAACGAGTCAGTCTCATTCGATATTGCTAATCCAATCTATGATGAATTCTTACGTTTGGTTTTAATGCGTCTTGTCCTCGAGCTCTGTAAACCAAAGCTCTGATACCAAATATAATAACCAGAACTTCCGCGTAAAGGAAAGCCCGGATTGCTTTGAGAACACGACAAATCAGAACACAAATAGAAGAACATTTCATTGCTTGTTACAACAATTTACATCAGAGTACAAGAATATACAAAGTAGGAATAAATATTATACATTTGATAAATATCATAGATTTACAAATTACAATGCAGCGGAAAATAATACAAAACAAAGCTGAAAGAGATACACAGATACAGAAATTTCCGAATATCATTCCAGCTGTAAACCAGGATCCTGCGATATAAATCTGTAAAACCAAAACTATTGGCTGTCCGTGTGGAAAATAGAGGCACCCAGAGTTTAGGTTAAAACAATAAACTCTAGGTCAATCATGTGACTAGTGTGATAACTAAAACAGTTATTTAAAACTTTACTTTAAAATCAGATATATCAAGTGACCACGCCGTATAACACGGAATGGGTTTCCTCCGAAGAATACCAGTGCATATAACAAAACAACACAATGCTTTTTGGAAAAATGAAGCTATTATAAGACCCAAGTCCCATCACATAGTGCAACGCAAGCCGGAGGACAGGGTTTTCCCTTAGAATAGCCAAACATGCTTGGTACGTTAAAAAAATCATTTGATACTATTATAAGTGCATAGTGTATAAAACAACTTCAAATATAAATGTATCAATCCTAGACGGCATGGGTACCATATATCATGTCGCCAATACTAGGCTCTACAATCAAAACTGAAATGTCACGTATTGGAAGTTGGATTTCCATCTGTGAACCAAGGCAAGGGATCGTCTTTACCGCTTCGAGACTCTCTAGCTCGAGCCTCAGGCAAGCGCGCAGACAAGCCTTGGATCGTCAAGGCCAGTCCACTCGATGTGGATTAAAATGCCTGAACACTACGTTTCCCCGCCCTATGGGGCATAAAATTGGTCTGTATAAAGACCATACCACCCATCGGCCCCGTTGTGCCGATTTATCTGAGGCGCCTCGCTTTCCATCATCCACATAAGTAAAACGTTTGGGCATGCAAAACCCATACACCACTCCTAGTTAGAAGGAAACTCATATCCTCCCTGAGATCCTCTCCCGTTTTTGGTTCACAACAGGGTGTGAGGCTCACGAATTAACGCTACACAAAGCTATGATATATTAAAGCCGTGCTTTGATCATCAACCACAAGACTCTGCTTTTCAATAGAAACCTTGATCATTTGCATCTCAGCATGCCACACAAGCAATTCACGCTATGCAACTGATGTCTATCAATCACATAGAATGAAATCCAATGTCAGACACACAATCCATTTACAAGTTTATTCTGGGTCTGAACGAAATTGGAGACACCTTATTCCTCGTCCCATATGTCCAATACAGGAGAGAGGTCCTCGCATATCCGGTCGATCTCCAAGTGCGTTTGGACGATCACCACTTATTACCTCGTCTTGGGTGTACAGCCCAATCAAGACATCAGTAATCATCCAAACGATGTGAACACCTCCGGTCTTCAACCACCATCTTCATCTTCGAATTATCGTCGTATCAGTTATTTAGGATGGGATAAACCCGGTCTTTTCGAATAGCTCGAGTATATTATAAACAAGTGTTATAAAAACACAACATAAGCCTCATTCCAATCCAGAATATTCTTTATTGAAATATTCACATTCTTAGGGAAAGGTTCCCATTAATTTTAGTCAAGATAAATTCTTTAAATTTTATTCTTTAATTTTCCTTTGGATATAATTTCAAACCATATTAAGGTTTTCCAAATTAGTCGGGATTAGCGCACCTTACCGAAGTAATCATTTGTTTAATTTCCAATCCCAACCTATTCATTATCTGGAGCAAAAATAGTAATACTCCATATCTAACACCACGGTGTTATTGGTAAATTCAATTACCATTTCACGTTCAAATCTAATTAAAGATTTAACTATCGCCTGGATTAAAACTGGTAGTACTTCATTCTCGATCATTTCTCGAATTTGATAGTTTTAGTTATCAAATTCACCTTTCAATCTATTTAAAGATTCATTAAAACTCTAATTCAGTTTTAATTTCCAAAAATCATTACTTAATGATTATTCAAAGTTAAGAAATAAATCTTATCTTTAACTGGGTTAAGAACTAATGTCCTTTAAAAACACAGTTCACGATAAACCCAAAATATCATTCCATTAACAATGGAATCTTCACGGAATATAGATCAATATATATAATCGATATGAACTTCCATATCCAACCGATAATATAAATGGAATTACGACAAAGCTTTTAAATTCCATGTATAGTAACAGTCTTCCTCCATAGAAGTTCACTTCGAGTATTACTGAATCAAATTCCATTCCATTCCAATTTGTTTTGTTAAATTGGAAAACTTTTCTTTGGAAATTTCCACTAAATCTTAATCAAAAGATTTATAAATTCCAAATCCGATTTCTCTGCAAATCGGGTTAAAGAACGGATGTCGTTAAAAACATAGTTCACAATAAACCCAATTCACATTCCATTTCAAATACAATTAAATGTTAATTAATTGGTAATCCTTCTCTACATCTTAATTAAAAGATTAATTCTTTTCACACGGGATTTAAGAACAGTGTTATTGAAGACCCCATCCCATCAATCTCTAGCCGTAAATTGGTAAAAGAACAATTCCAATAAGTATTAATCCTGAAGGCCGAAACCAACATCAGAGCAATACCGAAGAAACCATTCAACTTGGCTAATCTCCAATTAGTTTCTAATTTTCTTAACTCCATTGGGTTTAAGGACAATATTATTAAAGATACCATTCATGACAAACCCATAATCTTATTCCATTGTTAATCGGGTTAAAGAACAAGTGTTATTTAAAAAAACGTTCACGATAAAACCAAAAACCAATTTGATATTAAATACAAGGCTCTGAATAGAAAATATATCGGCTTATATTCAATATTAAACTCTGAAATCAACAAATATTGTATTGGAATAACGATATATATCTTCCAAATTCCTGCACAATGTCCGTATAATCACGGAATCCAATATCGAAATATTTCGAAGATAATTTTGATTCAAATCCATTCCAATTCATATATTGGAAACTCTGGTTATTTTTAAAACCATTTCAAATCCAATTTATTTATTTAAAAATATTGGATTATAATTCTGGCTCATAACTAGTTCATTTCGATAAAAATATATTTTTATCTTTTCAAATTTGAAATTTTTCATTCCAATTCTTTCCAAATCATTTATTAGGATTTTACACAAATTACTGATATTTTTAATAATTTTATCAAGGCCCGTACAGTCGATTTCCATAAACGGTCATCGAACTGCACTTACAACGACCTTTTCCAAATTTGATTTGACCATAATTGCAAATCCAACCATTAGATTTCAAATTTTTTGTATTCGTTAAAAATTTCTTTTCGATACGAACCCAACGGTTCCGGTTTTAGGAGAATCCGATGGTCGGATCTCCCGTAATGTCCATTCGAAGTCAATGGTCGAAATTCGCGAAATACCGCGGTGCGCTGCGTTCTATTCAGGCCATTAAATATATATAATATATGCATATTATATATTTCGTCATTTCCATTTAAAATGTATTTTATAAATTGTTTTAAATTCGTTTTCAAAAGATTTCAACTTCATATTCAATTTCAAATCAAAGTTGAATATTCCATATCATTAATATATAAATGATAAAATTTTCAAACCATTAGATTTTGAAATCACTTCCTTTTCGATATTCATAATAAAAAAGAATAAAATCGATATAAATATTGTTCAAGTCAAAATGGCGTTAATCTAATCAACACGGCTTTATATATTTAAATATATTCATGTCCACCACAAATCGGACATCAAAAATCAGATTTTGATCTTTTACTGAATATTATTTTAAAATAATAGTTTTTTTTAATATTCCTTCTTTCTGAACTCGAATCAAACACAGTCAATTACCATATAATTTGATTTATATGGATTTCATACACACACGTACACAACAATAATCAAAAACAGTCATCCATCATCCAGAGTGCATTACACAACTGCATAAGTGTTAAATATAAATAATTAACGCTTACAACAGCCTGTCAACCCATCGATTGACATACAACTAAATATTGGGATTAGTGTATGTCTAATATCCTCCCAATACCCGTGTGGGGTTTTCGAACAACAAACACTGATTATTATTTGTGCAGTTGGGCGATGTTTAAAATATATCGTCCCAATCAATATCAGTCAAATGTGTGACATAAACAAATCCTCCGATTTGTAAATGAATATTTATTTTATTCATATACACGTTAAAAATTATATTTTTAACTATAAAATATTTATTTCAACTCATGAATATTTACATTCCATTTCACATTACGAACAATTTTCACAACACAATCAAATCAAACAAGTCGTCCATGGCCTGTGGACGACGGTGTCGGGTGCTACTAAGCACCGTCTACATCCTAGTATATATTTTAACTAGAAAATAAAATTAAAGTAAGGAGTTCTCACCTTGGGATCCACTCTTCCATTCTTTATCGTCGCTCAGATTCGCTGTTTTGATTCCAACGCAATCTGTTTCATGAAATTTATATTAAAAATCATATTTTTATTCTTATACTATTCATATAAAGATTACATCTTTATATCACCATTATATATATATATAAAAATCCAATTTTTAATTCGCTACATATTTAAAAATCACATTTTGATCTTTCTAAGAATATTTCCATGCCATACACTAGTTAAAAATTATATTTTTAACTTGCCAAAAATATTTTCTTAGTATGATAAAAATTATATCTACATAGCGATAAAAATCATTTCTTTATACCGATAAAAATCATTTCTTTATACATTAAAAGATCCTAACTTTAGACATTAAAAATCTCGACTTTATATGATAAAAATCTCATTTTTCTCTCACGTCTTTTACATAAAGATTACATTTTTGTTTCGTTAACGTATATACAAAGATCATATTTTTATAATTAAAAATCATAACTTTTTCAATTTAAAAACCATATCTTTCAAGTGTTAAAAATCTTAACTTCATATGAATAAAGATCTAAACTTCATATTGATAAAAATCTAATCTTTAACCTAATCAAAAATCATATCATTCCTATAGTAAAAATCATGTCTTTTTATATTGCTATATATATTATTAAGATCTTATTTTTATAATGCTACTCTATATAAAAATCATATTTTTAACTTCGCTAAAAAAAATATTTTTTTTCTTTCTCTATCATATTAAATATTTACATATATATATAACCGAATTTGTAAATGGTATATAAAAAAACTGATTTTATTGAATTAAAAAAATTAATTAAACTAAATAAATAAATAAAAACTCACCCTCTTTTCTTTCTGTGTTCGTCAAACTAGGCTGGATGGCGATAGAGGGTGGCCGGAAATCAATGTAGGCGGCGGAGGTGATTCTCTCGGGCGGCGGCGGCTTAGGGTTGCGTTTTGGGCTCGGATCTGAATGGAGGTGGGGGTCTCGTGACTGGAGGGAGCCCGGAGGCGAAGGCGCACAGGGGAGGTTCGATCATTGGAGGGGCGGCGCCTGACTACGAACGACGGACACGCGGTGAAGGAAGAGGAGGCGCGATTCGATCGTTTGATCAATCTGTTTTTTTTATTTCTTCTATTGAAAAAGGGAGGCGGGTTTTCATTTGGGTTGACCGCAGTTTCGATGTAATGAGGGTTTGACCAAGTCCTAGTGTATATATAATATATTATTTATATTATTTTAATTCTGAAATTACTTATTCACTGATACGAACTCTAAATCAAACCCAACAACTATCGTCTTTAACCAAATACCCCCATTCCGAACACAATGGGATATGTCTAGTAACTCAATTCGGCTGTTACGATCAGGTTTCATTTAAATTACAATATAAATCAATACATATTTAATTTGAACGTACATTTCTATTTATCGGGGCCACATAAAGACTCCAAAAATTCCAGAAAAATAAATCTAGCTATATTTTGACGATACGGTCCTAATAAAACTAATTTCATCTAATTTAGAGACCGTTTGAAAAACGATCATTTTCCAGTCGATTAAATTCAAACTAAAATTACCAAACACATGTAAATCCGCCACGCTCACATACTGGTTCCAAAAATTATGAAAATTGGAACCTAACAATAAGTTGACATTTCGAATCCAACAAAAGTGGTCTCGTCGAAAACGGAGGTCGTTTGCAAAATGGCCATTTTTAAGGGCTATATTTCCATAGCGACTATTCTGAATTTTCAAGCGGGCATAACTTTTTATTCCCGCTATGAAATTTCAATTTTTCAGATTCGTTGGAAAGATATTTTCAAATGGATTCTAAAATTTTTGGTTTCACTAAAATCCGTTTATTTTGAATCCTGTACATTCATTTGAAATTTGAAATCGAATTTTCAAACTACTGCGCCATTTTCAATTCCTTTTATAATTAAAATAAATATTTATATTCTAATTTCGATTTAAATAAATATATACATTCTGATTCCATTCAAAATAAATTTCTATTCGTTATTATTTAAAATAAATCATTTTAAATATTTAAAATTCACCAAAATAGCCAAAATAAAATTTATAA
Source organism: Allium sativum (assembly GCA_030737875.1). Taxonomy (NCBI): domain Eukaryota; kingdom Viridiplantae; phylum Streptophyta; class Magnoliopsida; order Asparagales; family Amaryllidaceae; genus Allium; species Allium sativum. The sequence goes on along the minus strand of CM060925.1, from coordinate 202,248,268 downwards.
ATTGGTTCTGATTTTCCGGGTTATTACAATTATTTTCTATTAAAATTGGTTTTTAACTTCTCTTTGAATTCTTTGAACTTTTCAAAGGATTCTGATATATGTTTCAAAAGATACACGTATCTGTATCTATTGATATCATCGGTAAATATGATGAAGTAATAAAACCTGCCTCTAGCTTATGTATTCATTGCTCCATATACATCATTATGTACGAGACCCAATACTTATCATTCATTCACTGTGTCAAGTGAAAAGTGATTCAGTTATTTTGTCTAATATACAAGATTTGTGTACTTCATATATTACTGTAACAACCCAGAAATGCGAGCCAGTTTAAAAATTTTATTTTGGCAATTTTAGCGAATTTTGAATATTTAAAATGGTTTATTTTAAATAATATCGATGAGAAATTTATTTTGAATAGAATATAATGTATATATTTATATACGTCGTCGTTAGAATATAAATATTTTTATTTATAATTATAAAACGAATTGAAAATGGCGCGGTAGTTCGATAATTCGATTCCAAATTTCAAATGAATGTACCGGGTGCAAAATAAACCGGATTTTAACGAAACCAAAAATAATAGGATCTAATTGAAAATATCTTTCCAACGAATCCGAGAAATCAAAATTTCATAGCGGGGACCAAAAGATACGTCCAGTTGAAAATTCAGAATAGTCGCTATGGAATTCGGGCCCTTGAAAATGGCCATTTTGCAAACGACCTCGGATTTCGACGAAACCACTTTTGTTGGATCCGTGATGTCAAGTTATTGCTAGATTCCAAATTTCATAATTTTTCGAATCAATATGTGAGTGTGGCAAAGGAAAACGCATTTGACCATTTTCAGTTATTTTTAATCGTCTGGAAAATGACCATTTTTCCAACGGTCTCAGACTTTGACGAAACTAGTTTTATTCGGACCGTATCGTCAATACGAAACCAAATATATTTTTTCGGGAATTTTTAGAGTTCGTATGTGGCCTTGGTAAATTGAAATGTGAGTTTAAATTGAGTATATATAGATTTATATTTTAAATTCAACGGAAACTAATCGTAACGATTGAATTGGCCTACTATACATATCACATTGTGTTCGGAATGGGGGTAATTAGCTGGGGGCGACAGTCGTTGGGATCGATTCGGGGTTCAGGACAAAAGTCAACTATAGGGAGAAAATAAATTAAAATTAAATTAAATATATAAAACCTTTTACATATACCCCCCCCCCCCTTATTTGATTTCTTCGATCAGAAATAAACCCGTCACCCCCCCAATGTTCTGTCGCTCCTCAACCCTAGTGCCGCCACGCGATCGAGACCCCCTCGCCACCTCTCTGTCGCGCTCCGCCACCTTCGCCATCAGGCCCCCGTCTGTCCAGCGCCTCCTTTCTCCCATCGACCGAGCCCCAACTGAAACCCCCATGGACGAAGACCGCAACCACCGCGAAGGCCCTGAACGCGCCACCACTGCCTGCAGACGACCGACGATGGCCAACCACCGACCTCGCCTGAGAGCGCCATGATTCCCCTCCCCTTACGCCTCTCCTCTTCGTTAAACATTAAGTTTTTATTTTTTGCAGTAATTTTTTATTTTTTTAACAGCTTCAAACTTCGATTTTTAATAGCATAAAGGTTCGATTTTTATATGTTGAAGGAGATGAAAATATAATTTTTATCTTGTAAGAGGAATTATGAAAATGAAATTGTTTTAAAAATATGCATTGTTTTATAAATAAATAAAAAAGATTGGATTTTGAATTACAAAAGATTTGATTTTGTTAATCAAAAAGATTTGATTTTTTTTATTATGAAAAGTATATATTTGTATTTCAAAGAAGTATAGATTTTTATTTAAATAAAAATATGAATTTTTAGGACAATGAGGTTATAATTTTTATCATGCATAACGAGTTATAAAGATTCGGGTTTTATTTATATGAAGTTAGCGAGAATAAAAATATGATTTTTATATAATGTAGAGATTAAAAATATAATTTTTATAAAGTAGAGATATTAAAAATATGGTTTTTATCAAAGTAGAAATATAAAAATATAATTTTTATATAGTTATGATAATAAAAATTCAATCTTTATATAAGAAGTAGAAATATAAAAATATAATTTTCATATAGAAAGAAGCGTTGTAAATATATGAAGTGAAATAAAAATCTGAACTTTATTTTATCGTGAAGTAGAAAGAATATAAAAATGTGATTTTTATATATGTAGTGGATACGGGGGGGGGGGGGGGACGAAAGTGACGAAGGACAAGCGCGATGAAGATTTTCTACAGTAGCAGTGTCGAGGCGTTTGGTATAGCTTGGGTGAGAACTTCTCACTTTAACTTTTCTTTTCTAGTTATATAAATATATACTAGGATGCAGACGGTGTTTAGTAGCACCCGACACCATCGTCCACAGACCATGGACTTGTTTGTTTGGTTGTGTAGTTGGTTAGATTATTTGATTTGAATTTGATTGTTTGGTGAAATGGAATGGATTTGATTGATATGTGTATGGCGTGGGCCATTATTAGACCGGGGATAAGGCTAGGCCTTGTCCCGTTTCTAGTATCGCGCCGTTATGCCGTCGAAATTTTATAAAATAAGTTAGAAAAATAAAGATATCATTTTATTTAATAAATGAACTGAATAGAATATTCATAGGTTGAATAAAATAATTTGGTCATTAAAAATATAATTTTTAACGTGAATGTGAATAAATAAATATTCATTTACAAACCGGATGATTTGTTTATGTACACCTATTTGAAGGACATTGATTGGGACGATAAATTTTACACATCACCCAACTGCACAAATAAAAATCTGTGTTTGTTGTTTGAAACCCCACACGGGTATTGAGATAAAATACGGCATACACTAATCCCAGTAATTAGTTATATGTCGATCGATTGATTAAAAGGCTGTTATAAGCGTTAGATATCTATATTTGATGCTTATACAGTGTAGTGCACTTTGGATGATGGTTGATTATTTATAGTTGCTATTTATATACATGTGTTGTATGGAATCCATATAGTTAACGCTATATGGTGATTGATTGGGCATCATTCAAATTTAGAAAATAAAGAATATTATAAAATAAAGGTTCATGTGTTGACAGTACTCATCCATTGAGATTAGTCATGTGTTGAACGAAATATTTTAACAATAAAATTTACATCTTCATCATATATAAAATTAGAAACTAACTGGAAAATAGATAAGATGAGTGGTCTCCTGGATATTGATCTGATGTTGGTTTCGGCCTTTGGGGTTAATATTTAGGGAATCGTCCTCTTACTAATTTACGGTTGGAGTCTGATTTGAAATCAAACGATAGATACCATAATTTTTATAAAGTATATTAAATAACAAAAATAGTCACACGTGGAAGTACTCATTCGTTGAGATTAATCATGTTTTGACAAAAATATAGATTCATGTATTGAATGGGATAAATATCCATTTGTTAAATAGAATAACGGAATTATTGAAATATATAAAGCCGTGTTGATTAGAGATGCGCTATTTTGATGCGAACGATATTTATATCGTGTAAAGACCCGCAAATCCCCACCCTTTGGATCGACCATAAACCACACAGGTCTGACCCAAAAAGTGAAAATCTACGAATACTTTAACTTTGGGCATACAACATATTAAAACAACAACAGAAGACTTTTATAACATATCATCATATAATGTTACATCAGAGTACAGAATATACATATCAGAGTACATTGGAATATAATTACAGCGGAAGAATAAGTTACAATAATTAAAATATATTGCAGTGGAAGAAGACACAGCGGAAGACTCTCTATCTTTGGACACAGCTTTAAGCTTCAACCCAGAATCATGTTTAATATATCTGCAAAAATAGCTACTCGACTGCCCGTGTGGAAAATATGGGCACCCGAGTTTGCCAATGGACAAAACTACAGGTCAGTCATGGGACTGGTGTGAGAATTCTACTTAACCTATATAATATAATAAGGCTAATCACAGGACCACGCCACTTTCGTGGAACGGGTTTTCTCCTATGGATTGCCAGTGCATGACTAAAGTAAATCGTCAAAATAACGCAATGCTTTTTAGAAAAATGAAACCATTATAAGACCCAAGTCCCATCACACAATGCAACGCAAACCAGAGGATAGGGTTTTACCTTATAATGATCAAAAAATGCTTGATACGATAAACACGGTATTATATAATAATAGTGTGCAACCAATTTGAAGTACATCAAAGTAAATGTATCAATCCTAGACGGCATGAGTGCCCCATCCCACTATGTCGCCATATATAGGTATACAATCAAAACCGCGTGATGTCGTATTGGAAATTTGGGTTTCCATCTGAGTCAAGGCTAGGGAGGAGATCCTTACCGATTCGAGACACTCTAGCAATGCCCCAGGATTGGTACTCTGTCCAACCCTTGGATCCTGCAGGGCCGGTCCACACTTACTTTTGTGGATTGGCAATTCCTGAACACACGCTTCCCGGTCCTTTTGGACCTATACTACGGCCAGTAGCGACCGCATAAACCGAGGCCTCGAACAATCCAACAACCACAATGTAAAATGTCAGCCAGTTTAAGCACCGACACCACTTCTAGCTAGAAAGAAACGTGTGCACTCCCTGCGTTCCCTTCTCCCGTTTTAGACTCTACCGGGCTGTGAGGCTCGTGAGGTCACGTCATACACAAAGCTATGCCTAAATAGACTATGCTTTGATCATCCCACAAGGCTCTGCTTTGCAACAATAAGCCTTGATCAAGTGCAACTTGGCATACCACATCAACAACTCATATCATGCGATCGGTAAATATTTAACATACAAAAGGGTGTTAAGCAAGAGAATAAATCCTCCGCCACCATGCATTTATATATTAAATAAAAACCGATTTAATTACATGAAATAAATTTCAATGTCAGGCATGCTATCCATTTACAAGTCCGTTCTGGGTCTGAACGAAACAACGTATCCGTCGATCTCCAGTACGTCTGGAAGATCATCACTTTTTACCTTGCCTTGGGGGATCAGTCCCAATTCAAGATATCAGTCACCATCAACCAAACGATGTGAAGCTCTCCGGTCTTCAGTCACCGTCTTCATCTTCGACTCTTGATCGTCGTGATGATTATTCAGAATGGGTTAGACCCGGTCTTTCTGAATAACTCGCGTATTTGTAATTAAAATCAACCATACGCCACATTCCAACTTTGAATATCCTTTTAAATAAAAATTATTATTTATGTTAAAAGGTTCTCATTAATTTTATCAAAGATAAAATAAATTACATTTTAATCTTTCTAAAAAGATGTATTAATATTCCAATTTTGATTTAATTTATAAAATAGATTTATAAATTTCAAATAGTAATTTCAATGTAAATTGGATTAAAGGATAAATGTTATTTAAAACATCGTCCACTACAAATCCAATCGACATATCAATCACCAAACATAATGGCTAAAATCTAATAATCTTAAATAAAATATTTATCTTAAAGATAATAATTCATTACTATAAAAAAAACACATTTTAAAATAATCAATGAAATATTCTATATATAAAAGATTCTGAATGAAAAATATTCTTTATAATACAAAATCTTTTATTTTACAAAAATCTTTTTATTATATAAAAATTCTTATTTAAAAAGAAATTCTGCATTGGAATGCAACTCAACCATGTACCATATAATTTGGGTCATATGGGTTTCATACATTTCATGTATAGAGTAATAACAGAAAATAATCCTCAATCCATCCATTAACAACCAGAGTGACGATGTCAACTGTGTGAGCATTAAAATAAAACAATAACGCTCATCGCAGCCTATCGATCAATCGATAGACATATAATTAAACATTGGGATTTGTGCCAGTCAAGTATCGTCCCAATACCCGTGTGGGGTTTTCAGCCAACAACAATTCATATAAATAAATAAATAAATAAATAATTGGTTAATAGGTTTAACCAATTTCTACTGTATATTATAAAAGTAATCCTTATATTTGCACATAAATTGTGTTTCCTACCAAGATGAGTGAAAGTGATATACTCATTTTGTTAAACAATTCTATTTCAACAAATACAATGTAAATAAAAGTGTGTTTCTAATCTTGTACTTTTATTTGTACATAAAACACAAATAAAAGTGTATCTCATGTATTTGTCTTTTTATTTGACAAAACAATGTTAAAAAAAATGTTCTTTTATATCTTGTACTTTTATTTAACAAAACAATGACAAATAAAAGTATAATTTTCTTTCTATGCTTTATTTGCATCTAAAAATGCAAATAAGAAATATAACTCTCTTTTTACTTTTCTTTACAATAGAAAGTGTAAATAAAATGGTTCACACAATTTTGTTATTTTTCTTTACAATAGAAAATGTAAATAAAAGGATTCACATTATTTTGTTCTTTTTCATTACCATAGAAAATGTAAATAAAAAGATTCTCATTATTTTGTTTTTTTTTTATTTACAAAGGAAAATGTAAATAAAAAGATTCTCATTATCTTGTTTTTTTTTTATCGCAACTAAAAGACGATAGAAATGTACCATTAACATCGCTATTTATATCGCATAAAAAAAATGTCGAATAAAATGAATCACTAACATTGTCTATTTCTATCGCACTAAAAATGTCAATAAAAATGAATCACTAACATTGTCTACTTTTATCGCACTAAAAATGTCAATAAAAATGAATCACTAACATTGTCTATTTTTATCGCACCAAGAATGTCGATAAAAATGAATCACTAACATTGTCTATTTTTATCGCACCAAGAATGTCGATAAAAATGAATCACTAACATTGTCTATTTTTATCGCACCAAAAATGTCGATAAAAATGACAACATTAACCATTCTATTTTCACCGCGTTCAAAATGACGATAAAATATTCAACATTAACAATTCTATTTTTACCGCATTCAAAAAGACGATAAAATATTCAATATTAACAATTCTATTTTTTCCTACTATAGAAAATGTAAATAAATATATTTCTAAATTCTATTCTTTTTATTCATATAAGAAAATGTAAATAAATGTATTTTCAATTTCTATTCTTTTACTTACATAAGAAAATGTAAACAAATATATATTTCTACATTTTTATCATACCGTTATAACTCATATATAAATTACATAGAAAAAATGTCATTTTTATTTTATCGTTCTAATTCACCTCTAAATTACATAGAAAAATGTAATCTTTATTATGCGATAGGAATTCATATTTTAATTACATAGAAAAATGTAATTCCTCTCATACGACATAAATTCATATTTAAATTACGTAGAAAAATGTAATTTTTATCCTACAATACAAATTCACATTTTTAATTACATGAAAAAAAAATGTAATTTTCATTCTACCGTTATTATTCATCTCTAAATTACATAGAAAAATGTAATTTAAATCATGCAATGTAAATTTACATTTTTATACCATAGGAAAATGCAATTTGTCATACAGCGCAAATTCATATATAAAGCACATATAAAAATGTAACCTTTGTTATGCAAAGGAAATATGTCTTTTTCTATTTTACAATGTAAAGATATTGACCTTTTCTATTTTACAATGAAAATAATAACTTCTTTATTCATTCTTTCATTACATATAAATGTAATCTTTTCTATTTATTACAATGAATAAAATTACAATAAAAATGTAATCTTAGCTTATGAACTTTTCATTGCGACAAAATGAAAATAAAAATATAATCTTTTTTGTTTTCGTCTTTACAGTGAAATCTACATCACATTAAAAAAAAAAAAAAAAATATCATCTTTAATGCAACATCTTTCTATTGAAAACAATCAACACATAAAAATATAATCTTTTACATTGCTTCTTTTATTGAAACAACTATTACCTTACAAATGAAATTCTTTATATTACTTCTTTAATCAAAAACAATATTTCATTAAAAATGAGATTTCTAACGTTACCACCTTTATTGAAATTAAAGTGACAAATAGTATGTCATTTTATTGAAATCACTATTATTGAAAACAATAGACAATAAAAATCAAATCTTTAATTTCAATCCTAATATGACAAAAAAAATGTAATCTTTTAATTTCATTCTTTTTAATGAAACAATTTCATATTGAAAATATATACTTTTTAATTTACTCTTCTTAATGTAACAAATTTACATTAAGAATATATTCTTCTTAATTCATTCCTTTTAATTTAAACAAATAGAAAATGTATTTTATTCATTGTTCAAATTCTATTGTAAATAAACAAATAAAAATAATATTTTATTTGTCGTTCTAATTCTATTGTTGAATCAATAAATAAAAATAATATTTAATTTATACAAAATAAATTTCAACATCTAAATCTGAATAAATACGATTAAATCTGACATAACTATGTTTTAGATCTAATTTTAGATCTAATTCTCTAACTGAGAATAAATTTAATAATATCTGCAATTTCAATGCAAATCTAACACATCGTACACAACAAATCACATCACAAGCACAATCAATAATTCACACAACACAGAATATTTCAGAATTGAATAAATATAATAATACAATTATTTTAACGCGAGAAAACAATTTATAATCAATTAAATAATCAAAATTAGAATTCTCACCTAGATTTTTGGCTGAAATTTTACTGTCTCCTTTTCAGCTGCGGTCTGCGCCATCGCGAAGCTCTTAATTTTGTGATTCCAACGCAATTTACGGTTCGTCAAACGGACCTCGTATGAAAGAGTTATGAATTTTTAAAGATCGGTTAATTAAATAATTAAATAATAAAATAATAATAAAAAAAAGAGACGGGTTCCTTCTTCCTCACCCTTTCACGTCGGCCGAACCCAATTTGCTCCTCTCTCCTTCATGTCGCACCCCACCACAAGCACCCGGACCACGATCAGAAGCCACCACCTCGTCGGCCACCTCGAGACACACCTGCGCCGAGACCCGGGCCCCACTCGCACCCCCCTAGGACCCACAAATAACCCATAAACGCAGCCCATTCCCGGTCAAAATTCGCGAAATCCGTGCACCAAAATCCGATCTTAACCGTATAGATTGAAAGGTCTCTGAATTCTCTTCGATTTGGTAGGTCATACATAAATTTTCGTTGAACGGATTGGGAGATATTAGCGTTTGAAGTTCGGTGATTTCTGGCCTTCGAAATTAAGGGTGGCGGCTGACCATGAACAGTATTAGGGTTAGGGTTTTTTTCGGTTTTAATTTAAAAATGCAATATTAAATTAATTATTTAATTTCTACCGCACATTTAAATGTGTCGGGGCCACATACGACCTCAGAAAATTCTAAAAAAAATATTTTTAGCTTTCTTATGATGATACGAATCCAACAAAATTATTTTCGTCGAATTCTGAGACTGTTTGAAAAATGGCTATTTTTAAGGCGTTTAAAATTTACTGTAAATTGACAAAACAGCAATCTTTTTGCCACGGCCACAAATTAATTCTAAAAATTATGAAAAATTAAACTTAACAATATTTTGACATCCCGGATCCAACAAAAGTGATTTCGTCGAAAACAGAGGTCGTTTGAAAAATGACTACTTTTAAGGCCAATATATTTAATATTTAAAAATACCAAAAATAGTGGAATTTTTCCGAAACTCAAAAATATAAGTTCTTATAGTCATTTTTATATGTAAACAACATTCTAAAACCAATGGAGATGGTTTCGGGTCCTAATTCCTTATTCTGCAAAATTTAGCATTTTGGCCCTTATAAATTTCATAGCGACCTTTCTAGATTTTAATATTGACATAACTTTTGATTCCCGTTATGAAATTTCAATTTTTCGGATTCGTTGGAAAGATATTTTTAAATAGATTCTAATATTTTTGGTTTCACTAAAATCCGTTAAATTTTGCATCCTGTACAGTCAGTCAAAGTTCAAGTTTGACTTTTCAAACTACCGCGCTATTTCTAACTCTTTTGTTAATAAAAATTAAATCATTCATTCTAACTTCGATTTAAATCAAATTTGATCATTATTATTTAAATAAATTATTTTATATTGTCAAAACTCATTAAAATTTTCTAAAATAAAATTTTTAAATTGGTTCTGATTTTGCGGGTTGTTACATATCGATTATATTCGTTTTTATAATTGAATAGAATATAAAAGAAATTCGAATTGAATAGAATATAAAAGAAATTCGAATTGAATAGAATATAAAAGAAATTCGAATTAAATAGAATATATAACGAATTCGAATTGAATTGAATATAAAACGAATTCGAATTGAATTGAATATATAACGAATTCGAATTGAATTGAATATAAAACGAACTCAAATTGAATTGAATATATAACGAATTCTAATTGGATTGTATATAAAACGAATTCGAATTGAAAACGAATTGAAATAGAATAAAAATCGATCTGAAATGAATTCAAATTGAATCGAAATTTGAATTAAAGTGAAATGAATTTAAAACGAATTTATAAGGAAATTTTCAATTTTGATTTGAATTGGAAAGGGAAGTTGAAATGTTTTTGAAACGGATTTAGAACGATTTATAAAATACATTTTAAAAGGTAATCGATGAAATATATATTATATATATATTATATATTATATATATATATATAATATAATGGCCTGAATAGAACGCGCCGCGCCGCGGTAGTTCGTGAATTTCGACCATTTATTTCGAACGGACATTTCGGGAGATCCGACCGTCGGATTCTCCTAAAACCGGAACCGTTGGGTTCGTATCGAAAAGAGCTTTCTAACGAATATTAGAAATTTGAAATCTAACGGTTGGATTTGGAGATATGTCCAAATCAATTTCAGAAAAGGTCGTTGTAAGTGCAATTCGATGGCCGTTGATGGAAATCGACTGTACGGGCCTTGATAAAATTATCAAAAATATCAATAATTTGTGTAAAATCATAAGAAATGATTTGTGAAGAACTGGAATGAAAAATCCCACATTTGTAAAGATAAAAATAGATTTTTATCGAAATGAACTAGTTTTGAACTAGAATTAAAATCCTATTATTTTTTAAAAATAAATTGAATTAGAATTGATTTGTGGGTTTATCGTGAACGGTGTTTTAAATAACACTTGTTCTTTAACCCGACAATAAAAAGGATGTGATTTGGGTTTATCGTGAACTGTGTTTTAAATGACATTAGTTCTTTAACCCAGTAAAGGGAGTTTTAATGAATCTGCAATTAGATTGAAATGTGAATTGATAATTTAAATTATCAAATTTGGAAAATGAGCTAGAATGGAGTATCACCAGTTTTGCTCCAAGCGATAGTTAAATCTTTAATTAGATTTGAACGTGAAATGGAAATTAATTTTACCGATAACACCATGGTGTTAGATATGCAGTATTACCAGTTTTGCTTCATGGGATGAATAGGTTGGGATTGGGAAATAAAATAAATAATTACTTCGGTGTGGTTCGCTAATCTCGAATAGTTTGGAAAACCATAATTTGGTTTGATATGACATCCAATGGAAGATTAAAGAATAAATTTTAAAGAATTTATCTTTGATAAAATTAATGGGAACCTTTCCCTAAGAATGTGAAATTTAGAAACTAGCTGTAGGTTAGTTAAGAAGAATGGTTTCCTGGGTATTGATCTGATGTTGGTTTCGGCCTTCGGGGTTAATATTTGGGAAATTGCTCTCTTACTGATTTACGGTTAGTGACTAATGAATTGGAATGAGGCATATGTTGTGTTTGTGTAACATTTGTTTATTATATACGCGGGTCATTCAGGAAGGTCGGGTTTATACACATTCTGAATAACCGATTCGACGACATGTCGAAGATGAAGACGGTGATTGAAGACCGGAAGTCTTCACATCGTTTGGGTGATTACTGATGATCTTGATTGGGTTGTACACCCAAGATGAGGGAATCAGTTGGTGGTCGTCCAGACGTACTTGGAGATCGATGGATATGCGAGGAAAATGCCTCCGGTTTTGTTCAGACCCAGAACGAACTTGTAAATGGACTGTGTGTCTGACATTGGATTTTATTCTATGTTGATTGATCTCTATTAAATATACATCTGTTTGGCGGCGGAGAATTTATTCTCTTGCTTAACGCCCTTCTCTGAGACGTACGAGCTCAGAGGTTGTATATCGATGGACATCAGTCGCATGGCATGAATTGCCTGTGTGGCACGCCTAAGTGGCAATTGATCAAGGCTTCTGTTGAAAAGCAAAGTCTTGTGGTTGATGATCAAAGCACGGCCTACGTGGCATAGCTTTGTGTATAGCGTGGATTCGCGAGCCTCACACCTTGGTATGAGTTAAAAACGGGATAAGGACTGCGGGGAGAGTACGACGTTTCTTTCTAGCTTTGGTGGTGTCAGTGACTTACCAGCCCTGACATTTATATACTTTTCATCTATGTGGTTGTTGGATGAGGCGCCTCGATTTTAGGTCTGTAAGGACCGAGAAACGTATGTTTAGGAATACTAATCCACTAACGTAAGTGTGTACCGGCCCTGAAGCATCCAGGGGTTACCCAGAGTGTGTAGTCCCGAGGCATTTGCTAGAGTGTCTCGAAGCGGAGAGGAGCTTTCCCGTTGCCTCGACTCATGACGGAAATCCAATTTCCAATATGAGATGTTTCGGTTTTATTTGTAGAGCCAAGTATGGCGACATAGTAGCATGGGATACTCTGCCGCCTAGGGTTGATATTTATGATTGAAATTCTTTTGACACTATACACTTATTATAGTATCAAATGATTTGTTTTTAAAACGTATCAAGCATGTTTGGCTATTATAAGGGAAAACCCTATCCTTCGGCTTGCGTTGCATTGTGTGATGGGACCTGGTCTTATAATAGCCTCATTTTTCGAAAAAGCATTGCGATGTTTATTCTATGCACTGGTATTCTTGGGAGGAAACCCGTTCCGTGTTATACGGCGTGGTCCCTTGAATTACTCTCTTTTAAAGTAAAGCTTTAAATAACTGTTTTAGTTCTCACACCAGTCACATGACTGACCTGGAGTTTATTGTTTTAACCTAAACTCTAGGTGCCCTTATTTTCGACACGGGCAGCTAGTAGTTTCGGTTTTGCAGATTTATATTCACAGGATCCTGGTTTACAGCTGTAATGATATTCGGAAAGCTCTGTATCCGTGTATTACTTTCAGTTGTGTTTTGTATTATTTTTCCGCTGCAGTACTGTATTTAAATCTCTGATATTTATCGAATGTAATTTATTCAATTATACTCTGTATATTCTTGTATCTGATGGAATTGTTGTAATAACAATGAAATGTTCTTCTGTTTGCGTTCTATTTTGTCGTGTTCTCAAGGTAATCCGGGCTTTCCCTACCGGGGAAGTTACGGGCTATCACAGTTGGTATCAGAGCTTTGGTTTACAGAGCTCGAGAACAAGACACATTAGAACCGAACGAAAGAATTCATCAGATACTGGATTAGTAATATCCAATTAGAATGACTCGTTAGAGATAGGATCAGTAGTATCCTAGAATGAGTGTGAAGAGTATATTTTTCAAATGAAAACAAATCTTGTTTTGAAAATTTAAACCATTTTATACGTATTTGAATATTTATTTATTTTGAATTTGGATAATCGAGTATATAAAGATTTTGCATATACGCGTCATGAACGTATATTCGAAGTTTTAATATACTGGATAGATATAGAATCACATTCTAGACACTCGGAGATGATTCTGATGATTGATATATCATCATCAGAATTTGTGTTCGTGTTTCGAAGGTATGATATCTATATATTTCCATTAGACTGGTGTGAGAACCAAAACTTATATAGCTAGAATACATTGTTGTGATTTGGCATCAAAAACAAGATTTTCGGTATATATATCAAAATTATGAATTTGGAATTTTAATTCACTAATTGATTGATGGTTGTGTTGTTTGTCTATTTGTTTGATAATTTTGAACCATTTAGCCTAATAGAATCGAATATTGAATTGTATTAAAAATTGGTTGCATTTGCTTGCATATACATGTACTTACATTGAACAGGTCATAGCAAGGAGGTTAGAGCAGAAGAATAAAATTTGTTTGCCCGACAAATAGGTACATATTTGGGTGATGATGATTTTATGAGCCGATTGGCTAGCCACTTGGCTTTTTCTTTTTCTTTTTGAGATCAGAAGGCCTATATGGCAATTTGGGGATTTTCCCGGTGCTCTCGGTGCAGGGGAGGTTATGGCGAAATTATTCGAAAATTTAGGGTGTTAGCCAAATTTTTGAAAAAAATTTGAAAAGTTCTTAGAAACTGAAAAGTTGAAGAACTTAAGCCGTAATCAAAATAATGAAAGTTGAGTTTGTTTGTAAAACAACTTTCGGCTTTGTTCCTTTTCGGGGATGAAAAGTTTTAAGTGGGGGAGATTGTAACAACTCGGAAATGCGAGCCAGTTTAAAATTTTTATTTTGGCAATTTTAGCGAATTTTGAATATTTAAAATGGTTTATTTTAAATAATATCGACGAGAAATTTATTTCGAATAGAATATAACGTATATATTTATATACGTCGTTGTTAGAATATAAATATTTTTATTTATAATTATAAAAGGAATTGAAAATGGCGCGGTAGTTCGATAATTCGATTTCAAACTTCAAATGAATGTACCAGGTGAAAAATAAACTGGATTTTAACGAAACCAAAAATAATAGGATCTAATTGATAATATCTTTCCAACGAATCTGAGAAATCAAAATTTCATAGCGGGGATCAAAAGATACGTCCAGTTGAAAATTCAGAATAGTCGCTATGGAATTCGGGCCCTTGAAAATAGCCATTTTGCAAACGACCTCGGATTTCAACGAAACCACTTTTGTTGGATCCGTGATGTCAAGTTATTGCTAGATTCCAAATTTCATAATTTTTCGAATCAATATGTGAGCGTGGCAAAGGAAAACGCGTTTGACCATTTTCAGTTGATTTTAATCGACTGGAAAATGACCATTTTTCCAACGGTCTCAGAATTTGACGAAACTAGTTTTATTAGGACCGTATCGTCAATACGAAACCAGATACAATTTTTCGGGAATTTTTAGAGTTCGTATGTAGCCTCGGTAAATTGAAATGTGAGTTTAAATTGAATATATATAGATTTATATTTTAAATTCAACGGAAACTGATCGTAACGATAGAATTGGCCTGCGATACATATCCCATTGTGTTCGGAATGGGGGTAATTAGCTAGGGGCGACAGTCGTTGGGATCGATTCGGGGTTCGGGACAAAAGTCAACTATAGGGAGAAAATAAATTTAAATTAAATTAAATATATAAAACCTTTTACATATACCCCCCCTTTTTTTGATTTCTTCGATCAGAAATAAACCCGTCACCCCCCCAATGTTTTGTCGCTCCTCAACCCTAGCGCCGCCAGGCAATCGAGACCCCTTTGCCACGTCTCCGTCGCGCTCCGCCACCTTCGCCATCGGCCCCCCTCCATCCAGCGCCTCGTTTCTCCCATCGACCGAGCCCTAACCAAAACACTCATGGACGAACACCGCAACCACCGCGAAGGCCCTGAATGCGCCACCACCACCTACAGACGACTTACGATGGCCAACCACCCACCTCGCCTGAGAGCGCCGTGATTCCCCTCCCCTTGCGCCTCTCCTCTTCGTTAAACAGTAAGTTTTTATTTTTGGCAGTAAGTTTTTATTTTTTTAACAACTTCAAACTTCGATTTTTAATAGCATAAAGGTTCGATTTTTATATGTAGAAGGCGATGAAAATATAATTTTTATCTTGTAAGAGGAATTATAAAAATGAAATTGTTTTAAAAATATGCATTGTTTTATAAATAAATAAAAAAGATTGGATTTTGAATTACAAAAGATTTGATTTTGTTAATAAAAAAGATTTGATTTTTTTTTATTATGAAAAGTATAGATTTGTATTTCAAAGAAGTATAGATTTTTATTTAAATAAAAATATGAATTTTTAGGACAATGAGGTTATAATTTTTATCATGCATAATGAGTTATAAAGATTCGGGTTTTATTTATATGAAGTTAGCGAGAATAAAAATATAATTTTTATATAATGTAGAGATTAAAAATATAATTTTTATAAAGTAGAGATATTAAAAATATGGTTTTGATCAAAGTAGAAATATAAAAATATAATTTTTATATAGTTATGATAATAAAAATTCAATCTTTATATAAGAAGTAGAAATATAAAAATATAATTTACAGATAGAAAGAAGCGTTGTAAATATATGAAGTGAAATAAAAATCTGAACTTTATTTTATCGTGAAGTAGAAAGAATATAAAAATGTGATTTTTATATATGTAGTGGATACGGGGGGGACGAAAGTGACGAAGGACAAGCGCGATAAAGATTTTCTACAGTAGAAGTGTCGAGGCGTTTGGTATAGCTTGGGTGAGAACTTCTCACTTTAACTTTTCTTTTCTAGTTATATAAATATATACTAGGATGCAGACGGTGTTTAGTAGCACCCGACACCATCGTACACAGACCATGGACTTGTTTGTTTGGTTGTGTAGTTGGTTAGATTATTTTATTTGAATTTAATTGTTTGGTGAAATGGAATGGATTTGATTGATATGTGTATGGCGTGGGCCATTATTAGACCGGGGATAAGGCTAGGACTTGTCCCGTTTCTAGTATCGCGCCGTTATGCCGTCGAAATTTTCTAAAATAAGTTAGAAAAATAAAGATATTATTTTATTTAATAAATGAACCGAATAGAATATTCATAGGTTGAATAAAATAATTTGGTCATTAAAAATATAATTTTTAACGTGAATGTGAATAAATAAATATTCATTTACAAACCGGACGGTTTGTTTATGTACACCTATTTGAAGGACATTGATTGGGACGATAAATTTTACACATCACCCAACTGCACAAATAAAAATCTGTGTTTGTTGTTTCAAACCCCACACGGGTATTGGGATAAAATACGGCATACACTAATCCCAGTAATTAGTTATATGTTGATCGATTGATTGACAGGCTGTTATAAGCGTTAGATATCTATATTTGATGCTTATACAGTGTAGTGCACTTTGGATGATGGTTGATTATTTATCGTTGCTATTTATGTACATGTGTTGTATGGAATCCATATAGTTAACGCTATATGGTGATTGATTGGGCCTCATTCCAATTTAGAAAATAAAGAATATTATAAAATAAAGGTTCATGTGTTGACAGTACTCATTCGTTGAGATTAGTCATGTGTTGAACGAAATATTTTCGAATAAGCATTGCGCTGTTTATTCTATGCACTGGTATTCTTGGGAGGAATCCCGTTCCGTGTTATACGGCGTGGTCCCTTGAATTACTCTCTTTTAAAGTAAAGCTTTAAATAACTGTTTTAGTTCTCACACCAGTCACATGACTGACCTGGAGTTTATTGTTTTAGCCTAAACTCTGGGTGCCCTTATTTTCGACACGGGCAGCTAGTAGTTTTGGTTTTGCAGATTTATATTCACAGGATCCTGGTTTACAGCTGGAATGATATCCGGAAAGCTCTGTATCCGTGTATTACTTTCAGTTGTGTTTTGTATTATTTTTCCGCTGTAGTACAGTATTTAAATCTCTGATATTTATCGAATGTAATTTATTCAATTATACTCTGTATATCCTTGTATCTGATGGAATTGTTGTAATAACAATGAAATGTTCTTCTTTTTGCGTTCTATTTTGTCATGTTCTCAAGGTAATCCGGGCTTTCCTTACCGGGGAAGTTATGGGCTATCACAATTGGTATCAGAGCTTTGGTTTACAGAGCTCGAGAACAAGACACATTAGAACCGAACGAAAGAATTCATCAGATACTGGATTAGTAATATCCAATTAGAATGACTCGTTAGAGATAGGATCAGTAGTATCCTAGAACGAGTGTGAAGAGCATATTTTTCAAATGAAAACAAATCTTGTTTTGAAAATTAAACCATTTTATACGTATTTGAATATTTATTTATTTTGAATTTGGACAATCGAGTATATAAAGATTTTGCATATACGCGTCATGAACGTATATTCGAAGTTTTAATATACTGGATAGATATAGAATCACATTCTAGACACTCGGAGATGACTCTAATGATTGATATATTGTAACACCTGCCTCCGCTAGGGTCACTCGCAAAGGAATGCACTAGCTTTAGAGGGGCATTATTGGTAAACATGCACAGAAATATCACAAGACAGAACATATTAAAATAGCGGAAGTAAAATCAAACTTTCATAACATGAATAAATAAGGTCTAAAGCCTTTTACATCAGAGTACATCAAAACCTGTCTTGCAATAGTTAAGAAGCATAAAGACATTTTCAACAATTATTCCCCAAGTAAAAACAGTAAAGTAGCCATTAGCCAAGAAAAGTCCAAGCCATCCATGATGACCTTCAAGCAGAAGAAGTCCGAACTAAACAACAGTATTTCCTCCCTGTAACCTGGGGGGGAGAAACGGAAGAAAAGAGGCGAAACAAAACGGGTCAGTCAAAAAGACTGAGTAAGCCCTATCTACTATTAGCATAAAAACTAGTAAAGTTAACTGACATGAGAAACTGAGATGAACATAAGCATGATGACAAGATAGATAAGCTAAATCAAAATAACAGGATGAACTACTGAACTCAGATAAACTAAGGTGTCGTGATAAACTACGATGTCAAGATAAAACAAGGTATCACATTGTCAGGTTTCTATCAAGTATAATATCCCAAGATATCTATCGCGTATAACGTCCCATGGCATCTATCCTGTATATCCGCTCTGCACCTACCGTACTAGTACCCCAACTGTATTACGAGTTATCCGTGAATGACCCTTACTCAAAAGTCGTGTAATGGTCCATGTCAACCTAATATGCCGCATATATAGGTTACTCAACTCATATGTTTCTTTCCATGTATAAGTTCAGTCCTTTGCCGTAGGCTATACGGGCTTTCCCATGTAAACGGTTTATCCTTGAAGTTGTTTTGGACTGCAACCCTGGATCTAGTTGTGTTTCCTTACCATGAATTATCGCGCGTCCACTTAGGATTTATGCCACCTAGGACCGCTAGGGATTATGCTACCTAATGAACGTTTCCGTGTCTCGGTTTGGGTTTTGGCCACCTAGGACCACTAGGGATTACGCCACCCGTCAACCGCGCCCTTGATCCCACGTATGTATCGTGAATCGTTTTCCATGTCTAGATGCACATGTTCCCCAATGTGCCATCCGAGTTCCGTGCCAGGGCAAATCAAGAAATACGGAACTCGGTCGGGAGCTTTAAATCGTCTGCCGATGCAGATATCAAGGTCTGTTTTTGTACCCGTGGCTATGGTCCCACGTGACCCCTCCCTCAACTACTGAAAGGCAATCCAAGAAAAATCATGTATAAGAACCACTCCACGGCCCCACTATAGCCCACTTTCCTACGGGCCAACCTCACCCTTGACTCGATAGCAAGCACATGGTCTGTTGGGGGTTCCCTGCCTTTCCGCACGTACACGATTGACTAAAGATGGTAGGTAGTCGGCGATGCGCTATCCAGGGCAAAAACAAGAATCGTCGACTCCACTCTAATCCATCCCAGTCTTTAGGTTGCTCGCATAGCAACCAAGGCATACTCTTGGTCCTTCTAACGCAGACCTTAACCTCTCATGGGCCTAGTATAATTACCTGGCAGCCCACAGAGGGATCCCAAGAATATCCTCACGTCCCCCGAAGCTTCCACTTCGGCACCCAGTGCGCTGGAGCTTTTATCCAAGTCAGATAACTTGCTCCCCCTCGTATACTAAGCGATGACCTACCGTATCAGGTTACTCATCGTTTTGAGAATTAGTCCTATGTCCTTGGCTAAGAATTATTACTTAGTTACCCTTAACTAAGGTTTACCACTTAGCTTCCTTTCCCGTTATCCTTGATTAACCACGGTTTTCTACCTAGTTCTTCTAGCTAGGGTTTGTCTATTGGGTCAAGTGTTATCATTCAAGTCCATGACTTAACCTACCCACGAATCACGTCAAAGATTGGCTAAGTATTTAAGTTCAAGACTTAGTCCCACAAGTTGGTTAAGTGTACCCAGAGGCTCATGACTTAACCCTATCAAGTCAAATTGGTCAAGTACTAGCTTACCTTAATCCTATCGGATTATCTTGCTAGATCGATTAAGCATAGATTATCTTAATCCCATCAAATTATCGAGTCGGATTGGTTAAGTATAGGTTGGCTTAACCCCATCCTCTAATCGTACTACAATGGTTAAGTATATTCCCAAAAGGTCTTGTGACTTAACCTTATCAGGTCCGCGTATTAGATTGGTTAAGTGTAAGTTACTTAACCCCATCAAATCATCATGTATAATTGGTTAAGTATAAGTTGCTTAACCCCATTAAATTATCACGTTAAGTTGGTTAAGTATTGGTTACTTAACCTCATTGAATTACCGAGTTTAAATTGGTTAAGTGTTTAACTTAACCCCATCGAATTACCGTGTTTAGATTAGTTAAGTGTGGATTACTTAACCCCATCTAATTACCGTGTCGGATTAGTTAGGTGCAAATTACTTAACCCCATCCCCTAATCATCTTGTATGGTTAAGTGTCATTAAGAAAACTTACTTAACCTTGCCAAATTATCATGTTGGATTGGTTAAGTGTTGGTTAACTTAATCCCCGTCCACTAGTCGTATAAAAATGGTTAAGCGTCATTAGGCAAATCAAATCACTTAACCTACCCAACCTTGTCATGTTTTGTTAAGTATCATTAGCCTAACCAATTTACTTAACCCCTTTATCCATGTCATATTTGGTTAAGAGTTATTAATCAAATTAACTTAACCCTATCATGTGACATTAATTACTTAATGCACCCCAACCTCTCACATTAGACTTCGTTGTGGTTACTAGTTAAGCCGGTCGGTTCCGGGTAGCTTTACACCACAACTTGGTCTAACCTCGGGTTCAAGCACAACATGACCAACTTCTCACATTGGGTCCTATTGTTTGCAACTACTAGTTAGGCCGGTCGGTTCCGGGTAGTTTTACGTTGCAAACTCAACCCAACCTCGAGTTGGCCACACTTATATTATCTAAGTGTCATGTTCATCATGTTTCCAAAACATGTTACAAGTTTTTCAAGCATTTGGGTAGACCTAACTTAATAGGTAAATTCCCAAAGGGTAGACCTAACTTAATAGGTAAATTCCCAAGCTTATGTTTTTATGCATACTTACATGTCAACTTCCATGTTATATTTCAAGCCATGTTTTCAAGTTGTATTTTCATGTCATTAGAAATTACCCATAACATAACCCAACGCTTTTAAACTCGCATATACGTTCGCAACAACGTAATGGATTAAAAGAAGAGACTTGGCAAAGGAATGACAAAAATGGGTATTAAGCCACAAGTTAATCATGGTGGCAAATGAGGCACAAATGTGTTCATTAGCTTGCATGTTACATTCTTACACCTCAAAAACATGCATAAACCCAAACTTGGCACATAAACGAATCATGGTGACTAAAGACATAGAATGATGACTAGTAACTCGCATATATCATCATATAAGGGTTATGATTTCATATGCAAGTTGACAAGAAGATTATGAAGGTTCTCATGTTGCATAATGCAACATTTCAACATAAAGGTTGTAGCTTTTTGCTCATAAGATCAAGATAATGACTTCATAAACTTGCATAACTTGTTAGCATGCATCATTCTCAATGATCAAACCCAAACTTTCTACATGAACATTTAACTTCATAGTTAATATCTAAGAGTAGGGAAAGGGCTTACATTGCTATGAAGGCTTAAATCGATTAAATTAAAGCTTGTGATGAAGCCTATGCATGCCATCACCCAAAAACCCAAAAATGAACACTCCAAATCAATAAAAACCCCATCTTTATGAACAAAGATCAAAGCTTTAGCCTTGAAATCAACTTGAGAAGCTCTCATACTAACATAGGGACTCTCTAATACTCTCATGATCATGAAACTTCTCATAGAAATGAAGTGGAGGCTAGGATAGTTGAGTGGAGGCCATGAGAGTAGCAATTTTGCCATAGTTTAGTTGCATGAATGAATAATGAGGATTTAGGATAGGTTAGGGTCTTATTTATAGATTAGGCAAGTGTTTTAGGCCATAGGATTAAACCTAGATTCAATCCAAGCCATCAAAGCATGTCTTGGGGAAGAAGTCAAGTGTAGGAACCATCTAGGGCCTTTAGATTAAAGATGAACCATGAGAACCATCCAACTGCAAAATCTGCATTTGAGCGAATCGGCCCACGGGTTGACAGCCAAACACCCTGGATTAACCCCTAGTCGACCCAGCGGGCTCGGGTCGACCTCAAAAATCGGCCGGTTCGGTTATTCCCCTCTCCCAATTCGCTGTTTTGAACATTTTTGCATATTTATTTATTTAATTTTCAATTATATATATATATATATATATATATATATATATATATCAATATATATATATTTCTCTGCGCAACCCATTTCACTTAATTAAGTATACTTTAATTTGGGAATTTTTCGTGAAACTTCGCGAGACCATATCTTGGTCATACAGACTCCGATTTTCAAAAACTCGGACTCTATTTCGCGTATTTTTCCGAGACGAACGCAATGGCATAGCCCGTTTCCCTTGAGTCATATTTTACAGTTTAATTCTGCCTCCATTTATGTTATAACAGGTTATTGAAAATACGGGTTGTTACATTCTCCCCACCTTTTAGGATTTCGTCCCCGAAATCTCCAAGTTAGGAAGAACATATCCTACCATCCATCATCCATCTACTCAAAACATCATCCACAAGCAACCATTGTCCTTAGATGATTTCTAATGCTGTATGAATATATGCAAAACGTGTGTGTACATGTTCCTTAGCTAATGCTAATGATCAGGCCTGAATAATCTTTCTAATGCAAAATATGTATAGTGCCATGAATCTAACATGTATGCAAATAGTCCTAGTCATATAGATACTATATGGGTGCACAATCATTCATTCATATGCAACAACCGCATGATAATACATTCGATTTCATCCATAAACAAGTATAAATACTCGTGCATATGCAATATGAAATGTGACCGAGTCGAGCTAGTATCTAATGTGTATTCGCGCATCCACGAGCAACCACTTGCAACCATATCAATCATAACATGTTTCAAATACATGTTTACATCCATAGGGTTCTACCTAGAATTCCCTGAAACAGGGTTGAGAAGATAAACAGGACAAACTCCTTACAGGGTTTGTAACGGAGAATAGTACCGAGAGGATGTCCACAAAAGATAGCCTACAAGTAAGCTCTACAGAAAACAGGGATCAAGGATATACTCCCAAAAAGAGATATCATGCGCGTATCTAGTCTTTGACCATCAAAGTCGTCTTTTAACTTCGCGATTTTGTAGCTTCCTATTCCTGTTTCCATAACATGAGCTGGAACTCATTTCTTCGTCGCCTCTCGTTCCACTTGCACTTATCATTTTCCTAGAATACTTGACGCAAACATGACTGCGTACTCATGAGCTCATGCAAGCTTTCCAAAATTCACTAGTGAATCTTGGATCTCGTTTATATACTATAAGGCATTCCATGTAGAAGAACTTTCTCTTGAAAGTAAACAGATGTCAATCATGTTATCATGCGCACTTACTAGGGTGATTTCTATAACCCACGCATAAGTGAAGTAAACCATCCGTCTTATCGGCGAACACCGCTCGATCGGGCTTCAAATTTCCAATAAAGGCATCAAGGGATTCTAAGTAAATAGTCATGACAGAACCTCAAAAAGGTTACACGATACTTCGAGGGTATTACCAAGGCTAGTCAAGAATATAACTACCCTCCTATCAAAACCAAGAGTGGCACCCCTTACTGGATAACCACTTCATCCTTAGAATCCATCCATAGCTTATAAATATAAGCATTATTTCCAAGCTCAACACTTGACATAGACATTCCCAAATCCAAACAAGTCATGTATAAATGGACTGATTCTCCAATAGGACTTTGAGACAAAAATGGGATTCTCTGTTACGCTAGTACTTAAGGTGCAGAGACTCAACTATCGAAGCAGACTTAAATGATACGAACAACGAAGTCCTAACGGGATGATAGAGAAGAAAAGCTAAACCTTTAACAAGATCGTTACCCTCCTTCCGAGGTACTCTAGAAATGAGAGCATACTACTGCCCTCCCGATGATCTTGTCCTTGTCCCATAATACTTAACTATCCACCCCGTTTTACCATGCCAAAGGTACTCTCTCGTCATGGGTTTCATTGTTCATCTTTCTCCCTCCTTTGAGGACTAAGCCATACCAACAAGTTGCTCATCCTTAAGCTCGTATCCTTTATCCTTCTTTCTCATGATCCTTTCTTATAACGCGGCCACTGGTCTCTTGAAAACCACCTCCATCGCATGGAAAGCACTTTCGTAGATAGAAAAGACTAGTCGCAGTTAAAACCACTGTGACTACAGATGGAGGAAAGAAAGGAGAAGAGATTCAATTAAGGAAACAAGGATAGTGCTAATGGCCTTTGGGGAATAGCCTTTTTCTTTTAAAAGAAAATTTTCATGAAAAAATGCTTCTTTGTAAACGATTTTCAAATAGTTTTCAGAGGGTCTTTAAAAACTTTTTCCCAGTCTGGTAACCTTCTGCTCTGATACCACGTGTAACACCTGCCTCCGCTAGGGTCACTCGCAAAGGAATGCACTAGCTTTAGAGGGGCATTATTGGTAAACATGCACAGAAATATCAGGAGACAGAACATATTAAAATAGCGGAAGTAAAATCAAACTTTCATAACATGAATAAATAAGGTCTAAAGCCTTTTACATCAGAGTACATCAAAACCTGTCTTGCAATAGTAAAGAAGCATAAAGACATTTTCAACAATTATTCCCCAAGTAAAAACAGTAAAGTAGCCATTAGCCAAGAAAAGTCCAAGCCATCCATGATGACCTTCAAGCAGAAGAAGTCCGAACTAAACAACAGTATTTCCTCCCTGTAACCTGGGGGGGAGAAACGGAAGAAAAGAGGCGAAACAAAACGGGTCAGTCAAAAAGACTGAGTAAGCCCTATCTACTATTAGCATAAAAACTAGTAAAGTTAACTGACATGAGAAACTGAGATGAACATAAGCATGATGACAAGATAGATAAGCTAAATCAAAATAACAGGATGAACTACTGAACTCAGATAAACTAAGGTGTCGTGATAAACTACGATGTCAAGATAAAACAAGGTATCACATTGTCAGGTTTCTATCAAGTATAATATCCCAAGATATCTATCGCGTATAACGTCCCATGGCATCTATCCTGTATATCCGCTCTGCACCTACCGTACTAGTACCCCAACTGTATTACGAGTTATCCGTGAATGACCCTTACTCAAAAGTCGTGTAATGGTCCATGTCAACCTAATATGCCGCATATATAGGTTACTCAACTCATATGTTTCTTTCCATGTATAAGTTCAGTCCTTTGCCGTAGGCTATACGGGCTTTCCCATGTAAACGGTTTATCCTTGAAGTTGTTTTGGACTGCAACCCTGGATCTAGTTGTGTTTCCTTACCATGAATTATCGCGCGTCCACTTAGGATTTATGCCACCTAGGACCGCTAGGGATTATGCTACCTAATGAACGTTTCCGTGTCTCGGTTTGGGTTTTGGCCACCTAGGACCACTAGGGATTACGCCACCCGTCAACCGCGCCCTTGATCCCACGTATGTATCGTGAATCGTTTTCCATGTCTAGATGCACATGTTCCCCAATGTGCCATCCGAGTTCCGTGCCAGGGCAAATCAAGAAATACGGAACTCGGTCGGGAGCTTTAAATCGTCTGCCGATGCAGATATCAAGGTCTGTTTTTGTACCCGTGGCTATGGTCCCACGTGACCCCTCCCTCAACTACTGAAAGGCAATCCAAGAAAAATCATGTATAAGAACCACTCCACGGCCCCACTATAGCCCACTTTCCTACGGGCCAACCTCACCCATGACTCGATAGCAAGCACATGGTCTGTTGGGGGTTCCCTGCCTTTCCGCACGTACACGATTGACTAAAGATGGTAGGTAGTCGGCGATGCGCTATCCAGGGCAAAAACAAGAATCGTCGACTCCACGCTAATCCATCCAAGTCTTTAGGTTGCTCGCATAGCAACCAAGGCATACTCTTGGTCCTTCTAACGCAGACCTTAACCTCTCATGGGCCTAGTATAATTACCTGGCAGCCCACAGAGGGATCCCAAGAATATCCTCACGTCCCCCGAAGCTTCCACTTCGGCACCCAGTGCGCTGGAGCTTTTATCCAAGTCAGATAACTTGCTCCCCCTCGTATACTAAGCGATGACCTACCGTATCAGGTTACTCATCGTTTTGAGAATTAGTCCTATGTCCTTGGCTAAGAATTATTACTTAGTTACCCTTAACTAAGGTTTACCACTTAGCTTCCTTTCCCGTTATCCTTGATTAACCACGGTTTTCTACCTAGTTCTTCTAGCTAGGGTTTGTCTATTGGGTCAAGTGTTATCATTCAAGTCCATGACTTAACCCACCCACGAATCACGTCAAAGATTGGCTAAGTATTTAAGTTCAAGACTTAGTCCCACAAGTTGGTTAAGTGTACCCAGAGGCTCATGACTTAACCCTATCAAGTCAAATTGGTCAAGTACTAGCTTACCTTAATCCTATCGGATTATCTTGCTAGATCGATTAAGCATAGATTATCTTAATCCCATCAAATTATCGAGTCGGATTGGTTAAGTATAGGTTGGCTTAACCCCATCCTCTAATCGTACTACAATGGTTAAGTATATTCCCAAAAGGTCTTGTGACTTAACCTTATCAGGTCCGCGTATTAGATTGGTTAAGTGTAAGTTACTTAACCCCATCAAATCATCATGTATAATTGGTTAAGTATAAGTTGCTTAACCCCATTAAATTATCACGTTAAGTTGGTTAAGTATTGGTTACTTAACCTCATTGAATTACCGAGTTTAAATTGGTTAAGTGTTTAACTTAACCCCATCGAATTACCGTGTTTAGATTAGTTAAGTGTGGATTACTTAACCCCATCTAATTACCGTGTCGGATTAGTTAGGTGCAAATTACTTAACCCCATCCCCTAATCATCTTGTATGGTTAAGTGTCATTAAGAAAACTTACTTAACCTTGCCAAATTATCATGTTGGATTGGTTAAGTGTTGGTTAACTTAATCCCCGTCCACTAGTCGTATAAAAATGGTTAAGCGTCATTAGGCAAATCAAATCACTTAACCTACCCAACCTTGTCATGTTTTGTTAAGTATCATTAGCCTAACCAATTTACTTAACCCCTTTATCCATGTCATATTTGGTTAAGAGTTATTAATCAAATTAACTTAACCCTATCATGTGACATTAATTACTTAATGCACCCCAACCTCTCACATTAGACTTTGTTGTGGTTACTAGTTAAGCCGGTCGGTTCCGGGTAGCTTTACACCACAACTTGGTCTAACCTCGGGTTCAAGCACAACATGACCAACTTCTCACATTGGGTCCTATTGTTTGCAACTACTAGTTAGGCCGGTCGGTTCCGGGTAGTTTTACGTTGCAAACTCAACCCAACCTCGAGTTGGCCACACTTATATTATCTAAGTGTCATGTTCATCATGTTTCCAAAACATGTTACAAGTTTTTCAAGCATTTGGGTAGACCTAACTTAATAGGTAAATTCCCAAAGGGTAGACCTAACTTAATAGGTAAATTCCCAAGCTTATGTTTTTATGCATACTTACATGTCAACTTCCATGTTATATTTCAAGCCATGTTTTCAAGTTGTATTTTCATGTCATTAGAAATTACCCATAACATAACCCAACGCTTTTAAACTCGCATATACGTTCGCAACAACGTAATGGATTAAAAGAAGAGACTTGGCAAAGGAATGACAAAAATGGGTATTAAGCCACAAGTTAATCATGGTGGCAAATGAGGCACAAATGTGTTCATTAGCTTGCATGTTACATTCTTACACCTCAAAAACATGCATAAACCCAAACTTGGCACATAAACGAATCATGGTGACTAAAGACATAGAATGATGACTAGTAACTCGCATATATCATCATATAAGGGTTATGATTTCATATGCAAGTTGACAAGAAGATTATGAAGGTTCTTATGTTGCATAATGCAACATTTCAACATAAAGGTTGTAGCTTTTTGCTCATAAGATCAAGATAATGACTTCATAAACTTGCATAACATGTTAGCATGCATCATTCTCAATGATCAAACCCAAACTTTCTACATGAACATTTAACTTCATAGTTAATATCTAAGAGTAGGGAAAGGGCTTACATTGCTATGAAGGCTTAAATCGATTAAATTAAAGCTTGTGATGAAGCCTATGCATGCCATCACCCAAAAACCCAAAAATGAACACTCCAAATCAATAAAAACCCCATCTTTATGAACAAAGATCAAAGCTTTAGCCTTGAAATCAACTTGAGAAGCTCTCATACTAACATAGGGACTCTCTAATACTCTCATGATCATGAAACTTCTCATAGAAATGAAGTGGAGGCTAGGATAGTTGAGTGGAGGCCATGAGAGTAGCAATTTTGCCATAGTTTAGTTGCATGAATGAATAATGAGGATTTAGGATAGGTTAGGGTCTTATTTATAGATTAGGCAAGTGTTTTAGGCCATAGGATTAAACCTAGATTCAATCCAAGCCATCAAAGCATGTCTTGGGGAAGAAGTCAAGTGTAGGAACCATCTAGGGCCTTTAGATTAAAGATGAACCATGAGAACCATCCAACTGCAAAATCTGCATTTGAGCGAATCGGCCCACGGGTTGACAGCCAAACACCCTGGATTAACCCCTAGTCGACCCAGCGGGCTCGGGTCGACCTCAAAAATCGGCCGGTTCGGTTATTCCCCTCTCCCAATTCGCTGTTTTGAACATTTTTGCATATTTATTTATTTAATTTTCAATTATATATATATATATATATATATATATCAATATATATATATTTCTCTGCGCAACCCATTTCACTTAATTAAGTATACTTTAATTTGGGAATTTTTCGTGAAACTTCGCGAGACCATATCTTGGTCATACGGACTCCGATTTTCAAAAACTCGGACTCTATTTCGCGTATTTTTCCGAGACGAACGCAATGGCATAGCCCGTTTCCCTTGAGTCAGATTTTACAGTTTAATTCTGCCTCCATTTATGTTATAACAGGTTATTGAAAATACGGGTTGTTACATATATCATCATCAGAATTTGTGTTCGTGTTTCGAAGATATGACTTAGCAGCGGAAAATAGAATCGTCATCAACATCACAACATCAGAACATCAGAGTGGCACAGTTACAGGATACAACTTAGCATATAGAAAGTCTCAGCGAATAGAAATAAGTCTAAAACACCATCAAGTACAACATGGATAAATGATGTCTAAATGTTTCAAATAGAAATAAAAGCTAGAAATAATCTTTGTTTTCTGTCCATAAGCATACTCCAACCCAACACATGTCCAAAATAACCTGATACCTGTCACTTGGCTGCCCTTATAAAAATAAGGGCATCTGAGTTTGCAAGTGAAAAAAACTATGAGTCGGTCATGGGACTAGTATGAGAAATCTTACTTGACCTATCCAATAATAAGGCTAATCACAGGACCACGCCGCTAACGCGGAACGGGTTTACTCTATGGATTGCCAGTACATAAAATAAGTAAATCATTATTTAAGAACAACACAATGCTTTATAGGAAAATGAAATCATTATAAGACTCAAGTCCCATCACACACGGCAACGCAAACCAGAGGATAGAGTTTTACCTTATTATGATCAAACATGCTTGATACGTATAAAATAATATTTAATATTATTATTAGTGTCTAATCAGTTTTAAAATACTTTCAAAGTAAATGTATCAATCCTAGATGGCATAGCTACCATATACTATGTCGCCATATATAGGTTTACAATCAAAACCGTAATGTCGTATTGGAAATTGGGTTCCCATCATGAGTCAAGGCTAGGGATGATCTCCTTACCGATTCGAGACACTCTAGCAAATGTCTCAGGACTCGAATGCTGGTGAGCCCTTGGATCCTCCAAGGCCGGTCCACAAATACTTTAGTGGATTAGTTATGCCTGAACACATGTTTCCCAGTCTTATTGAACCTATCAATTGGCCACTATCGACCAATATATCCGTGGCCTTGTAATCCATCATCCACATAAGTAAAAATGTCTGGGATCTATACCATGACACCACTTCTAGCTAGAAAGAAACGCATGCACTCCTTGGGTCCCTTATCCCGTTTCTGACTCTTACGGGGGTGTAAGGTTCGCGAAGTTACGTTATACACAAAGCTACGCCTAAACAGGCCGTGTTTTGATCATCAACCACAAGGCTCTGCTTTTCAACAAAAGCTTCAATCATTTGCATCTTGGCATGCCACATTGACAATCCATACCATGCGATCAATAACTATCAATATATAACCTTTGAGCTCGTGCGTCTCAGAGAAGGGTGTTAAGCAAGAGAATAAATTCTCCACCACCAAACAGATATATATTAAATAGAAATCAATTCACATAGAATGAAATTCAATGTCAGACACACATCCATTTACAAGTTTGTTCTGTGTCTGAACGAAACCAGAGACACCTTATTCCTCGTACCGTATGTCCAATACGGAAGAGAGGTGCTCGCTTACCTGGACAATCAATAAGTACGTTCGAACAACTACCACTTTAACCCTTTACTGGGAGCTACCCAATGTCGGGCATCAGTAGTCGTCCATTCGATGTGAAGATCGTCGGTCTTCAATTATCGTCTTCAATATCTTTGATTTAAATCATCGTATAATTATTTTAAATGAGATTGAACTCGGTCTTTTCAATTAGTTCTCGCATATATATAATTTAAATCATTTCATATCATTAATATTATTTTATAACGATTTATCGCTATTTTTATTTAATATAAAAATAGCCCAATTTAATTTAACGACGCTTCGGGTCAATAGGCGGCCTTAGCACTGTTTTTACCCAAATTTGATTTACACATTTTTCGAAATCTAACCATTGGATTTTAACAAAATTTATATCATTGGAAAGATCTTCCCAAAACGGACCTAATGGCTCTAGTCTCTGGAAAATTCGACGGTCGGATCTTTCGGTATAATCGTTTAAAAATACAATTCCGAAACGCGAACTACCACGCGCAATTCATTTAATTTTAATTTATATTTATATATAAAATTATATATAAATATAAATCATTCGGCGATTCTACTACCGTGCTTAACACGCCAAATAAAAGAATGTTTTATTTGCATAACATCTCTACATGTTTATAATGTCAAATAAAAATGTATATTATTTTCATTAACAAGTGCGTACCCGTGCTTCGCACACGGGTGTTGTAGATTATTTGTATTATCAATGTTTCTTTTATGTAGTAAAGAAATAATATTGAATATAAACCAAATGAATAATATATTAGTACTGTAAGATTGTATATATGTACAAAGGTAACATAACTCGATGGTGCTTGATTGATATCAATAACTTTATTGTACAAAAATTGATGTACAGGTGCAGTTAAACATGCATAATGTTTCCAGCTTCAATGTTTTTCAAATGAAAGAATAACTGGCAGCATATTAAAGTAACAGGGACAAACTACGTCAATATAAACAAAATAGTAAAATATAACATGTGCTTGGTTCAAAGCATAATCCAAGTCGAAACGGTTGAAATATGAAATATATAGATCATGCACGATAATATATTATGTTAAATCAGAGTTATTGTAGCAAGAAATATAGGGGAAAGTGGAACAGCATACGTATAATGAAGGTTAAAGAGAGCTAATATTTCAAAATCAAATTTTGTGATAGCATTGATCAACAGTCCTGTAGCCTTGAAAATAACATTAATCTAATTAAATAGCTGCTAATTGTGACAGTTAGAAAAGCATATACATCCGAAGAAAAATAAAGGTGGCAAAAGCAAAATTGAAATGAAAAAGGATGCATCTATCTGATTAAGTGATAAGTCTTAGTCGGTTGCAACGATTGTCAACCTACAGTGGTAGGACACCGCATAAGCTTCTATGCGACTTCTCTTAAATTTAAGATTGGAAAAAATACCATGGGGATACAAATTTCATTATAATTTTCAACAAAAATAATTATTGGTTAGCTATAAGAAAAACTTTAGATAAGTGCACAGATCATACAAAGACAACATCCGATGATGTAGCACAAAGTATATATACACACACACATAAGGAAAAAGCTAAACTATATGCTACTCTCCGTTCTCACATGCCATGCCTGCTTTGGACTTTCTTGTGCTTCCAAGGACCTGAAAATCAATAAGTTCCATCAACCGGTCAGCTTCACAAAACGAATAGACATTTAAAATAATCTGTATGCCTGGATCTTCTCAAAACTTAAGTACAGTAACTTTATGCGTAAAAATTCATTCATGAAGTTTCGGAAAGATTTCAGTCAAAGCACAATAAACTATCATATTTTTAAACATATGAGGCTGTGGCTTTATAAGTGACACTTACATTTCCATAGCTAAATGTTCCATAATCATGAGCATCCAGTTAATCGTATTATGCATAAGTTTCTATTTTTTTGAAATCAGTGAAAACATATACATACAAAACTTAAAGGAATTCACTCATTAAGGGCCCATGTATATGATGCACTCTGCTGTAATAGTAGCAGCATATCAGTGAACTCTATATAGTTGTTTGTCAGTGTGCCATTTCATCAAATCTTACAGCTATAGTGCCATCAAGTAGACATGACTACAAATGTATGGTGTAAAACAATAGTTAGAAAGCACAACAATATAGACAGTGTCATACGACTTAGCATTGAATAAACACTGTTAAATTGTTCTATTATCATAAAAATGGACATCTCTACACTATCTAGTTCTACTATGTCAATTGATAATAACAAACATTTTCCATTGTCATGGAAATAGTGCACTGTTCTTGTTATCATATACAAAGTAAACATCAAGAGTTAAAATTGAATGGGTGAATCAAATTTATTATGAGTTAAAAGAGAATGGATGGATCAAATTTAATGATAGAGTAGTTGAACAATGACCAAACCAACATCGTCAAACCACATAAGAGTTGGAAAAGGCCATAGACTTAAAATAGCAATGGTTAGCACAAAAGTGCTTAACAGATATAACCATTTTCATGGAAATATCTTCATTCAAATACAACCTGCTCTAACTTAAATTTAACCGAAGCTACCTATCCCTGTTTCAACTTAACTGTAATTTTCTTCTCATGTATGAGGTATGTTGGTTCCATAGGCATAGCTTAAAATCATGTTACCTATATTTTGCATAGAAAGTACTTTATTTTGACAAAAGAACAATTTACTTAGTAATCTTATAATATTTCATGTGCGATACAGGTGTCATCCTAGTAATGAAAACTCAACTTTCGATAGTAATCAACCTACATAAACCAGTCATTGATAGCAAATTTCCCATCCTAAGCTAGAAATAGTAAATGACTTACTTAACCAACATATAAAAAATCCATCTTGCATTGCATTGTAAATTTATCATTCTAACAGTTATGATTAGTGTTTCTAGTAGTAAAAACTTTCTTTTTAAAAAGTTAATATAGGCTAGTTGTATGTTAAAAAAGCGACCAAGCTGCTTGATGTGAAAATAAAAAATGACTGAATTTGTGACAATGTAATTCCTAACACGCATTGACACTATCATACAATTCTGTTATCTTTGTAATAAACTGGAAAGTACCACAATATGACAAAACAAAAAAAAAACAATTTTTTTTTATTAAATCACTATAATGTTTATCAAACTATCAACATAAATTCAATATCCTACACATATTTGATGACCGACATATACTTTTTCAAATTCTAGCTTTATAAGTCTTGTAGATTTAGCAATCTAGTTGTTGTGCTAAGCACTCCTAGTAATAAAATATTTGTCCTTGAAAAGGTTATTTTGAACAATCAGAATGCTACAAAGGTGTTTGAAGTGATAATAACAACAGCTGATTTTGTGTTTAATAAGTTTTAAGCAACCATGTTCATACATAGTAATAAACAAAAAAAGTTAAAAATAAAAATGAAATAAATTGTATAAATGAAATTAATGTAACTGTAACTAACATGTATATTATTAGTATTTGCATGAGCTCTAGTTTCTTATCTAACAAACATATTACTAAATGAAAGTTGGTCTTGCATAGCTGGTGGCGTTGTCTCTTATTATAAATCAGCAGTGAAAATATTCCCAACATATAAATGGTTAACCACATATGTGCAAATTATAATCATGTGCTCTATTTCAGAATTGAAGCATAGACATGAAAATTCAAACACACATAAATCAAGTACATATTGATAATATATACCGTAGGTATACATGTGCACACATAAACATACGCGCAAAAGCATGATACGCACACGAAACATTATAAGGTTTTCGTTTAAATAATAATTTTAGTCAATCTGGATGCACCATCTGATATTGTCTACATAAACAAACTAATATATGTTTTTTAAGCTTTTTTCTACATGCTCATTGTAGAGAGGACAATATACAGTGAACGACATAAATAAATCATTAGATCTTAACAAATGAGAATATTACTAATTAATAATTTCACTTGAATTATAATCGGAAAACACCAAGAGATACTTTGGTTAACAAAGAACCAATTTGTTGTATTGGTGACCGATGCTTAGAGGCCAGTGTGATAATATAGTCATATTCAAGCCTTTAAGATGAAAAGTAAATACAATTAGCATTTTAATATTAGACACAAAAGTATGTACACAAAATCTGGACCACAAGAATTGTTTGTCTTTATGTGTGAGGTGTAATTAAGGGAGAGATCCAATGACTCAGATTTTGTGTGTTTAATTTTGTGTCAAAATTTTGTGTCCCTTTAGACTTTCCCTATATATATACGGAGAATGAATATCGTGTATATATATATATATATATATATATATATCATAGAAGTAATGATTAGGTAGAAAGTTGACCATATAAGAAGAAGAAAAATCTGAATGGATCAAGCTAGGGGACAAACAAATATAGCATTTGATGCTCCAGATCCTACAACACATCTCACCATAAATCAAGAAAGTGTTTTGGTGGTACTAAAATTTTTTGTAGGAAAATTAAATTAGTCTAACATTGGAATTTTTGATATAAAATTAACTGACATGACATCCTATCATTTGTAATTTCATTAAGGTGTTGAAAACTAATTACAAATGTGGAAAAATATTAATAAAAAAAATAGTTTTCTATATTCGGATCTTTAAGAGATGGGTGATAAATAACCAAAAACCACACAATTGAAAGGTAATTGCTATTTCTAACCTGTAAGTGCATTTTCTATATGTTGTATAAGAACATATTTGTAATAAAAGAATTAACCCTAATCTCTCAAAAAATAAAGGAAAACAAATTAAGAGAACATGTCTAGTTGTGTAAACAGTAGATGTTTAAAAGTTAATAAGTGAAAGTGGAAAGCGCAACAATAGTATGTCGACTATATTCTACCTATTTATTTCATAAGTGATTAACTGTGAAATATGGAATAAAGGAATAATGGCATCATACATTACACTTATGTAACCAATGTCAAAACTATATATTTCTGTTATATGGCATTCCAAACCATGAACAATACCATCATATGTTATGTAAGCAATGTCAAAAGTATGTATTTTTGTAGTATAGCATTCCAAAATGGGTTAACCTTATTCATCGTACTGTCCAAGCTAAAGAGATTATGAAAAGCATTAATAATTTTTTTGCTATATTAAGTTATTAGATGAAGTGACACACCATGTTATAATGATGCCATCCATTTAAAAAAAAAAATAACGGAACATTGAATGTGGCAGTTTCTTACATAGCTGTTTTTTTATCGTATTGCCTGAAACTATTATCGGTCGGAAATATTTATACCAGACATAGCGTTTGTGGTTCGGATAGACGGGAATATACTTATCCTCTATTTACATTTGAGGATGCATTTAACAGACAATAGCGTGTACTGTAAGAAAAGCACATGTTATATCATAATAAGTGCGGAAAAAATACCATAGTCGATGCAGAGGTTAGTTCGGAAATAATCATAATAGAATTAGCACTAATGACTGAGTAGTTTGCTGAATTCAAATGTATTAAATTGTACTCTCGTGAAAATATTCAAATAAAACATAATCAACTACCAATTAAAATTAATAAATAAAAGAGATATACAATCCAATGTAAGTGGAATGAAATTATAGTCTCTCATATATGAAATCAAATATAAAAGCATGTATTTTGTTAGATTTTTCCGGAAATATTAACCAAAGTTAAAAATGGAAGAAGAAAACCATGTCATATGGAGACTCACCCTTCAATTTGAACAATCAAGAATACCAAACAACTACAGTAGATTAATGGCTTTAAGATCTTTATGTCAGTTGCAATCAGTAGGGAAAAAATAGCTTAATGGGGCTCAGCAGTAGGACTGGAAAATTGAAAATTATGCATTAACAAATGTAACGAAAACCATAATTAAACAGGGGAAAAAATAACATACCTGAAATAGGAGCATCGAAGAGAATAATCAAACAGAGAGAACAACCACTACTCTCCTTAAATGCAGTAGATTAGAAGTTCTAGATCCTTAATGTCAATTACGATTCCAGTCCTTCCTTTGCTAGTTCACCCAGGCATTAGTCCATTCCAATCGACCCAAATTCTTCTCAGGACAGGCAACCTGTTATTGTTCAAACAGTAGGGATGATTGTGTCTTTGAGCATTGCACGAACCATAATTCACTCAGGACGCTCTCAGATTTAATAATAATAATAAAAAAAAAAAAAAAACCAGCGGAGACTTGGTCATTAAACACCTAAGAATTTCCAATGTAAGAGGCCAATTTGTTTAAACAGTCAGTGGCCTGTCTCGCACAATATTCAGCAACAATTTTTACAATCCCAAAAGAAGCAAAAAAAACCCAACCTTTTCTTATTAACCTCAAATGAGGCCGCTAACTAAACAACAAAGACTTCAGCATTAGATTTTAATGACTTCTGGACAACAGAAACTATTGCAGAGGCAACTAATATTATAGCATATCAGGAGTTGATATTTTAGTACATTGTTAATTAAATAAGTTCAGCACATTGATAAACATCAACCTACCAACTTCATGTGATGTATAACAAATACAATTATGCAAAGCGAAAAAAGAGAAAAGAATATTTACCTGGAATACTATGGTTAATCAAGTAAGAAGGGGCATAGGACGAACAAAACAACATGTCACCTCAGATCAGTTCGAGCAAGGAAATATGGTAGATGGAACAGATCCATGGGGAAAGACAGTTGGAACCGTCGAGCATAGCGTGATTACCGCTGGAGAAACCTTAGGCGACCATCGATTTGCCCTTTTATTTTGAATTTGGATAGCTAAACGAAAATTGGGGAATAAAGATACGAAGTGATAAGGGGGGATGTGAAGGAGTTAAAACGCTAGAAGAAGCGTTGGCGATTCAGCGCTCGGGATAACGTGGCATATCTCAGAGCTATCTATTTTGAACTGGCTAACGATAGTATACAAAGAAGAGTACGCCGCAGTGATGAAGTTGAAAGAATTACAAACGTTTGAGGTAGCAGCGGAAAAAGAGGTACAACCTCCGGGAAGAAACGCGAACAGTATCGATGGAGAAACAAAATGTTCGAGGCGAAGAGATTTGGCTGTAATATCCCAAATTAGGGGAGGGAATCCTCGATTGGAGGCTTAACGCTTTTATGCTGGAGGAGAAGATAGGAAGAATAAGCGGCGGCGGTAGGTTAAGAATGGGTGGCTGAGAAAAAAAGGAAGGAGAAAGGTAGAACGAAAGAACGGTAAAGCGAATGGGCAGCCCCTTAATTTGGAAAGGACAAAAAATCTCGTGGATGTAAATGCGAGACGCTTCGGTTCAAAATAAGCCGAGAGCGAAGGAGATTGCAGCATTCTATACTCATGTTTTATAATATAGTATAGATTAACTATATGTTTCTAATGTCAAATATAATGTAATTTATTTGCATAACATTTTCTACATTTCTAATGTCAAATAAAATGTAATTTATCTATATGACATTGTTGTTAATGACAAATAAAAAGATAATTTTAATTTTCATTATTTGTATGCAATTTTTATTTTTAACTTTAACAAATAAAAAGAAATATTTTTATTTGTATACAATTCCAATGTATAGCATGACATATAAAAATGTTTATTTTAATTTGCATACAAATTCTAATGTATAACTTGACAATAAAAATGTCTTTTTAATTTGTGCACAAATTCTAATGTATAATTTGACAATAAAAATGTCTCTTTGATTTGTACACAAATTCTAACGTATAATTTAACAATAAAAATGTCTCTTTAATTTATGCACAAATTCTAATGTATAATTTGACAATAAAAATGTCTCTTTAATTTATATACAAATTCTAATGTATAATTTGAAAATAAAAATGTCTCTTTAATTTGTACATAAATTCTAATGTATAATTTGATAATAAAAATGTCTCTTTAATTTGTACACAAATTCTAATGTATAATTTGTAACATAAAAATGATATTTGTATGTGTTTTACAATTCCTACATTAACATGTAACATAACAAATAAAATGACATTTTCATTTGCATACAAATCTAATTCTAATAATAAATGATATTTTTATTTTGTCAACCATTCTTTTTCAACAAAACAAATAAACATGATACTTCAATTTTGTTGACATTCTATTTCAACAAAACAAACAAAAATGATAATTTTTGTTTTGTTGACAATTCTATTTCAACAAGACATACAAAAAGGATAATTTTATTTTTGTTGACAATTCTATTTCAACAAAACATATAAAAGGATAATTTTATTTTTGTTGACAATTATATTTCAATAAAACATATAAAAAATGATGATTTTATTTTTGTTGACAATTCTATTCCAACAAAACATATAAAAATGAAAACTTTGTTTTTGTTGACAATTCTATTTCAACAAAATGAATAAAAAATGATAATTTTATTACAATTCCATTTTAACAAAATGAATAAAAATGATAACTTCATTTTGCTAAACATTTTATTTTAACAAAAAAAATAAACATGGTACTTCAATTTTGTGGACATTCTATTCCAACAAAACAAATAAAAATGATGATTTTGTTTTGTTGACAATTCTATTTCAACAAATGAATAAAAATGATTCTATCATTTTTGTTGACAATTCTATTCCAACAAAATGACTAAAAATGATTCATTCATTTTTGTTGACAATTCTATTTTAACAAAATGATTAAAAATGATTCTTTCATTTTTGTTGACAATTCTATTTCAACAAAATGAATAAAAATGATAACTTTAATTTTTGTTGACAATTCTATTTTAACAAAAGTGGCATATATTTTTTCAATTCTAATATAATGAAAATGACAATCTTATTTTGTCACAAATCTATTCCACAAAAATGATATTCTTGTTTTGACACTTTTATTTCAACAAAAATGTTAATTTTGGTTTTGATAATTTTATTTCAACAAAAATGTTAATTTTTGTTTTAACAATTTTATTTCAACAAAAATGTAAAATTTTCTTTCAACTATTTTATTTCAACAAAAATGCAAATTTTGTTTCAACTATTTTATTTAACAAAAATGTAAAGTTTTGTTTCAACTATTTTATTTCAACAAAAATGTAAATTTTTGTTTCAACTATTTTATTCTAACAAAAATGTAAATTTTGTTTCAACTATTTCATTCCAACAAAAATGTAAATTTTTGTTTCAACTATTTAATTTCAAACAAAATGTAAATTTTGTTTCAACTATTTTATTTCAACAAAAATGTAAATTTTTATTTCAACAAAATTGTAAATTTTTATTCCAACTATTTTATTTCAACAAAAATGTAAATTTTGTTTCAACTATTTTATTTCAACAAAAATGTAAATTTTTGTTTCAACTATTTTATTCCAACAAAAATGTAAATTTTGTTTCAACTATTTTATTTCAACAAAAATGTATATTTTTGTTTCAACTATTTTATTTCAACAAAAATGTAAATTTTGTTTCAACTATTTTATTTCAACAAAAATGTAAAAAAAAATTCAACTATTTTATTTCAACAAAAATGTTAATTTTGTTTCAACTATTTTATTTCAACAAAAATTATCCATCCAATCAACAGATCAACATAACAGCATCATCAACCCAAATTGAATTACATATAACAACAAATTGAATTTAACAGCGGATTGATAAAAACACAATCATAGGTAATTAATTTTAATTATAAAAAACAGAATTCTCACTGTGATTTTCAATTCTGTATAATTCAAAATTGAATTTTCCCCAAATTCTGATTTGCTCCAAATTCGTTCTAGTCTGCCCATAAATGTAGATCTCGAATTTACGATCCCAGTGGTACTGAAATTTTCCAATTTTGTATTCGTATGAATAAGATATGAATCTATTTGTATAAATAATATTTTAATTAATTAATTAATTAATTAATTATTTTAAAATAGAATTAAACTTCTTCTTCCTACTATAGATCAAGGCCACACCCGCCTTTAGTTTGTTCGAAACTAGGGTCCAAGTTTTTGTTCAATCCACGAGATATGAAGACAATCGGGATACACCACGTCAGAGAGGGAGGCGCGGTGCTCCGGGTGGACCCCACGATGGTCAGCGCAATCAGGGGTAGGGGGATGTGCGACGGTCGACGCGGTGGACCTTCCTGGCCCCATTTCTACTCCAATACGCGATGGTAAATCCCAAAATTCGTATGCATCTGAAGAAGGAAGAATTCTCTTCAAAAACTTCAACTGGGGTGAGAGATTTTATTGAATGGATTCAGATTTATTAGAGGGAGAAGGTTCGAACAATATTGGCCATGAACAGAAGGGTGGCGGCGGCTCAGAATAGATTAGGTTTTGATTTTCTTGAGTATTTATAATAAAATAATATTTAAATCTATTAATTATTAGTTTAAGCCCGTTAACCCTTAATAGCTCCAAATTTGGCCTAATGAGTGAAACGACCCAAGCTTCCCTGTAAAGGAAAGCCCGGATTGTAATGAGAACACGACAAATCAGAACATAAACAGAAGAATATTTTGTGACGACCCGTAACTTCCCCGTAAAGGAAAGTGTCGGATAGTTCGAGAACAAACCACAACAGAACGCATACAAAAGAACATTTCATTGCTTATTACAATAATGCATCAGATTACAAGAATATACAGAGTATGAAACAATATTACACAGAAATATCAGAGATTTAAATTACATTTAAATACATAGCAGCGGAAAATAATATAATACACAACTAGAATGAGATATACGGATACAAAGCTTTCCGGATATCGTTCCAGCTGTAAACCAGGATCCTGTGAATATAAATCTGCAAAACCAAAACTACTAGCTGCCCGTGTCAAAATAAGGGCACCCAGAGTTTAGGTTAAAAACAATAAACTCCAGGTCAGTCATGTGACTGGTGTGAGAACTAAAACAGTTAATCTTTATTTTAAGGTTAGGTAAATCAAGGGACCACGCCGTATAACACGGAACGGGTTTCCTCCCAAGAATACCAGTGCATAAAACAAATAGCGCAATGCTAAATAAAGAAAAATGAAGCTGTTATAAGACCCAGGTCCCATCACACAATGTAACGCAGCCGAGGATAGGGTTTTCCCTTATAACAGCCAAAGAGTGCTTGATACGTTTAAAACAAATCATTTGATACTATTATAAGTGCATAGTGTATAAAACAACTTCAAATCATAAGTATCAATCATAGACGGCATGGGTACCATATATCATGACGCCATACTAGTTCTACAATTAAAACCGCAGTACACGTATTGGAAATTGGGTTATCATTTATGGTATGAACCGAGGCTAGGGGCAAGATCCTCTACCGATTCGAGACGCTCTAGTCCGTGTCTCAGGAACAGCCGCAACTGCCCCCTGGATCGTCAGGGCCGGTCCACCGATGTGGATTATAATGCCTGAACAATACGTTTCTCCGCCCTTTGGGGCGTAAGCCTGGCCCGTCAGCCGACCAGAAGCATCGGCCGAAACCGATATCACGAGGCGCCTCGCTTTTCAGCAAGTAATAATAAGCAATATCCACATGAGTCAAACTCGTCAGCCAGTTCAAGCACTGACGCCACTCATAACTAGAAAGAAAACGCATGTCCCCCCTGAGGTCCGTCTCCCGTTTTTGATTCATACCGGGTGTGATACTCGCGAATCAACGTTACACAAAGCTACGCCACAAAGGCCGTGCTTCGATCATCAACCACAAGACTTTGCTTTTCAACAGAAGCCTTGATCATTTGCATCTTAGCATGCCACACAGGCAATTCACTCCATGCGATTGATATCCATCAATATATAACCCCTGAGCTCGTACGTCTCAGAGAAGGGCGTTAAGCAAGAGGATAAATTCTCCGCCGCCAAACAGATATATATTTAATAGAGATCAATCACACGGACTAAAATCCAATGTCAGACACACAGTCCATTTACAAGTCCGTTCTGGGTCTGAACGAAACCGGAGGCACCTAGTACCCCGCATATCCATCGATCTCCAAGTACGTCTGGACGATCACTAACTGTTTCCATCTTCTTGGGTGTACAGCCCAATCAAGATCATCAGTAATTACCCAAACGACGTGAAGACCTCCGGTCTTCGACCATCGTCTTCATCTTCGACTTATCGTCGTATCAGTTATTCAGAATGGGATAAACCCGGTCTTTCCGAATAACTCGCGTATATTTTAAATAAGTGTTACACAAACACAACATACGCCTCATTCCAATTCATCAGTCACTAACCGTAAATTAATCAAGAGAATAATTTCCCAAATATTAACCCCGAAGGCCGAAACCAACATCAGATCAATATCTAGAAAACCATTCTGCTTGGCTAACCGACAGTTAGTTTCTAAATTTCACGTTCATAGGGAAAGGTTCCCATAAATTTTATCAAAGATAAATTCTTGAATTTATGCTTTAATCTACTTTTGAATATCAATTCAAACTAGTCGGGATTAACGAACCTTACCGAAGTAATCATTTGTTTTAATTTCCCAATCCCAACCTATTCATCCCATGAAGTAAAACTGGTTATACTTCATATCTAACACCACGGTGTTATCGGTAAATTCAATTACCATTTCGCGTTCAAATCTAATTAAAGATTTAACTATCGCCTGGAGCAAAACTGGTGATACTCCATTCTCGATTATTTCAATCTAATTAAAGATTCATTAAAACTCCACTTAGTTTTAATCGTTAACTGGTTTAAAGAATCAGTGTCATTTAAAACACGGTTCACGATAAACCCAAAATCACATTCATTAATTATCGGGTTAAAGAACCAGTGTTATTTAAAACACTGTTCACGATAAACCCAAAAATCAATATCAATTCAATTCCAATTAAATATTATTTAATTGGTACACTTCATTAAATCTAAATAAAAAGATTTAATCTTTTCTCAACTGGGTTCAAGAACAGTGTTAGTGAAGACACCATTCATGACAAACCCAAATCACAATTGATATTCAATATAAGGCTCTGAATAGAAAATATATCGGCTTATATTCAATATCAAATTCTACGATTAACAAATGTCGTATTGGAAATAACGATATAAATATATATCTTTCAAATTTCCGTAACAACATCCGTATAATCACGAATTCCAACATCGAAATATTCCGAAGACAATTTCGATTCAAATCCACTCCAATGCAATCATTGGAAATTCTGGTTATTTTTAAAACCCTTTTCAAATTCAATTTATTTATTTAAAAATAAATAGAATTATATTTCTAGTTCAAAACTAGTTCATTTCGATAAAAATCTATTTTTATCTTTTCAAATATGGAGTTTTTCATCCCAAATCTTCACAAATCATTTCTTATGATTTTACACAAATTATTACTATTTTTAATAATTTTATCAAGGCCCGTACAGTCGATTTCCATCAATGGCCATCGAACTGCACTTACAGCGACCTTTTTCGAATTTGATTTGGACATATCTCCAAATCCAACCGTTAGATTTCAAAGAAAGCTCTTGTCGATACGAACCCAACGGTTCCGGTTTTAGGAGAATCCGACGGTCGGCTCTCCCGTAATGTCCGTTTGAAATAAACGGTCGAAATTCACGAACTGCCGCGGCGCGGCGCGTTCTATTCAGGCCATTATATTATATATATAATATATATAATATATATTTCGTCGATTTCTATTTAAAACGAATTATATAAATAGTTTTAAATTCGTTTCAAAAGTAATTTCAACTTCCATTTCAATTCAAATCAAAATTGAATTCTTCTTTATAAAT
Source organism: Allium sativum (assembly GCA_030737875.1). Lineage (NCBI taxonomy): Eukaryota > Viridiplantae > Streptophyta > Magnoliopsida > Asparagales > Amaryllidaceae > Allium > Allium sativum. Next base: position 202,203,737 of record CM060925.1, on the reverse strand, counting down.
TCGTTTTAAAATTCATTTCTATTCAATTCAAATTTCAATTCAATTTGAATTCATTTCAATTCGCTTTCAATTCAATTTGAATTCGTTTTCAATTCAATTCATTTCGAAATCGTTTTCAATTCAATTCATTTCGAAATCGTTTTCAATTCAATTTGAATTCGTTTTCAATTCAATTCATTTCGAAATCGTTTTCAATTCAATTCATTTCGAAATCGTTTTCAATTCAATTCATTTCGAAATCGTTTTAAAATCGATATAAATATCGTTCACGTCAAAATGGCGTCAATCTAATCAACACAGCTTCATAAATTTCTATTTTCAAATATTCTATTTCAAATATTTCTTTTTCAAAATAGTTGTTATTATCAAAATATTTCGTTCAACACATGACCAATCTCAATGAATGAGTACTGTCAACACATGAACTTTTATTTTATATCGATAAAGGTGCAAATTTTATTACTAAAATATTTCGTTCAACACATGACCAATCTCAATGAATGAGTACTGTCAACACATGAACTTTTATTTTATAATATTCTTTATTTTTCAAATTGGAATGAGGCCCAATCAATTACCATATAAAGTTAATTATATGGATTTTCATACAACACATGTATATAATAGCATGGAAAAATAATCAACCATCAACCAAAGTGCACTACACTGTATAAGCATCAAATATAGATATCTAACGCTTAAAACAGCCTGTCAATCAACCGATCGACATATTTAATAAATCAGGATGAGTGAACTTCAAATTTCATCCCAACACCCGTGTGGGGTTTCAAACAATCAAACACATATTTTATTTGTGCTGTTGGGCGATGTGTAAAATTTATCGTCCCAATCAATGTCCTTCAAATAGGTGTACATAAACAAACCGTCCGGTTTGTAAATGAATATTTTATTTTATTCACTTTTACTATATTCATATTCACATTAAAAAATTATATTTTTAACGATAAAACATTTTATTCCAACATATGAATTTCTATTATTCATTTACACAATAAAATGATATTTTCATTTTCTAACATATTTTAGAAAATTTCGGCGGCATAACGGCACGATACTAGAAACGGGACAAGGCCTAGCCTTATCCCCGGTCTAGTGAAGGCCCACGCCATTCACACATCAATAAAATCAATTCATCTCACCAAACAATTCAATTCAAACCAAAGCATCTAACTAATTTATGCAACCAAACAAACAAGTCCATGGTCTGTGGACGATTGTGTCGGGTGCTACTAAGCACCGTCTGCATCCTAGTATATATATATAACTAGAAAAAGAAATTGAAAGGTGAGAAATTCTCACAGATAGCTATCCTAGCTCCACGGCACTTCATTGCAGGAAATCTTCGCCAACTCGCCTTTTTGTCGCTTTCGCCCGTATTCTCTACACATGTAAAAAAACGAATTTTTACGATGCTATTCAATATATAAAAATCTGATTTTTACTTCGACTTTCAATATATAAAAATATGATTTTTACTTCGACTTTCAATATATAAAAATATGATTTTTACTTCGACTTTCAATATATAAAAATCTGATTTTTACTTCGACTTTCAATATATAAAAATCTGATTTTTACTTCGACTTTCAATATATAAAAATCTGATTTTTACTTCGACTTTCAATAAATAAAAATCTGATTTTTACTTCGACTTTCAATATATAAAAATCTGATTTTTACTTCGACTTTCAATATATAAAAATCTGATTTTTACTTCGACTTTCAATATATAAAAATATGATTTTTACTTCGACTTTCAATATATAAAAATCTGATTTTTACTTCGACTTTCAATAAATAAAAATATGATTTTTACTTCGACTTTCAATAAATAAAAATATGATTTTTACTTCTTAAAGTTCAAATCTTTTTCCTATTTAAAAATCTGTTTTTAATCCTATTTAAAAATCTGTTTTTAATCCTATTTAAAAATCTGTTTTTAATCCTATTTTAAAAATCTGTTTTTACAGAATAAATAAAATAAAATAATAAAAAAAATAAAAAGAAAATGCTCACCGATATTGGTCTTTGGACGCCGAACTGCCGCTCAACCCTTATTACCCTTAATTGTTCTTCTTCGTTAGTTCCTCTATATCGTTCAAAACCCATCGCCGAAATTTGAACCCGCTTGCCGCCGTCCATCCCCCACGTTGGACCCAGATCGGCCGACCTCCTGACGACCGCCTCCCTTCCCTCTGCAACCGCCCTTCCTCTCAGCAAACTCGACTCCACCGTGGGCCCAGGAAACGAGCACCACTCCGCTGACTTCCATCTCCAAATTCGTCCTCCTCAGGCGATAAAACTCCATCTCGACTGTTGAGAAGAAAGATCTCAGGGTCCTCTTCCATTTGGTTTTAGTTTCATGAGTTAACTCGACATAAGAAAGGAGAATTTAACGATTTGATTTGGGAGGTTTTTAACCATTGACTGAAACATACGGCGGTTGTGTTATAGAGGATTAGGGTTGAGTATAGTATACGGTATTTATACCGTATTTTTCCTTTATTTTAATTCTATTTAATTTCAATTTAATTTCTATATCGCTCTCAAACCGAAATCAAACCCAACGAGTGTTGTCCCTAGGCAAATACCCCCCTTCAGGATGCAATGGAATATACCTCGTAACCCAATTCGGCTGTTACGATATATTTTTCTTTAAAATAAATTATAAACCATTTAATTATTAAATTCAAACGTACATTTTAAATTACCGGGGTCACATACTAACTAGAAAAATCCCAGAAAATATTTTCTAGCTTCGTATTGACGATACGGTCCTAACAAAACTAGTTTCGTCGAATTCTGAGATCGTTTGAAAAATGGCCAATTTCCAGTCGATTAAAATCAACTAAAACAGGTCAAACGCGTTTTCCTTTGCCACGCTCACATATTGATTCGAAAAATTATGAAATTTGAAACCTAGCAATAACTTGACATCACGGACCCAACAAAACTGGTTTCGTCGAAATCCGAGGTCATTTGCAAAATGTCCATTTTTAAGGGCCTGAATTCCATAGCGACTATTCAGGATTTTCAACTGGACATATCTTTTGATTCTTGTCATGAAATTTCGATTTTTCGGATTCGTTGGAAAGATATTATCAATTAGATTCTACCATTTTTGGTTTCACTAAAATCCGGATTGTTTTGCACCCGGTACATTCAATTGAAGTTTGAAATCGAATTATCGAACTACCGCGCCATTTTCAATTCTATTTATAATTATATATAAATATATATATATTCTAACGACGACGTATACAATATATACGTCGAATTCTATTCAAAATAAATTTCACGTCGATATTATTTAAAATAATTCATTTTAAATAATCAAAATTCGCTAAAATGGCCAAAATAAAAATTTCAAACTGGCTCGCATTTTACGGGTTGTTACATATTTCATTGCTTATTACAACAAATTACATCAGAGTACAAGAATATAAAGAGTATGAATAAATATTATACATCATAGAAATATCAGAGATTTAAATAACAATGCAGCGGAAAATAATACAAAACACAACTGAAAGAGATACATGGATATAGAGCTTTTCGAATATCATTCCAGCTGTAAACAAGGATCCTGTGAATATAAATCTGCAAAACCCAACTACTAGCTGCCCGTGTGGAAAATTGGGGAACCCAGAGTTTAGGGTAAAACAATAAACTCCAGGTAAGTCATGTGACTAGTTTGAGAACTAAAACAGCTATTAATTGTTTACTTTAAAAATAAAGTAAATCAAGGGACCACGCCGTATAACACGGAACGGGTTTCCTCCAAAGAATACTAGTGCATAAAACAAACAACACAATACTTTTTGGAAAAATGAAGCTGTTATAAGACTCAGGTCCCATCACATAATGCAACGCAAGCCGGAGGATAGAGTTTTACCTTATAGTAGCCAAACATGCTTGGTACATTTAAAAACAAATCATTTTGATACTATTATAGTGTATGAAAAAAACTTCAAATATAAATGTATCAATCATAGACGACATAGTGCCCCATCCCACTATGTCGCCATACTAGGCTCTACAAATAAAACCGAAAAGTCACGTATTGGAAATTGGATTTCCGTCATGAGTCGAGGACAGGGATGGCTCCTCACCGCTTCGAGACAATCTAGCAAATTTCTCAGGACTGCGCACTCTGGGCAACCCTTGGATCTTCAAGGCTGGTCCACAATTACGCTAGTGGATTAGTTATTCCTAAACACACGTTTCTCGGTCCTATCGGACCCATCCATCGGCGCCGTAGATATTGATATATCCGAGGCGCCTCGCATTCCAACAACCACATAGGTAAAAATAATGTAAATGTCAGGGATTGTAAAATGCTGACACCACCCATAGCTAGATAGAAACATCGTGCACTCCCAGCTGTCACGATCCCGTTTTTGACTCATACCGAGGTGTGAGGCTTGCGAATCAATGCTATACACAAAGCGACGCTATATTAAAGCTATGCTTTGATCATCAACCACAAGACTTTTCTTTTCAACAAAGCCATGATCACTGCATCTCAGCATGCCACACAGGAAATTCATGCCGTGAGACTGATATCTATCGAAATATAACCTCTAAGCTCGTACGTCTCAGGGAAGGGCGTTAAGCAAGAGAATAAATTCTCTGCCGCCAAACAGATATAATAGAAATCAATCAACACAGAATAAAATCAATGTCAGACACACAACCCATTTACAAGTTCGTTCTGGGTTTGAATGAAACCGGAGGCACCTTATTCCTCTTCCCATATGTCCAATACAAGAAAGAGCCCCTCGCATATCTGTCGATCTCCAAGTAAGTTTGGACGATCACCACTTATTACCTTGTCTTGGGTGTACAGCCCAATCAAGACATCAGTAATCATCCAAATGATGTGAAGACCTACGGTCTTCAACCACCGTCTTCATCGTCGACTTATCATCGAATCGGTTATTCAGAATGGGTATAAACCTGGCCTTTCCGAATAACTCGCGTATATAATAAACAAGTGCTACACAAACACAACATACGCCTCATTCCAATCCAGAATATTCATTTATTCAAATATTCTTATCTTTTGGGAAAGGTTCCCGTTAATTTTATCAAAGATAAATTCTTTTAAATTTATTCTTTAATCTTCGTTTGGATATCATTTCAAACCATATTAAGGTTTTCCAAACTAGTCGGGATTAGCGAACCACACCGAAGTAATCATTTGTTTAATTTCTCAATCCCACCTCTTCATCCCATGGAGCAAAACTGGTAATACTCCATATCTAACACCACAGTTTTATCGATAAATATTAATTACCATTTCACGTTCAAATCTAATTAAAGATTTTACTATCGCTCTAGAGCAAAACTGGTGATACTCCATTCTCGATCATTTCCTTGAATTGATAATTTTAATTATCACATTCACTTTTCAATCTAATCAAAGATTCATTAAAACTCCCTTTAGTTTTAATCTTCCCAAAAATCAATATTAATGATTATTCAAAGCTAAAAAATTTATCTTATCTTTAACTGGGTTAAAGAACCAATGTCATTTAAAACACGGTTCACGATATACCAAAAATCACATTCCATTCCATTAGTCTCTAACCTTTAATTTGTAAGAGAACAATTCCCTAAGTATTAACCCCGAAGGCCGAAACCAACATCAGATCAATACCCAGGAAACCATTCAACATAGCAAATCTCCAGTTAGTTTCTAATTTTCTTAACTCCATTGGGTTTAAGAACGGTATTATTAAAGAAACCATTCAAGACAAACCCAAAATCCAATCGGATATTAAATACAAGGCTCTGAATAGAAAATATATCGGCTTATATTCAGTATCAAATTCTGAAACCAACAAATATCGTATTGGAACAATGATATATATCTTCTAAATTCCTCCACAATATCCGTATAATCACGCAATCCAATATTGAAATATTCCGAAGATAATTTTGATTAAAATCCATTCCAATTCATATATTGGAAATTCCGGTTATTTTTAAAACCATTTCAAATCTGATTTAATTATTTAAAAATATTGGAATATAATTCTAGTTCATAACTAGTTCATTTCGATAAAATGTATTTTTATCTTTTCAAATATGGAATTTTTCTTCCAAATTCTTTTCAAATCATTTATTATGATTTTACACCAATTATTGATATTTTTAATAAGTTTATCAAGGCCTGTACAGTCGATTTCCATAAACGGTCATCGAACTGCACTTACAACGACCTTTTCCAAATTTGATTTGGACATAATTCCAAATCCAACCGTTATATTTCAAATCTCTTGTATTCTTTGGAAATCCCTTTTCGATACGAACCCAACGGTTCCAATTTTAGGAGAATCCGATGGAGGGATCTCGCGTAATGTCCACTTGAAGTCAATGGTGAAATTCGCGAACTACTGCTGCGCGGTGCATTTTATTCAGGCCATTAAATATATATATTATATATATTTCGTCTATTTCCTTTTAAAACATATTTTATAAATCATTTTAAATTCGTTTTCAAAATGATTTCAACTTCATATTCAATATTAAATCAATATTGAATATTCTATATCATTAATATATAAATGAAAATATTTTCAAAACATTAGATTTTGAAATCACTTCCTTTTCGATATTCATTATAAAAATGAATAAAATCGATATATATATCGTTCGCATCTAAATGGCGCATATCTAATCAACACGGCTTCATATATTTAAATATTCCCGTGTCCATCCAAAATCGGACATAAAAATCATATTTTGATCTTTTATTGAATATTATTTAAAAATATTCGTTATTTTATTTTATTCAACACATGAATATATTTTATTCAGCACATGAATATTTTTAATCTTTTCATTATTTTACTTTATTCAACACATGAATATATTTTATTCAACACATGAATATATTTTATAATATTCGTTATTCTATTTTATTCAACAAATGAATATATTTTATAATATTCTTTACTCTATTTTATTCAACACATGAATATATTTTATTCAAAACATGAATAATTTTAATCCTTTTCTGAATATTATTTTAAAATATTTGTTATTTTTCCAAACTGGAATGATACCCAATCAATTACCATATAATGTTATTTATATGGATTCTATACAATACATGTATATAATAGCAATAACAAACAATCATCTATTATCCAAAGTGCATCACACAACTGCATAAGCATTAAATATAAATAATTAACGCTTACATTTGTCAACCCATCGATTTACATACAACTATACAATTAGGATTAGTGTATGTCAATTATCATCCCAATACCCGTGTGGGGTTTCAATCAACAAACACATATTTTATTTGTGCAATTGGGCGATGTGTAAAATTTATCGTCCCAATTCATATCAGTAAAATGAGTGTACATAAACAAATCGTCCGATTTATAAATGAATATTTATTTTATTTCAAAACATGAATATTTTATTTTATTCAACACATGAATATTTTATTTTATTCAACACATGAATATTTATTTTATTCAACACATGAATATTTTATATAGTCCATTTCACATCACAACCAACTTTCACAACACAATCAAACAAACAAGTCGTCCATGGTCTGTGGACGACAGGGAACAGTTCATATATGCTGTTATGAAATAAATAACTATATAAAAATAATTTTGGTGAGAAGCTCTCACATTTGGTTTCAACTCCGTTAGTCTTTAATTGGCGGTTTTGGTACCGTTTGGATCTAAATTTGCTCCAAATTCAAACAAGATCCAATTTGACCCAGTCAGTTTTGTTGCGAAGCTCTCGACTTCCCAGTCGTAATGGATCCTATTTCATGCGATTTGGAGTTCGTGGCAAAAATATATTAATATACGAACATGGAATATTATTTGAATAATAAGATCATTATTCACCTTCTTATCCAAACGACACCCTCAACTTAAAATGCTCGCCACGGCCAAACCGTAAGTCGGAATTGCACGAAACCAGCGTCATTCTTTCCGGCTTCTTCTCCTCTTTCCAAACATGGTGGTCTCCCCCTCTAGTTCGCTAGGTGGTCCCCACGATCTGCAGTTGAACGGAAAACTGCAGTTTCCATTCATCTCAGTGCTGCGGCCGCCTCGGTGCTCCAAATGCGCCTAATTTTTACCAGTAGCTTGGTCTCGACTCCCGGACAATTTTCCCTTTGGTCCCTTTGCCTAAAAATGCACGGATCGATGAGAAATTGCTCATCTTTGCGACTGTCCTGTTTTCAGCACCCCTCCAATAAAATTGACATTTCCGCCAACTCGTGCCACCTGGGACCATGTCACCACCGCCAAAATCTTCATATGCTTCCACTCTAACTTCCCTCCAAACCGCTCGACCTAATTCTCTACGTTGGGCCCGCAGCAACCAAAATACGAAAACCGACCTGCTGCACGTCGAGCCCAATTCCGATCAAATCACTAGTCCAATCACCACCAAATTTTTATATTAGCTAGCACTCATCATGCTCTATAATCTCAAAAAAATTCATGGCCTAACACTTTACGGTTTGGGAGATATAAATTATTTAATTTTAGAGGCTTTTTTGCAAAATGTTTTTGAGGGAGGAAAGGGGCTGCCGATTTCCAAAGTTGTAGAGGGTTTTGTGGAGGAAAAGATACTATATAGTGGAAAATTTTATTTTTTTTATTGTTTTCTTTAGTTAGCGCTGTCTCCAATCGACAGTTATCGATGTCGCGACCACACACGAACTCCGTTGGTGATGAAAATTGACATGCTACTATGTCTTGATGATACGGTTCTAATAAAACTAGTTTCGTCGAATTCTAAGTCAGTTTGCTTGGAAAACTCTATTTCTGGCTTAAATGGCTTTTCAATTCACAATTTATCTTGTACGGCCACATATGGACTCCAAAAATTATGAAAATTGGAATCTAGCAGTAACTTAACATTCTGGATCCAACAAAAGTGGCTTCGTCAAAAACGGAGGTCGTTTGCAAAATGGCAATTTTTTCGTAGCGACTATTCTGAATTTTCAACTGGACATAATTTTTTATTCCCGCTATGAAATTACAATTTTTCGGATTTGTTGGAAAGATCAGATTCACATATTTTTGGTTTCACTAAAATCCGATTTATTTTGAATCCTGTACATACATTTGAAATTTTAAATTGAATTTTCAAACTACCACGCCATTTCCAATTTATTTTATAATTAAAATAAATATTTATATTCTAATTTCAATTTAAATAAATTTATACGTTCTAATTCTATTCAAAATAAGTTTCTAATCATTTTTATTTAAAATAAATCATTTTAAATATTCAAAATTCACTAAAATTGCCAAAATAAATTTTTTTAATTGGTTCTGATTTTCCAGGTTGTTACAATCTCCCCCACTTAAAATCTTTTCGTCCTCGAAAATGAACGGAGCTGAAAGTTTTTTAACTAGCCAGCTCAACTTTCATTCTGACTTTCATTCTTCAACTTTTCAGTTTCTAAGAATTTTCAAATTTTTCAAAAATTTGGCTAACACCCAAAAATTTTGAATTTTTTTGCCATAACCTCCTTTGTACGGGGAAGGGTTTGGAAATTTATTGGGCCGTATTAGGCACCCAATAAATCCTAAAAAGCATACACATATTTATACTGATATAACTTTGTGTCCACAGGGGAGTGTGTGTATAGATCAAACTTCAGCTTATAAATTCTCGTCACCCTATAAGTAGTTTTTGTGCCTTAATGACTAGAGAGACGTAATTATTGTCAACTCCAGACCTGTGTGGTTTTTTTTTTATTAATATGCAAATTTACCATTACATTTTATATAGTCCATATCAGTCTTCGGTTCAACCTGAAATATAGTCATCGCTATACAAGCCTCTCGCTTGTATGGTAAATCTTCAACCTCGTCACACAAGCTCCAAGGGCTTATGTGGTATATGATAGAGGATGTTATCTTCACGCAGTATGCCATGTAGTGTAGTTCAAAATCAATTGTTACTATCCTATGGCAACGTTTATAATCTCATACAAAACAACCACCACTCCACATTCAATGGCATTCATAGGAGTTGATATATAAATAAAATTGTGCATCCAACTCATTAATGTTTACCTATTAGTCGGGCAAACAAATAAATTCTTTACTCAACAGCAAATCCATTTACCTGTTCAATGTATATGCATGTATACATATGCAATTTCAATCAAATGTCAATCCAGTTCAATATTTGACACAATTTGGCTAAATTTGCCTTTCATTCGCATGTTGGTTTAATGAATAATCAAACAACACAATCAACAATCAACAATCAATTAGTTGATTAAAATTTCAAATTCATAACTTTGATACATAGTCAAAAATCATATTTTTGATGCCAATTTACAAACAATAAACCCTATCTAGTTTTGGTTCTCACCCCAGTCAATTGGAAATATATAGAAATCCCATTTTCGAAAGTCGAACACAAATATACTGATGATGTCCGGACATCAACAGAATTATCCCCGAGCGACTAGAGTGCGATTCTATATCTACCCAGTATATTAAAACTTCGAATATACGTTTGCAAGGCGTATATGCAAAATCTTTATATACTTGATTGTCCAAATTCAATATAAAATAAATATCCAAATACGTTGAATAAGGTTTAAATTTTCAAAACAATATTTGTTTTCATTTTAATTTTAAAAATAACACTCTTCAGACTCGTTCTAGGATACTACTGATCCTATCTATAACGAGTCATTCTTATTTGATATTACTAATCCAATCTCTTATGAATTCTTTCATATCGTTCTAGTGTGTCTTATTCTTGAGCTTTGTAAACCAAAGCTCTGATACCAATTGAAATGACCCAAACTGTCCCGTAAAGGAAAGCCCGGATTGTAATGAGAACATGACAAATCAGAACACAAACAGAAGAACATTTCATTACTTATTACAACAATTTACATCAGAGTACAAGAATATACAAAGTATGAATAAATATTATACATCAGAGAAATATCAGATATTTAAATAACAATGTAGCAGAAAATAATACAAAACACAACTGAAAGAGAAACACGGATACAGAGCTTTCCGAATATCATTCTAGCTGTAAACCAGGATCCTGTGAATATAAATCTGCAAAAACACAATTAATAGCTTCCCGTGTGGAAAATAGGGGAACCCATAGTTTAGGTTAAAACAATAAACTCCAGGTCAGTCATGTGACTGGTGTGAAAACTAAAACAATTAATAATTCTTTACTTTAAAAATAAAGTAAATCAAGGGACCACGCCATATGACACGGAACGGGTTTCCTCCCAAGAATACCAGTGCATAAAACAAACAGCGCAGTGCTTTTTGAAAAAATGAAGCTATTATAAGACTCAGGTCCCATCACACAATGCAACGCAAGCTGGAGGATAGAGTTTTATCTTATAATAGCCAAACATGCTTTGTACATTTAAAAACAAATCATTTTGATACTATTATAGTGTATAGTGTATGAAAACAACTTCAAATATAAATGTATCAATCATAGACGACATAGTGCCCCATCCTACTATGTCGCCATACTAGGCTCTACAAATAAAACCTAAATGTCACATATTCGAAATTGGATTTCCGTCATGAGTCGAGGCCAGGGATGGCTCCTCACCGCTTCGAGACACTCTAGCAAATGTCTCAGGACTGCACACTCTTGGCAACCCCTGGATCTTCACGGCCAGTCCATACTTATGTTAGTGGACTAGTTATTCCTAAACACACGTTTCTCGGTCCTATCAGACCCATCCATCGGCTCCGTAGAGATCGGTATATCCGAGGCGCCTCGCACTCCAACAACTACATAGGTAAAAATAATATAAATGTCAGGGATTGTAAAACGCAGACACCACCCATAGCTAGACAAAAACATCGTGCACTCCCTACAGTCATGATCCGTTTTTGACTCATACCGAGGTGTGAGGCTCGCGAATTAACGCTATACACAAAGCGGCGCTATATTAAAGCTATGCTTTGATCATCAACCACAAGACTTTGCTTTTCGACAAAAGCCATGATCACTGCATCTCAGCATGCCACACAGGCAATTAATGCCATGCGACTGATATCTATCGATATATAACCTCTGAGCTCGTACGTCTCTGAGAAGGGCGTTAAGCAAGAGAATAAATTCTCAGCCGACAAACAGATATATATTTAATAGAAATCAATCAACACAGAATAAAATCAATGTCAGACACACAATCCATTTACAAGTTCGTTCTGGGTCTGAACGAAACTGGAAGCACCTTATTCCTCGTCCCATATGTCCAATACAGGGGAGAGGCCCTTGCATATCCGTCGATCCCCAAGTACGTCCGGACGATCACCACTTATTACCTCGTCTTGGGTGTACAGCCCAATCAAGACATCAGTAGTCATCCAAACGATGTGAAGACCTCCGGTCTTCAACCACCGTCTTCATCGTCGACTTATCGTCGAATCAGTTATTCAGAATGGGTATAAACCGGGCCTTTCCGAATAACCCGCGTATATAATAAACAAGTGCAATACAAACACAACATATGCCTCATTCCAATCTAGAATATTAGTTTATTCAAATATTCTTTTCTTTTGGGAATGGTTCCCATAAATTTTATCAAAGATAAATTCTTTCAAATTTATTCTTTAATCTTCCTTTGGATACCATTTCAAACCATATTAAGGTTTTCCAAACTAGTCGGATTAGCGAACCACACCGAAGTAATCATTTATTTAATTTCCCAATCCCAACCTATTCATCCCATGGAGAAAAACTGGTAATACTCCATATTTAAGACCACAGTGTTATCGTTAAAGATTAATTACCATTTCATGTTCAAATCTAATTAAAGATTTAACTATCGCTTTGGAGAAAAACTGGTGATACTCCATTCTCGATCATTTCATTGAATTGATAATTTTAATTATCACATTCACTTTTCAATCTAATCAAAGATTCATTAAAACTCCATTTAGTTCTAAACTTCCGAAAAATCAATGTTAATGTTTATTCAAAGCTAAAAAAATTATCTTATCTTTAACTGGGTTAAAGAACCAATGTCATTTAAAACACGGTTCACGATAAACCCAAAATCACATTCCATTCCATCAATCTCTAACCATAAATTAGTAAGAGAACAATTCCCTAAGTATTAACCCCGAAGGCCGAAACCAACATCAGATCAATACCCAGGAAACCATTCAACATAGCTAATCTCCAGTTAGTTTCTAATTTTCTTAACTCCATTGGGTTTAATAATAGTATTATTAAAGATACCATTCATGACAAACACAAAATCCAATTTGATATTAAATACAAGGCTCTAAATAGAAAATATATCAGCTTATATTCAGTATCAAATTCTGAAACCAACAAATATCGTATTGGAATAACGATATATATATATATATTCCAAATTCCTCCACAATATCCATATAATCACGGAATCCAATATCGAAATACTCCGAAGATAATTTCAATTCAAATCCATTCCAATTCATATATTGGAAATTCCGGTTAATTTTAAAACCATTTCAAATCCAATTTAATTATTTAAAAATATTGGATTATAATTCTTGTTCATAACTAGTTCATTTCGATAAAATATTTTTTCATCTTTTCAAATATGGAATTTTTCATCCCAATTCGTTTCAAATCATTTATTATGATTTTACACCAATTATTAATATTTTGAATAATTTTATCAAGGCCCATACAGTTGATTTCCATAAATAGTCATCGAACTGCATTTACACCGACCTTTTCCAAATTTGATTTGGACATAATTCCAAATCAGTGAAAACCCGTAACTTCCCCGGTGAGGAAAGCGCGGATAGTTCGAGAACAAGCCACAATAGAACGCAGACGGAAGAACATTTCATTGTATATTACAACAATTCATCAGAATACAAGAATATACAGAGTATAAATGAATATTACATTCGATAAATATCAGAGATTACAATACATTACATAGCAGCGGAAAATAATACAATACACAACTAGAAGAGATATACGGATACAAAGCTTTCCGGATATCATTCCAGCTGTAAACCAGGATCCTGTGAATATAAATCTGGAAAACCAAAACTACTAGCTGCCGTGTCAAAATAAGGGCACCCAGAGTTTAGGTTAAAACAATAAACTCCAGGTGAGTCATGGGACTGGTGTGAGAACTAAAATAGTTATTTATCTTTATTTTCAAAGTTAGGTAAATCAAGGGACCACGCCATATAACACGGAACGGGTTTCCTCCCAAGAATTCCAGTGCATAAAACAACAACGCAATGCTAAATAAAGAAAAATGAAGCTATTATAAGACCCAGGTCCCATCACACAATGCAACGCAAGCTGGAGGATAGGGTTTTTACCTTATAATAGCCAAGAATGCTTGATACGTTAAAAACAAATCATTTGATACTATTATAAGTGCATATTGTATAAAACATCTTCAAATCATAAGTATCAATCATAGACGGCATAAGCGCCCAATCCCACTATGTCGCCATACTAGGCTCTACAAATAAAACCGAAATACACGTATTGGAAATTGGATTTCCATCATGGTGGCTCCTGATTCGAAAGATCGATCGCGTAGTACAATTCCCCACGGCTTACGTCCCAGCAAGAGAAAACACCGTCTGCACATCCGCACTTTTGGGACCAGAGTATCACCGAGGCTTACGTCCCAGCGAGAGAAAACACCGCTTACTCTATCTATCCCTGAGCACTAAGCTCATCTCGGTCGACCGAATCCACGACACCATTAAGGTGCCCATCCACTAAAAAGCTTACTGATCAAACCATCAGTTTACCACCATACCAAGGTGTGAGGCTCGCGAATCAACGCTATACACAAAGCCATGCTATATCAAAGCTGCGCTTTGATCATCATCCACCAAACTTTGCTTTTCAACAAAAGTCTGGATCACTGCATCTCAGCATGCCACACTATCAATCCATATCGTACCACTGATTTCTGCCAATATATAACCTCTGAGCTCATATGTCTCAGAGACGGGCGTTAAGCAAGAGAATAAATTCCCCGCCGCCAAACAGATATATATTTAGCAGAGATCAACGAATACAATGTAAAGGAATACAATGTCAGACACACCATCCATTTACAAGTCTGTTCTAGGTCTGAACGAAACCGGAGGCACTTTCCTCGCATATCTTTCGATCTCCAAGTACGTCTGGACGACCACCGACTGATTCCCTCATCTTGGGTGTACAGCCCAATCAAGATCATCATTAATCACCCAAATGATGTGAAGACTTCCGGTCTTCGACCACCGTCATCATCTTCGACTTATCGTCGAATCGGTTATTCAGAATGGGTATAAACCCGGCCTTTCCGAACAACCCGCGTATATAGTAAACAAATGTTACCCAAACACAACATACGCCTCATTCCAATTCATCAGTCACTAACCGTAAATTAGCAAGAGAACAATTTCCCAAATATTAACCCCGAAGGTGTGACGGCATGGAATTTCGCTCGGTCCGAACCAGTCGCTAAACCGATCCAGGCCGTTCGAAACGCCCTATCGTTGAGAACACGACAAAATAGAACGCATACAGAAGAACATTTCATTGTATATTACAACAATGCATCAAATTACAAGAATATACAGAGTACGAATGAATATTACACAGAAATAACAGAGATTTAAATTACATTTAAATACATAGCAGCGGAAAAATAATACAATACTCAACTAGAAGTAGATATACGGATACAAAGCTTTCCGGATATCATTCCAGCTGTAAACCAGGATCCTGTGAATATAAATCTGCAAAACCAAAACTACTAGCTGCCCGTGTCAAAATAAGGGCACCCAGAGTTTAGGTTAAAACAATAAACTCCAGGTCAGTCATGTGACTGGTGTGAGAACTAAAACAGTTATTAATCTTTATTTTCAAAGCTAGGTAAATCAGGGGACCACGCCGTATAACACGGAACGGGTTTCCTCCCAAGAATACCAGTGCATAAAACAAACAGCGCAATGCTAAATAAAGAAAAATGAAGCTGTTATAAGACCCAGGTCCCATCACACAATGCAACGCAGTCGAGGATAGGGTTTTCCCTTATAACAGCCAAAGAATGCTTGATACGTTTTAAAACAAATCATTTGATACTATTATAAGTGTATAAAACAACTTCAAATCATAAGTATCAATCATAGGCGGCATAAGCGCCCCATCCCACTATGTCGCCATATATAGGGTTACAATTAAAACCGCAAATGTCACGTATTTGGAAATTGGATTTCCGTCTATGAACCGAGGCAAAAGATAGTCCTCAACCGATTCGAGACGCTCTAGTCCGTGTCTCAGGCAAGTACTCTGTCAAGCCTTTGGATCGTCAGGGCCGGTCCACCGATGTGGATTAAAATGCCTGAACACTACGTTTCCCCACCCTATGGGGTGTAAGTCTGGTCCGTCAGCCGACCAGAATGCATCGGCCGAAACCGATATAACCGAGGCGCCTCGCAACAGCAACAACCACATAAGTCAAACTCGTCAGGGCGTGTAAAACCACTGACGCCACTTCTAACTAGAAAGAAACGCAAGTCCTCCCTGATGTCCTCTCCCGTTTTTGGTTCATACCGGGTGTGAAACTCGCGAAGTAAACGTTACACAAAGCTACGCCACAAAGGCCGTGCTTTGATCATCACCACAAGACTTTGCTTTTCAACAGAAGCCTTGATCATTTGCATCTTAGCATGCCACACAGGCAAACCATCCTATGCAACCGATATCAGTCACACAGAATGAAATCCGATGTCAGACACACAGTCCATTTACAAGTCCGTTCTGGGTCTGAACGAAACCGGAGGCACCTAGTACCCCGCATATCCATCGATCTCCAAGTACGTCTGGACGATCACTAACTGTTTCCATCTTCTTGGGTGTACAGCCCAATCAAGATCATCAGTTATCACCCAAACGACGTGAAGACTTCCGGTCTTCGACCATCGTCTTCATCTTCGACTTATCGTCGTATCAGTTATTCAGAATGGGATAAACCCGGTCTTTCCGAATAACTCGCGTATATTTTAAATAAGTGTTACACAAACACAACATACGCCTCATTCCAATTCATTAGTCACTAACCGTAAATTAATCAAGAGAATAATTTCCCAAATATTAACCCCGAAGGCCGAAACCAACATCAGATCAATATCCAGAAAACCATTCTGCTTGGCTAACCGACAGTTAGTTTCTAAATTTCACATTCATAGGGAAAGATTCCCATTAATTTTATCAAAGATAAATTCCTTGAATTTATTCTTTAATCCATTTTTGAATATCAATTCAAACTAGTCGGGATTAGCGAACCTTACCGAAGTAATCATTTGTTTTAATTTCCCAATCCCAACCTATTCATCCCATGAAGTAAAACTGGTAATACTTCATATCTAACACCACAGTGTTATCGGTAAATTCAATTACCATTTCACGTTCAAATCTAATTAAAGATTTAACTATCGCCTGGAGCAAAACTGGTGATACTCCATTTTCGATCTTTCAATCTAATTAAAGATTCATTAAAACTCTACTTAGTTTTAATCTTTGACTGGGTTAAAGAATCAGTGTCATTTAAAAACACGGTTCACGATAAACCCAAAATCACATTCCATTAATTATCGGGTTAAAGAACGAGTGTTGTTTAAAACACTGTTCACGATAAACCCAAAAATCAATATCCATTCAATTCCAATTAAATATTATTTAATTGGTACACTTCATTAAATCTAAATAAAAAGATTTAATCTTTTCTCAACTGGGTTCAAGAACAGTGTTAGTGAAGACACCATTCACGACAAACCCAAATCACATTTGATATTCAATACAAGGCTCTGAATAGAAAATATATCGGCTTATATTCAATATCAAATTCAACGACTAACAAATGTCATATTGGAAATAACGATATAAATATATATCTTTCAAATTTCCATAACAACACCTGTATAATCACGAATTCCAACATCGAAATATTCCGAAGACAATTTCGATTCAAATCCACTCCAATGCAATCATTGGAAATTTTGGTTATTTTCAAAACCCTTTTCAAATTCAATTTATTTATTTAAAAATAAATAGAATTATAATTCTAGTTCAAAACTAGTTCATTTCGATAAAAATCTATTTTTATCTTTTCAAATAGGGAGTTTTTCCATCCCAATTCTTCACAAATCATTTCTTATGATTTTACACAAATTATTACTATTTTTAATAATTTTATCAAGGCCTGTACAGTCGATTTCCAACAATGGCCATCGAACTGCACTTACAGCGACCTTTTTCGAATTTGATTTGGACGTATCTCCAAATCCAACCGTTAGATTTCAAATTTCTAATATTCGTTAGAAAGCTCTTTTCGATACGAACCCAACGGTTCCGGTTTTAGGAGAATCCGACGGTCGGATCTCCCGCAATGTCCGTTTGAAATAAATGGTCGAAATTCGCGAACTACCGCGGCGCGGCGCGTTCTATTCAGGCCATTATATTATATATATAATATATATAATATATATTTCATCGATTTCTATTTAAAACGAATTATATAAATAGTTTTAAATTCGTTTCAAATTCTATTTCAACTTCTATTTCAATTCAAAGCAAAATTGAATTCTTCTTTATAAATTCGTTTTAAAATTCATTTCTATTCAATTCGAATTTCAATTCAATTTGAATTCATTTCAATTCGCTTTCAATTCCATTTGAATTCGTTTTCAATTCAATTCATTTCGAAATCGTTTTCAATTCAATTTGAATTCGTTTTCAATTCATTTCATTTCGAAATCGTTTTCAATTCAATTCATTTCGAAATCGTTTTCAATTCAATTTGAATTCGTTTTCAATTCATTTCATTTCGAAATCGTTTTCAATTCAATTCATTTCGAAATCGTTTTCAATTCAATTCATTTCGAAATCGTTTTCAATTCAATTCATTTCGAAATCGTTTTCAATTCAATTTGAATTCGTTTTCAATTCATTTCATTTCGAAATCGTTTTCAATTCAATTCATTTCGAAATCGTTTTCAATTCAATTCATTTCGTAATCGTTTTCAATTCAATTCATTTCGAAATCGTTTTCAATTCAATTCATTTCGAAATCGTTTTCAATTCAATTCATTTCGAAATCGTTTTCAATTCAATTTGAATTCGTTTTAAAATCGATATAAATATCGTTCACGTCAAAATGGCGTCAATCTAATCAACACGGCTTCATAAATTTCTATTTTCAAAATAGTTGTTATTATCAAAATATTTCGTTCAACACATGACCAGTCTCAATGGATGAGTACTGTCAACACATGAACTTTTACTTTATAATATTCTTTATTTTTCAAATTGGAATGAGGCCCAATCAATCACCATATAATGTTAATTATATGGATTTTCATACATTACACACATATAATAGCATTGAAAAATAATCAACCATCAACCAAAGTGCACTACACTGTATAAGCATCAAATATAGATATCTAACGCTTATAACAGCCTGTCAATCAATCGATCGACATATTTAATCAATCAGGATGAGTGAACTTCAAATTTCATCCTAACACCCGTGTGGGGTTTCAAACAATCAAACACATATTTTATTTGTGCAGTTAGGCGATGTGTAAAATTTATCGACCCAATCAACGTCATTCAAATAGGTGTACATAAACAAACCGTCTGGTTTGTAAATGAATATTTATTTATTCACATTCACGTTAAAAATTATATTTTTAACGATAAAACATTTTATTTCAACATATGAATTTCTATTAAGTTCATTCTTTAAATAAAATGATATTTTTATTTTTCTAACACATTTTAGAAAATTTCGGCGGCATAACGGCGCGATACTAGAAACGGGACAAGGCCTAGCCTTATCCCCGGTCTAGTGAAGGCCCACGCCATTCACATATCAATCATATCAATTTCAATTTCACCAAAACAATCCAATTCAAATCAAATAATCTAATCAACTACACAACCAATCAAACAAGTCCATGGTCTGTGGACAGGTGTCGGGTGCTTCTAATAAGCACCGTCTGCATCCTAGTATATATACATATATATAACTAGAAAAATTAAATTGAAAGGTGAGAAATTCTCACATATAGCTATCCTAGCTCCACGGCTCTTCATTGATAGAAATCTTCACCAATCTCGCCTTTTATCGCTTTCGTCGCCCGTATTCTCTACATATGTAAAAATCGAATTTTTACTATGTTATTCAATATATAAAAATCGAATTTTTATTTCAAAGTTCTATATATAAAAATCGAATTTTTATTTCGAAGTTCAATATATAAAAATCCTATTTTTCTATCGAAGTTCAATATATAAAAATCCTATTTTTCTATCGAAGTTCAATATATAAAAATCCTATTTTTCTATCGAAGTTCAATATATAAAAATCCTATTTTAATTCGCTTCTTTATTTTCCTAAAGTTCTAATTTTTTCTATTTAAAGTTAAAATCCTTTTTTTTCTTTTAAAATTCAAACCTTTTCCTATTAAAAGTTTAAAATAAAATCAGTTTTAAACTCTTTCGAAAATCAGTTTTTAACATCCTATAAAAAAAATCAGTTTTAACTTTATAAAAATCAGATTTTCACTTTATATAAAAATCAGTTTTTTACTTCTAAAAATCAGTATTTTATACTTTATAAAATCAGTATTTCGTACCCAATTAAAATCAGTTTTCTAATTTTATTATAATCAGTTTTCTAATCTTTAAATATAAAACAAAATAAAATATAAATAAATAAATAAAAACAAAAACTTACAGTATAAATCGAAGAAGGGCGGTGCCTCGCTACGTCGGAGGTTGGTGGAGGCTGCTCTGGTCGGAGGCGCACGGAGGAGGGACGTCGGTTAGTGGCGGATGTGGGAGGTGGACAGGCGTTGAACGGAGGGGGTCTGGAGGTCTCGGGTTTTAGGGCGTGGGCTCGTGGGTACGTTCGCGAGAGGGAGTTGGTGGCGAGGAGGTGGCAGACATCGACGGAGGAGGGTGCGCCTTGCTCCGGTGGCGGCGAAGAGGGCCTCCGACGAGGCGGCTCGATTAGAATTAGGGTTTTTTTTTTCTGGTTTTAAGAATAACTGATTCGGGGGGGGGGCAACAGAAGAGAAAAGGGGAAAGGTGGGTTTGTTTTTTTTTTATTTATTTAATTATTTAATTATTAAATTTTTGTCAAAGGGTTGACTTTTACTTATGACCTCGAAACGAGGCCCACCGCCTGTCGTCCATAGCGTTTCACCCCCATTCCGAACACAATGGGATATGTATCGCAAGCTGGTTTGATCGTTACAATCAGTTTCCGTTGAAATTTACAATTTAAATCCTTATATTAAATTTTAAACGTACATTTCAAATTACCGGGGTCACATACTAACTAGAAAAATTTCAGAAAAATATTTTCTAGCTTCGTATTGACGATACGGTCCTAACAAAACTAGTTTCGTCGAATTCTGAGTCCGTTGGAAAAATGGCCAATTTCCAGTCGATTAAAATCAACTGAAATGGTCAAAACACGTTTTCCTTTACCACGCTCACACATTGATTCGAAAAATTATGAAATTTGAAACCTAGCAATAACTTCACATCTCGGACCCAACAAAACTGGTTTCGTCGAAATCCGAGGTCGTTTGCAAAACGGCTATTTTTAAGGGCTATATATTATATAAAATATATATAAATTCCACAGCGACTATTCTGAATTTTCTACTGGACATATCTTATCATTTCTAAAGTGAAATCTCAGTTTGTCAACTTCGTTACAAAGATATAGTTATACAGATTCAAATATTTCTTGTTTCGTTCAATTCTGACTTATATTGAATTCTGTATATTCATTTGAAATTAGAAATCGAATTTTCGAACTACCGCGCCATTTTCAATTCCTTTTATAATTATATATAATTATTTATATTCTAACGACGACGCGTATAATATATACGTTCGAATTCTATTCAAAATAAATTTCTCGTCGATTATATTTAAAATAATCTATTTTAAATATTCAAAATTCGCTATAATCGCCAAAATAAAAATTTTAAACTGGCCCAGATTTTACGGGTTGTTACAATCTCCCCCACTTAAAACTTTTCGTCCCCGAAAAGGAACGAAGTCGAAAGTGATTTGATTATTTAACACTACGCTCGATCTGGCTTCCATTCTCCAACTCTTTAGTTTCTGAGAATTTTCAAAATTTCAAAAATTTGGCTAACACCCTAAATTTTCGAAAAATTTCGCCATAACCTCCCCTGCACCGGGAGCATCGGGGAATTTCAAATAGCTTCCCCGGTCCTTCAGATCTCAAAAAGAAAAAGAAAAAGCCAAGCGGTTAGCCAATAGGCTCACAAAATCATCATCACCCAAACAAAACAGGAAATTATGTAATAAACATGTACCTATTTGTCGGGCAAACAAATTTTATTCTTCGGCTCTAGCCTCCTTGCTATGACCTGTTCAATGATATATATGTATATGCAAGCAAATGCGACTAATTTTCAATATCGTTCTATATTTGGTTCGATTAAGCATAATGGTTCAAAATTAGCAAACTAATGAACAAACAACACAAACATCAATCAATTAGTGAATTAGAGTCTCAAATTCATAACTTTGATATATATACAAAAAATCATGTTTTGATGCCAAATCACAACAAATAAATCTATCTATATAAGTTTTGGTTCTCACACCAGTCTAATGGAAATATATAGATATCACACCTTCGACACTCGAATATAAATGCTGATGATGATGCACCATCATCAATATCACCTTCGGGCGACTAGAGTGTGATGCTATATCTATCCAATATATTAAAATTCCAAATACACGTGGATCAGACGTATACGCAAAATATTTATATACTGGACTGTCCATATCAATATAAATAAATAATCAAATACGAATAATTGATTTAAATTTTCAAAACAAAATTGTTTTCATTTTCAAAAATATACTCTTCACACTCGTCCTAGGATACTACTGATCCCATCTCTAACGAGTCACTCTCATTGGATATTGTTAATCCAATATCTGATGAATTCTTTCGTACGGTTCTAATGTGCCTTGTTCTCTGAGCTTTGTAAACCAAAGCTCTGATACCAACTGTGACGGCATGGAATTTCGCTCGGTCCGAACCAGTCGCTAAACCGATCCAGGCCGTTCGAAACGCCCTATCGTTGAGAACACGACAAAATAGAACGCATACAGAAGAACATTTCATTGTATATTACAACAATGCATCAGATTACAAGAATATACAGAGTACGAATGAATATTACACAGAAATAACAGAGATTTAAATTACATTTAAATACATAGCAGCGGAAAAATAATACAATACTCAACTAGAAGTAGATATACGGATACAAAGCTTTCCGGATATCATTCCAGCTGTAAACCAGGATCCTGTGAATATAAATCTGCAAAACCAAAACTACTAGCTGCCCGTGTCAAAATAAGGGCACCTAGAGTTTAGGTTAAAACAATAAACTCCAGGTCAGTCATGTGACTGGTGTGAGAACTAAAACAGTTATTAATCTTTATTTTCAAAGCTAGGTAAATCAGGGGACCACGCCGTATAACACGGAACGGGTTTCCTCCCAAGAATACCAGTGCATAAAACAAACAGCGCAATGCTAAATAAAGAAAAATGAAGCTGTTATAAGACCCAGGTCCCATCACACAATGCAACGCAGTCGAGGATAGGGTTTTCCCTTATAACAGCCAAAGAATGCTTGATACGTTTTAAAACAAATCATTTGATACTATTATAAGTGTATAAAACAACTTCAAATCATAAGTATCAATCATAGGCGGCATAAGCGCCCCATCCCACTATGTCGCCATATATAGGGTTACAATTAAAACCGCAAATGTCACGTATTTGGAAATTGGATTTCCGTCTATGAACCGAGGCAAAAGATAGTCCTCAACCGATTCGAGACGCTCTAGTCCGTGTCTCAGGCAAGTACTCTATCAAGCCTTTGGATCGTCAGGGCCGGTCCACCGATGTGGATTAAAATGCCTGAACACTACGTTTCCCCACCCTATGGGGTGTAAGTCTGGTCCGTCAGCCGACCAGAATGCATCGGCCGAAACCGATATAACCGAGGCGCCTCGCAACAGCAACAACCACATAAGTCAAACTCGTCAGGGCGTGTAAAACCACTGACGCCACTTCTAACTAGAAAGAAACGCAAGTCCTCCCTGATGTCCTCTCCCGTTTTTGGTTCATACCGGGTGTGAAACTCGCGAAGTAAACGTTACACAAAGCTACGCCACAAAGGCCGTGCTTTGATCATCACCACAAGAATTTGCTTTTCAACAGAAGCCTTGATCATTTGCATCTTAGCATGCCACACAGGCAAACCATCCTATGCAACCGATATCAGTCACACAGAATGAAATCCGATGTCAGACACACAGTCCATTTACAAGTCCGTTCTGGGTCTGAACGAAACCGGAGGCACCTAGTACCCCGCATATCCATCGATCTCCAAGTACGTCTGGACGATCACTAACTGTTTCCATCTTCTTGGGTGTACAGCCCAATCAAGATCATCAGTTATCACCCAAACGACGTGAAGACTTCCGGTCTTCGACCATCGTCTTCATCTTCGACTTATCGTCGTATCAGTTATTCAGAATGGGATAAACCCGGTCTTTCCGAATAACTCGCGTATATTTTAAATAAGTGTTACACAAACACAACATACGCCTCATTCCAATTCATTAGTCACTAACCGTAAATTAATCAAGAGAATAATTTCCCAAATATTAACCCCGAAGGCCGAAACCAACATCAGATCAATATCCAGAAAACCATTCTGCTTGGCTAACCGATAGTTAGTTTCTAAATTTCACATTCATAGGGAAAGATTCCCATTAATTTTATCAAAGATAAATTCCTTGAATTTATTCTTTAATCCATTTTTGAATATCAATTCAAACTAGTCGGGATTAGCGAACCTTACCGAAGTAATCATTTGTTTTAATTTCCCAATCCCAACCTATTCATCCCATGAAGTAAAACTGGTAATACTTCATATCTAACACCACAGTGTTATCGGTAAATTCAATTATCATTTCACGTTCAAATCTAATTAAAGATTTAACTATCGCCTGGAGCAAAACTGGTGATACTCCATTTTCGATCTTTCAATCTAATTAAAGATTCATTAAAACTCTACTTAGTTTTAATCTTTGACTGGGTTAAAGAATCAGTGTCATTTAAAAACACGGTTCACGATAAACCCAAAATCACATTCCATTAATTATCGGGTTAAAGAACGAGTGTTGTTTAAAACACTGTTCACGATAAACCCAAAAATCAATATCCATTCAATTCCAATTAAATATTATTTAATTGGTACACTTCATTAAATCTAAATAAAAAGATTTAATCTTTTCTCAACTGGGTTCAAGAACAGTGTTAGTGAAGACACCATTCACGACAAACCCAAATCACATTTGATATTCAATACAAGGCTCTGAATAGAAAATATATCGGCTTATATTCAATATCAAATTCAACGACTAACAAATGTCGTATTGGAAATAACGATATAAATATATATCTTTCAAATTTCCATAACAACACCTGTATAATCACGAATTCCAACATCGAAATATTCCGAAGACAATTTCGATTCAAATCCACTCCAATGCAATCATTGGAAATTTTGGTTATTTTCAAAACCCTTTTCAAATTCAATTTATTTATTTAAAAATAAATAGAATTATAATTCTAGTTCAAAACTAGTTCATTTCGATAAAAATCTATTTTTATCTTTTCAAATAGGGAGTTTTTCCATCCCAATTCTTCACAAATCATTTCTTATGATTTTACACAAATTATTACTATTTTTAATAATTTTATCAAGGCCTGTACAGTCGATTTCCAACAATGGCCATCGAACTGCACTTACAGCGACCTTTTTCGAATTTGATTTGGACGTATCTCCAAATCCAACCGTTAGATTTCAAATTTCTAATATTCGTTAGAAAGCTCTTTTCGATACGAACCCAACGGTTCCGGTTTTAGGAGAATCCGACGGTCGGATCTCCCGCAATGTCCGTTTGAAATAAATGGTCGAAATTCGCGAACTACCGCGGCGCGGCACGTTCTATTCAGGCCATTATATTATATATATAATATATATAATATATATTTCATCGATTTCTATTTAAAACGAATTATATAAATAGTTTTAAATTCGTTTCAAATTCTATTTCAACTTCTATTTCAATTCAAAGCAAAATTGAATTCTTCTTTATAAATTCGTTTTAAAATTCATTTCTATTCAATTCGAATTTCAATTCAATTTGAATTCATTTCAATTCGCTTTCAATTCCATTTGAATTCGTTTTCAATTCAATTCATTTCGAAATCGTTTTCAATTCAATTTGAATTCGTTTTCAATTCATTTCATTTCGAAATCGTTTTCAATTCAATTCATTTCGAAATCGTTTTCAATTCAATTTGAATTCGTTTTCAATTCATTTCATTTCGAAATCGTTTTCAATTCAATTCATTTCGAAATCGTTTTCAATTCAATTCATTTCGAAATCGTTTTCAATTCAATTCATTTCGAAATCGTTTTCAATTCAATTTGAATTCGTTTTCAATTCATTTCATTTCGAAATCGTTTTCAATTCAATTCATTTCGAAATCGTTTTCAATTCAATTCATTTCGAAATCGTTTTCAATTCAATTCATTTCGAAATCGTTTTCAATTCAATTCATTTCGAAATCGTTTTCAATTCAATTCATTTCGAAATCGTTTTCAATTCAATTCATTTCGAAATCGTTTTCAATTCAATTTGAATTCGTTTTAAAATCGATATAAATATCGTTCACGTCAAAATGGCGTCAATCTAATCAACACGGCTTCATAAATTTCTATTTTCAAAATAG
Organism: Allium sativum; assembly: GCA_030737875.1. Classification (NCBI taxonomy): domain Eukaryota; kingdom Viridiplantae; phylum Streptophyta; class Magnoliopsida; order Asparagales; family Amaryllidaceae; genus Allium; species Allium sativum. The sequence goes on along the minus strand of CM060925.1, from coordinate 202,176,787 downwards.
TTGTTATTATCAAAATATTTCGTTCAACACATGACCAATCTCAATGGATGAGTACTGTCAACACATGAACTTTTACTTTATAATATTCTTTATTTTTCAAATTGGAATGAGGCCCAATCAATCACCATATAATGTTAATTATATGGATTTTCATACATTACACACATATAATAGCATTGAAAAATAATCAACCATCAACCAAAGTGCACTACACTGTATAAGCATCAAATATAGATATCTAACGCTTATAACAGCCTGTCAATCAATCGATCGACATATTTAATCAATCAGGATGAGTGAACTTCAAATTTCATCCTAACACCCGTGTGGGGTTTCAAACAATCAAACACATATTTTATTTGTGCAGTTAGGCGATGTGTAAAATTTATCGACCCAATCAACGTCATTCAAATAGGTGTACATAAACAAACCGTCTGGTTTGTAAATGAATATTTATTTATTCACATTCACGTTAAAAATTATATTTTTAACGATAAAACATTTTATTTCAACATATGAATTTCTATTAAGTTCATTCTTTAAATAAAATGATATTTTTATTTTTCTAACACATTTTAGAAAATTTCGGCGGCATAACGGCGCGATACTAGAAACGGGACAAGGCCTAGCCTTATCCCCGGTCTAGTGAAGGCCCACGCCATTCACATATCAATCATATCAATTTCAATTTCACCAAAACAATCCAATTCAAATCAAATAATCTAATCAACTACACAACCAATCAAACAAGTCCATGGTCTGTGGACAGGTGTCGGGTGCTTCTAATAAGCACCGTCTGCATCCTAGTATATATACATATATATAACTAGAAAAATTAAATTGAAAGGTGAGAAATTCTCACATATAGCTATCCTAGCTCCACGGCTCTTCATTGATAGAAATCTTCACCAATCTCGCCTTTTATCGCTTTCGTCGCCCGTATTCTCTACATATGTAAAAATCGAATTTTTACTATGTTATTCAATATATAAAAATCGAATTTTTATTTCAAAGTTCTATATATAAAAATCGAATTTTTATTTCGAAGTTCAATATATAAAAATCCTATTTTTCTATCGAAGTTCAATATATAAAAATCCTATTTTTCTATCGAAGTTCAATATATAAAAATCCTATTTTTCTATCGAAGTTCAATATATAAAAATCCTATTTTAATTCGCTTCTTTATTTTCCTAAAGTTCTAATTTTTTCTATTTAAAGTTTAAATCCTTTTTTTTCTTTTAAAATTCAAACCTTTTCCTATTAAAAGTTTAAAATAAAATCAGTTTTAAACTCTTTCGAAAATCAGTTTTTAACATCCTATAAAAAAAATCAGTTTTAACTTTATAAAAATCAGATTTTCACTTTATATAAAAATCAGTTTTTTACTTCTAAAAATCAGTATTTTATACTTTATAAAATCAGTATTTCGTACCCAATTAAAATCAGTTTTCTAATTTTATTATAATCAGTTTTCTAATCTTTAAATATAAAAAAAAATAAAATATAAATAAATAAAAAAAAAAAACTTACAGTATAAATCGAAGAAGGGCGGTGCCTCGCTACGTCGGAGGTTGGTGGAGGCTGCTCTGGTCGGAGGCGCACGGAGGAGGGACGTCGGTCAGTGGCGGATGTGGGAGGTGGACAGGCGTTGAACGGAGGGGGTCTGGAGGTCTCGGGTTTTAGGGCGTGGGCTCGTGGGTACGGTCGCGAGAGGGAGTTGGTGGCGAGGAGGTGGCAGACATCGACGGAGGAGGGTGCGCCTTGCTCCGGTGGCGGCGAAGAGGGCCTCCGACGAGGCGGCTCGATTAGAATTAGGGTTTTTTTTTTTCTGGTTTTAAGAATAACTGATTCGGGGGGGGGGCCAACAGAAGAGAAAAGGGGAAAGGTGGGTTTGTTTTTTTTTTATTTATTTAATTATTTAATTATTAATTTTTTGTCAAAGGGTTGACTTTTACTTATGACCTCGAAACGAGGCCCACCGCCTGTCGTCCATAGCGTTTCACCCCCATTCCGAACACAATGGGATATGTATCGCAAGCTGGTTTGATCGTTACAATCAGTTTCCATTGAAATTTACAATTTAAATCCTTATATTGAATTTTAAACGTACATTTCAAATTACCGGGGTCACATACTAACTAGAAAAATTTCAGAAAAATATTTTCTAGCTTCGTATTGACGATACGGTCCTAACAAAACTAGTTTCGTCGAATTCTGAGTCCGTTGGAAAAATGGCCAATTTCCAGTCGATTAAAATCAACTGAAATGGTCAAAACACGTTTTCCTTTACCACGCTCACACATTGATTCGAAAAATTATGAAATTTGAAACCTAGCAATAACTTCACATCTCGGACCCAACAAAACTGGTTTCGTCGAAATCCGAGGTCGTTTGCAAAACGGCTATTTTTAAGGGCTATATATTATATAAAATATATATAAATTCCACAGCGACTATTCTGAATTTTCTACTGGACATATCTTATCATTTCTAAAGTGAAATCTCAGTTTGTCAACTTCGTTACAAAGATATAGTTATACAGATTCAAATATTTCTTGTTTCGTTCAATTCTGACTTATATTGAATTCTGTATATTCATTTGAAATTAGAAATCGAATTTTCGAACTACCGCGCCATTTTCAATTCCTTTTATAATTATATATAATTATTTATATTCTAACGACGACGCGTATAATATATACGTTCGAATTCTATTCAAAATAAATTTCTCGTCGATTATATTTAAAATAATCTATTTTAAATATTCAAAATTCGCTATAATCGCCAAAATAAAAATTTTAAACTGGCCCAGATTTTACGGGTTGTTACAGAAGGCCGAAACCAACATCAGATCAATACCCAGGAAACCATCCTTCTTAGCTAACCTACAGTTAGTTTCTAAATTTCACGTTCTTAGGGAAAGGTTCCCATTAATTTTATCAAAGATAAATTCTTTAAAATTAATTCTTTAATCTTCCTTTGGATATCATTTCAAACCAAATTATGGCTTTCCAAACTAGTCGGGATTAGCGAACCACACCGAAGTAATTATTTATTTTATTTCCCAATCCCTACCTATTCATCCCATGAAGCAAAACTGGTAATACTTCATATCTAACACCATGGTGTTATCGGTAAATTCAATTACCATTTCACGTTCAAATCTAATTAAAGATTTAACTATCGCTTTGGAGCAAAACTGGTGATACTCCATTCTCGATCTTTTCAATCTAATTAAAGATTCTTTAAAACTCCACTTAGTTTTAATCTTTAACTGGGTTAAAGAATCAGTGTCATTCAAAACACGGTTCACTATAAACCCAAAATCACATTACATTTCAATCAGACCCTAACCATAAATTAGCAAGTGAGCAATTCCCTAAGTATTAACCCCGAAGGCCGAAACCAACATCAGATCAATACCCCAGAAACCATTCATCTTAACTAATCTCCAGTTAGTTTCTGATTTTCTTAACTCCTTTGGGTCTAAGAACAATATTATTGAAGATACCGTTCACGACAACCCAAAATCACATTCTATTAATTATCGGGTTAAAGAACAAGTGTTATTTAAATCACTGTTCACGATAAACCCAAAAATCAATACCAATTCAATTCCAATTAAATATTATTTAATTGGTACACTTCATTAAATCTAAATAAAAGATTTAACCTTTTTCTCAACTGGGCTTAAGAACAGTGTTAATGAAGACACCATTCACGACAAACCCAAATCACATTTGATATTAAATACAAGGCTCTGAATAGAAAATATATCGGCTTATATTCAATATCAAATTCTGCGTCCAATAAATATCGAATTGGAAACAACGATATAAATATATCTTTCAAATTTCCATAACAATATCTGTATAATCACGAAATCCCACATCGAAATATTCCGAAGACAATTTCGATTCAAATCCATTTCCAATCTATATATTGGAAATCCTGGTTATTTTCAAAACCATTTCAAATCCACTTTATTTATTTTAAAAATAAATAAATTATTATTCTAGTTCAAAACTAGTTCATTTCGATAAAAATCTATTTTTATCCTTTCAAATATGGAGTTTTTTCATCCCAATTCTTCACAAATCATTTCTTATGATTTTACACAAATTATTATTATTTTTAATAATTTTATCAAGGCCTGTACACTCGATTTCCATCAACGGCCATCGAACTGCACTTACATCGACCTTTTCCAAATTTGATTTGGACATAATTCCAAATCCAACCGTTAGATTTCAAATTTCTAATATTCGTTAGAAAGCTCTTTTCGATACGAACCCAACGGTTCCTGTTTTAGGAGAATCCGACGGTCGGATCTCCCGCAATGTCCGTTCGAAGTCAATGGTCGAAATTCACGAACTGCCACGGCGCGGCGCGTTCTATTCAGGCCATTATATATAATATATATATATATATTATATATATTTCGTCGATTTCCTTTTTAAAACGAATTTTATAAATCATTTCAAATTTTTTTCAAAAACAATTTCAACCTTTATTTCAAATTCAAATCAAAATTGAATTTTCCCTTATAAATTCTTTTTACATTCACTTCTATTTGATTTCAATTCAAATCGATTTCAATTCTATTTCAATTCGTTTTCAATTGAATTCAATTCAATTCAGATTTGTTTTCTATTCGATTCAATTCAAATTCGTTTTCAATTCAATTCAATTCGAATTTGTTTTCTATTCAATTCAATTCAAATTCGTTTTCTATTCAATTCAATTCGAATTCGTTTTCTATTCAATTCAATTCGAATTCGTTTTCTATTAAATTCAATTCGAATTCGTTTTCTATTCAATTCAATTCGAATTCGTTTTCTATTAAATTCAATTCGAATTCGTTTTCTATTAAATTCAATTCAAATTCGTTTTCTATTCAATTCAATTCGAATTCGTTTTCTATTAAATTCAATTCGAATTCGTTTTCTATTCAATTCAATTCGAATTCGTTTTCTATTCAATTCAATTCGAATTCGTTTTCTATTAAATTCAATTCGAATTCGTTTTCTATTAAGTTCAATTCAAATTCGTTTTCTATTCAATTCAATTCGAATTCGTTTTCTATTTTAATTCTTTTCAAAATATCAGAATTTGAAATCACTTTCGATATTCATTATAAAATGAATAAAATCGATATTCATTATAAAATGAATAAAATCGATATAAATATCGTTCACGTCAAAATGGCGTCAATCTAATCAACACGGTTTCATATATTTCTATTTTCAAATATTCTATTTCAAATATTTCTTTTTCAAATATTTCTATTCAAATATTTCTTTTTCAAATATTTCTATTCAAATATTTCTATTTCAAATATTGAATGAAGCCCAATCAATTACCATATAATGTTAATTATATGGATTTTCTATAACACATGTATACAATAACAACGATGAATAATCAACCATCATCCAAAGTGCACTCTACACTGTATAAGCATCGAATATAAATAGTTAACGCTTATAACAGTCTGTCAATCAATCGATCGACATACAACTAACTATTGGGAGTAGTGTATGTCATATATCATCCCAATACCCGTGTGGGGTTTCAAACAATCAAACACAGATTTTATTTGTGCAGTTGGGCGATGTGTAAAATTTATCGTCCCAATCAATATCAGTCAAATGTGTGTATATAAACAAATCGTCCGATTTGTTTATTTTTATTTCCTTTCTTATACACGTTAAAAATTCTATTTTTAACTATAAAATATTTTATTTCATTTCATATCACATCACACAATCAACTAGACATCAAAATCAAACAAACAAGCATACAAGCCGTCCATGGTCTGTGGACGACGGGTGTTGGGTGCTACTAAACACCGTATGCATCCTAGTATATATTTATAACTAGAAAAATAAAATTAACGGTGAGAAGTTCTCACCAAAGCTATCCCAACTCCACGACACTTCAAATGTAGAAGTCTTCGCCGTTCTCGTCTTTTGTCACTTTCGTTGCCCGTAGCCACTACATATATAAAAATCATATTTTTATATTGTTGCTATGTATATAAAAATCATATTTTTATACTACTACTATATAGATAAAAATTCTATTTTTTTCATCGTTATTCTCTACATAAAGATTTCGCCTTTTCAAATATAAAGATTATATTTTTATATTCTCTATTGTATAGAAATTTATTTTCAATACACTACTTATATAAAAATAGTATTTTTATATCTTCTACTATATAAAGGTCATATTTTTAATACTCTGCATATATAAAAATCATATTCCTATTCTTTCTATAATATAAAAATCATATTTTTATATCGCTTTCTTCATGATAAAAATCCGATCTTTTTAAAAATCAAAAATCAAATCTTCTCCTAAGATAAAAATCTAATCTTGATTATCATAAAAATATAATCTTTCATTAGGATAAAAATCTAAACTTTTCTATAAATAAAAATCGAATCTTTTTATTTATCACAATCGTATCTCTTCTAGTTTAAAAATCAATGTTATTCTAGTGAAAATTCAAATCTTTATGTAAGTGAAAAATCTCATCTTTATATACAATGTTATATATATAATTTAAAAATCAAATTTTTACATTGAAACTATATACATAAAAACCATATTTCTATATCAAATCTCTATACACAAAAATCACTACTTTATATTTTCAAAAATAATATCTTTCTACTTTATAAAGATCGTATTTTTAATCTTTCTACTATATAAAGATCGTATTTTTAATCTTTCTACTATATAAAGATCGTATTTTTAATCTTTCTATTATATAAAAATCGTATTTTCACAATGATTTCATACAGATAAAGATTATATTTTTAATTCCTTAATACCACATCTTTACATATATATATATATGTAAATATATTTTTTTATATAAAATCAATAAAACATTTCATAAAGTCAATGAAGCATTTTATATAAAAAAAAATCAAATTGCAGAAAGGGGAAAAACTCACGTCGGTTTCCGGCTTCAGAATTTCGCGGGTGGAGGCGGCAACCTAGGGAGGCGCAGGCGGGTGCGGAGCCTGAGCTCGAGGCAACTGGAGATGGGAGTCGGTCCTCAAGTGGCGGCATCGGATATTGAAAAGCGGGGAGGGATGCGCGAGGGGGTAGAGGCGTGGAGAGAGAAGGCGGAGGGAGGAAGTGGAGGTGGTGCGCTCAGGAGGAGCGGCGGGCGGCGCGTCGTGGAGAGGAGGATCGGATCGCCTCCGATCTGGAGAACGAGATAAAGAGGCTCGAGGTTTTTTTTTCCCAGTGAAAATAATTCGGGGGGGGGGGGTTAAGTGGAGAGAAAAAAAGGGTTTAAATTTAATTATTTTATTATTTATTTTCTCCACAGAGTTGACTTTTATTTCGAACTCAAAATCGAACCCACCGACTGTCGTCCCTAGCGTATTACCCCCATTCCGAACACAATGGGATATGTATCGTAGGCTGATTCGATTGTTTCGATCAGTTTTCGTCAAAATCAACATATAACTCTATATATTGAATTTGAACGCGCATTTCGATTTACTGGGGTCACACACAAACTCGAAAAATTCCAGAAAAATATTTTCTAGCTTCGTATCGACGATACGGTCCTAGCAAAACTAATTTCGTCGAATTCTGAGACCTTTGGAAAAATGGCCATTTTCCAGTCGATTAAAATCAACTGAAACTGGTCAAACGCGTTTTCCTTTGCCACGCTCACGTATTGATTCGAAAAATTATGAAAATTGAAACCTAGCAATAACATGACATCACGGATCCAACAAAAGTGGTTTCGTCGAAATCCGAGGTCGTTTGCAAAATTCCCATTTTTAAGGGCCTGAATTCCATAGCGACTATTCTGAAATTTCAACTGGACATATCTTTTTATCCCCGCTATGAAATTTCAATTTTTCGGATTTGTTGGAAAGATATTCTCAATTAGATTCCATTATTTTTGGTTTCGCTAAAATCCGGTTTATTTTGCACCCGGTACATTCGTTTGAAGTTTGAAATCGAATTATCGAACTACCGCGCTATTTTCAATTCCTTTTATAATTATATATAATTATTTATATTCTAACGACGACGTACATATACGTTCAAATTCTATTCAAAATAAATTTCTCGTTGATATTATTTAAAATAATTCATTTTAAATGTTCAAAATTCAATAAATTGCCAAAATAAAAAATTTAAACTGGCCCAGAATTTACGGGTTGTTACAAAATCCAACCATTAGAGTTCAAATCTCTTGTATTTGTTGGAAATCTCTTTTCGATACGAACTCAACGGTTCCGGTTTTAGGAGAATACGATGGTCGGATCTCCCGTAATGTCCATTCGAAGTCAATGGTCGAAATTCGCGAACTGCCGCTGCGCGGCGCGTTCTATTCAGGCCATTAAATATATATAATAAATATTATATATATTTTATCGATTTCCTTTTAAAACTTAGTTTATAAATCGTTTTAAATTCGTTTTCAAAATGATTTCAACTTCATATTCAATTTTAAATCATAATTGAATATTCTATATCATTAATATATAAATGATAATATTTTCAAAACATTAGATTTTGAAATCACTTCCTTTTTGGTATTTTTTATAAAAATGAATAAAATTGATATAAATATCGTTCGCGTCTAATTGGCGCATATCTAATCAACACGGTTTCATATATTTAAATGTTCCCGTGTCCATCCAAAATCGGACATAAAAATCATATTTTGATCTTTTACTGAATATTATTTGAAAATATTCGTTATTTTATTATATTCAACACATGAATATATTTCATTCAACACATGAATATTTTTAATCCTTTCGTTATTTTACTTTATTCAACACATGAGTATATTTTATTTAACACATGAATATATTTTATAATATTCGTTATTCTATTTTATTCAACACATGAATATATTTTATAATATTCGTTATTCTATTTTATTCAACACATGAATATATTTTATTCAACACATGAATATTTTTAGTCCTTTTTTGAATATTATTTTAAAATATTCGTTATTTTCCAAACTAGAGTGATACCCAATCAATTACCATATAATGTTATTTATATGGATTCTATACAACACACGTACATAATAGCAATGACAAACAATCGTCTATCATCCAAAGTGCATCACACAACTGCATAAGCATTAAATATAAATAATTAATGCTTACACAATCTGTTAACCCATCGATTGACATACAACTAAACAAATGGGATTAGTGTACATCAATTATCATCCCAATACCCGTGTGGGGTTTCAATCAACAAACACATATTTTATTTGTGCAGTTGGGCGATATGTAAAATTTATCATTCCAATTCATATCAGTAAAATGAGTGTACATAAACAAATCTTCCGATTTGTAAATGAATATTTATTTTATTTCAACACATGAATATTTTATTTTATTCAACATATGAATATTTTATTTTATTCAACACATGAATATTTTATACAGTCCATTTCACATCACAACCAACTTTCACAACATAATTAAACAAACAAGTCGTCCATGGTCTATGGACGACGGGAAACTGTTCATATATGCAGTTATGAAATAAATAAATTTATTAAAATAATTTTGGTGAGAATTTCTCACCTTTGATTTCTACTCCGTCAGTCTTTAATTGACGGTTTTGGTACCATTTGGATTTAAATTTGCTCCAAATTCAAACAAGCTCCAATTTGGATCCAGTTAGTTTTCTTGCGAAGCTCTTGTCTCCACGGTCGCAACGGATCCTGTTTCATGCGATTTGGAGTTCGTGGCAAAAAGATATTAATATGCGAACATGGAATATTATTTAAATAATAAGATCACTATTCACCTTCTTCTCCAAACGACACCCACAACTTAAAATGCTCGTCACGGCCAAACCGTAAGTCGGAATTGCACGAAACCAGCATCATTCTCTCTGGCTTCTCCTCCTCTTTCCACGCCTGGTGGTCTCCCGCTCCAGTTCGCCACGTGGTCGCCACGATCTGCAATTGAATGGAAAACTACAGTTTCCGTTCATCTCAGTGCTGCGGCCGCCTCGGTGCTCCAAATGCCCCTAATTTTTACCAGTAGCTTGGTATCGACCTTCCGGACAATTTTCCCTTTGATCCCTTTGCCTGGAAATGCACGGATCGATGAGAAATTGCTCATCTTTGCGACTGTCCTATTTTCAGCATCCCCCAATAAAATTGACATTCCGACCATCTCCGGCAACCTGGGACCATGCCAACACCGCCATAATCTTCGTATGCTTCCACTCTACATTCCCTCCAAACCGCTCGACCTAATTCTCTAGGTGGGGCCCGCAGCAACCAAAATACGAAAATCGACCTGCTGCACGTCGAGCCCAATTCCGACTAAACCGCTGGTCCAATCACCACCAAATTTTTATATTAGCTAGTACTCATCATGCTCTACAATTTCACAAAATTTCATGGCCTAACTCTTTAAGGTTTGGGAGAAATAAATTATACAGTTTTAGGGGCTTTTTTGCAAAATGTTTTTGAGGGATGAAAGGTGCTGCCGATTTCCAAAGAAGAAGAGGGAAATAAGTGAGGGTTTTGTGGAGGAAAAGATATTATATAGCAGAAAATTTTATTTTTTTTAATTTATTTTCTTTAGTTGGCGTTGTCTCCAATCGACAGTTATCGATGCCGCGACCATACACGAACTATGTTGGCGTTGAAAATTGACATGCTGCTATGTTATGACGATACGGTTCTAATAAAACTATTTTCGTCAAATTCCGAGTCCGTTTGCTCAAAAAACTCTATTTCTGGCTTAAATGGCTATTCTATTCACAATTTATCCCATACGGCCACATATGGCCTCCAAAAATTATGAAAATTGGAATCTAGCAATAATTTAACATTCCAGATTCAAAAACTGTTTTTTCGTCGAAAACGGAGGCCGTTTGCAAAATGGTTATTTTTAAGGGTTATTTTTTCATAGCGACTATTCTGAATTTTCAACTGGACATAACTTTTTATTCCCGCTATGAAATTTCAATTTTTCGTATTCGTTGGAAAGATGTTTTCAAACAGATTCAAAAATTTTTGGTTTCACTAAAATCCGGTTTATTTTGAATCCTTTACATTCATTTGAAATTTGAAATCGAATTTTCAAACTACCGCACCATTTCCAAATTAATTTATAATTAAAATAAATATTTATATTATGATTTCAATTTAAATAAATTTATATGTTCTAATTCTATTCAAAATAAATTTCTAATCGTTATTATTTAAAATAAATCATTTTAAATATTCAAAATTTACTAAAATTGCTAAAATAAAATTTTTAAATTGGTTCTGATTTTCTGGGTTGTTACAATGAGAGTTGCCCCTAGCCAAATATCCCCTTTCCAGACACAATGGGCTAGGTCTTGTCAGCCCATTTGATCATTTTCAGCTTGTTTTCTTCAAATTAAAGTATAAATCATTTATTTATTTAATTCGGTCGTACATTTAAATTTACTGGAGCCACATGCAGACTCCAAAAATTCCTGAAAAATAAATCTAGTTATGTTTTGACGATACGATCCTAACAAAATTAATTTCGTCGAATTTGGAGACCGTTTGAAAAATGACCCTTTTAACGGTCGTTTAAATTCAACAGAAATTATCGAACACAGTTTAATTTACCATGCTCGCATATTAACTCCAAAAATTATGAAAAATTAAACTTAGGAATAATTTGACATTACGAATCCAACAAAAATAGTTTCTTCGAAAATGGAGGTCGTTTATGAAATGAATATTTTTAATAGCTTGAATATTATTTAAAAATGGATTTTTTTTAAATTCTGGCACATTTTCTAACAAAATTTCTTAAAATAAAATTTTTAAATTGGTTCTGATGTTTCGGTTTGTTACAATTAATGTATAATTCGAACTAAAATATGCTCCCACTCAAATTAACATCCCTTTGTTTGTATACATATATCAGTATATATATAATGGTGTTCCAAGACCCATATCTAGTCATGCTTTGACCTAGCTTTGGCTAATCCCCAAAACTCAACCTTTTAGGTAGACATCTTATGTCAATTATATTGTGTATATAATTCCTGGATTGCATGATGAACATTTTGTTCAGTATTATTCATTTGCTCAAATATAGATTAATTCATGATGTTGTCTCTAAGCCATAATCTTATTATGCAGCTTAGTTAAGTCAGACCCAATGATTGACATAGAAATGTGTTTATTTTATGCTCTTATATCTTATCTTTTGTATATAAATAAATATTACTTGGGTATTGTTTTGCTATTTTTACAGATATTCCAACCCAGCCCGCATGCAACCAGAAATGTAGAGAAATAGAGATGAAATTGCTGTGTATTTGCAATTTGAAGAATTGTAGATGAAGATATCACATCTAGTTGCTGTTGGACAAGAAAAGGAGTGATAAAAAGGCTTTGCACATCACAAATCAATGAAGAAATATCAAGGAAGCAAGAGGAAAAAGAGAAAAGGCCCAAATTTGCTTTATTTATCAAAGGCCCATTTATGTTTCTCATTGTAAACTAATTAGTGATGTAATGACCAGGCCCATTTATCATTAGGGTTAGGGTTAGGGTTTGGCTATCTACTCTATATATACCCTTGTAATGGCATTGTAGCCACCATCCTATCTCATCTCTTATTCCATTGTTCTAATAAAAGTTCTTCTTTCTCTTTTATTTTCTGCATTTTTTTTGTTTTCTTAGCAACTAGTGTTGTCTATACGATTAGATTCGGTAGAACACTATTTGTATTTTGCACTTATTTGCATTAGTGATTTACCGTCTGATTAGATTCAGCGGAAATCCTAATTTTAATTCTTGTTTGTTATTTCAATTTCTGCAATTTCAATTTCTGCTTTTTTTTATTTTCTTAGGTCAAATTGGGTTTGATTAGATTCAAATCTAATTCATAGTTTCATTTGCTTTCCATTGAAATTGTGATTTGATCGTCGGTTCAGTTAGATCTGTTCTGAATCAAATTACAGTTTTAATTTTGTTTTGTTTTGCAAAATCAACTTCCAAAGTTCGTCTAACACGCCCACGAAACATATAAATAATAAAATTTAACTTTCCTCCCTGTGTTCGACCTGTATGCTACACACCTGTATGCTTGCAGAATTTATTACAAATGTCGCGCTTTTCTAATTCATAGACTAGCGTCGATCAAGTTTTTGGCGCCGTTGCCGGGGAGGTAACGATTAAATTTTGTTATTTATTTAATTTCTGATTCGTGTTAGTTTATTTTATTTATTTATTTTTCCTTTAATTTTCGTGCATATATATATAAAAAAAAAAATCTTGTTTGTGATTTGATATATCAATTTCATTGGTACAATCATCCACTAATCAAGAGAAAAAAAAAGAACTTGCAATTTCCTTTATTCAGTTTCTTTTCTTTGCACTTTCTTTCCTCTTTTCATTAGATTGACTTCTTCTTTTATTTTATTTATTTATTTATTTTTATTTTTAAAAAAAAAGAGAGATCTTGCCAAATTCTTCTTTCTTTCTTTTCTTTGATCAATTTCCTTCCAATTTCTTTCTTTTGAAAACTTCTCTTTTCTGTAATTAATTCTTGGCCTTGAAATTTGTTTTCTTTCCACCTTTTCAAGTAACCTTCATCCCATTAGATAATCACCCCTCACAATTACCGGTCATCCACTGCAAAAACATTCCTTTTAACCCTCTTTCCTCTTTTCAGTACATATTCTTTCTTTCCTTCTTTTACTAGTTTCAAAAAAAAAAAAAATATTCATTCAGTTCCTTTCCATCTTCACCATCAATTCCTCCATCATCACAGTCCTCAAATACTCACTTCACAGAACCATTACCCAAAAATCCAATCGGCCCCTCCATCCAAAAAAAATAAAACAACCACGTTCTCCTCGCAAATTCCATCAAAACTCATCCACTCTGAAACCTTCTCCGAACATCAACCTTCTATACCACACCAACGCTCACATACTTCAACCTGTTAAACCAAGCAGCGATCACCCTATTGAATTCAATCCAACATCGAACCATCTACCACGCCATACCCAGCAACAACCTTGTCATAAATCGCAACTCCCAGTTCAGCATCTCCCCAAACCCTCTATTTCCCAATAGCAGATCCCCATCTCCACGGAATTCACAACCCTTCCACAATCATAACCACGTTCAAATTCTTACAGTACACCACTTCACTACCGCAAATCACAAATACCCCATCATCCAGGAAAATCCTTCCACAATCACCCCACTGCAGTACTCAACAGCCGGATTTCCGAACCATCTTACCACAACAGTCACTACCCCCCAAACGTTCAAACCACCTTCCTCCCATACCTTCAAATCCTCCAGTCATTACATCTTCTACCATCAAATAACCATAGCAACATACTGTCATCTTCTCATCAACACAATAGTCATACGCCCATCCTTCACCATAATATACCCCAATACGCAAGCACATCGGTCTCCTCCCTTGTTCAATCACGAACTCTGACGCTCAGTTCACCTTCACTCCGTTCAAGCCACAAACCCCTACCACCGTATAAACCACTTACAGTTCCCGGTCCTCCTCATCTTCACCACGCCTCTTCCCAAAATTCTGAACCCGTACAGCAACAAACCTCCGTTCTCATCACAAACTTTTCACACAACAACCCACCGTCGTCATTGAATCCAACATCCGAACCCTAACGCTCCGAATTCACACACAATTCGCACAACAACAATCACTCCATCGCAGCCTCATCTTCCCAAAACTCACGAATTCGAATCCCGAAATTGAAAAAAAAAAGGGAGCGATTTTTGATTGTTCGGAGCGAGGGACGGATTTGTTTCCGCAATTAGAAGGAGCAGATTTGTTTACTTAAAAAGGAAGCGTCATTTATTTTCGTTGATTGTTCTTGTTTTTGGGCTGTGAGAAAAATTCCTTGCTTGGTTATTATATATTAAAACGATTGATTAACTATTGTGCTGCGTGGCAGTGTTTAATTGATGGTCTGATTTTGAGCGTGCAAACCATATTTGGGTCGGGCGTGTTTGTTCGGTGTTGAGTGCGTTCGTGTATTTGGAACCCGTGCCGCAGCGCAATCAAGTAACTAATAGAAGGGGACAACAACAGAAAGCAGTGGACGATTCAGACGGGTTGGAGCGGTTGCACATCGAGTGGGGTGTGAATGCGCTAGCGCTTCCCAAATTCACTGGAGGACTGCCATACCCTACGGTAATATTTTTCTGAACTCTACAGGTGCTGAAGCTGTTTTGAAAAAAAAAAAGGAAATTGCCTGTAAAAATTTTCTGCAGGGGCAGCGGCTTGCTTGTAAAATATTTTAATTTTCTGTTCTTTGACCGTTCTGTTCTGTGACAGTTCTGTTCTGTGATTATTCTGTGACTGTTGTGTTGTTGATATTTCTGAATTGGTGGTGAGGAATGATTTTCCATAACTAGCCACTCTCGTCGATTTTCGATTTTAACACGTGATTTTGATTTTCAAAATAATATAATTGAAAAGTGGTACTTTGTGAAGTTGACTGTCTTGTATAAATTGGATCGCGGATATATAGTAGTTCAATTTATTGAACTATTAGCAAAAGAGGTTGCATACTACCCGTAAAACATTGGTCGTATCCCTTAGTTTTATACTATACGTGAACGGCCATAAGACCCTCTTCCCCCTTTCAATTGAGTCAGTTAACTAATAGAGCACAACTCATTATTTTATATTATTTTGAATTGAGGATAATTTTTGTCTTGCCGTGATTTAATTTCAAATGTCTAATTCAAACAAATCCTTGAGAGAAACATGGGATAATAACTTGAGAAGACGTCCTCTTGAAGAATATGAGTATGAATTGCAACTCATGAGGCAAAATTTTCTGAAATTTCCTGAACCCAATGGCAACAATTTTCAAAATTTTCCAACAGACCAACATTTTCAAAATCTTAGAAATGACCGAATTTGCGATTTCAATTCAAATTTCAATAATTTCGATTATGGACCACACCCACATCAAAACGATTTTGAATCCCAATATAGCTTTGATCCACAACAATATGGGGTTGGAAACCAATTCGAAAATAATTTTGAAAATGATTTTCAATTCGATCATAATTTTCAAAATTACAACCCATATCCACATCTTGAATATGACCAAAATCGCAATTTTCCCTCGAATTTCGACAGCTTTGGTTACGAACCTAATTTTCAAAATCAAAATGATTTCCAACATCATTATCATCTTTCTGAAAATTCAAATATTTTTGAGAATCAAGGAATCCAAAACGATAGCTCTCAATTCGACGATTCTGAAGAATATCATCTTAAAATTCTTAGAGAGAGGGCAGACGAACTTCTTTGTTTACTGACATCTTTGAAAGAGCAACAAGAGCAACAAAATCAAATGGGCGTTGAATCAGAAAATAATCCAATTTCTACTGACATTGAAAATTTTCAAATAACGACTTTGGAAATTGAGAATAATCATCTTGATGAAGCTTTTCAAAATTCAACAAATGATTTGGACTTCAACTCTTTTCAGGAAAAAGATTTAAGCTCAGATTTTGATCTTCCCCTTTCAGGCTATGAGAAAGTTGAAATTTTTGAAAATGAACAAAACGAAAATGTTGAATTTTTCAATTCAAATTTGGAAAAGGATTTTAATGAACATGAATTTTTTGGATTGTTCGAGGATGAATTACCAAATGAGGAAGACGTAGATTCACGTCACGAGTTCGAAAATTTTAACTTTGAGAAAATTTCAAATGAGCTTGAAATTGTCAGTGTCTTGAACAACATTGAGAAATGTGATCACCTAGTCTTGAACAACACTCAGAATTCAAATTTCACTGAATTTATATACGATCACAAATTTTTGAAAAATTACACTGATAAATTTGTTGAACACATGAATTACTTTTGGAATGCTGACTTGGTTGAAAAACTTCATGTGAGGACGACCCTGGATATTTATCTCCTGGACTACAAGTCGAGGTATAAAGATGAGATGGTTTTCAAAAACTTTTGCTTGTTAGAAAACATGTCTAGACATAGTGGGAATGGGACTCATAGGGCAAGAACCAAGTGTGGGGAAAAAAAATGGTGGAATTCTTTGCATCGCGTTCACCGCAAACACATATATCACTGTATATATGATCCATTCTTACATATAGTTAGATTGCATTTCATTTTACAGATCATTTTGCATCTCATTCACCTTTGGGTGCGATCTTTCAAATTTAGGAAACGTTCACAGTGTGGACACTGTTTAGTTCTAGTGTGGGGGGGAGTCTGCATTTCATCCATTTTCATTTTTCTTTGTTTTTATTTCTTTTTATTTTCAGCCATTTAAGTAGGACCATGATACATTTTAGATTGTAGTAACATACCATAAATTTTTTTTTTTTGAAATACGACTCATTTTCAAGTGATTCAGCAAAATAAGTTTACAATTTTTAGCCAGTTGATAGTATTTTTCTCTCTCAACTTAGATCGAACACGAAATATAATGAAAAGTTTAATCTTGAGGGATAATAGTGTAACCGGTACATAGGGAGATTCTTAGGTGATGGCCATGAAATTTATTTTATATTGTAGACTTTGTTTAAATAAGTGGAGGACTTAAAATACTTATATTGGCTTTTCAAATCTTTAAAACTAAGTTGTGTTAAGTTGAATTCGCGTAACTCTCTTTTGTGCTTATATTTTCGATAATAATAATAATAGTATTCCAAGGGTATCCAACATTGCTTGTATATCGAGCGTTGGTGTGCAAACCCGCCAAGCTCTATCCGACACGTTGTTGACAAAGTCAAAGTTGGAATATCTTGGTCTCATTTTATGAGATTGGACACCTAAGGATTACCGACACGTTGTTGACAAAGTCAAAGTCGGCCTGCACAATTCGCCAAGCTCTTTACCTACTCTCCGTTAGTCCGCGAGGCAGTGCATGGGTGGTAAACCTTGGTCTTTTTAGTTAGGTGTATGTACTTAATCATAAATCTTAAAATTTTATAGAATAAAGAATAAGCGATGATACCCAAACACTTCTTGACCTTATTGATTTGACTAGCCATACATGAGAAAATTAGAATACCACTTTGCAAACTGTGCCAAGCAAACTAAGAATTTATTTCATGGCTGCACTATGTTATCGACCGAACTAATTGGCCAAACTGGAATTTAACATTTGAAAACTTGAGTTATATTGAAAAATTGTGACAAGTTGAGGTATCTAAAATAAAATCAACTGATTAGAAATTGTTAACTTAATTTGTTTTACCACTTTCCTGAAACAAGTCGTGTTTTCATTTTTTTCATTTTTATTTGCATATGTCCATTGCATTCATGTAGTTTCATTAGAATCATAGCATACTGCATTTGGATTTTGTGGGTAGTATCCGCTGAAAACCCTCACGAGACACCACTCGTCCTACTAGGGACACCTAGAGGTTTAACGGCTTGCTGCATACGCTCAATGCAATCGTGTTTCCTACGAAAGTGTGACCTATCTAGTTAGTTTTTCATTTTTGTTTTACTCGAGGACGAGTAAAAGATAAGTGTGGGGGTATTTGATTGACATAGAAATGTGTTTATTTTATGCTCTTATATCTTATCTTTTGTATATAAATAAATATTACTTGGGTATTGTTTTGCTATTTTTACAGATATTCCAACCCAGCCCGCATGCAACCAGAAATGTAGAGAAATAGAGATGAAATTGCTGTGTATTTGCAGTTTGAAGAATTGTAGATGAAGATATCACATCTAGTTGCTGTTGGACAAGAAAAGGAGTGATAAAAAGGCTTTGCACATCACAAATCAATGAAGAAATATCAAGGAAGCAAGAGGAAAAAGAGAAAAGGCCCAAATTTGCTTTATTTATCAAAGGCCCATTTATGTTTCTCATTGTAAACTAATTAGTGATGTAATGACCAGGCCCATTTATCATTAGGGTTAGGGTTAGGGTTTGGCTATCTACTCTATATATACCCTTGTAATGGCATTGTAGCCACCATCCTATCTCATCTCTTATTCCATTGTTCTAATAAAAGTTCTTCTTTCTCTTTTATTTTCTGCATTTTTTTTGTTTTCTTAGCAACTAGTGTTGTCTATACGATTAGATTCGGTAGAACACTATTTGTATTTTGCACTTATTTGCATTAGTGATTTACCGTCTGATTAGATTCAGCGGAAATCCTAATTTTAATTCTTGTTTGTTATTTCAATTTCTGCAATTTCAATTTCTGCTTTTTTTTATTTTCTTAGGTCAAATTGAGTTTGATTAGATTCAAATCTAATTCATAGTTTCATTTGCTTTCCATTGAAATTGTGATTTGATCGTCGGTTCAGTTAGATCTGTTCTGAATCAAATTACAGTTTTAATTTTGTTTTTTTTTGCAAAATCAACTTCCAAAGTTCGTCTAACACGCCCACGAAACATATAAATAATAAAATTTAACTTTTCTCCCTGTGTTCGACCTGTATGCTACACACCTGTATGCTTGCAGAATTTATTACAAATGTCGCGCTTTTCTAATTCATAGACTAGCGTCGATCACCCAATAATACAGCTCAAGTGTCACTTTTACTCCATCGCATATAACCAAAATAAAAGGATGCACAATGCTTTGGCATTACCTACATCCAGTGACTTTGGACATTGATGAGTGTATTATTAGAAGACGTCACCATGACTTAATATAACAAAATTTGCTATAAAGAGAATTTTATAATTCGTAGTGGCAAACAATGTTAGAGTTATTTACATATATCAAAATACATGTATTTTATATTCATAATATTAATTGGATTTAAATAAATTACATAAATCAAATATATATATATATTATATTATATTCAATGGCCTATAAAATCGATTTTAAATCTATATCCTTTTGACCATTTCAAGGTAAATGGTCATGAACATTATATCAAAATAACGAGATTTGGAGAATTCAATATAAGAAATATTGAGCATCTCAATATAGGTTTTGATCATCATATTACATAACCTATATTAACATTTCAACATGAATGTGTATAACCAGATGCATATAAAAGGTTTACTATATTAATATCAAGCCTATCAAAATAAAGTGTAATATAAACTGTAGGCTTCATATCTAGGCTTAGTCTAATTAAGTACTTAAATTAACTCATTGCGCCTACATACACATTAGACATTTCTAACAAGTATTTATAAATAATTAGCACATGTAAATAAACAGTTGAACAAAATAATAAATAACATAACATCTAAACATATATCTAGCATACCATTATAGATGTATACGCATACATTTCATATGATACTTAGATTGAACTTAAACATTCAAGATTAACATAAAACCATTTTTATGTACATGAATGGTCAGACCATATTATAATGAATGATACATTATTTCAGTTCCAAGTATTCAGTTCAATTTTAATTAACAAACATTTTATACCAAGAATCAATACATATATACATAAAATACAAGCAGTTGACATTTGCTATGTATTTATATACATAGTTCTATAAATCGAATTTATGTGGAGCTGCCAAATCGCATTTGGTATTCAGAATTGTCATGGATCCTTCTTTAACATATTTATCCTCGTTGTTAGTGGTCCAGTCATACTGAGTCCAGCAACAAGATTGAATCTGCAACATTTACAAATAAATAGAAGATTTTTATTCCATTTGAAAATAAACAATGCATTTACTCGTATACATCACATATATATTTTGCATTCATATGCTGTGAATAGTAGTCCATGTTTTAACTCAATTATAAGCAGTTTGTTATTTCTGTACATTTGTATAATCCAGGTTTATAATACATATAAATCAATATATATATATATCCTAATTTATAATTAATACTGAGAATGTACAATGATTATGGAACATCAGCAAGTCATACTTGCAAAACAGAATACTACATTCACATAGATTAATATTTTGTATACACTTATGCAATTATCGCAAATCAGGTTTGCAGTGAAATCGTTGAATGAATAAACTACATTATGAAATTGCAATATTATATCCAATATATATATAATCATTGCTGAAAGAACCAAAATCTTTGTGAATAAATATGTTCCAACTTGTGTGTATATATATACACATACCAACATGATTAGTGATAATAAATTAAATATGGTATCTATGGATCGAGAACTGGACTTCATTCAAGATTCTGAAATTTAACTTCAATCCTCAGATTAAAACATTGCATTGACACAACGAAATAAGTCAAACTTATCCAAAGTATTAAATTATATTAAGTAATTATATGTACATGATAAAACAATGCTTTTAGATATCTTATAAAATTAGCCTGATATATGAATGTACTTCATATCAAATTTAGAAATTTCATAAAATAAACTGGTCATTGAAGCATATAATAATACAGCTAATTAAAGATAAAATATTCATATGCCTACTAGTGATCATAAATTGACACCCTCTACTATTTTGTAATGATCTTATAACATCCATATGAAATGAACATCTATTGCATTGTTTAACTTATCAAATAAGTTGATAGTATCAACATTCTTATTAGAACACTAATTCATTACATGTTATTTACAAAACAACAGAGGCACTTTCAATCTTGTATTTACTCATGCTAGAAAGTATTCTATCTTTTAATAATTCATAAAGCTAAATAAATTATAATGAAACTTTACAAACATCCAATATATATTTCAAATCGATATAAATGGGTTTTCTAGTATATCAAGACAAAGAAACATGTGGTGATCCACTTAAAAGTCAAACTTGTAACAGAACATTCATTAATGTAGAAGATTATTAGCAGCATCCTAAATTGTCTTTGATATCAGTTATGCATCTTGATACAATAACTAATACATGTAGCACTAAACTGAAATTAGACACGAGATCATATTTCTTGTATTTCTTAAATCATTTATATTGTATACTTATCTTTATAAATATACAGCTAGATCTAATAGAAGTCCATATGTTGTTTTACATAACTGGTTAGTTTCATACATGTCAATACATATATGTTATTTGCATACTTATGAAACACATCATATATATAGCTCACCGAGTTAAGATCCATAGTATATCTGCTATGATTGGAAATATTATGGTCATTATCTGTATGATGTATATGTAGAACCATAGGTCATATTTATGAATTTCAAACAATAAATGCTTGAACAAATAGGTTGGTGTCATTTTTCTGAAAACAAAATAAAATTAAGCTATCTGATTTTACAAGTAAAACAGAAAAATTGTCTTAATAATAATTAATTTCTTTAAATCAAATATTATTAAAACTAAATCCTGAAGAAAAAAAAATTTAAAACATGTCTTAAAATAAAAATATAATTGAGTCAGAAGCATTTGCACTCAAATTAATCAAACATTATGATAATGATATTAACAGTGTTCATTGAACAATATCATAAATGTTTTATCCAGATAAAACAATGTTATATATATATGTGTATGTGTGTGTGTGTGTGTATATATATATCAATTTGTCATCTGTTAATCTTTGACGATCATTCATCCAAGTATAATCTTAACAGTTAAGAGTGAATAAAATATGCTTTTCATAAGTATATAATATGCATGCTGCCAAGTAAAATTCCAATCGAGTTTATAATTGCTTAATTCATACATGTACGGGTATGGTCTTATGCTAATAAAACCTTTAAGTCATCAATGTTGACTTTCAATATACTGTCTTATAGAATTTTAATCTGATTAAATCATACGTATACACATAAAAATATATATGTATACTGTATATACATGATATACAGAACCAACAATTGATCAGCCTTTTATATTACACAAGCGATAAAATTATTTTATGAAATCAGTACCCATATTGACAGGTTATTTTGATAAATCAAAACTGTTTTGATCTATCAACAGGATTCCATGATGAACTTAATAGGATAATAACTATTTGAAATTTTAGATAAAATGAAAACTAGCTATCAAAAAAAAATCCAGTTCAAAGTTTTTAAATCAAAGATAAAACTTTGTTAACAGCAAAGCACCTTTACAGGCTTATATCAAATACAATCTTTAATTCACAGAAAAACAATTTCAGGTTGTAAATTGATTTTATAATGACTACTTGAATCCATGTCTTTTAATAAATTCGATTATCAAACTAGTGATTTAATACACTCATGAATCAAGAAATTCACAAGATTATCAACTCAAAATTGACCCATATACATTTCAGATCTTATACGATGAACAATTTCATACAAGTCAGTATCTTTAAAACTAATCGGGTTTTGATTCAAAATTATCAAACAAAAACCCTAATTATCTCAACCTAAAAATTACACGAATCCTAGCTCTGATACCATTGAAGGTTAAAATTGGTTCTATTCAAGGCAAATGAATAAAATTGTAACCAAATTAAACATCGATTTCATGAATTGATTTGTAATTCGAGCATTTTACATCACTGAAGCTTTGTTGTTCTTCGATTGGTCGAATTGAAACTGGTGTTGCTTCGAATCAAAGCCCACAAAATAGCAATCCTCCATAGAAGTCCACGATCGCTCGATCTTGATGGTGTCGAACATAATCGAGATGATGGATAAATGGAGCTAGCCATTTGGGGTTTTAGGGTTTCTACCAATTTAGGTTTATTGTGGCGGCTCAAAATAATGACCGAATAAGAATGAATCAAAGAAGAGTCAACCTTCCTTTTTACATATGGCCAACAAAAATCTAAATTGAAATAAGACCATTAAACCCTTATATCAATTCAAAATTAAAAGAAAAATTAACATTTTGATTCCCTCTTTTATTGTGAACTGTTCTCATCCATTTCAAGCGTTCTAATTTTTGACCCTATAGGCTGTTTCAATGTTGGAAATGATTTAAAATCATATTTAAAATCATAAACAATGATCGACATCTAGCAGTACATCGATGCTACCCAAGTTATAATAAGATCAACGATTCGACAACCTTTTTGTGACCAGTATATCAATATAATATAATCTTTTTAACCATATATACATGATAAAAATCAAGGCATGGATCGTATCTTCCTCTTTATGATTTAATTCATTTATCTTGATTAATGAGTAGACTGTTTTAAAACAAATCAATATTCGAGTCATGACCATTTCACAGTCTCACTCAATCAAGAGGCCCATGGATATCACTATAAATATAACGTAGGGTTAAATTCCGTCTAGATCATTCATAACTTTCATTCGAGTCGAGATATATCCAATAATGACCGTTATCGTTACTCTGTTACGAATAACTTTAGATGATATCAAAAGACAAATATCCTCGTATAAAATTATAATGATTTCAGGTTTAAGGACCATTACATCACTGTCACTATGAGAATAACTTATGATACTATTAATTATATTCCATGTAGTTATCTCACGGTTGGTTAGCCCAATACGATATTCTCTAATACGTATTTATGTTCTGACATTAATATCACATATATTAATGATCAATGAGATACGATCATCAGTCAATCAACATATTAGTCTCGATGCTTTATTGTTGTCCTATATATAAACAATAAAACTTGACTAGGGACATTTAAGAATTATAATACTTAATATATTATATAATCTTAAGTTCAAGTCACTTACTTAAACTATATAATTCCGTATTATAATTCTAAGGACTTATATTATGTTAATATTTATATTACGCAGTAAATTTAACATAACATAATATTTTATTCTAGGTAAAATAATAACATCAATAGTGTTATCAATCTCATCAAATGGATTGCCTCTAGGGCATAAACTCTAACAGTACTCACATGTATTCAAATATTTGCTGGCACATGAGCATGTGGTTCAATAGCGAAGTAATCAACAAATGAACAACTATAATCTGGGCAATATAATAGTGAATTCAAAATATCATATAGAGGTTGGTGTTCATTATATACTTGTGTAGCAAGAGTACACACACATATTCATGTTGTTACTATATATATATATATATATATATAACCATGGTTGGGCATGCAACAGTTTATTTTTTCGTAAATAATAATAGGGCAGCAGTTGTATGCATATGTCCAACTAGATAATATAAGTAGGAAGTCGCAAAATAATTAGGTGGCCGAGTTCCAGTTTTAAGAACACGACAAGACATGTGTCAGCATGTATTCTTTAATACCACACAACATGGCACGAAATGATTAAGGCGACATGAGTTTGATTACAGGTCATAATAAAATATGGAAGAGACAGGGTACATGGGTATCAAATACACACACACACACATATATATATACACATATGTGAATTTAAAACATAAATCCAAACAAAAATATATCCAAAAAAAGTCAGGGGTATAAGTTTTATTTATTCTCGCAAATAGCTCATGCAACAATCAAGGCAATGAAAGTTCTTATGTTTGTACGTATGCTAACGATCAACATACACACATACAAGATTGTAAATGTATACACACATACGCACCAGCCTCCACATATATACAAAATCAAGGTTTCAAAATATCCAACAGGCAAAGAATAGAATCACGCAGCAACAAAAAGGAGCCAACAACATTGTAACAACCCGGAAAATCAAAACCAATAAAAAAAATATTTTGGAAATTTTAATGAATTTTGAATATTTAAAATGATTTATTTTAAATAATAACAACTAGAAATTTATTTTGAATAGAATTAGAATGTATAAATTTATTACAATCGAATTTAGAAAATAAATAATTATTTTAATTATAAAAGAAATTGGAAATGGAGCGGTAGTTTGAAAATTCGATTTTAAATTTCAAATGAACGTAAAGGATTCAAAATAAACCGGATTTTAGTGAAACTATAAATATTTGAATCTGTTTGAAAATATCTTTCCAACGAATTCGAAAAATTGAAATTTCATAGCGGGAATAAAAAGTTATGCCCAGTTGAAAATTCATAATAGTCGCTATGGAAATATAGCCCTTAAAAATAGAGATTTTGCAAACGACCTCCATTTTCGGCGAGGCCACTTTTGTTGGATCCAGAATGTCAAGTTATTGCTAGATTCCAATTTTTATAATTTTTGGAATCAATATGTGAGCTTGGTGAATTTAAACGTATTTGGTCAATTTAGTTTGAATTTAATCGAATGGAAAATGATCGTATTTCAAACAGTCTCTGAATTCGACGAAATTTGTTTTTTTAGGACCACATTGTCAAATCATAGCCAAATTTATTTTTCTGTAATTTTTGGAGTCCATATGTGGCCCTGGTAAATTAAAATATGCGATTGAATTTAAAATATAATGACTAATATTTTAAATTTAATGAAAACTAATCGAAACAGCCAAACTGGCTTACGATACATATCTCATTGTGTTAAGAATGGGGGTAATTGGCTAGGGCGACAGTCGTTGGGTTCGATTTGGGGTTCGGATGAAAAGTCAATTTTTTCGGAGAAAAAATAATAATAAATAAATTATATTTATAACCCCACCCCTTTCTCTTTCTTCCCCTCCCGTTCATTTCAGTTCAAATTGAAAATTGAAAAAAAAAAGAAATAAATGTGTTGACCCATCACTCACGCCCTAGCCCCCCCACCTCGAGGCCGCTGGAGGCCTCGCCCCCCCCCCCCCCCTGATTGGCGTAGAACCCCTTGGCCCATGTTCCCCTCCTCCGTCCTCCTTCTACACTCCTCTTCCTCAGTTGAATGCCCCCCATCCCCAATCACCTAAAACCGCCACCACCAATCCACCCTAGGTTCGTCGCCGCCACCATTCGCCACCCCTCCGATGAACCGCGATCCCCCCTCTCTCCCACTGTAAGTTTTATCCTCTTTTAATTTTGATTTTTGTTTATAAAATATTTTGATTTTTGTTTATAAAATATTTTGATTTTTTTAATGAAATATTTTGATTTTTGTTTATAAAATGTTATGGTTTTTTTTTAAAGAGAAAATTTTATATATTTAAAATAGAAAGAATATATTTTTATAAATAGAAAGAACAGATTTTTATAAATAGAAGAAAGATTTTATTTTTATGCTTATAAAAAAATAGGATTTTTATATAATAAAGAATATAAAAATATTATTTTTATATATATGAAGTAGCGATAAAAATTCGATTTTTATATATATGAAGTAGCGATAAAAATATGATTTTTATATATGTAGCGAATTAAAAATCTGATTTTTATATATATAGAGAAAAGATAAAAATATGATTTTTATTATTTGAATAGAAAATAAAAATGTGAGTTTATTTTATTTGAATGAAGCGATAAAAATATGATTTTTATTATATATATAGCAAAGTAAAATTATCATTTTTAATATATAAACATCATATTAAAAATGTGATGTTTAATATGAACAGCGTAGAAAAGACTGCGTTGGAATTTCGGGCAAATCCAAACGGTTCAGAAATTCAGAAATAAAACTGGAGGAGTGGATCCCAAAGGTGAGAACTTCTCACTTTAATTTATTTTCTAGTTAGAAATATATAATAGGATGCATACGGTGCTTAGTAGCACCCGACACCTTTGTTTGAAACCATGTTTGTTTGGTTGTTTGGTTGATTAGATTATTTGTTTGAATTTGGTTGTTTAGGTGAAATGAATTGATTAGAATTGGTATGTACATGGCGCGATCCATTAGTCGGCGAGGGATAAGGCTAGACCTTATTCCGGTTCTAATATCGCGTCGTTATGCTGCCGAAATTTTCTAAAAATATTAGAACAATAAAAATATCATTTTTATTGTATTGATGAACTGTATAAAATATTCATGACATGAAATAAATATTTTATAGTTAAAAATATAATTTTTAATGTGTATATGAATAAAATAAATATTCATTCACAAATCGGACGATTTGTTTATGTACACACATTTTACTGATATTGATTGGGACGATATATTTTACACATCGCCCAACTGCACAAATGTACTTGGAATATTCATAATTGGAATGAGGCATTTGTTGTATTTTTATAACACTTGTTTATTATATACGCGGGTTATTCGGAAAGGCTGGGTTTATACCCATTCTGAATAACTGATTCGACGATAAGTCTATGATGAAGACAGTAGTTGAAGACCAGAGGTATTCACATCATTTGGATGATTACTGATGTCTTGATTGGGCTGTACACACAAGACAAGGTAATAAGTGGTGATCGTCCAAATGTACTTGGAGATCGACCAGATATGCGAGGACCTCTCTCCTGTATTGGACATATGGGACGAGGAATAAGGTGCCTCCGGTTTTGTTCAGAGCCAGAACGAACTTGTAAATGGATGTGTGTCTGACATTGGATTTTATTCTGAGTTGATTGATCTCTATTAAATCTATATTTGTTTAGCGGCGGAGAATTTATTCTCTTGCTTAATGCCCTTCTCTGAGACGTATGAGCCCAGAGGTTATATATCGATAGACATCTGTCGCATGGCGTGAATTTCTTGTGTGGCATGCTTGAGTAGCAAATAATCAAGGCTTTTGTTGAAAAGCAGAGTCTTGTGTTTGATGATCAAAGCACGGCCTTAAACGGCATAGCTTTGTGTATAACGTTAATTCGCAAGCCTCACACCTCAGTATGAGTTAAAAACGGGATAAGGGACCACCCAAGGAGAACATGACGTTTCTTTCTAGCTACGGGTAGTGTTGGGGTTTTGCAAGCCCAGACATTTATATTACTTTTACTTTTGTGGTTGTTGGAATGCGAGGCGCCTCAGTTGTATCGCGCTCTACGAAGCCGATGGATAGGTCCGATAGAACTGGGAAACATATGTTCAGGAACACTAATCCACTAACATAAGTGTGGATCGGCCTTAGAGGATCCTGGGGTTGCCCAGAGTGTGCAGTCCCGAGACATTTGCTAGAGTGTTTCGAAGCGGAAAGGAGTACATCCCTTGCCTAGACTTATGATGGAAATCCAATTTCCAATACGTGACATTTCGTTATTGATTGTAGATCCTAGTATTGGCGACATAGTAGCATGGGATACTATACCGTCTATGATTGATACATTTATATTTTAAGTTGTTTTCATACACTTTACAGTATAATAGTATCAAAATGATTTGTTTTAAACTTACAAAGCATGTTTGGCTGTTATAAGGTAAAACCCTATCCTCCGGCTTGCGTTACATTGTGTGATGGGACCTGGGTCTTATAATAGCTTCATTTTTTCCAAGAAGCATTAAGTTGTTTGTTTTATGCACTGGTATTCTTTGGAGGAAACCCGTTCCGTGTTATACAGCTTGGTCCCCAGATTTATTTTATTTTTAAAGTAAAGATTTAATAACTGTTTTAGTTCTCACACCAGTAACCTGACTGACCTGGAGTATATTGTTTTAACCTAAACTCTAGGTGCCCCTATTGTAATAACCCGGAAATCCGAGCCAATTTAAAAAATTTATTTTGGCAATTTTTATGAATTTTGAATATTTAAAATGAATTATTTAAAATAATAACGACGATAAATTTATTTTGAATAGAATTAGAATGTATATTTTTAGTTGAATCGACGTTAGAATATAAATAATTTATTTTAATTATAAAAGGAATTGAAAATGGTGCGGTAGTTCGAAAATTCGATTTCAAATTTCAAATGAATGTACAGGATTCAAAATAAACCGGATTTTAGCGAAACCAAAAATATTAGAATCTATTTGTAAATATCTTTCCAACGAATCTGAAAAATCAAAATTTCATAGCGGGAATAAAAATTTATGCTCAGTTGAAAATTCAGAATAGTCGCTGTGGAATTTTGGCCCTTAAAAGTGGAAATTTTGCAAACGACCTTCGTTTTCAACGAAACCACTTTTGTTGGATCTGGGATGTCATGTTATTGCTAGATTCCAAAATTCATAATTTTTGAAATCAATATGTGAGCGTGGCAAAGTAAAACGTGTTTTAATAGTTTCAGTCAATTTGGATCGACTAGAAAATGACCATTTTTCAAACGGTCTTCAAATTTGATGAAATTAGTTTTGTTAGGACCATATCGTCAATACAAAGCTAGAAATAATTTTTCTGGAATTTTTAGAGTCTGTATGTGGCCCCAATAAATTGAAATTCACGTTTAAACTGAATATATATTGAATCATATTTTAATTTGAATCAAAACTGATCGAAACGATAGAGTTGGCTAACGAAACCTATCCCATTGTGTTCGTAATGGGGGTAATTAGCTGGGGGTGACAGTCGTTGGGTTTGAATTGGAGATAAAAATAAGTAACTTTTTAGAAATAAAATAAATTAAATATATATTATTATATAACCTAACCATCACTCTCCCTCCCCCCTTTCCTTCAGTCAAACCCGACAGTCCAAAAAAAATCGCGGAGACCTAATCCGCCGTCGGACGATCATCGCGGGCCCCAGCGACGCTGATGCACCGCCTCTGCCTAGAGCAAACCCCGCCTCCCTATCTCCTCACCATCCTCTCTTGCCCCGCTCTCTTCTTCCTCGAGCCAGAGACCCCCTAAAACCCCCGAAGACCAAGTCTGAACCGCCTACACCTGGAGCCGCCACCCCAAACCCTAGGCCTCCGACCGTGACCATCGGCCCCCTTCCTCTTCGATTTGCGAAAAACAGGCCCCTCCTCTTCTAAAAATACAACTGTAAGTATTAATTTATCCTTTTTTTTTATGAAATCAGTTTTCTTATATATGTGTTATAATCAAAATAGGGTTTTTAAATATATTAGTAATTTTATAAATGATTTTTACCTAAATGAAAATGTGTTTTTATTTTATAAACACATTAGAATAAAAAGGTAATTTTTGTATAAAATACATGAGAATAAAAAACCCGAGGTTTGTATGGTTTACATGAGAGTAAAGATGTGATTTTTATAGAATAAAGAATATAAATATGGGATTTTTATCTATGTAGCGTTGTTATAAAAATATGAAATTATTTTTAGAAAGATAAAAATTCGATTTTTATTATATATGAAGCGAAATAAAAATTCGATCTTTATATAAGAAGTAGGAATATAAAAATATAATTTTTATTACGAAGTTAGCATGATAAAAATATGATCTTTATTATAGGAACACCGTTATAAAAATAGAACTTTTATCTATATAGTAGCGGAATAAAAATAGAATTTTTATCTATATAGTAGCGGTATAAAAATAGAAATTTTTTCTATATAGTAGCGGTATAAAAATAGAATTTTTATCTATATAGTAGCGGTATAAAAATAGAATTTTTATCTATATAGTAGCAGTATAAAATTGTGATTTATATCCATATAGCATAGTTATAAAGATGTGATTTTTATATACATAGCAACAATATAATGATGCGATTTTTATATATGTAGTGGATACGGACAACGAAAGTGACAAAATGCGAGCACGGCGAAGATTTTCTACATATGAAGAGTCGCGGCGTTTGGTTTAGCTTATCGGTGAGAACTCCTCACTTTTAATTTAATTTCTAGTTTGAAATATATACTAGTTAACAGACGGTGCTTAGTAGCACCCGACACCCGTCGTCCACAGACCATGGATGACTTGTTTGTTTGATTGATGTGTTGTGAAAATTGATTGTGTGATGTGGATTGAATAAATATTTTATAGTTAAAAATATAATTTTTAACGTGTATATAAAATAAATATTTATAAACAAATCGGACAATTTGTTTATGTACACACATTTGAATGATATTGATTGGGACGATAAATTTTACGCATTGCCCGACTGCACAAATAAAACCTGTGTTTGATTGTTTGAAATCCCATACGGGTATTGGGATGAAATTGGACATACACCAATCCCAATAATTAGCTGTATGTCGATCAATTGATTGACAGACTGTGTAAGTGTTGAATATTTATATTTGATGCTTATACATTGTAGAATGCAATCTGGATGATGGATTGTTGTTTTCATTGTTGTTATACACATTTGTTGTGTGAAAAATTGACTGTGTCTGATTCCAGTTCAGAAAAGAATGAATATTTTAAAATAACGATCATTTTAAAATAACGAATATTTTAAAATAATATTAAGTAAAAGGATCAAAATGTGGTTTTGATGTCTGATTTGGGATGGACATGAATATATTTAAATATATATAGCTGTGTCGATTAGATTGACGCCATTCGAACGTGAACGATATTTATATCGATTTTATTCATTTTTATAATGAATATCGAAAAGGAATTGATTTCAAAATCTAATGTTTTGAAAATATTATCATTTATATATCGATGATATGGAATTTAAATTTTTATTTGAAATTGAATATGAAGTTTAAATCGTTTTGAAAACGAATTTAAAACGATTTATAAAATACGTTTTAAAAAGAAATCGACGAAATATAAAAAATATATATATATATTATATATATATAATGGCCTGAATAGAACGTGCCGCGTTGCGGCAGTTCTCGAATTTCGACCATTGACTTCGAATGGATATTACGGGAGATCCGACCGTCGGATTCTCCTTAAACCGGAACCGTTGGGTTCGTATCGAAAAATGTTTTCTATCGAATATTAGATATTTGAAATCTAACGGTTGGATTTGGAATTATATCCAAATCGAATTTGGAAAAGGTAATTGTAAGTGCAGTTCGATGGCCATTGATGGAAATCGACTGTACGGGCCTTGATAAACTTATTAAAAATAGCAATAATTTATGTAAAATCATAAGAAATGATTTGGAAAGAATTAGGATGAAAAACTCCAAATTTGAAAAGTAAAAATAGATTTTTATCTAAATGAACTAGTTTTGAACTAGAATTATAATCCATTTTTTTTAAATAAATAAATTGGATTTGAAAGGGTTTTAAAAGTTACCAGAATTTCCAATAATTGAAATGTAATGGATTTGAATCGAAATTGTCTTTGGAATATTTCGATATTGGTTTTCGTGATTATACAGATATTGTTATGGAAGTTTGGAAGATATATTTATATTGTTATTTCCAATATGATATTTGTTGGTCGTAGAATTTGATATTGAATATAAGCCGATATATTTTTTATTCAGAGCCTTGTATTTAATATCAAATGGGATTTGGGTTTGTCGTGAATGGTGTCTTCATAAACACTGTTCTTAAACCCAGTCGAGAAAAAGATTAAATCTTTTTATTTAGATTTAATCAAATGTGCCAATTAAATGATATTTAATTGGAATTGAATTGGAATTGATTTTTGGGTTTATCGTGAACGGTGTTTTAAATAACACTCGTTCTTTAACCCGATAATTAATGAAATGTGAATTGGGTTTGTTGTGAACTGTGTTTTTAACGACATTCGTTCTTTAACCCGATTTGCAGTGAAATGTGATTTGGAATTTATAAATCTTTCGTAAAGATTTAAAGGAGATTTTCCAAAGTAAAGTTTTCCAATTTAATAAAATAAATTGGAATGGAATGGAATTCGATTTGGTGATAATCGAAGTGAATTTCTGTGGTAGAAGACTGCTAATATATATGGAATTTAAAAGGTTTTGTCGTTATTCCATTCATATTATTAGTTAGATATGGAAGTTCATATCAATTATATACATTGATCTGTTTTCCTTGAAAATTCCATTGTTAATGGAATGTGATTTTGGGTTTATCGTTAACCGTGTTTTAAATGACATTGGTTCTTTAACCCAGTTGAAAACAGGATATGACTTCCCAAGTTAAACAATCATTAATATTGATTTTTGGGAAGATTAAATCCAAGTGGAGTTTTAATGAATCTTTAATTAGATTGAATTATCAAGAATGGAGTATCACCAGTTTTGCTCCAGGCGATAGTTAAATCTTTAATTAGATTTGAACGTGAAATGGTAATTGAATTTACCGATAACACTTTGTTGTTAGATATGAATATGACCAGTTTTACTTCATGGGATGAATAGGATGGGGTTGGGAAATTTAACAAGTGATTACTTCGGTAAGGTTTGCTAATCCCAACTAGTTTGGATAAACCATAATTTGGTTTGAATTGATATTCAAAAGAAGATTAAAGAATAAATTTAAAGAATTTATCTTTGATAAAATTAATGGGAACCCTTCCCAATGTATAAGAATATTTGAATAAAAGAATATTCTGAAGTGGAATAAGGCGTATGTTGTGTTTGTGTAACACTTGTTGATTATATATGCGAGTTATTCAGAAAGACCGGGTTTATCCCATTCTGAATAACTGATTCGACGATGTGTCGAGAATGAAGACGGTGGTCAAAGACCGGAGGTCCTCACATCGTCTGGATAATTACTGATGATCTTGATTGGGTTGTATACCCAAGAGGAGGGAATCAATTGGTGATCGTCCAGACACACTTGGAGATCGATGGATATGCGAGGAATAAGGTTTCTCCGGTTTCGTTCAGACCCAGAATGAACTTGTAAATGGACAGTGTGTCTGACATTGGATTTTATTCTGTGTTGATTGATCTCTATTAAATATACATCTGTTAGGTGGCGGAGAATTTATTCTCTTGCTTAACACCCTTCTTTGAGAAGTACGAGCCCAGAGGTTGTATATCGATGGACATCAGTAGCATGGAGTGAATTGCCTGTGTGGCATGCCTAAGTGGCAAATGATCAAGGCTTTTGTTGAAAAGCAAAGTCTTGTGGTTGATGATCAAAGCACGGCCTATGTGGCACAACTTTGTGTCTGGCGTTAATTCGCGAGTCTCACACCCCGGTATGAACCAGAAACTAGAGAGAATCCAGGGAGAACATGCGTCTCTTTCTAGTTAGAGGTGGTGTCAGTGAACTACCAGCCCTGACATTTATATATATTTTCACGGTGTGGTTGTTGGAATGCGAGGCGCCTCGGATATGGAGTCATCTGGTTCATTTATGCCCCATAGGGCGGGGAGACGTATTGTTCAGGGTTTCATTTTAATCCGCTACGTGTGGAACGACCCTGTGGCTCCTAGGTGCAGTTGTGGCTGTAGCTTGAGACACGGACTAGAGCGTCTCGAATTTGGTGAGGACGATCCCTGGCATCGGTTCACATATGGAAATCCAACTTCCAATACGTGACTTTGTGGTTTTGATTATAGAGCCTAGTATGGCGACATAGTGGTATGGGGAACTTATGCCGTCTATGATTGATACTTATGATTGAAATTGTTTTGATACTATACACTTATAGTAATAACAAAAGATGAAATTTAGCATATCAAGCATTCTTTGGCTATTATAAGGTAAAACCCTATCCTCCGGCTTGTGTTGCATTGTGTGATGGGACCTGGGGCTTATAATAGCTTCATTGTTCTTTATTTAGCATTGCGCTGTTGTTTTATACACTGGTATTCTTGGGAGGGAACCCGTTCCGTGTTATACGGCGTGGTCCCTTGATTTACCTAACTTTAAAATCAAATTTAATAACTGTTTTAGTTCTCACACCAGTCACAATACTGACCTGGAGTTTATTGTTTTAACCTAAACTCCGGGTGCCCCTATTTTCTGCATGGGCAGCTAGTAGTTTTGGTTTTGCAGATTTATATTCACAGCATCCTGATTTGCAGCTGGAATGATATTCAGATAGCTCTGTATCCGTATATTCTTTTCAGTTGTGTCTTGTATTATTTTCCGCTGTAGTAATGTAATTAAATCTCTGATATTTCTCTGATGTATAATATGTATTCATACTCTGTATATTCTTGTATGTATTCTGATGGAACTGTTGTAATAAGCAATGAAATGTTCTTCTGTTTGTGTTCCGATGTGTCTTGTCCTCATTACAATCCGTGTTTTCCTTACCGGGGAAGTTCGGGTCCTTACAGTGGTATCAGAGCTTTGGTTTACAGAGCTCGGAGAACAAGACACGTTAGAATCGAACAAAAGAATTCATCAGAGATTGGATTAGTAATATCCAATGAGAATGACTCGTTAGAGATGGGATCAGTAGTATCCTAGAACGAGTGTGGAGAGTATATTTTTAAAATGAAAACGAATTTTGTTTTGAAAATTTAAACTTTATTCAACGTATTTGAATATTTATTTGTGTTGAATTTGGGCAATCCAATATATAAATTTTGCATATACGTCTGATCCACGGATATTCAAAGTTTTAATATATTGGGTAGATATAGAATCCCACTATAGTCGCCCGGAGATGATTCTGATGATAAGGCTTCATCATCAGTGTCTGTGTTCGAGTTTCGAAGGTGGGATATCTATATGATTCCAATTGACTGGTGTGAGAACCAAAATTAGATAGGGTCTATTGTTGTGAATTGACATCAAAAACATTATTTTCTGTATATATATCAAAATTATGAATTTGAAATGTTAATCAACTAGTTGATTGATGGTTGTGTTGTTTGATTATTGGTTGATTTATTAAAATTTGAACCATTTAGCCAAATTGTACCAAATATTGAACTGTATTGAAAATTGTTTGAAAATGCATGCATATATATGTGTAACCGTTGAACAGGTCATTGCAAAGAGGCTAGAGCAGAGGAATAAAATTGTTTGCCTGACAAATAGGTACATGTTTATTGTATTTCTTGGGTTTTGGATGATTTTATGAGCCGATTGGCTAGCCGCTTGGCTGTTTCTTTTTCTTTTTGGATTGCAGAGGCCTGTATGGAAATTTCGGGATTTTCCCGGTGATCCCATGCAGGGGAGGTTATGGCGAAATTTTTCGAAAATTTAGGGTGTTAGCCAAATTTTTGAAAAATTTGAAAAGTTCTTAGAAACTGAAAAGTTGATGAACTTAAGCCATAATGAAAAGAATGAAAGTTGAGTTGATTTGTAAAACAACTTTCAGCTTGGTTCCTTTTCAGGGACGAAAAGTTTTAAGTGGGGGAGATTGTAATAACCCGGAAATCCGAGCCAATCTAAAATTTTTTATTTTGGCAATTTCAATGAATTTTGAATATTTAAAATGAATTATTTTAAATAATAACGACGAGAAATTTATTTTGAATAGAATTAGAACGTATATTTTTAGTTGAGTCGACGTTAGAATATAAATAATTTATTTTAATTATAAAAGGAATTGAAAATGGCGCGGTAGTTCGAAAATTCGATTTCAAATTTCAAATGAATGTACATGATTCAAAATAAACCGGATTTAAGAGAAACCAAAAAATAATAGAATCTATTTGAAAATATATTTCCAACGAATCTGAAAAATCAAATTTTCATAGCGGGAATAAAAAGTTATGCCCAGTTGAAAATTCAAAATTGTCGCTGCTGAATTTTGGCCCTTAAAAATGCAAATTTTGCAAATGACCTTCGTTTTCGACGAAACCACTTTTGCTGGATCCGGGATGCCAAGTTATTGCTAGATTCCAAAATTCATAATTTTTGAAATCAATATGTGAGCGTGGCGAAGTAAAACATATTTTAACAGTTTTAGTCAATTTGGATCGACCAGAAAATGGCCATTTTTCAAACGGTCTTCAAATTTAATAAAATTAGTTTTGTTAGGACCATATCGTCAATACGAAGCAAGAAATAATTTTTCTGGAATTTTTAGAGTCTGTATGTGGCCCCAATAAATTGAAATTCACGTTTAAACTAAATATATATTGAATCATATTTTAATTTGAATCAAAACTGATCGAAATGATAGAATTGGTTAACGAAACCTATCCCATTGTGTTCGGAATGGGGGTAATTAGCTAAGGGCGACAGTCGTCGGGTTTGAATTGTAGATAAAAAAAGTAACTTTTTAGAAATAAATTGAATTATGTATATATTATTATTATTATTATATAACCTAACCTACACTCTCCCTCCCCCTTTCCTTCAGTCAAACCCGACAGTCCAAAAAAAATCGCGGAAACCTAATCCGTCGTCGGCCGATCATCGCGGGCCCCAGCGACGCTGATGCGCCGCCTCCGCCTAGAGCAGACCCCGCCTCCCTCTCTCCCCACCATCCTCTCTCGCCCTTCTCTCTTCTTCCTCGAGCCAGAGACCCCCTAAAACCCCCGAAGCCCAAGTTCGAACCGCCTACACCCAGAGCCGCCACCCCAAACCCTAGGCCTCCGACCGCGACCACCAGGCCCCCCTCCTCTTCGATCTGCGAAAAATAGCCTCCCCCTCCTCTTC
Organism: Allium sativum; assembly: GCA_030737875.1. Classification (NCBI taxonomy): domain Eukaryota; kingdom Viridiplantae; phylum Streptophyta; class Magnoliopsida; order Asparagales; family Amaryllidaceae; genus Allium; species Allium sativum. The sequence continues at coordinate 202,138,778 of CM060925.1, read as the reverse complement.
TAAAAATCCAACTGTAAGTATTAATTTATCCTTTCTATTATGAAATCAGTTTTCTTGTATATATGTTATAATCAAAATAGTGTTTTTAAATATATTAGTAATTTTATAAATGATTTTTACCTAAATGAAAATATGTTTTTTTATAAACGAATTAGAATAAAAAGGTAATTTTTATATAAAATACATGAGAATAAAAAACCCGAGGTTTGTATAGTTTACATGAGAGTAAAGACGCGATTTTTATAGAATAAAGAATATAAAAATGGGATTTTTATCTATGCAGCGTTGTTATAAAAATATGAAATTATTTTTAGAAAGATAAAAATTCGATTTTTATTGAGACGACCCTGAACCCCGTACTGACGGCGGCAAGGGTAATCTTAGGAATATAACACATAAACAGATAATAGCAGAACAGAAATAAATAAATACACCAGATAATGCACAATAGAATATACTGGATAAACATAACATCAGAGTTACACAGTATACAGAATTATACTTAGTACAAATACAGTTCAGCTATACATAAATGTCTACAGCGGAAAACAAACATAATGTACAATAGGAGCTGAACAGCATAAAAAGAGAAAAATGATAGAATCCATCTTCAGCTCCAGCTATCCATAGAAAGCCAGCTAAAACCTGAATACAAGGCTGCCCGTGTAGAAAAAGGGGCACCCGAGTTTGAAAGTGAAACAAACTACGAGTCAGTCATGGGACTGGTATGAGAAATCTACTTAACACATTCTACAAATGGGCAAATCACAGGACCACGCCATTTTCGTGGAACGTGTTTACTCCATCGGATTGCCAGTGCTTTAAAATAAATTCTTCTTTTAAACATCCCAATGCTTTTTATAAAAATGAAGCCATTATAAGACTCAGTTCCCATCACACAATGCAACGCAAACCGAAGGATAGAGTTTTTACCTTATAATGGCCAAAATATGCTTGATACGAAGAAAACAAAAGCATTTTTATATTATTAATAGTGTTCATATGTTTCAAAAACAATTTCAAATCATAAGTATCAATCATAGACGACATTGATGCCCCATACCACTATGTCTCCATATATAGGTATACAATCAAAACCGCACAGTCACGTATTTGGAAATTGGATTTCCGTCATGAACCAAGGCAAAAGATAGTCCTTACCGACTTCGAGACGCTCTAGCCCGTGTCTCAGGCAAGTACTCAGTCAAGCCTTAGGATCGTCAGGGCCGGTCCACCGATGTGGATTAAAATTCCTGAACACTACGTTTCCCCGCCCTATGGGGCGTAAATGAGCCAACGAATGACTCCATCGGTCCCGGATCGACCGATAAAACCGAGGCGCCTCGCAATCCATCATCCACATAAGTAAAATGTCAGGCCGTGTAAAAACACTGACACAACTCCTAGCTAGAAGGAAATGCATGCCCTCCTTGAGGTCCTTCTCCCGTTTCTGGTTCATACCGGGTGTGAGGCTCGCGAATTCACGTTATACACAAAGCTACGCCACACAGGCGGTGCTTTGATCATCAATCACAAGACTTTGCTTTTCAACATAAGCCCTGATCACTGCATTTTAGCATGCCACACCGACAATTCACACCATGCAACTGATGGTTATCAATCGCACAGAATGAATTCCAATGTCAGACACATAGTCCATTCGCAAGTCCGTTCTGGGTCTGAACGAAACCGGAGGCACTAAATACCTCGCATATCCATCGATCCCCACATACATCTGGACGATCACCACTCAATATCCATATTTCGGGATGCCTCCCAATCGGGACATCAGTTACCATCCAAACGAAGTGAAGATCGGTCTTCAACCCCGTCTTCATCTTCGACTTCTTATCGTCGATTCAGTTATTCAGAATGGGATAAACCCGGTCTTTCTGAGCAACTCGCGTATATAATAAACAATTGCAACACAAACATACATACGCATCATTTCAATTCATTAGTCACTAATCGACAATCAGTAAGAGAACGATTTCCCAAATATTAACCCCGAAGGCCGAAACCAACATCAGATCAACATCCAGGAAAACCATTCGACTTAGCCAACCTTCAGTTAGTTTCTAAATATCACATCCATATCGTTTATAATATTTTATAATGATTTATCGCTATTTTTATTTATTTTAAAATAGCCAATTTATTCAAAACGACGCTTCGGGCCATAACGCGGCCGTGGCGCTGTTTTTCTTCAAATTTGATTTACACATATCTGAATTTCTAACCGTTGGATCTTCTCAAAATTTATATCATTAGAAAGATCTTTTCAAAACAAATCCAACGGTTCCAGTTTCGGGAAAATCCGACGGTCGGATCTCCCGGTATAATCGTTTGAAATTTCGATTTTAAAATACGAACAACAGCGTCGTTATTCGATTTAATATAATTATATTTATATATATGTATATATAAATATAATCGATTCTGGCGCTGTTTTTCTTCAGATTTTAATTAAACATTCCGGACAATCCAACCGTTGGATTTTTACAAAGTTGGTGTCGTTGGAAAGATATTTCCCAAGCGAACCCAACGGTTGCGGTTTCGGGAAAATCCGATGGTCAGATCTCCCGCACTAATCGTTTGAAATCACGGTTTCAAAATACGAACTGCAGCTTCGTTATTCGATATATTTCAATTCTATATATATATATATATATATATCAATTCTTCGATTTCAAAACTATATGATTTTCATACTTTTGATAAAAAAATCTATTTTTATCTAACTGTCTTCTATTTCAACACTTCACTATTTTTAACAATTCATGTATATAATAAAAAAGTGATTTTTAATGTAAAATAATTTATTTCAAAACACGACTATTTTATATAGTTCATATAGATGATAAAAATATGATTTTTATTATAAAACAATTTATTTCAAAATATGAATACCATTCAACACATGAATTTCAATTCAACGAATGAATTTCGATTCAACACATGAAGGTTTTCTATAGTTTATATATATATAGATAAAAAGGTGATTTTTATATTTAAATCACGAATACCATTCAACACATGAGTTTCTATTCAACGAATGAATTTCAATTCAACACATGAAGGTTTTCAATAGTTTGTATATATAGAGTAAAAATGTGATTTTTATTGTTAAAACAATTTATTTAGAACACGAATACCATTCAACACATGAATATGATTCAACGAATGAATTTCTATTTAACACATGAAGGTTTTCTATAGTTTGTATATATAGAGTAAAAATGTGATTTTTTTTGTTAAAACAATTTATTTAGAACACAAATACCATTCAACACATGAATATGATTCAACGAATGAATTTCTATTCAACACATGAAGGTTTTCTATTCAACAGACGAATATAGTTTCAACACAGGAAAATAATTCTAACACATGAATATTATTCAAAATTTCGGCAGCATAACAGCCGGGTAGTTAAAACCGGGACCGTCCCTAGTATGGCTCCTCGCTCTACCTTAAAGCCTCGCAGCTTTTGACAATGGGGAATCATGCATCTAGTTCGCACGCAGGAAGCATGTATATTTTTTTCATTTCCACAAACTAATCCTATGTGGTTTCAACCAAATATTCCTCAACCACAAACGGGTATTTTTCAACCACAATCAATCAATTTCAACCACAAACAATTTCAATCAACCATTCGCTATCAGTCAATTTTCACACCAATCACAACCAATAAATATCGTCCATGGTTTGTGGACAAGGGGCGTATATATATATATATATATTTATATATATATATAGCATTTCACTTCTATTTCAACACATATATAATTTTTACAACACACATACAACTTATACATCAAACGTACAACTTATACAACGCTTATACAAGAGGTGTACAACGCATATATAACTCATACATCGACTATATAATTTATACATCATCGTTTTCCATATCGTTTATAATTTAGAAATCTCACATTGGGTTCCACTCCACCAAAAATAGCAGAAGGCTCAGAAAAATATGCGGTCTCTTCTAGAATGTAGAAGACGTCCACACGAGTCCACTATCTCTTGTTTCACTGAATTTCGTCAATAAACGAAAAAGATATGATTTTTACAGTGAAATCAAAAACGGTAGCGCTTTAAACTGCTATTATATAGTTTAAAATTAAATAGGCCGTATACCTCCTTGAAGCTTCAAAACTAGGTTATCGTTTTTCGTTCAATCCGTGCAACTATATGACGATCGGCCTACGCCACGATGTCCGCCTTGGAGAGGCGCGCCTGGAGAGGTAGGTGGGGTCCAGCTCGCGGCGGCTCTAGTGGAGGAAAATGGCTCGAAACGGCGGGAGTTCAGGGGCCTCAAACTCGAGCAAGACGCGACGATAATCGATGGAGCTTACATGGATTTAAAGAGGAGATCCAGATCATCAAAAAGCTCCAAAGGGGCACCTGATTTTACTGAGTAGATTTGAAGAAACAGAGGAGGGAAGGAATCGACTTGTTTTCGTCGTTCAGCAGGGGGGTCGAGGAAGAAACAGCGGGGAGAGAGAAAATGAAGGCCCAATCACGTTTTTTCTTTATTTTATATATTTTTAAATTTCGAAAATACCCCCTTTCACACACGAACTCCAATCCAAACCCAACGACTGTCGTTCCTAGTGTTTTACCCCCATTCCGAACACAATGGGATATGTTTCGTAGGCCCATTCGACTGTTTCAGTCAGTTTTCCTTCAAATTAAAATATAAAACATTCAATATTTGATTTGAACGTACACTTCAATTTGCCAGAGCCACAAATTGATTCGAAAAATTCTAGAAAAATAAATCTGGCTATATTTTGACGATACGGTCCCAACAAAACTAGTTTCATCGAATTCTGAGACCGTTTGAAAAATGCTCCATTTCAGGTCGATCCAATTTAATAGAAATCGACCAAACACATTTTCCTTTGCCACAATCACATACTAACTTCAAAAAGTATGAAATTTGAAACTTAGCAATAGTTTAACATCCCGGATCCAACAAAAGTGGTTTCGTCAAATTCCGAGGTCGTTTGCAAAACGGCCATTTTCACGGGCTATATAATTTCCATAGCGACCTTTCAGAAAATTCATTTGGCCATAACTTTTGCTTTCCGTTATGAAACTTCGATTTTTCAGATTCGTTAGAAAGGTATTCACTAACAGATTTAAATATTTTTGGTTTCACTCAAATCCGTTTTGTTTTGCACCCGGTACAGTCAGTCAAAGTTTGAATTCAAATTTTGAAACTACCGCGCCATTTCAGGCCTTGTTTATAATTAGAATTAATTATATTTGTTTTCAAACGTCGATTCAAACTCACCTTTCATTGCTATTATTTAAAATATTTATTTTAAATATTTAAAATCCACTAAAATAGCCAATTTAAAAATTTTAAATTGGTTCAGATTTTCCGGGTCGTTACAATCTCCCCCACTTAAAACTTTTCGTCTCCGAAAAGGAACAAAGTCGGAAGTGGTTTGATTAATCAACTCTACGTTCAATCTGGTTTCCATTCTCCAACTTTTCAGTTTCTAAGAATTTTCAAATTCTTCAAAAATTTGGCTAACACCCGGAATTTTCGAAAAATTTCGCCATAACCTCCTTTGTACGGGGAGGGGTTTGGAAATTTATTAGGCCATATTAGGTACCCAATAAATCCTATAAAGCATACACATATTTATAGTGCTATAATCTGGTGTTTACAGGGGAGCGTGTATAGATAATAACTCCAGAGAATAAATTCTCGTCACCCTGTCAAAGCCTGAGGGAGTGTGTATTTTAATTGCTCCAGAGGATAAATCCTCGTCACCTCGTCCCGTGTGGGAAATAAATAATCCATGTGACGTATCTAATGACTAGAGAGACGTGATTATTGTCAACTCCATACCCGTGTAGGGTTTTTATTGATCTGGCAATTTATCGTTACAATTTATATGGTCCATATCAGTCATCAGTTCAACCTGCAAAATATAGTCATCGCCATACAACCCTCTCGCTCGTATGGTAAATCTTCCACCTCGTCACACAAGCTCCAAATGCTTTTGTGGTATATGATGAAGTATGCATATCTTCCAGAAGTACGCCATGTAATGTAGTTAAAATTTAATTGTTAGTATCCTATGGCGACGTTTATTATTACACACAGAATAACCAGCACTCCGCATCCAATGGAATTCACAGGAGTTGATATAATAATATTTCGCATCCAACTCATTAAGGTGTACCTATTTGTCGGGCACACAAATAAAACCTTTACTCAACAGCTATCCATTTACCTGTTCAAACATATATAATGCATATGTATATATTTCTATCTATTTTTAAATCAGTTCAATGTGTGATTTAATCGAATAAATTCTACCAATATTCTCTTATTGATTAAATTAACTATCGTATTAATAATTTAAATAATCAAATCAACTATCACACAACACTAACAACAGAAATTTGTTTTTAACTTTTCAAAAAATATACTAATCAATTTCTATACTATTTTTTTTTAATCATTCAGACTATAGAATTAAAAGTGCACATCCATGGAAAGAAAATGACAACAGAGTAGAGAATTAAATGGCAATGCAAAGTATGGTAAATGTACCTTGTACCGGAGTCAATCAGAGATATCCACTCGACACTTAGGATAGACTTTCTGAATACTCTCCTCAGTTTCCCAAGTACAATCTCGCGGATCCCCACTCCATTGCACTTTGACTAAGTGAACCTTCTTGTTCCTCAGCTCTTTGGTTTCTTTGCCGATGATCTTTAGTGGCTCTCTTCTCATAGCCAATTCTGGAGTAATTTCAATATCCTGTTGAGCTGCTTCTTCCACGATCAAATCTGGATCATGAACGTGCTTTCGAAGTTGAGATATGTGAAATACATCATGCACCCCAGGCAACCAATCTGGCAATTTAACCCTATAAGCGAGAGTTCCGATCCGTTCCAGAATAGGAAACGGACCAATGAATTTGGGCGCCAACTTCCCAGTTTTACCGAACCGGATAACTCCTCTCATCGGCGATACTTTCAAATATACATAGTCGCCAACAGCAAACGATATATCTCTCCTTCTCTTATCGGCATAGCTTTTCTGGCGGCTTTGAGCGGCGAGTAATCGTTTCTTAATAAAATCGACTTTGTCGGCAGCTTCTCGGATCATATCTGGCCCCAACACAAGTCTATTATCGGGCTCGACCCAACAAGCAGGAGATCGACACGGTCTACCATACAACGCTTCGAATGGTGACATTGTCAGGCTCGCCTGGTAGCTGTTGTTATATGAGAATTCAGCCAAATGTAGATGGTCTTCCCATGATCCACCGAAATCTAGAACACAAGCCCGCAATAGATCTTCTTAAATACGATTCACCCTCTCAGTCTGACCATCTGTCTGAGGATGATAGGCGGTGCTCAAGTTCAGCTTTGTTCCTAGCTCAACTTGAAATGCCTCCCAGAACTTGCTAGTGAATATTGGATCTCTATCACTAACTATACTGATCGGCACTCCGTGTAGTCTAACAATTTCCTTGAAGTAAATCTGTGCCAGACTCTGAGTAGTTCTGTTTGATCTGACAGGTATGAAATGGGCGGTCTTCGTGAAGCGATCTACGATCACCCAAATACTGTCATTCCCTTTTCTCGTTCTGGGCAAACCATCTATGAAGTCCATGGAAATATGTTCCCACTTCCAACCAGGAACGTCTAGCGGTTGTAACAATCCAGCCAGTTTCTGTTGGTCGCTTTTGGCTAGCTGGCAAGTAGGGCATCGGCTAACATATATTGAAACGTCTCTTTTCATAGCCTTCCACCAGAACGGTCGCTTGAGATCGTTATACATTTTGGCCACACCAGGATGGATACTCAGCTTGGACTTGTGACACTCGTCTAACACTTCCCTTTTGAGCTCGGGGATGCTAGGAACACAAATCCTTCCTTTCAATCTCAGGATTCCATCGTTATCTATTTGAAAACACGAGGGTTCGCCTTTCTGAATCCTTTTGATCATATCCTTAATAAAGTTATCATCCTTCTGAAGAATAGATATTTTGTCAATCTGGGAAGTCGTAATAACAAAGCTAGCGATCATTACATTCTTTCAACTCAGCGCATCGGCCACGACATTGGCTTTCCCTGGAGTGTATAAAATCTCAAAATCATATGCTGCAAGGAACTCTAGCCAACGTTGCTGCCTCAAATTCAGGTCTTTCTGGGTGAACAGATATTTTAACGACCGATGGTCTGTATATAGTTCGAATTTCTCACCCAGAAGATAGTGTCTCCAGATTTTCAAAGAGAATACGATAGCCAATAACTCAAGATCATGAGTTACATAGTTTTTCTCATGTGGCTTCAGCTGACGGCTAGCATAAGCAATCACTTGACCTCTTTGCATTAACACTGCACCAAGGCCTTCTCTAGAGGCATCTGTCCAGACTTTTAAATCCCGATTGCCGTCTATAATGGGGAGTAGTCGTTAATCTTAACTTTAGCTCTTCAAAAGTCTCCTCACATTCTGGAGTCCATTTGAATTTAGAGTGCTTCTTTGTAAGTTTCGTTAAGTGACCAGATATCTTCGAAAAGTTTTTAACGAACTTCCGGTAATAACTAGCCTATCCGAGAAAACTGCGGACTTCTATTGCAGTACTAGGCTGTTTCCAATTTTGAATAGCCGTGATTTTACTTGGATCCACAGCAATTCCTTCTTTTGATATGACGTGGCCTAGAAACTTCACTTTATCTTGCCAGGATATACATTTGGATAGTTTGGCTTTTAATACATTCCTTCTGAGGATTTCCAGAACCTGTTCCAAATGTTTTTCATGTTCGGCCTTTGATTTAGAGAAGATTAGAATATCGTCAATAAAAACCAGAACAAATTTATTCAGGACTCCTCTGAACACTCTATTCATCAAATCGACGAAGTAAGCTGGAGCGTTACATAAGCCGAACGACATTACTAACCACTCATAGAATAGGTCTGGACCTCTGAATGCTGTCATAGGAACACATTCTTCGGCAATACGAAGCTGATGGAAGCCTGTAGCTAGGTCCATCCTTGAAAATGCCTGTGCTCCATTCAGACGATCCAATAAGTCATCGATTCGCGGCAATGGATATTTATTCTTCATTGTTTGCTTGTTCAAATCACGATAATCCACACGTAGACGCAGAGTACCGTCAGATTTTGGGACAAACACCACTGCTGCTCCCCAATCAGAGAAACTAGGCCTGATCAGACCCTTCCATACTAGCTGTCGAGTTTGATTGTCTAATTCCTCTTTCTCTTTCAAGGACATTCTTCGGATAGCGTGAACTACCGGCCTTGCATTCGGAATCAAAGCGATCTTGAAATCTATTTCTCTCTGCAGAGGTAAGCGAACAACTTCTTCAAACACATCTACATAATTCTTGACGACAAGAATATCTTTCACCAGGTCGGGAATATTCTCTGTGACTTCAGGGATATTTTCTATTTGAACAGGAGAAACATCCAAAGCTTCCCAGAAGTCCTTTCTATTAGAATTCTGACCTTTAGAGGGAATGGTTATATAATCACCTGATTTAATCTTCGCCTTTACGACTTTGTCGGCGCATTTAACTTCAGCTTCATATTTGGTCAACCAGTCTAACCCCAAGATAAGATCAAGCTCTGTAAAATTCATGATGACCACGATGGTAGGTAATCGATAACGAGAAAAAGAAACCGGCACTCCACAAACCCAACTGAGATCGATGGAACCCCCTACCGGATTTTGGACAGTCATTGGTTCTTTGAGTTTCTTCAAATTCAAATCCAGTTTCTTAAGTGCATTCTTAGCAATGAAGCTTCGTGACGCACCTGTATCAAACAGTACTTTAACAGGAATATCTTTGACAGTAAGCGTGCCTTCTAAAAAATCCGGCCTTTCCAGAACAGCTGATGGCTCAGAAGCTTCTGCTATTTCATTTATATGTACTGCTTCCGATTCTTTCGAGAGTTGGCACTCCCGTGCAATATGACCTTCTTGGTGACACTTATGGCATTTCCTTTCCCCATGTGGGTTCTTTAGCTTCTTAGTGGGTTTAGATCCACTCTTGATTCGTTTCCTTAAGGGTCCGTAATTTATCGACAAATGCCCTTTCTGATGGCAGTTATTGCATACAGCTGTCGTTACTGGTTCCTTCTCAGATTTAGCCCTTTTCCTCTTGGCACTGGGCTTCTTACTGACCTCAGGACTATCAGTCACAGACTCCACTTTGTTACTCGAGCTGACTTCCTCTTCGTCATGCAACATACCTTTCTTATGGAGATCTTCATACTGATAAGCCATATAAATCATTTCTGAAAAAGGGAGCTTCACATTCCTCATCACACTATTCTGATACCTCCTTTGCAGGCCATGAATAAATCTCAGATTCTTCCTCCTTGGATCTTGAATCAGATGAGGAGCAAAGTGAGAAAGTTCGTTGAATTTCTTATGATATTCTGGAATGGTCGTATCTCCTTGTATCAAATAGGAGAATTCATCACATAATCGCTCAGTCGCTTCAGGAGGAGTAAATATTTCTAGGAAAATCTCTTTGAATCTGTCCCAGGTGATATCACCTTCTGGATTATCTTTTATGATTGTTTCCCACCAGATTAAAGCTTCTTCTTTGAGCGCCCAAGATGCTACTAATCTTTTCTGATCATCTCTCAACTGGATACGTTCAAATATTCATTCGACAGAACTCATCCAAGCTTGAGTCTGAATTATAGATTCATTGCCCGAGAACTGTGCTCCGTTTTGATTTCGATATCTCTTTAATAGAGCCTCTAGATCGGGTTCTGCATTTCTTCTGTTTCTGACACTCATTTTTCTAGAACTTCTGCAAATGGCAGATCAAGTGTCAGGTCACAGAAAAGGTATTTTAAAACATAGAAACATATACTTCCAATGTAAATGTGTCTATCAGTGTATAATTTCATTCTGCTTTACTCATACTAGGATATTACTGATCCTATCTGTAATGAGTTACCTGTCCTAGAACACTACTAGTTCTATTTCTGACGAGTTCGTTTATATGTTATATTTCAGAACTAAGCTTAACCAAAGCTCTGATACCAAATGAGACGACCCCAAACCCCGTACTGACGGCGGCAAGGGTAATCTTAGGAATATAACACATAAACAGATAATAGCAGAACAAAAATAAATAAATACACCAGATAATGCACAATAGAATATACTGGATAAACATAATCATCAGAGTTACACAGTATACAGGATCATACTTAGTACAAATACAGTTCAGCTATACATAAATGTCTACAGCGGAAAAAAAACATAATGTACAATAGGAGCTGAACAACATAAAAAGAGATAAATGATAGAATCCATCTTTAGCTCCAGCTATCCAGAGAAAGCCAGCTAAAACCTGAATACAAGGCTGCCCGTGTATAAAAAGGGGCACCCGAGTTTGAAAGTGAAACAAACTACGAGTCAGTCATGGGACTGGTATGAGAAATCTACTTTACACATTCTACAAATGGGCTAATCACAGGACCACGCCACTTTCGTGGAAAGGGTTTACTCCATCGGATTGCCAGTGCTTTAAAAAAAATCCTTCTTTTAAACATCGCAATGCTTTTTATAAAAATGAAGCCATTATAAGACTCAGTTCCCATCACACAATGCAACGCAAACCGGAGGATAGAGTTTTTACCTTATAATGGCCAAAATATGATTGATACGAATAAAACAAAAGCATTTGATATTATTACTAGTGTTCATATGTTTCAAAAACAATTTCAAATCATAAGTATCAATCATAGACGGCATTAATACCCCATATCACTATGTCGCCATATATAGGTATACAATCAAAACCGCACAGTCACGTATTTGGAAATTGGATTTCCGTCATGAACCAAGGCAAAAGATAGTCCTTACCGACTTCGAGACGCTCTAGCCCATGTCTCAGGCAAGTACTCAGTCAAGCCTTAGGATCGTCAGGGCCGGTCCACCGATGTGGATTAAAATTCCTGAACACTACGTTTCCCCGCCCTATGGGGCGTCAATGAGCCAACGAATGACTCCATCGGTCCCGGATCGACCGATAAAACCGAGGCGCCTCGCAATCCATCATCCACATAAGTAAAATGTCAGGCCGTGTAAAAACACTGACACAACTCCTAGCTAGAAGGAAACGCATGCCCTCCCTGAGGTCCTTCTCCCGTTTCTGGTTCATACAGGGGTGTGAGGCTCGCGAATTCACGTTATACACAAAGCTACGCCACACAGGCGGTGCTTTGATCATCAATCACAAGACTTTGCTTTTCAACCTGAAGCCCTGATCACTCCATCTTAGCATGCCACACCGGCAATTCACACCATGCAACTGATGGTTATCAATCGCACAGAATGAATTCCAATGTCAGACACATAGTCCATTTGCAAGTCCGTTCTGGGTCTGAACGAAACCGGAGGCACTATATACCTCGCATATCCATCGATCCCCACATACATCTGGACGATCACCACTCATTATCCATATTTCGAGATGCCTCCCAATCGGGACATCAGTTACCATCCAAACGAAGTGAAGATCGGTCTTCAACCCCGTCTTCATCTTCGACTTCTTATCGTCGATTCAGTTATTCAGAATGGGATAAACCCGGTCTTTCTGAGCAACTCGCGTATATAATAAACAATTGCAACACAAACATACATACGCATCATTTCAATTCATTAGTCACTAACCGTCAATCAGTAAGAGAACGATTTCCCAAATATTAACCCCGAAGGCCGAAACCAACATCAGATCAACATCCAGGAAAACAATTCGACTTAGCCAACCTTCAGTTAGTTTCTAAATATCACATCCATATCGTTTATAATATTTTATAACGATTTATCGCTATTTTTATTTATTTTAAAATAGCCAATTTATTCAAAACGACGATTCGGGCCATAACGTGGCCTGGCGCTGTTTTTCTTCAAATTTGATTTACACATATCTGAAATTCTAACCACTGGATCTTCTCAAAATTTATATCATTAGAAAGATCTTTTCAAAACGAATCCAACGGTTCCAGTTTTGGGAAAATCCGACGGTCGGATCTCCCGGTATAATCGTTTGAAATTTCGATTTCAAAATACGAACTGCAGCGTCGTTATTCGATTTAATATAATTATATTTATATATATATATATATATATAATCGATTCTGGCGCTGTTTTTCTTCAGATTTGAATTAAACATTCCAGACAATCCAACCGTTGGATTTTTACAAAGTTGGTGCCATTGGAAGATATTTCCAAAGCGAACCCAACGGTTGTGGTTTCGGGAAAATCCGATGGTCGGATCTCCCGCACTAATCGTTTGAAATCACGGTTTCAAATTACGAACTATAGCTTCGTTATTCGATATATTTCAATTCTATTTATATATATATATAAATATATCGATTCTTCGATTTCAAAACTATATGATTTCCATACTTTTGATAAAAATTCTATTTTTATCTAACTGTCTTCTATTTCAGCACTTCACTAGTTTTAACAATTCATGTATATAATAAAAATGTGATTTTTAATGTAAAATAATTTATTTCAAAACACGACTATTTTATATAGTTCATATAGATGATAAAAATATGATTTTTATTATAAAACAATTTATTTCAAAATATGAATACGATTCAACACATGAATTTCATTTCAACGAATGAATTTCGATTCAACACATGAAGGTTTTCTATAGTTTGTATATATAGATAAAAAGGTGATTTTTATATTTAAAACACGAATACCATTCAACACATGAATTTCTATTCAAAGAATGAATTTCAGAAGGTTTTCTATAGTTTGTATATATCGAGTAAAAATGTGATTTTTATTGTTAAAACAATTTATTTAGAACACGAATACCATTCAACACATGAATATGATTCAACGAATCAATTTCTATTCAACACATGAAGGTTTTCTATAGTTTGTATATATAGAGTTAAAATGTGATTTTTATTGTTAAAACAATTTATTTAGAACACGAATACCATTCAACACATGAATATGATTCAACGAATGAATTTCTATTCAACACATGAAGGTTTTCTATTCAACAGACGAATATAGTTTCAACACAGGAAAATAATTCTAACACATGAATATTATTTAAAATTTCAGCAGCATAACGGCAGGGTAGTTAAAACCGGGAACGTCCATAGTACGGCTCCTCGCTCTACATTAAAGCCTCACAGCTTTTGACAATGGGGAATCATGCATCTAGTTCGCATGCAGGCGGCATGTATATTTTTTTCATTTTCACAAACTAATCCTATGTGGTTTCAACCAAATATTCCTCAACCACAAACGGGTATTTTTCAACCACAATCAATCAATTTCAACCACAAACAATTTCAATCAACCATTCGCTATCAATCAATTTTCACACCAATCACAACCAATAAATATCGTCCATGGTTTGTGGACGAGGGGCGTGTATATATATATATATTTATATATACAACTTATGCATCGAACGTACAACTTATACAACGCTTATACAAGAGGTGTGCAACGCTTATATAACTCATACATCGACTATATAATTTATACATCGTCGTTTTGCATATCGTTTATAATTTAGAAATCTCACAATGGGTTCCACTCCACCAAAAATAGCAGAAGGCTCAGAAAAATATGCGGCCTCTTCTAGAATGTAGAAGACGTCCACACGAGTCCACTGTCTCTTGTTTCACTGAATTTCGTTAACAAACGATAGCTCGAAGGAAGCAAAACCTGACTTCTCAGAGAAAATGATATGATTTTTATAGGGAAATCAAAAATGGTTGCGCTTTAAACTGCTATTATATAGTTTAAAATTAAATAGGTCATATACCTCATTGAAGCTTTAAAACTAGGTTATCGTTTTTCGTTCAATCCGTGCAACTATATGACGATCGGCCTGCGCCACGATGTCCGCCTTGGAGAGGCGTCTCTGGAGAGGTAAGTGAGGTCCAGCTCGCGGCGGCTCTGGTGGAGAAAAATGGCTCGAAACGGAGGGAGTTCTGAGGCCACAAACTCGAGCAAGACGCGACGATAATCGATGGAGCTTACATGGATTTAAAGAGGAGATCCAGATCTTCAAAAAGCTCCAAAGGGGCACCTGATTTTACTGAGTATATTTGAAGAAACAGAGGAGGGAAGGAATCGACGTGTTTCCGTCGTTCAGCAGGGGGGTCAAGGAAGAAACAGCGGGGAGAGAGAAAATGAAGGCCCAATCAAGTTTTTTCTTTATTATATATATTTTTAAATTTCGAAAATACCCCCTTTCACACACGAACTCCAATCCAAACCCAACGACTGTCGTTGCTATCATTTTACCCCCATTCCGAACACAATGGGATATGTTTTGTAGGCCTATTCGACTGTTTCAGTCAGTTTTCCTTCAAATTAAAATATAAAACATTCAATATTTGATTTGAACGTACATTTCAATTTGCCAGGGCCACAAACTGATTCGAAAAATTCCAGAAAAATAAATCTGGCTATGTTCTGACGATACGGTCCCAACAAAACTAGTTTCGTCGAATTCTAAGACCGTTTGAAAAATGGCCCATTTCTGGTCGATCTAATTTAATAGAAATCGACAAAACACATTTTCCTTTGCTACACTCACATACTAACTTCAAAAATTATGAAATTTGAAACTTAGCAATAGTTTAACATCCCGGATCCAACAAAAGTGGTTTCGTCGGATTCCGAGGTCGTTTGCCAAACGGCCATTTTCACGGGCTATATAATTTCCATAGCGACCTTTCAGAAAATTCATTTGGCCATAACTTTTGATTTCCGCTATGAAACTTCGATTTTTCAGATTATTTAGAAAGGTATTCACTAACAGATTTAAATAATTTTGGTTTCACTCAAATCCGTTTTGTTTTGCACCCGGTACAGTCAGTCAAAGTTTGAATTCAAATTTTGAAACTACCGCGCCATTTCAGGCCTTGTTTATAATTAGAATTAATTATATTTGTTTTCAAACGTCGATTCAAACTCACCTTTCATTCCTATTATTTAAAATATTTATTTTAAATATTTAAAATCCACTAAAATAGCCAATTTAAAAATTTTAAATTGGTTCAGATTTTCCAGGTCGTTACATTTATTATATATGAAGCGAAATAAAAATTTGATTTTTATATAAGAAGTAGGAATATAAAAATATAATCTTTATTAGAAGAAGAGTGATATAAAAATGTATTTTTTATTATGAAGTTAGCGTGATAAAAATATGATCTTTATTATAGGAACACCGTTATAAGAATAGAACTTTTATCTATATAGTAGCGGTATAAAAATAGATTTTTTGTCCATATAGTAGTGGTATAAAAATAGAATTTTTATCTATATAGTAGCGGTATAAAAATAGAATTTTTATCTATATAGTAGCAGTATAAAATTACGATTTATATCCATATAGCATAGATATAAAAATGTGATTTCTATATACATAGCAACAATATAATGATGCGATATTTATATATGTAGTGGATACGGACAACGAAAGCGACAAAAGGTGGGAACGTTGAAGATTTTCTACATATTAAGAGTCACAGTATTTGGTTTAGCTTATCAGTGATAACTCCTCACGTTTAATTTAATTTCTAGTTTGAAATATATACTAGGATGCAGATGGTGCTTAGTAGCACCCGACACTCGCCGTCCACAGACCATGGATGACTTATTTGTTTGATTGATGTGTTGCGAAAATTGATTGTGTGATGTGGATTGAATAAATATTTTATAGTTAAAAATATAATTTTTAACGTGTATATAAAATAAATATTTATAAACAAATCGGACGATTTGTTTATGTACACACATTTGAATGATATTGATTGAGACGATAAATTTTACACATCGCCCGACTGCACAAATAAAACTTGTGTTTGATTATTTGAAACCCCACACGGGTATTGGAATGAAATTGGACATACACTAATCCCAATAATTAGCTGTATGTCGACCGATTGATTGGCAGACTGTGTAAGCATTGAATATTTATATTTGATGCTTATAAAGTGTAGAATGCACTCTGGATGATGGATTGTTGTTTTCATTGTTGTTATACACATTTGCTGTGTGAAAAATTGACTGTGTCTGATTCCAGTTCAGAAAAGAATGAATAATTTAAAATAACGATTTTTTAAAATAACGAATATTTTAAAATAATATTTAGTAAAAGGATCAAAATTTGGTTTTAATGTCCGATTTGGGATGGACACGAATATATTTAAATATATATAGCCGTGTCGACTAGATTGACGCCATTCAAACGTGAACGATATTTATATTGATTTTATTCATTTTTATACTGAAAATGTTTTGAAAATATTATCATTTATATATCGATGATATGTAATATTCAATTTTGATCTGAAATTGAATATGAAGTTGAAATCGTTTTGAAAACGAATTTAAAACGATTTATAAAATACGTTTTAAAAAGAAATCGATAAAATATATAAAATATATATATATATATTATATATAATCGCCTGAATAGAACGCGCTGCGCTGCGGTAGTTCGCGAATTTCGGCCATTGACTTCGAATGGATATTACGGGAGATCCCACCGTCGGATTCTCCTAAAACTAGAACCGTTCGGTTTGTATCGAAAAGAGCTTTCTAACGAATATTAGAGATTTGAAATATAACAGTTGGATTTGGAATTATGTCCAAATCAAATTTGGAAAATGTCGCTGTAAGTACAGTTCGATGGCTGTTGATGGAAATCGACTGTACGGGCCCTGATAAAATTATTAAAAATAGCAATAATTTGTGTAAAATCATAAGAAATGATTTGGAAAGAAATGGGATGAGGAAAATCCAAATTTGAAAAGATAAAAATAGATTTTTACTGAAATGAACTAGTTTTGAACTAGAATTATAATCCATTTATTTTTTTAAATAAATTGGATTTGAAAGGGTTTTAAAAGTAATTGGAATTTCCAATAATTGAATTGGAGTGGATTTGAATCAAAATTGTCTTTGGAATATTTCGATGTTGGATTTCGTGATTATACAGATATTGTTATGGAAATTTGAAAGATATATTTATATCATTATTTCCAATACGATATTTGTTGGTCGTAGAATTTGATATTGAATATAAGCCGCCATATTTTCTATTCAGAGCCTTGTATTTAATATCAAATGGGATTTGGGTTTGTCATGAATGGTGTCTTCAATAACACTATTCTTAAACCCGGTTGAGAAAAATAATAAATCTTTTTATTTAGGTTTAATGAAATGTGCCAATTAAATGATATTTAATTGGAATAGAATTGGAATTGATTTTTGGGTTTATCCTGAATGGTGTTTTAAATAACACTCGTTCTTTAACCCGATAATTAATAAAATTTGAATCGGGTTTGTTTTGAACTGTATTTTTAACGACATTCGTTCTTTAACCCGATTTGCAGTGAAATGTGATTTGGAATTTATAAATCTTTCGTTAAGATTTAAAGGAGATTTTCCAAAGTAAAGTTTTCCAATTTAATAAAATAAATTGGAATGGAATGGAATTCGATTTTGTGATAATCGAAGTGAATTTCTGTGGAAGAAGACTGCTAATATATATGGAATTTAAAAGGCTTTGCCGTTATTCCATTTATATTAATAGTTAAATATGAAATTTCATATCGATTATATACATTGATCTGTTTTCCATGAAAATTCCATCGTTAATGGAATGTGATTTTGGGTTTACCGCGAACCGTATTTTAAATGACATTGGTTCTTTAACCCAGTTAAAGACAGGATATGACTTCCCAAGTTAAACAATCATTAATATTGATTTTTGGGAAGATTAAAACCAAGTGGAGTTTTAATGAATCATTAATTAGATTGAAATGATTGAGAATGGAGTATCACCAGTTTTGCTCCAAGCGATAGTTAAATCTTTAATTAGATTTGAATTTGAAATGGTAATTGAATTTACCAATGTAGTTACCCGTAACTTTCCCATGAAGGAAAGCACGGATTGCTTTGAGGACAAGACCAATCAGAATACAAACAGAAGAACATTTCATTGTTTATTACAACAATTCCATCAGAATACAAGAATAAGTATGACACATTTGACAAATATCCGAGATTTAAATTACATTTAAATACATAGCAGCGGAAAAACAATACAAAACATAACTGAAAGAAATATGCGGATACAGAGCATTTCGAGTATCACTTCAGCTATAAACCAGGATCCTGTGAATATAAATCTGCAAAACCAAAACTACTAGCTGCCCGTGTGGAAAATAGCGGCACCCAGAGTTTAGGTTAAAACAATAAACTCCAGGTCAGTCATGGGACTGGTGTGAGAACTAAAACAGTTTTAATCTTTATTTTTAAAGTTAGGTAAATCAAGGGACCACGCCGTATAACACGAAACGGGTTTCCTCCCAAGAATACCAGTGCATAAAACAAATAGCGCAATGCTAAACAAAGAAAAATGAAGTATTATAAGACCCAGGTCGCATCACACAATGCAACACAAGCCGGAGGATAGGGTTTTCCCTTATAATAGCCAAATAATGCTTGATACATTTAAAACAAATCATTTGATACTATTATAAGTGTATAGTGCCAAAACAATTTCAATCATAAGTATCAATCACAGACTACATAGCTACCATCTACTATGTCGCCATACCAGGTTCTACAAATAAAACCGCAATATCACGTATTGGAAATTGGATTTCCGTCATGAGTCGAGGCAAGGGGAAAGCTCCTCTCCGTTCGAGACACTCTAACAAATGTCTCAGGACCAGACACAGCGATCCTTGGATCTTCAGGGTGGGTCCTCTCTTACTTTTGAGGAATAGTTATTCCTAAACACACGTTTCCCGGTCCTATAGGAGCTATATAATGGTCTGTACGTCGGCTCACATAGTTCCAGTTATCGACCATACATTCGAGGCGCCTCACATCCAACAACCACATAGGTAAAAAGTATATAAATGTCAGGGCTGGTAGGTCACTGACATCACCCATAGCTAGAAAGAAACGTCGTGCTCTCCCTGTAGTCACTATCCCGTTTTTGACTCATACCGAGGTGCGAGGCTCGCGAATTAACGCCATACACAAAGCTATGCCACACAGGCCGTGCTTTTATCATTAACCACAAGACTTTGCTTTTCAACAGAAGCCTTGATCATCTGCCACTTAGGCACGCCACACAGGCAATTCACTCCATGCGACGGATGTCCATCGATATACAACCTCTGTGCTCGTACGTCTCAGAGAAGGGCGTTAAGCAAGAGAATAAATTCTCCGCCGCCAAATAGATGTATATTTAATAGAGATCAATCAAAACAGAATAAAATCCAATGTCATACACACAGTCCATTTACAAGTTCGTTCTGGGTCTGAACGAAATCGGAGGCACTTTCCTCGCATATCCATCGATCTCCAAGTTCGTCTGGACAATCACCAACTGATTCCCTCATCTTGGGTGTACAGCCCAATCAAGATCATCAATAATTATCCAAACGATGTGAAGACTTCCGGGCTTCAACCACCGTCTTCATCTTCGACTTATCGTCGAATCGGTTATTCAGAATGGGTATAAACCCGGCCTTTCCGAATAACCCGCGTATATAATAAACAAGTGTAACACAAACACAACATATGTCTCATTCCAATTCAGAATATTATTTTATTCAATTTTTCACATTCTTAGGGAAAGGTTCCCATTAATTTTATCAAAGATAAATTCTTCTAAATATATTCTTTAATCTTCCTTTGGATGTCATTTCAAACCAAATTATGGTTTTCCAAACTAGGCGGGATTAGCGAACCACACCGAAGTAATTATTTATTTTACTTCCCAATCCCAACCTATTCATCCCATGGAGCAAAACAGGTAATACTCAATATTTAACACCACGGTGTTATCGGTAAATATTAATTACCATTTCACGTTCAAATCTAATTAAAGATTTAACTATCGCTTGGAGAAAAACTGGTGATACTCCATTCTCGATCACTTTAATCTAATTAAAGATTCATTAAAACTCCACTTAGTTTTAATCTTCCCAAAAATCAACATCCTGTCTTTAACTGGGTTAAAGAACCAATGCCATCTAAAACACGGTTCACGATAAACCTAAAATCACTTTCCATTGTTAATCGGTTTAAAGAACATGTGTTATTCAAAACACCGCTCACGATAAACCCCAAAAACCAATTTAAATTCAGTTCCAATTAAATACCAATTAACTGCACAATTTCACTAAATCTTAATTAAAAGATTTATTCTTTTCTAAACTGGGTCCAAGAACAGTATTATTTAAGACACCATTCACGACGAACCCAAAATCCCATTTGATATTAAATACAAGGCTCTGAATAGAAAATTTATTGGCTTATATTCAATATCAAATTCTGAAACCAACAAATATCGTATTGGAAATAACGATATAAATATATCTTTCAAATCTCCACAACCATATCTGTATAATCATGAAATCCAACATCGAAATATTCCGAAGATAATTTCGATTCAAATCCATTCCAATTCGTATATTGGAAATTCTGATTATTTTCAAAACAGTTTCAAATCTAGTTCAAAACTAGTTCATTTCGATAAAAATATATTTTTATCCTGTCAAATGTGGAATTTTTCATCCCAGTTCTTTCCAATTCATATATTATGATATTACAAAAATTATTAATATTTTTAGTAATTTTATCAAGGCCCGTACAGTCGATTTTCGATAACGGCAACCGAACTACACTTACAACGACCTTTTCCAAATTTGATTTGGACATAATTCCAAATCCAACCATTAGATTTCAAATTTCTAATATTTATTGGAAATCTCTTTTAGATACGAACCCAACGGTTCCAGTTTCAGGAGAATCCGACAGTCGGATCTCCCACAACGTCAATTCGAAGTCAATGGTCGAAATTCGCAAACTGCCGCGGCGCGGCTCGTTCTATTCAGGCCATTATATATATATTATATATATATTTCATCGATTTCCTTTTAAAACGTATTTTATAAACGGTTTTAAATTCGCTTTCGAAACGATTTTAACTTCATATTCAATTTCGAATCAAAATTGAATATTCCACATCATTGATATACAAATGATAATATTTTCAAAATGTTATATTTTGAAATCACTTCCTTTTCTATAATTATTATAAAAACTAATATAATCGATATAAATATCATTCGCGTCAAATGGCGCATATCTAACCAACACGGCTTTAAATATTTTAATAAATTCGTTATTCTATTCAACAAATGAATACTTATTCTATTCAACACATGAATCTATATATCTTTCGACACATGAATATTCTCAACACATGAGTATCGTCAACACATGACTATTTTTGTTATTTAATATATTTTATAAAATTATGATAAAGATGTAAATTTTATTGTTTAAAATATTTTACTCAACACATGAATATTTTCAACACATGAATATTTTCAACACATGAATATTCTCAAGACATGAGTACCGTCAACACATGACTATTCTTGTTATTTAATATATTTTATAAAATTTTGATAAAGATTTAAATTTTGTTTTTAAAATATTTTACACAACACATGAATATTTTCAACACATGAATACTTATCTTCACTCATTCCACATCACAATCAATTTTCACAACACATAAAGTCAAGCATGTCGTCCATGGTCTGTGGACGACGGGTGTCGGATGCTGCTAAGCACCGTCTGCATCCTAGTATATATTTTTAACTAGAAAACGAGAATTAAAGTGAGAAGTTCTCACCGACTAGCTAAACCAAACGCCACGACTCTTCATATATAGAAAATCTTCGTCGTGCTCGCCTTTTGTCACTTTCGTTGTCCGTAGCCACTACATATATAAAAATCACACTTTTATATTGTTGCTATGTATATAAAAATCACATTTTTACACTGCTACTATATAGATAAAAATTCTATTTTTATACCGGTGTTCATATAATAAAAATCATATTTTTCCCTCTCGTCATTCTCTATATAAAAATCACATTTTTATATCACTCTTCTTCTAATAAAGATTATATTTTTATTGACGCTACTTCATTATAGAAATCATACTCTTATGTATATAAAAATCTAATCTTTATCTTTCTAAAAATTATATATTTTTATAATTCCATCGCTATTCAAAAAAGAAAATCATATTTTTCTTTGTTAAATTATATATATATATATATATATTTCTATGCATAAAGATCCTACCTTTCTATGAAATAAAATCTCGCCCCCATTATATAAAGATCGCCTTTCATTATATAAAAAATATCGCCTTCATTATATAAAAATTCCACCTTTATAATGTTATTCACATAAAAATCACATCTTTATAGTGTTATCCAGATAATAAAAAATCAATTTTTTCTTTGCCTTTGAGATGATAAAAATCAATTCTTTCTATGTTTAAAATATAAACATTAACCATATAAAAATATAAGCTTTAACCATATAAAAATATAAACTTTATATGAACAAATATCCTAACTTTATATTTTCTTAAAAAAAATTGGATTTTTATGTAATGTTACCACATTTTAATACTGAAAATAAAATAAAATAAAATAAATAAAAAAAACTCATGTTTTCAGTCTTTGGTAGTTAGAGGAGCGGTCAGGTGATGCTGCGCCGGAGTGGGGAGGGTCTAGGGTAGTCGGCGTCGGAGCTGGTGGCGAGGGAGGCGGGGTCAGGCATCATGGTGGCGGCTAGGGTTTCTTGGCCCTTTGGGAACTGGGGTCTCGAACGGAGTAGAAGGGAAAGGAGGGGATGCAGAGATGGAGGGGGGTCCCAGCAGCGGCGTCGCGGTGGCAGTTCGGGGTGGCGACGGCGGGTATCGCACACAGTGCGATGGTTTCCTTTTTTCATTTTCGATTTCGTTTGAGAGAATAGAAGGGGGAGGAGGGAGAGAGTATATTAATATATATATATATATATATATTTAATTATTTAATTTCAAAAAGCCACTTTTGATTTCGAACTTGAAATCGAACCCACCGACTGTTGTCCATAGCTAATTACCCCCATTCCGAACACAATGGGATATGTATCGTAAGCTGATTCGATTGTTTCGATCAGGTTTCGTCAAAATCAAAATATAAATCTATATATTGAATTTGAACGCACATTTCAATTTACCAGGGCCACATACAGACTCTATAAATTCCCGAAAAATATTTTCTAGCTTCGTATTGACGCTACGGTTCTAACAAAACAAATTTTGTCAAATTCTGAGACCGTTTGATAAATGGTCCTTCTCTGGTCGATAGAAATTTACTGAAATTGTCAAAACATGTTTTACTTCGCCACGCTCACGTATTGATTCAAAAAATTACGAATTTTGGAATCTTCCAATAACTTGACATCCCGGATCCAACAAAAGTGGTTTCATCAAAAACCGAGGTCGTTTGCAAAATTCCCATTTTTAAGGGCTAGAATTCCATAGCGACTATTCTGAATTTTCAACTGGGCATAAGTTTTTATTCCCGCTACGAAATTTCAATTTTTCGGATTCGTTGGAAAGATATTCTCAAATAGATTCTAATATTTTTGGTTTCGCTAAAATCCAGTTTATTTTGAATCCTATACATTCATTTGAATTTTGAAATCGAATTTTCAAACTACCATGCCATTTTCAATTCCTTTTATAATTAAAAATAAATATTTATACTCCAACGACGATCAATATAAATATATACGTTCTAATTCTATTCAAATTGAATTTCTCGTCGCTATTATTCAAAATAATTCATTTTAAATATTCAAAATTCATTAATATTGCCAAAATAAAACATCTAAATTGGCTCATATTTTTGGGTTATTACAATCTCCCCCACTTAAAACTTTTCGTCCCCGAAAAGGAACGAAGCTGAAAGTTTTTTTACAAACCAACTCAACTTTCATTATTTTTATTACGGTTTAAGTTCTTCAACCTTTCAGTTTCTAAGAACTTTTTAAATTTTTCAAAAATTTGGCTAACACCCTAAATTTTCGGAAAATTTCGCCATAATCTCCCCTGCACCGGGAGCTTCAGGATATTTCAAATAGCCTCCCATGGCCCTCACCAATCCAAAAAGAAAAAGAAGCAGCCAAGTGGCTAGCCAATCGGCTCATAAAATCATCCAAACCCAATAAATTTGTAAACATGTACCTATTTGTTGGGCAAATAATTTTATTCCTCTTCTCTAGCCTCCTTGCTATGACCTGTTCAATGGATAAACATGTATATGCATGCAATTGTAATCATTTTTCAATACAGTTCAATATTTGGTTGCATTAGGCTAAATGGTTCAAAATTTCAAACCAATAATCATACAATACAATCAGCAATCAATTAGTGAATTAAAATTTCAAACAATAACTTTAACACATAGTCAAAAATCATATTTTTGATGCCAAATCACAACAAATAACCCTATGTAAGTTTTGGTTCTCACACCAGTCAATGGAAATATATAGAAATCCCACTTTCGAAACTCGAACACAAATACTGATGATGTTGCAATCATCATCAGAATTGTCCCCGAGCGACTAGAGTGTGATTCCATATCTATCAAGTATATTAAAACTTCGAACATACATTCATGACGTGTATATGCAAAATCTTTATATACTCGATTGTCCAAATTCAACACAAATAAAATATTCAAATAGGTATACTTGAATTTAGCTTTCAAAACAAAGTTTGTTTTCGTTTTTATTTTAAAATAACACTCTTTCGACTCGCACTAGGATACTACTGATCCCATCTCTAACGAGTCATTCTAATTGGATATTACTAATCCAATATCTGATGAATTGTTCCGTTTGGTTCTAATGTGTCTTGTCCTCGAGCTCTGTAATCCAGAGCTCTGATACCAAATGTAGTTACCCGTAACTTTCCCGTGAAGGAAAGCACAGATTGCTTTGAGGACAAGACCAATCAGAACATAAACAGAAGAACATTTCATTGTTTATTACAATAATTCCATCATAATACAAGAATACATGTTACACATTTGACAAATATCAGAGATTTAAATTACATTTAAATACATAGCAGCGGAAAAATAATACAAAACATAACTGAAATAAATACGCGGATATAGAGCTTTCCAAGTATCACTTCAGCTATAAACCAGGATCTTGTGAATATAAATCTGTAAAACCAAAACTACTAGTTGTCCGTGTGGAAATAGCGGCACCTAGAGTTCAGATTAAAACAATAAACTCCAGGTCAGTCATGGGACTGGTGTGAGAACTAAAATAGTTTTAATCTTTATTTTTAAAGTTAGGTAAATCAAGGGACCACGCCGTATAACACGGAACGGGTTTCCTCCCAAGAATACCAGTGCATAAAACAAACAACGCAATGCTAAATAAAGAAAAATGAAGCTATTATAAGACCCAGGTCCCATCACATAATGCAACGCAAGCCAGATGATAGGGTTTTCCTTTATAATAGCCAAATAATGCTTGATACATTTAAAACAAATCATTTGATACTATTATAAGTGTATAGTGTCAAAACAATTTCAATCATAAGTATCAATCATAGATGGCATAGCTACCATCTGCTATGTCGCCATACTAGGTTCTACAAATAAAACCGCAATATCACCTATCGGAAATTGGATTTCCGTCATGATTCGAGGCAAGGGGCAAGCTCCTCTCCATTCGAGACACTCTAGCAAATGTCTCAGGACCACACACAGCGATCCTTGGATCTTCAGGGCCGGTCCTCTCTTACTTTTGAGGATTAGTTATTCCAGAAAACACATTTCCCGGTCCTATAGAACCTATATAATGGTATGTACGTCGGCTCACATAGTGCCAGTTATGGACCATATATTCGATGGACCTCACATCCATCAACTAAACAGGTAAAAAGTATATAAATGTCAGGGCTGGTAGGTCACTGACATCACCCATAGCTAGAAAGAAACGTCATGCTCTCCCTGCAGTCACTATCCCGTTTTTGACTCATACCGAGGTGTGAGTCTTGCGAATTAACGCCATACACAAAGTTATGCCACACAGGTCGTGCTTTGATCATAACCCACAAGACTTTGCTTTTCAACAGAAGCCTTGGTCATCTGCCACTTAAGCATGCCACACAGGCAATTCACTCCATGCGACTGATGTCCATTGATATACAACCTCTGAGCTCATACGTCTCAGAGAAGGGCGTTAAGAAAGAGAATAAATTATCCGCCGCCAAACAGATGTATATTTATTAGAGATCAATCAACACAGAATAAAATCCAATGTCAGACACACAGTCTATTTACAAGTTTGTTTGGGATTAGAATGAAACTGGAGGCACTTTCCTCCCATCGATCTCTAAGTACGTCTAGACG
This sequence comes from Allium sativum, assembly GCA_030737875.1. Taxonomy (NCBI): domain Eukaryota; kingdom Viridiplantae; phylum Streptophyta; class Magnoliopsida; order Asparagales; family Amaryllidaceae; genus Allium; species Allium sativum. The sequence continues at coordinate 202,111,414 of CM060925.1, read as the reverse complement.
ATCACCAAATGATTCCCTCATATTGGGTGTACAGCCCAATCAAGATCATTAATAATCATCCAAACGATGTGAAGACTTCTGGTCTTCAACCACCGTCTTCATCTTCGACTTATCGTCGAATCGGTTATTCAGAATGGGTATAAACCCGGCCTTTTCGAATAACCCGCATATATAATAAACAACTGTTACACAAACACAACATACATCTCATTCCAATTCAGAATATTCTTTTATTCAATTTTTCACATTCTTAGGGAAAGGTTCCCATTAATTTTATCAAAGATAAATTCTTCTAAATTTATTCTTTAATCTTCCTTTGGATGTCATTTCAAACCAAATTATGGTTTTCCAAACTAGTTGGGATTAGCGAACCACACCGAAGTAATTATTATTTTATTTCCCAATCCCAACCTATTCATCCCATGGAGCAAAACTGGTAATACTCCATATCTAACACCACAGTGTTATCGGTAAATATTAATTACCATTTCACGTTCAAATCTAATTAAAGATTTAACTATCGCTTGGAGCAAAACTGGTGATACTCCATTCTCGATCACTTTAATCTAATTAAAGATTCATTAAAACTCCACTTCGTTTTAATCTTCCCAAAAATCAACATCCTATCTTTAACTGGGTTAAAGAAACAATGTCATCTAAAACACGGTTCGAGATAAACCCAAAATCACTTTCCATTGTTAATTGGGTTAAAGAACAGGTGTTATTCCAAACACCGCTCACGATAAACCCCAAAAACCAATTTAAATTCAATTCCAATTAAATACCAATTAACTGGACAATTTCACTAAATCTTAATTAAAATATTTATTCTTTTCTAAACTGGGTCCAAGAACAGTGTTATTTAAGACACCATTCACGATGAACCCAAAATCCCATTTGATATTAAATACAAGGCTCTGAATAGAAAATATATCGGCTTATATTCAATATCAAATTCTGAAACCAACAAATATCGTATTGGAAATAACAATATAAATATATCTTTCAAATCTCCACAACCATATCTGTATAATCATGAAATCCAACATCGAAATATTCCGAAGATAATTTCGATTCAAATCCATTCCAATTCGTATATTGGAAATTCTGATTATTTTCAAAACCATTTCACATCTAGTTCAAAACTAGTTCATTTCGATAAAAATATATTTTTATCCAGTCAAATGTGGAATTTTTCATCCCTGTTCTTTCCAATTCATATATTATGATTTTACACAAATTATTAATATTTTTAATAATTTTATCAAGGACCGTACAGTCGGTTTTCAATAACGGCCACCGAACTGCACTTACAGCGACCTTTTCCAAATTTGATTTGGACATAATTCCAAATCCAACCATTAGATTTAATATTCATTGGAAAGATCTTTTTGATACGAACCCAACGGTTCATGTTTCAGGGGAATCCGACGGTCGGATCTCCCACAACGTCAATTCGAAGTCAATGGTCGAAATTTGCGAACTGCCGCGGCGCGGCGCGTTCAATTCAGGCCATTATATATATATATATATATATATATATATATATATATAATATATTTCGTCGATTTCCTTTTAAAACGTATTTTATAAATTGTAACAACCCGAAAATGCGAGCCAGTTTAAAATTTTTATTTTGGCAATTTTAGCGAATTTTGAATATTTAAAATGAATTATTTTAAATAATATTGACGAGAAATTTATTTTGAATATAAAGTGATTTCGAAATGAATATTGAAAAGCGATTTCGAAATGAATTTTGTTTGTTTGGTTGCATAGATTAGTTAAACGAATTTGATTTCAATTGAATATATAACGGATTTGATTTCAATTGAATATATAACGAATTTGACTTCAATTGAATATATAACGAATTTGACTTCAATTGAATAGAAAACAAATTGGAATTGAATCGAATAGAAAACGAATTTGATTTGAATTGAATAGAAAACAAATTTGAATTGAGTCGAATAGAAAACGAATTTGATTTGAATTGAATAGAAAACCAATTTGAATTCGAATTGAATTGAAAACGAATTCGAATTGAATTGAAAACGAATTGAAATGAATTCAAATTGAATTGAAATTTGAATTGAATATAAATGAATTTATAAGAGAAAATTCAATTTTGATTTGAATTTGAAATAAAGGTTGAAATTGTTTTTGAAACGAATTCAAAACTGTTTATAAAATTCGTTTTAAATAGAAATCGACAAAATATATATTATATATATTATATATATATAATATAATGGCCTGAATAGAACGCGCCGCGCCGCGGTAGTTCGTGAATTTCGACCATATATTTCAAATGGATATTACGGGAGATCCGACCGTCGGATTCTCCTAAAACCGGAACCGTTGGGTTCGTATCGAAAAGAGCTTTCTAACGAATATTAGAAATTTGAAATCTAACGGTTGGATTTGGAGGTACGTCCAAATCAAATTCGAAAAAGGTCGTTGTAAGTGCAGTTCGATGGCCATTGATGGAAATCGACTGTACGGGCCTTGATAAAATTATTAAAAATATCAATAATTTGTATAAAATCATAAGAAATGATTTGTGAAAAATTGGGATGAAAAACTCCATATTTGAAAAGATAAAAATAGATTTTTATCGAAATGAACTAATTTTGAACTGAAATTAAAACCCATTTATTTTTAAATAAATAAATTGGATTTGAAATGGGTTTAAATAGAATTGATTCATGGGTTTATCGTGAACTGTGTTTTAAATAACACTAGTTCTTTAACCCAGTAAAAGGAGTTTTAATGAATCTGCAATTAAATGGAAATGTGGATTGATAATCTGAATTATCTAATTTGGAAAATGAGCGAGAATGGAGTATCACCAGTTTTGCTCCAAGCGATAGTAAAATCTTTAATTAGATTTGAACGTGAAATGGTAATTAATTTTACCGACAACACTGTGGTGTTAGATATGGAGTATTACCAGTTTTGCTTCATGGGATGAATAGGTTGGGATTGGGAAATAAAATAAATAATTACTTCGTTGTGGTTCGCTAATCTCGACTAGTTTAGAAAACAATAATTTGGTTTGAAACGACATCCAAAGGAAGATTAAAGGATAAGTTTTAAAGAATTTATCTTGGATAAAATTAATGGGAACCTTTCCCTAAGAATGTGGAATTTAGAAACTAGCTGTAGGTTAGCTAAGAAGAATGGTTTCCTGGGTATTGATCTGATGTTGGTTTCGGCCTTCGGGGTTAATGTTTGGGAAATTGTTCTCTTGTTGATTTGCGGTTAGTGACTAATGAATTGGAATGAGGCGTATGTTGTGTTTGTGTAACATTTGTTTTTAATATACGCGGGTTATTCGGAAAGTCCGGGTTTATACCCATTCTGAATAACCGATTCGACGATATGTCGAAGATGAAGACGGTGGTTGAAGACCGGAAGTCTTCACATCGTTTGGGTGATTACTGATGATCTTGATTGGGCTGTACACCCAAGATGAGGGAATCAGTTGGTTGTCGTCCAGACGTACTTGGAGATGGATGGATATGCGAGGAAAGTGCCTCCGGTTTCGTTCAGACCCAGAACGAACTTGTAAATGGATTGTGTGTCTGACATTGGATTTTATTCTGTGTTGATTGATTTCTGTTAAATATATATATCTGTTTGGCGGCGGAGAATTTATTCTCTTGCTTAACGCCCTTCTCTGAGACGTATGAGCTTAGAGGTTATATATCGATGGACATCAGTCGCATGACATGAATTACCTGTGTGGCACGCTAAGATGCAATGATCAAGGCTTTTGTTGAAAAGCTAAGTCTTGTGGTTGATGATCAAAGCACGGCCTACGTGGCAGCTTTGTGTATAACGTGAATTCGCGAGCCTCACACCTCGGTATGAGTTAAAAACGGGATACGGACTGCAGGGAGAGCACGACGTTTCTTTCTAGCTTTGGTGGTGTCAGTGACTTACCAGCCCTGACATTTATATACTTTTCACCTTTGTGGTTGTTGGAATGAGGCGCCTCGATTATAGGTCTGTAAGGACCGGGAAACGTGTGTTCAGGAATAAATAATCCTCTAACGTAAGTGAGGACCGGCCCTGAAGATCCAGGGGTTGCCCAGAGTGCGTAGCCCTGGGACATTTGCTAGAGTGTCTCAAACGCGGAGAGGAGCTTGCCCCTTGCCTCGACTCATGACGGAATCCAATTTCCAATACGTGATATTGCAGTTTTAATTATAGAACTGGTATGGCGACATAGTTGGTGGTAGCTATGCCGCCTATGATTGATATTTATGATTGAAATTGTTTTGACACTATACACCTATAATAGTATCAAATGATGTGTTTTAAACGTATCAAGCATGTTTTGGCTGTTATAAGGGAAAACCCTATCCTCCGGCTTGCGTTGCATTGTGTGATGGGACCTAGGTCTTATAACAGCTTCATTTTTCTTTATTTAGCATTGCGCTGTCTTTTCTATGCACTGGTATTCTTGGGAGGAAACCCGTTCCGTGTTATACGGCGTGGTCCCTTGAATTACTCTCTTTTAAAGTAAAGCTTTAAATAACTGTTTTAGTTCTCACACCAGTCACATGACTGACCTGGAGTTTATTGTTTTAACCTAAACTCTGGGTGCCCCTATTTTCCGCACGGGCAGCTAGTAGTTTTGGTTTTGCAGATTTATATTCACAGGATCCTGGTTTACAGCTGGAATGATATCCGGAAAGCTCTGTATCCGTATATCACCTTCAGTTGTGCTTTGTATTATTTTCCGCTGCTATGTAATTTATTGTAATCTCTGATAATTATCGAATGTAATTTATTCATTTATACTCTGTATATTCTTGTATCTGATGGAATTGTTGTAATAGCAATGAAATGTTCTTCCGTCTGCGTTCATTTGTGTGTTGTTCTCAAAGTATCCACTCTTTCCCTCACGGGGAAGTTACGGGTTCTTACATAAATCGTTTTAAATTCGATTTCGGAACGATTTCAACTTCATATTCAATTTCGAATCAAAATTGAATATTCCACATCATCGATATACAAATGATAATATTTTCAAAATGTTATATTTTGAAATCACTTCCTTTTCTATAATTATTAAAAAAAACTTATATAATTGATATAAATATCGTTCGCGTCAAATGGCGCATATCTAACCAACACGGCTTTATATATTTGAATAACTTCGTTATTCTGTTCAACAAATGAATATTTATTCTATTCAACACATGAATTTATATTTCTTTCACCACATGAATATTCTCAACATATGAGTATCGTCAACACATGACTATTTTTGTTATTTAATATATTTTATAAAATTATGATAAAGATGTAAATTTTATTGTTTAAAATATTTTACTCAACACATGAATATTTTCAACACATGAATATTTTCAACACATGAATATTCTCAACACATGAGTATCGTCAACACATGACTATTTTTGTTATTTAATATATTTTATAAAATTTTGATAAAGATGTAAATTTTATTATTTAAAATATTTTACACAACATATGAATATTTTCAACACATGAATATTTTCAACACATGAATATTTATCATCATTCATTCCACATCACAATCAATTTTCACAACACACAAAGTCAAGCAAGTCGTCCATGGTCTGTGGACGATGGGTGTCGGGTGCTGCGAAGCACCGTCTGCATCCTAGTATATATTTTCAACTAGTTAACAAGAATTAAAGTGAGAAGTTCTCACCGACTAGCTAAACCAAACGCCACGACTCTTCATATGTAGGAAAATCTTCGTCGTGCTCGCCTTTTGTCACTTTCATTGTCCGTAGCCACTACATATATAAAAATCGCATTTTTATATTGTTGCTATGTATATAAAAATCACACTTTTACACCGCTACTATATAGATAAAAATTCTATTTTTATACCGGTGTTCATATAATAAAAGTCATATTTTTCTCTCTCGCCATTCTCTATATAAAATTCACATTTTTATATCGCTCTTCTTCTAATAAAGATTATATTTTTATTGACGCTACTTCATTATAGAAATCATACTCTCATGCATATAAAAATCTATTCTTTATCTTTCTAAAAATTATATATTTTTATAATTCCATTACTATTCGAACAAAGAAAATCATATTTTTCTTTGTTAAATTATATATATATATATATATATTTTCTATGCATAAAGATCCTACCTTTCTATGAAATAAAATCTCGCCCCCATTATATAAAGATCGCCTTTCATTATATAAAAAATATCGCCTTCATTATATAAAAATCCGACCGTTATAATGTTATTCACATAAAAATCACATCTTTATATTGTTATCTAGATAATAAAAATCATATTTTTACTTCGCCTTTGAGATGACAAAAATCAATTCTTTCCATGTTTAAAAATATAAACATTAACCATATAAAAATATAAGCTTTAACCATATAAAAATATAAACTTTATATGAACAAAGATCCTAGCTTTATATTTTCTAAAAAAATTCGGATTTTTATGTAATGTTACCACATTTTAATATAGAAAATAAAATAAAATAAATAATTAAAAAACTCACGTTTTCAGTCTTTGGTGGTTGGAGGAGCGGTCGGGTGATGCTGCGCCGGAGTGGGGAGGGTCTAGGGTAGTCAGCGTCGGAGTTGGTGGCGAGGGAGGCGGGGTCAGGCATCACGGTGGCAGCTAGGATTTCTTGGCCCTTATGGGAACTGGGGTCTCGAACAGAGTAGAATGGAAAGGAGGTGACGCGGAAATGGAGGGGGGTCCCAGTGACAGCGTCATAGTGGCAGTTCGGGGTGGCGATGGCGGGTATCGCGCTCAGCGCGACGGTTTCCTTTTTTTCATTTTCGCTTTCGTCTGAGAGTATAGAAGGGGGAGGAGGGAGAGAGAGTATATTAATATATATATATATATATATATATATATATATATATATTTAATTATTTAATTTCAAAAAGCAACTTTTAGTTTCGAACTTGAAATCGAACCCACCAACTGTCGTCCATAGCTAATTACCCCCATTCCGAACACAATGGGATATGTATCGTAAGCTGATTCGATTGTTTCGATAAATTTTCGTCAAAATCAAAATATAAATCTATATATTGAATTTGAACGCACATTTCAATTTACCGGCGCTACATACGGACTCTAAAAATTCCCGAAAAATATTTTCTAGCTTCGTATTGATGCTACAGTTCTAACAAAACAAATTTCGTCAAATTCTAAGACCGTTGAAAAATGGTCCTTTTTTGGTCGGTCGAAATTGACCGAAACTGTCAAAATACGTTTTTCTTCGCCACGCTCACATATTGATTCAAAAAATTACGAATTTTGGAATCTAGCAATAACTTGACATCCCGGATCCAACAAAAGTGGTTTCGTCGAAAACCGAGGTCGTTTGCAGAATTCCCATTTTTAAGGGCCAGAATTCCATAGCGACTATTCTGAATTTTCAACTGGGCATAAGTTTTTATTCCCGCTATGAAATTTCAATTTTTCAGATTCGTTGGAAAGATATTCTCAAATAAATTCTAATATTTTTGGTTCCGCTAAAATTCGGTTTATTTTGAATCCTATACATTCATTTGAATTTTGTAATCGAATTTTCAAAACTACCATACCATTTTCAATTCCTTTTATAATTAAAAATAAATATTTATACTCTAATGATGATCTACATAAATATATACGTTCTAATTCTATTCAAATTTAATTTCTCGTCGCTATTATTCAAAATAATTCATTTTAAATATTCAAAATTCATTAATATTGCCAAAATAAAAATTTTAAATTGGCTTAGATTTCCGGGTTATTACAATCTCCCCCACTTAAAACTTTTCGTCCCCGAAAAGGAACGAAGCTGAAAGTTGTTTTACAAACCAACTCAACTTTCATTATTTTCATTACGGCTTAAGTTCTTCAACCTTTCAGTTTCTAAGAACTTTTCAAAAATTTGGCTAATACCCTAAATTTTCGAAAAAATTCGCCATAACCTCCCCTACATCGGGAGCTTCGGGATATTTCAAATAGCCTCCCATGGCCCTCACCAATCCAAAAAGAAAAAGAAATAGCCAAGTGGCTAGCCAATCGACTCACAAAATCATTCAAACCCAATAAATTTGTAAACATGTACCTATTTGTCGGGCAAACAATTTTATTCCTCTTCTCTAGCCTCCTTACTATGACCTATTCAATGGATATACATGTATATGCATGCAATTGTAATCATTTTTCAGTACAGTTCAATATTTGGTCGCATTAGGCTAAATGGTTCAAAATTTCAAACCAATAATCATACAACACAATCAACAATCAATTAGTGAATTAGAATTTCAAACACATAACTTTAACACATAGTCAAAAATCATATTTTTGATGCCAAATCACAACAAATAACCCTATGTAAGTTTTGGTTCTCACACCAGTCAATGGAAATATATAGAAATCCCACTTTCGAAACTCGAACACAAATACTGATGATGTTGCAATCATCATCAGAATTGTCCCCGGGCGACTAGAGTGTGATTCTATATCTATCAAGTATATTAAAACTTCGAATATACGTTCGTGACGCGTATATGCAAAATCTTTATATACTCGATTGTCCAAATTCAACACAAATAAAATATTCAAATACGTATACTTGAATTTAACTTTCAAAACAAAGTTTGTTTTCGTTTTTATTTTAAAAATAACACTCTTTCGACTCGCTCTAGGATACTACTAATTCCATCTCTAACGAGTCACTCTAATTGGATATTACTAATCCAATATCTGATGAATTCTTTCATTTGGTTCTAATGTGTCTAGTTCTTGAGCTCTGTAAACCAGAGCTATGATACCAAATGTAGTTACCCGTAACTTCCGGTGAAGGAAAGCACGGATTGCTTTGAGGATAAGACCAATCAGAACATAAACAGAATAACATTTCATTGTTTATTACAACAATTCCATTAGAATACAAGAATAAATGTTACACATTTGACAAATATCAGAGATTTAAATTACATTTAAATACATAGCAGCGGAAAAATAATACAAAACATAATTGAAAGAAATACGCGGATATAGAGCTTTCCGATTATCACTTCAGCTATAAACCAGGATCCTGTGAATATAAATCTGCAAACCAAAACTACTAGCTGCCCGTGTGGAAAATAGCGGCACCCAGAGTTTAGGTTAAAACAATAAACTCCAGGTCAGTCATGGGACTGGTGTGAGAACTAAAACAGTTTTAATCTTTATTTTTAAAGTTAGATAAATCAAGGGACCACGCCGTATAACATGGAACGGGTTTCCTCCCAAGAATACCAGGGCATAAAACATACAGCGCAATGCTAAATAAAGAAAAATGTAGCTATTATAAGACCCAGGTCCCATCACACAATGCAACGCCAGCCGGAGGATAGGGTTTTCCCTTATAATAGCCAAATAATGCTTGGTACGTTTAAAACAAATCATTTGATACTATTATAAATGTATAGTGTCAAAATAATTTCAATTATAAGTATCAATCATAGACGGCATAGCTACCATCTACTATGTCGCCATACTAGGTTCTATAAATAAAACCGCAATATCACGTATTGTAAATTGGATTTCCGTCATGAGTCGAGGCAAGGGGCAAGCTCCTCTCCATTCGAGACACTCTAGCAAATATCTCAGGACCACACACAACGATCTTTGGATCTTCAGGGTCGGTCCTCTCTTACTTTTGAGGATTAGTTATTCCTGAACACACGTTTCCCGGTCCTATAGGACCTATATAATTGTCTGTACGTCGGCTCACATAGTGCCAGGTATCGACCATATATTCGAGGCGCCTCACATCCAACAACCACACAGGTAAAAAGTATATAAATGTCAGGGCTGGTAGGTCACTGACATCACCCATTGCTAGAAAGAAACGTCGTGCTCTCCCTGTAGTCACTATACCGTTTTTGACTCATACCGAGGTGTGAGGCTCGCAAATTAACGCCATACACAAAGCTATGCCACACAGGTCGTGCTTTGATCATCAACCACAAGACTTTGCTTTTCAACAGAAGCCTTGATCATCTGCCTCTTAGGCATGCCACACAGGCAATTCACTCCATGCGACTGATGTCCATCGATATACAGCCTCTGAGCACGTACATCTCAGAGAAGGGCGTTAAGGAAGAGAATAAATTCTCCTCCGCCAAACAGATGTATATTCAATAGAGATCAATCAACACAGAATAAAATCCAATGTCAGATACACAGTCCATTTACAAGTTCGTTCTAGGTCTGAACGAAACAGGAGGCACTTTCCTCCTATCGATCTCCAAGTACGTCTGGACGATCACCAACTGATTCCCTCATCTTGGGTGTACAACCCAATCAAGATCATCAATAATCATCCAAATGATGTGAAGACTTCCGGTCTTCAACCATCGTCTTCATCTTCGACTTATCGTCGAATCGGTTATTCAGAATGGGTATAAATCCGGCCATTCCGAATAACCCACGTATATAATAAACAAGTGTTACACAAACACAACATACGTCTCGTTCTAGTTCAGAATATTCTTTTATTCAAATTTTCACATTCTTAGGGAAAGGTTCCCATTAATTTTATCAAAGATAAATTCTTCTAAATTTATTCTTTAATCTTCCTTTGGATGTCATTTCAAACCAAATTATGGTTTTCCAAACTAGTCGGGATTAGCGAACCACACCGAAGTAATTATTTATTTTATTTCCCAATCCTAACCTATTCATCCCATGGAGCAAAACTGGTAATACTCAATATCTAACACCACAGTGTTATCGGTAAATATTAATTACCATTTCACGTTCAAATCTAATTAAAGATTTAACTATCGCTTGGAGCAAAACTGGTGATACACCATTTTCGGTCACTTTAATCTAATTAAAGATTCATTAAAACTCCACTAAGTTTTAATCTTCCCAAAAATCAACATCCTGTCTTTAACTGGGTTAAAGAGCCAATGTCATCTAAAACACGGTTCGCGATAAACCCAAAATCTCTTTCCATTGTTAATCAGGTTAAAGAACAGGTGTTATTCAAAACACCCCTCACGATAAACCCCGAAAACCAATTTAAATTCAATTCCAATTAAATACCAATTAACTGGACAATTTCACTAAATCTTAATTAAAAGATTTATTCTTTTCTAAACTCGGTCCAAGAACAGTGTTATTTAAGACACCATTCACGACGAACCCAAAATCCCATTTGATATTAAATACAAGGCTCTGAATAGAAAATATATCGGCTTATATTCAATATCAAATTTTGAAACCAACAAATATCATATTGGAAATAACGATATAAATATATCTTTCAAATCTCCACAACCATATCTGTATAATCATGAAATCCAACATCGAAATATTCCGAAGATAATTTCGATTCAAATCCATTCCAATTCGTATATTGGAAATTCTGATTATTTTCAAAACCATTTCAAATCTAGTTCAAAACTAGTTCATTACCGTAAAAATATATTTTTATCCTGTCAAATGTGGAATTTTTCATCCTAGTTCTTTCCAATTCATATATTATGATTTTACATAAATTATTAATATTTTTAATAATTTTATCAAGGCCCGTACAGTCGGTTTTCAATAACGGCCACCGAACTGCACTTACAGCGACCTTTTCCAAATTTGATTTGGACATAATTCCAAATCCAACCATTAGATTTTAAATTTCTAATATTCATTGGAAAGCTCTTTTCGATACGACGGTCGGATCTCCCACAATGTCAATTCGAAGTCAATGGTCGAAATTCTCGAACTGCAGCGGCGCGACGCATTCTATTCAGGCCATTATATATAATATATATATATATTATATATTTCATCGATTTCCTTTTAAAATGTATTTTATAAATCGTTTTAAATTCGTTTTCGAAACGATTTCAACTTCATATTCAATTTCGAATCAAAATTGAATATTCCACATCATCGATATACAAATGATAATATTTTCAAAATGTTATATTTTGAAATCACTTCCTTTTCTATAATTATTATAAAAACTAATATAATCGATGTAAATATCTTTCGCGTCAAATGGCGCATATCTAACCCAGTACGGCTTTATATATTTCAATAACTTCATTATTCTATTTAACAAATGAATATTTATTCTATTCATCACATGAATCTATATTTCTTTCAATACATGAATATTCTCAACACATGAGTTGTAACGACCTAAGTTTTCAGATCGGGAAAAAAAATTATTTAACGATAAATTCCGAGAAATAAACAAGAAAATAGATTAAAACTATAAAATTTTAGTTATTAAAATGGATACATTCAAAGTTTATTGAATTTATAAATAAAAATAAATATTTGTATACAAAGAATTTGAAGACAAAATTTGTAATCGAAACGTTATAAGTTCGTTCCGTTAAATTCTAAAATTTAAACTGAATAAATTTAAATGACCGTTCATTAAATACAGTGAAATTAAAAAAAAATAGACCTTTTATAAAATGTTCAAAGCACTAATAACTGTGTACCGTTGTGTTTGTCTCGACGTCCTGATTCCAATAATATATTTATACTGATATTTTGGTGTCCGTAAAGACAAATGGGTAGACAGTTATTTCCATATAGGTGACCGTATAAATGAGTGCAACGTAAATAATTGGACTGAAATAAACCTACGGAGGCTTACAGACAAACCAAAAGAAAAGGAAAATATCTCCACATTTTTCCTTCATTGCATTTAATGAGGTGTGATGGAGTACATCATTTGCACGCCACATTTTTTTTTCTTCCTTGCATTAAATGAGACATGATGCAAGGCATCACTTCTTATATGCCAATGTAAACCATAATAACTCACCTACCACCGTAATATATTAAGCTCCCAATCTCCGTCTACTTTCTCTCCATTTTTCAATCTCTTCTCAATTCATAACTTTTTGCTTCAGCAAAATTTTCTTTCGAAAGAAAAAAAAATACAACAGAGAAATAAAAAAAAAGATGCCAAACGCATGCATGAAGTGAGCAGCATCCATTCTCTTGTTGGCTCTCTCTCATTTTCCTCTCTCAGCCCACACTCTATCCTCCGCCTATCTCCGACAGCCCGCATCGAGCTCCGACATCAACCGCGACAGCAACTCAAGCTCCGCTAAATTTCCATAGTCGTTCGTTCTTTCGCCGTGTCCATCTCGTCATCATCGTTTAGCTTTCGGAACTCGAAAGTGAGTTGTTACTCACGCCTAAACTTCTTTAATGTGTTCACTATATATTTATAACGTTACTGTGTGTATGTGTATCGTGTATGTGCACGCATGAAAACAAAGGGGATCATTTTTTCTCTGAACAAAACAACACAGTAGAAGGATCTCTCTTACTGACTCTCTTACTGGAAAAAATGGAGACACACACAAAAGCATATTTTACATTTCTTTCCATTTCCGGTTAGAAGAATTCATTCACTTTCCTTTCTCTGGACACTAAATAAACATCTTCTACATAACTGTGAATGAGAATATGTCCATATTCTTTTTCCTTTCATTGTTTTAAAACTACATGCATGCCTATGTAAAAAAAAAAAACAACGCATGAACATGGTCAAGAGCAAAAAAAAAGAAGAAAAAAAAAGAAAAACGCATGAACAAGGTCAAGAGCAGTGAGATAGTTGCATGAGCAAGTATATATATATTTTCATGAAGTAAGCGTGTTGTACGTGCTGCATGTGTTGCATGCGTGAGTCATATGGACATTTGTATGTGTGTGTATTTGCTGTGTGTGTACAATATGTATGCAATGATGTGTTGGCGTGTGTTGTGTGTGTTTATATATATTTAATCTAGCATGTGGCATTTAAAGTTCTGTACATTTTTACTTGGCTTCAAAGCAGATATATTAGCCTACATATGCATACACACAAGCCACATTATTTAAGTATGGACTATAGGAAAGGGAGGGAGAAATATCTATTCCCAGGAAGAAGAAAATGTGTCCATGCGTGTGAATATATATTAGTAAACTTAGTTGTGAAGGTCTCTACAGAGAACAAATGTGCAAACATTTAATGCAAGGTGTGCGTGCTTGAACTTGTGCGTGCATATTTATTTATATGTGTGGCGTGTATGCATGGTTCAAAAAAAATGAGCGTGTTCCATTCACTGTACCGAGGAAAAAAAACAAAAAAATATTTAGGTAGTTTAGTAAAATAAAAAAACATCTTTTGCAGACCCAAAATATCTAGAAAGATATGTAAGATCGTAAAAGGGACACATCGAACTCAAATGACTCTTTTTTAAAAATGAACTGTGCAAGCATTTTCACAGTTTCAGCGCGAACCGAATACCGAAACTGACAAGTGAATATATTTCGGTAATCAGCGTGACGAGACGGACACAACGGTATATAAATTGCAGTGTCTGCATGCTCCGTTCAAAAACGCGTTACGGACCCCTTTGACGTAAAAATGCGGACATGAAACGGAGGTCAAAACGTCCGATTTTCCTGAAACGAATTCCACCGTTGGATTACTGTCAACGAATAGGATATTTTTCATGTTTGTCTGAACTTGTTTTGAAGAGATTTTAAAATCACTAAAAAAATTGAACTGTTATGCGCAGCTTTGCACTGAAAATTGCGCGACCTACGACATTCAAATTTTCCGATGAAATTTTCCCAACTGCTACATTTCACTATACGTATTTCAAATATCAAATTCCCATTTTGAAAAAAAAAATAGAATTGTTTCAAATTTCGAAAATTAAACTTTTGTTTAAATTATATACATGAAAATTTGATTTAAATTGATAAATGAAATATTAAGTGATTTAAAATTTTAGTTGAACTTATTGAAATAACCATTGTTGAACCTCTTATTGGAAAAAAAACGTAAGCCTAAATATTTAAGGAAATAAATCTCAAAATTGTAAATTTTGGATACAAATTTAGTTGAGTAAAAACAATTTAGTTGAATGAAGTAAAATTATGAAATTTGAAAGTGAACTTAAGTGAAATATTCAATATTTGAAAATTGTAAATTTTATAAAATAAAATTACAACTTTAGTTTATTGATTTGGAACTTTGGAATTAAACACAAAGTTAAGTGTATAATTGCAAACGATAAAAATGTTGTTAATATTTCAAATTGAAATATTTGATAGTTCAAGTTTAAATAAGAAGTTGAAATACAAATTTTGTTTTGATCTATTCGAAATTAATCAATGAAAAACAAAATGAATGACATTAGTTGTCAAAGAGACCGGAGCCAGTTATGGACACATTCTCTGTCGATACTGGAACCACTTTGATAACTATGTTCGTGAAGTGATGATCCAGAATGAAGTGGTTATTTTTGGTGTACGTTTGCTGGATTGAAAAAAGTGAACGATAATGGATGACCGACACTTGTGTCAAATTTGAAATGACTAAAACAGGAGCCGTGCCGAGCCATTGAGGCTAGCTACCTCTAGCAGACACACTTCTTCGTGTATTCTATTTTTTTGTTATTTGGTGATCACCCATGATTTTGGAAGTGTTGTGTTGCGGTAGGCCGTTAGGGGTTACCACCAGTCCGGATTAGGCAAACTGGTAGTATCCTACCTTGGGAGTTGCCTCACGTGCCTTGTCATACGTTTTATCCTTATGCGTGACCACTACGAGTTTCTATTTAATATGTGCTTATAGGGGACTCACTGGCTACCGACGTTCTACTGGTTGTGTTACAGGACCTGTATAGACCACATTGTTTAAAAATGTGTTAAGGGGGATCAATGTAAAGCCTTAACGCTATTTTAATATTTTATATTACTGATAGACATTACATATAATAGTGTATCATACTATATATAGATATTTTAACGGATCCTTAAGAGATGGAAAATACCGTAACATCTATTGAGTTATTTGCATTTGAGTTTAGATCTAATCACATTAGAATGTTTAGACCTGACTCGAGTGTTTTGTGTTTTTCTCATTTCGCTCGGGTCAGACTGAGTATTGCAGTGTTCTCGAGGAGCACTTTATCTGGAGCCGAAGACCTAGTTGAAGACTCCATCTTATCCAGTATTAGTTCCTATTTCCGTTTGGCTTGTATTTGCGAACTTTATGAGTCGCTATATTGTATAATTAAATTGTAACTGTTTAAGTAGCTTCATGAACTGCTTATGTATATTATTTCATTTCCGTTGCGAGATTCTGTGTTATTCTGTATATGTGATTTTATGATCTGATTCTATTATACACCCCAAATTGATTATCTGTCAGTTTTGAATAGTTCGAGTTGGACATGTGTGGTTTTATTGTCAACTTGGATTATTCATATGTAGGAAATCTTCGTCGTGCTCGCCTTTTGTCACTTTCGTTGTCCGTAGCCACTACATATATAAAAATCGCATTTTTATATTGTTGCTATGTATATAAAAATCACAATTTTATACTGCTACTATATAGATAAAAATTCTATTTTTATACCGGTGTTCATATAATAAAAATCATATTTTTCTCTCTCGCCATTCTCTATATAAAAATCACATTTTCATATCGCTCTTCTTCTAATAAAATTGTATTTTTATTGACGCTACTTCATTATAGAAATCATACTCTCATGTATATAAAAATCTAATCTTTATCTTTCTAAAAATTATATATTTTTATAATTCCGTCGCTATTCAAAAAAAGAAAATCATATTTTTCTTTGTTAAAAATTATATATATATATATATATATCTATGCATAAAGATCCTACCTTTCTATGAAATAAAATCTCGCCCCCGTTATATAAAGAACGCCTTTCATTATATAAAAAATATCGCCTTCATTATATAAAAATTCGACCTTTATAATGTTATTCACATAAAAATCACATCTCTATAGTGTTATCTAGATAATAAAAATCATATTTTTACTTCGCCTTTGAGACGATAAAAATCAATTCTTTCCATGTTTAAAAATATAAACATTAATTTTATAAAAATATAAGCTTTAACCATATAAAAATATAAACTTTATATGAACAAAGATCCTAGCTTTACATTTTCTAAAAAAACTCGAATTTTTATGTAATGTTACCACATTTTAATACTGAAAATAAAATTAAATAAATAAAAAAAACTCACGTTTTCAGTCTTTGGTGGTTGGAGGAGCGGTTGGGTGATGCTGCGCCGGAATGGGGAGGGTCTAGGGTAGTCGGCGTCGGAGCTGGTGGCGAGGAAGGCGGGGTAAGGCATCACGGTGGCGGCTAGGATTTCTTGGCCCTTTCGGGAATTGGGGTCTCGAACGGAGTAGAAGGGAAAGGAGGTGACGCGGAGATGGAGGGGGGTCCCAGCGGCGGCGGCGCGGTGGTAGTTCGGGGTGGCGACGGCGGGTATCGCGTTCAGCCCGATGGTTTCCTTTTTTGTTCATTTTAGATTTCGTCTGAGAGAATAGAAGGGGGAGGAGGGAGAGAGAATATATTATTATATATTTATTTATTTAATTATTTAATTTCAAAAAGCAACTTTTAATTTCGAACTTGAACTATAAATCTATATATTGAATTTGAACACACATTTCAATTTACCGGGGCCACATACGGACTCTAAAAATTCCCGAAAAATATTTTCTAGCTTCGTTTTGATACTACGATTCTAACAAAACTAATTTCGCCAAATTATGAGACCATTTGAAAAATGGTCCTTTTCTGGTCGATCGAAATTGATTGAAACTGTCAAAACACGTTTTACTTCGCCACGCTCACATATTGATTCGAAAAATTACGAATTTTGGAATCTAGCAATAACTTGACATCCCAGATCCAACAAAAGTGGTTTCATCGAAAACCGAGGTCGTTTGCAAAATTCCCATTTTTAAGGGCCAGAATTCCATAGCGACTATTCTGAATTTTCAACTGGGTATAAGTTTTTATTCCCGCTATAAAATTTCAGTTTTTCGTATTCGTTGGAAAGATATTTTCAAATAGATTCTAATATTTTTGGTTTCGCTAAAATCCGGTTTATTTTTAATCCTATACATTCATTTGAATTTTGAAATCGAATTTTCCAAGTACCGTGCCATTTTCAATTCATTTTATAATTTAAAATAAATATTTTTACTCTAACGACGATCTATATAAATATATACCTTCTAATTCTATTCAAATTAAATTTCTCGTCGCTATTATTCAAAATAATTCATTTTAAATGTAATGACCCGTAACTTCCCTGTGAAGGAAGGAGCGGATACTTCGAGAACAACACACAAAAGAACGCAGACAGAAGAACATTTCATTTTTTATTACAACAATTACATCAGAATACAAGAATATACAGAGTATGAATAAATAATACACAGAAAATATCAGAGATTTAAATTACTTTTAAATACATCGCAGCGGAAAATAATACAATACACAACTAGAAGTAATACACGGATACAGAGCTTTCCGTTGTTCCAGCTGTAAATCAGGATCCTGTGAATATAAATTTGCAAAACCAAAACTACTAGCTGCCCGTGTCAAAATAAAGGCACCCAGAGTTTAGATTAAAACAATGAACTCCAGGTCAGTCATGTGACTGGTGTGAGAACTAAAACAGTTATTTAAAACTTTACTTTAAATTAGATATATCAGGGGACCACACCGTATAACACGGAACGGGTTTCCTCCCAAGAATACCAGTGCAAATAACAAAACAGCGCAATGCTTTTTGGAAAAATAAAGCTATTATAAGACCCAGGTCCTATCGCACAATGCAACGCAAGCCGGGGGAAAGGGTTTTCCCTTGTAATAGCCAAACATGCTTGGTACGTTAAAAACAAATCATTTGATACTATAATAGGTGCATAGTGTCAAAACAATTTCAAATCATAAGAATCAATCATAGACGGCATGGGTACCATATATCATGTCGCCAATACTAGGCTCTACAATCAAAACCGCAAAGTCACGTATTTGGAAATTGGATTTCCGTCTATGAACCGAGGCAAGGGATCGTCCTCTACCAATTCGCGACGCTCTAGCCCGCCCCTCAGGAATAGCCGCAACTGCCCCTTGGATCGTCAGGGTCGGTCCACCGATGTGGATTATTATGCTTGAAAACTACGTTTCCCCGCCCTTTGGGGCGTAAATGAGCCAACGAATGACTCCATCGGCTTCACATAGTCACCGATATATCCGAGGTGCCTCGCAATAGCAACAACCACATAAGTCAAACTCGTCAGGGCGTGTAAAACCACTGACGCCACTTCTAACTTGAAGGAAACGCATGCCCTCCCTGATGTCCTCTCCCATTTCTGGTTCACAACCGGGGTGTGAGGCTCGCGAATCAACGCCACAAAAAGCTGTGCCACACAGGCTGTGCTTTGATCATTAACTACAAGACTCTGCTTTTCAACAGAAGCCTTGATCATATTGCCATTTAGGCATGGCACACAGGCAATTCACTCCATGCGTTTGATATCCATCAATATATAACCTCTGAGCTCATACATCTTAGAGAAGGACGTTAAGCAAGAGAATAAATTCTCCGCCACCAAACAGATATATATTTAATAGAAATCAATCACACAGAATAAAGTCCAATGTCAGACACACCGTCCATTTACAAGTTCGTTCTGGGTCTGAACGAAACCGAAGGCACCTAGTACCCTGCATATCCATCGATCTCCAAGTACGTCTGGACGACCACTAACTGATTCCCTCCTCTTGGGTATACGGCCCAATCAAGATCATCAGTAATCACCTAACGACGTGAAGACTTCCGGTCTTCGACCACCGTCTTCATCCTCGACACCACGTCGAATCAGTTATTCAAAATGGGATAAACCCGGTCTTTCTGAATAACTCGCGTATATAATAAACAAGTGTTACACAAACACAACATACGCCTCATTCCAATTCATCAGTCACTAACCGTAAATCAACAAGAGAATAATTCCCTAAATATTAACCCCAAAGGCCGAAACCAACATCAGATCAATATCCAAGAAACCATTCTGCTTAGCTAACCTACAGTTAGTTTCTAAATTTCACATTCTTAGGGAAAGGTTCCCATTAATTTTATCAAAGATAAATTCTTTTAAATTTATTCTTTAATCTTCCTTTGAATATCACTTCAAACCAAATTATGGTTTATCCAAACTAGCCGGGATTAACGAACCTTACCGTACTAATCATTTGTTTTAATTTCACAATCCCAACATATTCATCCCAGGAAGTAAAACTGGTAATACTTCGTATCTAACACCACGGTGTTATCGGTAAATTCAATTACCATTTCACGTTCAAATCTAATTAAAGATTTAACTATTGCCTGGAGCAAAACAGGTGATACTCCATTCTCGATCATTTCAATCTAATTAAAGATTCATTAAAACTCCACTTAGTTTTAATCTTAAAATGTATTAAAGAATCAATGTCATTTAAAACATGGTTCACGGTATACCCAAAATCACATTCCATTCTATCAGCCTTTAACCGTAAAATAGCAAGTGAGCAATTCCCTAAGTATTAACCCCGAAGGCTGAAACCAACATCAGATCAATACCCAAGAAATTATTCAACTTAACTAATCTCCAGTTAGTTTCTGATTTTCTTACCTCTGTAGGGTCTATGAACATTATTATTGAAGATACCGTTCACGAAAACCCAAAATCACATTCCATTAATTATCGTGTTAAAGAACAAGTGTTATTTTAAACACCGTTCACGATAAACCCAAAAATCAATTCAAATTCAATTCCAATTAAATACCATTTGATTGGTACACTTCATTAAATCTAAATAAAAAGATTTAATATTTTTCTCAACTGGGTTTAAGAACAATGTTAATGAAGACACTATTCACGACAAACCCAAATCACATTTGATATTAAATACAAGGCTCTGAATAGAAAATATATCGGCTTATATTCAATATCAAATTCTACGACCAACAAATATCGTATTGGAAATAACGATATAAATATATCTTTCAAATTCCCATAACAATATCTGTACCATCACGAAATCCAACATCGAAATATTCCAAAGACAATTTCGATTCAAATCCATTCCAATTCAATTATTGGAAATTCTGGTTACTTTTAAAACCATTTCAAATCCACTTTATTTATTTTAAAAATAAATAGAATTATAATTCTAGTTCAAAACTAGTTCATTTCGATAAAAATCTACTTTTATCTTTTCAAATTTGGAGTTTTTCATCCCAATTCTTCACAAATCATTTCTTATGATTTTACACAAATTATTACTATTTTTAATAATTTTATCAAGGCCCGTACAGTCGATTTCCATCAACGGCCATCGAACTGCACTTACAACGACCTTTTCCAAATTTTATTTGGACATAATTCCAAATCCAACCGTTAGATTTCTAATTTCTAATATTCGTTAGAAAGCTCTTTTCGATACGAACCCAACGGTTCCAGTTTTAGGAGAATCCGACGGTCGGATCTCCCGCAATATCCATTCGAAGTCAATGGTCGAAATTCGCGAACTGCCGCGGCGCGGCGCGTTCTATTCAGACCATTATATTATATATATATAATATATATAATATATACTTCATCGATTTCCTTTTAAAAACGTATTTTATAAATCGTTTTTAATTCGTTTTCAAAACGGTTTCATCTTCATATTCTATTTCAAATCAAAATTGAATGTTCCATATCATTAACATATAAATGATAATATTTTCAAAGCGTTATATTTTGAATTCACTTCCTTTTCAATATTCGTTATAAAAACGAATAAAATCGATATAATTATCGCTCGCGTCAAAATGGCGCAAATCTAATCAACACGGCTTCATATATTTCTATTTTCAAATATTCTATTTCAAATATTTCTTTTTCAAATATTTCTATTCAAATATTTCTTTTTCAAATATTCTATTCAAATATTTCTTTTTCAAATATTCTATTCAAATATTCTATTTCAAATATTTCTATTCAAATATTCTATTTCAAAACTGGATTGAGGCCCAATCAATTACCATATAATGAATTATATGGATTTTCTACAACACCTGTATATAATAACAACGATAAATAATCAACCATCATCCAGAGTGCACCACACAACTGCATATGCATTAAATATAAATAATTAACGCTTACACAGTCTGTCAACCCATCGATTGACATACAACTAAACGATCGGGATTAGTGTACGTCAAATATCATCCCAATACCCGTGTGGGGTTTCAAATCAACAAGCACAGATTTTATTTGTGCACTTGGGCGATGTGTAAAATTTATCGTCCCAATCAATATCAGTCAAATCAGTGTATATAAACAAATCATCTGATTCGTTTATAAATATTTATTTTATATACACGTTAAAAATCATATTTTTAACTATAAAATATTTTTCACTATAAAATATTTTATTTCATTCCACATCACACAATCAAATTTCACAACACAGCAATCAAACAAACAAGCCATCCATGGTCTGTGGATGACGGGTGTCAGGTATTGCTAAGCACCGTCTGCATCCTAGTATATATTTCAACTAGAAAATAAATTAAAAGTGAGGAGTTCTCACCGACTAGCTAAACCAAACACCACGACTCTTCATATGTAGAAATCTTCGTCATGCTCGCCTTTTGTCAATTTCACTGTCCGTAGCCACTACAGATATAAAAATCACATTTTTATATTGTTGCTGTGTATATAAAAATTCTATTTTTATACCGCTACTATATAGATACAAATTCTATTTTTACACCGCTACTATATAGATAAAAATTCTATTTTTACACAGCTGTTCATATAATAAAGATCATATTTTTGATTCACTACGTATATAAAATCATATTTTTATTCTTTGATACATATATGATGAATATCACATTTTTATATTGCCACTTCATATATAAAATTCGTATATTTTCTTAACTAAAAATCGGATTTTTTTTTCAAACAAAAAATCTCATCTTCATACGATTAAAAATCCTATCTTTTTCGGTATAAAATAAAATCCTAACTTTATACAATAAAGATCATAACTTTATATAATAAAGAAAATCATTTTTTATTTATCAAAGAAAATCAGTGAAGGCTTAAAAAACTGAAATACAATAAAAAGAAAATACTCACTCGCTGGAATTTGATCGGAGGTGGAGGGCAGACACTGGTCGTCGTTGGCCGAGGGGAGGGGGACTTGTGCTCGCGCACGGGTGGACTGGCTATGGGGGTTCGGTGGTCTTCGTTCTTGAGGGGGGGTTCGAGTTTGAGGAGAATGGAGGGGGGGACTGGCGCCATCGACTGGGAGAGGGGAAGGAGGAACCGACGGAGGTGACGGCGGTCGTGTGTGGCGGCGCGATGGAAAACGAGGGCTACAAGGATTTTTTTTCTTCTGATTTGTGAACGAAAGGGGTATTGGGGAAAATAAAAATAAGGGAGGGAGGTGAGGGTGAGGGAGTAATATAAATGTAAATATATTTTATTATTTTTAATTTAAAAAGGTACTTTTCAATCCGAACACCAAATCAAAACCGACGACTGTCGTCCTTAGCTAATTACCCCCATTCCGAACACAATGGGATATGTGCCGTAAGCTGATTCGATCGTTTCGATCAGTTTTCGTCAAAATCAAAATATAAATCTATATATTGAATTTGAATGCACATTTCAATTTACCGGGGCTACATACGGACTCTATAAATTCCCAAAAAATATTTTCTAGTTTCGTATTGACGATACGGTCCTTAAAAAACTAATTTCATCAAATTATGAGATCGTTTGAAAAATGACCATTTTCCAGTCGATTAAAATCAACTGAAACTGGTCAAACGCGTTTTCCTTTGCCACACTCACATATTAATTCAAAAAATTACGAATTTTGAAACCTAGCAATAGCATGACATCACGGATCCAACAAAAGTGGTTTCGTCGAAAACCGAGGTCGTTTGCAAAATTTCCATTTTCAAAGGGCTTTATATATATTAAAATATATATAAATTCCACAGCGACTTTTCTAAATTTTAAACTGGACATATCTTTCAACTTCTAAAGTGAAATCTCATTTCTTACATCCGTTAGAAAGATATCGTCAAACAGATTTAGATATTTCTGGTTTCGTCCAATTCTGACTTAAAATGAATTATGTATATTCATTTGAAATTCGAAATCGAAATTTCAAACTACCACGCCATTTCAGGCTCGTTATATAATTTAAAATAAATTTATTCATTTTAACTTCATCGAAAATAAATTTTTCGTCGTTGTTATTTAAAATAATTCATTTTAAATAATCAAAATTCGTTAAAATAGCCAAAATAAAATTTTTGAATTGGCTCAGAATTACGGGTTATTACATTAAATATTCAAAATTCATTAATATTGCCAAAATAAAAAAATTAAATTGGCTCAGATTTCCGGGTTATTACAACTGATTACACCGTGGTGTTAGATATGAAGTATGACCAGTTTTATTTCATGGGATGAGTAGGTTGGGGTTGGGAAATTTAACAAGTGATTACTTCGGTAAGGTTCGCTAATCCCGAGTAGTTTGGATAAACCATAATTTGGTTTGAATTGATATTCAAAAGAAGATTAAAGAATAAATTTAAAGAATTTATCTTTGATAAAATTAATGGGAACCTTTCCCAAAGTATAAGAATATTCTGAAGTGGAATGAGGCGTATGTTGTGTTTGTGTAACACTTGTTGATTATATACGCGAGTTATTCAGAAAGACCGGGTTTATCCCATTCTGAATAACTGATTCGACAATGTGTCGAGAATGAAGACGGTGGTTGAAGAACAGAGGTCTTCACATCGTTTGGATAATTACTGATGACCTTGATTAGGCTGTACACCCAAGAGGAGGAAATCAGTTGGTGATCGTCCAGACGCACTTGGAGATTGATGGATATGGAAGGAATAAGGTTCCTCCGGTTTCGTTTAGACCCAGAACGAACTTGTAAATGGACTGTGTATCTGACATTGGATTTTATTCTGTGTTGATTAATCTCTATTAAATATACATCTGTTTTATGGCGGAGAATTTATTCTCTTGCTTAACACCCTTCTCTGAGACGTACGAGCTCAGAGGTTGTATATCGATGGACATCAATCGCATGGAGTGAATTGCCTGTGTGGCATGCCTAAGTGGTAAATGATCAAGGCTTTTTTGAAAAGCAAAGTCTTGTGGTTGATGATCAAAACACGACCTATGTGGCACAGATTTGTGTTTGGCGTTAATTCGCGAGCCTCACACCCTGGTATGAACTAGAAACGGGAGAGGATCCAGGGAGAACATGCGTCTCTTTCTAGTTAGAGGTGGTGTCAGTGACCTACCAGCCCCGACATTTATATATTTTCACCTGTGTGGTTGTTGGATTGCGAGGCGCCTCGGATATGGAGTCATTTGGCTCATTTATGCCCCCATAGAGCGGGGAGACGTATTGTTCAGGGTTTCATTTTAATCCGCTATGTATGGACCGACCCTGTGGCTCCTAGGTGCAGTTGCGGCTGTAGCCTGAGACACGGACTAGAGCGTCTCGAATTCGGTGAGGACGATCCCTGGCCTCGGTTCACAGATGGAAATCCAACTTCCAATACGTGACTTTACGGTTTTGATTGTAGAGCCTAGTATGGCGACATAGGGGTATGTGGCACTTATGTCGTCTATGATTGATACTTATGATTGAAATTATTTTGACACTATACACTTATATTAATAACAAAAGATGAAATTTAGCATATCAAGCATTCTTTGGCTATTATAAGGTAAAACCCTATCCTCCGGCTTGTGTTGCATTATGTGATGGGACCTGGGACTTATAATAGCTTCATTGTCCTTTATTTAGCATTACGATGTTGTTTTATGCACTGGTATTCTTGGAAGGAAACCCGTTCCATGTTATACGGGTGGTCCCTTGATTTACCTAACTTTAAAATCAAATTTAATAACTATTTTAGTTCTCACACCAGTCACATGACTGACCTGGAGTTTATTGTTTTAACCTAAACTCTGGGTGCCCCTATTTTCCGCACGAGCAGCTGGTAGTTTTGGTTTTGTAGATTTATATTCACAGGATCCTAATTTGCAACTGGAATGATATTTGAAAAGCTCTGTATCCGTATATTCTTTTCATTTGTGTCTTGTATTATTTTCCGCTGCAGTAACGTAATTAAATCTCTGATATTTCTCTGATGTATAATATTTATTTATACTCTGTATATTCTTGTATTCTGATGGAATTGTTGTAATAAGCAATGAAATGTTCTTCTGTTTGTGTTCCGATGTGTCTTGTCCTCAGTACAATCCGTGCTTTCCTTACCGGGGAAGTTCGGGTCCTTATACCTATTTTCCACACGGGCAGCTAGTAGTTTTGGTTTTGCAGATATTATATTCACAGGATCCTGATTTACTGCTGGTGCTATATTCATAACGCTCTGTATCCGTGTATTTCTTTTAGTTGAGTTTTTGTATTATTTTCCGCTGCATTATAATTTGTAAATCTCTGACATTTATCAAATGTAATTATTTGTTCTTGTGCTCTAATGTAAATTGTTGTAATAAGCAATGAAATGTTCTTTTGTTTGTGTTCTGTTTTGTCATGTTCTCAACACAATCCGGGCTTTCCTTTACAGGGAAGTTTGGGTCATGTCAGCTTGGTATCAGAGCTTTGGTTTACAGAGCTCGAGAACAAGGCATATTAGAACCGAACGAAATAATTCATCAGAGATTGGATTAGTAATATCCAATGAGAATGACTCGTTAGACATAGGATCAGTAGTATCCTAGAACGAGTGTGAAGAGTGTCGTTTCAAAATAAAAATTAAAAACAAATATTGTTTGAAGATTTAAACCTTATTCAATGTATTTGAATATTTATTTTATATTGAATTTGGACAATCGAGTATATAAAGATTTTGTATATACGCCTTGCAAACGTATATTTGAAGTTTTAATATACTGGATAGATATAGAATCACACTCTAGTCTCTCGGAGATGATTCTGATGATCAATATGCCATCAACAGAGTTAATGTTTGAGTTTCGAAAGTGGGATATCTATATATTTCCAACTGACTGGTGTGAGAACCAAAACTAGATACGGTCTATTGTTGCGACTTGGCATCAAAAATAGATTTTAATTATATATAACAGTTTATGAATTTGAAACGTTAATCAACCAACTGATTGCTGGGTGTGTTGTTTGATTATTAGTTTGACTAATAAAACTGTTGAAGCCAATGGGCAAATTTAGCCAAATTGTGTCAAATGTTGAACTGAATTGAAAATTGATTGGAATTGCATACATGTATATAATGAACAGGTCATAACAGGGAAACTAAGAAGAGGAATAAAATTGTATGCTCTACAAATATGTACGTGTTTACTAATTTTCTTTTTCTTTTAAAGAGTTTATGAGCCTAAAGTTGGCCGCTTGGCGTTTTCTTTTTCTTTTAAAGAGTTTATGAGCCTAAGGCTGGCCGCTTGGCATTTTATTTAAAGAGTTTATGAGCCTAAGGCTGGCCGCTTGGCATTTTCTTTTTCTTTTAGTGGTTTTGTGAGCCTAAGGCTGCCACTTGGCATTCTCTTTTTCTTTTGGATTGATGAGGGCCTTGTGTGGCTAGTTGAGGTTATAAATGTCTCCCCATACAAAGGAGGTTATGGCGAAAATTTTCAAAAATTTATGGTGTTATCCAAATTTTTGAAGAATTGGAAAATTCTTAGAAACTGAAAAGTTAAAGAATGAAAGCCAAAATGAAATTTAAGTTGGTTTATAAAATAGCTTTAAGCTTCGTTCCTTTTCGAGGACGAAAAAATTTTAAGTGGGGGAGATTGTAACAACCCGGAAAATCAGAACCAATTTAAAATTTTTATTTTGGTAATTTTAATGAATTTTGAATATTTAAAATGATTTATTTTAAATAATAACGACTAGAAATTTATTTTGAATAGAATTAGAACATATAAATTAATTTAGATTGAAGTTATAAAATAAATAATTATTTTAATTATAAAAGAAATTGGAAATGGAGCGGTAGTTTGAAAATTCGATTTTAAATTTCAAATGAATGTACATAATTCAAAATAAACCGGATTTTAGTGAAACCAGAAATATTTGAGTCAGTTTAAAAATATCTTTCCAAAGAATCCGAAAAATTGAAATTCCATAGCGGGAATAAAAAGTTATGCCCAATTGAAAATTCAGAATAGTCGATATGGAAATATAGCCCTTAAAAATAGAGATTTTGCAAATGACCTCCGTTTTCGACGAGACCACTTTTGTTGGATCCGGAATGTCAAATTATTACTGGATTCCAATTTTCAAAAATTTTGGAATAAATATGTGAGCGTGGTGAATTTAAACGTGTTTGGTCAATTTAGTTTGAATTTAGTCGACTGGAAAATGACCGTTTTTCAAACGATCTTCGAATTCGATGAAATTAGTTTTGTTAGGAACGTATCGTCATAACATAGCTAGATTTATTTTTATGGAATTTTTGGAGTCCGTATGTGGCCCTGATAAATTAAAATGTGTGGTTGAATTTAAAATATAATGATTTATATTTTTAATTTAATGAAAACTGATCGAAACAGCCGAACTGACTTACGATACATATCCCATTGTGTTTCGAATGGGGGTAATTGGATAGGGGCGATAGTTGTTAGGTTCGATTTGGGGTTCGGATGAAAAGTCAACTTTTTCAGAGAAAGAAATAATAAATAAATTATATTTATAACCCCACCCCTTTTCTCTTTCTTCCTCTCCCATTCATTTCAGTTCAAATCGAAAATTGCAAGAAGAAGAAGAAATAAATGCGTTGACCCATCGCTCACGCCCTAGCCCCCCCCCCCCCCACATAAATGCCACCGGAGGCCACCGCCCCCCTTGATTGGCGCAGCACCCCCTGGCCCACGTTCCCCTCCTCCGCCCTCCTTCTACTCTCCTCTTCCTCAGTCAAACGCACCCCATCCCCAATCACCTGAAAGTGCCACCACCAGTCCACCCTAGGTCCGCCGCCGCCACCATTCACCACCCCTCCAACGAACTGCGAACCCCTCTCTCCCGCTGTAAGTTTTATCCTCTTTTAATTTTGATTTTTGTTTATAAAATATTTTGATTTTTGTTTATAAAATGTTATGATTTTTTTTAAAGAGAAAAATTATATTTTTAAAATAGAAAGAATAGATTTTTATAAATAGAAAGAATAGATTTTTATAAATAGAAAGAATAAATTTTTATAAATAGAAGAAAGATTTGATTTTTAATAGAAGAAAGATTTCATTTATATGTTTATAAAAAAATAGGATTTTCATACAACAAAGAATATAAAAATATTATTTTTATGTATATGAAGTAGTGATAAAAATTCGATTTATATATATATGAAGTAGCGATAAAAATATGATTTTTATATATATATGGCAAATTAAAAATCTGATTTTTATATAGAGAGAGAAGAGATAAAAATATGATTTTTATTATTTGAATAGAAAAATAAAAATGTGATTTTATTTTATTTGAATATAGCGATAAAAATATGATTTTTATTGTATATAGCAAAGTAAAAATATGATTTTTAATATATAAACATCATATTAAAAATGTGATTTTTAATATGAACAACATAGAAAAGAATGCGTCGGAATTCCAGGCAAATCCAGATGGTTCAGAAATTCAGAAATAAAAATGGATGAGTGGATCCCAAAGGTAAGAACTTCTCACTTTAATTTATTTTCTAGTTAGAAATATATACTAGGATGCAGACGGTGCTTACTAGCACCCGACACCTTTGTTTAAAACAATGTTTGTTTGGTTGATTAGATTATTTGTTTGAATTTGGTTGTTTGGGTGAAATGAATTGATTAGAATTGGTATGTACATGGTGCTGAGCCATTAGTAGGCGAGGGATAAGGCTAGACCTTATTCCGGTTCCAGTATCGCGCCGTTGTGTTGCCGAAATTTTCTAAAAATATTAAAACAATAAAAATATCATTTTTATTGTATAAATGAAGTGTATAAAATATTCGTGAGATGAAATAAATATTTTATAGTTAAAAATATAATTTTTAACGTGTATATGAATAAAATAAATATTCATTTACAAATCGGACGATTTGTTTATATACACATATTTAACTAATATTGATTGGGACGATATATTTTACACATCGCCCAACTGCACAAATAATAATCAGTGTTAGTTGTTTGAAAACCCCACACGGGTATTGGGATGAAATTGGACATACACTAATCCCAATATTTAGTTGTATGTCAATCTAATGGTTGACAGGCTGTTGTAAGCATTAATTTTTCATATTTAACGCTTATGCAGTTGTGTAATGCACTTTGGATGATGGTTGACTGTGTTTGATTATTGTTATGTACATGTGTGTATGAAATCTATATAAATAAAATTATATGGTAACTGGCCGTGTCTGATTCCAATTCAGAAAGAACGAACGTTTTAAATTGACGAATATAGAATATTTTAAAATAATGAATATTTTAAAATAATATTCAGTAATGGATTAGAATATGATTTTGATGTCCGATTTGGGATGGAGACGAAAATATTTAAATATATAAAGCCGTGTTGATTCGATTAATGCCATTTTGACGTGAACGCTATTTATATCGATTTTATTCATTTTTATAATGAATATTTAAAAGAAAGTGATTTCAAAATCTAATGTTTTGAAAATATTATCATTTATATATTAATGATATGGAATATTCAATTTTGATTGGAAATTGAATATGAAGTTGAAATCGTTTTGAAAACGAATTTATAACGATTTATAAAATACATTTTAAATGGAAATCGATGAAATATATATATTATATATATTTAATGGCCTGAATAGAACGCGCCGCGCTGCGGCAGTTCACGAATTTCGACCATTGAATACGAATTGACATTACGGGAGATACGACCGTCGGAT
The DNA here is from genome assembly GCA_030737875.1 of Allium sativum. Lineage (NCBI taxonomy): Eukaryota > Viridiplantae > Streptophyta > Magnoliopsida > Asparagales > Amaryllidaceae > Allium > Allium sativum. Next base: position 202,080,565 of record CM060925.1, on the reverse strand, counting down.
TCTCCTAAAACCAGAACCGTTGGGTTCGTATCAAAAAGAGCTTTCCTACGGATATAAGGAATTTTAGATCTAACGGTGGATTTGGAATTATGTCCAAATCAAATTTGGAAAAGGTCGCTGTAAGTGCAGTTCGATGACCGTTTATGGAAATCGAATGTACGGGCCTTGATAAAATTATTAAAAATATCAATAATTTGTGTAAAATCATAATAAATGATTTGGAAAGAATTAGGATGAAAAATTCCCTATTTGAAAAGATAAAAAATTATTTTTATCGAAATGAACTAGTTATGAACTAGAATTATAAATCCAATAATCTTAAATAAATAAATTAGATTTGAAATGGTTTTAAAAGTAACCAAAATTTCCAATATATGAATTGGAATGGATTTGAATCGAAATTATCATCGGAATATTTCAATATTGGATTCTGTGATTATACGGATATTGTGGAGGAATTTGGAAGATATATATATAGTATTTCCCAATACGATACTTATTGATTTCAAAATTTGATATTGAATTTAAGCCGATATAATTTCTATTCAGTGCCTTGTATTTAATATAGAAATGGATTTTGGGTTTATCGTGAATGGTATCTTTATTAACACTGTTCTTAAACCGAGTGTGAAAATAATAAATCTTTTAATTTAGATTTAAAGATGAATTGCCAATTAATTAACATTTAATTGGAATTGAAAATGGAATGTGAATTGGTTTTAATTGTGAACTGTGTTTTTAACGACATTCGTTCTTTAACCCGATTTACAGTGATTTGGAATTTATAAAACTTTTTATTAATATTTAACGGAAATTTTCCAAAGTATAGTTTTCCAATTTAATATATTAAATTGGAATTAAATGAAATTCGATTTGATAATAATTAAAATGAGCTTTTGTGGAGGAAGACTGTTAATATATACGGAATTTAAAAGGCTTAGTCGTTATTCCATTTATATTATTAGTTGGATACGGAAATTAATATCGATTATATATTGATCTGTTTTCCGTGAAGATTCCATTTTTATGGAAGAGGATTTGGGTTTATTGTGAACTGTGTTTTAAATGACATTAGTTATTTAACCCAGTTAAAGGTAGGATCACATGTCGATCATTGTATTTCGAAATGTGTGGTTGATCTCTACTATAAATATATTTGTTTGGTGGCGGAGAATTTATTCTCTTGCTTAACGCCTTTCTCTAAGACGTACAAGCTTAGAGGTTATATATCGGCAGAAATCAATAGTATGGTGTAGATTGTCGATGTGGCATGTTTGTGTTTCCAAAGTTAAATAATCATTAATATTGATTTTTGTGAAGATAAAAACCAAGTGGGGTTTTAATGAATCTTTAATTAGATTGAAATGCGAATGTGATCATTTAAATTATCAAATTCAAGAAAAGATCGAGAATGGAGTGTCACCAGTTTTGCTTCAAGCGATAGTTAAATCTTTAATTAGATTTGAATGTGAAATGGTAATTAAAGTTACCGATAATACCGTGGTGTTAGATATGTTGTATTACCAGTTTTGCTCCATGGGATGAATAGGTTGGGATTGGGGAATATAACAAATGATTACTTTGGTAAGGTGCATTAATCCTGACTAGTTTGGATAAACCTTAATTTGGTTTGAATTGATATCCAAAGGAAGATTAAAGAATTAATTTAAAGAATTTATCTTTGATAAAATTAATGGGAACCTTTCCCAAAGGATATGAATATTTAAATAAAAGAATATTCAGAATTGGAATGAGGCGTATGTTGTGTTTTTATAACACTTGTTTATTATATACGCGTGTTATTCGGAAAGCCCGGGTTTATACCCATTCTGAATAACTGATTTGACGATAAGTCGACGATGAAGACGCTGGTTGAAGACCGGAGGTCTTCACATCATTTGGATGATTACTGATGTCTTGATTGGCCTGTACACCCAAGACAAGGTAATAAGTGGTGATCGTCCAGACGTACTTGGAGATCGACCGTATATGCGAGGACCTCTCTCCTGTATTAGACATACGGGAAGGGGAATAAGGTGCCTCTGGTTTCGTTCAAAGCCAGAACGAACTTGTAAATGGATGTGTGTCTGAATTGGATTTTATTCTGTGTTGATTGATCTCTATTAAATATTTATCTATTTGGCGCCGGAGAATTTATTCTCTTGCTTAACACCGTTCTCTGAGACGTACGATCCCAGAGGTTATATATCGATCTACATCAGTCGCATGGCATGAATTGCCTATGTGGCATGCCTGAGTGGCAAATGATCAAGACTTCTGTTGAAAAGCAGAGTCTTATGGTTGATGATCAAAGCACGGCCTTAAACGGCATAGCTTTGTGTATAGCGTTAACTCGCGAGCCTCACACCTCGGTATGAGTTAAAAACGGGATAAGGGACCCAAGGAGAACATGACGTTTCTATCTAGCTGTGGGTGGTGTCAGGGTTTTGCAAGCCCAGACATTTATATTATTTTTACCTTTGTGGTTGTTGGAATGCAAGGCGCCTCAGTTATATCAGTCTCTACGGAGCCGATGGATAGGTCCGATAGGACTGGGAAACGTGTGTTCGGGAATACTAATCCACTAACGTAAGTGTGGACCTGCCTTGGAGGATCCAGGGGTAGCCTAGAGTGTGCAGTCCCGAGACATTTGCTAGAGTGTCTCGAAGCGAAAAGGAGTACATCTCTTGCCTAGACTCATGACGGAAATCCAATTTCCAATACATGACATTTTGGTTTTGATTGTAGAGACTATTATTAGCAACATAGTAGCATGGGATTCTATGTCGTCTATGACTGATACATTTATATTTGAAGTTTTTTCATACACTTTACACTATAATAGTAGCAAAATGATTTGTTTTAAATGTACCAAGCATGTTTGGCTATTATAAGGTAAAACCCTATCCTCCAACTTGCGTTGCACTGTGTGATGGGATCTGGGTCTTATAATAGCTTTATTTTTTTCCAAAAAGCATTGCGTTGTTTGTTTTATGCACTGGTATTCTTGGGATGAAACCCGTTCCGTGTTATACGGTGTGGTCCCTTGATTTACTTTATTTTTAAAGTAAAGATTTAATAAATGTTTTAGTTCTCACACCAGTCACATGACTGACCAGGAGTTTATTGTTTTGTCCTAAACTCTGGGTGCCCCTATTTTCCATACGGGCAGCTAGTAGTTTTGGTTTTGCAGATATTATATTCACAGGATCCTGATTTACAGCTGGAGCTATATTCGGGACGCTATGTATCTGTGTATTTCTTTCAGTTGTGTTTTTGTATTATTTTCCGCTGCATTGTAATTTGTAAATCTCTGATATATATCAAATGTAATTATTTATTCATACTCTGTATATTCTTTTACTCTGATGTAAATTGTTGTAATAAGAAATGAAATGTTCTTCTGTTTGTGTTTTGTTTTGTGGCGTTCTCAACTCAATCCAGGCTTTCCTTTACGGGGAAGTTTGGGTCGTTTCAAACATTAAGAATTAATACTATATTTAAGTATCTATCGATGTGGAAATTCTTGAAAATAAAGTAATTGTGAGGTGAACTCGCCTACTCGCCATGCAACAACCGCATTTAAAGAGGGCATGTGATGGCTTCCTAAGAGGCGGCCGACGGTGGAAGGTTGATTGGTTAGTGGCCACTGCCTGCTTCGATGCAACCAAAAGTAGCGGCACCAAGGTTCATCTTGGGTAAGAGAAAAGGTTGCAATTTGAGGGGTGAGATACGAGGCTTGAGGAGGAAGAGGTATGATTCGATGGCGATTTAATTTCAAGGGAAGATGGCGATTTGATTTTTGGGGGGGGGGGGGGTAAATGCTTTTTGTCTTCGACTGATGAAAAAATGAAAAGAGGAGGAAATGATGAGTGGAGTATGAAAGGGGTACACTTTTTATAATGTAGGAAAGGGGAACTAGTAGCAGAAGAATGGAACGTGGAGCAATTTCAGAAAAATAAGTACAAGTGTTGTTTTTTTACAGCAAAGAGGAGACAATTGTCAAAAGTTCTCATCTCATATTTTACAAGTGTCTGATTTCAAGGAAAACAATCGTTTACAAATGTCAAAACGTGTTGTTAAATTTTTAAGTCAAAAATTTCTTTTGTTGTTACGTTCGATTTTTAACTAAACTATTTGATTCATACTTGGAACATCTTATTCAACATCAATTAAATATCGGTTTTTAGGTGAAATCTCAAGTATAAATATTAATTCTTACCGTTAAACATTCAATTAACTTTATTTCAAGATGTCAAAATTTCTACATCGTTACATTTCAACTAGTTAAATAATAAGTTTATGATTCATAATTTTTGTTTTGATATTTGTTGTATGTATAACCAAATAATAAGAAAGATGAAACTGCCATAATAGACATTTTCATTTGTTCCAACCTGATGCTTTAAAAACGTGAGCAAACAATCTTTATTGGAGACCACCTATTTCGGTTTTCATTTTTAGCCTTCGGCGTTTAGAAACAAGTATTTAACTTCGGTTAGGATATGCCATCTGGGCCACCCACTCTAAATCACTTGCCAGCCAGGGTCGCCTCATAACCTAAATCTCCTCACACTGAAAATGTTAAATCACACGACGTGCTCGGTCACAGATTTGGATAGGATGTATCTTAGGTAAGCAAAAAGAGAAATGAGACATCTAATCTCGATTCGGGACAGCCGGCGATAATAAACCCTAGAATAAGATTTCAGATCTGGAAAAGTCATATTCTTATGGCGTGATTCTGGAAGGTGTGTTGTAATTCTAGGAAGGGAATTGTGAATGGTTGCTGAAAAGGTGTGGTATAGGAAGTCGCCTAAAGTTAGATCTGTAAAGATGCAATGCATATTTGGTCAGCATGAATTTTGGAGTCGGTAGTTGCATAATTATTAGAGTTATTGGGAAGCAAACCTTGACCTTCTAGAGATGGGAAAGAAAACGATTTGTTTTGATTTCAGGAAAGATTAACTTCCTATTTTGGAAAATACTATTTCAATACAGTGAACCACAGTAACCCCCGTTTTTAAAAAAATACTAAGGATAAAACTACCCTTTTTCAGTTATATTTTTTTATTTATTCTCAATCTACCTCGTAGTGGTTCTACGTGGTTGATTGACACAAAAATGTGTTTATTTTATGCTCTTATATCTTATCTTTTGTATATAAATAAATATTACTTGGGTATTGTTTTGTTACTTTTACAGATATTCCAAACTCAGCCCGCATGCAACCAGAAAAGTAGAGAAATAGAGATGAAATTGATATATATTTACATTTTGAAGAATTGTAGATGAAGATCTCACATCTAGTTGCTGTTGGACAAGAAAAGGATTGATAAAAAGGTTTTGCACATCACAAATCAATGAAGAAGTGTCAAGGAAGCAAGAGGAAAAGAGAAAAGGCCCAAATTTGCTTTTTCGTTGTTGACTTGGGATTTTTGGCTTGGTTTCGAATTGGCGATTTATGGGTTTTTTGGATATGTTGCGTGGTGGAGGTGGTGTTGGAATTCGAACGTGAGGTTGGAGGATGATGTCGTGATCGGAGAATCGGATTTGGAGTGGGTATTGGTGGTATTGTGGAGCGGTTTTAGTGGATAGAGGCTGGTAAACGCAGTGGAACTGCTGAGTAGTGCGTTGTGATCGGATTTGATGGCGGTGATGGTGCGCAGAAGTTGTGCGTGGGGTATTTGTGATGAACGAGGGTGACGTGCTGATGTGCTGGCAATTCAACTCAAATTCAAACAAACGAACAAGAAATTCAGAGCTCAACAAATTTGCAGAACAGTGGAGTTGAATTGCCAGCACAACTCAAATTCTCTGGACGGACAGCCTTACACCACGGTAATATTTTTCTAAACTCTACAAGTGCTGAAGCTGCTTAAAAATATATTGAAATTGTTGTAAAAATCTTCTGCAGGGGCAGCAGCTTGAATGTAAAAATTTTAATTTTCTGTTATTATTCTGTGACTGTTCTGTGATTGTAATTTCTTAAATTGTTTGGTGAGGAACGAACTTCCATAACTGATCACTCTCATCGTTTTTCAACAATAAAATTTTGATTTTCAAAATAACATAATTGAAAAGTGGTGTTTTGTGAAGTTGACTGTCTCGTATAATTGGATCGCGGATATATATTAGTTCAATTTATTGAACTTCAAGCAAAAGAGGTTGCATACTACCTGTAAAACATTGGTCGTATCCCTTAGTATTTATACTATACGTGAACGGCCATAAGACCCTCTTCCCCCTTCCAATTGAGTCAGTTAATTAGTGGAGCACAACTCAGTATTTTATACTATTTTGAAGTGAGAATAAATTCTGTTTTGCCTTGACTTCTTTAAAATGTCTGATTCAAAAAAATCGTTGAGAGAATCGTGGGATAATAATCGGAGTAGACATCCGCTTGAAGAGTATGAGTATGAAATACAACTCATGAAGCAAGATTTTCCGAATTTTTGTGAGCCATATGCCAACAATTTTCAAAATTTTTAAAATGACCAATATTTTCAACATCATGAATATAATCGAAATGGCGACTTCAATTCTAACTTCAATAATTTCGATTATGGGCCGCATACTCATCAAAACGATTTTGAATCTCAATATGGCTTTGATCAACATCAATATGGGGTTGCAAACCAAAATTTTCAAAATTATAGCCCATATCAACATCTTGATAATAACCAAAATTACTATTATCCCTCGGATTTTAACAGTTTTGGTTACGAACATAATTTTTATGATCAAAATGATTTCCAATATCAAAATGAAAATTCAAACAATCACCACATTGGAAATAATTTTGATTGTGAAATTGATATGCATTATAATTTTGAGAATCAAGAAATCCAAAGCGAGAGCTCTCAAATCAACGATTCTGAAGAATATCATCTTAACATTCTTAGAGAGAGGGTAGAAAGGCAAAAGAGACAGCTTGATGAAAATGATAGAAAGATGGATGAACTTCTTTGTTTAATGACAACTTTGAAAGAACAACGAGAGCAACAAAATCAAATGGGCCTCGAATCGGAATTTAATTCAATTCTTAGTGACAACGAAAATTTTCAAATAACAACTTTCGAAATTGAGAATAACGATCTAAATGAAGTTGTTCAAAATTCAACAAATGATTTGGATTTCGATTCTTTTCAGGAAAAAGATTTTAGCTCAGATTTTGATCTTCCTCTTTCAGGCTGCGAAAAACTTGAAACTTTTGAAATTGAACAAAATGAAAATGTTGAATTTTTCAAAAAGTCAAAAGTGGAAATGGATTTTAACGAACATGAATTTTTTGGATTGTATGAGGATGAGTTGCCAAATGAGGAAAAGGTCTATTCAAGTCACGAGTTCGAAAATTTTAACTTTGAGAAAATTTCAAATGAACTTGAAATTGTCAGTGTCGATAATACGTTGTCAGTTAATGATGAGAATTGTGATCACATTGTCTTGAACAACACTCAAAATTCAAATTTCACTGACTTTATATACGATCACAAATTTTTGAACAATTGCACTGATAAATTTGTTGAACACATGAACTATTTTTGGAATGTTGGCTTGGTTGAAAAACTTCGTGTTAGGATGACTCTGGACATTTATCTGCTGGACTATAAATCTAGGTATAAAGATGAGATGATTTTTAAAAATCTTTTCTTATTAGAAAACATGCCTAGACATAGTGGGATTGTAATTCGTCGGGCTAGAACCAAGTGTGGGGGGAAAAGGTGGTGGCATTCTTTGCATCGCATACATCGGAAACACTTATATCATTGTATATATGATCCATTCTTACATATAGTTAAACTGCACTTCATTTTACAAATAATTTTGCATGTCATCCATCTTTGGGTGCTATCTTTCACATTTAGAAAACGTATTTACAGTGTGGACACTGTTTAGTTCTAGTGTGGGGGGGAGTCTGCATTGCATTCATTTTTATTTTTTTTCTATTTTTATTTTTCCTTTTCATTTTCATGCATTTAGATATGACCATCATGCATTCTAGATCGTACGAACATACCAATTTTTTTTTTTTTGGAAAATACGACTCAATTTAGAGTGATACAACAAAATAAGTTAACGATTGTTAATCAGTTGATAGTATTTTTTTCTCTCAACTAAGATCAAATAAGAAATATGATGAAAAGTTGAATTTTGAGGGATAATAGTGTAACTGGTACATAGGGAGATTCTTAGGTGATGGCCATGAAGTTTATTCTATATTGTAGTCTTTGATTAAATAAGTGGAGGACATAAAATACTTATATTGGCTTTTCGAATCTTTAAAACTAAGTTGTGTTAAGCTGAATTCGCGTATCTCTCTCTTATTCTTATATTTTCAATAATAATAATAGCTATCCAAGGGTATCCAACATTGCTTGTATATCGAGCGTTGGTGTGCAAACCCGCCAAGCTCTATCCGACACTTTGTTGACAAAGTCAACGTTGGAATATCTTGGTCTCATTTTATGAGATTGGACACCTAAGGATTACCGACATGTTGTTGACAAAGTCAGCGTCGGTCTGCACAATCCGCCAAGCTCTGTCCTAACTCTCCGTCAGTCCGCAAGGCAGTGTATGGTTGGTATACCTTGGTCTTTTAAGTTAGGTGTATGTACTTAATCATAAATTTTAACTTTTATAGAGAAACAGAATAAGCGATGATGCCCGAACATTTCTTGACCTTATTGATTTGACTAGCCATACACAAGGAAATTAGAATACCACTTTACAAACTGTGACAAGCAAACTAAGAATTTATTTCATGACTGCACTATGTTATCAACCGAACCAACTGGCCAAACTGGAATTCAACATTTGAAAACTTGAATTGTGTTGAAAATTTGTGACAAGTTGAGGTATCTGAAATAAAATCAACTGATTAGAAATTGTTAATTCAATTTATTGTACCACTTTCCTGAAACAAGTCGTGTTTTCATTTTTGTTTTTATTTTGCATATGTCCATTGCACTCATGTAGTTTCATTAGAATCATAGCATATTGCATTTGGATTTTGTGGGTAATATCCGCTGAAAACCCTCACGAGACACCACTCGTCCTACTAGGGACACCTAGAGGTTTAACGGCTTGTTGCATACGCTCAATGCAATCGTGTTTCCAACGAAAGTGTGACCTATCTAGTTAATTTTTCATTTTTTTTTTGTTTTACTCGAGGACGAGTAAAAGATAAGTGTGGGGGTATTTGATCAGCATAGAAATATGTTAATTTATGCACCTATATTTTATCTTTTTGTATATAAATAAATGTTACGCTGGGTATTTTCTTGTTGTTTTTATAGGTATGTTGACCAGACCTCATTCAGCCTTAAAAGTGAAGAATAGATGCCATTTAGTTGAAGAATTTCATAAGAGCTTTCATTGGAGACTAGATGTGTTCACATTGATCACATTAGAAGAAGATTGGTAGAAGAAATCTCCTGAAATCTTATCTTCCTTCAATTAATCACATTCCAGACAAGGAAGATATGAGAGAAATAATGGCTAATAAAGGAGAGGAATAATGGCTAATAAAGGAGAGGAATAATGGCTAATTAATTGGAGGAATAAATGCTGATTAATATAAGAGAAATAATTGCTATTAAAAGGGCCATATATGCATATATTGGATTAAGGTTTGAGGTTGGCATTGTATCTTATAAATACCATTGTACTCTCATTGTAAAAATCATCTTGGAATTAACAAAGTCTTCTTCTTCTCTTTTCTGCATTTTTTTATTTTCTTATCAATTAGTGTTCTACACAATTAGTTTTGGTAGAACACCAATTGTATTTTATATTATTTTTTTATTAGTGATTAGTCGTTGATTAGTTTCAACGACAATCCTAATTTTACTTTTTATTGTTCTTCTTTTCTGCAATTTTAATTTCATGTCATTGCTCTTAGTTGCTGTTTTCTTTTCCAGTTAATTGTCTTTCAGTTTCAGTTGTTGAATTTGGTGTTGGTCTGATTAGATTCAGATCAACAGTAAAATCATTAGCGTTAAAAACATCTCCAGAATATGTCTAACTCGCCCAAGAGATTAGATTCATAATAATTTTTAATTACACCTCCCTGTGTTCGACCTGTATGCTACGCACCTGTATGCTTGCAGAATTTAATTTAAATATCGCGCTTTTCTAGTTCTTAGAAAGCGACGATCAAGTTTTTGGCGCCGTTGCCGGGGAGGCAACATTTAAATTTTATTATTTATTTAATTTCTGATTCGTGTTAGTTTTTGTTTATATTTTCCTTTTGTTTTTCTTGTATATATAGAAAAAATAATTCTTGATTGAATAGATTTGGTGTTGTTCAATGATGCCGTAATCTTTCAAATAAGAAGAAAAAAAAAAGATTTGCCTTTTTATTTTTGATTTCTTCCCTTTTTCAATTTTCTTTCCAACTAATATTTCTCTTTTACAATTCTTTCCCCTTTTTTCTTGTACAAATTTTCTATTAAATTTTTTTTTTGCATATTTTGTTTGATTGCTTTCCCCTTCTCATTTAATTCTCTCTCTCTCTCCTTCTCTGTTTACAAATTCTTTCCATTTTTCTGGAAAAAAAAATATTACAAATTTCTTTCCCCTCTTACAACAATATATATATATATATAAAAAAATTTGCCATTTTTCTCTTTTAATTTCTTTCCTTTCTTCCCTTACAACCCTCTCTTTCTCAGAAAAAAAAATTAAATATTATTTTTTTTTTTGAAATTTCTTTCTCTTCTTTTGATTTATTACTGTTTTCCCCGATCATCTTCATAATTCCTCTCCTCAACATCTTCAGTTCACGTCCAACTTCTGTTTTTTTTCCATCGCATTTCTGCTCCAAACAATCACCAACAGTTCTACCACTTCATCGTTCACAATTCCCTCATCATCACCCTGACCAAACAAACAGCATCACCACAAACGTGAAAACCCAAATTCGTTCAAGCAACAATTTCATCACCATCCTCTCTTAAACACCCTCTGTCTAACACCGAATTCAACCCTATTCCAATTCAATCCGCAACCTCCTTCTTCCTTCTGTCATCACCGTGAATTACAAATTTCCCTGCATCCACCAACATTTAACAAAACCTCCCCATCACAAGTTCACGGTTCACCACAGACAACTTCCACAAACACCTTTGTCATCACCGTGAAGTAATAAAGTTCTTCTTCCTCTTCTAAAAAAAAAATAAAAAAAAAATCGCGTGGTTTGTTTACTAGAATAGGAGGCGTGTTATTTGCAGAGAGCTGGTGATAGATTTGTTTCCAATTTTTTTTATTGGGAACGATTTGTTTTGGATAAACAAAGAAAGGTAGGGGCGTGATTTCTTGTGATTTGTCTCCTTCTGGAACGTGTCTGTTGTTTTATATTTGAGAACCTATGGAATGATTTTGCTGTAAATGGCGGGGCCCTTGAATTAATTGGAAATTGATTTGTTTCCTCTTTTATTGTGGCATTGTTTCTGTTTTAAAAAAATAGAGGTGTAAATTTTTCTTTTTTCTTTTTTGGGGTTTGAGCATTCTTTTCGTATTTACTGACTTGCTTGGATTTTATTAGGAAAGAAATAGAGGCGTGTTTAAATTGAATTGTTCCCATTTGTTTTGTACAATTTGTTTTGGAAAAGAGCACGGACGCGAGATATTGTAATTGAGAGGTGTTATTTCTTTTCATTCTTGAGTGCGCTGTGTTTGAGTTGATTGCAAACCGATTAGCCTGGGTTGAGCGCTTGAGTTGAGTTCACATTTGTTCTCTTATTTTGTTTTTCTTTTCTTTTTTAGACTTAGTTTTTTTAGTTTATTTATTTTAGCTTAGTTTTTATTTTTACTTTAGTTTTTTTTTAATATAAAGTCCAGCCATTTTTTATTTCTTCTTTCTTTCTATTTTTTTTAAGGTTAGCCCATTGTCAGTTTTTATTTCCTTTTAATTTGTGTTCTTTTCTTCTCTTTTCTTTTCAAAAAAAAAAAGGATCAAGGGACCAAATGTGAAGAAAGGACCAATTTCAAACAAACGAACAAGAAATTCAGAGCTCAACAAATTTGCAGAACAGTGGAGTTGAATTGCCAGCACAACTCAAATTCTCTGGACGGAAAGCCTTACACCACGGTAATATTTTCTAAACTCTACAAGTGCTGAAGCTGCTTAAAAATATATTGAAATTGTTGTAAAAATCTTCTACAGGGGCAGCAGCTTGAATGTAAAAATTTTAATTTTCTGTTATTATTCTGTGACTGTTCTGTGATTGTAATTTCTGAAATTGTTTGGTGAGGAACGAACTTCCATAACTGATCACTCTCATCGTTTTTCAACAATAAAATTTTGATTTTCAAAATAACATAATTGAAAAGTGGTGTTTTGTGAAGTTGACTGTCTCGTATAATTGGATCGCGGATATATATTAGTTCAATTTATTGAACTTCTAGCAAAAGAGGTTGCATACTACCTGTAAAACATTGGTCGTATCCCTTAGTATTTATACTATACGTGAACGGCCATAAGACCCTCTTCCCCCTTCCATTTGAGTCAGTTAATTAGTGGAGCACAACTCAGTATTTTATACTATTTTGAAGTGAGAATAAATTCTGTTTTGCCTTGACTTCTTTAAAATGTCTGATTCAAAATATATATATACAAGAAAACAAAAGAGAGAAAAAAATACTTGTCAAGTTTCCTTGATTTTATTTCTTTAGTTTTCATTTATTTCTTTCCTCTTTTCGGTCTCCTTTCCCATCTTTACATTTCTTCTTTCCCATATATTTAAAAAAAAAATCTCTATTAAAATCTTTCCCCTTTCTGCCTTGTAATTAATTTTCTCTGTTTGATTGGATGTCATTTAATTTCTTTTCTTTTTGTTTCTTGTATATATAGAAGAAGAAAAACTCTTGATTGGTTAGATTTGGTATGATACCGTAATCTACCAAATAAAAAAAAACTTACCAAATTTCCTTAATTTTATCTTCTTCTTTCTCATTTATTTCTTCCCCCTTTCAATTTTTTCCTTTTATATTTCTTTTTCCTTTCCTACTTTCAAAGCAATAAAAAAAACAAAAACAAATAAACTCATCATTTAATTTCTCAAACTCTTTCCCCTTTTTCAATTTCTTTCCCAGTTTCTACAACCTCTCTTTCAATAGCTTTCATATAAATAAATAAAAAAAAAATTTGAAAACTTTCCATTCTTTCTTCCTTGTAGTTAATTCTCTACTTTGTCATTTGATTACTACCCTCTTTTGCTATTTCTTTATTTCTTTCCATTCTTTTTCTTTTTGCAATTACAACAGCAATCTCTTCTCATCTTCTTGCCATTCCATACATCTTCTTCTCTTCCACCAAGACCAAAACCAAAACCATCTTCACGCATACCCATAAAAATCCATATATCTTGCACCAACGAAAACTAATACAGCAAGTCATAACCTCCCCAAAACCATCCTTTCTCACAACCACCAACATCAGCACGTCACCCTCGTTCATCACAAATACCCCACGCACAACTTCTGCGCACCATCACCGCCATCAAATCCGATCACAACGCACTACTCAGCAGTTCCACTGCGTTTACCAGCCTCTATCCACTAAAACCGCTCCACAATACCACCAATACCCACTCCAAATCCGATTCTCCGATCACGACATCATCCTCCAACCTCACGTTCGAATTCCAACACCACCTCCACCACGCAACAGATCCAAAAAACCCATAAATCGCCAATTCGAAACCAAGCCAAAAATCCCAAGTCAACAACGAAAAAGCAAATTTGGGCCTTTTCTCTTTTCCTCTTGCTTCCTTGACACTTCTTCATTGATTTGTGATGTGCAAAACCTTTTTATCAATCCTTTTCTTGTCCAACAACAAATAGATGTGAGATCTTCATCTACAATTCTTCAAAATGTAAATATATATCAATTTCATCTCTATTTCTCTACTTTTCTGGTTGCATGCGGGCTGAGTTTGGAATATCTGTAAAAGTAACAAAACAATACCCAAGTAATATTTATTTATATACAAAAGATAAGATATAAGAGCATAAAATAAACACATTTTTGTGTCAATCAGTGGTTTTGTGGTGAATTATGCACGGACACTGCATGGTACCTAATGATATCACCTAATGACTCTATGTGGTATCTTTAGGTACCACGCAGTGCCTTTAATTGATTCTATACAAAACCACGTAAAGTTTCTACGAAAGAGGGTATTATTGTATTTTTTCAATTGAATGACGGTTGATTTTCTGATTCCACTGAATTTAAGGTAGTTGGGTTAAAATAGAATTACCCTTCTATTTTTTATGTTGATTATTTGTGGTTCACCTATATAATTCGGTTGGGATAAACAATGAGAGATTATGTTTGTGCGACTGAGATCTGTGTTCAACTGGCCGAAAAGGAAGATCGGTTGTGTCAAACACTCTAAACATCTCTATAAAGTAAGTTCTTTAAATAATAATAATAATAATAGGAGAGAGACAACGTTTAGTGCTACAAAAATCACCAAAATTTCAACCTTAATGTCAAAGAAAAATTAAATAAAGTATAATGTAAGGGGATGTTTGGTTTATTTTGTGTTTTGAATTTTTAGCATTTATTGTAGAAGCTAGGAAGAGTTAAGAGGATCAACGGACGATGAATAGATAAATTTTGTATCGTTCTTTTTTTTATTAAAACATGAAAAATAATAAAGTTTTTTTTTATTTTATGTGTTGAATTCTTCTTTAAAAACAATCGTTTTTCACGATATACATGCATCATTTGCACTTCTATATGTGCGAAAACAAAAAATAAAAAAGGTAAACCGAATGCACTCTGAAGACAATGTGAGAATACTAAATTTTCGAGGCAGCTTGCTTATATGTCACTTAATCCTTTCTAAATACATGTTTCTTGAAAAGATTGTGCTCTCACATTTAGGTTAGCAATTAGGGTGCGTCTGCATATAACCGAAGAGGAGTATTTAAGCAGATTATTTTAAAGAGGTATATAAGCAAAATAGAAAGTTAAATGGGATATACGTTTGCAACTTAAATTGATGCATTTAAGCAGAGCATTTAAGCAGAGCATTTTAATTTATGATTTTTAATATAATCGAAATGTAGTTAATTAATTATTTGTTTTGTTGTGTAATATGTATTTAATAATTGCAAATAAAACACTGGATAATATATATTTCATTCAATCACAGCAACACATTTTTAATTCAAATACCAATGAATCAAATGGACTACAAAATCAAACTGAGCAAACATAAATAACAGTTTACAACAAACAAAATATACTATTAATGACTACCGTAGATTCTCCACGGCAAGTAACTAAAATATCCATGAAGCTCGCAGGTAGCACATATACTATATCCAAGTCTAGTGGGAAAGTGCAAAATATTTCTATAATCTCACACCTTTGAATATTGGTAAGAAGAGAATAACATCATGTCGTTGCTCAATGAAACGGTCTATCAAAAAAATGTTACGATCTACCTTTTTGTACTATTCAAGTTGATAATATAACCAAATCAAATCGCTTGAAGCAACATATTGTTTTAGCAATAAGGTAAGTTAAAATAAAATCATAGAACGCAAACAGATCACAAATACAAAGTAGCAGAATAACTTGCAACGGAGTAAAACTTAGTAGTTCATGAAGTTACTAATTATAAAATTTCAAAAATCAAAATATATAAGATCAGAGTTATAATTTAATACATTAGAAAAATCTAAAATACATAGTTGTCTAATGAATGACCAAATGATAGAAATAGAATAACAGAATCATTAAGATAGAAGTAGCAGATAGATGATAAGCTGAATCACCAGTAGATCTCCAGCTCCATAAAAGATGAATCAGCTAAGCTGAACACCTCAGTCTTACTCGAGCATAAAGTTAAAAACAAAACACTCGAGTTAGGATTAACATTCTCAATGGTAAATCAACTCAAATGAAATGTTGAATGAAATTCACAAGTAACTTAAAGAATGTTTGGGATTTCATTCTTTGAGGATCCATTAAACTTGATATCATATAATACAGTGCATTATTATAAAAGTGTCTATGGTTAAATATAATATTGAAAACAACATAAGAAAAGTACATTTTTACCCTTACACCGTTTATAATATTGTACTCTATAGAGTACCATAAACTAGTGGCATTAAAGGGCAATCCATAGGTACGACACAAATCAAAACCGTAGGGAGCTCGATCAGGATAATATGATAAATCACCGAGGTTATACCCAATGTTAGGATTCTACCAGTTGTGCACCCAGGATGGTAGTAACGCATAGCCGCATCTACTGCGCACTTTGAACAATACTCCCAAAATCAAAGGGTCCCAATCAAATCACAAAACAATAGATGGTATCAAAGAAGCCCGTCCGCTAAGAGGATCTAACTCAATTGACCTGGGTGTGGCTCATGTTTTAATAATTTTAGTTATGATCTGAAGGTCAAGGCTGTCTATCATCATTGTCTTCCTTCATTCCAGTAGTGTTCGACAAACCAACCTACTTTATTCTGGATTCTTCAACACGTGCACGGTTGTCAAGGTGGTATCAGTATGGATAGAGAGTATGCTAATACCAACTCCGATTTCTATAACAACCAAACGTTTATTACACACCTTGGTCACTTTTATTTTAAATTATATTTAAAATATCATAAAACAAATAATATGTGACAACCAGGAATTTCGCTCGATCCGAATCAGTCGCTAAACCGACCCAGACCGTTCGAAACGCCTGATTGTTTTGAGAACACGACAAAATAGAACGCGGACGGAAGAACATTTCATTGTTTATTACAACAATTCCATCAGAATACAAGAATATACAGAGTATAAACAAATATTATACAACAGAAAATATCAGAGATTACAATACATTACATAGCAACGGAAAATAATACAATACACAACTGAAGGAGATATACGGATACAAAGCTTTCCGGATATCATTCCAGCTGTAAACCAGGATCCTGTGAATATAAATCTGCAAAACCAAAACTACTAGCTGCCCGTGCGGAAAATAGGGACACCCAGAGTTTAGGTTAAAACAATAAACTCCAGGTCAATCATGGGACTGGTGTGAGAACTACAACAGTTATTAATCTTTATTTTAAAGTTCGGTAAATCAAGGGACCACGCCGTAAAACACGGAACGGGTTTCCTCCCAAGAATACCAGTGCGTAAAACAAACAGCACAATGCTAAATAAAGAAAAATGTAGCTATTATAAGACCCAGGTCCCATCACACAATGCAACACAAACCAGAGGATAGGGTTTTACCTTATAATATCCAAAGAATGCTTGATACGTTAAAACAATTCTTTTATTATTGCTATAAGTGAAGAAATCAATTTCAAATCATAAGTATTAATCATAGGCGGCATGAATGCCCCATACCACTATGTTGCCATATATAGGTTATACAATCAAAATCGCAAAGTCACGTATTTGGAAATTGGGTTTCCATCTATGAACCGAGGCCAGGGATCGTCCCCTACCGATTCGAGACAATCTAGCCCATGTCTCAGGCAAGCGCGCAGACAAGCCTTGGATCGTCAGGGCCGGTCCACCGATGTGGATTAAAATGCCTGAACACTACGTCTCCCCGCCCTGTGGGGCGTAAATGAGTCCAATGACTCCATTGGTCCCGGATCGACCGATATAATCGAGGAGCCTCGCAAACCAACAACCACATAAGTCAAACTCGTCAGGGCGTGTAAAACCACTGACGCCACTTCTAGCTAGAAGGAAACGCATGCCCTCCCAGATGTCCTCTCCCGTTTCTGGTCCACTATCGGGGTGTGAGGCTCGCGAATCAACGCTACACAAAGCTATGCCACACAGGTCGTGCTTTGATCATCACCACAAGACTTTGCTTTTCAACAGAAGCCTTGATCAATTGCCACTTAGGCATGCCACACAGGCAATTCACTCCATGCGTTTGATATCCATCAATATATAACCTCTGAGCTCGTACGTCTCAGAGAAGGGCGTTAAGCAAGAGAATAAATTCTCCGCCGCCAAACAGATATATATTTAATAGAAATAAATCACACAGACTAAAATCCAATGTCAGACACACATTCCATTTACCAGTTCGTTCTGGGTCTGAATGAAACCGGAGGCACCTAGTACCCCGCATATCCATCGATCTCCAAGTACGTCTGGACGATCACTAACTGATTCCCTCCTCTTGGGTGTACGGCCCAATCAAGATCATCAGTAATTATCCAAATGACGTGAAGACCTCCGGTCTTCAACCACCGTCTTCATCTTCGACACCACGTCGAATTAGTTATTCAGAATGGGTTAAACCCGGTCTTTCTGAATAACTTGCGTATATAATAAACAAGTGTTACACAAACACAACATATGCATCATTCCAATTCAGAATATTCTTTTATTCAAATATTCTTACACTTTGGGAAAGGTTCCCATTAATTTTATCAAAGACAAATTCTTTAAATTTATTCTTTAATCTTCTTTTGAATATCAGTTCAAACTAGTCGGGATTAGCGGACCACACCGAAGTAATCATTTATTTTATTTCCAAATCCCCACCTATTCATCCCATGAAGTAAAACTGGTCATACTTCATATCTACCACCACAGTGTTATCGGTAATTTCAATTACCATTTCACGTTTAAATCTAATTAAAGATTTAACTATCGCCTGGAGTAAAACTGGTGATACTCCATTCTCGATCATTTCAATCTAACTAAAGATTCATTAAAACTCCACTTAGTTTTAATCTTTAACTGGGTTAAAGAATCAGTGTCATTTAAAACACGGTTCACGATAAACCCCAAAATCACATCACATTTTAATCAGTCCCTAACCGTAAATTAGCAAGTGAGCAATTCCCTAAGTATTAACCCCGAAGGCCGAAACCAACATCAGATCAATACCCCAGAAACTATTCAACTTAACTAATCTCCAGTTAGTTTCTGATTTTCTTAACTCCTTTGGGTCTAAGAACAGTATTATTGAAGATACCGTTCACGACAACCCAAAATCACGTTCCATTAATTATCGGGTTAAAGAACGAGTGTTATTTAAAACACTGTTCACGATAAACCCAAAAATCAATACCAATGCAATTCCAGTTAAATGTTATTTAATTGGTACACTTCATTAAATCTAAATAAAAAGATTTAATCTTTTACTCAACTGGGTTTAAGAACAGTGTTAATGAAGACACCATTCACGACAAACCCAAATCACATTTGATATTAAATACTATGCTCTAAGTAGAAAATATACCGGCTTATATTCAATATCAAATTCTACGACCAACAAATATCGTATTGGAAATAACGATATATATATATATGTCTTTCAAATTCCCATAACAATATCTGTATCATCACGAAATCCAACATCGAAATATTCCGAAGACAATTTCGATTCAAATCCATTCCAATATAATTATTGGAAATTCTGGTTATTTTCAAAACCATTTCAAATCCAATTTATTTATTTAAAAATAAATAGAATTATAATTCTAGTTCAAAACTAGTTCATTTCGATAAAAATCTATTTTTATCTTTTCAAATATGGAGTTTTTCATCCCAATTCTTCCCAAATCATTTCTTATGATTTTACACAAATTATGGATATTTTTAATAATTTTATCAAGGCCCGTACAGTCGATTTCCACCAACGGCCATCGAACTGCACTTACAGCGACCTTTTCCAAATATGATTTGGACATAATTCCAAATCTAACCGTTAGATTTCAGATTTCCAATATTCTCTAGAAATCTCTTTTCGATATGAACCCAACGGTTCCGGTTTTAGGAGAATCCGACGGTCGGATCTCCCGTAATATCCGTTCGAAGTCAATGGTCGAAATCCGCGAACTACCGCAGCGCGGCGCATGCTATTCAGGCCATTATATTATATATATAATATATATAATATATACTTCGTCGATTTCGTTTTAAAACGTATTTCTATAATTCATTTTAAATTCGTTTTCAAAACGATTTCAACTTCATTTCTAATTCAAATCAAAATTGAATTTTTCCTTATAAATTCGTTTTAAATTCATTTCACATTGATTTCAATTCAAATTGGTTTCTATTCAATTTCAGTTCGTTTTCAATTCAATTCAATTTCAATTTGAATTCATTTCTATTCAAAATAAATTTCTCGTCGTTATTATTTAAAATAATTCATTTTAAATATTCAAAATTCACTAAAATCGCCAAAATAAAAATTTCAAATTGGCTCGGATTTCCGGGTTATTACATAATAACAATTTTGGTTTATATTCAAATGATTACATTCAAATATCTCAATGTCATAAATCATAAACCAAATCAATTTATTATTCGAATAAGTTCATAAATCATAATTCAAATCAATTCGTTATTGGATTAAGTTCAAGATTTAGATTACGTATTTACAAAACAGGTTATTTACAAAAATACATTTTGATTTCACATTTATATATCTCACATTATTTCAAAAATCCTTATATTAGCATTTTAGATTCAATAGCTCGGAATGGAACAACCTTTATTTGAAATAGTAAATATAATATAATATAATATAATTTTATTAAAAATAATTATATTTATATAAAATAATCTGATTTAAAATAATTATAAAATGAATAATAGTTAAATTTAAAATAATATAATATAATTGGAATAGTTCTAGAAAGTATAGTAATTAAGTTATATATATCTAATAGTTAAAAAGTAATAATTAAATTTTGATAATATAATTTAAAATAGTTTAATACAGAATAATACAACCTTTAACTAATCTAAGATAGTTCAATCCAAACCATTTACCCGTGTTTCCAAGCTCAGTTTATCCTCAAATTCAAATCCAATTTTTTTTTCAATTCAAGTTTAAACTTTTAACATTATATTCTTGATTTCAACTTGTCTCAAATTAAAGTTGGGTTCGGTTTCGTTCACATTTCTTTAAATCACATCTTAATAATTTCGTATTAATTAAATCTAAATTTTAATTGATTATAAATATTTTCAGCTTCAATTATATTTAGATTCAAAACATCTTCTTAATAAATTACTATCTAGTCAATTTGTTAAATTTCATAATTATAACAAATGCATAAAATCGTTTCATTATTTTAATTTCACATCATTAGAATGCATTTAACTAACTTGGTAAATTTCATTTCAATTGTTGAAAGATATATATATATATATATAAAATTACTTAAATTACTTAAATTTTAAAGCTAAATAATATTATAATTTTAATTCTTAATTTTATATTTTAAAAACATATATTACATTATAAATTAAATATTTAAACCATAGAATCTATATTTAAATCTTTATTATATTATGAAAATATAAGATTAAATAAAGTTATAAATTTAGATTTCTAAAATACTTTTATCAAATCAGAATATTTTTATAAATTCAAAAAGTAATTTCAAAATAGACCAGTAGTTCCCGTATATAATATTTTGCCTAGGAAAAGATATATGTATATGTATATATATCATTTCAATCCATTTAGTATTCAATTTATGGGCATTTTTCATTTCAATCTGCATCACAATAAATTCGGTTTTAATTCCTAAATCCATACAGTGGTTTTTAACCCTTGATGATTTTACAAATCTATAGGGAACTTGTAGTATGATAACAAACAAATATAGCATTATAGGTATCACACAATCATCATAATATATCACACAATAAGATATTACTTGCAATAATTTGTGTCATGTATGTTAAAAGCGTGCATATCACATGTGCTTAAGATTTATAACAGACAAATCAAGTTTTCTGAAGCAAACCTGACATTTCAAATGGTGTCATTTCAGATATTGAAAACGTTAATCATGAGTGGAGGTTCTCATCTTGTATGGTAAATAAAAAGGAATATGACGTACGCTGTATGAACACGGATACAGAAAGCAATATGCATAACTCCAACTACAAACACAACTAAGCTCCCTCTTATTGGGGAATGCAGATTAAGGATCTTAAGACAAACTAAACGCTAGAGCGGGTTAATAGTGTTTAATGGAATTTATGAAAAAATTGAAATCTTTTTGTGTTATACGGATGTAATACAAATCACAGATATAATAGTGATCACATAATCAAACACAGATGCAGATAATAATAAATAAAAAGCGTAATAAGAAAGAACACACCGGATATTTATACTAGTTCGGAGTTACCCTAAATCAGTCCCACACAACTCTGGGTTGATGAAGATTTTTTTCAACAATAATCTTCAATTACAATCCTCAATTTCAATGGCCACGAGATTCACCACCTGCTTCCAAGCACAGGGTGCTCTCTTGATTTAACTAGGCTACAAGATCACCTAATTGATTTGAACGGGCTACAACCGCACCTTTTTAGTACCAGTTTTGGTAGATAGACTCAATAGGACTTGATCTGTGATCTTTGATTACAAAAAGCCTATGACTCTTGAGTAACACTTGAATCTTTGAGAGTGTGGTAGAGAATCAGAATAAAAGAAGTCTGATGTAATTCTCTTGAAATTCGATAGAGCATAAGTATATAATTTAGAAATTAAGAACTTTAATGGTGAGAAGATAAAGGAGGAAGAAGAGAATGAAAAGTTAGTTGAAAAATCGTTTCTGGAGGCCTATTTATAGTCTCCCAATAGTCAAATCCTTCCGGTATTGTTTTGAAATCAAAATACACAACTTTTCAAAATTTGAATTTGAAATCCAACGGCCACCATGTCGACATGGGGGGTTACCCTATGTCGACATGCCTTAAGAAATTTTAAAAAATAAATTTTCAAATCAACGCATATCTTCTTGAAATAAATTATGGTGAATCTTGAGAAAAAACAACTGTAACGACCCGAACTTCCCGGTTGTCCTAAACCGAACAAGAAGGCAGACTGCTTTGAGAACAAGACTAATCAGAACGCAAACAGAAGAACATTTCATTGCTTACTACAACAATTTTCATCATAGTACAAGAATATAACAGAATACGAATATAACGACCCGAACTTCCCCGTTAAGGAAAGAACGGATTGCTTTGAGAACACGACCAATCAGAACACAAACAGAAAAATATTTCATTGCTTATTACAACAATTTCATCAGAACACAAGAATATACAGAGTATACATGAATAATATACAGAACAAAAATATCAGAGGTTTACAATTTACAATGCAGCGGAAAAATAATACAAAACACAACTGAATGTGATATATGGATACAGAGCTTTCCGAATATCATTCCAGCTGTAAACAAGGATTCTAAGCATATAAATCTAGCAAACCAAAACTACTATCTGCCCGTGTGGAAAATAGGGGCACCCAGAGTTTAGGTTAAAACAATAAACTCCAGGTCAGTCATGTAACTGGTGCGAGAACTAAAAACAGTTATTAATCTTTATTCTTGAAATTCGGTAAATCAAGGGACCACGCCGTATGACACGGAACGGGTTTCCTCGCAAGAATACCAGTGCATAAAACAATAGCGCAATGCTAAATAAAGAACAATGAAGCAATTATAAGACTCAAGTCCCATCACACAATGAAACGCAAGCCGGAGGATAGAGTTTTAACCTTATAATAGCCAAAAATGCTTGATACTTAAAATTTCATCTTTTATTATTATAAGCATACAGTGTCAAAACAATTTCAATCATAAGTATCAATCATAGACGGCATAAGTGCCCCATACCACTATGTCTCCATATATAGGTTTACAATCAAAACCACAAGATGTCTTATTGGAAGTTCGATTTCCATCTGTGAACCAAGACAAGGGATCATCCTTACTGCTTCGAGACAATCTAGCCTACCATGTCTCAGGAACAGCCACAACTGCATCTTGGATCGTTAAGGCTGATCCATACGGAGTGGATTGAAATGCCTGAACAATGCGTTTTCCCAACCTATGGGGCGTAAATGAGCCAAATGACTCCATCGGCCCCAGATCGACCGATATAACTGTGGCGGCTCCAATCCATCATCCACATAAGTAAAATTCCAGGGCGTGAAAAACGTTGACATCACTCCTAGCTAGAAAGAAACGCATGTCATCCCTGAGGTCCTCTCCCGTTTCTGGTTTACACCGAGGTGTGAGGCTCGCGAATTAACCCTACACAAAGCTATGCTACAAAGGCCGTGCTTTGATCATCAACCACAAGACTCTGCTTT
Source organism: Allium sativum (assembly GCA_030737875.1). Taxonomy (NCBI): domain Eukaryota; kingdom Viridiplantae; phylum Streptophyta; class Magnoliopsida; order Asparagales; family Amaryllidaceae; genus Allium; species Allium sativum. Next base: position 202,056,416 of record CM060925.1, on the reverse strand, counting down.
TCAACAGAAACCTTGATCATTTGCTTCTCAGCATGCCACACAAGCAATTCGCGCTATGCAACCGATGTATATCAATCACACAGAATGAAATCCGATGTCAGACACACATCCATTTACAAGCTCGTTCTGGGCCAGAACGAAACCGGAGGCACCTTATTCCTCCCCCATATGTCTAATATAGAGGAAACACCCTCGCATATCTGTCGATCTCCAAGTATGTCCGGATGATCACCACTTATTACCTTGCCTTGGGTGTACAGCCCAATCAAGACATCAGTAATCATCCAAACGATGTGAAGACCTCCGGTCATTAACCACGGTCTTCATCCTCGACACATCATCGAATCAGTTATTCAGAATGGGATAAACTCGGTCTTTCTGAATAACTCGCATATATAATAAACAAGTGCTATGAAAACACAACATACGCCTCATTCCAATCCAGATTATTCCTTTATTAAAATATTCTTATACTTTGGGAAAGGTTCCCATTAATTTTATCAAAGAAAATTCTTTAAATTTATTCTTTAATCTTCCTTTGGATATCATTTCAATCTAATTAAAGATGCAGTAAAACTCCACTTGGTTTTAATCTCCCCAAAAAACAAGATTACCGATTGTTTAACTTGGGAAATCATATCCTATCTTTAACTAGGTTAAAGAACCAATGTCCATTAAAACACGGTTCACGATAAACCCGAAATCACATTCCATTCCATCAGCTTTTAACCATAAATTAGCAACTGAACAATCCCCAAAGTACTAACTCCGAAGGCCGAAACCAACATTAGATCAACACCCAGGAAACCATTCAACTTAGCTAATCTCCAGTTAGTTTCTGATTTTCTTAACTCCATTAGGTCTAAGAATAGTATTATTAAAGATACCATTCATGACAACCCAAAATCACATTCCATTAATTATAGAGTCTTCACGGAAAACAAATCAATATATAATCGATATCAATTTCCATATCCGACCAATAATATAAATGGAATAACGGCAATGCCTCTTAAATTCCATATGTAGTAACAGTCTTCCTCCACAGAAGTTCACTTCGATTATTATCAAATCGAATTCCATTCAATTCCAATTTAATATATTAAATTGGAAAACATTACCTTGGGAAAAGTCCCGTTAAATCTTAATAAAAAGATTTATAAATCCCAAATCACATTTCATTGTAAATCGGGTTAACGAACGAATGTCGTTAAAAACACAGTTCACAATAAACCCAATTCACATTAGCCTCTAACCGTAAATTAGTAAGAGAACAATCCCATAAGTATTAACCTCGAAGGCCGAAACCAACATCAGATCAATACCCAGGAAACCGTCAACTTAGCTAATCTCCAGTCAGTTTCTAATTTTCTTAACTCCACTGGGTTTAAGAACAGTATTATCAAAGATACCATTCACGACAAACCCAAAATCCAATTTGATATTAAATACAAGGCTCTGAATAGAAAATATATCGGCTTATATTCAATATTAAATTCTGAAATCAACAAATATCGTATTGGAAATAACGATATATGTATATCTTTCAAATTCCCATAAGAATATCTGTATAATTCCGAAATCCAACATCAAAATATTACAAAGACAATTTCGATTCAAATCCATTCCAATTCATATATCGGAAATTCTGGTTATTTTTAAAACCATTTGAAATCCAATTTATTTATTTTAAAAACATTGGATTTATAATTCTAGTTCATAACTAGTTCATTTCGATAAAAATATATTTTTATCTTTTCAAATATGAGATTTTTCATCCCAATTCTTACCAAATCATTTATTATGATTTTACACAAATTATTGATATTTTCAATAATTTTTTCAAGGCCTATACAATTGATTTCCATAAACGGCGATCGAACTGCACTTACACCTACCTTTTCCAAATTTGATTTGGATATAATTCCAAATCCAACTGTTAGATTTCTAGTTTCAAATATTCTATAGAAAGCTCTTTTAGATACGAACCCATTGGTTCCGGTTTTAGGAGAATCCGACGGTCGGATCTCCCGTTATGTCCATTCGAAGTCAATGGTCGAAATTCGCGAACTGCCGCAGCACGACGCTTCTTTTCAGGCCACTATATATTATATATTATATATATTTCTTCGATTTCCATTTAAAACGCATTTTATAAATCGTTTTAAATTCGTTTTCAAAACGATTTCAACTTCATATTCAATTCCAAATCAAAATTGAATATTCCATATCATCGATATATAAATGATAGTATTTTTAAAACATTAGATTCCGAAATCATTTCCTTTTCAATATTCATTGTAAAAATGAATAAAATCGATATAAATATCGTTCACGTCAAAATGGCGTTAATCTAATCAACATGGCTTTATATATTTAAATGTATTCGTGTCCATCCCAAATCGGACATCAAAATCACATTTTGATCCATTACTGAATACTATTTTAAAATATTCATTATTTTAAAACATTCATTCTTTCTGAAAGGAATCAGACATAGTCAATTACCATATAATTTGATTTATATGGAATTCATACACACTTGTATACAACAACAATCAAACACAATCAACCATCAACCAAAGTGCATTCTACACTACATAAGCATCGAATTTAATTATTTAACGCTTATAACAGTCTGTCAATCAATAGATCAACATACAACTAATTATTGGGACTGGTGTATGTCCAATTTCATCCCAATACCCGTGTGGGGTTTTCAAACAACAAACACATATTTTATTTGTGTAGTTGGGCGATGTGTGAAATTTATCGTCCCAATCGATATCAGTCAAATGTGTGTACATAAACAAATCGTCTGATTTGTTTATGAATATTTATTTTATTCATATACATGTAAAAATTATATTTCTAACGATAAAATATTTATTCAATTCATTTACACAAAAAAATATTTTTATTGTTCTAACATATTTTAGAAAATTTTGGCGGCATAACGACGCGATACTAGAAATGGGACAAGGCCTAGCCTTATCCCCAGTCTAATAATGGCCCGCGCCATACACATACCAATTTAATCAATTCCATTTCACCCAAACAACCAAATTCAAACCAATAATCCAATCAACTACACAACCAAACAAACAAGTCATCCATGGTCTGTGGACGACGGGGAATAGTTCATATATATACAGTTACATAATAAATAACTGTATAAAGAAAATTATAGTGAGGAGTTCACACCTTTGGGTTCCACTCCTCCATTCTATATTTCTGAACGGTCCCGACTTTCCCAAAATTCCAATGCGATCTTTTCCCGCTGTTCATAGTAAAAATCGCATTTTTAATATGATGTTTATTTTAAAAACCATATTTTTATAATGGCACTTCATATATAAAAATCATATATTTTTACAACGCTTCTTTCTATATAAAAATTATATTTTTATAAATCTACTTCATAGATAAAAATCTTATTTTTATAATGTTGTTCATACCATAAAAATCATATATTTACATTGTGATCCATATTTTAAAAATCATATTTTTATACCGCTACTTCTAAAATAAAAATCTCATTTTTATATCGTTGTTATATATATATAAAAATCACTTCTTTATGGTTTTCAAAATAACTTCTTTATGGTTTTCAAAATCACTTCTTTATGGTTTTAAGAATCTAACTTTTTATTATTTTAAAAATCTTACTTTTTATTGTTTTAAAATTTTAACTTTTTATTGTTTTAAAAATCTAACTTTCTACTTATAAAAATAGATAAAACTGAAAAGAAAATTGAATAATAAATAAAATTAAAAAAACTCACTTTGTTTTCAGCGAAGGGGGTCTTCAGTGTCGGAGTTGAGGCTGAGGGGGCGGCGCTGGCCAGCGGGAGGCGACACAGGGGTGCCGGAGGCAACGGTGGCCTGTCACTGGTCCGGTGGTGGCGGGTTTTGGAGGAAGAAGGGGTTTGGGCGCGTGTTTCAACTAAGAAGGGGGGAGTGCCCGTCAGCAACGTCGTGTAGGGGAGGGGGCGATCGATCAACGACAGTGGGTTGAGGGGAAGGCGGCGCGTTGGGTGGCATTGGGTTGACGAACGAGGAAGACGGGTTCACAGAGAAGGGGCGGGTTTTTATTTAGATCGTGGATTTTAGATTTTATGGTTACGGGGTGTGAGGGGCTTATATATTATTATATTTAATTATTTAATTTAACTTCAAAAAGTAACTTTTATTTTGAACTCCAAACGAGACCCAACGATTGTCTTCCCTAGCGTATTACCTCCATTCCGAACACAATGGGATATGTTTCGTAAGCCAATTCGATTGTTACGATAAGTTTTCGCTAAATTTAAAATATAAATCATTATATTTTAAATTCAAATGCACGTTTCAATTTACCAAGGCCACATACGAACTCTAAAAATTACAAAAAAATTATTTGTAGCTTTGTATTGACGATATGGTCCTAACAAAACTAATTTCATCCAATTTGAAGACCATTTGGAAAAATGGCCACTTTTTGGTCGATCCCAAGTTGACTGAAACTGTCAAAACACGTTTTCTTTTGCCATGCTCACATATTGAACCCAAAAATTATGAATTTTCGAATCTAGCAATAACTTGACATCCCGGATCCAACAAAAGTGGTTTCGTCGGAAACGGAGGTCGTTTGCAAAATTTCCATTTTTAAGGGCTAAAATTCCATAACGACTATTCTGAATTTTCAACTGGACATAACTTTTTATTCTCGCTATGAAATTTCAATTTTTCGGATTCGTTGGAAAGATATTTTCAAATAGATTCTAATATTTTTAGTTTCGCTAAAATCTGGTTTATTTTGAATCTTGTACATTCATTTGAAGTTTGAAATCGAAATTTCAAACTACCGCGCTATTTCCAATTCCTTTTATAATTAAAAATAATTGTTTATATTCCAACGACTATTTATGTAAATATATACTTCTAATTCTATTCAAAATAAATTTCTGATCGTTATTATTTAAAATAATTCATTATAAATATTCAAAATTCATTAAAATCGCCAAAATAACAATTTTAAATTGTTTCGGATTTCCAGGTTATTACAATCTCCTCCACTTAAAATCTTTTCGTACCCGAAAAGGAACGGAGCTGAAAGTTGTTTTACAAACAGCTCAACTTTCATTATTTTCATTATGGCTTAAGTCCTTCAACTTTTCAGTTTCTTAGAACTTTTCAAACTTTTCGAAAAATTGGCTAGCACCCTAAATTTTCGAAAAATTTCACCATAACCTCCCCTGAATGGGAGCACCGGGAAAATCCCGAAAATCGCCATACAGGCCTCTCCAATCAAAAAAGAAAAAGAAACAGCCAAGCGGCTAGCCAATAGGTTCATAAAATCATCCAAACCCAAGAAATTAGTAAACATTTACCTATTTGTCAGGCATACAATTTTATTCCTCTGCTCTAGCCTCTTTGCAATGAACTGTTCAATGTATACACATGTATATGCATGCAATTTCCAACAGTTTTCAATATAGTTCAAAATTTGATTCAATTTGGCCTAATTCACCTTTCATTCACAAGTTGGTTTAAATGAATAATCATACAACACAAACATCAATCAATTTGTGAATTAACATTTCAAATTCATAATTTTGATACATATACAGAAAATCATGGTTTTGATGCCAAATCACAACAATTAGCCCTATCTAGTTTGGTTCTCGCACCAGTCAATTGGAAATATATAGAAATCCCACTTTCGAAACTCGAACACAAATACTGATGATACTATATTAATCATCAGGATCATCTTCGGGCGACTAGAGTGTGATTCTATATCTATCCAATATATTAAAACTTTGAATATACGTTTGCAAGGCGTATATGCCAAATCTTTATATATTGGACTGCCCAAATTCAATACAAATAAAATATTCAAATACGTATGAAATGGTTTAAATTTTCAAAACAAAGTTTGTTTTCATTTAAAAAAAAATATACTCTTCACACTCGTTCAAGGATACTACTGATCTTATCCCTAACAAGTCATTCTCATTGGATATTACTAATCCAATTTTTGATGAATTCTTTCATTTGGTTCTAATGTGTCTTATTCTCAAGCTCTGTATAATAGAGCTCTGATACCAAACTATAACGACTTGAACTTCCCCGTTAAGGAAAGAACGGATTGCTTTGAGAACACGACCAATCAGAACACAAACAAAAGAACATTTCATTGCTTATTACAACAATTTCATCGGAATACAAGAGTATTCAGAGTATACATGAATAATATACAGAACAAAAACATCATAGGTTTACAATTTAGAATGCAGCGGAAAAATAATACAAAACACAACTGAAGGTGACATACGGATATAGAGCTTTCCGAATATCATTCCAGCTGTAAACCAGGATCCTATGAATATAAATCTGCAAAACCAAAACTACTAGCTGTCCGTACGGAAAATAGGAGCACCCAGAGTTTAGGTTAAAACAATAAACTCCAGGTCAGTCATGTGACTAGTGTGAGAACTAAAAACAGTTATTAATCTTTATTTTAAAGTTCGATAAATCAAGGGACCATGCCGTATAACACGGAATGGGTTTCCTTCCAAGAATACCAGTGTATAAAACAACATCGCAATGTTAAATAAACAACAATGAAGCTATTATAAGACTCAAGTCCCATCACACAATGCAACACAAGCCGAAGGATAGAGTTTTTACCTTATAATAGCCAAAAATGTTTGACACGTGAAATTTCATCTTTTACTATTACTATAAGTGTATAGTGTCAAAACAATTTCAATCATAAGTATCAATCATAGACGGCATAAGTGCCCCCATACCACTATGTCGCCATATATAGGTTTACTATCAAAACCGCAAGATGTCGTATTGGAAGTTGGATTTCCATCTGTGAACCAAAGCAAGGGATCGTCCTAACCGGATTTCCATCTGTGAACCAAGGCAAGGGTTCGTCCTTACCGCTTCGAGACATTCTAGCCTACCATGTCTCAGGAATAGCCGCAACTACACCTTGGATCGTTAGGGCCGGTTCACACGGAGTGGATTAAAATGCCTGAACAATGTGTTTCCCCACCCTATGGGCGTAAATGAGCAAATGACTCCATCGGCCCCGGATCGACCGATATAACTGAGGCGCCTCCAATCCATCATCCACACAAGTAAAATGCCAGGGTGTGCAAAACGCTGACACAACTCCTAGCTAGAAAGAAACGCATGTCCTCCCTGAGGTCCTCTCCCGTTTCTGGTTCACACCGGGGTGTGAGGTTCGCGAATTAACACTACACAAAGCTATGCCACAAAGGCCGTGCTTTGATCATCAACCACAAGACTCTGCTTTTCAACATAAACCTTGACCATTTGCATCTCAGCATGCCACACAGGCAATTCACGCTATGCAACCGATGCATATCAATCACACAGAATGAAATTTGATGTCAAACACACATATATTTACAAGTTCGTACTGGGTCTGAACGAAACTGGAGGCACCTTATTCCTCTCCCATATGTCCAATACAGAGGAGAGGCCCTCGCAAATCCGTCGATCTCCAAGTACGTCTGGACGATCACACTTATTACCTTGCCTTGGGTGTACAGCCCAATTAAGACAGCAGTATTCATCCAAACGATGTGAAGACCTCCGGTCTTTAACCACCGTCTTCATCCTCGACACATCGTCGAATCAGTTATTCAGAATAGGATAAACCCTGTCTTTCTGAATAACTCACGTATATAATAAACAAGTGCTATAAAAACATAACATATGCCTCATTCCAATCCAGAATATTCCTTTATTCAAATATTCGTATACTTTGGGAAAGGTTCCCGATAATTTTATCAAAGATAAATTCTTTAAATTTATTCTTTAATCTTCCTTTGGATACCATTTCAATCTGATTAAAGATGCATTAAAACTCCACTTGGTTTTAATCTCCCCGAAAATCAAGATTACCGATTGTTTAACTTGGGAAATCATATCCTGTCTTTAACTGGGTTAAAGAACCAATGCCCTTTAAAACACGATTCACGATAAACCCGAAATCACATTCTATTCCATCAGCTTTTAACTGTAAATTAGCAAGTGAACAATCCCCTAAGTATTAACCCCGAGGGCCGAAACCAACATCAGATCAATACCTAGGAAACCATTCAACTTAGCTAATCTCCAGTTAGTTTCTGATTTTCTTAACTTTGTTGGGTCTAAGAATAGTATTATTAAAGATACCATTCCTGACAACCCAAAATCACATTCCATTAATTATGGAATCTTCAAGGAAAACAAATCAATATATAATCGATATCAATTTCCATATCCGACCAATAATATAAATGGAATAACGGCAACGCCTCTTAAATTCCATATGTATTAACAGTCTTCCTTCAAAGAAGTTCACGTCGATTATTATTAAATCAAATTCCATTCAATTCCAATTTAAAATATTAAATTGGAAAACGTTACCTTGGGAAAAGTCTCGTTAAATCTTAATAAAAAGATTTATAAATCCCAAATCATATTTCACTGTAAATCGGGTTAAAGAACGAACGTCGTTAAAAATACAATTCACAATAAACCCAATTCACATTAGCCTCTAACCGTAAATTAGTAAGGGAACAATCCCCTAAGTATTAACCCCGAAGGCCGAAACCAACATCAGATCAATAACCAGGAAACCATTCAACATAGCTAATCTCTTGTCAGTTTCTAATTTTCTTAACTCCATTGGGTTTAAGAACAGTATTATTAAAGATACCATTCACAACAAACCCAAAATCCAATTTGATATTAAATACAATGCTCTGAATAGAAAATATATCGGCTTATATTCAATATCAAATTCTGAAATCAACAAATATCGTATTGGATATAACGATATACGTATATCTTTCAAATTCCCATAACAATATCTTTATAATTACGAAATTCAACATCGAAATATTCCGAAGACAATTTCGATTCAAATCCATTCCAATTCATATATTGGAAATTATGGTTATTTTTAAAACCATTTCAAATCCAATTTATTTATTTTAAAAACATTGGATTTATAATTCGAGTTCTTAACTAGTTCATTTTGATAAAAATATATTTTTATCTTTTCAAATATGGGATTTTTCATCCCAATTCTTTCCAAATCATTTGTTATGATTTTACACAAATTATTGATATTTTCAATAATTTTATCAAGGCCCGTACAGTCAATTTCCATAAACGGCCATCGAAATGCACTTATAGCGACCTTTTCCAAATTTGATTTGGACATAATTCCAAATCCAACAATTCGATTTCTAGTTTCTAATATTATTTAGAAACCTCTTTTCGATACGAACCCAACGGTTCCGGTTTTAGGAGAATTCGACGGTCGGATCTCCCGTAAAATCCATTGGAAGTGAATGGTCAAAATTCGCGAACTGCCGCAGCGCGGCGCGTTCTATTCAGGCTATTATATGTTATATATTATATATAATATATATTTCATCGATTTACATTTAAAACATATTTTATAATTCGTTTTCAAAACGATTTCAACTTCATATTCAATTTCAAATCAAAATTGAATATTCCATATCATCGATATATAAATGATAGTATTTTTAAAACATTAGATTTCGAAATCATTTCCTTTTCAATATTCATTATAAAAATGAATAAAATCGATATAAATATCGTTCACGTCAAAATGGCGTTAATCTAATCAACACGGCTTTATATATTTAAATATATTCGTGTCCATCCCAAATTGGACATCAAAATCACATTTTGATCCATTACTGAATATTATTTTAAAATATTCATTATTTTAAAGTATTTGTCGTTTTAAAATATTCATTCTTTCTGAAATGGAATCGGACACAGAAAATTACCATATAATTTGATTTATATGGATTTCGTATACACATGTATACAACAATAATCAAACATAGTCAACCATCATCCAAAGTGCATTCTACACCGCATAAGCATCAAATATAATTATTTAACGCTTATAATAATCTGTCAGTCAATTGATCGACATACAGCTAATTATTGGGACTGGTGTATGTCCAATTTCATCCCAATACCCGTGTGGGGTTTTTAAACAACAAACACAAATTTTATTTGTGCAGTTGGGCGATGTGTGAAATTTACCGTCCCGATCAATATCACTCAAATGTGTGTACATGAACAAATCGTCCATTTGTTTATGAATATTTATTTTATTCATATACACGTTAAAAAATATATTTTTAACGATAAAATATTTATTCAATTCAATTACACAATAAATATAATATTTTTATTTTTTTAACATATTTTAGAAAATTTTGGCGGCATAACAGTGCGATACTAGAAACAGGATAAGGCCTAGCCTTATCCCCAGTCTAATAATGGCCCGCGCCATACACATACCAATTTAATCAATTCCATTTCACCCAAACAACCAAATTCAAACCAATAATCCAATCAACTACATAACCAAACAAACAAGTCGTCCATGGTCTGTGGACGACGGGGAACAGTTCATATATGCAGTTGCATAATAAATAACTGTACAAAGAAAATTATAGTGAGGAGTTCTCACCTTTGGGTTCCACTCCTCCATTTTCTATTTCTGAACGGTTCGGACTTGCCTAAAATTCCAATGAGATCTTTTCCCGTTGTTCATAGTAAAAATCGCATTTTTAATATGATGTTTATTTTAAAAATCATATTTTTATAATTGCACTTCATATATAAAAATCATATATTTGTACAATGCTTCTTTCTATATAAAAATTATATTTTTATAACTCTACTTCATAGATAAAAATCTTATTTTTATAATGTTGTTCATACCATAAAAATCATATTTTTACATTGTGATTCATATTTTAAAAATCATATTTTTATACCGCTACTTCTAAAATAAAAATCACATTTTTATATCGTTGTTATATATATAAAAATCACTTCTTTGTGGTTTTCAAAATCACTTCTTTATGGTTTTCAAAATCACTTCTTTATGGTTTTAAGAATCTAACTTTTTATTGTTTTAAAAATCTAACTTTTTATTGTTTTAAAAATCTAACTTTTTACTTATAAAAATAGATAAAACTGAAAAGAAAATTGAATAATAAATAAAATTAAAAAACTCACTTTGTTTTCAGCGATGGGGGCTTCACTGTCGGAGTTGAGGCTGAGGGGGTGGCGCAGGCTAGTGGGAGGCAACGTAGGGGTGCCGGAGGCGACAGTGGCCTGTCACTGGTCCGGTGGTGGCGAGTTTTGGTGGAAGAGGAGGTTTGGGTGCGTTTTTCAACTGAAAAGGAGGGAGGGTCTGTCAGCAACGTCGAGTAGGGGAGGGGGAGATCGATCAACGGCCGTGGGTTGAGGGGGAGGCAGCGCATTGGGTGGTGGTGGGTTGGGTTCACAGAGAAGGAGCAGGTTTTTATTTAGATTGTGGATTTTCGATTTTAGGGTTATGGTGTGTGAGGGGCTTATATATAAATATTATATTTAATTATTTAATTTATTTCAAAAAGTAACTTTTTATTTTGAACTCCAAACGTGACCCAACGACTGTCTTCCCTAGTGTATTATCTCCATTCCGAACATAATGGGATATGTTTCGTAAGCCAATTAGGTGGTTACGATAAGTTTTCGCTAAATTTAAAATATAAATCATTATATTTTAAATTCAAGCGCACATTTCAACTTACCAGGGCCACATACGGACTCTAAAAATTACAAAAAATATATTTCTAGCTTCGTATTGACGATATGGTCCTAACAAAACTAATTATCCAATTTAAAGAACGTTTGGAAAAACGGCCACTTTCTGGTCGATCCCAAGTTGACTGAAACTATCTAAACACGTTTTCTTTTGCCACGCTCACATATTGAACCCAAAAATTATGAATTTTGGAATCTAGCAATAACTTGACATCCCGGATCCAACAAAAGTGGTTTCATCGAAAATGGAGGTCATTTGCAAAATTTCCATTTTTAAGGGACACAATTCCATAGCGACTATTCTGAATTTTTAACTGGACATAACTTTTTATTCCCGCTATGAAATTTCAATTTTTCAGATTCATTGGAAAGATATTTTCAAATAGATTCTAATATTTTTAGTTTCGCTAAAGTCCGGTTTATTTTGGATGTTGTACATTCATTTGAAGTTTGAAATCAAAATTTCAAACTACCACGCCATTTCAATTCCTTTTATAATTAAAAATAATTGTTTATATTGCAACGACAATTTATGTAAATATATACATTCTAATTATATTCAAAATAAATTTATCGTCGTTATTAATTAAAATAATTCATTTTAAATATTCAAAATTCATTAAAATCACCAAAATAAATTTTTTAAATTGGTTCGGATTTCCGGGTTATTACAATGAATAAATATGACACACTGGAAAATATCAGAGATTTAAAATTACAATGCAGCGGAAAAATATTACATAACACAACTGAAAGAAATACACGGATACAGAGCTTTCCGAGTATAGTTCCGGCTGTAAATCCAGGATCCTATGAATATAATATCTGCAAAACCAAAACTACTAACTGCCTATGTGGAAAATAAGGGCACCTAGAGTTTATGTTAAAACAATAAACTCCAGGTCAGTCATGTGACTGGTGTGAGAACTAAAATAGTTATTTAAAATTTTACTTTAATATAAGGTAAATCACGGGACCATGCCGTATAACACGGACTGGATTTTCTCCCAAGAATACCAGTGCATAAAATAGTTTATTAACAACGCAATGCTTTTTGAAAAATGAAGCTATTATAAGACTCAGGTCCCATCACATAGTGCAACGCAAGCCGGAGGATAGTGTTTTACCTTATAATAGCCAAACATGCTTGATACGTTTAAAACAAATCATTTTGGTATTACTATAAGTGTATAGTGTATCAAACAAATTCAAATGTAAATGTATCAATCATAGATGACATAGTATCCCATGCTACTATGTCGCCATATAGGTTTACAACTAAAACCGAAAAGTCACGTATTGGAAATTGGATTTCCGTCATGAGTCAAGACAAGGGATGTACTCCTCGCCGGCTTTGAGACACTCTAGCAAATGCCTCAGGGTTCTCCGTAGTGAACCCTTGGATCCTCCAAGGTCGGTCCTCCCTTACGTTTGATGATTAATTATTCCTGAACACACGTTTCCCGGTCCTATAGGACCTATCCATCGGCTCCGTAGTAACCGATATATCTGAGGCGCCTCGCTATCCATCATCCACATAGGTAAAAATATAATAATTGTCTAGGCTCCATGCCATGACATCACCCATAGCTAGAAGGAAACATTATGCACCCCTTGGGTCCCTTATCCCGTTTTTGACTCATACCGAGGTGTGAGGCTTGCGAATTAACGCTATACACAAAGCTATGCTATTTAAAGTCGTGCTTTGATCATCAACCACAAGACTCTGCTTTTTAACCAAAGCCTTGATCATTTGCATCTCAGCATGCCACACTGACGATTCATGCCATGTGACTGATGTCTATCGATATATAACATCTAAGCTCGTACGTCTTAGAGAAGGGTGTTAAGCAAGAGAATAAATTCTCCGCCCCCAAACAGATATATAGTTAATAGAGATCAATCAACACAGAATAAAATCCAATGTCAGACACACATCCATTTACTAGTTCGTTCTGGGTCTGAACGAAACCAGAGGCACCTTATTCCTCGTCCCATAAGCCCAATACAGGAGAGAGGCCCTCGCATATCCGGTCGATCTCCAAGTATGTCTGGACGATCACCACTTATTACCTTGTCTTGGGTGTGCATCCCAATCAAGACATCAGTAATCATCAAAATGATGTGAAGAACTCTGGCCTTCAACCATCGTCTTCATCGTCGACTTATCGTCGAATCAATTATTCAGAATGGGTATAAACCCAGCCTTTCCGACTAATTCACGTATCTTATAATCAAGTGCTATAAAAACACAACATACGCATCATTCTAATTCTGAATATTCTTTTATTTAAGTATTCATATGCATTGGGAAAGGTTCCCATTAATTTTATCAAAGATAAATTCTTTAAATTAATTCTTTAATCTTCCTTTTGATATCAATTCAAACCAAATTAAGGTTTATCGAAACTAGTCGGGATTAACGCACCTTATCGAAGTAATCATTTGTTATATTCCCCAATCCCAACCTATTCATCCCATGGAGCAAAACTGGTAATACTCCATATCTAACACCACGGTGTTATCGATAACTTTAATTACCATTTCACGTTCAAATCTAATTAAAGATTTAACTATCGCTTGGGGAAAAACTGGTGACACTCCATTCTCGATCATTTCTTGAATTTGATAATTTAAATTATCACATTCGCATTTGAATCTAATTAAAGATTCATTAAAATCCCACTTGGTTTTAATCTTTCCAAAAATCAATTTTAATGATTATTTAAGTTTGGAAACACAAAGATGCCGCATCGACAATCTACACCGTACTATTAATTTCTACCGATATATAACCTCTAAGCTCGTACATCTTAGAGAAGGGTGTTAAGAAAGGGAATAAATTCTCCGCCACCAAACAGATATATATTTAGCAGAGATCAACAATATAGTTCGAAATACAATGTTAAACATGTAATCCTATTATAACTGCGTCAAAGAACTAATGTCATTTAAAAAACAGTTCACGATAAACCCAAAATCACATTCAATTAATTATGGAACCTTCACAGGAAATAGATCAACATATAATCGATATCAATTTCCGTATCCCACTAATAATATAAATGGAATAACGACAAAGCCTTTTAAATTCCATATACATTAACAGTCTTCCTCTACAGAAGCTCACTTCGATTATTACCAAATCGAATTCTATTCAATCCCAATTTATTTTATTAAATTGGAAAACTTTACTTTGGAAAATTACCTTAAATCTTAGAATAAAGATTTATAAATTCCAAATCTTAACTTCACTACTAATCGGGTTAAAGAACAAGTGTTATTTAAAACACCGTTCACGATAAACCCAAAAATCCAATTCTTAATTCAATTCCAATTAAATATTAATTAATTGGTAAACTTCCCTAAATCTTAGTTAAAAGATTTATTCTTTTCTCAACTGGTTTTAAGAACAGTGTTAGTTAAGACACCGTTCACGACACACCCAAAATCCCAATTGATATTAAATACAAGGCTCTGAATAGAAATTATATCGGCTTATATTCAATATCAAATTTTGAAACCAACAAATAACGTATTGAAAATAACGATATATATATATATATATATATATATATATCTTCCAAATTTCCATAACAATATCCGTATAATCACAGAATCCAATATCATAAAATTCCAAAGATTATTTCCATTCCAAATCCATTCCAATTCATTTGTTTGAAATTTCTGGTTATATTAAAACCATCCCCAAATCCAATTTATTTTATTTAAAAATTATTGGATTTCAAATTTAGTTAATAACTAGTTCATTTTGATAAAAATATATTTTTATCTTTACAAACGTGGAATTTTTCATTCCAATTCTTTCCAAATCATTTATTATGACTTTACACAAATTATTAATATTTTTAATAATTTTATTAAGGCCCTTTCAGTCGATTTCCATAAATGGTCATCAAACTGCACTTACATCGACCTTTTCGAAATTTGATTTGGACATAATTCTGAATCCAACCATTAGATTTCAAATCTCTTATATTTGTTGGAAAGCTCTTTTCGATACGAACCCAACGGTTCCAGTTTTAGGAGAATCCGACGGTTGGATCTCCCGTAATGTCAATTCGAAGTCAATGGTCGAAACTCGTGAACGGTCGCGTTGCGGTGCATTCTATTCAGAACATTAAATATATATTATACATATTTTGTCGATTTCCATTTAAAACGTATTTTATAAATCGTTTATAAATTCGTTTTAAAACGATTCCCACTTTCATTTCAATTTTAAATCAAAATTGAATAATCCTTATCATTATAATATTTAAATGATAATATTTTCAAAATATCTAATTTTGAAATCATTTCCTTTTTTATATTCATTATAAAAATGAATAAGATCGATATAAATATTTTTACGTTAAAATAACGCAAATATAAACAACATGGCTTCATATATTTCAATATTTTCGTGTCCATCCCAAATCGGACATCAAAATCATATTTTGAACCTTTATAGAATATTATTTTAAAATATTCATTATTTTAAAATATTTGTTTATTTTAAAATATTTGTTATCCCTGAATTGGAATCCTACCCAATAAATTACCATATAATGTTAGTTATATGGATTTCATACACATATGTACACAACAATAATTATACACTGTCAACCATCATCCAGAGTGCATTACACAACTGCATAAGCATAAAATATAAATAATTAACACTTACAACAGTCTGTCAACCAATCGATTGACATACAACTAAACAATTGGGATTAGTGTACACCAAATATCATCCCAATACCCATGTGGGGTTTCAACCAACAAATACTGAATATTATTTGTGCAGTTGAGTGATGTGTAAAATTATCAACCCAGTCGATATTATAGAAATAGGCGAGCAAAAACAAGTTGTCCGACTTGTAAATGGATGTGTAAACTTATTTTTAACTATCCAATAATTATTTTATTTATCGCATTTATAAGCTAAAAATAATAATTTCAACTAACTAAATTTTTCTAACAAATTTTAGAAAAGTTCGGCAGCATAATGGCACGATACTAGTGTTGGAGAATGGAGTTTTGATGACAACAACCTTATTTCAATTATGATTGATTATAAAATATATACTAACATCTTTATTTAGAATATATATATATACATACACATATGCAGGACCTGTATACAGGAATTAATACTGAAGACTGTACAGTTTAAGAGCTTTTAGAGATTCAGAATTCAAAGTAGATTCAAGACTCATGAGTAATCAAGGTTTCAAGAGTTCAAGAATAATATATTTAAGAGTCTAGATTTTTTAAGACTCCAAATATCACTCCAGGTTCAAATTCAAATTCAAACTCAAACTCAAATTCAAATTCAAACTCAATTCAAATTCAAATTCTGATTTTCAATTCTATCCTCAATCCTCTCTATTTTTTTTTCGTTTTATCCCTAATCTTATCTATTTTGTTTTTCTATTTAATTCTATTTTCATTCTTCTTTGATTTTCAAACTTAAGTTTTAAATATGTACTTTATTTATATTTTATATAGTTTAAAATCTTATAATATATTTATATAGTTTTAAAATATATTTTCAAATGTTTTCTATCATATAATATTGATTTAAAACATTAGAATTTTATCTAAGAATTTTCAGAATTAATTTTATATCAAAATACTTGAAAACTGCTTTGAAAATAATATTTACAAAAGGTTATGTCGACATAGCAAAATATGTATGTCGACATATAACAGCTATTTTTCTAAATTTGAAGGGAAGTGTTTTTTCACTATTTGAAATGGTTCAGAACCGTTGCAACCCTTCATACCCTATAAAAAGAGTATAAAACCGAATTTTCTAAAATCTCTTCTTCTCCATCTTCATCCTCTTTCATCCTACCATTATTCTTAATCATTTTTATGGTTTTTACACTTATACTCTTCTGAATTCACTTCTAAATTGATCAAACTTCTTCTCTCTACACTCTCTACTCTCTGAATCAAGTGCTATTGAAGAGTTATAGGGATGTTTCGTAATTGGTTGGGTTGAATAAACCTTGTTGTGAGTCAAAAAGGAGTAAGTGTGTCCTTGCGGGCCATGAAATCAAGGAAATAAGAGTCAGTGTGTTCTTGTAAGTTGTCAAATCAAGAAAGTAGGAATCGGTGTCTCCTTGTTGATTGTGAAATCAAGGAGGGTGTATGTAACAACCCGAAAATCTGGGCCAGTTTAAAAATTTTATTTCGACAATTTTAGCGAATTTTGATTATTTAAAATGAATTATTTTAAATAATATCGACGAGAAATTTATTTTGAATTGAATTCGAACGTATATATTATATACGCCGTCGTTAGAATATAAATAATTATATATAATTATAAAAGGAATTGAAAATGGCGCGATAGTTCGATAATTTGATTTCAAACTTCAATTGAATGTACCGGGTGCAAAACAAACCGGATTTTAGCGAAACCAAAAACAATAGGATCTATTTGAGGATATCTTTCCAACGAATCCGAAAAATCAAAATTTCATAGCGGAAATCAAAAGATATGTCCAGTTGAAAATTCTGAATAGTCGCTATGGAATTCAGGCCCTTAAAAATGGAAATTTTGCAAACGACCTCGGATTTCGGCGAAACCACTTTTGTTGGGTCCGTAATGTCAAATTATTGCTAGGTTTCAAATTTCATAATTTTTTGAATCAATATGTGAGCGTGGCAAAGGAAAACGCGTTTGACCATTTCAGTTGAATTTAATCGACTGGAAAATGGCCATTTTTCAAACGGTCTCAGAATTCGATGAAACTAGTTTTGTTAGGACCGTATCGTCAATACGAAGCTAGAAAATATTTTTCTGCAATTTATAGAGTTAGTGTGTGACCCCGGTAAATTAAAATGCGCGTTCAAATTCAATATATAGAGTTATATGTTGATTTTAACGGAAACGGATCGAAACGATCGAATAAGCCTACGATACATATCCCATTGTGTTCGGAATGGGGGTAATATGCTATGGACGATAGGCGGTGGGCCTCGTTTAGAGGTCGTATGTAAAAGTCAGCGTTTTATAAATAAAATAATAAATAAAATAAAAAGAAACTTCCTTTCTCTCTCTCCCCCTTAAACTCTTCTTCCCCCCCCCCCCCCCCCCCGTTCGAAATCAAAACAGAAAGAAAAAAAAAACCAAAAGAAATCGCGTTGCCCCCCATCTACTGCCGCCACCGCCATCGATGGTGACCTCCCCATCGCCGGAGCTCCACCAAGGCCATCCCCCTCTTCTCGCCGTCCCTCTCCCCCTACAGCCCCTCCGTTACCCCAAAACGCGAGCCCCCCCTCGACTTCATCGGCCGTCCCAACCGCCTGCGACCACCCGCGACCCCCCCCATGCGCCCTCTTCGACCCTCCGCACCACCCTCCAGCGTCCGACGCCCTTAGCCCTAATCCGAACAGTAAGTTTTTATTTATTTATTTTATTTTTGGCTAATTTAGTTTCCCATATATATATATATATTTCTATTGTTTTAAAATCTGAAAAACACATATAAAGATTATAATTTTAACATAGTAAAAATTCGATTTTTCTTTATATAAAAAGTAGCGAAGAAAAATACGACTTTTATCATGAAGTAACATGGTGAAAATACGATTTTTTGAAGTAGCAAGATCGAATTTTTATAAAGTAGAAAGATTGGATTTTTAATAAGAAGAAGATTTGATTTTTAATCCAGCAAAGAAGTAAATTTTAATTATATAAAAATATGATTTTTATATATTGAACAGCAAAATAAAAATTCGATTTTTATATATTGAATGACGAAGTAAAAATTCGATTTTTATATATTGAATAGCAAAGTAAAAATTCGATTTTTATATATTGAATAACGAAGTAAAAATTCGATTTTTATATATTGAATAGCGAAGTAAAAATTCGATTTTTATATATTGAATAGATGAAGTAGAAGTAAAAATTCGATTGTTATATATTGAATAGCATAGTAAAAATTCGATTGTTATATATTGAATAGCATAGTAAAAATTCGATTGTTATATATTGAATAGCATAGTAAAAATATGATTTTTATATATTGAATAGCATAGTAAAAATTCGATTTTTATATATTGAATAGCAAAGTGAAAATTCGATTTTTATATATTGAATAGCATAGTAAAAATTCGATTGTTATATATTGAATAGCATAGTAAAAATTCGATTTTTATATATTGAATAGCATAATAAAAATTTGATTTTTATATATTGAATAGAGAAGTGAAAATTCGATTTTTATATATTGAATAGCAAAGTAAAAATTCGATTTTTACTTATGTAGAGAATACGGGCAAAGAAAGTGACAAGAGGCAAGAACGGCGAAGATTCCTACATTAGGAGTGTCGTGGAGTTGGGATAGCTATTCAGTGAGAATTTCTCACTCTTTAATTTAATTTTCTAGTTATATATATATACTAGGATGCAGACGGTGTTTAGTAGCACCCGACACCCGTCGTCCACAGACCATGGACGGCTTGTATGCTTGTTTGTTTGATTTTGATGTGTAGTTGATTGTGTGATGTGATATGAAATAAAATAAAATATTTATATAGTTGAAATAAAATATTTTATAGTGGAAAATATTTTATAGTTAAAAATAGAATTTTTAACGTGTATATGAAATGAAATAAATATTTATAAACAAATCGGAGATTTGTTTATATACACTGATTTGATTGATATTGATTGGGACGATAAATTTTACACATCGCCCAACTACACAAATAAAATCTGTGTTTGATTGTTTGAAACCCCACACGGGTATTGGGATGATATATGACATACACTAGTCCCAATAATTAGTTGTATGTCGATCGATTGATTGACAGACTGTTATAAGCGTTAGATATTTATATTTGATGCTTGTACACTGTAGAATGCACTTTGGATGATGGTTGATTATTTGTCATCGTTGATATATACATGTGTTGTAGAAAATCCATATAATTAACATTATATGGTAATTGTTTGGGCCTCATTCCAGTTTTGAAAAAGAAATACTTGAGTAGAAATATTTGAAAAAGAAATATTTGAATATAAATATTTGTAAAAGAAATATTTGACTAGAAATATTTGAAAATAAAAACATTTGAAATAGAATATTTGAAAATAGAAATATATGAAGCCATGTTGATAGATTGACGCCATTTTGACGTGAACAATATTTAGATCGATTTTATTCATTTTATAACGAATATCGAAAGTGATTTCAAAATCTGATATTTTGAATAGAAATGAATTCAAATTGAAATTGAATAGAAATGAATTCGAATTGAAATTGAATAGAAATGAATTCGAATTGAAATTGAATTGAAAACGAACTGAAATTGAATTAGAAATCAATTTGAATTGAAATCGATTTGAAAAATGAATTTAAAACGAATTTATATTGGAATATTCAATTTTGATTTGAAATTGAATATGAAGTTGAAACCGTTTTGAAAATGAATTTAAAACGATTTATAAAATTCGTTTTAAAAGGAAATCGACGAAGTATAAATTATATATATTATATATATAATATAATGGCCTGAATAGAACGCGCCGCGCCGCGGCAGTTCGCGAATTTCGACCATTGACTTCGAACGGATATTGCGGGAGATCCGACCGTCGGATTCTCCTAAAACCGGAACCGTTGGGTTCGTATCGAAAAGAGATTTCTAACGATTATTAGAAATTAGAAATCTAACGGTTGGATTTGGAATTATGTCCAAATCAAATTTGGAAAAGGTCGCTGTAAGTGCAGTTCGATGGCCGTTGATGGAAATCGACTGTACGGGCCTTGATAAAATTATTAAAAATATCAATAATTTGTGTAAAATCATAAGAAATGATTTGGGAAAAATCGGGATGAAAAACTCCATATTTGAAAAGATAAAAATAGATTTTTATCGAAATGAACTAGTTTTGAACTAGAATTATAATTCTATTTATTTTTAAATAAATAAATTGGATTTGAAATGGTTTTGAAAATAACCAGAATTTTCAATAATTTCATTGGAATGGATTTGAATCGAAATTATCTTCGGAATATTTCGATGTTGGATTTCGGGACTATAAAGATGTTGTTATGGAAATTTGAAAGATGTACATATATCGTTATTTCCAATACGATATCTGTTGGTCGTAGAATTTGATATTGAAAATAAGCCGATATATTTTCTATTCAGAGCCTTGTATTTAATATCAAATGTGATTTGGGTTTGTCGTGAATGGTGTCTTCATTAACACTGTTCTTAAGCCCAATTGAGAAAAGATTAAATCTTTTTATTTAGATTTAATGAAGTATACCAATTAAATAATATTTAATTGGAATTGAATTCGAATTGATTCTTGGGTTTATCGTGAATGGTGTTTTAAATAACACTCGTTCTTTAACCCGATAATTAATAGAATGTGATTTTGGGTTGTCGTGAACGGTATCTTCAATAATACTGTTCTTAGACCCAAAGGAGTTAAGAAAATCCAGAAACTAACTGAAGATTAGTTGAGTTGAATGGTTTCTGGGGTATTGATCTGATGTTGGTTTCGGCCTTCGGGGTTAATACTTAGGGAATTGCTCACTTGCTAATTCACGGTTAGGGACTGAATGAAATGTGATGTGATTTTGGGTTTATCGTGAGCCGTGTTTTAAATGACACTGATTCTTTAACCCAGTCAAAGATTAAAACTAAGTGGAGTTTTAATGAGTCTTTAATTGGATTGAAATAGTCGAGAATGGAGTATCACCAGTTTTGCTCCAGGCGATAGTTAAATCTTTAATTAGATTTGAACGTGAAATGGTAATTGAATTTACCGATAACACTGTGGTGTTAGATATGAAGTATTACCAGTTTTACTTCATGGGATGAATAGGTTGGGATTGGGAAATAAAATAAATGATTACTTCGGTAAGGTTCGCTAATCCCGACTAGTTGAATTGATATTCAAAAGAAGATTAAAGAATAAATTCAAGGAATTTATCTTTGATAAAATTAATGGGAACCTTTCCCTATGAATGTGAAATTTAGAAACTAACTGTCGGTTAGCTAAGCAGAACGGTTTTCAGGATATTGATCTGATGTTGGTTTCAGCCTTCGGGGTTAATATTTGGGGAATTATTCTCTTGATTAATTTACAGTTAGTGACTGATGAATTGGAATGAGGCGTATGTTGTGTTTGTGTAACACTTATTTAAAATATACGCGAGTTATTCGGAAAGACCGGGTTTATCCCATTCTGAATAACTGATAAGACGATAAGTCGAAGATGAAGACGGTGGTCGAAGACCGGAGGTCTTCACATCGTTTGAGTGATTACTGATGATCTTGATTGGGATGTACACCCAAGAAGATGGAAACAGTTGGTGATCGTCCAGACGTACGTGGAGATCGATGGATATGCGGGGTACTAGGTGCCTCTGGTTTCGTTCAGACCCAGAGCGAACTTGTAAATGGACTGTGTGTCTGACATTGGATTTTAGTCCGTGTGATTGATCTCTATTAAATATATATCTGTTTGGCGGCGGAGAATTTATTCTCTTGCTTAACGCCCTTCTCTGAGACGTACGAGCTCATGGGTTATATATTGATGGATATCAAACGCATGGAATGAATTGCCTTTGTGGCATGCCTAAGTGGCAATTGATCGAGGCTTATGTTGAAAAGAAAAGTCTTGTGGTGATGATCAAAGCACAGCCTGTGTGGCACAGCTTTGTGTAACGTAAATTTGCGAGCCTCGCACCCCGGTTGTGAACCAAAAACGGGAGAGGACCTCAGGGAGGGCATGCATTTCTTTCTAGCTAGGGTGGTGTCAGTGACCTACCAGCCCTGACATTTATATACTTTTCACCTGTGTGGTTGTTGCTATTGCGAGGCGCCTCGGTTTGATCGGACGATCCGGGTCCGATGGAGTCATTCGTTGGCTCATTTACGCCCCAAAGGGCGGGGAAACGTAGTGTTCAGGCATAATAATCCACATCGGTGGACCGGCCCTGTCGCTCCATGAGGCAGTTGCGGCTGTTCCTGAGGCTCGGGTTAGACAGTCTTGAATCAGTAGAGGACGATCCCTAGCCTCGGTTCATAGATGGAAATCCAATTTCCAAATACGTGACATTTGCGGTTTTATTTGTAAACCTATATATGGAGACATAGTGGCATGGGACGCTCATGTCGCCTAGGATTGATATTTATGATTGAAATTGTTTTAAACACTGTACACTTATAATAGTATCAAATGATTTGTTTTAAACGTATCAAGCATTCTTTGACTATTATAAGGGAAAACCCTATCCCCCGGCTTGCGTTGCATTGTGTGATAGGACCTGGTTCTTATAACAGCTTCATTTTTCTTTATTTAGCATTGCGTTGTTTGTTTTATGCACTGGTATTCTTGGGAGGAAACCCGTTCCGTGTTATACGGCGTGGTCCCTTGATTTACCTAACTTTAAAAACGAAGATTAATAACTGTTTTAGTTCTCACACCAGTCACATGACTGACCTGGAGTTTATTGTTTTAACCTAAACTCTGGGTGCCCTTATTTTGACACGGGCAGCTAGTAGTTTTGGTTTTGCAGATTTATATTCACAGGATCCTGGTTTACAGCTGGAATGATATCCGGAAAGCTTTGTATCCGTATATCTCTTCTAGTTGTGTATTGTATTATTTTCCGCAGCTATGTATTTAAATGTAAATTAAATCTCTGATATTTCTGTGTAATATTTATTCATTTATACTCTGTATATTCTTGTAATGTGATGCATTGTTGTAATATACAATGGAATGTTCTCCCGTATGCGTTCTGATTTGTCGTGTCCTCACAGTAATTCGTTCTTTCTCTTCTCTTCGGAGACCGGGGAAGTTCGGGACGCTTCAGTTGGTATTAGAGCTTTGGTTTACAAAGCTCAGAGAACAAGACACATTAGAACCATACAAAAGAATTCATCAGATATTGGATTAGTAAAATCCAATTAGAATGACTCGTTAGAGATGGGATCAGTAGTATCCTAGAACGAGTGTGAAGAGTATATTTTTAGAAATGAAAACATTTTTGTTTTGAAATTTAAATCAATTATACGTATTTGATTATTTATTTATATGAATTTGGACAATCCGATATATAAAGATTTTGTATATATGTCTTGCAAACGTGTGTTCGAAGTTTTAATATACTGGATAGATATAGAATCATACTCTAGTTGCCCGGGGATAATTCTGGTGATGGGGCACCGTCGCCAGTATTTATTTTCGAGTTTCGAAAGTGAGATTTCTATATATTTCCTATTGACTGGTGTGAGAACCGAAACTAGATATGGCTTATTGTTGTGATTTGGCATCAAAAATCTGATTTTTGACTATATATCAAAGTTATGCATTTGAAATGATAATCAACTAATTGATTGCTGATTGTGTTGTTTGATTATAGTTTGATTAATTAAAAATGTTGAACCTTTAACCAAATTGGTCAAATATTGAATTGTATTGAAATTTGGTCGCATTTTCTTGCATATACATGTACTTACATTGAACAGGTCATAGCAAGGAGGCTAGAGCAGAAGAATAAAATTGTTTGCCCGACAAATAGGTACATGTTTACCATATAATTTACTGTTTTGTTTGGGTGATGATGATTTTATGAGCCTATTGGCTAGCCGCTTGGCTTTTTCTTTTTCTTTTTGAGATCAGAAGGCCTATATCGCAATTTCGGGATATTCCCGTGGCTCCCGGTGCAGGGGAGGTTATGGCGAAATTTTTCGAAAATTCCGGGTGTTAGACAAATTTTTGAAGAATTTGAAAATTCTCAAAAACTGAAAAGTTGGAGAATGGAAGCCAGATCGAACGTAGAGTTGATTGATCAAACCACTTTCGACTTTGTTCCTTTTCGGGGACGAAAAGTTTTAAGTGGGGGAGATTGTAACAACCCGAAAATCTGGGCCAGTTTAAAATTTTTATTTTGGCAATTTTAGCGAATTTTGATTATTTAAAATGAATTATTTTAAATAATATCAACGAGAAATTTATTTTGAATAGAATTCGAACGTATATATTATATACGTCGTCGTTAGAATATAAATAATTATATATAATTATAAAAGGAATTGAAAATGGCGCGGTAGTTCGATAATTTGATTTCAAACTTCAATTGAATGTACCGGGTGCAAAACAAACCGGATTTTAGCAAAACCAAAAACAATAGGATCTATTTGAGGATATCTTTCCAACGAATCCGAAAAATCAATATTTCACAGTGGAAATCAAAAGATATGTCCAGTTGAAAATTCTGAATAGTCGCTATGGAATTCAGGCCCTTAAAAATGGAAATTTTGCAAACGACCTCGGATTTCGACGAAACCACTTTTGTTGGGTCCGTGATGTCAAATTATTGCTAGGTTTCAAATTTCATAATTTTTCGAATCAATATGTGAGCGTGGCAAAGGAAAACGCGTTTGACCATTTCAGTTGAATTTAATCGACTAGAAAATGGCCATTTTTCAAACGGTCTCAGAATTCGATGAAACTAGTTTTGTTAGGACCGTATCGTCAATACGAAGCTAGAAAATATTTTTCTGCAATTTATAGAGTTAGTGTGTGACCCCGGTAAATTGAAATGCGCGTTCAAATTCAATATATAGAGTTATATGTTGATTTTAACGGAAACGGATCGAAACGATCGAACCAGCCTACGATACATATCCCATTGTGTTCGGAATGGGGGTAATACGCTATGGACGACAGGCGGTGGGCCTCGTTTAGAGGTCGTATGTAAAAGTCAACTTTTTATAAATAAAATAATAAATAAAATAAAAAGAAACTTCCTTTCTCTCTCTCCCCCTTAAACTCTGCTGCCCCCCCCCCCCGTTCGAAATAAAAATAGAAAGAAAAAAAACCCAAAAGAAATCGCGTCGCCCCCCCATCTGCTACCACCGCCGCCATCGATGGCGACCTCTCCATCGCCGGAGCTCCACCAAGTCCATCCCCCTCTTCTCGCCGTCCCTCTCCCCCTACAGCCCCTCTGTTACCCCAAAACGCGAGCCCCCCCTTCGACTTCATCGGCCGTCCCCACCGCTTGCGACCACCCGCGACCCCCCCCCTGCGCCCTCTTCGACCCTCCACACCACCCTCCAGCGTCTGACGCCCTTAGCCTTAATCCGAACAGTAAGTTTTTATTTATTTATTTTATTTTTGGTTAATTTAGTTTCCCATATATATATATATATATATATATATTTCTATTGTTTTAAAATCTGAAAAACGCATATAAAGATTATAATTTTAACATAGTAAAAATTCGATTTTTCTTTATATAAAAAGTAGCAAAGAAAAATATGACTTTTATCATGAAGTAACATGGTGAAAATACGATTTTTTGAAGTAGCAAGATCGAATTTTTATAAAGTAGAAAGATTGGATTTTTAATAAGAAGAAGATTTGATTTTTAATCCAGCAAAGAAGTAAATTTTAATTATATAAAAATATGATTTTTATATATTGAATAGCAAAATAAAAATTCGATTTTTATATATTGAATAACGAAGTAAAAATTTGATTTTTATATATTGAATAGCAAAATAAAAATTCGATTTTTATATATTGAATAACGAAGTAAAAATTCGATTTTTATATATTGAATAGCGAAGTAAAAATTCGATTTTTATATATTGAATAGATGAAGTAGAAGTAAAAATTCGATTGTTATATATTGAATAGCATAGTAAAAATTCGATTGTTATATATTGAATAGCATAGTAAAAATTCGATTGTTATATATTGAATAGCATAGTAAAAATTCGATTTTTATATATTGAATACATAGTAAAAATTCGATTTTTATATATTGAATAGCAAAGTGAAAATTCAATTTTTATATATTGAATAGCATAGTAAAAATTCGATTGTTATATATTGAATAGCATAGTAAAAATTCGATTTTTATATATTGAATAGCAGAGTAAAAATTCGATTTTTATATATTGAATAGAGAAGTGAAAATTCGATTTTTATATATTGAATAGCAAAGTAAAAGTTCGATTTTTACATATGTAGAGAATACGGGCAAAGAAAGTGACAAGAGGCAAGAACGGCGAAGATTCCTACATTAGGAGTGTCGTGGAGTTGGGATAGCTATTCAGTGAGAATTTCTCAATCTTTAATTTAATTTTCTAGTTATATATATATACTAGGATGCAGACGGTGTTTAGTAGCACCCGACACCCATCGTCCACAGACCATGGACGGCTTGTATGCTTGTTTGTTTGATTTTGATGTGCAGTTGATTGTGTGATGTGATATGAAATAAAATAAAATATTTATATAGTTGAAATAAAATATTTTATAGTGGAAAATATTTTATAGTTAAAAATAGAATTTTTAAGGTGTATATGAAATGAAATAAATATTTATAAACAAATTGGAGATTTGTTTATATACACTGATTTGATTGATATTGATTGGGACGATAAATTTTACACATCGCCCAACTACACAAATAAAATCTGTGTTTGATTGTTTGAAACCCCACACGGGTATTGGGATTATATATGACATACAGTTGTCCCAATAATTAGCTGTATGTCGATCGATTGATTGGCAGACTGTTATAAGCGTTAGATATTTATATTTGATGCTTATACAGTGTAGAATGCACTTTGGATGATGGTTGATTATTTTTCATCATTGATATATACATGTGTTGTAGAAAATCCATATAATTAACATTATATGGTAATTGTTTGGGCCTCATTCCAGTTTTGAAAAAGAAATACTTGAGTAGAAATATTTGAAAAAGAAATATTTGAATATAAATATTTGTAAAAGAAATATTTGACTAGAAATATTTGAAAATAAAAACATTTGAAATAGAATGTTTGAAAATAGAAATATATGAAGCCGTGTTGATAGATTGACGCCATTTTGACGTGAACAATATTTAGATCGATTTTATTCATTTTATAACGAATATCGGAAGTGATTTCAAAATCTGATATTTTGAATAGAAATGAATTCAAATTGAAATTGAATAGAAATGAATTCGAATTGAAATTGAATAGAAATGAATTCGAATTGAAATTGAATTGAAAACGAACTGAAATTGAATTAGAAATCAATTTGAAAAATGAATTTAAAACGAATTTATATTGGAATATTCAATTTTGATTTGAAATTGAATATGAAGTTGAAACCGTTTTGAAAATGAATTTAAAACGATTTATAAAATTCGTTTTAAAAGGAAATCGACGAAGTATAAATTATATAAATTATATATATAATATAATGGCCTGAATAGAATGCGCCGCGCCACGGCAGTTCGAGAATTTCGACCATTGACTTCGAACGGATATTGCGGGAGATCCGACCGTCGGATTCTCCTAAAACCGGAACCGTTGGGTTCGTACTGAAAAGAGCTTTCTAACAATTATTAGAAATTAGAAATCTAACGGTTGGATTTGGAATTATGACCAAATCAAATTTGGAAAAGGTCGCTGTAAGTGCAGTTCGATGGCCGTTGATGGAAATCGATTGTACGGGCCTTGATAAAATTATTAAAAATATCAATAATTTGTATAAAATCATAAGAAATGATTTGGGAAAAATCAGGATGAAAAACTCCATATTTGAAAAGATAAAAATAGATTTTTATCGAAATGAACTAGTTTTGAACAAGAATTATAATTCTATTTCTTTTTAAATAAATTGGATTTGAAATGGTTTTGAAAATAACCAGAATTTCCAATAATTTTATTGGAACGGATTTGAATCGAAATTATCTTCGGAATATTTCGATGTTGGATTTCGGGACTATACAGATGTTGTTATGGAAATTTGAAAGATGTACATATATCGTTATTTCCAATACGATATCTGTTGGTCGTAGAATTTGATATTTAAAATAAGCCGATATATTTTCTATTCAGAGCCTCGTATTTAATATCAAATGTGATTTGGGTTTGTCGTGAATTGTGTCTTCATTAACACTGTTCTTAAGCCCAGTTGAGAAAAGATTAAATCTTTTTATTTAGATTTAATGAAGTATACCAATTAAATAATATTTAATTGGAATTGAATTCGAATTTATTCTTGGGTTTATCGTGAATGGTGTTTTAAATAACACTCGTTCTTTAACCCGATAATTAATAGAATGTGATTTTGGGTTGTCGTGAACGGTATCTTCAATAATACTGTTCTTAGACCCAAAGGAGTTAAGAAAATCCAGAAACTAACTGGAGATTAGTTGAGTTGAATGGTTTCTGGGGTATTGATCTGATGTTGGTTTCGGCCTTCGGGGTTAATACTTAGGGAATTGCTCACTTGCTATTTCACGGTTAGGGACTGAATGAAATGTGATGTGATTTTGGGTTTATCGTGAGCCGTGTTTTAAATGACACTGATTCTTTAACCCAGTCAAAGATTAAAACTAAGTGGAGTTTTATTGAGTCTTTAATTAGATTGAAATAATCGAGAATGGAGTATCACCAGTTTTTCTCCAGGCGATAGTTAAATCTTTAATTAGATTTGAACGTGAAATGGTAATTGAATTTACCGATAACACTGTGGTGTTAGATATGAAGTATTACCAGTTTTACTTCATGGGATGAATAGGTTGGGATTGGGAAATAAAATAAATGATTACTTCGGTAAGGTTCGCTAATCCCGACTAGTTTGAATTGATATTCAAAAGAAGATTAAAGAATAAATTCAAGGAATTTATCTTTGATAAAATTAATGGGAACCTTTCCCTATGAATGTGAAATTTAGAAACCAACTGTCGGTTAGTTAAGCAGAACGGTTTTCAGGATATTGATCTGATGTTGGTTTCGGCCTTCGGGGTTAATATTTGGGGAATTATTCTCTTGATTAATTTACGTTTAGTGACTGATGAATTGGAATGAGGCGTATGTTGTGTTTGTGTAACACTTATTTAAAATATACGCGAGTTATTCGGAAAGACCGGGTTTATCCCATTCTGAATAACTGATAAGACGATAAGTCGAAGATGAAGACGGTGGTCGAAGACCGGAGGTCTTCACATCGTTTGAGTGATTACTGATGATCTTGATTGGGATGTACACCCAAGAATATGGAAACAGTTGGTGATCGTCCAGACGTACGTGGAGATCGATGGATATGCGGGGTACTAGGTGCCTCCGGTTTTGTTCAGACCCAGAGTGAACTTGTAAATGGATTGTGTGTCTGACATTGGATTTTAGTCCGTGTGATTGATCTCTATTAAATATATATCTGTTTGGCGGCGGAGAATTTATTCTCTTGCTTAACGCCCTTCTCTAAGACGTACAAGCTCAGGGGTTATATATTGATGGATATCAAACGCATGGAGTGAATTGCCTTTGTGGCATGCCTAAGTGGCAATTGATCGAGGCTTCTGTTGAAAAGCAAAGTCTTGTGGTGATGATCAAAGCACAGCCTGTGTGGCATAGCTTTGTGTAACGTAAATTCGCGAGCTTCGCACCCCGGTTGTGAACCAAAAACGGGAGAGGACCTCAAGGAGGGCATGCGTTTCTTTCTAGCTAGGGTGGTGTCAGTGACCTACTAGCCCTGACATTTATATACTTTTCACCTGTGTGGTTGTTGCTGTTGCGAGGCGCCTCGGTTTGATCGGACGATCCGGGTCCGATGGAGTCATTCGTTGGCTCATTTACGCCCCAAAGGGCGGGGAAACGTAGTGTTCAGGCATAATAATCCACATCGGTGGACCGACCCTGTCGCTCCATGGGGCAGTTGCGGCTGTTCCTGAGGCTCGGGCTAGACAGTCTCGAATCGGTAGAGGACGATCTCTAGCCTCGGTTCATAGATGGAAATCCAATTTCCAAATACGTGACATTTGCGGTTTTATTTGTAAACCTATATATGGCGACATAGTGGCATGGGACGCTCATGTCGCCTATGATTGATATTTATGATTGAAATTGTTTTAAACACTGTACACTTATAATAGTATCAAATGATTTGTTTTAAATGTATCAAGCATTCTTTGGCTGTTATAAGGGAAAACCCTATCCCCCGGCTTGCATTGCATTGTGTGATAGGACCTGGGTCTTATAACAGCTTCATTTTTCTTTATTTAGCATTGCGTTGTTTGTTTTATGCACTGGTATTCTTGGGAGGAAACCCGTTCCGTGTTATACGGCGTGGTCCCTTGATTTACCTAACTTTAAAAACGAAG
This sequence comes from Allium sativum, assembly GCA_030737875.1. Taxonomy (NCBI): domain Eukaryota; kingdom Viridiplantae; phylum Streptophyta; class Magnoliopsida; order Asparagales; family Amaryllidaceae; genus Allium; species Allium sativum. The sequence goes on along the minus strand of CM060925.1, from coordinate 202,024,587 downwards.
GTTAATAACTGTTTTAGTTCTCACACCAGTCACATGACTGACCTGGAGTTTATTGTTTTAACCTAAACTCTGGGTGCCCTTATTTTGACATGGGCAGCTAGTAGTTTTGGTTTTGCAGATTTATATTCACAGGATCCTGGTTTACAGCTGGAATGATATCCGGAAAGCTTTGTATCCGTATATCTCTTCTAGTTGTGTATTGTATTATTTTCCGCTGCTATGTATTTAAATGTAATTTAAATCTCTGATATTTCTGTGTAATATTTATTCATTTATACTCTGTATATTCTTGTAATCTGATGCATTGTTGTAATATACAATGGAATGTTCTCCCGTATGCGTTCTGATTTGTCGTGTCCTCACATTAATTCGTTCTTTCTCTTCTCTTCGGAGACCGGGGAAGTTCGGGTCGCTTCAGTGTAATTGACAATTGAAAAAGTAATAAAACTCTGCACAACCCAGCGTTGCGTTTGACTGGATATAGGACTGATCCGAACCAGTATAAAATTCGGTGTGTTCTTTCCTTTTCTACACTTTTGTTTTTGTTTATTTTGCTTCTATTTTTGAATCCATGTCTGTGTTTGTGTTTGTAGTGTTTGATTCATCCCATAGTTCTCTCTAGTATTTTAGATTTGTTTAAATTCTTATAAACACTATTCATTCCCCCTCTGGTGCTTTCTTTGCCTGAAGGATCCATTCCGCGGTCCCTAACAACTGGTATCGGAGCAAGGTCTTTCGAAAATTTCATAATCTGATTTTTGAAAATTTGGCAAAATGGCAAATTTTGGAATCTCTGATAATACTAGTTTCATTTCACGCATTGCACCAATGTTAAAAGAGTCTGCATATATTAATGTTAAAGAAGCATATGATCAACTAAAATATTGGTCAATATAGAAAAGAATGAGTTCTATGACTTTTGAAAACTCAAAAGTTGAAAAGATGGGTGAAGTGGCTATTGGCAATTCAAATTCTTAAAAGGTGGCTATTGGAAATTCAAATCTTGAACTGGTGTGTTACATAGCTATTGAAAATTCAAATTCTGGAAAGCAATTGGTGGAAATGAAAAAGGACAAATGGATACTGGATAGTGACTGTTCAAGACATATGATCGGAAATCCAAAAATACTCAATAATCTGAGGTATGAAGATGGTGGATTGGTAAAGTTCAGAGATAATTCTAAAGGATACATCATTGGAATCGGCAATGTCGGTAATTCTGAAACTCTTACTATTTCTGATGTTTTATTAGTTAGGAATTCAAAACAAAATTTGCTAAATATAAGTTAACTTTGCGATAAAGGATATAAAATAAAATTTGAAAAGAATAAATGTTTCATAGAAGATAGGAATTCAAAGGTTATATTCGAAGGAGATAGAAAGAAAAATATTTATATATTAAGTTTGAAAATTTCCAATGATAATTTATGTCTTATGGAAAATACAAGTGATCCATAGATTTGGCATAAGAGATTCGGTCATACAAATTTCAAAACATATTTCTAGAATTTCTAAATTAGATTCAATTAGAGGATTACCTAAAATGAAATTCAAAATTAATAACTTATGTGATGCTTGTCAATTCGGAAAATTAAAGAAGAGTTCATTTAAATTAAAAGAAGAAACCGCTACTTCAAAACCATTAAAGTTAATACACATGGATTTATTTGGTCCATCTCAAACTCAATCAATAACTCATAACAGATATGTATTTGTAATAGTTGACGACTTCTCTAGATACACTTGTAATTTGTTTCTTAAAAATAAAAGTGATGCTTTTGATCAATTTAAAACTTTTTCTAAAAGGAATCAAAATTTATTATCGCTAAATATTAAAATAATACGTAGCGACCATGCTGGAGAAATCGAAAATGATAATTTTGAAATGTATTGTAAAAAAAATGGAAAAAACCACAAAATTTCAATTCCAAGAACTCCTCAACAAAACGGAGTAGTTGAACGTAAAAATAGAACGATACAAGAATGTGCAAGAACTATGTTATCCGATAGTAGCTTACCAAGGAATTTCTGGGCTGAGGCAGTGGCAAAAGCTTGTTATATTACAAATAGAATTTCAATTAGACCATTGACTCATAGAAGTCCTTTCAAACTTTTGTATAATAAGAAACCAAAAGTATCTTATTTTAAAATATTTGGAAGTAAATGTTTTATACTTAATACAAAGGATAATTTAGACAAATTTGATTCAAAATCAGATAAAGGAATTTTTATTGGATATTCTAAAAGAAGCAAGGCTTATAGAGTTTTTAATACCCGAACCAACACTATAGAAGAAACATTAAAAGTATCTTTCGATGAAAACTATAAAAGTATAACTCAAAATGATAAAGACGATTGTGAGGATGAAGTTAATGAAATAAATAATGAAGATAACCAACCAAATAAAAGAATTAGATTACTTAGAGACCATCCCGTAGAAAATATTTTAGGGGATATTGAATCCATTGTTAGAACTCATAATCAACTAAATAATATAAGTAATACTGCATTTATATCAATTATAGAACCCAAAAATCCAAAGGAAGCTTCTTCCGATGATTCATGGATACTTTGTATGCAAGAAGAATTGAATCAATTTACTAGGAATGAAGTATGGGAACTTGTTCCTAGACCAGAGGATAAAACAATTATAAGAACCAAATGGGTCTATAAAAATAAAAAGAATGAACATGGTGCAATAGTAAGAAATAAGGCACGACTAGTAGCACAAGGGTATACTCATGAAGAAGGAATAGATGACGATGAAACTTTTGCTCCTGTAGCAAGACTAGAAGCTATTTGAATTTTACTAGCCTTTGGAAACTATAATAATTTCAAATTATATCAAATGGATGTTAAAAGTGCATTTCTAAATGGTTTTGTCAAAGAAGACATATATGTAGAGCAACCACCCCTATTTGAAGATGAGAAGTTACCCGATCACATATATAAACTAAAGAAAGCGTTATATGGATTAAAATAGGTTCCTAGAGCTCGGTATGATAGATTACGAAATTATTTACTACAATAAAACTTTGAAATTGGAAAATTAGATAATACGTTGTTTATTAAGAAAATTAACAAAGATATACAATTAATACAAATATACGTTGATGACATAATCTTTAAGTCAACAAATGAAAAAATGAATAAAGAATTTTCAGATATTATAACCAAAGAGTTTAAAATGAGCCATATTTAAGAATTATCATTCTTTTTAGATTTACAAATTCAACAACTAAAGAATGGAATATTTATTAATCAGGAAAAATATGCAAGAGATTTAATTAATAAGTACAATATAACAACAACAAATGGTAGACCAACACCGGTGGAAACTAATATTGCTTTAAGTAAAGATTGTAGCATCCCGGAAATTTTGACACTTGAATCTTGACACTAACCCATCTCTTGTCCAAAACTCAAGCACTGAAAACCCCAAAAAGCTAATAGAAAGAATTTAGAGGGTGAGATAAGAGAGAAAGAAAGTTAGAACAGAAGAATAAGAAGAACATCACAACACAGAGTCTCACATCGCAGCGGAACAAAATATAATTTAGAAATAACTTTTGTTGAGAGCTTGAAATAATACATACAACATCAGAGTACATCAATACATCTGGACAGTTATAACAATCTGTCACTATATATATAACACACAATGGAATAATAACGGTACAACATTCTACGTCTGAACTTCTTTAGCTCATCTTTGGACTTCACAACATCCGGTAATCTGAACTTGTACATTCCGGTCTAACCCGAGCATTACAAACACCGGGTCAGTTTGGTGAACCAGAGTGAGTAAAAAACTCTATGTTTAAAGAGTCATCCAAATTGATTTTAAAGTTCAAATTCCTTTTTAAAGAAAAGGATAATCGTAAGACCAAATCCACACATAAATACTGACGGTTTTTACCTTACGATAACCCAAAACATTTTGAAAATCATATATTAGTATGATATTATATTAATGTCTAAATACAAATAATTAGAATCTAACAGAATGCTTGCATCTCACGCTCCACAAATATAGTATACAAACAAAATCGCGGGCACTTATTGGAGATAGGATTCTGACTATGAAAGGTATGGAACCACCTGTGGATAGTGCATCTGTAGAGGGGAATACACTGGATTCAACAAGAACGTCTTGCAACCCAGTCCACAAATGACCGACCACTCATTTCGCTTGAGTGTATCGAATGTATATCACGAACAGTTGGGCTCAAACCACCGTTTCCCGAAAGGGACAGCATCGAAAGATTAAAGAAGGAAATGGATTTTCTCTAGATTGGTGATTATACACCCTAATGGGTGCGACCCACATAACCATGCTGCCTGCCCGATTTTTGTCATTTCCCGGTTGATGAGGCTTAAGTTTATAATCGACTTTTGGAACATCTGGCTACCATTCACTTTGAATGTTACACTGTCAGATCCACCAGATATCACTAATTAATTTCCATAAAAATACACTAGTCGTTAAGCTAAGAGAAGGTGTCTTCTCTGCCCCAACAGATATACATTTGAGGAAATCAACGTACATGATTCCTTTGGAAATACTCTGTCAAACACTCGTCCATACAAGTTGTGCAAGGATTGGACAAACCGAAGGCACCATCCTACTACATCCTTGAATTACACTATGGTTCGGTAGCGAGTAGTCCTTGCAATCCGGATATTTCAATCACGTTAAACTCATTGTCAAATACCTTCGGATCAGCTAGAGAAATCCACTAACGGTCCTTTCATTCATGAAGATATACGGCCTTCAATAGCTCCATCTCGACCAGCATCAGATATCTTCTTCGTCTACGTATTCGTTAGTTCGGAATGGTTTTCGAATATAAATTCGATCCCGGTCTTTCCGTACCGACATGTTGGGTCAGATTTTGATATAGTTGGTTATATAACTATCAAAATAATAAAACAAATCCATTGGTTCAGTATACAGTGTCACTTGGCCATCAAAAATAGTATATCAGTTGTAATACCAAAATAATGTATCATCTATAATATGTCAATATTCTCAAATAATTTATTTATATACTTAGAAAAAACAACTTAAAATCCTATCCAATGTTTCATGTTAACTATCCTTTCAAAACATTTGTTACAATACTACTTATTATCTATAATTGGAAATCCGATTCAATATCTCCTTTTAAACAATTGTTACGATATCTTCTTTTTCTTTCACTTATATGGAAATATCACTTCATATTCTCAAGCCTCCTTTATTCCCTTTTTTTTCTGAATCACATTATACATATATATATATATAGATATTTCCAAATTCTTCCAATAACATTACCCTATCATTTCTCACAATAAATCACCTTTAACACCTTCACCACTACAACTAATATCATCCTCCGACAGTCCTGCAGTTGTTCAATTTGGGGTATTTTAATTACCTCTCAGACCTTGATCAATAACATTCTTATCTTAAGATAGATGTTATTTGCAATACCCAAAACCGATATTTAATCCCAATATCAAACAAATCCCATTATAATTCTATCTCGATGAAACATCATCTTTTATTAAAAATCATGGATTTATATTTCATCTTTATACTCAATTCATTTAACTACTTTAATTCAAACTTGGTTTTTGATTTGATCTCCATTTCAAAAATCCATTTCTAATAACTCTTTACAATAACATTCACTAAATTCGGGTTTGTAACTTCATCCAAATCTTGGATTTCATAAATCCAGTTAAATAGAATCTCAAATAAGAATTTGCTTTAAATTGCAATTTAAACTTAACTCGTATTATCATTAATATGATTTTCATTTAAATAAGCCTTCTCGTTTCATAAACCCAAATTAATACCCTTTTAAATCCCATGATTTACCCCTTTGATTATTATTAGATAAATATCAACATTTTTAAAAATGTTCTACTTAACCATTAAATAAATAAATTAATTAAATAAATCTATTTACGTTACTACAGTTGACTTAGTCCACTTTAAGCATGATTAACTCGTTAACTAGATCTTAATCCATCTTTCGATTTAAATTAATTACAAACTAAATTAATTTAAATAATCCCATTTAATTATTATACTAATCAAATTAATATAATCTTATTTTAAATTGTTTCTTAAAATGATTAACCTTGGTTATAAACTGTCACATTAATTCTTGTCACTTGCTTATCCACCATGGCTTTATAAATCATTTAGTAATGATAAGGCACGTGCTTCGCGCATGGTAGATTTTTGGAACAAAAATAGTGGTTGGTGGTTAAAACAATAAACATATATGTGTTTAATTCATTTCCTTTTTATAAATTTCATTTAAAATAATATATTTAAATATCTATATTCAGTTATAAAATAAATTTCATAACTTCATTTCTATCGACTCATCTGCCGGCAAATCAAAAAACAGTTTCTATTTTGGCCATTTGTTATAAATTCCCCAACCAATATCACCCATTGGTTTGTAACCAAACAAATGTTGAATTTGGGTTTAACAATCAATAACAAATTCAATAATTCAATCATATGGGTTCAACCCTTCATATAATGATCATATTAAAATAAACAATAAATTTGACTAATAAAGGTCAGCTAATAATATCTGTTCAAACATCCAATTTAATTCAGTACATTTATATTATTATAAACGTAACCAACAAGGTAAGTTACCTTGTTTGGGGTTCATCGTTAAAAATAACGATGTCATTTCATTTAAATTAAACAATGTTTAATTTAAATGATTGATATAACAATATTTAACAACATCCAACCAATCAAATCAACCAACGATTAGCAAACATGGCATACAAATAATAAACCCGACTTGTAATAATTATAAGCGGGCGAACTGAGTAAGTTTAAGTCACCTTGGCTTGTTTCTGTCGTTGAAACGATTTGTTTTGATTTTAATAAACCAACGTTTTAATTAAATCAAAAATTCCAGTAGCTTCAGATCCTTACCAGCTCTAGGACATAGTGCTCGACGATGTGGTTCCAATGCTTGTTAAATTCAGTCACTGTATGACCACGTTATACAATATATAAGTTGGCGCATATATTTGGATTAATCAATTTGCTCCTTAATTAAATGTTTGTTGGGCCTATAAATATATATATTTTGAATCCTGGGCCCGGTTATCTTTATGAATTTATAACCTAAACATGTTGAACATTACCCCAAAATTTCTCAAAATATCCCGTTTCTAAATAATTACTTGCTTCGCTTAAATATATTAGATTAGGCATGAATATAGCCGGGTTGGCACTGTACACCTCCTACTGCTTTACGTTGTTCATCGGTTTAAATTAATTTATTAACCTTAAATAATCATCACTTTAAACACATACATATGTTATGCTCACATCGCGATTGGGCACAATTGCCTTTCACTGTTCAGTACCTCCCTTTCTCGCGCAACTCCACAATATTTCCTTTGATATTCCCTGTAGCCTTCCATTCAGATGTACAGATTTTCCATCCCCGTTTCATATTATCTAACCACCTTCCCTTCCCCATTAATTTAAACCCACTTTTACTTCTTCCTTATTTGATCCCCCTTTGTACTATTATCCCCCTTACGTTTCTGCTGTTCCTCCAACTCCTGTATATTCGATGAACCCTTCCATTTTAGGTTCAATACCGTTTAATAATAACCAAACTTAAATTATATTTAAAAATTCGGGCCTTAATTAAAAATCTGAGTCTAATATTTCTCACCGCATCTTTTGTTATCCATGGAAATGTGTTGCCTGCTATTACTTCTTCTCCTCCTTTCTTGTTTGAATGGCCGAAAGCCGGAAGTTTTCACCAGCTCCTTTCTGTCCAATACTTACTTTCTTTTCTTTACTGTTCGAAAACCATCCAGTCTTCCCTTTTTACCAAACCGCATGTACTTTCATCCCTTCACCATGCAAGCACCACGCATCAATCCCTCTATAGTTTTCCATTTCATCGTTCCGTACTTTTGTTTATGTTTTAGTCATCACACTTTTGTTTTTCTGAACCATGTTTGAAACGTTACTTCCTCTTCGCTGAACCTCGCAAGTGCTCCCTTCTATGATCACCAACGCTGACTTCCCCTGCACTCACTTCACCACTGCTCAAGCCCACCTTGTCTACAAACCGAACCTAGTACTCTCTTTCACATCTCCATGGTGAACACCCAGGCAACCGAAATACCTACCGTACAAACCTCCGCACGCCACTGCTCCAACCTTGATCCGCTCTGACAAGCCGCTCTGCCACCTTGACCAAAGCTTCGAAACCTATCCGAATTAAGAAGACTAAGTTTGTTTATATGAGCAGTTGCGGCGCAAGTTTCTGTTTCAACTTTACTTGCAAGATCGAACTAAAGTAGCTATCTCTATTTATAATAAGAGGCAACTTGGCTCGCACGTATTCGAAGAGTAGTGTGACAACCCGCCTTTTCTGAATAATCCAAGTTGACAATATAACCACACATGTCCAGCTCGAACGATTCAAAACTGACAGATAATCAATTTAGGGTGTATAATAGAATCATATCATAGAATCACATATACAGAATAACACAGAATCTCGCAGCGGAAATGAAATAATATACATAAGCAGTTCATGAAGCTACTTAAACAGTTACAATTTAATTTTTACAATATAGCGACTCATAAAGTTCGCAAATACAAGCCAAACGGAAATAGGAACTAATACTGGATAGGATGGAGTCTTCGACTAGGTCTTCGGCTCCATATAAAGTGCTCCTCGAGAACACTGCAATACTCAGTCTGACCCGAGCGAAATGGGAAAAACACAAAACACTCGAGTCAGGTCTAAACATTCTAATGTGATTAGATCTAAAGTCAAATGCAAATAACTCAAGAGATGTTGCGGTATTTTCCATCTCTTAAGGATCCGTTAAACTATCTATATATAGTATGATACGCTATTATATGTAATGTCTATCAGTAATATTAAATCTTAAAAATAGCGTTAAGGCTTTACATTGATCCCCCTTAACACGTTTTTAAACAATGCGGTTTATGCAGGTCCTGTAACACAACCAGCAGAACGTCGGTAGCCAGTGAGTCCCCTATAGGCACATGTTAAATAGAAACTCGTAGTGGTCGCGCATAAGGATAAAACGTATGACAAGGCACGTGAGGCAATGCCCAAGGTAGGATACTACCAGTTTGCCTGATCCGGACTGATGGTAACACCTAACGGCCCACCGCAACACAACACTTCCAAAATCAAGGGTGATCACCAAATAACAAAAATAAAATAAACGAAGAAGTGTGTTTGCTAGAGGTAGCTAGCCTCAATGGCCCGGCACGGCTCCTGTTTTAGTCATTTCAAATTTGACACAAGTGTCGGTCATCCATAATCGTTCACTTTCTTCAATCCAATAAACGTACACCAAAAACAACCACTTCATTTTGTATCATCACTTCACGAACATAGTTATCAAAGTGGTTCCAGTATCGACAGAGAATGTGTCCATAACTGGTTCCGGTCTCTTTGACAACTAACGTCATTTTTTTTCCATTGATTTATTTTGAATTGATCAAACCATAATTGTATTTCAACTTCCTTATTCAAACTTGAACTATCAAATATTCCACTTTGAAATATTAACAATATTTTGTTGTTTACAATTTACACTTGACTTTGTGTCTAATTCCAAAGTTCCAAATCAATAAACTAAAGTTGTATTTTTCTTTTGTAAAATTTACAATTTCCAAATATTGAATATTTCACTTAAGATCACTTTCAAATTTCATAATTTTACTTCATTTAACTAAATTGTTTTTCTCAACTAAATTTGTATCCATAATTTACAATTTTGAAATTTATTTCCTTAAATATTTAGGCTAACGTTTTTTTTTCCAATAAAGGTTCAACAATGGTTATTCCAATAAGTTTAAAATAAAATTTAAATCACTTAATATTTCATTTATCAATTTAAATCAAATTTTCATGTATATAATTTAAACCAAAGTTTAATCTTCAAAATTTGAAACAATTCTTTTTTTTTCATAACGGGAATTTGATATTTGAAATACGTATCGTGAAATGTAGTAGCTGTAAAAATTTCATCGAAAAATTTGAATGTCGTCGGTAGTGCAATTTTCAGTGTAAAGCTGCGCATAACAGTTCAAATTTTAACGATTTTAAAATCTCTTCAAAACAAGTTCAGACAAACATGAAAAATATTCTATTCGTTGACAGTAATCCAACGGTGGAATTTGTTTCGCGAAAATCGGACGTTTTGACCTCCGTTTCATGTCCGCATTTTTACGTCAAAGGGGTCCGTAACGCATTTTTGAACGGAGCATGCAGACACTGCAAATTATATACCGTTGTGTCCGTCTCGTCGCGCTGATTACCGAAATATATTCATTTGTCAGTTTCGGTGTTCGGTTTGCGCTGAAACTGTGTAAAAGCTTGCACAGTACATTTTTGAAACAGAGTCATTTGAGTTCGATGTGTCCCTTTTACGATTTTACATATTTTCCTAAATATTTTGGGTCTGCAAAAGTCGTATTTTTATTTTATTAACCTACTTAATTTTTCTTTTTTCAAAGCTTATGTATGGTTGAACCATGCATACTTTTGTGTCCATGTCCACAAATTTAACAAAAGCTCACTACCCATAATTTTTTTCCACATGTATACACATGCATGCACTCATTCACACATTGTAATACTCACGCCATGCACACATTCAAAACACACATGTACACATTTAAAACACACCACATACATACACATTAATATATACACACGCAATACATATGCACAAACACTTAACACACACACGCAACACTTTTGCTCACACACATGCACGCACTACATGCACTAGCTCTATATATATTATACACAATAACTTCATGTCTTGCTGGTTATTCATCTTGTACGGTGATGAGACTAAAAAAAAAGAGCAAAAGAATGTGTTTGTCTCCTTGTAAATTATTTCATGAGAAGTGAAAGGATAGGAAAAGTGAGTATCCAATTGCATGGAAAAGGAAATGGGAATGTGGCATCAATTTACAGAGAAGAAAAAGTAAGAAAACAAAATGGGAACTTTAATGGGAGGAAGAGGACTTGCTGTGTTGCCTTCCAAAAATGGAAGCCTCCTGTAGCTTCCATGAAAAAAATGTAGCTTCCTACAAACATGAATCCCTCCATTCATGCGTGTCCCTCCAGAGAAGAAATTATTCTTATTTGTTTATGCGTGTTTTTTTTTTACTAACGCATGTATGACCACACACTGCACTGCATAATAGAACACACGCACACCAAAATACTCACCCATGTATGAACACACACTCACGTTGCATTGCATATTTTACATGCATGCATGTCCTGCATGCTAATGAAAAATAATGGTGAAATAAATTACTGCTACTGTGTTCATCAAAAGAGGAAATGGCAAGAAGTTTTTGTGGTGTTGCCTACAGCCAAAGAATGAACAATGGAAGGATGTTGAAAATGTTTGCTGCGTATAAAAATATCCCCCCCCCCCCCCCCCCCGTTGTGTGAAGAAAACTATTTTATAACATGAATGGCACTCCATGCGTGTTCCACAAAGGAGCAAAAGTGTAAATATTATGTGGCTCCTTTGTTTCTCTTTCTTTTTTTGAAAGATCCCTTAATTTTAAGTGTGTATAGACAAATGCCAGGGAAGGAAAAGATAGCTTTGTATAAAAAAAATTCAGTAACACAGCATCCCAACCCAACACAACACACAGTAAAACACAAATATATCTACATATGCACATACACGTACAAGCCGCATGCACACAATAACGTTCATATGTGTATAAATATATATCAAACACATTAGAGAAGTTTAGACGTGAGTAACAACTCACTTTCGGTTCCGAGAGCTAAGTGATGACGACGAGTTAGAGTTTGTTGTCGAGAAGAGAGCGCGAAGCAAGAGAGAATGGAGCGGCTTCAGCAAGCGTTTGGCATCTTCTTTTGTTTTTTTTTCTTTCTTTGTCTTTTTTTTTATATGCAGAACAAAGTTGCTGAGCAAGAAAAATTAAATGGAGAGAAGTCTAGAAAAAAGGATAGGGAGCGGATGGAGTTTTGGTAAGCTAATATATATAAGATGGGGGTAGGTGAATTATTGTGGCGTCCCTTATGCTTGCGTGTAAATGGAGAGAAAGGTGAGTTGCACACTCCTCATTTAATGCTTGCGTGTAAATGCATTGGCACAGAAAAAATAAAGTTGCCTGGTCGTGAAAAGTAAAGAAGAGAAAGTTGTATGTTTTACTTTGCAACTTGTTTCCAAAAAGTATGTTTTTTTTTAGGTTCAACAATATATTTTAGTCCAATTGTTTAGGTTGTAATTCTTTACAGGGTCACCTGTATGGAAATAACTGTCTACCCATTTGTCTTTACGGACACCAAAATATCAGTATAAATATACCATTGGAATCAGGATGTCGAGACGAATACAATGGCACACAGTTATCAGTGATTTGAACATTTTATAAAAATTCTATCTTTATATTTAATTGCACTGAGTTTAATTAACGGTCATTTAAATTTATTTAGTTTAAATAACCAGAATTATACGGAACGAACTTATAACGTTTGATTACAAATTTTTTTCAAATCCTTTGCAAACAAATATTTATTTTTATGTTAAATTCAATAAACTTTGAATATACTAATTCTAATAACTAAATTTAATCGTTTTATTTTATTTGTTTGTTTGTTTCTAGGAATTTATCGTTAAATAATTTTTTTTTTCCAATTTGAAAACTCAGGTCGTTACATTCTCCCCTACTCAAGTCTTTTCGTCCTCGAAAAGAATGGAACAAGGGAAAATAAAGAAATAAGCAGAAACGTAAGAATGATTAAAGATGAATTGGGTACCTCATGCAAACAATTCAGGATTTGAGGCGCGGATACTCTCCTCAGTTTCCCAAGTGCAATCTCGGTCATCTCTACTCCACTGAACTTTGACGAGATTAACTATCTTCCTTCTAAGCCACTTCATATCTTTATCGACTATCCGAAGTGGTCTTCTTTCGATAGTAAGATTTCGCTCAACATCCATATCTTCAAATAAAGCAGGCTGGATTATAGCTAATGGGTCATGTACATATATGTGAATATGTGAAACATGGAATACATTATGCACACCCGATAGTTTCTCCGGTAAATCAACTCTATAAGCTAAACCGCCAATCTTTTCTAAGATAGGAAAAGGACCAACAAATCTCGGAGCAAGCTTCCCTTTCTTTCCAAAACGAATCACGTTCTTCAAAGGTGAAATTTTCAGAAATACAAGATCACCAACGACAAATTCCAAATGTCTTCTCTTTCCATCAGCATACTTCTTTTGCCTATCCTGGGCAATCTTCATCCTCCGTCTGATTTCCCCAACTTTTTCAGAAGCTTCCAAAATCATTTCGGGGCCTAGAACAAGTCGATTCCCAGATTCAATCCAACAAGATGGAGATTTGCATGGTCGTCCATATAGAGCGTCGAACGGTGCCATTTTAATACTCGCCTGAATTTCAAAGATTAATTCAAGATTTACATTTATTTAAACATGAATTTTAATTTGAATTAAATTACCTGATAGCTATTATTATAGGTGAATTCAACGAGATGGAGATGATCTTCCCAAGATCCTCCAAAATCTAAAGCACAAGCACGAAGCAAATCCTCCAGAATCTGATTTACTCTTTCCGTCTGACCATCTGTTTGAGGGTGATAGGCGGTGCTCAGATTCAATTGAGTTCCCAAAGTTATCTAGAAAGCTTTCTAGAATTTGCTAGTAAAAATGGGATCTCTATCACATACTATGCTAGACGGAACACCATGAAGTCGGACTATATCCTTCATATAGAGCTCGGCTAAACTTGAAGCAGTTCGAGTTGTCTTCACAGGAATAAAGTGGGCTGATTTGGTTAGTCTATCAACAATAACCCAAATGCTTTCATTTCCCCTCCTGGTCCTTGGTAATCCATCTATGAAATCAATAGAAATCTGATCCCATTTCCAGTTAGGAATCTCTAAAGGCTGTAATAACCCTGCAGTCTTCTGATGGTCGGCTTTTACTTGTTGGCAAGTGGCACATCTACTGATATGAATAGAAATGTCTCTCTTCATTCCACTCCACCAATAAAGCTTCTTCATATTCTGATACATCTTGGTGATCCCAGGATGAATAGAAAGTTTGGACTGATGATTCTCCCTAAGCACCTCCTGTCTTAGACCATCCACATTCGGAATGCAAATACGATTGTTGATCCTCAAAATTCCATTGGTACCAATTTCAGCGCCCCATCCCTTCTGCACATTTACAACTTCTCTATTGAGAACGCTTTCCTTTATTCGCCTAAGCATTTCATCTTCTTCTTGCTTAGCAATAATGCGATCCATAAGGGCTGGAGAAGCAGTAATTTGGAATAACATTGCTTTGTTTCTACTCAAAGCGTCGGCTACCACATTAGCCTTTCCGGGGGTATAGTTTATGTCGAGGTCATATGATGCTAAGAACTCGAGCCATCTGACTTGCCTCTGATTCAGATCCTTCTGAGAAAAGATATACTTCAATGATTTGTGGTCAGTGAAGAGTTCAAATTTAATTCCCAAAAGATGGTGCCTCCACAACTTAAGTGCAAAAACTACAGCAAGTAGTTCTAAATCATGCGCTGCATAATTAACCTCATGGACTCTGAGTTGTCTACCAGCATAAGCAATAACTTTACCATGCTGCATAAGAACAGCTCCCAAACCTTCTCCGCAAGCATCAGTGTAAACAGTCAAACCTTCACTTCCATCTAGAACAGTAAGAACAGGAGCAGAAGTTAACTTGCGTTTAAGTTCATTAAATGCTTTTATACACTTATCGCTCCAATCGAACTTAACATTCTTTCCAGTCAAAGTTGTGAGTGGTGAAGAAATTCGAGCAAAATTTTCGATGAATCTCCTATAATAGCCAGCTAAGCCGAGGAAACTACGAATATCGGTTGGACTTTCAGGAGTTTTTCAATCCTAAAATTTAAAGAATTATGAATACCTATATAAGAGAGATAAGATAAATCGAATAAGAATGAATGGATGTTTTAAATAAAGGGCTTACTTTGATTACGGCGATCTTAGCTGGATCGACTGAAATTCCATTCTCCGAAACAATATGTCCAAGAAACCTAACTTCATCTCTCCAGAAATGACACTTAGAAAACTTGGCCTTCAGTTGATGATCTCTCAAAGTTTTAAGAACAAACTTGAGATGCTCCTCATGTTCTTCTTTAGACTTAGAAAAGACTAGAATATCATCAATAAAGACAAGGAAAAACCTATTCAGAACATCCCGGAATACTCTGTTCATGAGGTCAACAAAGTAAGCTGGGGCATTAGTTAAACCAAATGGCATAACTAACCATTCATAGAAACCGTCTTCTGTTCGAAAAGCTGTTTTAGGAATACTATCTTCAGAAATTCGAAGTTGGTGAAAACCTGTAGCAAGGTCGAGTTGAGAAAATATCTTGGCTCCGTGCAGTTGATCAAATAGGTCATTGATGCGAGGCATTGGATATCGGTTCTTGTGAGTAAGCTTATTCAGTTCCCGATAGTCTACGCACATTCTTAGATAACCGTCTGACTTAGTAACAAATACAACTACAGCTCCCCATTCTGAGTGACTTCGACGAATTATATCTTTAGGGAATAGATCTTCGATTAGCACCTTTAATTCAATCTTCTCCTTAGATGCCACTCTTCTTGGAGCAAGTACAATGGGTCTAGCTCTTTGAATAAGATCAATACGGAATTCAATTTCACGATGAGGTGGTAAGGAAATTACCTCTTCCTCGATTCATCCGGAAAAGTCTAGGATAAGATAAGGACAAAATTTGAGAAACTTAAACTGAAGAGAATCCTAATTAAAGAAAATAGGCTAAAGTTTTAAAAAGATTTTGAAAATAGGTTTGATTTTAAACATTTTATACTTTCAAAATACGCTCTCTCGGAATTGATTCTACTCATTCTAGGGTATTTCTAACCCTATCTATAATGAGTTTTACCTCCAGGCTAAGGTGTTTCTAAACCTTAGCTCTGATACCAACTGTGACAACCCGCCTTTTCTGAATAATCCAAGTTGATAATATAACCACACATGTCCAACTCGAACGATTCAAAACTGACAGATAATCAATTTAGGGTGTATAATAGAATCATATCATAGAATCACATATACAGAATAACACAGAATCTCGCAGCGGAAATGAAATAATATACATAAGCAGTTCATGAAGCTACTTAAACAGTTACAATTTAATTTTTACAATATAGCGACTCATAAAGTTCGCAAATACAAGCCAAACGGAAATAGGAACTAATACTGGATAGGATGGAGTCTTCGACTAGGTCTTCGGCTCCATATAAAGTGCTCCTCGAGAACACTGCAATACTCAGTCTGACCCGAGCGAAATGGGAAAAACACAAAACACTCGAGTCAGGTCTAAACATTCTAATGTGATTAGATCTAAAGTCAAATGCAAATAACTCAAGAGATGTTGCGGTATTTTCCATCTCTTAAGGATCCGTTAAACTATCTATATATAGTATGATACGCTATTATATGTAATGTCTATCAGTAATATTAAATCTTAAAAATAGCGTTAAGGCTTTACATTGATCCCCCTTAACACGTTTTTAAACAATGCGGTCTATGCAGGTCCTGTAACACAACCAGTAGAACGTCGGTAGCCAGTGAGTCCCCTATAGGCACATGTTAAATAGAAACTCGTAGTGGTCGCGCATAAGGATAAAACGTATGACAAGGCACGTGAGGCAATGCCCAAGGTAGGATACTACCAGTTTGCCTGATCCGGACTGATGGTAACCCCTAACGGCCCACCGCAACACAACACTTCCAAAATCAAGGGTGATCACCAAATAACAAAAATAAAATAAACGAAGAAGTGTGTTTGCTAGAGGTAGCTAGCCTCAATGGCCCGGCACGGCTCCTGTTTTAGTCATTTCAAATTTGACACAAGTGTCGGTCATCCATAATCGTTCACTTTCTTCAATCCAATAAACGTACACCAAAAACAACCACTTCATTTTGTATCATCACTTCACGAACATAGTTATCAAAGTGGTTCCAGTATCGACAGAGAATGTGTCCATAACTTGTTCCGGTCTCTTTGACAACTAACGTCATTTTTTTTTCCATTGATTTATTTTGAATTGATCAAACCATAATTGTATTTCAACTTCCTTATTCAAACTTGAACTATCAAATATTCCACTTTGAAATATTAACAATATTTTGTTGTTTACAATTTACACTTGACTTTGTGTCTAATTCCAAAGTTCCAAATCAATAAACTAAAGTTGTATTTTTCTTTTGTAAAATTTACAATTTCCAAATATTGAATATTTCACTTAAGATCACTTTCAAATTTCATAATTTTACTTCATTTAACTAAATTATTTTTCTCAACTAAATTTGTATCCAGAATTTACAATTTTGAAATTTATTTCCTTAAATATTTAGGCTAACGTTTTTTTTTTCCAATAAAGGTTCAACAATGGTTATTCCAATAAGTTTAAAATAAAATTTAAATCACTTAATATTTCATTTATCAATTTAAATCAAATTTTCATGTATATAATTTAAACCAAAGTTTAATCTTCAAAATTTGAAACAATTCTTTTTTTTTCATAACGGGAATTTGATATTTGAAATACGTATCGTGAAATGTAGTAGCTGTAAAAATTTCATCGAAAAATTTGAATGTCGTCGGTAGTGCAATTTTCAGTGTAAAGCTGCGCATAACAGTTCAAATTTTAACGATTTTAAAATCTCTTCAAAACAAGTTCAGACAAACATGAAAAATATTCTATTCGTTGACAGTAATCCAACGGTGGAATTTGTTTCGCGAAAATCGGACGTTTTGACCTCCGTTTCATGTCCGCATTTTTACGTCAAAGGGGTCCGTAACGCGTTTTTGAACGGAGCATGCAGACACTGCAAATTATATACCGTTGTGTCCGTCTCGTCGCGCTGATTACCGAAATATATTCATTTGTCAGTTTCGGTGTTCGGTTTGCGCTGAAACTGTGTAAAAGCTTGCACAGTACATTTTTGAAACAGAGCCATTTGAGTTCGATGTGTCCCTTTTACGATTTTACATATTTTCCTAAATATTTTGGGTCTGCAAAAGTCGTATTTTTATTTTATTAACCTACTTAATTTTTCTTTTTTCAAAGCTTATGTATGGTTGAACCATGCATACTTTTGTGTCCATGTCCACAAATTTAACAAAAGCTCACTACCCATAATTTTTTTCCACATGTATACACATGCATGCACTCATTCACACATTGTAATACTCACGCCATGCACACATTCAAAACACACATGTACACATTTAAAACACACCACATACATACACATTAATATATACACACGCAATACATATGCACAAACACTTAACACACACACGCAACACTTTTGCTCACACACATGCACGCACTACATGCACTAGCTCTATATATATTATACACAATAACTTCATGTCTTGCTGGTTATTCATCTTGTACGGTGATGAGACTAAAAAAAAAAGAGCAAAAGAATGTGTTTGTCTCCTTGTAAATTATTTCATGAGAAGTGAAAGGATAGGAAAAGTGAGTATCCAATTGCATGGAAAAGGAAATGGGAATGTGGCATCAATTTACAGAGAAGAAAAAGTAAGAAAACAAAATGGGAACTTTAATGGGAGGAAGAGGACTTGCTGTGTTGCCTTCCAAAAATGGAAGCCTCCTGTAGCTTCCATGAAAAAAATGTAGCTTCCTACAAACATGAATCCCTCCATTCATGCGTGTCCCTCCAGAGAAGAAATTATTCTTATTTGTTTATGCGTGTGTTTTTTTTTTTTTTTTTTACTAACGCATGTATGACCACACACTGCACTGCATAATAGAACACACGCACACCAAAATACTCACCCATGTATGAACACACACTCACGTTGCATTGCATATTTTACATGCATGCATGTCCTGCATGCTAATGAAAAATAATGGTGAAATAAATTACTGCTACTGTGTTCATCAAAAGAGGAAATGGCAAGAAGTTTTTGTGGTGTTTCCTACAGCCAAAGAATGAACAATGGAAGGATGTTGAAAATGTTTGCTGTGTATAAAAATATCCCCCCCGTTGTGTGAAGAAAACTATTTTATAACATGAATGGCACTCCATGCGTGTTCCACAAAGGAGCAAAAGTGTAAATATTATGTGGCTCCTTTGTTTCTCTTTCTTTTTTTGAAAGATCCCTTAATTTTAAGTGTGTATAGACAAATGCCAGGGAAGGAAAAGATAGCTTTGTATAAAAAAAAATCAGTAACACAGCATCCCAACCCAACACAACACACAGTAAAACACAAATATATCTACATATGCACATACACGTACAAGCCGCATGCACACAATAACGTTCATATGTGTATAAATATATATCAAACACATTAGAGAAGTTTAGACGTGAGTAACAACTCACTTTCGGTTCCGAGAGCTAAGTGATGACGACGAGTTAGCGTTTGTTGTCGAGAAGAGAGCGCGAAGCAAGAGAGAATGGAGCGGCTTCAGCAAGCGTTTGGCATCTTCTTTTGTTTTTTTTTCTTTCTTTGTCTTTTTTTTTATATGCAGAACAAAGTTGCTGAGCAAGAAAAATT
This sequence comes from Allium sativum, assembly GCA_030737875.1. NCBI lineage: Eukaryota > Viridiplantae > Streptophyta > Magnoliopsida > Asparagales > Amaryllidaceae > Allium > Allium sativum. The sequence goes on along the minus strand of CM060925.1, from coordinate 202,004,902 downwards.
AAATGGAGAGAAGTCTAGAAAAAAGGAGAGGGAGCGGATGGAGTTTTGGTAAGCTAATATATATAAGATGGGGGTAGGTGAATTATTGTGGCGTCCCTTATGCTTGCGTGTAAATGGAGAGAAAGGTGAGTTGCACACTCCTCATTTAATGCTTGCGTGTAAATGCATTGGCACAGAAAAAATAAAGTTGCCTGGTCGTGAAAAGTAAAGAAGAGAAAGTTGTATGTTTTACTTTGCAACTTGTTTCCAAAAAGTATGTTTTTTTTAGGTTCAACAATATATTTTAGTCCAATTGTTTAGGTTGTAATTCTTTACAGGGTCACCTGTATGGAAATAACTGTCTACCCATTTGTCTTTACGGACACCAAAATATCAGTATAAATATACCATTGGAATCAGGATGTCGAGACGAATACAATGGCACACAGTTATCAGTGATTTGAACATTTTATAAAAATTCTATCTTTATATTTAATTGCATTGAGTTTAATTAACGGTCATTTAAATTTATTTAGTTTAAATAACCAGAATTATACGGAACGAACTTATAACGTTTGATTACAAATTTGTTTTCAAATCCTTTGCAAACAAATATTTATTTTTATGTTAAAATCAATAAACTTTGAATATACTAATTCTAATAACTAAATTTAATCGTTTTATTTTATTTGTTTGTTTGTTTCTAGGAATTTATCGTTAAATAATATATTTTTTCCGATTTGAAAACTCAGGTCGTTACAAGTAGGTCTGCATACCCACATATAGAGTAGGTTGTATGGTCTGCATCGATGGGTATTGATTTGAGAACACAGAAAAGAGCTAGCTAAAGTTATAATCGTAGGAGAAATAGATTAGTTGTGTTTCCCTTTTCCTAGCTGTGTTGATTTTGATTTGTTTGCACATGCAGTGTACGAATTGCGTGTGCAAAGGACTTTTGTGTGCAAATCACTGATATTTTACAAAAATGTCGATGTAGATAAATCTGCAACTAGAACTTGTGCGCAGATCATTGACGTACACACTGATAATAGTGCCCACTAGCTACTTTAAGAATTTTACATGGTCTTTCCATCTGTGCAGGTTAATGAGATTATTTTGTATCTCTTCCCAAAAGAAAATCTTTTCTAAAATTTTGTTGTCAAAGATTTCCTCATCAACCATCAATTTTCTCTTTGTTATCCGTAGGTTTCCACTTTCCAGTATGATTATGTTTTCACTTCAAGTTAGCTGTTTGATTGTATATTGCATGTGTATTTTGCTTTTAGGTGAAGGTAGGTTAATAGGAGCATTTAGGGTAGGCAGAATTGTTATATGTAAATAGGCCTGTCAATACGAGCTATATTCATATATGTCTACAATATAGGTTAGCAGTAGTAATATATAGGGAAACTGTTATTGATGGGTGGAGATGTTGAAGACTTGGATGGCACGTTGATTGGAGCGCAGAGCAGAAGATTGGGACGCAAGGTGAAAATGTGTCAAGCAGGAAGTGTTTTTAAATATATAAAATTTTATATTCATTATCACGCGACTGACATTTAATCTTTGTATGGTCACACATGAACTCCAAACCGAACGAAAATAAACACACTGTTATGACTAAATGTTATAGTCCCAATGAAATTTATTCCATTGGAAACAGACTTCGTTTGCACAACGACGTTATTTTAATTCCAATATATTTATTTAAATTTCGCCTACTGATAAGATAACTCCAATTGGCTTCAAAGCGGAAAACTAGTAATAATTGGCTATGCGTATTCCAATAAAATTCGTTTCATCGAAAACGGAGATTGTTTGGAAAACTGCAATTTCTAACGCTTATTAATATCGATAAATTATAAAAGAATTAAATTGAATAATAATAAACTATTACTATCATTCATATCCAAATAAAATAACATATATAAACCAGTATGGTCTTATAACTTGATATTAACGTATTCAATGTAAAAATACTATTGAAAATCCTTTAAATTTATTAATAAACATTAACCGTTTAAAAAGCGATTTCAATAGCGACTATTTTAAATTTTGAATTGGACATATCTAACAATATACAAGCTGAAATCTCAATTTTTCTCTTTTATTAGAAAATTGCAAACAGTAAGATTCCAACGTTTCTTGTTACACATATTTCCGATTTAAAACAGATTCTGTACATTCAGTTGAAGTTCAAAATTCAATATTACGAACTACCACGCCATTACGAGCTCGTTTTATATTAACTATAAATATAAACGTTAAATCTTCATTTTAATAAACAAATTCAATGTTAAAATCATTAATATTTCAAATATAATATTTAAAACCGATTTAAATATTCGAATTTAAATAGCTGAAAAATCTGATTCGTTACTTTCTTCCCCCCTTAAAAAATTTTCGTCCCCGAAATTACAAAGTTAGAAGAATGCTCCAAACCCAGTTATTTCCAAAATAATTGTATCAAAATAATATCAAAAATATTTCTAAGTTATAAAATTTCTGAAAATTTGCCAGCACCTCCTCTGTACTTTTCGATCCAAATAACTACAACTCGCCACTCCGGCCTCACATCGATCAAAATAAAACAAAGCCAAACGGCTACCCAACTCAGGGATATAAAATCAATCACCCAATTAATATATTAAGGTTTACCTTTTTGTCGGGCACCCAATTCTATTTATGAAGCAAAGCATAACAGCTTCTTCTTCAATCCTGCACTTAACTCGATATATAATGAAAATAACATATACATGATTAAATTATTTTAGTTTCATTTCGTATTTGATTCCATTCGGATTGGTTATACTAAAATTTATATCTTTAATTTTCAATTCATTCAACTGTGGATGTATTTTAATTATTCAACCAATTCATCATTCAACCAGCAAACAATGGACAATCCATTTATCCAAACCATTCCATTTTGATTAACTTATCTTAAGTTAAATCCTGATTAACTTAATTCCCTATTAAAATTCTACCAACAAGTTCTATAATTTAAGTTCCCTTCTGGTTTTATTCAAACATTTACAATCTTATTTGAATTCCATTCAAACCAATCAATCACTCCATTATATCAATATTTTGTAAAATTATACCTTTTTCATATGAAAATATATTATGGGCAAAATTATTTCATTTACCCGCTTTTCAAAACAATACTGTATCAATTTATCAGTCCAACTTGAATCGAACAAACAACACAATACAAAACATTTGTATATAAAGTCTACAAATACATTATCTCATATGTATGCACTCAATCTCGATCTAGGGTATTACTAACCCAATCTCTATCGAGTTATACTACAGAGCCAAGGTTATTCCTAAACCATTGCTTTGATACCAACTGTAGCATCCCGGAAAATTTGACACTTGAATTTGGCACTAACCCATCTTTTGTCCAAAACTCAAGCACCAAAAACCCCAGAAAGCTAATAGAAAGAATTTAGAGGGTGAGATAAGAGAGAAAGAAAGTTAGAGCAGAAGAATAAGAAGAACGTCACAACACAGAGTCTCACATCGCAGCGGAACAAAATATAATATAGAAATAACTTTTGTTGAGAGCTTGAAATAATACTTACAACATCAGAGTACATCAATACATTTGGACAGTTATAACGATCTGTCCTTATAAATATAACACACAGTGGAATAATAACGGTATAATATTCTACATCTGAACTTCTTTAGCTCGTCTTTGGACTTCACTGCATCCAGTAATCTGAACATGTAGATCCCGATCTAACCCGAGCATTACAAACACCGGGTCTGTCTAGTGAACCAGAGTGAGTAAAAAACACTAAGTTTAAAGAGTAATCCAAATTGATTTTAAAGTTCAAATTCCTTTTGAAAGAAAAGGACAATCGTAAGACCAAATCCACACATAAATACGGATGGTTTTTACCTTACGATAACCCAAAACATTTAGAAATCAAATATTGGTCTGATATTATGTTAGTGTACAAATACAAATAATTAGAATCTAGCAGAACGCTTGCATCTCACGCTCCACATATCTAGTATACAAACAAAACCTCGGGCACTTATTAGAGATTGGATTCCGACTATGACAGGGTCTGGAACCACCTGCCGATAGTGTATCTCTAGAGGGGGATACACTGGATTCAACAAGATCGTCTTGCAATCCGACCCACACATGACCGACCACTCATTTCGCTTGAGTGGATCGAATGTATATCACCAACGGTTGGGCTCAAACCACCGTTTCCCAAAAGGGACAGCATTGAAATATTAAAAAAGGAAATGAAATTTCTCTAGATAGGTGATTATACACCCTAATGGGTGCGACCCATATAGCCATACTGCCTGCACGATTTTTGTCATTTCCCGGTTGATGAGGCTTAAGGTTATAATTGACTTTTGGAATGTCTGTCAACCATTCACTTTGAATGTTACACTGTTAGATCCTCCATATTTCATTAATTGATGTCCACAAAAATACACTAGTCCTTAAGCTAAGAGAAGGTATCTTCTCCGCCCCAATAGATATACAATAGAGGAAATCAACATTCTTGATTCCTTTGGAAATACTCTATCAAACACTCATCCATACAAGTTGTCCTGGGATTGGACAAACCGAAGGCACCATCCTACTGCATCCTTGAATTACCCTATGGATCAGTAGCGAGTAGTCCTTGCAATTCGGATATTTCAATCACGACAGAATCACTGTCAAATACCTCTAGGGATCAGCTAGAGAAATCCAACAATAGTCCTTTCATTAATGAAGTTATACGGCCTTCAATAGCTCCATCTCGACCAACATCAGATATCTTCTTCGTCCACGTATTTGTTGGTTCGGAATGGTTTTCGAATATAAATTTGATCCCGGTCTTTCCGTACCAACACGTTGGGTCAGATTTTGATAGTTGGTTATTTAACTATCAAAATAATAAAACAAATCCATTGGTCCAGTATACAACGTCACTTGGCCATTAAAAATAGTATATCAGTTGTAATACCAAAATAATGTATCATCTTTAATATACCAATATTCTCAAATCATTTATTTATATATTTAGGAAAAACATCTTAAAATCCTATCCAATGTTTCTTGTTAACTATCCTTTCAAAACATTTGTTACAATACTATTTATTATCTATAATTGGAAATCCAATTCAATTTCTCCATTAAAACAACTGTTACGATATCTTCTTTTTCTTTCACTTACTATGGAAATATCACTTCATATTCTCAAACCTCCTTTATTTCCTTTTATTTCTGCATCACATTATATATATATCCAAATTCTTCTAATAACATTACCCTCTCATTTCTCATAATAAATCACCTTTAACACAGTAACGAACCATAAAATCTGAACCAATTTAAAATTTTTAAATTGGCTAAAATAATGAATTTTAAATATTTAAAATAAATATTTTAAATAATAGCAATGAAAAGTGAGTTAAATCGACGTTTGAAAACAAATATAATTAATTATAATTATAAACAAGGCCTGAAATGGCGCGGCAGTTTCAAAAATTGAATTCAAATTTTGTCGGACTGTACCGGGTGCAAAACAAAACGGATTTGAGTGAAACCAAAAATATTTAAATCTGTTAGTGAATACCTTTCTAACGAATCTGAAAAATCGAATTTTCATAATGGAAAGCAAAAGTTATGGCCAAATGAATTTTCAGAAAGGTCGCTATGGAATTTATATAGCCCGTGAAATTGGCCATTTTGCAAACGACTTCGGAATTCGACGAAACCACTTTTTTTGGATCCGGGATGTGAATTTATTATTAGGTTTCAAATTTCATAATTTTTGAAGCTAGTATGTGAGCGTGGCAAAGGAAAACGTGTTTTGGTCAATTATAGTTAAATTGGATCGACCAGAAATGGGCCTTTTTGCAAACGATCTCAGAATTCGACGAAACTAGTTTTGTTGGGACCGTATCGTCAAAACATAGCTAGATTTATTTTTCTGGAATTTTTCGAATTAATTTGTGGCCCTGGCAAATTGGAATGCACGTTCAAATCAAATATTGAATGTTTTATATTTTAATTTGAAGGAAAACTGACTGAAACAGTCGAATGGGCCTACAAAACATATTCCATTGTGTTCGGAATAGGGGTAAAACATTGGGGACGACGGTCGTTGGGTTTGAATTGGCGTTCGTGTGTGAAAGGGGTATTTTCGAAATTTTAAAAATATATAAATAAAAGAAAAAATATGATTGGCCCATATCTTTTTCTCTCTCCCCGACATTCCTAACTCGTGAACGACGGTAGCAACCTTCGACCTTCTCTCTTCGATTGCTCCTCCCACACTACAGAAATCGAGCGCCACCACCACCATTTCAAAGCCCTCCTTCCCCTCTTTAAATCCATACCAGAACCACCCCTTCTCGTTGAGTGTTGAGCCCGAATCGAGCCCTCAAAGTTGCGCCCTTTCGACCACCGCCACCATCGGTAGGGACCAACGAACTGCACCCCACCACCACGCGCGCGAAGGTCTTTCGAAGCTCTTCGACGCTGTGTGAGCTGATTCTCCTATCGCGCAACGGTTTGATCGAAAGATCAAAACCTAGTTTTGAACCATCGTGAAAGGTGCGTCTTTTATTACATCTGAACTTTGAAAAATCATATCTTTTTCGATTCTTGACAAAATTCGATGAAACAGGAAACATCGTGACCGTGTGGACGTCTTCTACATTTTAGAAGAGACCGCATATTTTTCTGAGCCTTCTGCTATTTTTGGTGGAGTGGAACCCAATGTGAGATTTCTAATTTATAAACGATATGGAAAACGACGATGTATAAATTATATAGTTGATGTATGAGTTATATAAGCGTTGTACACCTCATGTATAAGCGTTGTATAAGTTGTACGTTCGATGTATAAGTTGTATATGCATTGTAAAAATTATATATGTGTTGAAATAGAAGTGAAATGCTATATATATATATATATATATATATATATATATACGCCCCTCGTCCAGAAACCATGGACGATATTTATTGGTTGTGATTGGTGTGAAAATTGATTGATAGCGAATGGTTGATTAGAATTGTTTGTGGTTGATATTGATTGATTGTGGTTGAAAAATACCCATTTGTGGTTGCGAAATATTTGGTTGAAACCACATAGGATTAGTTTGTGGAAATGAAATAAATATATACGTGCCGCATGCGTGCGAACTAGATGCATGATCCCCATTGTCAAAAACCGCGAGGTTTTAAGCTAGAGCGAGGAGCCGTACTAGGGACGGTCCCGGTTTTAACTACCCTGCCGTTATGCTGCCGAAATTTTGAATAATATTCATGTGTTTGAATTATTTTCATTTGCTGAAACTATATTTATTCGTTGAATAGAAAACCTTCATGTGTTGAATCGATATTCATTCGTTGATTAGAAATTCATGTGTTGAATGGTATTCGTGTTTTAGATATAAAAATCACAGTTTTATCTATATATATAAACTATAGAAAACCTTCATGTGTTGAATCGATATTCATTCGTTGATTAGAAATTCATGTGTTGAATGGTATTCGTGTTTTAAATATAAAAATCACATTTTTATCTATATATATAAACTATAGAAAACCTTCATGTGTTGAATCGATATTCATTCGTTGAATTGAAATTCATGTGTTGAATGGTATTCGTGTTTTAAATATATAAATCACATTTTTATCTATATATATAAACTATAGGAAACCTTCATGTGTTGAATTGATATTCATTCGTTGATTAGAAATTCATGTGTTGAATGGTATTCGTGTTTTAAATATAAAAATCACATTTTTATCTATATATATAAACTATAGAAAACCTTCATGTGTTGAATCGATATTCATTCGTTGAATTGAAATTCATGTGTTGAATGGTATTCATATTTTGAAATAAATTGTTTTATAATAAAAATCACCTTTTATCAACTATATGAACTATGTAAAATGACCTTGTTTTAAAAGAAATTGTTTTATAATAAAAATCCTATTTTTATTACCTATATGAACTATATAAAATAATAGTGTTTTGAAATAAATTGTTTTATAATAAAAATCACCTTTTATCAACTATATGAACTATGTAAAATGACATTGTTTTAAAAGAAATTGTTTTATAATAAAAATCCTATTTTTATTACCTATATGAACTATATAAAATAATAGTGTTTTGAAATGAATTGTTTTACAATAAAAATCACATTTTTATTATATACATGAATTGTTAAATATAGTGAAGTGTTGAAATAGAAGACAGTTAGATAAAAATATCATTTTTATCAAATGTATGAAAAGAATGTAGCTTTGAAATCGAAGAATCGATATATATATATATATATATATATATAATTAAAATATATCGAATAACGACGCTGCAGTTCATATTTTGAAATCAAAACTTCAAACGATTGTACCGGGAGATCCGACCATCGGATTTTCCTGAAATCGCAACCGTTGGGCTCGCCTTGGAAATATCTTTCCAACGGCACCAACTTTGTAAAAATCCAACGGTTGGATTGTCTGGAATGTTTAATTCAAATCTGAATAAAAACAGCGCCAGAATCGATTATATTTATATATAAATATAAATATAATTATATTTAATCGAATAACGACGCTGCAGTTCGTATTTTGAAATCGAAACTTCAAATGATTATACCGAGAGATCCGACCGTCGGATTTTCCCAAAACTGGAACCGTTGGATTCGTTTTGAAAAGATCTTTCTAATGATGTAAATTTTGTGAAGATCCAACGGTTAGATTTTCAGATATGTGTAAATCAAATCTGAAGAAAAACAGCGCCACGGTCGCGTTATGGCCCGAAGCGTCGTTTTGAATATATTGGCTATTTTAAAATAAATAAAAATAGCGATAAATCATTATAAAATATTATAAATGATATGGATGTGATTTAGAAATTAACTGAAGGTTGGCTAAGTCGAATGGTTTCCTGGATGTTGATCTGATGTTGGTTTCGGCCTTCGGGGTTAATATTTGGGAAATCGTTCTCTTACTGATTGACGGTTAGTAACTGATGAATTGAAATGATGCGTGTGTATGTTAGTGTTGCACTTGTTTATTATATACGCGAGATGCTCAGAAAGACCGGGTTTATCCCATTCTGAATAACTGAATCAACGATAAGAAATCGGAGATAAAGACGGTGGTCGAAGACCGGAGATCTTCACCTCGTTTGGATGGTAACCGAGGTCCTGATTGGGAGGCATCCCGAAATATGGATAATGAGTGGTGATCGTCCAGACGTACGTGGTGATCGATGGGTTTGCGAGGTATATAGTGCCTCCGGTTTCGTTCAGACCCAGAACGGACTTGTAAATGGACTGTGTGTCTGACATTAGATTTTATTCTATGTTGATTGATCTCTTTTAAATATACATCTGTTTGGCGGCGGAGAATTTATTCTTTTGCTTAATGCCCTTCTCTGAAACGCACGAGCTCAGAGGTTGTATATCGATGGACATCAGTCGCATGGCATGAATGGCTAGTGTGGCATGCCTAAGTGGCAAATGATCAGGGCTTCTGTTGAAAAGCAAAGTCTTGTGGTGATGAGCAAAGCACCGCCTGTGTGGCGTAGCTTTGTGTATAACGTGAAATCGCGAGCCTCACACCCCGGTATGAACCAAAAACGGGAGAGGACCTCAGGGAGGACATGCGTTTCTTTCTAGTTAGAAGTGGCGTCAGTGGTTTTACACGCCCTGACGAGTTTGACTTATGTGGTTGTTGTTGTTGCGAGGCGCCTCGATTTGATCGGACGATCCGGGTCCGATGGAGTCATTCGTTGGCTCATTTACGCCCCATAGGGCGGGGAAACGCATTGTTCAGGAATTTTAATCCACATCGGTGGACCGGCCTTGACGATCCAAGGGTCACTCAAGCTCTGATCCTGTGGCTCGGGCTAGAGAGTCACGAATTCGGTAAGGACTATCTTTTGCCTTGGTTCATGACGGAAATCCAATTTCCAAATACGTGACTGTGCGGTTTTGATTGTATATATATATATGGCGACATGATATATGGTACCCATGCCATCTATGATTGATAGTTATGATTCGAAATTGTTTTTGAAACATGCAAACACTAGTAATAATATCAATTGCTTTTGTTTTATCCGTATCAAGCATATTTTGGCCGTTATAAGGTAAAAACTCTATCCTCTGGTTTGCGTTGCATTGTGTGATGGAAACTGAGTCTTATAATGGCTTCATTTTTATAAAAAGCATTGCGATGTTTAAAAGAATGATTTGTTTTAAAGCACTGGCAATTCAATGGAGTAAACCCGTTCCACGAAAGTGGCGTGGTCCTGTGATTAGCCATATTATAAATGTGTTGAGTAGATTTCTCATACCAGTCCCATGACTGACTCGTAGTTTGTTTCACTTTCAAACTCGGGTGCCCCTTTTTCTACACGGGCAGCCTTGTATTCAGGTTTAGCTGGTTCTTTCTGGATAGCTGGAGCTGAAGATGGATTCTATTATTTATCTCTTTTTATGCTGTTCAGCTCCTATTGTACATATTTTGTTTATTTCCGCTGTAGACATATATGTATAGCTGAACTGTATTTGTACTAAGTATGATCCTGTATACTGTGTAACTCTGATGATTACGTTTATCCAGTATATTCTATTGTTCATTATCTGGTGTATTTATTTATTTCTGTTCTGCTATTATCTGTTTCTGTGTTATATTCCAAAGATTACCCTTGTCTCCGTCTGTACGGGAAATGGGGTCGTCACAACATGGTATCAGAGCTTTGGTTAAGCTTAGTTCTGGAATATAACATTTGAACGAACTCGTCAGAAATAGAACCAGTAGTGTTCTAGGACGGGTAACTCTATACAGATAGGATCTGCAATATCCTAGTATGAGTAAAGCAGAATGAAATTACACCTCGATAGACACATTTACATTTGAAGTATATGTTTCTATGTTTTAAAATACCCTTTCTGTGACCTGACACTTGATCTGCTGTTTGCAGAAGTACTAGAAAAATGAGTGCCAGAAACAGAAGGAATACAGAACCAGATCTAGAGGCTCTATTAAAGAGATATCAAAATCTGAACGGAGCACAGTTCTCGGGCAATGAATCTATTATTCAAACTCAAACTTGGATGAGTTCTATCGAAAGAATTTTTGAGCGTATCCAGCTGAGAGATGACCAGAAAAGGTTAGTAGCATCTTGGGCGCTCAAAGAAGAAGCTTTAATCTGGTGGGAAACAATCATCAACGATAATCCATAAGGTGATATCACCTGGGACAGATTCAAAGAGATTTTCCTAGAAAGATTTACTCCCCCTGAAGCGACGGAGCGATTATGTGATGAATTTTCTTATCTGTTACAAGGTGATATGACTATCCCAGAATATCATAAGAAATTCAACGAACTTTCTCACTTTGCTCCTCATCTGATTCAGGATCCAAAGAGGAAGAATCTGATATTTATACATGGCCCGCAAAGGAGATATCAGAATAGTGTAATGAGGAATGTGAAGCTTCCTTTTTCAGAAATGATATACATGGCTTATCAGTATGAAGATCTCCATAAGAAAGGAATGTTACACAACGAAGAAGAAGTCTGTTCTAGTGACAAAGAAGGGTCGGAAACTGATATTCCTGAAGCCAGTACGAGGTCTGAGGTCAATAAGAAGCCCAGTGCCAATCGAAAAAGGGCCAGATCCGAAAAAGAACTAGTAACGACACCTGTATGCAGTAACTGCAATAGGCAGGGGCATCTCTCGGGAAGTTGCAGATCTCTAAAGAAACGATTAAAGGATGGGTCTAAATCCGGTAAGAAGTTTCAAGAGATTAGAAAGTGCAGTCAATGCCAGCAGACCGGTCATCTTTCAAAGGCTTGCCCGCTATTCAGAAAGCCTGAAATAGTTCAAGTGAATGTAGTAGCAGAAACTTCCGAGCCCTCAGCTAGTCAAGAAAGGGATGATGTCTTAGAAGGAACGCTCACTGTCAAAAACATTCCAGTTAAAGTACTATTTGACACAGGCGCGTCACGAAGCTTCATTGCCAAAGATGCAGCTAAGAAACTGGATTTGAATTTGAAAAAGCTCAAGGAACCAATGACTGTCCAGAATCCGGTTGGGGGTTCCATTGATCTCAGTTGGGTTTGTGGAGTTTCGGTTTCTTTCTCTCATTATCGGTTTCCTACCATCGCAGTCGTCATGAATTTTAAAGAGTTTGATCTTATCTTGGGGTTAGACTGGCTGACCAAATATGAAGCTGAAGTTAAATGCGCCGACAGAGTCGTAAAGGCGAAGATTAAATCAGGTGATTATATAACCATTCCCTGTGAAGGTCAGAATGCTAATAGAAAAGACTTCTGGGCAGCTTTGAATGTTTCTCCAGCTCAAATAGAAAATGTCCCTGAAATCACAGAGAATATTCCCGAACTGGTGAAAGATATTCCTGTCGTCAAGAGCTATGCGGATGTGTTCGAGGAAGTTGTTCGCTTACCTCCGCAGAGAGAAATAGATTTCAAGAACGCTTTGATTCCTAATGCAAGGCCGATAGTTCACGCTATACGATGAATGTCCTTGAAAGAGAAAGAGGAATTAGACAATCAAACACGATAGCTCGTATGGAAAGGTCTGATCAGGCCTAGTTTCTCTGATTGGGGCGCAGCAGTGGTGTTTGTCCCAAAATCTGACGGTACTCTACGTCTGTGTGTGGGTTATCGTGATTTGAACAAGCAGACCATAAAGAACAAATATCCATTGCCGCAGATTGATGATTTGTTGGATCGATTAAATGGCGCACAAGTATTCTCAAGGATGGACCTACCTACAGGCTTCCATCAACGTCGAATTGCCAAAGAGTGTGTTCCAATGACATCATTCAGAGGTCCCGACTTATTCTACGAGTGGTTAGTAATGCCGTTCGGCTTATGTAACGCTCCTGCTTACTTCGTCGATCTGATGAACAGAGTATTCAGAGGAGTATTGAATAAATTTGTTCTGGTTTTTATTGATGATATCCTTATCTTCTCTAAGTCAGAAAGCGAGCATGAAAAACATTTGGAACAAGTGTTAGAAATTCTCAGGAAGAATGTGTTGAAAGCAAAGTTTTCCAAATGTATATTCTGGCAAGATGAAGTGAAATTTCTAGGCCACGTCGTATTGAAAGAAGGAATTGCTGTGGATCCAAGCAAAATCACAGCTATTCAAAACTGGAAGCAGCCTAGCACCCCCACAGAAGTCCGCAGTTTTCTCGGATTGGCTAGCTATTACCGGAAGTTCTTTAAAAACTTTTTGAAGATATCTGGCCACTTAACGAAGCTTACAAAGAAGCACTCTAAATTCAAATGGACTCCAGAAAGTGAAGAGGCTTTTGAAGAGCTAAAATTAAGATTAACTACTGCTCCAGTGTTAACCATTATCGACGGCAATCAGGATTTGAAAGTCTGGACTGATGCTTCTAGAGAAGGCCTTGGCGCAGTGTTAATGCAAAGGGATCAAGTGGTTGCTTATGCTAGCCTTCAACTGAAGCCGCATGAGAAAAACTACGTAACTCATGATCTGGAGTTATTGGCTATAGTATTCGCCTTGAAAATCTGGAGACACTATCTTCTGGGTGAGAGATTTGAACTGTTCACAGATCACCAGTCGCTAAAGTACTTGTTCACTCAGAAAGACCTGAATCTAAGGCAGCAATGTTGGCTGGAGTTTCTTACAGCATACGACTTTGAAACTATATACACTCCAGGGAAAGCTAATGTCGTGGCCGATGCGTTAAGCCGAAAGAATGAAATGATCGCCAGTTTTATTATCATGACTTCACTGATCGATAAAATATCTGCTCTTCAGAAGGATGATCACTTCATTCAGAAGATTAGAGGGATAATTCAGAAGGGCGAACCCTCGAGTTTTCAGGTTGATAATGATGAGATTCTAAGGCTCAGAGGTCGAATCTGTGTCCCTAACATTGCTGAGCTCCGCAAGAAAGTTCTGGATGAATGCCACAAGTCAAAACTCAGTATCCATCCGAGAGTAAGCAAAACGTATAATGACATCAAATGCACTTTCTGGTGGAAGTCGATGAAGAGGGACATTTCTTTATATGTTAGCCGATGCCCTACTTGCCAGCTAGTCAAGAGCGACCAACAGAAACTGGTTGGATTGTTGCAACTGCTAGACGTTCCTGGTTGGAAGTGGGAACATATTTCTATGGATTTCATTGATGGTCTGCCCAGAACCAGAAAAGGAAATGACGGTATTTGGGTGATCGTAGATCGCTTCACGAAGACCGCCCATTTCATACCTGTCAGATCAAATAGAACTGCTCAGAGTCTGGCGTAGATTTACTTCAAGGAAATTGTTAGACTACATGGAGTGTCGCTCAGTATAGTCAGTGATAGAGATACAATATTTACTAGCAAATTCTGGGATGCATTTCAAGTCAAGCTGGGAACGAAGTTGAATTTGAGCACTGCTTATCATCCTCAGACAGACGGTCAAACTGAGAGGGTGAATCGTATTTTAGAAGATCTATTGCGGGCTTGTGTTCTAGATTTTGGTGGATCATGGGAAGACCATCTACATTTGGCTGAATTCTCATATAACAACAGCTACCAGGCGAGTCTGACAATGTCGCCATTCGAAGCCTTGTATGGTAGATCGTGCTGATCTCCTGCTTGTTGGGTCAAACCCGGTAATAGACTTGTGTTGGGGCCAGACATGATTCGAGAAGCTGCCGACAAAGTCGATTTTATCAAGAAGCGATTACTTGCCGCTCAGAGTCGACAAAAGAGCTATGCCGATCGGAGAAGAAGAGATATATCCTTTGTTGTTGGCGACTATGTATATCTGAAAGTATCGCCGATGAGAGGAGTAATCCGGTTCGGTAAAACGGGGAAATTGGCGCACAAATTCATTGGTCCGTTTCCTATTCTGGAACGGATCGGAACTCTCGCTTATAGGGTCAAATTTCCTGACTGGTTGCCTGGAGTTCATGATGTATTTCACATATGTCAACTTCGTAAGCACGTTCATGATCCAAACTTGATCGTGGAAGAAGCAGCTCAACAGGATATTGAAATTACTCCATAATTAGCTGTGAGAAGAGAGCCGCTCAAGATCATCGGCAAGGAAACCAAAGAGCTGAGGAACAAGAAGGTTCACTTAGTCAAAGTGCAATGGAGTGGAGATCCGCGAGATTGTACTTGGGAAACTGAGGAGAGCATTCAGAAAGCTTATCCTAGATGCCGAGTGGATATCTCTGATTGACTCGGGTGCAAGGTACATTTACCATACTTTGCATTACTAGTTAGTTCTCTATTCTGTTGTTATTTTCTTTCCATGGATGTGCACTTTTAATTCTATAGTCTGAATGATTTTAAAAGAATATAGGAATTGATTTGTAGGATTTTGAAAAGTTAAAAACAATTTGATTGTTGTTTGTGTTGTGTGATAGTAAATTTGATTAATTGAATTATTGAAACAATAGTTAATTTAATCAACAATAGGATAATGGTAGAATTTATTCACTTAAATCACACATTGAACTGATTTAAAAATAGATGGAAATATATATACTTGTGCATTATATATGTTTGAACAGGTAAATGGATTAGCTGTTGAGTAAAGATTTTATTTGCATGCCCGACAAATAGGTAAACCTTAATGAGTTGGATGCGAAATATTATTATATCAACTCCTTTGAATGCCATTGGATGCGGAGTGCTGGTTATTCTGTGTGTAAAAATAAATGTCACCATAGGATAGTAACAATTAATTTTGAACTACACTGCATGGCATACTTCTGAAGATAGGCATACTTCATCATATACCACATAAGCATTTGGAGCTTGTGTGACGAGGTGGAAGATTTACCATACGAGAGAGAGGCTTGTATGGCGATGACTATATTTTACAGGTTGAACTGATGACTGATATGGACTATTTAAATTGTAACGATTAAATTGCCAGATTAATAAAAAAACCCACACGGGTCTGGAGTTGACAATAATCATGTCTCTCTAGTTATTAGATATGGCACATGGACTATTTATTTCCCACACGGGACGAGGTGACGAGGATTTATCCTCTGGAGCATTTAAAATACACACTCCTTCAGGCTTTGACAGGGTGACGAGAATTTATTCTCTGGAGTTATTATCAATACACGCTCCCCTGTAAACACCAGAATATATCACTATAAATATGTGTATGCTTATTAGGATTTATTGGGTACCTAATACAGCCCAATAAATTTCCAAACCTCTCTCCGTACAAAGGAGGTTATGGCGAAATTTTTCGAAAATTCCGGGTGTTAGCCAAATTTTTTGAAGAATTTGAAAATTCATAGAAACTGAAAAGTAGGAGAATGGAAGACGGATCGAACGTAGAGTTGATCAATCAAACCACTTTCGACTTTGTTCCTTTTCGGGGACGAAAAGTTTTAAGCGGGGGAGATTGTAACGACCCAGAAAATCTGAACCAATTTAATTTTTTTAAATTGGCTAAAATAATAGATTTTAAGTATTTAAAATAAATATTTTAAATAATAGCAATGAAAAGTGAGTTAAATCGACGTTTGAAAACGAATATAATTAATTATAATTATAAACAAGGCCTGAAATGGCGCTGCAGTTTCAAAAATTGAATTCAAACTTTGTCGGACTGTACCGGGTGCAAAACAAAATGGATTTGAGTGAAACCAAAAATATTTAAATCTGTTAGTGAATACCTTTCTAACGAATCTGAAAAATCGAATTTTCATAACGGAAAGCAAAAGTTATGGCCAAATGAATTTTCAGAAAGGTCACTATGGAATTTATATAGCCCATGAAATTGGCCATTTTGCAAACGGTCTCAGAATTCGACGAAACTAGTTTTGTTGGGACCGTATCGTCAAAACATAGCTAGATTTATTTTTCTAGAATTTTTCGAATTAATTTGTGGCCCTGGCAAATTGAAATGCACGTTCAAATCAAATATTGAATGTTTTATATTTTAATTGGAAGGAAAACTGACTGAAACAGTCGAATGGGCCTACAAAACATATTCCATTGTGTTCGGAATGGGGGTAAAACGCTAGAGATGACGGTCGTTGGGTTTGAATTGGCGTTCGTGTGTGAAAGGGGTATTTTCGAAATTTTAAAAATATATAAATAAAAGAAAAAATATGATAGGCCCATATCTTTTTCTCTCTCCCCGACATTCCTAACTCACGAACGACGGTAGCAGCCTCCGACCTTCTCTCTTCGATTGCCCCTCCCACACTCCACGAAATCGAGCGCCACCACCACCATTTCAAAGCCCTCCTTCCCCTCTTTAAATCCATACCAGAACCACCCCTTCTCGTTGAGTGTTGAGCCCGAATCGAGCGCTCGAAGTTGCGCACTTTCGACCGCCGCCACCACCGGTAGGGACCACCGAACTGCACCTCACCACCACGTGCGCAAAGGTCTTTCAAAGCTCTTCGACGCTGTGTGAGCTGATTCTCCTATCGCGCAATGGTTTGATCGAAAGATCAAAACCTAGTTTTGAACCATCGTGAAAGGTGTGTCTTTTATTACATCTGAACTTTGAAAAATCATATCTTTTTCGATTCTTGACGAAATTCGATGAAACAGGAAACATCGTGACCGTGTGGACGTCTTCTACATTTTAGAAGAGACCGCATATTTTTCTGAGCCTTCTGCTATTTTTGGTGGAGTGGAACCCAATGTGAGATTTCTAATTTATAAACGATATGGAAAACGACGATGTATAAATTATATAGTCGATGTATGAGTTATATAAGTGTTGTACACCTCATGTATAAGCGTTGTATAAGTTGTACGTTCGATGTATAAGTTGTATATGCGTTGTAAAAATTATATATGTGTTGAAATAGAAGTGAAATGCTATAAATATATATATATATACGCCCCTCGTCCACAAACCATGGACGATATTTATTGGTGTGATTGGTGTGAAAATTGATTGATAGCGAATGGTTGATTAGAATTGTTTGTGGTTGATATTGATTGATTGTGGTTGAAAAATACCCATTTGTGGTTGCAAAATATTTGGTTGAAACCACATAGGATTAGTTTGTGGAAATGAAATAAATATATACATGCCGCCTGCGTGCGAACTAGATGCATGATCCCCATTGTCAAAAACCGCGAGGTTTTAAGGTAGAGCGAGGAGCCGTACTAGGGACGGTCCCGGTTTTAACTACCCTGCCGTTATGCTGCCGAAATTTTGAATAATATTCATGTGTTTGAATTATTTTCATTTGCTGAAACTATATTTATTCGTTGAATAGAAAACCTTCATGTGTTGAATCGATATTCATTCGTTGATTAGAAATTCATGTGTTGAATGGTATTCGTGTTTTAGATATAAAAATCACATTTTTATCTATATATATAAACTATAGAAAACATTCATGTGTTGAATCGATATTCATTCGTTGATTAGAAATTCATGTGTTGAATGGTATTCGTGTTTTAAATATAAAAATCACATTTTTATCTATATATATAAACTATAGAAAACCTTCATGTGTTGAATCGATATTCATTCGTTGAATTGAAATTCATGTGTTGAATGGTATTCGTGTTTTAAATATAAAAATCACACTTTTATCTATATATACAAACTATAGAAAACCTTCATGTGTTGAATCGATATTCATTCGTTGATTAGAAATTCATGTGTTGAATGGTATTCGTGTTTTAAATATAAAAATCACATTTTTATCTATATATATAAACTATAGAAAACCTTCATGTGTTGAATCGATATTCATTCGTTGAATTGAAATTCATGTGTTGAATGGTATTCATATTTTGAAATAAATTGTTTTATAATAAAAATCACCTTTTATCAACTATATAAACTATGTAAAATGACCTTGTTTTAAAAGAAATTGTTTTATAATAAAAATCCTATTTTTATTACCTATATGAACTATATAAAATAATAGTGTTTTGAAATAAATTGTTTTATAATAAAAATCACCTTTTATCAACTATATGAACTATGTAAAATGACCTTGTTTTAAAAGAAATTGTTTTATAATAAAAATCCTATTTTTATTACCTATATGAACTATATAAAATAATAGTGTTTTGAAATGAATTGTTTTACAATAAAAATAACATTTTTATTATACACATGAATTGTTAAATATAGTGAAGTGTTGAAATAGAAGACAGCTAGATAAAAATATCATTTTTATCAAATGTATGAAAAGAATGTAGCTTTGAAATCGAAGAATCGCTATATATATATATATATATATATATACATAATTAAAATATATCGAATAACGACGCTGCAGTTCGTATTTTGAAATCGAAACTTCAAACGATTGTACCGGGAGATCCGACCATCGGATTTTCCTGAAATCGCAAACGTTGGGCTCGCCTTGGAAATATCTTTCCAACGGCACCAACTTTGTAAAAATCCAACGGTTGGATTGTCTGGAATGTTTAATCCAAATCTGAAGAAAAACAGCGCTCGAATCGATTATATTTATATATAAATATAAATATAATTATATTTAATCGAATAACGACGCTGTAGTTTGTATTTTGAAATCGAAACTTCAAACGATTATACCGGGAGATCCGACCGTCGGATTTTCCCAAAACTGGAACAGTTGGATTCGTTTTGAAAAGATCTTTCTAATGATGTAAATTTTCTGAAGATCCAACGGTTAGATTTTCAGATATGTGTTAGTCAAATCTAAAGAAAAACAGGGCCACGGTCGCGTTATGGCCCGAAGCGTTGTTTTGAATATATTGGCTATTTTAAAATAAATAAAAATAGCGATAAATCGTTATAAAATATTATAAACGATATGGATGTGATTTAGAAATTAACTGAAGGTTGGCTAAGTCGAATGGTTTCCTAGATGTTGATCTGATGTTGGTTTCGGCCTTCGGGGTTAATATTTGGGAAATCGTTCTCTTACTGATTGACGGTTAGTAACTGATGAATTGAAATGATGCGTGTGTATGTTAGTGTTGCACTTGTTTATTATATACGCGAGCTGCTCAGAAAGACCGGGTTTATCCCATTCTGAATAACTGAATCGACGATAAGAAATCGAAGATAAAGACGGTGGTCGAAGACCGGAGATCTTCACCTCGTTTGGATGGTAACCGAGGTCCTGATTGGGAGGCATCCCGAAATATGGATAATGAGTGGTGATCGTCCAGACGTACGTGGTGATCAATGGGTTTGCGAGGTATATAGTGCCTCCGGTTTCGTTCAGACCCAGAACGGACTTGTAAATGGACTGTGTGTCTGACATTAGATTTTATTCTGTGTTGATTGATCTCTGTTAAATATACATCTGTTTGGCGGTGGAGAATTTATTCTTTTGCTTAACGCCCTTCTCTGAAACGCACGAGCTCAGAGGTTGTATATCGATGGACATCAGTCGCATGGCATAAATGGCTAGTGTGGCATGCCTAAGTGGCAAATGATCAGGGCTTCTGTTGAAAAGCAAAGTCTTGTGGTGATGAGCAAAGCACCGCCTGTGTGGCGTAGCTTTGTGTATAACGTGAAATCGCGAGCCTCACACCCCGGTATGAACCAGAAACGGGAGAGGACCTCAGGGAGGACATGCGTTTCTTTCTAGTTAGAAGTGGCGTCAGTGGTTTTACACGCCCTGACGAGTTTGACTTATGTGGTTGTTGCTGTTGCGAGGCGCCTCGATTTGATCGGACGATCTGGGTCCGATGGAGTCATTCGTTGGCTCATTTACGCCCCATAGGGCGGGGAAACGCATTGTTCAGGAATTTTAATCCACATCGGTGGACTGGCCCTGACGATCCAAGGGTCACTCGAGCTCTGATCCTGTGGCTCGGGCTAGAGAGTCACGAATTCGGTAAGGACTATCTTTTGCCTTGGTTCATGACGGAAATCCAATTTCCAAATACGTGACTATGCGGTTTTGATTGTATATATATATGGCGACATGATATATGGTACCCATGCCATCTATGATTGATAGTTATGATTCGAAATTGTTTTTGAAACATGCAAACACTAGTAATAATATCAATTGCTTTTGTTTTATCCGTATCAAGCATATTTTGGCCGTTATAAGGTAAAAACTCTATCCTCCGGTTTGCGTTGCATTGTGTGATGGGAACTGAGTCTTATAATGGCTTCATTTTTATAAAAAGCATTGTGATGTTTAAAAGAATGATTTGTTTTAAAGCACTGGCAATTCAATGGAGTAAACCCGTTCCACGAAAGTGGCGTGGTCCTGTGATTAGCCATATTATAAATGTGTTGAGTAGATTTCTCATACCAGTCCCATGACTGACTCGTAGTTTGTTTCACTTTCAAACTCGGGTGCCCCTTTTTCTACACGGGCATCCTTGTATTCAGGTTTAGCTAGTTCTTTCTGGATAGCTGGAGCTGAAGATGGATTCTATTATTTATCTCTTTTTATGCTGTTCAGCTCCTATTGTACATATTTTGTTTATTTCCGCTGTAGACATATATGTATAGCTAAACTGTATTTGTACTAAGTATGATCCTGTATACTGTGTAACTCTGATGATTACGTTTATCCAGTATATTCTATTGTTCATTATCTGGTGTATTTATTTATTTATGTTCTGCTATTATCTGTTTCTGTGTTATATTCCAAAGATTACCCTTGTCTCCGTCTGTACGGGAAATGGGGTCGTCACAATTCACCACAACAACTAATATCATCCTCAGACAATCCTGTAGTTGTTCAAGTTGGGGTATTTTAATTACCTCTCAGACCTTGATCAATAACATTCTTATCTTAAAATAGATGTCAATTGCAATACCCAAAACTGATATTTAATCCCAATATCAAACAAATCCCATTTTAATTCTATCTTGATGAAACATCATCTTTTACTAAAAATCACGGATCTATATCTCATCTTTATACTCTAATCGTTTAACTACTCTAATTCAAACTTGGATTTTCATTTGATCTCCATTTCAAAAACCCATTTCTAATAACTCTTTACAATAACATTCACTAAACTCGGGTTTGTAACTTCGTCCAAATCTCGGATTTCATAAATCCAGTTAAATTGAATCTCAAATAAGAATTCGCTTTAAATTGCAATTTAAACTTAACTTGTATTATCATTAATATGATTTTCATTTAAATAAGCCTTCTCATTTCATAAACCCAAATTAATACCCTTTTAAATCCCATGATTTACCCCTTCGATTATTATAAATATCAACATTCATAAAAATATTTTACTTAACCATTAAATAAATAAATAAATTAAATAAATCTATTTCAGTTACTACAGTTGACTTAGTCCACTCTATGCATGATTAACTCGTTAATCGGATCTTAATCCATCTTTCCGTTTAAATTAATTACAAATTAAATTAATTTAAATAACCCCGTTTGATTATTATAATAATCAAATCAATATAATCTTATTTTAAATTGTTTCTTAAAACAATTAACCTTGGTTATAAACTGCTACATTAATTCTTGTCACTTGCTTATCCATCTTGGCTTTATAAATCATTTAATAACGATAAGGCACATGCTTTGAGCACGGTAGATTTTTGGTACAAAAATAGTGTTTGGTGGTGATAACAATCAATATATACATGTGTTTAATTCATTTCCTTTTTATAAATTTCATTTAAAATAATATATTTAAATATCTATATTCAGTTATAAAATAAATTTCATAACTTCATTTCTATCGACTCATCTGCCGGCAAATCAAAAACAATTTGTATTTTAGCCATCTGCTATAAATTCCCCAACCAATATCACCCATGGTTAATAACCAAACAAAAGTTGAATTTGGGTTTAACAATCAATAACAAGTTCAAAAATCCAAACATATGGTTTCAACAGTTCATATAATGATCATATGAAAATAAACATTAAATTTAACAGATAACGGTCAGCTAATAACATCCTTTCAAACATCCAATTTAATTCAGTACGTTTGTATTATTATAAATGTAGCCAACAAAGTAAGTTACCTTGTTTGGGGTTCATCGTTAAAAATAACGATGTCATTTCATTTAAATTAAACAATGTTTAATTTAAATGATCGATATAACAATATTTAACAACATCCAACCAATCAAATCAACCAACGATTAGCAAACATGGCATACAAATAATAAACCCGACTTATAATAATTATAAATGGGCGAACTGAGTGAGTTTAACTCACCTTGGCTTATTTCTATCATTGAAACGATTTGTTTTAATTTAACCAAACCATCGGTTTAATTAAATCAAAAATCCCATTAGCTTCAGGTCCTAACCAGCTCTAGGACATAGTGCTCGACGATGTGGTTCCAATGCTTGTTAAATTTAGTCACTATATGACCACGTTATACAATGTATAAATTGATGCATATATTTGGATTAATTAACTTGCTCCTTAATTACATGTTTGTTAGGCCTATAAATTTATAATTTCAATCATGGGCCCGATTATCTTTATGAATTTATAACCTAAACATGTCGAACGTTACCCCAAAATTTCTCGAAATATCCTGTTTCTAATTAATTACGTGCTTACGCTTAAATATATTTGATTAGGCATGAATATAGCCAGGTTGGCACTGTACACCTCCTCCTGCTTTACGTTGTTCATCGGTTTAAATTAATTTATTAACGCTTAAATAATCGTCGCTTTAATCACATACATGTGTTATACTCACATCGCGATCGGGCATAATTGCCTTGCACTGTTCAACACCTCCCTTTCTCGTGCAACTCCACGTTATTTCCTTTGATATTCCCTATAGCCTTCCATTCACATATATAGATTTTCCATCCCTATTTCATATTTTCGAACCACCTTCTCTTCCCCATTAATTTAAACCCACTTTTACTTCTTCCTTATTTACACAATGCGCATCCCCCCTTTATATTGTTATCCCCTTGCGTTTCTGCTGTTCCTCCAACTCCTGTATATTCGATGAACCCTTCCATTTTAGGTTCAATACCATTTAATAATAACCAAACATAAATTATATTTAAAAATTCGGGCCTTAATTAAAAATCCGAGTCTAATATTTCTCAGTGCATCTTTTGTTATCCACATAAACATGTTGCCTGCTGTTACTTCTTCTCCTCCTTTCTTTTTTGAACGGCCGAAAGCCTGAAGTTTTCACCAGCTCCTTTCTATCCAATACTTACTTTCTTTTCTTTACTGTTCGAAAACCACCCAGCTTTCCCATTTCACCAAACCGCATGTACTCTCATCCCTTCACCATGCAAGCACCATGCATCAATCCCTCTCCAGTTTTCCATTTCATCATTCTGTCCTTTTATTTATGTTTTATTCATCGTACTTTTGTTTTTTTGAACCATGTTTGAAACGTTACTTCCTCTCCGCCGAACCACGCAAGTTCTCCCTTCCATGATCGCCAACGCTGACCTCCCCTTCACTCACTTCATCACCGCTCAAGCCCCCCTTGTCTCCAAATTGAACCCAGTACTTCTCTTTCACATCTCCGCGGTGACCACCTCGGCAACCGAAATACCCACCGTACAAACCTCCGCACGCCGTTGCTAGTACCCAGATCCGCTCTGACAAGCCACCCTACCACCTTGACCAAAGCTTCGAAACCTATCCAAATTAAGAAGACTAAGTTTGTTTATATGAGCAGTTGCGGCGCAAGTTTCTGTTTTAATTTTACTTGCGAGATTGAACTGAAGTAGCTATCTCTATTTATAATAAGAGGCACCTTGGCTCGCACATATTCGAAGAGTAGGTCTGCATACCCACATACAGAGTAGGTTGTATAGTCTGCATCGATGGGTATTAATTTGAGAACACAGAAAAGAGCTAGTTGTAGTTAAAATCATAGGAAAAATAGATTAGTTGTGTTTTCCCTTTTCCTAGCTTTGTTGATTTTGATTTGTTAGACAAATAGCTTAGCAAGATGGAAATGTGGCGTACGAATTGCATGTGCGAAGGACTTATGTGTGCAGATCAATGATATTTTACAAAAATGTTGATGCAAATAAATATGCAACTAGAACTTGTGTGCAGATCTTTGACGTATACACTGATAATAGTGCCCACTAGCTACTTTAAGAATTTTACATGATCTTTCCATCCGTTCAGGTTAATGAGATTATTTTATATCTCTTCCCAAAAGAAAATCTTTTCTAAAATTTTGCTGTTAAAGATTTCCTCATCGACCATCAATTTTCCCTTTGTTATCCGTAGGTTTCCACTTTCTAGTATGATTGTGTTTTCACTTCAAGTTAGCTGTTTGATTGTATGTTGCATGTGCATTTTGCTTTTAGGTGAAGGTAGGTTAATAGGAGTATTTAGGGTAGGCAGAATTGTTATATGTAAATTGGCATGTCAATACGAGCTGTATTCATATATGTCTACAATATAGGTTAGCAGCAGTAATATATAGGGCAACTGCTGTTGATGGGTGGAGATTTGGAAGATTTGGATGGCACGTTGATTGATGCGCATAGCAGAAGTTTGGGAAGCAAGGTGAAAAAGTGTCAAGCAGGAAGTGTTTTTAAATATATAAAATTTTATATTCATGATCATGTGACCAACATTTAATCTTTGTACGGTCACACACGAACTCCAAACCGAACAAAAATAAACACACTACTACGAATAAATATTACAGTCCCAATGAAATTTATTCCGTTGGAAATAGACTCCATTTGCACAACGACGTTATTTTAATTCCAATATATTTATTTAAATTTCGCCTACCGACAAGATAACTGGCTTCAAAGTGGAAAACTAGAAATAATTGGCTATGCGTATTCCAATAAAATTCGTTTCATCGAAAACGGAGATTGTTTGGAAAACTGCTATTTCTAACGCTTATTAATATCAATAAATTACAAAATAATTAAATTGAATTATAATAAACTATTATTATCATACATATCCAAATAAAATAACATATATAAATTAGTATGGTCTTAAAACTTGATATTAACGTATTCAATGTCCAAATACTACTGAAAATCCTTTAAATTTATAAATAAACATTAACCGTTTTTAAAGCGATTTCAATTACGACTATTTTAAATTTTTAATTGGATATATCTCACAATATATAAGCTGAAATCCCGATTTTTCTCTTTTATTAGAAAATTATAATCATTAAGATTCCAACGTTCCTTATTACACAGAATTCCAATTTAAAATAGATTATGTACATTCAGTTGAGGTTCAAAATTCAATATTATGAACTACCACGCTATTACGAGCTCGTTTTATGTTAAATATAAATATAAATGTTAAATCTTCGTTTTAATAAACGAATTCAATGTTAAAATCATTAATATTTCAAATATAATATTTAAAACCGATTTAAATATTCGAAATTAAATAGATGAAAAATCCGGTTTGTTACAAAGATGAACATCAAAAGACGTTGATCAAAAACTATATAGAGGAATGATAGGATCATTATTATATGTAACTGCCAGTAGACCAGATATAACGCACAGTGTATCTCTTTGTGCAAGATATCAATCATAACCTAAGGAAACTCATTTAACATCCGTAAAACATATTCTAAGATATGTAAAGCATACATCAGATTTTTAATTATTTTATCCTAAAAACGATTCATTCGATCTTGTTTCATACTGTGACGCTGACTATGCTGGATGTAAATCTGATAGGAAAAGTACTAGTGGAAGATGTCATTTTCTAGGACATTTCCTTGTATCTTGTTTTAGTAAAAAACAAAAAATTGTATCTTTGTCAACAACTGAAGCAGAATATATATCTGCTGCTTTGGCATGTTCACAAGTAATTTATATGCAACGGACATTAAATGATTTTGGTTTAAACAAAAGTAAATCACCTATATACTGCGATAATACAAGTGCTATAAATATATCTAAAAATCCTACTCATCATTCAAGAACTAAAAATATTGATGTGCGACATCATTTTCTAAGAGATAATGTAAGTAAAGAAAAGATTTCACTTGAATTTATAGAAACAGATAAACAAATAGCCAATATATTAACCAAACCATTAAATGAAGCAACATTCACTAAATTTAGGAGAGAATAGGTATATGTTCATTAAGTGAATTAGAATAATTAAAGTAATAATATATATATATACATATATATAAATATAATAAGGAATTAAAATAATAAAATTTGCAACAACACCATGTCGACATGAATATTCCGGTATGTCAACATATAACTGAATTTTTTTAAAATTAATTCCCACATAAAGTTAGTTATTCCAACTATATAACTCCTTTAATTTGACTTTTCTTCTTCGTTTTCATTCTTCTTCTCTATAAAAGCTCTAAATTAAAAATTATAATGGCTTTCACTAATCCAAATACTCAAAACAATTGTGATTCAGACGCTGGACCATCCGAGAGTCCATTTCAATGATCTACGCTTTCTAGATTGATCAAAATTAAAGAGAAAATGGAGTATTTACTGAAAATTGTGGCTGAGATGCAATTGCTTCAAATTAAAATAAGTCAAGAGCAAAACAAACAAGGAAAAGTATAACGACCCAACTTTCGAACACATCGGAAGCCGTGTCATTAATAAGAATAAGGATAGATAGAAGATAAAATCACAGAAAAAACATCAGAATCTCACAGCGGAATTTTTACAAAAGATGATACATCATAATATTACATAGTACTACATATTACATCAGAGCACCATAGATCTAGTGAAACAAGCCATTCATAGTACATCTTTAATTACATATCATTGACGACTAACTTGCAGACTTAATTATACAGTTGATATGATAGGTAGACTAGCATACAGAAAGTTCCATCCAGCCTTCCAAGTTTTGTCAAGACCTGATTCACTTGTCTACTCATAACAAGTGTTATGAGTACCCAAGAGTTTAAGGGAAAACACAGAAAAATAAACTTTGGGTTAGTCAGGGGACTGGTGTGAGTAAACAGTTTAAAACAGATTAAAGAATTTAAAATATCTCATAAGACCACGCCGTGAATACGGAACGGGTTTATACCTTATCAGAATAAAACACTTTGTATATTTTAAATCAGATATTATCATAGCGTCTAGGTTTTTCGACAATTAATTTATAATTTGAAGAATGCTTGCATCTCACATTCTTCTATATAATATACAAATAAAAAACCGCTTGGCGCTTAAATTGGATTTCCGATTTTGACAAGGTATGTGACCACCTCCCGGTAGTGTTTCTCTAGAGGCGAATACACTTGGGTTCACAAGAACTTCTTGCAACCCGGCCCACACATGACCAACCACTCATTTCTCTTGAGTGTATCGAATGTATATCACCAATGGTTGTGTACGGCAACCATTTCCTGAATGGGCAGAATCGATAGAATAAGGAACAAAAGGAATTTCTCTAGATAGGTGATGCTACATCCTAATGGGAGCGACCCACATAGCCATGCTGCCTGCCCGATTTTTTTCATTTCCTGGGTGTGAGGCCTGAGGCTAGACTTACCCTTTCTTCATCACTGTTTATTTCTTTTGAATGTCACATCGTCAAAACTCGCCAATCACTAATTGACTTCCCCAAAAATATAATATAGGTATAAAGCGAGAGAAACGAATTCCTCTACCACCATATAACTACGTTTGAAGACATCAACATACATGATCAGTTAGAATTACTTTGTCAGACATTCATCCATTTAAGTTGTCTCGGGATTGAACAAACCGAAGGCGTTATTCAAGAATAACACTTGTATGTCTCCATCTTCTTTGACAATCTCTGACGCGTGGCGTATAAATCAAGTCGAAGTGGAATATAAAATTCCGGACTCTTCGAAATGATGAACGGAATATTTCTTTTAAATCATTAGCCTAACATGATTTATAACTTAATTAACAGACAAAATTTTAGTCAACAAAAAACAGTATACGATTATTTTACTTATATTTGGATATTTTGATTATCTTTTTAAAAATGGACAATTTCAGTGTGCGCGTCGCACACTGTTTTTTTTTTCTTTCCATTTTTGTTCGTCAACTTTATTTATGTGATAATGAACACTTTCATTATTCTTTAGAAAATTATTCTAATTATTTATAAATAAACTAAATTTATAATTTATTTAAATTCCAGCTTTTACACTTTATTTCCAACTATTGATAAGAACTACACTCGATCTTCCATTGCTGATTCACTTCCTTCTTGCCACTTGATAGTTAAAACAAAAATGCTATTTTTATTTTTCTTATTTATTTCAATTATATTTCAATTTAATATTTATTAAAACTTGGTTTTAAATTTAATCTATATTTAAAAACCTCTTTTGAAAACAATACTTGCCAAAGTACCACATTGGAAAGTACCACTTTAAATTCCCTGGTGTGCGCGCGTGCAAATCATCCCAGCTCCCACGCACCAGCCTTTACCAAAATGCCAAACACCATAGTGCCAAAGTACCAATGCACCGCTCCCCGAAATCCCTTGCCACGACTGTGTTTCCTCTTCATACCCACAGTACCACCTGGTACTTTGGCATTTGCCAAAGTAACAAAGTACCACATCCCTGTCACTGATGATTTCTGGCCCGATCACCCCTAAACACTGATGTTTTCTTCTCCGATCAACACGCCTGCACGTGCATGTGCACACACGCAGGGGCCCACGTCCACCTCCGACGACCACCCACACACGCCGCGCTCCCCTCACTGATCATCATTCACCACCCCGATCACCTCCTCCACATCGCTATATTAATTTTACCCTACCACACATCTCGACGGAAAAAGCACCATCCAGGAAAAACACCACCACTTCTCGTCTCGACCGTGTGCCACCGTCCGCTTCCTGCCACGTCACCCTGACATTCCGACGCCACCATCCACCTGGACCGCACCCCCTAGCCTCACCGATGAAGAGGAGTTCCGATGACAAGAACGAAACCCAAAAACCTAATTTGAACCCTATTATAATCATGTTCTCCAATTTTACAAAATAGAAAAATTGTTTAGCATTTTTCCTGTCATCTACAACCTCCCCTACTCCTTCTAGCCGAACGCCACCATTCCTAGATGAGCAGTTCGTCGGGGGTTCACAAAAAAATGATTTTCCCATCATCTCCTTTTTTCTTATGATTCCTACTTTAAAAAATCATGATTTTTTTTTAAAATCATCATTATGATCTGCCATCATGTTTATGTAATCAAGACAAGTTTTTAAAACTTTTGAAAATACACTTTGGTTTTGAGATTACAGAGGGTACTGTCATTTCTATTTTTTCATGTTCTGGGTACATTTAGAAGTAGATTTCCTTACTTCAGACCAGTGTGGTAGTAATGTAGTGGTTTAAAACCTAGATAGTAACATAATTACATCTTCTAACCTATCTTCCACTGGTTTGAGGGTCATCAGTGTGTTCTTCCTAGATCTGGAACCAAAACAACAGGATTTGTTATCCTGTCAGTACAAGTTTCTAAACAAAATGGTGATCAATAAAATAAAGTACCTACCCTAGCTCTTTGATTAAAAAAAATGATTCAAGCCAAGTTTGCATTCAATAACCAAAGAAAAACAATAACCAGACAATTTGACAGTCCAAACAGAAAAATACAAGAAGAAGATGTTGAAAAGTTTACTCACAGATAAGTGCTTGAAACTCTTAGCTTTCTACTGATTTTGCTTTGAATGGTTTGGGTTGTGAGGAGAGGTGTGCATGCTCAGGTCTATTTATAGGGGAGAAAAATCATAAAATATTGGTGGCATTAATTGCATATCTGCAAACAGTTTCAGTTTTCATTTGTGACCAATGATAGACAACATGAAAAATCCCTTTCTCTCTCAAAATCAATGCACCATTTTCTAAATTCACATGGCTTTACTCAGCCAATTCATGCTCTGAAAATCCCCTTGCACAGGGCACATTCTCCTCACATTGGCCTTCTATGAAACATCACATTTAATGCCAATGTACATCTATGTTTTCACTAAATCTTTCCTTGGTTTAAACAAATATGGTAGTCGTCCTATTGTACCATAAATGCTCAGAATTTCATTTGGTTTCTCCATCACATTTCCCGCATGACATTTTGATTTAAAAAGAAATCATTTAAAATTCATACTTGGCTTTCAAGGTGTTCTAAAATCTGAAAGTCTAGTGCAAAAGATTCACGGCATGTGATGAAATATGCATAGAAAAATCTTAGAAAATCTATGTGTAAGCAATGATCTAGTGTAGGTAAGATTTATGTTTTATATTTTCAAGTATGCACAAAATCCTAAGGAGAAATGTTTGCTTGAGCATAAGAAAATATGATTTTCTTCTATATTTTTATGCTTAGGAAAATCTAAAAATATTAGATCATGATAATGCGGCCATGTGAAATATATTTCCTCCTAGATCCTCTTTACTAGCCTCTTTCTAGTGTAGGTTGTATACTTGAGTGTGCGTGTGTATATATATATAAACATGTTTGCAAGAAAGGATATGCATGTATGAACAAAAGATTTCCATCTTGGTCTTGCTTTGACAAATCAAGTGGTTTTTAGCATGTTTTATCCAAGTGTACTTCATGTTTTAAAACAAGAATTTGCTTAAAAAAAAATAAGGTTTTAAACTCTTTGTAAAAATGAATAAGGTATATGTAAAAAAATGGCATTTTAAAACTTGCTATGCACATGTGTTGTCCTACATACATGTAATAAAAAATGAATTTAAACAAATGCCGTCTTACACAAGCTATCATACATACATGTGAAAAAAAGAATTTTAGCAAATGTTATGATATATGCATATGGTAATGCTATCATACACAAGTTGACAAGTTTTTGAATTATTTAAGGTATGGATTTTTAAATCGTATTTGTAAATACGTACTTACGATCAAATCAAAGTTTGTATTAGCGATGTGTGGTAAGAATTGGGCCATTACAATCTACCCCCTTATAAAAATTTCATCCTCGAAATTTGTAAACAGAAGATAAGCAAAAGATAATATATATCATATCATAATATGTCAAACTGACTACAGCAAAATATAAGTACTATACTCGACTAGTATCGAGTTATAGATTACTTTAATATACATATCTGCCACGCTACTAGTACTATTATATGTACAATACCATCCGAGTCCATCCATCCTACTCTGAGTTGCTGCTGATCTCGATGACATCCTCATCATCTGAAATAATCATCTCCTCATCGTCTGGAATGATAATCATCTCCTCATCATCTGGAATCATAATCACCTCCTCACTATCCGAGATATCAATCACCTCAACTACCTCATCACTCTCCTCAGGGTCGTCATCATCTGAGAGCTTTATGAGCTCAATAGGAGAAGGTGGGTATAGCATCATATCAGGGTATGCATAATCCATGGGTATACCCAAATTCCCGCTATTTGCCTGAAACTGTGCCATCTCCTGAGCGAGATGTTCCCACGGGAGTGCTAACTGCCCATCCATTGGTATAGGTGGGGTCACAATCCATGGCTCGTATTGTGGATGAGCAGGTAGGATGTCCTCCTCCGGCTCTTCCTCCGGATCCTCCTCGGGCTTTTCCTCAGGCTCCTCCTTCGGATCCACCTCAGGCTCCTCCTCAGGTTCCTCCTCATCATCCATATCATCATCGTCCTTCCTGTCTCCATCGTCTCCACTGCTCTATCATCACTATCTCCATCATCCCCTCCCTCGCCTGCATAGTACTCCTCCTGGTCGTCATCTCCCTCATAATAGGGCTCCTAAAGAAAGTCCATACTGTCCTCCTCAATGGAAGACTCCCTGTGATAGATACCTGACTCCTCTGTGTCTACATATCGTCTCGTCCCCTCATCATCCTGAGTACCTACAAGCTCATGAATACTGATGCCGGTGTGCAATCTTAATCTCTGTATTGGGGTCAATCTCTTCCTTGCGGTTCTCTTGAAGATAGGTGCCATCTGGAAAAGAAACAAAGAACAAATTTCGGCATATGTTATAGTAAACTTAAAGAGTTCATAAGTCCTACGAATACCGAGTCCTCAAAACCTCCATAATCCACAGAGATGAAAACCCAAAATTCCATTTCCAGGTAAAAGATAACATACATAACAAACCATACAATACCATCATACATAGGATACATCCAAATCAAACATAGGATAGCTAACACCTAGTTCAAAACAAAATCCGGATAGAATTTCCTGATGTGTTTATCCGTTTCCCAAGTACAGTCATATGGATTCTCGCTTCATTGTATCTTGAGTTGCTTCACGACCTTACTCCGGAGTTGCTTTTCTTCTTTATCCACCACATAGACTGGATATCTAACCACAGTCAAGTTTGGTTCAATCTCAAGATCCTCCTGAACCGATGGTTCTAAAATCAAAGACGGGGCGTGAACACATTTTCGAAGGTGAGACACATGAAAAACATTGTGAATCCCTGCCATTCTTTTTGGTAATTCCACCCTATAAGCAAGAGATCCAACCTTCTCAAGAACACGGAAAGGTCCCACATATCGTGGAGCTAACTTCCCTATTTTACCATATCTGATCGCTCCCTTGATTGGTGAAATCTTGATAAACACAAAATATCCAACAGAAAAATTAAGATCCCTTCGTCTTTTGTCTTCATAGCTTTTCTGTCGATACTGGGCCTCCTTCATTCTTCTTTTGACTAACTCAACCTTCTCAGTTGCCTCTTGGATCATATCTGGTCCGAGAACAAGTTTATTTTCTGACTCCACCCAACAAGTTGGTGATCTGCACAGTCTTCCATAGAGAGCTTCATATGGTGCCATGCCTATACTCGTTTGGTAGCTGTTGTTGTAAGAGAATTCAACTTGATGTAGGTTATCCTCCCATGACCCTCCAGAATCAAGAATACATGCTCTTAACAGGTCTTCCAATATCCTGTTTAGCCTTTCTGTTTTTGCGTTTGTTTGGGGATGATAAGCAGTACTTAGAATCAGCTTAGTCCCCAAAGTTGTTTGGAGTGCTTCCCAAAATTTACTAGTGAAAATGGGATCTCTATCACTTATAATACTTACTAGGACTCCATGTAATCGTACAATCTCTCTTATAAAAATATCGGCTAACGAAGTTGCAGTCCGAGTTGGTTTCACCAGAATGAAATGCGCAATCTTGTCAGTCGATATACTTTAACCAAAACTCCTTCATATCCCCTTCTGGTCTTGGGTAGACCATCGATGAAATCCATTGATATCATTTCCCACTTCCAGTTGGGAATCTCCAAAGGTTTCAGTCATCCTACTGTTTTCTGATGATCACCTTTTATTTGCTGGCAGCACAGACACTGATTTATATAAGCTAGAATATCTCTCTTCATTCCGAGCCACCAAAATACTCGCCTCATATCTCTATACATCTTGTGCACTCCCGGATGAATTCTTAGCCTTGATTTATGGCATTCTGCTAAGACTTCTTGCCTTAGCCCGTCAACATCCGGAACACACAGTCTCCCATTTATTCTGAGAATACCTAGGCTATCCACTTCAAAATCTGACTCCCTTCCTCTTATAACTCCTTGAATTAACATCTCCAGATTTTCATCTTTCCGTTGATTTGCCGTTATTCTTCCTTGAAGTGCTGGAGTAGCTTCTAGAAGAGATAAGATTGCATTTCTGCTTAGGGCGTCTGCTACGACATTTGCTTTTCCTGGAGTAAAGATAATATCAAAATCATATGATGCGAGGAATTCTAGCCACCTTTGTTGCCTCAGATTGAGATCTTTTTGGCTAAACAGATATTTGAGTGGTTTGTGATCTGTGAAAAGCTCGAACTTCCCTCCTAACAGGTAGTGTCTCCACATTTTTAAGGCTAAAACAACTGCCAATAACTCTAGATCGTGTGTAGCGTAATACTTCTCATGAATCTTCAATTGTCTACTAGCATACGCAATCACACGTCCATACTGCATTAACACTGCACCAAGTCCAACTCCACAAGCATCGATATAAACCTCAAATCTACTTTTCCCATCGGGAACAGCTAAAACTGGTGCTTCTATCAATCTCTTCTTTAACTCCATGAATGATTATTCACATTTTGGAGTCCATATAAATTTCTCACCCTTCTTAGTCAGCTTAGTCAGATGAGAAGATATCTTAGAATAATCTTGGATAAACCTCTAGTAGATATCTTAGAATAATCTTGGACAAACCTCCTGTAATATCCTGCTAATCCCAAGAAACTACAGACTTCCGTTAGTGTTCTGGGCTGCTTCCATTGTTGCACTGCTTCAACTTTATTGGGTCCACAGAAATACCAACTCCATTTACGATGTGCCCCAAGAATCTAAGATCAGATCGCCAGAAAAGACATTTAGAAAACTTTGCCTTTAGTACATTCATCCTTACAGTCTCCAATACCACTTCCAAATGATATCGATGTTCTTCTTTTGTCTTTGAGAAGATTAAGATATCGTCGATAAAAACTAGGACAATTTTTTTCAGAATCTTTCTAAAGACACGGTTCATCAAATCAAAAAAATGCGCAGGTGCGTTGGTTAATCCGAATGGCATAACTAACCATTCATAAATGAAATCCGAGCCTCTAAAAGCAGTTAAAGGAATACTATCTTCGGCAATTCTTAACTGGTGGAATCCTATCACAAGATCCATTTGGGAAAATACCGTAGCTCAATTTAACTGGTCAAAGAGATCGTTAATTCGAGGTAAAGGATACTTATTATTGATGGTCACTTTATTTAACTCTCTATAGTCAACGAATCTTAGTGATCCATCAGACTTAACCACAAAAACTACTGCTGAACCCCAGCTTGAAAAGCTTGGCCTGATCTATCCTCTGGCCAACAAATCTTGGGTTTGCATTTCGAGTTCCATGACTTCCTTTGGCACCATTCGTTTTTTTGGTTGAACTATCGGTCTGGCTCCTGGAATTAGATCGATTATGAACTCTATCTCTCAATGTGGGGGAAAATCCTTAACTTCTTCAAATATGTGAGAGAAATCTTTGACTACTTCTAACGTCTCCAAATTTTCTTGTGGTGCTTCCAAAGCATACAAGAAACTACACATACCGGGTTTTCCACACGGTGTCCTAGCTTTGCTCCCGATGTTGGTTATCAAAGTTACAATTTCTTTATCGCATTTAATCTTAGCTTGGAATTTACTCAACCAGTCTATCCCAAGTATAAAATTAAATCCTTTAAAGTCCAAAACGTAGAAATCAAAAATGAAGGAATGCGAAAGGTACGAGAGTGCCACATTATCACAATACATTTTTAATTCAGTTTTCCCGCCAATAGGATTTGATACGCAAATTGGATTCGGAGAAATTTTTGGAATAAAATGGAATTTTCCTACCGTTCCAGAAGAAATGAAACTATGCAAGGCACCAGTGTCAAATAAAACATGAACATTAATTCCATTTAAATCAAAAGTACCTTCGAGAACTCCTTTTCCCTTCACATCCTGGGAAGTTGATGGTTCACTTTTAATAGCATAAACCTTTGGTTGTTGTGCCATTTTCATGAGTAGACAGTCCTTAACCAAGTGCCCAGGCTGATGGCAATTGAGACATAGAGTCTTCATGACCATTGCATTACCAGGGCCTTGCTGTTGTTTCTGCTATAGCTGTTGAGGTTGTTGCTGCTGAGTTTGCTGTGGCTTTTTTGCTGCTGGTTTTGTGCAGAACTTAGCAATATGCCCCTTCTACAGACAATTGTGGCATTTTGTATCTTTGAATCACTCCTTGGCCCCTATTTTTGGTACTCCCTTGTTGTTCCAATTTGGGTTGAATTTCCTTTTACTGGGATTCTCACCACTGGGTCCTCCCGTCTGCACTTTTGCAATTGGCCTCTTTCCCTCAAGTGCCACATAGCGAACCGCCATATAAACTAGATCAACAAATGGAATCTTGAGATGCCCAATCATTTGAACTTGCAGGCTAACCTTCAATCCTGCTATAAACATTTCATTCTTTTTGAGTGGGGTGTTGATCAGTTCTGGGCCAAAACAGGAAAGTGCATTGAATTTGTTCTCATATTCAGATATTTTCATGTTCCCTTGTTTGAGATCGATGAAATCTCGATACATCCTGGTTTTCCCAGTGGCGGGAGGGAATTGCGCTTCAAATGCCTCTTTGAATTTGTCCCAAGTAAAATCTTCTTCAGGAACAATCGCAGTTTGAGCATCCCACCAATTTGCAGCAGCTTCTTGGAGTTTCCACGAACCTAAGAGACATTTCTTCTCATCATTCAACTTCAATCCTTTGAAAATCCTCTCACAGGACCTCAACCATGCTTGAACCTCACTAAAAAACTCAGTCCCTCTGAATACCTTCCCTCCCAGAGTGGTATATTCCTTATAGATAGTTGAAAAGCTTTTTTCCTGTTGGACTGGCGTAACTTCCTCAACAGTTTCTACTCGATCTTGAGAGGCAGTATTACGCCCATTGGTAGTGGTAGTCCCACTAGCTGACCTCTTAGTGCACGGGTACTCATACTTAATTACCAGAATACGATAGGTCGATAATCAAGACTTGATTGGATATAACTAACTTAGGTATATCATTCAAGTTGATCTAAATTTATCTTATTTATTTTAAAATTTTAAAATAAAAATACGCTCTCTCACACTCACCCAAAGCCTAGGTAATCAGTAACCTAAGCTCTGATACCAACTGTAATGGCCCGGCGATTTCAGCAAGCTTTTCATTCATCCCTCCACCCCCTAAGCAGCAGGATAATATCCCATCATGGCTTACACTGGTACCTCAGAACGGCTTTTACGGCCAGCCTCGCGACTAGACCAACCCACATTGTCAGGAGATGTAGGGGTAAGAGTCTCCCGTTCGCCACCTAACGCAAAGCGAGAACCCCTTTCATCCATACCAATTAAGCAACCAGCTCTGATACCAACTGTAATGACCGAACTTTCGAACACATCGGAAGTCGTGTCATTAATAAGAATAAGGATAGATCAAATGATAAAATCACAGAAAAAACATCAGAATCTCACAGTGGAATTTTTACGAAAGATGATACTTCATAATATTACATAGCAGTACATATTACATCAGAGCACCATAGATCTAGTGATACAAGCCATTCATAGTACATCTTTAATTACACATCATTGACGACTAACTTGCAGACTTAATTATACAATAGATATGATAGGTAGACCAGCATATATAAAGTTCCATCCAGCCTTTCAAGTTTTATCAAGACCTGATTCACTTGTCTACTCATAACAAGTGTTATGAGTACCCAAGAGTTTAAGGGAAAAACAAAGAAAAATAAACTCTGGGTCAGTCAGGGGACTGGTATGAGTAAACAGTTTAAAACAGATTAAAGAATTTAAAATATCTCATAAGACCACGCCGTGAATACGGAACGGGTTTATACCTTATGAGAATAAAACACTTTGTATAATTTAAATCATATATTATCATAGTGCCTCTGTTTTTCCACAATTAATTTAGAATCTAGAAGAATGCTTGCATCTCACATTCTCCTATATAATATATGAATAAGAAACTGCTTGGCGCTTATGGAAAATTGGATTTCCGATTTTGACAAGGTATGGTACCACCTCCCGATAGTGTATCTCTAGAGGTGAATACACTTGGGTTCACAAGAACTTCTTGCAACCCGGCCCACACATGACCGACCACTCATTTCTCTTGAGTGTATCGAATGTATATCACCAATGGTTGTGTACGGCAACCATTTCCTAAATGGGCAGAATCGATAGAATAAGGAACAAAAGGAATTTCTCTAGATAGGTGATGCTACATCCTAATGGGAGCGACCCACAAAGCCATGCTGCCTGCCCGATTTTTGTCGTTTCCTGGGTGTAGGGCCTGAGGCTAGACTTACCCTTTCTTCATCACTATTTATATCTTTTGAATGTCACATCGTCAAAATTCGCCAATCATTAATTGACTTCACCAAAAATATAATATAGGTATAAAGCGAGAGAAACGAATTCCTCTGCCACCATATAACTACGTTTGAAGAGATCAACGTACATGATCAGTTAGAATTACTTTGTCAGACATTCGTCCATACAAGTTGTCTTGGGATTGAACGAACCGAAGGAATTATTCAAGAATAACCCTTGTATATCTCCATCTTCTTTGACAATCTCTGACGCGCGGCGTATAAATCAAGTCGAAGTGGAATATAAAATTCCGGACTCTTCGAAATGATTAATGGAATATTTCTTTTAAATCATTAGCCTAACACGATTTATAATTTAATTAATTAACAGATAAAATTTTAGTCAACAAAAAAACAATACATGATTATTTTACTTATATCTGGATATTTTGATTATCTTTTTTAAAATGGACAATTTCAGTGTGCGCGTCGCACACTGTTTTTTTCTTTCCATTTTTGTTCGTCAACTTTATTTATGTGATAATGAACACTTTCATTATTCTTTAGAAAATTATTCTAATTATTTATAAATAAACTAAATTTATAATTTATTTAAATTCCAGCTTTTACACTTTATTTCCAACTTTTGACAAGAACTACGCTCGATCTTCCATTCCTGATTCACTTCCTTCTTGCCACCTTATAGTTAAAATAAAAATGCTATTTTTATTTTTCTTATTTATTTCAATTATAATTTAATTTATAATTTATTAAAACTTGGTTTTAAATTTAATTTATATTTAAAAACCTCTTTTGAAAACAATACTTGCCAAAGTACCACATTAGAAAGTACTACTTTAAATTCCCTGGTGTTCGCGCGTGCAAATCATCCCAGTTCCCACGCACCAGCCTTTACCAAAATGCCAAACACCATAGTGCCAAAGTAACAATGCACCGCTCCCCGAAATCCCTTGCCATGACTGCGTTTCCTCTTCATACCCAAAGTACCACCTGGTAATTTGGCATTTGCCAAAGTACCAAAGTACCACATCCCTGGCACTGATGATTTCTGGCCCAGATGATTTCTGGCCCAATCGCCCCTAAACACTGATGTTTTCTTCTCCAATCAACATGCCTGCACGTGCACGTGCACACATGCAGGGGACCACATCCACCACCGATGACCACCAACACACGTCGCACTCCCCTCACTGATCATCGTGCACCACCCCGATCACCTCCTCCATGCCGCTACAGTAATTTTACCCTACCACACATCTCGACAGAAAAAGCACCATCTAGGAAAAACACCACCACTTCTCGCCTCGACCATGTGCCACCGTCTGCTTCCTGCCACGTCACCCTGACATCCCGGCGTCACCATCCCCCTGGACCGCACCACCCTAGCCCCATCGATGAAGAGAAGTTCTGACGAGAAGAACAGAACCCAAATACACAATTTAAACCCTATTTCTATCATGTTCTCCAATTTTACAAAAAAGTTTTTTTTTTTGCATTTTTCCTATCATCTACAACCTCTTCTACTCCTTCTAGCCGAACACCACCATTCCTAGTGAGCAGTTCGTCGGGGGTTCACAAAAATTGATTTTCCCATCATCTCCCTTTTTCTTATGATTCCTACTTTTAAAAATTATGATTTGTTTTTTAAAATCATCAATAGGATCTACCATCATGTTTATGTAATCAAGACAAGTTTTTAAAACTTCTGAAAATTCACTTTGGTTTTGAGATTACAGAGGGTACTGTCATTTCTATTTTTTCACGTTCTGGGTACATTTCGAAGTAGATTTCCTTACTTCAGACCATTGTGGTAGTAATATAGTGGTTTAAAACCTAGATAGTAACATAGTTACATCTTCTAACCTAGCTTCCACTGGTTTGAGAGTCATCAGTGTGTTCTTCCTAGAGCTGGAACCAAAACAACCGGATTTGTTATCCTGTTAGTACAAGTTTCTAAACAAAATGGTGATCAATAAAATAAAGTACTTACCCTAGCTCTTTGATTAAAAAAATGATTAAAGCCAAGTTAGCCTTCAACAACGAAAGAAAAACAATAGCCAAACAATTTGACAGTCCAAACAAAAAAATACAGGAAGAAGATGTTGAAAAGTTTACTCACAGATAAGTGCTTGAAACTCTTAGCTTTCTACTGATTTTGCTTTGAATGGTTTGTGTTGTGAGGAGAGGTGTGCATACTCAGGTCTATTTATAGGGGAGAAAAATTATAAAATATTGGTGGCATTAATTGCATATCTGCAAACAGTTTCAGTTTTCATTTGTGACCAATGATAGACAACATTAAAAATCCTTTTCTCTCTCAAAATCAATGCACCATTTTCTAAATTCACATGGCTTTACTCAGCCAATTCATGCTCTGAAAATCCCCTTGCGCAGGGCACATTCTCCTCCCATTGGCTTTCTATGAAACATCACATTTAATGCCAATGTACATCTATGTTTTCACTAAATCTTTCCTTGGTT
This sequence comes from Allium sativum, assembly GCA_030737875.1. Lineage (NCBI taxonomy): Eukaryota > Viridiplantae > Streptophyta > Magnoliopsida > Asparagales > Amaryllidaceae > Allium > Allium sativum. The sequence continues at coordinate 201,963,635 of CM060925.1, read as the reverse complement.
TAAACAAATATGGTAGTCATCCTATTGTACCATAAATGCTCAGAATTTCATTGGGTTTCTCCACCAAATTTCCCACATGACATTTTGATTTAACAAGAAATCATTTAAAATTCTTACTTGGCTTTCAAGGTGCTCTAAAATCTGAAAGTCTTGTGCAAAAGATTCACGACATGTGATGAAATATGCATAGAAAAATCTTAGAAAATCTATGTGTAAGCAATGATCTAGTGTAGGTAAGATTTATGGTTTATATTTCCAGGTATGCACAAAATCCTAAGGAGAAATGTTTGCTTGAGCATAAGAAAATATGATTTTCTTCTCTTTTTTTATGCTTAGGAATAACTGAAAATATTAGACCATGATAATGCGGCCATGTGAAAGATATTTCCTCCTAGATCCTCTTTACTAGCCTCTTTCTAGTGTAGGTTGTATTCTTGAGTGTGTGTGTGTGTGTGTATATATATATATATATATATATATAAACATGTTTGCAAGAAAGGATATGCATGTGTGAACAAAAGATTTCCCTCTTGGTCTTGCTTTGACAAATCAAGTGGTTTTTAGCATGTTTTATCCAAGTGTACTTCATGTTTTAAAACAAGAATTTTCTTAAAAAAAGAATAAGGTTTTAAACTCTTTGTAAAAATGAACAAGGTATATGTAAAAAAAAAAGGCATTTTAAAACTTGCTATGCACATGCGTTATGCTACATACATGTATCAAAAAATGAATTTAAACAAATGCTGTCTTACACATGCTATCATACATACATGTGAAAAAAATAAATTTTAGCAAATGTTATGATATATGCATATGTTAAAGCTATCATACACAAGTCGACAACTTTTTGAATTATTTAAGGTATGGATTTTTAAATCATATTTGTAAATACGTACTTATGATCAAATCAAAGTTTGTATTAGCGATGTGTGGTAAGAACTGGGCCATACAAAAAGTGACGAGGAATCTCTTAAAGCTTATAATGGATAATGAGACTAACACGATTATCATAAATGATGATAATCAACCAATGGAAGAAGAGGAAGAATCAGAAGAAGAACCGAAGGAAGAACCAGATGAGGAAGAAATGACGGAGGAGGAAGAACATCAAGAGGCTCAAACAACAGTCGCGGACGAAGATGATAACGTAGAATGCGTAGGAGAGGTCCTATTTGATGAAAATGGGAATGTGATTGAAAAGAATGGAGAATTCTGTCTCCATTATCCAAATTGTCCCATTCACAAGTCTCCCATTGTCAAATAATTTAGTGTTTAAGGATTGTCTAGATTTAGCTTTATTACATTCTTATGGTATGTCGTATGTATAAATCCATGTATATGTACACGTGTTTGTTTAACATAAAATTGTTGTTTATGATTGATATTGTTCTAAACCTTCTATAACATATGTATATGAATATCAGATTAAGGGGGTGTATTCTAAATAGTTGTTAAAATTATGGGGAGTATTTTTAGAAATATTACTTAGATTATACAGTTGTTTAACTTAGGGGGGATATCTTTAATCTTTCTTTTTGATAATGCCAAAGGGGGAGAAATTATAAATGTAACGACCCGTCTTTTTGACCGTGCCGAATCGACAAAACATGTCAACTCGAAACTTCCAAAACAACAGATTGTTATTAGCTTCTGATGTAAATAGAATAAATCATGGAATCACAGATCACGGACACAAATACAGAGCAATATAATATCTCGCAGCGGATATTTAAAATACAATAGTAGTTCATGAAGCTACTAAATAAATTTTACATTAGAGTTTACATAAATAATACAGCGGAAGTCTAATACAATAAAGAATTAATAACTGTCTGAAACAGAATGACAGAAATAACTTAATGACTGAAACAACTGATCAACAAGTAGATATAGGTTAGCCAAAAATCCAATATAAGCTCCAACTCCAAAGATGAATCTCAAAACTGGAATATTGATCTGACCCGAGCAATAATGCAAAACAAAACAACTCGGATCAGGATTGACATTCTCATGGAAGTAAATCAACTCAAATGAAATGTTCAATGAAATGCAATTAGTAAACTAAAGGATGTTTGGGATCACCATCCTCTAAGGATCCGTCAAACTAATACTATATAGTATAATACGCTATATACAATAGTGTCTATCAGTAAAGTAAAATATCAAAATAGCGTAAGCGGGATTACCATGATTACCCTTACACCGTTTATATATTCTCATAGTATATACAGTACCATAATTCCTCCGTAAACTGGAGGTTGATCAGAGGGCACTGCATATAAAACAGTACAAAACAAAGTCGTAGTGGGCTCGTATAAGGCATGTGACAAGGCACGCAAGGAATGCTAGGGTGGATTCACCATTTGCAGAGCTGGAGTAGTGGTAACGCATAGTAGCTACTACCGCCCACCTCGATACACACTCCCATAATCCAAAGGGCCCAAATCGAATCTCAACAATAATAGAAAATATCGAAGAAGTGTGGTCGATAAGAGGTATGACCTCACTTGGTCCGTGCATAGCTCTTGTTTTAGCCACATCAAGCTGACTCAAAGTAGTCAGGCTCTCATAATTAATATGAAATAAAATAAAATGGAGTCGTTCGCCAAATCATCCCCTTCATTCTGGAACTCCACCGCGTACACAGTTGTTAAAGTGGTTTTCGGCATTGGCAGAGAGTATGACAATAGCCGATCCCGGTCTCTTTAACAACCAATCGTTTACATTTTTCATACCATGGTCATTATTTTATAAATTACTTTATAAAATAGTTTATATGAAATCTCGTATTCGAATTTGAAATAAAAATTAAATATCTAACTTCGAATATACAAAATTTGAAACAACTCAAATTGTTTAAATCAAATCGATTTAAAACCATATCGAAAAGATTTCAAAATATAGTATAAGCAAATACTATACTATTTTACTTCGATTTTATATAACTTTCCGACAAAATCGCATGACAACTTTCAAATCCAAAAATTGACTTATATTTAAGTTATACCTTAAATATATCAATTTCTGTTTAAACCGATATCAAAACCTTTAACTTCAATTATATTTTGGTTCATCCTATATTCGCAAAAATTCAAGTTCGAAACCATTCAAATGATTCAAAAAATTTCTTTATAAGAAATCGTTTCAAGTCAATTCATTTGAATCCAACACTTTGGTTCGAAATTCGAAACATAAAATTCAACTCAAAACTTACATTTTCAATTAAAACAAAAGATATCTGTAACAGGCGAAATCAGCTCCTGTAGCTTCTTCGTCTCCATATGGACACTTGAAACCTCCATCAAACTTTCAACTACCTCCTTCTAATGTAACAGGCGCAGGTTTGACATTTCCCATTGTTAACAACGCCCTCCTTTCAACTGCGGTGCCTACTTCCTCCCTTCATTCTTCCAAGAACAAAAAACTAAAAGGAAAGTTTTGGGCAGATGATGATCTCGATGATGGTAATGATTATGGTCCGGAGGATGTGATGCCTGTCAGTAGTAAGCTGAAAACAACCAGAAGGCATACGCGGAACAATCCGATGTATGACCCATCTCTTACATGATGTGATTTGATTTCATGTTATGTTGTTCACCAACATTCAGACCTAAAGATAGCAAACTTTCATGGAATGCTTTATAAATTGGAAGATTTCGAGGTCGTCTAATTGGATACATCTTGCTTCAATGAGCTATGCAGCAAGTTACCGTGACATTAGCAATGTTTTGAGTCTTTTCATTTTGTAAGCTTGGCATATGTTTGTATATGCTTGATAGCTTAAATTTGTAAATATTTCGTTGATTAATAAAATTAGCGCTTAACTTTCAAAAAAAAAAAAAAAAAAAAAAAAAGATATCTGTAACAACCCGTATTTTCAATAACCTGTAATAACATAAATTGAGGCAGAATTAAATTATAAAATGGGAATCAAGGGAAACGGGCTATACCATTGCGTTCGTCTCGGAAAAATACGCGAAATATAGTCCGAGTTTTCAAAAATCGGAGTCCGTATGACCCAGTTAAGGCCCATTGAAGTCTTCAGAAAAATCCTAAGTAAAAACAGATTCAAATTTAAAGAATTGGGCCAGCTGGGCCAAGGCGGGAAAACTCTCGCCAGGGGCCCCATGTCGACAGGCCTGTCGACAGGGTCCCCAGGGAGTCGACTGCCCTGTCGACAGCCCTGTCGACAGGGGGTAGCCAGGCAGATTAGCCTGGCGCACCTCTTTGGTTTGGGCTTGGTTTGGGCTTGGTTGTGTGGTCTGTTTCTAGAGAGTTCCGGGATCTGATGGTCCTAATTGAATCTAGGGTTAATCCTATGGTCCAAATCACTAACCTAATCTATAAATAAGACCCTAACCTACCCTAAATCATTCATTATTCATCCTAGTAACTAAACTATGCCAAAATCCATCCTCTCATGGCCTCCACCCTCTTCATACAATCCCTAAATTAATTCCTAAGTAATTTTCCATGCATACAAGCATATTTAGGCTTGTATGATCCTCCTTAGCTTGCATTAAAGGCTTGTTTTTCAATTGGCATCATAAAGGAGGAGTCTTGATCAAGTTTGCTTGCATTTGGGGGTTTTAATTAGTTGCATAAGGGGTTTCTTGCATTTGTTATACTCATTTGAGTCCGCATAAACATTGTAAGCCCTCTTACCCTCATTTTAGAAACTATAAAGTTAATGCGTGATGAAAGTTGGGGTTTATGTATGTTTATTGAGTTGTGCATGTTATGCAAGGGTATTAAGCCATGATTTGTATGTTTATTAAGTTATGCATGTATACTAAGCCATGATTTGCAAGATTTATAAGTTATGCATGTTTATGCAAGTTTGTTAAGCCATGATTTGTATGTTTATTAAGTTATGCATGTTTATGCAAGTTTGTTAAGCCATGATTTGTATGTTTATTAAGTTATGCATGTTTATGCAAGTTTGTTAAGCCATGATTTGTATGTTTATTAAGTTGTGCATGTTTATGCAAGTTTAAAATGACAAGTTGTGCATGTTTTGACAAGTTGTGCATGTTTTGGCAAGTTGTGCATGTTTATGCAAGTTTAAAATGACAAGTTGTGCATGTTTTGACAAGTTGTGCATGTTTTGACAAGTTGTGCATGTTTATGCAAGTTTAAAATAACAAGTTGTGCATGTTTGACAAGTTATGCATGATTATGGTAATATGCAAGTTCACTACGCTAAGTTGTGCAAGTCTAACATGTTATGCATGATTGTTGTGCAAGTTTATCATGTATGTTGTGCCAAGTTCCCTCTTCCTATCCTTTATGCGTTACTACGAATATGTAAGCGATAGAATGACGTTGGGGGTTTTGGGGTAAACTTAAAATACATGAAAATATAAGATTGGGAATTTACCTATTAAGTTAGGTCTACCCCTTGGGAATTTACCTATTAAGTTAGGTCTACCCAAGTAATCGTTGACTTGTAATTATGTTTTGAAATAAAGTGGACATGACACTTAGAAAACATAAGTGTGGCCAACTCGAGGTTGGGTTGAGTTTGTAGCGTGATTCTACCCGGAACCGACCAGCTTAACTAGTGGCTACAAACAATAGGACCCAATGTGAGAAGTTGGTCATGTGGTGCCAAAACCCGAGGTTAGACTAAGTTGTGGTGTAAACCTACCCGGATCCGCCCGGCTTAACTAGTAACCACAACAAGGTCTAATGTGAGAGGTTAAGGTGCATTAAGCTAATTAATGCCTCATGATTAGGGTTAAGTCAGGGTCCACTAATACTTAACCAATTTGGGGATTCAAGGGATTAGAATGTGGTTAAGTTGTGAACCGTTAGCTACACTTAACTAGTTTAATCCATTTGGGAGTTCAAGGGATTAGAATGGGGTTAAGCCACACTTAACCAGTTTAATCCAGGATAAGTGAAGGGTTAAATCACACTTAACCCTCTTGGGGAAAACCCTAGCAACGTGGTCTGTTCTAACAGTAATCCCAGTTTGGTATCATTCACAACCCTAGAGGCTAGGCTAGGGCGGGGCACGATTACTGGACGGATGTAAACGACCAAAGGGCGATGGCCGAGTGGTACAGCGGTGCGGGTCCGGCGGGCTACGGACGTGCACGTAGTCCGATGTTGGACAAACTCGAGGCACGGGTACCAGTAGGATAGGGCTGTGCATTATTGCTTAAGTGTCCGGGATTGACACCCGAGGGCTTGATACACCCAAAGGTGGACCCAGCACAGACTAACTACAACCATATGTGGGCCATATGGACACCAACACTTGACGTGTTAGGTTTATAGGGAGCCGATCGACTAGACCGTGGGCTGGACCTTTTATTAAGGTCACTTCATGTTATTGGGCTAAAGTTTGGGCTAAGGGATCAATACCTGTTATGTTGGTTTGCTAGTACACCGTGGTGCAAAACTTAACCTTGTTTATGCGATGACACCTCTATCTATCTTGTAGTTACTTTACCATGCCAGTATGTTGTTATCTATGACCATCCCAGTTTACATCATGATGTTAACTTTATTAGTTTATAGACTGATCGTAGCAGGGCTTACTCAGTCTTTTTGACTGACCCGTTTTGTTTCGCCTCTTTTCTTCCGTTTCCCCCCCCAGGTTCTCAGGGAGGGAATACTGGAGCCTAGCTTGGATTTTAGTTGCTTCCTTGGATAGCTCAAGTATGCTTTGGACTTGGGCCGCTATGGTTTATCACTCTTACTTGGGGATAGTACTTATGTATTTTCAGCTTATCAGATGATGTATTTATCTAGACTTGTAATTTTGGGAAATTGACATTTTGATGTACCAGACTTGTGTTTTGAAATGGTTTATAAATCTTCCGCTGTTTTATTTACTCACTCTGTTTATTTACATATATATATATGTCATGTCCTGCCTTGCTATATCATTATGCATCTTTACCTTGTTTACAAATAATGCCCCTCCAAAGCTAGTGCATTCCTTTGCGAGTGACCCTGGCGGAGGTGGGGTGTTACATTTGGTATCAGAGCATATGGTTTACGAGAAGGGATAAAAAGGGTTTTAAAAACTTTTGAAAAACTACTTTCAAAACCAAGTATAAAGTATTTTCCAAAGAAAAGTCTAGCTATTTTAAAAGGCTATTCCCCAAAAAGCCATTAGCAAAATTCCTTCGTTTTTCCCCATTCTGAATCTATCTTTTTCTTCGTTTCCAGTATGGCCGACAATTTTGCCATTCCGGAGGGAGTTCACATACCTGTTTGGTATAGGAGACTTTTGGAGGCCAGGGCGACCGAAGCCGGCCCCGCAAATATTACTCCTCCTCCGGTTGTTGATGTTCCTCTTCCTCTTTTCCCTCAGCATCCTCAAATTGACTTCGCCGAGATTTGCCAAGGTTTTAAGGCGATGGGTTGCAGGAATTTCTTTGGAACCGAGACTTTTGTAGAGGCAAGGAATTGGTTGAAAGAGACCGAAGATCTTTTAGCCACCTTTGATATAGGTGACCGCAGGAAGGTTTTATTGGCAGTATGGTTGCTAAAGGAAGAAGCTGCACGTTGGTGGGTAGTCACCACCGCTACTAGGCCAATTGAGACTTGGGATGACTTTAAAGGAAGGTTTGGACTGAGATTCTTATCACTGAAGCAAGGGGACATGACTATTAGGGAATACATAGATAAGTTTAATCAACTGGCTCGCGTCAATATAGACTTGGTTAATACAGCTCAGAAGAAGGCCCTACACTTTGCTCTAGGATTAAACGAGCCATTACGTGATTTGGCCCTGTCTCATATACCCTTGGGGGCGACTTTCGAGAGTTTAGTGAATTTGGCCCTACTTCAAGAAGAAGGTAGCAATGACAAGAAAGAGGTCAAGGCGAATGAGTCTCAAGGCAAGAGAGTAAATTCCGGGAAACGGGGCAAGAATATGAAATGTAACTTCTGTGATGAAGTTGGACATATAGCCAGGGAATGTAGGAAGAAGGAGAAGAGAAAGCGGGGCGAATGCTTTGATTGTGGTGAGTTTGGACATTTCAGCAAGGATTGCCCGAGGAAACAAGGGCAAGGTCAGACTCAGTGTGCAGGACTATCTGGAGGGCGAATTCATCCCCTCAACCCCGTTCTTCCAGCTCATGATAGAGGTAGTGTTTCTGTTGAAAATCTTGTTTACATTTTCTGATTTTCCCTGTTCGAACTTTGTTTGATTCTGGCACATCGCATAGTTTTATTTCATCTGATCCAGTTGAAAGTTTTGCACCTAAGTACTAGTGTAGTTGATGATCCCGTATGTGTTTCGAATCCAATTGGGGGTTCTGCCCGTTTGTCTATGGTCTGAGTGGATTTGAAAATTTCTATCTTGAGTATAGAATTCTCGTGGGATGTTTATATTCTCGGTTTCAGGGGATATGGGTTGGTTTTGGGCATGGAATGGTCGTCCTGTTTTTGGGCCATTCTGGGTTTTTGTATATAGGGTGTGGGGCTCATGACTCGCCTCGGTAGTACCCTAGAAATTTCTAGCAACCCTATGGGTCCCGTCATGTTATGTTATCTTGAATCCCTCAACTCGTCTATTGATAGTTTGCAATCTGTGAGGGTGGTCCGAGAATATCCTGATATCTTGGGAAATGAAGGGGTTACCCTTAAACATGGGATAGATTTCCGCATTATCTGGTTGGTAATACCAAGCCAGTTTCGTGGCCGGTTAGGCACATGACCTCACGAGGTGAGAGTTAAGAAAGCAAGTCAAGGATTTGCTTGAGAAGAACTTCCTAAGACGAAGCATTTTCGAGTAGGGTGCTCCAGTAGCATTCGTTACTAATGTGGACGGTTTGCTTCGCTTATGTGTCGATTATTGTGAGAAGAATAGACAACCGTTACCAAGGATCGATGATTTATTTGATCAGCTAGTAGGAGCATCTGTTTTCTTTAGATCTAGCTACCCAATTCCATCAGCTTGGATGGCTGAGAATGGAATCGACAAGACTGCGTTTAGGACTCTAGATGGATTTTTAGAATGGCTAGTCATGCTATTTGGTTTGACTAAGGCACCCGCATATTACGTGATTTTGATGAGTAGGGTGTCTAGGGAGTCCTTGAACAAGTTTGTCAGGGTCGTCGTAGACGATATTTGATCTCCTCAAAAGAACGAGGAAGAGCATGTTAGACATCTCAAGAAGGAGATGGATACGTTTAGAGCCACCAGTTGAAGGTCAAGTTCTCCAAATGTCACTTTGGAGGAAAGAAATTGGATTTCTTGGGCACATAGTTCCTAAGTAAGGCTTAGCGGCGGACTCCGCTAAAGTGCTTGCGGTTTAAGACCGGAAAACTCTGAGGAGGGCAATTGAAGTAAGAAGCCTCCTCTGTTTGGCTAGTTAGTTAGCATTCCCGGAGCTTAGACTTACTCTTCTGAATCAAGAAGGGGGTTTCGCAGGAAGAAGATCCGCAGTTGGTCAAGAACATGGACCAGTTGATTCGAGGCAAGGTGTTAAGTCACCTCGCTAGATATATTAAAGATGACAAGGGATGACTAAGGCGCGATGAGAGATTATGTGTTCCTCGAGTGAAAGACTTGGTAAAGAAGGATCTTGAAGATGCGCACCACTCGAGGAGGTGGCCGGGTTGGTCTTAGGATGCATGTTGTGCCACCAGGTTAAGGCCTAGTCATGGAAGCCCAGTGGGCCATTACCTCCATTGGAAGTTTCGCAAGGGAAGTGTGAAAACATCTCGATAGATTATGTGGATAGACTACCTAGATCAAAGAAAGGGAATGCGGGTATGAGGGTCATAATAGGTAGACTCACGAAGAGTGCTCATTTCAGTCCGGTGGAGAGCGAGAGGACTGCATCATGGTCAGCAACGGTTTACCCTCAAGAAGTTGGCCAGTTTTGAAATAACCTACAAGAAGCCATGGGTAGGCAACTGGATCTAGGTACGGCCTATAGGCGGATGGTTCTTGTCGATTTAGCCTGAGTTATAGGAAATCACGTTTATAAGGGCAATTGGCAACGTGGATTGGTATTTTCAAGAAAAGTTCTGCTGCGTGAAATACTGTATAGTAAGTGGACGAGATCCAGGATTCACTAGTGGATTCTGGAGAGCTTGCATAAAATCATAAGGTTATAGTATGTTTAAGCCAAGTATACAGAAGGAAGAATAAGTGGAAAAGAAAGACGAGAGGCAATAATGAAATGAGTTCCAACTCGAATTCGGGAAATAGGAGTTAGGAAACCAAGGAATCATGAAGTGGAAGATAGTCAAAGCACAGTGGAGTTAAGCTCAAGGAAACGGGACTAAGAAGAGTGAAGACTAGATGCGCGCATCATATCTCTTTTTAAGAGTGCATCCTTGATCCTCGTTTTCCTGTGGAGCTTGCTTGCAAGTTGTCTTTTGCATATATCCTCTCGGTCCCATTCTCGATCCTATTTCTGTTGTAAACTCCATAAGGGGGTTAAGACTCATCGGTTAGTACTATATGTCAAAGTGGGAATGGATTTCTTGAAAATCCAAGAAGGAGTTTATCTAGTTATCTAGTTTATCGTGTCTATCTTGTCATGAGAACCTTAGGTAGAAACCCTTTGGTTGAAACATGTGTTTGAAACATGTTATGCTTGATGGTTGCAAGTGGTTGCAAGTGTTTGCAAGTGGTTGCTCGTGGATGCATTATACACGATTAGGCACTAGATCGGCTCACACACTCCTCATATTGCATGTGCATGAGTGTTTATGCTTATTCTTGGATGAAATTCGTATGCTATCACATGGATGTTGCATATGGATGTATGATTGAGCACGCATGTAGATATTATACATTATGTTAGGAATTTGCATACATATGGATTCATTTCACTGACATACATGTGCATTAAGGAGGTTTACTGTATCAGTAACCGCCTGATTTACATACATATGCATTAAGGAGGTTTACTGTATCAGTAACCGCCTGATTTTTGCATTAGGTAAGTACATATACACACACTTTTGCATATGTTCATCCAGCATTTAGAATCTTTTAAGGACAATGATTGCTCGTGGATGATGCTTTCAGTAGATGGATGATTGGAAGGTAGGATACGTTCTTCCTAACTTGAAGATTTCGGGGACGAAATCCTTTAAGGAGGGGAGAATGTAACAACCCGTATTTTCAATAACCTGTAATAACATAAATTGAGGCAGAATTAAATTATAAAATGGGAATCAAGGGAAACGGGCTATGCCATTGCGTTCGTCTCGGAAAAATACGCGAAATAGAGTCCGAGTTTTCGAAAATCGGAGTCCGTATGACCCAGTTAAGGCCCATTGAAGTCTTCAGAAAAATCCTAAGTAAAAACAGATTCAAATTTAAAGAATTGGGCCAGCTGGGCCAAGGCGGGAAAACTCCCGCCAGGGGCCCCATGTCGACAGGCCTGTCGACAGGGTCCCCAGGGAGTCGACTGCCCTGTCGACAGCCCTGTCGACAGGGGGTAGCCAGGCAGATTAGCCTGGCGCACCTCTTTGGTTTGGGCTTGGTTTGGGCTTGGTTGTGTGGTCTGTTTCTAGAGAGTTCCGGGATCTGATGGTCCTAATTGAATCTAGGGTTAATCCTATGGTCCAAATCACTAACCTAATCTATAAATAAGACCCTAACCTACCCTAAATCATTCATTATTCATCCTAGTAACTAAACTATGCCAAAATCCATCCTCTCATGGCCTCCACCCTCTTCATACAATCCCTAAATTAATTCCTAAGTAATTTTCCATGCATACAAGCATATTTAGGCTTGTATGATCCTCCTTAGCTTGCATTAAAGGCTTGTTTTTCAATTGGCATCATAAAGGAGGAGTCTTGATCAAGTTTGCTTGCATTTGGGGGTTTTAATTAGTTGCATAAGGGGTTTCTTGCATTTGTTATACTCATTTGAGTCCGCATAAACATTGTAAGCCCTCTTACCCTCATTTTAGAAACTATAAAGTTAATGCGTGATGAAAGTTGGGGTTTATGTATGTTTATTGAGTTGTGCATGTTATGCAAGGGTATTAAGCCATGATTTGTATGTTTATTAAGTTATGCATGTATACTAAGCCATGATTTGCAAGATTTATAAGTTATGCATGTTTATGCAAGTTTGTTAAGCCATGATTTGTATGTTTATTAAGTTATGCATGTTTATGCAAGTTTGTTAAGCCATGATTTGTATGTTTATTAAGTTATGCATGTTTATGCAAGTTTGTTAAGCCATGATTTGTATGTTTATTAAGTTGTGCATGTTTATGCAAGTTTAAAATGACAAGTTGTGCATGTTTTGACAAGTTGTGCATGTTTTGGCAAGTTGTGCATGTTTATGCAAGTTTAAAATGACAAGTTGTGCATGTTTTGACAAGTTGTGCATGTTTTGACAAGTTGTGCATGTTTATGCAAGTTTAAAATAACAAGTTGTGCATGTTTGACAAGTTATGCATGATTATGGTAATATGCAAGTTCACTACGCTAAGTTGTGCAAGTCTAACATGTTATGCATGATTGTTGTGCAAGTTTATCATGTATGTTGTGCCAAGTTCCCTCTTCCTATCCTTTATGCGTTACTACGAATATGTAAGCGATAGAATGACGTTGGGGGTTTTGGGGTAAACTTAAAATACATGAAAATATAAGATTGGGAATTTACCTATTAAGTTAGGTCTACCCCTTGGGAATTTACCTATTAAGTTAGGTCTACCCAAGTAATCGTTGACTTGTAATTATGTTTTGAAATAAAGTGGACATGACACTTAGAAAACATAAGTGTGGCCAACTCGAGGTTGGGTTGAGTTTGTAGCGTGATTCTACCCGGAACCGACCGGCTTAACTAGTGGCTACAAACAATAGGACCCAATGTGAGAAGTTGGTCATGTGGTGCCAAAACCCGAGGTTAGACTAAGTTGTGGTGTAAACCTACCCGGATCCGCCCGGCTTAACTAGTAACCACAACAAGGTCTAATGTGAGAGGTTAAGGTGCATTAAGCTAATTAATGCCTCATGATTAGGGTTAAGTCAGGGTCCACTAATACTTAACCAATTTGGGGATTCAAGGGATTAGAATGTGGTTAAGTTGTGAACCGTTAGCTACACTTAACTAGTTTAATCCATTTGGGAGTTCAAGGGATTAGAATGGGGTTAAGCCACACTTAACCAGTTTAATCCAGGATAAGTGAAGGGTTAAATCACACTTAACCCTCTTGGGGAAAACCCTAGCAACGTGGTCTGTTCTAACAGTAATCCCAGTTTGGTATCATTCACAACCTTAGAGGCTAGGCTAGGGCGGGGCACGATTACTGGACGGATGTAAACGACCAAATGGCGATGGCCGAGTGGTACAGCGGTGCGGGTCCGGCGGGCTACGGACGTGCACGTAGTCCGATGTTGGACAAACTCGAGGCACGGGTACCAGTAGGATAGGGCTGTGCATTATTGCTTAAGTGTCAGGGATTGACACCCGAGGGCTTGATACACCCAAAGGTGGACCCAGCACAGACTAACTACAACCATATGTGGGCCATATGGACACCAACACTTGACGTGTTAGGTTTATAGGGAGCCGATCGACTAGACCGTGGGCTGGACCTTTTATTAAGGTCACTTCATGTTATTGGGCTAAAGTTTGGGCTAAGGGATCAATACCTGTTATGTTGGTTTGCTAGTACACCGTGGTGCAAAACTTAACCTTGTTTATGCGATGACACCTCTATCTATCTTGTAGTTACTTTACCATGCCAGTATGTTGTTATCTATGACCATCCCAGTTTACATCATGATGTTAACTTTATTAGTTTATAGACTGATCGTAGCAGGGCTTACTCAGTCTTTTTGACTGACCCGTTTTGTTTCGCCTCTTTTCTTCCGTTTCCCCCCCCCCCCCCCCCAGGTTCTCAGGGAGGGAATACTGGAGCCTAGCTTGGATTTTAGCTGCTTCCTTGGATAGCTCAAGTATGCTTTGGACTTGGGCCGCTATGGTTTATCACTCTTACTTGGGGATAGTACTTATGTATTTTCAGCTTATCAGATGATGTATTTATCTAGACTTGTAATTTTGGGAAATTGACATTTTGATGTACCAGACTTGTGTTTTGAAATGGTTTATAAATCTTCCGCTGTTTTATTTACTCACTCTGTTTATTTACATATATATATATATGTCATGTCCTGCCTTGCTATATCATTATGCATCTTTACCTTGTTTACAAATAATGCCCCTCCAAAGCTAGTGCATTCCTTTGCGAGTGACCCTGGCGGAGGTGGGGTGTTACAATATCGAGTTATGTAATTCAAGTCATATAATTCGAAATTGTTATTCATAAATATAAACAATTCATATAATTTGGTTTTACCCCCTTAACGCATTCATTTTAGTCAATTAATGAAATTCAACACTTAAGTTCACATTTCCTTTTATATAATTCAAACGAAATCTTATACTTCAATTTAAACCAAATCCTATTATAACTTATAATTCAAGTTCATCTCTACTACAAGCTCGTATCGATTCGAATTTATAACTTAATATGAGTTCATTCGTTATTCAAAAATCATTATATAAATTTACATCTTTAAACTTCGAATTTAAATCGCGAAATCTAACTTATCTATCATGAGTTTATTATTAAAGTTTATAAAATATATAAAAAAATTAATTTTTAAAATAGATATATATATATATACACATAAGTTTGTAAAATTCTAAAATAATTAAGAATAGATTATAACATATATAAGTTTTAAATATTTATAAAAAAAGATTTTAAAGAAATATTTGTTATAATAAAATAAAATTAAAAATACTTAAAGGAATAAATTATATGGTTTAAAATAAATAAAATTATAAATAAAATCTTAAACAAATATTTAAATCAATATTTACTCGTAAAATAATTTTAAAACATATAATACAATATTTAAATTTAAAATAAATATTAAATTATAAATTATTAAGTTATTATTATAAAAATCAAATTCCCAAATCACTTTACTTCGAAAAACAACCAACGGTGTCTGTATATAGTTTTCTACCCTATGGTCCAGTGATACGAGTATTTATCATTTCAACCCGCAATTTATAAAATTTCTATGGGTCTATCATTCCAACCCGCGGTCCCAAATTCAGTAAAAATCGTTCAGGTCTATCATTTCAACCCATAATGATTTTTCCCTATTCTAATGTCCGTTCGGGTATGTATCATTTCAACCCTTAGTGATTTTTCCTAAACTGGGAGTATCATCAATCACAACAACACTCACATAGCAACAATTCACAGCATATATATCATCAGTGCAACTACGTGTCATATGAACATATCATGTCACATATGCTATGTGTATATATATATATATATATATATATATATCAAATCAAGCAACTTCTATCAGCAATCCTATACATTTCATATAACAGTTCATTATTGATCTAACATCCATGAAATAAATGTGAGTCAGGTGTGAGATAAACTCATCTTTCGTGGCATAAACTGAAGACGGTAGATGGATTGACGTAGAATGAAACGACGACATCAAGCGCAACTCAAGAGTGGATCAAACATGGCTAAACACTGTAACAAAATCAGCGACAACTCCTTTGATCAAATAGAAAATCCATATTTTCTGTTCTCTCTCTCTTTTCCCATAGCTAATTGGCAACTCAACCCAAAACCGGAAGAAATCAACATAGCAAACTATCAGCAAATTAAAAGGAGGAGCACAACACAGCATAGAAACAAGAATTGGCATAGCGATGCCTTTCCAACTTTTTTTAGAAGAGCCAAAAACATTGAAGTAAAGAATAGCATGGGAGAGAGGATAGAAGACACAACATGTTTATATCAATGAATAGTGAATTGCATTTTTAAATGAAAGTGGAACAATGGCTTAGCATTTTGGCAAAAGAGGCTACAGGAGGCCAAAAGAAAATGGCTAAGTTTCCTTTTTGTGTACAAAAGTCACCAAACGCATGCAACATTGCATGCTACCGTGAACAAAGAAAATGGACATTACCGTGAACAAAGAAAATGGACATAAAGAAGAAATGAAAACAAAAAAAATGGGAAGAATTTGAGATGGACTGATGCTGCTTATCATGAAGCCATTGCTTTCTCTATTTTTTACATAATTTTTTTTCTTTCTTTTTTTTTTTGGTGGAGGCATGATCAGCAGATCCGGTGGGGCGAAACTATAGATCGTCATCTGTTTGAGGCGAGGGGTGGCGAAGTATGGATGACAGAGAAGGGAGAACGGTGAAATGAAAATGGGGTGGAATGAATTGCAGAATGGAATAAAAAGAATGGAACTGATTAACACATGACGAAGGGAAGATATAAAGATCTGCTTTGGAATCTGCTTTGGAAACGATCAACCCTTGTAAAACCCAGCCATGACCATTTCAGCAAAACAAAATGTTAGTTTTTTTCGAAAGATAGCAAACCAACGTAAAAAAAAAAGAATGGGGAGTTCCGAAATATGAATGGGGAACATTGCTTACAAGAATGGGAAAAGTTTGCATTCAACGTGCATGCATGGATTAAGAAAATATGGACCAATTTGCAAATTATATTTTATGGCTTTAAAAATGAATAACATTGAAAAGACAAAGTAAAGCATGCATTTGACAACATAACATGTGCATTGAAAACAAATGAACTAATCATGCCAATATGATGCATGAACTAAACACATGCATGGAAAGGCTTTTGGAAAAAGAAATGGTATAATTATGCATGATACAAAGTGGTTTGAATTGAAAACCAAAGGGACGTGAAGTGCCATTCTAGGAAATAAAATAAATAAATGAGGTGTTTAAATAAATAAAAGAACGTGTTTTGCGGACCCAAAATGGCTAGAAAAATATGCAGGATCCGAATAGGGACACGTCGAACTCAAATGGATTTGTTTTAAAAATGAACTGCGCAAGCATTTTTGTAATTTCAGCACAAACCGAACACCGAAAATTACAAATGAATGTATAACGGTAATGTGACAACCCTCCCCGCCCCAACCGACATTTACTCCACAAGTGCGTTGTACACATGTCCAGCTAGCACGGGTAGGTCATCAGAAAAGGAAAGAAAGAAGACGAAAAATCAACAAGGAACCTGTAGAATGTCTCACAGCGCATGGGACAAAATATAATAATAACATAACCTTGACATAAAACAGGCGAGACAGTGCATAAGCTGAAAACTAAACCAACATAGCAGCGGAAATCCAAATACAGCTTATGATCCAACATCATTATTAAAACTTAAACTGTCTCTAAAGCAAAAGAAAACAAAAGTAGAAGATGCACTACTAATGCCCAAGCAGTGATCCCCAACAACACAGAGAGAATATTTATATGTATCATACGTGGAAGCCTCCTGCTCGTCTCCGGATCAGCTACTCGTGTATACCCAGCTAACCTGTCTTTAGTCTGCTCGTGAGAGAACCCAGAGTAATAAGAAGAGACATAAAACTCTGGGTCAGACAAAAAGTCTGGTATGAGCGATAAGCAGCTAAACAGAGCAATAACAGGTATACTAAACCATACCTGAACCTGGACCTGCAACCAACGAGTTAGCACTACATACCGTACAATACTCTAAGGTGCCACTGAACATATGGTGTAAAGATAACGGGGTGGGGGTGTGCATGTCATAATGATGGCAAACAAATCAACCATAACAACCATCCTCACATCTCTCACTCAGTGCGTAAAGCATACGATGTCCACCACTGTCAATCACTAGACCCATCGAAGTAGTGACGGAGTTCGACTTGTACAACTACTGCTATTACCAAGCTTACCACATGGAGTCATGACCGAATCTTTACAAATGACCCCACTTCATTGGTCTATAGCCCCTTTAGTCATACCTAGGCCAATGTGGCCCTGAATTCGTTCACGTACTCCCTACACATAGTGATTCAAAGTTACAGACATCGACAACCCCTTAGCACACGTCCTGCAGCAAAGCCCAACTCATGAAGCCCACTCATTGGTTCCCAACTGGATCCTGAGTACAAACTTCCCCTTTGGACTACCTTTGCATCTCGGGTTATTGGTCTTCTCCGGATCGATTCTTTACTTCAGTCTATACTTCAAAGTCGGATCGTGATTCGCGTCTTGAGTCCAAGCATCTCGGTTCGGATCGCTCGAGCTACCCCCATCGGATCGGGTCGGGGTCCTCATCCTGTGGCGGTTCGGATCGGTCATCATCACCTCCAGGCGGATCGGGTCGGGTTCTTCAAGTCCAATCGCCATGCATCGGTTTGGTTCGGAGGTGGTCATGCAGGTCGGGTAGGAAAAGATGCTTCCCAATTTTTCAGATCGTCTCGTGGATACACTGCTTGGAGGGCGGTTCAGTTCGGATGCCCTTCCTCCGATCCGATCCGGATCGGCCAGTTTCCTGCAGCTTCTTCCAGCAATTATTTACGCCACTCGACGGCGTTTTCGACTAATCTAACACTTCTAGACAATCACAAATCATACCAAACAGTCATAGCAACATGTAACGTCAACCACAAACATCAAAACAATAACTCGATAGGTTAAAATAGATCAAACATAGCCAAAATCCCATATTTTCTCTTAAGCATGTTTAGGAAAAACTTAATGAAATTAACCCAAATTCATATCAGAGGTCTAGAACATTATTTTCGAATTTATAAATATTTTTCTAGAATTTATTAATGTATAAATTCGCTAATCTTCACTAATTACCCTTAATTAACTGTAATTATTGTCAAAACAATGCTAATCACTCACCTTGGCCACAAATGAAATTTTCAGAACTGAAACCTCGCTGATTTGGGCGAATACTGATGTCTAACAGCAGCTCTAATACTGATTTGGTGGAGATCTTCTTTGATTTGATGTAGATTAAGCCAAAACTTGATTAGAAAGTGATTAGATGTTGATTTGGGTGTTGGAGGCCATTGTTAGGGTTTCAAGAATGAAAGTGGCGGATGAAAAATGAAAATAAGATCGTTCTCTAACTGATTTCAGCCTCCTCATAACCCTAATCCCGAAATCCCCCATTGGGCCTAGCTGTTAATCACCCGATTAAGCCCAATTAAGCTGTTTTTCACTATCTGAAACTTGTTTCATCCATATCTCCCAAACGGTAAGTCCGTTTGGCTAATGTGACCACTCTACGGAATTGTAAACCATCAAACAAATCTAATAGAAGTAGTTTCAGGTCAAAATTCCTTTCTAGTCAAAAGTTATGGCCAAAACAGTACCAGCTAGGGGCAAAATGGTCATTTAAAAATCGGAAAAAATCATGAACATGGGAAATGACCCCAATAGTCGTGTCCCAAAGTTACATGACCATACGACTTCGTATGTGAAAGAAAGAAATATTCTACGATCCCGCGATGCGTAGAATGCGGTTTGTTACATTCTTCCCCCCTTAAGAAATTTCGTCCCCGAAATTCCTTAACCCAAAACATACAAAGGATTACGCATGCCTACCAATCATACACAACAATCAACCATGCAAAACAAACAAACAAGCATATCCTAGCATGCGGAAAGACTAAATCGAAGTTAAATCTTACCAGGCGAAGAGTTCTGGATACGTCTTCCTAATGCTCTCCTCTGTCTCCCAAGTACAGTCATCCTCATTCTCGCCCCACTGGACTTTGACTAGATTCACCGCTTTCCTTCGGAGTTGCTTCGTATCGTTCCCAACAATACGTATAGGCTTGCGGTTCCCAACCGCCTTGGGTTCAACTTCGATATCATCCAACTGATCAAGTGAAATAGTCAAATCTGGGTCGTGCACGAACTTTCTTAACTGGGAAACATGAAATACGTTGTGAACTCCTGCCATCTTCTCTGGTAATTCAACTTTGTACGCCAAATTCCCAATTTGCTCAAGAACTGGGAATGGACCAACAAATCTTTGTGTTAACTTGCCTCTCCTGCCAAATCGTATCACGCTCTTCAACGGAGAAATCTTGACAAACACCAAGTCACCAATGGAGAACTTTAATTCTCTTCTCCTCTTATCAGCATAACTCTTCTGCCTATCTTGGGCAGCCTTCATTCGCTGTTGGATAATCTTAATCTTAGCTGAAGTTTCTCTTATCACATCGACTCCAAGCACTAACTTCTCGCCAATTTCTACCCAACATGACGGTGAGTTGCACGGTCTTCCGTACAAAGTTTCAAAAGGAGCCATACCGATACTGGATTGGTAGCTATTATTATATGCAAACTCTACTAGATGCAAATGGTCATCCCATGATCCACCAAAATCCAATACACAAGCTCTCAAGAGATCTTCCAATATACGATTCACTCTCTTTGTTTGACCATCGGTTTGAGGATGATACCCGGTACTGAGATGTAATTCTGATCCTAACGCCTCTTGTAAGCTCTTCCAAAATCCACTAGTGAACAACGGATCTCGATCACTCACAATGCCTTTGGGTATTCCATGAAATCTCACTACCCACTTTACATATAGTTCAGCTAACTTAGTTGCCGTCCTATTCGACTTGACGGGTATAAATCTTGCACTCTTGGTCAATCGGTCCACAATCACCCAAATGCTATCATGGCCCGATCTAGTCCTTGGTAATCCATCAATGAAATCCATTGACACTTGTTCCCATTTCCATTCTGGAATTTCTAATGGTTGTAACAAACCACTAGGCTTCTTTTGCTCAGCTTTAATTAGCTGGCAGTTCATGCAATTGGATATAAACTTCCCAATGTCTCTTTTCATCCCTTCCCAGTAATAGGTTTGCTTCATGTCTCGGTACATCTTGTTACCACCGGTGTGTATAGTCAGTTTTGAGTGATGACATTCTCTAAGCACTTCATCTCTCAATCCATTGACATTGGGTACAACTGGTCTTCTATCCTTTCTAAGCCATCCATCTCGATCAAGCCCATACTTGTTCATCTCCTCATCGATACCCATCTCTAAATTGGAGATGATTTTCAATAGATTAGGATCATCCCTCTGAGTAGAGCCGATCCACTCAACCAAAGTGGGTCTGATCATCAAACTTGCTAACATTTCTGGATCCAACTCGCACTTTGGTCTGAAATCATACCCAGCGATGTACTCCAGTTGCTTCCATTCAAGAAACATAGCCCCTAACTGGCATGTCTTCTACTCAATGCATCAGCTACCGCATTGCCCTTTTCGGGTGTGTATGCGATATCGAAATCATAGGAAGCCAAGAATTCTAACCATCTTTGCTGTCGGAGATTTAGGTCCTTTTGAGAGAAGAGATACTTTAACGATTTATGATCGGTAAACAACTCGAATATTTCTCTCAAGAGATCATGTCTCCACATCTTCAACGCGAACACGATCGCTGCCAATTCCAAATCATGGGTAGGGTATCTTCTCTCGTGATGTTTCAATTGCCGACTTGCATAAGCTACAACCCTACCGCCTTGCATCAATACAGCACCTAGTCCGGTCCCACAGGCATCCGTGTATACCGTCATCTCTTCATTCCCCTTAGGAATGAATAACACTGGTGCGCGCGTCAACTTTTCCTTTAGACTCTTGAATGCATTCTCGCACTTTTCGTTCCAGACGAAAGCTTGATTCTTCTTGATTAACTGAGTCAACGGTGCTGCTATCTTGGAGAAATCTTGGATAAACTTACGATAATATCCAGCTAATCCCAAGAAACTTCTTATGTCCGTTGCATTCTTGGGTGTAGACCAATCTTGTACCGTAGCCACCTTCGCAGGATCCACAGCAATACCATTCTCCGAAACAACATAGCCCAAGAATCTCACTTCCCTTCTCCAGAAGTGACACTTATAAAACTTTGCTTTCAATTGGTGTTTTCTCAACACCTCCATCACTATTCTTAAATGTTCCTTGTGTTCTTCCTCTGTCCTCGAATAGACCAAATTATCATCCACGAACACAAGGACAAACTTGTTCAACTGATCTCTGAATACTTTATTCATAAGATCCACAAAATATGTTGGGGCATTGGTCAGCCCGAATGGCGTGACCAACCACTCATAAAATCCAGACGGCGTCCGGAATGTCGTTTTAGCTATACTCTCAGCTTCCACTCTAAGCTGATGAAAACCTATCGCGAGATCCAACTGAGAAAATACTCTCGCGCCACTCAACTGATCAAACAAATCATCTATCCGTGGTAGAGGATACTTGTTCTTCCTCGTAACTTTATTCAACTCGCGGTAGTCTGCACACAAACGAAGGGAACCATCCACCTTGGTAGCAAACACAACTGGTGCTCCCCATTCAGAAACACTCCTTCTGATAAATCCCTTCTTCAAAAGATCGCTGACTTGCACCTCGAGCTCTTGCTGATCCCTTGGTGCCATACGACGTAGTGGCATCACTATAGGTCTGGCATCTTTCACCAAATCAATACGGAACTCAATCTCTCGGTGTGGTGGAAGCCCGGTCACTTCCTCGAAGACATCCGGATACTGGCCAACCACGGGCAACCCTGACAGCTCACTATGCGGGATGTCGAGAGAATTTAGAAAACTATCCATTACCCCATCACCGGGTAGACCACCAAACACTACCCTCCGCCCATCATCCGCTCTAGCTGTCACCAAAAAGCCCTCACAGTCTACCACCACCCCGTATCTTTGGAGCCAATCGACTCCCAAAATAATGCCAAACCCAGTAAAGCCCAAAACAAAGCAATCACAAACATGCATCCATGACTCGATAAGACCACATTACGACAAATCATGCTAAGGTTAGTCGAACCACCAATCGGGTTCGTCACTACTAAAGGTCTATCGACAATCTCGGGCTCCAATCCCAACCTATCAACCAGGTCACTAGATATGAAAGAACTGGAAGCCCTGGTATCAAACAAAACTCTAACAGGAACATCATAAACAGAAAGCATACCTTGAATGACGACATTCTTTCCCTTTTCCGCCGCAGTTGGGGCATTCGACGAAGAAGGAATAGCATTAAGGGCATATGCTTTCACCATCTGCTTTTCTTTAGGGGGTTGCGGACACTTGTCCTTGTGATGTCCTACTTGTCCATAGTTGAAGCACTTCCTATCTGCTGGCTTAGCCCGACAATTACTAGCATAATGACCCTTCTTACCACAGCTGAAGCACTCAACTTCTTTCTTATTCTTTTTCTGGCCATCCTTATTCTGGTTTTGCTTCCTCTTATTCTGAGAACCACTCTTGCCTCCACCACTTGCTTGTGGTCTTGGCTCCCCTGCAGATGCAACCTCAGTCTTTGACTTAGGGTAAAGACTTTCTGACCTCAATGCTTTCCCCTCAATCGATTCAAACGTCTCATCGATGTGGTTAATGAGCCTTTCCCCCAAGTACTGATCCAAATCAGTTATGAACTTCTTGTTCTTCTTCTCGGCAGTATCAATAAGAGATAACCCATACTTCGACAAAGTGTCGAACTCAGCAATATACTCCGAGACAGCCCTGTCATTCTGCTTGAGCTCCAAAAATTTCTTAAACAACACTGATTTCTGAGCGGCTGGAATGAACTTCTCACTAAAGCGAGCCTTAAACTGCACCCAAGTAATCTGATCCTCGGTAGTAGCTGCCTTTATAGCATTCCACCAATTCATTGCCCGTACTTGCAGCTTACGGGATGCTAGCCTTCTCTTCATCGCATCCTCGATACCCAAATCTTCAAAGATACGTTCACAACTATCCAACCAATCTAGAACATCCGTAGCTAACTCCGTTCCGTGGAACGGCTTCCCACCAAGACTAGTATAATCCTTATTCAGCTTGGCGAAATCGGCCCTAGGCGCCTGCACTATTGGACCACCACCATTACCACCATTGGGAGCTGCTCTCTGCACATCCCTAAACATCTCTCTCATGAGGTCGGTAAACATCGTCCTCATGTCAGCAGCATTCCCATTATCGGCTCCTCTACCGGCACCTCTTACGTATCGGATCATCGTTCAATCTGTAAAGAGAAAACGATTAACCATCTCCATAGTGGTGCTAGTGCAGTGCGACTTTATCCTTAGCTATACTAGTAGTATATATATAGCTTTTGAAAACCAAAATAATTACAAATACGCGCTCTCATATACGTACGCTATCTATCCCTGATGACTTCCTTCGGTTAACTACCCAACCTAGAGCTCTGATACAAATGTGACAACCCTCCCCGCACCAACCGACAGTTACTCCATAAGTGCGTTGTACACATGTCCAGCTAGCACGGGTAGGTCGTCAGAAAAGGAAAGAAAGAAGACGAAGAATCAACAAGGAACCTGTAGAATGTCTCACAGTGCATGGGATAAAATATAATAATAACATAACCTTGACATAAAATAGGCGAGACAGTGCATAAGCTGAAAACTAAACCAACATAGCAGCGGAAATCCGAATACAGCTTATGATCCAACATCATTATTACAACTTAAACTGTCTCTAAAGCAAAAGAAAACTTAAGTAGAAGATGCACTACTAATGCCCAAGCAGTGATCCTCAACAACATAGGGAGAATATCTATATGTATCATACGTGGAAGCCTCCTGCTCGTCCCCGGATCAGCTACTCATGTATACCCAGCTAACCTGTATCTAGTCTGCTCGTGAGAGCACCCAGAGTAATAAGAAGAGACATAAAACTCTGGGTCAGACAAAAAGTCTGGTATGAGATATAAGCAGCTAAACAGAACAATAACAGGTATACTAAACCATACCTGAACCTGGACGTGCAACCAAAGAGTTAGCACTACATACCGTACAATACTCTAAGGTGCCACTGAACATATGGTGTAAATATAACGGGGTGGGGGTGTGCATGTCATAATGATGGCAAACAAATCTACCATAACAACCATCCTCACATCTCTCACTCGGTGCGTAAAGCATACGACGTCCACCACTGTCAATCACTAGACCCATCGAAGTAGTGACGGAGTTCGACTTGTACAACTACTGCTATTACCAAGCTTACCACATGGAGTCATGACCGAATCTTTACAAATGACCTCACTTCATTAGTCTATAGCCCCTTTAGTCATACCTAGTCCACTGTGGCCCAGAATCTGTTCACGTACTCCCTACATATAGTGATTCAAAGTTACAGACATCGACAACCCCTT
Organism: Allium sativum; assembly: GCA_030737875.1. NCBI lineage: Eukaryota > Viridiplantae > Streptophyta > Magnoliopsida > Asparagales > Amaryllidaceae > Allium > Allium sativum. The sequence continues at coordinate 201,938,604 of CM060925.1, read as the reverse complement.
AGCACACGTCTCGCAGCAAAGCCCAACTCATGAAGCCCACTCATTGGTTCCCAACTGGATCCTGAGTACAAACTTCCCCTTTGGACTACCTTTGCATCTTGGGTTATTGGTCTTCTCCGGATCGGTTCTTTACTTCAGTCTATACTTCAAAGTCGGATCGTGATTCGCGTCTTGAGTCCAAGCATCTCGGTTCGGATCGCTCGAGCTACCCCCATCGGATCGGGTCGGGGTCCTCATCCTGTGGCGGTTCGGATCGGTCATCATCACCTCCAGGCGGATCGGGTCGGGTTCTTCAAGTCCAATCGCCATGCATCGGTTCGGTTCGGAGGTGGTCATGCGGGTCGGGTAGGAAAAGATGCTTCACAATTTTTCAGATCGTCTCGTGGATACACTGCTTGGAGGGCGGTTCAGTTCGGATGCCCTTCCTCCGATCCGATCCGGATCGGCCAGTTTCCTGCAGCTTCTTCCAGCAATTATTTACGCTACTCGACGGCGTTTTCGACTAATCTAACACTTCTAGACAATCACAAATCATACCATACAGTCATAGCAACATGTAACGTCAACCACAAACATCAAAACAATAACTCGACAGGTTAAAATAGATCAAACATAGCCAAAATCCCATATTTTCTCTTAAGCATGTTTAGGCAAAACTTAATGAAATTAACCCAAATTCATATCAGAGGTCTAGAACATTATTTTCGAATTTATAAATATTTTTCTAGAATTTATTAATGTATAAATTCGCTAATCTTCACTAATTACCCTTAATTAACTGTAATTACTGTCAAAACAATGCTAATCACTCACCTTGGCCACAAATGAAATTTTCAGAACTGAAACCTCGCTGATTTGGGCGAATACTGATGTCTAACAGCAGCTCTAATACAGATTTGGTGAAGATCTTCTTTGATTTGATGTAGATTAAGCCAAAACTTGATTAGAAAGTGATTAGAAGTTGATTTGGGTGTTGGAGGCCATTGTTAGGGTTTCAAGAATGAAAGTGGTGGCTGAAAAATGAAAATAAGATCGTTCTCTAACTGATTTCAGCCTCCTCATAACCCTAATCCCGAAATCCCCCATTGGGCCTAGCTGTTAATCACCCGATTAAGCCCAATTAAGCTGTTTTTCACTCTCTGAAACTTGTTTCAGCCATATCTCCCAAACGGTAAGTCCGTTTGGCTAATGTGACCACTCTACGGAATTGTAAACCATCAAACAAATCTAATGGAAATGGATTCAGGTCAAAATTCCTTTCCAGTCAAAAGTTATGGCCAAAACAGTACCAGCTAGGGGCAAAATGGTCCTTTAAAAATCGGGAAAAATCATGAACATGGGAAATGACCCCAATAGTCGTCTCCCAAAGTTACATGACCATACGGCTTCGTATGTGAAAGAAATAAATATTCTACGATCCCGCGATGCGTGGAATGCGGGTTGTTACAGGTAATCAGCTCGACGAGACGGACATAAGGGTATATAATTTGCAGTGTCACGATGCTCCGTTCAAAAGCGCGTTACTGACCCCTTTAAGCAGAAAATACGGATGGGAAAACGGTGGTCACAATGTCCGATTTTCGCGAAATGAATTTCGCTATAGGATTCGTGACAACAAATAGAATATTTTTCATGTTTGTCTGAACTGGTTTCAAAGAGATTTTAAAACCGCTAAAATTTGAGCTATTATGCGCAGCTTTGCATTGAAAATTGCGCGACCGACAAACATTCAAATTTTTCAATGAAATTTTCACAGCTGCTACATTTCACTATACGTATTCCAAATTCCCATTATGAAAAACAATAGAATAAATTCAAAATAAAAATTCGATTTAAATCGGAATTTAAATCGTTAAAAATAGCGGGTTGTGTAACGGCCGCGGGATTTTCAATCCAGAAAAATCAACATAAATCCCATATTGACTATTCAAGTATCGAAAACACCGGGTCATTAATAAAAAGAAGTTAGAGGATGAGAAAGATAAGATAGAACAAATAGAACAGAAGAATAAGAAGAACATCAGAGTTAGAGTAAACATGAATCTCACAGCGGAACGAACAAAATATATATAATATAAATTTGAAATACAAAACTATATTGTATATACATACCAAATCAGAGTATAACACTTATACATTAAAGCAGAAATAATCTCTAAATAACTAGTGGTGAAACCTCCTGCTTCGAGCTCCTCCAAGTGTATCTGTAAAAGCCTGAAACACTTGACTTCCCGTACATATTTGGGCACCCAAGAGTTTAGGTAAAACAAACAAAATAAACTATGGCTCAGTCATGGGACTGGTGTGAGTAAATTCCAACCATATCGTTTAACTTTGAAAATTCTTTTAAAAGAAAAGGATAATAGTAAGACCAGCCCACACATAAACATGGACGGTTTTTACCTTACTATAACCCAAATATTTTGATATCAAAATCCAGTGATATTATAATAATGTCTAATCAAATAAATAACCAAATAGCAGAACGCTTGCATCTCACGCTCCACATACATAGTATAAAATCAAAAACCGCAGGGCGCTTATTGGAGATTGGATTCCATCTACGACAAGGTATGGGTCCACCTCTCGATCAGTGTACTATAGAGAGGATACACTGAGGTTCGACAAGAACATCTTGCAACCCGGCCCACACATGACCGGCCACTCATTTAGCTTGAGTGTATCGAATATATTGTCACCTACAGTTATTGGCCATCCAATAGTAATCTAAAGATACAGAAACGAAAGAAGAACAAATATGGATTTTCTCTAGATCGGTGACAATACACCCTGCTTGGGTATGACCCAACTAGCCATGCTGCCTGCCCGATTTTTGTCATTTCCCGATTGTGAAGCTTGAGGCTACGTTAATCTTTTTAGAACATCTGGTCACCATTCACTTTGAATGCCACATCGTCAAACCCGTCAAATCACAAGTTGATCTTCCCAAAATATTACGGGTATAAAAAGCTAAGAGAAACGAATTTCTCTGCCACCAGACATAACACCTTAAAAAGATTGTCTTCAGTGATTTGTCAGGAATACTCTGTCAGACATTCATCCATACAAGTTGTCTTGGGACTGGACAAACAGAAAGCACCATTCTGGAATAGAACGACCCTTGTATTTCACTCCGTCTTCAATTATCTTCAGCATAATCTAATTCGCAGCGCTTATGCCTATACGGAGTGGTTTCAGATAATATACCCAACCTGTCTCTTCGTGTTGACAACGATGGTCAAAACACTTCGATAGTCAGTTATTCAACTATCGAAGTAAAAACAAACATTCATTCAAATGTACAACTAAACATCACACAATCATAGGCACTTTTTATTTAACATTCGTTTTTATTATTCGAATTCCAATATCTTACCAGATATTTCACAAATCCCGTTTTAGCCTTTTTCACACTTCTTGGGAAAACATTTCTAGTTATTATAAACTCTTATCCCCCCATGTTCCAGAAATATACGTTATTTACATTTGAAAACATTTCCATTCTTTTTACATTCTTTATTTTCTACACTTGGATAATGTACCCTATCTACATTGGAAAAATATTTCCAATTTCATTATAAATAGTTTAATATGCCAAACGTTCACTTTTAAAACATCATTCATTTTAAAGTGTTGAATATCATACCTATTATAGAAATCTGAACACCTTTATCAAATAACTCTTTCATAATTTTATATTCCCATTCCACTTTATAAATTTTGTTTCTAAGTCACTTCTTGTTAAATCAATATCATGTGTATAACTAAATATTGATTACATATCCTATTATAATTTGTTGGTTTAAACTAGATATTAACTATCCTATCAGATTATAATTCCTAAAAATAATTTACTTTAATACATTCGACATCGTCGAATTATAGTTCCAATTCCTAATAGTGTTATTTAGTTCTAATCATATTCCAAAAATCGAAATGATTGTCATCGTTTTCTGAAACGATTTTCCAATTTCTCTTTCTAAACTTATTCTTATATTTCTTTGGACAAACATCGTTACTTGTTACTTTAGAATAAGTGGATTTCAAACCAAACTTTTTCATTCCCTAGGGAGTAATGCTATATATAAAAATCACGCTTAAGCATGGTCAACAACGCTAATTTATCGTTATAGTTCAAAAAGTTGTCATATGCTGTAATATTCTCTTTATAACTAATCTCGACATAACAGTCACGCTTTAGCCTAGTCAACAACGTTATATTATCGTTATAGTTTAAAGACTTGCAATATGCTACTATATTTCACTTTATAATTAATCTCGACGTCTCTTTCTGTTACAAACTAATACCATCCCTCGATAATAGTGAAGCCGTTCAAGTTGGGGTATTTTAATTACCTCTTAGACCTTGATCAACAAAATTCTTATCTTAGAATAGATATAAGTTCGTAACTCTAACCCCTTATACTTTATAATCCATCAAATCGTACTTCTTGCTATATTTTAAATATGGTTTTATAATGCCATATCCTTAATTTTAAAACTCATTTGTTTACAACTATTTATTTAAATATTAACTCTTTGCTGCGTCTTCTTTATACAATTATATTTATAACTTCTTTTACCAAAATATATTACGTTCTTTGTCTCTTGAAATTTTACTTTTGTTGAGTCGTTTTACTTAATGCAAGTAGCATCTCATCACTAATTCAGTAACATCTTAAATGAGGTCCATTAAAGAAACAATTATTTAATTAAAAATAATTAAATAATATTTTACTTTATGATTGCTGAAGTAAACAATTTATTTCATCATTAATCAAAAATAGATTGGTTGCTTACTGTATATAAACAATAACTAATTATATTAGTTAAACAATTATTTAATACCTCATTAATTTAAAAGGGGTAATCAATAAGGAATCTTCTAAATTTTTGATCAGTTTACCGCTAAGTTATTTTCATTAGATAAATTAAAGACCAATTTATCTAATAATCATTTTCCAAATAAACAGTTGATTTATTCAACTTCATTCCATCAATAAATTCGTTAAATGATTTTAATTACTTCTTACCATTATATTTATATAATTAATCTAATAATGTTTCTTAACAGTTTGATTTAAAATAATTATCCTAATTATTCACTCCAGGATAATTACAGCTTCATAACTTATCTAAATATCAAATAATCGTTTATATTTACTTTATAAAATGAACTATAAAATACCAGTTTGTAATAGAACTTCTATTATAATTTAAACTTCGCTTAAATTACAAAAATATAATTTTTATAATTATCTTCGTTGATTTAACTGACGGTCAATCAAATTCTTAAGAAAAATGGGTTTATGGTCAATTGTTGCTATTTTCTTAATCGATATCGTCTATTTATTAAATCAACATAACGTTAAATTTCCATTCAACATGGTTCAAACAGTGCATATATAAAACAAACAGTACATATAAATATTGAGTAATCTGGTTGGATTCCTCCAATCGGTTTCCTGCATCCACAGATGTTAGTCAACACAAATCACCTAAATTCCATAATATGGAATATTTTAATCAATAGAATTGGTATCCAACTAATGAGGTATATATGCAATGATATATCTATAATTCAATCAATTTAACTGTAATTTACCTATACGACCATCACACAGCATTCAACCATTATTAAATAAAATTATAATATTTTAAAATAGATCAGAGTTAGTGAATTTACTCACCTTCGCGCGTTGACCTTAAATAACGATTTGCGTCAGTTGATTTGATCAGCCGTTAAATTTGTCTTAAAATTCAACCGAGTTCCAACCCACTCCAGATCAACTTCAGCACGTAGCCCCCGACCCTATGATTTCAACGTGATGGGCTGTCTGTAATACGGATCACGAATGGACAAGATATTAAATTTACTGGTTAATATGTTATTGAATTAAAATTTAAACTTAATATAAATAAATTTCGGGCTTTACAATTCTTTTAAACCAGCCCATCCATTTCGTAAAGCCCTAGACCAGCCTTCTATATATTTCCAATTCCTTCTTCACAGTTTTTAAAACGCGTCGCTCTGTGCAAATCCTCTCCATTCCATTCTGACATGTCTTTCTCCATTTTTTTCTTATGTATGTGCAATGGCCCAAGCCCATACTGATAGAAGCCCGAACTCTCACCTTTTCTTTCTGCTCACAAGCACACGTTGTAGCTCCTTAAAATGGAAGCCATACCTTTCACTCCTCCTGTTCTTAAACATAAGCTCCAGAAGCCGGTCTTCTTCACGCATGGAAAACATGCATTGCGTTTGGTGTTGAAAACAGTCCAAACTCTCTCCTCTTCATGTTCGAATGTACATTACCGGATATTCAAACTTCTCCTCCCGAACCTCCTTCACGCTTCACACTGGATTCCTATTCCAACTCTGCTGTCATGCGCCAACTATTCCTCTGTTCCTCCCTTTTTCAAACGCCTACCTGCTGCGTTTCTCATGCTAATGTGCCACCTTCAAACCACCCCACTTTTCACGTCCGCACCCTACTCTGCAACTCTTCTTCTACTGTACATTTTTTCTCCTACCCAAAACCATCCAACCCGCAAGTGTACAGCGCCCCTTCCGCGTATTTTCTTCATGAAATGCTTACTTGAATCTAGCATTCTTCTTCCCGCCCTGAGCTTCAAGCGAGATCCCAACCATGAAACCCGCTTCACCTCAAAATATGTACCACCAACTTCAACACAGGACTCAGCCAAAACTTCCTAACTGGTGCGCCTTCCTATCCGCAATCCATTGTTGCTCTAGCCATGACCCAACTGCATTCCGTCATTACAAGACCTTGAGGCCAAAGCTACTGCAAGTTCCAAGTTATATTTGCAGTAGGTCTCGCAAAGTATTAGGGTGGAGTGCAGTAGATTTAAATGATCTATTTTTGTATAGAGGAGGGTTTTATTTTAATTGGATTTTGATTCTTCAAAATCCATGAAAAAGAAACTCACGGGTAATGAACTCAGAAGAAAAGGAAATGGCGAAGCAAACATAGTGTCTTTATATGAGTAGGAGCCTTAATGGTCAAGTAGTTGAGAGTATAGGGTAGTGTAATAAAAAACTAGGCATGTTACAAAAAGTACAACGTATTTTCTTGTCTTTGAAGGATCGTCTGCGTGTTGAAGAGATTTGTACGAAGAGATGGGATGATTACTTAACAGCAAAGGCAATACACTTTATGAAAGAATTTAGATCAGAGAGAAGAGAGAGATGAAACATTAAACAATCAAAAGGCTACATTTTTATTAATATGAATTGATTCGCTATTACAATGCTAATCCCTATATTTATAGGGTCAATTATTCTCTAGAATATTCCTAGCACATTCTTTATTCTAGAGCATATTCCATGGCATATCTCTTGGCATATTCTCTAACACCAAATATAAGATAATGTATTTATTTGTCCTTATCTCAACATTAACTCATTCTTAATATCTTTCCTTAATATCTCAACATAATATCTTTCCTTAATATCTCAACACCCCCCCTCAAGATGGAGCATGCGGATCACAAATGCCCATCTTGGATTGCATCTTGGATTGCATCACGAACAAAATGACAGTCAGCTTCAAACTTCCATACGCCATCAGCAACTCTTCACTTTTAACAAATGGTTTTTAAAGTGGACCAACCACTCAGTAATGGTTTTTAAAGTGGACCAACCACTCAATAATGGTTTTTAAAGTGGACCACACTCAATAATGGTTTTTAAAGTGGACCACACTCAATAATGGTTTTTAAAGTGGACCAACCACTCAATGGTTTTTAAAGTGGACCACACTCAATATACAGTCAATAATGGTTTTTAAAGTGGACCACACTCAATAATGGTTTTTAAAGTGGACCAACCACTAGAAATAATGGTTTTTAAAGTGGACCAACCACTAGAATATATTGGTTTTTAAAGTGGAGCAACCACTAGAAATAATGGTTTTTAAAGTGGACCAACCACTAGAATATATTGGTTTTTAAAGTGGACCAACCACTAGAGGTAATGGTTTTATGGAAGATGACTGGCAGTTATTATAGTAGATCCATCAGCAAGGCAAAAGAATATATCAGTTGAGGGGGATGAATAGACATAACAAATGCCAAACGAAAATCACAAGATCAATGTGCCAAGGAGCAGCAAACAGAATCAAATTAACCAAGTTCATAGCCTTCAGGGATGAGCAAATACGAAAAAAAATGTAGCACAGCAAAACTCATCATAGATAGCCACAACAGTGAACCCTCTTTTTTTTTTTAATAATTATATACATATCTCTTTCCTCCCTTTAACCAATTGGCAATGTGAAGTGGGGCTCTGATACCATGTTAGAGAACCCCGAATTATCACAAAACCAATTGGCAATGTGAAGTGGGGCTCCTTATATTATTAAGGAGGATTGGGTAGCAAATTTCCCAATGTGGGACAATTCCAACACCCCCCCACACGTGTTAGGCATACATAAGCCTAGCACGTGGATGAATGGGATGACATGGGACAAACACAAATGCTCAAACCCGCTCTGATACCATGAAAGAATTTAGATCAGAGAGAAGAGAGATGAAACAGTAAACAATCAAAAGGCTACATTTTTATTAATATGAATTGATTCGCTATTACAATGCTAATCCCTATATTTATAGGGTCAATTATTCTCTAGAAT